>OV884058.1:148750749-151600749 GCA_930367215.1 Pollenia angustigena
CGCATCATTATTACGCATTTATCATTAGAGATAGACAATGGGATTGTAAAATTGTTTATATCCTGTGTGCTTCGTGATTGTGTCTGTTGTCAGACATGCTGATTTGATGTTGCATTTTAGAATGAACAGAGTACAATGTGTTTGTTTTGCATTGGCAAACAATTCAGTACATTAAGGATATTGTATTGATATTGTTGTTATAGTTGTAATATAATTTTTTCTTTTTTTCTGCTGGGCTGTCAAAACAAAATGTGATTATCGATAATTTATGATGTCCTTTATGTGATCCCTGGCATGATGTGTGTGTTAGATGCTCTAACTGTGATTTAACCAAAATCTATAAAACAAAAAAAAAAAACTTTCAATTCAGCTGTCGTCCCAACAATTTGCCAGAAAAGTCAAAGGCCTAAATGAAATATTTATTTTGTTTTGCCTGTATTTCAAACGGAATTTAATTTTACTTAACTGCATTTCCTTCTTCTGCGAGTGCATGTTCATGTTATTGGGTCTTGTTAGTATGCAGTGTTATTTTTTTGTTTGCTCTTCTTTTTAACTTTCACGTTTTAAAGTTTTTCGTTTGCCTGACCGATAAAGTTTGGGTCATGTTTACATACATTACATGCCAATAGATATGCGTTACATGCCATTTTTATCAGGCTTATTAAAGGGGGGCCTCTGTGTTTTTCTTTGCCAACTGTTGTTGCATACATTCTGGGTATTTGTAGTAGGAACTGTTCACTATGTTCTTGTTTTTATCGTTCGTGATGTTGTTTGTATTTGTTTTAAAGCAACATGTTTCGTTGGTTATCAATTTCATAAGGCGAAGAATATGTTAGAAGCCAATCATGCTACACAGAAAACAATGTTTTGTTGCCGTTTCTCTTTTTTAAGTGCTTTCTTTTTGTTTAATTATTATTAATAACCCATTAAAGGTGAAACAAGTTAAAAGTGGTAACAGGAGTTATTGCTTCAAAAGTATATCAATGCCTTTAAATTATAACGTTATATTACACTGTGTGTAATTTTTAAAGTCATGGAAAAATAACCATATACGGACACTACTATGTGATAAAAGACCAAAGAAAAAAAGACCCGTGTCTCCCAGTTTCGGCCAAAGTGATCATTTTCTCAGGCTCATATCTTGCAAACCGTTCGGAATTTTGATTTACCTTCTGAGACAAAGTTGTAGCTCTTGCCTTAAAAAACAAAAGTTGTAAACATATCAAATCAAAAATACTTCATCTTTAAGATCAAAATCGCAAGAAACTTTAAAAAGTTTGATTTTTTTACCTTTTTCCCCCTGTTCAGGTCAATTACAGAAATGTACCTAAGATCTCAATAAACTACTTTTTATAACATATGAACTTTCTAGGAATGATTCCTAACACCGTTTCGGTAGCCGCAAAAATAAAAAATTTCCGGAAAATTCGATTCGGGAAAAAAACAAGTGAAATTAAAAAATTTTGGGGAAATTTTTCACTTTTGCGGCTACCTATGCGCTACCCACACGGTGTTAAGAATTTTTTCTAGGAAGTTTATATGCTCTAGAAAGTTGTTAACTGAGATCTTAGGTACATTTTCGTAGTTATTTGTTTCCTGCAATTTTAAACGGTTTGCTACCTATGGACCTGAACAGCGAGAAAAAAGGTAAAAAAAATATAATTTTCGGGAAATTTTTCACTTTTGCGGCTACCTGAACGGTGCTAAGAATCATTTCTATTAAGTTCGTATGTTATAAAAAGTAGTTTATTGAGATCTTAGGTACATTTCTGTAATTGAGATGTTAGGTACGTTTTTGTAGTTGGTTGTTTCCTTGAATTTGGAGCGGTTTGATACCTATGGACCTGAACGAGGGGGAAAAAGGTAAAAAATCGAATTTTTTGCGATTTTATATGTTTCGAACTGTTTGCAAGATATAAATAAGCCTGAGAAAATGATCACTTTTTTGCAAAAATAACAACGAGGACCCGAATCTTCGGGGGCCCTTAAAAACAGTGCATGCCTTAGGGTAAAACTGGGAGACACTAGTCTTTTATTTGTTGATCTTTTATCACGTAGTCGTGTCCGAATATGGTTATAGATAGCATTTGATCTCAATGTTGAAGAAAAGAAAAAACCAATAAAATTAAAAAATATTCGGGAAATTTTTTACTTTTGCGGCTGCCTAAGCGCTACCTAAACTTTATTAAGAATCATTCCTAGGAAGTTCGTATGCTCTAGAAAGTGGTTAACTGAGATCTTAGGTATATTTTTGTAGTTGATTGTTTCCTTCATTTTTGACCGGTTTGCTACCAATGGACCTGAACACGGGGAAAAAGGTAAAATAAAATCTAATTTTTTAGAGTTTTTTGCGATTTTGATCTTGAAGAGGAAGTGTTTTTGATTTTATATGTTCACAATTTTTGTTCTTTATGCCAAGAGCTACAACTTTGTCTCAGAGGGTAAATCAAAATCCCGAACGGTTTGCAAGATATGAGCCTGAGTAAATGATAATTTTTTGCAAAAATGACACCGAGGCCCCAAATCTTTGGGGCCTATAAAAAAAGTGAATGACTTTGGGCAAAACTGGGAAACACCGCTCTTTTTTTTTGGTCTTTTATCATTTAGTGGTGTCCGTATGTGGTTATTTTTTTTTCATGTTGCACTGTGTTATTGAAAGTTTAGTTCCAGTTTTTCCCCTTCGCGAGCAGTTTAAAAAATAAAAAATAATATATCTTAATTTTCTAAAAATGAAATTCTGAGATTTTTGTTAAGAAACCTAAATACCCAAACACAAAATAGTGACTATTTTTGTACCCTGCACGAGTGGTGAATGAAGCTCTATTATATTCATCTAAGGCCCCATAAAAATTATATTTTTAGGCCCCTTGAGTAACTCAGAATTGTTCTTCAAAATATGCTGGTTTTCAAACCACTCAAAAAAAGAAAAAATATGAAAATGAGGTAAGGACACAATTGTGAAGCAACCTGTATTCTATTATGTTTACGCAGAATTTACAGTATAGAACTATCATTAAATCTTTTATCTATTTTTGACATTTTTTGCAAAATTTAAATGGGTAAAGCCATTTTCAGAAGGGAGTGCTTGGCATTTCAGCTTTGATTTGTATGCCGAATTCAGATATACTTTCTGCTCTGTCTGCTTTGGAAAAAAATTGTGCCGTTCTTATAGAAATTATTATGACAGATCTTACGAAGATTGGTTCAAACATTATCACAGATACTTGCAACGCGAAATGAAACGAGGCTAGTGGTAGAGCAAATCTGCCAAAGGGTTTGGAAAAGTTAGCTCGGGCTCCCGAAATATCGGACCCTTGTCATAAGTCAAAAAAAAATATACTAAATGTACTTCTGAGCTAAAAAATTATTTCAGATGTCTGCAGTGGAATTGTATGGCGACTATTTTCTTAGAATATATTAACCCTCTAGCATTAATTTTAAGGGGTCATTTTTGTCCTTTTCTTTAACTTCTCCACAAAAGTATACTAAAACGGCACTTCAGTGGGTTAAAATGTTCCACGAATATTTTCTGCATTCAATTTTTACTAGTCGTCTTCTAAGACCAAAAGTTCGTGAAATGTATGTAAAACGGATTTTCGAAATTTCGAGCATTGAAATTTTTTTAGCTTGTTGAACACTTTATAAAAAACAAGTTAGAGTGCTATATTCGGCTGTGCCGAATCTTTGATACCCTCCACCGACAGTTCTAATGTTTAAGGAGTAATATCTGTATGATGTTATTATTATCTTAAACTGTGACGATTTGTTATTAATTATGGTTTTAGGCGACTAAACTGTTTTCCGGTAGTAGGGTTTATATGGGGCCTAGGGTAAATTATAGCCACGAAATTTCACAGCGTCATTTCTAGTCCACTAAAACTGTGACGTACCAATTTTTGTTATGATAGCATTATTAATTATGGTTTTAGGTGTACTTAACTGTTTTCCGAGAGTAGGGTTTCTATGGGGCCTAGGGTAAATTATGTACCGATCTTCACGAAATTTCACAGTATCATTTATAGTCCTATAAAACTGTGACGAGCCAAAATTTGTTATGA
Organism: Pollenia angustigena; assembly: GCA_930367215.1. Classification (NCBI taxonomy): domain Eukaryota; kingdom Metazoa; phylum Arthropoda; class Insecta; order Diptera; family Polleniidae; genus Pollenia; species Pollenia angustigena. The sequence continues at coordinate 148,754,808 of OV884058.1, forward strand.
TTGCATTATTTTTCACGGTTTTAGGCGTACTAAACTGTTTTCCGGGAGTAGTGTTTATATGGGGCTTAGGGTAAATTATGGACGGATCTTTACGATATTTAAAAGCGTGATTGCCAGTCAAATAAAACAAATTTTTGCAAAATCTTATCTCATTCCGTGCCTTGTTCCAGCATTTATGTTATTTTTTGTAACAAAATTATCAATCTTTTTAGTTGGTGGTTCCACATTTTGATTCATAGCTCTGGCCCTACTGAACCGATTTTGCTGGATTTCAATCCCAAACTGCTTAGGATAACTACAAGCAATTTGGCACCAAGTTTGTTCATTTCTTTTGAGTTGTTCGAAAGTGTGCGTGTTTTCAACAGACGGACAGACGGACAGACAGACGGACATGGCTAAATCGTCTTAGAATTACTTAAGGACCAAGAATATATATACTTTATGTGGTCTGAGATGAATAATAAAAAAGTTTCACACGGAATCACAAACTTAATATACGCTCTTCACAACTAATTGTGGTGGAGGGTATAAAAAGAATGCCTAAAGAGTGATTGTGACTTAAGGATGAGGTTAATGTCGGCAGTGGATGTGAAGAATTCTCAAAATGTTGAAAGTCAACAAATAAAATCTGATTAGGTTCAATTTTGCATGACTGCTCTTGAACAGCAAATATTGTCGCAACTAGTCGTTGAAGGTTTTTTTTTCCAAAATTAGTGTTATTTATATGATACTCTTATGGTTTTCTTATGTTATGTTATTATTTTTGTGTTATATTTCAATGAACCTTAAACTATGTACCTGAAATAAAAATGTACAAATCCAAAATAAAATTCTTTTTTTAGACATTTTAAAAAGTAGCGTAGGAAAAAATTGGATGTAGGGGCAAAATAAGGAATTTTTTTCATAAGCTTTGGAATTTTTTAAAAAAAATTCCTGGCACCACTGACAGTACCAATCTTATATAACCTTTTCGCATCGAGAAGATGTGAAACAAAAAATAGTACTTACTCCGACTCCAAATGCTAAACAAAATTTTAAGTCCTACTCCAACTCTGACTCCTACTCTTACAATGTTGCTAAATGTACATTCTAATTCTAATTTTACTTTAAACTCTTTTTTTTTCAAAAAAGTATCCTTAAAATGGTTAAGTATAGCAAGAAAATAATTCTCTTATAATTTCAAATCGATATTTTTAATATTGCATCGCCAATTTCGAAGAATCTTGTAAAATATTAAAACATTTCTTTAAATTTTTTCGGACTCCGACTCCTGCACAAAAAACTCAACTCCGACTCCACAGCCCTGATTCAAAATAAAAAGTATTAAGTATCCGTTACAATGGGTTAAAAATATTTCTGTTACAAACAAGTCGACCGACCCATCTACAAGTCATAAACACTCGTAAAAAAAGATGAAGACACGTACAAATAAAGACCGCAAAAAATTTCAATAAAAACATGGGGCAACCACTTAGATAATAAAATTTTTAATAAAATAACAACAATATCCTCTAATGTTTTTGTTTGCAATGTTGCAGTAGTATGTTTGTAGAACACAATGTATTATTTAGCCTGTTAACTTTCCGATAATGTTGACTGCTAAAGTTGTTATTGTTTAAAATTTATTATACCTCTTGCTGATGTTGTTGTTGCTGTTATTGTTGATGAAACATTAAGTTGCTACCATTTAGTACTTCCAAGTTCTTGTTAAAAAGTATGCTACCGATTTGAAACAGCAGGTTATCAGCAACATTAAGACAATAACAACAACTAAGTAAAAACACAGCAGCGCACTAAAACGAGAACAGCAAACACTGAGCACGCATTTCATGTCTAGCGATAGGAAATATGTACAAACATTTTTGAGCTGAAATGACAACAAAATATTCCGCTGCAAACAAAGCAAAAAGTAATTTTATGTTAGAAAACTTACACCGAACAAAAGATACGCTGGTTCAAAGCGTCCTCCCATACAAACGTACGTCTATCATTTTCAACATTTTAAACATGTTAAAGGAATTTTTAATTAAACTACTTAACAATGTAAAAGTAATGAGTATCTAAAATGATAAATGTAACTTTTACAACAACTTAATGTCTACTCGAATACAATGAAAAGTAGACAAAAATACGGCCTAGAAAAGGGGTTTTCTATAGCTCGCACTAGCTATGATGATGAATTCATAATGGAAGCTAATGTAAACATAACAATGCGTTAAGAAATTATTATTTGGAGTATTTCTGATAAAATCATCAAGGCAGCAGAATGGAAGAAGAAAAAAACTTTTTTACAATGAGTACAAAATGCAACTCATAATCAAAACACTCTAAATAACACTACGAATATTCCGAACAGACGAAAGGAAATGAAATAACTGCCATAAGATATTGTGGACAGAAGCATGATAAGGCAGATTATTAAACGAGCGAGTAGTAACTTAATAGTTCAGAGCACAGAAATATTACATACACAGTAGTGACGTTACGAATATTCGTGTTCTCATCACTGAATATTCTCAAATTTCATGTCAAATTAAAGCAAATATTTTGCAAATGGGGTGCTGCAGCATCTGCGAAAATCTTTTCTCCCACACAACACTGAATAACTAAGTAAAAGCAAGAAAGGATATGTATCTAAGCGAAATGAAGTTCCTTGGAGTTATTTAAACGACTTCAGGTGAAAAGTATACAATCTCTGGCCGTGTCGAATAATTGGCTTTGTTTGTAGCCTTAAGCGACTCCGGTGAACATTTCGGATACACAGAAATACTTTGAATCGCTGTGCTTATGTCCTTTACGTAATAATTATGAAAGTATACAAATTTAACCCATCTGCACCCAAAGAAAAACATGTTTAAATATGGGCACCTCCAACAAGACTACTTTAAAAGAAAATTTTAAACATACTGTGCTTAATTTAACCATATTATTGTAACCGACAACCTTATTATGGTTAAATTAGTCCTCCAACAAGAAGCAATGACCTTATTATGGTTGCGTCCGAATATGTTAACGAAAATTTCTTAAACTCATTATCGATACTAAGACCAGATTATTGTCACTGGCAACGATATTATGGTTTTATTAGGCCTCCATCAAAAAGGCATAACCATATATGGAGGCCTTAGAGCAAAAACGAACCAAGTCAAAAATGTAAATTCGACATTATTTATAACGAAACACTTTGTGATATAGTGGATTACATAACTGAGTAGAGTTACTGCCTGTTTGTAGAACGCGAAATTTTGTTTTTGTTTTAAATGTAAGTTCTGCTCGCGTTCTACAAACAGGCAGTTAGACTTTGCGAAAATTCAAAGTGAGTTCTTAAGACAAACTAAGTTCTCAGGGTGCTAAAAAAAAGCAGGGGAGAACCAACCCCCAAATAGAAAATAAATTCTATTTCTTAAGTTCCCATTTTCTGAGCATATTTAGATAATACAAGGTAATATGTTTTATTAGGAAAGAGCTTAGGAAACGTATACCTCCTCCCTATACAATCTTATTGAGCAAAATGTGTTTACTGGATAATTCTAATATTCATTCCTTAAAATGTAAATGAAAACCTTTTAGCCAGGGCGGTCTTATTAACTCGATAGCCAGCCACTGCATTGGTAGCTAGGACCAGCCTTGCCAGTTAAGCACTTTTAGTACCAGATTTAGCACATTTTTTTCTGAATTGGAACTAAGAGTTTCGAAAAAAGTGCTAAGTGCTTGTTTAGCACATTATAATAATTATTTAGCATTTTTAGCACTTTTTTTAGATCCCAAAATTACTTAAAACTCACACAGACAATTCAAGTAAAGTATCAATTCTTTAAGTGTATAAAGAAAAATACATACATACATATTAGGCATATAACTTTTTACAATTTTTGCACATAGGGAAACTTGCATAGGTTATAAAATTTCTAAAATGTTTGATGATATTTGCATTTCAGTCACATCATCTTTTTTAAAAACACAAATAAAGGTTATTTTGGAATAGAGTTTGTAAAAATGTGAAACCGCGGTTTCGGTTTTAAAATGATTAAAACCGGTCGGTTTCGGTTCGGTTTCGGTTTTTAAAATATCAAAGTTAAACTTTAAACATAAACATATATATTTTTTTATTTGGTTCAATACAGGTACTTACATATATTAACCCTTGTATACCTGGGCCTGGCCAGGCATTTTTTGACTGTTTTCCAGTTTTTTATATAATTATTAAGTACATATATTAGTATGAAACTTTATGTATTCCTCAATCAAAGTGTTTTTTTACAAGACAATGAGAAAAAAGTGTTAACACGGTGGGCGTCGCAATTGGCCAAATGAAAATTTTGTGCATATTGTATCCACCTGGGCCTGCATAGGCCCTGCCCTTTTATATACGTACTGCAGTAAATAAAATCAAAATGAAATGAAATTCTTTCTCTTCTGTTTTTTTTTTTTTTTAAGAAAAATTGTATTTCCCGACAAAATGTTCCTGCTATAGCCATAAGACTACATACATATAAAAGTAGTCCCAGCCTGGCCCAAGGGTTCGTTAGTGTGAGTTTTTTCAATAGCCACAAAAACTCCATACAAGATACTAGTGGTTCCAGCCAGGCCTGGGTAGTAGTTTGTGCCACACAAATTAGGTGTCTACTCAAGAGTTAAAAAGGTATTATTTGTTTGAATTTTAAGAATATTGAAATACCTTGTCATTGTTGGAAGCTGTTATGTATAAAGTTTTTGTATATAAAGTTCCAGTATTATGTATAATTTGCAATTTCTTTAAGCATTAATATATTGTTAAAGAAAATTTTAAAACCGAGGTTTTTTTGTCGGTTTTCGGTTTTTAGGCATTTAAAACCGCGGTTTGAGTTCGGTTAAAACCGAACAGCAATCCCTATTTTGGAATATCTCAAAAACTGTTCTACTTTTGACAATTCTTGAAATGACAATTCATATTCGGATTCAGCGGACAATTTTTCATAAAGATTAGCTGTCAGATTCATTTGGTCACGACTTTGTTGAACTTTTTTCACGTGGTGTAATTTCGCCACAATACAAAAATCATTGTCCGGTTTTAGAGAAGCAAATGAATGCTTTCTTAGACATTTAGACAAAAAACGATCAGCTATTCAGAAAGTTCAGCGAGGCAATCTCCTATTGAACCAAAAACCTATTGGATAGACCTTGCTGCGAACAAGAATGAAACCAGAACTATTATGTTCAGTTATACGCATAAAACAAGATGGAAAACGTTTGTTGCCATACTTTAAACATATTGGCTGATATTGAAAAAAATCGGTTCATCTGAAAAGTATCAAAATGAGTTGGTATATGTGTAAGAAGAAAATTACATAATTGAAATTTTAAACAGTTGTAACAACTTTATTTAAAATATATTATAATGTAACATATAATAAGTGTTTATATTAAACAAAAGGAATATGGGCATTTCCTGGAGTCACGAACGCTTTTTGATGTAGAAATAATATAGAAAACAAAACTTTTCCTAGCTTTTTCCGATTCGATCGAGGCTAAGTTTTCATAATGATAGTTATAAAGATGTCACGAACGTACGCAAAATAGAAGTCAACTTTGACTGGCAGTAGTGAAATGTAAAAATCTGCAAAATGGAACGGAATATTCAAAAGTGATTAATTTATTTTAAGAGTGTATTAATGTAGGTCTCTATCCAGTATTTACTCAATAAAAATCTATTTTGGTTTTTGTTTAATTGGCTTAAGAAGGGGTCGCGAACGCACGATTTTTTCATATGTTTTTTTATTATTATCACCATACATTTTCCCATAAATATCTAAAAATTTCCTAAACAAATAACTCAATACTCAATTACAATTGATTGTAATGGAGAGATTATGAAAAAAGAGTGCAAACATAACATATTCTTTGCATGTGAAATAATTATATAAAAATGCCTTAAGAAGTAGCTTAAAAAGAAAATATAAAATTTTCCAGTTTCCAGCCAAATTTCCTCAAGTAAAACAGCTGAGATATGCTATGAAACTATTCTATTATAAAAACATGGACTTTTATTATTATATTCATAAAAATCAATGTTATAAAACTAGCACTTTTGTTTTTCACTGTAGAACAATTTAGCACTTTTGTTTTGTCGATTTAACACTTTTAATTTGAATTATAAGGGCAAGCCTGGCTAGGACTATTGGACTAGATGCTAAAAGATCCAAACTTTTAATGAGCAAATTTAGCTTTAAAGCAGTGACGGGCACATTTGCAAATCCTATGTACGCGTGCATAGGAATAAAAATGCTGCTTGTACGACGTCGACACATGTACACTATAAACTTCTTTGTGTGGTCTGTGACAATGTACGTTCGGCTGTTGCTTTGTTGTTATTTCGTCAACACAAGCATAATGGCCATTTTCTCAATGTATCTACAAACTGCCTGTTACTTAATGTCAACATAAATTTATTGGACCGATAAACTGTCCGTTAACGATTTTGGGTTTCTCAATATACCGACAAAAAACATTGTTTGCAGCTGGCAACGCCACTCAAAATACATGTAAAAGTTGGGAGTCAGCTGATTGAATTTATCTGTACGGTAAATAAAAGGAAAATAAATAATTGGCAGATGAGTGCCGGTTAGCTTTGCGATAAAATCGAAGCAAAGGAAACGTTGAGAAAACCAAATTTCTTTAATGTGCAGTTTTTCGTTGGGAAAAAAGATAATTGCCTAATGAGAAAATGGCCATAAATGCGATAGTATGTGTGTGCCCTTCACTGCTTTAAAGCAAAATAGCCAGCCCAAATACAAAATTTGTTTCGGTTTAGTCTGAGACAATTATTTTAGGGCCATTATTATAACTAAGTTGTAAAGTTGTAAAACTTGTTATAGGTCCGATAAAATTCTATCTTTAATTAACGCCAAGATGAATAATGACCCTTAGAAAAGTACCAAAAAATTTAATGTTTAATTTTTAACTAAAACTATCAAAAAATTATAGAGTCCCAATTTAAAAAATGTCATAATGGAATATAACGACTTTATGTCTGGTCGCGTTTTTTTTGGACTTTCAACGATTTTGCTAGCTTTTCTTGAGTTTAATAATCTTAATGCTGTAAAGCCTCCAAGCTTTAAACTTTTTTGGCTGACATAGGCGGTGCTTTAATTTTCATTACTTTTAAGCCGCACCAATCATCTCCTGTATGTTGAAATCGATAGAATATATATTTAGGCTTAGTTTCGGCATGAACTTGATTCGCTTCGGCTGTACCTTTTCTGAATCAAAGAAACATTTCGAAAGAAAAAAAATGTTTGTGCTTTTTTTTACTATTTTGTTAAATGACTAAATGAAAATAAATACCAGGTGCCCACCCGCTAAAATGCAAGCCTCGTAAATGATATGCCATGTGTTGTGAATCCAACATTTTTAAGTTATACACCCAATAAACCTTTTTCAAGTTTTTATAAATAGGCTCCAGCTAAATGAAACCTTAAAATGCATGAGTTTAAGACGATTAACCACATCCGATGCCATTTTTCTGACCATATCTGTTAATATTAATTCAATTGATTTGGCATGTCATTTGAGTTTTTTTTTTCATATATTCGTATGTATAAAAGGCTTTTAAAATGTTGCTTGCTTTTAAAATGTTGCTACCACAATATTTTTTTTTTGGTTTGGGAATTTTATGAATTCACATTTACTTATGTTAATGCCGAATTGTTGAATAGAACAGATAACTCTTATAAATAGTACGTACATTGTGTTATACTTCTAATGGACTTTAAATCTATTATATTTCAACTACAATTCTTTAACTGCCTTTTTTTACAATTGTCTATTTTCATACAAGTGAAGACTTAAAGACGAAGTCGGATTGTTAATGATGTTTATAAAATGATTTTCATGTATGATCATTAATCAAATGCAATGCGTTGAAGTTAAAGCTACTTACTGCAATCATATCATCATTATTTTTGTTGCATGATCTGCTGTTGTTTTTCATTTTTGCTTTTTTTTAATGTTGTTGGGGGCCTTTGGAGATCAAACTGAGGAAAGTTTTTTTACATAAAGATCTTTTAAATGTGTATTAATCAACATGATGTTGTTAATGTAGCGAAGCAAATCTACATCAACGCTTTAGCACTTGTTAAATATGAATTCGTTGATGGAAGTAATTGTAACTGAAATAATAAATAGAATGAAAACTGTTTTAATTGTTTGTTTATACAATTTTGTATTAAATAAATGAACTATAATTAAAGATAAAGTGTTGCGAAGGCTTGTAAGTCATATATAATAAAGTTAAAGTTATAAATAAAATATTTCTTTGGAAGAAAGGTTTTTGATGTTATGTTTGATAAAAATTAAGCAATCGAAGTAAAAGTTTAATTTTAATTAAAATTTACAGGTTTGATTTAGAATAGTCTTGATTTATAATTTAATTTCAAAGTAGATACATAGTAAGTAATATTTATGATTTATGGATAAACGAATAAACTAACGATATCGCCAACACCGTTGGTTTTAAATTTCTTCATTAAATAAACAAGAAAATTGCTACTCTTGCTAACGGAACCAGTTAAAGAAAATTCTCCTAAGGCCGACCAACATAGAATCCGTCGTACTTTGTGCTTCCCCTTCTTAAACTGAAACTAACGTAACAACGACAGACATTGCATGGTCATTGTTTATTGGCAGATGTGTAGATATTTTAATTGGCAACGCTGCAAATACATGTCAGTGAAAAGTTGCTCAACTTTCGTGCCTTGCGTTTAAGGAAATGTACGCAATGGGACAAAGCTCATAAGAAAACTTGAATATCAACTTAGTTGTCAGTTGAAAAAAGTGAGGTTTTAAGTTCAAAGGGTTCTTTGTGACGCGGACGTTAGTGTAAACTAACTTTCGCCGTTACAGAAAGAAGGAGCTGGGGATCTGTGTATTTCTCTAGTGTAACGGTAGCCAGCAGTACACGTACAAGTAATACAAGCACCTCATCTAAATGCCACATAAAAAATATCACCATAGAGCTCTTAACAATTTTCAGAAATTATAATGCCGATTTTAGAATGTAGAAGGATTGTATACTCTGAGTCATGTGGAGACCCATGATTGCTAAAGCCAAACAGCCGACAATGCCTTTAAATGTAAAAAGCTTGCTAAATTTTTAATCCAGCTACTGTTAAAGGCCTTCACGCCTTTCGTATCTGCAATAAAAAAAATATAGGTTGCATAAGAAAACTTTCAAGATGGCATTGCTCAAAGTCCCTTGGCCTTTAAAGAGTCGGCGCTAGTAGCGCTGATAGGTCAAAACGATCTTTCAGCGATCCTTAAAATTTAAAATGCCAGACAAGCTTGAAGTATTAACTGCACCTACATTTAAAGAAACTGCACCGCCGAGAAGAAGCTGCACCTGTGGTCAAAAGTCTAGTTACAATAAATGCGATCTTAGATTTCAATATAAAAAATCGAATTCGTCAGTAAAATATAAAATTTCGATATTGATTACAGATTTTTACAGCATCTACAGTTCCAGTAAGTGCAAAGCCAAACGGTAGATGTTTCTCAACACGTATACCTAGAAAAAATGCACATAAAATCAGAAGAATATTTAAAATATATTTCGAATTTAAAGAGACCTTCAACAATTGACATTTTGTTTTAAGGTTGAACGATTGTGCGACAATGCAGGAATACAAATTTTCTTTCAACATGACCATCACTTCACCCCAACTCTTGTCACTGCTGTTTACTGCGGCTTTAATCTGTGATCTCCATGTGAGAGCTGGACTTCCTATTCTTCTAGTCCATTGCGGGTTCCAGAGTATGATCATTCTAGTTGTGTCGGCCAATAAAGCGCCATTTGCGAATTCTGATTTTAATCGATAGAGTCTCTTGGTTTGTTTTTCGCCATAGCGTATGGTTAGATATGGTTTTTTTAGCCAGAATACACGAATGATCTTGAGAAAAGAATAGATTTTTTAAAAAAGCCTTTAGACTGCACAGAAAAGCTTCCGCCAATTTTATGGTTTTTGTCAATTAAATCATTACTCAAAAATATCACTGCAGAAAATGTGTTTTGTCTCAAAAATTATTAAGTTGATACGATTTTTATTTTTGCGTAAAAGCGACATTATATGCAGAAAAAAGTTTAATGAAATCTCAACTTCAGGGTCCCAAACTAATAGAAGAACCAGTCATAATATCATTTTTAAGTCTCTTAGTGTTTGAAATGAAGTATTCCAATGATGTGGCTGGCATCAAGTCTATATCAAAACCCTTGAATAGATTAAATATTAAGAACTGCTGCACACGGAGGTAGACTTATTCCACTCGAATGTAGGCACCTGGCTACGAAGTTATCATTCGGCTTTTACCAAAACTTTATTTTTGTACCATTCTGAAAAAAACTTGCAATACAATTGAAAATTAAACTTTTGAATAGATGCCTAAGATCAGACAAATTTAATTTTAGCAAATAAATCAAAGCGTTTGTAATACTTGACAATATTACATCTCACGCATATTGGTTAAACCACAAAAAAAGAAATTACCAAAAATTATTACGTTAAACATGTGGAAATTTTAAACAATCTCTCATACACACGATAAATCTACGCCTGTTAAAAAATTAATGAGGGGACATTATTGGAAATCCTTTAAATCTGTTTATTTAGTTAAATAGAAAAATAAAAGAATTTTCTGCATTGTTAAAACGCTCGATTAATACCATTCAATAAATATTTACTTTTAATGGCTTTTCCGCATTTTCCTCCAGCCAAGCTACACTAAATGCACATATTTACAATATTTTATCCTTTTAATGTGTTTTCCCTAGTAATTTAAGATATTTATGATATTTACATAACAAAAAAAACCAAAACAATATAAAAATAAAATAACAAAGGATCATATTTGTTAATGGTTTTAGCATTAACTTTTCACACAACACAATCAACGGGAAAAGAGAGACAGAGGAAAAAAACTAACAACTTAACACTAAAACCATATGGAAGAAGGATTTTAGAGGATGTGAAAAAAGAGCATGCGCAACATTAAAACCCACATTTGTTTGTCTACAAAAGGAAAGAGTAAATATTCTATTGTTCCTACACATGCATATGAATGCGTGCATACTCATATGTATATGACGATATTTGCACAAACGTTCTCTGCGCTTTTGTCCTTTGCTCTTGGTGTTTGGGTTAGTGAGTGTGCGCAAGTTTGTGTATTTAGGATGTTGTATAAACAAAATCAAAGCAAAACAATCTAAACAATAGATTTAAGACCAACTAAATATTTAAAGATTTTGTGGTTGCAAACAATTTACAAAGGTACGAGAAGGAACAAATGACGAATGAATGAACAACGTCTGTATCTAGATATGTGGTTGGTGTGGAAAGAGCAGCCATTGTGTAATCGGGTTTTTGCGGTTTTCAAAAGGTGGCTTGTTGTTTATTTTTCAACATTACTTAATGGTGCGTACATCTGGTGATGGTTTGCCTATCTGTATATAATTCGCTGCGAAAACATGGCTGTATTTGTATTTCACTGTTTATAACAAAATGAAAATTCTACTTTAAAACGTTTCCAAATTTGTATGCATTTACTTTTAGGCTAGACTGATCAAGAGTATTTACCAAACTCTTCTCGTCAGCAACCTAAAAGGACAAAGGAAGAAAAACGGATTTTACTTGGTCTTGTGTAAAAGTATATGGACTATAAAGATTTTAAGGCGCTTAATTCAAATCTATTTTCAGTTTTTTTTTTTCTATCATGTCTAGTTTTTGTTTATGGGCTAAACTATTATTTCGCCCGAATTAAGGCGGTTATGCTAATGCATAATAATAATATTAATAATAATGAATATTAATTAAAATTAACATTTGTCCACCCATTTTCTTGACATATGACTTATTTTATTCGTTATATACTTGGCTTTATGATAAACGGTAAAAATTTTAAATTTTTGTTCTTAAAATTTTATTATAAATTTTTGAAAACAAAGAACTTAACTTGCAAAAACAAAAAAAAATGTATGGCCTTTTATTTCTGAATTACTCCAAAACAGTTGAAAATATAAAAAAAAAATTATTTATATGACTCAAAGGACATCCAGCTCTGTACGGGGTTTACTAGAATTTCTAAAATTTATAGTTTGAATAAAACCAAGAACGATTTGTTTAAAAATTTCCCTAAAGAATTGCAACATATTAAATCACCCAACATTTCCCAATAAAAAATTTTATCATTTTGCGAAGCACTAATGGTACATTTATAAAAGTAAGCGCTCAATTATGCGCTACGCAATAAGACATACAAAAATGAAGTAAAGTAAGTCTGTGTTCATACGGCTCTTGTCATATTGACGAGATTGCTACTTTATAGGCGAGATGGACAGGGGAAAAGAAACGAGTACACAGATGCATGTACTTTCTCTACGTTTCGCTTTTTCATTCGTAGTTTAATTTTGTTATTGTTTTCAATATCAAAAAAGCACATGCCGTCAACATGACATGAATCATTTGAATGCCAATTCATGTTCAAAGAAGAAAAAGGAAGAATCTTGTCAATAAGACATGAGCCGTATGAACTCATACTTAGTGAAGGAACTCTTAACAAGTTTTATAAAAAAATAAATAAGATTTCATGTGCTACGCCATTCCCTTACTATGAAGCAGGTTTGTATGGGAGAATACAAAAAAAAAATAACTGTATAAAAAATTCAGTTTGTTAAGCTGAACGCTACGTTTACCAGTTATTATATGCGTTGAATAAAACGCTTTTTGTGTCAAAAAATGTATTGCTTCAAAGTCTCACCATATAAAATGCATGTCTTCCGTAAGAGATGGTAAGCGAAACTCTTACATTTCTCCTTTACAATCCTGTTTCGTTTAGAGCTAAATTTTTTATTCGGTTCCCACTGGCCAGAATTATTCGTAAACTTTCGGATGTGAAAAAAACATTAATTTTTTAAATATTTTTAACAAAAATTCCAGTAGTTTTTTATCAGTTAAATAAATTTTTTTGCAAAGTATTTTAATTTAATTAATGCATTAATTGAATCAATTATGTTTTTAGTTGAATAAAAAATAGAAATATATTTTTTATGTAATTCACATTTTAATTGTTATAATATTCATTAATATATTATTAAAATATGAATTAAATAAAAAAAATCTTAATTGATTTTTTCGTTTAAATAAAATAATTTTAACTTGGAAAAATTTATGTTGGGAATTGTCGAAATTTGAGCTATAAAAAATAATTTTTAATTTAAAGGTTGTTTATTTTCTTTCTTTTCAAAACAAAAAAAAAAAGGCATGTACAAAAATTTATGCCGTTATTTATATACTTAAAATTGCCACAAAAGCAGATTTTATTAAAGGGCAATTCATAGCGTGTTCTATCGTATTCATTAAATTATGGCATATATCGGGTGATTTTTTAAGAGCTATAGGAAAGTTAAAAAAAAAACACATAAAATTCAGAAAAATTCATGAAATCTTTATTTGAACCGATAGTACGATCCATAAAATTTAATGCTTGAAGATTATTTAATGCAAATGTTGACCGTGACTGCGCCTCAAATGGTCCATCCGCTTAGTCCAATTTTGGCATACTCTTTCCAACATTTCGGCCGGTATCTCATGAATAAATGCTTCAATGTTGTCTTCCAATGCGTCAGTTGAAGCGGGCATGTGTGTACAGACATGAGATTTAACATAGCCCCACAAAAAATAGTCTAAAGGCGTTAGATCGCACGATCTAGGCGGCCAATTGACCGGTCCCGAACGTGAAATAAAATGTTCACCGAACTCGCCTCTCAATAAATCCATTGTTAAGCGTGCTGTGTGGCATGTGGCACCGTCTTGTTGAAACAACATGTCATGCAAGTCAAGCTCTTGCATTATGGGCAAAAAAAAGTTGGATATCATCTCACGGTAGCGCTCACCATTCACAGTTACATTACGATTCGCATCATCTTTGAAGAAGTACGGTCCAATGATGCCACCAGCCCATAAACCGCACCAAACTTTTTCTGGATGCATTGGTAGCTCTTGCAATGCTTCTGGCTGATCTTCACTCCAAAATCGACAATTCTGCTTATTAACGTACCCATTGAGCCAAAAATGAGCTTCGTCGTTGAACACAAGAAGCGCGCGATTAACTTTCTTAACAGAGCACGCAGTTTGATAATAAAATCCAATAATTTGCAAGCGTTGTTCGTTTGTAACACGATTCATGGTTAAATTATAGACCAAAATGAAGATGTTTGACAGTGAAACAAAACACGAAACGTGCGTCAGCTGTTTAAATCAGTGTTGCCAAAACGATAATAGCTAAAAAATCACCCGATACAACCAATATGACACAATATCTAATACAAATAAAACTAAAAGTTTTTGGCGAACTATTTAAGTTATAATGCCAGGGTGTCACACAATTATTGGAGCTTCAACCACAAAACCACGTTCGACCTAAACCTTCGTATAGGAAGGCGAGAACTTCCAGAATCCGATCAAGAATATTGTGGTCCAGTAAACGTCTGACTTAATTCCTTGGTTCTCCACCAGTCACATTGAGTTATTTTTGGTTCTCCACCAGGCAACACAATACAACATTGAGGTTAAAAACGATTGCATATAGTTAATGTAGAAACCGCAAAAACTATAACTCGGTACACTAACCACTAACCAATGCGGGGAGACAACGCAAAATGCACGAAAAGCAGACACACAAAAACGACCCTTGTCCTTAAGATATAATGACAAAATGCGCTAGCTGCTTCTCCACTTAGAGCAATTTTACGAATGGATAATAAAAGTTCAAAAAATTTCAATACAAAATGCTTAAGGGTTATGACACTACATTTTTAATCAGAGATGGAAATGAATCATTCATTTTTTAATTAATTCGTGAATCATTCATGCACTGAATTATTTGAATTATTTGAATTAATTCTTTTCACACAAAAAAATGAATTGAATGAAATTTGAGTCAATTCATTTGAATTGGGCAAAATTAATTGCAATTCATTTTTAATTCAAATGAATTGGTAAAATTAATTGCAATTCATTTCCAATTCATTTGAATTGAATTGACTTTGAATTAATTCAAATGAGTTGGAAAAAATGAATTGCAATTCATTACCAATTCATTGGAATGGATTTTGAATTAATTCAAATGAGTTTATGCTCATGCTGATAGGATTTTCGCAGCTCCCTACTAATTCAAGTCATATTCTGCCGTTACCTGCTAATTACAGTACATCATTGGAATTTCTATTCTTATTATTTTCTATGCCTTTATCTCGTACTAGGTGATATCCGAAATGAGTGTAATGCTGTCTGATATAATAAAATGAACTGGATAACAAAACGGGAGTAATGCTTCTTCACATTTACTAACAGTAGTCTTTTTTCAAAATCAATTCAAATGAATTGGAAATGAATTGCAATTCATTTTTTCTAACTCATTTGAATAATTTCAAAGTCAATTCAATTCAAATGAATTGGAAATGAATTGCAATTCATTTTACCAATTCATTTGAATTAAAAATGAATTGCAATTCATTTTGCTAAATTCTAATGAATTGACTCAAATTTCATGCAATTAACTTTATGTGTGAAAAGAATTAATTCAAAATTTAGCTAATTCGTTATGAATTAAAATCAAAAATGAATGATTCATTTGCATCTCTGTTTTTAATGCATTGTTCAAGTAATGTAACAGAAAAATTTACCAAGAGCAAAGAGTTCAGCTGTATATGAGAATTAGCAAACTGTCAAACTTTTTAAAAAGTTATCGATAAAAATGAAGTTATGTCAAAAAAAAAAACATGTACAATTTTCCAACTTAAAATTGACATTTCAAGATTAAAATATTAATAGTGTTGCTGAATCAGCGGTTTAGGGGAAAATTTTGTTAAAAGTTTTTATAGTTTGCTCTTTTCAACATTTGCTGTTTCTTTCTAACAATTCAATGACTAAAAAATGTAGTGTTATAAGGGCTTCAGCCCCACTATTATTATTCCTTGAAATAAATGTCATGCGTCTTGCACCACTTTTGAGTCGATGGCCTCATTTATACTTAAGTATTTTTAAGGACAATGTAAAATTAAAACAATTTTTTATTTAAATTCATTAATTTTGTGTGCTAAATTCCCAATGTTCATTGATAAATGCACTAAAAATTTATTGTTGGGGGATAAGCTAGTTTCTATGCGCATTTCACTGGACCAGATCAGCAGAAAATCTTTTCCAAAAACTTTAGAAAAGCTAAAGATATTATACAAATAAAACTGTAAAGCGAATGAGAATTACAAACACTCAAGTTTTATTTGCAATGATATCAAAGCTTAGTCAAAACACCATTAATAAACTGTGAGCTTATCTTTTCTTTATCTCTTGGTAAAAAGAGAAAACAAAATTAAAAACAAATTGCTTAATTTTATTGTTTTTTTCAAGAAAATCCAAATAAAGCAATTTGCCAGTTGAGTTTTTATATTACCCTTTTTACAATAACCTATTGATGATCTTGAAAGGTTTATCAAATATTTAAGCTAATTTTTACTTAAGAACATTTACTAGCTAAAGCCAGTGTGATTCGCTTTTTTGGAAATGGAAGTTTTTTAATACAAATGCGTGTACATTAGACTGGTCGCATCTTGTATGGGATTTTTTTTAATTTAATTGTTTGCGCTGCTTAAAATATGAGGTTTGGTGTAAGAAATCATGATCTAATTTTTCAGGTCAATCCGACGGTGCCTAGCCGTGCCCAGTGGGGCCCAAAGTTCCCCATATTATAAAAAACATATTTTCTATCAGATCTTTATAGTTATACTAGTTGAAAAGCCGAAAATCAAAAATATGGCTTCGTTACGATCTTCCGCAGAGAAAGTACTTCAAGTATGCCACATTTCAGCTTCCTATGTCATTAGATGGCTTTAGAAAGTTGCGGAAAGAATAGGACATACATGCAAACATCCTGACATACTAAGAAATTATATATTGTATAGATAGATTCACATATGTTCGCGCATCTCAAAAACGCTTTAGCTTATTGAAAAACTAAAAAAACCGAAATTACGCAATAAAATTTACTTACTTGACTCTTAGTATGTCAGGATGTTTGCATGTATGTCCTATTCTTTCCGCAACTTTCTTTTACTGTTACCGTTTCCCATTTATTCAAAAATTAAGACGGACTCTGTATGGGGCTATCTATATTGATGGGAGGCGCGAAGCACACTTAGAATTTTATTATTTTTAGCCTATATTAGGCGCCGGGCAGTCGAAAACATATTTTAATAAAGGGACAAACAGACGCATTCTTATTTTTATATACATATAAAAGGGTTAAGGCTATAAGCCAATTTCTTGAAAAGCACTTTTTGATGCAAAACAGTTCGCCAATGAGGGAGAAAAAATACATTTTGGTACCTAATTTTTACTGTTTATTATTTGTCTTAAGCCATTTAATTTTTCATTTATTTTTTAATGCAATAATTGCAATCAGCAGCATTAATTTTATAAACTTTTAATGTGAAGAGCTGACACAATTTCGCGATAATTCCAAAAATTCGGAAATGTTTGCTTGCATGTTTTGCAAAGTGTACCTAATTTTGATAAGAAGTCTCTAAAAATTTTGGAAATCCAAACATTTGGTAAAAAATACCTCTCGAAAAATAGCGAAAAAATTTTAAGTGTTAAAAGTCGCTTAAACTATAAGGAATGACAAAAATTCTTAAGGAATTGCTTAATTAGTGGAAATTTGCAAAAACCTGCTGATAGCGGCATGATATCATAGTCTAAAATTGAACAAAAATCGCTAAAGCTATAAATAATCAGAAAGCTTACAGGAACAAATCGCTTGTATCGCAAACATGGCAATAATTTGCGAAAAACTTCAAAAGTGCAAACAAACCCTAACATTTATAAGAAATCGGAAAAAAATGGCGAGACGTTGTACAAAAAAATCAATGTAAATTTAAGCATCTTCAAGATTTGAAACCTGTGATACAATCAGAATATCATCATTTTTATGGTAATAAAACGTCGATTATGTCCTATGGTGGTCCGGACGAAACGCCGATACGTTTCGTAGAGTGTGGACTGTATTTAAGGGTAGATTTGAGAGATACAGCTCCAGAATACCTGCCAAGGATCCAAACACCTTGTTGGTATTCCCAGAGAAAACGCCGATTGCGTTTTTCGTTTTATGGAGTGTATAGGTTGGCTTTGGGAGCGCTAAAATATCAACCAAGTATCCAAACAAGTTTTTAATATTATAAAGGCTGGAAAGAGAACTAAAAAAGGCACAAATATTTAAACGAAAGAAAAGCACTTCTAACTATACGAAAACACTTTCTTCTTTGGTTATTTTTCCAAAACGTTATAAATTTCCATTTATTTAATCCAAAAAAAAATTTATACAATTTCCAACAATTTAGTAAATTACTAATTTTACAGAATAAATGTTCAAAATAATTTAGTTATAACGCGAAAACAAAAAACAGCGATTTGACTTAGAACATTTGCAAGTTCAAAGCAAAGAAAAATTTAAAATATAATACATGGTGATAGTGGCGCCTTCATTGTCAATTCGTATTAGAGAATAATACC
Source organism: Pollenia angustigena (assembly GCA_930367215.1). NCBI lineage: Eukaryota > Metazoa > Arthropoda > Insecta > Diptera > Polleniidae > Pollenia > Pollenia angustigena. The sequence goes on from OV884058.1 coordinate 148,773,398, forward strand.
TGTCGCAAATATTGTCCCGTGCGAACCACGTTCATATGCTAGATCTCGTTCATATAAAGTTGTATAAACAGACAGCATCAACATGCACAAAATTTAGTTCCATGACTAGTTTTGTGCCAATACCCATTCTTTAAGAGTAACTACACTTTATCTCCAGTTAATTGATATGTGTTGTTTTCACCTATCAAAATTCTTTTATTCTATTACTATTTTGTGTTCACTGGTGATGGCAAAAGTGTTTTAAGAACAATTCACATAAATTTTCCGCGGGGAAAATATTTGGCATTTCGAATCATCTTATTAAATTTAAATATACATATTGTTATTTTTTCTCTTTTGAGTCATTATTCGTGAAGAGGACTACAAAAAAACAAATATGTTGCCGCAATTTTTTATATTTTGCATAACTATACCTCTAGTAGATATGAGTGTGTGCGCATAATATATTTTTGGGGTGGTCTACCTCACTAGTTACTAAATAATGAGTGAAAGAAGCTGTTCATTATAAAAAGGAGGCGAAGTTTTTACTGGGAACCACGATGATTGTACATAATTTGGAAACTTTGACTCTTGCCGTTCTCCAGATATCGGAAATATTGTATGTCCTTGTATCGAAGGTGTCGGGTGTTTTGTATTGATAACCAAGATGCTTGCACCTAATTTGGCAACTTTGGCTCTTGCCGTTCCCCTGATATAGAAAAATTTATAAGGCCTTCCTATGGGAAGTGCCACGCTCGGATGTTGTGCTTTGATAACTAATATGGTTGTACATAATATGGAAACTTTAGCTCCTGCCGTTCTCCAGATATACATAAAATAAGAATACAAAAAAACAACATGGGATTTTTCGATAAAATTAGAGGCAGTCGTGTTTTTTTGCCCATATCTCAGCCATTTGTGGACCGATCGAGCTGAATTTAAATAGCAAATAATTCCTGACTAAAGGTGATATAAATATATTACCAGCAAGTCCCCATCATATCCGGGGTCTTGGGAAATCTCATTTCACCGGACACACGGACATTGATAAATCAACTTCGCTCCAAGAATATATACACTTTATTGGCTCTAAGATCAATATTATAGAAGTTACAAACGGAATGACCAGGGTTGTCAGATTTTTTTGAGCCCCATCGCCAAACCGGATGTAAGAAATCGCCAAACGTCGATTTTTTTCAGTTTTTGGAAAATTTTCTTTTTTTTTAAATTAAATTTTGCATACAAAAAACGCTAGTATAATTTTTCAGTCAAGAATCGCGAAAAACTGAGAAAAAATACAAAATACAGATAGTACACTTCAGCCTCACCGATTTCATTACTGGAGTTTTGACCTACATACTATTAGAATTAAATAGTGACTGAATATAAAATTCACTTAATATGTTTTTTTTAATCCAAATTTTTAATTTTTTTTTATATATTTTTATTTTTTTAATTAGGCTTAAGTTCATGAAATTTAATTTTTATTAAATTATTTTTGTGAAGAAAGGAATTTTACAACATGAAAATTAATTAAAATTGTTATTGATAATCTTTCATTCTTGACGTGGCTCGGGCTCGAACCCTGGCCGGCAAGTTACCATGACATGTTTCGATCGCAACCACTCGATCTCCTCAGATGGATTTGCCGTCTTACACTCGCAGCCATCGACGACTGCTGACGTCACTAGTCAAACATCAATCCTTAAACCAAATTGTATTTTAACATTTGGTAGATCGAAATTTGCTTTCCTGAATGATTATCCACTTTAATTGATTTTACATGTTTTTTCCTTTACTTCTGTTTTTTCGTACTTTCGTCAAGAATTTTTCTTGAAGTCCAGTACATTTTTTTTTTTTTTTGTTTTTTCACTTTGTCTTTCTCTTTTCTGTTGACCTTTTTCAGCACAACTTGAAGGACAAATGTACACATAGAGCTCGTGCCTTAGCTTTAACAATAATTAGTATTGTGGTTATTTTGTTGAACTATTTATGGTTTTTGATCCAAATTTTTAATATTTTTTTAATTAGGCTTAAGTTCATGAAATTTAATTTTTATTAAATTATTTTTGTGAAGAAAGGAATTTTACAACATGAAAATTAATTTCATTTCATTTTACAACATGAAAATTAATTTCAACAAAATAACCACAATACTAATTATGTTTTTTTTTTATTTTAGTAATGATAACAAAAAATGACAAGTTGTTAAACAAAATCGCCGAAATAATATGAATGGTAAAAAAAGCCGAGTTAATCGCCAGTTATATCAGAAATCGCCATAAAAGTCGCCAGTCGCCAAATGGGAAATCCCATCGCCAAACACGTTTTAAAATCGCCACGTTTGGCGAGAAATCGCCATATCTGACAGCCCTGGGAATGACAAACTTATATACATATCGTCACCTTAAATCTGATGTATTGCATCAACACAAATGTCCAAAAAGAATTTTGCTCCCAACATTAGCGATTTTATTGACAAAAAACAAACAAACCTATCTACAAAAGATTAATTGATAAACTAAAAGATATAACTATCAGTTTGAATAATATGCAACATTGTTAATTGTTAAAACAGCTTGTAGGATTCACAAGAAAAATAGAAGAAAAATTAATTATAATCAGTTTAATTCAAGTTATCAGGTGGCATGTCATAACGTCCATGTCATAACTCCATAACTCCAAAAAGTGTCATAATGTCATGAAGTCCGTGGACGTTATGACACTTTGTAGAGTGTCATAATGTCCACAACATGCTTACAAACTAGAAAGCATAGCCGCCCTTCGGCCGCGCGCAAGGATTTACTCCTCTTTGATAAAACAAGTACCGGCTTCGCTAACTAAAGCTTCTCTGCACAGCCGGCCTTCGGCCGGGCGAAAAGATTTTCTCCTCTGTGGTACAAACACCGGCTTCGCATACTAAAGCTTCTCTGTGTAGTTGGACTACGGCCGGGCGCAAGGATTTTCTACTCTATGGTATAACAAAGACCGGCTTCGCTAACTAAAGCTTCTCTGCACAGCCGGCCTTCGGCCGCGCGCAAGGATTTTCTCCTTTCTGTTATAACAAACACCGGCTTCGCTAACTAAAGCTTCCCTGCACGGACATTATAACATTTTTTGGAGTGTCATAGTGTCCATGGACACTGGACGTTATGACATGCCACCAGTTATCAATTTATTATATTAAATAGTTTTTTTCTTCTCCTGTCAAATTTTCAAAATGTTGGATAGGGCCTTTTGCGTTTTCGGTTACGATATACCCTTTTACTTTCGGGGAAGGGTATAATAAGTAGATAAGTGCGACGATTCTAACTTTTACTTTAGATACCTGCTATCAATCGCAGCGCCGCTGTTAGCGTGAAATGCTATATTATTTTAATGCGTATAATTCAGTTATAACATTTATCAAACATTGTAAATGCAGAAGTTGTTTGTCTCTACTGAACAATTGTCTTTTTGGTTCATAGCAGGTTTTGAATATAGGCCTTTGATATATAATATCAATATGTGATCTTAGGCAAATTCACTCATTTGTCGTAAACAAATTGTTCCTTCTTTATTAGAACATTTCTCTCTCTCCCCCACACAAAGATAGAGCCATCAAACTATATGTTTACAAAAAACGGGTGAATATGTCTTGAGGGTACTATATAATAATTTATTTATATAACTAATTTGTTAAACGTTTTATCTCTAGTGATAAATACTTCAATTACTATTACAGAAAAACTATTCGATCTCTAACAAAAATATCATTCTAGCAAGAATGAAATGTTATGTCTGCAATTAAGCTCGCCTTCCATTTGTAAAAACTTTAATTTAAAAATTTTGCTTATCAAAGCCCGCATTTCATCATGAAATGTTCATACAAAATCAATCTACACAAAATTAGTGTTTTTTTTTTTTGTTCTTCTTTTTCTTTTTCTTCCAACACCAATTGTAATTTATGACTAAAAACATTTTAAACACAAATATGTATCTGTCTATAACATACAACAATAAAATAACGAAAAAAAAAATTATGGAAACGCGTGCCATCACGAATTTTATAGACAACTCTTAAAAAAAAAAAAAGTTTCAAATAAAATTTTAATAAAAATTAAGAAAATAAAGTACAATAAACTTTACACCATCCTTTTTTAATTCACTCATTCGTTTATTCATTTGTTGTTCGTATCTCTAAATATTCAATTATACAATTAAGTTAAACAGCTTTGGCAACCATTTTTATTAAATTGTATTTTTTTCGATAATTTTATTGTTGTTGCATTTCATTGCCTTTTTTAATCAATTTTCAATATGGTTGCACAAACAAAAGGTCTTTTAACGCACGTCATTTAATTTTTAATTCTGGGTCTGGCTACCCTACACCGAAAAATTTGTGTTGCTGTTATGGTTTTGAGTTGAGGATTGAGTTCAAAGGCGTACCTATAATCTCTGCAGAATGCTTATAAATATTTTATTATTATGGCAAGCTGTTCCTCAAGAGGTATTTAAACTAAGCCTACTTCATAAATATTTTTGGTATATAGCTAATTTCCACTGATCCCTTTCTCTGGTTAAAGCTAAACGAATTGGAAGTTTTGCCCATAATTGATCTGGCGCCACGAAGTTCTGGGTCGTCCTTTTCCTTTTTTTACCTTGTAAGTTCCACTCTAGAGCTGCATGTGCAGCATCTTTTGCATATTTTCTTAATTTATGTCTTAGTAGTTTATTTTATCTTCGCCGTATTTGGTTTTCGATTTTTTTCTTGTTTGGCTATTTACTATAAGCCCTCATTGGATCAAGGATATTATCCACTAGATTTTTATTTTGTTATTATTATGCAAGCACAGCTTTACAAATCGCTTTTGGATGCTCGTTTTCTTCATGTTCCATGTTACGCTTCCAGTTAATAATACTGATTTTACGCAAGCATTAAATATTCTCAATTTTGTGGATTTTTTTGAAATTTCTAGATCTCCAGATACAACATAGACGAGCAAAAGCGCCTTTAGCTTTTTGTTACTTCCCTGCGGGAAATTTGTGTCAATTGGTCCAACAGACTGGTCCTGGGAGTTGTGAAAATAGAACAGGTACAAAAAAAAAGAACTCATGACCAGTGAAAGGAGAACCAATCATGTAACTGGTTCATGAAGAACAAAAATGTAGAAAAAGTAATGAATTACAGTACAGTCTTCACCGGTTTGGCTCTTGAATTTAATTCTAGGACTTGTTTTATTGAAATAATACTACTCGTATTAAAATAATACTACATTTTAGTAACTGTCACTAAACACGTCCATTGAGAATAGATTCGTGACTGGTCAAATGGTGTCAATTGACCCCCTCCAATGACAACCCCATGTAAAAGTGATAGGTCTTATTCATAGAAAGTGTTAAAACTAGAACCGGTCTCTACCACCAAAGACCTATCACGGGGCTACTTTGGTGTCAGTTCGCTTCCCTCTAGGGTTGATATCGACCAGTGTTACACCGATGTCGCCCACAAAGCTCCATAGATATAAAAATTTGCACACTTCTACGATATTATTGTAGGTTACTCGAAGAACGCTATTGTTGCTAGTCCTTATTCACATGTTTTTTTTTTGTGTTAACACTCAGTGTTCAAACTACGTCGAGACCACCTTTTTCATGCAATTTGACTTAAAACGTTATAGTAGAAAGCCGTCGTATAATAAAATCTATTTTAGTTTAAGAACGTTTATTCCTATGCTCTCACATTCATACATTTATTCTCTTAACAATGCTACCATACATACTTTTACATTTTGTAAACAAAGAAAAATTAGAACAAAATAAAAAGAAAGAAATGGAAGAGAATTTGAAGGAACTGCTGACGATTTAATTATGGGCTTTACGATTTTGGCTGAAGTTGAAGACTAAATTCTGTTTGAACACTCAGTCCTATTTTCATTGTATCTGTATCAAGCCGTTAGATCTGCGATGCCATGTCCTGTAATATGCAGCACAACATGGTCAGAATACACCAGTTCGCACAATTTTGCATTCAGGAATTTCAATAATAAGGTGATAAAAAGAAGTCGAGAAAGAGCAAACCCTCGTTTTACGGCACTAAGTAAGGGAAACGGATCGCTTATCTGCCTCTCGTGAACCTCTCTGGAAATGCCGCCTTTATATCCCTTAATTATTATAGAAATTTCTTAATTTTGCATTTGCTTTTAAGAGCATAAGAATGCTTTAACAATTATCTCCTCAAATATCCCAATAAATATAAATTTTAAATAACTGAACTCTCATAACAACTTGTATATCGCTTAAGAGTCTGCCAAAACCCACTTAAATTGCTCCATTTTATTTATACAAAATTTGTTAAGTTCTATTAATTTTTTTTTTTCTAATGATAAGCTTGTTAAATACAACTGATATATTTTTTTTCATGGTTTCTTTTCGTCTCATATGATTTAGATACAGATGTTTTTTAGTCCGCATGTTTCTAGTTTCATAATTTATCTGTGCACAAGTGAAAGGCGTTTCAGTGTTGACTGTGCGTACCAGTAGATCTGACTTTGTTTGTATATTTTATGTTCTTTTTATCGAAAATAATGTTTTAATTTATTTGTAGATAAGGAGAAGGAGAGAGAAAGAAAGCGTGCTTTGGCTCGTGTTATAATCTATTGAATATAAATTTAAAGTTTAATGATAAATTGCTTAAATAGTAAATATATTATTTACTACTACGATTGAAATAATCTTCATTATTGTACGAGAACTAGAAGTAGAGTGAAAGTAGAAAAACAAATGTTTTAAAATGAAATGAATTCAAATGATGATGATTAAAGAAATAATTCTAAAAAGACCAAAAAAATGATATTGGGAATAAATGTAAATAATTTGTAGCGTCCAACCAAACGTACTTTTTCAGACCGAGCCGATCATTTTATATTGAATAAAAATAATTTTATCTTTTGGAATATCATTTTTGAGTTCTTCGGACAACCCAATTCAACAGACGGATGCACAGACGGTCAGCGGAATTTGAGCTTCTATTTTTAGTTATTTATTTGAAATCGATAGATATGAATTCTTACAGGCAACTTTATATTACAAACATTTATATAAAGACTTTATAAACACAAACATTTCAATATCTCTATTAAGTATTTAATATTATATTGTATTTGATTACATTTACATTAATAGAAAAATGGATTTGGCTATAGAATTCATTGAAATTTTCACATATTCTCCTTAAAGTATCAGCATCAGTATAATTTATTTGAACAACAGAAATCTAAAGTAAAATTTAGTGGAATTTAGTGGAATATTAAATTTAAGTTACGAAGAAGGAAGTCGGAGTGGGCATCATCTTTAACTAAATTAATTAGATAGTCCTTCGGCTTTTTAAGGTAGGTAGTTTAATGTATTCCAAGGAAGATTCCCAGCATAACGACCAAATGAGCTTCTTAGGCAAAATAAGAGAAACTGCTTTTGAACAGATTCTATTCGCTATATGTGCATCTTATTTAAGGATCCCAGACAATAGTAACATACTCCAAAATTTTTCTTACTAGAGATGTGTAAAATTGTTTCATTATTTTGGGATCTGAAAACTGTTTAGACCATCGTTTAATATAAGCAAGCACACCACGAGCTTTATTTATCGTCATTTTAATATGCTTGCGGAAGTCTAAATTACGATAAAGTAGAAAACCAAGATCCAGAAATTCTCCAACTAACTCTAGTTTATACCCGTCTAGGGAATAGTGTAGCATTGAAGTGCAATTTTTAAAAAATCGCATTTGTTTGCATTTTTCTTCACAAGGATCCAGAATACTTTAAAGGGTCTAGGATCAATATGGTGGAGGCTATGAACGGAATGACAAACTTATATATAACCTTATACCTTCGGTGAAGGTTATAAAAATGATGTTAGAACTACATATTGCATTAACACTAACACTTTTAATGCACTATACTACATTATTTTGGCATTAAAATAGTGCATTATTACCTGAATACCAGTAAAGTGTAAGCCAATTAAAACACTCACTTCTTCTTCTTCTTCCTATCTCATTAAGCTCCTAGTGGAGTACAGGGAGTCAAAGAGACTTCGCCCTTAACCGCTCCAGAGGTAATTTTTGGCCTGTTATAATTGTATCCCATTTTTTTCTTATTATCTTCTATATTTCGTCTCTTTATGTACTTTGGCTTTCCCCGTGTCCTGCCATCTTGAGGGTTTCATATATCTGCATATTTCTGTTGGTGATTTCAGCAAAGTGTAACCAATCTACTTCCATCGTCTCTTTTCAATTTCGATTTGTGTTGCAATTTTTTTGCATTTCTCAAGAAGTCATTTTTTGGATACGGTGTTTCGCCACCAGATCGTCAAAATTGTGCTTAGGAATTCGTTTATGAAAATTTTAAGTTTCTTTTCAAGTGCTTTCGTCATTGGTCAAGCTCTACATCCGTATAAAGGGACAGATTTTACGTTTGAATTGAAGAATGGGTGCCCTGGTAGACTAGCTGTACGGCGGTTGTGGGTTTGATTCTCGCTAGACACTCTGGTCTCCTGTGGATAAACTTAGAGCTTCGTGGGATAAGCATAGGGGGCAAAAAAAATATATGCGTAATTTGTTGCGGATATAGATTGATAATCAACTCCAGATTTTCCAAAGCTGTGAGAAAGCACATAGCGCTATTCATGTTCTTCTATGGATACCGCTGGCCACTCCGCCATATGCGGAAATGACACTTCCAAGGTAGGAGAAGGAGTTCACATTATCGATAACACTCTCACCACACGCAGAAAAAATATGGTTGGAGGTAACCTATTCTAAGAGCAACATATTGTGGTTAGACTTTAACAATGTTTATGTGGGCAATAACTAAAACTTTTTTAGTGTTCATCTAAGACCACATAAAGTATTTTTATATTCTGGGTCCTCTAAGCCGATTAAGCCATGTTCGCTCTTCTGTCTGCCTGTCTGTCCGTCAGATGAAATCAGGCTTATTTTCGAAAGACTCAACAGAAAAACACTGTTTGATGTTCAATTTTTACTAGTAGTCCCAAGCAGTAGGAAAAGCGTTATGGACCCATATGTGAAGCGAAAAGTAGAATGGGACCTAAGGAGAGCCATTTTATCTTTGTATCTTTGGTGTACCACCACTGAGCGTGTTGGTATTGGTCTCATTTGAAAGCAACCTTGTTGGTCAACATTGAAAAAGCGCGTACGGCGTCCCTACCTCTTGTTTTGTGTAGTTGGTTTTTACTGTTCCCTTTACCTTACTGGTGCCTTTCTCTATGCGCTGTCACATATGTGGAACAGCCTTTTATTACAAAAACTAATATAAACTGGTGACACACAGCGCCGATTCTTATTAAATTTTGCACAAATTCGTTTTCTATGACTTGAGTTCTTACTAAAATGTTGATCGGTCTATAACTTACCATAGGCCCTAAAGAAACCCCATTCTCGGAATACCTTAGTACGGCGAAAAGCGTAACGAATAGTTCTATTGTAGTTAAATTTACTCCGGTTCATATTCAGAAAATTGGAAAGCATTGGCCGCGTATAAAGTTCATTCTGGGAAATAATAATAACGACTAAAGCCATAACAAATACAGATAGTGTGGTATACATGTTATAAAATGGGATAATCGGTAAATAATTTATAATAGGTCCCAAATAAAGCGGCTTCCGAAAAGTAAGCAATTAAAAAAGTATTAAGTTCTAAAACAAGAACGATCAATGATTTGCGATAGGCCTAATCATATTTCTGAAACAAATCCTGGTATTTAATTTATATGTATGAGGCAGCGAGTTATAATGCTGTAAGGACAGGTTTTAAAAGATTGGCTTATAATTTATAGATCCCTTTTAAATCCCTCTCCTTAAATATTCAAACTCTCGTTGAAGGGTATTAAAGATTTGCTATAGCCGAATATATCACTGTCACTTGTCCAGAATGTTGGTACCAAAGAATTCATGCACAAAAGTACCAAAATAATGAAAACTTTGTTAATGTTGTCAAATCTAAAAATATTTATGTTTTTGAACACGATTTTTAAGACACTATCAAGTCGTTTGGTAGTTTGCTCCTTCTGTTTTATTACTGTTATTGTAGTTGATAGTATTGTTGTTGTGTTAATATGCGTTAGCGTGCAAATGCGTAGTTAAACATTGTGACAAAACGTTAAATTAACATGGCACGACATTTGTAACCCAAAAACAAAACAAATAAAAGTGAAATACCTACAAAATAAAATTTACAGTAGAAAATAAAAAACATGGCGTGATTTTAACAGCCATTCTCTTTCATTTACAATCACACTCCGTTATGTTACTTAAAAGAGTAACAGCCAACCAACACCTTAAACACACAGAGTTTCGGGACTACAACATGTAAAACTCGCTACAACAAAATAGATAACAATAATTTTTACTTCAACTGACTTTTACTAGAAGTAACTTGTACCAGGTAACATACAATACGGTAACAATTACAGCAACAACAACAACAAATCGTATGAAACAACTCAAATTAATGTGTTACATGAACTTTTTTACTTTTTATAAACGCGTAAGGTGTTTTAGTACGCGAAACAGCAAAAATAAAATTAAAAAAAAATACAAGAAAAGTCATTCATTCAAGTCACTTTCCTCACAAAAATTTAAGGTCCTCGTGCAAATTGTAATAAAAACAAACTTGTGCTAAACACAAGTATAAACAAACTCACATATACCCACTCAATTTATACACATGTATAGTCAAAGTACTGGTGAAGGCGTGACTGTATGCAAATTTTTTATTATTGATACTTTTTTCTGCGGTTCTGCAGATTTTCAGTGGTACGCAGTACGTTCGTACTAGGGTGATCGATCGAATAGTTTTCGACCGGTTTTAACCGGTTATTTTAGTTTTACACAAGTCGAATATTTTAAAATGTCTATATTTCGAATATCGAATAAACCGGTTTTTTTGGTAAAATAAACCGGTTATCTTAGTAATATGACATTTATATACATTTTCCTTACTTTTGTTATAAATGCAACCATAATTTAAGTACAGTGGTATCCCGGTTTAACGTTTACTCAGTTTAACGAATTCGTGATTTAACGTGCGGTCATATTTTTTCCATTGAGTACCTTATATTACGAACAAACAGGTAATTTTTGTACTCTTTACCTATAACGAATTTTTTCAAAAAAAATTTGAAAACACAAAATAGAATGAATGCAAACATTTATGCATCCATACTCTTTTGTTTTTGTATACTTTTTTACCATATTTTAAGAGCGATTTTTCTGAAAACAACGAGTTAAGAGAAGTATTTTCTTTTCTAAAGGCCATGTCAGATAAAACTTCATCGCTTTGCGTGACGTTTCTAACTTTGACTGAAAAGTGTAACGCAAAAGGTGTATGTCACAATAAACACTTTGACAACACTCACGCATTGTGTGTTAAAAAAAAATAAACAAAAAAAATTTCTACTAGTAGATTGTCAAAGCACGCAAAAAGATGAGAGTTGCCTAACTTTTCGCTTCGCTTTGCGTTAAAAGTTCTTTATGTGGCATGTTACGTATAAGTATGTATATTTCATCTTAAATGTCAAAGCGAATCTCTGACGCAAAGCGAAGCAAAAGTTTTATCTGACACGGCCTTAACAGAGCTACCTAAAGAAGAGCGGCAAGCGTTTTTTTAAACATGCAAATTCTATTGCCATACATTTTCAAAAAAATAAAACTCCCAAGCGAAGTATCAAATAAGATTTTCCAGCCGGGTGGTGTTAAATTCGCGTTCTAAAGGTTTGTTTCGTATAAACTGTATGAAAATGAAAAGTTTTGAAATAAAACAGACGCTTGCCGCTCTTATTAAGGCAGCTTAGTTGCATAGAAAGCAAAGAAAATACGTTCTCTCCAAAATAAAAAATTGTACGTTACAAAGTCAGAAGAAGCAGTTCAATGCTCGATTAAAGTACTTCGAAAACAGACAAATATAAAGGATTATTTTAAATAACTTGAATATGTTTTACGGTTTTTAACTTCATTATTATTAGTTTTGTTCTCCACTCATTTAATTAAAAATGATATAAAGTATTTATTTTTTGTTTGTGTTATGAATGGAAATAAACGAACTTACTTTGTTTTATTAAAATATTAATGTTTTATAAATAAAAATGTATTAAAAAAAACTTTGGGATTTAACGAATTTTTCGATATAATTCGTTAAACTGGGATACCACGTATTTTTCTAATTGAATATTGAGAAAACTTGAACTTTTTATGAAGAATGCCAAAACAAAATGTCGCTTAGGCAAAAAACATTACGAGCAATGTAAATACACTACTCTATATAAATTTTTCATATTATTCGAATGTGTATTCTAAGTCAAATTACAACCCTCAAAATATAAGGGCTTTTGAGGATTGTAATTAGACTTAGAATACACATTCGATTAATATGTAAAATTTATAAAATAAATGTAACTCACCATTAGAAATAAAATTCCTAGATGCTATTTGTTATTGTATATATTTTTATAAAGATGTCAACTCTGGTGATATTTCGAACTGATTTAAAGGACAATGGTGCTTAAAAGGCCCTAAAATGATAAGTTGCAAGGGTTCTTCAACGTCATAACTTATTTATCACCGGGGAAATATGCTCTAAAAAATGAGTTTTATGCGCAATAATATGCAGCAAAATTTTGAAAATATGCCCTAAAAATTGTTAAAAATATGCCCCAAAAAAATCAAATTTGCTCATTTAAAAACAAAATATTCAACATTTGCATTTTAAACAACCAATACTTAAGCATAGTATTTACGGACCAATTCGAAAAGAGAGAATTAAATCTGCTCTAACATATATTTTGGGCGAATTTAATCAAGCTTACAAGAGGCATTTACAAAAATCGAATTTGTACTAAAATATGTCTTATAAAGGCAAAATATGCGCTAAAAACTTAAAAAATACTGCAAAAATGCTCTTTTAACTAAATTATGCAAAAATATGCTCCAAACGGTGAAATATGCCAAAATATGCACAAACAAATCGATGCCAAAATTCATAGAAAGCTCTAAAACGGATAGATATATTATTTCTGCCTTTATAAGTCGCACAAGGAAAAACATGCAATTGCATATTTGTGGTTTCCCAGTTGATTACCTTTAATTAGTCCACAAACTTGACATTAATTTACGCCAAATAAAACTTGACTTTGTTCCCAGTAGTTTTTAAGAGACTGCAATCATTGGGTGAAATATTAGCCTGTTGTATTGCCAAGGACGGAATGCCCTTTAATGTACTAAAAAACTCTTAAAGCTGTTATGATACTTGCTATTTTTTGTATTTTTTCTATATTGGAGAACAGTGCAAATATATTTCCATAGGAAAACTGACTAAGTGTAAAGAGTATGATTATATCATAAAAAATATTGAAATGTCAAACAAATCTACATCTATTATCGATAAATAATCTAAGACTGTCAAAAAAAATATAAAATTGTTTAACTTAAAATTGACATTTCCAGATTAATTGTTAGCACTGTTGCCAATTTTTTTAGTTTTTGATCGAAAGAAACGGTTTTTAACTTTTTTTTTTTTTTGCGATTTTTAGCTTTTATGACGTTTTTTTGTGGGGAAAAACGTGGGCAGTATTGTTTGTTTTGTTTACATTTAATCAAATTGTATTTCTTGTTCTTTTTCGCATTTGTTGTTTCATTCAGTCAATCCTAAAAAAATCCAATACAAAAAATAGCAAGTATCATAACACCTTAAGCAATTCTAGCATATCTTCATGCTCGAATCTACAACATACCGACGGAACCAACGATATGGGAAAATTCATCAGTTTTATTTATTTAAACACCAAGAACTTAAAACAAAACTGAAGGAATCAGAAAATGTCATGGAAGGTTTTAAATTGTGATCGACGAATTGACAGATATTGTGTACAAAAAGCATGTTCATATTACTATTCGTTTCTATAATAATATTGTTGATATATTATCCTGGCTAAGAGGTTATATTTGTTACTTTTCAAAAATATGGTTGAAGTCTACTGATGAATATAGACAAGCTTAACCACCAACAAATTAAAACTCATTTGAAATAAATTTAGGAGAATAATAAATTTATTAAATTCCTTAAACCAAATTCCTTTTTAAAACCAAAATTTTGAAAAACTCTAAAGATATGTTCACACCTATTAAATATTTGACTTCCTTCACGTAACCACTAGTTTTCCCAAAGAGTTGTTTAATTTTGAAACACGTTTGGCTAGAGCAAACATCATTTAATAGTTTATAAATTACATTATACAATTATTATCTTAGAAATAAAGTTTAGTAAATAAATATAAATTGTTAAAAATAAAGCTTAAGTTTAATCAATTTGCTGGTCACGTTTTTTGATTTTAACGTCAAATATTCGTTAGGTCTGATCATGTGTTTTGTTGGTTCTTCACCTTAGTATTTTCATGTATTCGAATTAAAACCGGTTAACCGGTTATTTTAAAATTCTTAACCGAAAACAGGTTTTTTTAAAAAGTTACTATTCGGAATATTCGAAAACCGGTTATGGAAAAAAGTCGAATAATCGATCTCCCTAGTTCGTACGTACCACTTTAAAAAATGCCAAGACAAAACATTTGTATTTTTATGTACAATGTTAATTTTGTTTGACATAATTTTTTCGTTTTGTTTAATTTAAGTTTTGAGCACAAATTTTGCATGTTTTCAAAACTTTTGAGATTTACACAAACGAAAAAAAAAATGAGGACAAAATTTCGGTTTGGTGCGTTTTTGTCGTTGTCCCACTACTAGTGTTACCAAATAAATCTTAATTATTTTTGACATTCAAAATGTTGCCAATTAATCATTTGTTTATGCTACACTTTTATATATTTAGCAATTTTATAAACAATTGGCGCAATATGGGATATTAATGCGATTAGCAGTACAAAAAAGTTTAAGCTGATAAAAAAAGCGCTCTAGATGTAAAATTTATTAAAGCAGGTACAAGATATTATTATTATTATTGCATTACAAATGGATAGTTGGACAAAATTGAGAGCATTACTATTAGGGAGATCGATTATTTGACTTTTTCAAAAACCGGTTTTCGAATATACGGAATAGCTGCAATTCTGAAAAAACGGGTTTCGGTTAAGCAGCTTAAAAATAACCGGTTTTAATTCGAACACATAAAAATGCAAAAATCAAATTAGTTTTTGTTATAAAAAGTTAATTTGAAAAAACACAAAACAATTCACGACGGTAAGGAACCAACAAAATTTATTGATATGACTTAAGGTATGTTCAGGTCTAACAAATTTTTGACGGTAAAATCCAAAAAAAGCGTGACCAGTTAATTGATCAAACTTAAGCTATATTTTTTATAATTTCTATTTATTGAATAATGTAATTTAGAAACTAGTGGTTACGTCTTGGTCACCAAATATTTAATAGGTGTGAACATAGCTTAAGAATGTTTGAAAAACTAGTTTTAAAAATTATAAGAATTTAATAAATTTATTATTTGAGATACATACTCTCTTGAATTTATTTCAAATGAGCTTTAATTTGTTGGAGTTTAAGCAGGCCCATATGAATCAGTAGACTTCAACCATATTTTTGAAAAGTTGTAAACAAAACCTCTTAGCCAGGATTATATACATTCAAATTTATATATATACTAGCTTAACCCGGTGCGCTTCGCTACACTGCATTAACCACTTTATCGGTTAAGAGTTATTTAATATATGCATCCTATGGAAGGTATTTCCCCCAGCGCCTACCCGCTTTATTTTTATTTTCAAAAGTGAAGTGTACCATAAGAGTGACTTCTACAAAGTTTGAACTTTCTCACTATAACAGTTTTTAAGATATCTGATATTAAACATTGGCGTCATATGGGGGGTAACACTTCCCCCGCTGCTATTTTATTTCAATTTTGGGGCGCAGAAGATCCTACTACTAAAAGTTCAACAAATTGCTTGCAGCGGCTCTTATTAATATTTCTATCTATGAGTGGTACTGCTCCTCTTCTGGCTACCCCGCCCATTTCTATATTGAAATTTATAGTTTATCATAATAGTAGCTTTAACCACGTTTGAAGACTATCCCTTTAATTGTTCTTCAGTTGAGCTATATTTAATATATGGATCCTATGGAAGGTGTTTCCCCTCCTACGCCTACCCGCTTTATTTCTATTTTCAAAAGTGTAGTATACCATAAGAGTGACTTCTGCAAATTTTAAACATTCTCACTATAACAGTTCTTAAGATATGCTATATTAAACATTGGCGTCCTATGGGGGGTAACACTTCCCCCGCTGCTATTTTATTTCAATTTTGGGGCTCAGAGGATCCTACTACTAAAAGTTCAACAAAATACGTGCAGCGGCTCCTTTTAATATTTCTATCTATGAGGGGAACTGCTCCTCCTCTGTCTACCCCGCCCATTACTATACTGAAATTTAAAGTTTGCCATAATAGTAGCTTTAACCACGTTTGATGACTCTCCCTTTAATAGTTTTTCAGTTGAGCAATATTTAATATATGCATCCTATGAGAGATATTTCCCCCCAGCGCCTACCCGCTTTATTTTTATTTTCAATAGTGTAGTGTACCATAAGAGTGACTTCTACAAAGTTTAAACATTCTCACTATAACAGTTCTTAAGATATGCGATATTAAACATTGGCGTCCTATGGGGGAAACTACTTCCCCCGCTGCTAATTTATTTCAATTTTGGGGCTCAGAAGATCCTACTACCAAAAGTTCAACAACTCTTAAGATATGCGATATTAAATATTGGCATCCAATGGGGGGTACCAATTACCATGCTCCTATCGAAAAAATAAGTAGCCTATTTTATTTTTAGGGCTCACGTGATGCTACTGTAAAAATTTCGGTTCAGAAGTTTAGGAGTCTACAAGCCAACATACAAACAAACAAACACACAAACAAACAAACAAACATACAAAAATTTTTAATTTTTATATATGTATGAGCCGTTTATTTTGAAAGTGGCATAAGTAACTTTTTCAAAAAAATCGAGTTAATAATAAATAATAATTATAAATAATAATAATAATAATAATAAATACTGAGAAAAATATCAGTATCATGATATATCAAATACAAGTGAATCTTCTCGAAAGTTAGCATCCATATTTTTAAACGTGTTAAAACGCAAACCCTTAAATATCTCGACTTAAAAACAAAATGACTTATGCCACTTTCAAAATAAACAGCTCATATATAGATCAAATTATTTTGTTGCAGCATTATTGAAACGATTAGTAGTATGAACATGCCTTTTGTGTGAAATATCTGCCAATTTGTAGATCAAAATTTAAAACTTCCTTTGTTTGATTGCTTAAATTTTGTTTTAAGATCTTGGGGATTAACAAAATAAAACTGATGAATTTTCCCATATCGTTGGTTCCGCCGGTATGTTATAGGTTTAAGAATGATGACTGCTAAAACTACTTGAGATTTTTTAGTGCCTTAAGGGGAATTCCATCCTCGGCAACACTACAGGCTAATATTTTACCAAATGATTAATTTTTGGCAGCATATTTTATTAAAGTATTATTTGTAGTCTCTAAGAACTACTTGAAACAGAGTCAAGTTTAATTTGGCGTATATTAATGTTAAGCTTGTGGACTAATAAAAGGTGATAAATAAGTCGCGACTTTGAAGAACCTTAGCAACTTATCATTTTAGGGCCCTTTAAGCACCATTGTCTTTTTAATCAGTTCGAAAGTTCACCAGAGATGACATCTTCATAAAAATATATATAATATCAAAGTAATTTTTGGGAATACAAAATTTTCATTTAACAAGATTTTGTTTGTCGTGGTTAATTTCCAGTTTTTATTCTTGGTAAAAACAATAAAATTTATTGTTGATTGGATAACAATTACACTGGTTGCTTAGTCCAGATCGTCAGGAAACTTTATCCAAAGACTTTAGAAAAACTTAAGATATTAAACAAATAAAACTCTTAAGCGAATAAGAATTATAAGCAACAGTTTTGTTTGTAACAATATCAAAGCTTTAACAAGAACAACAACAATAAACAGTGACTTTATCATTTCTTAAATTCCCCACTTCAATTGGTTGGAACTCTTCCAACATTAAGTGCCGGTTTACACACGTCAAGTTTGACTCGTCAAGTCTTGAACATTTCTCCCTCTCTCCTAAAAACTCAAGACTTGACTAGTCAAACTTGACGTGTGTGAACCGGCATTACTTTATAAATGTCATAACATTGCACTCGAAGCCGGTGTGAAATTGCAGGCGTTGAGAACACCAGTCACACACATCGTTGACATCAATCCAATGACTAACGTCTTCGTACAATTTTGTCATTTTTTACGTGTCATCTATTTTATGACTATAGTGACATCAATGTGATGCCACATTTTGTATATAATTACCATTATTTTCATGATTACAATGTATTATAAGAAGCGAAAATTCCTATATTCAAATTTTTTAAGTAGAATGACTACGAAAACCATATGGGGCATGGTGCTGGTGTCTTATTATTGAGAGTTCTGCTGTAAACAAAGGTCGTAATTCAACAAACGTGAAACAAACATATGTAACGGGTAAGTAAATAATAATATTCTCTCACTTTGACTTAAGTCAATTCCAATAGCTTTGAGCTAATGACAAACTGTCATTAAATTGGAGCTAATGTGTCCCTTCTCCGATGTTACTGCATCATCGCACTGAGGACATCTTCGTCATTTCTGTGATGCCAATGTGTCATCCCTGATGACACTTTGGCTAAGTGATGTTAAGGTTGACATCACCATGATGAAAAGTGTAATGTAAAGTGCGACTTTAATCTTTGTTTTTTACAAAATAACTTTAAATTTTTTTTTTTTTTGTTATTCTAGAGCCCATTTATTGCCAATGCCTAGAAACTAATATGACATGGTAATTTAAAATAATATTGCAGCTATCATATACTTACAAAGTAAAAAAAGGCAAGAACTTATTTATACTTCTAATATGAATATTAAAAATGCTACATATATCCCAACAAAATACGTATAAATAGGTGTGCCCGTTCATTAATGTGTCTACAAGAGTAGATTCAATTCAGTGAGAGTAAAAAAAGCTAAATGCGGCTGTACCGTATCTTTGATACTCTCCAAAGACAAGAAGAATATTTCAGGAGACGGCTTTCTATGTTATCTATATATTATGAACCAATCTTTTTGCGCGTACTAACAAACACGGATTTTTGATTTCAAATTGAAAATGATTTGAAATCAAACATTTTCTCAAACGACAAACGTTTGATAATGATTTGAAAATCATTTGAAAATCATAGCGTTTTCAACAAAAAAAGGAAATTATTTTCAAATTGAAAAATACCTTTATTTTCAACTTGTTTTCAAACGTAATTCTCAAATGTTTTTCAAATGCAGATTATAATACAATGTGGAATATAAATAAAAATATTTTTTTTTTTTTTTTTATTTAAATTTATTATTTATTTAAATAAACTGTGAGATAAACATGCGGCACCATAGCTAAAAGATGAAATAATGTTCTTTCCGTCCTCTTATTCTTGAAAAGACAAACTACTTGGCTCCCTTTTATTTTGAGGATTGTAGCACCGCGATCGTTCAACAAACTTTCTTCACTTTCCCGTTTTATTTTCCTGTTTTTCGTATTTTTAGTCATTGTAATTACACATAATTAATTTTTATTTTTCACAAGAAATAAGCTGTTCACTTTTTATTAAAATTTATTTTTACCACATGTAACCACAAAGTAAAATATGTAACTTAAATCGCCATTTTTAATAATTAAGGCCAGTTTACACGGTAATACATTGTATTACGACATAATGTATAATGAGAGAAATCTTATCATGTAAAAGCAAAATGCATTGAGTAACTTGAGGGTTACACGATCAAGTTTTGGCTATCAAGTTTTAATACACTCACACTTTTTTACCAATACACTCATACTTTTAAAAATTGATACGAACTTGCCTCTAAAATTCTCTTACCAGTGAGTGTATCAATTTTCGTTCAAGAAAACATCTTATTACAAATCTTTTGAAGTTGTTTTTGTTTTTTTTTCACAAATATTTTGCCGGCAAAAGCTGAAGTTCTTTTTTTTTACAAATTGTTGCGGGAATTTTAAAATTTTAAATAAAAACCTAAAAAAATAGTGAAATATGTTTATTAATAAAATTTATTTATAAAATTAATAAGCAAAAAAAATTCCTTTCTTCATAAAAATAATTTAATGAAAATTAAATTAAAAATATTAAAAATTTGGATTAAAAATTAATAAGCAAAATGATGTTCTGCGATTCATAGAGCTGTACAGAAGCCATGAAATTTTATGAATCTTTCATCATATAGGCGAAATGATTTGAAAATAAAAGCCTACGAGTCTATAGCTTCTGAAACAACAATGCCAGTGGAAGAAGTAAAGAAAAAAATAAAGTCCCTTCGAACAGCCTACAGTGCAGAAAAATCAAAAGTGGAAAATAGCAAAACATTTTGAGTTGTTTTCTCGGCGACGACATCTTGAAAAAGTAAATTGCTTTCAACTTGCGTGCAGCCTACGTCACAGCTGTCAACTTTTGCATATTTTGACAATCAGTATATGTAAAAGACTATCAAGAAAATCTTGATCGTGTGGCTGCACTGTAAGAGAGAATACGAATACAAAATCCGACAAGCGGTCGGTAAATGGTTTTTTTCTAAACCATTTTAGAAACTTATGTATTTTCATCACACCAGTGGTGCGATTCACTAACTTTTAACGATCCGACAATCGTAATATTTGTCGACATTTATATTCGCTTGCAGTAACGATAGTGTGATTCTGTAATTTTTTTTAACGATAGTACAAAACTGTTTTTTTGTAACATCTCTGTCTACAAAATGTTAAAAAAAAAACGAAAAGCACAAAAGAGAATAAAATAAAAACATATGAAATTGTTCTTAACCCCCCTTGTTACACATATTTTTTCATTTAAAATGCACTGAAAAAGGTCTGGCCAGACTCATAAGTAAGACGAAGGGTTAATTTGTGGTTTTATATTTTTTTTTTGTGAATTTTACATTTAGAATTTAATTTTTGTTCTTAATTTGCTTTCTTTTTGCAAATTTTAAATTTATTATTTTGTTTTTGTTCATACATATACATATGATTATATCTTTGTATGTATGTAAGCTATTTTAAACATAAAAAACATTTTATCGATAAAATAAACACAAACTAAATTATTGTCGCTAAGATAACGACAAAAAAATTGCTTAAAGTAACAGCTGACTTTAAACGACAGCGAATATCGTTAAAAATTTTACAGAATAGCATATTCGATAAATTTTCGTTATACTTATTTTAACGATTCGATTATCGTTATAAAAGTTAGTGAATCGCACTACAGAGGTGCATTTTAACGGAGTATATTGAAGGTGGTAGCATTTTTATACAATTACAAAAACAACTCAGGAAATTTTCATGTGGTTTTTGTAAAAATTGTAAAACTGCAACCATCTGCTTTTTTGTTATTATTTTTTATTTTACTTATACCATCCGTGTAAACATAAAGTATACTCTCAACAGACTTTTATTTTTTTCTTTTAAACACGGAGAGAATTTCATATTATTTTGATTCTACAAAGTCGAAATACATTGTATTACCGTGTAAACTGGCCTTAACATTTATTTTTTGCTTTAGTATTGCCAAGTTTATTTTTGATTTGAATTTAACATTTGACAAGCATTTGACAGCAAATTGATAAAACATTTGATATCAAATGTTTATTTTCAAATCATTATCAATTTGAATTTAAATGTTAAATCAAACAATTGAAAAACGTTTGAGAATTGTGTTTGATGTCAAATGATAAAGTCATTTCATATCAAAGGTTTGACATCGTGTTTGTTGGGTATGAGTCCTAGTGTAAATTATAATATTTGCTCGCGAAGTTTTGTTAATAGTTTTTGACTATGTATTATAAAAAGATATAAGTACCAGAATTCAATAACAATACCAAAATTTTTGAAACTTAAAGTGATCGTAGGTTGTTTGGTCCGGAGCAGCCGCCATGAAAATATAAAAAAAAATCAAACTGACATGGAAGTCATTTAGATTCAAGGCAAATGTTTAAGAATTTTGCATGAAAAATAAAGTTTTTAATTTACAAGTATAACAAGATTTTTAGTAGAATGCTTTATTTGTATATAATTCACTGACAAAAATAATGCAGAATTTAAAAATAAACAACTTTTTGAAATAAAAACAACTTTTTGAATTTGTGTTGAATTTGTTTAGTCTAAGCATTTTCTAGACCCTGTTTTTTATAAAAAAAAATTACAGACATTTTTTTTTTCCTTAAGACGCGTGTCTAACTGCCATAAACAAAACATTAGTAATACTTACACCATCTTGGTGTAATACAATGTTATTTTGTCGCATGTCAAAAGCCTTTTTACAAATAAAGGCAATTTTTAATTAGACTTAATTTTGTTTCATAATAGTCGAACAAACAACTAACTAAAATTTTTATTAAAACTTTTTAACAAGCACTATAAAATGTACATTGACGGCTTAGAGTATTTTATTACTTTGGTGCAGGAAACATGTACAAATATTTTTAACTTTAAGGTTGATTCAAATAAAAATTGGATATAAAAAGTTCAGATTTGAAAAAAAAAATTTAAATAAAATAAAATTTTCTTTATGACAGGAAAAGTGATTATCGAAAGTTTATATAATTGTATATGAATATGTATATGTATGTATGTATAAGGAAGTCTTTAAGAATAATTAATAGAATTTTATTTTTATTAGACATATAAGCAATTTTTGATTTTCATTAGCGTATTTCAGTGGGGGGGGGGGGTTATATGGGAGCTTTATTCAATAGTCAAGCCACTATGAGAAATGTACTTTTCCATATCATCACTTGTAGAAGTTAGATTATAAGGACAGTGTCTGGTCTACATAAAATTTAATAACATAAACTTATAAATGGGAGAATGGATGAAAAGAATTAAAATGTTGAATTTTCTTATAGAGTTCTTAAAAATATCAAACTCGATCGTCGTAATTAAATACCGATATATCGATACATTTTTTGCCCATTAATACTAGTGCTGGAATACTATCGAAATTTTCTACTATCGATAGTTTAGAATGTTTGTACTTGTGCAGGAAAACTTTAACTAGTTTTTTATCAGGCTACAGTTCGTTGTTTTTATCACTTTATTGAACGCATAAGACGTATGTATGTACGCACGTTATTTTAGATGACAGTTTTGGAAAAATTGATAAGTACCTTCTTTAAGGAACCGAAGAAGCAGGGACTATATGATTTTTTTATTGCAACTTTAGATCATTTTCTAAATAGGTTTTGATTCTCATCCCAAAAGGTACTCAATCTAGCGGATTTATCCTCTAGATTATGATATTTTATTGCAATTTAAGATAATTTTCTAAATAGGTTTTGATTCTCAAACCAAAAGGTAATTAATGTAGCGGACTTATCCTCTTGATTGCACTGGATTTGCATTTTTTTACAACATTACAAAAATATTTTACATTTCAGTCCCTATGTAAGCATGTATAAATTTCGAGTTAAAGCCTTTAATTAGCAGTAAAAAACCACAGCTATGCAATCCATACCACCTGCTACGAAAGCTACGTTCATTTTTAAAAAAATTGAACTTTAAATCTCCATCGACTTCAATTTCACGTTGTTTTGAACTACAAACAGTTTTTCGTTTAATACACATTTCTCTACTAAGCCTGCAAAATTGTCCGATGTCTTCCAGATATCAAAGAGAAACGTCGACAAAGAAATCTGAATTGTAACTATACGAATTCTGTCAGATCTCTGACCCAAAAATGAAAAATGAGGTGGTTAAAACGAACTTTGGAAGACATGTCGTGGGAAATGCTGTGTCTTTTTCGACATTTATGATAGATATCTGACAGAAATCTAATAAAAACAAGTAAGAGTGCTATATTCGGCTCTGCCGAATCTTATATACCCTTCACCGTTGTGCGAGCAGAATACAGAGCAACTAGACTAAAACTAAATAATTTTTACATATACATACATACATACATATTTACAATACTTAAAACTTCATTATAAATTAAATTTAAAAAGCGAAAACTGGTAAATATTTTTTTTTAAATCGTTTTTAGAACATAAAAAAAATAAAAATATTAAAAAAAAATTTTTCTTTTTAAAAAACCAAGATTCGAACCAGGGAACTCACAGTTTCTAACTTAACACATCCCCTAGACACCTGAACCATGAAGAAACGTTATTTGAATATCATTAAAATAAAATATGACTCAACACAGTTGAGTTGTAATTACTTTTGATGTTTTTGTTCACCGCAACAGCAAAGTTGTAAGCCACTTTTTCGTATCTGAACCAATCTTTCCGAATTTTTCAGAAAATATTTTCTACTAAAAATTTCCGATCTTTTGATGTGTAATGTCCAAAAATTCAGGTTTTTAAAAAATTGTTGATATTTTTTGTACGGGAGATACCACGCCAACTTCTAACATCCCGCCCACATTGTGGGATGCTGTGTATTGATAACCTTAATGTGTGTACCTAATTTGGAAACTTTGGCTCTTGCCGTTCTCCAGATATACAGGAAAAAGTAATCAAAATACAACAACAAGGGATTTTTGGAAAAACTTAGAGGTAGTAGTGGGTTTTTGCTCATATATCAGCCATTTTTAGTCCGATCTGGCTGAATTTTAATAGCAAAATTATAATAAGAATACCTGACAGATGCCTACACCAACCAAGCTCCCATCATTTCTGGTTGCTTCGGAAAACCCATTTCAATAGACAGACAGACGGACGGACAGACGGACAACCGGATTTTAACTTTGCTTTATATACTTTATACTTTATAGGCTGTAGGATCAATATTGTAGAAATTACAAACGGAATGACAAACTTATACATACCCTTTTACGTTCGGTGAAGGGTATAAAAAGCTGAAAGAATTAAAAATAAAATTAAAGTTATTTTCAACTTAATGACAAAAAACAAAATTAGTCTTGTTAGCCACATCTGTATGAATTTATTCAGAAATCTATAAGACATATCGGTTTATAAATTCAGACCGATATATCCATGAGAAATCGTTCAGAAATCGGTTAGACAATACGTATATTTAATATCTGTCAGGAAGCTGAACGAAGTCTCTAAGTATGAAGTTAGACATTTGCAAGAAATATCTGATTCAGACAACGTCGGAGTACTTTGCTGCCTGGGTATTTAAGCTGCAACTCATACATATACATACATATCGAGATTGTTCAACAATACAGAGTTAACTCAAAATTTAAACATTTTCAGTAGAAGTAAGACAATTTTTAATTTTACATTTAAAGCATATGAGAATAAATTTTAAATCAATCGGTTTACTACCAGAAATCAAACAAAATAGCACTATATTTTTACAGATGTTCAAAATGTAAAAAAATAATTATTTTAAGTTACTACGGTATTGTTGAACAAGTATGAAATTTATGTATTTGCAATATGTAGAAAAATTCTACACATTTAGACAAAACAAAAACAACAACAGGGGATTTTATGACGAAAATTAGAGGAAACAGTGGCTTTTTGCTCATATCTTACTCATTTATAGACCGATCTGGCATAATTTCAATAGCAAGCATTAGGAGAGTATGCGTAATATAAATCTATAACAACTTAGTCCCCATCAGAGATCAGCAATGAGTAGTGAAAAAGTGAGTAGAGCTAAATCATGACTCATAAATTCTTGTACTTATACGCACTCATACTTATTTCAATGTTATTCAAACTCATATTCACTCAAAAGTTTCATTTTATTCATCGTACTCATACTTAGCAAAATTTGTTGTGTTTGATTTAGAATCTACTCAAGTCAATGTGTATAGGCGAAGCCAAATGCGAGGCTGCCAGATGTGTCCCCGAAATAGCAAAGTGACGATTTGGCAATTACAGTTTACTAAAGTTACATGCATGAAGTGGACGAGTTTTCGGCAAATTTATCTGGCAGCGCTGTTTATTAACTTGTGTGTTTTATCTGTTGTGTTAAAACGGTAAATAGATGAGCTAAATGATTTGAATCATTGTGAGTCTTGTAAGTATTTTCTTGAAATTATAAATCATGCTGACGTCATTTATGAGTATGCGTATAATGTCGACGTCGCACTCATAAATATTTCTCTTGTGAGTATGAGTGAATCAGAGTAGTTAAGTTGAAATGATTTCTACGCACTTATACTTACAATTGCATGAGTCAGTATGAGTAGCGAAAAAACGATTCATTGCTGATCTCTGGTCCCCATTATATCTGGGGTCTTCGGAAAATCGATTTCAACATGCACACTAACAGATGGATAGACGCACAGACGGACATCGTTAAATTAACTTAGCCAAAATTAATACTGTAGAAGTTAAAAATGGAATGAAAAACACCACCTGTGTTGAAGGGTATAATTAGAAAATTTTAATATGAACTTAATCTTACCCTGCCTTAACACATGCAATTAATTACTTGCAGGTAGTGTATACGTATTTCAACGAAAATGTCGAAGAAAAAGCCGAAAGTCTTGCAATTAGCTTGAGTGTTTACATAGTCAGTTGTAAGTTCATTTTTCAAATGTTCTCGAAGCGAAAACATCTTATAATAAAAACCTTGTTTTTCGGTTTAAAAACATTACCATGTTAATAATATTAGCAAGTTATAACAAAATAAATTTAATAATTTCTTCTTTATTTCATTTTCGGTCCATCTTGATGAAAAAATTATGTTTATTTTATAAAATATGTGACTTGAGTATTGCCGTAGTGGCGATATCATAATATTACTGAGAAATATTTTGGTAAACAATTTTTTTTTTAATGCTTGAAATTTATGATCAAATCACCATTGAGATGCTTTGTTGTATAGTTGTGCTCTTTTTTATTTGTTATTTTTTATAAATACACAGAAAATCCGCTATAAACATAACTTTTATATTACCAAGTACTAGTAAATTGATACAAAAGTCATCCACGGTAACACTATTTCTTCATTTGTCATTTTACTTGCTACAAGTGTCAAAAATTTGCTTGCAAGCAAATTATGTTCCAAGTTGGGCTGCAACTACGAAAAATGTGATGGTGTTAGTAAAAATGTGTGAGTGTATTGAGTTTTTCGAACTTGCACTTGCAAGTGTAAACCCCAGGTTAACCCATTTTTTATTTTATACCGCTATAGCTAATGCTTATAACGACCATTCTTCCGCTTTAAAGTTGCTATCAAAGTATAAATTTAAAGAAAAAATAATTAAATTTGCCACAGATGTCATTTTTGAACATACATAATTTAAATATGTATGGGCTATTCACAAGGTAGTCAAAAAGTTCTAAAGTGATATGTTTTAAAATAATTACAAGAAATATATATGACTGCTGTGGGCAAGCGCTTATAATTCAGCATTAAAATTTTTATTTTGTTTCAAACACAACGATATTTTTTTTAAACAATTGTTAAATATTATTTATGACATTATGACGATAGGACTTAATAGCACACCTTGTGAATAGCCCAATAATAAAATTGCAAGCACAAACTATTTCACAACAGTTTGACAAACGTGAATTGCAAACATAAAATATTTCACAATATTTGGTCGTCAAAGCTCCCATTTTGAACCCTTCAACGAAAAACACCAGGGGTGCCCAAAAGTTCCTTATGGAAAAGCAAACACCAAAACATTTAAAGAAAAACAAATTTTTATTCAATATTTTTTGTTGTAAAAAATAATAAACACATTTATTTATTTCATACACAGAAAAAATTAGTAGTAGTTTTTTATCAATTAACAAAATTGTGTTAAAATTATTTCAATTTAATTAATGTTATGATAGAATCAATTTTTTTTTTATTGAAAGAAAATTAAAAATATAATTTTGATTTAATTAACATTTTAGTTATTTTCAAATAAATTTTGAATTTGTGAAATTGTTGTTGGAATTTGTCAAAATCAATCAACACATTGTTTGCAAAGGCAAAGTTTTTTGATCATTTTTTTTTTTAAATTAAAATTAAAAATATCATTTATTGAAAAAAAAATATTCAAGCTATAAAATTTTTACAATTTTTAGTAATCAATATAACCATTTGGCAAAAGGTGCAAAATCCACAAATGCGTTGCTTGATTCTATGAATTTGGTATAAATTTGGTGATTAGAGACAATTTTTAATTTTTTCTTTGTATACGTACACGTTCCCGTATTTACTAATCGAAATGTCCTTTAAGCCTACCATGATCCTAAATAAGTGTAAAGTTTACACTATCTCATAAGTCTTTGGTATTTTGTCGTGATAAGTTGTTATTGTTTTTTGAAAATTTTCAAATAAAAATTAGATTAGGGCATGATTTTCTTCAAACCGCTTAAGACTTGTGTACAGGGCTGCCAGGTAAATTAGTTAGGAAATCGTCAATGTCCTGAGAAAAAATAAAAAATCGAGTTTTACGTTTCACAAAATCGGACAACTTAAAATTAAATTTTTTTTTAACAAATTTTCTTCGATTTTTATAAAAAAAAAAACATAATTACACCAGCTAACATTTTAAATCGTGTAAGAGATACTGGGAGTCTCATTTAGAGCGTCTTTGATCGCCGATGACCGCATTTTTAATCGTAGAAGATTTCTCACACGGGAAGAACTGTAACACGACTGAAATTCTTCCATAGCACAGCGAAAGACGCTTCTTCAATCGTTGTGGGAATCGTTTAAGACGTGGGTAAAGATTATCTAACGAGTCCTTCATGTAAAAAATCGTATGAGACTCATGTAGATATTATCTTACAACTAGTGAAATGTTCGCCGTATAATTGTTGAATATGTGATTTATGCAGAGGGTCGTAAAAGGTTCATTCCATGATGGTTTGACGAAAGATAAACAAAGTGTAACATTGTTATTTTTGAATTCTGAAGCAAATCATTTTAAGATTTTTTTAAAACTTGCAAATTACAGCCGTACGTAAGCAAAAGCGGCATGCGTTTTCTAGTTTTTGAATAGAGCGGCCTCAACGCTTTGCAATTGGAAACCCGTTTTTGACAGCAATCTAGCGTTTTTATCTCTATTTTTACTTATAATTTGTGGTTTTTATTAAACAAGAAAGCTATCACTACTGTTCGTGAGACTACGGTGACGCTCTTGATTTGGTATCGCATATCAGCTAAGTAAAAGAAAACGTTCCGCCTTCTGCTTCTGTTAAGGCAAAGTTGACATTCAAAGATTAAGGAAACGTTTTAGAAAATTTAATGTTTTATTCCGACTTTGGAGACGGCAAAACCCGTTAGTTTTTAGAAAAAAATCAGCAAATCGGCACTTTGCTAATTCCGGAACAAAAATCGTCCAATCTGGCAGCCCTGCTTGTGTGATAGTGAAAAGTACCATTAAAAGGTTTCCTTTTTTTAAATTGGGTAACTGAAAATTTAAAAAAATTATGCAAAAAAAGAGTAATGCATGTCACTAAACGCGGCTGTTCCTGACGAAACACATTCTGGACGTCCAACTTCGCGCCGCTATTTGGAGCGGGCCGCATTTCACGAATAACACGAACTATGTTGGCATCCATTATAAATCGGTGCTGGATTATCAACATCAACCAGTGACTTTACATAGCCCCACAGAAAATAATTTAGAGTTAAGAGTTTTCAAATAGCAGGACCTTGGTGGCTAAGTGAAAGATATGTTTTTTTAAAATCAACTTATCGCCAAAATTTCGTCAATGGCGGTCGCCGTACTGCACGTTTACTAAGTAACTATTTAGTCATGTCCGTCTGTCCGGCTGCCTGTTAAAAATACGCTCACTTCCAAACGACGCAGCAGAAAACAACAATCAAAGTATCAAATTGTTTCCACTTCTCCTGAGGAGTTTGGGCACAAAGTCTCTTTTTAGATGATCCGTCTATAATTTACCATAGTCCTCATATTATACTCACTAACGGAAAACTATTTAGTACATTGAAACCCGTAGCGAATCACTGTATTGTGGTGAAATTTTGTCCAATTTAGATTTATAAGACTGATTTAATTGTATATAGCTTAGGTTTTGACAAGTGGAAATTATTTTATTTTAAACGAAAATATTTTTTGTTATTTAATAAATATTTTAATATTTTTAATTAGGCTTAAGTTCATGAAATTTAATTTTTATTAAATTATTTTTATGAAGAAAGGATTAAATATATAGGATTAAAAATATTAAAAATTTGGATTAAAAACCATAAATAGTTCAACAAAATAACCACAATACTAATTATTTAATAAATATTTTAATTAAAAATTTATTTCAAAACAACTAAAATGTTAATTAAATCAAAATTTTATTTTTAATTTTCTTTCAACAAAAAAAAATTGATTAAATCATAACATTAATTAAATTGAAATACTTTTAAAACAATTTTTTTAATTGATAAAAAACTTCTGATATTTTTTTTTTGTTTTTTTTTTTGCGTAACGAACAACAATCCTGTGAGTTCAGATATAAAGATTGGTTTATAAATAAATACAGATCCTATATAAAGCCCACTCCTGAAAAATGTTTATTCATAGTGGAGGACAGAATGGCCTTAATGCAACGTATCAATATGTATCATTTAATTGGAATTTGTGGGGGAAAACACTGCTGTGTCTAGTAAAAATGTGTAAGTGAGGAAAAACGCGATTTCTTTCTAAATAATGTCCTGCAAAAAAATGTAGTTCCTAGCACAATTGTGTCAGTCTAGACCATTTCTAATCTCTACACACATTTTTAATTAAAATATTGACAGGTGCTCACACATGTAAACTCCACAGAGATTTTTGCAGAGATTGCTTCTCCGAGATTTAATAATAGCAGCTACTGTTTGCTTATTTGAACGAGGACATTCAACAATATTTTTTTATGTTTTTAATGTGGATGTGTGTAAATTTGTTTCACATTTCTTAATCGCATTTGCGCGTGCGTTTCCTAATGCAGTTAAGCCATTTATCCATGAGAAGCCATATTGTTATCCTTTTGCAAAAGTATAAAACAACACAAAAGTGCCTTAAACAAACGGTCTGTGAACAATTGTTTGGATCTATAAAAAAAAACTAAACAATATTTTGCTCTTTTTGTCAGCTTTAGTTTAAATTAGTTATTGAAAAAATAGCAACAACAAAAATCTTAAGCAGATTTATACCTTGTGTTGATGTTATTTTTAGTGAATTATGTCGTTAATAGGATTAATTTTTTTTTTTTTTTTTTGTTATTTTTGTTTCACTGCTGGCTGATATACGGGCAACAGTAAAACAAACTCTTTACACAAAAAAAAAGAATATAATAAAAAGGATGTATATTAATTTTTTGCTATTTTCAAGGCAAATAAATGTGTGAAAATTTAATTTCCAACAAAAAAAAAAAAAACCGGAAAGTAAAAGAGTAAATGAAAAAAGACTCTTGACAATTGTTTAAAACTAAATGCCTAATCAGATTCATGTATTTAATATACTTAATTGTTGTGAAAAGCATAAAACAACACATCTCATATCTAAATACACAATATCTAAGAGAAGGAGCAGAAAAAAGAAAATAAACTGCCATTATCAAAAATAATATTGTTAAAACAGACTGTCATAGACGCAAGCACACACTCTAATACATTTAAGGGCATAGACAAATGTCATTAGAAGTAGTTAGACAGCGTACCAGAACCATCATCATCATCATCGTTGCCATCGCCAGTTAGAAACATTGTCCTTATTATTAACAACCTTATCCGACAACATGCTTGTTAGCTTGTTTGTACCACCAGCATTAGTTTTATGTTGTACATACAAAACACAACAATAACAACAGCAACACTATCATGCGAACCATATACGATTAAATATTTTAAATAAATGTGCATATGCCTGTATGTACATATGTATGTACATATATAGATCACAGCCAGACAGGCATAAAGCACAAATGTTATGCGAAGAGCGAAAAACTCAAATTATACAGGATACGGATGTGCGCGACATTGTCAACACAAAATTTCACATACAAACACACACATATGCTGTGCTATTGTTTTTATTGTGTTGAACGGCAGTCGTATTATTAGTGTTCTAAATAGATAAAACTGGTTACAATTTACAATATTATGTAGAATAGAATATACGAGGATCAACTAATAGGTTAAGTGGTAGCGCATTTTTAATAAAAGTCCTTTTTTACCCGTTCTGTCTGTCCTAAATTTGGCTACCTTTTTTACCTTTTTACCAACTTGTACCACCTAAAAGGATCATTTTCAAAATGCACATTAAAAAGAAAAGTCAATCCATCCGTACTCAAATCAATCTTAAGCGGTAACACTGTGACAAATGGTAGGGGTCAGTGATCGGGAAGGGTTCAAACTACCGGGAAAAGTTATATCGGTAAAAAAGAATTTATACGTGTCCCGGCGTTTCGCTGGGTCACGTCTAAGAATCGAGATTTATCGATTTGAAAAATGGGCTAAAAACATCAAAATTTTTATAAAAACCTAAATTTTAGGGCTGCCATATGGTACATGACTTATATACCAAAATATCGGAAATTTTTAGTAGAACATGTATTATAAAAAACTCGGAAAAATCGGTTCAGATACAAAAAAGTTATGACCAAAATTAAATTATTTTTTTTTAAATACCCACTTTCGGAAACCATAGATCTCCCCGTGACCAAGCCTTATAACCCAAGTAAATGGTAAATTCCTTAAACACGTCGGTATATAAATCTGTCAAATCGGTTAAAAAATGGCTGAGTTATAACCGAAATACTCAATCCCCAAAAATTACTCTTTTTGTACCCTTCTCCGAAGATAAAAAGGGTATAAATAACTGATATTTTGGTATATAAGTCATATCCATAGGACGTATGGCAGCCCTAAAATTTAGGTTTTTATAAAAATGTTGATGTTTTTTAGCCCATTTTTCAAATCGATATATCTCGATTCCTAGACGTGACCCAGCGAAACGCTGGGACACGTATAACTTCTTTTTTACCGACATAACATTTCCCGTTGGTTTCATCCCATCCCGATTTCGACTGTCGCATAGTGTTATTATAGTACCGTGAATACGGATTTTCTTGCACCTAGTAAAGAAAGATCGATTCAAGTGCGGATTTTCAATTGCTAAATACCTAACTTATCCATATTCAATCCCGAATTCGTACTTAAAATAATCCGAAAATTAGAATGATTTAAGTAAAGCTAAAATTGAATCAATCTCAAAATGCGCTTGATTAAATAATTATAAAATTGATTTAATCCGGAATTCGTAATTAAAATAATCCGAAAATGATAGATTAAAGTTAATCTAAGATTGAATGGATCTCAAAATGCGCTTGATTCAAGTATTATAAAGTTGATTCAATCCCGAATTCGTACTTGAAATAAACCAAAAGTGAAATTAGATGGAGAATCTTATTGATTTAATTTACAGAATTTAAATTATTATTAACCACTAGCATCATTTCCGATATGGTTTTTACTTTAAAAATGTTATGAACATGTGTATATAACTGAAAATATAAGCTAATGAAAATAATGTGTTTTCGTCTTGTTCTTTTGTTTTTGTTGTTTCTACACACAACAATCAAATCGTATTTTACTACTTGTGTGGTATTGTTGTAGTGTCTGTAACAAACTCGGAGAAATTAAATGAGATCAAAACGCTCACTTTGTAGTTTTACTCTCAGAGTGGCACTACCAACGAAAAGCTTGATTTTTTTTTTTTACTTGGTTTATGAATTTTATACTTATTTTAAAAAATTCTGAGCTGGATTTTTGAAAGCAATCCCATTTAGGATCGTTTTAAGTACGTTTTAGTGTTATTCGAACTTGAATTTTTAAGCACGACTCGTACAAGGCGAATTGACTAGAAGGTGGGGCAAGCCAACATATTGTATTTTTTTTTTCGGTGGTCGATTTGTCAAAGTTTGAATACAAACTAGTTTTTTATGTAAACAAACCTATTTTTATACCCTTCACCACAGGTGGAAAAGGGTATATATAAGTTTGTCATTCCGTTTGTAATTTCTATAATATTGATCTTAGACACTATAAAGTATATATATTCTGGGTCCTTATGAGGAGAGAAGTTCATTTAACGATGTCCATCTGTCCGTCTGTCCGTCTTACGTTTGATATGTGTTTTTCGGAGACTCCAGACATGATAGCGACTAGGTTATTTTACATTTATGTCACATATAGTTTTCCATTTCTTGCTATTGAAATTCGGCAAGATCGGTCCACAAATGGCTGAGATATGGCCAAAAAACCATGACTACCTCTCATTTTTTCCGAAAATCCCTTGTTGTTGTATTTTTATTACTTTTTTCTGTACACCTGGAGAACGGCAAGAGCCAAAATTTCCAAATAAGGTACAAACATTTATGTTATAAATACACACCATCCCACAAAATGTGGGTGGGATTGGAGAAGTGGGCGTGGTACCTCCCATACAAAAAATATAAAAAATTGTAAAAAAAACCTGAATTTTTTTTTACTGTAATAAGGCCATGGTTACGCCTTATATATCAAAAGATCAGAAATTTTAGTAGAAAATATTTTCTAAAAACTCGGAAAAATCGGTTCAGAACGAAAAAGTTATGACCAAAACATAAATTTTTTTTATTAAAAATACCCATTTTCGGGAACCATAGATCTTCTTGAGTCCAAGTTTTATAACCAAAATATCTGGAAACGGTCCATATTTCATTTTAATGATATTTAAACAACGTTCCTTCATGGTTCAGTTGTCTAGGTGGTGTGTTAAGTTAGAAACAGTGAGCTCCCTGGTTCGAATCTTGGTTTTTTAAAAAAGTTTTTTTATAATATTTTTATTTTTTTATGTTCTAAAAACGATTTAAAAAAAAATTTGCCAGTTTTCACTTTTTAAATTTCATTTATAATGAAGTTTTAAGTATTGTAAATATGTATGTATATGTAAAAATTATTTAGTTGCTCTGTTTCTTGCTCGCACAATGGTGAAGGGTATATTAGATTCGGTAGAGCTGAGTATAGTACTCTTACTGGTTTTTTACTACACTCAAAATATTATGTAGTTAAATTCAAGCGAAAATTCATTTTAAACAACTTAAAATTCATTTAAAAACGGATCATTTACATTTCCTTTAAAACAAATGATTTTTACATTAATTTTTAAAATTGTTATATATTGAACAGCTCCCAGTAAAAACTTCGCCTACAAAATAATGTGTTGAGTAATCAGAAAAACATAAGAGCACTACTTACAATTCTACTGAAAGAACCAATGAATTTTAGAAGGGATGTCCCAAAATGAACGCATTAAAAAGTAAGTCATCATTTTTTGTACCTGCATACATCCACAAAAAAGTAGTTGTAGAAGTTTTTATAGGTGAAGTTATAGAAGAAAGCTACAAAATAATGAGTTAAAGAAGCTATTCATTTTGAAAAAGTAGGCGAAGTTTTTACTGGGAGCATATTCCTTAAAATTTAATAGTTTTTCTTTTAAAAAAATATATTTTAACCGACAAAAATCAAACTACAAAACAAAATAAATACGAATAAACATTAGTTTGCTTTTTGAATAACAAACATATCGAGCCCTTATAGCAAAAATTATGTAACCAACAAAAATAAAATTTTACAGAAGGTTTTTCTTAAATATTTTTGCTTCAAGTCTACGGTCTCGTTTGAAATTGCTTTTGCTCTTATTTCGTAACGGTACTTCCCAGAGATATGGGATTTTTAGAAATGATGCAAATGATCATAAATTATCGATTTTCATAAAAAAACAAAAAACTAAAATGTTGTTGGTTACATCATTTTTGCTATTAGGGCTCGATATATGTTAAAAAATAAAATTATTCGTAAAATAACTATATTTTTTTATTTAATTTTAACAGTACGGAAAACGAATTTAATAACCTTCAATCAGTTACTGTAATTATTTTATAAGTGTAGTTATATTTTTGACAACCCGATCACAGAAGCAGTGTTGTTGTAGAGTTGACCTCACCTTCTAGTCATTTCGCCTTGTACTCGTACTTAAAGTTAGTTTAAAAAACTTAATATATCCCAAGTGTTTTTCTTTCTGTGTACATTTTGATAAAAAATATTTGAAAAATAAAGAAACTATTAAAAGTCATATTGCAAAGAGGTTTTTAAAACGCATTTCGGAATAAAAATAGATTTTATTACTCTTTAAGGATATCGATTATTCGACTTTTTTTAAGAACCCATTTTCAAATATATCGGGTTTCGGTTAAGCATTTTAAAAATAACCGGTTAACCGGTTTTAATTCGAATACATAAAAATTCAAAAATCAAATTAGTTCTTATAATAAAAAATTTATTTGAATAAAAACAAAAGAATTCACGGAGGCAAGCAACCAAAAAAAAAATTCAAATTTATGACTTAACGTATGTTCAGACCTGCCAAATATTTGACAATAAAATCCAAAAAAAGCGTGACCAGCAAACTGATCAAACTTAAGCATTATTTTTAATAATTTCTATTTATTTACTAAACTGTATTCCTTAGATCATAATTGTTTAATGTAATTTAGAAACTGTTAAATAATGTTTGCTCTGGCCAAACCTTTTGCAAAAGCAAACCATTCTTTAAGAAAACTAGTGGTTACCTGTAGGACGTTAAATATTTAATAGGTGTGAACAAAGCTTCAGAATTTTTGAAAAACTTTGGCTTTAAAAAATTATAGGAATTTAATAAATTTATTATTTGTGATATTCTCAAAAATTTATTTTAAATGAGTTTTAATTTGTTGGTGGTTAAGCTTGTCTATATTCATCAGTATACTTCAACCATATTTTTGAAAAGTAACAAATATAACCTCTTAGCCAGGATAATATATCAACAATATTATTATAGAAACGAATAGTAATATGAACATGCTTTTTGTACACAATATCTGTCAATTCGTCGATCACAATTTAAAACCTTCCATGACATTGTCTGATTCCTTCAATTTTGTTTTAAATTCTTGGTGTTTTAATAAATAAAACTGATGAATTTTCCCATATCGTTGATTCCGCCGGTAGTTTTAGTATGAAGATATGCTAGAACTACTTAAGAGTTTTTTATTAATTTTTGGCATCATATTTTAGAAAAGTATTATTTGGAGTCTCTTAAGAACTGCATGCATGTGCAACAGAGTCAAGTTTTACTAAGCGTATATAAAATTAAAGGTGATAAATAACTCGCGACGTTGAACAACTTATCATTTTAGGGCCCTTTAAGCACCATTGTCTTTAAAATATATACATATAATATTTTTAATACTGTCCAGTTGCTAATTACTTCTTAGGCTGAACATTTTTTTTTAGCATTTTGAATTGTTTTCGGTTTTTGTTACAAGAACAAGAAGCTTATATTAGCGACTTTTGTAACATTTTGTTTTGACATTCTTTATAACTTTATAACTAAAATAACCGGTTTAAACCGGTCGAATACTATTCGTTCGATCTCCCTAATACTCTTCCAGGAAACGCATTGTTATTGTTTATTGGTGTTTTTAAAACTTAAGCCACGAAAAGTAGCAAATTTATTTTCAAAATATTTTAGTCTTAATCATTGAGCCCTCGTATAATGTTTTTCTATTCCAATTTTTGTACTTTACCTATCTAACATTTATCCGTTTACTAAGGGTTGCCTTAGTTACATATATTTGTAGCATTTAAAATTGGTGGAAAACAAAACAATAAATAAATAAATAACTAATGTTTTGATATTGTGTGAGAATTATAAAACCAACCCCACACCCCTCAGAAAGGATCGTCAACTCATATGCAGCTTTATACATACGTACACGTTCGTATAATATGACCTTTTTCCATAAAACTCCACTGTGACGAGCCACTCATAAACAAATTATTTTCTTTAAAACTAACAAATGATCATAAACATATACAGACACACACACACATACACGCAGCTCATTGTCAATTTTATTTATGGCCATTTTGATCACAAGGGATGTTTGTGAAATGACTGATACTGACAATGTCTCTAAAGGCCCTTAAAGCGACAATAACAATAAAACAGAGAGAAAAAGTACCGGTAACTAAAACTGTAACTGTAACACAATAAACACTACGTTTTTAATGCATTCGTTTCTTATAAGTTTTATGATACGGAAGTCTGCATTGGTTAAATATGTACTTTAATGTCCTTCCATTTGTATCTACTTATAAGTAACAGTATCGATTTTATAAATTGCATTGAAAAATATGTGTATAGATCACAACTGTTGTCAAATGCTTATCAAATAATGGATGGCATTAAGTTTGTTTTTTAAACAAAGATTACCCAGTGCCAGTGCCTGTCATTTGCAACCTTATGTGTTTTTTTTATCGAGTTTCGGGCACAACAAATTTAGTTTGTTATTCCTAATAGATCTAAGATCCATAACTGCTATTACCAACAGCCGTCCTTCTGCTTCACCTCCACTCTTCTCTATTGACCGGAAACTAATAACTGACCAGGAACTGCAACTAACTAGATGGAAGCAACATTTTGAAAGCTTAGCTCATAACACAGTGACAACGCCACAAACTGTCTCAACACCAAACATTACGCAAAACCACAATATCTCGGAAACTCCTCCATCAATACAGGAAATCCGTTCAGCAATATCTAAACTGAAAAACAATAAATCACCTGGAACGGACAACATAGTGCCAGAACTAATTAAAACCGACCCCGCCTATTTTTCCTCGGTACTTCCACCTATCATCGAGGATGTTTGGGCCCAGGATACTATTCCGAAAAGGTGGACAGAAGGACTTATAATTCCTCTCCCAAAAAAAGGCGATCTCCGCCACTGTAATAATTGGCGTGGAACAACGCTACTAAATACAATACAAAAAATCATCGCATTGGTATTGTTAGATCGCTTGTTCCCGCTCGCAATCAAGATAAGAGATGAACAAGCCGGTTTTAGAGAGGGAAGATCTTGTGCGGATCATATCGCAACGCTCAGAATCATCGTCGAGCAAGCAAAAGAACTGGACTCACCACTCTATGCACTTTTCATTGATTTTGAGCGTGCTTTTGACACTGTACATAAAGATAGTATATGGGATATACTTCGAAGGAACAATGTCCCGGAAAAACTTATAGGCATTATGCAAAGCATGTACGAAGATGCGCCTAACTATGTATACTACAATCCTCCGAAGTGCTTAAGATAAAGCAGGGCGTTCGGCAGGGATGCGTTCTTTCACCACTATTATTTTTACTTGTTCTTGACGAAGTTATGAAAGCAACCAATAATCAGGCACCCCATGGGATCCAATGGGCACCATTTTCAAAATTAAATGACCTGGCATATGCAGATGATCTCTGTCTATTGGCCCACAATTTCGAAAGCATAGACAGTAAACTAACTGCACTAAGATCAAATGCCCTAAAAGTTGGTTTAAAAATCAATATAAAAAAGACCAAGCTTATGCGTATAGCTACTACAAACACAAACAACCTATACATAAATGGAACAGCTATCGAAAACGTAGTTTCTTTCTGTTATCTCGGATGCATTGTTTCGAAAGATAACGGTGCTAGCGATGATGTTGACAATAGAATTAATAAATCCCGAAATGCTATGTCGAAATTGCAAAGTATATGGCAGTCAAACGAACTATCTCAACGCACAAAGATTAAGATTTATAATGCGTGTGTCAAATCGGTTCTTTTGTATGGTTGCGAAACGTGGGGCCTTACAAAATCCCAGATAAGAAAACTGCAAACATTTGAAAATCGATATCTTCGCAGAATAATACGATTTTTTTGGCCGAATACTATTAGTAATGCCGAATTATTAAGCCAAACCAACCAAAAATCGATCACCTATGAAATAAAAAAGCGGAAATATGGGTGGATCGGTCATATACTAAGGTCAAACAACACCATTGCCAAAATAGCTCTACAGTACAACCCCCAAGGTCAAAGGAGGGCCGGCAGACCTAAAAACACATGGCGCAAAACCGTTGAAAGAGAGTTACAACCGATTGGCTATTCATGGGCAGATGCGATACGAACAGCACCAAACAGAACGAGTTGGAGACTTTTAACTGAGGCCGTTTGCTCCCAAGCTGGAGATTAGCGGATATATATATATATATAATAGATCTAAGAAATATTTAAAAAAGCTTTTTCAGTAACACTTTAGAAACAAAGAAATAGTTAATTACACAAGTATGTATAAGTATTCCTTGTTTAAAATCTTAACTATGAACTTGATAGATATTATGTAATTTGATGGCAAAACTTTTTATTTGGTTATGTTCTCTGCTGAGGCTTAACACTTAATGGTAGTATAAAGCGATTATTGGCAATAGGTCTAATGGACATTTATGATGTTATGTGAAGCAAATTAAATTGAGTTATTTATATCTTCCTACTTACAATTGTGAAACATTTGGGCTTGGCGAAATTATCGTACCGCCTATTTGAACAGGCTCCGTCCCTAACCTTACAAATTATTTACTATAATCAAATCATCTTAAAAAGGGCGAAATAATAACATTTCAATAGGTTCTCCATTTAAATTCAAAAGTGAACAAATTAGAACAGTGATCTGAATAATTAATAAGCACTGGCCGGTAGATATTCATGACTGGGAATGGCTAAGAATTCAATGACTTCTGTAAATTGTATTGACAAGAAGAAAGAGAAAAGTGTGTTTTATTTTCTATGTCAATGTCCGGAAATACAGAATATTACAGAACGATACCTATTTGAATGATCTGTATGAGATAAAACTAATTTTGCTTTTTTTGTTCATTAGGAAAAACGTATTACATAGTTACAATTTGCAGTGATACCTGTAGAGTAGCTGGTAACTAGAGTGGGCATTATTGCCGGCTTTCACAATAAGATCGATGTACAACCCAAGTAAGCTATCTGGGATCACCCCCAATAGAACCTAAACTTACCAATACCTTGTGCAGTGTATTTTGTATTTATACCAATTTCTATAACGCCAACTATAGTGTTCTGAGTCGATTAAAGGAAGTCTGATATTTTGGACTTCTACCCTGCTTTTTGGTCTAGTAGCAGAGTTTTGGGGCTGCCAACAGCCTGTATACATGCTAACCGTTAAACGGCAAAAGTAGAGCTAAGTTTCCTTGATTATTTCACGTTGCCAGTCGCCTGATTTCCTGAGACGCCTTGTTTTCAGTCTGCCATTCAGACTACTAAGCCGTCCACCTTCTCACTCACAACAGACTGATGCCTGAACCACAGGTAGTAGTGAGCTGCTTGAAAAAATTCAGAATAGGGGAACCGCTTCTTGACATCCTTAAGTGGAAAGCAGATAGATAGCCTTCCACAAAAGTCCACCTCTGTCAAAGACCCCATCTCCATTTGTTCCTCTTAGGAACCAACAGTTAGTTAGGAATAAATTGTTTAAACTCTCGATTTGGAAAGTTAAATTCGTCTTGTGTAGTTTTATTGACCATTTATAATATTCGGTTTAGTGGATCCGTAACTATTTTTATATGAAACAAGTAAGAGTGTTTTATTCGGCCGAATCGTTGATACCCTCCACCGAAAGTTATAATATTTATGGAAAGGTCTTTTCGGTCTATGGCTAAGAATATCCCAATCCTTACAAAATTCAATTGTGTGATTTCTAGTCTTATGAAACTATGGCAGACCAAACTTAAATACAGTAGTATTATTAGTTACATTTTTAGGCGTAGTTAGAGTTTCTACGCGGGAAAGAATTCCCGGGAATCCCGGGACATTTTTTTAAAATTAATCCCGGGAAATTTTTTCCGGCAATTTTCGGGAATTTCAAATAAAATTTTTTGAAATTTTAATTTGTTAGCATCGTAAAAATCAAAAACGAGCAATAAAAATATATTCTTTACTAAAATAACTACAAACTACCAACAAATCGAACTATTTTTCATACGCCAATAAATCAACTGTCTTTTAAATTGCTGATGAAATGGCTAAAAAGCTTCTTGAAGTAGAAAATACAAAAGCCTGTAAATATCTTAAAAAAAGAATTTTACGTCTATGAAGTCTAGGGTAAACAGGCCAACAAATTAATAATCTTTGTATGATACGATTTTTACTATAAAACCAACGTCTGTAGAAAACCAGATCACGTTTTCGGTAGCAGGCAATATACATAACAACAAAGATTAGAAATATAATCTCTGATGAGCTTTATAATGCTTTAATAATACTAAAAAATATAATATGCATGAACATATGAATGTAACAATTTATTTGGTTTTGTCTTGGTTTTCTGTGGAATTAAAAGCTTATATTATTGGGACTGTTGTATATGTGTATGTATATTCTTTTAAGAAAGTAAAAACTTTTGTCTTGAACTCATTTATTGAAATCATTGTTTTATTCAAATAATCCCGGGATTCCCGGGAATGAGATTTCTTTTGTTTCGATTCCCGGGAATAGAAAAAGTCCGGGAAATTAGAAACCCTAGGCGTAGTAAAGTGTTTCCGAAAGCGGGCTTTATCTGGGGCGTATGAATAAATTATTTTGGCAGTGTTATGTCTAGTCTTATGAAAATATGACAGACCAAATCATCACAAAGCTAAGTAGTTTAATTTTCAGTCATATTGCACTTGTCAATCCTTACATTCTGCCACCATTTATGATAGTTTTGTAACAAAGTTTTTAGTTTTTTAGGGAGTTTGTAACACATTTGGATTCTTAACTCTTTCCAAAACAACCAATTGTGCTGGATTTCAATCCCAAACTGCTTGGGGGAACTGCAGAGAAGTTGACACCCAAGGTATATTTATAGCAGGTAGTCTCGGAAAGCCAGCTGGTTATTTTTTATTTGCTTGTTTTGCGATACAAACTGTCAAATGTTGTATAGTAAACAAGTAAACAAGTTTTTTGCTGTATCTTTTGTCTCTTTTCAACCCCTTTGCTCTTTGACAGTTCGTATCGCAAAACAACAATAAAAAGCCCTGTTGTTTGTTTTATTGTACAATTGTTGTAATCTCGCGGCTACCTGCTATAAATATACCTTGTTGACACCAATACTTTCTTTGAGTCTTTCGAATGAGAGCGTGATTGCACAGACGGACATGACTAAATCGACTAAAAATGTTCCATGATATGACAAACTTAGTATACTCTCATTAACCACAGTGGTGAAGGGTATACAAATGAGGGAACAAAAGACAGTTTAAAGATTTTTTAAATTAAATTTAATAATTATTTAATTAATTTGTTATACAATATTTTTATTCAACGGGTTCTAAATTATATATTATTTCTCTGAAGTTGAAAAGGATTAAAAGTGTGTTTTATTTTCTATGTCAATGTCCGGGAATACAGAATATTACAGAACGATACCTATTTGAATGATCTGTATGAGTAAAAAATTACCCCAATTTTAAATTTAATGATATTTTTAGACTTTTTTCCGTCACGTTGTTCATTAACAATACAATAGATAGAAGATTCTACATGCAAATCAAAGTACAGTCAGCTTCCTAATACTTAAACCAATAATCATATTTGCATATTTTTTATTTCAGGGCATTTAAATGAAACCATATTTGTTAACACCTCTATTATCGCAAAAAATAACAAAAAGCTGTTTTGTCATTCGATGTTTTTCACAGCCATTTTAAAGGAGAAACAACTTTGTTGAATGCAAGTTTACAGAGTGAAGAATGATTATTTCAACAAAATTGAATAATTGATTTGAATTTCTGTAAGATTTTTTATTGGAAAACCTTACAGCAGCCTAAATATTAAAAATTCCGCATAATTTTAATCAAGTCACCCTGTATACACAAGCAAACACTGTTAATCAAATTTACAATTCATATTCATAATATTTTTCATTTTGTTTGTGTGTATTGATTAACGACCAACCGCAGTTAATCGGCTTAACAATTTTTTTTTTTTTGTTTTTTGGGTTGCCAAATTTAAGTGAACTGCTTAAAAAAGCAATGGAATCAACGAAA
Source organism: Pollenia angustigena (assembly GCA_930367215.1). Taxonomy (NCBI): domain Eukaryota; kingdom Metazoa; phylum Arthropoda; class Insecta; order Diptera; family Polleniidae; genus Pollenia; species Pollenia angustigena. The sequence goes on from OV884058.1 coordinate 148,817,400, forward strand.
AATTAAAATTAAATTAAAAAATATTTATTTAAATTTTTATTGTTTGTGTTTTTTTACTGTTTAAAAGATGTTTATCAGTCAGACTGCACGAGTACCTCCGTAAAGGAAGGAGAAAACAAAAATTAATTTAATTCAAGTTTTTATTTTTTCGGTTTTAGTAACATTTACAATCAAAACTACACTCGTAGTCTCATAAATTAGAGGATTTACCTTTAATGACATGCAAAAATTTTGTAACTTTTTTAAATTGAAATTTTTTTTTTCTTTCGTTTTTGTGTTTGTCGCTATTTTTCGTTAAAAAGTTTTACAGTTTTTTGTTTGCGCTTGGGGGGTTAAAACTGGAAAGGGCAAGTAATGTTCCTATCCATGTCGCTTTATGTAAAACATAGAAAAATCTAATTTTTTCTCAACTTTATTTTTTCGTTTTATGACATTCGTTCAAGTTTTACAACCATGATTATTATTTGTGTGTGAAATTGTATTGGGTGGAAGGAAAAGCTTATGGACTCTTTAGGGGTAATTATAATAATTATGGATCAAAAACCATTCCATTTAATTTTCTTTCCTAATCGCTATTTATAGAAGAATTATTAAAGATAAACTGTGGTCAGTAGAGGAATACAAATTTAGAACCGCAGAACTGCTCAAAACATTAAAAACTGCTTACACATTAAAGATGCTTTTTGGAAGGCCGCTATATATGTGATATTCTATTATGGGCCGAATATCACAAAATGGCATGGTGTTATTTAAAGCTATATAAAGACAAGTTGCACCAAACTCTAGCACAATAACTATTTTTGTTATGCCTTAACTTGTATTTGATTTGATTTCCCAGAAAGGCCTTTATGAAAAACTATAAACCGATCTTCATGAAGCTTGGTGGAGTGCTTTTCAACCGTATGAAATTATGACAGGCCGAATTTTACTAAAATAACGTCATTATTTATAACAATTCCAGGTGTACTAAAGATGTTTCCGTTAGTAGACTTTACATTGGGCCGATAGTAAACTATTTCGGAGTATGATATCCAGCCATATAAAACGAACTTGTGCACAATTTGATGAGAACCGGTGCCATATATCACTAATTTGTATTAGTTTTTCTGAAAGAAATATCAATTTTTTTAGGAAGGTTGTTTCACATTTGGGTTCATTGAGATTTTAATCCAAAAATGCTTAGGAGAATTAAAAGAAATTTGACATGAATATTGTTCTCATCTGTCAAGTCTTTCAAGAGTGAGCGTCTTTTTAACAGATGGACAGACAGACCGCCGGACATGGCTTAATCAACTTAAAAGTACTCATGGACCCAGAATTTTGATTCTTATAGATTCCCGACAAGTGGTGAAGGGTGTAAAATGTTGCATGATCTGTGCAGCCAGTGGCGGATTTAGGCCTGCTTCCGCCCTAGGCACTCTTTAATAGGCCGCCCTTTTTGATTATAAAGGTGCGATTATACAAAAAAAAATTTATTTAAATACTAAAATTATAAATAAAGCGTATGAACCACACCAACATATCGCTCATTTGCTGCAAGACCGGCATAACTCAAAAAATGAAATTTTGGAGTTAAAGATGCAGAATTTTTCGCTTTGTTTTTCTTTATATTGTGTATTAAATTCATCTTTATATCTTTTATACTTTCCCAGTTTGAAGAGAATGTGTCTTCTTTTTTTTCTAAGTAGTTAGTGCAAATCAAAAACTTTAAATGCGTTTATCTCGAAATGGATTTTTTTGAGTTATGCCGGTCTTGCAGCAAATGAGCGATATGTTCTAAATTTAAGCGAAGTCGAACGACGTTTTAATATCCATAATAATTTATCGAATTTTTGGTATGGAAATGTACAATGTACATACATACAATATACATACATACTGGACCCTATAAGCTTTCAAATTATGCTTGTGCCTCTGAAAATTGGGACACCCTAATGTTTTTTTTTTTTTCAATATGTTTAATGTTCTATGCGAACGTCGACGTTCGAAATCGATAAACTGACAGTAAATAATATATGTAATGACTTATAATAACGTCCTTTAGGACTTCTCCATGAATTGTGAATCAAAATTTTATTGCCTCTAAGATTGTAGAACAAACAAAAAATTGTTATAATTTTTTTATTTTTATAGCCAGTGTGAACAAAAAAATAGACTCAATATATTATTTTGATCCTCTTGATTAAAGCATAAAATAAAAATTAATGGTGTACCCATTGCAGAAAGGAAAACGATATCCTGGGGATTCTTCATTAAATATGAGTAATTTAACTTCTTCTTAACAAATTTTTAGATAATGGAGTAAAAGTTTTATAATACAAAATCCGCATTATCGCAAAATCCGCTATTTTATTTCAGAATTTAAATCTAATATTAATTTTAAATTTTTTTTAACCTTTAGTCGAAACTTTATCGCTATATAAAGACTTTAAAAATAAATTTTTTGTTAAGCGATTTTTGGTTATTTACACTTTTAATATGTAGTCACGTTGAAATGGCCTTGGAGGGGTGCAAAATTTCGACGTCGAGTTTTGAAAAACCTATATATTATTATATTATGTTAATATATGTATAATCTACAAATGTATATAAAATTGTAACGTTACTGACTGACTCACTGACTGATTCATCATCGCCTAAACACACCCTAAACGCCTGAAGCTAAAAACTTGAAATTTGGACTATACAGTGGTCACTCCCCAAATCGAACCACTAAGACGGTATTATTAGAAATTCAAACGTTAAGGGGGTAAAAAAGAGTAAAAACGTGAAAATTCGGTAATCTTATATCTCCAAAACTGAAAGAGATACAAACAAAATGTAATACTTACCGCTGTTCTTTAGAAAAATAAGCGGACAAGTGTCTGGTACCTTTTTTAAAATTCGGCACTATTAGGGTGTAAACCTGTAAAACCGGAATTTTGGTACTTTTTTGACACCCCATCTATTTTTTGAACCAATAAACATAGAAACAAAGTTTATACCACATTCGAAACTTATCAAAAAAATACGAATATGGGCTTGGTACTTTTTCGAAATTCGAACATTAAAGGGGTGAAAATCGACACTATTTTTGGTACTTTTTTTCAAAACATTAAATAAACTTTGGCATAAAAATATGTCCACGAAGGGAAGGGAGACGCTAACGAAGTAGCAGGTTAAATGCTAGTTTAAAATCAATTTCGTATTCGTTTAAAGTAAAACTTGGCCAAATCAATTTTCGAATTTCAATTTCCCTTACATTATTTTACCTTTAAATTTTGGCGCCCTTTAAATTATGCCGTCCTAGGCCCACTGTGTGTAACACGAAGCGCTTTCCTTTTGAAACTGCATATCATTGGGGACCACATTATTTTATTCAGGCGAAAATAATATGGCATTCATCAACCGGTAACTTTCGCCGATGTATGGATGACGTCGCCAATTCAAAATCTACACCAAGAAATGACTTTTTTGGCTGCATTGCCCTCTCTTGGATCTTATGTGGATTTTTATCGTCCCAAATTTACCAACTTTTTGTTTGTTTTTATACCCACACCACAGTAGTGGAGAGGGTATTATGCATTTGTACTGATGTGTGTAACGCCTAAAAATATTGGTCCTAGACCCACCTTAAAGTATACCGATCGACTCAGAATCACTTTTTGAGTCGAACTAACAATGTCCGTCCGGCTGGCTGGCTGGCTTTCCATGTTAACTTGTGCGCAAAGTACAGGTCGCCAATTTTGGAGATAATTTGATAAAATTTGGGACATAGGTTCTTATTGGCACAAGGACCAAGCCGTAGGAGCAGGAGGGAAGATAGAGGGAAATTTCTTCCTCTCAGAAACTATCAAACCGATTTTAATGAAATTTAAAACATAGATAGATCCATATCTATACGGACACATAAGCTATACAGTTTTTAAAAAATAGGACAACAAGGGGAGGTAGGGGGCAATTTCTGCCTCTCACAAACTTTCAAACCGATTTAAATAAAGTATGTAAACAAAGATAAATCCATATATATGTATATGTCCATATATGGACATATAAGCCTCATGTGTTTTTTAAAACTGTGGTGTAGGGTATCATATTGTCGGGCTTGACCGACTATACTTTCTTACTTTTTTCTTTTTTTTTTTGATACGTACCCACTCGTCGGGAAATACGCCTCATCGCTGACAAATGTATCTTCAATGACCGCTTTAAATAGTCAAAGCTCGGGAGGGCCTACTGGAAGAATATTTCATTAAATTTTTTATCTCATTTGAGTCTTCTGTGTACTATATCAAAGTGACAGGCGATTGATTGATATACTTATAGGAAGGGCTCCATAACGCTGAGAACGCAGAACTATGACCCGTGTCTTCGTTTTTGACCCCATGACACTTTTCATCATTTAGATGACAGCCTTAAGATCACTTGTCCAAATTGCCATCAGGGGCAATGTTGAAATGATGTCATCAATAGGATGACACATGGGTAGCACAAAAATTACGAATCGGAAGCAATTCATTAAAAAAGTCAGCAGTTCGATGACTCTGTAACATCGCAGAAACGCCTCATTGGGCTCAATTAAATGACAAACTGTAACTGGGATTGACTAAAGGCAAACTGAGAGAATAAACAGGTTTTTCGCATTTATAGTGCTTTTCATATTAATTTTCAATCGACTGTCATTTGGAAACAGCACATTAGCCTTTGCACATTTTCATAGTTCTTGCATGTCATGAATTTATATTTTCCCCTAATATTTATTTTACATTAACTCTCTACATTAGAGTCTTTCTTGTACAAAAAAACACGCAAATGTATTAGTATAAGGGTAAATATTATGAATGTGTATGTGCTTATTTACCCTGCAAATAATAGGACCAGTCCAAACACGCGTGTAAAGAGTAGTCCACAAGGGACCAGGACTAGTCCACAAGTAACCCAAACGTATGGAAAAAACCTGGTCTATTTAACATTACGATGTCCTAGGAGAGGACCATATAACCCACCTTTGGACCACTAAGGAGTAGTTTTAAAACTACTCCATGATATATAACTAGGGTAATCATTTAATCGACCTTTTGCTTTAATCGGTTAATCGCTCGATTAATTAACCGAGGTTTTGGTTTAATCGGTTAATAATCGGTTAATTTTGTTTTTGATCGGTTAACCGATTAATAAAGTTTTTTTATAAATATAGCAATTTCAATATATTAAAATGCATTAATTGCTTATTATTTGGAGTTTATAAGTAAAAAAAAAACAATAAAATACCAAACATAACAATTATTGAACTAAAACGAGCAAGCAAAAAAAAAACAGTTCACAAATATGTAATATGCATTTTTCAATTAATGTACAAGGTGTGGTATCCAGTCATATCGTCATAATATCCTAAATAATATTTAAAATTGTTTAAAATAAATATTGTTGTGTTTCAAACAAAATAAAAATTGTAATGCTGTGTTTATTGATTCGTCATAACTGTATAGTAGAAATCTAAATTATAAGAGGTATGCAAATCTACTAACTCACTTTCAGCACATTTTACAGGAGAGACAAAAATCTTTTTTTTATTTTTCCTATTTGAAGCTTGATAGAAATTTAAAATTACAGTCAGTTTTACACACTTCAAGACTTTAATAGAGGAAAATCTACATGCTGGTCGACGAGGCGTATCTTTCTCTACCACACGGCATCAAAATCTCAATTTACATAAAAAGTGGATTTAGCCGGTTTGCATATTAAGCCGACGATATATATTTCCTGTAATTATTTAAAGACATAAGACTTTATGCCTACCTTGTGAATCCACAAAATATTTACATATTTATTCAAAAATAAACTAAGATAATTTTATAAGTTATTTCAATAGTTAAAGTACATCTTATAAAATAATCTTTTAGAAATGTTAAATGTTTAGGATTTAAGCGATTCTTTTCTTTAGTTTAGACAAAAGTTGACTTGGAAAAAAATTCTTTCAATTATCGTAGGTCAGTTCGGTTTGTGCTTTGTTGTGATACAGACGTGTATTTTTAGCCCCGCATACGATTTGAACTATTAATTAATCACATTTGATTTTGTAATACATAAATATAAGCAGCGAATGGACGCTTAAAAAAAAAAAAAAAATAATATATTTTGTTATTTAAATTACTTAACATAATAGTGAACAATTTAAAACGATAAAATTAAATTAAATAAAACAGTAAAAATTTATATGTATGTACGTATGAATGTTCATACATGTGTATACATATTCTGAACAAAACATTTAAATTCTGGTTTTTTTCTTTTGTTGTTGTAAAATACAATAAATAATAAAAATATTTAAGCAAAGCAAAACGGTGAAAAACAAAAACAACTCTTTGCATGAGTACAAACAGTGAAACAACACTAAGACAAAATGAAAGAAACGTTTACGTTTTAGTTAATGCAAATGAAAATAATGCAGAAATAAATAAAACAAAACAAAACAATATTAACTACCTAACGGCTAAGCCAATTACTCGAACACGTTCCCTCTCACCCTCGGTATTTACACAAACGGTGGATAGTAACTCATTAAAAAAACTACAACAAGATTTGGTGACAAGTGTTGCCAGGCCAGCAAGTATTGCCGTGACGTCAAAAACAAATTTAGTGGGAAATGATACCATGAACTCAAACGCAAATGCAATGGAAAACCCCCCTGTAAAAAGTTGTCAAAAGCCTACAGTACAAGTTGGTATGGACAGGTACATAACAGTGCTTAAACGGGGACGCAGCCCTACCTCTGCAGCAGTTGCTTCGGCCTCAAAAGTACCATCTTTTGATAAAATAAATACTCAAAATCGTTTTGCAATTCTGGAGGATGAATCCTCTGAAGCACCAAACGTCATTAAACCATCCAAGCCTCCCCCGATATATCTAAGGGAGCAAAATTCAAATGAGCTCATAAAGAGTTTGATATCGGTGATAGGTGAAAATTCGTTTTACGTAGCGGCTATAAAGCGTGGAAGTATAAACGAGACAAAAATACAAGTCAATAATGAGAATGATTTTCGCAAAATAGTAAACAACTTCGAAACGCTTAAAAAAAACTTTTATACCTACCAACTGAAAAGCAGTAAAGGTCTACAGGTAGTTATTAAGGGTATTGACTCATGTGTGGACCCAGAAGAGGTTAAAACATTCCTAGAAGAAAAAGGCTTCAAGGTAAAACATGTAGTAAATATTAAAAATAGAGAAAAAATTCCCCAACCACTTTTTCGAGTGGAGTTTGAACCCGGCGACGTAAAACTTAAAAAAAAACGAAACACATCCTATTTACAATTTAAAATATATTCTCTACAGAAGAATAACTATAGAAGAGCCGCACAAAAAAAATGGACCTGTTCAGTGCTTAAACTGCCAAGAATTTGGCCATACCAAGGCATACTGCTACTTACCCCCTGTCTGCGTAGTATGTGGTGAACTACACGGTACAGTTTCTTGCGATAAGTCTAAAACCGACCCCAACGTAAAAAAATGTAGCAACTGTGGCGGTAATCACACTGCCAATTATAGAGGATGCCCAGTATATAATATTGTCAAGCAGACGGTTGGACCGAAAACAAATACCCCTCAAATACAGGTTGCAAATCAGGTAAACACAAATGCAATTCAAGCCCCCCAGCCTAGTAATAACAGAACCTCTTACGCTAACGTCCTAAAATCAAACCATCAGCCAATGCAAGGTGCCTCGCCAAGTAATGATGAAACTCCGGTTTCTAATTTAAGTCGTTTAGAAATAACCATGGAAACATTAGTGCAAACAGTAAATAATTTTACGAACACAATGGGTAATATGATGCAGGAAATGCTTAGAATGCAATCGATGTTATTGCAAGCTGTACTTAACCATGAACTGTTTAAAAATTTGTTTTTGGAACGCAAACGGCATCCGCCAACATAAAAATGAATTAGAATACTTTCTTAAAAATAAACAAATTGATGTCATGATGATTTCTGAAACTCATTTGACCTCAAGAAATACGTTTAAAATCAATGGTTATATACTATATGATACCAAGGACCCTCGAGATAGAGCTTGTGGAGGTTCTGCCATCTTAATAAAAACTCGAGTCAAACACTACATTATGTGTGATCACCGTGAAGACTATCTGCAAGCAACGACTATTTGTGTTGAGGAGCTAAATCGAAACATAGTAATTTCTTCTTTATACTCTCCACCTAGATTTTCCATATCAGAAGGCCAATATTATAAATATTATAAATCATTAGGACCCTGTTTTCTGGCCGCTGGCGATTATAACGCTAAGCATACCTTCTGGGGGTCACGACTTATAACACCAAAAGGTCGTGTTTTGTTTAACACAATCTCTAAAATGGGTTTAAATGTGGTCGCGAGCGGGCAACCAACATATTGGCCTACTGATCAGCAAAAAATTCCAGATGTTATCGACTTTGGCGTGGTTAAAAACATCCCCACAGAAACGATTCATGTTGAAGCTTCCTTAGAATTATCATCCGACCACACACCTACAATTGTTACTATATCGAACCCAAATAGAATTGTATTTCCGTCAGGTTACTTAGCGACGCCAGCCACACAAATAAATTGGTTAAAATATAAAAAATTTCTCAGTGCCCATTGCACAGAAAATATTCCGCTTAGTACACCGGAGAATGTGGATCTCTCTCTTGTTAACTTTGACAGTTATCTTAAACTAGCTGTTCAACACTCCAGCGTTACCCCAAAAAAAATTAAAAATAATAAAATATGTTCTTCAGATGTCGAGCGGCTCTTGACTGAAAAAAGGAGAGTTCGAAGAGAGTGGCAACTTTACAGATCCCCGCAACTTAAGATTTTATTAAAAGAATGCACAAAAAGGCTAAGAAAGTTGCTACATAATCAGAAAACGGCTTCTCTAGAAAAGTATCTTAAGGAACTTGATGCAACTCCACAATCTGACTACTCATTATGGCGTGCAGCTAGAAATCTAAAAAGGCCAGTTATATCTAAGCCACCATTAAGAAACTTGAATGGTAGTTGGGCAAGAAATGATAATGAAAAAGGAAACCTGTTTGTAAATCATTTGAAAAACGTATTTACACCAAATATATCTCACAATATTGCGGTCGAGTTACCACCTGTTGATGCTAGATCAGCTATTCCCCTCAGATTTGAGATAAGAGAAATCGAAAAGGCTATTTGTGACTTAAACACTAAGAAGGCATCTGGTATTGATAAAATCAGTAATAAAATGCTTTTGGAGCTACCTCGCATAGCAAAGAAAATTATTCTTTTTATTTTTAATGCTATTTTACGCCTTGAATACTATCCTGAAAAATGGAAGGTTTCCTTAGTTACCATGATACCAAAGCCAGGTAAAGATCATACAAAAGTTGAGTCTTATAGACCTATTAGCTTATAATCAAATATGTTAAAGTTGTTTGAGAAATTATTAGTTTCAAAATTAACACCGATTTTAAGTGTAAATAGATGTATTCCAAACCATCAGTTCGGATTTAGAAGAAAACACAGCACAATCGAACAGACTCATCGAATAGTAAATGTCATAAGAAAAGCTTTTGAAGAAAAGAAATATTGCTCAGCACTCTTCATCGATGTTTCGCAAGCTTTTGATAAAGTCTGGCATGAAGGCTTATTACATAAATTGAAGCAAAATTTACCAGCAAACACACACAAGCTGCTAGAAAGCTACTTAGTCGGTCGTCAATTTATTATTAAAGAAGGAAATTTCTTAAGTTCACCTCAGCCCATTGCCGCTGGAGTCCCACAAGGCAGCATCCTGGGCCCCCTATTATACTTAATTTATACTTCGGACATGCCAACAAGCAACTATACACAAACTTCAACATTTGCAGACGATACAGCTTTTCTAAGCGTCCACGAAAATCGTTATGAAGCATCGCGTTACTTACAGCATCATATATTTCGACTAGAAATATGGTTAAGACAATGGAGGATAATGGTCAATGAGCAAAAATGTGTACATATAACATTCACTTTGCGCCGGGGGCACTATTACAATCAATAATCAAATAATTCCTCAACATTCGCATGTTAAATATCTCGGTATACATCTGGATCGGCGATTAACGTGGAAATGCCATATAGAGGCAAAATTAACTCAAATGAAACTAAAAGCCATTCAAATTCATTGGCTTATTGGAAGAAATTCTGTCCTTAGTCTCGATTGCAAGCTTCTACTTTACAACTCTATCTTAAAGCCTATCTGGTGCTACGGTATTCAACTATGGGGCACTGCCTCGGCCTCTAATATCGACAAAATTCAAAGGCGCCAAAATAAACTTCTTCGAATAATCACAGCCGCTCCCTGGTATGTTAAAAACTCAAACATTCATAAGGATCTCAATGTGCCATTAGTTAAATCTATGATTACAAAATATGCAATAAAATATTTAAAAAGGCTTGAACAACACCCAAATCCACTAGCTCGAAATATTTTAAATCATGGCGGCCACACTCGCTTAAGAAGAAGAGACACTGCAGCACTTACCCAATTAGATGAGCGATAAACACCTATAAAAGTGAACATAACCCGTGATGAAGAAAATTTTGTCTGGCACTGGCAGGAGATAAAATAACGTATTAGGTTAAGATTTGATTAATTATTGTTAGTTCATATTTAATATATGAAGATTCAATAAAAAATAATGACAAAAAAAAAAAAAAAAAAAAATTATCGTAGGTGAATATCTAATTTCTCATTACTTTTCCAGGATTTCTCTAAACATATAAAATACTCCATTATGCCATTAGAGTTTTTAAAAATTTTAACACTTCTAATTGTTTCGGTTAATTTTGTTCAAAGACTGATATGAGAAGATATGATAAGAAACAAATAACTAAACACAAGCATATACAAATTACGTGAAACAAAAAAGGTGTTGGCAATCATAAATTTAACCCATTTTTCGCCATATTCCTGTTGATCGATGATGAAGATAAAAAAAAACATTGAAAAACAATGTGATTTTAGCCATCGGTCAGCGGAAAATGGGTTAAAATAAAGATCACTGAACACATTCTTTGTTTGTATGAAAAAATATTTTCTAAACAAATACATTTTGTATATGAGACGAAACAAATAATTAAAAAAATATGTTATAATACTACAAAATATTGCAAATTTTGTTACTTCGGTTAATCGGTTAATCGACTGAAATTAACCGGTTTAATCGTTAATCGAAAAAAGCCAATTTGAAGTTAACCGATCAGTTAATCGGGTAGTAATTAATCGGTTAACCGGTTGACGGTTAACCGAATGAGTACCCTATATATAACCCACCTTTGGACCAGTAAGGAGTAGTTTTAAAACTACTCCATGGTATACTCAAGAGGATTAGTTTTGAAGTCGTTTAAACACGAAAGCATGTCGTTAAAAAACGAAGACATGTCGTCTCACTACAAACACTTTTTAACAATGGCATGGTCCATGCTTGCATTACATCGGACTAGTCCATGGAGTAGTCCATTTTATCAAAATGGGTCAGGTGGTCCAATTTTATTTGCAGGGTATATCTCAATTGTGTGTATGTATATTTGTGATAATTTCATAAATATTTTCCGCTTCTTTGTCATGTCAACTTGATGTTAAAATTCTGTCTTTTTTTCTGTGTTGCCTCCTCTATTTCTGCATGGGAAAACGCAAAACGAAGGAAAGGCAGCTACAGCGAGAATAAGTAAAAAAAAAGTGGAAGAATAAAAAAAAGAACAGAAAAAAAATTTTAGGAAGAAAAACATGCCATCATCAGCATATTATCCTAAATGCATAAGCTTTTCTACTAACAGGATATGTCGGTGGCAATAACTGTGGTAGTGTTGGTCGGATGTATTTTTTGTTCAACTCTGGGGGTAAAACTCTATATAACATCTTTATGGAGTGAGTAGTATTCATGCCATTTTTTAGATACTACTTATTTGTTTTTTTCTGTTTCTTCAACATTTTACATATTTGAACAAAAAATTACGTGTGTATTATAATGATGTACTTGCTAGTTGTTGGAGTGTATGCAGTAGACTGACTCGTAGCGTTTTAACAAGAGACACAAGACAAATTCTTTAGGGTTGTTGACTCGACTATCATTTATCATAAGGACTTAAGCCAGTGAGGGGGCAGAGTGTGTTAAAGCGAGTTTATTATGAATATCGTTCGTTGTTGCAGATATAAATGACAACAACGACAAAGACTTTATTATGTCTAACTAAGTCTGTATGTTTGTGTTGAGTACATATACATATATAAATACAAGCATACTCTATTTTCCGGCCACTGACTGCCTTGACTTCCCCCCATCTTTACTATTAACCAAATAAATTTTGTACCAGAACCACTGCCTCGCAATAAACTTGTGGTGTGAAATTGTTGACGTACTCGTAAATATAATGTAGTGTAATAAAATATTAAATGTAAGTAAGATGAGCTAACAAAAAAAAAAATATGAAGAAAAGATGAAAATACGAGTAATAACTTGTTTATTTATGCAAACACAAACAATTTTTATTTTCATCATCATGGTTCTCTTTTCGGTTCTTTCTTAATACCCTACATTACCGAGTTATGTTGTTCGTTGTGAAAAGGGCACAAAATATATATTCGTATTTAGCATTATTATAACCTTCACCGAAGGTAAAAATATGGTTTTTCGGAAGACCCCGGATATGATGGTGACTTGGTTGATATATATTTATTTCAGATATGCTCATTTAAATTTTGCTATTAAAATTTAGCCAGATCGGTCTTAAAATTACTGATATATGTATGAGCATAATACCACTTCTGCCTCTAATTTTACCCATAAAACCCTTTTGTTTTTTGCATTTATTTGTTAATGACATATGGAGAACAGAAAGAACCAAAGTTTTCAAATTAGATACAAAAATCTTGGTTATCAATGCACAACCTCTCCAAGTAAGCGAGCAGGATTCGAGAAATAGGCGTGGCACTTCCCATACAAACACAATACAAATTGTTTTATACCTGGATAACGAAAAGAGTCAAATTTTTCAATTAAGTACAAACATATCGATTATCAATACACAACATCCCCCAAAATGTAGGCGAGAATAGAGAAGTCGGCGAGGCACAAAATAGTTTTTTTATATCTAAAAAACTTGAAGAGAAATATTATCTTAGTTTGGTACACATAGCTAACTTATTAATACACAACCTCTTAAAAATATGGGCGGGTTTGGAGAAGTGGGCGTGGCACTTTCCATACAAATATATTATAGATTTTTGTAAAACTGGAGAACAGCAAGGGCTTAAGTTTTCGAATTAGATGCAAGCATCTTGGTTATCAACACACAACATGCGACAAAATGTCGTTAGGATTGGATTAGTGGGCGTGGCACAAATTTGATTTATTTATATCTTTAAGAACGGTATTTAGATGTATAACTTTCTGTTATTATCATGCCATGGTGAAGGGTATATAAGATTCGGCACAGCCGAACAAAGCACTTTTGCTTGCTTTTATTAACTTCACCGAGGAGAATGGAAAGAAAAGCGTAACCATTAAACTTATTAATTTAAAAAAGGTAACAAAAAAATTTGGAAATTTGGAAAGAAAAAAATTGTAATAAAAACAAAGCCAAAATTTTCATTTAATTTAAATGTTTTTTTTTTTTCTTAATTTTAGCAGTAAAAATAATTTGAAGTTACAGTTAGAGGCACTTAATTTGATATAAGAAACGTTTATTAGAAATGTTAAAATTATGGCTTAAAGTCGTCATTTAAGATTCAGCAGTTGGTTTCCCTTACTTTCATTTAATGCTCTAACAAGTTCTACAATCAGATTTGTGTATAAAGTCGTAATAAAGTTATAAGAAGATGTGAAGTACTGAAAGCGTACCTTAAATGACTTTAATAATTTGACTTAAAATTTTAATTAAAAGTTCACTTCTATATTTACGAAGTAGTGAAACAAATTTTAGAATTGTATTTATTTCCTGTTACCGTTTTCTTGTGGAAATGTGCCATTGTGAAATATATTTGATTGCTTAAAAAAAATTCTTCTGCTTTCTCAATTCACCGTTAACTTGGAAATCTTATGGAACAATGCTGTATAAATTTTGAAACTGCAAAATTTGCTGAAAATGTTGTGACTAAACTGACATTTCGAATTCAAATTAAAATTTAATGCCATCAAACATTTTCATCAGCTAACAAATACTCGAGACTAAGCAATTTTGTGGACTTTAATCATTTCATACAATAGAAGCAGATGATGTGAAAGCTAAACGTGATTGTTTTAAAACAACAAAATTTTAATGTGAATTGCTTTAAGTTTCATTTGAGGTTATTTTGCTTAAAGCGCTGATCTAGGAATATAACGAGATATTAACATGTGAGTGTTGGGGTCAGTGTTCGAAAATAAACAGTACATTATTTAGCGTTCGGCTCACACACCGAAGAACGATATCTATTTTTTTAGTGTTTGTGTAAACATACACAAACCTTAATACCGTTCGTAACTATTTTCAAGAAAGAACCGAACATTATATAATGTTCGGTTCTTCGTTAAAAAACAGAACAATTGTAGTGATACTGTAGAAAAACATTATATTTTAATGTTCTATAATGTTTTTTTTGTGTGTGTATTTTGTTTTTGTAAAAAATGTTTGGTTTTTTTTATCAGCAAAAAGCGACGAACATTAACGAGCCGAACCGAACACATTGAAGTTCGTGGATTTTCAAAAAAAACCGAACGGAATTTAATGTTCTCATCATTTGTTGAGTATGATGAAAACAGCATTATTTTTGTGTTCGAAAGATGACAAACAGGGAAACGTTATTTTTTTTAATGAATTTCTACATAAACACTATTAGCGTTTGAGTTTTCCACAAATCTACCGAACCGAACATTAAATAACGATATTTAGTGTTTATTTTCGAACACTGGTTGGGGTATTCTTTGATTATTGATTGAAAAAGGCGGAGTAGGTGAATATTAGATGAACGCATTTTTCTCATTGACGCTTAAGGCTCAGTTAGGCGAACGTTGCTGTAACGTGTCTGTACTGTATCTATCAGCTGTCCGCTTTTTGTTATACGAAAACCAATACAAAAGCTTACCGAATTGCAATGTACCGTAGTTGCAACGTACCAATCTGTATAAAATAGAATTTCATGCCGTTGTGGCATGACATTTGTAAAACAGTGATGGGCGGCTTGTATGTAACATTGAATGCGGGTAATTTTGCTCTTTTTTTGGTACTTTTCTATGGAATTGCGACAAAACAACATATTTCCAAATATACATATGTTTAGATGTTTAAAGTAAACAAATGCATATACACATACAATAGAAATGTGAAACATATAAAAGACTTTAAATGGTATTAAGACCTTGTTTGGTGTATGCACATTTACAATATATGTATGCTAAAAATTTATATATGCTAAAATACAAATTTATTTATTGTAAATCTATAATATAAATATTAAATTATAAACATTTTTACATACACAAAATACTGTTTTAATACCATTCAAATCACGTGGTACCTTTTCTGCACAACGGTCACCATTTGAACATTTTTGATTCCTATCACTGTGTGTTTTGTTTTATGTATACTATTGCTTTTGTATGGGTATGTATGGGAAAACATATGACACGTTTTTAAACGTTCTATAAGTGCACGGTGCGGTACATAACGGGTACAGCAACGTTCGCCTAACTGAGCCTTTATCCTCCATTGTTTTAACCACTTTTTCCCGTCAAATATATGATTCTGTAAGTAACGAGATGCTTAATGACTGTTTTCGTGCAAGCTTTGAAAAGCTGTATCATCTGCATGTGTTAAAGTTTGGGCTTAGTTGTTTGTTGGGCCTGTCGAAAGTATATCTTAATAATAATAGAGTGCCCGGAATATTGCCTTGTGGGACTCTAGCGCCAATTGGCTGAGGATGACTTAAAAAAAACTTCTTCAAAATTAAATTTATGACTGACTAAGTAACTTTATAACAGCTTGTGTGTACTTTATGGTAAGTTTAGCATCAAAGTATGGCTTTTATGCCATACTTTTTCAAAAGCTTGAGAAACATCAATGAAGAGTGCTGAGAAATATTTTCTCATGGTGGCGCCCTATGCTCCAGTTGGAGTTGGAGGAAAATATCTTCTTATATATATCTGTGGCTTGGTGCTAAAAGGGCCAATGTTAATATTTTTCTGTTTCGAGTTAATCGTTGCATTAGGTGTTTTCTCTTAACATCTTTTTTTTGATGAAACAGCCAATGTTTGTAGCCCAGAACAGCTTCATAAGGCTTTTGCTAGCAAACTTCAGTAAGAACTCTTCTATAAGAACAATTTAAATTAAATTTTTTCAAAAGTAAATATTTTGACATTGGGCCTTTTAGCACCAAGCCACAGATATATAAAAATGAAAAATGTTTGTCTGTTTGTTTGTATTTGGCTTATAGACTCCTAAACTACTGAACCGATGTTCCTGAAATTTTTACAGTAACATAACGTGAGCCCTAAAAATAAAATAGGCGATAGGGGAAGTGGAATTGGTATCCCCCATAGGATGCTAATATCAAATATCGCATATCTTAAGAGCCGCTGCACGCATTTTGTTGAACTTTTGGTAGTAGGTCCTTCTGAGCCCCAAAATTGAAATAAAATAGCAGTGGGGGTAGTGGTACCCACCATAGAACGCCAATCTTTATCTTAAGAACTGTTATAGTGAGAATGTTCAAACTTTGTAGATGTCACTCTTAAGGTATACTACACTTATGAAAATAAAAATAAAGTGGGTAGGCGCAGAGGGGGAAACACCTCCAATAGGATGCATATATTAAATATCGGTCAACTGAAGAACTATTAAAGGGAGAGTCTTCAAACGTGGTTAAAGCTACTATTATGGTTAACTATAAATTTCAATAAAGAAATGGGCGGGCTAGACAGAGGAGGAGCATACCCCTCATTGATAGAAATATTAATAAGAGCGGCTGCAAACATTCTGTTGAACTTTTGGTAGTAGGATCTTCTGAGTCCGAAAATTTAAATAATATAGCAGCGCGGGAAGTGGTAGCCCCTATAGAACACCCATATTTTATATCGCATATCTTCAGAACTATTATAATAGTAAGAATGTTCAAACTTTGTTAAAGTCACTCTAAAATAAAAATGAAGCGGGTAGGCGCAGGGGGGAAATACCTCCCATAGGATTCATATATTAAATATCACTCAACTGAAAAACTATTAAAGGGAGAGTCTTTAAACTTGGTTAAAACAGTGTAGCGTAGCGCACGGGGTTAAGCTTTATATACATATTTCCATTTTATTTGCTATGCGAGGTAGCTCTAAAAGTATTTTTTGTTACTGCTCTTATCAATACCAAGGGCTTTCTTAGAGTTTAAATCACAAATAACCTTTTCAATGTCTCTGATGTCAAAACTTAGGGGAATAGCTGCTCTAACATTAACAGGAAGTAACTCGACTTCTCTATCTTAAGATATATTTGGGGAAAATACGTTTTTCAAATGTTTAACAGATAAATTACCTTTTTCAATATCATTGCTTGAACAACTTCCATTAAATTTTCTTAATGGTGGTATAGAGATAACTGATCTTTTAAGATAATGAGTAGTCTGATTCTGGAGTTGCATCAACTTCTTCTTAAACTAAGATATTTTTCAAGGATGAAATTTTCTGCAACTGCAGTAACGTCCTACCCCTTTTGTGTACTCTTTTAATAAATTCTTAATTCTTTTTGAAATTTCCTTTTTTCAATGAAGGATCGTTCGACATTTGTAGGCAATATTTTAATGCTGGAATGTTGAACAGCTAGTTTTGGGAAATCGTTAAGATTAACAATAGAGGGATCTACATTCTTCGGTGTACTAAGCGGCTTATTTTCGGTGCAATGGGAACTGGGATATTTTTTATATTGAAACCTATTTATTTGTATGGCTGACGTCGCTAATAATCAGAAGCACAGACAATTCTGTTAGCGTTCATCTAAGGAATCTTCTACATTAATAGTTTCTATATGGATGTTTTTTTAACACGCAAAAATCGATGACATCTGAAAATTTTTGCTGATCAGTAGGCCAACATGTTGGTCGTCCACTCGCGACCACATTAAGATACATTTAAGAAATTGTATTAAACAAAGGACGAACCGTTAGTGTTATAAGTCGTGTCACCCCAAAAGGTTTGTTAAGCGTTATAATCGCCAGCAGAAAACAGGGTTTTAGGGATTTATAATACTTATGATATTGGCTTTCAGATATTAAAAATCTAGGTGGGTAGTATTAAGATGAAATAACAAGGTTTCGATTTAACTCTTCAACACAAATGTTCGTTGCTTGAAGATTAACTTTACAATGCTCACACATTAAGTAGTGTTTGATTCGGACTTTTATCAAAATAGCAGAACCTCCACAAGCTCTGTCTCGAGGGTCCTTGATGTCATATTATAAAAAATATTCTAATCAAGATAAGAAGATTAAAAACGGAGAAGTTTACCTTGTTCGAAATGAATTGAAAACAATATAATTAATTGAACTGTAAAACACTGAACTCGTCTCAGACAAAATTTTCAAACATTAGGCTGGCGGGAGCCGAACTTCTCTCATTAAGTATTTTTTAAGTATATTTTTTAAAATGGTGACCAAAGCTAACTGAAGATTCCAAACAAAAATGCATTCTTATTGTCACTTTTACCACAATAATTCTCTGATGAGTTTAAGATTTACATAGGAGTTCGCTATGAGGTTTTTTCGTCTTTAAGTTAACTCAGCTGTTGACAGTCCAAAACCAAGATGAGAAAGTAGAAGAGCTTTTTCTCACTTCTCTAAATCTCTAAAGCTATTCAAGAGAAAAGGATGGAAGTTGATTTTAAAGTCGATTTATTGTGTTTCACGTTTAATAGATTTATAAATTGGAGTGCATTATTGTTTTATTCAAGGTGTACTATATGGAGCATTGCAGAGCTATTTCCAATACCACCAAATATTCAATCTCAGGATAATTTAAAATATAAAATAAAATGCCAATCCCATCAGCTAATCAATAGTTCCAAGGAGTCCTAAACCGATTGTTTAGAAAATAAGAAAAAAATTAACACAATAAAATGGTAACAATAAAAACTATTTTATGCACATTTGTGATAGACAACCATGAAGAAGCAGACAAGTTACCATACACACATATATAAAAGTAATTCATACATTTTAAGGTGAAAAGTATAAAAAACCTAAAAAGGGAAAATAAAATAGACAATATAATTAAAATAATGAATGAAAGCAAAATCTTTCTATTGTTCTGGTCTTAAGTCAATCCCTAAAGAGGATAATTAGAAGAATAGAAAACAACACAAGAAAAAATGGTCAATACTTTGAAGAGCAAAACAGAAAATAATTAAAATGTTCGAGTTAGAAAAACAACTATTATTTTGTTGATGATTCTTAAAATCTATTTTTCTGATGCGGAAACAACCTCGAGGACAATTTTTCTTTTCCAATACAAATTGTCAACATTTTTTACATTTATTTTTCCTTTTTTATGATTCTTTAATAATGGAAATGCTTGAAAAAAACAAAATTTTCGTTTCAACTTGTAGTTTCTTTTGGTTTGTTTTATCAGCTTTTCCTGCTGTTTTTTGCGAACAAAATGTTACAAATAATTTTCCAAACAACAAGCGAAGGGCGTGGTTTACGATGTGATCAAATATGAAAATGTTCTTTGAGGAACATGAACAGAAATAATAATAAATATAAAACAACTAAAAACAAACAAGCCAAGCAGCAACAACTTTTACAAGGGAACAAGGATCATAAAAAATCTAGATGCACTACAACGCGAAAGGACACCAAAGCAAACACAATTTTTATGAGAGGTACAAAGAAGAAAAATAGAAAATCTGAACAAAAACAACATATTTAAACTAAAATTGCAAAAAACAAGGGGTTGTTAACGAATAAACAAAAACAACAACATCAAAATAAAGGAAGATTACAAACTTAATATAACAACTTTATTACATCAATACAACAACGAAATGGGCAAAACGGCAACAACAAGATAATAAAAAGCGCAACGTTAAAATCCACAATGTCATAATAAGTTGATGCTGATAATGACGATGATGAGGAGGACAAAGATGATGATGGAAAGAAGAAGCCAACATCGAGGACATTTTTGTTTTGTTATAAACATCATAAAATACGGAAAAACTAGCAAAATGTAAAAAATTGTTGTCAACAAAACAGGAACTGGAAAAATGCGCACAAAAAAAACTACAAAAATAAGATGATGATGTTTTCCAAAGTTTTTATTATTTCGAAAAAGGGGGAGGTTTAAAAGGAAAACCTGTGTTGGTTATGGGAAAAATTGTTTCGCAAAAGAAGGTAGCGAAGTATGTTTGCCTATGAAAAAGTTGTAGTAAACCGATCGAGAAAAAATATCACTCTGTAATTAAGTTTTCCGTTGCAACTCTGCATATTAAATCAAAATAGGTTGGAAAATGAAGGAATCGTAGGACAGCGATCTACCCTAAACGTTGTATTCTTTTAGGGACATGGATTTGGCTAATTTTATCTGTTTTTTTAATTGCGATGCTTTGGTGTTACCATTTCAATTAACTTTTTGTTAAAAGGACAAATATTTATTTAAATCAGCAAAATTTATTTAAATAAACAAAACTTTAACAACAATCATAAATTCTAGTATAATTTGTTTAATTAGTATTGTGGTTATTTTGTTGAACTATTTATGATTTTTAATCCAAATTTTTAATATTTTTAATTAGGCTTAAGTTCATGAAATTTAATTTTTATTAAATTATTTTTGTGAAGAAAAATAATTTAATAAAAATTAAATTTCATGAACTTAAGCCTAATTAAAAATATTAAAAATTTGGATTAAAAATAATTTGTTTATTATATAAATTTTCATATAAATTCGAAGGAATAAGACCATTTAAGTATAAACGCTTTTAAAATTGTAATTTGACTTAGAAAATACATTCGAATTAATAGGAAAATTTTTATAATAAATGTTACTCACCATGAGAAATAAATTCCCAGATTCTATAATTTGTTTATTTGAAAACAATATATTGTAGATTATAATAAGTTATCTTTTTATTTAAATATAAAATTGCTTGAAGAACTACGAACAGTTTTGGTTGATGCTACTTACAAGATTTGGTTGAAAGTAAAAACAAAATACTCAAATAATTTTATGAGAGGGCATGTGTCAACACATACAATACAAAAATTGGTCCTAACTCACTTATGGTATGCTAAACCGATCGAAATAGATTCACTTTCTGTGGTGATCTAACGATGTCCGTCCGGCTGACCATGTAAACTTCATGCGCCAAGTACAGGTCGCAAAGTTCTGTGGTGTAGGATAGTAGATGGTAGAGTCTGACCAACTATATACTCACTTACTTGTTTCTTTTTCGATTTACATCTGAGTTTGAATTATTCTGGTGATTCAAATAAACTTTTCAAAAGAGAACTCGATATCACTCGCTTCACGTTTGAAATAAAAAGTTTCTTTGGACACAGAGGGAAGCGTTTCTTACTATCGCAATAGCTTCAAGTTCAATAAAACTCTTCCAGAAAGTAATAAGTAAGTTTTTATTTACCAACAAAAGCCATAAGGATAGTCAACTAATTCCAAACATGATGGAAGACTTTTATATCCTTGTTATATTTCAAATACATTAAATAAATGAGTAATCTTTGAAGTCTAAATGAGTTTCTTGTAATTACAGGACCACACAATTGGTGAAAGATTTCACCAATTTCTTGCAGTAATGGGAAAGAGTTATCAGCGCCATTGGGATCAGATAATGATCGGTGACGTCATCGCAATATAAAATTAGAAACCGAAGAGGAAAAAATTACATTTTCGACCAATTATAGAATTATGTAAACAAATTAACATTTACTAGGATCACCCGGTGGCCGAAATTCGACCACTTGACATTTACTTTCGAGAAAACCTGTGCGCTATAAAACAAAAACGTACACATTTTAAGAGAACGGCAAAATGCACTATTTACCCATCTGTGTACGTATGTATGTAAGATAAATTAAAACGCTTTTCAAACATTTTTATTCAAAAATTTAGAAAAAAAAATATATTGTGCATATCTACACACAAGTACCTTTAAAACGATAAATGTTTCATTAAAATCGGTGGACGATAAGATGCTTAAAAATCGACCACAAAAAAATTATTCCCGTATTTATATATAAGATTTCTAGTTCGATCAACACAATCAAGACACAAACATTTTATTAATTGAAAGTCCCATTTTTTATTTTTTGTCCGATGATAACAAACTTGGAACAAATTTGTTCTTAAAGGCCTGTTTACACGGTAAAACAATGTATTACGACTTTGTAGAACCAAAATATTATGAAATTCTCTCCGTGTTTAAAAGAAAAAAAATAAAAATCTTTTGTAAGTATAATTCATGTTTACACGGATGGTATAAGTAAAATCAAAAATAATAACAAAAAAGCAGAGGGTTGCAGTTTTAAATTTTTACAAAAACAACATGAAAATTTCCTGAGTTGATTTTAGTTGTTTTTGTAATTGTATAAAAATGTTACCACCTTCATTGTACTCTGTTAAAATACACCTCTAGTGTGATGAGAATACATACGTTTCTAAAATGGATTTTGTTTTCTTATTCTCTCTTACTCAATACATTTTGCTTTTACATGATAAGATTTTTCTCATTCCACATCATTTTTTGCACTGTCGTAATACATTGTATTACCGTGTGAACTGACCTTAAGATGTGGTAAAAAATGTTTGTCCTAATGGAGGGATATAAAATATTTAATTTAAAAAAGATTATTAAAAAAATAAATTTTATCCAAATTTTGATATTTTAATTAGGATAAAAACTCATTGAATTTAATTTTCATCATGTTGCAAATTCATTTCATGTTGTAAAAACTCCTTTTTTCATAAAATATAGTTTAATGAAAATTCAATGAACTTAAACCTGATTAAAATATCAAAATTTTGATAAAAAACCATAAACTGTTAAATAAAATAACCACAATATTTAAAATAACTTTTTTATATTAAGGAGGAGGTTTACACGGTACATATGGGCAATTCCGGACATACAAAAAAAATACAAAAAAAAAAAGAAAAATTAAAAAATTTAACAGGGCATAGTTATCGTATTGTTAGATTGGGCACAAAGACTCTATTCCGAATAGAAGTTTTTGTGATGACTATGTTAAATCCTAGACCGATTTTTTCAATTTTCAGTAGGCTTCGTCGTTGTGACAGTTTCCATGAATCAAAAGATTTTCTACTGCGCATTTTCGTCAGCATAGAATGCAAATAACTGTTTGTTGTAAAAAATGTAAGACATACACAAATGCACAAACACAAATTCTATTTCTTCGACACACAAAGAATTAAATTGTTTTTTTTTTTTTTTTTTGATTCATAGACAATTATATGAGGCAACGTCTCTGATCAGCTCTAAGTGGGTGATCTATATCCATTACACATCAAGCTGACTCCCAAATATCCACGTGGTGGTTTCTTAACTATGTTCTTGATATTCGTGAAGTATCAGCGATTGTAAGAGGCAATTACAGCGTCTGTTTTTCTAGATGCTAGGGCTGCAAGCGAAAGTCATTAAGTAATTCGTTATAAAAATGTGATGAAGCCAGTCTGTAGCAGTCCCATCGTCAGAATAGGATACCGTGTACTAGTCGTCAGCGTATCTGAAACTCACTGAATAAATAATATGAATTATGTGAAATTTTATCAAATATGTAACCTCTAAAATTGCGACTCATACTCTGCACGAATGGTTGAGACAAACAGGTTTACTCCTGCCAGACGGATGGACATCCTTATATCGAAACAAAAAGTGATTCTGATCGAATTGTACACTAAAACGTGGATAAAGATCGAATATTTTTATATGTTACAGGCATAAGCACAAACTAAAAATAACCCTGCAGGAAACCTAGGATGAAGTGTCCCCAATTCGCCAGTTCAGTCGATTATATTGATGACTGTTTTTGGGGAGACTCTCAGCAAAGAGTCTACACTTTTTTTCTGCCTTTAAGAAAAAAGAAAAACCTTTTTTTGCTGTTGTAACGCGAAAATTAGTAAAACGAATGCAGCAGTTTATAGTAAAAGTTTGAAGTTTTTCTCATAAAATAATTACAAATTCTTTTTATTTATTAACCCTGGAAGGTTACTCCTTTTTTTCTTTAGCACATTAATGTGACTCATCGTCGAATCGACGAACTACATATTAAACAAAAAATCTTGCGGAACAATTTATAAAGTAAAAAATCAACAAAAAATTTTTAGTTTATCATTTTATAAAAAAAAAAATTCAATAAAACATAAATAAATTTCTTTTTCTCTATCAAAATTCGATACGAATTTGAACTCTTGTTGGTGGATTTAATTAATTATCTTTTAAAAGCTAACGTTGTTGAAAAAAGAGCCTAATTTAAACACGCATAAAAAGTTATATGAAAAAAAAGAGTAAATGAGCTTCGGCATATAATTTGCATTTTATTTAAGCAAATTATATGCACGCATTAAAATTAAATTAATTGCTTAATTGACTAACATATATTTTTTGCAGGAAAATCTAGTCATTGTTACTTAGAAATGTAGACTAGAACTAGTTAAATGTGAGTCTCTGGTTCCAATGTTTCCATATGGTCCTAGTCAATAGTTCCAAGTGCAGTAGTGGGTTTGCAATGACAAGCACAAGTTAAATGTCTACAGCACAAGGTCAACAGGGAGCATGCCCACTATGGTGTTGCGGGTGTAAAGATTGATTATATATTTTATGCCGCCATAGGGATAAAATTGACAAAATATAGGTCCCGTGGACATGTATGAATATTGGTACGTATTAACCTTTAGGAAGCGCAGTTAGGAGCTACCGGACGCGTCCACAGGTTGCGTATTGTGGAAAGTTCCGTAGATATACCGGGCAGCTGCTTAGCAGTCGTGGACAATTCGGCGGCCCAGAGCGGAGGGTCTCAGTTGCATTGCCGGATTGCGCTGGTTTTCATATAAATTCTGAGTGTCAAGGAGGCTCTGGGCGACAAGATGATTGTTTGGCGGCTTTAAATAACCAATTCGCTTAGGTCGGAACTCTGTAGCCTGAATTGTCATTAACCACCTTGGCGCCTTAGGTATTTAGGTGACTTCTGATATCCTGACTGAATCCTTGATATTCCTGTCATATCACCAAACTAGGAAAGGCAGGCTAGCAATCCACTTTTCGAATTTAATCTTGCTACCAATTCGCAAGACATAAATTAGTGCCGTATGCTCCATTGGGAGCTCAAGGAATAAATGTGTAAATATTCGTTATTCTTCATTTAAAATTGCATGAAATTCCATCTCCAGAAAAGCGTTTTTCTCAAGCTTGAAACACAACTCATACAACTACAACTAAATAAAATACACCTACAATGGCTGTTGCTGACTGAGCTTAAAGTTGACATAAGTTTAACAACGACGAATGTCCTCGTTTGTCGTTACACAAGTATCTCTGCAAAACAGAAGAAATACAACAACACTTTGGTATGAGCGTGTGTGTGTGTGTGTGAGTTTGTGTGTAACAGTGTAATTGAGTGTGTGTGTGTTGTGCAGTTGTTTATATTTATTACAAACTTTTTTATCACTCGATTTTTCTTTATTTTCCCAACAGCAAATGTATGTATTTCATGCTTGTTTTCATAAACAAAATAAAAAAATTAGATTGTCTTTTGTATGTATCTAATAGATACATTTTTATATTTATCCATGTTATGTTATTTTCTGCTTATTCTGCACTTTTTTCGGGCATAAAATTTATGAGTTTTGCGGCAAAATGAACATAAAATAATAAAATAAAAAATAAATTCGTATGTTCATAAGCGCTCTCAAATACCAATAAAACCAGTGGAGTTTTTCTTTTTTTCCAATCTTATTTTTGTTTGTTGTTTTTTGCAATATGCGGTCTTAAAACAATTTATTTACATACATGGATACACACGATAGATGTAGACATGAGTGTGTATCTAAAAATCCATATAAAATCATTTAACCATTTAATTTGTTATATTTTTTTAGCATTTTTTTTTTTATTTGTTCATGGCTTAATGATTAAACACATTTAATTTGAATAAAATTGATTTTGCTTAGCGATTTATAATTTTTTGTTTAAACAACACTACACATGTTTAACGTAATTGTTTTGTTTGTTTATTGAAATTAGTTTGTTTAGAATTTAACTAACAACTATTTAAAGTTATTAATTATGGACTCTAATTTAAAAGAATTTCAAACGATTTGCTATAAGAATTTTTTTTTTAATCATTAACTTTGAATCACGATTAAAACCTTAACGATTAACACGAAGAGGTTGAGCTTTTTAAAAATTGCTCAGACTGTTATAGTTTCCTCTACCCGACATACAGCCCCAGACGTGTAGAGGTACTGCACTAGTTGTGAAAAATGACTATTCTGGTTGTTGCTTAAAAGTACTGTTCGTACTGTTTATAAGTCTTCCAGTTCGCTGTTATTTTACAATAAAGCTCCAAAATCAGTGAAGATTTTATATATTCGCTTTCTAAGATATGTGTACATTACAGCTGCTCCTGATATACCTGAACACATCTGAGTACTCTCAACTATATATTAGCAGTAATAATAACTTCTCGCTGCTTGTTATGTGTGCACATATTAATCAGGATGCCATTAATTGTTAAGTTTTCGTCGGCAACTTTAGACATCTGGCAACAATATTTAGTACATAACTGACCATTTTTTGTAACAAAACTTTATTTGCGGAATTTAGCAGTAGAATTCATTGTCTTGTTTAATTTTGTTTAAAGGAAAAGCTGACTATAAGTTAAAGAATTTATATTGTACTTTAACGATTTTATGATGGAAATTTAGATGTTGATGTCGAAAAATGTCCGAAATGGCCAAACTGAAAAACACCCGTGTGGTCCTTTAAAAATATGCAAGAAAACTAAGCGACGGCGGCATGAAATAACCCCCCAAAATATAACCCCCCAAAAAAATAATGAAATAACCCCCCAAAAGTTTGTACAGAGAACAACAAAAACGATTTTTGGGGGGTTTTTTCATTTTGTTTGGGGTGTTATTTCATTTTTTTAATTGGGGTATTATTTCATATGAAATTTATCCCCAAAAAATCATTATGAAATAAAGCCCCAATATTTTTTTTGGGGGATTATTTCATTTTCAAATTTATAATGAAAACGTTTTTGGGCTCAAGGATTTATCCACTTTGGTATACAGACCACGGGCTTCGATAAAATAAGCTGCCCGGCCTAGCCGGCCTTCAGCCGGGCGCAATGGTTTTCTTCTCTATAATAAACTAAACACCGGCTTCGCTAACTAAGGCTTCTCTGCGTAGCCGGGTCGAGTCGGTATTTTTATACTATAGAGGAAAAAATCCTAACGCTATGCAGATAAGCTTTAGTTAGCGAAGCCGATGTTTGTTATACCACAGAGGAAAAAGTCATTGCGCCCGGCCGAAGGCCGGCTATGCAGAAAAGCCTTAGTTGGCGAAACTTGTGTTTGGTATATATCGCGTGATTCTTTTAAGCAAAACTGTATAATTAATTGTATTACATATGTATATTACGCCTTTATTTAATTTCAGAAATTGGGGAATTATTTCATTTATGTTTGGGGCATTATTTCATTTCGTTGGGGGCTAATTTCATTTTCAAAATTGACGCTTTATTGCATATGAAATAAGGCCCCACGCTTTGGGTGGTTATTTCATTATTTTTTTGGGGGGTTATATATAGGGGGGCTATTTCATGCCGCCCTAAGCGACACATAAAGTGGAACGGAAAAACATCAAAGCCTGATTTTTTAAGTCGGAAATGCTTCTATAACGATTGAAAAGAAACCAAGTTAGAGTTCTATGTTTGGATAAGCCAAATCTTTGATACCCTCCACTGAAAGGTAGAATATTTCAGGAGTGGGCTCCATAGGGCATCTATTAATTATTAACCAATCTTTATAAAAACTTACATTATAATTGGTTTCGGTTAAGACTTACATATGTTAAATTATTAGCCAGTTTTAGCCGTACTTAAATGATTTTTAGGATCGCAGTTAATTTGGATTTTCTATAGAGTGATTTCTGGTATCAAAAAATCAAAATCACTTTTAATACAGAAGTGAAATTTGCTTTAGCGCTTTAAACATTTTAAGCAGGGCTTAAAAAACTGCAATCGAACACAAAAACTATCGAACAAAATCAAAATTTGTGCACAACTTCTCGCTTTTTCAGTTGGTTTGCCAGCGATTGTTTACATGTAATGAATTAGAAGTAAAAGCAACAGTTTTTTTTTTGGCCAACGACAAATGAAGAAGTGGAAGAAATTGTAGTTTTTCAACTCTGACTGCAGTTTTTGAAACGCTGATTTTAAGTGCTTTTCAGAAGCCTGATTTATATTGGACCTATAGTAAACTATAGTAAACTATGGAAAACTGCAAGGTGTTTTTTCTGGCCATATAAATCTAAAATGACAAAATTTCAACAACATATATATTTGCTGCTGTTTTGAGGGTATTTAAATGTTTTATGTTAAATGGTAAATTAAGGACCGACCTTCACGAAATTTAGTAGTATGATTTATAGTTAAGGAACTTCTTCCAAATATATTAATGTATATATTAGTTAATTATATTAATCCATGCATTCCGCTAACATTAATGCTATTTCTTGGAACAAAATAATCAAATTTTCAGGGGGGTTGTTCTTCATTTGGATTCATAACTCTAATCATACTGAATGGATTTTTCTGGATTTGAATCTAAGACTACTGAGGATAACAAGAAACAAATTGACACCTAATATTGTTCTTTTCCTTTGTGATGTTCGAAATTAAGCGTGTTTTCAACGGACATGGCTGAATCGATTTTGAATTACTTAAGGATCCGTAATATATATACTTTATGGGGTCTGCGATCAATATTAAAAAGGAATGACAAACTAAGTATACCCCTGGTGGCGAAGGGTAAAAGGAATTTTTTTTTAATATGACTGTGACTCGGAAGGCAAATGTACCTATAACGAAAGTTGTAACTGAAAACAAGCAAATATAAAACATTATTATCAATTCAAATAATTTTTTATGATTCAATATGAAATCTGTGCACTCAGTAAGCGGAATTTTGCTGTGCCTAAAAATTCAAAATTCAATAAAAAAGTATAAACTTTTTTTTCATGTTATTAAACTTAACAAGTGCCGAATTTGTAATACCCATCACCGTTAGTTCAAATAAAACTGCGTTAACCCTTAAGTAGACACCTAATTTGTAATGTACAAACTGCCACCTGGGCCTTGCTGGGACAACTTGTATTTTGTATGGAGCTTTTTGTGGCTATCGCAAAAACTCGCATTAACAAACTCGAGAGCCTGACTGGGACTTCTTTTATATGTATGGAATTTTATAGCTATAGCACGAACATTTTGTTGACAACTTTTTTCTCGTTTTCTGGTAAAAAATATTTTGATTGAGGAATACTTAAAGTTATATATTTAATAATTATAAGAAAAAAAAAATGGAAAAAATCAAAAAATACCTTCCAAGGCCCAGGTAAACATTTGAGGGTTAAGCTATAAAACAGAAACGTAAAAAATTGAAATTTTTTAAAAAATAGTTTTAATAAACATATGTATGCGGGTTAGATAAAAGAGCATTTCCTGTTCAGACTATTTGTTCTAAATTTTCTTACTTTTGTCAAGATTTTTATGCATTGGGTATTGTTGTAGGGAGGTTTTTAAAATAATGGACTGATTTGGTCTATGTTCAATACATTACTTATCTCCTAGTAAAAACTTCGCCTACAAAATAATGTGTTGAGTAATCAGAGACACATAAATGCACTACTTACAATTCTACTGAAAGAACCAATGATATTTACAAGAGATGTCCCAAAATGAACGCATTCAAAAGTAAGTCAGTACCCAGTAAAAACTTCGCTTACTTTTTCAAAATGAATAGCTTCTTTAACTCATTATTTAGTAGCTTTCTTCTATAACTACATGTGTAACAACTTCTATAACTACTTTTTTCTGGATGTATTTAAGTAAAATAATAATAATAATGACTTACTTTAAAATGCGTTCATTTTGGGACATCCCTTGTGAAATTCATTGGTTCTTTCAGTAGAATTGTAAGTAGTGCCTTCATGTTTTTCTAATTACTCAACACATTATTTTGTAGGCGAAGTTTTTACTGGGTATTTATTTACCTACACACATCCAGAAAAAAGTAGTTATAGAAGTAGGTATGGAAGTACTTGTAGAAGAAAGCTACTCAATAATGAGTGGAAGGAGCTATTCATTTTTAAAAAGTAGTCGAAGTTTTTATTGTGCTCTTGTCCTCATTCAATCATTTTAAACAAAATACAGTTTTCTAAGTTTTTTGTTGCGACATGGCAAGATCATCTAAGAAAACACAAGAATGCAGAATATTATTATTTCGATGTTTTACAAACGTGCAAAATCAGTATACCCCACACCTTTATTGTGGTGGGCTAAAAAATAAAATAAATATTTGTTTCGAATTTAAAAAGGTTAAAAACGATTCATACTACTTATATTCTAACTCCCTCTCTCTTTGTGTAGTTTTCATCGCCAATAATTAATTAAAAAAACAAAATTATAACAATGTTGTTTTCTACTACAATTAAATTAATACTTTTATTTCTCCTTCCTTACATAAAAAAAATATTCATAATAAAGCTTCTAAAGCAATTTCAAAATAAAAGCAATACAATGTTACCACAAAATCCTTAAGGATTTTTGAGGACAAAAAAAAAACGAAACTTAAATAGTAACAAGTTAATATTAACTTTTATTTTGTTTAGTTTCCAAAACATGGTAGACACTGTTCAGCTAAAATAAAAACAACTTATACAGATGTGAACAAAAACAAGTAAACAATAAAAATTTTTGTTAGATTTACGAAAAAATCTCAAAGGACATTAATGTTGTAGTTTTGTGTATATTTTTGCTGCAGCAAAAAGAAGAAGAAAATATAAAAATATAAATAAAATAGAACAAGCAATAGAATGCATAATATTTATAAAAAAAAAATCATAATTTAAATGCAGAAAAACTACAAAACAAATCTTGAAATTAAAGAAATATAAAAAATACTACTTTAACCTATTACATGTCAATGTCCTTTTTTGGGACACATTTAAAAAAACACTTTATTTAATATTTATACAAAATTGTTAAAAAAAAGTGGTTGTTAAATGCATCGTTAAAAAAGGACATTAGCAGGTAATGGGTTAAAGGCAAAAGTATTTGGTTAAATTTGAATAGAACACAAAAGTATCAAAGGAGGACAGTGGAATTGACAGGAACTATGAATCTTATAAAAAAATTACTTAAAAGGAAAATCTTGTGTACGGGGTTTGTCTTCGGGAAATAATTACGAATAATAACTCTGTGCCCGAAATTTACACTTTTTTTAGACAAGCCGGGCACATGGCATTTTAGCATAATTTGGGTACGCTGAATCCAATGTCATACATTTTATTCCACTAGGGGCAACTCCCGGGAATTTATGGGACTTTTTCTTCAATATATATCTAGTCTGCATTAACCATTTTGTATGGAAGCCCCCTTATAGAATGGAGATAGCACGTAGGTATGTTAGAAATAAATGATTGAGATGAAAAAAAGTGGGGTTGGCCATACATTTGACCCATCTAGGGGCATCCTAACTTTAGAATTTCAACCATACACCTAATGGGGATTTATAAAATTCTTAAATTTGGCCCCTGTCGCGCGTAGTAAATTTTATTGCAGAATTTCGATGTTTTAGAAATTTCAATAAACTAAACCGTTTTTGAGTTACGCGAATATATGTTGTGCAACCTCCTCCATATTCGAAATAACGGTATATCTCAAAAACAAGACGTAACCTAAAAAAAAAACGGTGGGCAACATTGGATTCAGCGTACCCGAATTGTGCTAAAACGCCATGTGCCCAGCTTGTCTTATTTTGCATCTAGCACAGTGTAACGAAAAACAAATGAGCTTTTTGAAAATTTTTCGAAATATCGAATATAATTTCGAAAATGTTACTTTCTTTTCTTAAACCTCTAGTTTTTTTTTTATTAAATGTGAAAACAAACAAACAAACACCGATCAGCTTATATAATTTTGCAATTGGTATTTTTGAATAACATAACTTTACTTTAAAGGCTTTAAGCGACAAAAAATATAAAATCGACTTTTTGATTGATTATAATCATAATTATGATGTATTTGGGTTAATTTCATCATAATCAATCAAAACGTCTGTTATGAATTTTTTTTGTCACTTACGGCCTTTTGGATTCCAGGGAACGATATATAAATTATTTTCTGAATTTCTAACACGAATTAAAAATTTTACAAAAACCTGAAAAAGGTGACCATTAAATTGCAGTGGCTTCTTGACGGAGAAATAATTTTACCATAATATGGTTGTCGGTGACAAAAATATCATTAAATTAAATAAAATATGCTTTAAAATTTCCTTTAAAATATATTTGTTGGAGATGACAATATTAAAACATGTTTCTTCTCTGGGTGTGATTATCGATGTCAAGAGACCAAATAGTTTATTTAAATCAAAAACTTATTCGGTCCTTCTTAGTTTAGTAACTCAAAACTATCAGATACTATAAAAAGTGTTTGTTTGTTTGGCAAAAGACTTGTGTTAATTGCAAGGTTGAAATCTGCAATGACTAGAAATTGTGATCGGCGATAAAGGGATCGATTACAACAAATCGAAGTGTAATCCAAAAATTTTAAGCGGTTCCATCAAGCAAAATTAACAGGATGAATATCTATTGCGATAAGATAATTTTCTGTGTATTTGTTGAAATTTTAGGGGTTTAACTGCTAACATATAGGCAGACGTTTTCACGCGTTTTTTGCTGACATTATCAATCTATTTGCACTGTGACATCAACAGGATCGTCTAGAATCTGAAAACGAAATGCCATGCAATAATTTTCTGCCACCAAAATGCAGTACTTATCACTTTCAATCAGTAAAATAGTCTATGGAAAAGCACGCTTTAAAGCGCTTTGCCCCAACTGACTTTCATTGGTTTTGATCGCATTAGAAAAAAAAAGAAACTGATAAGTTTTCAATTCAAATTTCTTTTATCTGATACACTGGAAAGGCCTCGGCAGGGCAAAGCTGCTAAAATAGTAGTCCGAATCGCTCCATTTTTGCCACCGAGTCTTTATTGTATAAAAAAGTATTTGTGATAAATTGCATTGTTTTAGCTCATTCAGTATGCACATTTGTGTTCACACGATGAAAGTTTTCTTTCAGAAAGTCTGAGTTTATGGGCGAGAGGGGGGATAAGAAAAGCATGTTCTCTTCTCCTCGCACCAATAAACTCAGACTGTCTGAAAGAAAACTTTCATTATGTGAACCCAGACTTATAATGTTAAAAGTCTTTTTCCGACAGGACCATCGTATGGTGAAATATTTAATCGATTTGGCTCTTTTTTTTAATTAAAATTGATTTTTACCATTTTTCATCTGCTTTTTCATCTTTTTAGGGGTTTGGGGTTTGATACCCTATAGGGTGTATACACCACAGTATTTACAGAAAAATGTTCGAGAGTGTACCCCATATAAGCCCGCCAAAACAAAATTACCCACTAAAAACATCGCTTACTTTTTCAAAATGAATAGCTTCTTTCACTTATTAT
Source organism: Pollenia angustigena (assembly GCA_930367215.1). Classification (NCBI taxonomy): domain Eukaryota; kingdom Metazoa; phylum Arthropoda; class Insecta; order Diptera; family Polleniidae; genus Pollenia; species Pollenia angustigena. The sequence goes on from OV884058.1 coordinate 148,851,163, forward strand.
TGACTTAGAAGCTTTCTTATATACCTACTTCCATACCTACTTCCAAAACAACTTCTATAACTACTTTTTGCTGGATGTGTATATGTAAAAAAATAATGACTTACTTTTGAATGGGTTCATTTTGAAACATCCGTTGTAAAATTAATTGGTTCTTTCAGAAGAATTGTAAGAAGTGATTTTATGTTTTTCTGATTTCTCAACACATTATTTTGTAGGCGAAGTTTTAACTGCGTATATTATTATGTTAAGATTCATATAAGAGTTCTCTGTGCAAAATATTATCTAGATACCATCAGGGTGGTTTATATGTGTTTATATGGGTCAATTCTGGACCCACTACCATAAAGTTTTGTCCAGTCGTAATAGCTATTTTAGCTATATTTTATATCAAAGCCAACATTTTTAAGGTACTTATGGTATTGATAACTATTTTCGAAAGTTCTTTTGGTTTTCTGGTCAAATATGTACCGACTTCAATAACATTTGATAGACGATTGAGATCGCAAAAAAAAACAAATTAAATCTAAAAACATACCAAAATAAAAGTTAGTTTATTGGTACTCTATTCCGATAAGAAGTTCATTTGCGTCGAATGTGATAATTTGTGCAAACTAATTCTTACCATTTGAAATAGGCAAGGACCATGAAATTATCTTCAAAACTTTGTCCTGCTACTTTTCCCATCGATTCAAAACTCCGTTTGTTTTTTGTCGAAACATTCGACTCGAAAGTATCCAAATGACGAATTTCTATGTAAAATTCGACTTTTTAGTCCCTCACTGTTTTTTATTTATTTATTTCCATAAAAAAGGAAAACAAATCTTTTTACATTTAAAATATTGCAAAACATGCAATGGAATTTTAACTATTATATAAAAACAAAAAAATAAAAAATTTTTGTACCACAAAAACGAGCCAGAAAAAAATAAAAGGGAAGCCACTATTTGTACTCCGCTAAATACTCACCCTCCTATCAATGATTCCTTTTTATTTCCACCTTTTTAAGGATAACACCAAACATAACAATGTTGTGTTTCAGAAGCTTTAAAAGAATATAAACGAACATACAAAACAAGCAAAAAACAAAATAAATGGAAAACAACTGAAAGAACAAGGGAAGTATAACGAATTGAACTGAATTTGATAGAGAAGAAGAACAAAATTTTAGTTTTCTATTTGCAACAAAACAAAAAACTAAAATGCAAAACCATCGACATTTGTTACATTCATGTTGGTAACAACAAGATTGTAATAAAATAATAAATTGTTTGTACAACTGCAAAACAACAACAATAAAGTACTTTTACAAAAAAAAAGAAAAAAACGCTAGAAAAAAGTATTGAAAAAATTAAGAAAAACGCTAAAAAAAAGAAGTACTCGTCGCTTGTATGTAGAAAATTATACACCACAAAAGTTGTATTTTGTTGCTTTTTTTCTGTTGTTGTTGCAATTTTGTTTTTCCAATTGTCCAAAAAGTATTGAAAATAAAAACAAAAAAGGGGCAGCCAATAAATTTGTTAAATACATGTTAGACAGAGTACGAAATATGGGGTTGGTTGTTTTGTAAACAAATAAGTATCTTTTAGATTTTTTTTATCTTTTTTTTTCTACAAACTCAAGCACACACACACAACTTCACTCGCATATTTAAGTTCCCCTCTATTTTTAAAGCTTTTTTAATATTTCATAGATACTTTTACAGCTTTCTCTTTTCCTCTAAGGCTTTTATATATATTTCTCTTTTCTTTACATGGCTTTTAATACCACTAGTGTATCTGTGTGCTCTGCCCGCTTGTGTATGAGTGAGTTTGAGTACTAAGAGCTAAGGGTTCTCTTTGTTTTGTAGTTCATTTCATTATTTAGTATCGTTGAGATACTTGCCCTGGCAACATTTCATGGACACTTGAATTTTACTAAAAAAATTTTTATTACATATTTAGAAGATATGAAAAAAACAGTGTGAATGAAAATGTTTGGAAAATATTTATTAAAGGATAAAACAATTTAATTTGGTTTTTGCTGTTTCAAGGATTTTATTATAATTTTTCTTGCCTGAAAATGCCGCCGGTAAACAAAGTGATGATTTAGTTTTGTGCTTTAAAAATGTTCAATTATTAAGTTTAATACTGATACAATTTTAACATGAAATACATTTGAAGGAAATACCTACAATGATATTCAAAATAAAAGTTAATAAGTGATAACGTAATCAGTATTTCCTTTCAAAACGTTACATACAATAATTGCCCGTTCCTCGATTTCAAACGAATAATTCGTTCGCTTAACTTAGTTTTAAAATTTAAATGTTAGTTAAGCGAAATTGAAGGACAGGCAGTTGATCTCAAATTTTATTGTAAAATATATTGTATTTTTAAAACATTTACAATTTTGTTAAATTTTCTAGCGGGAATTTGTTGTGTATTTAGATTTCAAAGCGAATATTTTCCTGCAAACATTTTTCGTTTATTGTTTAATTTTCATGACTTTGTTTAAACGTCAAATTGTGTAACAATACGGCATGGCACGGCACAATAATGATATTTTCTCAGCTGTTTTTAACAACTATTGAAAGTAATTTGGTTTTTTTAAGGTGATTTTAAATCGACTTCAAATAGAATTTACAAAATCGTAAAGAAATTTCGCGACGCCTCAAAAGAAAGTTAATGATTGTTAAATAAGTTTCCGCCCCTGTTAGAACTTATGAAGCGAGTGTTATTTTCCCAGGGGAATACAATTTGGCAAATATGTTTCCTATACACACATTTTTTTTTTAAGATATCCTTGATGGTTTTAGCGTTTTTAAATATCAATATCACCTTAAAAACTTTTTCAATTGAAAACAATATTGAAGATAAAAAAATTTTTAGTTAACGTTGGTGACTGTTAGTTGTGGCTTTTTCTGTCTGCAGGCGGTTTATTCCGTTCCAAGACAACTGTTTTAATTTAGAGGACAAAAACGAATCAAAATCAGGTTTTTAATACTTTCAACGAATTCCAACCAAGTTGTTTTGAATCGAAAGGCCTCCAGGTGCGCAGAAAAAAACAAAAATGTATTTTAATTAAAAAATTTGTGGTAATAATTAAAAAACTATTTTAATTTGCACCAGCAAATAAATTATTGTATCAATATTTTTTGATACTAACAACATTTTCTGCAGTAATGTAAGCGATTAATTCACTTGATTAAATTTTTAACTAAAATTTATTTTATTTTTGGTTAAAATGGTTTAATTGAAAAAAAAAATTAGCGAGAATTTTTTCTATGTGACTTTTTTACTACATAATAAGCCCACAAGGAGAACAAGGACATTGTAAAAAATATTTTAGCGTGGATATCTTTCAGTTTTTTGCTTGCAAAGCTTTCATGTGATAATTTAAGTTTGTTTCAGCTGCTCAAAATATAGAATATTTCCCTTTTTTATATTAATCTATAAAACGAAACATCATGGTTTTAGTACACCTACTACGAAGATGTTAAGCGCTCTTTTATGCGGTATCTCTTCTCCTTAGACGAGTGTAACCACCATCAGTTAGAATATTACTGGCTAGAGAATCTACAGAATATTTATGATACCATTTTTAATTAAAAAAATCAGCGCTCAATTTCATCTCTTAACGCTATTAAAAAATTATTATTTTTAACAACAAATTTGTATAAATTCACTGCAAGCCGGATGCCGTTGGCAAAGTATACAACCACTGTTATTATTTTCACCACGGGTGGGAAAGTTGTATACAAATGTACTTTCTTCATACTTTTTTCGTCTGTTTACCGTATTTAATTTATTTTGCAACGAATATTGCTTTATTTAAAATTTAAAAGAAAGAAATTTTATATATCTTTTTATAATTTTGCATATTTTTATTAGAAAAAAAAAAAAATGGAAAAATGTTGAACTAAATTTCAATTTTCCATCCCTGATTTTCTGCATGCGCTTTTATGAAAATAAAACCCTGATTAAATGAAAAATCCTATCGCTTAAAAATAATTTCAAAGTTCTTTACGTATTTTTTACGTTGCATTACAAATTGTTTTCACACTATTATAAATTTTTAATATTTGTGGGTTTTTGACATGACCTAATGCTCAGTTTTGCAATGTAAAAGGGCCTTATTTGTGGGCAACCGCAATACAAATCTGATAGACACGGAAGGGGCTAATTTAATTATAATAGAACCTTGACAAGAAATAGTATGATTAACTAACTTATTACAACACTCAAAAGAAAAATTCAATCCATCAATACTCAAATCAATCCAAAGCGGTATTAATAGTACGGTGAGAACAGATTTTCTTGACTCAAATACAGAAAGATTGATTCAAGTACGGATTTTCAATCGCAAAATACTTAAATTATCCATATTCAATCGCGATTTTGTACTTGAAATAATCTGAAAATTAGATTGATTTAAACAAAACAAAGATTGAATCAATCTCAAATGTGCTTGATTCAAGTATTATAAAATTGATTTTATCCCAAATTAGAAAGAAAAAATTATTATGATTGATTTACTTACCCGTATTACACCTAACAAAATGATAAAACACCAACGTCAAGCCCGATATAGTTTTTACTTTAGAAATCTTATTTTAACCAAAATTATAAACTAAATGAAAAGCAAGAGTTCAAATTTACTTTTTAACCCTTCGTGGTACACATGAATCTGTCCAGACCTTTTTTCAATGTGTATAAAAAATCAAAACATGCGTAAGCCGGAAGGTTAAACACAACGAAAAGTTGTTTCTTTTTTTTACTTGATTTAAGAATTTTATGCTTATTTCAAGAAATTCCGGGAATGATATTCGAGAGTAATCCCATTTAGGATTGTTTTGAGTACGTTTTAGTGTTTTTCGTACTTGATTTTTTGAGTACGACTCGTACTTAAAGTAATCATAAAAAACTTGATTTATCCCCAGTATTTTTCTTCCTGTGTCTCCCTTCTAGTTTTTTACGAAGGCATTTCACTTCTGTGGCCTGTACTCGCCTTTTCCTTGATGATGTATGAGCCCAGGATTCACAGCCGTAGGTAAGAGCAGGGGTGTACATTAAGTTGTATACTGATAATTTAGTATTTTTTTATACTTCTCATGTTCTTATGAAATTCCTGTTCAGATCGTGGTAGAGTTTACCTATTGCAGATATTCTAGCATTTAGATCCTTATCTGATTTATCGTCTTTGCAGACTATAGCACCAAGATATTTAAAATGTTGAACTTGTATTAGGGGTTAAGTTCCAATCAGTTTTCCTAATGTTTTTTCTCAATCCTTCTTTGGACATTTCCGTCTCAATTATATTTAGGTGATGTTGTAAATTTTCGGCTGAGTTTGTCAGAACGACAATGTCATCTACGTATGCCAGCTTTGACATTTGTGTGGGTTTCGTTTTACAGTAGCCTTCATTATATGGACGCATTTTTACTTTTGATGCCTTCTTATATATATTTAATATTTCCTTATTTGTGTGTTCCTCCTTTTTTTTTTTTTGTCTATTCATAGCTTTTTGAAGCCCACTGATGTGCTAGAATGCTGAAATTTGGCATGAATATATAGATAAATACCTGGGACGTGGCAAAATTCTATTTTTTTAAATATTTTAACTTATATTTAAGCCACGCCCCCTAATGACATAGGAAGTTGAAAATTGCTTAGCATATAGTCCTAATAATAGAGCATTGTGAAGTAGTTCGATTTTTGGTTTACGGGCGAAGAATTGAGAGGAAAAGGGGTGTAGCAATGTCAAACACCTTGGCATATTCTTATATTATTCCTACAAGTACTGTAGAAACTTTAAATTCGCCGGATCAGATCTCATGAAATGTTACGCTTCAAACGTTCTTTCTGAATTTCAGCACAGTTTTAATTATTTAAGAAACTATAACATTTTTTCTTAAATTAGTTTTTTTAATTAAACTAAATAATTTAGACATGACTATATTGTACGATATTATAAGGTTGTAAGCAATTTTCTGGCTTCTCAATGAACTCCACTACCCAGCGGGAAAAAGAAGGAGAACGGAGGCCTTCCAGAAGGCCTCTGTACCCCTTCTTTTGGATAAACAAGGCCTTCTCGCTGCATTCCATACTCATATCTTTTTTACACGCGTTGTCATTGCGGAGAAGGCCTTCCGCTTTCCTTTCTTCCCCAGAGCTTCTTAAAGGCCTTCAAATAAAGGGCTCTTAGAAGGCTTTCCAGAGAATGACTGTCAAAAGGCCTTAGCAAAAAGGTTATCTTGAAGGGTTTTTAAGAAAGGCATGTTAAAAGGCCTTTCAATTAATGGCTCTTAAAAGGCCTTTCGGAAAATCCTTGTAAAAATGCCTTTGATTAAAGGACATATTGAAGGGTTTTGAATAAAGGTATACCAAAAGGCCTTCAGCTGCAGGCATTAAAGAAGGCCTGCAGATTTATCCCTGTTTATATGCCTTGCCATAATTTTTAAAAAATAATAAAACTTTGGTGTTTTATAATTTAGTAGGTATACATTTATATTTATTTACATAATTACACATACTATAATTACTATATACACAACAAATATAAAATTAAATAAAAAAAATATTAAAAAAAAAAACACTTCAGTCTTTGAAACTTAAAAATATAAAATTAAATAAAAAATAATAAAACAAAAAAAAATTCAGTCTTTGAAACTTAAAAATATAAAATTAAATAAAAAATAATAAAACAAAAAAAAAAATTCAGTCTTTGAAACTTAAAAATGTAAAATAAAATCAAAAATTTTAAAACAAAAAAAAAAAAAAATTCAGTCTTTGAAACTTAAAAATATAATATTAAATCAAAAAAAATTCATTAAAAAATACATACATACATAATTAATACATACTACATAACATTTTCACTATGTACTTTCATTTAATGTATTTCTCGATTTTTTGATTAAGAATTTTTCTTTATAGGTATAGCTTATTTTTTTCTAGCTGAAAAGCTTTTTTATATACTTGTATATTTTATAACAAGAAAATGTGGTTTCATCTGATTCGACAGCCTTAAAAAATAAATTGTCAACATTCGAGAATGACTTGAACGCGCATTTGCCTTGAAAGCCGTCATAATTATAATCTTTTATTATGTCGGGACCAATTAAATTTCCTAGATTTTTAATTAATCCTCCTTTCTGCAAAATTTTCTTAATAATAGTTATTAATTTTTCTTCTTCTATAGTAGCTTTTTTTTCATTGAGAGCTTTGAGATCTTCGCTTGTTTGAATTGGGAAAAAGTCCTTATACTTATAATCAATTATAGTGTTTCTGATAAGTTCTGTTTTTATAACGGGATCTGAATTCTTTCGCTTTTGCTTTGGCGAAAAAACAGAAAAAAAAATTTTACTCTTTCTCTTTTTAACATCAACTAAAAAGATTTACATTATGGTTGTCACTTGGTATTTAAATATGTGTGTAACTTGGTTTTTATAACGAGATCTGAATTATTTCGCTTTTGCTTTGGCGAAAAAACAGAACAAAATATTTCACTCTTTTTTTTTTTTTTATTTATTTATTTGGTCTATAGATTATAAATCCTGACAGACTAAAGAATATAATACAGGTGTGAATATATTAACTATTTAAATACAAAATTAGTTTTCTTTTTAAAATATCATTGTTTTCAGAAATGTCTATAATATGATACAGTTTATTAAAATTTTCACAAATGCGACGAAAGGAGTCATTATTAGCATAAACGGATCTGTAGTAGTTAAGACTGATGAGCTGAAAGTTACGAGTTGGCCTATTTGGAACCCGAAAGTTAATTTTACTAAGCAGGAACGAAGAATCAACTTCACCATGAATCAATCCAAGTAGAAAAGATATACTCAGCATAATACGGCGGCTTTTTAAAGTTGGCAGCTTAATAAGAGCAAGTCTATTAACATACGATGGCAGAACATATGAGTTCCAACCAAGACCACGTAAACAAAAAATCAAAAATTGCTTTTGTACTGATTCAATAATATTTATATGAATGGAATAGTAAGGATCCCATACAATGGATCCATATTCAAGAATTGGCCGCACCAAAGATGTATAAAGTTGTTTCGTGACATAGGGGTCAGAAAATTCTCTAGACCACCGTTTCATAAAACCAAGAACACCGTTTGCTTTGTTAACAGTTAACGCAATATGATTACGGAAATTTAGCCTATGATCCAACAAAAAGCCCAGATCAGTTATGCTGTCCACTTTTTCAAGTATTATTTCATTAACATAGTATCGAGAATCTAATTTATTAGTTCTGTAGAATGTCATATGTTTACATTTTTTAATATTAAGGTCCATTAAATTAATTGTACACCATTGGGAAAATTTATCAATATCAGACTGTAGTAAAAGTTGTTGATTAGAGTCATTAAAACTCTTGAAAATTTTGACATCATCTGCATACATGAGTACATTGGAATGCAAGATAACAGATGGGAGGTCATTTATAAATAACGTTCAACTTCAACTAAAATGATTTGCATTATTGTTTTCATTTGGAAGTTATTTTATTATGTATGTTACTTTGTTTTTGTAAAGGAATCTGAACTCTTTTGCTTTTGCTTGTGCAAAAAAATAAAATTAAAAACGTTACTCCTTCTTTTCTCGCTTCTCATAGAAGCGAGTGTGGAGGCCTTCTATGAGGCCTTCTTTTGCAGTTACGTAAGAATAGTAATTAAATCAAAAAATTATTTAAGCAGGCCTTCAAAAAGGCCTGTAGTAAGAAGGTCTTCTGAGTTTTCCCGCTGGGTACTTTCAATTGTACGAAATAGTCTTTTTTATTGCATCTAAACGCATGATTTGCTTGTGGTGGGCGTTTGATCTTAATGGAGTTATTCTTCAAATATTTCATTTAATTTAATGCCACCATTTTAAAAGTATCGAAACTAAATATTATGATTGTTTCAGCAAGAGCATTTTTTTGTTAACTTTAAAATGAATTCCAAAATTGTTAGGTGGGGACTGAACTTAAAATTGTTTTCGATTGTTTTTCGCCAACCTTAAAAAACTTAACAATTATTTTAACAATCAAACGGGCGACAAACAAAAATCTCGCACAGGGCTTTGACTCTAGACTTAGCAGAATTTATCTAATATTTTCTCTAAATTTCTTAAAAATAGAAATTGTATATACATTGCTCATTTACTTCAATAGTGCCATAACCCAACAATTGGAAATTTGGAGTTAGCATGCAGAATTTTTCTTTATATCGTATATAAATTTCATATTAATATATTTTATACTTTCCCCGTTTGAAGGGGATTTTTAGTTATTTTTTCTAAGTGGTTAGAGCAAATAAAATTCAAACGCGTTTATCTGGAAATCGTTTGTTATATTTTGTTATGTCATAATTGCAGTAAATGAGGGATTTAATGAGTTTATACATACTTATATTCGAAGAATTAATTACAAGTAAACTTTATTATATTTTTTTCATCAAACTATCAGTATGTAGTTTTCATAAGTTTTACGACTCTATTTTATTAATTAATTGTGTTTGTAAAAAATTTTATAGGTATTGCTTTTAGTTAATTTGATAGTCTCTTAAACGATTTAAAATAATTAAAAAAACAATTAACAACAAATTGAAAACAACTTCATTCTTTTATAAATTAACTAATCAAAATAATCACCCCTATCGCGAATGTTATGGGAATATGATACATGGGATCAAACCTAAATTCATATCCCCAACAAATCGGTATCGCAAATATTTTTGGAGTAAAAATTCCTATTGTGAATAATTATTCAGTGCTTTGTAAACAAAAGTCTTTATTGTGAGTAACTTGTCAGTGCCTGTATTGTGAAAGAAAAATATACAAAATAAAATACTAATAAAAATATGATAAAATAAGTAATGAATAGTGTTTATCTTAATTTTTTTATGTAAACTCCTTCAATAAGAGGAAAAAGTAATTTAATTTAACCCTACTTTAGAATACAAATTAAAATTTACATGTTCCCTTCTCGCTCACATCAACACTTGTTGGGAATTTATTTATTAAAAAATTTCGCGGGAGTAAACATTGGCGATGCCAAATTTTTTAAGTTTGGGAATTCATTCCCAAAAATCTTGTTATGGGAATCATTCACAATACGAAATAAAAAAATACTTTTTCACACTTTTTGCGAATATCAAAAACGGCATAGTATAGTCGTGTAGAATATTAAAAGTTATTAATAAAAAATATGATAATTTTTTCGGATTGTTAAAAAAGTTCACGCAGGGATCGGGTTGAAGTTTGAAAACAACAATTTTATCTCACGGAAATTTTAAAAAATATACACCTGATATTTATATATAGTCCTATACGTATCACTTTAATGCTTTTTTGGAATTTATCCACTGCTTTAGATTTTAAAATCTTCCTACGGTTTACAATTCATCGCGGTTCAAAACTTCTTAGGAGGTTAGCTTTCTGCGTGAGATTTTTTTTCGCAAAACGGCGGGAGACAGGCGTTTTCATTACTAAAACATTCTTGGTCACTCCGCGGTACTATGCCAAAAATTTGGTTATACCCTAATGTACATGCAAAACAATATACATACATATGTACATGTTTAACTAAAATCAAAGTACATATTTGTGAAAAGTATTAAGAGTGAAATCGAAGAAAATTATCAGTAACCTTTTTTTTCAAAAATTACCGTAGTTAACACACAACCTGTGTTCTTTAATCTAGTACAAAAACGACACGGTCGTTAACGACAACAATTACCACAATGAGACTAATTACTTTTTATAAACCTTTAAAACAGGATAATTTTGAAAATTTTTTCGGTTTCCATTGCACTCGAATTCAATATCCAGAACATGGATGAATATTAAATATTTTTTATTCGTTTGAAAGGGCAATCGATGGCGCCGCGTCATCGCTTGGTGGTGGGTAAATCCGTGGGCAGTTCACCTTTAAGCCTAGTACTCTGTTAAGATTTTTGAAAAATGTTGAGAAACATTTATTATTTCACAAGAAAATTTTGACATGTATCAATGTTACCTATCATGCAAGTTTGTACAATTTGCCGATTTTATTCCTGCAAAGTATGCGACATTGCTTTGCGTATGTAAACAAACCACACATGTTTTTCACTAAAAATAATTTTTTTTTTAATAAAAAAGAAAGTAAATATGGATAAAAAACTGTTACCGGTTGTGTTACATAAATTTTTTATTTCTTATTAAATAATCAGTTCATCCTTTTTTGCTTTTGCTAAAAATTCCACGTGAAATAAGTGCAGCTTGCATTATTTCGCAGTTGTAAAAAATGTTGGCTGAAACATTTCGGAACTTTTTCACAAAATGAACAGAGTACAACTCTATCAACATTATTTCATACATATTCCGCCCAAGTTTTTTTCAAATGCGTTTTGACAGCATTTCACGTGAAATGTTGAACAGAGTACCAGGCTTTATGTAGGATGACCATGTGCTCGTATCATGAGCTGTGCACCGCGTAGTACCCGCGTCGTTGATGCCCATATCATTCAATTTAGGCCAAAAGAAGATGGCCGTTGAAGGTGATGGCCTAGCCGACGTCGTTCTCCTAGAAAGGTTGACCTATAACGTCGCCAGACTAAAATCAACTCCAAACAGTGACTTTTACCGGTTGAATTGGTCTCATCGCTATAGATGATTTCTACATTTCAATATGCAAAATGATTTAAATTTTTATCGAAAATTCTTTGTAAAAATTCATCAATATCGTATTCCAAATTTCGAAATCTGGCGTTGTTTTTATGCGAAGTGTAAAACGAAAATGCGTTAAAACATATAAAAAAAAAATTTTCAGTTAAATTTTGTATCCAAAGTTAATGAAATATTCTACCGGATTTATATAAAATGTTTTCAATATTTTTTCGGAAAAAATTTTAAAATATTAAACGCGCTGTAAAAATCGGAAATTCCAATTGCAAAGCATTGTCGCCGCGCTTCTTCGGTACATGAGAACTTTTGAGAGCTGAAAAACGCTTTTCGCTCTTATTAAGGTATGACTGTAACTTAATTAATTGAGCAATGGTAAGTTAGAATTCCAGCCCGTTATAGCTTAACAGACCAGAGTCTCTGGCGGGAATCAAACCCGCAACCCTTGCACTGCTAGACTGGCTCGCTTCCAACTAGCCTACCGGGGAACCCAAAAATGTTGTTAAATTTTATAAAAAAAAAAAATTAAATTTTATATGTACGTACAAGTGTACGTACACTCGTAAGTGTACGAGTGTTTGTAATCAGAAATGAACTCTACAACATATAAAACACATGTATTGTGGATTTACGTGATGTTGTAAAAAGTTACAACAACAAAAAATTACAATAAAACCAAAAAAAAAACCAACGAAAAAACAGAAGATTGAAAAGGAGGGCGCCAAAAAAATTTTTAAGCTGAATCGCAATATAAGTTTTAAACAATATAATGGGTGGGTAGTTAAACAAATACAAAAATATATAAAAAAAAAATATACCTACAAGTAGTGGCGGAGTTGCCACTTAATATCAGTATAATTGGCAAAAGATGTCTGCAACACCAAAAAAACCAAATATGAAAAAAGCAAACCAGCCAAAAGAGTTGGATACGAAAAAAGAGCATAAAATTGATTTACCATCATAAAGCCATACAAGTAAGACTGAAATGGCATGATTTGTCTTGTCGTGTTTTTTTATTGTTTGTTTTTTGGATGGAGTCTGTGGTTAAAAAGGTTCCATTATAATTGTTGCAAAGCAGAAAAAATCAGCCCAAAAAAGCCCCTTCCCGCAGTTTATGGAAACGAGAAGACAAAAAACAAAACATCTTTTTATTTGTAGAATTTCAAAAAGAAAAAAAAAGAGAAAAATAAAGAATGAAAGGAACAAAAGCTTTTGTTTAAGTTTTTTTTCTGTTGTTGTCGTTGTTGCCGTGTTCAACGAGTTGTTGTTGTTGGTTTTTTAGTCAATATACTCGTTTTACATTGATGTCGTTATACATGAGATACATTTGTATCTTTTGTATGCTGTTTGTTGGTGCTTAAGCATTTGCAGCTGTTGTTGCTACTTGATGATGATGATGATGCCGACGACGATGAGGTTAAAGCCAATGATGATGATGGCGAAAATGATGTTGAGTTGTTGAGGCTGCTGCCTCAATGCTTTTAATAACATGAGTGTGTTAACCAACTTAACGCCAACTTTTAAGTTCATTCTTTGTTTTTTTTTTAATGCTTCTTGTTTATTTTTTTTTTTTTTTTTAGTTTAGTTCTCATTTAGAATTTTTATTTTTGCACAGTTTTGTTTATTGTTGTATTGTTCATTGTAAAGTGTCTTATGGTCTTAAATTTAAGTTTCTTTAGAAATTGTGGTTTAAACTTCCTTTTTTAATTTTTTATTTTTGCGGCCGTTAGTTTTCCACTTTTTATTTAAAATTTTAATTGGCAAATTAAAGCTTTCCCAGCTTTATTATCTTAATAAAGGTACTTTAGTAAAAACATAATTGGTTGCCTGGTACTTTTGTTTTGAGCTACAATAGTAAATCTTTTATTTGGCAAGATCTAATTGGTTCACGCATAGAGCTTCACTAAAAAAATCAGAAATTTGGCAACAAAAAATTTAATTTACAACAAGTAAGAGTGCTGTATTGGGCTATGCCGAATCTTTTATGCCCTTCACTATAGTTGGGAAAGAACAGTAATTTATATTTACATATATGTACTATGTATATAATTTATGTATATACCTATACATGTCTACTTATACAGGGAGGCCCAGAAAGACCGAAGTAGTGTGAATTCCTTATAACTTTTTATTTAAGATATATTTTTTTAATTTTTTGTTTTTTAAATACAGTAAATTTATAGGGAATATTTTTAGATTAGTTATTAAAAATGATATCCCGCAGGTGGTGGCCATTTTCTGCTTCGCACAAATGTGCTCATTCCAACACATTTTCCTTGACCTTTCGCAAAACTTCCGGTGTTATGTTGTTAATTTCGTCTCGAATATTGGTTTTTAATTTCTCAATAGTCCTAGGCTTATTAACATAAACTTTCCCTTTTAAATAACCCCAAAGGAAACCGTCTGGAGCGGTTAAATCCGGGGAACGCGGAGGTCAATTAAAATTACTTCTACGCGAAATTATTCTTTCACCAAAGATGTCGCGTAAAAGAGCCATTGTGGCCCTCGCAGTGTGCGCTGTGGCTCCATCCTGTTGGAACCATATTTGCGGATGGTTTTCCACGGCTGGCCTTACAAAATTTTCCAACATGGCCCGATATCGATCACCATTGATGGAAATGGCGACACCTCGTTCATTTTCAAAAAAAAATATGGGCCAATGATCCTTTCTGAAGAAACACCGCACCAAACTGGGTGTAATTGTCGTTGATGAAGTACTCTCGGGTTTTCCGTAGACCATATCCAACAGTTTTGCTTGTTAACGAACCCATTTAATTGGAAATGGGCTTCGTTACTCATAACTAAGTTATGAATTTGATTTGAAAAGTAAATTTCAACGATTTGGGCACGTTGTTCAGTTGTGTATTGCTCCATTATAAATTGTCCAAGTCTTCTTTACAAAATACTGAAAAGAAAAGAAAAAAAAAAAATTATAATAAAAAAGTTATAAGGAATTCACACTACTTCGGTCTTTCTGGGCCACCCGTATAATATTTATCGCTTAATTGCATTTGCGTGCTATTAAATATATTAAAAGACAAACTTATTTATAAATAAATAAAAAAATCAGAAATTTGGCAACAAAAAATTTAATTTACAACAAGTAAGAGTGCTATATTGGGCTATGCCGAATCTTTTATGCCCTTCACTATAGTTGGGAAAGAACAGTAATTTATATTTACATATATGTACTATGTATATAATTTATGTATATACCTATACATGTATATTTATATAATATTTATCACTTAATTGCATTTGCGTGCTATTAAATATATTAAAAGACAAACTTATTTATAAATAAATAAAAAAAAGAGTTATTTTCGGGATTTCAGTATTTTTGTAATAACTCAGCCCTTTTTTTTAACCGATTTGACAGATTTATATACCGACGTCTTAAAGAAGAAATTTACCATTTACTTTGGTGATAAGACTTGGTCTAGGAAGAACTATTGTTCCCGTAAATGGGTATTTAGAAAAAATTATATTTTGGTCATAACTTTTTTGTATATAAACCGATTTTCTCGAGTTTTTTAAAAGATGCGTTTACTAAAGATTTTCGATCGAGAATATATGTACCTTTTGGGGTAGAGCATCAATATCGTGGAACTTACAAATGGAATGACAAAGTTACCTTCGGTGAAGGGTGTAAGAAGTATTTTTTTGTGTAGGTTTTCTTTCATTATGAAGGATTCTGCAGAAGTCGGGAGACATCGGATGCTGCTTTTACAATAAAAGGGGCGTTTTTGCTTCGGATTGTGCCTGAAAGAGATAAAATAACACAGAAAAAATTCCCACAATTTTCATCAATAAAAGCATTAATCAAAAATAAAATCACTTTCAATTAAAAATTTAATCAAGTGGATTAAACTATTAATCAAGTGAATTAAACGTTTAATCAAGTAAATTAAACGTTTAATTGATACTATAAGTTTGTGTTTTGGTGAAAATGTAATTAATTTTTTAATTAATGACACAAATTTTTTAATTGAAATAAATTTGTGTAGCTTCTCTGTGCATGAATTAGAAGCCAAGCCTCCTTCATGCCTCCCAATTTTTAGCCCAGTTAAATATTTGGTAACAAATAGTGACGGTAAATCCTATTTGATAAAAACTTTAACTAATCTGAACTATCCACATTTGAACTTTCTAATGTGAAACCACCTTTCTTTCCTTCTCAATTAGTGACTCTTTTCTGTTTAGTTGAAAGCATTCTAAAGCCTTTATAAACAAGTTGTTTCAGCACTTATTGCCTGCCGTTTTTATGAAAAGTACTCTTTTTTAAAAAATTAACATCTTCACTTTACGTATCTTTTTGCGTAATCTCCTTTACTTTGCGTTTTTTATTTCTTCTTTCCTTCCAAACTTATTTAAGCTTTCAATTGCTTCGTATTATTGCTTAAGTTGTTGTTGATGTTGTTGTTTCTATTGCTGACATGAATTTTAATCTAATAGATACAAATAAAAAGGTGTTTCCAAAATGCTGTTGGAAAGTAAGCAAAAACGATTTAACCAGAAAAATGTCTAAGTATGAGTTTAACCTGCAACTTGTATTTGATTTTCTTTTTTAAGGTGAGATTTTCTGTTATTTTTTTTTTTTTTTTTTTTGTTTTTAGATGAACTTTTTTATGTAAGTGTGGTTTTATTTACACTCACCCGCGCGGTTACAAGCACTCTTACAAATAAAATACACTGACAAAATGTGTCTGCTGCCGCCGCTGCTGTCCCTGTTCACGTTATTTCTAGGGGTTGTTTGTGTATCTGAGATTTTTGCTTGTTATCCTGCTCCCTATATTTAGTACTTATTAATATATTTTTTGGTAGTAGCCCCCCTCTCCACCTTTTTTTTCTTAAAATAAAACCATAAGCGTTGTTGTATTTTTTTATTTCGGTGCTAAAGTGTGTATTTTTTCTTTCTTTACATGTGTCATGTATTTGTCGTAACTTGTATTAAAGTGTGTAAAACTCACTTTTTCCTGTTCTATGCTGCTACTTTTGTTGTTCTTTCTATTTTTTTTTTTTATCTCACAAATACATGGAAACACTTACACAGCCATAGACACCGATACAGTTATAAAATTTTATTGCTCCCTACCGCCCTATTGCTGTCAAGTTTTAGGTTTTTTATTTTGTTTTTTTTTATATTCACATTTGTATTTGTCAGACATCCTTCTCATGTGTCCCTTAAGTAAGGGATAGAAGTCGGTTAGTTATGAGAGTTGGCTGGATTTGGAGCTGTTCTGGGTGGGTGTTTATTTATTAATTTTTTCTGTATGGCATTTTTTTTTTTATTTTATGTATCTGTATTTCGTGGTTTTGAAATATTTTTTATAGGTAGTCGGTTTTTTGTTTAACTTAAAATTGTTTTAATAGATTTTTAATAATGCAATAAATAGAACAGAAAATTTTAAACTAAGTTCCTACCCAGAAAAATTGCTTGTCTTATATATCCGAAACACTAAGAATTTGCCTGCAATGTAATTATATTTTTGCATATTTAGAAAATACTTTAATTTTTTTATAAGCATATGGCCAGGCCATAGAGTATTGGTCATCAAGCAGGTATTCACATCCTGCCGTCTCTCCTGAGCCCACCTGTAAGTCTCACGTTTGATAAGAGCCCGTCAACGAGCATGTCCTCCATGCTCCATGGCCATGTTCGGCCAGTATATTTTAGTGAACGCGTAGTGAACCTTTAATTAGGGTTGCCAGACGTACTGTTTTTAGCAGTACATGTACTGATTTTTGTCAATTGTACTGTTTTATTCACAACACCCAAAACAGTACGCAATTGTACTGTTTTTTACACTTTGTACTGTTTTTTGTACTGATTTTTTGGATAAGTCTCCAAAAAACAAAGATATTAAGAATAACCGCGTTTATATAATGGACTTTTTAACGGTATGCAATCAAGCTATATTATCATAATATCCTAATATTTTACAATATTTAGTTTAAAGAAATTGTTCTTGTGTTGCAAACAAAAAAGTTGTAAAATATTTAGAATTTTTGTACTGCGTCTATTGTTTTGTCAAAATTCCAATTTCACAAAGTTCAGTTATACTTAACTATAAATGTCTATATTACAAAATACAGTTATAGTAATAAAGCTGAAATTGGCCGTAGTTAAATAAAAATTTGTTTGATATCAGAAAATTAATTAAAGAAGGAAACAAATATTTTCTGAAATTTATACGATAGTTCCACACTATGTGTGTGGTGAAAATTGCTTTAATTACCAATATGTTTTAAGTAAATTCTACTAACTCAATCAATGAGTATGTTTTTCAAGTTAAATTTAAACTAGGATATTAAAGCTTCGTTCACAATCAAAAAAAAAACATTTTCATTTAGTGTTTATAATAGAGCAACAAATTCTTTTACAACCACACACAATTTGCATTAAGAAACCGTTTGCAAATTTCAGCCACAACAATATTATGTATTTATTATTATTTTTTACAAAATTATGTAAAAATGTTCATTCAAAACTAAATAAAATGATTTTAAACGTCAGAAACAATTTCATACAAATTGTTACTTAAGTTAAAGTAGACTCAACTTTAGTTATATTTTGAAAAAAATTTTGGTTACATATTTGTTCTACAAATGAAAGGAAAATATATGAAATACTTTGGGAGGAAAAAAGATAGAAGAAAAAACGAAATTGTTGCGCTGATTGTGAACAAAGATTTAAACATTATACATTGAAAAATGATACTATGACCAAATTCTTCGTTTGTGGTGTATGCTTTATTATGCAAATGGTGTCATTTTGTATATGAAAACCATTAAATGTTAATCTTTCCTTTGATATTATTGTTGTTCAAGAGTTGTTAATATTGAATAAATACTTATGCTTTCGTAAAAAATGTACTGTTTTTTTCCTAATTGTACTGTTTTTTCATAACCAATGTACTGTTTTCCCGAATTTAAAATCTGGCTACCCTACCTTTAATGTACGCGCTGTGCTGGCCAAACGTTTGTTGCAGTTGGGATTTTGCATTACTGATATTGCATCTGAAGGTGTGGCATGAAAATAAAGCACGCGAACGCTTAAAGAACACTATACTAAAACCAGATCGGTAAGTTATCTTAGTATTTATTTGCGTTCCGTATTTTGTTTGTGTACAAATTCACAAACACGAATTTTTTTCAATTTTGAATGGAATATGTTTGCGTGCTGTTCAGGACACAATACGGTACAGTACACTAACATATCTTAACTTAGTGTTTTTTCAAACTCTGGTTCTTGGTAAAAAGCTCTTATTTAGAGATCTGTTGGCAATACAGAATACACAGAAAATTGTCATAAAGAAACAAAAAAATTTCTTTTTAAAGGAAACTTCATCATCTAAAATTAAAGTTCGATTAATTTAGACACTACAAAAATTATGCTTTCTAAATTAAAATCAAACACAATTTGCACGAAGATTTTGCGAAATAGTTAGATGTACATACATATATGGGTGATATTCGACCAAGTATTAACACATTGTGTAATGGTGAATACCGGGTATATTCCTTTTTTTGGGGATTTATTTGGGTATTTATAAAAATAGTGAAAAATGTAGCATTTTACATCCAGCATATGACAAACATTAATTGTTATTCAGCTAGTATGTAATTTTAAAAGGAGTTCAAGTGTTTCTATAATGTGCTGTTTTATATCAAAAAGCTGATCGAATTGGCCTAAAACTACATTAAACCGGAACATACCTATTTAACTAGATTCTGAAGAATGTTTGTGTTTTTTTTACGAATCTAATATTGATTAAATGCAACGATAAACTTTAATCGTTTTTAAAATTAAACTTCTTGCAACAAGCGTTATCAACACAAAATCAGTTGTTTGAAGATATTGTGACGAAACATTTAATAAATTGTCTGAAGTGTAAAATTATGGTGAAACGAGAAATCGGCAAAATAGAAATAGAAAAACTGGCAAAAGTTTTAAATAAAATTTATACTCTAGTGATCTTTCATCGATTTCTGTCCAACCAAACAACTCGTGCCGTGCCGTGCCGTGCCATTCAATGTCTGATGAATATACCGAAAATCTTTTTGAAAATATGTCCAAGGTTTTTAATATAAATTTGTTTCGCGCAATGTGTTTGCTTGTTAAATGTTATGCAACAAAATTTATAGCCAACATTTGGGTAAAAACCCGTCTATTTACCCATTTTACTGTGTGTTTACGAATTTGGTATTTACCCTTTTCCCATCTATACACGCAGAGAAAAAACACGTTTAAATATGGTCACCTCCAACAAACCTATTTTTAAAGATAATTTAAAGCATATTAAGTTTAATTTAACCATGTAATTGTCACCGACAACCATGCTATGGTAAATTTAGTCCTGCTCCAAAAAGCCACAACCATTTAATGGTTGCCTCTAAGCATGTTATGGTTAAATAGACAGTTTAAAATTAACAAAAGTATTTTCCGCTTTATAAGAGCAACATGTTATGGTTGAAGGCCAACCATGCTTATATAAGTGTTAAAAATATTTTATTTATTTTTAACCACAACATGTTCGGCGGCAACCATAATATCGTTGCGGCTTTTCGATGGATGACTATTTTAACCATAATATGGTTTTCGGGTTGAAAATCTGCTCTAAAAATACATGTTTTTCTCTGGGTATATACCTAGATGTAACAAAATGTTTGAGTTTAATTCATAATTTATTGACGCCAAAGGAACGACGATACCCCATTTGCCCTATAGAAAAGACTGCTTCAGTGATACTCTAAATATTATTATTTCAAACAACCCATTCAAATAGTACCTGGCGTAAAATCCCCATTTCAAGAACAATAATTATAATCCCAATTTAACACATTACAACTATGTACCCTTCCACTATTTACCCCACACACTCACACACATGTTTTTGGGAGGATAAGGAAACACTAACATGTAATTTACAATTGTAAAGACCAAACTAACAAAACATAAATAATCTGCTAGTTTACAACAAAGACTCACATTACAAAAGTCTCTGGTTAAATTCTAAAACAGAAACTATCTATTAGTTTTAAAAGGATTAAATAAAGGAAAGAACAACTAAAACAAAAAAAAAACATGATTAAAGCATGTTAAAACAACAGCAACAAAAAAAATTTAGCTGAAAAGTATTTTACACTAATAAGATACGGATGTGAGACAATATTAAAAAATAGGTACTCACAACAAAAAAAAAAAAGAGAGTAAGGAAGACACAAAAAGAGAGGGAAATTTTGTAAAATATTACAAAAATATTTATGTGTTGTTAAGAAATTAAGGCGGGTGTTAAATATTAATAATGAGTAATTTTACTTTTCAAAAGACGTACGTACGTACCCCTTAATAATTTTTTTTTACTTAAAAAAACAATAACAACAAACATATAACGCGTGCTATTTTATACCCACGAATCTACTAACACAAACAAAAATGTATCTGTAAGATACTTTTCACTAATAATGAGCTGGAAATGCAGCAAATGAACAAACTATATACAAGAGTATTACAGACAATCTGCAGCAAATATCTAACATGTTCGAAAAGCAAAAACAAATAAAAGTAAACAATTTTGGAAAACTATTTTCTTTCTACACATCATTAGCAGCAACAAAAGTACATATCTCAAGTTTTTGTTACAAAAACAAAACCAATATGTAGTTAAGAAATATACCATTTATTTAATATGATAAGTTGTTGTTGTTGTTTAAAAAAATTACAACATGCAACATACGAAGAAGTACCTTTCATATTTATTGTTGTTATAGGAATTCGTGCTTATTTTGTACCTATAAAATTTACAATTACAATCAAACCGAATTGAATAGAATCGAATCAAACAGAACACACACTCTCAGGACACATAATCCGAATATTGATATGGACTTACTCTTCTACATATTTATGGTACGTTACATTTAAAGAATATCTTGTGGATACCAACATATACATATGTCAGTGTACATGGAGTATGTAATGACAACTGCCACCGCCTCTGTATACATGCATTTAAGTATTTAGTACGTAAGTCGGTTGTTATGGTGCCTCTGCTCATATTTGTGAGTTCTGTTTCATTTCATGTTGTTGTTGTTTTTTTTTTTTTTTTTTTGATTCATTTACTTGTTGTTCTACTTGTTTTTACAATTTTCTTTTTATTATTTTTAAACATTTAATACCTACGAGACAAACAAACTTACAACACAGTATAGCCGAGTTCCCAGTTTCATTGCTGCTGTCGCCACCATTATCCTCACCAGCATCATAAACATTTTATCCAACGCTGTCATGGTAGTTGTAGTCATAGTAGTCATCATACTCGTCATGATCATCTTTGTTTTTTTAAAAATATATATGTAGGTATATATGTATATTTTAAAGTTGTTGTGTTTGTATGAGTTTCAGCATTTTTATAAGTCTTGTTATTTTTCCAAAAAAAAAGCAAACCCTGAAGTGTGGTCTCCCGTTCGGTCCACCCCTTTTTCACAATGCAATTCAACGTATAATTTTTATTTATGTACTCAACTGGTAACTTGTTTGTTTAATTTTTTTTTTTTTAGATTCATTTTTTCATATTTCTTATTTCATAAATGCATTCGTTTGTTGATGATGTGTGTGTGTGCGTGTGTGCAATATGTTGTATTGAATAAATAATGATAATTAACCCATTAACAAATGTTAAAAATTTTAAAAAGGGGGAGCAAAAGAAATTATTTTCACGCTTGTTTTTTTTTTATTAAATCAAATCAAAAAGGTACCTATGCGATATTTTTTTTTGCAAGTTCAAGTATTTAAATACCTGTGGTTTTAAGAAACTGCCGGGACTTAATAGAAATTACAATAAAGTCTTAACAAACAATTTAGACCGATATTAAGAAGAAAAGAAAACCTGTTAATATAATTTAGCATTTACCAGCAGCTAATACAAATGTTTTAAAATTTCAACTTAACTTGATATGTATGTCTGACTTTAGTTCCTATAAAACCCTTAAAACGTTTGCTAAGCAAAGCCTAAACTGCATGACTCTTAGTAGACATTTTAAACTACTGGTCTGTAAAAAAGCATTACAAAATGTTATGGTTTGAAATGGCTTTAATTAGTTTTTTCTTTACTATTTCGATCGCTAACTTCAATGCTAGTAAGGAAGTTGTATAAACCTTAGTTCCAGTTCCGTGTATTAACTTATTAAATAACAAGTTGTGATATATAAAAAGCGGGGACACCGAAAATATAGTCTAAAAAAAGTATTTTTATAAAAAGACCTCAAGCTTAATTAATTTTTAAAAAATTATAATAAAAAAGGTCAAGTAAAACTAAAAAACAAAAAAAAAAAAAATAATAATTTTATGCGCATTATGCAGTAAACACTTGAAAATATGTCATTAAAATTGTTAAATAAAATATGCCTAAAAGCAGTAATGGGTTTTTTAAAAAAAAAAAACCTTTAACAATCAAATAATATTGGTAGGTATATAATGAAAAAGTATAAAATAAAAGTCGGCCCATCCCGACTATAACGTGTCTCATACACCACAGTAGATATTCACAAACCAATTTTCCAATTACCAAATATGTACTCACAAGAGCCAAAATTTGGTATGCGATCAGTGTTGCCAGTGGATTTCTCGAAAAAAAAAATACCTACACATGCCAAGAATAATCCGATTTTTCCCTACATGTTGAAAAAATTTCCCCTACAAAAATCTCTACGCATTATTGGCATTAAAATAGAAGAAACAACATTAGTTATAAAAAATATAATTTTTTTAAATGTATATAAAGCTTTGACAAAAAAGGCTAGTTATCTGGTGATATGGTTATTTAGTTATATTAACAACAAAAAAATACTTTTATTTACTGCTTTTTAAATACATTTTGTTGCTTTTAATATAACAATATATCCTGATAATCCGCTTTTCGTGAACAATCCTAGTATGTAGGAATGCACTTTAATTTAAATTCCATTAAATCTTTCAACAAGATATCTTGGAAAAAACATATACATATTAGCGTTGCCAATTTTTGAAACCACTAACAACTCTGGGAATATATTTTTGAACAAGAAAATATCATTAAAAAAACGTTTTTTGCGTAAATAATGCGATATGATGAAAAATTCCTACATTTTGAAGATTATTAAAATTCTGTCCGATTTTCCCTACGCTTCTATTTTAGTATCAAAAATACCTACATGTAGGGATTCTCCCCTACTTCTGGCAACACTGTTTGCGATTAAGATTCACACGTAGACATCAACATCTTAATGAGATTTTTAACATCTCAAAGTGAGTTTAGAAAAGGTAACTAAATTTATGAATATAATTTGACAGTGGGAATCATTTATCTTTAATCATTTAATTCATTTAATAATCAACGAATCAAAATTAATTTTTCAGTTGTATGAAACTCAAAATACTGCTTTACAACCCTGAAAAAATAATTCCGATTCGTTCAGTATTGACTGAAATATTTAGATATTAAATTGCTTTCGAGTCAAGAAAGTACTCGATCACGACTGCCCGAATCAAGCCCCAAAACTTGATTTGGCTTAAAATACATAGGACCTATTTAGAGTGAAAATAAAATGTAGATGGCGAAATTGAAGCAATACGTTTGGTAGGGTAAGTGTACCAGTAGTCGGCACTTTAACTTTTTTTTCTTTTTTAAACTGGTGCCATAACGTACACAAACGTGATACTGGGATGGCAACTAGCCACTACAGTTCAGTAATATGTATATTTTCGATTCATATATTTTTAGACACATTCTATATTAAATTTGAGTAATTTTACTTTTTCCTAAAATACACGGCATTTGCCAGTAGTCGGCATACGATGTTCCAATCCTCGGCATGTAATGATCCTATTGTCGGCATGGTCATTTTTTAAAGAAACAAACCAATTTGTTCACGAATTTAATTGATATTTTATTGAAAATTTAAGCTTTTTACTTTCTAAAATGCTTAAAATGTACATTTGTACGTTTAAGTAGGCATTACACGCAAAGACAAAAATGTTTTAATATGGTCACCTCCAAGAAAACCATTTTTAAAGCTAATTTTGAACATATAATGTTTAGTTTACCCATATTATTGTCTCCGACAACCATATTATGGTTAAATTAGTCCTCCATCAAGACGCCATACCCGTATTATGGTTGCCTCAAAACATGTTGTGGTTAAATATGACAATAATTTGTTTTCAAATTAACAATAGTTTTTCCTCTTTTGCAAGAGCAACATGCTATGGTTGAAAAAAAAACATGCTAATAAAAGTGTTAAACATATTTTATTTATTAACCGTAACATGTTCGGAGGCAGCCATAAAATGGTTGTGGCTTCTTGATGGACGACTTATTTAACCATAATATGATTGTCGGAGACAACAATATGGTTAAATTAAACATAATAAGTTCAAAATTTTCTTTAAAAATAGTTTTGTTGGACGTAGAAAAAAAGGTTTCACCTCCAACAAAACTATTTTTAACGAAAAATTTAATACATATTATGGTTAGTTTAACCATATTGTTGTAGTCACAACCATATTTTGATGTTATTGCTAAATATGACAATAACTTGTTTACCACTAATAGTTCTATTTACTAATAGAATTTTCCTCTTTTCCAAGAGCAACATGCTATGGCTAACCATGCTTTGATAGGTGATAAATATATTTTTGTTATTACCCAAAACATGTTTGAAGGCAACAATAATGTGGTTGTTTCTTCTTGATGAAGGACTATTTTAACCAAAATCACCGGTGACAAAATTATTGTTAAATTAACCATATGATGTAAGATTTTTTCTTTTAAATAAGTTTTGTTGGAGGCAGAGCTATAAAAATCTGAAATCAAAACGATTTCAATCAAACTGATTTGATTCTTTGATTTCGAAATGATTTTAAATTTGTAAGGAGAGTCATTTGAAGGAAACAAAGATTTTGATTCTGATTTCATTTTTATTGCAATAAGTGAATTTGAATGTTATATTTTATTGGAATCAATTAAAATATAAATTGAATTAAAAAATTTTTACTTTCAACATCTTATCGCCATTACATATTTTGGACGGATCATCCAAAATATCAACAACAATTTGTTCGATGAGATGGTTTTTCTTCAGGGACTTTAGCTCGTCCTTTATTAATTGCCTCTGATTTCTTAACAGCTAAGCTTAAATGCAGATTCAAGGACGATAATTTTTAAATAGTATGGTGCGTCCATCTTCCTTTATAATCGCTTAAACTGTGTTCAGAATGTAATCAATTTTTACCGGAAGTTTGCATTTGGAGAGGACGAGCCACTATTTTACTAACTTATCCTGTTTAGCATTTGACTAAACTTGTATTCTGTCATGTAAAGTGAAGCTTGGAAAGCTTCATTTCTGGCTGGCACCTAGTAAAGATATCAAACCATTTATTTGTAGGGCCACTTCAGTAAATTTAAACATTAACATTTTCTTACTTTTCATATTTAACTTTACTGAAATAAGTATGTTAATGAAATGCAAGTATCTAATAGTCCTTAAAAATTTAAAAAAAAAAACTGTTTTGGGACCCCATATACAGTTAAACTAGAAATAAAATTGCTGCCGACTTTAGGAAAACACTTATCCTATAGTCGGCAGGTCATGAGATACTCAAAAGAAATCATGCCGACTACTGGGTAAACTAGTTTTAAACTCATTTTCTGTTATCTCAGAGGCAAGAGGCACGATTGATGAACAATTTACTCAAATTTGAGTGTAATCAGAGAAAAATACTGATTTGCCAGTAGTCGGCACCCAATGCCGACCAAAGGAAATTTTGAAAATTTTTGTTCCTAATGTCGGCACCCAACAAAATTAATAAAATATTTACTTTTTGTAAATTTTTTTACTTTTACGACAAAATTGAATAGACTTTTTACCTTTTTAAACTTTATAAGTAATACACTTCCCATACAAAATATGTCTATTTGCCTTTTAAAGTTAGCTGTAACACTAATTTTTTTTTTGAAAAACAAGGGTCACCGCACAAGTTCAAGAGCTTGTTACTCAAGACTTCAAAATTTGGCAAAAATACTCATCTTACTCCAATTTAATTATTACTAATGGAAAAATGAGTAAATTTTCTTGACAAACTTGATGCTATTTATTAATGTTAAAACCGCATTTCTTATTTATTAACGTTTAAATGCAAAATATGCCGACTACTGGGACATGCCGACTTTAGGAACACTTACCCTACCTAGGTACCTATCACAAAAATTTAATTAAAAACCAAAAACAACATAAATTAATCAAATTTCATTCAATTTATCAGTGGGTTAATAGGCATATTCTCTAAAATAAAAGTAAGATCATTGACAACAACAATTTTTGTTGAAATAAAATTTTTCTAAAGCAACAACAAAATGTATAAATATACCTACAAACAACATTCAAACTATAGGTACAAACCTACCTACATGACGATAATACACTCCTTCAAAATAATTGTTGGCTGTTTTTATGATATTTATACATGTTTTTCTTATTGCTTTTTTTATCTAAGAATTGTTGTTGTTTTAGCTATTTTAGCCATAAACTAAAAGGCAAAAACAACTACAACAACAACACGGTAACAGCAATAACACCAAATGTAATAGAAACTAACACATTTCAAACACACATTAAAAGAAAAACGAACAAATCGTTAAAACATACATTCTTGGAAACATATTTATAACAGCAGCGACACAAACAACAACAACAACCATAACATAAATACCCCCCAATAGAAAAATAACACATAATCATACACACAGCAAAACAAGACAAGGAAAAAAGAAAACATGAACATCTACTACAACAACAAGCAATAACAGCCATTTTTCTAGTTGTTAAGTTAATTTTTTCATGTTTTCTTTTTGTTGTTGTAGGTATATTCACGAAAGCTGTAAGAGTGTGTGTTCGACTACTAATACCACCAACAACAGAAAACATCACACCACTAACAATGCCAAACAGGGAGTTAAGAAGAAAAAAATTACTAATAACAACAACAGTAAAATGCTCATTTAATACGGTCGGTCATAATGTTCGCTGACTCGCTCACACCAATTATCCAAAAACGAGTGCAACTTATTCATTCTGTATTACAACAACGCCCTGTTCAATGTTCCTGATGATTGTTGGCAGCAGTGAATGAGAGTGGGTCGGGTGTAGCTGCGTGTGTAGTTTGTTTTGTTGTTGTTGTTCTTCTGTAGGTATGTATTCTGAAAAGGAGGATGGATGAAATAAAATGTTTTGTTTTTGGAGAAATCTAAAGAAAGAAAAAAACAGCAACGAAACAAAAATACATAATAAATGATGTTCTAATGTTGTTTGTTGTTACTGCTGACGGTTTATTTGTACGAGGGAAAGTAGAAAAGTAAGTTGTATCGTAATGAATTACAAAATAGTTTTTTACTTATTACCTACATGTGAACAGATTCGTTAAGCGATAACTCGTGGCCGTCGCTCAGTGTAGGCGATAGAAAGAATTCAATTAAAGTGGTTTATTTTCTTCTGAATCTCTGAAAGCAATTCTATGGATAATAACCAGGTATATCCTAGTATAATCCATATTTTGGAATATATAAAAATTATTTTCTTCAATAAAACCTCTCATTCCGTCTACTTTAATAAATTAAACAAAATGTAACATTTATTAAAGTTTCCAGAATCGTAAATAATTTATTTATTTTATCAAAATATTACCAGTTTGATAAAAAAAAAAAATATATATATAAAACAGAGTGGACAGAAGCGAATTGTTTTACATAAAGTATCAAATACGCATGCAGAGCAAATATGGCTTTTAAACAAAGATGCACTACCTACAAGACCTTAGACCAAATAATTTTTATGAAATTCAAAAAAATCTGCAAGTGAATACCTATGACAGTGTTGACTTTAATCCGTTTTTAGCTTTTAAGCGGAATGGTACTGTACATATATTTTAAGAAGCTTAAAATCTAAAAAATATGCTCAAAAAATAAAAAGAATAACTTGAATACGCATAGCAAAAACTGTATTAAGACTGTTATTATTTTAATATGTAGTAAATTGTCGATTAAAAATATAGAAGATAATCATCTTGGACTTTTGAATTCAAATTGACAGATGTATTAAAATTTAACATATCGACAATACTCACTTAATGCCAATATTAGATTACATTTTGACAGTAATATTTAAAATTTATTTTAGAGCCCCCATAGAAAAGTATTTTGCATGTTTCCAAACTTCTTATAAAATATGCAAAACCATATTTTTCTAGAAAAAAATTTGCTTTCTTTTGCCTGTTTAGCTGTTTCGTACTATACCTTATTACTTTCCTCTTTTTCGGGGATATCCCTTTTTGTACATTATTTGTGTCTTTTTGTTTGCGTTAGTATCAGGGGTCTAATCGCCGCATTCGATATTTAGTAAGTTATCGTATTCTTCTGTATACGATAAACACTGCCGTACTCGAGAGATGTAATGTCTTTGGTTACCCGATATCGAATGATATCATCTCAAATTAAGTTTGAAATTGATTATTTTTTCTACAATAAAATTCTGTTACTCGAAGTCTCCATAAGTCGAAGTTTTTTTTATAATGGGGATTCGAGTTATTGATGTTCGACTGTATTAATTCTGCGCAATACAGGAGATTGACGGTTAGCTAGTACGATGGCAGGGCTGCTGCCTTGTTCCTATTTCATAATGTGGACTTTAAGGCTTCCATACAAACCTTGGACTAACGGTGTGGTTGGTTTATGAAGACGTTTTAAGAGTTTTTATAGTTGAAGTCATCCACATACTTCCTGAGATGCTCGTCGGCAAATCACGGGTCATTAGCCCCGCTTGTTCCTCGAGAGAATTCCCTTGCGGGAACTGCACTATAAGTTATTTAAATTAAGTAAAAATCAGTGAAATGCGCATAGGAATAGCTTATCCCATCAACAATAAATTTCAGTGTATTTATCATAAAAAAAATTGAGAATTAAGCACTACAAACAAAATCTTCTTAATTAATTAAAAACTTCTAATTAATGTTTATAATTCGAGAATACGTAACTGTAATATTAATAATATAAAAAAAATTTTAAAATGCCAAAAATAAAGTATAATAATGGACAGGGCTACCAAATCAGAGCAAACTAAACTCTCTTTATGGTTTCAAATGTGTAAAAACCAACAAATCTATAAATGAGTAAACATATAAACCAAATCTTGAATCATAAAATTGGGCGTTTAAGCGACCAATACGGACCATATGAATTTGACAATATTTATCGTAGTGCTGACACATGTTTTTTAACTACAATTAATACATGGGACTCTGATTTACAGCTGTTGACTTTAAGCTACATATAAATATAAGTTGAGTTCAACTAAACCAGCGTTTAAACAATCACTGCTTTATTAGCCCACAGTCGAACTTCTACTTAGTTAATAAATTTTATTTTAAAGTAATGCTATTTCGACTGATGTCAGTATTGTTAATAATCTGACTACTTATTTTCTTATTACGGGAATCCTCTTATTTTACTTTTATATAAATTTTTTCTGTACACAGTGTTGTTAGTGTGCTTAAATACAATTTGTTTATTGTAAAGAAAAATTTAATGTATGAAAATTCACTAAATTCACACTAAAATTGAAAGGTTAAAGCTGTGGTTTTGAAATCAATTCATCATAGGGAGAACTTTATTGTAAAAAAATTCACTATTGAGGAGCATGTTTTAGAAATCGAAATGAAGTGAAATCGAAATCGAACGAGTTTTTAAGTTCAATTTTTTACAAAATGACCATGGACTCTTCTGGTGTTAAGAGTTGTTTTTGTAAACATAACTCGTACTCAAAGAATGAAGTAGATAAAAAGGAATATATTTTTGAACTTTCATGACAGGGTCCTTTTTGCAATTTGCTCTTTTTTAAATCCACTTCATTTCAATTTCTAGAACACGCCCGTATGTTTCAAAAGACTTTTCATATAACCCTCGCATAAATATTTCCTTTATATAAATAAGTAGGTAAATTAATATTATTTACAAATTATTTTTTTTTTTATTAAACAGCAAATTTTTGAAATTTAAAAAAAGTTGGCTTAAACTAAAATAACCCATTTTTTAAGATTTACCTATAAAATTTCTTTAAAACACAAAACAGTTGTTCATTTCATACCTACTCCTGTTTTGTTTCTTCCTTTTTGTAGTTTAAACTAATAACTACTTTACGTTTTGAACCATGCAATTTAATTTTGTATGACAATCATTTCAAACAGCCAACTACAGACAATATAAACAGACATTTAGTCAGGCAGGCTGGCAGGCAGGCGGGAAGGCTGGCAGCCAAATATCTAACTAACCAACCAACCAGCCAGCCAGCCATTGAGTTTAAGCATGAATGAACATTATGAAACAAAACGTATTTATGTATGAATGTAATACAACAACATACATACAATTCATAAATTTGTAAATATAGTACATGTTCGTATTATTATAGGTACCTACATTGTACAAGCCAAAAACCTCAACAAAAATAATCAAAGTATCAAATAGAAAGAAGTATGAAAAAAAATAAAAAGAAAACAACAACAAGCGGCACAAAAACATTATATAGCTCATATTTAAACATTTGTTATTGTAAAAGATACTTAAACACCACCACTTAATATTGAACAATCTACAAGATACAAATTATAGACATTTAATGCTCAATCTCTGACTCTTTCTCCCTCTCTCTCTCTCACACGCTTTTTTTAAATTTGTTTGATTGTGTGTGTGGGGCTGTACTCTTGCTCTCTTTCATTCCATTTAGGAAGTTACGGGTACATTTTTTATAATTTATTTAGTACTTTTGTGAGAAAGTGTACCCTTAATTCCCGCTGGCATATAACGGAACTTTAGTACGAACACAAAATTGCTTGGTAGGTAGAATTTTTGAAAGCCGGAAGAGGTTTTACGCAATTGTGTGCAGAGCTGCCGTTTTTGGTTATTTCTAACCAAATTTGGTTACATTTTTTATCAATGTGGAGATGTGAATATTTTTTTCATTTTGGTTACTTTTTTTCTAAAATTATAATACGTACGAATATGTTTTTCTTGATACAATTATTTACGAGCTCGAATAATTTGTACTGTGTACTACGATTTTTTCATTATTTGTTACCAATAAAAAAATCCCTTTCAAATCACCAACCAAATAAATTTTTAAGATTTTTGCTAAGAAAATACTGTCATTTGTGATTTTTATATTAAAAACGCCATGTTCTGAAACCGAAAACAAATGAAGTTTTAATCAATGGAGATTTTTCATTTTTTTTTCTAGATTTTAATGCCCAATTTTCAAGATAGTATTTAAATCCTATTAAGTTAATTTTCATAACAAACTTAAATCGTATTAAAATACAGATTGGTTTTTTGAGTTTTATTTGAAAAGGGTTATTTAATTAAGATAAAAGTATGGTGGCACTACTTAACACAAAAAAAAATATATAAAAAAGTGTATTTATTTACAAGGTGGTCTGAAAAAACAGCTGACTTTTAATGCTTTGCCTGTTGTTGTTGTATTGTTGTGATATTAAGGCCACCTTGCTAAAATATTACAATGGAAACTTAAGTTGAAATTAAGTGTACCACATCGGTGACTTAAGTTTTACTTAAGTTTTTAGTGAAGAAGATAATTTTGTATTTAAAACGATTTTAAAAATAAAATGTGTTTTAATATCAATCCTGAAAATTGGCCATTAGAGTAGTAAAGATAAGTAGTACTTAAAGTAGGAAGTGCATAGAATCATGATTAATCGATTTCAGAAAATTACTGAAAAATTACGCAAAAGTCGTTTTAGTGTTTATAAAAACTTGAAAATAAGTTTAATGTTCTAAATTTTAAGTAAGTACCTATATTGAAATAAATATTTAAAAATACACAAAGGAATTTTAAAGATTTTTCAAAAATACATTGCTTTATCAATATAATTTTTAAATTTATGGAATTTTCTTTAAGAAATGGCTGTAAGTTTAAGAAATTTGAAATTTTACTGTTTATTACTTGTCGGTACCCAATAAAAAAAATTTGGGTTTTTTGAAGCACTACAGAGAAAAAGCGCATAACCAAGCGCTTCCATTAGAGAGCTCTTATAAAGAAAAAATAAAAAAGAATAAAATATGCAAAAAAGCTGCTATTTTAGTGCTGACAACGAAGAAGATTTTAAAGCGAAAAAAATAAAAATATATTATGGTTTATGAAAATGAATGAAAAAAGCATTTAAACAAGTAAAAGCAAAATATTAATGAATATGTTACTTAAGTTAGCCCTTAAAAAAATAACTTTAGGAGTGCTTTGTATGCATGTTAAAAGAAGCGCTTATTGTCAGCAGAAAATAGTCCTCCGAACCGGGAATCAGGCATCCCATCAGCAGGTTTGAGGTATGAATTCATACAAAAAACCTGCTCGTTTTGGAGCACATTTTTACTCAGTATGTATATTTATTTAATGTTTTTTAAGAAAATTATTTGGTAAAAAAACCTTTTGACTGTCAGTTATATATTTTTTCCCCAATGAATGTACGTTACGAAAGGCGAATTTGTTTATATTCGCCATAATATTTTACAATGACTTACAAAATATTTCAAATAGAACAATTTTAAAACAGTTATTTATAATAAGAAATATAAATTTGAAATAAAATTTACAAACAAGAGAAAAAAGTTTTTATAGTATTTTAGTTATATGTAAATTAGAAAATATTTACATTAAATGCATTTCGCATATCGCCAATCGCCAAACGTAAATTTCGACAAAAGGATTAAGAAATCGCCACATTTGACAGTCCTGCAAATAACAACTAAAAATCGAAAAACAATTTTCCATTTTTGTTATTTATAACTGGCATATTAAAAAATATTCAATTTATTAACTTTCAATATACTGAATTTTGTTAGGAAATTTTAATGGGCTTAACTCTTGTAAAATAAAAATAATTTTTTTACGAAAAAAGTCTCAAATAAATAAAATCTTTTAATTAAGTTTCTCGTTATTTGTTTAATATGTTTTGTTTTCTTGATTTATAATTATAATTTTACTATAAACTGCAAATAATAACCTTTGTATTACAACGCAACTTAAAATTAATGTTAATGATTTGCTCAATTAATAAAAGGCATTTGAAATTTGGTTATATATTTTTACATTTTTTAACTTTTTCAAAAATGTTGGTTGTAAAAATTGTATTAGTTGTGTCAGCACTGATTGTGTGTAAAAACTCGCTTCTAGTTGCTATTTACAACTGGATTTTTAATATGAAAAATGAATTAAATTCGGATTTTTTTTTTTATCTAAATAAAACTTAATTTTAAAACGGATTTAACAATGTATACAGGTTGTTTTGTATTTTTTTTTCTATTTGTACCTACATATGCAAGGCGAATTCATAAAGGCGACCGCATCATGAGATAGCATTACGCTAGCTATCCCTTTCTTTTAAAAAATACTATGTATTTTGTTTTTGGAAAAAATTAGAGTGAATGTCAAAATTATTGGTTAAAAATATAAAAGGAATTTCTTTGTTTATGAAATACTTATACAAAATTGCTTTAAAAGGTAAATCTTTTTCCTGTATTGCAAATTTATTGTGGCTCCACGTATTCCTTACGCCTTTTAAAATCCTCTTGTTAATATTTTTGCTTACTTTTTTTTGTTTTATTACATTTAAATAAATTTTTTTTTCTTGATTTAGATTTTAAATTTTAACAAATTTTTTCACAAAATGTAAATAACGCTTGACATTTAGTATACACACAAGGAAATAAACAACAAACAGATGACTCGAAAATATCACCTTTACGAATTCGCCTTGTACATATGTATGTATACCTATAAATTATATGTTTTAAGAAAAATATTATTATTCAACAAAAATCGAGACTAGTTTCATGAATTTTTAAAAATAAAACTCATTTTT
Source organism: Pollenia angustigena (assembly GCA_930367215.1). Classification (NCBI taxonomy): domain Eukaryota; kingdom Metazoa; phylum Arthropoda; class Insecta; order Diptera; family Polleniidae; genus Pollenia; species Pollenia angustigena. Next base: position 148,885,759 of record OV884058.1, read on the forward strand.
TACTGGGTTCATTCTTAGTTGTTTTTCGTTCGTTTCGTAGTTTTAACTAAACTTGAAAGCATTGAAGTTAACTTTAAAGTTAATTTTTTCTAAATCATTTTAAGGTTGGGGTTTTGAGATGTGAATTAAATTTAAACTTTGTTTAGAGTACTCTGAAACTTGGTTATTTCTGGCCAAATGTGATTTTCATTATTATTATTTCATTAACATTAAGCCATTTTTATTGCCGTAACTCTTACTTAATTGGCGAGTGGGGAAAGGTTGATTAAGCTACAAATTGTTCTTGGCATTTTCTCTATAGTTTTTATAAGGTGTTTTAAGCTCTATTTTAAAAATTAAGGGGAATAGTATTGTTGATTAAACTTAAATTAATCATGGCGATTGTACAAATTATTTGCCTTTAAATTATTAGGATAAATAAGTACAGGGAAACTTCACATTGAAATTTAAAAGATGAATTTATATATGAAGTGGTGCTTAAAAAAAAATATCTGTGTGATTTTGACAAAACATCTTAAAATGTTTTCATTCAAAAACATTTATGTTACGTTTTTAAAATTTTGTATTATAAACGAACTTTTTCTTTAATATTGGTTTATTTTATTATGTAATAAAATTTTTTTTAATTCTAAGATAAAATTTTTTTAAGTATAAATGTTTGGGCATTTCTTATTGATCCAACGAAATATCTGAAAAATATCCTTAAAAAATTCTTTCCAATTTGCTTTAATTTTAAGAAAAAAAACTAGTCAAAAAATCTTTTGAATCGAAACAAAGCATAAAAATAAAATCTTTTGCATTTTTCTTGTTGCATCAGGGGTCTTGCAGGTCGCCTTAATTTAAACTTAACTACCTCTGCTATTTGTCTAAAATCGAACACAATTTGATACTAAATATTTTTATTAAATTTTTAACAAGAATCTAGATAAAACTTAAGCATTACTTTAGGCACCATGATTTAGCTGTAAAAAATTTCAAGATATGGTCACACTGATTATTATTAATATTTGTATTTTGTTTTATAATTTGTTTACTCATTGGTTGTTTATTTGACAAAAAACTTATTTTAGTTTAGTAGCACATCTGTTAACGATGTATGTTTGCGCAAAATCAACTTTAACGTACATAGGACCGACAAAAGTTGCAGCAACATAAATGGCTTAATGCTAACAAATAACCAAATTTATACAAAAACATATTTCTATGTAAATAGATTTTCACGGAATTTCTAAAATATTTAACACATAAATATTTTATTTAAAGGAAATTTTGTATAACAATTTTCAAGATTTTTTCTATATAAAATTTTTGTTACGTTTGTCGTTTTGTTTTTCTTTTTTTTTTTTAATAAAATTCGGTTTTCAATTTAAAGTTATAAATACTAAAAACCAAATTTTTAATAAAAATGTGCTACAGCCAAAAATAGCAGACTATTGATTAAGAATTGCATAGTTTTTGTACTCAGTTAAAATAATTTAATTGAAAACAGTGATGCCTTAAAATTTGTTCCTTTTTTTTTACCAAATTAAGTTCAAATTTTTTATAATTTAACTCTAAATGGCATATGGGTACATCCAAAGTGTTGAACGTGACAGTCGTACGCATCAAAAATGCTATAAAATTTTAAACAACAAATTTGTTTACGTTCTCTTAGCCCTTAAATTATAGCACCAATAAAGCACTGTTATCACGCTAAAGTTTGTGGAGGGCGCGATTCGAGGCAAAAGATGATGGCAAAATAAGTAACGTGAAAAAAATAGAAGTAGATTTTGTGGCCATGTATAAAAAGGCGTAATTAAGCGAAACCTGGCACAATTTTTCTTTGGGAATTTTACGTAGCAATGTAACATTAAAATGTCTTTGGTTTGATTCCAAAATCTTCTGTATTTTCTTTTTTTTAAGCCAAAATCTGGGTTGATACGTGACATTTCGAACGTGAAATTTTTTCAATAATAATTGAACAAAAAGTACTACAATTTTTAATTTATAAAATTGACCTTTTTCAAACGTTTTAGTACGTTTTCCAACTAAATTCTCTATTGAATGCATAAAGTTTGAAAAGGAATTGCTCTTTTTGTTTTATAAAATTAAGCTCTTACGCTCTAAATTCAGTCACTTGCTCTCACATTGTCTCTTTACGGTGTTTTTTTTTTAAGTATTGGTATCAAAATACGTATCTATGTTGAATTTGTTGTGTATTTCTGATAGTTTCTGATAGACTGTGTTGTGTTCATGGTATTAGTAAGTATCTGTGTTGTTATTTGAAATGTTGGTGGTGTTGTAGTTGTTGCTGTTAGTATAGTATTGTTAAGTCGTCACAACAAATGTTCATTCACCATCATCATATCAACATCATCATCATCATTATTATTATTATTGCTTGCTTGCTTGCTTGGATTGCCTTGCCTGGCTGTTTGTTTGACTGACAGGCTTGCGATATCGTTGTAGCAAAAAAGTGTTTCTCATATTTGTACGAGAGTATCTGTGTGTTTTGGGTATATGGGTGAGTGAATGAGTGGCTGTGTGTGTTTGAGTTATTGAGGAGCACAGCACGTCAAGTAGTAGTGGTAGTTGCTTTAGTAGTAGTTTTTTTTATTTGCTTGTTTTATTTTTCTCTGTTTTGTTTTTGTATTTTTTTTCTGCATGTTGTTGTAGTTGTTGTATACATGTTTCAAAGCTATGTGTGATGTGTTGTTGTTGCTGTGTGTTGTGTCGTGTTTGTCGTGTAATTCCCATTTGTTGTACACCACCACTTTGTACATGCTCAAGTAACCCATGTTAGTCTACTTTTGACTGTTACGCAGATTGTTCGTTCGTGTCGTCCGTTTGTTTTTTCCCTTCAAAATAAAAAAAAAAAAATTTATATATTTTTCTCAACTAAAATTTAAAACAAAAAGAAGAAATATTTCTACCAGAAAGAAGAAAAATAATAAAAGTAACAGAAAGAAGAAAACGTACGTTCGCACAATCAAAAGAAACAAACCGTCGATACAATTCAGTTTGGGATTTAAAGTGTGAAATTAATAATTTTTGTATGTAAATCAGTCGTTTTTAAAAATAAAAAAATTTTTTTTTCAAATATTTTTTAACCAAAGATTGAAAACGTAAAAAGAAAAATTTACGTAAAAATTTTTATAAAAATATTCAAAACAAATTTTGTAAAGAGAAAAAATGTGCAAATAAATTGCCGCCGGTAAAAGAAAATTCGAAAAAAGTGCAAAAAAGGAAAAAAAAGTTTATCTTTAAAGAAAATGTTTTTATAATAAGAAAATATTAAAAAAAGGAAACCCATAAAAAAGGATTTAAACAATAAAATCCTTTTAATAAAAATTATTTATAGATTGAAAAGCAAAATATTAAAATTTTGTTCAATTTTTTTTTGTTTTACATCGAAGAGTTTATTGTTTAACAATTTGGTTTTTTTGTGTGTGTAAACTCTATATTAAATGACAGTGCACAGTAATGACAGTGGTGTGTGTTTAGTAATGGTGTGTATTTTATTTAATTAAATAATTTTTTTTTAATTTAAGTCTAAGAGACTTCTTAGAAATTCTAAGAAAGAAAATTATTATAAAAGTTGTTGTGAAGCATAATGTGTGTATATATAACAAAAAGTTTAATTGTAACAACGAAAAAATTAAAGGATTTTTTTTTGTAAAGTTTGCTTGGCATTAACTAGTTCGGATTTAGTAAAGTAGCTATGTTTTTTTTTTATTGGAATGGAGTACAACTACAAAATATTAATTTGGATATTGCATTAAAACTTTTTAAAAATTTTTATGGAAATTTTTTATAATTTTAAAATACACAACCAGATATTTTTTGCGGCAAAAGCAATTTTAAATTGTTTCCAAGAAAATTGCACTTCAATATAGAACGTTGATAAAGGAAAATGTTAGCTTTTAGAAAATTTTCTCAAGAGTTGTGCAGAGTTTAGTTGTGCTTTTAAATGACTTATTAGCTCGTTTGCGAAAATCAAATCACAGACTTCTCCAAATCAAAACTTATCCCTGCAGGAAATTTGTGTCAATTGTTCCTAAAGCACTATGAACAGTGAATAGAATATTTTAATAAAATGTACAATAGTGTGATAAGTGAAAACAAGACATATCTCTGTACTGGTGATAAAGTGTAGTTAATCCAGAGGAAAGGTAATTGACATAAAATTAGTCATGTGACTAAAGTTTGTGCGGGCTGATGCTATCTGGTTATATGAACGAGATCTATCTTATTAATATGGTTTACTCGGAAAAATATCTGCTACAGGCATTATTTGTACCGAAATTGAAGGTATCCATTAAGGTTACTTCAATGACCTTTTACAAAGTGTCATAAAGGTGTCAAATAACCCGTTCCTAAAGTGACAAGGCCTCTTCATATAAAGTGTTAAAACTGGAACCGGTCTCTATCAGTAAAAAACTGTCACGTGACAAGTTTAGTGGTAGTTGACTTTCCCTTAGGGTTATCTTATGCTTTGACTGTGGAATTATTAGGTTATCCATAAATTCAAGCATTGAAAGTGATCCATCTTCTCATATTTTTTGAGTTTTGATTTTTAAAATTTTTTCATCTCTTTGACTTAATTTAAATCTAGTTGTGCTTTACACCAAAATACAAAAAAATACATAAATTATTCTGTGGAAACGCCCATTTCCAAATTGCCTTTTAGTTTAAAATGAATTTTTTCAAGGAACTTTGCAACACAGAAAAAAATTTTTGCGCCAGTAAAAGAATTAATCAAAAATAAAATCAGTTTTAATTAAATATTTAATCAGGTGAATAAAACTTTTAATCAATTGTATTAAATGTTTATTTGACAATATTTCGATTAAACGTTTAATTCATTTAATTAAATGTTTAATTAACCTGATTAAATATTTAATTAAAACTGATTTTATTTTCGATTAATTCTTTAACTGGCGCAAAAATTTTTTTCTGTGAATATTTCATTGCTGGCTCTATATTTAAAAACTAGATTAACTTTCCATTTAAGTTAGTATATATATAAAATCAAAACTTATTTACTTACAAAATAACACTTTAAACCACCAAACATTCTGTCTAAAAATTCTTTTTTTCCTAATATTGCTTTCTGTATTTTTCTGAGCAGATTTCGCTTAAAAAAAGGTATGAAAGGAATTTGATCAAGGGAAAATAGTATTTGCCGAATACAGCCTTTAGTTTAGGAAATGGAGGGGGGGGGGTCACATATCGAAAATTCCTTCGGGACATCTTCTAAGCCAAATTTATGGCTTTAGAATACTAGTCCTTGACTAGGTCTTATAAACAACCTAACTAAATTCTCTGATCTCTGACTTATGCAAGGAACTCAATTTTTTGTACTATACGGTATATATTTCGAAAGTTAGCAACCGATATCTTTTTCAATACAGATCCCGTTTAAAATTGATTTGAAATAACATTTACCTTATGCCTCGGCCGTGTTTATTATAAGTTTTCATAGAACTTCTTTTTAGTTACATATATAAAAGGCCTAACCATTATGTGCTTAAGTTGGCTTAAGCAAATGTGCGAATACATTTGCTTATCATATTGAACTTAAGAAAATTTTTCGTTAAGTTTTATTAAATTGTCATTTGCTTAAGCAAAGTGCGAAATTGATCGCAAAATTCTTACGGAATCAAATGTTTATTGTTTTTTTTTTTAATTCATCTGAGAGAATTTTTTAATTTTTGACAGTAGGTCAAGCACGGCTATGCAAATTATGGTTGGGCCTTAAGGCTGCTAAACATTCAAGACGAAAGGAAAGAGTAAATGCATTATTTGTGAGTTTGTTAATCAGCGAGTAAAACGGAAAGAGGGAGAGCATACGAAATATTTAAAAGGTTGCAAAATCTAATTTTATGAACACGAATGCATATTCAAGAGAAAATTACAGAAACATTCTGCAGCAAATGTTTCATAGTGTGAACGAGGATTCAGCATGGATATGTCTTAAAGGTTGTCAAATTTTATTAATCAAGTTTCGTAAATTTAAAAGAAGTTGGTATTTGTTTTTCTATAAATAAAAAAATAAAAAGAATTGATCTCATGAACTCACACGAAATTTTTTTTTTTATAAATTGAAATGAATTCCACATCAAAAGAAGTAGGAAAATACTCTCGGTAAAGCCCGAGCATATGATAATCTGCTCCACTGAATTAAGAGAAAAATTTCCCAGAGCTTTCCCTATTTGGGACTCACGGACAAGAATGGATCCGTCTGAACAAAATTATGTTATAAGATTTATGTAAAAATTCACTGTGCCGAACATTATTTAGATTTTTTCAACTATATAAGATTTTTTTGTCATTAAGTGGGGGTTGCATGGGACATATGGTCAATTCTGGACCTACCAAAACAATATTTTGGCACCTCATAGTAGCTATCATTTAAGGTAATGTTGCCATATCGTATCTATGTCTGTACCTACATTTATACGATAGTTATGGCATTATACACTATTTCCGTGAGTAGTGCTTTTATAAAAGTTTTTGTCAAATATGAACCGATTCCAATAAAGTTTGTAAAGCTGATTTAGATGGCAATGAAATCAATATAAACAAAATTTTATCCAAATACCAACTTAATAAGATGATCACAAAGACTCTATTTCGGAAAGAAGCTTGTATGGGACCTATCAGAAATTTGCGACCGATAGTCACCATTTTCAATAGGCGTGGTCCTTGTGACATGTCCTTGTGACATGTCCTTGTAATGCCAGACTTTCAGTCAGCTGGACGGATGGACATCATTAGATCGACATAAAAAGTAATGCCGAGTCGATCGGCATACTAAAAGTTAGGTCCACACCTTTTTTTTAATATGTTACAAACATCAGCACAAATGCATAATACCCTCTCCACTATTGGGGTTTTGGTATAATTACAAATCTAATCAGTTTTAATTGAAATAATAAATACATATTTTCATTAAAGTACTTTAACACTCAACATCAATAAATTGTATAAATTTAACATGAAAACTAAATGTTCACAAAATGGCGTATTAAAAAACAAACAAAAAAAAATTCAAAATATTTATCGTAAATCATTAAAAACAAAACCGTAAAACATGAGCTAAACAATAAAATTTTGAAAAAAAAAAAAAAAAAAAAAACAAAGTCTAAAAATGGGGCGTTCTTTCGGCCAATTAAAATTGGTTTGAGGTGAATTCGTAACATGAACCAAAGTACTTGTTGTTATAACACAATGTTCTTTTTTATTTTTTTTTTTTTTTGTAGAATTAAATGTTATTTTTTTGTTCTTAAGGTATTTCACACTTAACAAATATTTGACAAAAAAAAAAAAAAAAAAAAAAAAAGCGAAAAAGCGAGACCACTAAATTGATTAAACTTTAGCTTTCTCTTTAACAATTTTTTTTTATTTTCGAATTACTTATGTATCATTATCAAAAGAAAAGGAAGTATAATGTAGCTTATAGTGTATATGGAGTGTCTGTTTGAACTTTTGCTAAAACAAACAATTGTTAATTAAAACAAGTGGTTACGTGTGGGACGCTTAATATTTGTAAAGTGGGACCATAGTTTAAATTTTTTTTTTTTTATATAATTAAACTTGTTTTTCAGTTTTGATTGCATTTTTTTTTTTTTGCAAAATTGTTACTTTGCCAACAGATTTTTACACAGGTTTTTTAAGTTTCTAGTTCGCTACTGTGTTGTTTGTTAGAAAAGGCAAACAGACGGACAGACAGACGTACTGTGTTTCCTCAAATAGTCAACAATATGATGTCTTAAAAAAATACATTGTTTTATCTTGAACCAATTTAACCAACAAGTTGTATGTATTCAAAATATACTAAATAATTGTCATGTAGTAGCATCGAGAAAAAAAATATACAAAAACCATGTTCTTGCTACAACAAGGTGATTGTAGAACGTTTTTATTTTTTTTTTTCTTATTTCAAATGCTTTCAATTTAATTGATTTTAATCGAAATGTATTCCTGAAATAACATCTACACTAAAGAAACAAGTTGTAAAATTGAAATTCTTTATTTCGTAGCGGAAAAAAAAACATTTTTAAACATTTTCTTCTGTGTTAGTTTTAATTATATTCAAATTAAAATTGTTGCCAAAATTAAACAAATAAAGTTCATTATTTGCTCTTATCAAAAGCTATTAATATTAACAAACTACAGGAAATTTATGGGACTTAGTGCTCCCAAAAAGATTTTATAGAATTTCAGGCGCAATAATGTTTAAATTAAATAACATCGTAAGATTTTATTTCTATTTATGAAAATAAACAATTTTTTTTTTTTTGGATTATTTTCTTATAAAAGTATTATTTGATTTCAATTGCCATAAACAAACATCAAAAACTGCATGTTATGGATAAACAAATTGTTATGTTATAGAAAAATTAATAAAACTTTAAGAATTTTTCTTTAATTTTCATGCAGATAAAAATAAGATTTGCTTTAAAATCAGAGAGTTCCTTAAATTATTCTTATATGGCCTGTGAAATAATTTATTAAAATAATGATCGTTTTGTACAGTAAAGTGTGTTTAATATTCTTTGTTTAAGCTTAACTGTAATACAGTGGAATCTCTCATAACCAAACACGGAAAAGATCAGTGAAATGTATGCGTACAAGGGGACGCCCTTTGAAAAGAACTTTAAACTTTCTCAATGGACGGCTAACAAGGCTAAGCAATAGTGTCCGTTAAAACGGGGTATTCACCTAAAAATTTATCTGTTAAGTGAAATTGCAATGTAATTTCGATATCCCTTAACAGGTTTTAAGAATATAATTTTAATAATTTAATTTAATTATTCAAAATTCCATAATTGTTGCATACTTTAAGGGGAAAACACCATTTTTTTTCTTATTTTATACATCTCAAAACATTTTCTTAAGTAAATTATTTAAAAACAAACATGAGTGCTATATTCGGCTATGCCGAATCTTATGAATTTCTAGTTAAGCCCAATGCGTTTTTTACCTTTTCCTGTAGCTAATCTATTTTGTGTTTAAATGGGAGTTGCCACGCCTACTTATCGAATAACACCCATTTTCTGTAGTGACAAGCCAGCTATGTTTACGAAACTAGGTAAATTTTTTTCCCTTAACTCTCCAGATATCCGGAAATGTATTTTGTGCCACTCCCACCCCTCACATCCCGCTCACAGTAGATAGGTTGTGTATTGGTAGCCCAGCTTTATGTACGAAATTTGGACAATTTTTCTCTTACCGTTCCAAAGAAAGATAAATATACTTTGTATCACGCCCACTTCTTCAACCCAGCCCACATTTCGTCGAATGTTGTGTATTGATAACCAAGATGTTTGTTCATAATTTGTAAACTTTGGTTCTTACCGTTCTCCAGCTCTACAGATATCTATAATGTCTTTGTACTACTACGCCCCGTTCTACAATTTTTCAAAGGTTGTGTGTTGATAGCCCCGAAACTTTGACTCTTGCCGTATATACAGAAAAAAAAAACAGCAACAATGCATTTATGGGTAAAATTAGAGCCGTCGTGTTCTTTTTTGCTCATAGCTCAGCGAATTGTAGGCCGATCAGGCTGAGTTTAAATAACAAAATTTAACAGAGTATATGTACACAGAAAAAAATATTTCACCAATTAAAGCATAAATCAAAAATAAAATCAGTTTTAATTAAAAATTTAATCAATTGAATTAAACGTTTAATCAAGTGCATTAACCGTTTATTTAAATGAATTAAATGTTTAATTGATATTATTAATTTCTTTACTGGTACAAATTAATATTATTAATTAAACGTTTAATACATTTGATTAAACGTTTAATTCACTTGATTAAACGTTAATTCACTTGAATAAATTTTTAATTAAAACGGATTTTTATTTTGATTAATGCTTTAATTAGAGAAAAAAAATTTTCTGTGTAACATAAAATAAAACAACCTAGTCTTCATCATTTTTAAGGTCTTCGAAAAACTAATTTCTACATCAGATGGACATCGTTTAATCAACTTCGCTACTCATAAGGACCCTTTATAAGTAGGGTCTAACTTATATATGTACACCTTTAAAAAAGGTTTCAAATGGATTTGTTTTAATCCTTAAAAAATATACTCCTAAATACATTAATAGTATTCTAAACAATTATTGTGAGCCAAGCTGATTAAAATGCAGCCAAATCAATGTTATTTGTTTCGCAACAAAGTTTTGAAGTCATTACAAATTAATATGTTAAAATTAACCAAAGCATACTTTATGGTTTAACTTTAATGTTAAACAATAGTTAAAAGCCAAACATTTTATAACAACTGAAAAATTTATTTTTGAACTTAAAGATTTTCGGCCTTATGCAGTTAGCCAATTAACATTAAGCCGAGCAAAACTGTATGGTATGGGCTTAATGTATTGGTTAACTTATGTAAACTTTAAATTTTTTTGTACAATATAGTTTGATTGGAACTTGTTTAACTTTAAGCATTAACTTGAATAAATTGAAATACATACACATTATTTACCGCCTTACTGCATACCGGTTACAAGCATTTCTTAGACTAGTTTTTAAAATAGTACTTATTTTTTGTTTATTAATGCCCAATTTTCAGGATAGTATTTAAATCTATGTATATTAAGTTAATTTTCATATAAACTTAAATCGTATTTAAATACAGATTGATTTTTTTAGTTTTATTTGAAAAGTCTTATTTAGTTAATATAAAAGTATTGTAGCACTACTAAAAACAAAAAAAATATCATAAAAAAAGTTTAATTATTTGGCAAGGTGGTCTCAAAAAATAGCTGATTGTTATTGCTTTGACTGTTGTTGTTGTATTGTTGTCATATTGAGGCCACCTTGATATATTATTCCAATGGAAACTTAAGCTAAATGTAAATGTACCACATCGGTTAATTAAGTTTTATTTAAGTGTTTAGTGAAGAAGAGAAATTTGTATTAAAAACGATTTTAAACATAAATGTGTTTCAATATCAATCCTGAAAACTGGCCATAAGAGTTGCAAATACTAATTAAAATTTTTTTTTTTTTTTAAGTAACTTTGGCGTTCAGCCCGTTGCGGTGAAACACACCTGGTTCTCTGACCAGAATAGAACCCGCGACCCTCACACTGATGTATTAGCACACTACCAATTAGCCTACCTTGGCAACCAAATCTAATATAATATTAATAAATTCTCTTGAAAATAATTCTTTCTAAATGAAGCAGCAAAACAAAAATGATTTAATTAAAACTAAATTTGTAAAATTTTAATCAAGCTTCAAGTGTATCGATGAAAGGAAAATAGTTTTTATTTCCGAAGTTGTATAGTGTATATCGTTACTTAAAACGCAAAAGGCCTTAACTAACAAAAAATTTAAAATCGACTTTTTCATTAAAACTGATGCATTACATCAACACAAATTACCACAAAATGGATTCTTATTGGCAAAAAACAAAAGCCCTATCTACAGAAGATTATATGGTAAACGATAAAAGGCCTAACTAACAGTTTGCATAATATGCATCATTGGTAGATTTACCAAGAAAAATAAAAAAAATAAATTGTACACAGTTTAAAGAGATTTGTGAAATTATAATTTTAAATGGTTTTTGCTTCTCCTGTTGAATTCCAAATCAATAAAAATGTAAGATAGGGCCTTTTGCGTTTTAAATAAATTCAATAAAGTAAACTTTTCTAATTAACTATCGATAAACCCGCTTAAGGACTGTTTAAATTGTTTAAAGTCCACCAATATTGCAAAAAAAAATATATTTAATTATCATCTTTTAAAGTTAATTTAAAATGTTTACACCCGTATTAAAATGTTAACACCCGTATTCTAAACTAAAAATTTTAGTTTTAGGAATTTTTAAAATTTTATTTTCAAATTGTTTTTAAAGTATTTTTATTTAAATGTTTTTAATATCACAAATAAAAGAGCAGAAACGGTTAAACACTGTGCAAATATCCACACAAACATTTTAATGGTGTTCACACAAGCAGCTTGTGTAGTTTTGTTGTCCCTTTAGGCCTTTTTTATTTATTTTAAATTCATTCCCCCGTATTCATAAAGAATTATTAAATTTAACAAACGTTTATTAATATATATAATTTTCATAGTAAATTTGTTCTTTAAACCTTAATTAAATTCAAAAAATTTTTAGGAACACGGGCATTTAACTTTAATTTGATTAAATTTTTTTTTTATTGTCAATTTCTAGGCTTAATTAAATTAAAATTTGTTGTCTTCTTTTAGGTGTTTACAAAATTAACTAGTACTTAGCTTTGCCTTTGTAAAGTTTTATGAAAAATAAGAAGAAGCAATGAAAATATTTTGCATACTTAATGAGAATCTTAAGAAATTAAGTTTCATTTTTTAAAGTCATTGTTTCTGATAAAAAATAAGTAGTAACTCTTGGTTCCTTTTAGTCTTGCAATGATCATAGGGAAGCCACAAGTTGGTTCCAATATTCTCGATCATATGCTCACTGTTTTATTTCATTCAAATGAAGGTGCAGTTTGGACATTTCATTTATTACTTGGCGTTTGCAGGTGTGCAATGGTCATCCTGTGCGACGATTGCCTTCAGGATTCCAGTATACAGCTTGTTTTGCAATATCGCCTTATGATTTATGCAGAGTATGCCCGATCCAGCACCATTTACGTAGGCGGCTTTCAAGTATGACAGGATGCTGATTAGTTCCTGACCATAAACGATTGTTGGACATTGTTGCGTGCAAAGACACACGTATGACTTTTTCAAGAATTTGTTAATAAATACTCAAAATGTGCAGTCCATTTAAGTTCATATCTTTTTTTGCAGCATTCCAGGTCTCACAATCTAACAAGTTGGTTTTTGTGTTAAAATTAAGTAGGCTTGGCTTTGTCCGACGTGATATATAAGACTAGTTCCAGACGGGGTTTAGCTGACCTAAACCAAAAATTTTCCATACAAATTTCAATAAATATCGAAACTTTAGAAATCATTAAAATCCATGAATCATGGATTTTAAGTCCGGGATCACACTATGAAAGTTTTCTTTCAGAAAGTTTGAGTTTATGGGTGAGAGAGGAGAAAAGAAAAACATTTTCTCTTCCTCTCTCACCAATAAACTCAGACTTTCTGAAAGAAAACTTTCATAGTGTAATCCCGGACTAAACAAAAATTCATATTTAAATAAATTGCAGAAATCGGCCAATAGTCAAATTTCCTTGGTCCTTTTTTAAAATAATTTTCAATTTAAATGTTGTCCTATTGCCTTCGATGCAAAACTCTCTAAAATATCTTGAACACTTAAAAACGATTTATTTTTGGTGTTTAATTTTAAAATGTTATGAGCTGATTAGTTTAGAGATTAAAGGCGGCAATTTCGTTTTAAGACATTTTAGGGCAGCTAAACAAAACTTTTGAAATGACAAATAAACAAAGAAACAAAACCAAAAAACTGTTAAATTTATCTCACAATCTCGAAAAGATTAAATATAAACAAAACGCCGGTTATTAAGACCAACCAATTCACATTTCCAAACAAATCAATGAAAACAGAACTACTCCACTTATGAAAAAAAATTTGTTTAAAACCATAAAAACTCAATACGTTTTTATAAAAGAATTGATAAAATTAAAAACGAAAATCATATTAAATGCAACAAAAAGTGTCGACAACAAAATAAAAAAAAATAAAAATCCAAAAAGAAAACGAAACTCTACACAGGAGAACTAAATGGCTGAACATTTTTCTATTTTGTGTTTGTGTTTCTGTTTATTTTTTTTGTCTTTAAAAAAGTTACAGTTGTAAAAAAAACCTCTTTTACAGCTAAATGAGACAGAGACTGCATTTGTAGCGACTGCATGAAGTGGTTGTTAAAACAATCGTTGTATAATTTCAAATCATTGATGTCAATCGTTAAATTTTTCGATATCAATAAAACCATACTCGCTCGTAGGTGCTGTTACCAGGCAGCCATAAGCAAAAGCCAAAAGGTATAGGGCCCTCTTACAGCTAATGATGGCTTAAGGGAAAACTGAACTGTTAAGGGGGGTCTTGTCGAGGAACATGATTTGTCGGCTTTCATTAAACGTGAAGAACAACATTTAATTGTAAATTGTATACTTTAGATGTTTAATCACTGATATTTGTATTTACCCAAGCCAGAAAATAAGTAGTGATTTGTTTTATATTTATTTATAATACTACCAGAGAGTTATAAAGAAATAGCAACCCTTTTTTTGAAGTACAAGACCAGTTGACACTTTCTTATCATTTAAAACTATTGACAAGCAGAAAAATAGTTACAAAAGATAAGCTTTTTATTATTTATTGGTATTACATGAAGTAGTTGTTTTCTTAAATATTAATTAAAAAAATGTATTTGTTTGTTAAATAAGTATAAGATTTAGTAATAATAATTAAATAATGTTTTTCCTGTTTATTTGGTTTTCTTTCAGAATGCCGTTTCAACTCGACCAAGTGCATCGCCCACCTCCACACAAATACCTTTGCATCAAAGCCTTCAAACGCAACCCACAAATTTAAGTACCAGCCATACGAATAGCACACAACAACAACAACATCACCAGCAACAAACTTCACTTTCATTAAACGCTACTGCAGTTGCCGCCGCCGCCGCTGCAGCAGCTGCTGCTGCCGTTGTAGCCGCCGTGCCGTCTTCAACCGCTTCCCTAACCACGCCCTCTGTTGCCAACGCAATGGCTGTAACATCAACTGTACCGCCGGGCGCGCGTTCCGTCTCACCCGCCACACCATATAGTTCTTCCTCGTCGGCTTTAACATCGACCGGCCCCGGCTCGGGTGCCGGTGGTCCACCTCCCACATCAGTATTACCTGGCCCCTTGGCACCTGGTTCAACGGGTGCTCCCCCACCGCCACCACCACCAGGAGGACCGGGTGCTCCCTCATCCGGTAATCGTTGCTGTGATACGGGTCGTACAATCTACACAGATCCTGTTAGTGGTCAAACGTTATGCTCCTGCCAATACGATATGTTAAGTTATCAAAGACTAGCTGCTGCCGGTGGCTTAGTAGCCGGACCAGGTGGTGTGCCACTGAGTGTGTATCCAGAGGGAATGTCAGCGTATCTATCGGGGATGGGTGCTGAACAGCCACAGTTCTATGCAAATCCGGTAAGTGTTTTTTTGTTAGTTTTTTTTTAATAATTTTGATTTTCAATATCCTGCGGAGAATGATTTAGAAAGATCTCTAAAAATGTAAAGCACTGTTTTTTAACAGTAAAATTATAAGAAATTTAAAAGAAAATTTTAGACAATAAAGGGTCTTGTCTTGGCAAACATTAATAACCGCAAACAATATCATCCAAATCGCCACCACGGCTACAGGGCCCATTACTTTTCATGAAATATCTATCTATCGCCAATTCGCACAGTCGCTGCTGTATATCCGTGATAGCTTCCCGAATTCCATTTAAACATATTGAATCGATCGTGAACCATTGGCACGTATCCC
The DNA here is from genome assembly GCA_930367215.1 of Pollenia angustigena. Lineage (NCBI taxonomy): Eukaryota > Metazoa > Arthropoda > Insecta > Diptera > Polleniidae > Pollenia > Pollenia angustigena. The sequence continues at coordinate 148,901,209 of OV884058.1, forward strand.
CAAAGAAAAAAATTCTTAAATTACAAGAGCACGTCGGCCAATTGCGATCGCCTCTTCTAGAAATCCTATGGTCAGGAAACTTTTAATGCTAAAGAATCTTTTGTATTTTTACTTGTGTGTTAACTGAACTTTGAAAGCCTTAAACCCAAAGTCTTAATGGACTTTCGTTTATGAAATGCTCAATTTTACAGATGGACAATCCTCGGTTTTCATGCTGTGGTCGTTGAAAACATTTTTTCAATCGTTCATTTCTTTATCAATGTAAAAAAGAAACACTATAGAACATTAAAATAGAATGTATGCATACAGAACCACTACAATTGTTCTGTTTTATAACAACATATAGTGTTCGTTACTTTCTTGAAAATAGTTACAAACGCTATGAAGGGTTGCGTTCGTATACACAAACACTACAAAATTACAAAAATGTGAGTTTGTTGAGCCAGTGTAATGTGTGGCCATGTTGCTTTATGGTTTGGAGTTTTGTCCCAAAATTATCCCAATTTTCTATTTAATGGCAAATAAAATGTTCCTCTTTACCTTGTGTGGTCTTAAAAGTTGCTAATTTGGAAATTTTTTAAATGAAATGATTTGTGTTTAATGCAAACAATAGTTTTTTTTTAAGTAGATTGTATTATTTTTTTAGTTTTAAATGATTTTTTTTAATAAAAATTCTAGGAATTTTTAAAATTGTTGTGACATTTTTTAACTAGAAGTTGTCTGGCTCGTGCTGTTTATTCAAGTTGTTTTGTCGAAAAGGGGTTTTCCTTTAAACAAAAAGTCTTTCAAACATGTCTTGTACTAAAAATTTGACATTTACAGAAACACTTACATCTACTAAACATATGCATACATACAAATAAACAAGAAACATGTTGTAGAACTCTATTCAAATGTCAACTGTTATACATCAAAAAAAAAAAAAAAAAAAAAAAAAAAAAAAAAAAATATTTAAATATTTTATTTCTTAAGTATAAATTTGTAAGCAAAAAATTTATGTTTTCGCCAAAAAAAATTTTCATTTATTTAATGTTTATTAAGTTTGTGTCATTGTTTTTTTTTTAATTTTTATTATTTAGCGTGTTTTTTTTTTCAATATAACAAATTTTATATCAAGATCGTTAAATATTTTTTTCTGGTCTTTTTCTTAAGCGTTTTTAAACACCTTTTGTGACCAGTGAGTAGAAAAAAAAAAATAATTTGTTTGCCGTCGATTTGCAAAAAAAAAGTCGGAAAGCTAATTTATTGATTTTAATTTAATTTAATTATTTTTAAACATTTTTGTGCATATAATTTGTTATGCAAATTATTTTCTGTCTTTTTTTTTTTTATTATTATTTAAATATCAAAAGGAACAAACAGGGATGATAAATGAGAAAACCAATATCGTACCAACGAACTTTTAAAATCGTACTTTTTCGGCCCCAATAGTACTAAATTTTTTTTTATAGAAAGCAAAAAATACAAGATCATTAATTATACATAATAAAACAATGTTTTCGCTTCGAAAGCACATCGCGATTTTTGTTCCATAAGTCATTCCAAGAAACTTTGCCAAAAAAACTATAGGTCAAAAATTAATTTCGAGCCCCAAAATATTCAAGAATAGAGGCAAACAAATTGTATATTTTGTCTAGCCAGATTATTATGTGGTTTTTAGGGTCTAGAAACCCATTTATTTTTAATTTTGATTGCCGCCAGAGAGCGTTTTCATACACTTTTTAGAATTTATCGTCTTCTTGTTGACGAATATTTCTCAAAATGCAATCTCGAATCCTAGTAATTTTTGGGAATACAATTGTAGTGGGGAATGTAAGAAAAGAAAAATTCACTGTTTATTGTTGATGTTTTTGATAATTAGTATTGTGGTTATTTTGTTGAACTATTTATGGTTTTTAATCCAAATTTTTAATATTTTTAATTAGGCTTAAGTTCATGAAATTTAATTTTTATTAAATTATTTTTATGAAGAAAGGAATTTTACAACATGAAAATCAATCAAAATTGTTATTGATAATCCTTCATTCTTGACGTGGCTCGGGCTCGAACCCTGGCCGGCAGGTTACCATGACATGTTTCGATCGCAACCACTCGATCTCCTCAGATGAATTTGCCGTCTTACACTCGCAGCCATCGACGACTGCTGACGTCACTAGTCAAACATCAATCCTTAAACCAAATTGTATTTTTTTTAACATTTGGTAGATCGAAATTTGCTTTCCTGAATGATTATCCATTTTAATCGATTTTACATGTTTTTTCCTTTACTTCTGTTTTTTCGTACTTTCGTCAAGAATTTTTCTTGGACGGCAAATCCATCTGAGGAGATCGAGTGTTTGCGATCGACACATGTCATGGTAACCTGCCGGCCAGGGTTCGAGCCCGAGCCACGTCAAGAATGGAAGATTATCAATAACAATTTTAATTAATTTTCATGTTGTAAAATTCCTTTCTTCATAAAAATAATTTAATGAAAACGTGGAAGGTTTTAAGAAAAGAATATATATGTTAGAAATGTTACAAATAAATAATGTTCCATTTAAAGAAAGGATTAATTTTAAAAAAGATACTGAGGGCTTAGCTCAGATTTATAGATATTTATTGAATAAAAATTAATAGGTTGACGAAAAGGGAAATAGGTTTGGAAATATGGTTGTTTTCTAAAATAAAGTTTAGATAGCTTAAGTTAGATTTGTTAAAAATTGTTTGACGAAAAAGGGAAATATTTTAAAATTGTTTTTTGTTTCCTCTTTTTAATTTTGAATTTTTTAATTTTTTGATTTTATGATATGTTATAGTTGAATGTTGAAAAATTTTTTGAAATTTAATTTTAATTTTTAATTTTTATTAATTGTCAAACATAATTTTTGTTAAAATATATCCTGAAGAAGATTTCCAAAGGAAATCGAAATATCGATAATTAAAATATACCAAATATTTAAAATAGAAGTGACCTTAAGCTCAAAAATTAATAAAGAAGAAAAACATTTTAAAAAAAGGTCGAAGAAATTAGAATAAAATTTTTAATGAAAATTAAATTTCATGAACTTAAGCCTAATTAAAAATATTAAAAATTTGGATTAAAAACCATAAATAGTTCAACAAAATAACCATAATACTAATTATTGTTAAAGCTAAGGCACGAGCTCTATGTGTACATTTGTCCTTCAAGTTGTGCTGAAAAAGGTCAACAGAAAAGAGAAAGACAAAATGAAAAAACAAAAAATGTACTTGGACTTCAAGAAAAATTCTTGACAAAAGTTCAAAAAAACAGAAGTAAGGAAAAAACATGTAAAATCAATTAAAATGGATAATCATTCAGGAAAGCAAATTTCGATCTACCAAATGTTAAAAATACAATTTGGTTTAAGGATTGATGTTTGACTATTGACGTCAGCAGTCGTCGATGGCTGCGAGTGTAAGACGGCAAATCCATCTGAGGAGATCGAGTGGTTGCAATCGAAACATGTCATGGTAACCTGCCGGCCAGGGTTCGAGCCCGAGCCACGTCAAGAATGAAGGATTATCAATAACAATTTTGATTGATTTTCATGATGTTTTTGTTTAAACTTTGATATTGTTACAAGTAGAACTGTTGCTTATAATTCTTATACGCTTAACAGTTTTATTTGGTTTAATATATTTAGTTTTTCTAAAATCTTTGGACGAAGTTTCCTGACGATCTGGCCTTAGCAACAATAAATTTCAGTGTTCTTATCAAGAATTAAAATTGGGAATTAATCACGACAAACAAAATCTCAAAAAGCGTTCTAAAAATATGTGCATACGAGCATCTTCGGATAACAATTTTCAATATGTACTGCAGAAACAGGAAAGGAGTAGAAAATCCGAATATAATAAAATTTAATTAAGCGCTTGTAAAATCTCCTTCAAACTAATTCGGAGTAAAATAATAATGGAGTGGGCTCCCACTGTTCCAAAATTCTGTTGATTACTTCTTGACGTGACAATCATCTTGTTGACGAATAGTCGTCTCTTCTACTATGTATAACTTTTGCAGAAGTGGTTTCCTAACTTTAAAAACTTGTCAATATCATCAGAAAATGCACGCTTATATGCTGCCGCTGATACTAAATTTAGAATGAGGCATAAGCAATCGTTAAATGAGCATGTGCAAAAATCTATTCACAATAGCGGAGTTCAGTGTCTGGTGAAAATGGTCTTGCAAAAGAACAAATGCAAAATATCACAGCTGTTTTGTTAAATCCAACAACAAAAAATTGAGTTCCCGTTAGATTTCATAAAAAAGCTACGACATTTTCGCAAGACTGTTTGCACCAAACACTAAACTCCGCTTATATTCAATGGACAGTAAATACGAGTTGTCATTTTATATCAATTATAAATATGTCCATAGGTTTGAAAAATTTGGAAATAGTACCAAATGAGTCACGGGGATACCAGCGTACTTTTTAGCTTTGGATTGTACCAAAAAAAGTACAATTGTACCAACTTTATCAACCCTGGGAACAAACAATCAGCAAAACTTTTATTTGTTAATTTGCCTAGAGCAAAAGAGAGCGAGAGAAAGAAACCTAGATTGGCAGCAGAGTTGCCGTTAAAAGATTTAAAACGGTATTTAAAATAGAACCTTCAGTGGGAGTCCATTCATCTAGATCAGTTGCGTTTCTCAAGTTTTAACATGGAGTACGTACGATAAATAATTTTGGGCAGTGATATTTTCGAAAAAACTCATTGATGTAGCTGAACGAAGCTCTTCTATGAGGCAAAGTAAACACTTACGAATTTGTATAAATTTGATAATTTTTTGATATTGAAGTTTTTGAAATTTAATTAGGGTTAAGTTCACAAATTTAATTTTCATTAAATTATTTTTAGTGAAGGAAGGAATTTACAACATTAAGGCCCGTTTTCACAACTTACCGATAGCTACAGCTAGGATTTTATCGGCCGTATAAAAAGTGTTCCATTATTACAACTTTACTTTTAAAAACCTGGTAGGATGAACCTTAATCTACTTTATTGCTCACGTTAAAGTAAAGTTTTAATAATGGAACACAATTTATAAGGCCGATTAAAGTCTACTTTTAGCTATCGGTACGTTGTGAAAACGGGCCTAAATAAATAATTTTTTTTTTTTTTTTTTTTTGATAATTTAATTTTGACTGAACACGGGATTGAGTTCAGGTGGAATTTACATTCTTTGCCGTTATACCGTTTGGACCACATCAGCTCCTGCCAGTCTATAGTCAAGCATCAATCTTTAACCAATGGTATTTGTGGATCGAAATTTGCTGTAATTGATTATCTATTTTCAAATTTTTTTATTTACTTCTGTTTTTTGATATAACAAATTTTTTATGTTACTGAGCTACCAACATAAAAGCAGCAAGCATTTATATGAAACAAAACCTTAGAACTCAAATTCAACATTTCGCAGCTGGAAAATCTTATTTGACAGATCGCCTTGTCAGTTTATTTTATTGAAAATGTATGGGAAATATACACAGAATAAAATATTTCAAGAAAATTTTTATCAACACAGTATGTTTAAAATAAAATTTTAGGTCAACAAACTTTTAATTTGATTGAATGAAAAAATTTACAAAAATTACATTTAGCAAAATAGCACTCAATAAAACATGTTTAATAATGAAATAATTAAATAGTTCTTCATATTCAATAAAAAAAAAAAAATATTTGAATCAAAGTAAAAACAGTATTTATTCAACTCTTATCTATTTTGTTATAGCTCATAATTCTCATTCGCTTCACAGTTTTATTTGTATAATGTCTTTAGTTTTTCCAAAGTCTTTGAAAAAAGGTTTCCTGATGATCTGGCCTAAGCAACAAGCGAAATGCGCATAGGAACTAGCTTATTCACCCACAATAACTTTAAGTGTTTTTGTCCAAGAATATAACTGGGAATTAAGAACATCGTAATTATTGAATAAATAAACAAAAACATTCGATAAACATTATGTTTGATTTATTCTTAACTAGCTGACCCGGCAAACGTTGATTTGCCTAGAAAAGTATTGTTTTTGTGTATATTTAGAATACAGATACAGAATCAGGTACAGGGAATATTCGGTGCAGATAATTTATCTTTATTTACAAAAAAAAAAAAAAAAAAAAAGAATATGAAAGAGAATATCATTGAAACACTTTGTGATAAACAATATTTTTCGTTTTGTTGTCAGGTGCGAAAATGAACAAAGAGGATGGCTTTCCGACACGGGAACATGCGACATAGAGTTGACCGTGTGAAAAACAGTCGTTCTCCAAATTTAGGCCACAAACACTCAATGATTGCCCCTGGGATTTGTTGATTGTCATGGCGAATGCGAGACGAGTTGGAAATTGGATTCGTTTAAACTCAAATGGCATATCGGTTAGGATCATTGGAATTCTCGGAATGAGAACTTCCTCTCCTTTAAACTTTCCTTTTAGCACTCCATACAAAATGTATGAGAAAATGAATTTTCTTTATAATTTCTTTTTTCTGGAATATTTTAGTAATGTTTTTGCTAACAGATCAAAGCATGATCAATTGCATAGCTTACGATTTGATTCATTTTCAATGGCACTTCTTATCGGAAATTGTTCATACCAACATAGAAACCTTTCCCGGCTCATGCGCAACAACTTTACTTAAGACCATAGCATGATCAAATGATATAATTTATTTGAGTAATTTTCAATGGTGCCACACAGTTTATGATTTAACTCATTTCGAGTCATTTTAAGTCGCGCCACCTGTCTGAAATTAGTCATTTAAACTTATAAACCTTCGCCGGCTCATGCTCAACAACTTTGCTAAAGATCATAGCATCGTCAAATGCAGAGTTTACGATTTAATTCATACTAAGTAATTTTCAATGGCGCCACCTATTTCTTCTTACTTGGTCAGAGAGCATTCCGGATTGGTACGAATCATCGAAATCGGTCCAGCCGTTCCTTAGTTATAAACGTAGTAACTAACGCCGCTTTCTTTTATATATATATAGATTTCCAACAATTTATTTTAACAAATCACGTTAACATTTTGTTGAAAAAAAATTTTTTTGGGCAACAACTTTTTTTTATTAATTCAATTAAATGTGTTGTCGACTAAAAATTCAATTACTATACCTACAAACACTTTTATCAACACCGCAAAAATCGTCATCGCAGAAAATTTAAAAATTTTTTTAATCAAATATGCCATGTTCGTTTTCTAATATGAAAATTATTTTTTTCTGTGTAATTTTCATGTTTAAAAGAACGCTTTCCGCTCTCGCTTAAGGCTAGATTACTCTATTATACTTTGTATTAATACATGTCAAAAACTGAAGTAATATGACAAAGTGTGATAGTGTGAATGCAATGTGTCACGAAAATGACAAGTATTAAGAAAAAAGTTTGACATCCCATACGACTTCATCGTTTTTGAAAAATGTCTAAACAATAATACTTTTCATTGGATCAGGGTTGCATTTTATTTCATGTGTAACTGTTCATACTTTGTGTGACGGTGTGAACACAAACTGTCATGTTACATTAGATTTTTTGACAGTCGCAACAAAACTCATTAGATTTCTATCTCACAAAGTATTATGGAATACGTAAGACTTGTGAGATAGTGTAATCTAGGCTTTAAGGCGACCGTACACGACATGTTTTTGTCATCTGACATGTCAAATTTCCCACTGCAAAATACATACATGTCGTGTGTTACCTTTTTAACTTTGTTTCTGTAAAAGTCAGATGCAGACATCAGACATCAGAAATCTATGCCGAGAAGAAACCGGCAGCGGCGTCCGCTATTGACGGAGTCATTAGCCGGCTGAAGTTAATATTTTACAATACCGAGATATGTATGATCATCGCACCATTGAATAGAATTTATGTAAATATGTATATATGTGTATAGAAACCGTTTCATTATAATATCCTTAATTAGTATCTTTGAATTAAAAGAAAAACATGCTAAGATGGCTAAACTATTTTACGGCGAAAATAAAAGTTTTTGTAGCGGTCTGGCAAGGCTGTCAGCTGTTAAATACATATCTGTCATCCGAAGCATCATTTATTTAGTGATACGTGTGCAATTTTTTTTCAAGGAATATGGAAACTTTAGCAACCGAAGAGCGCATAAATATAGTGAAAACTTATTACAAAATTGGTGATTATGATCGTCATAATCGAACTATTGTGCAAGGAATGGGCAAGATTACAAAGAAGTTTGAAGAGACTTGAAGCGTTACAGAAGTGGTCAAAACTGTGCATCATCGCAATGTGTGCACAGCCAAAAATATCGCTTCAGCTATTGATAGTGGCGGATAATCAGAAAATGTCAATTCCAACGCTCTTAGCAACTGGGCCTAGCTTACGATTTGTTTTTGGCCTGGAATTAAAGATTATGAAATGGACGGAAATGAAGTTTCAACAAGACGGTGCCTCGATTCACAAAACATGACTGATTTGGCTTTTTCGACGTGAATTGGCCACCAAGATCATGGGATTTGACGCCGTGTTCTTTATTAGGGCTTCGTCAAAGACCGTGTCTGAGAATAATACCCTAACGATTCGTCAAGTAATCGCCGAGATACCTCACTAAATGTGCGTAAAAGTGGCCTAAAACTACCGAAAAATTTAAATGACATTGCATTTCGTACATAATGACAAGGTCATAGCTGCGTATGTGTTTTATTTAACTTTGCTTTTGAAACCGAAAAGTGGATAACCAGTTATTGTAATTCTATTCTTGGAATTAGCTAAATTTTTCAACAGATTTTTTTCAGTTTTGCCTTTTTAAGGTTAATTTAAATATTGAAATCTATTGGTATGTAAGCAGTAATGAAATGAAATTTTTTCAAATCGACATTTAAGTAACAATATGTCTTAACATATAAGAAAATTATAACTTAATTTCTTCTAAAACACCCTGGTACTTAACACTGGAAAAACATCGTACATATTTTCCAGTTCACTTAAAGAACTTCAAAATTGTCATTTCCCGCGTGCCATCATAATTAATTAATTTTATTTGAAAGTAATTTTAGGCTTTCAAGTCCCTTAACCTGCTATAAATCATTTTCCATATAATTAGTCATTTAAATATCCAAAAAAATATTCCATAAAACAAAATTAGGAGGGAGAATTTTTTTTAAAGAATTGTTAAAATTTTTCATTGCCATTACAACAAATCATCCACTAGCAGCAGGCAGAAGTAGAATCTTCAGCAAAAGTAACATCATCATTATCAAATGTCATTTAGACTTAAATAAGTCATTACTTTGACATACACATGTCACTTTGAGTACAGAACGTATAAAAACTCACATTTCTCGCAATTTAAAATTTAAAGAGACACCGCCGCTCACTTCTTTAGATTTATAAAAATAAACATACCTACTTTGAAGAATTTTTTTATATTTTTGTTTGGGATTTTGTGGAAATAATTTTTCTTTTTCAGTTCTTTTAGCATATTAAAGCCTTATTAATAAATTTGTCAACACAACAAGCGGTGACAGCATGTGTGTGTGTGTGGGAGCGTGTGGTGGTATAAACAGGCGTTTTCAAGCATTTTTAAAGGTGTTTTATAAACATTGGCATATGGTTTTTTAAATTTTCTGAACAAAATTATTTTTTGTTCCAACTTGTTAAAGCAAATAAAAACATTTTTAACACTTTTCAAAAACACACACACACACACACAGATAAAATTAAAGAAGTCTAAATGAAATTAAAAAACACTTAGATTGGTTTAATGTGGCGCCCTAATTTGTTGAAATTTCAAAAATGCTTATAATTCCTTCAACACCTTAAATACTTGATATTTTAAATAACACTTTTGAGTATTTAAATCAAAATCATAATATGTAATTGGAAAAATGAGAAACAAACATCGATTAAGATTTTGAAAAAAAAAAACACTTGAAAACCTAAATTAAACTTTAAAAGAAAAACAAATTTATAAAATTTGTTCTAAACAAAATGAAAATTCAATATGGTTCTTTAAACTCTCCTTCTCCTTTTCCAACCCTCCAAAAAAAAAAACATTTTAAAATAAACATGTGTCTGTTAAACACTCATATGAGAGCCGTTTTTATATCCTTAAGGGAGTTTATTTGAAAAAAAAACGTTACATTATTTTTTTTATAAAAGCCCCTCCCTGTTCTCTTTTCAAGTACAGAAAAACATGGCAAAATAACTGTAACTAACCACCATTGTTGTTGTTGTAAAATGAGAAGAAAAATAAGTAACAACAAAAAATAAAAAAAACTAAGCAAAGAACAGGATTCCAAAAAACCTTTAAAACAAATTTTGTTATTCTTTTTTGGCGTCAAGTTTAATTGTCAGAAAAAGGAGCCCAGAGAGGTTTTTGTTGCTATTGTTGTTTTTCTTTTAAGAGACTGAAAAAGAGTGTTATTTTAACATACACAAACAGTGATTTGTCAAAGTCTGTTATGGCCAAAATTTACAGCAAGAAAAACAAACCGGAAAAGGGAAGTAGTCTAAGGAGAGAGAGTTGGGGTAAAATGTTGTAATATTGCGGTAGAATAAATTTAAAGCTACAGGCTTTTTAACTCAAAGTAATGGATGTATAGAAGGCTCTTTAAAGCTTTAGGAAATTTAAAGTTTTTTATAAAGAATTAGTTTACACAAAGAAAATTTCCCTTTATGATTTTTCTTTTAATAAAACTTTCTTAGTTCACAGGATAAAGAGCAAGCGATTCATTAGATTATTTTTGAAAGTTCCCTAAGATTAGTCTAAAGATTGTTGCTTTACTTAAGAAAATGAAGACAATGTAAGGCACAATAATTTAAAAGAGCCCGATTTCTAAAAGAAACTTTTTCAATACGTTTATTTATTTTAAAATTTTGATTTTAGAAAAATTATGGCAGCTCCAGTTTTAAAAGAAAGAAAACAGGATAATTAAATCAAGTTTAAGCTAAGAAAAATTTTAAAATTGGAAATAAATTTGTGGCAAAAAGGAAAACAGTGCTTAATTGGACTTTAGCTAACTTTGAGTTAATGACACCTTTTACGATCAGATGTGCACATGAGAAAAGTTTTCATTATTTTGCGCAATTTTATTTAGGAAGTTATGGCAAACATTTTGTTTATCTTTTTACAATGTGCAATAAGATTTCGAATAAAGTTGTAAGTTCACTACTGATCTGTTTCTTTAGCAATATTAAGGCATAACAACTAAAAAATACTTTAACCGCAGACAACTGGTGATGAGGCTAGGCATATATTTTCAACGATCACCTTTAAAGTTTAAAATTGCTCTGCTATGCGATTGGACTTAAGAAGTTGAGGAATTGGAAGAGAGTTATGGTAAAAGCCAAAACACTCCTGGATTGTAGAGCTGATGCTTGATGATGATGATAGCGAAATGTTCGCTGGGTGCTGCGCATCCAAAATGTCTAATTTTCCTTAAATAAGGCCACTTAATCAAACTAAATTTGGTCGATGTCATAAACTATGTTTGCTTTAATGCGACTGTGGCCTGCGAATCATTTGCAGTGAACAGGGTTTAATTGCACGATCTCGGTGCCTCTCTAAAATATGACTTTGCCCCTAAATCGATTTTGCAAAATGTCCCACGTGGCTTTATCTGTGCGGCACGTAGCTCCGTCTTGTTGAAACCACATGCCGTTGCTGTCCATATTTTCCTTTGCAGGCCTAAACAAGTTGGTAATAATCGACCTATGACGTTCGTAGTTGACGGAAATGGCCTGCCCAGCGACGTTCTCAAATAAATTAAGATCAATGACGCTTCCAGCTTAAAATCCACATCAAACAGGGTCCTTTTTTTTGATGCATTGGGCGCACTTAAGTCTTATGCAGAAATGAGTCTAGTCACTGAAGAATTTGAAAGTTGCCCAAAAAGAACACTTATTTTGATAAATTTATTTTATCATTTGCACATGGTGTTGAACACTATGGTTATTTAGCAACACAGATAAATGACAACCAAATAAATGACAGACAGCTGTAGATTTAATGACAGATAGATGTAAATTCAACAAAATGGACAACGCTTTTATAGACTGAATGAAAATTTTATAGGAAAATTTATTTACGGCTAATTTTACCAAGATCAATTACACAGAACAACTTCTTCAACGTTTTTCACCAATTAAAGCTTTAATCAAAAATAATACTAGTTTTTTTTTTAAATTACATAAAGTGAATTAAACGTTTAATCAAATGAATTAAACGTTTAAATGAAACTATTAATTTGTTTACTGGAGCAAATTTAATTAATTTTTTTTAATTAGAATCACAAAATTTTTAATTGAAATCAATGTTTATGTTTTTCTTTGTACAATTTCCGTGAATAATTTAAATTTTCTAATATTGATTGGAAAATTAAATAAATTTGCAGCAGTAAACATATTAATAGTATCAATTAAACCTTAAATAACTTGATTAAACGTTTAATTCACTTGATTAAATTTTTAATTGGTAAATTGGAGAATTTTTTCTGTATACAAACTATATGAATGAATTCATCAAGGAATTATTTCAAAAATTACTTAAGGCGACCGTACACGACACGTTTTTGTCATCTGACATGACAAATTTCGCACTGCAAAATGCAAACATGTCGTGTGTTACCTTTTTAACTTTGTTTCTGTAAAAGTCAGATGCAGACATCAGACATCAGAAATCTATGCCGAGAAGAAACCGGCAGCGGCGTCCACTATTGACGGAATCATTAGCCGGCTGCAGTAAATATTTTACAATACCGAGATATGTAAATATATATATAAAAACCGATTCATTATAATATCCTAAATTGGTATCATTGAATTAACAGAAAATTATGTTAAGACGGCGTAAATAAAAATTTTCGTGGCGGCATTTTTATTTTGTTTTTTTCAATAACTATGCGAAAAAAACAAAGACAATGTCAGAAGCAAATTAAAACAGCAATTTTGACAGACATGCACAATTACATGTGACTTGAAAAGTTGAAAAGTCAGATGTAAAAATGATGTCGTCTTGAAGCACCTTTAGAAAGATAAATGATAATTATTTGCTCATGAATGTTAAATTATAATTATAAATTTTCAGCCAATAAATTCCAAATAGAGTTTATACAATATCGACCGAAATTTCATTTAAATTATATTGTAATTTTGTCATATTTGTTGTACCCTCCCTCAACCGATAGCGGTGAATGAGAGTAGGCTAATGCCCATTTTCTCAATGTATCGATAAACTGGCTGTTACTTAATGTCAACAAAAATTTATTAGAGCGATAAACTGTCCGTTAACGATTTTGCGTTTCTCAATATACCGACAAAAAACATTGTTTTCAGCTGGCAACACCTCTCAAAATACATGTTAAAGCTGGGAGTCAGCTGATTGAATTTATCTGTACGGCAAATAAAAGGAAAATTACTAATTGGCAGATGAGTGCTGGTTAGCTTTGCGACAGAATAGAAGCAAATTAGACATTGAGAAAACAAAATTTCTTTAATGTGCAGTTTTTCGTTGGGAAAAGAGATAATCGTGTAATGAGAAAACGGCCATAAGTTTGTCATACCGATTCAATTTGGCACAAACTCATGATAATTAATTGATATTCGGTCTAATTGAGTTTTATATGATTAGAAATAATATCATGAATCTTTGCGATAATTTGCTCATAACTGTATATTTAAGGTCCACTCGGGAAATATTGCCGAATATATTATTTTTAATTGTTTTTGACACCTATCAAATATTTGATGCCCTACACTAGTTTTCTTAACAAAATTTTTGCTTTTACAAACATCATTTAACAGTTTCTAAAATACATTATCCGAATATTTTTTCGTCAAATATTTGTTAGGTCTGAACAGTGAAGAGACCTATTATTTTGATATATTTGCCTAAAGTTTCATAATAAACAATACTTTAGAATTGTATGGGTTAAAACGCAAAAAAGTCAATTTTTTCAATATTTAATTTAATGAAATAAAAAAATCCTTAGAAAAAGAAAAAAAAATACTTCCTTATATCAAAAACCAACTTGACACTTTTGATCTTAAACAAATACAGCAACAACTTGTAATTTTTCTTTTCGATTAAACAAGATTAAGATCTTCAAATAAATTAACAAAAAAAATAAAAAATGGTTAAACTACAATAAAATTATACAATTTTTCAGCATTTACCAAAATTGCGACATTTGTCTGAATAATTTTTTAAACATTAAAGACGCCAGCAAAGAAATTATTATGACCCAGACGGAGACAATCAAGGGATCTTGGTAGTTTTGTTAAAAATGTTAAAGAAACAACAAGACAAATCCTCATCATCATCGTCAGCAACAAGAGACAATTTATGGTGGTTTTGAAATTTGTACAAACATTCAAACACCAAAAAGTATCGAAAAAAATTATGCTGATATCAGTATTGAAAAATCTTTAAAATACATTTAACTAGACAAAAATTGTTGTTACACAAATTAAGCACACACACACACAAACACTCGAACAAATGTTTTGTATCTGTTACACTGTTTCTCGATTCTGTTGTTGCTGTGCAAAACCAGAGTGTAAAGTGTTCACAGCTTGATATCCAGACATATTGTATCGTACTTTTTTCTTATATTTTGGTTAAAGGGAAAAATTGTATTGATTTTGTATAAAGAAAAAGAAGAAACACCAACAACAACTAAAACAAAAATATCTTTGTTAAATGTTTTCAAATTACTTGTTAAAACATTTACATCTATTGTATTTATGTTTCCTATTTTAACATTGACTCGTAAAAACATAAGAAATATTGAATGAATTCTGAATGTTGAGAAAGTTAAGTTTTGAGCGAATTTAATTATCTTCACTGTCGCTTAAGATAATTTAAATGTGAAAATCATGTTGTTGCATAAAAAAATATTTTAAACACTGAAAACTTGTAGGAAATACAGGTTCATATTGATTTTTGAGAGATAATTGAATTTTTAGTAAGATTAATGAACGGCCTTCACTTAATGTAAAACTTCATATATTTTGGTAACATAAACCCTCAAGCGAGATCTAAGGTTATAAATCTTAAATATGTTAAATAAATATCTTACTACAGGACAACGTTTTTTCTTATAAAGAAACAAATAAAAAATAAAAATTGATTTTAATTAAAAAACTTGTGATAGCAATTAAAAAGTTAAAACATTTGCACTAGGAAAAAAATTAATAGTATGAATGAATTTTTTTTTGATACCAACAACATTTTCTGCAGTAATGTTGTTGATATCAGAAAACGCTTAATTCACTTGATTAAATTTTTAATTAAAACTGGCTTTATTATTGATTAATAGTGTAATTAAAAAAAAAAAAAAAAAAAATTGGCGAGAATATTTTATGTTAACCGTTTTGAGGTCAGTTGTACAGATATCACACACACTCTTTTTATTATTTTAATAATTCATTTTTAATTTCATTCATTAGCTGAGACACATGGGTCTGCAATCACAACTGTTTCAAGTCAAAGATTCAATAAGTATGAAAAATGGTATAAAGTAAAGCTTTTAACACTTTTTTTAAACTTTTAAGTATTTTTTTTCTATATATGGGCATTTCCGTCAAAAGGTCCACCGTGACCGAAAATTTAAAAGTTATTAAAAGCTGATTATTTTACGATATTGTTATAGAGAAATATTAAGATTTTACTAATTTTATAAATTTACTCATAAATTTGTTCACTTAAATGAACAATCAGGCTGCAAAGATGTGCAAACGTAATTTCTTATATGTGAGAATGTTTTATTGTATGTTTTCTTTAATATTGATCGTTCTTAAAGGAGTTGATATTTGATAAAAATTATTCCAAAAAAATTTTCTTACATGGTCTGTAATCTAAGGAAGAGTTCAAAGAGAAATATGTTATTCGGATTAAAGGTAAATTTTTATTTTAATCATTATGCAGTTGAATTATTACGGAAAAAATTTCACGCTAGAAATGTCACGTATCGACCCAGATTTTGGCTTAAAAAAAGAAAATACAGAAGATTTTGGAATCAAACCAAGATCTTTTAATGTTACATTGCTACGTAAAATTCTGAAAGTAGTTTGACTAAAAAATTGTGCCAGGTTTCGCTAAATTACGCCTTTTTATACCTGGCCAAAAAAACTACTTCTGTTTTTTTCACGTTCGAACCGCTACTTCTTTTGCCACTATTTTTGATCTAGAATCGCGCCCTCCATAAACTTTAGCATAGATAACAGTGTTTTCTTAGTTCTATAATTTAAGGGTTAAGAAAATGGAAAAATATTTTTTGCCTAAAATGTTATTGCATTTCTGATGCGTACGACTGTCACGTTCAACACTTTGGAATTACCCATATATAACCTAGACAATAGCTTCTTTTAAAGCTTTATTTAATTGTTATTTTTGTCAAATATTTTTTAAGCTAAGTAATAAATAATAATATAATTAAAAGCTTAATTAGTAAGTAAACATAATATTTAAAAGCTTAAAAAAACTTTTAAAAACTTGCTAACACAGAATTATCCATTTAAGTGTGTAACACGCTTTTCTATTTTGTAAACCAAACTTGAAATCTCTTTATTTTCTCAAAATAGAAAAATTTTATTCATAAGTAGGCTATTATTTTATAAAGCTTTGATTTCTTTATATAAATAAGAAAAAAATATGCTTATTTATTTTTTATTTACTGCTTTCTTAATGTTTGGCAAAGTTTTTTACAATTAATCGGCTCAAACAATTCATCACAACTTAAAAGCTTTCAAGTACACAGTGCAACACATAAAATGTTAACTTCATTTTAATTTTCAGTTTCTGTTTAGATAAGTTCAAAAACCAAATGACATGGAAATGTTAACTTTTAGAACTTTTTACCAAATTTTTTTTGAAGCATTACAAAAGCTTTGAAAAATAATTTGATTTATAAAAGTTTTTGGCTTCTTTTAATAACACCAAAGTTTTTTTTAAGAACTTTAAACATTAAAACCAAGAGATTTAAAAAAAAAACTTTTAAAAAAGAGCTAAATCAAAAAAAACTGCCTAAGTCCTTTAAAATTCAGGGAATAAAAATATATTAAATATTTTACTGCTAGTTACTTACATGAAATTCCTGAGCTTTCGGAATAATTTATTTTTAAGCCTGAACAGAAGATCTTGAAAATGAGGCTGTAGGAACAACAGAAATATTACTTTAATTTTTAAATCGATTAATTTTTAGACTGTTTGCAAAAGCTTTAAACTAGGTTGCAGAAATCTGTACTAACTACTCCGCGGGAAAAGGCATTCTTAAAGGCTTTTTTTGCAGCAGAAATAAGGCCTCCCAGCCGCATTTGAATTTCAGTTCTAATTTACATGACGAGTCATTGAAGGCCTTGATAACTTATAAAAGGTCATCTAAAAATAAGTTCGAATTAAGCTTTATCTGAAGCATGGTTTTTCATGCTAATATTGCGAAGTGAATAACTTAATAACTGTTGTTGGTTAGTATTTTTTTTTTAAGATTTGAGGAGTGATTTGTACACATTGTCAAACAGCTATAAAGTTCGATTCTAAGATAACCCCTGTCAAATAAGGAGAACAATTTTGACAGGCTTTATCTTAGTTTGTAAAAAATTGTATAAAAGCCATTCCAAAAACCCTTCCAATGAAAGCTGAATGAAATGAAAAAAATTTAATTTAGAAAGCTTTTGTAAACCTTTTTAAAGGGACCGAAAAGTGGAAGCGCTGAATAGTTTTAGGTCTTGAGAAGCTTTAGCTAATAGACTTTTTGTAAAAGCTTTTAGTTGAGCTACAAAACCACACAAATGCCTTCACAAACATAGCCAATATATAACGTTTGTTCAAACCTTTTGCGTTGTTAATTGGGGTTAAGGGATTGCTAGACATACTGTTAAATCATGTTTTTAGAAAATTTAAAAAACTTTGATGTTACTGAAAGTTTAGCAGAGCCAAAAAGCGTAAAAAAAGTTTTTTGTTCGAATTTATTGAAAAATTTATAATTTTCGTCTAGAAATTTTTTGGGGACTCACAAGGTACTCGTAAAGTTGTAAAGTCATATATATGTCTTAAAACAATTACAAGAAAAATGTATGACAGCTGTGGGCAACAGCTTATAATTTAGATTTTTACTGTACAGTTATGACGAATCAGTGAACACGGCATTAGCATTCTTATTTTGTTCGAAACACAATTATATTTTTTTTTTTAAATAATTGTAAAATATTTTTTAGTACATTATGGTGATATGACTTAAGAGCACACCTTGTGAACCCCCCAATTGAAAACAAAAACAACTTTGAGTTTTTTTTAATTTAACTGCCAAGCGAAAATAAATAAATTATCATTTATTTGCAAACATAATGTCTGTGTTTGCCAAGACGTTTGTGTAGTTTATTTGGCGCTTTAGCTTTTGGATTTGAAGATATTGCCGAAACTTTAACCACTTTCGTACAGAAAGAAAACGGAATTGAAAATACATTTAAAAGTTATCGTTTTTTGTTATTATTAAAATTTGTAAATTTCCTGACGATGCTAACCAACGGTTAGCGAAATATTGCAGAAAAAAATTAATATAATTTTTTATAAATAAAAAGACCTCAAGCTTAAATAATTAAAAGTAGTTATTTTATACGTGTTTTGTTTTACCTACAAAAGCTTTTTTAAGCTATCAAACGTTTGTTTCTATTTAAAAATTTAACTTTTATATGACTTTAAAGTTTCCGACTAAGTAATAATGCTATTAATTTGTAAACCTATTCAAGAAAGCATTTTTAAGCTTTTAATTTAAATAAAGTTTAATATAAATTTGTTTAATAAATTGTTGTATACTTTTTTGATCTTGAGATTTTGCTTTTTTTTTTAAAAAATTTTTAATAAACTTCTCAAATAAATACAAACATAATTTGTGTACTATTTAAGCTTTTTGGAGGGTTTAAAGCTTTTAAGCTGAGTTAAGAATTACACAAGCATTTTCTTTAGCAAACAAACTACAGCTTTTAATTTTTGTACAGTGCTTAAAACTCATGTTAATGTTGGCAAAATAAGTCTTATCAAGTTTGTTTAGTTTTTCAACAGATTTTTTTTGCTGTTTTTTTAAGAATTTGTAAATTTGTAGTTGCGTGTACGTAAATAACTGCATACCTACGGATACATAAATATATAAACTTTGTTGACAAAAAAATGAAGCTAAATTGTATACATGTGTGATTTTTTTAAGCTGTCGTAAGATATGACTACTGTTTTGTCGTAAATTTTTAGTTTCACAAAAACGAAAAAAACATTGTATGTGCATTTTGGTGCAGGGTGTCTTTTTTTTTTGTTTTTTTATTTTCTCTTCTTTTGTTGCTGGAGTCTTTGTAATAAGAAACATTTAGCAAATGATGCACGTACATTTTTCAACTGAATTTATGTTTAAAAAGGTGTGATAAATTTTTACTTTTACGATTTTATGTAGATATAAAATCAGCGTTTACACTGACAACAATGACACTTCTCCACTACTGTTTAGTGCTAAAGGAAATTTATTTAAAGTTTTAAATTAAACAGTTAATTTTTAAAAGAGTAGTTCTGATTCTTATTTCGCCTCCGTTTGTTTCAAAGTTCAAATGTTATTAAAAATAAATTATTATAAATTTGAATTGTTATCAGAATATTGCTTCTCATTGTTTCACATAAACGTGAGGTCTTCCTTCATTAATTTAATGTTAAACTACACTTGTTGTTGTTGTTTCTTGTTCTTTTCAATGAAAATCTATTTAATTAGTAAAAATTAATCTTTAAAGTTTTTCTATATAATCATTTTATATAAAACCCATATAAAATGCTACAGTTTAGCCAGCAAAAGCTCAGCTTCCAAATGAATTAATTAGTTATCAGCAAAACTGCTCGTCAAAATAATGAAAAAAACAAAAAAATTAAAAAGACAATAAAACTGAAACTACGCATTATAAGAAAATTGTGTCTTATTTTTTTTAATATATAAATTAAAATTACGTTTTAAAGATTAATTTTATAAAACAAAAGTTTTCAAAACATTGTTTAAATACACGCCGTACTTATTCGGTTTTGTCTTGTACTTGTACATCATCGCCATCATCTTATGTTTAATTTTTATTGTTTTTTTTTTTGTTCTTTGAATACTCTGAAAATAAATTAATTATTTGTTAAACATGATTATTAAATAATTTAAGTTCAAGGTCTTAACATGAAATTTCATAAAAAAAATTTAATATTTATAATGAAAAAATGGCACACACTGTTTGTTGTCTTATCATACGATAATAAATATTAACAAAAAAGAAATCGTACTTTTAATCGTTATTATATAAAATGACTTTACATATTTTGTTTAATAATAATTTGTTTTAATTTTGTTTAATTTTAGGGTGGTCTGGATTTAAAAGAAAATCTAGTAGCCGGCGGTGCTCCTTGGCCTTATCCTTCTGTATATCATCCATACGATGCTGCCTTCGGTTATCCCTTTAACAGGTAAGATACGACACTTTAAATTATTTAAAAAAAAAAACATTAAAAGCAAAATTTAAATATTGAAAACTATACTTCAAAATTTCTTTAAAACTTTAAAAAGCTTTTAGCTAGAGGATCACAATGAAAGCGATAAGCGTTAAGCTTTATCTGTTTGAACTTATAAGAAATTGATGTTTACAAAGCGTTTGCATAAATTCTATCCCCCTTATTAAAAAACAAGGTTATAAAGGGGGTTTAAAACAAATTTTCATAGAAAATCTGTTCATATAACTTTAATAAACCTGTTTTATTTTTTATTAAAATCACCGTATCACCTTAATATTTTTATACTTTTTTGGTTTAGCCTTTTTCAATTCCATTTGATCAGACATTTAAATCATTTTTCAAACTCTACAATGTATTAACGGTTGCCAGATTGTCGATTTTTGAATCCGATTCAGGATTAATTCTTTAAATTTGACGAATTTTTTATATGACAAATTTTGTACTTATTTACAAAGTTTTCAGCATTATCTTATATTTACACGGAAACCAAAATAGTGGAGAGGGTAAAATAAATTGTGCTGATGTTTGTAACACCTTAAAATATTGGTCCCTGTCCCACTTTTAAGTAAACCGATCGACTCAGAATCACTTTCTAATGATGTCCGTCCGGCTGGATTGCTGGCTGTCAATGTCAATCTTTTGCGCAAAGAACACGTCACAGTTTTGGTGATTATTTAATAAAATTTGGAATATAGGTTTTAATTGGCATAAGGACCCCAAGCCTTTTGAATGGGTCGAATCGGTCCCATAATTTCTCATAGATAACTCCCTTATAAGCTTCTTTTCTTCTTTCGGTATAGGGTATTTGTGCCCATGTTATAATATTGGTATTGAGATTGAATTTGATCCAAACTTATTTTATCATCTTACCAAATTTACTACTAAATAAATACTAGCGGAATTCACACCGAGCTTGTTAGTTTGTTAGTCGTTAATCGTTACTTTTTTACACGCATTTTGTTGTTGTATATTTAACGCGCTACCGTATTAACATTTAACAAATTAACGACACGGCACCCCTGATAAAATAGTTGTTAGTTGGTAACTCACTACTTACCGTCAGCAAACGTTATTTGTGTCAAGGCATGAGTAATTAAATGGTTGAAAATTGTTTTTTTTACACTTTCTCGTGGCATGTTTTATTTTTTCCAGAATAATAAATTGTGTTAGAACAATAAATCAGTTGTTTTACTACGAAAGTTACCAGACTCACAAAGTTTAAAAAAGGGGGTCGTTCACAGTTGGTAACTTAAACAAATTAACAAACTACCAAGTAACAAATTAACAAGTTCGGTGTGAATACCACTACTATAAATAAATAAATACTACTCCCGCGAATAATTTTTAATGTCATAACTTATTAATGTTGGCATTGACATAAAAATTGCCAATAATAACTTTTACGATAGCTAAATGTTGTCCTGGAAGGTTCAAAACTAACCATAGGTCCAATATAGATCCCCATCCAAAAATCTCATTTAAATGAAGATTCGGCACAAAGAACTCTTACATGAATCTTAACTTATCAAAATTTTTTTCAGGCGGATCCACGAATTCCTATGAGTCCACACTAGCAAAAATAGTTTTCATACATTATGGTATAGGGCATTATATGGTCGGGCTTAGCCGACTATACTTTTTTAATTGTTTTGATTATCTTCTTGGATACTTTCGTTTATTTGATTGGCAGTTATTTTCATGTTCTAACGATTACAAAACAAAATACGCATAATTTTGGCGCAACGAATATTTGCCTTTGGCTTTCATTTTGCTCGTTGGTCCCGTTGTATGCATGTATATATGATTTTTATGCTTTGGATTTTGATAACAATCGGATTTCTGATGAATAAAATCGGTGTTTGATATCTCTCGGCTTCAGTTCACGTTACACTCAGTTTTCTTAGTGTTTTTTTTTTTTTTTTTTGATTAATTCTAATCGTTTTTAACAGTTTTTAATTGCGTTACTCAAATACTTATGTATCTTTAACGTGTCTTGCCACTAATTTAAGATTTTCAAACTTTTTGATAATATTGCAACGATAATTCCTTGCAAAAAACAATTCGTTGTATACGTACAAATCACAAATCATTAATAACAAATCATTAATAACAAATTGATTAATAAGCAGCAGAAATGCTCGCAGACTGCACGAGATAACTTTCAAATACTATTGTTGAATATTTTTTTACTATATTGAAAGGTTTTGAAAGAAACAAGTACTGTATGGAGTGTATTTCTTTAAATTCTTAACCATCAAACCACTATTCAAATTGTGCGACAAACAGTACCGCATAGCACTTGTTCCTATGGTTGTACACTAGGGTGTCCCAAAAAATGTTTTCTTTCTGATTTTCTTAGGTGCTCAATTAAAATGTAAAAGCTTATAGGGTAAAGTATTTTTGGTTTTTTTTTTTAAGAATTTTCGGAATAGGTTTAGAGGTCGCGCAAATGGAGTTTTCACAAAAAAAGGAGTTTTTGGCCTTTTTTAACTTTACTCATAACTTGGTTAATATCACGAGTTTCTTCACTCCTGAGGAAACAGTTTTAAAGAAAAGTATCCAAGCTTTATTCCTGTGTGAAAAAATTTTAAGTTTTTGTGATAAGTTTACTCATTTAGATACCCTTAATTTCAATTTTTCGTAATTTTTTCAAAAATTTTGTAATAACGCTTTACAACTTTTTAAGTTTAAATAAAAACGAAAAAAACGAATGATGCAGTTTAAAAGACAAGTTAATTCTTATTTATATGAATAAACAATTTTTAAATTTGTTCTTACCGTTCCTGAGTTATACCCGTTTTTATCTTTATACTCAGTATATGTTATTATAAGCTGTTTGCCAGTTCACCAATCTTACCCAATCAACAAAAAAAAAAAACTTTTCTTTTGCTCTGTGAAAAATCATTTATTGAGGTTCTTGTGATGCAGTTCTATACCTTGCAATAAACTCTGGTAATCAGTTTCAGAAGTTGTGACATTAATATAAGTATTAGCCAAAGCCACACCTCGCTCTGCCACATCATTTTCCACTTGTAGTTGTTGAACTTTTTTCGTTGCCTCTTGAAATGAATTGTTGGCTTTCCAATTCTCTGGATCTATTTTTAAAATATCGATTGAAATATTGCAAGCTTAAAAAAAAGTAAGACTGACTTTTGAAATGAATTGTTAAATTTCTTTATTTCTAAAGTTTTCTTCCGTTAAAGTTACATTTGCTACATCATAATCGCTGCATGGAGTATCTGCAAGTTTTTTTGTCATTAAGTGCTAAGTTTTGGTGTCGATACGTTCATCAAAATACGCTGGGGTAGCCAATTTCGGAGTAAAGTACCACTGATGACCTAGAAAAGTTAAAGCGAGGCTTTTGCAACTGCTTTAATTATTAATAATTTTATAACTATCCAATTCTTCAAATAGGCTCAGATCATTGAGAGGATCGTATCGAGGGCACTGGCAGAGGTACCAATATTTGATATTTATTCTTAAAATAAATGAACTAAATTCAAGCAAGGCATCAACTGTTGATTTGTCTATATAAAAATGCAACTGGTTTCGGAAAATGAATATTTTCAAAGAATAGATCATTTTCATCATCCAGCGAGCCCGATTGATAGCTCCTGGGGCACACATAAAATAGAAAGTGAAAATGGCAGCGTCCAACGATTTAGATCAATAAATGTCAGAAGTTAATGATTTTATGGAAATATACAATAATTATAACGAAAAAAGTATCACCATTTTTAAGGTACAAACTATAAAAATAGTGTAACATTGGAAACTGTAGGATAAAATTCCATTTTTGTTTTTCTTAATTGTTTGGAACTTATCGGTATTCAAAACCGCGTCACAAGTTTTTATACCTTTCATATAAATTTGAAAAGTAATAAACCGTTTTTTACAGAATTTGTTAAAAAATTTCAAAAATACTTAATATGTGGAATCGTAATGGACAAAAATATTGCCGGAACTTAAAGTTTTTGCATATGGAAATAAAGTTTGGGAAATTTTCTTAAGAAATATTCCGTCAAAAAATTAAATGAACGTGGTTATTGACAAAGTTATGAGTCAAGTTTGAAAAAAGGCCGAAAAACCAGATTTTTAACAAAGACTTCATTTGCGCGACCTCTAAACCTCTTCCTTAAAATCTAAAAAAAAAATTCAAAAATACTGGACCCTATAAGCTTTCAAATTATGCTTGAGCATCTGACAAAAAAAAAAATTTGGGACACCCTATTGTACACAAACGTTTTGCAGTTATATTTGTATATATTTGTTGCTTTGTGTTTGATTTTTAAATGCATTTATGCAGGCGTTTATAGAGTAAACAGCAAAGAAGAACTCCCGAATGCTTTATTAGATTAAAAACGCCGGCTATTATAAGTGTAATTTTTAGGTGTTGTTATTTAAAAGTGACAGGCGAAAAAGAATTAGTGAATTATATTTATATTAATAATAATTGAATGAAAAATAAGTAGTTGTAGACAATGGGAAATCAAGCATCCCAAATCACAAAAGTATGTTATGTGGTAAAGATTCATGTAAAAGTTCTTGGTGCCGAATTTTATCTAGATATCTACATCTTAATGAGATGTTTTCATTTGAAAGTCATTTAAGGGAGTTATTTTTTTTTTGTAAGATACCTTCAATGAATTTTGGACCTACCAGCACAAAAAAAAATATGGAATTAAGAGGTATGTTCGGGAGGGGTATTTGGCTGCTATGGTCAAATATGGACCGGTTCTGATAAAATTTGGTATTATTTAAGTTGCAAATAAAATTTTCGGGACACAAGGACTTTATTCCGGAAATAAGTTTATATCGTCACCTCAAATACAAAACAACGTACCATCAAAAAATTCGAAATTAACTTTGTGATTAAACGTCAAGTACACTTGCTCTTATTGATTTTGTAAAGTTGTTTGCTTCTTCTGTAAACCTATAAACAGTGTTATTACGTTTTTTTGTATTTTATCTAACGATATGGACCCTATTCTCATTATTTTCAATAGGCTTTGATCTTATGACAATTGAAACGTTTACACTCAACGTACACAAGAACATAGAGACAAACAGCCAGCCGGACGGTCGGACGGGCGGCCATCTTTATATATAATGAACCTATTGGTCCATTATTTAATGACAGGCGACTGCAGAGTAAGCTATTTTATTTTTTAGAACATTCGATTTTAAAACGATTAAATGTGACTCTTGAGAAATGGAGTTTAAACGAGTATATTTTTTTTTTGTATTTTTGCTTCTCATGTTATTTTTTTCAATTAATGTTGCAGTGGGGTAGTTTTAAATGATTTATTTGTGATCTTTTATGAAACATTACAATGCTTTTAGTACTACAAGGAAATAATCAAAAATGTACTTGTTAATAATAAAGTGTGATAAAAAGAAATAATAAACTTTTTAAACAAAAACAGCCCCCGTATTAGTAGCAACTGATTTTTCACCATTAAAGCGAACATATAAAT
This sequence comes from Pollenia angustigena, assembly GCA_930367215.1. Classification (NCBI taxonomy): domain Eukaryota; kingdom Metazoa; phylum Arthropoda; class Insecta; order Diptera; family Polleniidae; genus Pollenia; species Pollenia angustigena. The sequence continues at coordinate 148,927,177 of OV884058.1, forward strand.
AATAAAGAGTATGTTCTTCAAAATTACAATATTAGTTGCAAGCGATGTTTTGTTCAGTAAATGCTTAAGCGGCTCATACACTTGCAATAAAATTGTTAGATTTATCGTATTGTACAATTATATTGCTAATGTGTATGTGATATTCAATATTGGCAACAATCAAAAGACTTTTGATTTTTATTGCACAACGAAATGAAAGTGAAATGTATTGGCAACATTGTACAATGCTGTTTATGTTATTCATATAGGTAATGTTCACCTTTTTATTGAATGAATGAAACATTGTGCGACTTATTGCATAATATAGGACAAAATGGAAATAATGTGGCGAAAATAAAATAATATTGCAAGTGTGTGGGCCGCTTTAGTAAAATTCAAATCTTGTTACAAATTTATTCGTATAATGCCAACACTACATGAGCACTTTAGGTAGAAGTACATTTCACGCGTTAATTCGTCGAAGAGTATCATGCGCTTAAAAACTTTAGCGCATGAAAAATTGCAAGTTGCACAACGCGCGTTATAATGCCTTTTCTTCTGTCAGCTGCTTTAAACATTTTGCTTATTGAACTCCAAGCTTTGGCTGGTTTCTTTGTTTTTGTAGGCCTCGCTTCCATTTTTATACAATACTGTATATTTCTTAACCTCTTCAATAAGTTTTTCCCCCATGATTCATAAATTTTCTTAAATAATTTAATTTCATTGTCAGCTGATGACTTATTAAAAGTACACAACGCGTTAAAAAGTTCAAAATTAACCAACTTTCTGCCGCAAACGCGTCAAAATATTTTTATGTTAATTTTTATATAAATACACTTTAGTTTAATTTTTTTTTACAGAAGTCTACAAAACGCTAGAGCACTTACGAGTGTTATGCGCTTCCACCTTTTTTGTGTAGTTGTGCAATTTGTAGCACATCTGAGAAACTGCTGCCACTTGCCGCTTCATCTTAACAACTCACAGCTTAAGCGAAGTGCAATTTCGCTTTCGATTTTCCGCCAGTATTCTACTTAACGCCGTCTTAACGCCTCCTCTACCAATTTGTGTTGTTCCCAAACTAATAGAAAATTATTTACATTTACTTTCACACACCAAAACGCAACGCACATTTTCTTCCATTTGCTTATATTAAGAAATATTTTGATGTCTTTATAAAGTCCATCATAACAATGTACGAAGTACAAGTATTTCCCTATCTATTTATTAGAAGTTACTTGAATTCTTTAAGCCAAAAACAAAAAAAGGTTTTTATTACTTTGAGGCGCCTCTTGTCACAGAAAAAAATAAAACATAAATAAAAGAAAATTTTCAATTGTACTTGTAAAATGTACATTAATATTTTTATGGCCTTCAATGCAATGTGTGCATAATTTTCAAACAATAAACTGAAGTGGGAGAAAAATTAAAACTGAAATTGAAAAAAGTGTATGTATGCCAAGCAAAAAATTTCTTATTCAATATTCTAAGCATTATTAGATATGAGAGCTACTTAAGCAGAATACTAATATTGAAAATAAATGTTTAATAAGGTATTGAGTAAAGCCAGATTCACAATGGAAGCAACATTTGCATCGTCTGTTCACAATGTTAGCAACAATTTTATTTTTAGAAACGCGTTAATTTTCATAAAAAGAAATATCTACAAACTTTTAAATGTATATATTTGCTCCTTTTAACTCCTACAATGAGTATAGGGCCGTTTTCTGCAAACAATATTTTGTATAAATTATTATTTTAAATTTTGCATACAAATCTGTTACACTTTTGTATTAAAAATTAAATTGATTTATATAAAATACCTCGGAAAAAAATGAGACAGATAAAAAAGAAATTGTTGCTTTCATAGTGAATGAGGCTTAAAAAGAAAACCGAAACAATTTAGAATAAAATGAGACAGGTTCTTATATTATTTACTTGATTAAATATTAGTTTTCGAGTAATATTTTTATACCCACAGCACAATAGTGGAGAGGGTATTATGCATTTGTGCTTAAATATTGGTCCTAGACCCACCTTAAAGTATACCGATCGACTCAGAATCACTTTCTGAGTCGAACTAACGATGTCCGTCGGGCTGGCTGGCTGGCTCTCCATGTAACCTTGTGCACAAAGTACAGGTCGCAATTTTGGAGATAATTTGATAACATTTGGGACATAGGTTCTTATTGGCACAAGGACCAAGCCTATTGAAAATGGGCCAAATCGTAGGACCACAAGGGAAGATAGGGGGAAATTTCTTCCTCTCAGAAACTATCAAACCGATTTTAATGAAATTTAAAACATACATAGAACCATATCTTTATGGACACAAAAGGACTTTTTAAAAAATAGGACCACGAGGGGAGATAGGGCCAATTTCTGCCTCTCAAACCGATTTTAATGAAATTCAAAACATAGATAGAAACATAAATATATGGACACATAAGCTATACAGTTTTTCCAAAATAGGACCACAAGGGGAGGTAGGGGGCAATTTCTGCATCTCACAAACTTTTAAACCGATTTTAATGACTTTTATAAACAAAGATAATAAATATTAATATTTATATGGACACATAAGCATGATGTGTTTTTTAATACTGTGGTGTAAGGTATCATATGTTCGGGCTTGACCGACTATACTTTCTTACTTGTTAGTTTTATATTTAAAAAATTAAAACAAAATTTCGTGTGAGAAAGAGTGTTAAAGTTATATTCAATGCAATATTAATACCTTCAAGGTAAAAGAAAGGGTCTAGAGCAGTGTTGCCAACTCCTTCTGGCTAAAAAATAGCTTAATTCTAGGACAACATGCTGTAAATATTTATTTATTTAAAAGATTCTACAATGTTAATTAGAAAACTGAGAAAAGCATTTTATTTTTTTTACAATAAAACTGAAAATAAGAGATCCTTTTCATCAGCAAAGACAATTTTTTTAAACAATTAAATGTTAATAAGTAAACAATTTTGAATTTAGGCTAATTAAAGTCACCGAATGAATTTAATTTTTTCGCCGTAAAATACGCTTGTAGATGTAAATTTAAAAAAATGCTACGTTAGCTTTTATAGTTTGGTCCAGCATTTGTTGTCAAAAAAGTGAGACTGTTAGTGTTTTTTCATGGAATTAATAACATTAAACATATTTGGTTAAGTTGGAACTTTTAAACGCGTTGGTTAATTTTGACAAGTAATCAGCTGATAAGTAATAAAAAAAATTATTCAAGGAAATTTTGTAAATCATGGTGAAAACCCTTTGGAAGAGGTTAACAAACATACGGCATTGTATAAAAAAGAAGCTGAAGCTTTGAATTCTAGTAAGAAATTGTTAAACATATAATGCAACAAATAAAAAACTCCTGACAGAATGGGCTTTTATTACGCGCGTTATGTAACTTAAAATTTTTCATGCGCAAAAGTTTTTAACGCACGTTACTCGTCGACAAATTAACGCGTGTCATGTACTGTACCTTGATGGATAAATTCACTTTTCAATGACCAAGCAGGATAAGCAAAACTGTCTAAATCTAGCCACATACTAAGTATTAAATTGGCAACACTGGTCTAGAAATAACATTTTTTTTGCCAGCAAATGTTAAAATTTTAGTGCGACACACTATAAAAGTTTACCTTCAAAAAGTCTGAGTTTGTTGATGAGAGGGGAGAGAGTAATAGCATGTTATTTATCGAAGTTCATTTTTTTTCGGGACAAAAACTATCACAGTGTAATAAAACATTTAAATAAAAATTGTCCCCATCAACGCCGTCGCCTTATTTTTAAATTTTGGAGGCATATAATATTCGGCACAGCCGAATGCAACTTGCTTTATGTTTAATTAAATTGTAAAAATGGCTAAGTTCTTTTTTACCCTTTGTTTTTTGCTCAAAATAGTACTTTTTTAAATTTTAAAGTGCTTTTTGCTCTCAAAAAGTTGGCATCACTGTTTCATAGTGTGAACCCAGACTAAGTGCCGGTTCACACACGTCAAGTTTGACTCGTCAAGTCTTGAGTTTGTAGGATAGAGGGGAAAAGAAATGGCATTCTCTTTTCCCTTCTCTCCTAAAAGATCAAGAATTGACTTGACGAGACAAACTTGACGTGTGTGAACCGGCACTAAGGAACATTTTTATAGAAGATTTGTTTTGTAAACATTTATTGAATTTTAAATATTTTTATATTTTTTGAAAGCAAAAAATTTCTTTTAAAGAACATCATTTTTGGCAAATAATAAAAGTTGTGACAAAACTTTTTTATATAAAGCGAAAAAATAGAGCAAAGCTCGGAAACGGTTCCGTAGATACCAAAGTTATTTTTGGGATACAAAATTAATTATTAATAAGGTTTCTGTATGATGTGCCCAATTTTTCATATTTGATAAATACACTGAAATATATTGTTGAGGAAAAGCTAGCTTCTATGTAGACACCTTGGGATCCATGAAAGAAGAATGTAAAAAAATTTCTTTTTTAAATTAATATCTTTGAATTTGCTAAATTTTAAAAAAGAATATACAAAAATTTCCTTCTGCTTTTGTCTTGTGCTGTCCTGCTACATAGTCTCACGTTAACCGTAACGAGTTTAGGTTTAGCGCTGCTGTCCTACAAGTGGTAAATTGGTTCAGTTTTAGCGATAGCATCCTCTGACCTTAATGTGTGAACAAACCATCCAAACTTCCTTGGTTTGATGTCTTGGTCAATCGGTAATCTCTGGTTAAAAACATGTAATAATACGGCGAAGACAACGGTTAAATTGTTGTTAATATAAGTAAACGTTTAATTCACTTGATTAAATTTTTGATTAAAACTGATTTTATTTTTGATTAATGGTTTAATTAAAAAAAAATTACTATATATTTTTCTGTGTTTGTATAAATGCATTCAGCAAAAAAAAAAAAAAAAAACTTAATTGGGCTTGAGATATATTTTAAGAAATTTTTTTATGGGAATTTAATGTTAAAATACGTTTGAAATCTAACAGTCAGGCCCACGATGTCACATGTTAACGTTCGCAAAGAAAATTACATTTAAACAAAACCAAATTTTAGAAATTGTATTATAATATAATTATATTATAATTTTTGGACTCTTCAATAATTATAAGCTTTTCGTGACATTTTTGCTCTTCTAAACCAATTTAATTTTGCTAACTTTTTTGCTATCACAATTTCGTAATAAACAATTCATTCATAAATTTCATTACAAAACGCAAATACTTGCACCAGCAAAAACTATTAAAGAAAATTAGCACTTTATTAACAAAATTTCAATAACATTATAATTTTTTGCATTTATTTTTTTTTTACATCCCATACAAATGACCGTTACTTCCTCTGTTAGTTGCATTCAAAATAACAGTAATAATTTGTTGTTTTGTGTAAAATATTTTTTAGATTTTAAAACAAAAACAACAGCAAAACTTATTAATTTCCAACTTAAGAAGGCAATTAAACAATTTAAAACATCCCGTCACGTACAGACAGACAGTGTAAGAAAAAAAATTAAACTCGTATAAAAAAAAAAAAAATAATAAAGATACTGAGACACACACAGCGACAGTCACTCCGTCATTTAACGCAACACAACTCAAATGAAGTGAACTCTACTGTGTAGTCTGAGTGTAAACCTTTAAAACAAGTTGAGTCATGTTTAAAGAAAAAAAAAATTATATTTTTTGAAAATTTAATTAAACAAGTAGCAGGTACTTCTATAAAATAATGAATGAAAATATACATTCCAACAAAAACAACAACAACAGACTTATGTAAAAAATTCATTGAATTAAACACAAAATTTTGCAGGTGTTAATTAAAATTCTAATTAATAACGAAACATACTTTTTTTTATAAAATACAAAAGGTTACAAAATAAAAGGCAGAAAAAAACAAAACAATTTTGGCTTGAAGTCTTAAGGGTTAGTACTTTTTTTGGCCAAGTCCTTTTTCATACTGTTTGTCTGTCTGTCTACCTCGTTTCTTTGTGTATATTATCATGGTCATTATGTGCACTTGCTTCACATGTATTGGTATCTTTCATTTTATCATAACTGTTGTTTTGTTGCATGCCTCTTTTTCATCTCTTAATTTTACCAAGCAATTGTGGATATGTTGTGGATTGTTTTAAATGTTGATCCAAAAATTGTTTTCGTTGTCATGGCATCTCCTTTCTCGTAGCTAAAAACCACAAAATTGCTCTATAAAAATGACCACTAAACATAAAAGCATGTGTAAATTGAGCAACAATAGCAATAACATTGTTGTGAAAACAATAACATAAATTAAGGTTTCATTAAAATTTTAACAACAACAATAACAAGAAGAAAAAAATTTATAATTTTGCATCAGACATTCCACATAAACTTTTACACGTATAAACAAGTTGCAAGTAGCAATTATTAATGGCAGACAATTAAAATTGTAGCAAATTTTATGGCAACATCAACAATACAACAACAACAATAGCAGCAACAACAAAAAAGGGAAATGATCAACAAGACCATTAAAATAACACACGTGCTTATTATGGCACATTAAATTACCTAAGAAAAAACAATTTTTTTAAACAGCATTTCTCTTTTTTGTTTGAAAACAAAAAAATAAAAAATAAAATCTATATTACAGGAAAGCTTAAGCATCTAGGTGAAACAGTGGCTGATAGCCCACGATGTACTTGCTCTCGCGGCTTGTTTTGATCTCACACCAAATAAAACATATTGACCCTCAATGAATCGAATCATTCGATGTTTCTTTTACATAGAATTATTTCAAAAACTTTTGCTCAAAGCATTCTATTGCTCCTGCCCCCAAGTTAGTTTAAGCTCACAACTGACTGACTGCCAGGTCAGTACTTGCGGGATATGCTTTCTGTCTTTCAGGAAGATTGTCTTTGAGGAAATTTCGCATTTCCGTTGAAAAGATACTTCCGGGGATCACGAGGCGGTTGTGGTTTATTATATTCTGGAAGGGATGCACTGAAAATCATACTAAAATGCAGATTTTTCACTAATTGAGTGGAAGTTTGGCCTGAAGAAGGGTTATCCGTAGGCGCTATAGCTACTCGACAGATGCTGCAAGCATTTTTCCAAAGCAGTGGAGGTTAGATAGCTCCAGCTGCTAACCACTGCGCGAGTGTTTTTCTCTCACACTCTGGCGATTAGTAATCGCATTGCTTATCACCCAGTTCTATCATGATCTAGGGCAGGTATCCATATAAATTTATTTTACATTTAACTTTGTAGTTAGCTTTGTTGATTAAGCACTAAAGATTTCTCAAGGAAGTCTTAAAGGAACCACTCGGATCATATTCAGACAATCATATACATTTTATAAGCATTAGGGAATAGTTTTAAATATTCCGAAAATCGTGCAGATATTTCTTTTTATCTGAATTATAATACTTTATTCTTCCTAAAATGAAATTGCACTAACTCTTCCTTTTAACCTCTTTTCTTTTTAGCTATGGCATGGACTTAAATGGAGCCCGCCGTAAAAATGCCACCCGTGAAACGACCTCAACATTGAAAGCTTGGCTAAATGAGCACAAGAAAAATCCATATCCTACAAAAGGAGAGAAAATTATGTTGGCGATAATAACGAAAATGACATTGACCCAGGTGTCAACGTGGTTCGCTAATGCTCGCAGAAGACTGAAGAAAGAAAATAAAATGACTTGGGAGCCCAGAAATCGTGTGGATGATGATGATTGTAATTTAGATGATGATGATCATAAAAGTACCGATGATAATGATGTATTAGGTAAATTGGTTTCTGATCAAAACTTTTAAAATATTTTAAAATTTACTTGAATTATAATTTTATAAATATTAAATCGGCTGTTTAAAATATTAATCAATAAATTTAAAAACATTTATTTTTTTTAATACAACTCTAGATGCCAAAGACTCTGGTTTGGGTTCTAATGAAGACAAAGATCATCGCATGCCCGGCGAGGGCAATAGTGAGTGGTCTGGCTCACGACCCGGTTCACCGAATGGTTCTCCCGATCTTTACGATCGCCCTGGCATGATGGCTGGTGGTGGTCATCCCCTATTTCATCCCGCCGCCTTGCATCACTTTAGACCACCAGCAGGTTCACCACCAGACATTGCCGCCTATCACCACCACCAACAACAGCTGTTACAACAACATCATCAAGCCCAGCAGAATTCATTGCATGCGGCCGGTGCTGCCACCACCACAGCTAGTCTAGTGGCGAAACCACGCATTTGGTCTTTGGCGGACATGGCCTCGAAAGATGCCAATAAAGAGGGTAACAAAGACAGTCCTCCCGGTAGTGATTTACCAGCCACACATCCTGCTTTCTACGGTCATCCAGGTCAACATCCTAGTCCGGGTAAAATTTTATCACCTTTGGCTGCCAGAATACCAAACTATTCGCCTTATGTTAGGCCTGATTTGTACAGAGGATTCTATGGTCCCGCAGCTGCTGCAGCGGCTCATTTGAGTGCCCCTTCCCAGGAATTTCTAGAACACCAAAGAACTTTTGGCGCTAGTTTAGCAGCCCACAATGGCCTGGGTATGAATCCCTTGCTCTGGAAAGCAGCTGTTACTGGAGCCGCCGCCGGAGCACCACATTTTAACCCGCTAAGTTTAACTACAGGTCAACAGCATCATGCAGGCCACCACGTCCCGCCTTCAGGAGCATCGCCGTCTGGCTCAAGCACCACTTCCTCCATGGGCTGTGACGTGGTACAAACTTCTCCTTCGGCACAGCCTGGTTTACATCATAGTTTAGGACCCATTTCACATAATTCCAATTCGTCATCATCGTCCTCAAACTCAGGCAAATTATCACCCGGCAAGCCATGACAATCACGCCTAGACTCACCAACACAACAACAACATCAAACACCAGAACAAAACAATAAACCAAATATCAACAGCAACACTTCGCCGCTCTCAGCGTTTCGTTCTCTCATCGCCTTTCGAGAGCAACATCTACAGCAACAAACACCTAAGCTCTCTCTACGACCTTAAATGTTACTGAAAAAACAAGAAATAAAAAAAGAAAAATAAGTTTTTTTTTTGGAATTTCAAAAGTAATTAAACAACAATTTTGGACAATAATTAATAATGTGATGTGAAAGAAATTTTTAGGAAAACAAAAAACCCAACATTAAAATTAAACTAAATAAAAAATACGACAAAAAAAATGGTGTTTGTGAAACGAATTAAAAACGCTGCCTAACAGCTGGAAAAGGAATGTATAAAATAAGGTAATAAACTTATGCAATCAGAGCTTATAGAGTAATTTTAAAACAAAACAAAACACAAACATTTGCCGTCAAAAATAGCCAGAGTATTAAAAGAATAGCCACAATTTGCAAATAACAAAAAAAAAAAAAAAATGTAAGAAATTGTAAATAATATTTATAGATTTTTAAAAGAAATACGAATTGGATGGCATTAAAGCGATTAGAGGGGATGGAACATATCAAGAAGTTGTAAGGCAAATTATAAAATTTTGAAAAGTTTTTGAGAGAAAAAACTCAGATAAACAAACAAACAAACACATGCATAGATTTTTTAAATAATTTATAGGTTGTTTTTATTGTTTTAAGTTTCTTTTTAGTTTTCTTTTTATTATTTTTATAAATTTGTTCCTGTAAAATAATTTTGAATTAAAATTACAAAAAAAAAAACCAACAATAATTTATTTTAAAAATAAAGCACAAACAAATATTTTCTTTTCTCTAACATTCTAACATCTCTAACTTGATTCTTTTTTTTTTTTTTTGAGTGTATTTTTTAAAGGAAAAAGTAAAATTTAATAATTAATTAATTAAGTTGGCTGTAAAATGTGTAAATATGAAAAGAAATCCCTAAAAATAAACAAAAAATTGCATAAAATATAACTAATTTGTAAAACTTAGTATTAAATATAAAAGTAATTAAAAAATTATTATAATAATTAAACATAAAACAAACTAAAATCATTACTGTAAGCTTATTATGTTGATTAAAAAATAAATAAAGAAATGGAAAAAAATTTTGAAAAACAAAAATCATTAAAACAGTTTTGTATAAATTAAAAAACAAAAGAAACAACTTCAAACAAAAGTCAAGATAAACTAATTGGCAAAAATGTGAAAGCTGCAGAATAGTAACTAAAGTGTAATATCAATGTAAGTACTTATTAATGTTAATTATTATTTTTTTTTTCTTTTTGTAAGTATCCATCTTTATCTGGACTCAAGAAAAGAAAATACAAGAAAAGTCTTCAAAAACAAAAGAAATAACCATTAAATAGTATTTATAACAAATACAAAAACCCCCATTAACAAACGAATCACTTCTCACTTACCATACACACACCCACACACACACTTGTCATTAACGCACTTCATTGCCCCAAAACTGTACCCCCTTTCTACCAATTTGTCCCCACACCTTTAACTACACTTACACTAACGAACCCCACCCAACCCCAACCCACTCTGCCACAAAATATGTATATCTAGCAGATATTTTCTTCAGTAAGATAATGTATCTGTTTGTTAATATTACAATTAATTTAATCGTAAATATATAAAATATAATTAACTATTATGTATACAAATAATTATATAACAAATAATAATAATACAATTACAAAAAGAAATATGTTAATGAAGAAAATATTATAAATAAATAAACACTAAAGAAAAAAAGAAATGATTGAAAGAAAACAAACAAACTTAGTTGCAATATAAAACAAACAAAAAAAAAAAAATTAAAAACGATTAAAAAAAATAATAATTAATCCTTAAATAAAGAAAACAACAAATTATTTAAAAAAAAACACTCGGTAGTTTTATTATTTTAAAGATTCTCAAAAAAAAAAAAAATCGGCTGTATTGAATATAAAGATATAAATAAGCAACTTAGGCTATTTTCAATATAAATACAAGATTACTGGCATATCAAGATCAATTTTACGCCTACATTGTACCTCGAACTTTACTGAAAGATATATTTTTTATTCAAAATATATTTTTTCGCTATAAAAATGGCAAGGTTAGGTTAAATGGGCGGTAGAGTGGTTCGAAAACATTTTTTTTTTGTCAGTCCCTCCCTAGGATTAAAGATAATGTCAAAACAATTCCAAAAATTATTTTTTTTTTGCCACGCCTAGAAATACCGCCCTTTTAGTTTTGTTCACATTTTTAGTCCGATCATAACATTTTGTATATCGGTGTGCATGGCTCTGCAAGGGCTACATTTTTGTATTTAATAGTTTTTTTATACCACGCAAATTCTAGTCATGTCTTTCAAAAGCTTGGTTTATACCCTCCTAAACGCTTAATATTTTTGCACTAAAATGAAGCTGTGTTACAGAAATGTAGCCCTCGCAGAGCCATGCACACCGATATACAAAATGTTATGATCGGACTAAAAATGGCGACACAGTGAACAATAAACTAAAAGGGCGGTATTTCTAGGCGTGGCAAAAAAATAAAAAAATAATTTTTGGAATTGTTTTTAGATTATCTTTAATCCTAGGGGGGGGACTAATAAACAAATTTTTTTTCGAACCACTCTAATGGGCAGCCGACACGAGGACGGCTCACTTGGGTCCTTATAGCGTTCCCTTTGTGATATCCTGAGCCACAGTGACCGGAGTCAGCCAGTATCCCTTACACCAAAAAGAAAAATCATTCAATTCGTACTTAAATCAATCTGAAGCAGTATAAATAGTTACCGTACGGATTTTATTGAATCAATTATAGAAAGATTGATACAGGTACGGATTATTCAAGTGCGAAATACTTAACTTATCCGTATTTAACCCCGAATTCGTACTTGAAATAATCTGAAAGTAAAATTAGATTGATGCTAACCTAAAACCCTTGACCCAGATAACCAGAAACAGAAAGAGAATGCTATTATGATTCATTTACTTACCCGTTTTACAGAATTTAAATTATAGAACACCAGCATCATCACCGACATGGTTTCTACTTTAAAAAAATACAGGTGTGTGCTGGAAATCGCAAACGCAAAACGCAAGAATTTTAAAAGTCGTTTTTTAGTAAGATTTCTGTAATAAAAGAATTTTATGACAATTATTATACAAACATTTCTCTATTAAACTGAATTTTATAACAAAAATTATAAAAATTTGATAAAAAGTGTATTATAAACAGCCTCCAAGTTCTTGCGTTTTGCGTTTGCGATTTCCAGCACACCCCCCTTAGATATAACTTAAAATAAACCAAATGGGAACTTTTACTTTTAAAACATGTAAATATTGTAGGTTTTTCTCCTTGCGCTGTTGTTGTTTTTCTTGCTACACAAAATAAGCAAATTGTTTTTTACCTACTTCTGTGGTAGTGCACGCATATAAAATGCAATGCTGAGACCAGTGATGTTAACTTTTAAATGTTCATTACCGTACGGCCCTCTAAAAGTTTTTAATTAAAACATTAACAATAATATTCATAGACAATTTGTTTTTACTTTAAATGTGTTTAATGAAAAATTTTATTGAATGATTTTATTTTAATTATATGGGCACTTCCACAGAAAAGCTCTCTTTTTGTCACGTCCCGTCACCTAGCAATTATTCTTGTATTTTAGAACCACATTGTTCAAATTGTTCCTCTCTTTCACCAAAGAAAACCTAGTTGCGCTCTACACCCAAATGCAAAAAAAATAAATAATATTTTCATTATTCTTTGAGAAACAATTAAAAATGGTTGGTGACGTTACGTGACAAAAAGTATACATTTCTGTGGAAATACCAATATGTATTTTATTCGACCTTTATTATTATAGTAAAACTAAATTATCAAGCTTAAGGTCTTTTTTTAATTTTACAAAACTTTAAAATACATTTTTATCCAAAATAATTTGTTTTATTGAAAACGAAGTAAAAGCATGAAATATATAAAATTGTGGCGTTACTTACTGACTGACTGATTCATTATCGCACAGCCTAAACGACTGAAGCTTTAAATTTGAAATTTGGACAGGTGGTTGGTTTCTGGCCAAATCGTTCAACTAAGAAAGGATTTTGTAAGACTCTAATATATTTCGGCTTCCTGCAAAGCATAGAGATCGACCTCAGTCAAAACATGGCAATTCTGGTCTCCCAAAATGCCTCATCCTAATAGCGCCGTGACCGGGACATCGGCAGAGAAAGTAATGACAACTTCTACAGTAGTCATTAAAACCCAGACTCATCCTCTTCGTCATGACCGATATCCCCGTCCTAGTCTGGTATCTACCGAAACCAAGTAGCACGAGCATTTTCCCCGCGATATAGCCAGGCCACAGAGTATTGGCTATCAAGCAGGTATTCCCACCTTGCCATCTCCCCTGCGCCCTTCTGTACGCTTCACGTTTAACGAGAGTATTACAGCGAGCTATTGAAATGCCGATCAAGTCATTTAAGAGACAGGCTTGTTTGGCCAATACAATAAACATTTCATTAATATCGTTTCCGCATTCTAGGAGTTTTAGCCCTGAAATTTATGCCAATTGTTCTCAAAGAACCTAATCCGTAACCAGTGAACAAAATATTATAATAAAATGGACCGATTTGTGATAGGTGAAAACAAGACATATCGCTGTACTGGTGATAAAGTATAGTTACTCCAAAAGAAAGGCAATTGACACAAAATTAGTCACGGAACTAAATTTTGTGCATGTCAATGCTATCTGTTTATATTACTTTATATGAAGGCGATCTAAATCTAAATCTAAATAAATATGGTTCACTCGGGACAATAACTGCGATATGATTATTTTAACCGAAGCTGAATATGTCCATTAAGGTTATTTCAGTAACCTGTTAGAAAGTGTCAAAAGGTGCCAACTAACCCCCTCCTAGGACATCACCATGTTAAAATGACAAGTCCCCTTCATTTTAAGTGTATAAAGTGTAATAGAACCGGTCCCTATCACTTTAGAATTGTGAAGTTACATGTTTGATGCTAGTTGCCTTTCCCCTAGGGAGGCGTTAGACATCGTTACTAATACATAGAAAAAGCTGTGGAACGTGTCATCCAAAATAATTCATGCAAACAAAAGTAAAACAGTTTTATGCACGCAGAGAAAAAAAAAACAGTTTTAAATATTGTCACCTCCAACAAAACTATTTTTTATGAAAATTTTAAACACATTATGTTAAATTTAACCATATTATTGTTAACGACAACCATATAATGGATAAATTAGTCCTCAATCAATAGCCACGACCATATTATGGTTGCCTCTTAACATGTTATGGTAATATTTGACATTAATTTGTTTTTAAATTAACGATATTATTTTCCTCATTTCGAAGAGCAACATGCTATGGTTGAAAACCAACCAATCCTATTATAAGTGTTAAACATATTTTAGCTATTTTTAACCATAATGTGTTCGGAGGCAACCATAATACGATGCAGGTTTTTTGTATGAATTCAAACCTCAAAGCACTTCAAACCTGCTTATGGGTTGCCTGATTTTTGTATGGGGTGTTCCCGGTTTGGAGAACTATTTTCTGCTGACAATAAGCGCTTCTTTTAACATGAAAACAAAGCGCTCCTAAAGTGCTTTTTTTAAGGGCAAACTATATTAACATAATCATTAATGTTTTGCTTTTACATGTAAAATGCCTCTTTTCAATCATTTTCGTAAACCATGATATATTTTTATTTGTTTCGCTTTAAAACCTTCTGCTGCACTAAAATAGCAGCTTCTTTGTATGTTTAATGCTTTATAATTTACTGCTGTATAAGAGCTCTCTAATTGAAGCGCTTGATTATGCGCTTTTTCTCTGTAGTGCTTCAAAATACACACATTTTTTTTTACTGGGAAACAAGTAAGAAAGTACGGACGGTCAACCCCGATTATATGGATCCCTGCAGCACAGTATTTAAAAACAAATATTAGAGTGCGTACCCCATTTTTATACCCTCCACCACAATCAGTTGTGAAGAGGGTATACCAAGGTTGTCATCCCGTGTGAAGCTTTTTTATTATTCATCTCAAACTCCATAAAGTACATACATTCTGGCTCCTTGAGTAATTCTAAGTCGATTTAGCCATGTCCGTCTGTTGAAAACAGGTTAACTTTCGAAAAACACAAAAAAAAAAATGAAATGGTGTGAAATTGCTTGTAGTTATCCTAAGCAGTTTGATATTGAAATCCAGCAAAATCGGTTCAGTAGAATCAGAGCTATGAATCAAAATGTTGAACCGCCAGCTAAAAAAAAGTAATAATTTTGTTACAGTACGCCTAAAACTGTGATGATCGGTCAATAATTTGCTATGGGCCCCATATAAAGCCCACTCTGGTAAATTAATTTAATACGCCTAAAACGAAGCAGATATATTTATGTTGGTAAAATTTCTTCCAACTTAGTTTCATATGGCCAGAAATATATATATAATAGATATACGGTCCATAATTAACCTTAGATTCCATATTTAGCAGCCTTTTAAATTCACTGTAAGCCCTAAAACTTATTTCACCGCTGTTTTGGTATTTATTGAAATTTATATTTTAAAAACCAGAAATCACTCTGCAGAATTTTAGGATGATTGGTTCATAACTTACCATGGTTCCAATATAAATGCCCCTCCCGAAAATCATGTTAGATCGGCTTAAATTGTTACGAATCATGATATTTTACTCAAGCTAGTTAAAATTGCTAAAAAAAAAACCAAAAAAGCTTTCTGATAGTCGGCCAATAATTTGATATATGTCTTAACCGCAATGTCTGTTTTTACAATGCTTTAATGCTGATGTCTGTTCTTACAAAGATAAATTAATAAATAAATATCATATTGATCCTATAGATAGGTCATATAGATATAGATCTGTGGAGGGTATCAAAGATTCCGCTCAGCCGAATATAGCACTCTAACTTGTTTTGTCTTAAAGAAGTTTAAGGGAGGATGCTTTTTTTTGAATTTATAGCAAGTCTTATATATTAAATTGATATCTGAGCCTTTTTTCATCGCTAAAGCTTGCCAGTGGTAAAAGGAGTTTGTAAAGAGTGAATAGAAGGCCTTATTTAGCAGACAGAAGACTCCTCGCCGCAACGCCATACCCTTTAATTGTTTATCCAGGTTGTCATTGGGAGCAAGCTCTTGCTCTCTCCCTTCTTCTTACAGGAATTCTGAGAGGCTTTAAAAATTCTTTTAAAACGGAATATATATAATATAATCACCCCTATCGTGAATAACAAGTGGGATTTTTGTTCCCATCGTATTTACTTACGTAAGAGCATCTAGACAAAAAAAAAAAAAAAATTAAAAAATAGATTAACTTCGGTTTTCTCTTCTTAAAGAAGGGAGTAGCAAATATGTAATAAATATTTAAGAAGGTATTTTTAAAGAAATGTATAACTTCTAAAAGGCATAATTCTGAAGGTAAGGACATAGTAAAAAACGAATCTTTTAGAAAGGAGTATAGGAGCCTTCAATATTTGCCGCTGATCATAAGACGTAATTATACCATTCACTGCAGTTGGAAAGGGTATATATACGTTTTTCATTCCGTTTGTAATTTCTACAATATTGATCAAAGACCCTAAAAGGTACAAATAAATTCTGTCCGTCTGCCCGTGTGTGTGTTGAAATGGGGTTTTCGAATACCCGAGAGACAATGGGGTCTTGGTTGTTATATATTTATGTCACATATGCTCCGTTTATGTTTTGCTATTGAAATTTAGCCCGATCTATATATGACTGAGGTATGAACAAAACACCACGACTGCCTTTAATTGAACCCATAAATCCCATGTTGTTTTTGATTTTTTGCTGTATACCTGGAGAACGGCAGGAACAAAAGTTTCCAGATTGCGTTAAGCATCTTGGTAATTAGTATACAACCTCTTTCAAAAAAATGAGCGGGTTGGAAGAAGTGGGAGTGGCACCTACCATACAAAGGCATTAAGGTTTCTATACATCTGAAGAACGGCAAGAGCCAAAGATTCTTACTTAAGTACAAGCATCTTGGTCATCCATTCCAAACTTATAACACAATGTGGGTGGGCTTGGCACAAAACAGATTTATTTATATCTAACGAACAGTTAGAGAAAAACTGTCCAAATTTAGAATAATAGTTAGGTTATTAATACAAAACTTATCTAAAATGTGCGGCATTGGAGAAGTGAGAGTGGTTCCTTATAGGCTTTTTACACTGATCAACATCTAACATCTACCATCAAAGATGTAGAAAATGTGAAACACTCGTTTACATTGCTCACATCTAACATCTACCATCAAGCAAAAATGTCACCATTTTTAAAAAAAAAATTTTTTAAATTTAAAATGTTTTTTTCTCAGAAAAGTACCAAAATTGAAATTAAAAAACTTAAAATTGAAGTTCAATTTGTTTAAAAATATAAAAATTACTGAACAAAAAAACATTGCAATACAAGATAAAACTTGACAAATGGTAACGCTGCTTTCAAAACAAACTTCTTTTTGTCAGTGATGCCACAATAATGATATAACTTATTGCTACTTTTCTAGTGATGACACTAAAATAATCGAAAGAAGTAGAATGGAATAAAATGAGATAGGACAATCTTTTAAAGATGTTTAAAGATGTTGGTTTTCAGCACCATGTATTTCTTACGGAAAGATGTTAACATCTTCGCAAATGGTGGCATATTGATGGTAGATTTTTGATGTTGATCAGTGTAAAAAGGCTATTACTTACAAACTAGAAATAGAATTCTGTATATCTCGGGCCTAATTCTGGCAGTCGTGATCGAGTACTTTCTCGATTCGAAAGCAATTTAATTTCTAATTCTTTCAGTCGATACTAAACGAATCGAAATTATTTTTTCAGTATTGTGAAACCAAATTAATGCTTTAGAACACTGAAAAAATAATTCCGTTTCGTTCAGCATTGACTGAAATAGTTAGATATTAAATTGCTTTCGAATCAAGAACGTACTCGATCACGACTGCCAGAATCAGGCCCTTGGAGAATCGTAACAGCAATACGATTTCAAAAAAATATTGAAGCTATGTCCAATAAGGTTTTCACTAGAAATTATTAAAAATTAAATTTTTTTGACTAGAGCGGAAATAAGCCAACATAAATTAAAATTCAGACTAATATTATTTAAAATTAAAACAATTTTAGTATCGATTTGTATATAAGCGGCAATATTTTTATAAGAAATAAACAAATTTAACAGATTTTCAGGAGCTGTTGTACCGAGATATAACTGGAAATTTATTTTTAAAATTCCGGAATTTATTTTAAGTCCGATTCGTTTTTTTCATTATTCTGATTTTACAACAATAACAACATGTTTGTGTAAATATCAGACATTTTTGATTTTGGTACAAACATGCTTAATGCATTTTCCATATCTTTTATCGTACCACCTCGTGCGGTATTTTTAGGGCCTTAACTCTATTGAAAGCTCATTTGTAATCGTTTTGTAACGAATAAAATTTCTAAATTTTGTATTCGTTTCTTGCGTGAATGTTTGGAAAAAATACGAATTTTCGTATTTTTGTAAAAAACAAAACAAGAAACAGTCTCTTTATTATACCCTGACATCTGGCAGATTAGAGGGTAATCGCATAAATCGATTTATTATATTGACTACCGTTCAAAATGTATTTAACAACTAGAAAATTATCTGAATGAATTAAATGAAAATCGATAACCAGCAATATGTCTCTAGTAACCAAACAACAATTATTCAAATGTAAACCATAAAAGAAACAGTAACAACTACAAGTTGGTGTTATTTATAAGCGGCAACAAGAAGTACAGCAAAACAGCAACAGCAAAAAAAAAACAATTAAAAGAGAAGTGGAAAAATGTACCTATAAGAAGTAAAAAAAAAAAAAAAATACTTAAAAATATCAAATTACGCGCATGTTTTAGAAATTTGCAAAAACAATGTTAAACAACAATTTAATTTTTTTTTTAATAGTTGGTTGTTGCTGTTATTTTTTTTTTTTTTTTTTGATTTTTTAAATATTGTTTCTTATTTTAAAATTAAAATACATTAATTGCAAAACAAGCAAACGCACCAAAAAAACTACATTCTGTTCATTGGTTTTTAAACACAAGTTGTTGTTTTAATTCTCCATTAAAAAAAATTTCTTTAAACAAAAACGCTGACGTTGAACTATTTAATAATGTTTACGATTACCATGTACAATAAATTCGTGTGGGTACTCTACATTAAATCGAGGCGACGTTTGGAATCGTTGGTACTGAATGCTAATTTCAAAATTGCTGACTTAAGCTGGATTCACCCAAGCTTTCCAAACAAAATGTTTTCCCGGACAAAATTTTTTTTATGAGAGTTTTTCCAACACGATTTACAACAATTTCTCTGAAAAAACAAAACTATTGTGTGAAATACGTGGAGCTTATGGCAATTTGCTTTATTCTTGGTGTCACATATGGGCAAATTCTGCGTGACGAACGCTGCTACATTCGTACGCGTTTTCTGATTGAAATATAAAAATTTGTTGGTCTTTCAAAAGAGATAGCTTCAACTTATATGTAGTATTTAGTGACATTAATATGTACTTACGAATGGCATATATCATAATTTCTTAGCAAGTATTTGTTGCGAAATAATTGATCACAAAGTTTTGTGACGCACGCCACAAAAAGTGGAAGTAACTTCAAAGGTTAAAGTTAATTTTCCTAATTTTTAGCGAATTTTGGATCATAAGGTATACAAAATCTAATTCCTAAAAGAAAGATGGCTATAAGACAATTGTAAAAGCACTTATTCTAAGCCAACAAATTTTGTGATTTTTTGGCAAAAGCCGTGGACCCTTTGTGACGCACGCTACAGTTTTTCCAGTCGTATTTTATTATAATATTTTATTTATTTTAACAATACAAATTAACTAATCAATATCAATTTTTTTTTAACGAAATTTATATTTTGATAGGTCTGCTCCCAATAAAAATTTTTACCATTTTGCGAAGCACTAAAGGTACATTTAAAAAAATAAGCGCACAATTATGCGCTACGCAATAAGACATACAGAAATGCAGTAAAGTAAGTGAAAGAACTCTCAACAACTTTTATAAAAAAAAAATAAAATTTCAAGTGCTACGGCATTCCCTTACTACGAAGCAGGTTTTTAAGGGAGAATACTCAAAAATAACTGTATCAAAACATTCAGTGTGTAAATATTATCGTTACATCCAACAGTGTTTATGTGCGCTGAATAATGCGCTTTATGTATCATAAATGTATTGCTTCAAAGTGGGAACTCGCCATACAAAATTCGTGTCTTCCGTAAGCGCAATGGTAAGCGAAACCCTTATATTTCTCCCTTACAAACCTGCTTCGTTGGAAGCTCCAATTTTTATTGGGCTGTAAGTGCTATTTTAGGCTCAAAAATCACCTAAAATATTGCTAAATTCACGTATAACATTAAGAAATCAGCAGTGGGGTAGGGTTTGGTAAAAATTATTGCATTAATGATCATTGAAATACTTATTTTTTAATTTAAAAATGAAATTATACATCTAGTCTTATATTCCATTAAAACATAATTCATTTGAAAAATTTTTGGTTGGTGGACTGTTTCTGGATTTGCCCATATGCATTTTTAATTGTTTAAAACAAAAAAAAACTTTGAGAATTTGTTTTTGTTTAACATGTAACTTGTGCGAACGAAAACCTTCGAGTGACATCGTGAAATAGGCTGTAATTTAAAAAAAAATAAAAAAAGTAAAGTAATTCCAATAAATCAATTAATATCTACAGTGAGTCTCATAATTATTTTGCATATAAGAAAAATAAACTTTTTAGGAGAAACTTGATTATCATCCATTTATTTATTATATTAAACAGGAATTTCCTTTTATTAACGTGTTAAGAGAAAGACAAAGAATTAAATTCCAAAATAAAATTTAGAACATCTTAATTATAATACTCTTTATACGAAATTTTAGAAGTATATAGTGCATTTTTTAGGTCACAAAAGTATTTTGCTTTTAAAAAATATCATGTAATTTTACCGTAAAACAATGGATATGTTACAGCTAATACTTTGTGGCATAACCGTTGTTTTTAGAAACTGCAGCTAATCGTCGTGGTATAGATTCCACCAAATTTTGGCACTTTTCTTTAGGTATTTTTCCACATTCTTGTAGCAAAACTTGTTTTAACGTAGTTTTTGAAGAAATGAGGCGTTGAAGAACCTTTTCCTCAAAATAGGCCCATACATTTTCTATTGGGTTCAAGCCCGGGCTTTGAGGAGGCGTTGGAAAATGTTTGGAGTTACAAAGAATCCACAGTTTAACATCTAAGGCTGTTTGTTTGGGATCGTTGTCCTGTTGGAAATAAAAACCACTTGCTGGAAGTCCCATTTTATCAACACTCACGTTCAGGTTTTCTTTAAGAATTACCAGATACACATGTCCGTCCATAATTCCATCTATAAAGATTGGATTTCCAACTCCAGAGGCTGGCATACAGCCCCAAACCATAACAGAACCTCATCCATGTTTTACTGTCGGCTTGATAATTTTTAAATTAAGGGACTCATTCGGCTTTCTCCAAACCATGCGTCGTCCATCAGACCCAAAAATATTTTATTTGCTTCATCGCTAAATATAACGGATTTCCAAAACTCAAAACCTTTGGTTGTATGTTGATTAGCGAAGGATAATCGCTTATTTCTATTTGTTTCAGAAATTAGCGGGGTTCTTTCTTGCTAATCGAGCATTAAAGTTGTTTGATCGTAGTACTCTACGAAGTGTTTCGTTGGTAACATTGTTGCATAGAGTTCCTCTCAGCTTATCATTCAGTTTTGGAGCAGATAAATGCGGGTTTTCACGAATTTCTTTAAGTATGTTCCTTTCATTTTTTCCTGATAACAATTTTGGACGGCCATGTTGTTCCAAATTTTCCATATTTCCACGTTCTTTTGCAGTATTAATTATATTTTCTATTGTTTGACAACACCTCGCAAACATTTGCGATATAAAAGAAATTGTTTTACCTCGGTCATGAAGGTGCAAGATTGTTTTCCTCTCGGCAAAACTTAGTTTCTTTCCTTTCGGCATTTTAATTAGATATATAATAGCAAAATATCTTGCAAATATTATCTTTTTTGTACGAAAATATGATTGAAACGTATAAACGAAGCAAGCACATACAAAATGTAAAAAATTTATAAAATTACTTTGATAATTTATAACAATATTTGTAAGGACAAGATGACTGTTTTTAAAAAGCAAAATACTTTTGTGAGCATTAATTTAGGGTCAAAATAGTTTTAGTGTCAGAAAAAGGCCATGAAATTAAAAGTTTTTGTAATTTTGTTATCATATTTACGTTGTAACACACATCACCTACGTAATAAATGGACCATTTTCTCAAAAACTAAACAACTTGTACTTCATTGTGAGGAATATATTTAATCTTTATGGAGTAAAAAATATGCAAAATATTTATGAGACTCACTGTATATCATTAACTCCTACTTACAATTTTTTTTAAATGTATAGAAATAATCTTTTTTAAGTTTTGTATTAGGATTTGTAGGGCATGTCTCATATACGCGAAGTTTAAAATAATCCAAATTTCTTAATAGGACGACTACCTTATCTTCTCCATGTGAAATTTTCAAATCATAACGATATTGCATTCAAATGGCACAACATATTAAACAGTGGTTAGAATCGTTTTTGATGAAAGATGATTTTTTGAATTTTTGTACGTTTATTATTTCATTAAAATCGGCTTAGCAGTTGTTGAGCAATTTAGGGGCAAAGTTGACCTTTTGATTTTTGTTTTACATTTAGTATGAAACTGCTGATTTTTTATTATAATCTTCCTTCCACAAATGTCAAAGAGTATATTTTAGTTTGTCATTCCCATTGTGATTTCTACAATATTGATCTTAGCCCTATAGAGTATACATACGCTGCGTCTTTCTGAATAGCAAAGTTGATTTAATAATGTCCTTCTGACCAATCTGTCCGTTGAAGTAGCCTGATCGCTCAACAAATGGCGGAGATATGTGCAAAAAAACATGACTGCCTCTAATTTAACCCATAAATCCCTTGTTTTTTTTCTATATATCTGGAGATTGGCAAGAGATAAAGTTTCCGAATAAGCTGCAAGCATCTTGGTTATCAATGCATAACATTCGAAACAATTGTGGTCTGGGTTATAGAAGTGGTCGTGGCACAAAATAGATTTATTAATATCTAAATAATAGCATTAATATAACTTTATTTTCTTATCGCAAAATGGTGAAGGATATATACGATTCGGATTCACTCTAACTTTTTTTCATACCCACGACACCATACCGCTTACATACAAACTTCTTTTTGGAATACATGGCCTGTTTATAATTTGTTGTTGTTTTAAATGTAAATTAAGCGTGCGAAGTATTCGTTCGAAATCGACGAACAGGCCAAAAGTCTCTGTGCCCATATACCATTTTATAATATTGGAATTAAGACCAAATTTAGACTGAAATTTTTTTGTTATAACCCAAACAAATTTTATCGGAATCGGTACATATTTATCCAAAACTCGCATGCAAGCACCATGGTGCACCAAAGTGCTTCTAGTGTCATAACTTTCTTATAAAAGTCAGAAATTAAATACAATTTGGCGACAATGACTTTAATAGCTATTTTGAAAAGGCAAAGTTATATGCTAGTGGGTCTAAAATCGACCATAGATCCGAAACAAATCCTCTCATATAAATCACTTTAAGATGAAAAAAATCTCATATTGATGTTGATCTTTATTCGGGAAAGAAGTTTGTATGGGGCCATGTGAAATTATGGACCGATGCGCACGATTAATAATAACAGATACTAGACTTCCTTCTTATGGCAAATAATACGTATGAACCAAATTTTGTCAAATTATCTTCAAAAAATAATTTTCATATTTGAAAACGAGCATCGATTTTTGCGGCATTGACAAAAAAGTTTGTAGATATAGTTATTGAATTTTTAGTCAACAACTAAATTTATTGAGTAAAAATATTTGTTTATGTGATTTGTTAAAATAAATAGTTGGAAATGTTGAACAACTACTTTATTGTGGGGGGATAATCTAGTTCCTATCCTAAAGCGAATGAGAATTATGAGCTATTAAAAAATTGACAAGAGTTGTAAAAATACTGTCTTTACTTTGATTCAAATATTTTTTTTTTTATTGAATATGAAGAAATATTTAATTATTTCATTATTATATATGTTTTATTGAGTGCCATTTTGGGAAGTGTAAATTTGATAAATGTTTTCATTGAATCAAACACAAAAGGTTTGTTGACTTAAACTTTTTTTTAAAACAAACTGTGCTGTTTAAAATTTTCTTGAGATAATTTTTTCTGGCTGGTCTAGGCTGGTACTGAGGGATTAAAGAGGATACTATCAACTTTCTGTTTGAAGCTTAGTTTGTTTGACCCCTTTTGACCATCCAAATTTATATTCCTCTGAAATATAAATTTGTCCAAAAAATAGTACATGAGAAAACATTTAATAACACGCCAGGTAACTAACGGTTTATAGCTATATGTACAGTAAAAAAAAAAATTCCCGCACACCCCCTAATATAAAGTATTTTTGAGAGGCAGTTTATTTTGCCGAACGTAGGTGTCACCTTTTTAAATCATTTTTTAAATAAAGTATGAAATATCAAAGTTTTTGTCTCGAAAAGGCCAATGTTACAGGTCAAATAAATATTACAAATTTAAGTTACAGACATAAAAAATATTAAAATAGCGTTATTCGTTGCGGTTTTAGGTTTACTGAAGTGTTTTCGGAGAGGGTGCCTTTTAAAGAGATTATGTTAATTTATGGGCCGATCTTCACGAAATTTGTTAGTATAACTTCTACACGCAAAGAAAAACATGGTTGTGGTGAACATATTCTAAGAGCAACATATTATGATAAGATTCATGATTGTAGTCACCATATTATTGAATCATATTATGACTAAATATACTCGTACTATTATATCATAATATTTTTCCCTTAATCATATTATTTTTGTGTTATTCATACTAAGTAATCAAATTATTGTCATGTAAATCATAATAAGCAAAGAAATTAATCATATTATTGTCATGTTAATCATAATAAGCTAAGAAGTAACCATATTATCATCATGTTAATCATAATAAATTTAGAAGCAATCATATTATGATACAGCACCTTTCATAACTGTCATAAGAATACAAAATAAATTAAATTTTTTTTGATTTTGTGGCTTTTTACAAGTTTTCTTAATGTTAATCAAATAGCGGAGTTCAATATAAGGCTTGCAAAAGAGCAAATGCAAAATCTGTGGTTTTCATGGGCAACCGCGTATGTCCATTTTTCCGATTTTGACATGTTGATGCCATATTGCCTATTTTTAAAAGCTCTTTACATTTTTTTGAAAAAAAAGATGGATCAATTCCGATTTTTTAACGAAATGACAAAGTTTTAAAAGTGCAATACCTAGCCCATGGTTTGATCTAGAATGGGGTTTCGGCTTGCCTGAAAAATTAGTTTTAAGACATACGCGGTTGCCCATGAAAACCAAGAAATATCGTAGCACTTTTATAAAATATAACGAAATCTCTGTGTGTTTTGTTGTTGGATATTACAAAAAACTACGATATTTTGCACTATTATATCACTAATACTGAATGAACTCCGCTAATATTTTAATTTTTTAATTGTTTAACCGCTCACATATAAAATAAACGACACAACTGATTCAAAATTATTTTACAAATGGCGCTAACATAATATTATTAGAGTAAAAATAGTCTGATTGCATATTTAACATAATATGATAAATGTATAGAAAGTTATCATGTTAAATATCATGATATGGTTGTGAGTAATATAATATGTTTAGAAAGTTATCATAATTTAGTTGTTAGAAAAATAATTATTTACGGTCAACAATACTCATATTTATAATTGCGATAAATATTGATATGTTACAGTAACTATAATATTGTTGATATTAAATAAAAATAACAATTATTTGTGTACGACAACAATATATTGTTGCATTAAACATAGTGTTGTTGCCGTAACCATGCCCAACCAAATTTTTCCTCTGCGTGTAGTTTTATAAAACTGTGGCGAAACAATCATCGCAAGATAAAAACAACTTTGATATATCATACATTAAGATTCGACTAAAAGTGGCAAAAATAAACAGAAAAATTTAAAAAGGCGACCTTTACGTTTTTTTTTTTGCGAAGCCTCCTTGAAAAAATACTTTATATAGGGGGTGTAAGGCGCACTATTTTCTTTTGCTTGTAAGGTGGTACGCTCTAATAAGCAGTTATACAGCATACCTTTTCTTAAAGACTACCATCCTGCTAATACAACAAAACAAAATGGAGTCCATTATCGGTAATATTTTATAAGAAATTATATTTTCTTCTAATTAAATTTGTTTCTAACAGCATGTCTATATATTGATCTAATTTTTTAATATGTTTACTCTTGATTAGCATTCAAATTGGACTTTTGGCCAACAAAGTTATTTTTTGAGCCACCGTTCCCCAACTTCAAATTTCCAGATATTTCCATTTCTTAAACTTCCCCACTGTGCGATGGTTAACAGTTGCTTGAATATGTCACTACATGTCGACATTAGTTTTACTAGAACGAGACTCATATGCTAGCGTTTGTTATAGGGCATAAAATATTCGTATTATAAGAAGTATTAAAAACTTAATGGTCGGTCGTTAGCAAACAAGCGATTATAATGTAGAGCAAAAATGTAAATACCAAAAAAGTTTTAAAATTCGAATCTTTTTGTTGACATGAACAAATAAGATACTCAATCAATTTGTGCGTTTTTGTGTTAAAATAAAATAGAATGTACCGTAAAATCGGTGTTAATGAATTAGACTTTTTTTATTCCATTATTTGCCACTTTACTTTATTTTTTTTTTTTTTTTTGTGTTACTATTTTGTTTTATTGCTTATATTGATTCGTTTTGCTTTTTATTTTGGATTTTTTCCTTAAGCTTTATTGTAGCTTTATTTCTTTTTATCAATTCAATTTTTACTTCATTAATTCATTAAAATTAATTGCTTAATTATGATAATTCTCTAAAGTTGTTGTTTCAATATATTTTTTTGTTTTGTTTTTAGCAATTGATTGTTAATTTTGGCTTATTTTGATTCAAAACTATTTAAATTCGGGTAAAAGGTTTGACGAGTTTTTGGCTGTATTATTGCAAACAAGTGTGTGGTTTTATAATTTATTTATGTTTTTTTCCGATTTGATTTGCAAAGTGGCCAATTTGTCTTTTAATTCGTTGTACAAGCAATATTTCACTTTTTAGTGTTTCTTGCCTTTTTTTGTTACTGCTGTCTTTCTTTTTTTGTTTCAGACATTTCACTTTTTCATTCATTAAAATTTTTGTGCAAATCTAGGTGAATTTTCCGCAATTGTGTGGTTTACAAAAAAGAACACAGCACTAATAAGCTGTAATGTTTTTTCTTTTTTTCAAAAAACTGTTGAAAAATATTAAGTTTTTTTACATTTCCGGTCGGTGACACCAATTAAATTAAAATAATAATAATGCTACAAATCGCAAAAAGTTTGACAAAATAACCATTTCAAGCAGTTTTTTTTTTTTTTTTTTTTGCTAAAAAGTGAAATTTTGATAAAAATTATAAAAACTGTAGTTCATAATTTTCTTTCTTTTGATTAAAAGAAATTCATTAATAAATCATTAAACTAAATTACAATTATATTTAATAAAATCATATTGTTATTAAATTTAATAGCCACTATGTATGTAATAATATTGTCGTTGTTGTTGTTACTTATAGTCATAACAACGTTCACAAAAACATCAACAATAATTGAAACAACTGTAGCGACAACATTAAGAATAAACAACAACATTATAAGCAACAGATTGTCAATTTGTGTCAAACAAAATAATCACAACATGACATGTTGTTGTGCACAAACTCTCTCTTTCTCTCTTACACACACACACACACACACACATAGTCCACCAGTGTATTTCAGTTATCAGAAATGTCCCATCTTAAGACCATTTTAATTTTGGAATAATTTTGCTCTTTTACATCAGCTTATGGGTGTGGAACAGGCGAAAGGGAACTATAACTACCTCAAACAATGAAGACCGACTCGGTTTAAAAACATCCATCTATTCATTAAAACAAATCCACTTATATATTGCCGCAGAATGTAAAAGGAGCTTTCGTTGTGGTCACTGCAGATCATATCACACCTTTCTCAGTGATCTTTTTGTGCTTGAAAATATGGATGCAAGATGATATTGTTTGTGTTATTCGTGACATACGGCCGCCAATGCTCAAAAATGTGGCCCATAACTGGACGTCCAGCGAGTGCTGCACCAAGAGTGGAGTGGATTTCTAGAAATGAATCAAGGTCGTGCTAATTGAAACCCCTTGATAACTTCCTGTATCGCTGGGTTATGGCCTCCAAGGAGCCAATATTGTTTGTGATTATCGTGACATACGGCCGTTGATGCTCAAAAAAGTGGCCCATAATTGGACGTCCAGCGAGTGCTTCACCAAGAACTTTCCCTTTTCAAATTTGCTTTTCCAATTATCGTTCTTTATCTCTAGTCGAAAATCCATTCTAAAATCTCTAATATTTGTTTTGCAGATCTGCATTTACGATATTCAAAGTGCAAGTTGTCGGAAGCAAAAGCAACATCTTAAGCTTGAGGCCCACACCACTCGTTTAATCCATTGATGCATTTATGCATCTGTCAAAAAGGGAAACCCAGTGTAAAATTGTATTGCATCTTTCGCATGAAGTTGGATTATTTTCTACTTTTGCATGCGTCGCATGCGTCTTAAAAAAATGTCAAGAAAGTATAAAACGTATAGAACGCGTGGCGGGGACCTCCAGCTTTAAAGTCGTACTGGAGAAACCCATAAAAAGTGAGAGAGAAATCATGTTTTAAATAATTTTATAGCTCTTCAGAGCTGTTAAGGAATTGCAATTCCGTCCGTAAGTGCCGGTTCACACACGTCAAGTTTGACTTGTCAAGTCTTGAGTTTTTTAGAAAAGAGGGTAAAAGAAATGGCATTCTCTTTTCCCTTCTCTCATAAGAGCTCAAGAGGATTTTACTATAACAAAAAGCTTTCGTTTCATTCACGTGTAAATTATCTTAAAATATAATTTGTATTTAACAACAATATACAACAAATAAATTAAACAATTGAACAAACATTGTAAAAAAAATCATTTTGCACGATTTGACATTGAACTCGAATACGGAACGGGATACTCAATACAAAATCTTCAAGTTTTAATTTTATTATTGTTGCAATAGCCTCATAATTCAACTTAAACTAATAAAGTAATCAAGTTGTAAGAAAATCAGAATGTTTGACCATTACGGATGTTTCAGAAGTAATATTACAAAACGCACTTACATTGTACAAAATATGTATGTTCGTATGTATTAAAGTGTAATCATGTACAGGTTTCTATAAATACATGTGTCTGTAACTTTGTTTGTTATAAATTAATATGGTCCATTGCATGTTCCACTACATGGGAGCATTGACAATTAACGTCACTACACGGGCGTATTACCTCAAAAACAAAATGCATTTGTTGTCATTCTATTAAAAATTTTGTCTGGCTGTGTGTCTGTGTGTGTGCCCGTATGTATGATGTCGTTATTTTAGCTGCACTTAGTCTGTATTATACATTATCTGCAGTAAATATGTATGTGAATATGGTTGTTTGAATTGACGTATGTTGGTAAGTTTTGTTAGTAAATCAGTTGTAATATGACTTGTATGACTAGTGATTATGTTTTAGGTTGTCTGTCGTTTTTGTTTTAAAGTTTCTTTTTTTTTTGCTGTTCCTGTATAGAGAACTTAATAAAAAAGAAACAATGACAACGAGTACTTTGCCGCCAGTAACATTAGCTGAGATTTATTTTAGCAATTGCAATTGTAAACTTTATGTATCTTTTTTTTTTGCTATATCACATTGTAACGTTTCGTATCCGTTGGAAGTTAATATCGCTTAAGATTTGTTGTTCTTAGGCATTTATGTCATAATTTAATAAATTTTTATAAAAATTTGTAGAACAAGGTCGAATTGTTAAATAGCTTTACATAATATTTTAACCATTACAACCACAAGTTTATGTCGTTAGATTGCAGACCACAGCTGATAAAAGGCAAACCTGTAAGTTCCTGTATGGAACATAGGGCTTCTAATCTCCATCGAGTTCTATCTGATGCTGCTCTTTTGGCTTCATATTAGGTAAATTCATCAGTTTGTAGTGCGTCTTGAATTTGGCGTCATTATATAGGTTTAGGTCGCCCTTTTTTCTTGCTCCCTGTGAGTTTAAATCAAGCAATTTTCAATTGATGTCATTGGCTGGCTTACGTACCTTCAATATTTGCTTATTTTGGTCTCATAACTCAGAGTTTGTTATAGTTTGAGGGCAAATTATTTTGAGGATTCGTCGATGGCAATAATTGACGATGTCCAGTAGTTTTTGTATATTAAGTTTCGTTAAATTCCAGGTCTCCGAGCACTAAGGGAGTACTGAATTACATTGCTTTTGAATACCATAATTTTTGCAGATACTGCCCCTCCAATATTTGCACTCCATCTGGTTTCTTTTTTTTTGGGGTATTGATTATTAATCCTTCCTTAAGAGAATTCGGAAGCATTTCACTCTAACAAAAGTGTTCAACAAACTGTTCTATTATACTTGTCGGAAGGGATTTGTCAGCTTTGAATAATTCTGGGGAAATATGCCTGCAGTCTTATGGTCTTTTAGCTTTCATTAAATCAACGTAACTGGGAGGTTGGGTGTATATATAATTTCATCAATTGTAATGTCAGAACTCAATCACTTCATCGTCGTTTGCGCTATCAAGTATGTGCCGATGGTGGTCCTCCCATACTCGCAGTTGAACTTCTTTTGTATATTCCATCACACCATTCGCAATACGCATGGGACTCATATTGAAGTTATTTTGACCAGCGAGTGATCCTGTACATATCTTTCTGCCTGTTCGATTCGTGGTCTTTTGCGCCTTTATAGCCATATTTTCTGCCCATTTCCTTTAAGCATTTCTAGCACATCGTTTGACCTTTCGATTTGTGGTATTATATTGCTGTTGCACATCCATTTTTGCTTGCTGGGGTTTGGTATTTTTGATACATAATTTAACCTCTTTTCTATTCCTTATAAGATTCCAGGTTTTAAGTTGGATTACCAAGACGCTTTTTGGTGGACCCAAGAAAGGAATTTCTACAAGAAAAGTGAAAGAAAAATGTGTAACGGGTAAGTAAATAATAATAATATTCTCTCAATTTGACTTAAGTCAATCCCAATGACTTTAATGATAAACTGTCAATGAATCCTATCTCCGATATTAATGAATCGTCGCACCGATAAATTTTTTTATTAAACTGCCTTTAATTTGCCATTTCTGTGATGCCAATGTGTCGTTCCATCGATGACATAATTTCACCTGAAAACAGTTTGGCTAAGTAATGTTAAGGCTGAAATCACAGTCGTGAAAAGTGTCATAAAAAAAGAAGACACTTGTCAAAGTACTGATATCAAAATGTATCAGCCTTATAACACCTTTTCTATCAGTGTATAACTGTACAAAATAAACATAAAATAAGGGCATCAGCATTAAATTGTTTTTTTTTTTGTAGGTTACAAAAAGATCGTGCACTAAATTATGATGCACCTTTTTTGGTTTCGCTTCAGAATGTCGCAAAAATTCGTTTAGCTTAGATTATATATGTCCGTTGTGGACCATTTAGAAAAAATTATGTCCTAATTCTAAAGATCCTTTTAAAAAGGACGGAAACCCTAATTTTATTGTAGGAATTGAATAAATTTTCAAAAATCTTATAATTTATTTGACGTGGAGAACAATTTCACAAATATTTTTTGATAAACTGAAAAATAATCAAGCAACGTTTCCGCTTTTTATTTTCACATCGGATAGCGTTGCAAAAGGACTCCAAAAAATGCTTCTAGAACCACAACTTTGACTTGGTGTTTTTTAAACATTGTCTCAAACACAATTTTTATTTTGCTTAAATCTTTTGAAACACAAAATTTTGATTGCACTTTTAGGATTTTTCCCTATCCCTTGATATATAAATTTATTTAATTGACTCATTATAATTGCTGTTCATTTCCTTTTGTAAACATTTTTTTTTTCTTACTAACAAATTCAATATTATTTACATTTCATGCCGCTTGTAGCGCAATAGCTTTAATGCCAGAGAAAAATAGGAAAAAATAAATTTACCGAAATGTAACATGCGAAACAACACAATTACCAAACATACAGCAACAACACATGAACAATTCGAATTACACGAGCCTGCAGAATCAAGAAAAAAATTAATAAAAAACAAAAAATAAAATAAAAACATGTTAAAACAACAAACAAGATAAAAACACAAGTATTATGACAGAATTTTTAAGTCACAAAAAAAAAAAACGTATGTTCACCAATAATGCCGCCGCTCTATAATCTTCCTAACAACTCCATAACCTGCGATGGGCAAGAAGGATTGATTGGATGGCAAAGAGCTTTCAGCAACAAGAATCAACTAAATAAGTGACTTATCGTCTGGATGGACGTCTGTAACGTACAAATATGACACAATCAAATGGACTAACGACCAAAAACACCCGCTAACTGAACATTATTAATTGTGAAATGTTGACAATACTCTTACATCCTGGACAGTCCGCTTTAAGGGAATGAGAATGTACTCCGGAGTATGTATGAAAACGTATGTATATATGTATATGTATTAGGGAGGACCTTAGTTTAGAAGAAATTAAAAATAAAATTACAAGAAATTGGCATTGAAATACTTTAACAGTTTTTTGTTGTTAGAACAATTTTAATTAACGGGGTTCTGC
The DNA here is from genome assembly GCA_930367215.1 of Pollenia angustigena. Taxonomy (NCBI): domain Eukaryota; kingdom Metazoa; phylum Arthropoda; class Insecta; order Diptera; family Polleniidae; genus Pollenia; species Pollenia angustigena. Next base: position 148,960,041 of record OV884058.1, read on the forward strand.
AAACACACTTTTGGATATGGTCACCTCCAACAAAACTTTATTAATAATAGTGTTTTAAAGATTATGTTGGTTACTTTAACCAAATAATTGTCTCTGGCAACAAAATTATTGTTAAATATGTCTTCTATCAAGAAGCTAAGACCATATTATAAGTAGATGCCTATGAACATGCTATGGTTAATAATAAAAATAATATGTTTATCATAGCATATTGCTGTTGGAAAAATTTTATTGTTAATTTAAACTATTAAATTATAAGTTGTCAACAAATTATTGTTAGTATAAACCATAACATCAAACCATAATATGGTTACCAGCGAGAATAATGTGGTTAAATTACCCATCTGTTTAAAAATTTTTCATTAAAATTTTTTTTGTTGAAGTTGACCATACAGAAAATTGTGTTTTCTCTTCGTGCTGGTTCAGGCCTAGAAACTGTGCTTATTCTGTATGTTCAGCTAATATACAAGAATGTGCTTCCTGAAATGCATCACGGAAGCAACCTACTGTGTAATTCGAAAGTAAGGATAACTGCTCCAGTGACATTTCAAGCGGGATTGTTTAGTCAGCATGGTGTTGTGTTCCTTGACAATAAGAAAATAAGTTTCTCCATGTAGGCGGTGCACAGCCGTTATTTGCATGCAGCCTGTGACTGTACGTACGTCAACAGTTTGGTAAATTAAAACATTTATCAAATAAGTTGTTACTTAGTTAAGGTGACCACACTGCAGCAGCGTAGCTAACAACATGTCTTTCTCCATGCCTCTAGTTTTCCCGGCTTAAGATTTAAGAACTTTGTTTCTACTGCGCAATCTTCGTCATTGCAGTGGCATAAGCTGACGAGGTTAAAATTCCATCAAAGGTGGCCCACTAAATGTTTGGGTCAGAATTTTGGCCCAATCGGTAACGACGCCAAGGTTATGGCTTACCTCTTTTGTCCATGTGGTGAAGAGTGTTCCTATGGATTTCGCTGGTGATAATTTCAGGTTAATCGAAGTGAAGAAGATGGGTATTTCTCCGAGATAAGCATTGAACTAATCGCAAGGTTTATCAACGTTTTGACCCGTCGCCATAATAGTCCGCATAGGAGATCACTTCCAATTCTTGTGGAGGTGCAGAGAGTTTAAAAATGTAGCAATTAAATAGAATGGGGGACAAAGCTTCTCACTGGACCTTGACCTCTATGGGGCTTCGAACATTTGTCACTTAGGTCTACGAACGACTGACGGCCACTCAGATAATTGTGGACTGTAGGATGTAATGCAAGTATGTGATGTGGCTGATAGTGTCCAAAGCTTTCGACAGGTCCACCGTTATTAGGACAGACCTTTCACAAGTCCTCCGCTGGTTAAAACCCTGTGATATCTGGTGACCATGGCTGATAATGCTGTGGTGTGACTATACATTTTGCGGAATCCGTGCACGGACAACAAAAGGGATATAGGCTTGAAGGATTGGCCCTCAATAGCCTTCATCCGTGGTCTTCAATATTTTCATTGTAATCGATTTGAAACGAAGACTTTCTTCGCTGAACTTACATGCAAAACAAAAACTATCAGGGGTGTTCTGGAATTCGAAAACGCAAAACGCAAGAATTTTAAACTTCGTTTTTTAAAAAGATTTCTATAATTAAAGAATTTTATGATGAATATTATACAAATGTTTCTCTATTAAAACGAACTTTATAACAAAAATGTTACTAAAAGTGTGTTGAAAACAACTTCCAAATTCTTGATTTTTCGATTTCCAGAACTCCGCTGAATATTTTATAAATTGTTTTTGTATTAACCAAAAAAAAAAAAATGGATCTTCCAACGAATCAGGGTTGTAAGGGAGAAATGTAAGAGTTTCGCTTTCCATATCGCTTACGGAAGGCATGAATTTTATATGGCGAGTTCCACTTTGAAGCAATACATTTTTGACACAAAAAGCGCTTTATTCAATGCATATAAAAAGTGGTAAGTGTTGCTTTCGGATTTACACACTGAATGTTTTTTACAGTTATTTTTTAGTATTCTCCCTTACAAACCTGCTTCGTAGTAAGGGAATGTCGTGGCACTTAAATTGTTATTTTTTTTTTATAAAACTTGCTAACAGCCTGTTTAACGATTTCGAACGTTAACGTTCGCGTAGAAAATTACATTTATGCGAAATTTTTGTTGGGAGACGTAAGTTAAGCGAACGAAGTTTTCGTTCGGAAATAGATGAATCGACAGTTAAAGTATGCTTTCAACATAAAATTCAGAATAAATACTTCTTTGTCATGTTTGACTTTAAACAACTGAGTTCTAATAACATTTCGATTTCAAACACCCACAAATCGTACCACCTTTTAAACAAGAGTCACCCTAATGACCATGTGGCTGTCATTGTGCACATAACAATCATAATTCAGGCACAGATTTTCTGTTTATGAGAATCATTCAAAAGTCATATAAAAGGCAACATAATACCATGCGTCCCTACCTTTGGATGAATTTCTTCTCTTTTCCACATATTTTGGGAAACTCAGAGCACGTTTATACGAATTGTATTCGGTTTTTTTTCTGCCGTGCATTGCTGCTTGGCCCAAAAAGGGCGATCTTCATAAATCATATTATAGCTGTCCATATGATTCTCCTTTTAACATACAAATATTTTTTTCATTAGACAATATTGGTTTATTTGATGATTTTTGTCTGAATTGTGGCTGTATTTTATTTTAAGTCGATTTTTTTCTTTTTAGCAAATTTCTTTTTTTATCAGTTTTTATCAGTTTATGATGGACTCATGTTCCTGTCCAATTGCTTGGTGATGTTGTCAGTTATAAGATGAAACTGCAGTCACATATATTCTTACAAACAAATAAACAAAATTCCATACAGCAACTCATACAAATCAAATGAATAGAGAGAGAGAAGAAAAAATCAAATACCGCCAACCAACTACTTTATAAGTTTATTATACATTTTACATTATGATTCCGATTTCATAAATTCATTAAATCCTTTTAATATTTTTCATTTGTGATAAAGGTCTTATACGACAGTTTTTGTTTTCTTTGGAGTTTGAATTATCTTCCAATTTTACCTTTATTTACTAGAGGTACGAGTATAATAAAAAGTTTAACAATATTTGCTTAAGTAAAAATCTAAAGTTTGACTATAAATCAAGAAAATAGTAATTTTTGCCACCAGACTTGCAAATTGTGTCTAACGTTAAGAAATAGATCCGTAACGAGTTACAGCGGGAATATCACCTATATGTTGGCTATGGTCAATAATTGATCCGTTTCGGCGAAATTAATGCTGGTATTTGCATTTTTCTAAAAGTGGCTTCAGCCGAATTTTATTTAGAGATTTTAACTTTAAGGTTTAAAATGGATTTGTCGAAATTTTTTAGACTATAGCCTATTTGGAACCTATGGGTAATCATTAGAGTGACCGGATCTTATATGGGGGTAAAAATTTCGGAATTTTTTTGGTTTTAATCCCACAAAACGATTCCCCTTTCCAGATATTGAGATGGCCAAAATTTGAGCTCGATTGAATATCGCTAACCCAATGCGCTCGTCGCGTCGTTCAAAATTTGGAAAAATCGATATTTTGGGCCAAAATCTGTTATATGGAGCCATAACTCCAGAGCTGTAAATAATAAAAACCCGCTTAATATCTCAAAATAAAGCTAATATTGTTCTTTAAAATTTATATTATATACATAATTGTTGTTATTTTAAGTCAAACCGAGTTATGACTTTAAACTTTAAATATAATAAAAAACAAGTAATACTGATAAGTCTAATGTTTTAAAATGTAAAAAACAGGTATATAATACATACAAAAAAGACACAAAAACGTTATGTAATCTATTCTAGATCTTTTGTTAAAGTAGTTTTTGCAACTTCAGGATATAATGCTCGGCATTTGCTTACAACTTGCAGGACATATTGCTTTTGGTCTTCATCTTTTGTCAGAAGGTCGTTGAAGTCTGTTATTAATTTAACACCTCGCTCAGCCACATCATTTACAACTTTTAATGCTTTGACAATTTTGAATCCTTATTGGAAGTCATTATTATGAGGCCATGTGTATGGATGATTTCTTAAGAAATTTGTTTTTATATTAAATTGGTGAAAGAATTTAAATGTTTCTTTGGAAAGTTAATTTACCAATCGTCCATCAACTGTCTCTTTTTTAGATCATCCAACTTTTCAAAAACTCTTTATATTTGTTCTTGACCGCTTCCGATGTTTTCTTCCGGTCTTTTTGAAAAGTTGTCCACTCAGCGTGAAGTTTTTTTTTAACTTAGTTATGGCATTTTGCTCTTGTTTAGTCGGGATTCGAGCTTTCTTCCAAAAAATTAACACTTCTCGTATGGTAAGTTTTGCTGATAGCCAACGAGAAATATTTTAACCTTGGTCCTGGTTTGTACACCTGAAGTGGATGCCATTTCACAGTCCAAATTACAAATTTTAATTTCAATAAAATGTTTTTTATTATATTTCTAGTGTTAACTCAAACATATGTAAAAAAACAAAAATATATCACTTAATAACAAAAAATACGAAGTATGCTAAAGTTCACGTTTTTGGGGATAAAAAATGTTGTAACTCGGTTTCTCTTAAAATAACAACAAATATGTCTATAATATAAATTTTAAGGAACAATGTTAGCTTTCTTTTGAGATATTAAGCGTGTTTTTATTATTTACTCTTCTGGAGTTATGGCTCCATATGTCAGATTTAGGCCCAAAATATCGATTTTTAAGAAAGTTATGGCTTTAAAATCTATTTACAAGAATGGTGTTTGTATTGGATCAATAACCCATTTTTGGGTTCGATTTCAATTAAGTTTGGTATGATGATCTAGATTGTTACGAAATATGTTTGGTCCAGAACTTATCTAAATACAAACATAGAAATATGCTTTATAAGCACATTGACTCCATTCCAGAAAAAAACTTGTATGGGGCCTATGTGAAATCATGGACCAACTCTGAATAAGCTTGGCCTTTATCAAAATTAAAACTCATATAAAGGGTGTCCAAAGGGTGTTTTTAAAGGATGATGCCACTTACCACACAGCAAGAGAAACAATGGCTCTTTTAAAAGAAAAGTTCGGATATTGCATTATTTAACGTAGAGGAGGAGTGCATTGGCCATCAAGATCGTGCGATTTGACACTTTTAGTGTAGAGCAATAATCCCACAACAGTTTAAGAGCTGAAAAACAACATTATCAAGCAGGTATCAACCATTGACAACAGTTTGTTGAAAAACGTGGTGAAAGATTGGAATCCTGCCGAGCTTCCTACTGCTCAGTTGACCGTCATAATTTTTAATTTTTATCCGGAACTTTTTTTAATAAGCTGAAATAAAACTATTTTTAATATCTCAAGAAACCCTTTTTTTATTAAAATTAAAATGATAACTTAATTTTTGGACACCCTTTATTTTATTTTACTTTATCAAATTAACCTCGAATTTGAGATTTAACTAACAATGTTAAGATGGCCATCAATCCAGACGAACGGATACCGTTAGATCGATTCAAAAAGTAATTTTCATTTGATCGGTATACATGTGTTGCTGACTTGTAACATACATATATGATCCTCTCTACCCAGAATGGTGTATGTATCTATACAAATTTCAAGAAAATCTTGCTGGATTATAAGAACATTTCGTTTCAAAGCAATAGGATTCACGAAATAGCCATAGGAATAAAAGTAGAGACCCCGAAATCGAAAATATGGCTTTAACAAAATAATATGAACAAGCGGAATGGATTTATTATGCTTGCCGGAAGCGGAATATTTTAAGCAGGTCCGTCCACTGATCAAAATATTTAGAGTAAGTCAATGCTATATACATATTTAGTATCTGTAAAACTCTGGGCAGACTATCACGTGTGATCTTAACATTATCTAGTTGATATGAAACTAGATAACTTTGCTAATCAATTTTAGCTCTACCTGCTTTATAGCCCAAGCCTTGCTTTTCCTACTTTAATTTGTTTCTATCGATTTCCCACAAACAAATATTGTTGGGACACTTCTTAAACTACATCTTCTTTATATATGAAAATATTTGTGGCATGTATGTACTCCTTAAACTCAAGAACCGCTGTACCGACTGACACCAAACTTGGACAATTAATAATTTTATTTGGGAGCCAGGTTTCTTTTAAGTTTAATCCCGAAAGGTGGCGGTGTTGTCGTGATATTTAATTTTATTTTATTTATAGCACGATTTGGCTGAAATTCACAAAATATATTTGTTAAACAATAATAAGTTTCCTGATAAAATTTTGACCATTAAAAAACAACATTGACATCTTAATTTTTGGCCATAGGTTCAACAAATATGTTAACTTTCAGTTGAAGGCATTCAACATTCGTTCGGCTTCGTTTCTATCCACAAGTAGTTCTTAAGGAGTTTATAGGAAAAGTCGAGTGCCAAAACTTTAAAAGACATGATAATTAAATTTTTAATTGTATTAAACTTATATTTTTGAGAGAAAAGACAGCGAGAAGTTTTTTGTATCGCTAAAAATTGTATTTAAAAAATCGTTATAAGCCCTTTATCACATTAACCAATATTCATTAACTTAAGAATTAAACTAGTAAATAGTCACAAATAAAATTGTATGCAACATTCATTCGTTCTTTTCGTTTTCAAGTTTCCATCTTTTTTAATGTGGATGTAGGGTTCCTAATTCCATGTTCTTTTTACATTTCCGCAGATGAATAGAAAGAGTTCATAAGTTCCAGCGAATTCGAGGGATTTTTTGTAAAGGATAGTGTGAATAAGAATCTAAGATTAACGGCCATTTTCACCCAGTTCAGTTATAATTAACTACCAGTTATAACTGTCACAAATATATTGTTAACATGTATTTAAATTCCCTAAGCTAATCCCGCGAAGTTCTACGCTTGTCTGCAGGAAATAAACCAGAGTCTCTGGCAGGAATCGAACCCGCAACCCCTGCGCTGATAGATTAGCTCACTACCAGCTACCCTACCGGGGCACTGGAAGTTAAAGTAATAGCTAAATTTAACTGAACTTGGTGAAATTGGCCGTTAGACGTTTATTGAGAATTGGTGATTGCTTTTAACAATTAAAATACTTATCTTTAAATAAAAAAAATTATTCTATTTTAAAGAGTCCGCTAAGTGCAAATTTTAAATCTATTTCAAAAACTTTGCATACAAATTTTAAAAAATTTTCCATTTTAAAATTTGCCCGGGAAAATGTATCCCGAATACAAACCCTATGCTAATGACAATGTTCACGAAGCTGCTGACGATGTTGCTTGTGTAACTCTGCCTGACTTGGCTTAATAAATAAATAGAACCAAAAATTTTACTGTTTCTTGTGTGGCGTATAAAATGATGGAATACTTTTTATTTGCTACTCCACTACACGAGTGCGATTTCATATTTGATGAAAATTTTTTTCTTCAACATTTCTGCGTTTATTATAGTATGTACAATATTATCGCTTAAACAACATGATAAATCCATTTAAAATTATAGTATTTGATTATGTTGAAATATGAAGATGAAATATGCAAACAAAAAAGTTAAAAGTAAAATCGGCAGGAAAAAAGTATTTGACACAAAAAAACATTTAAAAAAAATTTAAGTAATCAATATAATAAATTTGTTAAGGCGATAATAAAACAGTTTATTGGGTGTGGGCAAAGAGTTGAGAACAAGAAATGTTAAGTATCCATCTGAATGAGTTGAGCGAGAGCACTAATACAATTGGTGCATAATTATTCCTACACGACGATAGTAGTATACGCCTCTACTATCGTCGTGTAGGAATAATTATGCACCAATTGTATTAGTGATCTCGCTATGCTATATGTTTGTGCTTATATGTGTAAAACATATAAATATTGGTTTTAGTCTACCGATTTCTGAACTGATCTATCGATGTCCGTCCGGCTGGCTTGTGCGACAGCACAGGTCTCAATTTAGAAGAAAATTCGATTAAATTTGGTAAAAACATACACTCAAAAGAAAAATCAATCCATCCCCAATAAAAAATTTTATCATTTTGCGAAGCACTAAAGGTACATTTAAAAAATAAGCGCACAATTATGCGCTACGCAATAAGACATACAGAAATGCAGTAAAGTAAGTGAAAGAACTCTCAACAACTTAAAAAAAAAAAAATAGCATTTCAAGTGCTACGGCATTCCCTTACTACGAAGCAGGTTTGTAAGGGAGAATACTAAAAAATAACTGTATCAAAACATTCAGTTTGTAAACATGATCGTTACATCCAACAATGTTTATGTGCGCTGAATAATGCGCTTTATGTGTCACAAATGTATTGCTTCAAAGTGGGAACTCGCCATATAGAATTCATGTCTTCCGTAAGCGCAATGGTAAGCGAAATCCCTATGTTTCTCCCTTACAAACCTGCTTCGTTGGAAGCTCCATTTTTTATTGGGTCCGTACTCAAACCAATCCGAAGCGGTATTAATAGTACTGTGAGTACAAGTACAAAAAGATTGATTGATGTACGAGTTTCCAATCGTAAAATACTTAAATTATCCATATTCAATCCTGATTTCGTACTTGAAATAATTCGAAAATGAGATTGATTAAACTAAGATAAAATCAATCTACAAATGCGTTTGATTCAAGTATTATAAAGTTGATTTTATCTCGAATTAGAAAGAAAAAATTATTATGATTGATTTATTTACTCGTACTACACCTTACAGAATGATAAAACACCAACATCATGCCCGATATGGGTTTTACTTTAGAAATCTTATGCACATATTTAACCAAAAATATTAACTAAATGAGACGCAAGAGTTCAAATTTATTTTTTAGCCATTCGTGGTTCACATGAGTCTGGCCAGACCTTTTTCAAAGTGCTAAGAAAATCAAAACATGTTTAAGCCAGAGGGTAAAACACAACGAAAAGTTAAATCATTTTGTTACTGGATTTAAGAATTTTATAACTATTTCAAGAAATTCCGGGATTGATTTTCGAAAGTAATCCCATTTAGGATAGTTTTGAGTACATTTTAGTATTACTAGGATCGCCCGGTGGCCGAAATTCGACCACACGACATTTACTTTCGAGAAAACCTGTGCGTTATACAACAAAAACATACATATTTTAAGAGAACGGCAAAAATGCACTATTCACTTAACTTTGTACATATGTCTGTAATATAAATTAAAACGCTTTTCAAACACTTTAATTAAAAAAATTTAGAAAAAAAATATATTGTGCATATCTACATACAAATTCCTTTAAAACGATATTTGTTTCATTAAAATCGGTAAACGATAAGATACTTAAAAATCAACCACAAACAAATTGTTTCCGTATTTATATATAAGATTAGTACTTAAATTTTTGAGTACGACTCGTACTTAGAGTAATCATAAAAAACTTGATTTATTCAAAGTGTTTTTCTTTCTGTGTACGATTCAATTGTCATAGGGACAAAACCTATTGGAAGTGGTGATATTCGGTCCTTTTTTTCACATAGTCCCTATATAAATTTCTTTCCGAAATAGTCTTTGTACTATTAAACTATCTAATTATGTTGGTATTGAGATTAAATTTGGTCCAAATTTATCTTATTACAACAAAATTTTTTTTTTAAACGGTTCATAAAGGTTGCTCCAACCGAAACGCACGATGTTAGTTCTTAAGCAAACAAAATGTTTACAGAGAATTATTTTAATATTTTTTATTATTATAGAAGGATCTATGACAATTATGTGAGAAACAAAATATCGGCCAAATGTTCGCCACAGCTTCGATGGTCCAATGATATAATTGAGGTTCATTGTCGTTAATGTGCCTAATTATTCCATCCCTAAGCTCTTGAATTGTTCTTCGCTTATTGATGTACAGGTTTTCTTTTAAATATCGCCAAAACAAGATGTCCAACAGTGTCAAATCTCATGATCGTGACGGCCAATTAGCATCTCCACGACGTGAGATAACACGGCCATTGAATTTCTCGCGCAAAAGAGCCATTGTTTCGTTGGCTGTGTGGCTGGCGGAACCATCCTGTTGGAACCACTTATCATTCAGGTCTATAACCTCAATTTCTGGCCACAAGAAGTCCGTTATCATCTCGCAATAGCGAACACTATTCACGGTAACTGCTTGGCCGACCTCGATTTCGAAGAAGTACTTGTATGAATAATTTGCGAAACACTGCAACAAAGAAATGCCAAATTAGTTGGGCACAAAACTTGACGTTAAGGTGTGACTCACAATTAACATCGTGCATTATGGTTGGACCAACCTTTATTTTGCCATAGCTCCAATACGAAAACCTCTTCCATAACATCCTTATAAATGTTGGTATTGATATAAATTTTGGTAAGGATAACTTTTATAATAGCTTCTATGTCATGATTTCGTTCTGGTAGGTTTAAAAGTGATCATATTAACCCCTCCTTGGGCACCGCTTTAAGACAACGCAATCTCCAACAGGTGTTGTTATTTAGAATATATTCGTCACAAAAAACCCTGAATCCTAGCTTCATAACACAATATTTTTCGCCAGATCCCAAATAGGCTACAAGTTCGAAAATGTAAATTTAAATACTGTGAAATTAAGGTAAATTTTTTGTTTTTTTATGACAAAATATGTTGTCAGAAAATATTTTTATTATGACAAAATATGTTGTCAGAAAATATTTTTATGTTTTCAGAAACTATGCCGTGAGGAAACAGGCAGCGGCGGTACACTATTGACTAAGTCAGTAGCCGGCTGAAGTTTAAATTCTACAATGCTGATAAATAATCTTTAAACCATTTAACAGCAATTATTTTTTTGTCGGCAGTATGCCGTTTCGAAACCAAGAACGATTTAGGTGTCTGCAAAATACATGCACGTTTCTGATCGAATATTATAAACCTTCTGTTAAACAACAACTTTAACAAACATGCAGAATAACATGGGAGTTGAGAATAGGGATAGGTAAATTGAAAAAATATATCGATATATACCGAATCGATATTTTTTTAGAGTATCGATATTTATTATTTTAAAAAGATCTATATACAGTAGTTTTCCGGTTTAACGAACCAGTACTTTGTCAGGCCTGTTCCTTAAACTGAAAAGTTCGTTATATGCCATACTTATGTGTAGTACCCATGTTATGAATAAAAAAATAACTAGAACTGTTTTATTTGTGGTTTGTTTTGAAATATGTTTTGAGATCTGTATAATACAATTATAAAAAAAAACAAGTAAGAAAGTATAGTCGGTCAAGCCCGACCATATGATACCCTATACCACAGTTTTAAAAACACATCATGCTTATGTGTCCATGTAAATATGGATTTATCTATGTTTATAAACTTCATGATCGGTTTGAAAGTTTGTGAGAGGCAGAAATTGCCCCTACCTCCCCTTGTGGTCCTATTTTTGAAGAACTGTATAGCTAATGTGTCCATATAGATATGGATCTATCTATGTTTTAAATTTCATTAAAATCGGGTTGAGGGGCAGAAATTGCCCCTAACTCCCCTCGTGGTCCTATTTTTTTAAAAATGCATACATTTTGTGTCCATAAAGATATGGTTCTATCTATGTTTTAAGATTCATTGAAATTGGTTTGATAGTTTCTAAGAGGAAGAAATTTCCCCCTATCTTCCCTCGTGGTCCTACGATTCGGCCCATTTTCAATAGGCTTGGTCCCTGTGCCAATAAGAACCTATGACCCAAATTTCATCAAATTATCTCCAAAATTGCTGTACTTTGCGCACAAGGTTACATGGACAGCCAGCCAGCCGGACGGACATCGTTAGTTCGACTCAGAAAGTGATTCTAAGACGATCGGTATACTTAAAGGTGGGTCTAGGACCAATATTTAAAGGCGTTACATACATCAGCACAAATGCATAATACCCTCTCCACTATTGTGGTGTGGGTATAATAAAAAGGGTACAATACATTACTCTGGTAGCGTAAAATATAAAATAATTAAAATGAAAAATAAGTTCAAATTCATTTTCAATTTCCTTGAAAATTTTGGAAATTCACCTGGTTTCATGGCTTTCCTATTTTTAAACCCAAAATTTGAACTTCTTGTTACTTTTTGCACAAATCCACAACTCGCAATCCATTTTGGTAATCGTCCACAATTTTTAGTTTTTCTTTTAAAAAAAGTCTCTTGTACTCATTTTACTGATCATTGCAGCATAATAAAACAAAAATGCTACATACACAAAACCTTAAATAACGGTACTTTTTGCTACTCACTTTGTTTTTAGTAAAGGCCCAACCACAATGTGCTTAGGTATGCTTAAGCGAATGAGCGAATACATGCAAATTATATGAGGCAAACTATATTGAACTTAGGGACACTTTTTGCTAAGTTTAGTGAAACTTTCATTTGCTTAAGCAAGGTGCGAATCTAATCGCACATTCCGTACGGAATCAAATGTTTTTTATGTTGTTTTCTTAAACACATTTGAGAGACTTTTTGTTAATTTTTGACAGTAGGTTAAGCAATGCTATGCATATTATGGTTGAGACTTAAGAAATTACTTCACATTATGCTTTTTTAAACTTAAATTATAAATCCTATTTGTTCGGTAAATTGAGCACCAAAAATATATTTTTTGTTCGCTATATAAGGTACTCAATGGATCAAACTTGTGTGTTCGTTAAATGCGATGTTCGCAGAATTGAAGGTTCGTTAAACAGGAATACTACTGTATCGATATATCGAACGTATTTTGCTGAAACGATTACCAAATTAAAAAATTTAATATACTTATATATATCGGGTGATTTTTTAAGAGCTATAGGAAAGTTTAAAAAAAACACATAAAATTCAGAAAAATGCCTGAAATCTGTATTTGAATCGATAGTACGGTCCATATAATTTAATGTTTGAAGATAATTTCATGTAAATGTTGACCGTGACTGCGCCTCCAGTGGTCCATCCGCTTAGTCCCATTTTGGCATACTCTTTCCAACATTTCGGCCGGTATCTCATGAATAAATGCTTCAATGTTGTCTTCCAATGCGTCAATTGAAGCGGGCATGTGTGTACAGACATGAGCTTTAACATAGCCCCACAAAAAATAGTCTAAAGGCGTTAAATCGCACGATCTAGGCGGCCAATTGGCCGGTCCCGAATGTGAAATAAAATGTTCACCGAACTCGCCTCTCAATAAGTCCATTGTTAAGCGTGCTGTGTGGCATGTGGCACCGTCTTGTTGAAACCACATGTCATGCAAGTCAAGCTCTTGCATTTTGGGCATAAAAAGTTGGATATCATGTCACGGTAGCGTAACCATTCACAGTTACGTTACGATTCGCATCATCTTTGAAGAATTACGGTCCAATGATGCCACCAGCCCATAAACCGCACCAAACTGTGCCTTTTTCTGGATTCATTGGTAGCTCTTGCAATGCTACTGGCTGATCTTCCCTCCAAAATCGACAATTCTGCTTATTAACGTACCCATTGAGCCCATTAACAGAGCACGCATTTTGATAATAAAATTCAATTATTTGCGAGCGTTGTTCGTTTGTAAGACGATTCATGGTTAAATTATAGACCAAACTGAAGATGTTTGACAGGGACACAAAACACGAATGGCGCATCAGCTGTTTAAACCAGTGTTGGCAAAAAGATAATAGCTAAAAAATCACCCATTATATGCACAAATCTTATTATTATTCCAAATATATATGGGCACATATATTGTTCCAAAAGTTTGCAGGTTCGTTTAACTTTACTGTTTTTATTAGAAATCTGCAATGTGAAAACCCCGCTGTTTTCTTAATTCTTCTTCTTTTAAATGCCTATCGTTTTAGATCTTCATATTGGTAAAAAAAAATATGATGCATGCAGTGATGCCAATTCTTAAAAAAACATATTGTTGGAAAAACGGCTAAAATTTTGAGTTTTTAATGAAGACTGACTTTAAAAAATATCGAATTCGATAGTCGCATTTCAATATCGATATATCGGTATTTTAAATATCGGCGATATGTATTGATTTTTTTTTTTAAATATCGATATTTTTATATATCGATTTTTTTGCCCATTCCTAGTTCAAAAGTCGACATTTCATATGCAATATACATGTCGTGTATAAGTACGTTGACCATTCGTCCTTTTTTTAAGTGGCAGTCCTTTTTTTGATATTATATCCTTTAAGATTTTTTCAAAAAAAAAGGACAGTAGATTGTCCTTTTTTTTTAGTGAATTGTGCTTTTGTTAGATTATTGGCCATTTTCTCAATGTATCGACAAACTGTCTGTTACTTAATGTCCACATAATTTTATTGGACCGATAAACTGTCCGTTAACGATTTTGGGTTTCTCAATATACCAACAAAAAAAAATATTTTTTTAGCTGGCAACGCCACTCAAAATACTTGTAAAAGTTGGGAGTCAGCTGATTGAATTTATCTGTACGGCAAATAAAAGGAAAATTAATAATTGGCAGATGACTGCCGGTTAGCTTTGCGATAAAATCGAAGCAAATGAGACATTGAGAAAACCAATGCGCAGTTTTTCGTTGGTAAAAAAGATAATCGCCTAATAAGAAAATGGCCATATGACTTCTTCTTAAAACTCAAAAACTAAAAGTTTTATTTTCCCACAACCCCAAAGTTTTAACATTAGTACAGCAAAACACACTGGTTAACGTAAGATCGAATTCGAAAATTGTTTGTTCCATTGCAAGCATATTTTCTCTCTAAGGACATTGCAAAAATTATTATTTTGATGATCTATGTGCTGGATTGTGGTTACTTTTGGCACATAGCCAATCCCTTATATTCTCTAAAATGCACAACATATTTCTGTGCCTGAGGCTGCTCTTCATTGAAAGGACTTTAAATTAAAATGAATTGCACGCAAATAAAATGTGTTTTTATCATTGGTTTTTAAAACCATTTTGGCATACTAAGTTGGCAGGTAGTACTCTGTATTGACTATTTAAATCAATATTTCGATTGGCTAAGAAGTGGAGAAAATATGATAAATCAGTGAATCAAATATTTTGGCTATTTCAATGAAAAAAATATTAGAGGTAAAAATTTAATAAAGCTTGTAGCATTTTGCTTGTATCTGCCGTCATTTAGGGCGCCAACAAAAGATTACTTTCAATCGTTAATAATAAGAATAATGTAAAACTTAATAACAAATGCAAATTTCAAATAGGGGATGCAGAATTTTAATATGTTTTATGTAAAAACAGTCATATTTAAAAAAATTACTTCTTCAGAAGTATATCAATTATTTTTAATTATTAAATTTTTTTGATTTAAAGTGGTAATTCCGTGTCAAATCGACCAAGAGTGGGACACGATCTCTTTCGATTTTAATGAAATTTGTTGAGATGGTTCCTTTTATCCTATTAGAAACATATATGAACAAAAAAATTTTTTATATAATTTTTTCAAAAGTTATGTCATATTCAAAATTTTATAATTTCACCGAATTAGCCAAATCTGTTGAGCTTTTTCTTCAATATATCGAAAACTACTTTACATACGATGATGATTTAATGTAATTTTAAAGAGAATACTTGGGGCTACAAACCATTTATTGAAAAAGAATGAAAAATGTAATATCTGCAAAATATTAAATTTTAAAAACGGGCTAAGTCAAAAACTTATTTTTCTATTTGTCTGATTTTTTTAAATAATACCTCAAACTGTTCTTTAGAAATCCTGAAACTTTGAAGGAGGTGTTTTTTTAAGATATGTTTTTTTTTCTGTTGCAACCTTTAAAAAAGAATCTTAATATTGCAATCCTTAATAACGCTGATACCAAAGCCAGGAAAAGATCACACAAAAGTTGAGTCATATAGGCCTATTAGCTTATTATCTAATATATCAAAGCTGTTTGAGAAGCTCTTAGCGTCAAAATTAACCCCAATTTTAAATGACAATGGGTGTATACCTAATCATCAATTCGGCTTCAGGAGAGAGCATAGCACAATTGAACAAACCTATCGGACAGTAAACGCCATAAGAAAAGCCTTTGAAGAAAAGCCTTTGAAGAAAGTCTGGCATGTAGGCTTGTTACATAAATTGAAGCTAAGCCTACCGGTTAATACACACAAGCTGTTAGAAAGCTACCTGGTCGGTCGAAAATTTATTGCTAAAGAAGGTGATTTTTTAAGTTCTCCTCAGTCAATTGAAGCTAGAGTCCCTCAGGGAAGCATCCTGGGCCCACTTTTTTACCTTATATATGCCTCGGACATGTCAACAAACAATTACACCCAAACCTCTACTTTTGCTGATTTCTAAGCGTACACGAGAAAAGTCGTGAAGCATCTCGATATCTGCAGGATCATATATTTCAACTAGAACTGTGGTTAAAACAATGGAGAATAAAGGTCAATGAGCAAAAATGCGTACATATAACATTTACCTTGCGTCGGGAAACATGCCCCCCTATTAAAATCAATAATCAACTAGTGCTTCAAAAATTGAATGTCAAATATCTCGGTATTCATATAGATCGGCGTTTAACATGGAAATGCAAAATTAACCCAAATGAAACTAAAAGCAATTCAAATAAACTGGCTTATTGGAAGAAATTCTGTTCTTAGTCTCGATTGCAAACTACTACTTTACAACGCTATTTTAAAGCCAATATGGTGCTACGGTATTTAACTATGGGGCACTGCCTCGGCCTCAAATGTCGAAAAAATTCAAAGGCGCCAAAATAAAGTTCTTCGAATAATTACAGCTGCCCCTTGGTATGTTAAAAACTCAAATATCCACAAGGATCTCAATGTGCCACTGGTACGGACTATTATTACGAAGTATGCGGTAAAATATTTAAAAAGGCTAGAGTTGCACCCAAATCCACTAGCTCGAAATATTTTAAATGATAGCGGCCACTCTCGCTTAAGAAGAAGAGATACTGCAGCACTTACCCATTAAGATGAGCAATAAACACCTACATATGTGAAGAGAACCCGTGATGAAGAAAATTTTTGTCTGGCACTGGCAGAACATAAAATAAAGCATTAGGTTAAGATTTGATTAATTATAGTTAGTTCATATTTAATATATGAAGATTCAATAATAAATAACACTATGGAACATTTTTGGGATTATTGTCTGGGGGGTGAGAAATTCCAAGTCAGGGTACTAGGTCAGTATAGTACAACCCTCAAAGGGTTTGGCGTTCGTATGTGTCAGTTTTTTTTATGACATTTTAAATTTTTCCTTATCTTGATGTTTTTTCGCTTAGTTGTAAAATTTTGGCAAAAACGTAGTTTAACATAACTCGAGAACCACTTGTCCGATTTTGATGAAACAAATTTAGAAAAATTAAGAATTACAATTTCTCTAATCTGTTTCTATACCGTTTTTCTATATGTACAACACTTTCGAAGTTAAAAATGAATGTATGAAGAAAAAAAATATTTTCTCACCCCCCAGATTGGCTGTTGTACTGTGTAATTAAAAAAAGTATTGCAATGTTGAGCAATAAGTATACTGTGGTAGTTGCAATAAAATAGACGAGCCGGGAACTTTGCGTTTTAACCTAATACGGGCACTCTGAATCCAGTGGCGCTAACCGTTTTTTTAAGTTAGCTTTTGTTTTCGAGATATACCGTTATTTCGCGTAACTCAAAAACGGTTTAGCTTATTGAAATTACGAAAAACAAACCGAAATAAATTATAAAGTGGGGTTGGTCATACATTTGACCCATCTAGGAGCATCCTAGCATAAAAGGAACATTCTCACCTAATTCCATTAAAATCGAAAGAGATCATGTCCCACTCTTGGTCGATTTGACATGGAATTACCCAAAGACTTTTACAAAAATTATATGAATTTCTAGGTATATTTTATTGATTTTTCCATAGACAATAAAATAAGATATATATTAATAGAAGGTTATACTTGCTAATATCATGTTCTTTGACTTATCTTATTACCTATCCATTATCCTTGATACTATTAGTCATTTTTACTACATTTCGGAATGTCCTTTTTTCGTTTGAAGAATATGGTCACCGTATGTATAAGGGGCTTTAACAAACATATTTTCGAATAGCACAAGTGCTGGAAAGATATAAATTTTAAATTGTTTCTATTCCTTGCAACATTTTTAATATTTTTTTTAAATTTCTCCCTATTTTAACGTTTATTTGGCCTTCGTGCTTTAACCTTCAGTTTATAATAAGACAGCTTTTGCACCATAATACACAGCTAGATTTATTTTTGTTGAAATTACGGGCATTAAAAGGGCAAATACTTACGGTATCAGTATCAATACCGGAACCTTATTTTAACGGTATCGGTATGAGTAACAGTATCGTTTGCCAGCCTTTTATTTAACCTATAATATTTTGAGTTTTTTGCTGTTTTCAGAATTTACCATATGCAATCGCTTATATCCTTAAAATTTTAGCATGTTATTTTTATCTGGTGGAGACCCAATGAAAATACTCAACGTGACTGGTGCAGAACCATACAAATAGAGTTTTTTTTTCCGGAGTTTTTCGATTCCCGGGAAAGCGGGAAAATTTTTTAAATTTCCCGGGATCCCGGGATCCCGCTCCATACAAATAATACAAAGTAAACTTGGTTTTATTAATGAAAAAAACTTTTATAAACAAACATGAGGGAACTTGTTTACAAAGTAAGTAAAATAAATGCTTAAATACTACAAAAATTAATTGAAGATTGAAAGCGGAACTTGAATTATTATTACCTTTGGCTATTATAATTAAATTCCGTATTATGATGATCTAGTTCAAGGTAAAATAAACATATCAATTGAGGTACTCAAGATATGAGATCAAAAAGTAAAATCATAAAATATATAAAATATTTTAATAAATATATTAACATTTTTAACGGCGTAGGAAATTACTTTCTGACACTCTCAAAGCGTTTAGTGAGTCGCCAAAGAGTATATTTCTGATTTTGTTTACTGATTACCATGTTTCCGAAAAATTTCGTTTACTTTTTTTACCGAGGTTGGACAAATAATTAAAAGTGCACCGTTGTTGCATGCTTCTAATGTCAAGGTTGATGCAAAAAATAGCATCATCCGGACTACTTCTTACAAACTATTTCTTTTCATTAGGTCCATCTGTAATCTTTAGGACAATGTGTTTTTCAAATTGTATGTTTTAGTAACTTACACGAGTTTCATTATTTTTTTATTTCGGTTTCCCCGCACTTCCCGGATATATTACCAAGCTCGATTTTTTTTTTGTAGATACGACTATGTTGCAATAACGGAGCGATATGTTTATGTATATCCTATTTTTAAGACTTGTCCATGGTCAATGAGAATTTACTGCCTGCATCTTATTTTGAATTTATGTTCTTTATCAATTCATCACTTCACTAAATTTATTACTGTTGCACTGCCCATTCTGCTTTTAATAGATTTATTGCCGCAGGAGACATTGATTTACGTTTGTACACATTTCTTATAATTGATCAAATCGACAACCCATCCACAGATGCTAATTTTTAGGGAAAATAAAACTAAATTTCAGAGTAAAAATAGCTGTTTTCTGAAACTATGAAGAACTTTTTATTTCCCGGGATCCCGCAACAAAAATCCCGGGAAAACGGGAAATATAATAAGTGAAATTCCCGGGAATTCCCGGGACGGGAAATCCCGGGAAAAAACCCTACATACAAAGCTTAGACGTTTTACTGGTGGATACCAAATTACTCTACAGCACTCGTCTTCCTTTACGAAGGCTTAAGTCGACCGAGTAATTACCTGGTGTGTAATATCCTATGACAACAGAAAGTTAACCAAAAACTTAATTTGGAAATAAAAAAAAAGAGTTTTACTTATCTTATGATGCCGAAATAGTTCCAATTAGAATAAATAAGAAACAAAATTGACATACTTATGTATATAGAAAGTTAAGTGTGCTCTGACAAGAAAATATAGTGTGTCTATTTAAAACTTTAAATACATATACAATAAATGCTTATAGAGAGTTGTTGTACATGTTTTTTCGATTTTATAAAAAAAATTTTAATAATGTCGTATTTAGCTCTCAAGGTCTGTCCGTCCAAACGATTTTCTACCACTCACTGCATATTTTGTTGCTTAAATGTGTCTGGTATAAAAGAAAAGGGAAATCAAATCATCATCAAACATATTATATTTCCATAATAATGCCATAATCGAACAGTAGCATTTAAAATTAATAACAACATGAATAACAACAAAAAAGAAAAACAAACTCTGCGATTGAGCGAATGGAAACAGAAATGTTTGTTCAAAACTTTTTTTAATAACAAATGTCTCTACTTCGATTTAATAAATGAACAATTAAAGCGAGCAAATGCACAGTAGTCGTCGTCACTAAATTCAAATTTACTTCTATTTGATTTGGATGAATGGAAATGGTAGATATGAGTTGCTTATTGACCACCAACAAAGTTTTGTAAACGCAAACAACAACATCAACAAATCGTAGCAACTACTAAAGGCAACAATAATCAAAATGTTAACGTTAGCATTTGTTGACGCTGCTACTGTTGTTGTTGTTGCTATTTTAATATTAATTTATTTAGTTGTATGGAAGTAATTTTTTACCCTTCTTATTTCTTTTTTATATGTGAGGAGACAAGACGTATATTATTTCGTAAAGATCATAATTCATTGTATAAAGTATTCATAATATTAACAATGTACAAATTGTTTTGGTCACAAAACCAACATCAGTAAGAATTCAAAACAAACAGCAACAACAAGTAGCTGCAGTAGCAGCAACAAATAAACTATGAAAACAATGGAAGACCCTAAAAATTTAAGATCCCTCTCATTCAGGTTCATCTAAAATACTCGCACAAGAGTTTAAAAAACACAACTTAACAAGGTGAATAGAATAGTGATCATCATCAAAATTTTATTAAAGTCAAATATGAACAAAGAAAGAAATACGGTAGACTAAGTAAGTCTTTAATAGCCAGGGCATATGGGCAGACTTATGGACTATTGTATACAATTGAATGCATGTCTTCTTTTATGTTGATTTCTTTAACTTAGACTTAATCCTTTAAAAAAAATTGGAACATTGAACACCAAGTTTTATTAGACTTTTACGAAGAAATTTTAAAAATATTTTAAAATAAAAGGCGAATGATTTTGATACCCTACACTGAACCAAGAAGGTACGCGGAGACACGAAAATTTACGTTGAGCAAACAAAAAATTTATTTATTTTAGTCTAATGAATTTGTTCTATTGACTATTCTTAGAAAATTTTTATATTAATAATTAAATAAAATTTTCGTTAATATAACGTAAAAGTAGCTCAATTTAAGGAAAAAAGTTGGTCAGTTAATATTACTTTCAGTAAATTAATTAAAGAATTCTTTAATTCAATGAAATTATTCTTTAATTTAATGAACCCTTTCGCTTATTCAACGAACAATATTATCTTACAAATTTGATAAATCAACAAACGCAGTACATTCTCGCAATGAATTTTCTTTTTAAAATTCCGCTTGCAGTATTATATAACTGGGGCGGGGCATCCTCATAACTCAATACTGTAACCTCGTATAAAATTAATTAAATTTATTTTGTATAATTTATTTTTAATTTTTGCCGTCTATCTAATTTTGGGATTTACACAATACTTTGTGGATTTTGATGAAATAGTGGTCCGATAATGTCCGTATGCCAGAGAAGAATAAGAAAATTTTTGACAACAAAGTGGCTCAAAGGGTTTTCCAATTCTTTCACTCTTTTCTTTTAAGTTGTATTGACATTTAATTTGTGCTCCAAAGTCAGCCCCGAATTTTTTTGAGCGGTTCAAAATTTTTGTTTTAGATAGTTATGCTCGTTTGCCTAGATATGAAATAAAACAAAATTTAAAGTTCTAACTATCCTGGTTAAGGATATATAAAATGTTGCCTATAGGCAACATTCGGCAGTTATTTGTTAACTTTAAACACATGTTAAAGATATTTGATAATTTATTTATTGCAATTTTTTTATATTTTATGTATGATATAATAGAAATTCAATTCTTTTGTGGATAACAGCAT
This sequence comes from Pollenia angustigena, assembly GCA_930367215.1. Classification (NCBI taxonomy): domain Eukaryota; kingdom Metazoa; phylum Arthropoda; class Insecta; order Diptera; family Polleniidae; genus Pollenia; species Pollenia angustigena. The sequence continues at coordinate 148,982,056 of OV884058.1, forward strand.
AATTAGACTCTTTCTTTGCAGCACTTCGAACGTAGAAAGCCTGTGTGACATATCCTGCATCGTCCGTTTGATCATTATTCAACCCAGTGGATGTTTATGTCATATATTTAATTTACGGCTTTGCTACATAATATACTTTTCGAGAGCTTGCGCTGTCGGGTGGAGATGAAATTGGTGATGATGGAGAATCTAGTGATGAGAGCTGGTGAATATGGGTCACTGCAACATCACCGGCAAAGAGATATGTAGCTGATGAGTTAGCGAGACTGGGCTCGGAAATGAGATATGTAGCTGATGAGTTAGCGAGACTGGGCTCGGAAATGGAAAATCCTGACAGTTTGCAGGTGGTCAGGCCTCGAATGTGGTTATACTTTGGAAGAATTAGGGAATGGGCTCTGAGCGGGACTAATCGGGTGAAGCGAAGCCAAACGGACGCGCACGCAGTGGCCGGTGCTTAGTAGGTAATATTCAGAAGAGTAGGGTTTGCGTCAGGACCATGATACGTATTATCAGAAGCCACTGTATGATAGTCAGAATGGCGGTGTAAACGTGATCTGACTTGTCGGATACATTTAGGCTGTGTGAGGACCCAGAGGAGTTGGAGACAGGTGAGAACTTTCTGTAGCACTGTCCCAGGCTACAGATCAGCAGGCTGACGTGGCTGGGAGGCAGATTCCTGCGCGAATTAGAAGATGTCTATTCAGGATATTTAATAAAACTTGGTATTTTTTCTATATGTTTTTCTTTATTGCAGATATTTGTCGCTAATATTTCCTAAAGAAAATATTTGTTAGCTTAAAAACGAGAATAAAAAACTCGGTAATGTAACCAAGATTTATCTCTTCTAAACGATATCGGTAGTAAAATTAATAAAGTGACAGTTTTATACTGTTTTAAAATCTAACTTAACAAACGTTACGCTAGCCTTGATACCTTTTTGACTACAACGTACGAGTTTGCTGAGCATACAAATCATTTTTAAATTCTATGTGTGGGGATAAATTTTAATAAAGTTGAAGGATCTGTGGTTATTTTAACGTACAGGTTCGGTATGTCAGAAAACAGTTCGTGAAATAAGTACGCGTTTTCATGTTAAAAACACTTGTTAAATTTCTAGTAAGCCCAACGAACACTATTAATTTTAACGTATGAGTTCCTTGGGACAACGAATAGTTTATAAAATTTACGCACTTTTGTTTTAATAAGACTTAATACATGTTTCGTTAGCTTACTTAACGTACATTTTAATTGAGGCAACATATGTTTATGTTAATTTCAATGAACTTTTTTAACTATTTTTTAAGTACACTTCAAAAAATTGTAAATTATTCTTAATAAATGCATGTGAATCTTCTTCTTCTTCTTCTATATATATAAAACAGGGTGTGTTAATGTACTCCAAAACGGCTGGGCCGATTTTGATGAAATTTTCAGGGAATCTTCAAAATATTCGGGCGGGTAACATTGTGCAGTCTGATTTTCGGTCTGCGGGCGGAAGGGCGTGGCAAAATCAAATTTTCATATTGCACCACCAATCCCATATACATATATTTATTTTTTTTTTTGCTTTTTTTTATTTTATTTTTTTTTGAAAGCCGTTGTCATGTTTTTCAAAACGAGATTTCAAACTCTTAAATCGGTTATGAAGTTCAGATAATATTTACAAAAAACCTATGTTAATAATGATCCAATATCAACATTTTAAACTTTCGAAATGTTGCATTCAAAAATCCGTCTTTGTGGTTTATTTGCAAAATATAGGTCGTAAATTTCGTTAAAAGCTCAATTTTGCTTAGGGCCAGCAACGCGGACCGGGTCAGCTAGTTATTTAATAAATGAGTCAATGAAGGGTACTTAAATTTTGATACATGGATAATTTTATTTTTCAGTTTATTAACCAATAACTCATTGAACTATTGAAAATTATTTAAATAAACGTTGTTCATTAGTATTATGAATACTTTTTGGTTCAGAGTATAAGCAGTTTAGAAACAAGGCAATATATTAACTTTATTGGATAAAAGTGTGATGTAATGATCATGCGATCGGGACTATTGTATCTAATTTTGTGAGAAATCATCAATTAAGATGAGAACATTGAAGACTTTCATTTCATTTTGCTCTTTTTGGTCAGGGTACCAAGTTCTGTATGCAATAGTGGCTTAACAGTGCCTCTCCGTTTTTAGGATATATCTAGTCCTTTTTGATGAGAGGAACAAAAGATTTACTGTTGTTATTGCATATTTATTACCAGGACTACGCACAGTGGACTATATAAGGTGAATGAGTCTCATAATTGATTTTTGCAAATGTTTGAATTAATGCCTAGTTCTATCGTAAAGCTAAGATGTCAAGCAATAATTATTTGCAGAATTTATGGCGACAGGACGCACTACTTTCGACTTTAATGGTTTGAGGAGATAAAATTGGATCTTGGGACCATCAAGGTCCTATTTTTAATATTTATAATTATTTTATTTAGGATTGATATACCTTGTTTGAAAGGGTATTTTGTCTAGATTCGAATTTTGCTATGAATTTTGTATACATTTTTTTAGCAGATTTGAAATTTATTCATTTGAAATATATAATGTTTTTTTAATTTAACTTCAAATCAAATGTTTTTTATTTTTCATTTATTTGGAATTTCTACATCAAAACATTGGTTTTAGTGAGTAGAAATCTAGTGAAGTTATGATCAAAAGTATTTATCAATAGAGTAACTTCGGGTATTGTTTTGTCGATATTTAAGAGACTATTAGCCAACTCTTTATCTGAATAATTCTATATAGTGTTGTGTGAGGAACATTAAAGTTCTTTGAGGCTAATGTAATACCCATTTCATTTTTTTTAACCTTTTCGACGGCCAGCTTCATGTTTTCTGGATCCCATTTTCTAATTGAATCCTTCTTCGGCATTATTCAATTATTTCTGTTACAAAAAAAAAAAAAATTAACTAGTACGCGGGTAATGTGGAATATGGTTCCACAATACCCGCCTATTCCACAATACCCGAAGTTACTCTAACATAAAAATATACAAATTTATAACATAAAACAGGTATAATATTTTAATATGTTATTATTAAATAAAACAAAAGTGAAAAAAAAGAATAGTGAAATACATAGTTATAAGTATACGAAAACAATATTGAGAGCGATAATAATAACGGTGGTTATGTATGAATAAAATCTAAATAGCTGTTGTTTGAAATGCAGGTCGCTGCTGGTTTCTTTAAATGTTGTGGGAAAATTGTTCCAGAGACGTATTGCAGTTATAAAAAATTTCCATTCCGAAACTAGCGTGTGGTGCCTTAATTAAATAAGATTCTTGTTCCTTCCGAGGCGACTAAAATTTAAACGATTATAGAGATAGTTTGGTTCACGAGTGGTTATAATTTTATGCAAATGAATAAGAATTCGTATTTTCAACAAGTCTTCAAATAGCAACCCGTATATTTTTTTTTGAAAAGGGGGTAATATTAATATAATTGCCATCACTGACATAATTTTTTATGCCATAAACATACCTCGTAATGTTGTTAAAAGCAACCTTCAACTTATGTTTGCTATTTGAATCACAACTTGCAAAGATCTCATATCCATAGGTAAGGACTAGTATCAGATATGTTTTCGTAATTAGTACTCGAATCTTCATTGGTGTTACACATTGTGTTTGCCATAGTGTTCTAAGTATTGAGTAAGCTCTGCCACAACAAATGTTACATGATCTGACCAAGTGAAAGACCAAGATTTTTTCCCTTATAAACTATTTCAATACATTACGATTTTGAAGGATTTAAACTTAAACCATTTACATCTGCCCAATCAATGCCCAACACGTTTGAGGTCTTCATTCAACTTGGCAGTACATGCCTCCATGTTTTGTTTTTTTTTGTGCTTATATATAATTGGACGTCGTCAGCATGCAATCTAATACGGCAATGGTGTAACTTATCAGGTAAATCATTTGCATAAATTGAGAACAGTAACGGTCCGAGAATGGAACCCTGGACAACGCCCCTAATAATTGGCAGAAACTGTGAAGATGTCCAACATTTAGTTTCAACATACTGCATTCGACCTTCAAGGTAAAACGATATCAATTTAACCGAAGTTACTGAAAAATTCTTATTTTTTCAAGTTTTTGAGCTAATATTGTATGGTCCACTGTACCAAATGCCTTTGAATGGTCAAACAATATAAGCATTACTAAACAGCCACCATCCACTTCATTTCTAATATCTTCGGAAACATCAGTCAGAGCAGTAATGCAGCTATGGTTAGCTCGGAATCCAGATTGTTTTTTAGATTTTTTTCTAATCTAATTTTTTCCCCGGGAAATCCCGCATGAAAAACACTTATTATCGACTACTCCTATCTGAGTAGGCGCCCAATAAATTAACAACTGTTGGTCAGGATTGGATATATTTATGATATGATTGTACATTCCGTTGTGGTTTTTGTGGGGGGAAAACATCTCTTAAAGAAAATAACAGAAGTTGTTCACAATTTTGCGTAAAACTATTTAGAACAGCGGCTTTACAAACGTGATTTCAGTACTGTACAATTTGAAAAATAAAATAAAGAAAAGCTATGATTTCATATTCAGGGGGCAAATTCTGACAGTTGTGATCGAATACTTTTTCGAACCGAAGGCAATCTTATTTCTAATTTTTACACTCGAAACTAAAAAATCGAAATTATAAAAAATAATTTCGAATTGTTCAGTATCGACTGAAAGAAATAGAGTTTTAATCACTTTCCAATTGAAAAAGTATTCGATCACGACTGCCAGAATAAGCCCTAAGGATTCGTTAAAAAAAAAAGTATGGAACTCATGCTTCATATATTTAATGAATCATTTTCATAAAAACATTTTCCTTGGGCAAATGAAAATTTTCATTGTCTAAATGGAATTTCATAGTTATAACAAAATACTTTCGTTAAAATCGCTTCATTGGATTTCGTAATTACGTTAAAAATTTTCATTGGATATATGAAAACTTAAGTTTGTCCAAGTTAAACAAAAAATTTTAATTGGGAACATAAAAAAACAATATACAAACATAACTATATTCATAAATTAATACAAAATTATAGTTTCCTTAAAAAAATGTTTAATTGTTAATTAAAAAATGTAAGATTTAATAATTTCATACATCGAATGTTACATGTATGCCATTAAATTTATGAAATCAAAAAAATTTTTTATAAAAGCAACATATTTCAATAATTGCTTTCATAAATTTAAATTTTCATGATGACAATAAAAATGTCATTATAGTAATGAAACAAAAACTTTCAATCAACGTTGTTATTGTTATTATGGACAATTTAATCTCATATTTACGCTCTTAATTGAGTAAAAAACATAGTTTTTTTATACAACAACTACACTGCCCCGGTAGACTAGCTGGTAGTGAGCTAGTCTATCAGCACCGAGGTTGCGCGATCGAATCCAGCCAGAGACAGAAAAAAAATAAAATAAAGTTAAATAAAATAAAAAAATACTTAAAAAAATAAACATAATAAAAAAAAAAAAATTTTTTTACTTTATTGAAAGTATTCATCCAATGAATAATATTCATAGATCTAATGTAATGTTTCATTAAATCCTTTTAATGAAACAGGTTTCATTGATCCAACGAAGCGCTGCATAGGTTCCTTTTTAATGCAATTTTTCATGGGATTAATGTCAAAATTCATTGGTATTGCGAAGAAAATTCTTTCAGTGTAGCACAGAAAAAAACAAAAAACCGAAATCCGTCTTTCCAACTGACAAATGAATTAAACAAGTTAAAAACCATACAGCAAAATGATTTCTTTTTTCTTTAATATGTCAATCGTACCGTCAATTTTTATTATGATGCCATACAAGAAATTATTTAAAATAAATACCGATATTTTACGACGTTCGCTTAACATGGCTTAATTAGCTTTGGTAACTAAAATTACTAAAAATGTTCCATACTATTCAAAATATTTTCCTTAAAACGATAAGCGTATCTTCTTCAATTAGTAACAAATACTATAACGAATCGTACACACTGCCCAGATCTATGCTTAAGGTTTTATAGAAAACAAAATTAATGTAAATTAAATAAACATTTTTGGTAACAAAAGTTTATGTTATTATTACAGTCAGTATTGTAATTTTCAGTTCAAACAAAAAAAATAGAAGAAAAATACAGAGAAAAGTACCATTAATTTAAACCGATTAAAATAAAATACCTTCAAAAGTAATCACGAAACACATACATGAATGCATATGTGTATATTTATATACGCATAGATTGAGGTGTAAAGACTCAGAGATATGAATAAAAAAAACCGCCGTGATTGATAAAAGAAGAAAACGGCTTAACAAAATAAATTAATGTAAATTCAAAAAAAAAATATGTTTTCCAAATTGGAATTTGATCGAATAACACCAGTCGGTTTACCACTCAATCTTAAATAACTTCTCTTAATAGTTTTTAAATTTGTATATTATTTAGTTATTGGCCTAAAAAAAAGATGTAGATCTGTAATAACAGTGGCATTAATAAAACCTCAGAAGTGGTAGCAAGTTTTTTTTTATCGTCGCATTCGTCGTTACTGTATTTGTGTTAAGTAGTAAAGCGATGTTTTTGTTCGTTATTAAAATCACACAAAAGACAAAAGAACAGCAATTTATTGATCAAACAAAATCAATATCTAAGCTTAACACCCAAACAAAAAAATATTTAGTCATATGGAAAGTAACAAAAAAGGTCTGTTTAAGATTTAGAGAAATGAAAGAAACGAGGGTTGTAACATACATTTAGTTACACTTAAAATAATAAATTCCATTATGTTTTATAAAAAACTTAATCACAGAAACGTTATTTGAGGATATCGATTTTGAAATTTTTAATTTGATACAACCTAAGGGATATCAAAAAGCCAATATTAAAACCGAACAAGTAAGAGTGCTACATATATCGGCTACGTCGAATCTAATATATCTGTCACTGATCCATTTTGTATTTGTATGCGAGTTGCCACGTATACTTATCCAATAACAGGCACTTCTTCGCGGCTTTTGCGTATTAGCAACTCAAATATCATATAGATTTGACGATAAGTAGCTAAAACTTAACAACACTGAAGCCGAAGCAGCAATTTGTGTTCTAAGAATTAATATCCCAAAAACCAAAGCCATTAAGTTAACATTACAACAACTACAAATCGAAGAAATTAAATCCTTCTGCTACCTGATAAGCACTATAACCACAAGTGGTGGCTCGAGTTAGGACGTTGATAACCGCATAAACAAGGCTAGGCAAGCTTATGGCCAAATTCACGATGTGTTGAAGTTCCCCCATAACTAGAGCCACAGCTACGTGAAATCAGTTGCGCTTTACGGCTGCGAGTCTTGGACCTTAAATCAATAGGATATCAATGCCATACAACTATTCTTCAACAACTATTCTTCAACCGCCCAGTAAAAAATGTGCTCCAAAAGGAGCAGGTTTTTTGTATGAATTCATACCTCAAATCGCTTCAATCGTGCTGATGGAATGCCTGATTTTTGTATGGGGTATTCCCGGTTTGGAGGACTATTTTCTGCTGACAATAAGCGCTGCTTTCAACATGCAAACAAAGCGCTCCTAAAGTGCTTTTTTAAGGGCTAACTATATTAACAAATTCATTAATGTTTTGCTTTTACTTGTTTAAATGCCTTTTTTTCCATCATTTTCGTAAACCATAATATATTTTTATTTTTTTCGCTTTAAAACCTTTTTCGTTGTCAGCACTAAAATAGCAACTTGTTTGTATTTTTTATTGTTTATCATTTAATGCTTTATAAGAGCTCTCTAATTGAAGCGCTTTTTCTCTGTAGTGCTTCAAAAAAGCCAAATTTTTTTATTGGGCGTAGCATACTAAACATTGTCTGGCCAAACACCATCAGAAACGAACGTTTATAGGACGAGTTAGGACAAACACCAGTTGAGTATTAAATCAGAAAACGGAAATGGCGGTGGATTGGATATGCCCTGCGAAGACCCCAAGCCAACATCATCAGAAACGCAATAGACTGGAAACCCCAAGGCAGAAGCAGGAATGGTCGGCCGAGCCACACCTGGCGTCAACAATTGGACAACGAAGCAGCAAAATTCAACAAAACGTAGAACGATCTAAACGTAGCAGTAGATAAGCAAGAATGGAATGCAATCGTTAAGGCCCCTTACTCCTTATACGAACAGCAGGATTGTATATAACTGATAAATGTGTAGCATATTTGGACACTTTTTCTGCTACCATTATATAGTTAGAAATAAAATATTTTATTTCACGCCCACTTCTCGAATCTTGCTCTCATTTTGTCGGATATCCAGAAATCTATTTTTTTTGTACGGGTGGTGCCGCACTCACTTCTCCAATCAAGCTCATATTAGAGCAGTTGTTTGATGCTTGCACCTAATTGGGAAACTTTGGCTCTTGCAGTTTCCCAGACATACAGAAAATAAAACAAAAAGGGATTTATGGGCAAAATTAAAGGCAGTCGTGATTTTTGCTAATTTCTTAGCTATTTGTGGACCGAACAGGCTGAATTTCAATAACAAATTTTTTTTTAGGTCTCTGAAAAACCAATTTCTACATGCGCACGTGCTATGGACATCGGAAAATTTTTCTTTAGTGGGACGCAGTGAATAGTTAGGATCAGTTTCATTAATACTATAAATATAGGAGAATATAAATCAATTTTATTACGTATATAAATTTACGCGACCCTCGCATATACATCAAACAACATTTTTATGTTTAACTTGTATTTTTAAAATCAATAACAATGCGATTAGTTTAAATTTTACAAAAGGCAATAAAAAATTGTGTGCGTATATTTTTTTTTTTCATTTTTTTAAGGTTTATGTTTTAGGTTGCTGATCCAATTTCAAATGAGTTGACAACAGCGACGACAACACGTCGAATCCATAATGCTTAAGCTCTTTTTTCAATAAGAAATCCAACACAATACGGAGAGCATTAGCAGCCCTGGTCCGAGATACGACGACAATGGCAGCAGACAGCAATAGCCGTAGAGCAAAATAATACCTGTTTAAGTGCCGTGGACAGTGAAATGTATAAAATAAAACCCTATTGTTTAATTTTTAATGTGTATTTTGTTTTAATATTAAAAACTATTTTTTTTCTCGTCGATACTTTTGTTAGTGCTTTGTAGATACACCTTAAAAACTCATACTTCTACACAATTTTAAAGATACAAAATTTTCAAGACAAAAATGCCAGCCAACAAAAATAACAACAAAAATATTTGAAAATGAATCTGTAATAATGAGTATGAAAAAAAAATTAAAACATAATCAAACCTCACACAAACAAACCAAATCCATTAAAAAACAAACACAGTGTCTCTTCGAGTTGCTACTGGTTTTTAAAATTTTTCGTTACTGGAAGAGAGACAAAAATATTCATACATCTACTTTTAATAGTATCGATATTGACATCATTGACACAGTCCCAGTAAAAGTAGTGGGTTTATTATGTTTGAATGAGCTTAAGATTTCAGTATCTCCTCAACCGTGTGTACCGAGGTAGGAGTTGTGATAAAAAAAAAAATATATTTCAGACTAGTGTTGATTCAAAATAACCCAAATGCAGCCATGCGGTTAATCTTGTGATTTTATATTTTGATTTTTCGGCTTTCAATAAATAAATACAATTTTGTTTTATTCCCTTATTATGACTGTCTGTTTAATCTTTAGTGTTGTTTTTTCTTTCTCTCTATTGTTGCTGAAATAATTCGAAACAGTTTAATGTATTCAATTATGGGAACCTTTTAAAATGTGATACATTTTTGTTTGAAGAATCAAATAAATATTTTATTAAGTAGCGCATAATCTTTGATAAAGGGATTAAAGGAAGAAATAGAGTCAATGGAGTTTTTTTAATGAGAATTTCTTTCGATGTACTTCAAATGTATAGAGATATTGTGTAACTTTCTTGTATTTGTGATAATGGAAGAAATGGCTTAAAATAAATTTTAAAGTGTTGGTAAGTACACTTGCAGTTCACAAAAGCGGAGTTCCCGAGCCTTTTGGGGCCAGTGTTTTTAAAGTGTTAGCCCTTCGATGTTCTTAGTACCACTAGGTTGAACTTGACGGGAACGGTACCGCTTGTATATGCTAGGATTGCGAGTTTGTATTTTGGTCCTGTAATGTATTTTAAAGGTACCTGTGGTCCAGCCAGGCCATTAGGTGCACTTGGCGAACTTTTTCTTGAGGGAGGGATTTTGTGCCCTGAATGTGATGTTGATGTTATTTGATTTAGCACCACTTACTTGTTGAATTCATAGCCATCGTTTCTTAATACATTTGCTACAAAAAAGATATTGCATGTTGAAGTCAAATATGGTCTGTCTAGACCATGTAGGACATATAAGGGTTAAACTCTTTTATATTAGTTTGTCATTCCGTTTGTAATTTCTACAATATTGATCTTAAACCTATATATTATATTTATCGCGGGTCTTTACGATAAGCGAAGTAAATTTAAAGATCTCCGGCCGGACGTCTTTTCTGTGTGTATGTTGAAATGGGTTTTACGACGACCCCAGACATGATGGAGACTAGTTTGTTTTATACTCATGCCACACATACTCCATTAAAGTTTGCTATTGAAATTCAGCCAAATCGGTCCAAAAATGTATTTATTTTTATTTGTCTATGGATTTTTCCTTACAGATATTTTAAAAATTTAAATTGATACTTAAATCAAATAGACTATAAATAAACATTTGATTACATAACATTAATGTTACTATCAATTAAGAAAAGCAATTACATATTCATCTACTTATTGACTTTGGATCCAATTAAAAATCTATAAATCTATGTAATTTAATTAAAGTGTTACACATTCTTCTAAGAGTGCCAGCATCACCATAACTGGCTCTAAAGAATTTGACGGATATAGGTATAAAATTTGGTGCTGATCGTAGAGAAATATTAAATGAGATCTCATTAATTTAAAATCCAGCGCAGATATCACTCATCATTAATTATGTTCAAAATTAACAACACATTCATCAATGTTCTACGACTTTTGAAAGAAAGGAGCTTTATCGGAGCCAGTCGAGCTGTGTATGAAGGCAAGGTTAGCGTGCCGAAATGTAATCCACGAAGACAGAAGAGCAGGAATTGTTTCTGTACCGATTCGATTGAATTAGAATACGTTTGGTAAATGGGGTCCCATATAATCGATCCATATTCAGTAATCGGCGCAATACAAAACACCCGACACTATGTGGGCGGGATTGGTGAAGTGGGCGTGGCACAAAATATATTTATTAATATCCAAAGAACAGTAAGGAAAAGTTGTCCAAATTCGGTCCACATAGTGGGGATATCAATACACAACCTCTTTAAAAAAATAGGAAGGATTGGAGAAGTGGGAGTGGCACCTACCATACAAATAAAAAATAGATTTCTGCATATCTGGAGAATCTTGACAGTAAAAGTTTCCAAATTAGGAACATATAGCTTCGGTATCAATGGATCACTTCTGGCTAAAAGTTTAAAAATGTTTAAACACTAACAACGGTTATTTTCCGATTTTTATTTTTTTGATATAAAAACAGTTATTTTTTGTTTTTTTTTCGATCCAAAATAACAGTTATTTTTTTATTTTTTCGATCAAAAATAACAGTTATTTTTTTATTTTTTTTTTAACAAAAATAACAGTTGTTTTTTATTTAGTTTTTTTTAACAAAAATAACAGTTATTTTTTGATTCAAAATAAAAATCAAAAGATAACTTTTATCATATGACTTTTATAAAAAAATAATAACCGTTACGGTCCCTGTGTTTGCCCCATTTTATTTCCTATATTAATTAACAATTCATACACAGAAAAAAATAAAAATTGATTTCAATTAAAACATTTGTGATTATGACTAAATTTACACCAGTAAACAAATTTATAGTGTCAATTAAATAACTTCGATATTAATTTTTTTCTGTGTAGGGAAAGATGGATTTTAGGAATGTAAAACATGTGCATTTCTAAACTCTTCATATATACGAACTTTATTTAGGGAGTACAGCGAACGGGCGCTGTTCAATATTAAAACGCCCCATTTTGTGTTTCGTCTCAACACTATTGAAATTTGAGTTAAAAAAGTTCTTGGGAGTTTTTCCACCTTCTCCCAATTTTCTTTTTTCAAAAATTTCAATTGTTAATATGGACAAAGGGAAAAAACTTTAGGGAACTTTTTATCCATAATTGGTTTTTTGTATGTGAAATTTTAATTTCGCCAACAGTTTAAAATCCACGACATATTTCTTAAACAAATTTGTAAAACATAAATCTAAAAACATTTAATAATCGCATAATTTTATGTACATTTTAGTTTATAACTCATCATAATATCGACATACTTCACACACATACCAGAAAAGCAACACAGTGACAGCACCGGAAACGACAAAACTGTTTTTTATTCTACTATTATTATGTTAATTTCTTAAACAAATGATACGAGTATGATGATATCTACCTACGAGCACTTGAAACATACAAAACTTTAAAGAGAGTTCTTCAAATGGACAAATGCATAAAGTAAAACATGTGTTTCAGTGGCTTAACAATTCCAGCCAACATCTTCGTCATCCTCATATACATCATCATCATATCAAACCTTTATTTATTGTTTCTTGTCCCATCATGGTACATGTTTAATAGGAGACCACTTCGGAACAAATAAATAAAAGACAACAGTGCTCTAAAAAAAGAAAACATTAAAATTGTAATAAAAACACTCACCTACGAGACAATTTAGTTTTTGGTTACTGTTTTTAGTTACGTTCATATGTTTGTCCCGGCCAAGTCAAGTCTACATGTAAATATTCAACCATCCATCCATTTAACCAGTCATTTTATCCATGTTATTGTTTTCTTAGGTTATGATGTGATTTAAATTCATTCATAAGTTGTTAAACATAAAGACTTATAACATATACACTAGGGCCTGTGTTTACGAAAGGACGTCTGAGTGAGAGAATTAAATAGTGGGGCCAAAGAAATTATCGTACTGAAGGTGCAATCTAGCAAGGATCTTAAGATCTACCCAAGGCGAATTGACTAGAAGGTGAGGTCAACTCTACAACTACAATGCATCTGTGGTCGGGTTGTCAAAAATATTGCTAGTAAAAAAAACAGGTTTGTTTACATAAAAAACTAGTTTGTATGCAAACTTTGACAAGTCGACCACCGAAAAAAAAAACACCATATGTTGACTTGACCCCACCTTCTAGTCAATTCGCCTTGGATCTACCATTCCACTATAAGCCCTTCCGAAAGCCAAATACCCCTGAAGGCAATAAAAACCCTCCGAATTTTTCAAATTTCTTTTTAGTGATTTGAGTTGAATTCTTAAAAAGTCCAGTTTAGGACCTAAAATTGAAAGGGCCAGGGACCGAAAATAACAGTTATTTTTACATTTTAAACAACAAAAACATAAAGAAGAAAAAGTCGGAAAACTGATTAAAGAATTCAAGGAAAAAAGTGGCTGTTACGGGGACGTTGAACTTAAACGAACAAAAACCCGAAAATATTTCGACGTGAAACTATATTGAAAGTTATATAAATACCACTCTTTAAATAGAAATAATTCAACTTTGTGCCACGCCCACTTGTCAAATCCTACACACATTTCGTCGGATGCTGTACCAAAAATGGAAACTCTGTCTCCTGGCGTTCTCAAGATAGACATAAAAATAAAAAAACAACAACAAGGGATTTTTGGTAAAATTATAGGGAGTCGCAGTTTTTTGCTCATATCTCAGCCATTTGTGAAACAATAAAGCTGAATTTCAATAGCAAACTATTCTGGGTTATACGTACCATAAATATATAACTACCAAGTCCCCATCATATCCGGGGTCTTGAGAAAACGTTTTTCAACGGACACTCGGACACTGATAAATCAACTTCCCTCCTCAGAAGAACCAAAATATATATACTCTATAAAGTCTAAGATCAATACATATATGCAGCGGTTAAAAAACTGCAGTCAACGTAGAAAAACTGCCATTTCTTCCACTTCTTTATTTGTCATTAGCCAAAAAATAGCTGTTGCTTTTACTTCTGATACATTTAATGTAAACATTCGCTGTCAAACCAACTCAAAAAGCGAAAAATTGTACAGAAATTTTCGTTTTTTGTTCGACTATTTTTAGTTTTGACTGCAGTTTTTTTAAACCCTGATTATATGTTTTAGGACGGGGTCTTGAGATGTGGATTAACGAAGTCGGAAAGTCGGATTTTTCAGACGAAAAGTGATTTTTTTATTGTATCGTCAAAACTTTGTATACAAACGGCACAAATCTGTTTTAAGATTACCCAAACCTAGCTTAACTGATGTCTTAAAAACCCAGCCTCAGTTCTAGCTTTGGTTATGTTACGGTTAAAAGCACGTATTTGAAACTTAAATTTGCATGTTGCAACTAGCTCAGAAGTTGTTTCCACACAGTCTCGTTGCATTGTTTTCTGAGTTATAGGTGTAAGTGGAAATATTCTTTTGGGTGGACAAAACTGAAAAAAGGCATAAAGTGAAAAAAACAAACAATGATGACACGTTATAATTTAAAAACCAAAATAGGGGGATACGCCTTTTTCTGTTGCAGTTGTTGCTTAGAACACCAAGCACTACTGTTATTTGAGACGTCACCTTTTTTTGCCTTCTTATCGACAACTTTTTATTATTGTTGCTGCTTTATATTTGATGTTGTTGTTGTTGGTGTTCAAGAAGCTTTGTCTTTCTTGCTTGCATATTGACATGTTAAGCTTTTTCGTTTTTTGTTATAAATTTTTGTTTTATTGTTTTGCTGTGAATGTTGGTGGGGGCGATGGTGTTTAGCAATTGTTGTTATTATTGTTGCTGCTGATGTTGCTGCGTTGTATATGGCAACTCACTCAAACGTGTCCGTATGTCGATTACAACGATAATGATGAGGTGGCATTATGTTTCCGTCTTAAGCGATCTGGAACTTGAATTAATGAATTACATTTTTGTTTGTTCTTAAATTTATGTTAATGTGTAGGTATAAAAATGTGTTTGTGTAAGAGTGTATTGTTCCAAAATGCCTGGAAAGTTTGTGCATGAGGGTTCACAATACATTAAGTGTGTGCCACAAATTATGCTAAATCAGTGTTTCTACAGTGTTAATTAATTGTAATAATCATTTTCATACATTCGCCTTTATTCCCTCTTTAAGTTTAATTTATTATAGTAATGTGTGTGTGTGTGTGTCTGCTTTGGTATTAAATGCAAATGAATTTTTGATTGTTGATTTAAAGTTTTATTATGTTTTGTTTTTACTTTTTGGCTTGAGAATTGTTAAAAATATTTATTTATCTTATGGATATTATAATTTTCTTGTCAGTCTCTGTATGTCTGATTGTTTGTTTAACAAAATGTTAATTGGAATATTTGTTTCGAATAAAAAAAAAAAAAACATTTTAATGTGAACATATTGTTATAAAACATGAGTTTAAGCTGTTCTTTAATTAAATTATTTTCAAGATCACGTTGTTAAAAGTATGGATCGTCGATTAAATTTTGCATACAAAAAAAGCTAGTATAATATTTTAATAAACAAGTTAGAGTGCTATATTCGGCTGTGCCGAATCTTTGATACCCTCCACCGACAGTTCGAATGTTTAAGGAGTAATAACTGTATGATGTTATTATTATCTTAAACTGTGACGATTTGTTATTTATTATGGTTTTAGGCGACTAAACTGTTTTCCGATAGATGGGTTTATATGGGGCCTAGGGTAAATAATGAACCGATCATCACGAAATTTCACAGCGTCATTTCCAGTCCTTTAAAACTCTGACGTACCAACTTCTGTTATGATTGCATTATTTTTTACGGTTTTAGGCGTACTAAACTGTTTTGCGGGAGTATTGTTTATATGTGGCTTAGGGTAAATTATGGACGAATCTTCACGAAATTTAACATCGTTATTACCAGTCAAATAAAACAAATTTTTGCAAAATCTTATCTCATTCCGTGCCTTATTCCAGCATTAATGTTATTTTTTGTAAAAAAATTATCAATTTTTTTAGGTGGTGGTTCTACTGAACCGATTTTGCTGGATTTCAATCCCAAACTGCTTAGGATAACTACAAGCAATTTGGCACCAAGTTTGTTCATTTCTTTTGAGTTGTTCGAAAGTGAGCGTGTTTTCAACAGACGGACAGATGGACAGACAGACGGACATGGCTAAATCGACTTAGAATTACTCAAGAACCCAGAATATATATACTTTTTGGGGTCTGAGATGAATAATAAAAAAGTTTCACATGGAATGACAAACTTAATATACCCTCTTCACAACTAATTGTGGTGGAGGGTATAAAAATCGCCAAAAACGGCGAAAAAATACCAAAAAGTCGCCAAAAGTAAATTTTGTTGTTTCTATTATTTTTTTTTTTTTAAATAACATAAAATGGGCTCACTGTTGATTGTTGGTGTTTTGTTTGAGCTTTGTGGTTGTTACAAGTAAGACTAAGAGTGTTTATAATTCTTATTCGCTTTAGGGTTTTATTTGTTAAATATTTTTGGCTTTTCTAAAATCATTGGAAAAGGTTTCCTGGTGAGCTGACCTAAGCAACCAGTGAAATGCGCATAGAAGCTAGTTTTCCCTCAACAATAAATTTCAGTGTATTTATCAAATATGAAAAATTGGGAATTTTGCACGTCATACGAAAATTGTATTAATAATAAACTTTGTATTCCTGAAAATAACTTGGATTATATATTCAGTTAAAAAAACTAAAATTAAGTACACAACTCTTTAAGATTGTACACTTCAGCTTCATCGATTTCATTACTGGGGCCTAATCACCGCATACGATATCGAGCAAAATTTATCGAAATTATTTATTTTGGTATCATGAAACTCGATATCAAATGAAATGTATTCAATTTGAAATAATAGCATTCGATATCGAGTAACTCGACATTAGGTTTGTCATTCGATACGTCAGTGTCTATCGTATGCAAAAAAAATCGATAGTTTATTCGATACGATTGTACCGAATGCGGCGATTATACCCCTGGTGTTTTGACCTGCATATAAAATTCACTTAAAATGATAACAAAAAAAAAAAAAAAAAAAAAAAAAAATCATGTGAAAAGAAGTGGCAAGATTTTTTTTTTTTTTTAAATTAGTAAAGGTGTTATGATACTTGCTATTTTTTGTATTTTTTCTATATTGGAGAACAGTGCAAATATATTTGCATAGGAAAACTGACTAAGCGCAAAGAGCATGATTATATCAATAAAAATATTGAAATGTCAAACAAATATACATGTGTTATCGATAAATAATCTAAGACTGACGAAAAAAATATAAAAATTTTTAACTTAAAATTGACATTTCCAGATTAAATGTTAGCACTATTGCCAATTTTATTAGTTTTTGATCGAAAGTAGCGGTTTTAACTCTTGTTTTGCGATTTTAAGCTTTTTTGATGGGTTTTTGTGCGGAAAAATCTTGGGCAATATTGTTTGTTTTGTTTACATTTTATTTTGGTATCACAAACAATTTTTTTTTTAAATACAATAAAATTTAATGCAAATAATGAAAAATATTAGGAATTACATCGTGGTATATTCTTTAAATGAAAATTTATGATTTGAAATCCTATATGAAGGGCACCTGCTTCATTTTTTTTCATTTACAGTTATATCATACAACAGTTATACCATAAAACATCGCCATTAAAGTCGCCAGTCGCCAAATGAAAAATCCCACCGCCAAACACGTTTCAAAATCGCCACTTTTGGCGAGAAATCTTCATATCTGACAGCCCTGGCATTGAGTTGATTGCATTTATTTAATGGATCAGTGTTGGTGTGGTGAGCTGTTTTTTGACTCACTAACGTATTTTGTCATTAGAATTTTCAGATTGTCGTAATTAGTTTAAGCACTTTAGTCGTGCAACGAGAACTAATTTATACATTCAAAAGAAAAATCAATCCATCCGTACTCAAACCAATTCGAATCCGCATTTAAAGTACGGTGAGTACGGATTTTCTTGAATCAAGTTCGGAAAGATTGATTCAAGTATCAATTTTCAATTTCGAACTACTTTACTTATCCATATTTATTCCCGAATTTGTGCTTGATTTCATTTAGGTAAAACTTAGATTGAACCAATCTTAAAATGCGCTTGATTTAAGTAGTTTAAAGTTGAGCCGATCCCGAACTCGTACTTGAAATAAACCAAAAGTGAAATTAGAAGAAGAATTTTATTATGACTGATCCGTTTTACACTTTACAGACTTTCAATTAAAGAACACCAGCATCATTTCCAATAACTGAAAATATAAACTAAATGAGAAGCAAGTTCTCAATTTTACTTTTAAAACATGAAAATAATGAATTTTCGTCTTGTTCTGTTCTGTTCTGTTTTTTTTTTTTTTTTTTTTTTTTTGTTTCAACACACAAGAAGAAAATCGTTTTTTAACTACACGTGTGGTGTTGTTGTAGAGTCTGCAACAAACTTTGATAACTTCAATGAGATTAAACTGATCACTTTGTTATTTTACTCTCAGAAGGGCACTACGTACGGAAAGTTTAATCTTATTTTTATTGGGTTTAAGGATTTTGTACTTATTTTAGGAAATTCTGCAATTGGTTTTTGAAACTAACCCTATTTAGGATAGTTTAAAAACGTTTTAGTGTTATTCGTACTTGAATTTTTAAGAACGACTCATACTTAAAGTAAGTTTAATAAACTTAGTTTATCCCGAGTGTTTTTCTTTCTGTGTACCGCCAAGTCAAAGCCTTTAAAACCATTTAACCACTGATAATTTTTAGCAATAACGCCAATATTTGTTTTTTCCAAAGAATGAGAAATATCAACAACTAATTTATTTAAGGTTTATAAAATGCTTTTCTTTTTATAAAAACACCCATAACTGAGCATCTTTTAATTCATATTTCTCTTAAACAATTTTATACAATCCCTCATGCCCTTACAATTCTGATTAACTATAATGCAAACTTTTTTTTTTTTTGATACTTGAAAAGTTTTGCCGCCTATTTTGCCCTGCATAAACTTTCTTATATGAAATTGCTAAACAGGAAATAAAATTTCGTCACTTTGTTTATGACACTTTACAATGTTTTTTCTTTTTTTTTTCTTTTTGTTATTATCCTCAACACTTAATAAAGATTCTTCCTCCCCCCAAAACTGTATAATTCACCAGAATTTAAATAAAAATACAACATCAAATAATAAGAATAATAATAATGATCGGATGGATCCCCCAAAGAAATGAATTTCACTTTGATCTCTTAATTAGATAGTTAAATACAATTAAATTCACACGAAATCTTTAAACGCAAAATAATAATAATTACGATGATACTGGCAAACTAAAAATGACAAAACTGAAAGAAAAAGAATAAACAAAAATGGAAAATGTGGCAAACGAATCAGCACGTGCTCATTTCAAAATACTCGCACTCAAACAACCCGTAATATTCGTACATAAATTAAACTACGCCCGCAAAAATATAAAATTCATGATTTACAAACAAAGAAAAAAAAAATTATACACATGATTAAATTAATGAACTGCATCAACACTCAACAACGACAAACACTTTTTTCATTAATCATTTTTTCACATGATAAAATTGGCTTACAGTATTGAAAATTTCAAAGAAAACTTTGGAATTGTAGAAACCTTAAAAATTGAAAAAAGTGCACTCAAACTTCAGTAATAAGTATAATTTTACAACAAAATAGGAAGCCACCTATTCCATTCGCAATTTTGTTTTTAACGGCCTTATTTATTAAAAAAACAGAGGTTTATAAAAGGTTTATGAAACGAATGTTCGCGAAAACCTGTTTTAGTTTTAATGAATAAGGGAGTTACAGTTAAAAGGTTTTGTAATTTTTTTCGTATTTACTGCACAGTGCAGGGCAGGAATCAGTGCTGTCAATTAAGCCATTTAGTGAATATAATTTGCCATCTTTCATCTCGTTTATCCAAATTTCCTTTTAGTTTTTAAAAATTTTTGACCAAAACTTACTTTTGCAACAAAAATGAGTAAGAAAGTGTAGTCGGTCAAAAACCCGACTATTCGGTACCCTTCACCACAGTATACAAAGACAAATCAACGAGACTTAACCCGGCTTGGGACACTTGGGCAATCATGGTCCCTGCAAAAAATATATTATTTTTTGTAGTTAAAGACTTATATAAGTGTCCTTTAAGCCGACTGTTACATAATATCAACAAATATATGAGATCAGTTCGTTTTAAAGCGATTATGGAGATACGGGTCCTACACAGAAAAAAAAAACATTCGGCATAAATTAAGGTTTTTATACTCACTTTAAGTACGAGTCGTACTGAAAAATACAAGTACGAAGAACACTAAAACATACTTAAAACAATCCTAAATCGGATTACTTTCAAAAAACAATCTATCCCGGAAATTCTTAAACCAAGTAAAAAAGATTAAACTTTAAACGTTATAATCACATTAAACTTATTAAAGTTTGTTACAGACACTACAACAACACCACGCAAGTTGTTAAAAACGATTTGGTTGTTGTGTGTAGAAACAACAAAAACAACCGAACATGACGAAAACACTTTATTTTCATGTTCAAAAAGTTAAATTGAGAACTCTTGCTTCTCATTTAGTTTATATTTTCAGTTATTTATGTATTTTAAGTTTTTAAAATAAAGACCATATCGCAAATGATGCTGGTGTTTTATAATTTAAATTCTGTGAGGTGTAAAACGGGTAAGTTAATAAGTTATAATAAAATTTTTCTTCGAATTTCACTTTTGGTTTATTTCCAGTACGAATTCAGGATTGTATCATCAACCGCAGTTTTAGTTAAATCAATCTCATTTTTGGATTATTTCAAGTACGAATTCGGGATTGAATATGGATAAGTAAAGTAAAAGAATTATTCACCGTACTATTAATACCGCTTCGGATTGATTTGAGCACCGATGGATAGATTTTTCTTCTGAGTGTATGGGATTTTTACTACTTTTTACCTACTAGTACATGCCATGGTATACAAGCTATTTTATAAGTTATCGACGCCAAATTGTATGTCAATACCAACATTTAGAAGGATGTTTTGGCGTTTAAAGCTATTTTCGGATTTGTTATTTTTGTGCGAACTGTGGTCAAATATGAATCAATTTAAAAAAAGTTTCAAGACGATTTCTGTTGCAATGAGATGGGAGCCGAAGATGTCAATTTGATGTGCCTGGTCAGCCATCAAATTGTCATCGAGTGCCTATGTCCCACCTCCGCGTGGTGGCTCCCGGTAACTTCTGGATATTTCCAGTTGGCTAAGTGGACAGGGTTATACAGGTCTGTGTAATCAAACTGCCCTTCGAAAAAGAAGGGCAGGAAGATACTTTGAGGAATTCACCTCATTGTATAGTGATTATTGTCCTAGAACAATGGTCTTCGGCTTTTGAAGAGACGATGGGGTCTGTACTCCATGCGTAGGCAAGCAGAGACGTATATGATTCAAATTATCACACTACTCTTCTAAGGAAGTTTAGTAAAATACTTGTGGTGTATTTCAACCCTGGTATCATTTGAAAGATTGATGAAGTTGCTCAATTTTGCTTACCCGTCTAGCATGTTGAGTTAGATGGGGTGTCGGTTGAGTCAACATTGAACAGGTTGGAGTTATCCCTGGATCCGTAAGGTGACAATTGACTTGTGATTGGTCTTGGATTTATCCTTGACCCAGGTGTACTGGCACTCCTAGTGAGTCTCATACGACCTAACAGAGCGTATGCTGCTTGATGGCGTCACTGAAACTATCGAAAGCTAGAGTTCGTTTGGTCTGGATAGACCAAATTCACTCGAGGTCTGACCTAAGGACTTAAACAGTAGGCACTACGGGAGTCAGCTGCCCCTGGCGAAAAAGCTGGGCTGACGGTGGTTGAGGTCTCTGTTTAGTGGGCTTCTGTAAGGAATGCTTCCTGTCTTTCAGGATGATTGCCTTATGGGAGTCGATGCCCTTTGGGGGGACGCTATTCAGAGTACACGTAGTGGCTGTGGTTTAAACCCAAAGTCGCGGGTAGGAACTCGCTCACGTTGAAGTCTGATTTTTCACCTTCGGGGAGAGTTCGGGCTGTGAGGGATTCCTGGGTGCTGTTGCTATTCGACAGATGCTGCGGAATTCAATAAGCAGCGGAGGTTAGATAGCTCCAGTTCTCAAACAAGGGACGAATGTGTATTTTTCGACGGGTTAACACATTCAAAGTTGCTACCTGTGTGTGCAAATGAATTCTAACTCACTCAGGGGCATTTGGTAAGTGCTTAATATTAACTCACCAGATGGTTTGGTTTGGACCATCGTGAGGTAAGGTCTTAGGACGATACTCACGTTAATCTATAATCGAATCTGTTGCAATGAGATAATTTTCCGTTTTAAATTGGCAATGTCCTTATGACAGTTAAGATGAATGTATCAAAGTTTGTAAAAGTTTCTTATAATTTGCGACCTGTACTTTGCGTATATGGGTTACATCGACAGATGACCAACCATCAATCCGGACGGACATCAGTAGATCGACTCAAGAAATTATTCTGAATCGATCGGTATACAAAACGATGAACCAATAAGGACCTCTCCACTATTTTGGTATTGGTATAAACATGCACACACCAAGAAAGCGTAGCTAACAAACCTATGTTTAACGTCGACTCGTCAAATATATTATGGTTACTTTAGCCATATTGTTGTCATCTATCGGGAGGCCACAAATGTTTTATAGTAAAACAATATAAAAAAAATTGAAACATTGATTTTTGTTTTGGTTGTTTGTCAACAATAAACCATATATTAGGCGGCATTTATAAGATGATTTTTTTAAACATGTCTTTAAGACATGTTTTTTATTTGTAGACGAATTCGGTAAAGAAGAAAATGGGAAAGAAAAAAATTCGAAAGAAAAGAACATTCGAAGAAAGAAAAATTTCGAAGAATAGAATGCATATTCTTCGAAATTTTTTTTTAATTTTCATTTACAGTTTAGCTATTCGTTTTATTTTCAAATAAAATTATTCAAATAAAAAAAAATTTTAAACCAAGAATAAAAAAGACATGTATCAAAAGTCATCATGTAAAACACATTTTTAAAAATCACCGTGTAAATGCAGCCTTATGATTTAGTATGCGATATGTACATGGAAATATAAACTACAATGATTTACTTAATTTAATTCTAATTCTTAAGTTTTTGTCCTGCCAATGCCGGTCCAAAATTTTCCTTACCAAGTTGACATATAAAAAAAACCTTAGTGGGGTTTCAAAATAATTGCAAATGGTATTGCAACATAGCAAGTGCAAAACATCGTTGCGGTTTTATTTTATGCCATCAACAAAAGACACAGATTTGCACTTGCTACACCATTGCGTTTTTCTAGAGTAAAAATGGTATATTTTTTTCGAATTTTGTCTTGCAATCTTATAAACAGTGATGCCAGTTTAAATTTCTTCGCTTTTTCACTGATAAAATCGGCACATTGGAAAAAATAACAACATTGCCGGCACTAACGATCTACAACTGTCATAAAAAATAAATAAAAACAAAATTGTTAAATTATATATTTAAACGCAAAAGAAAGCAAAAAAAATAATGATGGATATGGAATAAAAATTCCCCGGAAGCTTTTTCCCTTTTCCCGGGAAATCTTAATTCATAATTTTGTTGAATAAGTTCAATTTTGATAAGAGAATAAAGAACATAACTGTTGCAAAAGACCATAAAAACGCTCACAGTTAATGATAAAAACGTAGCAAATACGAACATCGAGCCACTATTATTTTTCTGCATGCAGTTTTAATTACGTAGATTTGATGCAAAATTTATGTTAACATTTTGATATGACATTTATGACGTCATTCAATATTTCCAGAAGCATTTTATTTTATAGTTCAAACTTTGCAATATTTGCCATCTGGTTGCGAGACAAACACTTGGCATATTCAATTATAAATTTGATGAATACAATTCAACATTTACGCAATTTTGTTTAATTGTTCGTATTTAGACTCCTTTTTAAGCACAATTAAAAGAAAAACCTAACAAAGCGAAAATATCAAAAGATGTTCAGATGTCTCTGTATACAACTGAAGCAAAGCTCGAGTTGTTTGCAAAAATTGTTTTCGTTTTCATATTTTTTTTTTGTTATACAATTTTACAAAACGAAAAAACAATGTTCAGTAGTTCAGTCAGTCAGCGTATGGATGTAAGAGTTGCACACATGTTCGATGGCCTTTCTATTGATGGAGTTGGTTCTGGTGGTGGATGGAGCTCATAGCCAAAATGATGAATGTATTTTTATTGAATATACTCGTATGTTTAAAGATTGTGTCTTGCCAGTGGCAGTGATGATGACGATGTCGTTCAGTTTGAGTGTGACGTTGTGTTTGTTGCTGATGTTAAATGTTGATGATCATGCGTAGGTTCTCTTCATACCGATGTGAAAACCATTCATAGTCGTGTAGATAATTTGCATTTGCATTAAAAGTCAAATAGGTGTTGTTTCGGGTGATTTATGCGAAATGTATTGCTCCATGTATGTACGATGCCATCTTCCTTGTCTGCCTAGGCTGATTGTTTGTACGTCAGTAAAAAGTTGTTTTAATGTGTTAAAAGTTTTAAATTTTAGAAAAAGAAATACATATGAGCATTTTATTGATTAATATTGTTGAAATATGAATCGTTCTCAAAATACGTTCTCAAAAACTTTGTCTTATTTTTTTTTCTTAATTGTAAAATTTAAAGTCTCTTTCCTTTACGCGATTGAAACCAATTTAAGCTAATTCAAAACCTTTCTTTTTTGAACCCCTTAAAAAAGGTTATTTTCATTTTGATAAAGGACCAGTTTTTGACTTCGTTTTTAAATATTATTTTTATTTAAGTTCTATTTAAATACGAAATTGAGTTTGCCAATGCTTTTAAAAATTATACTTAAATAATACTACACGGTTGTTTCTCAATTGTTTTGTTTATTTTATGCGTTAATTATTATTTTTTACAACATTATGATAAAATTTTCATTAAAAACTAAGTAAAATTATTTTAAACGTCAAAAACAATTTCATACAAATTGTTGCTGAAGTTGAGTATACAAATTAAGTTACATTTTTAAAAAAGTTTTAGTTACACTTTTGTTCTAAAAATGAAAGGAAAATATATGAAAAACTTTGGGAAGAAAAAAGATAGAAGAAAAAACGAAATTGTTTTTTTGATTGTGAACGTAGCTTAAACAAATCAATTGTTGATGGCACAGTTGTTCAGTGATAATCTAAACAGGTTACAAAGGCATTTACGGCTCCGTGCAATAACTCCCAGGTGCAATAAGTCCCAAGAAAAAAATGAAATTAGACCCAAAAATTTTTCATACAAATGTGGGAGTAATTTCATTATGAAATAGCTCCCAGCCCTCTCGGTTTTATTTCATTTTTTTGGAAGTTATTTAATTTTTTGCCTGGGAGTTATTTCATAATGAAATAAAATCCCAATGAAATAAGTCCCGGAAAAAATTAACGTGGAAGTTATTTCATTTTATTTTGGTTTTCGGTGTTATTTCATTTTTTGTGGGAGTTTTTTCATTTTCAATTATTTGCAATTTCTTAAAATTGTTTAAATTAAAACGGTATTTATAACGGGATATTTCAAACTATTTGAATACAATGACTTACGTTTATCAAAGAAGAAAATTTGCTAATTGCAATTGCAGTGTCTTATGGTTACCGGCTATGCAGTGAAGCTTTAGTTAGCAAAGCCGGTGTTTGTTATACCATAGAGGAGAAAATCCTTGCGCCCGGCCGAAGGCCGGCTATGCAGAGAAGCTTTAGTAAGCGAAGCCGGTGTTTGTTATACCATATAGTATAAACTCCTTGCGCCCGGCCGAAGGCCAGCTATGCAGAGAAGCTTTAGTTAGCGAAGCCGTTGTTTGCTTTAGTTAGCGAAGCCGATGTTTGTTATACCATAGAGGAGGTAATCCTTGTACCCGGCGTGCTTAAACTTCAGGCAGTTGCCATTGCAGGAGGTCAGGATATAATCAAATGCCCCATTTGTTGTCAAAATATCGAGGACTCAATGTTAGTTTTTTGGTAACCTAATATGTAAATGTTTCATTTTTTTGGGTCTTATTTCATTTCTTTTCGATGGACTGTTTTTGGAAGTTATTTCATTATTGTCTTTAGGAGTTATTTCATTGTGAAATAACTCCCAAAAGTTGGGGTTTGTTTCATTTAAGACTTGGAAATTATTTCATTTTTTTGGGATTTATTTCTTTTTTCCAGTTTGGGACTTATTTCATTTATTTTGGGATTTAATTCATTGGAAGTTATTGCACTGGGACTTATTGCACCTGGGAGTTATTGCACGGAGCCGGCATTTACTTACGATTAAACAAAATTCAAAATATGAAAATCGATATAGACATTTCACTTCAGCGTTGATTTTGCTGGTTAGTGTGTTCTTAAAAACGTCAGTTTTTGCTTTCAATTTTTATTTTTCAATTGATCCATTGTTAAGTCACAGTCACAATTTACTGCCAAAAACTTGTTTTGTATCTTTACAACAACAATTCTAAACAAAATGTCACATACAACAATATTAAGCCAGCTTTATTTAAGTCTTTATCAAGAGTGGTTTCTTATTCTACATACTGAAACGTTCGTGGCCGTTCGCCTTCACATCATAATCACAATCGTAAAGGCCTTTTAGCCAATTTGAAGAAGTGGTTTAGTAATTGCAATGGACTTTTACAAGAACTCAGAAACGTTCTATGTATATAACCTTTTCTCTTATTAAAAGAATTGCCCGAATAAATACCTCTTTTGTAAGCCTTTTAAAAACTTCCGACTTCCGGGTTGGTAATTTCCCGGACGTACACACTGTCTTTGATGTTATCCCATAAAAAAGTCTCAAAACGTCAAATTCCTAATCTTGGTGGCCAATTGACGTCGTCAAAACGTGAAATTACGAGTTCAGGATAAATCGATACAACACGATCGTGGCTCCGGTTTTTTATAACCACATATCGTCCAGTTCATTATCCTTACTTGCGGATCAAAAAAGGGTCGTAAGGTAGGCTTAATTGCTGAGAACACCTAGCATCGACAAATTCAATTTATTCGCCACACTTTCACTAGCAGAAGCGATATTTTCGGCAGTGCGCACGTTGCGACGATGCACAGGACTGAAGACATCTGTAACGCTTCCAGTCTTTTTAATTTTTTTTACAATCTTCCTAGTTACTTCCACAGTGGATCGATTATGACAACCATAATCACCCCGTAATGCGCGAAAATTGTGCTACGTGTGAACCACAACTTTAGTAGTAAGTTTTTATATTTGTACAGGCTTATCGGTTGTTAAGCGATCCATATTCGTAAGTTTTCACACTTTCACTTCAAGATAGATATTTAACAGCTGACAGCCTTGCCAGATCGGCGGTTTTGAAACCACTAAATGAATAATCCTGTTTGTAATAATTATTATAGAAATAAAATAGGCTGACTTCAAAAACGCAGTATTGTAATGCAACACTAAAAGAAAAAGTTTCTGAACCTCCACAATTCCTTGCGTTTATTGTTTGATGGTTACCGTATTTACTGCACAACGGTTGCGAAATTTGTGCACTGTTTTGCTTTGTAATGCTTTTCCAACGCATTTGTTTTTGGTGATGCTTAATAAAACCGAGTTTATGAAGTCAGTATGCTTAGTTACGAAAAAACTGAGTGGTTTGTTTAATTTAGGATTTTGTTTTAGATTTAAGAACCCAAACAGAGGTCGTGCAGATTTTTTTCTTCTTTATCCTCTTTGGGACATATGGCTGCCACAAAGCATCTCCATTTTAATTGATTTGTTGCAATTGTTTTCTGCGTCTTTCCATGAAAGATTTCATTGTCCTTGTATTTGAAGTATCGATCCATTCAGTACTGTTATTTTGCCTTCTTCTATCAGTTTCGCTCATTGATTGTAGTGTCAGCTAAGCAGATGATTGGCCTGTTGTAGCAGATAAGATTGTAAGATTGAACTCTCCTAGTTCTTGGAGTACCTAACAGCCTATTCTTATTTTACCTTGTATCAGTTTCGTTAGGTTGTTGCTGCTCCAGCTTAGTAGATGATTGGTCTGCTGTAGCAGGTCCAATATAATGGGGTTGCTGTCTGTCATTGCCTAGAAACTACGCCCTCCGTCTATTTTGGTGCAATGGGGTAACCTTTTTTTTTATATATATTCCTCTAACTCCCACTGGAGCATAGGGTGGGGAACCTTGCCAATCTTTAATTGATATCTGTAGCAATTATCGGCTCCCTTATCTTTGCCATGATGTTATCCTCTTTTCCAGGGAAAGAATGTAATCAGGGGGCTTCTTGGATGGATTATGGTTGTAGTCACTTAATTTGTAAAACTCGAAAACCATGGTGAACATTTTTCGTTCTGTGCCAGGTATGCTTGCTTTTGTTGGCAAGCATATTAACCACTACATCACGCCGCCACCTTACAGCTTTACGTTTGTTCTAAAGTTTTTTGCATTATCGTCAAGTTTTAATGACCTGCAACTTATTAAGTTCCGGTTCACACACGTCAGGTTTTGCTCGTCAAGTCTTGAGTTTTTAGGAGAGAGAGGGAAAAGAAATGGCATTCTTTTTTCCCTTCTCTCCTAAAAGCTCAAGACTCGAAGAGTCAATCTTGATGTGTGTGAACCAGAACTTATTAAGTCTTAACGAAAATTAA
Organism: Pollenia angustigena; assembly: GCA_930367215.1. Lineage (NCBI taxonomy): Eukaryota > Metazoa > Arthropoda > Insecta > Diptera > Polleniidae > Pollenia > Pollenia angustigena. The sequence goes on from OV884058.1 coordinate 149,010,882, forward strand.
TAGATTCGACTTTAAAAGGCATTCGATTAATATCTTTAAATATTATCTTGATATCGGAGAATTTAAGGTTCCCCAAAAGTCTTAGATTATATTTCGAAATAAAAATATCATGTACTCGTTTTTAGTTAGCTGTTTTAGTTTTAGCCGAATTAATTCAGTCTTAAAATATTTTTGGCATAACTTTTTTCCGTTAGTGATGTATTTAGAAGTGCTCTTTTATAACTTGTATCTTAAATCATTTGTCATGGTTGGTTTTGTTCCGTAAGTGTATTTTAAAAAGTTTTTTAAGACTTTTTCGGGAAATAAAAAAATACAATAGGAGTTTCTTTACAAGATTAGCTGAAAACAAAAAAACCACACTTGGATGAGAAAACTAAAAGTTAGTCAAGTTAAAAATCTTATTGTTTCCTTAAGATTCTTAAGTTTTGGCCAGCGTAGTGAAGTGACATTTGTGTATAATAGAGCAGAGGGTGAGATTCATTAACCACCTTCTAACTACAGTTTGCATAATTCTAATTGATAAAAAGCCTAGAATTACACACCCTCGGTAGTCCCGATTCTTTAGTAGAGAACGTTTACTATAGAGAATGATGCACAAACCCTTTGACAAAATAGAGAACTAAAAATGTTTTCGTTATACGAATTTAAGGATTAAAATATAAAATATTTATATTTATTTGAAGCAATTTCACACACAATTTCTTTTTGGCTCTAAACTAAAACAATATTAAATTCATACATACTTTTGCATGGTGGTCAATTGTGTTGATAAATTCCACAATTTTAACATAAATTTCGAGTTGTTAGTTAGTTTTGTTTGTTTCAAAAACAATTGTTGTATTGTGTTTTTGTTTAGGTGTTTTTCGCTTTCAAAATTTAGTGCAAAAAGAGAAAACAGTTCATTCAGAACTTCTTATTCAAAAAAAAAAAAAAAAAAAACATTTTCATACCGGTGCAAAAAATTTTAACACCGATTGGATTTTGGCAAACTATTTTCTACTTACATCCGCTTTAAAAAGTTGGCACTTTACTGCTGCAGATTGTTCTTTTTTTGTGTTTGCTTTTTTGCAACACGTTTCTTCTTTTGATCGTCATTGTGTGATCTTTTGCGTTCACGCAATGAAACAGTGACAAAGAAACTACAAAAACAATAAAAAAAATATTATACGACGCAAAAAGGGAGGAAACTGAAAACAATTGGTGACAGAAGTTGTCGCGACTTTGATTAATTGGATTTCGAGTGTCGATATATTTTATGCCAGACACCCAAATGAACATTTCGGAGCAACATTAACATGCCCGCAAAAAACATGTTTAAACTCCAAATCTGACCAAATAAATCTCTTTTTTTTCTCAAGTTTTAAACACAACTTAACAAGTTTAAATCGTTGAAAAAAAAGAAAACATTTCATTAGCCGGATTACAATTAAGCCACAAATATACACACACATATAAATATAACTGGAGACATACAGCTGCATGTGTAGTTCAATGTTGGACAAAGTTTAAGGCCGGATTTCGATTTAAGGTCAATAAGTTTCTTCTCCTTTCTATTTTATTATTTTTGTATAGATTCTATAATATATTTACTATATACATATATGGGGTATTCCACACCAAAACATACGATACACAACATTTTATTTATATCCCAATTTTGTGATACTTTGAAATGTACCAAACATTTCAAAAGTGCCTTCCTGGTAAATTTTGACATTTCTTTGATTTCTCGTTCAAAAGACACTTTTTTCAGTTTTTTGTCGATAACTGTCTAATTAAAATAAAAAAAAATTGATTTCAATTAAAAAACATGTAAGAAAGTATAGTCGGTCAAGCCCGACCATATGATACCCTACACCACAGTATTTAAAAACACATCATGCTTACACGCAAAGAAAAAACATGGTTGTGGTAAACATATTCCAAGAGCAACATATTATGATAAGATTCATGATTGCAGTCACCATTTTAAGATTATTATTGAATCATATTATGACTAAATATACTCGTACTATTACATCATAAAATTTTTCCCTTAATCATATTATTATTCTGTTAATCATACTAAATTAAGAAGTAATAAAATTATTGTCATGTTAATCATAATAAGCTAAGAAATTAATCATATTATCATCATGTTTATCATAATAAATTTAGAAGCAATCATATTATGATACATCACCTTTCATAGCTGTCATAAAAATACAAAATAAATTTAAATTTTTTGCATAGATTTTTTATTTTGTGGCTTTTTACAATTCTTCTTAATGTTAATCAAATAGCGGAATATAAGGCTTGCAAAAGAGCAAATGCAAAATATGTTGTTTTCATGGGCAACCGCGTATGTCCAGTCTTCCGATTTTGAGATGTTGATGCCATATTGCCTAATTTTAAACGCTCTTTACATTTTTTTTTTGCAAGATGGATCAATTCCGATTTTTTAACGTAATGACAAAGTTTAAAAAGTGCAATACCTAGCCCATAGTTTGATCTAGAATGGTTTTTCGGCTTTCCTGAACAATTTGTTTTAAGACATACGCGGTTGCCCATGAAAACCACAGAAATATCGTAGCACTTTTATAAAATATAACGAAATCTCTGTGGATTTTACCAAAAAACTATGATATTTTGCATTTGCACTATTACATCACTAATACTTGAATGAACCCCGCTAATATTTTAATTTTTTAATTTCTTTAAACGTATTTTTTTATGGAATTTTATCTTTTAATTGTTTAACCGCTCACAAATAAAAAAAACGACACAACTTCTTCAAAATTATTTTACAAATGGCGCTAACATAATATGTTAGAGTAAAAATAGTTTGATTGCATCTTTAACATAATATGATAAATGTATAGAAAGTTATCATGTTATGGCTATTAAATATCATGATATGGTTGTGAGAAATATAACATGTTTAGAAAGTTATCATAATTAAGTTGTTAGAAAAATAATTATTTTTCGGTCAACAATACTCAAATTTATAATTGCGATAAGCATTGATATGTTTACAGTAACTATAATATTGTTGATATTAAATAAAAATAACAATTATTTGTTTACGACAAAAATATATTGTTACATTAAACATAGTGTTGTTGCCGTAACCATGCCCAACCATATTTTTTCTCTGCGTGTATGTGTCCATGTAAATATGGATTTATCTATGTTTATAAACTGCATGAAAATCGTGTTGAAAGTTTGTGAGAGGCAAAAATTGCCCCCTGCCTCCCCTTGTGTACCTTTTTTTTTTTAACTGTATAGCTAATGTGTCCCTATAGATATGGATCTATCTATGTTTTAAATTTCATTAAAATCGGTTTGAAAGTTTCTGAGAGGAAGAAATTTCCCCTTATCTTCCCTCGTGGTCATACGCTTCGGCCCATTTTCAATAGGCTTGGTCCTTGTGCCAATAAGAACCTATGACCCAAATTGTATCAAATTATCTCCAAAGTTGCGACCTGTACTTTGCGCACAAGGTTACATGGCCAGCCTGCCAGCCAGCCGGACGGACATCGTTAGTTAGACTCAGAAAGTGATTCTGAGTAGATCGGTATACTTTAAGGCGTTACACACATCACCACAAATGCATAATACCCTCTCCACTATTGTGGTGTGGGTATAAAAATGTGTGATACTAATACAAAATTTATGTGAATTCCACCAGTAAACAAAGTAATAATATCAATTAAATATTCTGCAGTAATGTTGTTGATATAACTAAACGTTTAATTAATTTGATTAACATTTGCCTTATTAACCCTGCCTTTACACATGCAAGTAGGGCATGCCACTGTTGTATACGTATTATCAAAGAAAACTTGTTCGAAATAGTCGAATCTCATGCCATTAACTTTTGTGATTACACATGCCACTGCGAGTTCATTTTCAAAATGTCGTAGAAGCGTCAACTTGAGCAAATTTGTTTACTTCTCAAATTAAAAAAAAAGTACCAGAAAACGAAAAAGAGTTACCGAGTTAATCATAGTGGCACATTTTTGGGGAAATTTTTTCATTTATTTATATTAGCATTATTTTAACGATATTAATGCTCTATTATTAACAAACTTGCTTTTATTTATGCGCGTTTTTAAAAAATTAATCATAATAATTCTTTATTAAGTTAAAACTTCAATAACAATTTGACAACAATCCAGTAAATGTGAATTAAATTTTTAACAGGGTAACATTGCTTAACGTTTTGACATTTAGTGGCATGCAAGTGCCAAATTTCCACTCGCATGCAATTTTTGCTGCCATTGGAGCTGCCATTGCGAAAAATGTGAGTGTATTAGTAAAAAAGTGTGAGCGTATTGAGTTTTTCGAACTGGCAGTGGCATGTGTAAATGCTAGGTAAGACCCACTCGGGCGACCAACTAAGTTTTGGTTCTTTAATAACCAAAAAATTTTAACTCACCAAACGAATTGTTAAGTTCTTAAAAAAAAAACAGAGTAACTTAAAAAGGTTTTTTTTTGACAAACATTTGTTCATCTCCTCTAAAATTATGTAGCAGGGTCACCCGGACATATGTTAATTATGTATTTATTTTTGATTAATGGCCAAATTGAAAAAAAAAATTGGGGAGAATTTTATCTGTTTCTTATTATACCGAACTTTAGTAGAAAAGTTAGGTAATTAACCAATTTATACATGTAAAGAATTTTCCCGATTTCTGCCAACACTGAGAAGTTGAAATCCTCAATAAATATCTATATTCTCAGGAATTAATATCTTCAATTTTCTAAACTCATTTTCCAAATTACCAATTTCATGAAAAAAATTTTAGATAAATTTTTTGTAACAAAAAAGGAAGCAAAACTGTGTAGGAAGATAATTTTTTTTCTCTTAGTTAACACAAAAAAATTCATTTGTATTATTGTGTTTATTTCAATTTATTATTGCAACAACTCAGTGATTTAATTGCAAATTTTCTTGATTTGTTTTACCATAAAAAACAATAAAAACAGATCACGCATAAACCTAAAACAAATCTTTTGCACGTTTTACACCGGGCTCTGATTTCAATATTGGGTTTTATCTTTTTCATTTTTTTTTTTTTTGTATGTTTTGAACAGTCAACACACTTAATTTTCACGGTTGCTTAACAGATACAAACATCAACAACAGTCCATAAGTATCAGTCAAAGTTTGTTAATACGATGAGGTGAGTAGAGGAGATGCATAAATACTTGTACATATAATTTTACAAAAAGCTCCAAAAGGACTTCAAATGTACGAGTTTATAAAGAGTATGAATTAAAAGTTTTGTTTAAACAGTTTCGCCTTAAAAACGCCACATATGTTTCTGTAATGTACGAGGGCGATTAAAATATTTATTGATTAATAAAAATGATCTTTTATTATTTTAAGCGATGCAATGTAAAAGTCTGAAATTTGTATCTTTTAATTTTTAAGAAAACTTCAAGATTCTGATCCTGGCTTTATCCAAAAATAAGGAAAACAGAAGACTTTACTTGATCGATAAATAATTAGGAGATAGTGTTCTAGAGTTTTTCCCTCGGACGAAAAAGTTATTTACCTGAGAACCCGACAATTTATAGAAAAATAACAAAATCGTTTTATATTTTTTTAAAAATTAGCAGAAAAAAAATATAGTCGTTCAAGCCTGAAAATTTGGTATCCTACATGACAGTATTTAGAGATACTTTTAGAGAGGTAACCAATTACTGACCCAATGGCAAAACAACAAAAATTTATGGGGCTAAGATTTATATGAGAGTTCTTTGTTAAAAACTTAAGTAATATGTAAAAGTTTGATAGTGTGAATGCAATGTGGTATAAGAATGACAAATATTGCAATAACAAAAAAATTACATCCCATATGACTTCATAGTTTTTTTTTTAAATTTTCAAAACAATAATACTTTTCATTTGATCAGGGTTAATTTTAAGAAAATCATGTTCAAATGGGATAGTGTGAATGCAAACTGTAATGTTAAATTAGATTTTTTGATTAATTAGATTTCTATCTTATAAAGCACTATGTAAAAAGTAAGACTTTTGTTATAGTGTAAACTAGCCATTAGATATAATATCTATATGAGATTTTTTCGACATAAAGCTATTAAAGTGTGGGAGGTTTTTATGGGATCTATAGTCAACTCTTGACCAACAAGCTTAAAACTTGGCCGTGACAATTGTATATCAATACTAACTTTTATAAGGAAGTTATGACATTAAAAGCTATTTTATGGACCGGTTCAAAAAAATTTTGCAGGACGATTTACCCAATAAAAAATGGAGCTTCCAACGAAGCAGGTTTGTAAGGGAGAAACATAAGGGTTTCGCTTACCATTGCGCTTACGGAAGACATGAATTTTATATGGCGAGTTCCCACTTTTAAGCAATACATTTTTGGCACATAAAGCACATTATTCAGCGCACATAAACATTGTTGGATGTAACGATCATATTTACACACTGAGTGTTTTGATACAGTTATTTTTTAGTATTCTCCCTTAAAAACCTGCTTCGTAGTAAGGGAATGCCGTAGCACTTGAAATGTTATTTTTTTTTTATAAAAGTTGTTGAGCGTTCTTTCACTTACTTTACTGCATTTCTGTATGTCTTATTGCGTAGCGCATAATTGTGCGCTTATTTTTTTAAATGTACCTTTAGTGCTTCGCAAAATGATAAAAATTTTTATTGGGTAGATTGCAAAAAACATTTTTGAGCCAAATATAATCTAATGTCAACATAAAAAGATGGTTTATCAGCACAACGAATCTTTAACGAAATTATTATTAACTTTCCGTAGTTCCTAGGTGGAACATAGGGCCTCAACAGACAAAATTGAGTTTGTCCAATCCCATAGCCTTTATTTCACGCCATGTACGCCCTGCTGCTAGTCCCTCAGATTGAACCAGCCTTCTCCATGTATTAGCAGGTCTTTAACGAAATGATGTTTATAAACTGAAAAGAAAGATCAATCCATCCGCACCTAAATTAAGCCGAAGCGGTGTCAATAGTACGGTAAGTACGGATTTCCTGAAATGTGTACTTCATACCCCCGTTCCTCAAATAATCCGGAAACGGTATTGACGTCAGTAAAACAGAGATAAAAATAAATCTCGAAGTGTGCTTGATTTAAGAATTTCTAAAATGGTGTGAAATTATCAGAAAATGAGATTTTGATTCTAACCTTACCACCACGGTATATTTATAACAGGTAGCCGCGAGATTGCAACAATTGTACAATAACAGTGCTTTTTATTGTTGTTATGTGATACCAACTGTCAAACAGCAAAGGGGTTGATAAGAGACAAAATATACAAAAGATAAAGACAAAAAACTTGTTTACTATACAACATTTGACAGTTCGTATCACAAAACAAGCAAATAAAAAATAAACAGCTGGCTTTCCGAGACTACCTGCTATAAATATACCACTAACCAAAGGGAACCAGAGAGTGAGAATATTATTATTTACTTAACCGTTTACACATATGTATGTTTATTTCACATTTGTTATATTCCCCCCTTCGTTTACAACAGAAAAATTCACTATTATAAAGGAACTTTAACACGACATGTATTTTGCAGTGGCTTTGTCAGATGTATAATCATATGTTTGATACAGAAGGCTTATAATATTTGCTTTCCCGATCTCGTTTTTAGTTTCGTTCGAGATAACCAATGATTTGCTTTACTAAATAATTTTAACAAAAAGAATTCGGGAATTGTTGCTTCTTACTTTTTACTTGTTTTGTTGTAGTTTCTACAAAAAACATTTACAAACACACACGTATGCGCGCATATAGAATGCAAAGGTTTTCGAAAGTAATTCCATTTTGGATTGTTTTAAGATGGTGTTATTAGTATTTAAATGTTTAAGGACGACTCATACCAGTGTTGCCAGAAGTAGGGGAAAATCCCTACATGTAGGTATTTTTGGTACTTAAATAGAAGCGTAGGGAAAATCGGACAGATTTTTCATAACCTCCAAAATGTAGGGATATTTCATCATATTGCATTATGTATAAAATAAATGTCAATAAAAACGCTTTTAAATGATATTTTATTGTCCAAAACGGTTGAAAAAACTTGTTTCTCCTAATAAAGCTTTAAAATATATTTCCAGAGTTGTTGGTGGTTTAAAAAGTTTGCGACACTTATAATATGTATATGTTTTTTCTTAGTTATCATTCAATAGGTGTGATCCCGTACTTTTTGGGTAAAGTTCGGTAAAATGAGAGTAAATAAAATTGTCTCTCACTTATAGACAAAAATGTACAAAAGTACGCGAACAAAAAAAACCAAGAGGCTTATTCTGAATTGCGATGCGAAAATCAATACGATGCGCAAATGAAATGCGATACGAAAGAAAATTGGTATTCGGTTAGACTTTCGCAATCGCATCGTGGCAATGCTGCTCAAATAAACGTCAATGTGAACACAAACATCAAATTAAAAATAAATAAATTGTTTGTGTTTGGCTGTAAAAATTGTTTATAAAATTTATTTAGGACATTTTGTAAGAAAAAAAAAAATAATAAAAATGGATTCTGTGGCACTGTGGTTCGACGACGAAGAAGGGCATGAGCAAAATGAAAAGATACAGAGAAGATTGTTTAGAAGCAAATCCGATATTAAAAGCTTGAATGGAAAAAGGTAATTTATTTTGATGCTTGCGAAAAATAAACGTTTACTTTTGCAGAATATTTTTCTTTTTTCAGCTTTATAAAAAAAATTTTCACTAATAGGTGGTCCATTGATATTTAGTTCTTCAGTTAACGTTTGCCACAAAGTATTTGCCGACTGACGTGCATTTGGTGTTTTCAAATGGCCTCTTGCCAATTAAAAGCACATACAAATGATTTTTTTTTAGTTTTTTACTTATTTTAGGTCAAAGCTTTAATATTTTGTATAACTAATGTTTTTCTTCTATTTTAATGATAATATGTAATGCGTAGGGATTTTTGTAGGGAAAATTTTTTCAACGTGTAGGGAAAAATCGGATTTTTATTAGCATGTGTAGGTATTTTTTCGAAAAAGCCACTGGCAACACTGACTCATACTAAGTGAAGGTCGAAAAAACAAAATTTAGTGCTAGGTTTTTTTCTGTATATGGGAGCTATGTGAAATACCGTCCTTGAGAAAATTTGAATCTATAATAAATTTACTCAAATTATCTCTAAATTTGCGCACAAGGTTTTTACAAGGACAGCCAGCCTGCCAGTCGGATGAAGCGACATCGTTAGATCGTTTGAGTCGAAAGTGATCCTGAGTTGATAGGTATACTAAAAGGTAGGTCTAGCACCAGTATTTTTAAGTAATACATATCTGTGGCTTGGTGCTAAAAGGGCCAATGTCAAAATATTTACTTTTGAGAAAATTTAAATTAAATTGTTTTTATAGAAGAGTTCTTACTGAAATTTGCTAGCAAAACGCTTCAAAAAGCTGTTTCGGGCTAAAAATATTGGCTGTTTCATCAAAAAAGAAAAAAATAATATGTTAAGATAACACACCTAATGCAACGATTAACTCAAAACAGAGAAATATTGACATTGGCCCTTTTAGCACCAAGCCACAGATACATATATCAGCACAAACGCATAATACCCCCTTCACCAAATTGTTAGAATTATTTTATTTAAGCTTAATAGAATATATTTAAAACTATAATTTAATTTTAAATAAAATCAAATTTGGATTAAAGCCCAAAACAAAACGATTTAAATATTATAATTGCTTAGATTTCCACCGTATTAAAAATAAATTCGTAACATTGTTTTTATTTAAATCCGTAAAAGTCGTATGAATATCGCGTTCTTAATAACATCGTGTGATTATATATAAATAGAAATAGATTCACTTTTTAGGCGTTACATCCAAAAAATGTTTTAATGTTAACCTTTTGACATTATTAATCTGACAAATTATTTTTTTTACAAAAATAGATTGTGTAAAGTTAGCAATATATCAAAAAAAAAAAAAAAACGTTTTTTCTAACTTAAAGAAATTAATACCAAGTTACTTCTATTCATTGGGGGACACATTCGGCTACCTTAAATGCACATTCGGGCGGTCTTCATTTATCCGTTGTGTAAAATATAGGATGCTGTTTGCGACTTAAATTTTAACTGAATTCGAATAAGACGCCGTAGTTTTTCTTTTAAATAATTAAAAAAAAAAACTGTTTTTAATTTTGGGATACTTAATTGGAACAGTTATCTTTCGTTTGAGATAAAAAATTTATCAGTACACTGAAAAAAAATTGTTGAAAGCATTATGTGAAAATGGAAAAATCCTAACTTTATATTTCAAATGGCACAAAAATGACTAATGACTTTTATGCGAAGCAAACTGGTTCTGGTTTGGAGCTTCCAAATTAATTAATTTTAATGATCTTCCCCTAACTTTATCATATTCTAAGTTACACTTACATATATGCCGATGATGTACAAATTTACATTGGCAGTTCTGTGGAAAATATTGCAGACAACGTACATAAATTAAATAAGGACTTAGAAAGTGTTTATAGATGGGCAACCGCTAATAGACTTCTAATAAATCCCCACAAATCCAAATGCCTTATCATTCACCGTAAAACGATCCGTTTTAATATAAACATTGATATTATGCTTAATAATGAAAAAATTGAATGTGTACGCTCGGCAAAAAATCTTGGTGTTATATTCAATAATAATTTAGATTGGTCTGACCATATTAATAAAACTGCATCAAACATCTACCTACGGTTACGTGAACTTTGGCCTACCCAATACTTTACGCCTTTAAAAATTAAAATACTTATCGCCAAAACTTACTTAATGCCTCGACTTTTATATGGTTGCGAGTTGTTCTCAAGTTGCGACTTTCGTAGCAAAAATGTGTTACAGAAAACATATAACAATATAATCAGATATGTTTTTGGTTTGGGAAAATACTATAGTATATCCCAGTTCACAAATAAACTTAATGGCATGACATTTAAAACCCTTTTAGATATGAGGGTTTTGCACATGCTACATAAAATAATATATACGAAGAATCCTCCATATCTGTACAACAGATTAACCTTTGCAAGGTCTAACAGGGGAAAAAAGATAATTCCCTTTACACACCGCAGCCTGATATCTGAATATCAATTTTTTATTCATTCTGTCCGTCTTTGGAACCTACTGCCCAATCATGTCCAAACAAACAACAATGTGAACAATTTTAGAAATCAATTAGTTAATTATTTAATAAGCTAAACCCCATAAAACTAAACCAATTAATTTTTGCCATTAAAGCTATTTATTTATTTAGTTTAGTTTATTTGAATCTATAATTTATATGTTACACTCAGCCAACTTACAATTTAAAATTTAATCTTTCTTTAAATTAAATGTTTATTTCCTTTCCATTTTGTTATAATGTACTCTATTTTGTTTTTTTCTTTTTCTTTCTTTTCAAACGTAATCGTTTGAGTGTGATTACCCCTTTAAGCCTGGTACTCTGTTCAACGTTTCACGTGAAATGCTGTCAAAACGCATATGAAAAAAACTTGTGCGGAATATCTATGAAATAATGTTGATAGAGTTGTACTCTGTTCATTTTATGAAAAAGTTCCGAAATGTTTCTGGCAACATTTTTTTACAACTGCGAAATAAAATAAGCTGCACTTATTTCACGTGGAATTTTAAGCAAAAGCAAAAAAGGATGAACTGATTATTTAATAAGAAATAAAAAATTAATATAACACAACCGGTAACAGTTTTTATCCATATTTACTTTCTTTTTTATTAAATTTTTTATTAAAAAAAATTATTTTATAAAATACATGTGGGGTTTGTTTACATACGCAAAACAATGTCGCATACTTTGAATGAATAAAATCGGCAAATTGTACAAACTCGCATGATAGGTAACATCGATACATGCCAAAATTTTCGTGTGAAATAATAAATGTTGCTCAACATTTTTCATAAATTTGAACAGAGTACTAGGCTTTATGTTTTAAACTTATATAATTCCTGCACTTTAACTATAAGATTTATATCTTGTTGTGTAGGATAAGCAAGAAATTCTTAAATAAATAAATAAAAAAAAATAAATATAGAATATTTTGGTCGGACACAAATTGAGAAAATCTAAATAAAACAGAAAAAAATGCGAAATTCTTAGTTCTTTTTTTGACATTTGACATGTCAATCGGCACGGAGGAATTTTTGATATTGAAGTTTTTGACCAGTCTGCAAAGTTTTGAGCAAAACTCTTTAGCCGTTATTGTGCCATTTAAAAAACAAGCGAGCAAGATTAAGCCATTTTTGTATACAAAAAAATAAGTTATATGAAATAATGTTAAGCTTATTTTCACACAGCCGTATTCATAATACATTTAGCAAACTCTGGCCAATGATTTACTAAACTCTTGTTAACGAGCTGCCAAGGGGGGGTGCTTTAAAACCATGTGAGACAAGGACATGATGGCTTTATTGCTCAATTGAATTGGAGATAAAGCCATAATGGCCTTATTGCCCAATCATTGAGAGGTAAGGTCATATTTATGATAAATGCAAAACAAGTTTCATTTAAGATTCAGAGTTTATTTATTAAAAGTTTGCAGCTCGTTGTACGTAGTGTTAAAACTGTGGCTAACTATTTGTTATGAATACGGCTGATAGTTTGTAAAATAAAAAATTTTTGGAAAGCGAAAATGGGAAACAATGAAATTTTCATGGAAATCTGGAACCAAGAAGTTGGAAAAAATATTAAAAATTTCTTCTTGCTGTTTGTTAGCAGTTCCCCTGATTTTTTTTATACATTTTACGCTAAACCCAATGGACCAAAATGTGGAAACACCACCCTAACAAATTGATAATTTGGTTACAAAAAAACTAACAAAAATAGTGGCGGAATGCACATATTTTATTTTTTCGTTTAACATAACTAGAAATGTTCGAAAACTTAGCGTATGGCTCACACACCCGGAAACGATATCTATTTTTTTAGTGTTTGTGTAAAGAGAACATGCTATTATTCTCTCCCCTCTCACCAATAAACTGAGACTTTCTGAAAGAAAACTTTCATAATGTGAACCCAGACTTACTTAACACATTATTTTGTAGGCGAACTTTTAACTGGGTAATACACAATCCTTAATACCGTTCATAGCTATTTTCAAGAAAGTAACGAACATTATATAATATAATCTTCGTTATAAAACGGTACGATAGGTTCTTTCAGTAGAATTGTAAGTAGTGCTTTTAAGTTTTTCTGATTACTTAACACATTATTTTGTAGGCGAAGTTTTTACTGGACAGTAAATATTTCGCCTACAAAATAATGTGTTTAGTAATCAGAAAAAACTAAAAGCACTACCCATTAAAAACTTCGCTTACTTTTTAGTTTTAGTTTAAGTAGTCCAATATTTTACTTGGCCTCCATAAACATTTCATACCGAAATATGGGGTTCGTCATGTTAAAAACGACACTGTATGAGTAAAGTTGACAAACTTTGGCAAAATTTAAAATCCGTCGACCTGGTATTTGGGGTTTGTCAACACAGCGACCACACAATTAAAGAAAACATATATCCAATAACTCAAAGTTAAGTGACTTTTCAGATGGCCCCCAGAATATGTGCTTAGGAGTATTGTACATGTTAGTGTGTGTAGACGAATGTATGTTGTTACTGGTACAATCATGTATGTAGTCAGTCGTACAATAAACTTTAAGGAATAAGGATTCCGTGTAAGTTGTAAGCGCATGCGCATGTTTAAGTTAACAACTTGTAGCAGTTCGTGTTTTGCTGTTCAGCTTTTTTTTGGTTTTTTGTTTGGTGGATAAAACAACTAAAAATGTGGGTGGATATGAATGGCTGGTTTTGGGATGTTATTTTTTTATTTTGTTGCAATATACGGTTGTTGTTTCTTGTAGTAGTTGTTGGCGTTGTTTTGATGATGCCTGGTGATGATGATGAGGATGGTTGAAAATTTTGAAACGTTGTTTTGTGTGGTGTTCATTTATGTGTGTTGGAAAAACTACAGCAATTGAATTATTGAATGATGATGGTGTTGTACCATGTAGACAAGTATAAGAGAACTTTAAGTTTCGTTTGTTAATGTTGTATTTGTTCTTGTTGTTTTATTTTCTGCTTCTTCAAAAGATTGTAAAGTTTAGATATGAATTTATACTATACGATCAGTTTTAGTTAGTTTTGAGTACAAGGCGCTTCACATTTATTTTGCTTGTTTTTTAAATTCACACTTGTGTAAAAATCCATGTAGTCTTGTTCCAAGATGTTGTTGTATATTTTTTTTTGGATAAATGCATTCACAATTTAACTAACTGTCTGTAAGTTGGTGTGTGTGTGTGTGTATGTGTTTCGTCTGTCCACATTGCACCAAAATCATCGTCAACAAAAGCTACAACAGCAGCAGCAGCACCAAATATTGTTTTATATGTTTTCTTAAATTAAGAAGCCAACCAATCAACAGTCTTAACAGCAACAACAGCTCAAAACAACTGACTGTGATATTGTTTTTTCTCTTGTTTTCATCAAGACAAACTGTTTTAAATGAGTTTGAGTCGTAAGGGTCTTATATACAATTTATTTTATACATAATTTTTTTTTTTTTAGCACATCATCATTTACTCTACAACAGCACGACATCATATCATTCCAATTAAATTTGAATTTATTTCACTATTGATTTTGATACAAAGAAAAATACATATCAAAAAAATGCTGATCAAAATGTAAAAAAAAGTCAAAAGTATCAAACATTTTCAAATATTTCTCTATATTTTGTACGAGTTCCATTTTTTTCTTTTGAAGCATAACTAGATAGATTTTAATATTAATATTTTCAATTTGTCAATATTGGTTTAAAAAATTTAAATATAAAGACAAAATTTGGTTTAAACGTTAAAGCCAATAACTAAAACGTGGTTTTACCATACAAAATAACTTTGTCAAAAACATTGATTCGATATGAAGTAGTAGTAGTAGGTGGTCTTATTTTGAAAACGTTTACAACACTGAAGAGGACGTTCATCCCATTACAGTACGGAGAGCACTTAATGAATCGCTAGCTCTTAATCGTGTCAACTAATAAAGTCAAAAATAGCCCAAACACAGACCGCTGCAGAGATAAAGAAAGAGTTTGAAAAATACGTTCATCACATTGCGGTCCGAAGAGCACTTTATGGTTACATGGACAGCCAGGCAGCCAACCGGACGGACATCGTTACATCGACTCAGAAAGTGATTCTGCGTCGATCGGTATTCTTTAAGGTGTTACACACATCAGAACAAATGCAAAATACCCTCTCCACTATTGTGGTGTGGGTATAAATATCCTAAATACAGATCGCTGCAGAGATAAAGAAAGAGTTTGAAAAAGACGTTCATCCCATTGCGGTCCGGAGAGCCCTTCATGAGCCTAAATACAATTGTTTTGTTGCTTGACGTTACCTTTAAATTCGCTAATCAACCAAAATAAGCGTTCAGCAAATACCAAGGAGAAACTCAAATGATTTTTTTGTACCAAGTGCTGGAAAACAACTTAACATCTTTCGCTCTGACGGCCGCCAAGCAGTGTGGAGAAAGCCCATCACAGAAATAGAAAAACGAATAGTTGCTGCAAGTGTAGGACAATGTGATAGAGGGGTAATTGTGTTGAGCTGCAAGTCCGCTGCAGAAGTGGACGAGATGGTGTTTATTGACGTAATTTACCATCATCGTTAACTTTCGACCCGATAATGACTCGAAGCATTTGGCTCATGTTGTGCGTATGTGGCTTGCATATAATGTTTCGCATGTTCTACCACATCTTCCACAATCTCCAGACTTAAAATCGGTCTAGCATTTATGGAAAGATAAGGATAGGTGAGTAAAAAAGGGGGCAATAAGGAGAAATGACGAACTGACGCCGGCACTGGTCAAAGAAAGGCAAAATATTGAAACAGATAAAGTTGATGAGTTCTATGCCAAATAGACTGGAGGCAGTTATAAAACAGAAGGGACTAGCAACTTAATATTAATATTCGCAAATAAGTAATATCTAATAGTTTTTAGCCCCGGGTCTCCACGTAGCAATATTTATTGCGGCAAACGTCAAACTTGATTGCTCAATTAAATTTGCGACGTATAGACCGCATATTGCCATGAGTGGCAATCCATTGTGCAATGATTGCTCTTCTGAATGCTTGAGCAATTATTGCTTAGCAATCTGCTGTAAAATCATTTGCCATTTATTTGACATTTCATTTCTCTGTACGTTTGTTTATGGTAAAACAATTTCACGTGTTCTCCAGCAATACATATAATCAGCAATTATTGCGCCTTTGTTCTGCCGACTTTTTTGCTTGTGCTTAGCAATAAAAATTGCTACGTAGTATTTTAATAATATTTTTAAAAAGAAACAAAGTGAATTTTGCGGGAAATTCATCACTTTATCCGTTAAAAATACTTGTTTATTAAAAATAACTTTTACAAGGCTCTTTCAATCGTGAAGTTGAAAGTGCTTTCTCTACCAATAATTTAGTACTGTATTTCATTGAAAAATTTATATTATTTTCAACAGGTTTATTAGAAAAACTATGAGTTAAAACCTAATTTAATTAAACTTGTAGTATGAACGCAAAATCAGTTGTTATAGTTGTGATGTTAAAACCAAGATTTAACTAAAGGTGTGAAAACACAATTAGAGCCATTACTGCAGCTTTATGAAAAAGATCCTGATAATTATACGATAAAGTGACAATTAATTTTTCTTCATTATTAAAACTATCCGAAAAATTAAAAATGTTATTTATATAGTGTGGCAACATTGTAGTAGATACCGACTACTATTGGTTGTTTAAAGTATGTAGTGGCAACGACTTACTTTTGTTTATTTCTATAATTAAAAGCTTTTCTTGCGTTAAATTGTGATTTTTTGAAAAAGAAAAAAAATCTTAAAGGTAAATAATGCGAATATTTTAATTTGACATAAATCTGTCATTAAAATTGCCATATCGTCAACAGATGATATGGCATCTGTACATTCTTAAAGTTCACTTGTAAAGCTACCATGTGGATAAGCCTGCCGTAAGCGTATCAGTCATTTTTTAAGTAAATGTTAACTTGTAATATCCGAAAACCATTTCGAACATCGACTACCTAAAATTTCGTTGCTAGTCGAATTTTTAAGGGTTTTGACGATGCAAATAAATTTTAAAACTTGTTGAAAATCAAAAAGTAATTTCAATTTTTGGGAATACAAAATTTTAATTTCAAAAGATTTTGTTATTCGTGCTTAATTCCCAGTTTTTGGTTCTTGATAAAAACACTTGAAATTTATTGTTGAGGGGATAAGCTATTCCTATGCGCATTTCACTGGTTGCTTAGGCCAGATCATCAGGAAACTTCATCCATAAAGATTTTAGAAAAACTAAAGATATTAAACCAAATAAAACTGTTAAACGTATAAGACTTATAAGCAACAGTTCTACTTGTAACAATATCAAAGTTTAAACAAAAAACATCAACAATAAACAGTGAGTTTATCTCATCTTACATTCCCCACTACAATTAGTTGAAATTCTCCCAAATTTAATTGTAGTCGTAAGTAGGTTAAGAAAAACAAAATAAAAACAACATTAACTTACAAAAACATGTTGTCAATTAAGTGTTTTTTATTTCATTAGCCAAAAGTCCAATTTTTGTTTGTCACCGATTTCAAAAATTTTAATTTCATTTAATAGTAAACATATTAAAACTAAGGTAGCCAAAAAATTAGATCAAAATATTGGTAATTGTGGTTGTGCCATGTTGTTAAACACAACTTTTTTTTTTAATTCAGAAAAAAGTGTTTTTTTTTAATATTTAACCCGAAAGAAATAATTATTGCACAAAAACTATCAGCGATAATGACCCGCTTGCTGTTTTGCTAGGTTGGTAGTCTTGTTATCTTTAAAAAGGTATTATTTGCGACTATTGTGTTATTTATATTTGAGATGTTAGGACATATTTTCTAAACTACTATATTTTTGTCAAATTTAAACTTTAGTAGTATAGAACTTTTGCGGATCAAAAGGGATTAAGAAAGAAAAACCACTGATAGAAAGGTGAAAGTGTTTTCTTTAACCCTATATGTACTCTTGTACACGTTTGGACCCGTCTGTTTAACACTTTTTTAATTTTAATGAAATTACTCAAAGAAAATTTTCTTAACTATGTACTATATTTTTGTCAAATTTCAACTTAAGTAGAATAGAACTTTTGCGGATCAAAAGGGATTAAGAAAGTAAAACCACTGATAGAAAAGTGAAAGTGTTTTCTTTAACCCTATATATAATTAATCCTTAAATAAATATTTAATATTTACATTATATATAACAATTTAAGAACCACTATAATGTTCTTAAAAAATATTTAAAACTCCTAGTCGGAGCATAGGGCGGAAACAAAATCAGTCCATCGTATTCTGTCTTGCGCAAGGAGTTTGATCTCCTGCCACGTTCCTCTGGATCTGTATTCAGCATGAGTAGATCTCATCTATGTAATTTTGGGTCTTCCTGGGCGTCTCGACCCTTGGGGGTTCCATTCAAAGGCCATTTTTGTTATGTCGTTGTCAGTCTTACGTAACGTGTGACCTGTCCATCGCCACTTCCGGCGTTTTATGTCAGTTGTTATTCTTTCGTTATTTGTTGTTCGAAGTAGGTCCTCATTAGAGATGGTATAGGGCCAAAATATTCGATATATGCACCGCAGACATTTATTAATGAAAACCTGAAGTTTCCTGCATATAACATCCGTCACTTTCCATGTTTCACAGCCGTATAATAGGACTGATTTAACACTGGTGTTGAAAATTCTAAGTTTTGTTCGCTGGGATATGTTGCGGGTTGACCAAATTTTCTTTAGTTTGTAGTATGCATGTCGAGCTTTGTTTAATCGTGCCATTACGTCATCATCCGCTCCACAAAATTTGTCTACGTCTTCTATTATGGTTCGTGTGTCATTTATTGCCACATTGAGAGCTGTTTGATTATTGGTCTCAATACGCATAAGCTTTGTTTTTTTCACATTAACACGTAAACCAACCTTACCGGCATTTTCAATTAGCTTTTCTAATTTAGTTCTCGTTCCAGTAAGTGAATGTGATAGAAAACATATGTCGTCGGCATAGTCCAGATCGTTAAGCCTTTGGTAGGGACACCATTTTATGCCATCGGGGAATTCGGCATTTGTTTTAGAGAGGATGCTATCGAGCACGACAGTAAATAGCAGTGGTGATAAAACGCCTCTACACCTCTTTGTATGGAAAATTGTTCACTAGTTTTCCCTTTAAATCGGACAGTGCACTCTGCATTAGTATACAGTTCGCGAATTAAATTTATTATTTTCTCCGGGACACCTTTTTCTCGCAGGGAATGCCATATAGCATTTCTATTGATGGTATCAAAGGCACGTTCAAAGTCTACAAACAGTAGATACAGGGGGGAGCGCCACTCTACTGACTGCTCTATAATTCTACGGAGGGTGTTTATGTGATCAACACAGGATCTTTGTGGTCTGAAGCCATTTTGTTCTTGACGTAGGCTTGCATCAATGGCAAAAGATATGCGATCCAGGATTATAAATGCCAGAATTTTTATAACTGTATTAAGAAGCGTGATGCCCCTCCAGTTTCTTCAGTTACTTAAGTCTCCCTTTTTCGGGATTGTTATTATTACACCGTCCTTCCAATCATCTGGATTTTTATTGTCCAACCAGATCTGCTGGAAACTTGGTTGCAGTACGGGTGCAATGATGTCGGATCCATATTTAATCAATTCCGCTGCCATATTGTCCGATCCGGCACTTTTATGGGTTTTCAGTTTGTGTGTAGCAGTTTGGATTTCCCCAATAGATGGTGGTTGAATTGAAATATTTCTGCATGGATTTCGTTGTCTTTGGGTATTTTCGAAGCTTATTTCCTCTGTTTCAACTGGATCTTCAAAAAATTTTTTCTATTGGTTTAGTTGTTCTTCATCTGTTGCAAGAATATTGCCATCGCAATCCTTTATGGGGGCATGTGAGGTTTGATATTTGCCAAGTTGTTTATGGCCTCATATACGCCTCGTTGATCATTCCGGCGTCCTGCTCTCTCTGCGGAAATCGCGATATTGTTGTAGTAATCTTGCTTATCTTTTTTTGCCATTTTCTTTACTTCTTTCTCTACATTGTTATATTCATTCGTTATAATGATCTATTCTTGGTATTCAGAAGCTTTCAACTTTAGTAGAATAGAACTTTTGCGGATCAAAAGGGATTAAGAAAGAAAAACCACTGATAGAAAGGTGAAAGTGTTTTCTTTAACCCTATATGTACTCTTGTACCCGTTTGGACCCGTCTGTTTAACACTTTTTTAATTTTAATGAAATTACTCAAAAAAAATAATTTCTAAACTATGTACTATATTTTTGTCAAATTTCAACTTTTTTTTTTTTTTTTTTAATCCTTAAATAAATATTTAATATTTACATTATATATAACAATTTAAGAACCACTATAATGGTCTTAAAAAATATTTAAAACTCCTAGTCGGAGCATAGGGCGGAAACAAAATCAGTCCATCGTATTCTGTCTTGCGCAATGAGTTTGATCTCCTGCCACGTTCCTCTGGATCTGTATTCAGCATGAGTAGACCTCATCTATGTAATTTTGGGTTTTCCTGGGCGTCTCGACCCTTGGGGGTTCCATTCAAAGGCCATTTTTGTTATGTCGTTGTCAGTCTTACGTAACGTGTGACCTATCCATCGCCACTTCCGGCGTTTTATGTCAGTTGTTATTCTTTCGTTATTTGTTGTTCGAAGTAGGTCCTCATTAGAGATGGTGTAGGGCCAAAATATTCGACATATGCACCGCAGACATTTATTAATGAAAACCTGAAGTTTCCTGCATATAACATCCGTCACTTTCCATGTTTCACAGCCGTATAATAGGACCGATTTAACACTGGTGTTGAAAATTCTAAGTTTTGTTCGCTGGGATATGTTGCGGGTTGACCAAATTTTCTTTAGTTTGTAGTATGCATGTCGAGCTTTGTTTAATCGTGCCATTACGTCATCATCCGCTCCACAAAATTTGTCTACGTCTTCTATTATGGTTCGTGTGCCATTTATTGTCACATTGAGAGCTGTTTGATTATTGGTCTCAATACGCATAAGCTTTAATGTTTTCACATTAACACGTAAAATAACCTTACCGGCATTTTCAATTAGCTTTTCTAATTTAGTTCTCGTTCCAGTAAGTGAATGTGATAGAAAACATATGTCGTCGGCATAGTCCAGATCGTTAAGCCTTTGGTGGGGACGCCATTGTATGCCATCGGGGAATTCGGCATTTGTTTTAGAGAGGATGCTATCGAGCACGACAGTAAATAGCAGTGGTGATAAAACGCCTCTACACCTCTTTGTATGGAAAATTGTTCACTAGTTTTCCCTTTAAATCGGACAGTGCACTCTGCATTAGTATACAGTTCGCTAATTAAATTTATTATTTTCTCCGGGACACCTTTTTCTCGCAGGGAATGCCATATGGCATTTCTATTGATGGTATCAAAGGCACGTTCAAAGTCTACAAACAGTAGATACAGGGGGGAGCGCCACTCTACTGACTGCTCTATAATTCTACGGAGGGTGTTTATGTGATCAACACAGGATCTTTGTGGTCTGAAGCCATTTTGTTCTTGACGTAGGCTTGCATCAATGGTAAAAGATATGCGATCCAGGATTATAAATGCCAGAATTTTTATAACTGTATTAAGAAGCGTGATGCCCCTCCAGTTTCTACAGTTACTTAAGTCCCCCTTTTTCGGGATTGTTATTATTACACCGTCCTTCCAATCATCTGGAAATTTATTGTCCAACCAGATCTGCTGGAAAGTTGGTTGCAGTACGGGTGCAATGATGTCGGATCCATATTTAATCAATTCCGCTGCCATATTGTCCGATCCGGCACTTTTATGGGTTTTCAGTTTGTGTGTAGCAGTTTGGATTTCCCCAATAGATGGTGGTTGAATTGAAATATTTCTGCATGGATTTCGTTGTCTTTGGGTATTTTCGAAGCTTATTTCCTCTGTTTCAACTGGATCTTCAAAAAATTTTTTCTATTGGTTTAGTTGTTCTTCATCTGTTGCAAGAATATTGCCATCGCAGTCCTTTATGGGGGGCATGTGAGGTTTGATATTTGCCAAGTTGTTTATGGCCTCATATACGCCTCGTTGATCATTCCGGCGTCCTGCTCTCTCTGCGGAAATCGCGATATTGTTGTAGTAATCTTGCTTATCTTTTTTTGCCATTTTCTTTACTTCTTTCTCTACATTGTTATATTCATTCGTTATAATAATATATTCTTGGTATTCAGAAGTTTTCAACTTTAGTAGAAGATAACTTTTGCGGATCAGAAGGGATTAAGAAGGTAAAACCACTGATAGAAAGGTAATTTTAATGAAATTCCTCAAAAAAAAAATAATTTTTTTTTAAATTGTTTTTTTTATTCCGCAAAAATGTTTGCAGAAGTAACAGAAATCATGTGTTATTGTCTTCAAAAAAAATTTTATGATATAGGGTAAATTGATCGTGATCGAACATAATACAGGTAGTACATATAAAAAGGCGAAACAAGGGTCAGGCAATACAAATGATGGCAATACCGCAAGAAGATTCTTTTCAGATCCAGAAACAGCATCTGAAATAACAGGTGTTGATTTAAACCTCATTTTTAGATTTAAAATAATCCAAGAATACTTGCGTGCAATGAAGAAATTGATTCTAGCAAGTTTGGAGATTTTGCTAAGTAAACTGCAAAAATATATACAACCAAGTACCCATGGAGAAATATGTCTGCTACAGTTCACAAAATCCTTTATCATGGAGAAGCTGTCATTAAATATCAGTTGGTGCCACTTGGAGATTTATCAGAGGAAGCTCAGGAAAAAAGGAATAAGGATTACAGATTTTATAGAGAGCACAATACTAGAAAAATTTCACGAAATTCCACTAATGAAGATCTATTTCATATATTATTGGCAACGTCAGATCCGTTCATCTCCAGTATTCGAAATCAATGGAAAGTGGAACATCGGGATTTAGATGAAGTCAAAAAACTACTAAAGAACAGAAATAACACAGAACAGAATATGGAATATTTGCAATCAATCTTTCAAATAAATGAACAATAATAATAATTCATTAGATCTAAGACAGACATTGTATTGTCCCATTAATACAAAAGATTACATTTTTAAATAATTTAAAGAAATAAAAAAAAACATATTGCACGCTAAAGTAAAAAAAAAATCTAAAGTTCCACTTTGCCCTTAAATTCCGCAATAACTACTCAACCGATTTTAATGAAATTTAAAGTGGAGACAGTTTAAGAATCTGTCTCTCGATTAAAAATTTTTGGCCTATGAAAAACGATTTTCAGCCACTGTGGGCCGTGCAATTGCCTGTTTATTATCAAAAAGTAATTTCAATTTTTGGGAATACAAAATTTGAATTTCAAAAGATTTTCTTATTCGTGCTTATTGGGGAATGTAAGAAGAGATAAACACACTGTTTATTGTTGATGTGTTTTGTTTAAACTTTGATATTGTTACAAGTAGAACTGTTGCTTATAAGTCTTATACGTTTAACAGTTTTATTTGGTTTAATATCTTTAGTTTTTCTAAAATCTTTATGGATTAAGTTTCCTGATGATCTGGCCTAAGCAACCAGTGAAATGCGCATAGAAATAGCTTATCCCATCAACAATAAATTTCAAGTGTTCTTATCAAGAACAAAAACTGGGAATAAAGCACGAATAACAAAATCTTTTTGAAAATTTAAATAATATTTACCCTTATCTTGTTTGGCGTATTTAAAATACGCCTACGACTGTTTGGTAATAGATTAAAGAGAACGTGAACTTATTTCCTTTATTCTATTACCAAACAGTCGTAGGCGTATTTTAAATACGTTTTAAAACTACTCCATGGTATACTCAAGAGGATTAGCTTTGAAATCGTGTAAAAACGAAAATGTGTCGTTAAAAAACGAAGACATGCCGTCTCACTACAAACACTTTTTAACAATGACATGGTCCATGCTTGCATAACATCGGACCAGTCCATGGAGTAGTCCATTTTATCAAAATTGGATCAGTTGGTCCAATTAAATTTGCAGGGTAACACTAAAAAATTTAATTATTTTTTTTATTAATAATTAGTATTGTGGTTATTTTTGTGGAACTGTTAATGGTTTTTAATCCAAATTTTGATATTTTAATTTGGCTAAAAGGTTAGATTCCCGCAGTGAAGAATAAAAAATTATCAACAAATTTTAAATGATTTCATGTTGTAAAATTCCTTTCTTTATGAAAATAATTTAATGAAAATTAAAATTGATGAACTTTAGCCTAATTAAATTATCAATACATATTATTTTTATTATTTTTTTGCAGGTCTAAGGTCGTAATTAAAAATTATGAAAGTAGTTTTTGGTTTACCAAAAAGAAAAACAATTGTCGCAAAACCGCTTATTATCTATGGGGTCATAGTGAGGGCAGTTTCGTTGATGATCACGGCACTGTTGAAAAATTCAGTACTTTGGTACATTTTCCAGTACTTTTTCATATTAAAAATACCGCAGTACCCCCGCGTTGTTTTCAGTACTTTTTTATCCTTTGAGCTTTTAAACTGTAAAATGATCATTTCGTTAGCAGGCTTTGGCCATAATGTGTTTGTTGCAAAATTAATGTTGTTGTTTTTTTTTTTTTAAATAATTAACGACGTTAATATTGAAATGCAAAGCGTGGACGCCAGGATCCAGAATGGGATACTTGTTATTACAAGTGGCAAGAAAATTTATCAAAAAGGATGCATTGGATAATATGTTAGTGGAAAACTTTAATTTAAATGAAAGCCATATTTATTAAAACATGCAGTGTTAAGGAAATGTTTTATAAAGTAAAAAAAAAAACTGCAAAATAATTTAATTCGACAATTTGCGAAACATTAAGAACTAAATTTTGTTTTGAAAATAAAACATTAAAAGTGATAATCAGCTTCACTCCAGAAAATATTGTTTCCGGAAAAACCATTGGCATAATACTACTGTTATTAATGTTATTTACAAGCGGTGAGGAAAACTATAATAATATCAATTCTCAATTCCGTGTTCTAGCGGATTTTCAGATATAAAGCATTTCAGAACTGAATATATTTAAATTTCTTGGGAAAATATAGCCAATATTAAGAACGAAACTAAAGTTTGCTGAAATCAATTGAACTCACATTTTCAAATGCAAAATGATGTAAAAAGCGGCTCAGAAAAGAAGTGCAATATAGGGTGTGTGTGAAACAAAGCAAAGTACTCATGGAAGTAAAATTTTGACACTATTGAGGTTTATTCACCTCAATTTCACTAGCCCTAGGGGCTAGTATACATTTTGACATTAGTGTAGAAATTTTTGACAACCACAAAATAATTTTTTTTCATCAAATTTGTTTAAACAAAATAAAAAATAATATGAAAGCAGGACCTGCGGCAAAAAAAATTAAAAAGAATTGTACAAGATGTAAGTATTTACATATGTATAAGCTTTTTTGCCCACACTTTTTGTAAAAATTGTTTTTATATCAGAACGAATTCATCAAATAGTTGGGACGATCTCATTTCCAACAGAATTGAAATGATTATTGGTAAACGTTTGTTTAATTTATTCATTTTCACAAAACTATTAGTAATTTGTTTTTTCTTTATGTCAAAATTTTACGTTGTCAAAAATGTTACAATTTCACACAGCACAAATATGAAAATTTTCTACCACAAACATATTTCATTTCACCATAGAACTTTGCTACCGTTTCACACACCCATACTGTGAAATGTGTTGGGAAGAATGTACTATGTTGTATTGCTTTTAAGGTTATGTTTTTTTTATAGGAGTTGCGCCATATTTTAATTGAAAACATTGTGCAATTTATTGAATAATATAGGGCAATATAGTATAGTATGTTGAATAACATAGGCATACAATTATATTGTAAATGGATGGGGCACTTGACGCTTATGTATAATATATACTTAGATAAATAACTTCCAATAAAATATTTTTTGTTCCTTTTATTTTAATAAATAATTGTTTTATTTTTTAACAAAAAGTACCATTTGGTTGGAAAAATACTTTTTTAGCTGAAGTTCAGTACCATTTCAAAATTTTAATTTTGCAACACTGGATCACGGGATTGCTTCGTTCTTCGCTAACGAAAATGCTATGCACTATGTTAACTGGTTGCCAGTTGACCTCATGTCTGAATGGCTAGCCATGAGTGCCTTTGGTCTACGTGGAGCTGTTGTAGCGCCAGGATAACACTTCACATGTTGGGTGCCCTGGCAAGATGGTCAATAAGGTAGTTGAAGGTTTCTTCAAAGAGTAACTAGGGTTTAACTTCCCTTTTAGGCTGCCAGAAATCAGCAGTGTCTTGAAGGCGGAAATCTTCGCTATAAGGTGGCTGGCGAATCGTCCAAGGAATTATCGTATATCGAGAGAGAAAGATGCCATTGAAGCTTTGTTGAATGATGGACATTCTAAAGTAACGCTGTAATAGGTTTTCACTTGACATAAATGTCAGTGATTAACATTAAAATGTTAACGATGTTAATTAACCTGTCTTAATAGCTGTTAGAGAGCTCGTAGAAATATTGATTTAAGAAAAATAAATTGCTGGTTTTCTATAGGATAAAGTTATTATGACAACTATGCACGATAATCCTAAACTAATTTGAAATTAAATCCAATATGTAATTGGAAGTTTCAAAGTTGGTAACATGAATAAAAGGCTTTTTACACTTGAGCCTATGAAACATCTACCATCAAAATCTTCCCATAAGATTTGTATAGGGCTAAAAATCAACAACAACTTTAAAAAACGTTCCTAACTCATGTTGCTTCATTCAACACCTTTCGGGTTTTTTAATGTAAACACAAGAAAAAAATAAATATTCCGTCAAAAGGTACGTATAATACAATGACAAGTTTATGATTTAATATAAAAAGTTAGTTTTTAATGCAAAATTTGTTTCGAAAATGTACAGCTTTAAGCTAAATTATATTAAAACAG
Organism: Pollenia angustigena; assembly: GCA_930367215.1. NCBI lineage: Eukaryota > Metazoa > Arthropoda > Insecta > Diptera > Polleniidae > Pollenia > Pollenia angustigena. The sequence continues at coordinate 149,037,975 of OV884058.1, forward strand.
ACTACATAAACTTTTTTTTTATCTATACCGAACTGGCAAAAGCCATTTAAGTCATTAAGCGCTTGTAACATTTTTAAACACGTTTCAACAACATATTTCTACAGTCAAATAATTTCTTCTAAAAATCATAAAAGTTCAAATTTAACGGCTTTTGTAGTGGCTTTATGCCAAAACTGGAAATGCCTTTCAAAACACGCTCCAAAGTTTCACATATAGAGATCATTGTTTTCCACTCTCACAAATCAATAAACGTTGATCGTAAAACTGTCGTCAATAAAACAACAATTAAAGTCTTTTTTCCCCTATAAGATGATAATAAAATGTCAATAGACTCTAATATGGGCTTGGTGCTTTTTTGTTTAACGCAAATGTTTTTTCTTTTTTTCTACAAACATACATACATATGTACATACATTGTACATATGTATGATGTAAACAAATTTCTCCAATTCTTATTAACAATTAAATAAAAATTATGTTATTAGCAAAAACATAAACATTAAGATCAAATTACCACAGAACACAATTTCTCCCGCCACAAAAATAAAATCAAATAAATGTAAATTGTCCGATTCGAAAATGTATGAGTGTGTTTTTAAATAAAATAAAAATACCATTAAACATTTGATATTTAAAATTGTTTTTGAGACAATATAAAGACATTTTGCTTTGACTTAATTATGAGCAGCTAGAAATATATTTTACCTTTACTAGTTGCACGTTCGAAACGTACGTGAACAAACATGGACATGAGAATTTTAAAATTCCCCAATATTTTTTGTGCTACTCCTGTGAAACAGGGGAAGTGAATTTGTGCTTAGGTAAGTAACATTTCTAGATTTTTTTAAACGGATTTAAATAGAAAACCTCGACAGATTGCGAGCAACTCCTCTATAGAAAATTTACAAGAATCTTTTTATAGGAATCCAGCTCAGCATGAAAGCAACCTTTTTATTGAAAACTTGTTCGAATTGTAATCAACTTTTCTATAAACCGTATACAGCAACATTTTGATCAGACCACGTCAAGCCGGAATTCGCAGTTGTTCCTCGTGTTTTGACCACATTATTGGACAATGCACGCAGAGAAAAAATATGGTTGGGCATGGTTACGGTAACAACACTATGTTTATTGTAACAATATATTGTTGTCGTACACTAATAATTGTTATTTTTATTTAATATCAACAATATTATAGTTACTGTAAACATATCAATGTTTATCGCAATTATAAATTTGAGTATTGTTGACCGAAAAATAATTATTTTTCTAACAACTAAATTATAATAACTTTCAAAACATATTACATTACTCACAATCATATCATGATATCTAATAGCCATAACATGATAACTTTCTATACATTTATCATATTATGTTTAAGATGTAATCAAACTAGTTTTACTGTAATAATATTATGCTAGCGCCATTTGTAAAATTATTTTGAATCAGTTGTGTCGTTTGTTTTATATGGGAGCGGTTAAACAAGATAAATTACCATAAAAAATTATAAATTTAAAGAAATTAAAATAATTAATAATTAATAGTGCAAAATATCGTAGTAAAATCCAACAACAAATATTGAAATTCGCTATTTTATTTACATCAAGAAAAATTGTAAAAAGTCCCTAAAAAAAATCGATACATAAAAATTTTAATTTATTATGTATTGTTATGACATTTATTAAAGGAGCTGTATCATAATATGATTGCTTCTAAATTTATTATGATAAACATGATGATAATATGATTAATTTCTTAGCTTATTATTATTAACATGACAATAATTTTATTACTTCTTAATTTAGTATGATTAACAGAATAATAATATGATTAAGGGAAAAATATTATGATGTAATAGTACGAGTATATTTAGTCATAATATGATTCAATAATAATCTTAATATGATGACTACAATCAAGAACCTTATCATAATATGTTGCTCTTAGAATATGTTTACCACAACCATGTTTTTTCTTTGCGTGTGCGTTGTGTTTAATTCCAAACTACATTTTCTATTTATAGATATTAAAAGAGTTTTTTTATAGAAAACTTGCTTAGCATACAAGCAACTTTTGTTTAAGAACTTGCTTAGAATAAAATCAACTTTTTTGTTTACATCTTGCCTCGATAACAGTTATGCTTGTTTTTAGAATCCTTGCTCTGATTGCAGGCTACTTTTTTTTAGAAAACTTAATCAGTTTGCAAGAAACTCTCCTTAAAAAAAACTTTCTCAAATTACAGGCAACTTTCTACAAAAAAACTTGTTTACATTAGCAACTTTGCTAATGTAAGCGACTTTTCTATAGAAATTAACACAAACTGCAAACTCGTATAAGGTATTACAGAGCCGGATTGAACGGAATAAAGAATTTTATTTGTGTGTTTTTTCATAATTTACACCATGTCTGATCTTTCTCCCTCTTTTACGTTTGCTGGATTCTTAAAGCAGACATGTAAAGATCGGTCTAATAAGTTGCATTCTTTTTGGTGGAATTTGTTGTATTTACTTGTTGAAAATACTATTGAAGAAGCTGTCATGTGAGGTGTCAAATCACAGCTACTCATGCTGTGCAAAACGCGCCCGCTAGTGTTCTCACAGCAAGCCCCCAATAACCAAAAGCAAAGTCAAAACAAATCGAAGGAATCGAAATGAAATGGGGAATGAAAAGAATCACTAATTTAAATGAAACAGTGATCAGTTTGATGTTTGTTTCTTCTTAAAATCATTTAATGCTGATTGTAGTAGTGGTGGTGGTGGTGGTGGTGTTTGTGGTAGCGTTGATCTTCATCATCTTACTTTTCTATGGATCTTCACACTTAAACACATTTTGATTTTTTGCTTATGTTGTTGCTTTACAACAAAAATAACAATTATAAAAAATGAGTAACAATCTCAATGAGTGAACGAACGAATGCTGTGGCATCAGTAATTCGTGGAAGTAGTTCGTTGGTTCATTCATTCAATTTCTACACTAAGATAAATTTTTTTGATGTGGGTTCTTTTCTTTTGGAGTTTATAGTGCTCGTAGCTTTCCTACATTTTTTTTTTATTTTTTTTGTGGAATATTTGATGAAGCATCAAATAAGTTTCAATTTATTTGTATGCTGTGCAAGACATTCTACTCCTGTTTCTCCCTGCCACTTCATGCCGTGTCTCATCGATTAAATGCTTGCTGACGATCAATTTGAAATCCCCAGGCGGCCCATTCGTTTTTTCGTGTATTTCTGTTTCTGCTTCTTTGAAAGTTGGGTGTTAAATAAAATTAATTTAAATGTTGCGTATCCATGTTTTGACTTATTTAATGAAGTTGAAAATAGTGTTGAATGGAAAAGAAGTGTTTTCCTTTTATTTTTGGTGTTTTAATTTTCTAAATCACATCGTTAATCAAAATATTTATGTTGTAGAATAAAATTGTTTATGATCACACTTTCAGTGGGGGAATCCATTCGCAGTATTATATTTTTTTTTCTTAAACTATTGTGGAAATATATGAAATTTTAAGTTATTTGATACTTTTAACAATTTTTTATGATTTGTTCAATAAAATAAATTATTGTGTCTTTATTATGACTAATAGGGCTATTTGATTATTATTAGGGCTAATTAGAAATATGATTTATTACAATTGTACTCCTAAGCTTGCAGTCAAATATTTTGTAAGTTAATACGACGGATTTTATTAGAATCAAATCTTTATTGCCCTCATAAATTATATATTTTTTGGTTTGGAATGAAAAAGAGCAATAAATTAGGATTTCATTAAAACAAATTTGTCGAGCGATAACTCGCTCTTTTGTTTCTAAACCATTTCAAACAAAATACTTTTTAAATCTATTGTTGTAAAGGGAGTTTTTTAAAACTTAAAATTTTTAAAAAAGTTTTTATAAAATAAAATTTTTTTTCGCCAAATTAGGACATGCCATTAATATTTGATTGGGGTTTCGGGCATTATCGGCTGTTCTGGATGAAGCGCATTCAGAGCGTCTAATTCTCTGTAGCTTTTTCTAGCATTAATGGCCGTATGTCACGAATGACACGAACAATGTTGACCCCAGGCGTCAATTGTTGCTGGTTTATCAGCAAAGAGCCAGTGACTTCACGTAGCCCCACAAAAAAATAATCAAGAGGTGTCATATCGCACTACATTGGAGGCAAATTGACAGGTCTATTTCTCGAAATCAACTTGTAGCCATATTTGATTTGCAATAAGTTCTGGGTTGCTGTCACTGTGTGGGACGTAGCACTATCCTGTTGAAACCCCATCTCGCCCTTATCTATTCCACACAAAAAAAAAAAAAAAAATCATTGATTATGGTGCTATAGCGATCTCAATTGACAGCAACACGATTTCTGGCTTAATTTCTAAAGAAATAAGGTCTGGATCTAATGAAGTTTGTAGAACATCTTGTAGATTAGTCTCATTCCATATGCAGTAAATTCGTTTACTAACAAACCTATTAAGCCAAAAATGTGACTCATTGCTGAAAACATTTTAAGATAGAATGTCGATGACGGATTTTCAAAGTAAATTTGGCAGCGTTGTTGAAGCCTGAATCTGTTCATGATGGCTTGCAAGAGTATACTGATTATTAATGTAAATAACTGAGCGCAGTATGACTCAGTATCCATTTTTGAGTCGCTCTAACGTTGCCCAGCCTTCCGGCTGGTTGTCTGTCCATGATAAACTTGTGCGCAATGACGGGTTGCAATTTTAAAGATAATTTGATGAAATTTGGTACACCTGTCCTACTTGTCACAAGGACAAAGTCTGTTGAATAATTTTACATATCTCCCATACAAACATTTTCCTGGAATAAAGACTTTGCCTTATACCAACGTACATATATAAATTAAGATTAAATTTAACCCAAAAATATTTTATTGTTACCTTAATTACCTTGTAAAATTTTACAAGAATCGGACAATATTTGACCATAGCTCCCATACAAATACCATTCCCAATAAAAGCTTAAAATGCCATGAACTCCCTACACGCAGAGAAAAAACATGGCTGAAGTATGGTTACAAAAAAACATATTATGGGCCCTTCAATGGCAACAAACAAACTTTTGTTGTTTTTAACAATTCTTTTTTTACGATTGATTATATTTTGTTTCTATGTAACAATAAAGTGTTTACATCCCTTGAAATTTCAAATATGGTTGAATTTAACAATATAATGTTTTAATAAAATAAAGCTACAACTATACACTTAAACATATTATGGTTACTTTAACCATTTTATTGTCACCGCAATCATATTATGGTCAAATTCATCCATCCAAATAATATAACCATATTATGGTTGCCTCCAAACGTGTTACGGTTAATATTCAATAACAATAATATGTTCGAAATTAGAAGTAGAATAAACAAGTAGAACAAAAAAAAAATGGTAATGAAGGTCGTCACAGGCTGGAATATGAATCAAAGGGGATTTTTTTTACTTAAAAGTGGAACCTATCAGAAATAAAAATTAAAAAAAAATAATTTGACACTTTATAAACAAATTAAAAAAATGGATGAAATAAATAACCATAATATGGTTAACATTGACCATATTATTGTTAATTCTGACCATAATATGATTGCTTTTGTCAAAATTCTGAATTTTTTTTTACCTTATTTTAAACATAATATGGTTAGTTTTGACCATTATTATGGTTAATATTAAGCAAAATATGGTTAATTTTGACCATATTATGGTTGATTTCGGGAAAATTTTTTTTGATTTTAGCCAAACTATGGTCATACTTAAACATAATATGGTTACCTGCAAAAATTTACATTGTGAAAATCCAACCATAGTATGTTGCTATTAGAATATGGTTACCTCCAACCATATTTCTTGTCTGCGTGTTTAAATATTGGAATTAAATTACATTTTGGCGACAATAACTTTTAAAATGCTACTATATCTTGGGAAATTTGTTTGCTCTTATAGTAGATCCATAACATACACTCTAGAAAAGCAAATGGTCGGGCTTGACCGACTTAACTTTCCCAGTAAAATTGGCGCTTACAGGTAAGCCTTTTTTAAGGAAGAGAAGCACATTTCCCTCTTTCAAACCGGTTTTTAGTGGCACGGCAAATTCCCATATGGATGCACTATTTTTTGACTGATGACTGATTGTATAATAAAAATATTTAGTGTTTTTATCAAGAATAAAAACTGGGAATTAAGCACGAATAACAAAATCTTTTGAAATTAAAATTTTGTATTCCCAAAAATTTAAATTACTTTTTGATAAAAATATTTAATTTCAAGAATCTCCTGTGTTCGGTAGAATTTCAGAATTGTAACATATTTTAGAATCATTGCAATACAACCTGCTTCCATTTAAGAGATTAAGAGAAGCACTTTAAACTTTGTTAAAGAATTTTTTCTTTCAACTAATCATTTACAAAGCGTTCTATTGGTTGTAAATAAAAGCAATATTTTTATTAATGTCACATTTTTAAATTTATAGCATATACGACCAATAGAACACTTTGTGAATAGCCTGACTGATATTGAGTAACATTTCGAAGAACATTTTTTTTTGGTTTGATTTTTTCAATTGAAATTTTTGAATGGGTTAGCCAATCACGAGATAATTTACAAAAAATTGAGTAAAGAATTTCGGGTTCACAAATTATAAGCCTAACGCTATGCTTTACCTTCTTATACTCATGCATATGGTCTGTGAGACCAACTTATGGAATTTTGGTTTTTGTACTAAGAACGAAGAGTGGTCTTAAAGATGAAAAAAAGACATGTGTGCATATACAGCAATATGTGGTCTGCGAGACCAAAGAATTTAAAATTTTAAAGAATTTTATCATATATTTTGTGATTAGCCATAAATAAAAAAGTTATTTTCTCTTAAACTATTGTTTATATAAGTAAAAATATACATTTCTTAAGGTAAAGGCGGGTTTATTAATTTTTTTTTAACTTATATAAATTTTGTAGGCTTTGCATAAATTGGTGTGGCAGACCACATGTTTCATATTTTGACTTGAGTATAGATAGATTAATATGTAAAGACCCCATGTGATTATAAAAATTATGTGGACTAACCTTCTGTCATATAACACCAATTTATATTTGAAAAATATTGTTTTTTTTTAACTAATAGCCAGTTTTTTATGATCAACTCTTTATGTCAAAGAAAGTCACTCAAATGTCTGGAATATCGCAAGACCCTATAAATTCTATTTTGGGTGTGTTTTTTTTAATGAATTAATCAAAAATGCCTTCAAAACATTATTTTTAAATGTTTCAAATATTTTAATAGTTAAATAGGTTTAATTCTAATAAAACATTTTAACGTTAAAGTTATTTTTAATTTATTTGTTTGAATTCCAAAAATTTGCAGAAATAAGACAATAAAAGTTGGGCAATACAATGAAATTTTTTTTATTATTAAAAGTCAAACACAAATATAAAGTACTAAGCCGGTATTCAGAATTTAATATAACAGTTTTAGTAGTTTGATCAGTTTTAAGATTTTTATCAGAAACAAAGTAAAAACAGTTTATTATTTTGAGAAACTTTAAGTAATTGGCCAACCCATTATCTCCAATAAACTGAAGTATCTGACAATTGAGGATTGATTTTAGTACCAAAAAAAACCTCCATAAATATTCTTAAGAAAAAACCAAATAAAAATACAATTTGTAATCTAATCAAAATTGTAAAACAAAACGTTTTCCAATTTATGCCTTTTGATTTCTGTGTATGTTTTATGATTATTCTTTTTTGGAGTAATAAAAGTCAAATATCTTTTGGATCTTTTATTTTATTTATAATAATTTAATGCTGTTGCTGTCGGAGAGTGGTTTTTCTCTCGTATAGAAATTTAGTATCGAAATGTGTGTGTTTTATGACTTATCAAACCCTTTGAATACCAATGATTAATTTTTTTTTTGTTTTTTCAAGTTGAGAATAAAAACTAAAACTACATGTCGCATTAATTGTTAAGATTGTTGTATTTTAAAAAAAAAAAGTCAAGAATAAAACAAAAACAATAACAAAAATCATGGTCGTTTTGCGTTATGACAACGTATCCAAACATGACGTTTTAAACCAATAAAACTGACAATTTAAAAATTTTATAGTTATGAATTTATGAGTTGACCATAAAGCAAAAACCATGGCGCCAGTTCTACCATTCTACAGTGAGTGAGTGCATCATGCGTTTTTGTAGCTGTGTGTCATGCATTTGTTTATGTGTGTGTTTATTTCACTAAAAGTTGAACTTTGTTGTTGAAAAGAACAGCCACAAATTTAATTGAAATAAAAAAACTTCAAAAAAAAAAACACGAAAAGTTTTTTTTTTTGTTGCAGTTACGCTTTAATGCTCATGCGTAACTTTAGTACTCGTACTATCAATTGTTAGATATGTTTTTATAGTGTTCTTGTCTTTTGTTAATGTTGTTTCATATTTCGCAATTGATTGTTGTCTTTGTTTATATTACGATCATAAAGAAGTTGTTTAAAAATGTTTTCTGTGTGTTTTTCGCTACAAATTTTTACTTGTACAAAAGCAGGGGCGTGAAAAAGGGATGCCTCTCCACCAACAAACTTTTTGTACGTTAGACATTTTTTACACACGCAAAACTTATTTAGCAAAGCCTTTCTAGTTTTTTTTTATGTATGGAAAAACGGGATAACCCCTATATCTTACCGAAGTCTTTGATTCAAAGAATACGACTGCAAAACAAACTCGGCTTATTTTTAATATATATAAAAAAAAAGGGGAAAAATATATTTTTCGGAAAAACTGGCCAACTCAATTTTTTCGTAAAAAACCGGGTTAATAAACGTGCTGAGTCAAAGTTATGTTATTCCACCAATGTTTAATAAAGTTGCCTTAATTTCGTAAAATATAAAAATAAATTGAAAAAAGTTTTTTTGGAACTCCAGTTTTGAAAAATCAAGGTAACTGACATTTATTTAGATTTTAATGTCCAAAAATCAGTTCTTTTAATGTCCAAAAATCAGTTCAATGGAACCAAAAATCTTTAACATTATTTAAAATTATGTTTTATTTAATGTGCATGCATAATTACATACATAAATATTAAATACCCAGTAAAAACTTCGCCTACAAAATAATGTGTTGAGTAATCAGAAAAACATAAGAGCAATACTTACAATTCTACTGAAAGAACCAATGAATTTTACAAGGGAAGTCCCAAAATAAACGTATTCAAAAGTAAGTCATTATTTTTTTTTACCTGCATACATCCAGAAAAAAGTAGTTATAGAAGTTGTTTATGATGTGGTTATAGAAAAAAGCTACTAAATAATGAGTTAAAGAAGCGATTCACTTTGAAAAAGTAAGCGAAGTTTTTACTGGGTAATAAGTGAAATATGTTTAAAACTTTAATCGTAACGCATAACGTTTAACGCATAACCGGGTACCAGTGTGTCCACTAGCTACTTTAAACGTTTCTAGCTGCAAAACCAATACTAATAGAGTATTGAAACTTTGGATCTAGAAAACTGAAGTCTTTTTGAGTCGTTTTATGAAATTTGGTTCAGCAGTTTCATATCTATAAGCTTCTAAAGATGACACCTACGCAAACACATAACCGGGGTACCCGTGTACCCAATAGTTTTTATATGAAAAAATTAACAAATAAGAGGCTGCTCAAAGGTATTTAATTCATTTTTCAAAATTTTTAATTAAAAGATTCTAAAATAAATAAATTTGTTTAAGGTAAAAATTACAGTGGGGTAAAAATGTGCCCCGCTTATGTATTGATTTATAGTTACGGCATAATTTTTTATTGTGATTATTAATAAACAATTCAAAATTTATATTTAAATTTAAAAAAATATTTAATTAATTTTTTTTATATATTCTTTTTATTTTCTGTTAGGGCCAGCACTCAGGGGATGACACCTACTAATGCATAGCATTGTGTTGGAACTAAGAAAATAGGTTATGGGAAGGATGATATAGGGAGTAGTGTTTGTGAACATTCGACTTGAAGTTATTCGTGTTGTAACTTCCCGGGAAAAAACGAGTTATCTCTTTAATGCGTTGTACGATTCGCCTGCCAAACGACCACAAAAGGAGGGGATCTTGAAGAAAAACGTGTATTACGAGTAAACGTAAAGGTTTCGGGAACCAGATCAATAATTTCGTCAGAACACATCCCATTGTTGTAACGATAAAACAGGCAAATACAACCCACATTGCGACGGTGCTCAAGGAAGTCAATATAATTGGATACCCTACTGTCACCAATGAGAACCTTCGCCCTCTCCTACAAGCGGTCGAGAATCTCCAAAATAGAATTTGAAGCACTGGCCCACAATTTTTGCATATTTTTATTTAAAGGGTTTTTAATCAAATAGTTTTTGCTGTGAAGCTAAAAAAAATTTAAATTTATAAAGGGGTACAAATGTACCCCGGTTATGTGTTTGCGTGGTATTTTTTATTGTTATGTGTTCCACGGTTAAGTGTGTTTTCAAAAAATTGAGTCACCTAGTTTTTCCATACGGCTATAGAAATATGTGAATTTAATGAAACATGCGAATCTTAATTTTCTGAAATATCGCTCATTTGCTGCAACGACGTCATAACTTGAAAAATCAAATGTTGGAGTTAGTGATGCACAATTGTTCCTTTTTGTTGTGTATAAAATTCATCTCTATATATTTTATACTCTCCCGGTTTGAAGAGAATGAAGAGCGGGAGCCGGAACGTTTTCTTCCGCTTAGCCTTTACGCTGATATGTCATAAACAAGAGCGTAAACGTTGTGTCACAAACAGTAGTGGTAACTTTCTTTTTTAATAAAACCCACATAATAGAAATAAAAAGATGAGAAAAAACCGCTAGATTGACAAAAAAAATAGCTAAGCTGCTATTATTTATTAACAGTAGCAGCCAACTTCACTATTAAATGCGCTGTCAAAATCGGATTTTCCTATTGCAAAGCGTTGCCGCCGCGCTGTTTAGGGATGCTTCATACAAATTGTATGGTCATGAGAATTTTTGACAGCTAGAAAACGCTTTCCGCTCTTGTTTAGGTATGGTTGTAACTGGTGCGAGGAAACCAAGAACTAATACACGTTTAGTTATTTTAATACGTATTCTTTTGAGTTATGACGATGTTGCAGCAAATGAGCAATATGTGAATTTAAATCTTTTTTTCAATGTTAAAAAAATTAATTAATTCGCATCATTTATGTTTTTTATTGGTTGGGTTCAGAATGGGTTATTCTTTACTAGATTAAGAACAATTTGTTGTCAAATTACAACTTAATGTTGTCAAAAATTAAAAAAATTTGTTGTCAGAATGACACAATTATGGTGATAAGATATTAACAGTTTGTTGGCTCACGTTTTTCAACGGATGGTGTTAATTTTGGTGTTTTTACACCGTATTTTTCCCTCTGTGTAGAAAGTTGCTATTTGTTTATCCCTCAAAATTTGCATTTTTATTTTCGAAACCTAACTTAGCTTCTTTATATTTAGATAAGTGTCCAAAAAAAGTTAAGCTTGGTATTCCCATAGATAAAACAATTACCCCAATCGTTAGTAAAATAACACTCGAAATTTTTTCCCTTTTTTCAAAAAAAAAAAAAAAAAAAATGTGTTGGAAAATGCAACATTTCACGGGAAAACTGCTCACTTTTTATTTGTGACTAGGCGTGAGCAACTAAAAATTCCAATCTACAGGGTGGGCCATAAGTCACTGAACATCTGTAAATAATTCGATTGATATTCGCAAAATCACAAGCGGGCTGCAAAGTCTTGCGGCAAACATTAATGTACCATTTATATCTTGCAAGGAAATAGTAATAATCTTTTCTTTGTTCATCCTCCGCAGTAGAGTTCATTCAGTTAAAGGAGTGTCACGTATGAAAATCGATGTTTAAGGGTTCTCATTTACGCTTTCCTGAACTCTTTTGATATTTTCTTAGCTTCGTGATTCAAGCGTTCTTATTTTTAGAGATAAGTCACTAACATATCACAATGGCTTAAAACGAGCGACTGGATTTCCTGGTGGTGCATTTTTGGTGTTAAAAAAATTTCAAAATTTTTTTTAGACTTGAATTGTTGAATTTTGACTGGCGAAATAAATCTCAGCAATTTTTGCTCATTCCTCAATCGCATACATATCTACTGAATCTCCCAAATTATGTATATCAAAACTACAATCTTCAGTGACTTATGGTCCACCCTGTAGTTGATATAAAATTGAACATGAGCAATGATCGTTTTACTCAATTGTACGTCTTATAGCGGATTTTCTAAAGAGCATATCGCTCATTTGCTGCAAGACCGGCATAACACAAAAAATAAAATTTTGGAGTTAGAGATGCAGAATTGTTCGCTTTGTTTTTCTTTATATTGTGTATTAAATTCATCTTTATATCTTTTATACTTTCCCAGTTTGAAGAGAATGTGTCTTCTTTTTTTCTAAGTATTTGGAGCAAATCAAAAACTTTAAATGCGTTTATCTCGAAATGGATTTTTTTGAGTTATGCCGGTCTTGCAGCAAATGAGCGATATCTAGCTTGTGTTTTTTAATTAAATAATAGAAATTATTAAGTGGTACTCCATATATAATAAATATGGGTAATTCCATGTCAAATCGACCAAGAGTGGGACATGACCCCTTTCGATTTTATTGAAATTTGGTGAGTCAGAACCTTCTTCTTCTTTATCTTATAAGGAACATATATGAACGAAAACAATTTTTAACACTTTTTTTCGAAAGTTATGTCATATTCAAAATGTCAAAATTTCGCCGAATTAGCCGAATGTGTTGAGTTTATTTCTTCAATATCTCGGAAACTACTTTTCATACGAAGATGATTTTAAATCATTTTAGTCGGTTTGACATGGAATTACCCATATGGAAATTATTTTTGAACCATATATGGACAAGGTTGATGACTCAATTTAGAAAAATCATTTAAAATTTTTGGATTTCCAAACTTCTGTTTTCACGAAAATAGTAGAATGGGTGTGGAGGACCCGATCATTTATGAAACGGTTTTGTATAAAATGCAAAATTGGTAGACTTCTGATTACTTTTACCAAAAGAGTAAAAGAAAAATTAGCCACCGCTCTGTATTTGGCTTGTTAACAACTGCTTTTGGTATTATTATTTATTTTTTTTTTTGATATTTTGGACACCTATTTTAAAATTCATAATTTTTCTTTAATAAAACATGTTGTAGACCATCACTAATGTTGTCCACTTGGAAACGGCAACACTAAAAAACATTTAACATTAAAAAAAAAAAAACATGAGTAAAAAGATGAAGGAGCATGAGTTCAGCACAAACTCGTCATTCTGCAACAATACCACTTCTCTCACATACGACTTCAAATTTATTTACAAAAAAAATCTCACAAATGTCATTTAATGAATTTCAGTTGTATGCCCGTTTTTTATCATTTCGTTGTTATTGTTGTAGTTGCTGAAATATTTGTTGATTTTCGTAAATGATGACTTAATAATGTGTTTATGGATTTTGATGCTGTCTTCATAAATTCAATTTATGAATTCATATTTTGTCAAACATTTTGTAAGTCTCGCATTTATGATTGCTATGAGAAGGAATTTTTGAAAAATCTTCAAAAACATGAATCGCTTTTTAACTGCAGATGCTGTTGTGTCTCATTGAATCGTGGTAGGCTCTAAGGAATGGTACGGTATACATTCTTTTTTTGTATTCCAAATACTTCTTCTCTCGTCTCCAGCTAAAACAATGCGAAAAACAATGTCAGGACACACACGTTGTACGTGCTTTGCATTTAAAATGCTCTTCTGCTCAAATGTTTACTTATGACTACATCGCTATCCAGCAGAGCGCTTTGACACAAGTGAATGGGACCATACCACTAATTGATCGCATCCTTTTGTTGGTGCTGAGACTCATTGGAGTCACATTTTGTTGCAGGAGGAGTATTGTTTGTGGCATTAATAAACAACTGTTAACTAACATGAAGAATATGATGTTTATATTGTTGTATAGTTTTAATATAATTTTTTTTTTGTGGATCTGAGGAATTCATGTAGTTATAGTTGTTAAAAATATTTAAAAGAAAAATGTCAGAAAAATATTGCCAATCATAAAATTATTGCATGACATTTTTAACATCGTTTTATTATGTTTTCTTACTTGTTTTTAAATAAAAAAAAAGATGATTTTTTGACAAAGTTTTTTGTTTGTAAATTATGAAGTTCACAAATGCTGGAAATCGGAGTGTAACAGTTTAATTATGGCCGTATCTGTTTTTATTAAAACTAATTAAGCATTTAAAAGTAGCACTTGACAAAATTAAGTCAGCACAAATTTTTCTTTCTGTTCTCACGTTTCTCTGGAAGCATTAAGTAACAAGAAGTAACAAGACGAAATACCCTCTACCACATCTAGTGGTGAATAAAAGTAAATTAAGTTTGTATTTGTCAAGTGAATTTATTATCGGTCCTTGTGTAATTCTAAGTCGATTTATCCATGGCCGTCCGTCTATACTTCTGTTGAAAACAAGCTCACTTTAGAACAATTCTTAAGAAAAGAACAATATTGGTGTCAAATTGATTCAAGTTATCCCAAGCAGCAAAATCGGTTCGGTAGAATAAGTGTTATGAATCCATATGTGGAACTATAACCCTAAAAAATTAATAGTTTTGTAAGAAAAACTAACGTAATGAATATAAGATTTTGCACACTACTTCCTTCTTGATTTCGGACCTATTACCAAATTTTGATTTCAATATGGATAGTTGCGGTCGCCGCATGTAACGTAGCCTCATCCTGGTTAAACCACATCTCACCCTAATCATTTTTTGTTTCATATTTTCTAACAATAAATCTTTGATCATGGTGCGGTAACGCGAGATATGGCTTTATTTTTGAAAAAAAATCCCATGATGCCACCATCGTGTGAATAGTAACAAACGGTGAGTTTTCTGCACTTATAAAATTATTACAGTAACTGATTGTGGGTTATTAAATTCGTTTTCCGTACTGTTAAATTTGAATAAAAATATAGTTATTTTACGAATAATTTTATTTTTTAACATTTATGTTTGTTATTCAAAAAATAAACTACCAAAAAATAATGTTTTTTCGTTTTTATTTTTTTATGTAGTTTGATTTTTGTCGGTTAAAATGTATTTTTTAAAAGTAAAAACTATTCAATTTTAAGGAATATGCTGTTTAATAAATAAAAAATTTAAAAATGACTGTATAAATCATTTGTTTTAAATGAAATGTAAATGATCCGTTTTTTAAATGAATTTTAATTTGTTTAAAATGAATTTTCGTTTGAATTTAACTACATAATATTTTGAGTGTGAATGTAATGGAGTCTATGGGGCTGTCGGGGCTTAATCTCATTCCCCATGCGGCAATTTTGCTTTTTAACCCACCCGTTAAGCCAATAATGAGGTGCATGCAAGTTTGTCATCTACACGCAGACATAAAAAAACATGGTTGAAGTATGGTTAAAAAACATGTTATGGACCCCGCATTGGCAACAAACAAAGTATTGATATTTTTAAAATTCAAATATGGTTGAATTTAACAATATAATGTTTCAATAAAATAAAGCTACAACCATACACTTAAACATATTATGGTTACTTTAACCATATTACTGTCACCGGCAACCATATTATGGTTGTCTTTAAACATATTATAGTTAATATGTAATAACAATTATATGTTTGAAATTAAAATATTTTAAAAAAATTTATGTTTAATTTAAAATAATATGTTTATTTCAACAATATTATGGTATTTTTGCTCTGTACACTAGTTGATTGATTTTCAATTACATACTTGCTTGGCTTGCTTAAAACTCTCATTCATTTCATTTTAGTTATTGATTAAAATTCAAACATTTACGTAGTAAAACAGACTGTTAATGGAGGTCGTCAAAGGCTGGAAAATTATTTAAATGGGATTGCATTAGGGATGAAACGATACGAGTAAATACAAGTACATATTCGATACTTTTATATAAGTACCAAGTATTTTTGTAATCGATACTTAGCAACCGAGTAACAAGTAGTATCGATAAAAAAAACTCGGTATCGGTCAAAAGTAATCGTTTCACTTTGGTATTGAAATTAATCTTAAATTTTTGATTATTTTCCAAAGCTGGAGCAGCAGTAACGGTGTCAAGAAACCGTTTGACCAGTTAACACCTATAAACCACAAATCGTCTAGGTCTATTTTCTCAATTTATGGCTATAGGAAGTCCGTTATCATCTCGCGATAGCGAACATCATTCACGGTAATTGCTTGGCCGACCTCATTTTCTATGAAGTACGGCCCGATAACATTGCCAGCCGCAGAACTAACTGGGCGAGCATGTACATTTGTTTTAACATTTTATTCAGACCCGGTTGGCTGAAATTTGCGCGCAATTCTTCCGATTGTGGAAACATTTGGTCGATTATGCTGACCAAAAAAATCACGATGTGCACGAAATGTATTTTGATTGAACGACCATCTTCGTAAAAGGCTTTAACAATCTTAACGCGCTGCTGAATTGTGTACCTCGCAATGGTAGAAGCTGTCAAATACTGAAACAAAGAAAGGTCAAATTAAGTTGCGCAAAAAACTTGACGTAAAGGTGTGACTGACAATTAACATCGTATATTATGGTTTTACCACACTTTATTATATATATATTTACCAATTTAAAAATAAAATACATATTTACATTTAAAATAAATACACAGTGACATTGTTGATTTAAAGAATAAAAGGTGAATGAAGGATGTTATTCTGAACGTTCTATAAAATTTCGTTTCCTAAGATAAAAAAGACTTTTCGGAAGGGAATTGGACTAGGTGGTAACAAAAAGTGGTCTCAATTTTTAAACTTTTCGTTTTGCAATTTTAAAGGGCCGTAGTTCTTATTGTATTATATAGTACTTAATGTTTCTTTCTATTCTTTTATCATACAAACCGATACAAGTACCGATACAAGTAAGTATCGATACTGAGTAGGTATCGATACTTTACGAGCGATACCACATCGAGTATAAGTATCGATACCTACGAGGTATCGTTTCATCCCTAGATTGCATATAAAAATGGAACGTATCACGTAGCAGGAAAAGAATGAAATAAAATTTTAGCTTGACACTTACATATTCCACGGATAATTACCTCGACAAAAATGCCAATATTTTTGGGTAATTATGCGGGGTAAGCATTTAAACGAATACGCTTAACTACCTCGTTAATGAGGTAATAATAAGAATACGTTTGACTACCTCATTGCGGTAATTAGGCGAATTCGTTTAAATACCTCAGTGAGGTAATTAGACGTATTTATTTACAAGACAACTTAACTATGATGTATGAAAAAATTTAAGAAAGGAATTTTTACAAGTATCAGCGAAATCTTAAGAGATAGCAATAAAAAACAATGGGATTTGTTGTCTTAAATTTTATCTGTAGTGCTTTCTGAGATGTCCTGCCATATCCTACTACTACTCATGGAAGCCGTAAATATGCAATTGCATGGTTTTTCTTGTGCGACCAATGAAAGCAGAAACAATATATTTATGCGTTAAGAGCTTTTAATGAATTTTGGTATCGATTTGTTTGTAAATAATTTCCATATTTTAGCCATTGCTGCATTTTTATTGCACACATATTTAAAGTTTTTAAAACATATTTTAATAAATGTTAAGAAAAAAAAAAATTGCTTAAAATTCTGGTTAACAGATGAATTTTCTGTTGCTTTAATTTCGCCACCTACATTAAATTTTCACTGTACAATTTTAAGCCAAAGCAAGTTTTTGTTGAAGATAAATGTTTTTCGCAACTTATAACATAGAAACCTAGACGCATCGTTTAGTAAACGATCGAATCAGAAAAACTTTTTTAAGTTATCTTTTCGTGTCCGTCCGTCCGTCCATCTTGCTGGTTGTATGTCCATGTAAGCCTTGTGCGAAAAGTTAAGGTAGCAGTTTTTCGATAATTTGATAAAAATGGGTAAATACGTTTAACTGTCATAAAAACGAAACCTATGTAAATTGTAAGAATCGGTCTATAACATCACATAGTCCCCATACAAACTTCAAACTTAAATCTCTTTAAGACAAAATATCTCTTAAATTTGGTGTATCTAGATAATATATAACTCTTATATGAATCTTGACCTCATAACATAACTTTTAATGCAAATATTAATTTGTTGAATATTTTGCTTTTAATCAAGCCATATTTTGTTTTTTAGGCATATTTTTTAAAAACAAATTTAGTGCATATTTTCAAATTATTAACATGTAAAACTTGGTTGCATTACTTGCTGTGTTTTTGTCAAATAGTACTGAGGCAATTAAACGAATGAAATTTAGGTATAATTTTGTTTTGGGAGTTAAATTTTTAAGGCAATTATCCGAATCGGGTAAAAAAGCGTATGGCAATTAAACGTGGATTTTTGTTTAAAAAATAGAAGAAAAAAATACGGGGATTTTAAATTTGAGGTAAATAAGCGTGAAAGGCATTTAAGCGTGGGGTAATTAACCAGGTTATACTGTAATAAACAAATTGAAAAAATGGGTGAAACAAAAACCCTTGTATTTTGCCCATAGTTTGGTTACGTTTGTCCAAATTATGGAAATTTTTCAACATATTATGGTTAATTTTTAACGTCATATGATTAGTGTTGACCGTTATTATAGTTAATATTGTCCAAAATATGGTTTAGTTTGATTTCGGGTAAATTGTTGTTAATTTTAACCATATTATGGTCATATTTAACAATAGTTTAAAAAAAATTAGCCTGCAAACATAAGCATTGTTAAAATCAAACCATAGTATGTTGGTCTTAGATGTGGTTACCTCCAACCATATTTTTGTCTGCGTGCATAAGTTGTGTGAATCAATTACTAATTTTCAGTGTAAATTAGGATAATTTGGTAGCGTTGTTCAAGCGTTAATCTATTAAGGATGCTTTGACAAAGTACACTGATCACAAATGCCAAAAAGAGAGCACAGTATGACAGTTCGTTTGACAGCTAACCCTTGTATAAGTTCTTTCACAAGAGACCAATTGATGACCAAATTTTGTTTAACCTTTAAAAAATTCTTTATATACACTTATAAAACAAACAAACAACAATCTTTGATACCCTCCACCGACAGTTCAAATGTTTAAGGAGTAATATCTGTATGATGTTATTATTATCTTAAACTGTGACGATTTGTTATTAATTATGGTTTTAGGCGACTAAGTTGTTTTCCGGTAGTAGGGTTTATATGGGGCCTAGGGTAAATTATGGACCGATCATCACGAAATTTCACAGCGTCATTTCTAGTCCTTTAAAACTGTGACGTACCAATTTCTGTTATGCTAGCATTAGTAGTTATGGTTTTAGGTGTACTAAACTGTTTTCCGGGAGTAGGGTTTCTATGGGGCCTAAGGTAAATTATGGACCGATCGTCACAAAATTTCACAGTGTTATTTCTAGTTCTAAAAAACTGTGACGTTCCAAATTTTGTTACGCTAGCGTTATTTTTTACGGTTTTATGCGTACTAAACTGTTTTCCGGGAGTATTGTTTATATGGGGCTTAGGGTAAATTATGAACGGATCTTCACGAAATTTAACAGCGTAATTTCCAGTCAAATAAAACAAAAGTCTAAAATCTTATCTCATTCCGTGCCTTGTTCCAGCATTAATGTTATTTTTTGTAACAAAATAATAAATTTTTTTAGGTGGTGGTTCCACATTTTGATTCATAGCTCTGGTCCTACTGAACCGATTTTGCTGGATTTCAATCCCAAACTGCTTAGGATAACTACAAGCAATTTGGCACCAAGTTTGTTCATTTCTTTTGAGTTGTTCGAAAGTGAGCGTGTTTTCAACAGACGTACAGACAGACGGACGGACGGACATGGCTAAATCGACTTAGAATTACTCAAGGACCCAGAATATATATACTTTATGGGGTCTGAGATGAATAATAAAAAAGTTTCACACGGAATGACAAACTTAATATACCCTCTTCACAACTAATTGTGGTGGAGGGTATAATGACAACATCACAAACTGTATTCTCAACTTATAACTTTTTAAAACAAAAAATATTAAATAAAATTATTTTCATATCAAAGTCACTAAGTGATTCAAAAAATTTTCCTAGAACTAAATTTTCTCATTATATCATATTTACAAAAATGCAACCAGACATTTGGCGACGAGATATGATCCCTATTTTTATTTTTATATAAAATAAATAAAATAACAAAATTAAACATTTTGTTACTTAAACGAAACTGATCTCAGCAACAACAATCTCTTATAAGCACCTGAATAATACAAAAAAAAAAAAAAAAAAATCCCCTAGAAGAATTAAATTTTTGCTAAAAATGTTTTTGCTGAATTAGGCAGAAAGAATCAAAACTTTTTAAATTAAAAGCTGTTTTTAATTAAAATTCATTAAATGCTGACTGTAGTAAAAAAAAAGGTTAAACAAGTCATAAAAGGGTTTCAAATTCAAAACCACGTTTTTATATTTTAACAAAAATGTTTTACTACTTAAAAAAAAAAAAATAAATAAATAAAAAACATCAGCTCGTGTTTTCAACAGAATTCCGGTACATTTTCTTGGAACTAATTTTTCCCAAGCCACTGCTGTATTAGTGTCAGTTTTATTTAATTTTTTTTTTAACAAATGACAAAATTGTTATACTCATGTGACAGTTGAAAAATGTTTATACAAATTTATGTAGTTATTGTTGTCTACAGGTATGACATTCAAAACGTTGTATTTTTATTTGTTTTTAGTTTTAGTCGGATACAGTGATTTTATTTAAAGCCGTTAACAGCAAAATGTGTTTGTAGACAGTGTTTAAAAGCTTCTTAAATTACAAAAATTTCTTTTCTAAGGGAATATTTTTGTATTGTAACAAATGTAAACACTGCAAGATTTCTTGAAAAAGTTTACCCGCAAGGGAAAATTTAAATAATAATTAACTTTTTCGTCCTTCTTTTTTTCTATTTGCTCACCACTGCCCAAATACTACTACTTTTTTTGTCAGTACTTTTATAAGAAAGAAAGAAGTAAGAGAGTATAGTCGGTCAAGCCCGATCATATGATGTCCTATACCACAGTCTTAGAAATAATTTTTCGGGATCTTAGCATATTTCGTACCTATAAGCAGTCATGAACCCGCCAACATAAAATTATGGTTGAGGATAAGACTCATGTAAAAGTTCTTTTTGCCAAATATTATTTAGATATCTTTATATTTTAACTGATTAAGGGATAAGTGTTTATATGGGGCTTTTGGATACCAGGACAACATTTTGTCGTAACATTTTTTTACTGTTAAAGTAATTGTTGCCAATTTGTGTGTCAATACCAACAGTAATAAGGATGTTATGACATAAAAAACTTTTTTCGGGAGTAGTATTTGTATGGGAGCCGTTGTCAAATATGGACCAATTTTTGGTAAGATGATTATGATTGCAATAAAATAAGTTTTGACCGAATTTAATCTAAATACAACCAAAATAAGATGTTTTATGAGCACAAAGGCTCTATTTCGGAAAGAAGCTTGAATGGGGGCTATATACTATTATGGACCGATTCTTAACATTTTCCATACGCTTGGTCCTTATAAAAATTTGTTTATATGGTTTTGGAGCTACGACAACCTTTGACTTCGTATTAGAGGTCTGCTCAATTCCATTTGAACACATAATTCAAATCATTGCAAATTGTTCAAATTATATTATGTTGTGACGCTGTCGTAAACAAATAATACTGAAGAGAAGTGTAGACAACGAATAAGCGTAAGTGTGTGAACGTGTAGAGGCAAAGAAAAAATACTTTACTAATTATGGTGAAAGTGCGGCTATAAAAAATACGTTCAAAAAGTAACAAGAGCTTAAAAAATACACGCAGCAATGAGAGTGGGAGCAAAAAAATTCTTTATTTTTTAATTATTGTTAGCTTAAGATATGCATGTACGAAATATTTTGTATGATTAATTCTTTGCAAAAACAAGTGAACATCACAAATTCTTCGTATGCGTCCGCTACATACGACAAACTAATAAACATCAGCAATGCTCGAAGACTGCACAAGGTAATTTTCAAATACTTGGTGCAAAGCCAACGTTTTTTTTACTATATTGAAAGGTTTTGAAAGAAGCATGTACTGTCTCGATTGTATTTGTTTGAGTTCTTGTACTCTAACAACACTTTTTAAATTGTTCGACCATCAGTGCCGCATAGCTTTTGCCATTGTCGTTGTGCACAAAAGTTTTGTACAAACACATTTAATTTTTGCTATATGTGTTGGATTTTCAATGCACGTACACTTGTATGAAACAGAAAAAAAGACAAAAATTGTTTTGTGAAGTGGTGTTAATTGATGTTTTTTTTAAGTTGCGGCAACTAAGTTTCCAATGTTAAGAAGATGGATGTTGCAACTATCAAGAAGTTACGTTTATCGAGGGTTGCGTTAACCGATGTTACAATTTGAGTTTTGTCATTGATGTTTATACAAAATTTGTAAAAGTTTGATAGCTATTTTAGAGATTTTTCCGCGATTACATTCTGAATGACTTACGGCCATTTTCACCAAGTTCGGTTATAATTAACCATCGGTTATAGCTGTCAAAACGTATTGGTAACCGGAACTTTAATTGAAAATTAGTTTTAACCGAACTTGGTGAAAATGGCCGTTAATGTATTGGGGTAAGTGCTATTCATATGGGAAATTTTTTCGGAAATTCCCGGGATTTTTATTTATTTATGGCAACTTAAGTGGTGATATAATTGTGCATAAGTCATGCCAAGAAATATATGTAAATTTGAATCCGATAAGTAAGGCAATGATTAATGCTCTGAAATAGTGAAATAGACAAAGGTGAGGAGTAAAAATGAACATAATAATAAAATTTTTTAAAGACTCAGATTTATTTTGTAAAAGCGAAAGAAAATTAGAATTATCTCAAATTTTTTTTTATAGAAGTATGTATCTATTATGTGTTAAACAAAAAATCGCCCAAATCCCCGCCACGGCTTCGGTGGCGTACCCTTATCCGATGGTCCATATTTTGAATGACTCTGATACATAATTGAGGTTCAATGTCGTTAATATGCCGAATTATCTCATCCTTTTCTTGGTTTATTGACGTACACTTTTTCTTTTAAATATCCCCACCGAAAGAAGTCCAATGGTGTCAATTCAGATGATCGTGGCCGCCAATTAACAACGCCACGATGTGAGATAGCACAGCCATTGCGTTTCTTGCACAAAAGAGCCATTATTTCGTTGGCTGTGTGGCAAGTGTCACAGTCCTGTTAGAGCCACATATCGTCCAGGTCCATATCCTCAATAACAGGTCACAGGAAGTCAGTCATCATCTCGTTATAGCGAACACCATTCACGGTAACTGCTTGGCCGACCTCATTTTCTCACTATCGCGAGCAACAGCAATGTTTTCCGCAGAACGAACTGGGCGAGCATTCACTGTTAATTTACATTTTCTGCAGACCCGGTTTGCTGAAATGTTCTGCTCACAATTCTTCCGATTGTATACACTTTTGATGACCAAAAAAATACGAAGTGAACGAAATGCATTTTGACTTGAACGCCTATTATAATAAAAGGCTTCAACAATCTTAACGCGCAGCTCAATTGTGTTCCTCTCCATGGTTAAAACAAAGGAAATGTCCAATTTAGTTGGGCAAAAACTTGACTTTAAGATGTGACTCACAATTAACATCCTGCATTACGGTTGGACCACCCTTTATATAAATAAAAACAAAAATTTCTTATTTGAGTTGTTTTTTTTTAATCAAATAAATCAAAATTTATTTTGCACCGATTTATATTAAGCGGGTATTCCCGGAAAATTTCAAAATTAATCCCGCAAAAGTAATCTCCGGAAAGAGAAAAACCCTGATTGGGGTTGATCGAGAAGTTCTAAACAATATTTCAGCCGAATACTAGAAGATATCAATCTAAAGGACTATTATAACGTTGTTTGATCAGGCCCTGGTAAAAACTGCGTAGCCTAGTGAAACCGTCTCAATAAATTATATATGTATGTACAATGCACATACATACATATTTATAATTGGATTTATATGGGCTCATGAAGTTTATTCGAAAATAACAATTAAATAAAATTAAATTGTTAATCGTTTTTAACTTTATAATTATTTATACGATCATTTGCTTAAAATTTGTAAAAATTAAAATTTCACAATTTGATGTCACCCAAAAACGTTTCAGTAACAACAGCCTCCAATTAAAGTTCAATAAATTATAAGCAATTAATTCAAGCCAATAAAACTTCTTTGCACTACCCTTACAATTAAGTAAAGTTTTGTATAAAGTTTTTAATGTATCATAAAAAAAATTTTAATTTTTTTTATAGAAATACCACGAATCATGGGTGGTTTGATTATATTGATAGCAGTCATGTGTTTCCTGTACAGTTTTTTAAATGGAAATTCGCCGAAAACGTTTACAACTCTTTTATTTTTTTTTTTGCTTGTTTATTTTTATATTTTTTTTTGCTGACTCTGGTTTTATTAAAAACATTTTGGTATTTTATTTGCCAGAGCTCATCACTAACACAAAAAAGAAGAAGAAGAAGACCAAGCTAAAACCAATCGTTCACAAAGATCAAGATTTGTCACCTCAGAACGTAATCTGTTTTTTTAATTCTTAAGAAATCGTAACCAAATCCGACATTAATCACCCGAAGTCTAATTAAGAGCTGTTTAGTATTCCAGGCGCTTAAGTGATTTTGGTTTTTTCATCATTCGTTTCTTATTTTATTTTAGAGTCGTTACTACAAAGACATACTAACAGCAACGAATGGAAGAAGAGACAGTGACTATAATAAAAATTGCATATCCAACACTTTTTGCTTTTAAATGGATCTTTCAACGTATAGCTTTTTAAGGTTTTTTTTTACTATATGCAGATAATTAAAGGAATGAATTATTCGATATTGTGTTTAAAAGAGAGTTTTTTACTTATGGAAAACAAGTAAGAATGTATAGTCGGTCAAGACTTTTTTTGATATTTGATGTCCTACACCACAGTATAAAAAGAAAAATTTTCGATAGTATACCCTAGAGTGGTTTTTGTTCCCCATACAAAAAAAAGTTGAGCCAGTCACCTCCTGGTATTAAAGATTAGTTCAAAAGATTACCTGATTTTTTTTAATTTTTTGCCACGCCTCTGAATACCGCCCTTTTAGTTTTTTATATACTGCGTCGCCATTTAAGGTCCGATCATAGCATATTGCGTATCGTTATTTATGGATTGTCTATGGCTTCATTTTTGCCTTTGGTGACTTTTTATGTCGCTTTGCACCACTGCATAGTAGTGCTGGAAAATTATCGATAGTACTATCGATAGTCTTGAACTTTCGAAAATATCGATATGAAAAATATCAATATCGATATTATTATTATTTAAAATACAGCTATGAAGATAGCAGTTATACACACACAGTTTTTTTGCCGCAAGTTTTTACTTGCTATTATTAATTCGCGTAGAATTACAGCAATGAATAAAAACAACAATAATAGCAGGTGTTATGGATTGCTTAGCTGTGCTTTTTTTACTGCTAACATATGTTACTTTGGTTCCTTAAGAAAGGTGCTTATCCGCATCACAATTTTTTGAAACTGTCATCTAAAATAACTTGCGTACATACATACGTCTCATAGGTTCAATAAAGTGATACAGTACTTTTCGTTTATAGTCACTACGCTTAAAGTCACATTAGCGATATAGTCCATTTTATCTGTTTATTTTAATTTAATATAAAATATTAACTTTATAGTCCATTTAGCGATATAAGCAAATTTGCCATATATGCCATCTATCAACAGTCATCAAAGACAAAAGTAAAACAATTAATGGCGTTATAGTCATATTAGCAAAATTTGCTAAGTTCTTTTTAGTGTTCGAATCAAAAATCCATCTAAAGAAAGTATGAATTAAATCATTTAATTTCTGTCAACTCTCTACTCGGAAAAAATAGTTTTTGCCGTTGGTATCAGCTATGAAATATCTTGTTATTATTTTAACTATTTTTTGTATTGTATGCAACTCTGTTGTAAAACCATAAGCCTAATGTCGGTGTAATTTATATGAATTTTTTATTTCATTTATTCAAATAACTTGATTATATTCGAATTCGGTTATATGCGTCATAGTGGCATATATGTGAATTAGCCTTATAGTCACATTAGCGATACAGTCCACGTTATGGTTGCAACTAAAGGATGTGACTCTAAGCGGAAAGTACTGTAAAAACAACGAAATGTAGCCTGATAAAAAACTAGTTACAGTTTTCCTATTTCAGTACAAACATTCAGCCGATAGTAATATCGATATTCAGATTTCACTATCGATAAATATCGATAGTAGAAAATGTCAATAGTACATTGATAGAAAAGGCGTGATAACGCTGATGTATTTTGACATCAGTACTATGACAAGTGTCTTCGTTTTTGACCCCATGACACTTTTCATCATGGTGATGTCAACCTTAACATCACTTGGCCAAAGTGTCGTCAAGGTCAAAAATAAATTATGTCATCAATGGAATGATACATCGGCATGACAGAAATGAAGAACATGGCCTCAGTGCGATGACGCAGTAACATCGGAGAAAGGACACATTAGCATCAATTTAATGACAGTTTTTCATTAATTCAAAGTCATTGAAATTGACTTAAGTCAAAGTGAGCGAATATTATTATTTACTTACCCGTTACATATTTTGTTTGTTTCACGTTTGTTGTATTACGACCTTTGTGTACAGCAGAACTCTCAATAATAAGACACCAGCACCATGCCCCATATGGTTTTCGTAGTCATTCCAAATTCATTCAAAAAATTTGATGTATTTAACTTAATAATTTAAAAAGATAGAATGTAGGAATTTTTGCTTCTTATAACACATTGTAATCATGAAAATAATGTTAATAATATACAAAATGTGGCATCGAATTGATGTCACTATAGTCATAAAATAGATGACACGTTAAAAATGACATAATTGTACGAAGACGTTAGTCATTCGATTGATGTAACTTTTTGCATTTGTAGTAACATTGATGTCACAATTCTGATGTTAGGGCATCATCAATATGAAGATGCATTTTTCTATCAGTGTATCCCAGCACTACTGCATAGTGGCTCAGGATCGTTTTTCATCGGCCAAAAGTGTGTAACTTTTGAATGGATAGAGAAATTTTCCAAATTTGTTTGATGGAGAGATGATTTCTTGAATTTTTCTCCAGTTATAATTTCAATAAAATCAGTTTAGCTGTTGTTGGGAAATTTAAGTTCTTGATTTGTTTTAGCATTAAGTATGGAAATGCGGGTTATTATTTTTGCGGGTTATTTTGTTCGTGCTTTTGTTTGTCCGTCCGTCTGTTCGGATGACTATGTTAACATTGTGCGCACTATTTAGCAAAAAGTTTATAATTACCACAAGGCCTTAGCCTATTGAAAATGGTCACAATCGGCTAATAACTTCATATAGACCCCATAAAAACTTCTTTCCGGAATAGAGTCCTTGTGTCCATAAGCCATAAAAAGAGATTCTGAGTAGATCGATATACTCAAAAGTGGGCCAAGAATTATAATTTTTATGTGACCAGCTATTAGCACAAACGCATTATACAAATGTGGAAATGTGGAGTATTTTTGGAGTATTTCCATTCAAATGAAAAAATTGTTCCACAAACAGGTCCAACTAGGCACAAAAGTATAAATGGGGTTAAAGGAGACATATGCAGCTTTCTGCTGGTGGAAAAATCCCTTAGCTTTTTTGACCCTCAAAAGTTCTATAACTTTGAATTTAAAATTTGACTTTAATAAAGTACCTTGAAAACATTTAATAACACACCAGGTATGAACGATAAGTGAGTGATACACTTACGAGAGAAGTTTGCAAGGAATGATAATTTCTTTCTGATAGAAATAACAAAAATCACATTTTTTTTTCTTCTAAAATAACATAAAATATTTGTTTTCAACAACATGGCAAGCTCACAATTACAAATATTTTATCATAATTTTTTGGCTACACTCCAAAGCAAAATCAAGACATCCGTACTCAAATCAATCCGAAGCGGTATTCATAGTACGGTGAGTACGGATTTTCTTGAATCAAGTTCAGAAAGATTGATTCAAGTACGGATTTTCAACCGCAAAATACGTTACTTATCCATCTTCCATCCCGAATTCGTACTTGAAATAATCCGAAAATGAGATTGATTTAAGTAAAACTAAGATTGAATCAATCTCAAAATGCGCTTGATTCAAGAATTATAAAGTTGATTTTATCCCGAATTAGAAAGAAAAAATTATTATTATGATTGATTTATTTACTCGTACTACACTTTACAGAATGATAAAACACCAACATCATGCCCGATATGGTTTTTACTTTAGAAATCTTATGCAACATGACATGTTTCGATTGCAACCACTCAATCTTCTCAGATGGATTTGCCGTCTTACACTCGCAGCCATCGACGACTGCTGACGTCAATAGTCAAACATCAATCCTTAAACCAAATTGTATTCTAACATTTGGTAGATCGAAATTTGCTTTCCTGAATGATTATCTATTTTAATTGATTTTACATATTTTTTTTTCCTTACTTCTGTTTTTTCGTACTTTTGTCAAGAATTTTTCTTGAAGTCCAAGTACATTTTTTTGTTTTTTTATTTTGTCTTTTTCTTTTCTGTTGACCTTTTTCAGCACAACTTGAAGGACAAATGTACACATAGAGCGCGTGCCTTAGCTTTAACAATAATTAGTATTGTGGTTATTTTGTTGAACTATTTATGGTTTTTAATCCAAATTTTTAATATTTTTAATTAGGCTTAAGTTCATGAAATTTAATTTTTCATTAAATTATTTTTATGAAGAAAGGAATTTTACAACATGAAAATTAATTAAAATTGTTATTGATAATCTTTCATTCTTGACGTGGCTGGGGCTCGAACCCCGGCCGGTAGGTTACCATGACATGTTTCGATTGCAACCACTCAATCTCCTCAGATGAATTTGCCGTCTTACACTCGCAGCCATCGACGACTGCTGACGTCAATAGTCAAACATCAATCCTTAAACCAAATTGTATTCTAACATTTGGTAGATCGAAATTTGCTTTCCTAAATGATTATCCATTTTAATTGATTTTACATGTTTTTTCCTTACTTCTGTTTTTTCCTCCATCAGAGGAGATTGAGTGGTTGCAATCGAAACATGTCATGGTAACCTGCCGGCCGGGGTTCGAGCCCCGACTAGTGGTTCTCGAGTTATGTTAAACAAAATAGCCTTATCAGAATTGAGTCCCGAATCAATCAGCTGAAAAATGTTGTACTGTGTAATGCAACAAATTGAGAGGTGGCACCTGGTGGCACTTGAAATTGATTAATAATGTTAAAACAGATATAAGACAATGCATTAGTAGTGATTTCAAACTAAAGAAAAGTAAAGATCAAATTGCAGGTCCAAATGTTTGGAGAAAAATGGGATTTTTGTTATATGTTCATAAAAATACACAAAAAAAAAACTTAAGTCTCTGCAGATTTTTCTTTTCAATTTTAGTATACTGAAATATACTACTTTAAATAGAAAAAAAAGAAAAACGTTAGCTCACATAGTAAAAAAATATTCGCATTTAAATTCTTAGGTTTAAATTAAGTTGGTTCGGTAAAACACACAAGTTCTGAGTTTGAGACGGATATAAAAAAAAAACTGGCAGTCAGATCGGAGTAATTCTTTTTGATTTGATTGTACCATTTAGTCTAAAATTGCAACATATCACTGCATATGGCATGAAGACCATGTTGACAATTTGACTTTTTTCCGCGAAATCCCCAGTGTGCGCCGTTGCTAGGGATTTAAACACACACAGAAAAAATTATTAGTAGTTTTTTATCAATCAAAAAAATTATTTTAAAAGTATTTAAACTTAACCCTTATGTGTGTGGACAGGTACCTGTGTACCTATTGCGTTTTCAAATCGAAATTTTTTATATAAGATTTTAGTCTACAATTCTACAATTTCATGAGAACTCCTAACTTTTTGTTATTATTATATTTTCATAGGTGTTTATATACAATATGAGTTGGGGGGGGCGTGGCATACCAATTTGCTTTTTGCACCCTTAATAGGGTGAATAGGTACCTGGGTACCTGTATACGTTTTATATTAAAAATTTTTTTTTTTTGGGTGTAGGATTTTAAAAAATATATGAAAAGGAGGAAACCAGAGTAAAATTCTAATATTATATCATTAACCATCGATTGTTTGTACAATACAAGACAAAAAATTAGATTTCTCATACAATTTCCATGAAGGTACCCAGGTACCTATCCACCCTATAGAAGGTGTTTTATATTAAAAATTTTTTTTTTTTGGGTGTAGGATTTTAAAAAATATATGAAAAGGAGGAAACCAGAGTAAAATTCTAATATTATATCATTAACCATCGATTGTTTGTACAATACAAGACAAAAAATTAGATTTCTCATACAATTTGCATGAAGGTACCCAGGTACCTATCCACCCTATAGAAGGTGTTTTTTTTCCGCACACATAAGGGTTAATTAATTTTTTTTTTTGTTGAACGAAAATTAAAAATATAATTTTGATTTAATTAACATTTTACTTGTTTTGAAATAAATTTTTAATTAAAATAATAATCAAATTACAAAAAAGTATTTCGTTTAAAATAAAATAATTTAAATTTGTGAAAATGTTTTTGGAAATTTTTGGAAATTGTCAAAATCAATCAACACAACATTGTTTGAAACGGCAAAGTTTTTTGATAATTTTTTTAATTAAAATTAAAAATATCATTTATTGAAAAAAAAAAAATATTCAAAATATTAAATGTTTACAATCTTTAGTAATCAATATAATCATTTTGGTAATAGGTGCAAATTCAACGAATGGGTTGCTTGATTATATGAATTTGGTATAAAATTGGTGATTAGAGAAAATTTTTAATTTTTTCTGTGCAGATATCATATTCTGTACCGTCCAGCCGAATTAAGCATTCTCCCTTGTTAAAATTGTTTGCTTTCTACTGTATTTATTATGCCACAACAAATCTTAAAACAACAATGAAAACTTTAGTAGCTTTTAAAAAACTTAATGTTTATTTGTTTTTTTTTTTATCTTAAGTCGTTGTCAGTTCTTCAGATTGTTGTTTAAAGTCTCATAATTTTAACGCAGTTCCAAAAAAAAAAAAATAAAAAAAAAAATCAATTTAAAACTTTAAGCAAATTTTCATGTTTATTTGTTTTGTCAGTTCATGGGAAAATTATAAATTTTACAAGACTTTCATGTTTTAATGTTTTGTCTTAAGTGAATTTGTTTAAATATTTAAATTTATTTATTTATACACAAACACGTAGCGGTGAGTGAGTGTAATGACATGCCACATACAACCACAAGCATTAATAAAAATCGAATTGTAGTATTTTCATGTCATCAAAAGTGTTGCAGACATTTCACAATATTGTTGTTGTTGTTTCGCCTTCCAGTGCCGCTTCAAAAATTAATAAAATTTTTTTGTGTTGACATTAATAAACTGTTTCATTTTCCTTGTTATTTTTAGCTGTGTCTTGTTGATTCTTTGCATTGCATTCCATTTATGTTCAATACAAGTTTTTGGATCTGCTGTTGAAAAATCATTGTCGTCTTTGTGTTTTTATTTATCTTAAATCGAGGGTGTTGAGTTTGCTGTTTTGTTCTTATCCACATTTTAATTAATTAATTATTGATTTATTGACAAAACTGTCGTGAAACGATGCAAAATTATTACCCACTCATACAACTGCTTGTTGCTGTTTTTAATTTCTTTTTTGTGTTTACATTGATTTTATGACATCTCCTACACACCAAAAACAGTGTAAAGATTACAAGATTTGCTGTTACAAGTCATAAAAATGGTAAGAAATTTAATAATTTTATAAATGTTTGCATACATTTATTAAGTGGCGTGTACAGATAACAATGACGTTTTCACGAACTAAAGTTGTTTTATAATAATTTCATTTTTTTTGCAAAAATAATAACACTTTTATGAAAAATTTTCGATTTGAATTTAAAATTCCAGAACTTAAGTGGGAACAGAAAAGTCACTTTAGTACAACGTTACGAATGGCGAACTTTCAAAAGCAGTTTAAATGTAGTGTCAACAGAAAACATAGTTGTAGTAGTCGTTGCAGTTGAAGCGCCAAATTCGAAATCCGAACTTTGTTGCGCTAAAAAGCATTCGCCAATTTTAGCTACTACTACAACTACTTTATTCTGTGAGGCCTAATCAATTTTCTATTACAACGTTTGTGATCACAAAAATTTTAATGCAACTATTTAGAAAATGTTTCAATAATCTACAACGATGCGCACACAGTAACTATATCTAATACGGGTCAGCGGTTCAGGATATGACAGAGGAACCGAAGAATAACCCAAGTGCACTGTCCTTCTGTTTGACTGTTATCCATAGAACTTAACCTCCTCTCCAAGCAACTTTAAATTATTTCGGACAAATTATACTGCAGTCTTAATTTCTAATATATAAACCGAGCAAAAAAATCCCTTTTTAATGTGTCAACTCAAGAAATCAAATCGACAGTGGTGTGTCATCGAAACGAAAACGAAGCTGTAAAACATATAACAAGTTGCCAACTTAAGATCGAAATATTGTCAAATTATGAGCGAAGGTGTAAGTAGTTTATAAATTAAATTAATTTAAAATATACACACAATTATGCGCTTTTTCTTAAAAATTAAGTGAATTTTTGAAGTTCGTTCGTAAGTCTGAGTTCATACGGTTCATGTCTTATTGACATGATTCTTCCTTTCTCTTCTTTGAACATGAATTGGCGTTCAAATGATTCATGTCATGTTGAGGACATGTTTTTTATTTTGTTTTATTTGATATTGAAAACAAAACCAAAATTAAACAACGAATGAAAAAGCAAGGCGTACTGACAGTACATGCATCTGTGTACTCGTTTCTTTTCCCCGCGTCCCCCTCGCCTATAAAGTAGCAATCATGTCATTACAACATTAGACGTATGAACTCAGACTTAGAGGTTATTAAAAAGAAAAATATATCTTACAGTTTTCCAAAGTTTCTTTGATTTCGTTATTTTTAAAGAATTTAATAAAACAATAAAGCTTCGAATATGCAATGGAAACAAGCAAAAGTTTAGCTACCGTCTCCCTTACGGAAGTTGTACACAATCAGCGAGTTCCTACTTTAAGGCAATGATTTACATTTTAAAAGGAACTCTGGTAGGCGCTCTTTAAATCGCTTTTTAAACGCTTTATTTTCAAATAAGTTCTATTTCGATCAGCTTAAGTCTTATAATGTTTAAGCTTGGTATTAAGTGCAAAGCTAAACTTCCTCAAATAATCTTAAGAGCAGTTACAGATAGCACCATAAAAATCCAGCAATGAAATTGTTTTTGGCAATATTCTATATCGATATAACTAACAAAGTTTATGATTTATTTCTACATTTGTATTAACACTTAATAAGTACAAAGATTGACAGTATCCAAACTAGTCAAATATTTGACAGGAGACTTTCATTTTGCTCTTTTACGTACAGAAAATGTAGTTTGCGAGATAGAAAAGTTAAAAACGACACCAAGTCTAAAATGCTTAGATGCAACGGGCATCATGTGTACTTAAGGCCGTTACACACTTTCTCACAAAGTCTTTCGTATATTATGAAAATGCTTCCCTGATCTAATTATTGTTTATAAATTTTCAAAAAACAATAACAACTTATCATTACAGGGTTGCGTTTTCATAAAATACGTAATACTTTGTGGGATAGTGTGTAACGGCCTTTAGTGTTGTTTACCATTGCATTTGTGGACAATAAGGCAAATGGGCGTTTCTATTCTAGACAACTTTTAACATCAATTTTCAAATCACACTATTTGATACTTTTTTGATGCCAATTTAAAGTAAAATATATATATTTTTTTTTAAATATAATTTTTTTAGACGTAAGCTTTAATACAAATTTGTTGTGCACTTCGAAGCATTAAGATTCATATATTTGGCGCGAACAGAAAATGCATTGCAAGTTGCACCCGTCATGGCTTAAAGAGCAAATTTCTTATTATTGGATTATATTTCTCTACGATGTTTGATTTGATAATCATCACTCTGATATCGCATCTTTCACAATCAAAAAGAATAATACAATAAAAGTTTGAAAATTAACAGAGTTTTGTGTTTTTGTGGTATGATCTAATGAAAGTTGGCCAATTTGGTTGCACCCGTCATGCTCTTTAAAGCTCTCTCGTGGCTATTTGATCGTTTCATATAAATTCTTGTAAATAGATACAATAGTATATAAACAAATGTTACCCCTTCTAGAAATAACGTAATTGCAAATGTGTTTCTTTCTATTAGTAAAAGACGTTTAAAGCGGCTAAATGTTGCACCCGTCAGAATAGAATCGCCCAAATGTGCTTAGAGGCAAAGCATCTCAAGATTCCTTTTTTGTAAATTGTGAAGTGAGATAGATCATTTGTTTTTAAATATAGTAAATTAAAACACTTCCATTCTGGTTTTATTTTATTCATTAACGGCCATTTTCACCAAGTTCGGTTATAATTAACTATCGGTTCCCAGCGGTAACTAGAATGAGTAAAGAGGCCTAATAGAAGGCCTTATTTAGCAGTCACAAGCAGTCAGAAGCCCTTCTCGCCGCATTCCATACTTATTTATTTTTTACACAGGTTGTCATTGGGCGCAAGGCCTTCCACACTTCCTTTAAAAACAACTTCGATCCCTTCCCAAAGAAGGGAGTAAGGAAGGTCACTAAAAATAAAAAGTAAATAAAATTGAACACCTTCCTTTCTCCCTTCTCAAAGAAGGGAGTAGCGAATGTGTACTGAATATTTCAGAAGGTCTTTTAAAAAGAAGTTTATGCCTTCTAGAAGGCATACTTCTGAAGGCAGGATATCATGCGAAGCGAATCTTTTAGAAAGGAGTATAGAGGCCTTCAAAAAGGCCTGCCACTTGCGGTCCTTTCAATATTTACCCCTGGGTTATAGCTGTCAAAACATATTGGTAACCGGAACTTTAATTGAAAGTTAGTTTTAACCGAACTTGGTGAAAATGGCCATAAGTCAAATATTTCGACCAACTATGTTGAGCATTCTCAGGAAAATTAAATATGCAGATGAGCATTCAGTTGGTACTTGTATAATTTGTATAACACATTTTGAAGCGAAAAGTAACGTAAAAAAATTATTGTAAGCCTTGTATTATTTTTGAGTAATGGTATGCCATTTTGTTGTTGGACTTGGTGCTGTTTGTCTCAACAGTATCTATACCACCATGGGAGGTAAAGAACATAAAGTCCAATTTAATAAGTTAAGGTATGTTACCATATATGACGTTATTTTATTAAGGATATCATCGACATAAAAAAGAAAAAAATATTAGAGTCATATAAAATATTCGAACAAAGGCAAATTTTTAATACAGTAATAAAAGCATTTGGGATTTTCAATATGTTTTTGCGGTCTGCTGTAAAGTTTTCAAAATGTGGCTTGGTGTAGTTGCAGAGTTAAAAATATATACATTTTTAAACAAATAAATTGAAATCTTTTTCTTAAGTGTACTCGCCATTGTTTTTTTTCCGTTCCATAATCAATATTATTATTGTCCAAGACCGAAATATAAAATTGCAAGTCTTTATTTTCTCTCCAATTTTCCCCAAGTTAGTAGATAAAAATATTCTCAAATCATTGATAGGAAGCATATCTGGAACAATGTCATGCATTTTTCCGAGTTCCAGCTTACTTTTTTTTACCTTTTAGCATTCGCTTTAAAGATTGGAATTTAAAATGTAGTTTACTTAGTGCTTTCACCACAGGATCTACAGCAGATTTCCAGTCATATATAAGAACATGCATACAAAAATATATTTCAATGTACGATTAATAAAAACAAATATCTAATGGCGATTACTTTTCTGAGCAAAATGTTGCATTAATGTTACATGTACTACATTTTTGTGTTCTTTAGTACAAACAAATTTCAGTGTTACCACCAGCAAGATTCAAAATTACACTTGAGATGAAGCAAAATTACCCGATTTAAATGAAATTACACCTGATATAAAATTTAAATTTTATTAAATAAAAAGACATTTACAAAGAAACAAAAACACAACAAACTCATTAAAACAAGATCAATTTTAGTCAAGCTCTTAATTTTATTTAAATTAACAAAAATAACATTAAAGACTTAAAAAAAAAATAAATAAAACATAAAATAAAACTGCTAAAATAATGAGTTTAACTTCCACATTTTGTTGATATATCTTGGGAAGGTTTAAAATGTTCCTTGTAATTGCTTTATAATGGATTCTTTTTAGCCCCATAGAGCTTACGAAAGGTTAGCTGTCAAAGGAACTGGCCAGGGTTGTCAGATTTTTTTGAGCTCCATCGCCAAACCCGATGTCAGAAATCGCCAAAAATCGCCAAACGTCTATTTTGTTCAGTTTTTGTAAAATTTTCTTTTTATTTAAATTAAATTTTGCATACAAAAAACGCTAGTAAAATTTTTCAGTCAAAAATCGCCAAAAACTGAGAAAAAATACAAAAAAGTCGCCGAAGTAAATTTTGTTTTGTTTCTGTAATTTTTTTTTAAATAACATAAAATGAAGATCATATATCTGTGGTTTTCATGGGCAACCGCGTATGTCTTAAAATAAAATTTTTCAGGAGAGTCGAAAAAACCTTTCGAGATCAAACAATGGGTTAGGAATTGCACCTTTTGAACTTTGTAATTGAGTTAAAACATCGGAATGGGTCTAGCTATTATCAAAACTTTTTAAAAAAATGTAAAGAGCGCTTAAAATTAAGCAATATGGCATCAACATTTCAAAATCGAAAAAATAGACATACGCGGTTGCCCATGAAAACCACAGATATGTATTCAGTTAAAAACTTAAATTAACTACACAAGTCTATAAGATCGTACACTTCAGCCTCACCGATTTCATTACTGGAGTTTTGACCTTCATACTATTAATTAAATATTGACTGAATATAAAATTCACTTAATATGTTTTTTTATGTTAACAAAAATGACAAGTTGTTAAACAAAATTGCCGAAATAATATAAATGGTAAAAATAGCCAAGTTAATCGCCAGTTATATCAAAAATCGCCATAAAAGTCGCCAGTCGCCAAATGGGAAATCCCATCGCCAAACACTTTTCAAAATCGCCACGTTTGGCGAGAAATCGCCATATCTGACAGCCCTGGAACTGGCATACTATTTTCACTTTTTGATCAGGCACATCACCATGAATAGATTCATGCTTGACAACGCCACCAAATTATCCAAATAGGTATACTTTGAAAATCAGCCATCGATTTTCGCAACTTAAAGGTGACTTCATGATTTAAATGACGGAACTTTTTTTTCAAAAATGAAGGCAATGTGTTGATTTAGAGAAAATAAACTGTCAATTAGACTTCAAGGCCGTGCGATGCGACACTTATTGATTGTTTTCCGTAGGGCTGTGAAGTCAGTGGTTAGTGCTGATAAACCAGCAACCATCAGTGTCTTGGAGGTCAACATTGTTCATTTTATTCGAAAAAGAGAAACAAAATTGGAAGTCTGCAATGCGTTTCGTCAAGGACATGCGCGGTGTTTATTTGTTTTAAATCAGTTTCAAGTCGTAATGCCGTGTATCAATCTGCGATTAAAATTATTGTTTTTTGTGTTGTCTACCATTTTAGGAATTAAAATGCCTGCAGAGTTTTATACAACTGTCCTTTTCGTAATTCAGTTTTACAACTGTAAAGGGCGTTAAATATTCTTTAAACTAAAGCATTAAAAAGTAGCAAGATAGAAATAAAATTAATTATATTTTGCAATATACGAAACATCTTTCCCCAGGAAAGTTTTTGGTTTGAATAACTTTTTTCAATAGACTTCAGGTTCTAAATCACTATGATAGGCATCTTTATCCAAATCTAAGGGTCCATCTTGCGACATTCATTACCAAACATTTACAAATATATGTATGTGATTGAAGTCGTTTCTTAAAAAGAAACCGAGACTTTGGTTCAGAAGGCTGTGCATTTCTTAGCAAAAATATTTAAAAAGAAATAAATGTCATCACTGAAATCGAATCTTGATTTAATTTGGGCATTAAATAACACCTGAATTACACCTAAGAGAAATAACCCACGCTCTACCCACGACCGTAAAAATTATACCAAATTCGGGTAATTACCCACAAAGTGGCAACACTGACAAATTTGCAAGTTCTTTTGTGAATATGTTGATGAAAAACATGGACAACATGTTGCATATTTTACCCTTACTTTTACTTAAGGTGTTCAACTGTTCTGTTCTACAACTTTGGTACTTACTACTTTGTTTTTACAACAAATCTTTTATTTTGTTTGTCATAATTCATAGCGCTCATAATTTTGTAAAAAAATAGTTTTAAGACAAAATATAAAAATATTTACACATGAAAATCAAAAAAAAAGTGTATTTACAATATAATCGTTTACATATTTATAAGCCATTAGTGATGTAAATATTTGTTTCCAATCCGTAATAGCGTGCAGAAACCGCTTAAATAGCTTTAAAAATCACTCATTAAGTACATTAATAATGAAAATAAGAAAAGAAATCGCCATATGTCAAAGCTGAACAGCAGCTCAGACAAGTGATTTTTTGTTTTCATTTTTATTTTCGTTTATTTATTTTAAAATAACCCCTGAAGATGGTCAACAAAGTTGACCGAAATATTGGGAAATAAAATAAAATAAAATAAAATAGAATTTTAAAACAAAATATGTTTATATTTTTTATTTAAAAATTCATTTTAACTCATGACCTAAT
The DNA here is from genome assembly GCA_930367215.1 of Pollenia angustigena. Classification (NCBI taxonomy): domain Eukaryota; kingdom Metazoa; phylum Arthropoda; class Insecta; order Diptera; family Polleniidae; genus Pollenia; species Pollenia angustigena. The sequence goes on from OV884058.1 coordinate 149,076,908, forward strand.
GCCGAACAAAATTAACAAACAAAAATTTTAATTTTTAACTTTTAACATTTTTTATTCTATGAGCTAAATTCCATATACATATGTATTTTATAAAGCTTTTTTTTTGTAATAGTCCTATTCCTTCAGTTTTTAGGAATGACTTTATACACTACCAGACTATAATAAAGTAGCTTAGGAAAATAAATAATTCCCAGTTTCAATTTTTAAATTTCCTTATTCGACTCTATTTAAACAACGATATCTTGGCGTACTTCAAACAGAAAGGTGAACCAGCGAGTTTTTTTATGCAGAAAATGAAAAGATATAGTTTTGAAAATGTCTGTTGAGTGGAACTAGCCAGTTTTGTTACACACTGCAATTTTAGATCACATAAAAACATAGAAAAGGAGATGCTTCGCTACATTCGATATTTACTTTCATAAAGTGGCAGGGTTGCTAGGCTTTTTTCTTCAAAAATCGTCAAAAGTTTTAACAAAATTCGTCAAAATCGTCACGAACAGTTAACAAAATCGTCAACAAATCGTCATATATTTAAATTTTACAAATTGGAGACAATTTATTCGCATTGAGTGGTTCAAAAATATAAATTTTTAGCAAGAAATTATATTTATGATAAAGAAAGTGATATGGTTAAGTTTTATTCTATTTATTTCAGCAAGTGGGTTGCAATATTGTATTTATCATTTGAAAAGAAATAAATAAGAAGAAATATACTTTCATAAAAACATAGCAAACATTTATTTATTTAATTTATCCATATTCACCAAAACATTAAATAAAAAATAAGATCTCATTTGCTATTAACACGAGCTATCTTTGATTCTTAGTTTTATCACTAATGCAAATTGTTTTTACTGTTGAAGGTGATAACCCAAGGTTTTGTGTTTATATCAACAGTCTCTTTACCCGACTTGAAACGTTATATTACGTCCAATTTTAGTTCCAAACTAGTGCATTTTCTTCACTTTGCACTCTTTTTTCTACACAACTTCTTATTAAGAACTAAAACTTCTTACTTCCTAACTATCAACACTACTTAGAATAACTTTCCTAACAGGATTTAATGGGAATTCGCCTTTTTAAACGTAACATATGATTATAAGTTCAGCGAAAAAATGAAATCGTATGTAGCGACGCAAATCGAAATCATTAAAACACAAAGCATATTTAACCAAATTTTAAAAATCGGACCAAATAGGACCGACGCAAATCGGGGCTCTAGTGTTTTTTTTTTGCCGTATCGATGGCATTCATGTAATTGTTGAATTCGAATTACTAGTGCTTTTTATGAAAACCACCTGGTTTGTGATGGGGAAGAAATTTGTTTGTTTAATTTCTAATTATTTCTGTATTTCGAAAAATTGATTTTTATGTTTTGAACTGTTTCCAATATAATTGTTAATATTTCTTGCAAGTGTCTTATTGATGCCAGAAAATCGTCATAACACTATTACTTTTAGTTTAATCGTCATTTTACTGTTTTTTCTCAAAAAAATCGTCAAAATGACGAAAAATCGTCACATCTAACAACCCTGTAAAGTGCTAAAAGATCTATCAGAATCGATTGTTATCGCAAAAGTAATTTTAATTTTTGAAGTGAACGAGTTTTGCAACTCACCTACTCAAATATATTATATATCTTGACAAATGTTCCCTTAATGTGGGTTTTCCATGATATAGACATTTTCTAACGTATTCAAATTCGATTTTATAAAAGTACCCCCGAAATAAAAGCTTGGACGGGATGAAAACGATTTTCCATATATTTTTTTTTTATAAAAAAGTTTTTGTTGTAGTAAACAAAGGACGTACAATTCTACTAGCCCCACAAAAACGACAAACCTTTTCATTTAAACACGATCGCGACTGCTCGGAATAAAATTAGGGCGAAAAAGTAGGAATTAGTTAATTTTAAATTAAAACTTTCTAACGTATTCAAACTCGATTTTATAAAAGTACCCCCGAAATAAAGGCTTGTACGGAATGGATACGATTTTCCATGTATTTTTTTTTTGTTGTTGTTGTTGTATTAAAAAAGGTCGTACAATTCTACTAGCCACACAAAAACGACAAACCTTTTCTTTTTAACACGATCGCGACTGCTCGGAATAAGACTAGGGCGAAAAAGTTGGTCTTAGTTCATTTTAAATACAAATTTTTTTTCGTTTTGCGTACAATATCGCTTTACTCTTTGATCAGAAACTCACGAAGTAACGGAACTCATTAAGATATTAATTTATTAATAGTTACAAATACGATTACTTAGATCTTAGGCGCGTTGAAGTGAAACAGACTTGAGTCTCTGGCAGGAATCGTACCTTCAACCCTCGAACTGTTAGACTAGCTGCCCACCAATTAGCTTACCAGGGCACCCATGAAAATTTTTTTAGCACACAAAGAAAAAAATAAAAATTTATTTCAATTAAAAAGTTGTGTAATTGATTAAAAAATTAATTAAATATTTTTTGATATTTACAACATTTTCTGCAGTCATGTTGTTGATATAAGTAAATGTTTAATTCACTTGATTAAATTTTAACTTAAAACTAATTATTTTTTTGAATAATGGTTTAATTAAAAAAAAAAAAAAAATGGCTAGAATTTTTTCTGTGCCTTTACAGGATTTTAGGACTAAAATCTTAAAGAAAACAAAAATATTTTCGTTATCACATTTAAGATTTCGTCATTTATTTTTGAAAAATAGTTCTAATATGTCTTTTAACAGAATAACCCATTTCTTAATAAAATTTAAGAAATATTTATTTTTAATAAAGATTTATTAAGCATGACTCCAACTTTTTCAATAAACCAGAGAAGGCCAGTCAATTATTGAATAGCACATTTAAAAGGCCATAAATAACCGAATGTTACAACCCCTAATACAAAAACATTTCCTTTTTTTTATTACAAAATAATAATTTTAAAATTTCATTTTAATATGAAATTTTTTACAACAATAACAAAATTTTATGGCACTTTATCAAATCAAAACAAAAAGAAATGAATGTTAGAAGAAAAATTCATACAAAAGAATTAAATAAAACAACCCTTTTGCCGCTTGTGTTAAGATTTCAATAACAATTTGATGAAAAAAATGTTTTCTATTATTTTGTAGTATTTTAAATAGCACTTTGTCACATTTATTCACACATACCCAGCCACTAACACTCACACTTACACAATAACAAATTTGTTGAAAACATCTATGCAACATTTTAAAATGTGCCTTAGGAAAAATATAACATGGATGTAGATTGTTTCCAAACGTGGGTGTTTGGATGTTAGGATGTGTGTTTGGGTGAAGTATTTAAAAACACAAGCATGGAAAGCTAAAAGTGTTCACAGTTTTACTCTGAAAACATGAAACAAGTGTCACTTGATGTTTTCACATTTTCCAAGAAAAAAAAAAATAAAAAATATTAAAAAAAACAAAAATCGAAAATTTTGTTTCTTAATGGTCTGCTTGCTCTACTTTTGCCATACAACCAACGAACAACAAAGTATTTGTACAATTTTATTATTTTGGCATTAAATACTGCAAAATATATTTTGTGTTATAATAGTAAATATTCTTGTTACTGTTTGATGGTAGTTATTGCAAGAATTTAAAGGAATGCTTTCATTACTTATGACTAATTTCACCAACTTACTAAAATATCAATTTATGTTTCAAATTCGTTTTTCATGTCAAAAAAAAAAATTAAATTATATGAAAAACTTTATTTTAATATGAATTGTCATTTAAATAGAAATGGTGAAATTGGCCATTAGTGTGAATCTTAAGAGAATCATATTTTTTTGTAGAATAAAAATTAAATTAAATACAGTCAGATGCGGCTCCAGTTTAACGTTAGGGAGGGGGGGGGACTTTTAAGAAATTTAGTTTAACAAAACAATGCAATTTTGCTATAAGCAGCTCATTGAAATATGGTGTTAAGTTTAAACAAAAACAAGTTAGAGTGCTATATTCGGCTGTGCCGAATCTTTGATACCCTCCACCGACACTTCGAATGTTTTAGGACTAATATCTGTATGATGTCTATTTATTATTATAATCTTTGTAAAAACAGACATCTGCATTAAAATTTGTTGCGGTTTAGACCTACATAAAATTATTGATCGACAATCAGAATCAATTTTAAAAAAGTTTGAGTAGAATATCAGTTTAAGATGAACTTAAATGATTTTCAAGAGAACAAATTATATAAAAGCCATGGTAAGCTATGAACTAACCAATCATCCCAAATTCTGCAGAACGATTTCTGGTATTAAAAAACATAAATTTCAATACAGCGGTGCAATTAGTTAAACCGTTTGCAGTAAATTTCAGAAGGCTGCTAAAATGGAATCTAAGGAAAATTATGGACCGTATATCACAAAATTGCATTTTCTGGCCATACGAAGCTAAACTGGAAGAAAGTTTACCGCGTATTTAATTATTTTACCAGAGTGGGCTTTATATGAGGCCTATGGTAAGTTATGCACCGATCTTCACCAAATTTCACAGTGTCATTTCTAGTTCTATAAAACTGTGATGTATCAAATTTTGTTATGATAGCGTTAGTTTTTACGTTTTTAGGCGTACTAATCTGTTTTCCGGGAGTAAGGTTTATATGGGGCCTAGGGTAAATTATGAACTGATCTTCACGAAATTTCACAGTCTTATTTCTAGTCCTGTAAAACTTATATGTTCAAAATTTTGTTATGATAGCATTATTTTTTACGTATTTAGGCGTACTAAGCTCTTTTCCGGGCGTAAGGTTTATATGGGGCCTATGGTAAATTATGGACCGATCTTCACGAAATTTCACAGTCTTATTTTTAGTTCTAAAAAATTTTGATGTACCAAATTTTGTTATGATAGCATTATTGTTTACGGATTTAGGCGTACTAAACTGTTTTCTGGAAGTAGGTTTTATATGGGGCATATGGTAAATTATGGACCGATCTTCACGAAACTTATTAGTTTCATTTCTAGTCCTATTTAACTGTGACGTGCCAAAATTTGTTATGATAGCATTGTTAGTTAGGGTTTTAGGCTTACTATACTGTTTTCCGGGAGTAGGGCTTATATGGGGCCTAGGGTAAATCATGGACGTATCTTCAAGAAATTTTACAGCGTGATTTCCAGTTAAATAAAACGAACTATTGCGAAATCTTATATCATTCTGTGCATTTTTCCACCATTTATGTTAGTTTTTGTAACAAAATTATCAATTTTTTTTAGGTGGTGGTTCTACATTTTGATTCATAGCTCAGATCCTATTAAACCGATTTTGCTGGATTTCAATCCCAAACTGCTTAGGATAACTACAAGCAATTTCACACCAAGATTGTTTATTTCTTTTGAGTTTTTCGAAAGTGAGCGTGTTTTCAACAGACGGACAGACAGACGGACATGGCTAAATCGACTTAAAATTACTCATGGACCCAGAATATATATACTTTATAGGGTCTGAGATGAATAATAAAAAAGTTTCACAACTAATTGTGGTGGAGGGTATAAAAAAAAAAACAAAATCAACAATAAAGTTGAGATTGACTTAAGTAAACATTAAATAATATAACAAATAGAAGGTTACTTTATATTATATTCAATATTTTATATTTTATTTTATAAAGCTTTTTTGTAATAGTTCTATTCCTTCAATTTTTCAGAAATGACTTTATACAATACCAGACTATTATATTGTATTTTCTTTTTGCTGACGAAGGCCGTAGCAGGCCAGAAAATGCATTACATTCTGCTGGTGTCTAATAACACTAGTATACAAATTTTGATTTTCAAAAAGTATTTTTTAGGGTAAGTAGATTTTTTTATTTATGTTAACACACTGCATACAAAAATATCGATTATATTTTAAAATTAGTTACCATTTCTTAGAAAAAAATTTTCAAGTTTTTTGAATAAATAACAGAAATTACACCGTTCTTCTATTCGTTGGTAGAATTGCGACGTGGTTTCTTCGCTGCCCTATTGTAGTGTGCTTCTGGAGCATCTCGATAAATAGTCCAGCAATAATCCGCTAACATTGAAACGTTCCACTTGCCCTGATATCGTTTTTCCATGTTAGCGATGTCCTGGTAGAAGCGTTCCCCGTGTTCGGCGCTAAAGGCCCCACAGTTATCCGGAAAAAAGTCCAAATGAGATTGTTAAAAGTGGATTTTCAGGGACATGTTACAACCCAGTTAATGGCAAGATAATAACATATTTTCAATAAGTTCCGCGTAGTTGTCACTCCTCTTATTTCCCAAGAAGTTTTTTGTCACAAGGCGGAAATTGTCCCAGGCTTTTTTTTTCTTTACCTTCCAAAATAGAGTCGAAGTGTTTATCTTTAAATAAATTTTTTATTTGGGGACCAACGAATCTACCCTCTTTAATCTTAGCCTCACTTAATCTTGGAAATTTCTGGCGAAGGTATTGAAAAGCAGTTCCATTTTTGTTCATTGCTTTTACGAAATTTTTCATAAGCCCTAGTTTTATGTGCAGTGGTGGAAGTAACACTTTTTGTCGGTCAACTAAAGGGTTATTTTGAACATTTTTTTTACCAGGCTGCAATGACTGACCTTGCTGCTTCCTGTCACGACTATCCCATTCGCAAAGAAAGCAACAAAATTTCGTGTAGCCTAATTGTAATCCAAGTAGAATAGCTATGACTTTTAAATCTCCGCAAATTTTCCATTGGTGTTCATCATATTTTATCTCCTGCAAGATAGCTTTCATATTATCATAAGATTCTTTCATATGGACTGTATAACCAATAGGAATCGATGGTAAGATATTATGGTTATGTTACAACACAGCTTTTAAACTTAATTAAGAGTCATCTATAAAAAGTCACCATTCGTCCCGTTTATATGTAAAGTTAAGAGATTCCATCAAACCCTGGATATCTTTACAAAAAACTAAACTTTCAGCCATTTCAAGAAATTCCATCAACGGTTTTTGTCTGGTACGGAAACATGTTATAACCACACCACTTTCTAAAAGGTTTCATTGTTGTAATCTCGAACCTAAAAGTTCTGCTTTATTCTTTGGCAATTCTAAGTCCCTTACAAAATCATTTAATTCAGCTTGCGTTATCATGTGTGGCTGTGATGATGCACTAGGTACCTTGTATTCTGACATTGGCGAAATTGAGGGTGAATCGCCCGTGCTTTCATCTTCGTCGTCACCGGTGTTAGGACGTTTCGGGATCTGATAAAGATTGCTGTGCGGTAAAGGACGAGTAGCCGATGGTATATTTGGATATGTTATAACACTCTTCTTTTTTTTAGAAACACCTTTCCCTTTTCCAAATATATGAGTCGTCAGGCAGAAATAACAATTACTTACGTGATTCGTCGATTCTCGCCACTGCATTGGCACTGCAAAACGAAATGATGTTTTTTTGCCATTCAGACAATTTCTTAAACCTGTAGCACATGGATTGCAGCAGAAATGTGGAACCCAGCTTTTATCTTAGTGTTTGATGTTTTCGTTTAAGTAGTAATAATAGGCTTTTTTATTATAGGCGATATACAACACATTTGTTTACTAAATATAACCTCAACGCAAATATAACAAAAATTGTCGGGATTATTAACACATTTTCGAGACATTTTGCTATCAAATTATTATACTTCTTACTTTTATCGCTTAATTATAGAGAAAAGATCACTAAAACGCCATATTTTGGATATTTGATACCAACTAACTAAGTAAATATCAACACTATGAAGTTAAATGTGGGTACTTTCGACAAATTCGAAAGATATCAGGGATCGTAAAAACTGAAACTAATAAATGAATTTTACTTATCAATTATTTATTTCGGATACTTTTCCTTGTATGTTAGTGTAATTGTAAATTTTTCTGTACATACAATATACCTCATTGCTGTCCAAAGGAAAGCTAAGGTAAAATGTAATAAGGAAATAGTCTGCTAGTGTATAAAGTCATTTCTGAAAAATCGAAGCAATAGGCCTATTACAAAAAAGCTTTATAAAATAAATAACTGAAATTTTTCTCATAGAATAAATTCGAAAAATGAAAAATGTTGAACATAAATAATATATTTAAGAAGCAATAAACATAAGCCTTTGGAAACGAGGTCCTAATTACCTAGAAATCAGGAAAAATATTTTTACTATTTCACCAAATTTTGAAAGATCTATTAACCCTGATCACAAAGATATTTTTCGTCAGCTCATAATTGGTTTAACCTACCGACCATTAAAAAAAAAAAAAAAATAGATATGATATATATATATATATATTTTTTTTTTTGGTAGTTACACCCTTTTTAAATCTAAAATCTGTTTCGTGAAATTTTTTGTGATTTTGTTCCATATCATTTATTTTAAGATTTTTAAGTATTGGTTTGCTCTACACGCCACTATTTGTCGATTGCATTATATAGAAACGTACAAAATACATTTCACTCTTGCTTTCACTATAGGTTTAACCTACCGACCATTTAAAAAAAATTAACTAGGTATGATGTATATATTTTTTTGGTACACCTTTTCTAAATCCAAAACCTGTTTCGCGAAATTTTTTGTGGTTTCTGAGATGTTAAGCATTAGTTTTGCTCCATATCATTTATTTTAAAGTTTTTTAAGTATTGGTTTGCTCTTCACGGCACTATTTGGCGATCGCACCAAATTATTTATAAAGAAACGTGCAAAATATATTTAACTCTTGCTTTAATTTATAGCCGCAAGAAAAAAAAAAGTAGTTGAAGCAAAAGCATCGTCGAATCAGTAGGTCTACCCAAAACGCCTGCTGATTTTTTGTAGAGTTTTGTAGATTTCTTTTAATTGGACCATGAGCAAAAACAAAATAAAATTACAACAAGAAAAAAAACAGTTTTTAAAATAACCAAATATTTGGCAAAGTACCACGGAGGGGCCAAGAATGTTTTAGTAATGAAAAAAGCTGTCTTCCGTTTTGCGAAAAAAAATCTCACGAAGGGAAGTAAATTCCTAAAACCTCCCAAGAAATTTTGAACCGCGATGAATTTTAAACAGAAAATAGCATTTAAGTGATACGTGTAGGAATATATATATCAGGTGTATATTTTTTTAAAATTTCCGTGAGGTAAAATGGTTGCTTTCAAACTTCTACCCGATCTCTGCGTGAACTTTTTTAACAATCCGAAAAAATTATCATATTTTTTATTAATAATTTTTATGGCCATTTTCTCATTCCCAACGAAAAACTGCACATTAAAGAAATTTGATTTTCTCAATGTCGCATTTGCTTCGATTTTATCGCAAAGCTAACCGGTAATCATCCGCCAATTATTTATTTTTCTTTTATTTGCCGTACAGATATATTCAATCAGCTGACTCCCAACTTTTACATGTATTTTGAGAGGTGTTGCCAACTGAAAACAATGTTTTTTGTCGGTATATTGAGAAACCCAAAATTGTTAACGGACAGTTTATCATTCCAATAAATTTATGTTGACAGTTTGTCGATACATTGAGTCACGACTATACTTTGCCGTTTTTGATATTCGCAAAGAGTGTGAAAAAGTTATAGCCCTAATAATCACGTGTTTATAAATACTAAAATTTATTAAAAACATTAAAATGGAACAGATTTTGTAAAATAAACCGAATAAATTAAAAAAAATCTTCAATGTTGATTTTTTATAAAATTGTTATTTGTCTTTGTGGCAATCAGAACCTTTGTGCAATATTTCACAAAATTATCTCCAAATTTGCGACCTCTGCGCACAAGGTTTACAAAGCCAGCGAGCCAGATGCACGGACATCGTTAATTCGACTCAGAAAGTGAATGTGAACCGATCGGTATACTAAGAGGTGGGTATAGAACCAATATTTAATGCTGCTACAAACATAAGCACAAATGCATAATACCCTCTCCACTATTGGGGTGTGGGTATTAATAGATAATCAATAACAGCAAATTTCTATTCACCAATACCACTATAGACTGGTAGCCGCCGCAGTGGCGCAAGCGGTAGAAAGAATTCTGATAATTGGAATAAGGTTATTCTAGAAATATGTTAATTCGATCCGAGTTCTACTCCCTAGTATTAACAATAGTAGTGATTAAAACAAATGTACCTGCAATTGCATTGCCAATTTAATTTAAATGAATTTAATGATGAATTTGGACCACGTCTAGTAGATAATCTCTGGAGGTGCTGATTGACACTCACTTTCCGGGCAACTCATATATCGATGGTTTTCTTCCGCAACCACGTAACTCGATTTTTTCCGATTTTTGTTTTTACCGGAAAAGTAATCAGTAAATACCGCCTTACAATTTTGCAATTTTTTGTTTGGCGGAATATCGGAATTTTTCCGGATACTTGGATTATAAAAGAATATGTAGCAAAAAGTTTCAAATATTTGGTAAAAAAAAAAGTATTTTGTCTCTCCTGAAAAGTAGTTGTTTTTGAGTTACGAGGTTGCGGCAGAAAACCATCGATAAGAGGATTGTTGACTTGCTTGTCCTACTCTGGATCATAAGGAGTTTTGACCCATACAAATCTCGTGATCCGAATGGCATCATATCTGCCGAACTACAGACGGAATCGAACATTACAACTCCGCAGCTAATGGATCTCTTAAAGGCATGTCTCATAAGAGAGTTGCATTTATTCTTAAAGCGGGAAAAAGGTCTTACACAACAACCAAGGACTTTCGACGGATTAGTGTGGGTAAGTTCCAAAACGTTTGTGCACACCAACTACACAAAAGTCTTGCATTCTAAAATGCAACCGTGTAGAATTTTACAATGTTATCTGTTCATCAGTGCAAAAAAAAAAAATTAAAGATGAGTACACCATAATCAAACTATGAAACATTTTTGACTTTGATTGCAAAGTATTATGGAAATTGAGCCTCTAAAATCCTATTTTTGGAGAGCACTAGAAAGGAAAGTGAATCGGTTTTTTTGGATGACAAATGAGCTGAATCTGTTCTACATGATCTGGCGAGTTGGGCGGAAAAGTTGCGACGGATTTCCTTGACATTGAGACAGGTTTTCACAATTTAACCCCAGATGCGATCATGGCGGCGTTGTCATCAAGCCTTGGGAGAATAAAATCTGCTCATGCACGGTGTTTTAATATGGGAACCCATCCAAAGGGAGTTCTCTCCTGACTACTATGTAACCTGGCGTTGAATTCGGTACTTATGTCACTTGAATCCTGCGTCTGTATTGCTTGTGCTGATATAGTAGCGATCGCGGAACACCACCACTGTCGTGAACTGGCTAAGGAGGCGACTGGCAGAAATGGGATCCTTTACCTTCAACGAATTGTAGCTACGATACTACTGGCTTTCAACTGGAGGACATTTTAAGCTTCGTTAGAAATTCGGGCTAGTTCTAGTAGAGCTCCATAGCTCTAAGTGCGTCTGATGAGTTTTGACTACCGTTTCCAACTAACATAACTTAATGATAACTTCCCTATAAAATATACAATAGACACTTTTAAATCCCTGCTCCTTGTATAACAGTGTGAAAATCACAATTTTCTAGCCTTATAGAATTACCAACTAACTTGTACAAGGCAAAACAAAAAAAGTCTGAAACAACAAAAAAAAAGAAAATTTTAGAAAGTTTAAAATAAAATTTATGAGTTTTCAACGACACGTGTTGAAAATTGCCAAAAAAACAAAATACGATTAACTAACAACATTATTGAACTAAATTTCGCAAAAAGGATATAAAAATAATAAAACGAAAACGGTAAAAAAAAACATTTCGTATTGAAGAAAATGAAAACTCATTTCGAATTATAAAAGCCCTTCAAAAAAACGATGTTAATATCGTAAAAACATTTTTAATTTCATTTTAAGGAAACAATAAAAATTAACGGTTTCTTTTCCATTTGTAATTTATTTACGAAGCGAAAATCAGAGATTGTCCTTATGAATATTAAAATCAGCTAAAAAAAATTTTTTGTAAGTCCCATAAAAATTCTTATGAGCCAAACATTTGGGAATATTGATAAAGTGTGCTGAAGCATGTACTTGTTCGTTGTCCCTACACTCTCATTACTTGCATTACAAATTCAAGCCAATTTCCTTGTCGCCTGACACTTGTTTCTTGTTTACTATTTAATTCTTGTACAAATTTTATTGTCTAGTTTCATGTTAAAATTCAGTTCCTCTTTACACCTGACAAATTTTAAACATCAACACCTTTATATCATTTTGGGTCAATTGTAAATTATCAATTCTCTTCGTTTCTACTCGTTATTTTGTTTTTATTTGTTTTACAGATTTACTTCCGGAAGTTGGGAAGTACAACTTAATTTTGGGTTTCTGTGTGTTGACGTTCGATAATCCGACATTTACAATGCTGTGATTGACGATCGTACAACGTGGGCGACTTTGATTTTTAGTTTTAACTGGTGAGAAAATTTTCATGAAGAGAGAAAAACTAAGATCGTTGATTTTCTTTGCATTGTTACAACTATCTTTTGTTGTTATAATCTGTATTATTAAAGAAGTCAGAGTATTTGATTATTGTTTGAAAAAAAATTGTTGGACATTATGTTACAACAAAAAAATGTCAAAATATTCTAGCTGGCATGTTAAATAGAATCAATTTAAAAGAAAAGATATGAGGCAATTCACAGTGTTATATTGTATCGTTTTGGTTGTATTTGCTATAATTTTATGACGGTTTTCAAAATTTAATTTTATTTTTATACCCCCACAAAAATAGTATGCGTTTGTGCTGATTGAGGTGTTACAAACGTAAACCTTGTGCGCAAAGTAGAGATCGCAAATAAGGAGATACTTTGATGAAGTTTAATAGCTTCATATAGCCCCAATGCAAGCTTATTTCCGGATTAAAACAAAATTTGGTCCTAACGGTAGTCAAATGCAATCTTAATCAAAGATAAATATCGACTTGCGCTAAAAGTTTTACTCGTGGTCAGGACAATCCTTTGGTATGATTTCCGCCTCCGTTGATCTGCGCCACGTTAGCTTGGTACGTCCCCTCTGGCTCGTACCCTGTGGGTTCCATTAGACGCTCCTCTTAGCGATGTCACCTAGATGTCCGACTTTGCCAGTCTATGGCCATTATAAGTTAAAATTTTTTTTAAAAATAGTTTTGTTGGTGGTCACCACATTGAAACATTTTGTCATTTTGAATGTATAATTCGGTAGAACTATATGTTTGCACCTTGTTTACAAGCTGGAGATATCTAACCTCGGCTGCTTTTTGCAATATGCTAGGAGCCTTTGGTGAATAGCAACATCACCTATGGATGATCAGCCCTCGAGCTGACCCTTTCAGAATCTCCCTTCTTTCGAAGTTGGGTCTAAAGCTAGGAAAATTCAGGGCACCGCGTTTTCTCTTTTACTAAGTACTTGTGCACACACATGGAAGAGAAGTTATCAATGTTATCAACAACATATGTACACTCATAAAATTATTACAGTAACTGATTGTAGGTTATTAAATTCGTTTTCGGTACTGTTAAAATTGAATAAAAATGTAGTTATTTTACGAATAAATTTATTTTTCAACATTTATGTTTGTTATTAAAAAAACAAACTACCAAAAAATAATGTTTTCCGTATTTTTTTTTTGTTAATTTGTTTGATTTTTATCGGTTAAAATATATTTTTTAAAAGTAAAAACTATTCAATTTTAACGAATATGATGTTCAATAAATAAAAAACTTAGAAATTACTGAAAAAATCATTTGTTTTAAATGAAATGTAAATGATCCGTTTTTTAAATGAATTTTAATTTGTTTCAAATGAATTTTCGTTTGAATTTAACTACATAATATTTTGAGTGTAGAATTCACACAACGCAAAATGTAATTGTATAGGTTGCCTATAGCTGGTTGCACAGAAACCATCACTTGACCACCGGTGGGGCCTCAGTCAATAGCAAGTCTGGTGCATGCCATCATGCTCTACTGACTCCAGTGTTACTAGATAGGACCTCTAGGCAGCCGAGATCTCAGGAGTTTTTTAAATTTTCCATTCTGCCGAATTTGAGATCAAGGTGCACCCGATTTTCTCTGAGGACGTAACAAGGGAAGGAGGAATATCCTTTTAATGTTTCCCTACACACCCCTAGGAGGAAGTGAAAGGGTTTATACAAGTTTATCATTCCGTTTGTAATTTCTACAGTATTGATCTTAGCTTCCATAGAAAAATATCCCTGCGGGAAATTTGTGTCAATTGTTTCAACAGACCGATCCTGGGATTTGTGAAAATAGAACAAGTACAAAGAAAAGCACTCATGACCAGTAAAAGGAGAACGAATCATTTAACTGGTATATGAAGAACAAAAAGGTAGAAATATTAATGAGTTACTGTACAGTCTTCACCGGTGGTGTGAAAGATTTTTTTGGGACTTTCCAAAATTTGGTTCATAGATTTAGTTCTAGGACTTGTTTTATTTAAATAATACTACAATTGCAATAACTAGCACTTAACACGTTCATTGCGAATAGATGTATGACTTAACAAATGGTGGCTGTTAGATATCAATTTACCCCCTCCCATGACAACCCGATGAAAAAGTGATAGGTCCCATTCATAGAAAGCGTTAGAGCTTCAACCGGTCTCTACCACCAAAGACCTATAACGGGACTACTTTGGTGTCAGTTTCCTCGCCTTTAGGGATACTCCCAATAAAAAAATTAATCATTTTGCAAAGCAGTAATGGTACATTTAAAACAATTAGCGCACAATTATGCGCTACGCAAATAAGACAAGCAGAGGTACAGTAAAGTAAGTGAATAAACTCTAAACAGCTTTTATAAAAAAATAACAATTCAATTTCCACGGCATTCCCTTAAAGGGAGAATTCTAAAAAAAAAAATTGTAACAAAACATTCAGGGGGTAAAGCTGATAGTTACACCCAACAATTCTTATATGCGCTAAATAAAGCGCTTTTGAAAAAATCGAAATCGCTAAATCGGTAAAAAAAAATAAAGAAAATGTTGGTACATAACATAAAAAGTATTAAAAATATTAGTTATAATGATGAAGAACAAACTTTTTGTAGAGTGTTAAAAACAGGAAAGGGCATTCTATAAAAAATTAAGTTTTTTAAGTACTCTGCCTACCTGTAATAAATATTTTTTGTTTGTTTATAAAAACTTGGTTTTGTTTTTATATGTTTACCCCTTTTTTCTGGAAAATCCCCTTTTTGGTGACCCTTTTTGAAAATTTCCAACGGTAACCCAGGCTGCATTACGTTAGGTGAATGATATAAAAGATTCGTCGTGGCCGAATAAAGCACTCTTACTTGTTTTAAATAGTCTTTCTTAAATAATGTCTGTAGTAAAATATTTCTTTTATTTGACGTGCATACATTTTCTTAATTTTCTGCGGAAATATTTAAAAGCAGGTCGCTCAATACCAGTTTTAGCACAGAGAATGCTCTTTCTACTATAACCTGTGTTGCAGGAACACAATGTAAAATTTGTGCCAATTTTTATTGGTACGGATGATGCATTTTTTTTACCTTCCAGACCTCAATAGAGGTTTATTAATCGAAAAGAGCCTTGAAGGAAAAATTATCGATTTCAGAGAAGGCTTTCGTTTGCTTTCCCATGCCAGGTGACTAGATAACACTGCTTGACAAGTGTATATGATCTATACAGTGGGAAGCGTTAATTGGCAATTTGCATTAAATGAGATTTATTTGCTGACGGGGGAAACAAAACTCCTCACATTAGTTTTAGTTTATGACAGCTAGATAAAACTCTCTTTTAAAGAGTTTCATCCGCCTTTTTACTTTTGCGTTGCAAAATTACAGTTTTAGATAGTTTATTTTTTAAATTCACAAACTAAGAACTTTTTTAATATCACTTATAACCGTTACGGTACCTGTTTTTAAACAAAAATTTATACATTGATATAAATTTGTGGACAGCCGAAAGAATTGTACGGATGACAAGTGAATATAAAATGCGACGAAAAGAAAACTGTCAAATAAACACATGCGATGAATTTTAACTTTTTTATGTATTATTTTTATTAAGATATTTAATAACTTTAGTTTTTCTATCCTTATCTAAATTATAAATCAACAATAACAGGATTCAAGTGTATTTATAATTTATTTTGAATTTTTTTAAATGTCTAACTAAGAAAAAAGGAAGCTGTACAACTATAAAATTTAAAATATGGTCGATTCTAACGGAAACAGACTTTTACTGTCTGTCAATTTTTATATATCTTACCAACAAATATAAATTGTCCCTTTCATTAATATTGATTGTCCTTGTAGCACCAGAAAAAGAGAAAATGTTAATAAAATCATGTGCTAAAACAAGCTGTTCGCTCGTATTGATGGAAAATAAAAACATTTGTCATTGTTGTCTGTCCCAGCAGCAGCAAAAAAAAGTACGAGGAACGAGAACAAGACCACCCGTTGTTACATTTTTTTTTTTAAGAAATTCAATAAGAAAACCAACATCCTGACTGGTTTAGAAGCGTGGGTCTCCCGATGGTGGTCTCTGCTCTCTACTGATTTCAATATTTGAAAAATTTTTCTCACAAAATAACAAAGTTGTTTCTTTCGTATTTCTTTTTAAATTAATACTCCAATTCTTATAAATAAATAAATTGGTTGAAAATATAAAAAAAAAAACAAACAAACATTGACAATATAATGAACATTGTTTTGATATCCTTTTTTATGCTAAATGGCTGATGTCCTTTTTTCCGTTTCTTAAGTGTATTTGTATGTGTTTAATACATAAATATCTTGGATGTTATTTTATATTTTGTTGGCATTTAATAGAGAATAAATAAGAGTATGTATGTGTGTGTGCGTGTAAAAGAATCTTGACTTGAGTATCTCCTCTTTAACTTAAATAAGGATGAGTAAATACAATCATCATCATTTATCATTTGCCATATTGTTTCAATTCAGTTTCAATTCAAAAGATTAACATCGATATCGAACTTATTTTTCGCTTCATTGTACATTATAGATGTATTAGTTTAGTACAGTGTGCGTAAAAGTGTACACACTATGGGACTTAGGGGAACAGTAGATTTGGTTTTGTGCGTAAACATATTTACTTTGTATGTATTTGTTTTGCCAACTATCCCTGTAATAAATTTTACTTCGATTTATTTTTCAAAAGGATGAACACGTTTGTCCTTTTTGTTGTTTTGTGTGTCATTTAATTTTGCTGAACGATTTCGTTTATAAAACGGAAACCTCTAATCTGACCATGTTGTTTAACGCATTGCCATTATTAGATTTTTTTTCTTTTATGTATCATTTCTCTTTTTTTTGCTGTACTATAAAGTAGCAATTTAGGGATGGAAATTGATTAAGTCTGAAGTATTTGTCTATTAAAAAAGAGATTTGGTTTGAATGTTGTTTAAATAGAAACTAGTTATATTTTATTATTTTATTTTTAACAAAAAAAGCAGGGACCGAAACAATTATGACATTTATTATAAATAATTAAATTATATATAAGGGGGATTCACAAGGTGTCATAAAGTCATAAGTCTTAAAATAATAACATAAAACATCATCAACGGCGACGGCTACAAAAACTAATGCGGCTCGGCTCATCCGCTCAGCGCAGGTCTCTTCTTATTAATTACGACAGCACAATGAACATATCAAGCAAAGTTCTAATTATTTAAGACTTTTTTTGTTTACAATGCATTGTAAAATGTTACAACATTATGACAATATAACATGATAGCACACCTTATGAATACCCCCATTATATTCCATATTTTTTTTTTTTTTTTGTTAAAAATAAAGGCTAGTTTACACTATTATACTTTGTGTAAATACATGCCAAAAACTCAAGTAATATGTTAAAGTCTAATAGTGTGAATGCATGTGTGATGAAAATGACATTATGAAAAACAGTTTGATATCCCATACGACTTCATCGTTTTTTGAAAAATTTCCAAACAATAATACTTTTATATATATAATAATACTTTTCATTGGATCAGGGTTGCATATTATTTCATGTGTGAGTATTTATACTTCGTGTGCTAGTGTGAACACAAACTGTTATGTTAAATTAGATTTTTTAACATGCGCAAAATTAAATTTCTATCTCGTAAAATAGTGTAAACTCGCCTAAATTACATATTAGCTTTTGATCTTTATTTTTGTTTTTTTTGGCAGAAACAAAACGGGTACGTTCGTAAACGCATTTTGTCGCTTACGCATACTCACTAATTGCAGTCGTAATGCTGATGTTTTTATTCTGCACAATTGCTGTGCAAAGCTTAAAATGTTGTCAACAGTAGCGATGACAAATTTTATTAAAAATATTGAACGAAAAGTGACAGTTTTCTTATAAATTACAAGAAAAAGCATTAAAAAGAAAAACCAAACGATTTCTTTTATGTCAAAAGTTATGGCATCAAAAAATTAACAGATGCAATAATTGCCAAAATTTGCTGCAGAGTTGCGGCTTCACTGCATAAAAAACTTTTGACATATGAGAGTGATGCCAAGTTTCTTATAAGTGATGCTTTTACAAGCATTAAACTTTACTAATGTTTACTAATAAACTTTGTTTATCTGATATTTTCTTCCTCCTGCTTCATTATTTGAAAATGCAAAAATAATAATTATTTTCGAGTCTTGATCAAAAGTGTTATAAAATTGGTTATATTTTCAGTTAAGATCCTTTAGTTATTATAAGTCCACAGGGAATTTAGTTTCTATTGAAAATAACAATATTTTTCACAATAAAGCAATCGGACAGCTCTGGAAAAGATTTCAAAGGATACCTGTCTTGTGTCAACCACTGAGCGACAAGCAATGTGTTTATAATTCCGCCCCTAGTGTGAGAGCGACCAGGTAGCAATTTGAGTGCAAACTCCCCTTGTTAAGAAGCTGGTGCTATCGAACCTCTGATGCTAGCAGCATCTGTTGAGTAGCAACAGCAACTATGAATAATCCTCCCTCAGGCTGAACTCTAATGCTGAAAAATCATCCCTTTAGTGGAATTTTAAGGAAACCCCTTTCCATGACTTTGGGTAGTAAACCACAACCACCACGTGATCTTCGAAAGTATCTTTTTAAAGGAAAATTAAAACTTCCGCAAAGATAACCTTCCTGAAAAACCGAAATCATTTCCCGCATGCAACATACTAACGGAGGCCTTAACCAATTGTCTGGGCGATGCCGTGCCACTAGGAGCCATTTACTTCGGAGCCATTCAATTCAGCTGCGATCGCAAAAATCTGTAAATGTAAATCTCCTAAAATCTGTAAATTTTGGCTTTTTGCCAAATCGTAGGTATAGACTGCACCCAATTTCCTTAGAGGATGTATCAGCAGAAGGCGAAATGTCCTTAAGTTGATCCTTACAACCCCTTGTGAGATAGCAACCTGGCAATATACACGAAGAACCCGATTGGATAAGTCATTAAAAAAATCGGCAGCCTAATAGTTTGTCTAAAACAGGAATTTACACACATTCCACTTAAATAACTGCAGAAGCTTTTAAGACGCATCTCTATAAACATTTAGTCCGTGCTAAGGGGTATTAATTTTCGGGCAATGTACAAATACACTTAACGCAATAAAGTGCCCATAATCAGAGAATATTTTGATATCTATAAAGTAAAGGCCTGTTTGCTTCAATCTACTTCACAATCAAACACACAACAAAATGCAAATGTGTGTACATACAAAACATTTGTGTACAACAGATGCTATGCCGTGCTGTTCGTCACACAATTTAAAGAGCGTTGCAAGAGCATAATAATTCAAAGAAATGCACTCCAGGCTGTACTTGTTTTTTGTTCAACACTTTTCAATGCAATAAACATTTTTGCATATTCTCCTTGTATTTAAAAATTATTTTAATGTTTACTTGTCTTTCGTGTGAAGCATATAAAGAATTTTTGATCAGCGTTGCCACAACCAAAAAAAGATTGTAACCAAAATGTAAAAATAAAGAACCCAAAAGCGAAAAAAGTAACCAAAACAATATAAAAAAATATGTCATAAACCGCTTGACCGATTTTTACAAAGTTTTGACAGTATATTACCGGTCTGAATTGAACAATCAAAAAATTTTGAAAATTTTTAGTGGACGTGACATCTCCTATAAAAAGTTAAAACTTATTTTGGTCTATTTTAGGAACATTATGAGCAAGAGCTTTCAACCTTTTTATATAAAGAGCTCTTACAAGTAAAAATTTTCAAGTCTTGCTATGTTATTATCAGGGAAACCAGAAACATGCTCTAAAAAACGCGTTTGAAAAAACTGGAATATAAACCCAGAAAATGTTAAGAATATGCCCTAAAAAATAAAAAATTGCTCATTTAAAGCAAAATATTTAACAATTTAATAACAAAATGTAAAAAAAAAACCTAAAAAGAGATCTAATTCAGAAAGAAGTTTTTATGGGGAATAGTAAAATTATAGACCGATTCTCCATATACAAACCAGGCTGACGGAAAGATGGACATCGTTACATCACTTTTAAAAGTGAGTCTGCATCGATCGTTATACTAACATATTGATCTAGCTTTCTATGTTCATCGCATAACATTTATCTTTAATGACAACCTGCTTTGTCTTACAATTTTAGAGTAAAAATCAAATGTAGATTTTTTTTTAGAATTTTTTTGCGAATTGAATTGAAAAAAAAGGAAAAAATTTTTTTGCTGCAAAAGCTCTTGTAGGCATCTAAAAAATTAAACATGAATCAAAATATGCCTTTAAAAGGCAAAATATACGCTATAAACTTAAAAAATGCTGCAAAAATGCTCGTTTAACTACATTATGCACAAAAATGTTGCAAACGCTAAAATATGCAAAAAGATGCACTAACAAATCGATGCCAAAATTCGTAACAGGGTCTAAAACGGCTAAATATATTATTTTTGCCTTCATTGGTCTCACAAGGAAAAACATGCAATTGCATATTTATGGTTTCCCTTGTTATTATGCTCTCAAAGTGTAAAATTGACCTAAATTATGCGGTAGATTTTTTAATATAGATGCTTTTTGCCCGGTGGAAATATAATCATATTAAACCGGATGGGAAGGTAGCAGATAATGGCCGTCTACAATTCAAAGTATATACCATATATGGTTAATTTGATAGTCTGTTAAAGTTTAAGCTTCTAATCAAGTAATTTTTAAGTAGACAAAAAATGTATTGGTTTTGGATGCGCAAATACCACCCACCACTTTAAGGGTCAAATAAGCGGAGCGGGTAATTCTTGTTCCCAAAAAACTAAAAATTGGTTATTTTTGTGTTGCAAAAAAGTAAACAAAATGGAAAAAAGTACACAAGCACACATTGGAAAAAAATAACCCATTTTGGTTAAAAGTAACCAATTTTGGTTAAAAGTAACCAAAACGGCAACGCTGTTTGTGATGTTTACTTGTGCGTCGTATGCAGTGTTGTCAGTGGATTTTTTGAAAAAATACCTACACATGCTGAAAAAATCCGATTTTACCCTACACGTTAAAAAATTTCCCCTATAACAATCCCTACTCATTATTGTCAATAAAATAGAAGAGAAAACTTAGTATTGTGGTTATTTTGTTGAACTATATATGGTTTTTAATCCAAATTTTTAATATTTTAATTAGGCTTAAGTTCATGAAATTTAATTTTCATTAAATTATTCTTATGAAGAAAGGAATTTTACAACATGAAAATTAATTAAAATTGTTATTGATAATCTTTCATTCTTGACGTGGCACATTAGTAATAAAAAATATATTTTGTTCAAATATGATATGAAAGCTTTGACAAAAAATTAGTTTAAAAGTTAAAAAAAAAAGAATACATATCGCACTTGTTCAACAATTCTGTATTAACTCAAAATTTTAAAATTTTCAGTAGAAGCAAAACAAATTTTAATGAAATATGAAAGGCATATGAAAAAGTATTTTTAAACCAGCCATTTCTTTACCAAAAGGTAGACAAAATAGCTCGATATTTTTGCAGTGGGTAGATATGAACAATACCTGTCGATTATTTCGAAATACAGTGCACTCGCGATATTATGAACTAATTAAAACAAAGCCAGTTCACTTTTGCAAGATTGTTAATATTTGCGAATGGCAAAAGTAAAAGTTTCTAATGTAAAAGTTTTTTTTATTTACTGTTCATTGGCTTTAAAAAACTGTTGATTTTTAAAAAAGAAAAGCAAACTTAAAGCTTTGCGAAAAAGCCTGTGATTTTCTTTCGTTTAATCAGTTTAAAAACGCCACGCTCTATTAAAAATCTCCTGATATTTGCCGTATCTGCCAACAGTGATCTTTTTGTATCTCATTTTCAAAAAACATTCGGTGCATGCCTTTTTTTTTTTTTTTGTATGTAAAACATTTTGATTAACAACTGAAGACAATTGAAGCACAGCCGCGAATAACGTTTTAAGTTACAAAATAATAATTTTTCAGGAGAGCAAAAAAACGTTTTTAGACAGGCAGCATTATTTGTTTTAAAAAATTTTTTTTTTTCTATTATTAAAAATAATGACAATAGAAACTTTTATGCAAAATGCTTTTAAAACATTATCCCACACTGCAAAACCATTTCGATTTCATCATATTGTTAGTAACTTGCAATGTTCTTCCACTGGCTGACACTTTGTATGCCATTTTGAAGGCGTTAAGGTGCATAGTTTTGGTTGATTTGATGTTTAAACTGTGTAAGAGATTAAGGCCAACGGTTATCTGCAAAAAACCAGTTTTTGCAAAATATGGCGTTTACAACGTTATTCGCGGCTGTGCTTCAATTGTAAAGCTATAGTTAGGGAAATCCCCAGTTTATTATACAGTTGAATAAAAATTGATTTTTATATAACACTGTGTAGGTAGATAAAAACCGTTTAAAATACAACTATAAGTTGTTCATATTTTAAAGCGTTTGCACAAGTTCATATTTTAGAGTAGTCAATGGAAGAAAATAAGTGTTCATATTTTGGGGTGTTCATATATTAGGGTGTTCATATTATCGCGAGTGCACTGTAGTGAAAAACTAAAAATTTTATACAGTATTGAAACATTAATTTTAGCATAATTTTAAAAACTTTGTATAAAATATAAAGAAATGAAAAAAGTGAAAATGTAGTTCCATTGAAAAACGGTTAAACTTTAACCAACAGCAAAAACATTTCCGTGTTTTCCAATTGTGTTTTTGTTATTTGACTTTAAAAAACAGTGCTCGATTTTTCGAACACTGGCCACTATTAAGCACTTTTGTTTTTTCTCTGAAAGGCTAACTGAATCATCGCATATTACCATTTTTCACGCATTTGAATAAACGGAAAAAATGTATTCTGTTTTTTCTGAACAATAAAAAGCTTGTGAACAATCAGCGTTCTGTGAGTAATGTTTTTCGTGCGATTCGAGGAACTTACGGTGCGCATAATCGGCCTACTACAGCTTAGGAATGGGCAAATTGAAAAAATATATCGATATATATCGAATCGATATTTTTTAAGAGTATCGATACTTATTATTTCAAAAATATCGATGTATCGATATATCGAACGTATTACCAAATTAAAAAATTATATATATATGCACAAATCTTATTGTTATTCCAAATATAAATAGGCACATATATTGTTCCAACACTGCATAAAATAAATCTTTTCAAGTTCGTTTGACTTAACGGTTTTAATTAGAAATCTGCAAGGTGAAAACCCCGCTTCTTTCTTAATTCTTCTTCTAATACATGCAGTCTAAAACTGACATGAAATGCTTAATATTAACACTAATATGATGTTAGTGTTAAGTATAGACTCATCATGTTAGAGGGTTTCTCATGTTATAACACGGTTGTTAATGCAAATGCTTTAGCAACGCTTTTAAAACCATGTTGTAACAGCAAAACATGTCAGTTGTAGACGGGGAGCTATAGATCTTCATATTAGTTTAAAAAAACATACGATGCTTGCAGTGATGCCAAATGTTTAAGTACGTATTGTTTGAAAAACGGCTAAAATTTTGAGTTTTTAATGAAAACTGATTTTAAAAAATATCGAATTCGATGGTCGGGGATTACTCCTACTAATACATTGCATTGGGTTAGAACTAGGAAAATAAGTTATGGAAAGAAGAGAAGAGGTAGAAGTGTCTGTGAACATTCGGCTTGAATTTATTTATGTTGACAGTGAGAGAGAAGACTTCAGCAGGAAGATTATTCCACATACGAACAGTCCGGCCAAAAAACCAATTCTTCCTGTAATGCTTTTACGATTGGCCGACCACAAATGGATGGGCTCTTGAGGAAAAACAAACGTACGGGTTTCGGTCTCGGCCAAGCGTATCATTCATATTCTGCAGCATAGTATCGGATACTCTTGGTCTGTAATCAAATGATAACGAATGGCAAAGGTTGCCGTCATTTGCAAAAGAGTAGATAGGGTTGGAAGTTTGAGATAGGAGGTCATTTAGAAAAATAAGAAATAGAAGAAGGAACGGAGCCTTGCGGCACCCTTGAATAAATTTTGAACTCGTTTTAACGAAACCCTATCCAAAACAACTCGTATAGTGCGACATCTGATAAAACTCAATGTAAATCGAGAGATTTATCCCCCACACCAAATGCAATAAGTTTTGACAAGAGTGCATCATACCAGACTGTCAAACGCCTTGAAAATATCTTAAGCAATTACCGTACTTTCGCCAAAATGGTAAATGGAACAGCACCAGTATAGCAACTTGAAATCAAGCGCATGGTCTCGGTGAGATCTGGTTTTAACAAGACGGCGCTACGAGCCATACATTTTGGTGAGCACTTAATTTCATGTTTCGCTGTGGTAAATTTTCCCCCTAGATCTTGCGATATCACACCTTAGACCATTTTCTCTGGGGATATGTAATGACTGGGGTCTTCAGGAATAACTCAGCTATGACTGACGCCTTGGAAGCTAACATTACTCGTGTTATTCGCGATATATGCTCGAATGAGTCGCCCGAAATTGGACCTTCCGAAGGGACTACCTCAGACGAAGTCATGGCCAACATTTCTATGATATAATTTTCATACAGTTAATGCCATAAATTATAATTCTAGCCGATAATAAAAATTTCAAGTTCACTTTCAAATTTATGTGTTTTATTTTTCATTTTATAATTGAAACTTCACGATTTATCTATTAACCATTTTTTTATTATCAATGCTCATCACGGTCCTGTGCGAGTCGGATAATCGAGGTTCAACTGTATATTTTTAATTTTAATAAATGACTTGTTCTATTTTTCTTTAATAAAATAAAATTAATTAGTTTCAGTTTATAAAAAATTTAGGTTTTCTATATTTACAATCTATAGGAGCAATAAAATAAAAATACTAAATAGTGCCCGATGTTCGATTAATCGAACACCATTTTTCTCAAAAACAAAAAATCTAAAAAAAATTTGGACTTCAGATTCGTGTTTTCTAGTCCCAAATTATCTAATAACCACCAAGTTTTATAAGGTTACTCGAAGAAAAAAATCGCTGGGACGAAATGGGTTAAGAAAATAAAGAATGCAAGGCGTATTCATACAAGGTGGTCATATTTTGAATATGTCTACAACACTGTAAACAACTTTAACGTTTTGTCAAAATAATACAACACTCTAGTAGACAATTCAAACAAATATTTCATTCTGTTTTTACCAAAAAAAATTTCATAAAACTACGTCGAGAGTGGAAAAGCCCATTTAGTAGAATCAGCTGAACTATTAACCCTATAAAAGCTTTATATCACCTTTAAAATATTAAGTGAATCTTATACATGGTACTTAGTACCAAGAATCTTCTTTACTAGCAGACCAGAAAACATTAAGACACTATGTCACCTTAAAAATCTCTATTTGAATTAGTATTTTAAAAAATTCATTATCTAAATATATAAAACGACCTAATTTTCTACACGAGTTAATCGAAATTTATTGACTTTCGTTCTATTTCAATGCCATTGTCTAGAGGACCCCACATGTCTAGCATTTCTTCTTAACAAATACCAAACTCTTAATTTCTTGTGGACACCCTTCCATTCAACTAATACTGCTTCATTTATAATAATTTTCATTTCTAAGAAATTCTTTTCAATTAAAATCGAATTGTTTAGTTTGGTTCAAATGAGACAATAACGTTTTTCCAAAAGCCATTCATTCAAAAAAAAAAAAAAAAAGTCCTTATACAGATGTTCTGTTTTCAGCCGTCAAAATATTTACTAATCAGCAATAAAAAAAATAACATTATAAATATCGAAAGTGAATAAAGAAATAAAAATAAATCGTTCATTTAAATGATCTTCTATAGAAACATAAACACAACACGAAATTCAAACAATTCAATCAATTCTTTTAAAATACATTCTTGTCGATCGATGTCCTGCTGAGTTTAGCTGACCACTGCGATTGTTTTCGATTTATTTATTTTTTTTTTTTTTTTGGGAAGAAATTAAGAAAACGGAGGACTTTAGAAAAATGTGTAACAAAAGGTGTTACAGTTTGTGCGTTAGAAAAAGTATTGAAAACTATTCGAATACATTTACTAAAAACTCTGATATGAGAGTGTGGTTTCGCAATTAAGTGCTAATGAAAATTGAGTTGTTCGTTATCATTCTACAGAATTAGAAGCGTTTTTATAAAAAAAATACAAGAGCAAGACGTGTGTTTGACCACCACCAAGTGTAATTTTCCCTTTTTGGTCATGGTGGTCATTTTATGGCACAAGGAAGTATAAGCACCGGTTAATTTCATGCTGTGTCTATTTATGTGTATTTAAAGGATAAATGCCATTTAAAGATGTTTCTTTTTTTTGTAATAAAATATGTATGTAGGTTTGGACATATTTTATTTTCATGGTATTTTAAAGTTCATTAGCAGAATGAAATTTGCTGCAATATGTTTAAGTATGTCAATAATGTCAAGTATGATATTGTGCCCCGGTACATCGTTAGAGGGATTGCAGGTTCGATTCCCGCCAAAGACTCTGGTCTGTTTCAGTACAACTCACGATAGGTCGATATATTAAGTAAGTATATAATTATACCCACACAACAATAGTAGAGAGTGTATTATGCTTTTGTGCTGATGTGTGTAACAAGGAAATGTTGGTTCAAGAAACACCTTTTAGTATACCGATCAAATTCTAAATCAATCGAAAGAAGGCTGGTAGTCTGCCCATTTAAAACTTATGCGAAAAGTACAGGTCACAATTTTGAAGAAAATTTGATGAAATTAGGTACATTCGCTTCGATTGTGAAGGGCATTTAAAATGGTGATAGTTGGATAGGGTATACTCTTGAATATGTGTCTGCAATTAAAAATATTTGTACAAAAACTTTTCTTAATAATAACATTTTGAAGATATTTTTGTCAGTGAATACGATTTTCCTGATACTGAAATTTGTATTGGAAATTTGGTCAAATGTGTGCGGATTGGAACATTATTTGAGGTAATAATTAAGATTGCATAAAACATTATTGTACTAAATACGAACTGAATATTAACATAGTGAAAATGACGATATGCCTCTATTCCAGTTTAATATATGTATGGCTACACCCAGAGGAAAAACATTTTTCAATATGGTTAATTAAACAATATTTTTGTCACCGGTTACTATTATATGGTTGAATAGTCATCCAACAAGATTATTATGTTGCTTCCGAACACGTTATGATTAATAACAACTAAAATTTGTTTAACACTTATCATAACATTGTTGTTTTTCAACCATATCATGTTGCTCTTAGAAAAGCGGAAAATACTATTATTAAATTTAAAGACAAATTGTTACCATATTGAACGATAACATGTTTTCAGGCAATCATGGTGACTTTTTGATGGAGGACAAATTTAACCATAATATCGTTAAAGTTACCATAATATGCTTAAACATTTTCGCTATAAATAGTTTGGTTGGAGGTGACCATATCGAAAAATGTTTTTCTCTGCGTGAAGGTAAAAACTTTTGGCGATTAGACGAATTTTATTTCAAAAGCTTTGAAATTGCGACCTGTACTTTGCACTCAAGATTATAAAAGACACACAGCTGGACAAATGGCAAGCCAGCCAGTCAAATATACGGACGCTGGGAAGAACAGACATCGTTAGTGATTTTGAGTCGGTCGGGTAGTTTTACAGAACCCTATACCAACATAGGAGGCGTTTATCATGCATAGAATAACTAGTCCAAGACCCTATCGATTAAGATTTATTTCATTCATGTAGCTGAACGGAGGGCTGGCTTACTGGATATGCGTCGATTCAAATTTGCTGAATTTTTATTTTTCACTAACGATTCTATTGGAATTTTGTGGTACCTGCGCCATATCTGCGGCTTGTAACTAGCGGCTATCAATTTAATTTCAACGAACCAGAGTTAAATTTGGTGATATAGGAACAGTTTGATCACAGAAATAAGCCTGGTATTGGTAAGGCATATTCGAAATGGTTTCAGTGTGTGGCTTATACCAAAATTACTGAAAGGAAAATATTAAAAATGCCGATTTAGTGGCTGATTTTCTCCGTAGTCTTGGATGCATGCTGTTGCTTTTTTACAAAAGCTGTTTTGCAGTTGTGTGCAGATTAATCCAGCTCTTAAGTAAAATATAAGCGCTTGGTCGAGACAACCATGATACAAATTTTTGCGAAAAAAATATTAAAAGTTTTTCATTTCAAAATTGAGTATGGAAAATTCGAATTATTTTTTTTCGTCAATATTACAAAAAGTATTATTTTTAGGTTAACATGGAATGTATTTTTTTTTTTTTTGTCGAATTTTGTTATTATTCTAAATCCTCTTAGAAACTTTCAACAGTAAATATAAATGAAACAATCTCATTATTAAATTATGCAAAGCTTTTTTTCAAGCTGAAAATATTGTTTTCTATTGTATAAATTCCCTTATATCGCAAATTGGAAGGTTCATTGTTTTTCATAGCAACACGAGCAACAGCAATAATAAAATTAAAAAAAAAAATCCGTATCAGACAATGTTTGTTTTGTAGTTCTGGTCATTTAATGGGTAAAATCATGACCACCATATTATTACGGTAATTGTATGCAATAACATTTGTCCGGTTTGTTGTACATACAAACACAATCGGACACACATATACTTACGCACACATACATCCTCAATCAAAGCATTTTTGTATGTAAATATTTATCGTTGACATTGTATTAACAATTCGTACATACACTTTGATTCACAAACACACACTGACGCTGACAAACAAAACATGTGTTCATGTAAATGAACAAGGACAATGATTTTAACACACACTTACTGCTACACACACATACATACATACTATACATATGTAGCAAGCTGTCCAATAGGCAACTTCGGCATAATGCAATTTTTATGCATAATGTGTTGTTGCTGTTGCAAGTTGATGCTGTTGTAGTTGTTGGTTTCATTTTCAAACTATGGACACTAAAATAAACGAGTATAAAAATGTGGCAAACCGCAGTGAAATAAAAAAAAACCCACATAAAAGTAAATCGTTGAACTGTAAACATGTGGGAAAAACACTTTCATTAAAAATTAATGACTACACTAACAGCAACAGCAACAATATTGTTGCTTCAAATGTCAACAGTAACACTAACATACATACATGAGTAGCACATGTGCGAGCCTGGTTATTTGCAGGTCTGTCGTCGCCCTTGTGCATCTGCAACAACTCGTAATAATGCTGTAGGTGATGCTGAAAATATTTAAGTGTTTTTATTCCTCTCTGGTTTGTTAGTTGTTGCAGCTTTAGCCGTTGCTGCTTTTGCAATAACAACTTTGTTGTTAGTTGAAACAAACTATTGTAATTTAACCAGCCGAACAAACCCAAAAATAAACCACAGTACAAAATATTCCAAAAGAATGTTTCATTCTGCCTTTTTATTTAAATGTTGTTTGAACATTTACATATGTATTTAAATGTGAGAAATTCCAGCCTTTTAATTAGGTCTATGAAGGAAAGTACTGTTAGGTGGTTATGATGAGATTGGCGAAATGGATATCGTTTAGATATAGTAATTATAATTTAATTAGCGTTCCTATTACAAGAAAATTTCGGAAATTTATTTGACGTTTAACAACACAACTTATCGAAGACGAATTAAAACGAGTTTTAGTGCAGTTTAACAGCTGAATTTAAATCATGTATCGTAGGAATGGGCAAAAATAGCGATATATCAAAATATCGATATTAAAAATAAAATCGATATATATCGCCGATATTTAAAATACCGATATATCGATATTGAAATACGACTATCGAATTCGATATTTTTTAAAGTCAGTCTTCATTAAAAACTCAAAATTTAAGAATTGGCATCATATGTTTTTTTTAAACTAATATGAAGATCTAAAATGATTGGCATTTATAAGAAGAAGAATTAAGAAAAAAGCGAGGTTTTCCGATTGCAGATTTTTAATTAAAACAGTAAAGTCAACGAACTTGAAAAGATTTATTTTATGCGGTTTAGGAACAATATATGTGCCCATATATATTTGGAATAATAATAAGATTTGTGCATATATATAAGCATATAAAATTTTTTAATTTGGTAATAGTTTCAGCAAAATACGTTCGATATATCGATAGTTTGTAATAATAATTATCGATACTCTTAAAAAATATCGATTCGATATATATCGATATATTTTTTCAATTTGCCCATCTCTAATGTATCGCATATGTTGCTTGTATCTACACCAGTTATAAGCATTTTACGCTTTTATTCCTCGAAAAAAAAACCAAAATTGCTTTGTGTACAAGCATTTGACGTTTATGCATATTCCGAATTTATACACCCCCAATTATTCAATTTACAAGCTCGCATTAACGTCGTATTCACTGTCTAATCGTCTAATTATACAATGTGTTATCTGTGTTGTTGGTAATTTTCATACAAAAGTATTGTCTAAGTTATCGTCTAGACTTGAAATTTCTGTTGCTGCAATTCTTGAGTTTATTGGTAAGTGGGATGAGAAGATTGATGAGGGATACTCAGTTTCATGTACTCTGCACTTCTGTTTTGCTTTGTAGTTCTCACTTACAACTTGATGTTGGCTGTAGGGGTTTTTTTATTTATATATAAAATATAGAAAGATTTAGAGGAAAGACAAAATGAAAATACAAACATTTCAAGACTAGAATTTCATAATCTGGACACTAATGCAATTTTAACGCAACAACAAGAATTGCATATATGCACTATAGTGTCATTTAAATGACCGCCTATAGATTTGTTGCAGCAGTCGATCCCTTCGATGTTGCTTTCAGGCGGTATCTAAATTAAGGTATTTTGATTTTCAAATGCCTGAAATTCCGTGTAGGTACATTGACATACGGGCATATTCCAGAAATCGAAATTAAGTGGGTTTAAAAACGAACAAGTTTTCGATTGAAATTATTTATAAAATGACTAGAGTTATTTCAATTTTTAAGAGTTGTTCTTGTAAAGATAATTGGTAACAAAAGTATGAAATATTTTTATGAACTTTCTTTACAGGCTCGTTTTCAAAATTTATTCGATTTTAAATTCACTTCATTTCAATTTATTGAACATGCCCGATATCCCCTCAAATCGTATGATCTTGGTGGCCAATTAACGTCGCCAAAACGTGCAATTACGCGTTCGGTCGTGATGTGTGGCTCATTGTACCGTCTTGATGAAAACACATATAAAAAAAATATAAAGGGTGTTATTTATAGAGTGACACAAGTTTAAATCATAATAAAACAAGGAAATATATATTTAATATCAATGAAACGGATTTTAATGCAAAGAAAATTTTGTGAAATTAATGTTTAAATATGATTTCTGCCATGTGCCGGACACGTAGAAGGCGCAATCTGGAACACCAATTTTCAATAGCTTTTTGCAGCATTTGTGGCCGTATTTCGACGATAACTCTTCGAATAATGATTTCCAAGTGTTCAATAGATTGTGGTTTATCGACGTAGAAAAGTGACTTAACATAACCCCACAGAAAATAATCCAATGCGGTTAAATCACACCATCTTGATGGCATTGATTTCAAAATTTTTTATTTATTGAACATCATATTCCTTAAAATTGAATAGTTTTTACTTTTAACAAATATATTTTAACCGAAAAAAATCAAACTACATAACAAAATAAATACGGAAAAACATAATTTTTTGGTAGTTTGTTTTTTGAATAACAAACATAAATGTTAAAAAATAAAATTATTCGTAAGCAACTATATTTTTATTCAATTTTAACAGTACGGAAAACGAATTTAATAACCCACAATCTGTTACTGTAATAATTTTATGAGTGAATCAATTTCAAAATGCGCTTGATTCAAGAATTATATAACTGTTTTAATCCGAATTCGTACTTAAACTAATCCGAAAATGAGATTGATTTAAGTACAACTAAGATTGAATCAATCTCAAAATGCGCTTGGTTCAAGTATTATTAAGTTGGTTTTATATTCAATAAGAATGAAAAAATTATTATGATTGAATTACTTACCCGTTTTAAACATTAAGGAATGATAAAACACTAACATCATGCCCGATATGGTTTTTAGTTTAAATTTTTAATCAAAAATATAAACTAATTGAAAGGCAAGAGTTCAAATTTACTTTTTAACCCTTCGTGGTACACATGGGTTTGGCCAGACCTTTTTCAATGTGTATAGAAAATCAAAACCTTAGTAAGCCGGAGGGTTAAACACAACGAAAAGTTTAATCTTTTTTTTACTTAATTTAAGAATTTTATACTTATATCAAGAATTTCCAGGATTGATTTTCAAAAGTTATCCCATTTATGATTGTTTTGAGTACGTTTTAGTGTTATTCGTAATTGAGTTTTTGAGTACAACTCGTTCTTAAAGTAATCATAATAAACTTGATTTATCCCGAGTGTTTTTCCTTCTGTGAAGTTTCTATGAGTAAATCAATTGTTGCGCCCGCTGTGTGGCATGTGGCTCCGTCCTGTTGGAACCACATATCAGCATGATGCCACGTTGGTCTTTAAATTAAAAGACATGTTCGCAACAAATTTTTGAATCCTGCGATTAAAAATGCCGACTTAACTTAAGAAATTCAAACGTCAAGTACACCTTGTTATTGATTTTGTAAAGTTTTTTGCTTCTCATGTAAAAAAAAAGATGTTGTTTCGCCATTTTGCAATTTACGTGACGATATATACATTTTTAACATTCATGCGTTGCAAAGAGTACTTATAATGCTCAAAAAAAAAAAAAAAAAAAAAAAAAACGATGGCACATTTATAAGGTATATGCATCAGAGAAAGTTATGATAACTGTTCATGAGACTGTTCAAAGTCCAAATCGAGTTCTGTTAGTATTGTATTGTGAAATTTTATTTTAAATCTAACACAATTTTTATAAATTTCAACCAAAGTTGTAATTAAGGACTCAATCAATAACTAGAGAACATTTTATACGCTCACGATATCAAATTGTTTGTCAACAACTATAACAATATGACAGCCCATATGACATATGCTTCGAGGGCCTCAAGGTGATATTGCAAGAGCTACTATTGATTGGAATCCTCAGCGCAACGCTCCCTTTCTTGGCGTCTTCAACTCGAGAACCAAAGCGGTCTAAGCTGAAGTCAAATAAAACATCTTTCATCAAACCAAACCGAATGGAAAAAATTCGTTGTGGTCCTTTCTTTCTAATGGGAACCTCAGGACATAATATAGATAAATATATCTTCTATATAAATACGGGAACAATTTTTATGGTTGATTTTTAAGCATCTTATCGTCCACCGATTTTAATGAAACATATATCGTTTAAAAGTTATTTTTGTGTAGATATGCACATTTTATATTTTTTTTTTCTAAATTATTAGAGTTGAATTGTTTGAAAAGTATTTAAATTTATCTTACAGATATACGTACAATGATGGGTGAATAAAGCATTTTGCCGTTTTCTTAAAATGTGTACGTTTATGTTATATAACGCTCAGGTTTTCTCGAAAGTAAGTGTGAAAGAACCAATGAATTTTACAAGGGATGTCCCAAAATGAACGCATTAAAATGTAATTCATTATTTTTTTTACCTATAAACATCCAGAAAAAAGTAGTTATAGAAGTTGTTGTAGAAGTAGTGTAAAAAGAAAGCTATTAAATAATTAGTGAAGGTAGCTATTCAATTTAAGAAAGTAAGCGAAGTTTTTACTGGGGTATTTGCATATATACCCAGTAAAAACTTCGCTTACTTTTTCAAAACGAATAGCTTCTTTAACTCATTATTTAGTAACTTTCTTCTATAACTACATGTATAACAACTTCTATAACTACTTTTTTCTGGATGTATTTAAGTACAAAAATAATGACTTACTTTTAAATGCGTTCAATTTGGGGCATGCCTTGTAAAATTCATTGGTTCTTTCAGTAGAATTGTAAGTAGTGCCTTAATGTTTTTCTGATTACTCAACACATTATTTTGTAGGCGAAGTTTTTACTGGGTATTGTATTTATATAGTAAATGAATATAGTAAAAGCCGACTAAGAAACCAATTTTTTATATTCTCTTGCATACTACTTATTCAGTTTCTACTTGATGTAACATAAAATAGAAATAACTTTCCATCTAACACAATAATTTAAAATAAAAGAGCTAAACATGTACAAATAGTATATTTGTATGTATGTACATATATTTGTAATGATTACCTGCGTCCACACGCTTTCCTGCTCATCATGTAACCAACATATGTTTAAGCTTATATGAAAACACAAAAGTGGGAGTTCCATATGGGAAAATCTTCGACAACCTACAAAAACTACTTCCTGATCTAAGCCATCACAAAAAATTTCAATATTCATACGCGTTTATATGTATTACAAAATGTTTTTCGACAGATTATTGTGTGGTTTACTTGATCCACCACAGTCCGATTGTAAAATTTCAGTTGATGATGTTATTTTTTGCGATTAAATGTTAACGAACACATACGAATGCAACAAAATGTGTTTGTAATCTCAATTTGTATAAACAGATTTTGGCACGAGTAATTTGTAATTTGTTTGTATTTAACTTATCATCCTATAAAAACAGTCGCAATAATTTGTTGAAAAAACATTGGAATTCCATGTGACCCACCCAAAACACCAGACTAATGAGGTAAATGCCCAGCATTAGCTTAAGGAATGAGTAAGAGAAATTGAAAATTTTGTGATGAATGTGTGGAAATATTTATGATGTTTGTGCTTAGCTGGCAGATTCATTCAACAGATGTTGGGCAAAGATTTTGTTAATTCCGAATGCTTCAAACTGGGATTAAAATTATAAAGTTAATCTTTTGTAAAATGTAAAAGTTAATATTTTGGTTAAACTAAGATTTATGGTATTAAACTAGACAGAGATTAGATTAAGACAGGTTTGAAATTTTTGTTATTCCTTTCAAAGTTTAAGACGTTTTTGTAAAAATTCCAATCATATGGAGAGTCAAATTTTTTATTTCTTATTAGACTAGGCAAAAGATTTTTACTTAACACTTCCAGGAGAAATTATAATTTTATTGTCTTACTTACGATAAGAAGGAGAGATAACGTTATGCAAATAATAAAAATTTGGAGACTACATTATAATTTTAATTTCGTCCTCCTTATAACAAATGTAGATAGCTTTATCCCATGGTGTATTTACTAGAGGTGTTAATAATTCGCCTTTCAACTTTGTTCGAATAATTTAAATAATTGTTTTTCTTCGTTCGATCAAACGATTATTTTTTGATGAAAAATTTTTCATCTTAACTCCATATCGTTGTATTACTTAAAGGCATCGTTAAACCCTTAATTTTCGATATTACTCTGGATTTTCAAAAGGCGTTGGCAGACCTTCTTCTACAATATCTTCTATAGAGCAGCCGCTGTCTCTCATAATGTATTTTTCCAAAGGACCAACTTCGGCATTTCTTGATATCGTTGGATTATCTTCCACTACATCGTTTTCAATGATAATATTGGGACACTTACAAACTCGTTTGTTGGAAAATTAAAATTACGAGATGACAAATGATTCTAACAGTTCTTTTTGTGATTTATTAGACGAAATATTCTGATTGCATCAATGCATGTCCGTGCTAAAATCATAAAAGAGGACATGCATTGATACAATTAGTATATTTCTACTCATAAAGCGCCAAAAGAACTGTCATCATTTGTCATCACGTATTTTTATTTTTGTAACAAACGAGTTTGTAAGTGTCACAATTTTACCATTGAAAACGATGTAGTGGAAGATAATCCAACGATAGAAGATATTGTAGAAGAAGGTCTGTCAACTCAACAACTTTGCAACTCACCTACAGTGGCGGATTTAGGCCACTGCTGCCGCCCTAGGCACTCTTTAATATGCCGCCCTTTTTGATCATATAGGAATGATTATCCGAAAAATTTAATATACTAAATACTAAATACTAAAATTATTGTGTATTAATTTTTATTAATTTATATACATACATATTACGGTGCTTCAAAATCGTTTGGAGAAGTTCGATTTATACTCTTCAAGGCTGGATCATTGCGTATGAACCACACCAACATATGTTCCAAATTTAAGCGAAATGGAATGACTTTTTAAGATCTCTACAAATTGCAATTTTTCGAATTTTTTGTATTATTAAATTATATATGTAATGACTTATATTTACGTCCTTTAGCACTTCTCCATGAATTGTGAATCAAAATTTTATTGCCTCTAAGATTGTAGAACAAACAAAAAATTTTTATAATATATTTTTTTTTTATAGCCAGTGTGCACAAAAAAGTACATTATATATATTATTTTGATCCTATTGATTAAAGCTTTAAATAAAAATGAATGGCATACCCATTGTATGAAGGAAAACAATATCCAGGGGATTCTTCAAAAAATATGAGTTATTTTACCTTCTTCTTAACCAATTTTTAGATAATGGACTGATTTTTTTAATTAAAACACGTTTTTAGAAATAAACTTCATATAGATAACATTTTTTTGGAGAGTGGAAATTCTACGGAGTAAAAATGTATAATACAAAAAAAAACAACCAAGTTTTGAATCCGCATTATAAAAAAATCCGCTATTTTATTTGAAAAATTGACTTTATAATTGAGAAATTCCATATCAAAACGACCAAGATTGGGACACGACCCCTTCCGATTTTAATGAAATTTGGTGAGAAGGTTCCTTTTATCTTATAAGGAACATATATATGTATGTTGAAAAGCCGAAAATCAAAAATATGGCTTCGTTACGATATTTTGCAGTACTTCAAGTGTGCCAAATTGCAGCTTCCTATGTCATCAGATGGCTTCAGAAAGTTGCGGAAAGAATAGGACATACATGCAAACATCCTGACATACTAAGAAATTATATATTGTATAGATAGATTAACAAATGTTCGCGCAACTCAAAAACGCTTCAGCTTATTGAAAAACTAAAAAAAAACCGAAATTCCGCAATAAAATTTACTTTAAGAAAGTTAAAACTGTTTTCTTTGTGTTGGCTTTGGTTTTCGAGATATACCGTTATTTCGAAAATTAAGGAGGTTGCACAACATTTTATGGAAAAAAAAAATAATTTTTTTATTAAAATTTCGGAATTTTTGTTTTTAAAAATTCATAAAAAATTGAAAAATGCAGGCTATGCTTCTAATTTTATGCAGACATATAAAAAACAACATTGCAAACAAAACAAGCTATAAATGATTAAAATCTGTTAACAACTTTTGATTTTATGTATTTTATGTATTTTTGTTTTTCTTAACCTACTTAAAACTCCAATTAATGTTGAGAGAATTTCAACTAATTGTAGTGGGGAATGTAAGATGAGATAAACCCACTGTTGTTTATTGTTGATGTGTTTTGTTTAAGCTTTGATATTATTACAAGTAGAACTGTTGCTATAATTCTTATACGTTTAACAGTTTTATTTGGTTTAATATCTTTAGTTTGTCTAAAACCTTTATGGATGAAGTTTCCTGATGATCTGGCCTAAGCAACCAGTGAAATGCATAGGAATAGCTTATCCCATCAACAATAAATTTCAAGTGTTTTTGTCAAGAATAAAAACCGGGAATTAAGCACGAATAACAAAATCTTTTGAAATTAAAATTTTGTATTCCCAAAAATTTAAATTACTTTTTAAAATTATTTTTTTTCCAGAAAAAAAATTATGTTTCTAAAACGACTGCGCATATAAGAAAAACGTTTTACCTTTCTTAAAGTAAATTTTATTGCGTAATTTCGGTTTATTTAGTTTTTCAATAAGCTAAACGTTTTTGAGTTGCGCGAACATATGTTAACCTATCTATACAATATATAATTTCTTAGTATGTCAGGATATTTGCATGTATGTCCTATCCTTTCCGCAACTTTCTGAAGCCATCTGATGACATAGGAAGCTGAAATTTGGCACACTAAAAGTACTTTCTCTGCGGAAGATCGTAACGAAGCCATATTTTTGATTTTCGGCTTTTCAACTAGTATATCTATAAAGATCTGATAGAAAAGATGTTTTTTTTTATAATATGGGCAACTTTGGGCCCCACCCGGCACCGTCGGATTGACCTGAAAAATTAAGCAGCGCAAACAATTAAATTTAAAAAAAAAAATCCCATACAAGATGCGACCAGTCTTATGTACATATGTATGCAGTTAACATAGAAAAACAAAAGTTTTGTGAAAAATAAAAATATCTCTAAATATATACATAATAACTTTTTAAAATGAAGACTATTTAAAGTAAAACTTGGCCAAATTATTTTTCGAATTTGAATTCCCCTTACATTATTATACCTTTAAATTTAGGCGCCCTTTAAATTATGCCGCCATAGACCCGCGCCTAGGCGTAAATCCAACACTGCTCACCTACTCAATTGTTTGTTAAGACTTGTTTAATAAGAACATAAAATACATTTTTGAAATACTATGAGTACTCAACACGGTTTGGCTTACTAAACATTGAGATGAATTACAACCGAGGCTATGACAACAATATTTTTTAACTTTCTTTCATCTTGTATAAAATCACTAAAAACGTATGAGATAAAAAAAATTTTTCGATTAATCGACATTAATTAATCGATTTATTCGTTATTCGAAAATCGTCGTTTTGAAATTATTCGAACAAGAGTTTGGTTTTGTTCGATCGATTAATCGAATTATTCTTAATCGGTTGACAACTGTAGTATTTACTAAAGGTGGCCTCGGTATTGAAACAAATACAGTTTGTGTACTTTTTGAACATGCAGTTGGACAAAATATATCATAATTGGCATAATAAGCCAACTTCAATACACATGCAAGGAAGCAATAAACAGCTGGCTTATAGAGCCCGCCTTCTAATAATTACATTATGCTTTATCCTATGTAATTGAGAAAATAAGATCCAATCAGTTTAATTTTTAGAGACTTAATAGCACCACTGTCTAAATTTAAACATTGATTGGAGTTTGATGACTTTAGAGACTTTATTCGATCGGGACTATTAGAAGTGAAGCTGTAAATGTAGAAAGCACCACAATCGGACGACCGATGTCTGGACAATACCTTAATATCGTTGACCTTCATGTCGTTTACGTACACAACTTAATTGGGAATAGAATCCCGGCAGAAGTCTTCTTAGCCGACTACAATTTTGAAAAATTCAAATTAAATGACCACAAACACTACTCCCTCTTTGCTTCATCTCACAAACCATTTTTCTTATATCTGTTTCATTTTGAAAAAACATCTTAACTCGAGATAAGATAGCAACAAATTGTTTTAAAAAAAGTTCGGTGAAAAAATTATTTTCATTAAATAATAAAATGTACCAAATAAAAGAAAAATTTCATTTATAATACAAACTTTTAAAAACGTTAACTAAAATGTTTTTTTTTTACGAAAATACATGTAATTCTTTTTTCTAACTTTTTAAATTTGACTTAAGATGTTTTGACCAAATGCCACAAATATGTACCAACACAATGCCCTGAGTTTTGGCTCAAAGTAACAAAAAAAGTTTAATCTAAATCATGTAAACTCAAATTATTTCGAAGCAGTATTAATAGTACGATGAGTTCGTATTTTCTTGAATCAAGTATAGAAAAATTGATTCACGTACGGATTTTCAATCGCAAGCTACTTAACTTATCCATATTCATTCCCGAATTCGTACTTGAAATAATCCTTAAATGAGATGGATTTAAGTCAAAGTCAAATTTAAGTATTATAAAGCTGATTTAATCCCGAATTCGTTCTTGAAATAAACCAAAAGTGAAATTAGAAGGAGAATTTTTAATATGATTGATTTACTTACCCATTTTCCGCCTTACAGATTTTCAATTATAAAACAACAGCGTCATTTGGGATATGGGGTTTACCTTAAAAACTTAATGTACAAATGTATATAACTGAAAATATAAACTTAATGAGAAGCAAGAGTTCTCAATTGGACTTTTTGAAAATGAAAATAAAGTGTCGTCGTCACAACACAACAAGCAAATCGTTTTTTAACTACTTGTGTGATGTTGTTGTGGTGTCTGCAACAAACTCTGATAAGTAAAATTAAATTAAAAATATTATTCTTAAAGTGGCACTACCAAAGAAAAGTTAAATCCTTTTTTACTTCGTTTAGGAAAATCCGTAATTGGTTTTCGAATGTTATACCATTTAAGATTGTTTTAGTGTTATTCGTACTTGAATTTTTAAGTACGACACGTACATACTTAAAGTAAGTATAAAAAACTTAATTTATACCGAATGTTTTTCAATCTGTGTATATAAATATCTTATCTGGTAACATTCTGCATCTGACACCAAAGTAGTCCTGTGATAGGTCTTTGGTGGTAGAGACCGGTTCTAGTTCTAACACTTTCTATGAATAAGACCTATCACTTTTACATGGGGTTGTCATTGGAGGGAATCAATTGACACCATTTGACCAGTCACAAATCTATTCTCAATGAACGTGTTTAGTGACAGTTACTAAAATGTAGTATTACTTCAATACGATGTAGTATAACAAGTCCTAGAATTAAATTCAAGATCCAAATTTTAGAAAGTCCCAAAAAAATTTATCACACCACCGGTGAAGACTGTACTTTAATTCATTACTTTTTCTACCTTTTCGTTCTCCATAAACCAGTAACATGATTGGTTCTCCTTTCACTGGTCATGAGTTCTTTCTTTTTGTACATGATCTATTTTCACAACTCCCAGGACCAGTCTGTGGGACCAATTGACACAAATTTCCCGCAGGGATATACCAGAAAAGAAATCCATTAAACCACCAACATACTTTCATGATCACATAAGATATCCTTTTAAAAGGACTTTCAAATTTAAAAAAATATATATATAAGTTGCCGTAGTTCCTATAAGGACCATAGGGCCATAACAAAATTTTCATTTGTTGTGGTTTTTGTAATCTTCAAAATTTAAGATGAGTAGCTGCATCATGATTGTGCTAAAGTATCCGATCCTGGAGCTGGGGCTGCCAGCATCGCCTCCAGGCAGACAGTGGACTTGGATTAAATCACCACATCCACGATGCAGTCATGCTTCAGTAAATATTCATAATTATTTACCTACTTGCCTGAGACGTTAAGATGTACTGTAACCATTCAGGCTACATGACTTAACGCCTTCTTACATTAGCTAGCTATCAGAGGAATCTGAAAAGCCATTGCCTGGGAAAAACTTAGTCTAAGACCGGAAGTAGTGAGCTGCTTGAAGAGTCAGAAAGCCAATTTAAAAATAACACATTTAAAACAATTTTAAAAAGTTATTTAAAGTGTATTGTATCGAGTGATTTTTAAGAGCTATAGGAAAGTTAAAAAAAAATCACATAAAATTCAGAAAAATGCATGAAATCTTTATTTGAATCGATAGTACGGTCCATATAATTTAATGTTTGAAGATTATTTCATGCAAATGTTGACCGTGACTGCGCCTCAATAGGTCCATCCGCTTAGTCCAATTTTGGCATACTCTTTCCAACATTTCGGCTGGTATCTCATGAATAAATGCTTCAATGTTGTCTTACAATGTGTGAATAGACATGAGCTTTAACATAGCCCCACAAAAAATTGTCTAAAGGCGTTAAATCTCACGAACTGTGACTTTTTCTGGATGCATTGGTAGCTCTTGCAATGCTTCTGGCTGATCTTCACTCCAAAATCGACAATTCTGCTTATTAACGTACCCATTGATCCAAAAATGAGCTTCGTCGCTGCACTCAGGAAGCGCGCGATGAACTTTCTTAACAGAGCACGAATTTTGATAATAAAATTCAATAATTTGCAA
The DNA here is from genome assembly GCA_930367215.1 of Pollenia angustigena. Classification (NCBI taxonomy): domain Eukaryota; kingdom Metazoa; phylum Arthropoda; class Insecta; order Diptera; family Polleniidae; genus Pollenia; species Pollenia angustigena. The sequence goes on from OV884058.1 coordinate 149,119,136, forward strand.
GCGTTGTTCGTTTGTAAGACAATTCATGGTTAAATTATAGACCAAACTGAAGATGTTTGACAGTGAAACAAAACACGAAACGTGCGTCAGCTAAAAAATCTCCCGATGTAAATATCGGTATTCAATTGGGTATTTATTTGCCTTAACATATTTCGTCACACATAGTAATAGAGTTCTTTAAATGTTTTAATATATTCAAGGTAAAAAGAGATTTTTGTCATTTATTTAATGTCTATATTAAGGTAAAACTACTATCTTTTTTTTAAATTTCAAAAGATTATCCGATGTGATCCTCGAACCCCGCGATAAAACTGTTTGATGGTGCATGGAGTCTGGTTTCAAGCATTTGTTAATTTGTCCACGTCTGAAAAATTCCTTTCATTAGATAATTATTGTAGGGTATAATAAAGTGAATCAAATACGGCTTTATTTAACAACTTAATTTTCCTTCCTCTTAAAAGTGCAACCCACCAGAATTAAGTTGGCAAACATAATTAAAAACAAAAACACAACTTTAGTAAGTTAATGTCGTTTTTGGTAATATTTAGATTTGTGTTTATTCATGTTTAATATTTTCCAAAAAAAAAAAAAATAAAAATAAAAATCATCCTCTATCGTACAACAGAAAACATCATTTCCACAACCATGTTTTTGGCCTGTTCATTTCGATAAACGAGCGTAAATTTAGAACGAGTGCTAATGGATTTGTGCCATTTTGGGAAGAAGAATGTTAAGAGGACTTAAATATCAATGACTTCGTGATTAACTGACTGGCTGTCGGATCAACTAAATTATAAATTTGACTGATTGCTTCCTTAAAAATGAATTTTCCTCTACTCGAAAGAGAAAATAAAGTATAATTCATTCATAATGACATGTATCACAAATTTGTAAACACATACCATTAAAAAAAAGCCTTTGACAACATTTTAGACACGATATGTATGTGGGAGCGTGCGTGTGAGACAGAGTGTGTGTATATTGTCATATTGCTCCCTTTAGCATACTTGCTTTAACAAAAATATGAATGGCACCCCAAAAAAAAACAATCGTAATAATGATGCTGCTACTAAAAAGGTAAATTTTAAATTTGGCAAATATTTAAAATAAAAACAAATTATAATCTTGGAAAGATTAAAGGTAGCATCGAGCATTTAGGCAGAAAAAGAAGATTCATGGTTACAATCCAGTTTTTTTCCTTATCGTCGCAGGAATTAAAGAACGCTGTAACTGCCAAAAAATCGAATATACGTTTTTTTGCATCATTTTTATCCGAAAACAAGTTAGAGTGCTATATTCGTCTGTGCCGAATCTTTGATACCCTCCACCGATAGTTCGAATGTTTTGAGAGTAGTATCTATATGATGTCTATTTATTATTAATTTAACTTAAAAAACAGACATCTGCATTAAAATTGAAGTTGGACTTCAAGAAAAATTCTTGACGAAAGTACGAAAAAACAGAAGTAAAGGAAAAAACATGTAAAATCAATTAAAATGGATAATCATTCAGGAAAGCAAATTTCGATCTACCAAATGTTAAAATACAATTTGGTTTAAGGATTGATGTTTGACTAGTGACGTCAGCAGTCGTCGATGGCTGCGAGTGTAAGACGGCAAATCCATCTGAGGAGATCGAGTGGTTGCGATCGAAACATGTCATGGTAACCTGCCGGCCAGGGTTCGAGCCCGAGCCACGTCAAGAATGAAAGATTATCAATAACAATTTTAATTAATTTTCATGTTGTAAAATTCCTTTCTTCACAAAAATAATTTAATGAAAATTAAATTTCATGAACTTAAGCCTAATTAAAAATATTAAAAATTTGGATTTAAAACCATAAATAGTTCAACAAAATAACCACAATACTAATTATTGGTTGAGGTTTAAACATATATTAAATAATTGACTGACAATCAGCAATTTTTACTAGCTTGAGTAAAAAATCAGGATTCGTTACAGTTTAAATCGAACTTAAATTATTTTCAGGAATGGAATTTATATTAGAGCCCAAAATTATGCAGAGTAATTTCTGGTATTAAAGCGGAGAAATTAGTTTTAGCGATTGCAGTGAATTTCAGAAGGCTGCTTTAAATGGATCTAGGGGTTATTATGGACCGTATATCACAAAATTGCATAACATTTTTTTTTTGCCATATGAAGCTAAGTTGGAAGAAAGTTTACCGCAATATCTATTTCTGCTGCGGTTTAAGGCGTATTTAATTATTTTACCAGAGTGGGCTTATATGAGGTCTATAGTAAATTATGGACCGATCACCAAGAAATTTATTAATGTGATTTTTAGTAATATAAAACTGTGATTTACCAAATTTTGTTATAATAGCATTATAACAAAACTTTACAAATTTTTAATTTGAAAAACTACCAAGAACGCCACATGCGTAGATAAGTTAATTGGGACCTCCTGAAAACGAAAAAGGCTTTAATTTTTTTTTCCTAAGTACCGTTTTTTAGATAACGTTACTTTTGTGTTTTTCGGTGTATGGTCCCACTCAAACCCTTGTGGAGCCCAACCGAAAAGTCCAATCGAAACAACATTTTTGGAAAGGTAATTGAATGCCTTTTTCGCCGATGTGCTGAAAATTTCTATCTGATAAGAAATGGCTGAGTTATGGCACCTCAAAATCCATCAGTTTTAACGTAATTTAAAAAACACGGAATTTTATTTGAGATGAAAATATGAAAATATCCACAAAATCCTTAATAAAAACTTTATTTTTTACTATTTACTATACTATTTGGTTAAAAAATAAAACATTACAGATATTTAATATAACGTAGTAAAAAAACGAAATAAAAATGAAAAATTTTGAAAAAAACGTAAAAAATAGTCAAATTTTGAACTTTAAGGTGCCAGATAGAGGTCCCAATTAACTTATGTAGGCATGTGGCGTTCTTGGTATTTTTTGGCTGTAAACCAGTGTTATGATTTTAGGCGCACTAAACTGTTTGCCGGTAGTAGGGTTTATATGAGGCCTAGGGTAAATTATGAACCGATCTTCACGAAATTTTACAGACTTGTTTCTAATCTTATAAAACTGGGATGTACCAAATTATGTTATGATAGCATTATTTATTATGATTTTAGGCGCACTAAACTGTTTGCCGGTAGTAGGGTTAATATGGGGCTAGTGTAAATTATGGACCGATCTTCACGAAATTTTACTGTTTTGTTTCTAGTTCTATAAAACTGTGAAATGTAAAAATCGGTAATAATAGCGTTATTAATAAGGGATTTAGACCTTCTATACTGTTTTCCGGGAGTAGGGCTTATATGGGGCCTAGGGTAAATTATAGGCAGATCTTCGCGAAATCTTACAGCGTGATTTCCAGTCGAATTAAACGAATTTTTGCCAAATCTCATATCATTCCGTGCATTTTTCCACCATTTATGCTACTTTTTGTAACAATATTATCAATTTTTTTCAGGTGGTGGTTCCATATTTTGATTCACAGCTCTGATCCTACCGAACCGATTTTGCTGGATTTCAATCCCAAACTGCTTAGGATAACTGCAAGCAATTTGACACCAAGTTTTTTTATTTTTTTTTTTTGAGTTTTTCGAAAGTGAGCGTGTTTTCAACAGAAGGACAGACGGACAGACAGACGGACATGGCTTAATCGACTTAGAATTAATCTAGGACCCAGAATATATATACTTTATGGGGTCTGAGATGAATAATAAAAAAGTTTCACACGGAATGACAAACTTAGTATACCCTATTCACAACTAATTGTGGTGGAGGGTATAAAAGTACTGCGTCGATTGGTCCTGGTCCCCTATTTGTATGATAAAAAAAATTCACTTATGCAAAAATAAAAATCGCAGCAGAATCACCGGGAATAATAGACTTGAGAGGAAATGTTTACAGCCAATATATAAAGCGAGAAAAAATAAAAATAAGTTTTCAAAACCATGTTCCTAAGTTGTATAGTTTTTGTGATATGAATTTTTTTCTACTTTATTTCATACAAGTCTTTTGGCTCTGATGAACATTTTATGTTTTGTCAGTTACAGCGTTTTTTAATTACTGCGACGATATTTGAGTTAAATTGTAAAGTTATTATTTTCACGTGATATTACAAGTTTGTTGGGATGCCAGTGATATATTAAAATTAGTGATCCTAAATCTACTTTTTACTATTGTTACACACAGAAAAAAATCAATGTAAATTCGTTCAAAACAAGGTTGATTTTACATTTTTCAGTAGTGATTTTGCTTCATTGTTGTTTCATGTTAATTTAACATGATTTTACAATAACTTGCGAACAACATTTTTTTCTTTTAAAATAACTATAATTCATGTTAATTTAACATTGCAGTAAAGTTAGAGCAAAATGTAATTAATATTGAAATCACAATCCGAATCACGTTGAATGAAAGTTATTTAAAGTTGAAACAACGTGAATTTCATGTAGAATCAAATTGGTTGGAGTGTGATATAACAGTGTGAAGACAACATATGCATTTATTTAAGAATAATTTAAAACACTTACCCCTGTAACACATGTTTCACTTATTTTTTATCTCCTTTGTTAACAGAAGCATCAGCAGAATGGCCCGATATCGTTTTCGTCATCATTCTACTTTGAAACTTGATGTACTATTTAACTAAATAATTTTAATTAAAAGAATACGGGAATTGTCTTCTTTTTATAACATATTTTAAACATGAAAATAAAAAGTTGTACATACTTAAGTGTGTATGCATGTTAATTTAACAAGATAAACTTTTGATTTTAATATAAAACAGGTTTTTATGGATTCAATATTGAACAATGTTATTTTAACAGTGAATAATATTAAATAAACGTGATTTAAGATTATTTTAATATTTTTCATTTAAAATTAATATGAAATAATGATAAATTTAAATAACATGCAAACTTTTGCAGAAATTTACCATGATTCTTAATCAACATTTCGCCATGTTATTTTAACATTGGTATTTTTTTCTGTGTGTACATGTTATAAACCAAATCCCTCTGCGACTAGCCAATACGGTAGTGAAAGAAGTGGCTTATGCGGAGCAGTAATGACATGACCAATCGTCTGAAAAAGCACGATGATTGGTCCGAAGGCAAAACTGTACTAATATTGATTGTTTGCCACAAAACAGCTTGAAAGTCCCAGGATTGTATAGTTGCAAGCTTGTTTTATTATGCATTAAAAATACCTAAGTGATAATTCTGACCATCGAAGAACGACTAGAAAAAAAAAACAGAGAGAGAGAGAGGAATAAATATAATTAGCTGTCAAAAATAATAACCATCAAAACCATATGCTCTAAAAAACTGTTTTATGCGCATTAAATATACAATTAAATCTAGAAAGTATGCCCTCACAGAAAAAATATTTGCCAAAAATGGTTCAATTAAATAATTAGTTGGTCAATTAATTTTTTGTTTGATGCAATAATTATACCCACACCACAATAGTGGAGAGGGTATAATGCATTTGTGCTGATGTGTGTAACGCCTTAAAATATTGGTCCTAGACCCACCTTAAAGTATACCGATCGTCTTAGAATCACTTTCTGAGTCGAACTAACGATGTCCGTCCGGCTGGCTGGCAGGCTGGCTGGCTGGCTGTCCATGTAACCTTGTGCGCAAAGTACAGGCAATTTTGGAGATAATTTGATGAAATTTGGGTCATAGGTTCCTATTGGCACAAGGACCAAGCCTATTGAAAATGGGCCGAAGCGTAGGGCCACGAGGGAAGATAGGGGGAAATTTCTTCCTCTCAGAAACTATCAAACCGATTTCAATGAAATTTAAAACATAGATAGATCCATATCTATATGGACGCATTAGCTATACAGTTTTTCAAAAATAGGACCACAGGTGGAGGTAGGGGGCAATTTCTGCCTCTCACAAACTTTCAAACCGATTTTCATGAAGTTTATAAGCATAGAGAAATCTATATTTATATGGACACATAAGCATGATGTGTTTTTAAATACTGTGGTGTAGGGTATCATATGGTCGGGCTTGACCGACTATACTTTCTTACTTGTTTATTTATGCCATTTTTTATAAAAAAATTTAAAATGAAAAATGCAATTTTTTTATATACAAGAACTACCCTGCGGGAAGTTTGTGTCAATTGGTCCATCAGACTGGTCCTGGAATTTGTGAAAATAGAACAAGTACAAAAAGAAAGAACTCATGACTAGTTGGTTCCCCAATAATTTAACTGGTTTATGAAGAACAAAAAGGAAGAAAAATTAAGGAATTACAGAACAGTCTTAAGCAGTCTTGGTGTGACACATTTTTTCAGACTTTCTTAAATTTGTTTCTTTAATTTAATTCTAGGACTTGTTTTATTGAAAAAATACTTCATTGTATTGAAATAAAACTACAATGTTGTAACTGACATTAAACAGGTTCAGTGAGAATAGATGTGCGACTGGTCAAATGGTATTAATTGACCCCCTGCAATCACAACCGCATGTAAAAGTGATAGGTCTTGTTCATATAAAGCGTTAGAAATATAACCGGTCTCTACCACCAAAGTCCTATCACGGGACTACTTTCGTGACAGTTTGCTTCTCTCTGGTTCTTACGCACCCAATATGGTCCAAGTGTACTAGTACACGTCTAGAACCAATAGTTCTAGTGATATTCCAAGCACATTCAATGCCAATTTGCGCATTAAAAGATGGTATAGAGAAGTTAACAGTGAAAACTAGTGCTGGATATTTTTATACTAGTTAGGTACTAGCATTAGCATCTGCTGAGTATCAGCAGTGATGAGGAAATACTGACTTCCTTAGAATCTTCCTCTCCGCTATTTTGGGCATTAACTGGAACCATGCCGTGATCCCCGATGGGCCTTACCAAGAGTCTGACCGAGTTTTTAGCGGCTACTGACTCCCGTTGTAACAGATGGGATCCCTGATCAGAAGAGTTCCCAAACAGCTCAATTTTCGATTTCAAACTATGCCGAATTGCAAGTTGCGCAGAAAAAAATAAAAATTGATTTCAATTTAAAAATTTGCGATATTAATTAAAAAATTAATTAAATTTGCACCAGGAAACAAATTAATAGAAGAAATTAAATATTAATTCACTTGATTAAACGTTTAATTCAATTGATTAAACGTTTAACTCACTTAATTAAATTTTAATTAAAACTGTTTTTATTTTTGAATTATGCTCTAATTGAAAAACATCGACAAAAATATTAAGCCCTAAGCAAATATTTATTGCACAAATAAATACATACCTCTGCATTTAATTAAAAAGAGAGACCGTTTTGTATAATCTGCTGTCCTAATCCTATAAACATATTCAAAATTTGGGGCATTAATTGCAAAATCTGCAATGTGTACGTTGTTTGCGGACACAAAAAACGCAAACTTACAATAAATCGTTAGATCCGGCAACTATCCGGAATAACTTTTATATAAACCTTGATTTTAAAACAAAATTTTTTCAAGAGAGTACCATTTTTTTAATGCAGCTCCTTCGTAAGAAGCTCTTTTACAAAACGGCATTTTTTCAAAGAGACTTACATAAATAGCAAGGAGTAATTAGGCACAAATTAGTATTCAAACTAAATTCAACACTCCGTTTTTAAACAGTAAGTCCAGAATTGGACATAAGTCTCACGATCCATTTTTAAAAGAATTTTAAAGAAAAATGGTGTCAATTACAATAGAGTCGTTAGGAAATCATATTTTCTAACTTGTTTTTTGAATTTGTTTTAATTTTATTTTATTTATCTGTAACTCTAAAACTATCACAATCCTTTTTCTCCATCATTAACACGTCGTTAAAATATGACTGGTAGGAAACCAAATATTTTAATAACCCATTAATAATATTTTTGTTAAAAGTCATTAATAGATAAAAAAAAAACACACACACATCCAGCATTCACATTTTATGCCTTCAAATAGAAAATAAAATATTAAGACAATTATCTTCAAGTGTCAACGATTTGAGTCAAAACAACGACGAAGACAACATCGAAATCACTTTAAGGCAAATATTTAGTTAAATATCAAACGATTTCCCGAAATCATTATTTTTATAATGATTTTTATTTGTTGTTTCTTTGGGATTTCATCACCTCCAAAGTGTCATTTCTTTTTTGTTGTTGGTATTTGTTTTCTTGGTTGGATGGTTGGTTGGTAAATATTTATTTGATATTTATTTAACCGCCATCTTTAGCACAAACAAACTCATCATCGTCATCATCATCTTCATCAGCAATCTCGTTTATTGTCACCATCACCATATTCATATTATGTATTTACTCGTATACCCCACAAATTTTTATTTTTATTAACATTTAATAATGCCAGTAATGTGTTTTTTTTTACTTAACACTTCTTCCGTCTCTTTCGTTTTCGTGCGATTCATTTCATGCGCCAGTGCTTTATTTTATAGTTTATATGCTAATGTCAATTTGACATTTTAATGTGACGTTTTTATTTCACTCCATTGTTTACATAAACTACTTAAATGGTCGCGTATAATTGAAAAATACTTGAGAAGACAGAAAAACAAAAATTGTTTTACACAGAGCACTACAAGAATGTACAGTTCAAATGAGTAGATACAATTACATACATACTTTTTTTGAGTAGATACAAATAAGTAGGAATGTATGTATCTATGTATGTAATATGGACAATATTGGGCAGTGTAATGAAATTTTGAGAAAATAAAAAAATTCGGAAAAAAGTATAAAAAGTGTTGCCAGTTTAGCAATTTAGTAGCTAGATTTGGCTATTTTTTCAAAAGTTTTCTAAAAAAAAGTATTTTGCTAAACTCTTGTACGGAAACAATTTTATAATTGAAACAGGTAAGAGTAGTACCTTCGGCTTTGCCGAATCCTTTATGACATTCACTACAATTTTTAAATTTAAACATTTTAATGGCCATTTTCTCATTAGGCAATTATCTTTTTTCCCAACGAAAAACTGCACATTAAAGAATTTGGTTTTCTCAATGTCTAATTTGCTTCCATTCTGTCGCAAAGCTAACCAGCACTCATCTGCCAATTATTTATTTTCCTTTTATTTGTCGTACAGATAAATTCAATCAGCTGACTCCCAACTTTTACATGTATTTTGAGTGGCGTTGCCAGCTGAAAACAATGTTTTTTGTCGGTATATTGAGAAAACCAAAATCGTTAACGGACAGTTTATCGGTCCAATAAATTTATGTTGACATTAAGTAACAGGCAGTTTGTCGATACATTGAGAAAATGGCCATAACAGTTAAAAGTTTCGTTCACAATGCTGCAACATTTTTACTTGGTGTTCATAATAGAGTAAATACTTTTTTTGCAACCACACACATTTTCATTTAAGAAACCCGTTTGCAAATTTTTTGCACAACAATATTATTATTTGTTAAAACATTTTAAACAAATTGAATCTGGGAATTTATTTCTCATGGTGAGTAACATTTATTATATCCTTTAATAGTGTTATTCCTTCAAAATTGTTTAGGAATATTTTCTATGCACTATCAGAAGGAATTAGACTAATAAGTATGAAAGCTTTATAAATTGTAATTTGATTTGAAATACACATTCGAATTAATATGAAAATTTAATTAGATATATTTTATTAAAATTTTCATTCAAAATTTAATAAAATTATTATAAACGTCATTTACAATTTTATAAAAATTGTTGATGAAGTAGAAGAAGACTCAGCTTAAAGCTTCGTTTACAATTGTAGAAACAATTTCGTTTTTTTTTTCCTATGTTATTTCTTCCCAAAGTACCTATTTCATATATTTTACTTTAATTTTTCGAACAAAAATGTAACTAAAGTTTTTTTTTTTAAATTGAGTCTATTTCTACTTAAACAACAATTTGTATAAAATTGAAAATTATGTTCATAATAATTTGATTTAGTTTTGAATGAAAATTTAGAAAAATTTTTAAAAAAAAATTATAATAACGTTTTATTAATCAGTATTGTGGTTATTTTGTTGAACTATTTATGGTTTTTAATCGAAATTTTCCTTTTAATATTTTCAATCAGGCTAAAGTTCATCAAATTTAATGTTCATTAAATTATTTTTATGATGAAAGGAATTTTACAACATGAAATTAATTAAAATTTATTGATAATTTTCCATTCTTGACTGAAGCTGGGCTCGAACCCAGGCGTTTTTACGGACAGGTTACCCTTACATGTTTCGCAGCTACCGACGACTGCTGACGTCAATAGTCAAACATCTTTTTCGAAAAAGCAGATTTAAGGAAAAACATGTAAAAATAAATTAAAATGGATAATCATTCAAAAAAAAAAAAGCAAATTTCGATCTACCAAAGGTTAAATACAATTTGGTTTAAGGATTGATGTTTGACTATTGACGTCAGCAGTCGTCGATGGCTGCGAGTGTTAAAACGGCAAGCCCTCTGAGGAGATTGAGTGGAGGCTATCAGCGCAGAAGTGGTGTAACCCCAGAATACTTATTATGAGATAATGAGGAGTTAACACAACTCTTGCACTATAGTAATTGGTTTTAACGGCTCATGCAAAAACTATGTTTCTAGCGCCATCTGTTTTGGATACAAACAGTTGGCTTACTCGACTGTAAAGAACAGTGCAAAGAACATTTCCTACACCAGAACCGTAACCAAGTTAAATTGTGATTTACACCACTTCTGCGCTGATAGTCTCATATATCTTTAAAAAAATTCGTACTGGATCGTAAAATGTTAAGCGAAATGCTTTGTAGATTTTTATAATAACTTATCGAATCTAAATTGTGTTCAATTCTGCACCTACCAACACAACAACAAACTCTTAAAATGCTTTGTCAAAACCAACATTTAAAATGAAGTTTATTATTTTTTTTTCAGTCACAACTTTTCTTAATTTTTCAAATTAATATTAATTTTCTGCGTAGGGAAATTCTTTGTATAAAATGTAAAGTTTTCAAAATAATTTTTAAAAATGCTTTTTATTTAGAAAACAATTGGCAACAACACTATATAGCACACTAAATCATAAACGGGCACAACTTAAAATTTAGCAAAATCGTTTTTTTTTCATAAACCAGTGCACAACTTTTAACTTTTATTCTTTAAAATTTAAGAAATTCAATTTGATTAAAAAATGCCCTTAAACATTTTTAAATTTTGAGTGGTGGCTTTTTATGAGTTATGCTGGGTTTTTGAGATCTCAGTTTAACTAGGTTTAGTTAATCTGAAAACTGATTTGTGCCGCCAATACCAAGTTTGAAAACAAAATGTTGCCGGAACAGCGCAGCCTTGCTTAAAATTTGGGTCTTTAATGAAATAATAGAACAAAAAATCAAATTTTACCGGAAACCCCGAGTTGCAGAGAACGTTAAACTAAGTTTAAATTTAATCCCCATCTCAAAAACCCGTCCTTAGTGTGCCATATGTAAATCGGAGTTTTAAGACTTCGGTCACAATTTATATGTTTTCAATGTTTTTTTAGTGACGAACAGTTTTAGAAACATATTATCGCTCATTTGCTGAAACAACGTAATAACTTAAACAATTTAATTTTAAGAAAAACACTTTACTCATACTTATTATTAGATTTAAGTCTTCTAAAGCAAAAAATAGCGCCTAATGTTGGAAACTGTTCTGCATAATTTACTCCAAAGTTAATTTTTTAGAGTTATGTCGTTGTTTGAGCAGATGAGCGATATTTGGGATTGAATATCGATAAACTAGAATAATACTGATAAACTGCTTTAAGCACTTATGGAAAAGAGTGTTTTTTTTTTTTTTTTTGGTAGAAACTAAAGATTAAAACAACACAGTTTTCTAATTATCAATTTTAGTTTGATTTTTATGTGAAATTTTAAAAAAGGTCCAGCAATCCATTAGCAGATCAATGGCGTCTGTTTTAAGTGCTTACAAGTATTTACGCGTAATAAATAAGACTGCATTTATGTATTAAATATTAACATTTAGTCATTAATTTATTATTGAGTAAAACATGCAGTCCTGACGTTAAAAATATTTTTTTTATTATGATAACTTTATTTTTTTCATGATTTCAATAAAGTTTTAAAATCATTTAAGTTAAAATTTTTTAATTGCTATAGTTTACAAATAGTAAGAAAAAAATTGGGGTTTTTGGGAAGAAGATCAATAGTAGACCAATCACTAAATATAGCGTTTTAGGGAAAATGTATTTAAAAGGGAAACCAATTTGATTAAGTTTGTGTTTTTTTGTAATGAATTGATAGAAAGTTTATCGAGAAATAGAAATAGATTTTTTGGTAATTATAGATGTTTTGTCGCAAAAGGTTTCTAATCCCGTGAAGGGGTGGGCTTGAGAGTATACTCTAGGGAGCTCAACTATATTCTATCCGGATAACTGTTTCAGCAACTACAGTGGATATTTACACTAATAGCCGTTAGGGCCTTGAGTTCAGGGTTGCTTGTTGAATCGTTTTTTGTGGAATCGTCCCGATTTTTCGTTTATTCATTTATGTTGTTCAAAATTTTGTAGTCTTTCACTAAATTAAGTCTTACACCAAAATACAAAGAAATTAAATAATATATAAATTATTCTTTGAGAAACAAATAAAATTAGTGGAGTAACGTGACACAAAGTATATTTTCCTTAAGGCATACATTTTTTCAGTGTATGAATACTGCTTTTTTGATAAAATGTTTTTAATTTTTAGCATGTCTAACTTTATTCAACTTATATATGGCATGTCATGGTAAGAACAACTTAACATATCCCGTTTATAAGAAAATTGGCTACGTCGCTCACAAAGTAATACACACCCCAACTTCCTGACGCCGGCTTAAGACTTATTAAATTCTTTAAAGTAAAATTATTTTATTTTGTCTTATTTCTAACGCAAAATTTTATAATTCCAGCGTTTGTTTGTTCTTTTTGAATTTTTTCCGCTTTTTCCATAAATACAACTGGCAACCCCATGAATCAAAAAACAAGATTGCGCACTCAGCCGTACAGAAAAAATTCTCTAGTGCGCACATACGTCATCATAGACTTAATATGAGTGTTTGTTGTAAAATATCCCTGCAAATAAGATTGGACCACCTGACCCATTTTGATAAAATGGACTACTCCATTGACTAGTCCGATGTAATGCAAGCATGGACCATGCCATTGTTAAAAAGTGTTTGTAGTGAGACGACATGTCTTCGTTTTTTAACGACATGCTTTCGTGTTTAAACGACTTCAAAACTAATCCTCTTGAGTATACCATGGAGTAGTTTTAAAACTACTCCTTACTGGTCCAAAGGTGGGTTATATACCATGGAGTAGTTTTAAAACTACTCCTTAGTGGTCCAAAGGTGGGTTATATGGTCCTCTCCTAGGACATCGTAATGTTAAATAGACAAGGTTTTTTCCATACGTTTGGGTTACTTGTGGACTAGTCCTGGTCCCTTGTGGACTACTCTTTACACGCGTGTTTGGACTGGTCCTATTATTTGCAGGGATGTAACACGCTCACACAAATGTACATACACAAATTCTATTTCTCCATCACACACAAAAACAACGGACCTGCGCAATGTTAAATCTTGTTTCTTTGATTCATCTTGCAACCCTACTTCAATTCCAAATCTCTAAGAACGAGAAAATCTATATCTTTAAATACAAATCGCTTATATAAGCGTTTGTTCTTGTAACAAAAACCAAAAACAATTCAAAATAACACAAAAAAAATGTTCAGCTTAAAAAGTAATTAGAAATTTGACAGTATTCTAAATATTATCAGCCCAATTACGAATACAAATTCCCCGGGAGTTTTTTCCCTCTTCTCATTTTTACAATTGAATTCACATAGGGAAAATGGTGGAAGGGAGAAAACTCCCGGTGAATTTGTAAATATGTTTTTATAAAATTGTCATCTCTGGTGATATTTCGAACTGATTTAAAAGACAATGGTGCTGAAAGGGCCGTAAAATTATAAGTTTCAAAGGTTCTTCAACGTCACCTTTAATTAGTCTATAAGCTTGACATAAATATACGCCAAATAAAACTTGAATATTAGCTTGTTGTGTTGCCGAGGACGGAATGTCCGTTAAGACACTTAAAACTCTTGAGTTGTTCTAGCATATTTTCATGCTTAAAATTACAACATACCGGCGGAGTGACCGATATGGGAAAATGCATCAGTTTTTTTATAAAGACACCAAGAACTTAAAACAAAATTGAAGGCATCAAACAATGTCATTAAAGGTTTTTAATTGCGATGGACGAATTGACAGATATTTCATACCAAAATCAAACGTTGGGAAAATTGTAACAAACAATTTTGTTTAAATTACAAGGAAACTGTAGGCCTTATTAGCTTACAACAAAATCTGAAACGCTCATATTACTATTCGTTTCTATAATGCTGAAACAAAATAATTTGAAATATATAATCGTGTCTAAGAGGTTTTGTTTGCAACTTTAAAAAAATATGATTAAAGTCTACTGATTCATATAGACATGCTTAACCACCAATAAATTAAAACTGATTTAAAATAAATTTTTGAGAATATCTCAAATAATAAATTTGTTAAATTCCTATAAATTTTAAAACCAAAGTTTTTCAAAAATTCTATACACTCACAATATTCTGTACGTAAAATTAACTGAAATTGTAATATAAAATAAATGAAACTTCAATTAAAACCCGGTCTACTTATTTTTCATTTATTTTTAACAAAAATTCAATTTAATTTTTACTGTAAAAAATTCAACACCATATTCCGTAAAATCAAATAAATATTCAGTTATTTTTTAAAATTTTACTGTCAAAAAATTGACCCCATATTCAGTAAAAACAATAAAATATTCAGTTATTTCATTTAATTTTCGTTTACTCCACAAAAGAGCCGAATTTCTAAAAAATACCAGACAGACACCTGTCCGCTTGTTTTTCTTATAAGCGATAGAGGGAGAATATTATTATTTAATTACCCTGTTACACACGTTTGTTTTACTTTTGTTGTACTGACCACGTTGTTTACAGAAGAACTCTCTTATAGGACACCAGCAGCAGGACCGATATGGCTTCGCAATTATTTTACTTTTAAAATTTGATGTATTTAAATAAATTATATTAACAAATGGAAAATGTGAATTGCTTACACAAAACAAGCAATTCATTTTTTATAGATAAGTAAAAATTAATTTTTGGTAGTTAAATTATATAAAATAACTGAATATTTAATTGTTTTTACTGAATATGGTGTTGAATTTTTGACAGTAAAATTTTATAAAATAACTGCATATTTATTTGTATTTACGGAATATGTAGTTAATTTTTTGACAATTAATTTATATAAGATAACTGAAAATTCATTTGGTTTTACGGAATTCGTGGTTGAATTTTTGACAGTAAAAATTAAATGAACTTTTCGTTGCTTTCAATTACATTTTTATTTAGTTTATCATAAAGAAGAATTTAACTCAATCAACGGACAATATTAACTGCAACTGAAAATCAGTATTAATATGTACTTAGTTTTTTGAATAACTGTTAGAATCAGTTAAAAATAAATTTGCTTGGAATTTTAAATGTTTATTTATTTAAAAATGACTGAACGGAATATTTCTTAAATAAACTACAGTCCGTTACTGTAATAATATTGTGAGTGTAGCTTTGTTCACACCTATTAAATATTTGACGTCCTATACGTAACCACTAGTTTTCATAAAGAGTTGCTTGATTTTGCAGAACGTTTGGCTAGAGCAAACGTTATTTAACAGTTTCTAAATTATCTTATACAATTATCATCTTAAAAATAAAGTTTAGTAAATCTATATATAAATCGGCTAAGGCAAAACAGTTAAGAACACTTTCCTCCTCTGTATGTCAACCGATTTGAACAAAATATACACCATTTGAAAAATATTTACTAACAGAAGTGCACAATATATATTTTATTAAAATTAATTTCAGAGTTATAGGCGTTTAAATTTGCTACTAACACAAATACAAAAAATTAGTTTTTTTTTCAATTATCAAATAATAAAAAAATAGGGTTGTCGATTATTAGATATTTTATTGAAACCGGTTTTCGAATATTTCGACTATATAAAGTCGGAAAATGGAATGTGATAATTTTTAAATTTTCTATAATATTGATCTAAGAAACGTTATGTTATAGGTGCATGGTCCTGAGTGAATGAAACCCTATGAGATTAAAAATGTTGTTTATTTTTTCTTTGGTATGCTTTGAATTTTTGTTAATATTCGACCTTTAAAGATAAAATTTAAAGTGCATGGTCCTGGGGGAATAAGAACATGTAAGGGGAGCTTTTTGGTACTTTTTCGTTCAACATCTGGTACATTGATTAATCTTCGTTAATATTAGACATTAAAAAATAAATTAAACTTGCAATGTCCTGATTGACAATCTATTAAGGAGATTTTTTGACACTTTTTTGTTTTATCAATTCTGATGACATTGAACTTATAAAATAAAATTAACTCACGTGAAAGTTAAAATATGAAACGGAGTTTGGTCCTCGCCAAATCGATCCACTAAGACGGAAAAAATGAACGAAACATGTAAATTCATATATGCATAGATGTTCTATGTTTTCTTCTTATGAACATGAAAATGTATGGTCGAATTTTGACCATTAGGCGAACACTAGTAAATATAAATTGTTAAACATAAAGCTTAAGTTTGATTAATTTACTGGTAAGGCTTTTTTTGGATTATATCTTCAAATATTTGTAAGGTCTGAACATACTTTAAGCCATATCCATGTATTTTATTGGTTCCTTACCTTCGTGAATTGTTATGTTTTTTTTTTTTCAAATTAACTTTTTATTAAAAAAACTAATTTAATTTTTGTATTTTTATGTATTCGAATTAAAACCGGGAACCGCTTAATTTGAAGATGCTTTACCGAAAACCGGGTCTTTTTAAATAGCAGCTATTCGGAATATTCGAAACCCGGTTTTAGGAAAAAGTCGATCATCTTAGTGCTAAGGCACAGGGATAAACAGGCGAGCATTAGGACGGAAGAGCTTACTAGACTTGGCACCACCTACTGGATTTGGAAGGCGTTGGAGTACCTTTCCTCTAATTCAAAGTTAAACTACGTCGATGTAGCTCAATTTGGATCACAGGCATAACAAGTCTCTGCAATGTATGACTAGTAGGGAGGAATAACTTTTGGGATTCATTCTCAGCGTCTGTGATGGTGTAAATGCAGAAAAAAACTTGGGACACCTCCTCTGGCTAAAATGGGATCCGCCACTTTCGATGAATTGTATAATATTTTTGGCTTTAACTGGAGTGCTTTTGAACTTCGTTAATAGTTCGAATTGGCTCTATGGTGTGAGTTCTGTTTACTGAGTCTAAGGGTGCCATTCGAAAACTTACAGTAATTTCTACCTAACCAACCAAATAATTTTCAATCTTAGTTGTGACAATAATATTATTTTTTTTATAAGCGTTTAAATATTTTAAGGATGGCGACCTTATCAGTTTTATCTCAAGTGATAGCGATGTCTTGCGATCGGGTGAAATTTGCACCAATGTTAGTCCTATTGGATAGTAGTTTAGATACAACTTTGTAACAAGATCGGTCAAAAATTCTCTGAGTTCGAAAAATTTAACAAATAGCTATCTGAACTATTTAGGACAAATTTTTCTAAGAACAATAGGTAATAAATTACAACAGACATATTCTGAAAATCGAATTGGAGTGCAATCAAAATCGAACTAACTTTGAAAGCGATCCAGTGCTTTAAGTTTATTAAAATATTCCATTTTATATAAAGGGAGTCCAAAAATTGGGGTATCATTGCAATTTAAATAAAAGAAAAAATAATTTTTTCGAGATATTAAAAATATTTTTATTTCAGTTAATTACAAATAGGTTCCAGTGACTCTCCCCCCCCCCCCCCCCCCCCCCCACCTACTGGCTTGTCAGGCTCCCAACCTTTTAGCAAAATTCTTAATCAGGCTTTTTACTGTTGTCAATGGTTGGTATCAGCTCGATAATGTTGTTTTGCTTGAACTGTTTTGGGACTATTGCTGTACACTAGAGTAGTTCGAAAAAAAATTTTTTGTCAGTCCCCCCCTAGGATTTAAGATAATGTAAAAACAATTCCAAAAATTATATTTTTATTTTTTCGCCACGTCTAGAAAAACCGCCATTTTAGTTTTTTATTTACTGTGTCG
Source organism: Pollenia angustigena (assembly GCA_930367215.1). NCBI lineage: Eukaryota > Metazoa > Arthropoda > Insecta > Diptera > Polleniidae > Pollenia > Pollenia angustigena. The sequence goes on from OV884058.1 coordinate 149,137,297, forward strand.
CCACTTTTAGTCCGATCATAACATTTTGTATATCGGTGTTCATGGCTCTGTAAGGGCTAGATTTCTGTCTTATAATGGTCTTTTCATACAGAAGTTGTATCAAAATAATACAGCTTTATTTGAGTTCAAAAATATTAAGCGTTTGGGAGGGTATAAACCGAACTTTTGAAAGACATGACTAGAATTTGCGTGGTATAAAAAAAACTATTAAAGACAGAAATGTAGCCCTTACAAAGCCATGAACACCGATTTACAAAATGTTATGATCGGACTAAAAATGGCGACACATTGAACAAAAAACTGAATGGGCGGTATTTCTAGGCGTGGCAAAAAAATAAAAATATAATTTTTGGAATTGTTTTTACATTATCTTTAATGCTAGGGGGGGGACTGACAAAAAAAATTTTTTCGAACCACTCTACTGTACACCTCCGATTTCAAAAAAACTTACAAAAAATAGTCTAAAGGTGTCAAATCGCACGATCATGGTGGCCAATTTACTCCTCTTCTTCGAGAAATAATGCGTTTTTCGAACTTTTCTTTCAAAAGATCCATTGTTTCTTTTGCTGTGTGACAAGTGACTCCATCCTGTTGAAACCACACATGGGCAAATCCTGCGTAACGAACGCTAAATTCGCACGCGTTTTCTGATTGAAATATAAACATTTTTTGGTCTTTCAAAAAAGATAGCTTCAACTTATATATAGTATTTAGTGACATTAATATGTACTTACGAATGGCACATTTCATAATTTCTTAGCAAGTATTTTCTGCGAAATAATTGCTTTTTCCTAATTTTTAGCGAATTTTGCATCATAAGGTTTACAAAATATAATTACTAAAAGAAAGATGACTATAAGAGAATTCTAAACGCACTTATTCGCAGCCAAAAAATGTTGTGATTTTTTGACGAAAGCCGTGAACCCTTTGTGACGCACGCTACATAACGCACGATACAGTTTTTCCAGTAGTATTTTATTATTATATTTTATTTATTTTAACAAAACAAATTATATTTCTATGAATTGCATTTCTTAAACTAATTTCTTAACTAATGAATATCAACTATTTTTTTAACGAAATTTATATTTTGATAAGTCTGCTGTAAGTGCTATTTTAAGCACAAAAATCACCTAAAATAATGCTAAATTCACGTATAAAATTAAGAAATCAGCAGTGGGTTAGGATTTGGTAAAAATTATTGCATTAATGATCATTGAAATACATATTTACTAATATAAAAATGAAATTATACATCTAGTCTTATATTCCATTAAAAAAATTCATTTGAAAAATGATTGGTTGGTGGACTGTTTCTGGGATTTGCCCATATCCACTTCGTCTAAGTCATCAATTTTCCGTCATAAAAGGCGTAGAGTGAATAGAACTTATCTTCATCAGAACTATGGAAATTTTCATAAAAATTTATCTGGAAATTTCCATCGATTTCAATTTCACTCGATTTCGAATTCCAGAACATGGCCGACAGAACCCGAATAACTTCAACTTTCGATCAGTAGCCCGTGTCCACCAAAAATATTCTTAACTTTAATTTAAATTTTCTTATCTTAACAAAAATTACAACGCCGAACACACACCTTAATAAATTATTTGCTTTATTTTACTCAATATTATTTATTGTGTAAAAATCAAAACATTTATCAATATTTTTTTGACACAAGTACAACTTAACACTGATTCAGTGTGATAAATACTAAGTAGACAAATCCAGCAAGGAAATATTCTTTTCACCGAAGCAAGAAGACCATCTACTTGTACCTTTCAATGATTTATTAAAGAATCAAACAATCATCAGCTCTTCAACATAAAATACAAAAAAAAAAAAAAAAACTAATAAAATATAAAACATTTATAAATGGACAATGTACAGTGTGAGTTCCTTAAAACGGTTGGGGTGGTCTGTTGTAAACTGAACCAATGACATTAATTTCCGGCAAAAGAACACAAAATCTGAAACAGTCACACGTGAGCACCGAAGAGGGTCTGGATAAGAAAAATGAATTTCCTTAATAAAATAATTGAAATGTTAAGATAAAAATCTAAAAAAATTGTTACCAGTAGCATGAAATAATAATAAAAAATTTTAAATTCTTTCAACAACTTTGTGTGTATTTTTTTACTTAAAAAATACTACAAATTAGGAAAAACTGTCATAAAAAACGTTTGTTTCTTGAAAACTGAGTGAAAAATTAAGGAAGAGGTTTTTCACTTTTTTTCTTGGGTCTTGTTTTAATTTTGAATTAAAATGGAAATTGTACAAAATTTTGTAGGGATTTCTTTGGTTTGTTGTTGTTGGTGGTGGATGAATTGAAATTTGCATTTCAATTTGTTGAGGATTAAAAAGAAAATTCTAAACCACACCATCCGGCCACACACACAGACATCTGTGCGCACACACACATACATACATACGAATACAAACACAGTTAAACATTAACCCAAGACGACTGAGGAATTAAACATGATTTGACCGCAACCAAAATGCAAATTAGTGTTATTAACTTTATGACCATGATTGGTAGACAAGACTAAAACTGTCAATCACAAAAAGAAACCACAAATGTTAAATGACGAAGACAACGAAGATAATGATGATGATGGGGTTTGCGCTCTTAAATAACACCCCTTTTCTATCCGGGAACCAAGCGGGCTAAAATGTATTGGAGGAGGAAAATAGGGGATAAAATATAAAATTATTGAAGCTGAAAATTAATTTACTATAATTTTTAATTAAATCAGTCAAAGAGAATTTGTTGTTGGCATAAATAAATTTATTCATTAATTTCAATTTAATAAATGTCACTCATTTTTATTGTGACATTTTCTATTCGATTCAATAAGGTAAAGTGTGCGGAGGAGTGGGTTTGCATATGCAAATCCTTTTGAATTGTTTAGCGAATAAAAAGGACAATTTAACTTAACGCTTTTCTTTGCATACGAATGTAAAAGGTAAAGTTATTTAAAAAATCTGACTGGAGAAAGCTCGATTATATGTGTTCTTGCTTTGTAAAGATCCGACAAAACTTTTGAAAATAGTGATTCAGCGAAATTAGGGGTTAAAACTCTTTTAAAATTTTTAACATTTTCTAAAAATTATAACATTACTTCGTTAGTTTTTTTATGAACCAAAAGTGTTGGAATTTTAGAAATTCGAAATTATTTTCCGCTGTTATGGAAAGTCAAAAAGCACGGGAACAACATTTGTTTTAATGTTATTCCTGCTGATTCTTCACACAGAAAAAATTCTCAAAAATTGTTCACCAATAAAAGCATAAATCAAAAATAAAATCAGTTTTAATTAAAAATTTAATTAAGTGAATTAAACGTTTAATCAAGTGAATTAAACGTTTAATCAAGTAAATTAAATATAATTAAACGTTTAATCAAGTGAATTGATACTATTAATTTGTTTACTGGAGCAAATTGAGTAACTTTTTTTTATTGATATCACAAATTTTTTAATTGAAATCAATTGTTATTTTTTCTGTGAACAAAATGAAAGATGCCCGATATTTATCTGAACAGACCCCAACTTAAGTGAAATTCATGACCAATTATGAACCGTTTACAACATTTTGGTATCATATGATAAATGTTTATAAGCCAATTAAATTATTTCTGTGCAAATATTTTACATTCACAGAATAAAATAAAAATTGATTTCAATTAAAAAATTTGTGATATTAATTAAAAAAATTATATAAATTTGCACCAATAAAAAATTAAAAGTCTTAATTGAATGTTTAATTCACTTGATTATACATTTAATTCACATGATTAAGTTTTTAATTAAAACTGATTTTGTTTTTGATTAATGCTTTAATTTGTGAAACATTGTGGAGAATTTTTTCTGTGTTCTGTTTCTGTTTCCAAACAACAACACGAGAAAATAATACAATTTTTAACAATATTAAACCGATCATAGTTATTATCGAAAAATAGGCTTAACCGGTCTATTTCTCGGTGAATGTTTTTGTCAACAAGCAAAACTGTCATGTTTGAAATGATATCAGTCCACGTGAGATGCTAGAGTGTTCAGTGCATTCCGAAAAAGTTACTATTTGGTGTGGATTTTTGGCATGCAACGTTCGTTACTGATCCATATTTCTTCGCATATGAAATTGGTCGGGCCATCACTCTCAACAGCGAGCGCTGCAGACTGATGATGGCCTGAATTTGATAATGTGTACATCAACGACATGTGGCTTAAAAAGAAGGCGCTACGTGTCACACAGGTCATGTTACATTCGACTGTCTGCACGAGCGATAATAGGACACAGCAATCCCACAAGGAGGTGATGTAAAGTGGCCAATGTGATCGTGCAATTTGTCCTCGTTAGATTTTTTCTTGTATAATTTTAAGCCGCAGGGGTATATTCAATAAGCCACAAGCCACAGCGGTCCTTAACTTATAAAACGAATTTTCTTTGATCATTTGTTTAATAAACATTTCGTTTCATTTGTTGGAAATTTAAAGCCTGACCTCGTAAATTACAGGACAAACACACAAACTATTATTAACAATAATTTACATTTTCTAAGCCAACTCAACCGCTAACAACAATTCAAATAAATTTACTTGCGTTTTACGTTCATTCTAAGAGCACTTTTACACCCATACAAATGCACAACAAACAAAAAAAAAAGAAAAGAAAAACAAAACAAAACAAAAGCATTAACATGGATTTCAAAATGGCGCCTTATTGTACATTGTTTTACAACAACGACAACACTTACAGCAACAACATCTGAAGTAGCAGAAAGTAAGGCAACATTTCCATTATTGTTTAACAAAAATCCTCTTTTTGTCCGAAATTCGCGCGAGAGCTTAAAATTAAAAACAAAAAATGCGAAGAAAAAAAGACGAGCGTTAAGCCACTTTCAACGCAAATGAAATATTCATTAACGTCTCGGTCTCAGTTAACGTTTTTGTATAAGGCAGATATTTTAAAGAGTGTATTCTTAAGACTGTTACTTTTTTGCAGTTGTCAAATTAAAAACATATTTTAGATTTAGCTGCATTCATTGTTTCACATCCTGTCACTGATGTTGTGCAATTTCATTTAACATTCGTTTATATTCAATTCAACAAATTCCGCTACCCCTTCCAAAATTCCTCTTCTATTTTTATTATTTCTTCTGGTGCTCTACACACAATCTCTTTGTGTTTTTTTTTCTTTTGGTGGATTTTCTGTTGTTGTATTTGCATAATAAATAGAAATGATGGGAAAAGCAAATGTATAGACTGGTTATCTCTAACTACTTTTGTTGCCTCCCAAAACTCCTGCTGTTTTTTGATCGCTGACTCGTTGTTGCGGCAAGAACAACAACAATAAAAGCAGTTCTTAATTTAAAATCACAAAATCCCTGCAGCGTATTAATGAAAATTGCCAAAAACCAGTGGGCTAACGACATTTTGTGGAAATGTTCGTATTAAAAAATTGAAATTGTTGGATTTGTTTTTATCTGTTTATTTTTTTTTAACTCGATTTTTTCATGCAAACAAATAAAACAAGGACTGGTCCTTCGTAAAGTTTTATTTCAAAAAGTTTCTTAAGAAAAGTTACTGAATTCTTAATTTTATTTACTGAGAAGCATGAGAAAGAGCCTCTTGAAATATTTTTACTACATATAAGATATTGTTGCAGACCACAAATAAGTACTTTATTGGAATTAAGAAAATTATTTTGGATACATTGATGAGCTTGGATTATGGTTAACAGTGCTTAAGTGCCTAAATATGTTCTTAACTATTTGGTTAAAGATTTATTTTTATAAGAGCTAATAAGACACTAAGAAAAAAAAAAACAAGATAGAGTGCTCTATTCGGCTGTGTCGAATCTTTGATACCCTCCACCTACAATTTAAATATTTCCAGAGTGGAGCTTATATAGGACCTATGGTAAATTATGCGCCAATTTTCATGAAATTTGATTAAGTTTTTTATAGTCTTATTAAACTATGGCTGACAAAATTTTATTACTTGCATTATTCGCTACGGTTTAAGAAGCCCTAAAGTGTTTTTCGAGAGCGGGCTTTGTATGGGGCCTATGGTAAATTATGCAGCTATCTTCACGAAATTTAATATAATTTCAAGTGAAGTCGAACGAATTTGTGCAAAATCCAAGCTGATATTGCTGTATTTCAATCCCAAACTAATATACGCTAATATTGTTCTTTTCTTTTGAGTCGTTCGAAAGTAAGCGTGACTTCAACAGACGGACAGATAGACGGGCATAGCTAAATCGACTTAGAAATACTCAACGATCCAGAATATTTTTAATGGGGTCTAAATTCACAACCAGTTGTGGTGGAGGGTACAAAAGAATCTATAAATTCACTTTATGCCATTGTAAAGAGAATTGTATCCTTGAGATTTGATTTCAATACCCAATGAATCCTTGTTAACAGTTTTTGAAAGTCTGTGTATTTGCTTGTTGAAATGGGTCTTCCAAAAGGACAAAATTTATGTAACAAACTAGTTCCCGCCATATGTAGGGTCTTAAGAAAACACATTTCAATATTCACACGGAAAGAAGGATATTGTTAAATCATAAGAGCTAATCATAAGGACCCAGAATGTATATACTTTATAGCGCTTAATGCTTTGTTCGCACCGCAACGTTTTTTTGTCATTCGCTCCCCCCGATAATAAGCTTTATTACATAATTCTCCATACTAAAATTATGAGAGCGAATCATCCAAAGTGTAAGTAATTCTATGCCTATTACCCTGTGTGTTACTTAAGGTCAATATGAGCTAAAGATTTTATCGTTATCTCGAACATTCAAATTACTATAAAAACAAGTACGAGTGCTATATTTGAAAATACCTCATGGACCAGCTGGGCAGAATAAAAAGATTAGCCTGCATTGGAGTAACAGGTGCTCTACGCACTAGTCATTTAGAAACGTTGAATACTATACTGCACCTTATTCCGGTCAGTCTCTCGGCATCGAGATGTTATAAATTGAAGACGTACGTTCATGCAAGGATCTTACAAAAGCAACCTACATTTCTGAAACGACCAATGGACGACGTGATACCCCTAACAGACTTTGATAAGAAATTTAAAGTTATAAACCCTGGCTAATTAACACTGCACGAGAGTTTGCAATAATGATACAAAGATGACCTGCAGTGTTAGCTCTGGGGTTTTCATGGATGATCCGCAAATAAATTTCTCTTTCCGTCTTCCGGATGAAGCAAGCGTATTTTAGGCTGAAATACTGGCGGTAAGAGAGGCATAACAGGAATATTAGCGGCAGAGGTGACATTTTTGTCTATAGGCAGGCAGCTCTGATGTCACTAAGATTGCATAAACCAACGTTCATTCTCGTTAACTAGTGTAAAAAAGAACTATACAGACTGGGCAGCCTTTCTGACATTACCTTAACTTAGGTCTCTGCGCATATGGACTATGATGGCAATTGCAGACGGGCTGGTCAAGACTGGAGCTGTTTTGATATTTCGCAGAGTGTGCCAGTCGCAACACCCCTGGGAACTATCAAAAGCTAAAGGCCTGTTCGTCGATAGCGAATGAAGACTTCGTTCGCATAAATTACATTTAAAACAAAAACAAATTATAAAATATTTTTTTTGCTGCAGGGCAACCAGGGCAAAGTGGCCCATATGCGACATGAGTCGCTCTGAGCGACTTCATAACTTCAGTCGCAGGGTCATTTCGAGACTGTTACACATATTACCTGGTCACTAAACGATCGGTAGGCACGCTATGAGACTTAGTCTCCCTTTTAATGAAAGCTGCCGCAGCTGCAGATAACCTGGAACTAAGGACACAGTATTTATGTCCTTTGTTCAATGCCCAGTTTTCAATGCAACACTACATTTATTACTTGCGAATAACATTTTAAACACAACATCCGACAAAATGTAGGCGAAATTAGGGAAGAAGACATGGCACAAAACAGATTAATTTATATCAAAAGAACGGTATTTATATAACTTTTTGTTATTACCGCAGCATGGTGAAGGATATAAAATATTGTTTTAAATCCAAATTTTTAATATTTTTAATTAGGCTTAAGTTCATGAAATTTAATTTTCATTAAATTATTCTTATGAAGAAAGGAATTTTACAACATGAAAATTAATTAAAATTGTTATTGATAATCTTTCATTCTTGACGTGGCTCGGACTCGAACCCTGGCCGGCAGGTTACCATGACATGTTTCGATCGCAACCACTCGATCTCCTCAGATGGATTTGCCGTCTTACACTCGCAGCCATCGACGACTGCTGACGTCACTAGTCAAACATCAATCCTTAAAGCAAATTGTATTTTAACATTTGGTAGATCGAAATTTGCTTTCCTGAATGATTATCCATTTTAATTGATTTTACATGTTTTTTCCTTTACTCCTGTTTTTTCGTACTTTCGTCAAGAATTTTTCTTGAAGTCCAAGTACATTTTTTTTTGTTTTTTCACTTTGTCTTTGCAATCGAAAATAAATTGAAAAATGACAAATTTTTTAGTGATGATCCCAAGATTGTTACAAAAATCATATAAAACCGAATTATTGCATAATGTGTGTATATTTTAAAACATATTTGAAAAAATTAAAGCTTGTGAAAAGGAAATTGAAAACTGAAAATCTAAGAAAGATTAAAGTTTATTCCAAATATGGAAAATTGTAGTTCTTTAAATTTCTACATGGAAACGTACGGTAATAACTTAAAAATTAAATTTAATAATTCCACAAAGAATTCGATACTATCGATAGTATCGATAGTTTGTCAACAAGCTATCGAAAATATCGAATGTTACGACTATCGATAGTTTTCCAGCTCTAGGTTATAGCCCTGATCGCCGCCTGACTATCAATGAAAAAGTTTACATGCGAGTTCTCAGTACTGGAAACACGTGCGAAATCAGCAGCCATTTTGGCTGCAAAAACCTTCGCCTGGAAATCGCTGCAGTAATCGGGAAACCTATACGATTCCCGAATACCCAGTTCCCGGCAGCAGACTGCAGCTCCAACCCCGTCCTCCATTTTGGAACCATCAGTGGAGAATCTGAAGGTCCCCTGGCCAGATCGGAGTCCTGCCAACCAACCGTCCTCCTCTAGGGTAACTCGCGGTTTCCTTCCAAGTGTCAGTCTCGGAATGGTGTAGTCACTGCTACAATCTATTCCCCTTATAATACTACCGTGACCATAGAGTCCGTATGCAAATTGTCCCGTCGCCTTTAAGCGGATCGCAGACTTCCTTGCAGTTCCTTCTGCCACTTGATGAATCGGTTGCAAGTCCAGGATCACATAGAGTGCCGCAGTCGGTGTACTACGCAAAGCACCGGTGATACTAAGTTCGGCGAGTCTCTGTACGCCCGTTAGCATATTCCGGTACTATATCTTATCCAAGGCCGTCCACCACACAAGTATTCCGTAGAGTAGGATTGGTCTCGCCACCGCTGTGTAGACCCAATGTGTTAGAGCAGGGGTTGGACCCCACGTTTTGACTAGCATTCCCTTACATGAGTAGAGCGCACTCGTTGCCTTGTTCACCCTCTCCTCCACATTCAATCTCCACGACAGTTTGCTATCCAGTATTACTCCCAGGTACTTGGTGTGGTGTTGAAGTTCTAGGCTAGGACCCCCTAGTTTAGGTCTACTCCATGGACTAACTGTGTACGTATTCGTAAATAGTACTAGGTCCGTCTTCTCGGGATTAACTCCCAGTCCTACTCCGGCTGCCCACTGGTTGATTATCGCCAGTGTAGCCTCCATTACAGAACTAATAGTATTCAAATACTTGCCAGTAACTATCGCAGCCACATCATCTGCATATGCGGTCATCTTTGCTGCCCCGTCTCTAAGTCTATTGAGAAGTTCGTTGACGACAAGCGTCCATAGCATCGGTGAAAGCACCCCTCCCTGGGGGGTTCTCCGTTGTGCCTTCTTCGTTATCCTGGAGTTGCCCCACGCCGCAGATATAGTTCTACACCGTAACAGGCTACCAATCCAGTTTTTAGCATGCGCGTGTGCCGCAGTGCGAGACAAGCTGGTCAAAATTGCCTCTGTGAACACATTATTGAATACTCCCGCGATGTCCAGGAACACACCCATAGCGAAGTCCTTAAGCTCAGGGTCTTCTCAATCAGCGAGACAACTGAACGAAGTGCCGTCTCAGTTGATTTACCCTTCGTGTTAGCATGTTGATTAACAGAGGGAATGGTCGGCCCCATGTTACCCTTGATATGATAGTCCAAAATTCTCTCTAACGTTTTCCGCAGGAAGGATGTGAGACTTATAGGTCTAAAATCTTTTGGGTACATATGATTGCTCCTGTCCGATTTTGGCAGAAATACAATCTTAGATATCCTCCAAGATTTAGGCACATAGTTTATCCTCAGACATCCCTTAAAAATTTCCACCAGCCATGGTACTATCCGTTGTCTACCCCGCTGTAATTGCGCCGGGATGCTACCACACTTTCATTATATTTCATACATTTTGTAAACAAAGAAAAATAAGGACTAAAGAATTAGAACGAAATTAGAGGGAATTTGAAGTTTCTGATGACGATTTATTTAGCGGATTTATGATTTTTGCCTGAAGGGGAAGACTCAATTCTCTTTAAACACTAAATCAAAATTTTAAAAGAAATATTCTCAAAAATGTTATTAGTCTTAATTATATAATATTAAAATGGTTTTAGATTTAAAAATGCTTTAAATTTGAAAAATACAATATATAAAACTTCAAATATATTTACATCAGGCGCGGATCCACCTTGATCCTAAGGGGGGGGGGGGGGGGGGGGGGGGGGGGGGGGGGGGGGGGGGGGGGGGGTGTGGGAATTTTGTATGATACAAAAAAGTAAAAAAAATTTGTTTTTGAAAGTTTTTATAAACAATATGTGTTTTAGGGTATGTACTTGTTGCAATTTTAGCGAATATCAAATTCTTCAACGCATAACCGTATAGACCGTGAAAAATATTAAGAAATGATGTATTAATTTTTCGCGATTGTGAAGAAAGTTTTCGCACCAAACGCGATAAAGTTTTGAATTTAAATTTTTCTCCTTACTATACAAAATTAACATTTAATAAAAAAATTTTAAGAATTTTCTAATAATTTCATGAATATAACAAGATCTTATCATTTGAACGGAAGAAGGGCGCAAAAAAAAATCGCGACTTTATTTCGCGGTTTTATTAATAAACTAAATTTTTAATGGCAAATGATAGATGTTGTGATAGATGAGTTGTTTGGCGGATTTATGAAACAGTGATAATTTTCAGCAGCGTAGTAATATATGCGCGGAACGAGGTATTAAAGTTGCACAAGATATTTTTCCATTATGTAAATCAGCACGCACTTTAAACTTAAAATTTATTTCATTAAACCCAAAAAATAGCTTTACATTTTTGTTATACAGTTGCTTATTTTATGTATTTATGCCTGTATTCAAAAAAATATTTTAAATTTAATAAAGGCTTGAAAACCAAAATATCTATGAAAATTTTCCTTAATAAACGTTTATTAAATTTTATAATCATTTATGAATATGGGGGCTAAAATATATAGCATATATAAACAATAAATGTACCATATAAAATGTGTATGGAAATTAAAAAAAAAGCTTTAGAAATTGCATTTGGTGCGGAAACTTTTTTGTCCAAAATGGCCTAACAAAATATTTTCATTATCAATACTAAATTGTCCATCGCGTGGTGGGATGAAAAAGTTTTGTCCAAAAAAAAGTAATCACCCTAATTAAAAAAACCCAACATAAAGGTTAAATAAAATATAAGATCAGTTCAATATACATAAATCTTTTTAAATAAGCAAATTATGATTTCTTTGTGAGGCAAATTTAGACAATACAGTCTATATTCTGTCATTGTTGATCTGAGCCATGTTTTTATTCGACGAAGGGTAGGAAATGACCTCCCGCTCGCAGCTTTACTGACGAGCATTGAAACGAAAATTTTAAATATTTTTCTTAAATTTGGTTAGATATCTTCATCACAGTTTATTAAAGCATCTACAACGTTATCTAATAGATCAGGCTCAAGTTTAGATGTTAGTAGGTGTTTATCTCTTTTATCAAATATAATCAGCTCATCAGCTAGTTGGGGTTTCAACAGTTTTATATCTGTATATGACTTGATTACACTTTGAGGTAGAAGTTTAGGTATGTTCAATACATTTGGGATATCTATTGGGAAAGTTGTTATGAGATCTTCTAAAATAAATTCAATAAGAGGAATGTAACCTACAACTCGGTAGTAATCTTCAACATTTTGGATGTGATTATTTCGTTCAAATCTTGTGCTTTCGATATTAACCTCGATTTGAACGCAAATAACTTTACCTTTTTCAAAAATCGCTATAAATTGTTCTTCGGCTTTATTTCTTTTTTCTTCAAGGCACATGATTAAAATTCTGATAAGAGTTGATCCTTTTTGAAGATCTATATCTTGCTTTTGTAAAATGATACTAAGTGGCTGTGTTACAATAAGTATCGCACTTAATATGATTATTCCGTAAATAAATTTAAAAGAACCTTTCCACTCAGATATTTTTTCCAAAGCTTCTACTATATTATGTACACTTGTTGCAAAGACGCATAATGAAGAGACTTTGGCTCCCAAATACTTTGCTAAAACTGCGTTTCGCTTGGGATGATTATATTAAAAAAATTTTTGTCGTTTCTTTAACAAATGATACAACTTTTTGTATTAATGGCACTTTATTGCTTTTAGAAATTGAGTTGCTTGATTTATGGGAATAGCAAGGCGTTTGTTTCGCATTTGTCGCAGTTTCCAGAGTTTTTTAACAGTTCCATTTTCTGCTGACATCAGAGAATACCCATCTGTTCCATGCCTACACAATTTTTAAGGTCAAGACCAAAATTTGTTAAAGCTTTAAGAACTATTGATGATAGTGCCTTCGCATCAATTGACACATCAAAGTCATCAATATCTTTTAAAGCCTCTTCAAATTCGTTTACAACAAAGCCAATAAATTCTTCCCTAAAACCTTTTTGTTGTATGTTGAAATATCTTAAAGATAAGGAAATCTGGCTTTTCCTCGACAAAAAATTATCGAATAGAATTTTGATTCATATAACACATAAATATATACATAAATATTGCAAATACTATGGCTTTTTAATAATTCAACCTCACGCATTATCAAGTTAAACGCTTAAGCTTTGGATATAGATGGCACCTGCTGGGATTGAATGTAGAATAATAAGTATTTGAATACGGTGAACTACACAGAAAAAATTATTGCCGAATTATTTTCAAACAAACGCTTGTTTGAAAATTTTTTTGATTTCTACAAATTTTTTTACTGATTCAATAAATATTTTTGTTTGATTTTTATTTAACCAACAAAAATGTGGACAACTCTTCAAAAATTTAATAAGCGCGCTATTGGTTTGAAGTTTTCATAATTTTGTATGAAATATTTAACGCTCTTTAATGTTGTCGTCTTTTTGCATTTTTTTTATTTATTGTAAGCAACACTTCTTTATGATAAATATAAGAACTACAACAAAAAACACATGCATTCTATTTTTGGACGCTTTAAAAAAGTACAGCAATAAGAAAAATGATAAAATAGCGTGACGAGGTTTGTAGTAAAAAAAACAACAAAAGCAATAGCAGGTAAAAAAAACGTTTCATTTTTTTTAAACAACAGAAAAAACACATTATAAGAAACAAAATAAATTTTTGGTTGGTTTCAAAGTTGGTAAAAAAAAAACAAAATCCCGTATTCAATTTTTTCAAACAGTTTGTTTAAATGCATCAAATACAAAAATAGAATGATGGCGGAAAACATATCGAGTCGGTCTGCCGCCGTTTTTGGTTACATTTCTTCTTCATTAGCAAAGGAAAGGATAAAGCAACAGTGAGTGATAAAGAAAAACACTGTGAGTATAAATATGACTTCGTTCAAAAATTATTCCAACAAAAAAATGTGTCTCAAAGCCAGCCGGGCCGCTCTGCCAACAGTGCTTGCTTGTGTGCGCGTCATTGCTTGTGCCAAAACTTTTTTGTTTGATTCAGCAAAAATATTTGTTTGAAATTTATATGAATTTCAGTAAACTTTTTGTTTGATTCTGTAAAATTATTTGTTTGAAAAAATCGGCGTTTTTTTTTCAATAAACAAAATGCAAATAAATTGTTTGAATATGCGAATTTGTTTGTAGGACCGATTTTAGACAAAAAATTGTTTGATTCTACAAATTTTTTGTTTGAATTGGAAAAATAATTTTTTCTGTGTAGATGTTCCTTTGGAAATATCTAATAAATAACTATTAGGATTAAGATATGGATACTTATTGAAAATTGTAAGAGATTCAATAAAAAAAAAATAAAAAAATACTTATTGAAAATTTCGTTAGAGATTCAATAAAAAAAAAAATAAAAAAGTACTTATTGAAAATTTCGTTAGAGATTCCATAAAAAAAAAACAAAAAAACCTTGCAGGGATTTCCAAAAATTTTGTACATTAAAAAAAAAATATTATTATTGGGAATTCTTGTATTATCGAAATTAACAAAACATATTTTTATAATTTACGGGGGGAAATAAGGAAATCCCCCCCCCCCCTAAATCCGCGCCTGACTTAGATATATACATAAGTATGTACAAATGTATGTATTTACGTATAAACATATTGACCGTTAATAAATAAATCACAATTTTTCACCCTGACAGATGTCGTCACATTGGTCCACAATTATTATCGATTTTAATCCCATCAAACACGTGTGATACCTAGTCAATATTAAATATAAAACAATATTTATGGTATATTGAATAAAAAAAAAAACCGGGGCCAACACATGTTTTCGTTTTTTTAAGGCTTTTAAAAAACGGTCGTTTCAAGAAAAGGGGAAAACAAGAAAAAAGCAATATCAACATTATGACCAATAACTAAGATAAAGTGTTAACAAGACACATAAAAATACGAGAAGAAAATAGAACATGAAAGAACACACGTTTTCTAATAGGATTTAATGTTAACAAAAGAAGGACATTCTTGCTCTTTAACGGCTTCTGTGTCCTTTTTTGGAAACAAATCTGGATTTTGATGACAATGAATGTGCAAAAAAAATTGTACTTTTCACGGCTGGATAAAAAAAGAAGTTACTTTTTCTTCATAAAGCTGAGTGACAGGCGTAACAACATTTAGTTTAAGTGCAAGTGTATGTATGTATGTATGTATGTATGTGTATAATCCTTAAACAAAAGGACATCTTTGATTTTAAAAACAGCAATGGACGATTATATCATAAGTGAGAGAACGAGTATGAGTGCGTAAGTATTTCCATGTGATTTGATGAGTTTTGACATTTTTATTAGTTTATTGTATCGTTTCATTTGTTTGGCTGCAAAAAAATAAAATATCCTGCTTAAGTCAAACTAAGCCTATCACACCTTTACGCTTTACATCTAAGAAAAGAAAGTATGTAGTTGGAGATAAAAAAAAAGCATTTTTTTTATTTTTAGTTTTGCAGTGTTGTTGTGTATATACAGCCGTTGCGGCAAGAAGGACTTTAGATCTTTTCTTTGTATATTTTTTGCAGCAACATGGCTAAAGCCCTCTCTGTTCCTTTGTGTGGAGATCCTAATACTAAGGAATGCGTAACGACCTTTTAAATTGGATTAGAATGTATAATAAGAGGAAGTTTTTGACTTTTTCTATTGTCACTTGGTGTTAGTTGTTCTTTTCATTCACTTTTCTTTCTCGTCCACACAATGATCCAATCATTCATTTGGAATAGTGATTCGTAACGGCATCGTAATTTGAGTTCTGCTATACAAATCAAGGACTTGAATGAATATTTATGTTTATACATACATATGTAGTATTTATGTGTATAAGTTTGCCTTTATTATCTTTAGTGTTGTAAGAGTATTATGAGTTGTTTGATTGGAAGTAGTAAAAATATTTTCTTAGATTGTTACGAAACTATATGAATTGGGGCATTAAATCGTGTTAACCAAAACTAAGTAATTTACAGTAGAATATAGGCAAACATTAAAGTGGCAAAAATAATGGTTATACAGAAGCATGTATGAATTGTATAGTTAAGGATGTGCTAAATAATTACAGGCATGTGTTTCTTTTGTCTTACATATTATTTTTTTTTTTTAATTTTCAAAAGAAGAATGTACACAGAAAAAATTATTGCCGAATTATTTTCAAACAAACGCTTGTTTGAAATTTTTTTTGATTTCTAAAAATTTTTTTACTGATTCAATTAATAGTTTTGTTTGATTTTAACCAACAAAAATGTTGAAAACTATTCAGAAATATAATATACGCGTTATTGGTTTCAAGTTTTCATAATTTTGTATGAAATATTTATGTTGTCATTGTTTTGCATTTTTTTATTTGATCAACACTTCTTTATGTGAAATAAAAGAACTACAACAAAAAACACATGCAGTCTATTTTTGGACGCTTTAAAAAAGTACAGCAATAAGAAAAATTATAAAATAGCGTGACGAGGTTTGTAGTAAAAAAACAATAGCAGATAAAAAACGTTTCACTCTTTAAACAACAGAAACAACAATAACATTATAAAATATATTTTTGGTTGGTTTTAAAGTTTGTAAAAAAACACAATCCCGTATTCAATTTTATCAAACTGTTTACTTAAATACATCAAATACAAAAATAGAATGATGACGAAGAACATATCGCGTCGGTCTGCCGCCGTTTTTGGTTACATTTCTTCTTCATTAGCAAAGGAAAGGATGCAGCAACAGTAAGTGATGAAGAAAAAAACATTGTGTGTATAAATAAGCCTTCGTACAAAAATTATTCCAACAAAAAATGTGTCTCAAAGCCAGCCAGCCGCCGCTCTGCTCTGCTTCATCTTCTCCAACAGTGCTTGCTTGTGTGCGCGTCATTGCTTGTGCAAAAACTTTTTTGTTTGATTCAGCAAAATAATTTGTTTGAAATTTATATGAATTTCAGTAAACTTTTTGTTTGATTCAGTTAAATAATTTGTTTGTAAAAATCGGTGCTTTTCAATAAAAAAAATGCAACTAAATTGTTTGAATATGCGAATTTGTTTATAGGACCGATTTCAGAAAAAAAATTGTTTGGTTCTACAAATTTTTTGTTTGAATTGGAAAAATAATTTTTTCTGTGTACTGCATAGCAAAGGAACTTTATCATATTTATAAGAAAATATGTTATCTTTAAGAAATCTACCTCCTCTTCAATAATCTCTTTTGGTACACCGATGTGATTTGTAGTTTTATAACACTGTGACAGACTTAAACTGATTACAATAACATGATTCGTTACGGTTTTAGGTGTGATAAAGTGCTTTTCGAGACTTGGCCTTATATGGGGTAAATTATGGACCGATCGTCTTAAAATATGATTTGATATAATTTCTAAACATTTGGAACCAATTTGTGCAAAATATTATATAAATTAGTGCATTCCGCCACTCTTTATGCTAGTTTTTCTAGCAAAATCATCAATATTTAAGGTTGGTTTACCAGCAATGTTTTTTTCTGTTTAGTTTTTCGAAAGTGAGCGTGTTTTCAATAGACAGACAGACATACGTACATCGATTTAAATTACTCAAGGGCCCACAATATATTACTAAAAGCCGTTTTACACTATCACACAAGTCGTATGTATTTTAACGAAAATGCATTCTGATCTAATTATTGTTTGAACATTTTCAAAAAACAAAAACAACTTATCATGACATGGTTGTAATTTCTTCAAAATACGTAAGACTTGTGTGATAGTGTAAAGTATCCTTTTAAAGTTTCTTAGATGAATATTAACAAAGTTTCACACGTAATGACAAGCTCAGTAAACTCTCATTCACCACAAGTAGTGGGTAAAAAGAGAAAGTGTTTGGATCTTTGGACCCAGGAAGATATTACATAGCAGGAATTTATCTTAGATGACAGGAATTTATCTTAGATGACAGACTTCTATTTTATTTAAAATATACTAAATTGTTTCATAATATTACCACAACAGGTATTTAAATGTGCTCGAGATCAAACGTAGTTTAAAAAAGTCCTAAGGCGAATTCAACTACAGGTGCTGGCAATACTGCAACAATCCATAAACATCAGAAGCAACAGAGGTATTTTGCATTGTATTGTTAGTCCACGGTTCGAAAGGTCAATCGTTTCTAAAAAAAAACAAATCACCGTTTCACACACACCCTTAATAAAAGAAATTTGTTGTTTTGCAATGGTTACATTGGTTTAAGGAGTTCCGTTATTTCCACTATTTCACGGCTGATCTGACTGATCGACTAAAAAAGTGCCTAGATCGTTAAAATTTTAAGAGCTTAACCACGCTGTGCTAATACTTTTGTCCAGCATAACAAATATTTTTTGTTTTCTTTTTTTTTCGTAGTTTATACAGTAAAATTTTTAAAAAGAAAACAAAGTGAATTTTGTGGGATTCTATCTAGTAAAAATATTTGTTTCTTAAAACAAGGGTCATAAAACAATTGTGAAGTTATAAGTGCTTTCTGTGTCAATTATTTAGTCCGTCAATGTTTATGAGTTGCAGCTTAACTAGTGAAATGTGTTTTTTAAACGAAAAAATGTACTCAACGTAAGTTTTTTAATGTTCGTTAGCGGATGGGATGTTGAAATGAACACAAAACTTAAGAGACTAATCATTTTTTGAAAACTTCTGTTTGATGTTACACCTTTTCAAAAGTTAGTCGGAATTTTTACTCTCTAGTGACATTTTTTAGATAAATGAACACTTTCCAGTTACAATTGTTACAACTCGCAACAATTTTTAATAAATGAACACACCTATACTGAATCAAATAAAGATTTTAGTATAAACAGAAAAAAATAATTTTTCCAATTCAATTTCAATTTTTAGAATCAAAACGTTTTTTGTCTGAAATCGGTTCTATAAAAACAAATTTGCTTATTTAACCCCAGATACACTTTCTTATTTTTAATACACTACATACTTTCTTCGTCGAATCGACGAAGTGCGTTTATTATCTGGCCCCAAACCCACCCAATATAAGGAAACACGAAAATGTTTGTTTGGTTTATAAAATACTTAAGTTTTTATTCGTTCTAACTAGTATATTATAGTTAACTTCAAAACATAATACTACAAACACAACAAAAGCAAGCCAAGGTTTTTTTCGCCAATACGACGAAGAAAGTGTATAAAGGGTTAAAAAAGGTTAAAAAATATACTGAAAGGCAATATTTCTTACACTTCCATCGTCAGTGCGATGAACACAATCAACGAAAAATCAGACTCACACACAACCTATAAGCACGTACTTCCACACACTTCAGCAGATCAGCAATATCTACAGCTACACAGAAAAAATTATTTTTCCAATTCAAACAAAAAATTTGTAGAATCAAACAATTTTTTGTCTAAAATCGGTCCTACAAACAAATTCGCATATTCAAACAATTTGTTTGCATTTTGTTTATTGAAAAAACGCCGATTTTTTCAAACATATAATTTTACAGAATCAAACAAAAAGTTAACTGAAATTCATATAAATTTCAAACAAATAATTTTGCTGAATCAAACAAACAAGTTTTGGCACAAGCAATGACGCTCACACAAGCAAGCACTGTTGGCGAAGATGAAGCAGAACAGAGCGGCCGGCTGGCTTTGAGACACATTTTTTTGTTGGAATAATTTTTGAACGAAGTCATATTTATACTCACAGTGTTTTTCTTCATCACTCACTGTTGCTTTATCCTTTCATTTGCTAATGAAGAAGAAATGTAACCCAAAAACGGCGGCAGACCGACTCGATATGTTTTCCGCCATCATTCTGTTTTTGTATTTGATGTATTTAAACAAACTATTTGAAAAAATTGAATACGGGATTTTGTTTTTTTTTTACCAACTTTGAAACCAACCAAAAATTTATTTTGTTTCTTATAATGTGTTTTTTCTGTTGTTTAAAAAAAATTAAACGTTTTTTTACCTGCTATTGTTTTTGTTGATTTTTTACTCAAACCTCGTCACGCTATTTTATCATTTTTCTTATTGCTGTACTTTTTTAAAGCGTCCAAAAGTAGACTGCATGTGTTTTTTGTTGTAGTTCTTATATTTCACATAAAGAAGTGTTGCTTACAATCAATAAAAAAATGCAAAAAGACGACAACATTAAAGAGCGTTAAATATTTCATACAAAATTATGAAAACTTCAAACCAATAGCGCGCTTATTAAATTTTTGAAGAGTTGTCCACATTTTTGTTGGTTAAATAAAAATCAAACAAAAATATTGATTGAATCAGTAAAAAAATTTGTAGAAATCAAAAAAAATTTCAAACAAGCGTTTGTTTGAAAATAATTCGGCAATAATTTTTTCTGTGTATACATGAAATTTGGAAGAGTTTCAGTGAAAAACTGCGGAGGTAAATAAGTAATATTTAACGGTATTCGCCAATACGACGAAGAACGTGTATCTAGGGCTAAACAATTTATTTTGCATTTCGTTTATTGAAAAACAAATCCTGATTTTTTCAAACAAATAATTGTGATTGTTGGTTAAGTTTGTTTTTGATATTTAAAAAGAAAATTTCAAACAAACAATTTAACTGAATCAAACAAAAAGTTTACTGAAATTCATATAAATTTCAAACAAATAATTTTGCTGAATCAAACAAAAAAGTTAACTCTTTTTGCACAAGCAATGACCAGTGTGGTCAGAACTTTAGGAGTTAAAATCAACAAAAAACCACAATTTTTTATCAAAAAATCTGGGTCAAGATTTTAAAAATCTTCCATAATTATTTATTACATTGTGTATGCAGTTTATTTGGAAAACGATTTAACAAGTTATTTCAAAATATACGGCCCTGTTCTGCAATTTGAAATCGATGGTAAATATCTTTAAGTGGTCCTCAAAGTATGAGGTATAAAAAAGGAAATATTTTTTTGAACTTTCAACACAGCAAAGTTTTAAAAATTGGTTCTATTTCAAATTCACTCGAATGCGATTTTCAGAACATGGCTGAACATTTTTGGATATTTTTACATTAAAAATATCTTTCCCAACTTTTTCTCAAGCTGAGTAGGGATTAATCCCACCTTTGGTATTAAATTAAAAGTTAATTGCTTGACATGTTATTTAAACTATCAAGGGTCTTATTGAAAATATGCAAGCGATCAATTATTGCAACTATTAAAGATATTGATACATAATATACATATAAATATAAATGTACATATGCATATTATTTCGTATTAAATCAGAAAACATAAGTCCGGCGATATTAATGTGTCAACTTGATACTATCAAGACAGTGCGAATTTTAAAATTTTAAGAAATCTTTTGTGAATAAAATTCATACTAATAAATCAATTTCCACATGGTTTTTCATTGAATGGTTGATATATTTCGTTTATTAATGCAAGAAGTGGAAATAGTGCAAACATAAGTGACAATGTAAAGAAGTTTCCATCGAGCTACAAAATCAGCAATTTTAAACCAAAAATCTTCAAATCTGCATTTTGACAATTTTGGGGATAAAATCTGCGGCTGGCTTGGGACACATTTTTATGTTGGAATAATTTTTGAACCAATACTTGTTTATATGCACACTGCTTTCTTCATCACTCACTGTTGTTGTATCCTTTCCTTAGCTAAAGAAGAAATCTCAACCAATCAAAAATAAAAACGGCAGCAGACCGACCCGATATGTTTTTCGTCATCATTCTATGTTTAAAATTTTATACATTTACTTAAAAAAATTTTTAAAAATAGAATACGGGATTTTTTATTCTTTTTTACCAACTTCGAAACAACCCAAAAATATATTTTGCTTTTTGTTATGTTGTTGTTGTTGTTGTTACTTCTGTTGTTTAAACATTATGGGCTACATTTTACATGCGTCTATGGACTAGTCGCATTATTTGCAGCAGGCGCGGATCCAGCTCGAGCCTTAGGGGGGGGGGGGGGGGATTTTGTATGATACAAAAAAGTAAGAATTTTGTGGTTTTCAAAGTTTATTAAAAACAATATGTGTATTTATATATACTTTTTGCCATTTTTGCGAATATCAAATTCTTTATCGCATAGCCGTATAGACCGTGAAAAAATATTAAGAAATGATGTATTTCGCACCAAACGTGATAAAGTTTTGAATTTCAATTTTTCTCCTTACAACAAGATCTTACCATTTGTAAGGAAGAAGGAAGCAAAAACATCGCGACTCTATTTCGAGGTTTTTTTAATAAACTAAATTTTAATGGCAAATGATAGATGTTGTGATAGAAGAATTATTTGGCGGATATATGAAACAGTGATAATTTTGTACATTAAAAAAAATATTATTATTTGGAATTCTTGTATTATCGAAATTAACAAAACATATTTTTATAATTTACGGGGCGGGGGGAAATTTCCTTATTCCTTATTCCCCCCCCTGAACGCGCGCCTGTTTGCAGGTATTTTTTCTTATTGCTGTACTTTTTTAAGGCGTACAATAATAGACTGTATTTATTTTTGTTGTTGTTCATAAATTTCACATAAAAAAGTGTTGCTTAGTCTGGTTTCACACTGCGAAAGTTTTCTTTCAGAAAGTCGGAGCTTATGGGTGAGAGAAGAAGAGAACATGCTGCTATTCTCTCCCCTCTCACCAATAAACTTACACTTTCTGAAAGAAAACGTTCATAGTGTGAACCCAGACTTATGATTAAGTAAAAAAAAGGAAAAAACGACAATAATAAAGAGCGTGAAATATTTCATACAAAAATATTACAACTTGAAACCAATAACGCATATTTGATATTTTTGAATAGTTTTTAACATTTTTGTTGTAATCAAACAACAAAATATCAAACAAAAATATTAATTGAAACAGTAAAACAATTTTTTGAAATTAAAAAAATTTTCAAACAAGCGCTTGTTTAAAAATAGTTTAGCTTTAATTTTTTCTGTGTACGTAGAAAAAATTTAAGTGTTAGCAGGTTAAAAATGAAAAATTCGAACAAATCCTTTGAAATTTAGCTTTTTCCAATACCTTTTTTAAGGTAAAGGGAGCGAATTTTGGGAGAATTTTATCTGAAATAATTGCTAGACATTTCAAGGCGAGAAATTGTAATCCACAAAAATGGTACTAATGGACGTTCGATTATTCATTTTGAATGTATCAACGATATTAAAGGAAAGTTTTGGAAAATGTTCAAAGCGCGACACTTAAACGAAGCATCCATACCGTTTAGTTAAATGGTGGGAGCAGCAACATCTTCTATATTATACGTGCGAGCTTAACTGATGCATTTGGCAAAAGTAAGCAAAGGAAAATGTCAAAAATAATACACCGATTATGGCAATACTCGACTTCATGATAATTTACCAACTAAAAAACTAATTGAACATGCACAGAAAAAAATAAAAATTGGTTTCAATTAAAAAATTTGTGATATTAATTAAAAAATTAATTAAATTTGCACCAGTAAACAAATTAATATTATCAATTAAACTAGTTAATAGTATTAATTAAACGTTTAATTTACTTAATTAAACGTTTAATTCACTTGATTAAATTTTTAATTAAAACTGATTTTATTTTTGATTAATGCTTTAATTGGTGAAAAATTTTGGAGAATTTTTTCTGTGTACAGAAAAATCCCATATTATGTTTTAACTTAATTTGCAAAGGAATAGCAACGTTAATCTTCCGCCTGTAAAAGGAATCGTGGTAGGAACCGAGCGCGCAACTTTCGCTATGCCTGACTTGCTAACTTCATCTATCCTGCCAGGTTGCACTACTGCTTATACAACAATTTTATTTATAAAATATCTCCACCTTGGTTTCAGTTAACTGTTGCATCCATCTCTTTAAAAAATTTTATTGTCTCAACTAATTTGCATCGGCAACAAAGAAAACAAATTGTCATTGTATTTTATCAAAATATTATCTTAAAATCGAATGGAGCAATTAAACTAACACTATCTTAACACATCGTCTGACATTAAACAAATTTCTAGGAACTTTGCCCACACAAACAAAAACATAAATATTTTGAAAACTAAGTATTCCTTAAGACCTAGTCGAGCTAAATGAATGCATGTGTGAGAGTGCAGCTTACACAACATGTTAATTACTCACACTTACAAAAATGCAGCACAGTTAAAGGGAAACAAATAAAATGTTTGTTTAGAAAAGTTGCACAAAAGTCAAACTACTTAAAACACCCATTTATTTACAAGGTTTTTTTTTTGCTTTTACAAAGTGTTCATTATCCTTCTTACTCTATGTTTCGGTGTAAGTATTTCTTACACCCACACACACACACACACACACACACACAAACACACACACACACAAATGTATTGAATTTTCGTTTGTTTATTGAGATAAAATAACACACAAGTGCAATGTAATCTTACACATCTTTTACAGACGAGTCATACAAACTTGTAGAAATGTCATGTGTACAGTGGGCTAAAACGATGTAGCACCTCCCATACAAATGCAATATAGAAATCAGTACAACTGGAGAATGGCAAGCGCTATAGTTTCCAAATTAGATGCAAATATCTTGGTTATTAATGCACATCAACCGCCAAAATGTGAACGGCATTGGAATTCAAAAGAGATTTCTGCATATCTGGAGAGTCGTATCAGTAAATTAGCTTCGATGTCAATGCATGAAAAAAGAAAGAGTACCGAATGCGAATGCAAATAGCAAATAAGAGCGATTAGTTCGCAAATGCAAATGCGAACCCGAATATTCGCCTCACCCCTAGTTTAAACCCCAACCACAAAGTGATTGCCAAAAGTATCCGGACAAGGCACAGGTAAAACTTGCACAAAGACAATCTCCCTGAAATATAGGAAGCTTTACTCGTCAGACGCTTACTAATGGAGACCCCAACTAATAGTCAGACCGGTGGCACACACAGGAAGCTACAAGCAATCGTGTGATCTCAAGAAATCTGTAAATTTTAGCTTTTGCGGAATGAGAGCCAGTGGCTGCATCTGATTTCCCAAGGGGATCTACTACCACCTCCAGGGGGAGAACCGTTTGATACTGAAAATTAGAATTTCATCAGATTACATATTTCCATAATTTCAACCTGCAAATTGCCCAAAAGTTCACGTGGGCAGCCAGCCCACTCCTAGCCTGAAGGACGGATATCGTTAGATCGATTCAAAAAGTTATTCTAAGTCAAGCGGTAGTAAAAGGTGGGTGGCCAACATTTAAAGCAGTGACACAGTTCTGCTACTTAGGAAGCAAGGTTTCATCAGAAGCTAGTGCAAAATTAGACATTCTATCAGTTTTCTTTATAGCTGCGAAACGCTGCTGATAACAACAGCATTGAACTGAAATTACAAGGTTTTACAAACCGCCGCTTGGGCTACATCTTGAAAATCTGGTGTTAAATATCATAAGCAATAACGAACTTTAATATTGCATTGAGCCTATTCAAATGATTATTGAGCGAAGAAAGTGAAAAAGGATCGGGCACTCTCTCGGGAAAGATCGAGATGAAATATGCCGAAAAGGACCTCCACAGGGAGTAAAGCGGACTGAAGAAGAAGACACACAACAGTATAAACGTATAATACATTCTCCACTATTGAGAGTATACATATATAAGAAAATTTAATGAAATAAGTAAACAAAAAATTTATTTACAATTTAGAATTTAGAACTTCGTTCCTAAACAAATCCCATCAACAATAAATTACAGTGTTTTTATCAAGATTAAATATTAGGAATTAAGCACGACAAACAAAATCTTGTTAATTAAAAATTTTGTGTTCCCAAAAATTACTTTGATAAAAAACTCGTAAGTGCAAGGCTTAAAAAAAACTAAATTGGCAGCATGCTTTGTTTTTTCCGAAAACAATAAAGATAAACTCACTGTTTATTGTTGTTGTTTTTGTTTAAGCTTTGATATTGTTACAAGTAAAACTGTTGTTTATAATTCTTATTCGCTTGGCAGTTTTATTTGTTTAATATCTTTAGTTTTTCTAAAATCGTTGGATGACGTTTCCTAATGATCTGGCCTAAGCAACCAGTGAAATGCGCATAGGAATAGCTTATCCCATCAACAATAAATTTCAAGTGCTTTTATTAATAATAAAAACTGGGAATTAAGCACGACACACAAAATCTTGTTAATTAAAAATTTTGTATTCCCAAAAATAACTTTGATAAAAAACTTTTAAGTTGCCATGCCAATAGCAACCATAAAGCATTCTATTCAAACAGGGTTCATATTTAAACAGAAATTTTTTCTTCCCACTGTACTTAAGCCAAATTTTAGTTAAAAAAAATTGTTCACCAGAGAGAAAAGAAAAAAAATTGGAAGGTGTTAACTTTACATTGTAAATATAGTTTAAACTTTTTAACTCATACTAACTACAACAAACACACATCGTCCTTTAGTGTAAGTATAAGAGTATGTGTTTTCGGTTTTCCATGATTTTGAGTTCTTGACTTCATTGTTATTGTAAGGAACAAGTAAAAGTTTTACTTCAGTTGTTTCTGTAGTTGATTTTTCTTAAACAAGCAAAGGCAACTTTTCTACCAAGCACAAGTATTTCAGTGTGTACCAAATATGAGTATGTATCTATGTTGCGTATCTGTGTGAGCTTTACTGTGTTGTAGTTTTATCTGGATTCTGTTTATATGAAGTGATTTTTCTCTAGGCATTTCGATCCCTATAAAATGTACAAGACCGAATATGTGATAAACTTTTGTTAAAATATTTTTACAAAGTTTCCAAGTCCTTTTTTGTTGTTTTCCTTTTTTTTTTTTGCATGTTTTTATGTTTCTATTGTAGTGGCAGTTGGATAAGTGGCATGGAATATGAGTTCATTGTTCAGACATTATAACAATGTTAGATGGGATTTGTTTGGTCACTATGGTTTAATAAAACATAGAACACATTTGCAAATTTACATTAGACTAAATTTAGCAAGTAAATAATTTTGGGTAAAAATAGCTTAACTTCGAAATGACTGTTTAAATAAATATTTAAAAACTTAAATCTTTTATTTTTCATCATGTAAGTATGAATAAATGTTTGCAAAAAAAAAAACTGCGTCTATTAGTTAACTTTTGTAGCATACTTGCGGGAGGCAATTTTGTTCAAAATTAAGGCATTAAAATAGGCATTAAGGCATTAAAATAGGCATCGTCGCTATTAAATGTGTAGTTTTCTTTAACCAAAATTTAATTATTAACTAAATTTGTATATGAAATATCCATCTATAAAGGAAATTTAATGCTGTCAATAAATAATTACCTTTAATACATATAAAATAATTTGTGAACTTTTGTTTCTTGTAGAAATTAAAAGTATAATATTTTAAGATTATAATCTAAAAACATATCCAGCAGAACAAGTAAAATTCGTTATAAGTCAGACAAAAGAATACGAAGATAAAAACTAGTAAGAGTTCTTTATTCGGGGGAGCCGAATATCCGATACCCTTTACAGAAAATTTGTTTGTTATGGGATCTCTAATAAAAAACTACAAATCAATTTTTATGAAATATGATCTGACATTATTATCATTTGTTATTCTTTTAGGGGTACTTAAGTATTTTCCGAACGTACATATATTTAGTCTTAAGGTAAATTATGGACTGATCTTGGTTCAATTTGGTAGTGCGGTTTCTGGACTTATAGAACTCAAATTGAGCAAATGTCGTTATAATTAAATAATTTGTTACTGGTTCACAGAAAAAACTTTCCAAAATTGTTCACCAATTAAAGCATTAGTCAAAAATAAAATCAGTTTTAATTAAAAATTTAATTAAGTGAATTAAAAGTTTAATCAAGTTAACAAAGCTTGATACTATTTATTTTTTTTAACTGGTGCAAAATTAATTAACTTTTTAATTAATATCACAAATTTTTAAATTGAAATCAATTTTTATTTTTCTGTGTTTCAACGTATTAAAGTGTTTTACGGAAGTCTGCATTATATGAGACCCGTGGTAAGTCTGGGTTTACACTATGAAAGTTTTCTTTCAGAAAGTCTGAGTTTATTGGTGAGAATAGAAGAGAACATGCTGTTCCTTTTTCCCTTCTCAACCATAAACTCAGACTTTCTGAAAGAAAACTTTCATAGTGTGATCCCAGTATATGTAATAAGTGAAGTTATATAAAGAATATTACCAAATTTATTGACAATAAGGGCATTTCACCACCGAGTTTATGCCAAATTTTAGTATTATGTAGTGTTAATACATTAGGGTTCTTGTAATGAAACGCCTAGAAAAGTGGGCGAGTCAAATATTGTTTTACTGGATTAAAAATACATTATTTTATACATTAGAATTAGTAGTTAATGTTAGTTCCAGGTATAAATTACTGTGTAAACCGAACAGAAATATAAATTTTTTAGGGAGATTTGTCCACAGCTGAGGGTCTATAACTCTCGTTTTACTTAACCGATTGTGCTGGATATCAATCCCAAACTATAAAGGAGAACTGGAAGCCATTTGACTCTAAAATGCTTATTTTCTGTTGATTTTTTTGCAGACGGACAAGGCTAAATCGACTGAGAATTACTCAAGCATCGAAAATATATATACTTTATGGGATCTTTGATGATTAATTAAAAAGTTTCGCACACAAAAACAATCCCTCGTTTAGCACTCGTGGTGTAGGGTACAAAAACAGTAGCTGTTAATGTTAAATGCATTCGTTCAAACGAGGTTTTAAAATTATAACTGCTACTGCTGAAGTTCGAGGCAGGCTGGGCAGAAGCAACAGTCGTAGTTAGTACAACAAACTGCTGTAAGCCTCGGCATCAGATTTTTGCCAAATTAATTTTTATCATATATTTAAGAGAAAAGAAGATTGTTCTGCTGGCAAAAAAGGAAGAGAATATCAGATGTTTGTGCGTTTTATTTTTCAAATACTCTTCCAATACAAAAAAAAAAAAACATACAAGAAAAAAACTACATGCAACAGCAATAAAAACAATAACTGCGACACACTTAAAAACGACACACTTAAAACCGATTAACAACAGAATATCAGCCCACAAAAATGCTAATCTCACGCTTCAACCATATCTTAACCAGTGTTGCCAGAAAACTTTTGATGTCCCTTAAAATCTCCATTTAAAAATGTTGTTGCCCAATTTCGACTCCAATTTTTAATTGTTGTTCCTGACGTAACTAAAATATCGTCAATATTTAAATTCAAGATCAGCTCCTACAGTCTTCATGTTAAGGAATTTAGTCGGTCTTTTCTGGACCGGGGTTCATTGATCGACCTTTCTGGCTGAAGTGCTTCCTTTATTGCAGAAAAATTTGCAATGAAGGAAACGCGCAAGCTGCTCGACAGCTTGTTAACAATTATCCATCTGTCTCAAGGGCTACTTACAGAGCAATAGTCATTCCAGTGCTTGTTACAGAGCATTAGTCGAAAAATTTTTGCTGCCAATTGTGGAGCATTACCCTAATTTGTGATTCCAACAAGATGAAGCGACTGCTTATAGTGCTAGGCAATCTTTGGACCTGCTGGGTGACATTTTTCGCGAACGTTTGATTTAAAAAAATTCAGATTTCCCTTGGCCACCTCGTTACCTGGATTATCCTGCGCCAGACTACTTGTTATGGGGATATTAAAACACAATGTGTATGTTTATGAGTCAGATGCTATTAATCGGCTAAATCAGAAAGATTACATGGTGTAATTAAAACTCTCTAAAAAGAGCCTAAGTCCGTATCGAGAAAAATGGTGGATATTTGTCTGATATCAAATTTCATGTATAGTGCTATCTATAAAATGCGTTAAGTACATAAGGGAAAAAGTATAGAAAATCGATTAAAGCAAATTTCGATCAACCAAGAGAATACCCTTGGCTTAAAGATTGATGTTTGACTATCAACTGCCAGACGTCGCAGTGGCCGAAAGGCTAAAACCGCAAAGAATTCTAATGATCAGAACGTGGTTGTTCTCGAAACATGTAAATTCGACCAGAGTTCAAGCCCTGGTTCAGTCAACAATGAAAATTGTCAATAACTTTTTAATGTATTTCGTGTTGTTAAATTCC
Organism: Pollenia angustigena; assembly: GCA_930367215.1. Taxonomy (NCBI): domain Eukaryota; kingdom Metazoa; phylum Arthropoda; class Insecta; order Diptera; family Polleniidae; genus Pollenia; species Pollenia angustigena. The sequence goes on from OV884058.1 coordinate 149,167,344, forward strand.
ATCCTTCATTAGAATAATTAAATGAAAATTTGATTTGATGAACTTAAGCCTGATTTCGAAAATATCCAAAATTTGGATTAATTTCAATAAAAACGCAATCTAATTGTTATAAGGAAAAGTTAACTAAAACAAATGTACACTATTTTGGGCCAGCATTATGCAAATATCTCCCTACACTATCTGTCTCTAATCTGGCAACACTAGTCTCAACCATAAAACTGATACAGACAGACGGAAGCATGTTTGTTGGCCGTAAAGATCATTGAAAGTAAATACAAAAGGATTGCTGGCAATCAGGTAGTTTTTAAGGTTGACATTAACACAATGGCTTTAACTAGGGCATATAAAATTACCGAAAATTGCTTTTACCGGTAAACGGTAAATGTTTTACTTAAAAACCGGTTTACCGGTAATTTACCGGTAATTGTGTTTAATTTTAAGTTTATCAGTAACGAGTAAAATAAATGCTTAAAATTGTGTACAGAGATATATATACTGTTATATATTAAAGAAATTAGACGTTTAATGCATTGTTCAACAAAGTTATTTAAAATAAATGTAATTCATTAATGAAACAAAATAGGAATGTTAAAATATATTATATAATTAAGAGAAAATTTTAATTTTTGAATAGATCTGCCTGTGTATTAAAATATGCTCGCAATAGGCAAATGGTGTCAATTGTATTGTCATTAAGGCTGGTTCTAATTTTTGTGCAAATTAACCCCGCTGCAGAAAAAGCTCTTTCTGATTCCACACTCGTCGGCTTTACTGTCAAGAGGTGGTTGAACGCTATCGTCAGATACTTTCCACGCTTTTGTTCTTCTTCAAGGAGTGCGATTTCTTTTTTTATTACTTTTGTTAAAATCGCGGTATTGGTAACGTTGGAAATTTTATTCAATTTTATTTTATTTTGATTTTTAATGGCCAATTGTAGCCTGCCTTTCATTGTTAACTGGGTTGGTTCAGGGATTTCTTCTACATCATCAGAAGACTCATTTGAATCATTTGTCGAGTTACATTCATCTCTCATATTCAATCGTTCTATAAGCGTCACAATAGTTTGTATCAATGAAGGTTTATGTAGTTTAAATACATTATAATTATCCTCTAGATGAATATTTCTAAATTCTATCGGATTATGTAAGAAATGCATAACGTCCGAATAACTTGTGCGTCGCTCTTGGATGCGTAAAATTAATTGACATTTTAATTCCCGGCTGAGAGCATTATTTTGTGCAGATAATTCATCAAGCATGAACTTTAGAGTGACATCGCTTGTCAGCAATGTGCAGTCAACTGCACCCAAAGCTTCTACAGCCAATTTTACAGGAAGTAGTGCATTTATTATCATGCTAATTAATTTAATTTCATCTTCTGAAAACGAAATTTCAATATTTAAGTCAATCAGACTTTTTCTGGTACACGATTTTAATTGATGGAACCGTTCCACCATAGCCAGTAAGCTGTTCCATCTAGTTTTAGTATCCAAAATCAAAGGAATTTCTTTTCCAAACTCATTTTTGGCGTGCCTTTGTAGAACTTCATTTTTTGTGGGTGAGCGTCGAAAGAGTTTTACTGTTCGCCGAATTTTAGTTAAAATTGGTACAATTGATTCGTATGAAACATCAGTTTCAATCTCCGAGTAACCTTCTAAGCTGAACCCGTCAGTCAGGTCCTCTTCATCGGCATCCGTATCATCATCTGCATCCTCATACTCATTACTAGCTTGTAAATTCATTCTGTTAGTTTTATATAAAACTTCTATAACAGCTAGCTGTATTCCATGTGCTAAACATAGCTGATGGTGTGTGTCTAACGTTGAACCCAACTTTTTCATCACAGCCGCACCGTCTGTGGTTATAGAAACTATATTCTTAAAATTTAGCCCGAATTCTTCCAATTTAGTTTCAACTAGCTGCACACATTTATCAGCATTCATGCACCCACGTGCCCTTGTAAGACCTAGGTTCCAAAAAATGTTTCCGGCCGTATGAACATTTATGTTCATATACCTTCGATTTTTAAGCGACGTCCACTCATCAAACGTAAGGCTAAATTTGGCACCTTTCTTTATTTTATCTGAAATATTTGCGCGAATTTCATTCCGAATTTTAGATCCGTACTCCATGAACATCTTTTTTATAGACATTGCAGATTTCGGCACCACATAGCCTTTAGCGGTTAAAAGACTTCTTAAGTCGAAAGACGTGGAAAATTTTTGAAATGCCAATCAGTCTCTTGCAACCATTCTGGCAATTACCGCAGAAAAGGAGTCATCAACTGTCCTTTTAAAGTAATGTTGTAGGGTATTGTTAGATGAACACACACTTGAAAAATGCTCTCTTTGATGAGAAGATTCAACAGATGTGGAAGAAGTGGAAGGATCTTGTTCCATCCGTTTTAAAATATTTATTTGATGCTGACTTTTAAGGTGGGCATGTAAACCACTTGTTGAACCTCCTGCTGTTTTTAATATCTTATTGCAGTTGTTGCATTTGGCCGTATCTTTTCCATTTCGTCTATAGTAGTCCCATACCGTCTTCTTTGTTTTTTCAGTATTCATAACTTAAATGGGTAAAAAATTTTATAAATAAAATATAATAACTATTTACTACACTATAATACTTACTATATAAATATTACTGTAACAATAACTGAAAAAATAATTGAATGTAGCTTAAATGCTTCTGTATCAAAGCAAAAAAACAATTTAAAACAAACCTTCACTTTCAACTAAAATTACAATTTAAAAGTATATATGTATGTCATATAGCTGGTAACTGCAAACTAGAATAACAACTACTAGCTGAAGTGTGTATACTCGGCACTCGGCAACAAGGGGAATACCCATATTTTATTTAAGACTTGTGTAATTTAGTAATGGCTTTAATCAGAATAACCGTAGCACTTAAGAGCGACAACTGAGCAACAGAGCTGGACATTTATTATTATTTTATAACAAAAAATATCTAAGAAGATTTAAACATTATATTATTATTAAATCTATATTAAATAACGTTTCGTTCTTTGAACAAAATAAAGTAATATATTATTTATGCCTGAAAATTTATAATTTAATGATGATAAACTAAATGTGATTTAATTTTAACTTAATAACAAAAAAAATTTTATTTCTTAAAATATAAAATTTTATATTTAAATTTAACTTCAATTGGAATGAAATATTTATCAAAAATTACCGAAATTACCGGTATTTTTCTTTTAAATTTACCGGTAAATTCGGTAATCAATACGACCGGTAAAACCGGAAAACCGGTTAACCGTTTACCGGTAATATAACCCCTAGCTTTAACCCAATATGTCAAGAAATTACTTTAGAATCAATACTTTTGTTCATACAAAAATACTTGCACCACAAACCGGGACATTTTTTTTCTTTTTATCAATATCAAGGTTTTTATTTTGTCAATCTTTAAAAGTTTTAATTCTCTGGCTTAGAGTTTTTACTCGTCTCATGATTATTGAATGTTCCAAAAACTGTGTTTTATCTTGATTGAAAAAAGGATTTCTTACTTGTTTAAGTATAAAAGAAATTTTTTGTTTTTTTTTTTAAGATCACAGGTATGCAGAGTAATTTTTGTAATTTTTTTTCTTTGATTTGAAAAAGTGTAGAAAAATTAAAATTGTCAGCTAATGTGTTTCGAATTGTATGCAATTCTTTATTTACCAGATTTTGGAATACACGGGAAGAAATCTGTTTGAGTGGCTACAGCAAAACAACAAGAAAAAATTAAGGGACACTAAATGCGTGAAGACATAAGAAAAATGGGCTAAATTGAAAACAGTCCGGTTTTAATAAATTTGCATGCCGATTTTTCAAAAAAAGCGCAAAAAGGTCTAAAATATGTATTTTTAAGTACGCACCGCAAATTTTAAACAAAATATTGAAAAATGGCGTGGAGTATGAAATCATTTCATATTCAGTTCAATTACCCAATAAAAAATTGAGCTTCAAACGAAGCAGGCTTGTAAGGGAGACATATAAGAGTTTCGCTTACCATCTTGCTTACGGAAGGCATGCATTTTATATGGTGAGTTCCCACTTTGAAGCAATACATCTTTGACACAAAAATCGCTTTATTCAGCGCATATAAAAATTGTTGGATGTAACGATCAGCTTCACATACAGAATTAGGAAATTTAAAATGTTATTTTTGCTTAAATAAAACTTGTTGAGAGTTCCTTCACTTACTTGCCTGCATCTCAGTATGTGCTATTGCGTAGCGCAAAAATGTGCGCTAATTTTTATATATGTACCAGTGATGGAAAATTGAAATATTTAGATGGTACTGGCCACCAAGCAAAGAGTACTTTTTCCACATTTTGGTACTTTTTTAAAACATTTTTTTTTTGCTGCTATCTCAGCCGTGTATGGACCAAGATACATTTCAACAGCAAAATTCTGATGAGGATATCTAAAATTAAAATATACCAACAAGCAGTGTTGCCATAACCTTTTGATAATAATAAATTTTGTGTAGGCAATGTTGTAAACAGGGCTGTGGAGTCGTGGTTGTAGAGTTGAAGTTAAGGTTTTTGTACCGGATTTTTCGACACAAAAAATTTAAAAAATTATTCTAATAATTTCCAAAATAAAAATACTTCGAAATTTGCGATGCAATATTAAAAATATTGATTCGAAACTTTTACTGTTACCTTTTTTTCTATATTTAACCATTTAACAGGTTATGCATAAAAAAAAGTTTAAAGTCAAATAAGAACCAAATAAAGTTGGATTAGGAGTCGGAGTTGGAATGTCAGCGGTTGGAGTCGGAGTTAGTACTTTTTGTTAAGGACTCAATGTTAAAAAAAAAATCAACGCTAAATTTCTAAAGAAGAAGCATAACAAAAAGAGTACTAAAACGGACGTGGGAATACCGTGGTATTTTTAAAAGGAAAAAGTACTGAAAATAGTACCATAGTACTGAATTTTCCATCACTGATATGTACCATTAGTGCTTCGCAAAATGATAAAAATGTTTATAACAGAAGATCTAAGTGGCATTTGCACTCGTTTAAAATTGGTGATTGCCCATCCTCGTCTTCGTTTCATCAATCACTATCTAAATTATATTTTGACTTTTCGATTGTTTTCTGTTATAATTAATTTTTAAGCGTAACTCGGCCGGTACTTCTTAGCTTCAACAACACCGAAGATTATCCAATTTTAGACACTAAAGTTTAGCCCAACTTCAGCCTTTAATAAGGGATATATGTGTATATACTATATACCCAATAACAATTTTTATCATTTTGCGAAGCACTAAGGGTACATTTAAAAAAATAAGCGCACAATTATGCGCTACGCAATAAGACATACAGAAATGCAGTAAAGTAAGTGAAAGAACTCTCAACAACTTTTATAAAAAAAAAAAAACATTTCAAGTGCTACGGAATTCCCTTACTACGAAGCAGGTTTGTAAGGGAGAATACTAAAAAAAACTGTATCAAAACATTCAGTGTGTAAATATGATCGTTACATCCAACAATGTTTATGTGCGCTGAATAATGCGCTTTATATGTCAAAAATGTATTGCTTCAAAGTGGGAACTCGCCATATAAAATTCATGTCTTCCGTAAGCGCAATGGTAAGCGAAACCCTTATGTTTCTCACTTACAAACCTGCTTCGTTGGAAGCTCCATTTTTTATTGGGTATGTTCATATTTGTAAAAAACAATAAAGCCTATCCAGAAATTATGCGTTCTCTCGGTGTTTTTCTTTCCCACAGATTTAAATTTTTAAGACAGCCTTCACAAATCTATATAGCCAGAAAACAAAAATGTAACAATACCAGAGCTAAAGCATAATCGGGCTAAAAGGGCTAAAATGTAATATCATATAGGGCTGAAAATGTGCGTTTTTTAATTAAGGTCTGAAAGTTTTTTTCGCATTTAACGTATTAAAAAACGCCATGAAAAGGTCTAAGTTGGCATCACTGAGCCCACCTGTTTATGTTCTCAATAAAAATTTTATGCAGTTTAATGATGATGATAACGTATTTTGGGCAGCTCGTGCAAAATATTCGTTAGGGGAAAATCAAAACGTTTTGGATTTAAATCATGGTGCATGGGCTCTGAAAATGGATATTTATTTAATCTTCATTATTTTATATGTGGTGGCTCAAACTGTTTTTGAATTATTGAATTACGTGCCTGATCCCGATTGTCATATTGTCCTTTTAACAATTTTTGTGCCCTTATCATCTCATCTATCTAATAAATGAGCGTAAATTTGGATCAAATCTAATCACCAAATCCATACCAAATTTATAGAATCAAGCAATTAATTTGTTGATTACCAAAATGATTATATATCGGTTGATTTTTTAAGAGCTATAGGAAAGTTTAAAAAAAAACACATACAATTCAGAAAATTGCATAAAATCTTTATCTGAATCGATAGTACGGTCCATATAATTTAATGTTTGAAGATTATTTCATGCAAATGTTGACCGTGACTGCGCCTCGAATGGTCCATCCGCTTAGTCCAATTTTGGCATACTCTTTCCAACATTTCGGCCGGTATCTCATGAATAAATGCGTCAATGTAGTCCTCCAATGCGTCAATTGAAGCGGGCATGTGTGAATAGACATGAGCTTTAACATAGCCCCACAAAAAATTGTCTAAAGGCGTTAAATCGCACGATATAGGCGGCCAATTGACCGGTCCCGAACGTGAAATAAAATGTTCACCGAACTCGCCTCTCAATAAGTCCATTGTTAAGCGTGCTGTGTGGCATGTCATGTCATGCAAGTCAAGCTCTTGCATATTGGGCAAAAAAAGTTGGATATCATCTCACGGTAGCTCTCACCATTCACAGTTACTTTACGATTCGCATCATCTTTGAAGAAGTACGGTCCAATGATGCCACCAGCCCATAAACCGCACCAAACTGTGACTTTTTCTGGATGCATTGGTAGCTCTTGCAATGCTTCTGGGTGATCTTCACTCCAAAATCGACAATTCTACTTATTAACGTACCCATTGAGCCAAAAATGAGCTTCGTCGCTGAACACAAGAAGCGCGCGATGAACTTTCCTAACAGAGCATTTTGATAATAAAATTCAATAATTTGCAAGCGTTGTTCGTTTGAAAGATAATTCATGGTTAAATTATAGACCAAACTGAAGATGTTGGACAGTGAAACAAAACACGAAACGTGCGTCAGCTGTTTAAACCAGTGTTGCCAAAAAGATAATAGCTAAACAATCGCCCGATAGATTACTAAAATTTTGAACAAAATTTTTTATTTCCATATTGATATTAATCCTAAACATAGGATTGTAAATTTAAAGGCCGAATAAAGATAATAAGATTTGAATAAATGGTATTTTTAATTAAACTATGATCAAAAAACTTTGCCATTTCAAACAATGTATTAATTGATTTAATTAAACACAGGTCAGATTTTCCCAACAATAATTCTCCAAGTTTAAATTATTTTAATTTTAAACGAAAAAATCAATTAAAATTCATTGTTATTTAATTGATTAATTAATATTTAAATTCAAAATTTGTTTTAAAACAACTAAAATGTTAATTAAAACAATATGATATTTTTTATTTTCTTTCAACAAAAAAAAATAATTGATTTTATTATCAAATTAATTAAATTTAAATACTTTTTCAACAATTTTTTTAAATGTTAAAAAACTACTGATAATTTTTTCTGTGAATGGCATCTATACAAAAGCATTTTCGATCTGAGCCACAGTACAATTAATTATACTTTTTCTGGGAAAATTACGTTCAGTCAATACCTGGAAGTCGGCGGAGTTCAAAATCGATAGAGTTCTTTAGATCTCGGCTCACCAGAGGATCAACGGGAGTCAGTAGCTCCCGTAGACACTGATACCGTCTGACAGTTGGTTGAGGCCCTATCGTGGAACAAGTGGAGTGTACCCGCAGGAAGGGAGGTCATTAAAGGGCGACTTCAAGGGCTGATTTACACCATTTAAGGGAAAGTTCGGCCTTCTAACGGATCTCCTTATGTGCTGTTGCTGCTCAACAGATGCTGCTGGCTTTATATTTATATAAAGCCTAAGGCAATATTTTTTACTATGAAATAAAATAATATACAACTACATATAAATACAACTACATATAAATACAACTACATATAAATACAACTACGAATCGGGATTTAAGGGATTCAAAATTCCTGCGTTTTATGGTAGCGGCCAATAATGGGCTAATGAATTGATTTTAGTGACCATTACTATAGACACAAATTTTTCTTTAAAAATAGCATATTGTCGGCTTAGAGTGCAAACCAGGTTAACCCATTTCTTACATTATATTACAGTTTGATACCTTCCTTAAGAAAGGTATCAAATCGATTAAGAAAAACATTTGCTTCAGTTTGGGCGTCTTTAGAATATTAGAATAGAAAATGAACCAAATATATAAAGGTTTGCTACTTAAGCTAGAAATAGAAAACATTAGAATTTTTTGTCTGGGCTGTTAAATTTTCTAGAAGTTAAATAGCAGGTTTTCACTGTAAAGCCTAGTACTCTGTTCAAATTTGTGAAAAATGTTGAGCAACATTTATTATTTCACACGAAAATTTTGACATGTATCGATGTAACCTATCATGCGAGTTTGTACAATTGGCCGATTTTATTCCTGCAAAGTATGCGACATTGTTTTGCGTATGTAAACAAACCCCACATGTAATTTACTAAAAATAATTTTTTTTAATAAAAAAGAAAGTAAATATGGTTAAAAACTGTTACCGGTTGTGTTATATTAATTTTTTATTTCTTATTAAATAATCAGTTCACCCTTTTTTGCTTTTGCTTAAAATTCCACGTGAAAGAAGTGCAGCAACCTTTATTTCGCAGTTGTAAAAAAATGTTGCCAGAAACATTTCGGAACTTTTTCACAAAATGAACAGAGTACAACTCTATTAACATTATTTCATAGATATTCCGCACAAGTTTTTTTCATATGCGTTTTGACAGCATTTCACGTGAAATGTTGAACAGAGTACCAGGCTTAAGGCGACGATATACTTGACGATGAAAATATTTTTTTTTGTTATTTTAAACAATGTCACAAAACAATTTTGAATATACATATTTTTCTTTAAGTGTATCAATGACAAATACAGGTGGCTGAGATCATTTGTATCAGATAACCAGAAGTAGAACAAACCAAAATCAAGAGAATCATTTCAAATTGTTACTGTTTTGTGAATACATGAATACATATATTTTTTTCAACCTTTTTCACAAAAGTTTTTATAGTGTTAATGGATTTGTTGTGTTCAGTTACTGTTTGTATTACTTTTTTCATAACCTTCCTTTTCCTATCAGTTTTTGGATCACAAGATGGATGTCATTAAAAAAATTATTTTGTGTTAGGATTTTGAAAATGATCTTAATTAATGAAAAAGTATTTTCATCATAGTTTTTATAGCCATTGAAAAAAAAAATGAATAGATCTGATACTTTTGTAAATGCTTAAAATGTACCTGTTTCATAAGCAGTTTTAATTTCTATAACTCAGCTGGAGATGCCATTAAAGATTTTCTATTTAAAACAAAAAAAAAAAAAGGAAAACATCTTTCGATTAGGCTCATTACCACGCGTACAATTTGCCACAGAGTTGTAAAATGTGTAACAAAGGGTTGGTATGAAATTACATCTGATCTGGGTTAAAAAATAATAAATTAAAAGAAAAATTTTAAGGACTTTTATCTTAACAGATTAAAAATAACCAGCAGCATTCCTTCTTTTTTAATGTACACAGTTTTGATTATTCATATTGCTTCTCTTGTTTTTCATGTTTTTATTAATTCAGGGTCTAATGATATTTTCCAGCTAAAATGCAGAGTAATTTTTATGAAAATTATCAGAAAGAAGTATTAATTAAATGTTTGGAGTTAGTGATGCAGAATTGTTTCTTATGTTTCTCTTTATATCGAAAATAAAGTGAATATTTATATCTTTAATACTTTCCCCGTTTGAAGAGAATGTGTCGTTTAAGTGGGGATAGAAAATCAAAAACTTTAAACCAGTGCTCGAAAATAAACATTAAATATGGGTAATTCCAAAGTGTTGAACGGGACAGTCGTACGCATTAAAAATGCTTTAACATTTTAAACAACAAATATTTTTACGTTCTCTTAACCCTTAAATTATAGCACTAAGGGCAATTATTATAACTTGGCGTTAGCTGTTATACGACAGTTAACAGACTTTTTTTTGACAGATAACACATTATTATCTGTCAATTTAATCTTAACTTTAGCTAACTTCAAGTTGTAATAATGGCCCTAAGAAAGCACTGTTATCTATGCTAAACTTTATGGAGGGTGCGATTCTAGGTCAAAGACAATGGCAAAAGAAGAAGCGGTTCGAACGTGAAATAAATAGAAGTAGTTTTTGTGGCCATGTTAAAAATGGAGTTATTCAGCGAAACCTGGCACAATTTTTCAGTCAAACTACTTTCAGAATTTTACGTAGCAATGTAACATTGAAATGTCTTGGTTTGCTTCCAAAATCTTCTGTATTTTCTTTTTTTAAGCCAAAATCTGGGTCGATACGTGACATTTCGAACGTGTAATTTTTTCCATAATAATTTAACTGAATAATGATTAAAACAAAATAAAAACTATTCCTGGGATTATTGACCACGTAAGAAAATTTTTTGGGGTTTTTAAATTGTTTTAAAAAAAGAAAAAAAAAATTGCGGCCTGTTCGTCGATTCGTTCGCTTAACTTAATTTAAACCAAAAACAAATTATAAAATATCGAAATCGACGAACAGGCCTTGGTGTTCCTCCTATAAATCAAGTAAGGAGAATTTTATCATTTATATACAAATCTACCCAACACAATACTGCCGTATGTCTGTGAAATCCTTTGATTTGCTGTTGCAAAAAGTTAACACCAGATTGGCAAAACAAAAACATAATTTTCGGTCATATTTTTACTTTTAGAATTTGGTAATCTGTCTTGCTATAATTCGGTCGGCTTTGTACGGATGAAATTATAAGCTCCATATTCACTTTTCCATGTTTATTTTTGGACGCTCAGGAAACAACTAAAAATTAGAACAAGTTTTATTCCTGAGCGACGCCGCTTAGCCGCTCAAAAATTTCGCTCACATGCCGCTCATTGCGTGGCCACTTCAGTAGTATTTCATACGTTTTAATTTTTTGACGCTCATCGCTCAGTCGCCCATTGCGTGGCCCCGGCCTGAGCCGAACGCTTTATAATGTTCTATTTATTTTCGAACACTGCTTTAAACACGTTTATTTCGAAATGTATTTATTCGAGTTATGACGACGTAGCAGCAAATAAGCGAGATGTTTCATCAATATTGGTGGACGATAAGATACCTAAAAGCAATCCTACGGTTTATATTAGGACATTATGATAAGGCATTTTGGGAGACCAGAATTGACATGTTGTGACGCCATGACTAGTGCAGAACTGAAATCGATCTCTCTTTTTTGCAGGGAGTCTGGTTGATTCGAGGCTGCAGTGCTATCTAGGGTATGATTTGGTGGATACTGACTGACTCTGGCTAATGGTATCACAAAGCGCTAGCTATATTGACCCAAGTGAGCCGTCTTTGTGCCAGCTGCTCATTAAACCTAACCTAACCTAACCTAACCTAACCTAACCTATATAAAATACCTCAAAATTTATTACTGAGTGTAATAAAATTCAACCCATAGTACTGCCATATGCATACATTTTCTCACAATTTTAAACACTATAGAGACTCATCTACGCAAAAAATTAAAATTTGAAAACTTATTATCTTAGAAACCACATCCATCCGTGCCCCACCATATAAAAATATGTAAATTTTGTGTTATTTTCATTTCAACAAACAATGGGGCAACATTTTAAGTAATTGGTTGAACATTTAAGAATTGTTTATGATCTATTTGGTCCTCTGCCCACACACAACTGCACAATACAATGACAACGTTTTAAGGATAACTAAGGAAGAGATTGCTTGAAAATCATACCATCATTAAACGGGATACTATTACTGCTATAAATAGCAACACTTTAACACTATTAGAAAAGAAAACAACACTTACACAACCGCATAACGTGCGTTATACGATGCGGGTTGTAGAAAATTATTGTGGAGAATCGGAAAGTGGGCGTTATTTTCCATTTGCCATTTCTACTTTTTTTTCTCAAATTCAATTCATTTCTGTTGTGTTACTTGAGGATTGAAAATGCTTTTAAAGTTAATACATGGAGGATTAGTTGTTATATTGTTAGCAAAAAAAAAAAAATTCTATAACAAATACAATAGAAACAAAGTGTTGTTGTAACCAAATAGTTGTGTATTAAGAACAAGTTTTGTATGTTGTGTTTGTCCATATGGACTGGGTAGAGAATTTAAATTTCCAAGAGGGTGGCTGTCGCTTTGTTCACAAAACTAACTGACTACCATTCATTTGTCATTCAAAAGCTTTAAAAAGGATCTATTTTACAGTGTTGAATGAGTTTATAAATGTTTTAGTCATTAGATTTTCATTATTTATTTGAATGTTTAACAAACACATACATACATTTTATGAAGCGAAATAGAAGAGCTTAATTATTGGTTTGGTATACAACGAATTGTGTGGGAGCTAAATGTTTTTAATTTTTACATCTTTAACAAATTTTTACACTCAAAAACAAGTTTCTGTTTGAATTGTTGTATTTTTGGTTAGTCGAAAAATTCAGTTGTATCTTAAGATATTTTCGAATTATTGAATAACCCAAAACTGTATTCATTATCAAGGCAGGGTTGCACATACTATTTTGGGCATGCTTGAGAGCAAAACTAGTTTTCATTTGAATTTTTCGAACATGAAAAATGTGTGGGTAAAAAATTAGCAAAACAATTGCGTGGTATAGAATTTAAACATATTTGCATTGGTAATTTGATGTTTTGCTATTTCCAACAAACCAATTAGAAGATTATAAGGGGTGTTCTGAAAATCGAAAACGTAAAACGCAAGAATTTTAAGCGTCGTTTTTTAATAAAAATTTTATGGCAAATATAATACAAATATTTCTCTATCAAACAGAATTTTAAAACAAAAATATACAAATTAGATTAAAAGTGTATTAAAAACAACTTTAAAATTTGACCGTTTTGCGTTTTCGATTTCCAGAACACCCCTGCATATAAAACAAGTGAGTTAAAACACGTCAAACCATCACGAAAAAATGGCATTTTCGGCATCATCACCTCCAATTTCAATGAAATTCAACACAAATGTTGTATGTTATTGGAATTTAACAAAACATAAATTTTCAGACCCCAGATTCGTTTGGCTTCCGAAATATGACGTCATAAAAGATGTGAAAAATGTAAGAAAATCACAAAAGTCTCCTTACAAAAGGAGATAGAACTTTTGAACTATGCAAGATAATTTAGTTTTTTTGGTATCTTTTTAAAGGTGAAAGTGAACGGATTTTTCCGAATTTTTCTGAGAATATTTTCTACTAAAGATTTGCAATCTTTTGATATATAAGGCGTAACCATGGGTCATATGACAGCCCAAAAATTCTGGTTTTTATACAATTTTTGATATATTTTGTACGGGAGGTACCACGCCCACTTCTCAAATCCCGCCTACATTTTGTTGGATGGTGTGTATTGATAACCTTAATGGGTGTACCTAATTTGGAAACTTTGGCTCTCGTTGTTCTCCAGATATACTGAAAAAAGTAATAAAAATAGAACAACAACAAGGGATTTTTGAACCCAAAACATACTTAGGATCACGTTCTGGTCTATAACTCTGACACCAATCGAGTCTCCACCTTTAAATTTTCTGCAATTGTAGAATAGGGGCTACTACGTGACAAAAATTTTTTTAAGAATTTTAAAAAATATACTTTTCCAGATATGCCGCCTTGAACTCAAGACCCCAAAAAATGACCTTTGACCTTTTCTTCAAAAAACACAATATGCATACTATTTTAAAGGGTGTACTTTCACCTTTAAAACGATACCAAAAAAACTAAGTTATTTTGCATATTTAAAAAGTTCTATCCCTTTTTGTAAGGAGACTTTTGTGATTTTTTAAAAATGTTCACATCTTTTATGACGTCATATTTCGGAAGCCGAAAGAGTCTGGGGTCTGAAAATTTATGTTTTGTTAAAGTCCAATAACATACAAGATTTGTGTTGAATTTCATTGAAATCGGAGGAGATGATGCCGAACGGTTTGACATGTTTTCACTCAAGTTTGAGCCAAATCCACTTCGAGGTTTAGGAATAAAAACAATTAGAAAATTAGGGATTGTTGTGTTTGTTTTAATAAAGTGGGTAAACCTACATGTAGGAAAAACGAATACGAATGGAAAATTAGAAAACCGAATTTAGTTTTTCTGGATTCTTTTTTGCTGGCAATTTTTTGATAATTTCTGTACTCTTTTGCAGCTAATTTAAAAACACTGCTTTAAAATTTCTAAAACTATAGAACAATAATGCAACTTCAAGTGAGCGTTAAGAAGAAATCTATACTCACGTTTTAACATTTATTCCCGTATTACATATCGCTACCTTAAACAAAAAAGACACTTTATTACACTTTAAAGATTTCGCAGGAGAAGCAAAAAAGTATTTTATATGATAAATTTCCTTAGACTGTTTATAACTTATTTTCCTTCTAATTTTCTTGTTAAACCTACACTGAAAAAATTTTCTTCACAGATCCAATGAAATTTACATTAAAATTCAACCTATGTAACCCTTCATTGGATTAATGAAGGATTAATAAAATCAGTGACACAATTTTCATTGATTTTATGAATCCTCATTGAAAAAATAGATAAAATAAACGATTGCCATTAAACTAATGCAAAATTTTCATTGATTTTATGAAACATTTCAATAATTCAATGAAAAGTTACATAGGTTGAATTTTAATGTAAATTTCATTGGATCTGTGAAGAAAATTTTTTCAGTGTAGCAGCTGTTTTGACAATGTTGCACATAATGCAAACTATTAGTTAGGTTTTTTACCATTTTGTCATACATTCTCTTGTAGTGATGGTCGTTTGTTTTTTGTTAATAATATCGCGCATTTTGGTCGAAAGATCCAAAAAATATTTGTGGAAATTTGTGCTGATGGAATACATCAGAATCAATGAAAAAGTTGATTTTAAATTTTTGGTTAGTTAGTGCCTTTTGCATTTTAGGTAACGATATATTTTATCAATTAATATTATTTTTCCTAACAAAAATATAACTAAAAATTGTGCGATTTGTCGGAAAAGATGTGAGTATAACAAAAGGGCAAGTTGGTACTTTGTGCCCACAGATTTAAGTTAAAGGCTTTTTTGGTATTGCTAAATTCACACATTTTTAGAATTCACCAAATACAATATATGGCATTATTAGGTTAGTTTATATAAAAAATTGAGATTTCCACATTTGTTTCTCTACCCCCAGTAAAAACTTCGCTTACTTTTTTCAAAACGAATAGCATCTTTAACTTATTATTTAGTAACTTTCTTCTATAACTACATGTGTAACAACTTCTATAACTACTTTTTTCTGGATGTATTTAAGAAAAAAAAAAATAATGACTTACTTTAAAATGCGTTCATTTTGGGACATCCCTTGTGAAATTCATTGGTTCTTTCAGTAGAATTGTTAGTAGTGCCTTCATGTTTTTCTGATTACTCAACACATTATTTTGTAGGCGAAGTTTTTACTGGGCCCTTCACTTCAAAACCCGTAAGTAAAACCGCACTTTTATACAGTATTCAGACTGGTTTTAGGTTGGAAATTTTAAATTAACACAATTTTTAAAATAATATAAAAAAGTTTACCAACATTTTAACGAAATCGGTGTTTTATAAACCATTGTAGGGTGTTAAAAACCCCTCAAATAAGCAGTTCTTTATATTTTAACAATTTCATCACATGTTTTTAACATTTTCTCAGTAAAGAACACTTGTTTTTCTAATAGTTTTCATATGAGTCCTTCTTTTCAAATGTTGTTATTGTCTATTAAAAAAAAACTTTTAGAAAAAACAACCACTGACATTGGACATTTTAAAACAGCACTTGCAGGAGTGGGGTGTTAAGAAGATACTTGTTTGTTGTCATGCTGTAGTGGTGTTGTTAATGGGTTTTGCCAATTAGGATTACGGAATAGATAAACTTGACATTTTTCTATAATTTAGTTTAACATACAAAGCCTATGTGAAATGAATGTGTTTAACACTGTCTTAATGTTACAAAGTGTATGTTTAATAGGAGTGAGTTTGTACATTTGAAATGTATGAAGTCAATAATGTCAATTACTATGGTCATTACTAGGGATAAGATTTTCATGCACTAAAAAATCGAAAATATGCAATTAAAACTCCAAAATATGCGTTAAAAATAAACAATATGCACTAAAATCATGAACATTTTCATTGAACATAAAAATAAAAAGTTCAGTCTTATATTTATTAAAACTTAGTTTAAATAACTTATTAAAATTTTTGTTTGCATAAACAAATGAATACTTTTTTATATTATCAAAAGTAAGCCTGTGTCTGTTCGGCCGCAAAAAACTTTTGAAGATTGAAAATGATCTCCCAAAGTCAACCGATGTTATAGGAGCATACTTGAAGGATGCCGATTCATTTGGAGAATATTAATTTTCTAATTCAAAGCCCACATTAGATTCCAGATCAAAAATTGTTGAAATTTGATTGATTTTTCGAAATCCCTAATTTTTTTGCAAAACATTTGGGTTTTTATTTAATTGTTCGGGATATTCTTCCTTTCACATTGTTAATTTTACTTTCTGCATATCAGTTAATTTGACTTGAGTTGTCTTAAGTGAACAATATTCCTCAAATTAAGTTATTGTTACACCAATAAATCCGTAGTTGGAAAATACAAATGCTATTTGACTTTTAATGTTTTTTAAATTTAATATTTCTTTTACCTTTTTATTTGCAGCAAGTTCTTCAATAACATTTTTAAATTGCTCAAATATTATTCTATAGCATCAAGCCAGGTTAATACTGACTGCGGTGGTAATGTTACCAAGGGATACATTTCATTAAAAATTGCAACTCGTAAAGGAGCCTTTAAAAATATATTTTTCACGTATGAGACCAATTAATCAATACTATCGAATTGGCTTCTAATTTCTTCTACACCTCAGTACTACCCATATGTCAAGCAAGTGACATGTGAACCGTTTTGGATAAAATATTTTAAGCTCATTGGCAAACTTAAAAATGTAAGGTGCTGCAGCGGTTAAAAATCGAAGGATCTTCTGTCTAAATTTTGAAAATCTTTTTCCAAAAACAATTTATTTATTGATCATAAATTTTTTTTCAAAGCCTTTTTTGTGTATTTGGAAATTTTTTTATAAATTTATTTTATAATATGGAAATTTAAAAAATATATCACTCAAAAATGTTACAATATGCAAAAATATGCACTTAAAACCAAAATATGCAAACATATGCATTTTCACAAAAATATGCAACAATATGCAAAAACAAATCGATGTCATTTTAACGCAAATTTAATGATTCCGAAAGATAATTGGTCGATATCAATCTTAGACTATTGACAAAAAACATGCATTTGCATGGAAATCTGACAATCAGGGAGTCTTGAAAATATTTAGGCGGGTGACACTGTGAAGTCTGATTTTTGATTATCGGTCTGCCGGCGGAGGAGGGCGTGGCAAAATCCAATTTTCATATTGCACCACCAAAGACATCTATATAATTTGGACGATTTTTTCTTGGTCCAACTTATATTTATACGAAAATATAATTTTTCCCCGCCCACTTTTACGCCCACAATTTTCGAATTACCTAAAATCAGAAAACGGCTCCATTGATTTGACAAATTTTTCTTTCAAAAGTTCGTATTATTCCATTTTAAGTTTTCATCGAAAGAAAAATTTACCACGCCTACTTTTACGCCCATTTTTTCTATTAAGCGCATAATTTGAGAGCGGTTTGACCGATTTGGACTATTTTTTTCTTAAAAATGATTGCCATGGTCCAACTTAGATTTATACGAAAAGAAAATTTTGCCCCGCCCACTTTTTTCGATTTTCCTAAAATCAAAAAACAGCTCCATCGATTTGACTAATTTTTCTTTTAAGTGTTCGTATTAATCCATTTTACGTTTTCATCGAAAGAAAAATGAACCACGCCTTCTTGTACGCCCTTTTTTTTATTAAGCGCATAACTTGAGAACGGCTTGACCGATTTAGACGATTTATTCTTTAAAATCATAGCCATGATCCAACTTAGGTTTTTACGGAAAGAAAATTTTGCCCCGCCCACTTTAACGAACACTTTTTTCGATTTACCTAAAATCAGAAAACGGCTCCATCGATTTGACTAATTTTTCTTTCCAATGTTCGTATCTTTTTAATGGATTTTAAAAATCGAACGCAAACATTTTTCCTAATTTGGACAGGACAACGTCTGCCGGGTCAGCTAGTTATAAATTAAAATAGAGATAAAAAACGCTAGATTGTCCAAAAATAGCTAATTTGTCATTATTAATTAACAACAGCGGCAAACATCACTACTAAAGAGCTGTCAAAATCGGTTTTTACAATTACAAAGCGTTCAGGCCGATCTATTCAAAAACTAGAAAACGCGTGCCGCTTTTGTTCAAGTACGGCTGTAAAATACAAGCCTTAAGAAAATCTTTGATTACGTTCAGAGTACAAAAACAGCAATGTTACACTTTGTTTATCTTTCGTCAAACCATCATCGAATGAATATTTTACGGCTCCCTGTATAAATCAAATTTTCAACAATCATTCGGCAAGCATTTCACGAGTTGTAAGATAATATCTACACGAGTCACATGCGATTTATGACGTGAAAGTTTCGTTAGTTTATCTATACCCACGTTTTAAACGATTCCCAAAACGATTGAAGAAGTGTCTTTCGCTGTGCTATGGAAGAATCTCTCTCGTGGTTCAGTTTTTCTGTATGAGGAATCTTCTACGATTAAAAAATGCGGTCATCGACGATCAAAGACGCTCTTCATGAGACTCCCAGTAGCTCTTACACGATTGAAAATGCTAGCCTTTTTTTTATAAAAAATGAAAAAAAATTGTTTAATAAAAACTACATTTTAGGTGTCCGATTTTTTCTCAGGAAACTGACCATTTTCTCACAAATTTATCTGGCAGCCCTGTTTTTAACTATCTTATTTCTTCCTTTCTGTTCTGTTATTTAGCGGTTCTAAAAATAGATTTGTCCGTAGGGTGTAGTTTCCTATTCCATCTCGTCACGTGTGAAGTGAGAGACTGCTTATTTGGTCGTTGTTGAGACCTCTCTTTTACTGATAAAGTGTTGGTTTAAGGTATTATAAAGATTTTCAGTTGCAGGTATTCTAGAATGTAGGTCCTTATACCATTTTTCGTCTTCGCTTATCTTGAGTTCTAAGTAACGAAATTGTTCTACTTTCTTCAGTGTTATTTGCCTTGCCCTACGCTTATTTGGTGTACATCTTTATTTCGGCTTTTTATCATAGTTTATGAATTATTTGTATATTGTGGGTAAAACAAACTGTTTCGGCTTTTATGTTAAAGTAAAAAACATCTGGTTTTCATAAAAAACACAAACACTGAGAAATTTGTAGTTATTTCTGAGGAGATCGAGTGGTTGCGATCGAAACATGTCATGGTAACCTGCCGGCCGGAGTTCGAGCCCCAGCCACGACAAGAATGAAAGATTATCAATAACAATTTGAATTAATTTTCATGTTGTAAAATTTCTTTCTTCATAAAAATAATTTAATGAAAAATTAAATTTCATGAACTTGAGCCTAATTAAAAATATTAAAAATTTGGATTAAAAACCATAACTAGTTCAACAAAACAACCACAATACTAATTATTGATAAAGCTAAGGCACGAGCTCTATGTGTACATTTGTCCTTCAAGTTGTGCTGAAAAAAGGTCAACAGAAATGAAAAAGACAAAATGAAAAAACAAAAAATGTACTTGGACTTCAAGAAAAATTCTTGACAAAAGTACGAAAAAACAGAAGTAAGGAAAAAACATGTAAAATCAATTAAAATGAATAATCATTCAGGAAAGCAAATTTCGATCTACCAAATGTTAGAATACAATTTGTTTAAGGATTGATGTTTGACTATTGACGTCAGCAGTCGTCGATGGCTGCGAGTGTAAGACGGCAAATCCATCTGAGGAGATCGAGTGGTTGCGATCGAAACATGTCATGGTAACCTGCCGGCCGGGGTTCGAGCCCCAGCCACGTCAAGAATGAAAGATTATCAATAACAATTTTAATTAATTTTCATGTTGTAAAATTCCTTTCTTCATAAAAATAATTTAATGAAAAATTAAATTTTATGAACTTAAGCCTAATTAAAAATATTAAAAATTTTGGATTAAAAACCATAAATAGTTCAACAAAATAACCACAATACTAATTATTGTTTCTATTTTCTCAAAAAAAAGCAGGTAAATTAATTAAAAAAAGAAAAAAAATAGTGCCTAATTTATTTAAGGCATCTATCGCTCCAGGCTTAAAATATCAAAAAAAAAAAAAAAAAAATAACAATAATGAGATTTCTCTTCTCGATACTGTTATAACTTAAAGTTTATCACGTTTTTTATTCGCTGAAATCCGAAACATTTAAAAGAAGAAATTAGATTGCAATTTTGAAAGATTTCAACAGCAATTGTGGCTTTAAATTCAAAAATACACTCGTATACTGGAATATCCTGGACAAATGAGTTAATGCCCATCTCTGCTCTAAGTGCAGAAACAATACAATTTTCCTTTTTCATCATACGAATACAAGGAAAAGTAATTAAATTCAAAGTTAAATAATCCAAATAAAGGCAAAATGTCTATATTAAACTAAGCCTTATTTTACACTTATACACATCTTTTGTTTGTTACTTAACACGAATTGCATTTTTTTTAGCCACATGTAAAAAACAAAACAAAACAAAATGACTAGTTTCTGTTCAGTTACATTTGCACCAGACTGGGTTGTATTTAGAATGATTTTGTTGTGGGCTTTAAAAAAAAAAAACATTGTTGTTTTACTGTTTTGCATAAAATATATAAAAAGAAAACATGTTACATTCTCTTACAAACAACATACATACAACAATACAAGTTACAACAAGAACATGTAACAAAATGTTCAAAACAAAAACAAAAAAAATAAAAAATATGTAGAAGGAAACACTACATTTAACCTTTGGTGGTACATTCTATGGAACAAAATCTACCATGAACTTCGGTTATGTTAAACGGGGGTTTCTTCTCCATTACACCACTGCTTCATGGTATTTTGTTTAAGGGCTTTTTACTTTATTTAACTAAATGATGGGCTGCAATATCAAACTTATATTTGCCTTGTTGTAAAATTGGCTTGTTGCAAAAATTGTTAAACATTTAGAACATCAACAAAATATCAGCAAATGTTCTTCTGTTCTTTTGGTTGGTTTACTAGTTCGGTGTTTGTCGGTATGTTGGTCGATTGATTGGTCGACTGGTCGGTCGGTTGGTCAGGCTGTGGGTTATTATTATCATATTCCATTCATCCGCAAAATTGAACAAGACAGGCCATGTATTCTGAACAATGTTGTTGTGGTTTTCTTTTTTTTAAAGACGTTGTTTAAAACATGTGTTAATGTGGGGGGAGTAATTAAATATGCGCAAATAAAAATTTTAATTATTATGTAAATAAATAATAAAAATAAAACAATTTTTAGTATTGTGGTTATTTTGTTGAACTATTTTTGGTTTTTAATCCAAATTTTTAATACTTTTAATTAGGCTTAAGTTCATCAAATTTAATTTTCATTAAATTATTTTTATGAAGAAAGGAATTTTGCACCATAAAAATCAATTAAAATTTACTGATAATTTTTCATTCTTGACTCAATCTGGGCTCGAACCCAGGCGTTTTTACGGACAGGTTACCCTGACATGTTTCGATTGCAACCACTCAATCTACTCAGAGGGCTTGCCGTTTAACACTCGCAGCCATCGACAACTGCTGACGTCATTAGTCAAACATCAATCCTTAAACCAAATTGTATTTAACCTTTGGTAGATCGAAATTTGAATGATTATCTATTATCTATTATGCTTTGAATGATTATCTATTTTAATTCATTTTACATGTTCTTCCTTTACTTCTGTTTTTTCGTACTTTTGTCAAGAATTCTTCTTGAAGTTCAAAGTACATATTTTGTTTTGTTTTTTCATTTTTTTTGTCTTTCCTTTTCTTGCTGACCTTTTCAGCACAACTTGAAGGACAAATACAAACATAGAGCTCGTGCCTTAGCTTTAACAATAATTAGTATTGTGGTTATAAATAAATAAAACAATTTTTTAAACTATGCAACATTTTTTAACAATTTTTTTGATTGATTTTCAAATAGTGTTTATGGTAAAGAATTTTTAATTTAATTTCACTTTCAGTGACTAAATTTTAATTTTTACTTAAACAAAAATATATCTTTTTAGTTTAAATGCAAAAATCTGGTCAAAAACTGTTCCAATTTTTTCGCTTTTCCAGAAAAAGCTGCTCGGAATTTCGAATTCTTTTACTCATGTTTTAGCCTGTATATCTTTACACGCGTGTAAGGGGATGCTCATCGAGCTTCAAGTGGGGGCAAAAAAATTACAAAAAAATTTCCATAACTGCCACAGAGTCCCACCTAGCGGACAAAACATCGACTTCCACTGGCTCTTTTTATATATGTCGTCGTTTTTGGATTTATTTGGTGTTTTATTGATTCATTTTATTAATTTCGAATCAAATAGTACCAAAAATTATATTAATTGAAATTTATATTGTTATCATTTAAGATAAATCATAAAACAAAAAGAAAAAACGGAAAGAGAATTTGAGAATACAGTATTTCACGGATAATTAATTATGCTATTATGCGGGGTAAGCATTTAAACGAACACAGTAGTTTTGACTTAACTGCCATATGTTTAAGTGCACTCTTGACTTAACTGCACAAAATTAATATTTTTGGACATTATGTATTGTTTAAAGTCGCATACAAATTCCTTTTTAAAGTGCACTTTCTTTACCTGCACATTTAAGATAAATGCACAAAATTTTAGGCATTTTAACGTTATTTTCATACAAAAAATTCAAGTTAGCTGCAAATACATATTTTCTGTAATTAATCTTTAAAATCCTTGCTTGCGTGCATTTTGTTTACCTGCTTATTTATCATCTTTTTGGGCGGCTTTAAATTATTTTCATATAGAAAATCAAAGTTAGCTGCACACATAAAAAATATGGTCTCTACTTGTTCACATGAATATCCAATTTAAGCTGGATATGATTTAGACGTAAAAATTATGTGGTTTCAACAGGATGGTGACACACAGGTGCCACACAGTCAAAGAAACAATAGATCTTTTGAAAGAAAAGTTCGGTAATCTCATTATATCTCGTAGAAGAGGAGTGAATTTGC
Source organism: Pollenia angustigena (assembly GCA_930367215.1). NCBI lineage: Eukaryota > Metazoa > Arthropoda > Insecta > Diptera > Polleniidae > Pollenia > Pollenia angustigena. Next base: position 149,190,832 of record OV884058.1, read on the forward strand.
CATCAAGATCGTGCGATTTAACACCTTTCGGCTATTTCTTGTGGGGTTTATTGAAATTGAAAGTGTTCAGCAATTATCCCACAAGAGGTTTAGAGCTTAATTATTCAGCAGATATTCACTTTTGACAACAGTTTGATGAAAAAAGTAAATGGGAATTTTGGTAAAAGATAAGGAATCTGCCGAGCCATTGGGGGGGGGGGGGGGTCATAGGTTTTCATTTTCAACCGGAACCTTTTTGTTATAAACTTTTTTTTAAACTCTTTTTATAAAATCTTATAAAAAAAATTTCATTAAGTAGTAGGAACAAAACTACTCATAGGTCCAAAATACGGACCAGTAAGAGTTGTTGAGTATAAGTTGACTTGCCCGACTATATTTTTTTTTAATGTTTTACAAACCTTTAATAAACACATACATATTTTAAATTATCACCTTGTGGATATTTTATTAAAAAATGATTTATCAAATAGTTGTTTCTATTCAGTCCAGTTTTGATGAATCACAACCGATCAAAAAAAACAATGTTCACACATACAAGAGGCAAAAAACAATAATTTTCCAAATCATTTTACACCTAAAAACTAAAAAAAAATAAATCGAATAATAGAAAGGAAAACACACATGTTAACACAACGATACCATTGAACCCGGGTTTACCGGTACAGTAGTAGTTAGACCACCGGCGGGTATTATGAACAAAATATCAACAGACAACATGACTCATGAAATAACTAAACAATTCTTTAGCAATACAATTTATTGAAAATAGAACAATAAACTAGTTGTTAAGAGAAAAAACTAGGAATAAAATGTTTATTAAATAAAAAAATACACCTACAAAACAAGTCAAAAATAAATAAAATCCAAAAAAACAAATTAATGAATTTTCCAGCACAAAAAAAATTTAATATTTTTGTTCGAAAATTAATTGTTATGTTTAATTCCCACAAGAAACACATAACAAAAATGAATATAGAATTATGGTGCAGAATCAGGACAATAAAATTTCTATGCCACTTTGATTTTAAAGTAAGAAGACGAAAAAAAATTCGAAAAAAATACATTTAGTAATATGTAATAGTATTCCTTATTGTTTAAAGGACCAAAGAAAAACATGTGTATGTAAGTGTGTCTAAGTGCTCTTATAAGTCTTATGTTTACACTTGAATGACAATGACGAATTTTTTTGTTAAACAATGATCCACTATTTGTCACTTTTCATGCAAACATGATTCTTTTTAAAACATTTTTGGGATTTGAGTTATTTTCTTCTTATGCTGACTGCATGAAAAAAAAACAAATGCAATATTTTCGTATTTGTTTACCATTATAATATAAAAATTAGGTTCTGAGTAAATCAGTGTTATAAAGGAATTTTTTCAGTGTAATTTTTCATATGTTATTTTATACAATCCTTAAAGAATATTCAACCTTTTTTTAAACTTCAATGGAAATTCTTGAATGATTAAACCCCCCAGCTAGTATTTGGCTGATTATTTTTTGTAAAAATCACTCAAATGATTCTTTTCAGATCAGTTTTGATGATTAAAAACTGATTTATCACCTGAGTGATTAAAAAAGGATTCATATATGATTCATTTATATGTTTAAATAATGATTTTTAAATATTTTGAATTTTTGTTTTTGCCAAATGAAAAATAGAAACTTTCATGTCAGCCAAACAAATAAAAAGCTTGGCTAAAAAAGAAGCCCTAAAATTATTGACAATTTATTAACTTAAATGTTGGTGCAAATTGTTTCTTATCTTCTTTGCGAAAAACCAATTACTTTTGTTTGGTTCAAAAGCCATAATGGTGCTGATTATTCGGAGAAAAATTAAAAAAAACATGACAATTAAAAAATGATATGAAATACATATGTACATATTGGTATTTCCACAGAAATGTCTACTTTTTGTCACGTTACGTCACCAACCATTTTTAATCGTTTCTCAAAGAATAATGAAAATATTATTTACTTTTTTGCATTTGGATGTAGAGCGCAACTAGGTTTTCATTTAGTGAAAAAGAGGAACAATTTTAACAACGTGGTTCTAAAATACAAGAATAATTGCTAGGTGACGTGACGTGACGTGACAAAAAGTGAGCTTTTCTGTGGAAGTGCCCATATGTATAATAGACTGGTCGCATCTTGTATGGGATTTTTTTTTTAAATTTAATTGTTTGCGCTGCTTAAAATATGAGGTTTGGTGTAAGAAATCACGATCTTATTTTTTAGGTCAATCCGACGGTGCCTAGCCGTGCCGGGTGGGGCCCAAAGTTCCCCATATTATAAAAAAAACATATTTTCTATCAGATCTTTATAGTTATACTAGTTGAAAAGCCGAAAATCAAAAATATGGCTTCGTTACGATCTTCCGCAGAGAAAGTACTTCAAGTGTGCCAAATTTCAGCTTCCTATGTCATCAGATGGCTTCAGAAAGTTGCGGAAAGAATAGGACATACATGCAAACATCCTGACATTTTAAGAAATTATATATTGTATAGATAGATTAACATATCGCTCTTTTGCTGCAAGACCGGCATAACTCAAAAAATGAAATTTTGGAGTTAATGATGCAGAATTGTTAGCTTTGTTTTTCTTTATATTGTGTATTAAATTCATCTTTATATCTTTTATACTTTCCCAGTTTGAAGAGAATGTGTCTTCTTTTTTTCTAAGTAGTTAGAACAAATCAAAAACTTTAAACGCGTTTTTCTCGAAATGGATTTTTTTGAGTTATGCCGGTCTTGCAGCAAATGAGCGATATGTTCGCGCAACTCAAAAACGCTTTAGCTTATTGAAAAACTAAAAAAAAACCGAAATTACGCAATAAAATTTACTTTAAGAAAGGTAAAACGTTTTTCTTATATGCGCAGTCGTTTTAGAAACATAATTTTTTTTCTGGAAAAAAAAATAATTTTTTTTAAAAATTTCGGAATTTTTGTTTTTAAAAATTCATAAAAAATTGAAAAATGCAGGCTATGCTTCTAATTTTATGCAGACATATAAAAAACAACATTGCAAACAAAACAAGCTATAAATGATTAAAATCTGTTAACAACTTTTGATTTTATGTATTCACAAAAGACGAAAAATTTTAATTAATTTAAGAATTTTATTAAACCGCCACATCTTTTGTGAATACATAAAATTAAAAGTTGTTTACAGATTTTAATCATTTATACCTTGTTTTGTTTGCAATGTTGTTTTTTATAGGTCTGCATAAAATTAGAAGCATAGCTGCATTTTTCAATTTTTTATGAATTTTTAAAAACAAAAATTCCGAAATTTTAATAAAAAAATTATTTTTTTTCCAGAAAAAAATTATGTTTCTAAAACGACTGCGCATATAAGAAAAATGTTTTACCTTTCTTAATGTAAATTTTATTGCGTAATTTCGGTTTTTTTTTAGTTTTTCAATAAGCTAAAGCGTTTTTGAGTTGCGCGAACATATGTTAATCTATCTATACAATATATAATTTCTTAGTATGCCAGTATGTTTGCATGTATGTCCTATTCTTTCCGCAACTTTCTGAAGCCATCTGATGACATAGGAAGCTGAAATCTGGCACACTTGAAGTACTTTCTCTGCGGAAGATCGTAACGAAGCCATATTTTTGATAGAAAAGATGTTTTTTTTTTTATAATATGGGGAACTTTGGGCCCCACCCGGCACGGCTAGGCACTGTCGGATTGACCTGAAAAATTAGATCATGATTTCTTACACCAAACCTCATATTTTAAGCAGCGCAAGCAATTAAATTTAAAAAAAAAATTGCGACCAGTCTAATGTATAATCAAAAACTATATAGTTTAGAATTAAAAAATACGACAAAAACGATTCAATAATGATTAGAAAAACTAACATTTGCTCACAACGAGAGTGTCATTTATGATTGAAAAATGAGCTCATATACGGGCATTATGCCCTTGAAGCTGATTCCTAAATGATTAGATTATGATACAAAATGCTAGCTGGGGCATTCAAAATCTTTTAATATAAATATTTATTGAAATTGTATGAAATATTCATCAAATTTGACACACACTTTTCACCACAGGTGGCAAGTATATACAAATACATACACATATGTTTGGGTTTCCATTTAAAATATATTTACAATATTGACCATTAAAAGTTTATAGTTACATACAGTAAACGTCAAAATAAAGTGTACGGCTTGTTTTCCAATAGAAAAAGTGTTATAAAGCAATGTCAAATTTCTGCTTTGCCAGGTGAGCAAAAAATAAAAAACGTGATAAACGGTAGAAAAAGGAAATTCCACGAAAATAATATAGCATCTATAGTAAAGCGTGATAGGGTTGGTTGCTTTACAACATCCTAAAAAAAGCTAGATAATCCCAATAGTCGCTTGATATCGATCTGGGAGTATTTGGGTAGACAATTAAAAAGAAAAACATATCTGTGGCAATTTGACAAAATATCTTATCTCGAGATAAGATAGCAAAAAAGTTTTTAAAAGAAATTCGATGAAAAAATCATTTTTATCCAACCAAAACCAAAATTAAAGAAAAATTTCGCTTAAAATATAAAATTTTAAAAAAGTAAACAGAATTGTTTTTTGAATGAAAATTCGTATGATTAACAACATTTTTTTCAACTTTTTAAATTTGACTTAAGATGTTTTGTCAAAATGCCACAGGTATAATGTCTACTGAACTTAACTTGAAATAGGTAAAATCGATGCCCAAGAGACTAGAAGCCGTCCTAACAGCAAAGAGAAATCAAACAAAGTATTAGCCACTAAACTTTTTTTAGTATTTTAGTCTGTACACTTCTTTTGACACTTTAATACTGGAATAAATTTGTTTTTTACTGTACACAGAAAAAATTATTGCCGAATTATTTTCAAACAAATTTTTTTACTGATTCAATCAATATTTTTGTTTGATTTTTATTTAACCAACAAAAATGTGGACTACTCTTCAAAAATTTAATAAGCGCGCTATTGGTTTGAAGTTTTCATAATTTTGAATGAAATATTTAACGCTCTTTGATGTTGTCGTCTTTTTGCATTTTTTTTATTGATTGTAAGCAACACTTCTTTATGTGAAATATAAGAACTACAAAACAAAAAAACACATGCAGTCTATTTTTGGACGCTTTAAAAAGTACAGCAATAAGAAAAATTATAAAATAGCGTGACGAGGTTTGTAGTAAAAAAACAACAAAAACAATAGCAGGTAAAAAAAAACGTTTCATTATTTTTAAACAACAGAAAAAACACATTATAAGAAACAAAATAAATTTTTTGGTTGGTTTCAAAGTTGGTAAAAAAAAAAAACAAAATCCCGTATTCAATTTTTTCAAATAGTTTGTTTAAATATGTACATCAAATAAAAAAGTAGAATGATGGCGGAAAACATATCGAGTCGGTCTGCCGCCGTTTTTGGTTACATTTCTTCTTCATTAGCAAAGGAAAGGATAAAGCAACAGTGAGTGATGAAGAAAAACACTGTGAGTATAAATATGACTTCGTACAAAAATTATTCCAACAAAAAAATGTGTCTCAAAGCCAGCCGGCCGCTCTGCTCTGCTTCATCTTCGCCAACAGTGCTTGCTTGTGTGCGCGTCATTGCTTGTGCCAAAACTTTTTTGTTTGATTCAGCAAAATTATTTGTTTGAAATTTATATGAATTTCAGTAAACTTTTTGTTTGATTCTGTAAAATTATTTGCTTGAAAAAATCGGCGTTTTTTTTTCAATAAACGAAATGCAAATAAATTGTTTGAATATGCGAATTTGTTTGTAGGACCGATTTTAGACAAAAAATTTTTTGGTTCTACAAATTTTTTGTTTGAATTGGAAAAATAATTTTTTCTGTGTACTGTTTTTTTAAGTTTTTTAAAATTTTACTTTTATATTGTTATAGCATTGCCCAAAGTTTTATAAACTTCAATAAACTTCTGTAAATTTAAGATTCTTTTTATACCCTTCACCGAAGGTAAAAGCGTACATATGGCGTACATGCAATATTGATCTTGCCCTTATAAAATATATTTATTCTGAGAAGGGAAGTTCAAATCCGGTTTTCCAAAGTACCCAGATATGATGTGGACTTGGTTGGTATATATTGATGTCAGGTATGGTCACTGTAATTTTGCTATTGAAATTCAGCCAGATCGGTGGCTAAGATATAAGCAAAAACCCACGACTACCTCTTATTTAAAAAAAAAAAACCCTTTGTTGTTGTTGTTTTTCTTATTACTTTCGTCTGTATATCTAGAGAACGGCAACAGCCAAAGTTCTAAATAAGGGACAAACATTAAGGTTATTAATACATGGCATCCCACAAAATATGAGCGGGATTGAAGAACTGAGCGTGGTACCTCCCGTACAGAAATCATCAAAAATTGTATAAAAAGTTTAATTTTTGGGCTTTCATATGACATGGATACGCCTTATATCTCAAAAGATCGGAAATCTTTAGTAGAACATCTTCTGAAAAACTCGGAAAATCGGTTCAGAAGTTATGACCAAAATAATTTCTTTTTTTTAAATACCCATTATCGGGAAGCATAGATCTTTCCGAGTACAAGTTTTATAGCCCAAGTAAATGGAAAATTTCTTCTTAAACACGTCGGTATATAAGTTGGTCAAATCGGTTAAAAAGTGGCTGTGTTATGACCAAAATATTGAATTCCCAAAAATAATTTTTTTTTTATTATTTTTATACAACTGCCTCAAGGTTTTACCCATTAAACTAAACAAATTTATGTTTCCCAATAATAAATAAATTTTTTTTTTACTTTCACATTAAAGTTGAATACTCGTTCTTAATACTTGCGAATTCGGTGCACTGATAGAAAAATGCATCTTCATATTGATGATGCCCTTACATCAGAATAGTGACATCAATGTTACTACAAATGGCGTCAATGATGCAAAAAGTAACATCAATTCAATGACTAGCATCTTCGTACAATTTTGTAATTTTTTACGTGTCATCTATTTTATGACTATAGTGACATTAATTCGACGCCACATTTTGTATATTATTAACATTATTTTCATGATTACAATGTACTATAAGAAGCAAAAATTCCTATATTCTATTTTTTTAAATTATTAAGTTATATACATCAAATTTTTAAAGTAGAATGATTACGAAACCCATATGGGGCATGGTGCTGGTGTCTTATTATTGAGAGTTCTGTTGTAAACAAAGGTCGCAATTCAACAAACATATGTAACAGGTAAGTAAATAATAATATTCTCTCACTTTGAATGAAGTCTATTCCAATGACTTTGACTTAATGACAAACTGTCATTAAATTTATGCTAATGGGTCCTTTCTCCGATGTTACTGCGTCATCGCACTGAGGACATGTTCGTCATTTGTGTGATGCCGATGTGTCATCCCATTGATGACATAATTTCAGTTTGACCCTCATGACACTTTGGCCAAGTGATGTTAAGGTTGGCATCACCATGATGAAAAGTTTCATGCGGTCAAAAACGAAGACACTTGTCATAGTACTGATGTCAAAATACATCAGCGTTATAGCGCCTTTTCTGTCAAAAACTTCCTACAGTAGTTGGGCTGCCACACAGTGCTTTTTAAATCAAAAACATAAATCAAGAAAAAAATTACTACTTCCGATCCGAAATTAATTTTTCGATTTACTCAATTTAATGGTATTCCAGGACATGAATCAAATAGCTGTACAAAATATTTTTTCAAATAAAAAATCAATGAATAAATTTAATTGAAGTTGTCTTTATCTCTTTTGCAACCTGGAGCGTGGCAAAAAAGCAATTAAAACAAGTTTTGTTTTTCAAAATATGCAACATATATAGCAATATGCCAAAAAAATGAACTTTTTCATTTTCAAGCTATTAATGCCGAATAATTTTTAATACTTCTACTTCTACTTGCTTATTAGGGTGCCCCTCACTTGTTCTAAAACGGTTATATAGGGTGGCCCTTAAAACTTGGATTTTTTTACTTTTTATGAATTTAACGCATTATTTATGTTGTTAGCTACAAAATAAATGTTTTTATGTATTGAATAGTTAGTTTGGGCAGCAATCTTTCATTTTTGGTTTTTGTTGGAATAATACACTGAAAAAAAACAAAGTGGCAAAAACAAAACTTGAAAGTAAGAAACTACTACTTCTAACATTTATTATGGCTTGCCATGCAACACAGTTGTTAATGATATAAAAATCTAAAATTCTGCGGTGGTGCTTGGCGATCGCATTTTTCGTTTACAAGAAAATTAGGAAAATGTAAAAAAAGGGCGAAAAAAATTAAAAAAATTGGGTTTTTTGACCTTCATTGACTTATAACTTTTGAAGTAGGAGTGTTATCTTTAAGCAACCTGTAGATGATGTATACTCATTCCACAGTAATATCAATGTGGAGAGAGTGTTTGCGATGGCGAAGAGGAACGAGGATATGGCACCTCATAAAGAAATATACACCAGATGTCAGCAAGTAAAGGCCCGGCAAAACAAATGTATTCACTTCCTTTTCGATATATTGCAGTTCTATCCGACGAAGCAAGATATGGAAAATGGTGTCAAAAGAATGAAAAATGTTTTTCAGGAAAATAAAAAATGGAATGCTAAGGAACGAATAAAGAGATTGGAAGAGATGGAGAGCAACCAACAAGTAAAAAAACGACGTACGGAGAGTAAAGTCCTATTTCTAAATTTGCTTGATGTGAATGAGCCTATGGAATTATTTAATTTATTAAATGAACTATCTTACGATGTACAGAGTAATCGGATAAAAATTCTTAAAAAGCAAATAAACATGTTGAGAGGTTTAAATTATAAATATCACGGTGAAAAAGTTTGGCAAACAACAAATTTGGATTTAGAGTCTCAACTCAAAGAAAAGCTAAAAAATTTGCATTCTTATGTAGATCTCTAAAAATTTAAAAAATAAAATAACTTGATGTTTTTAAAAGTATAAATAATGAAGATTTCTGTTATATACAATTCTAGTAAAATAACTAAAATTTTTTTCGCAAAACTAAAAATGTGAACTTTAATGATCAATTTAATAAAAGTTACATACATATTTTAACATAAATTTGATACTATTTCATTATCTTATAGATCTTTTCTTTCCCATTCCGTCATTTTTCATCCGATTTTCAAGATTTTTTTGGAAAGGTATGTACATTACCTTTCTAATTGTTGCATATTGTTAGTACAGATTATTGCCGCTAGATGGCGTAAAATTCATTTTTTTTTGGTAAATTGAATCAGAACATCCTGTATTTGCAAATATTTTGAAATCATAGGTTCTACAAAACTACTCGCCATACGATTTTGTAAAAAGTTGCCAAACAACATTTGGTCGAATTCTCGAAATTTAACGGTCAAAATTTGGATTTTCTTCAACAACCTAAAAATAACGGAAATTTTGTAAATAACGGAATTATAAAAAAGTCGCGGAACAAAAGTTGCTTTTGATACCCTAAAGAACCATTTTCAAAAATAAAGTTATTTTTCGCAAAAAGTCGATTTTGGCATATTGCTAAACATATATGAGCCGTTTATTTTGAAAGTGGCATAAGTCACTTTTTCAAAAAAATCGAGTTAATAATAAATAATAATAATAAATAATAATAATAATAATAAATACTGAGAAAAATATCAGTATCATGATATATCAATACAAGTGAATCTTCTCGAAAGTTAGCATCCATATTTTTAAGCGTGTTAAAACGCAAACCCTTAAATATCTCGACTTAAAAACAAAATGACTTATGCCACTTTCAAAATAAACGGCTCATATATGAAATATGAGCAAAATACGTATTCAAAGCAAACTGTGCTCTAACAAATTGATGCCAATTTAGTACAAATTTTTTGATTCGCAAAGATATTAGTATGTTTTTTTTTTGGATTTGAAGGCTTAGTTAAGTTAAAATAACAATTTTCCTAAAACAGGATTTATGAAAGGTACCAGTATCATTGCCTCGATTTCAATAACATTTTTGAAACAAATTTAAAGGTATATTCTAAGACCTTTAGTAATATTTCGTCACTTTCGGAATGTCAGTTTCGATTAAATCATATTTTTTATAAAAAGGATGTATGAGAGGTACCCGTATTCTTGCCTTGATTTCAAATATATTATTAATTTTTTCTGAAATTCGAATATTTTTATGGCTTGATGATAGAAAGCAGTATGCCAAATTTGTTAACCTAAGTCTTCTCCTTCTATTTTTGCCGAATTTTGTTGTCAAACAAAGCAATGTTTTTAGGTGCGTATTATGAACAAAACACCAACTCGTATAAAGACAAATGGACAACATGACTTATGAAATTTTACATTGTAATATTGTTACTAAACAATTGTTTAACAATTCAATTAATTGAAAATATAACAATAAGCAAGTTGTTAAGAGCAAAAAAAGGACATTTCTATGCCAGTCTTTTTAAAGTAAAAAAAACAATTTCATAGGAAAATGCATTTAGTAGTGCGTGAGATTCTTTAATGTTCAAAGGGCTAAAAAAAACATGTGTGTGTAAGTGTGTCCAAATGCTCGTATAAATCTTATGTTTACACTTGAATACAATGATGAATTTCTTTTGTAAACTAAAAGGCCACTATTTGTCACTTTTCATGCAAACATCATTTTTAAAGCATTTTAAGCATTTGAGTGTTTTTCTTCCACTGCAAGAAAATATCAAATTCAATAGTTTATATTCATTTGTCATTTTAAAATAAACAGTTTGGGTAATGAGTAGCTCAGTGAACAACGTGGCAGACGGGCAGTTATGCTAAGATCGACTCATGAATTGATTATTTTTCCATCGGTGGACTTAAGGATGGGCCAATATCAGTGGTTCATGCGTTATAACTTACAAACATCCCCATACATATATAATACTCTATGGTAGTGTAGGGTATTCAAATGATTGCAGTTGCAATTTTAAAATACTGTTGATACAAAATATTTCATATTAATCCTATTTTGATTTTTCGGACAAAGTTAATAGAATTTGGCTTCACAGAAAAAAATTGTCACCAATCACCTAAATTCATAGAATCAAGCAACACATTCGTTGATTTTGCACCTATTACCAAAATGAGTTTTCATGATATAAGTTTTTATATCCTCTACTTATGACCTCCAATTACCAATTACCCAAAATTTTTTTTCCAAAATTTTTTTTTTATTAGAACTTTTTATTTACTGTTATAGCTATTGCCAAAAAAAAATTGCCAAATTTTTTTAAGCACCCAAATTAACTAAAATAAGTTGGTAAATTCAAAGAAGCAAAAATCTTTTTTAATTTTGTCGGGCTGTGTTATTTAATTTAATATTTTGAATATCTTTTTTTTCAATAAATTATATTTATACCCACACCACAATAGTGGAGAGGGTATTATGCATTTGTGCTGATGTGTGTAACGCCTTAAAATAGTGGTCCTAGACCCACCTTAAAGTATACCGATCTTCTCAGAATCACTTTCTGAGTCGAACTAACGATGTCCGTCCAGCTGGCTGGCTGTTTGGCTGTCCATGTAACCTTGTGCGCAAAGTACAGGTACAGTACAGGCAATTTTGGAGATAATCTGATAAAATTTGGGTCATAGGTTCTTATTGATACAAGGATCAAGCCTATTGAAAATAGGCCGAATCTTAGGACCACGAGGGAAGATAGGGGGAAATTTCTTCCTCTCAGAAACTGTCAAACCGGTTTTAATGAAATTTAAAACATAGATAGAACCATATCTATATGGACACTAAATGTATACATTTTTAAAAAAAATCGGACCACGAGGGGAGATAGGGGCAATTTCTGCCTCTCAAACCGATTTTAATGAAATTTAAAACATAGATAGATCCATATCTATAGGGACACATTAGCTATACAGTTTTAAAAAAAAGGACCACAAGGGGAGGCAGGGGGCAATTTCTGCCTCTCAAAAACATTTCATGAAGTTTATAAACATAGATAAATCCATATTTACATGGACACATAAGCATGATGTGTTTTTAAATACTTTGGTGAAGGGTATCATATGGTCGGGCTTGACCGACTATACTTTCTAAATTGTTTTAGTTTGAGATTGAGTTGCAGATAGTTCCTTATGAAAACACACACACACTTTGCTAATTCTTAAAAAATCTACTATGAGAAATGTTCGATTAAACGTATCTTAAAAATTTCTATCAGTTCCATTGATCGAATATAGAAAATGATATCGAAATGAAAGTGGAGACTCGAATCATTCATAATTCTACTTACTTAGTAAACAAAAATTTGTGCGGTGCAGTGAAAGCTTAAGCACAAAATTATATAAAAAGCTGTTATTTTAGTGCTGATAACAAAAAAAGGTTTAAAGGCGCACAGATTCTACTCAAAAGAAATGCTCGTTAAACTATTTTTTTCAATTAAACCATTAATCAAAAATAAAATCAATTTTAATTAAAAATTTAATCAAGTGAATTAAAAGTTAACTAATGTCAACAACATTACTGCAGAAAATGTTGTAAATATCAACAAAAATATTTAATTGATATAAAGGTATGACAGCAAAAGCTAATTACAAAACGAATATCGAGTAACCTTTCTTGGTAAATATGGCTTCGCATGCATTAAAATTCTGAAATGAAAGCAAATTATTGTTGTTGTGACAGCTCGACCTGAAATACAAGTATATATAAAAATATTCTCTATTTTTCTTCTTCGATCTGTCCATCCAACTGAACTAGATCAAGGCCCAGTAGCTGGTCCAGTATGAGTTTAGACGGGTGTACCATCATCAGCTTAATTGTACCTTCGTTCCCAGTAAAAACTTCGCCTACAAAATAATGTGTTGAGTAACCAGAAAAACATAAGAGCACTACTTACAATTCTACTGAAAGAACCAATGAATTTTACAAGGGATGTCCCAAAATGAACGCATTAAAAAGAAAGCCATTATTTTTTTTACCTGCATACATCCAGAAAAAAGTAGTTATAGAAGTTGTTATTGATGTGGTTATAGAAGAAAGCTACAAAATAATGAGTTAAAGAAGCTATTCATTTTGAAAAAGTAGGCGAAGTTTTTACTGGGTTTTTGCTGGGTTTTTACTGGGTTTGCAATAGATGGGGGCGACCTCCTTAAACTACAACAAGCTACACCAGCACAAGTATGTAAAGCAAATTGCTGTTTCAATAGGTTAAAAAAGTGCTAATTGTCAGCAGAAAGTATTCCTTCGAACCGACAACTCGGCATACAAAAATCTTAAATCCCATCAAAGGGTTTTTTTTAGCGATTATTTCGCAATTTCATAGCAAAAGCCTGCTCCTATTACAGCACATTTTTACTTGAAACATAATCTTGTCTTAGCTACACAGAAAAAAGTAAAAAACGGGTTTAATCACCAAAATAATTGAAACAAGCAAAAAATTGTTTAATTTTGCACCTATCACCAAATGATTATACCAATTACTCAAATTTGCAAAAATTGCTTAACAAGGATTTTTTTCCAATTAAAAAGTTTTTACATTTTAATTACAAAAATAATTGAAAAAATTATTAATATTAAACAATATTTTAATTGAATGAATTAACAAATTAATTAAAAAAATATCAATATTTTAATTGAATGAATTACTAACGTAATTGATTACAATACAGAAAATTAATTATTTTAATAATTGTATTGATTAAAACAGTGGTTGAATTTTTGCATTAAATCGATTAAATTTTTAATTGAATAAATTAAACAGTGTATTTGAAATACACTCTAAATTCAATTACGCAAATTATTGAATCAAAAAAATTGTTAATTGAATAAGTTTGTTAAATCAATTCAGTTGATGGTTAAATGAAGCAAAATAATAATATTTAAAATATATGTTTTATTTAAATATGGTTTAAAAATAACTTGTTTTATTTGTTAAATTGTAATAGCTCATGCTTAATTGTACAAATTTTGACAGAGGAATTTCATACATACAACTTTGTATAAAACTGTAGACTAACTCTGATTCTTCAGGGTATTCAAGATTGAAAACAAAAAACTGTTTTTGTTGTGTAATTTGGCTGTACTTTTTTCACCTATTCACTTTAAACGCACAACATCAAATGACGCCAAAAATAATTCAAGAATTAACAAACAAAGAAAATAAACACCAAATTTCGATTGCGACCATAACCACCGTCAACACTGTGGTCAGCCACAAGGCGATTTTTTATTTTAGTCTGCTTTTACATTATACGATTTTTGTCGTTGCGATTCTTACCTTATAGGCGAGAGGGGAGAGAGGAATTAAAAGGGGTACACAAGCGAGTGTACTCTTCGATTCATTTTGTTCGCTCATTCGTACTCTCATTATGCTCTCATTTGACGAAAAATGTATTGAAGTTCGGTTGCACAGAAAAAGTTTTAACGACAAAAATCGTACAATGTAAATATCAGACCGACTTCAAAGAAGAAACGACAATAATCGCAACGACAAAAATCGTATAATATAAATTGGGACTTACGCATAATTACATATGTATGTAGGCTCATTATTGACATTGTTGGTGGTCATAATTGTAATTCGTCTATAAAAAATTTCAGTTAATTTTTTACTTGTTGATAGTTTTTTTTTTGCATGCGACGCTTACTGTTCTTTTTGATGACAAAAACATGTGTGTATGTACATGTAAGGGCAAAGACAATAAATTTATAAAGATGTTGGTTGCACTTGTAACATTTTTCGCAAACTGTTGATGAGGGAGGAAAGCAACAAGTAGAAAGCAACAAAGTGTTCAATTCAAACAACCGAGTTGATTGATTCAATTAAACTTATAATTAAAATAAAGCTTAAAATCAAGTAAAATTTTAATTGAAAAAAAATATTTTTTTTTTTAATTAAATTAATTAAGAACGTAATCAAATTTATTTTAAAATTCAAATATCACTATTAATTGAAAAAAAAACTGCCAATAATTTTTTCTGTGTAGTACAGTAGAATCCCGATAATTGGCAATCGCAAGGGACCGGCCATTTCTTACGAATTATAGGGGGTTCCGATTTAGCGTGGTTTCGATTTACCTGGGTTAAAATAAAATTAATACGAATTAACGGGATTTTTCTATTTATTTATTAAAACGATAAAAAAAAAAACAAAAGACAAGTGTTAAAAATAAAATATATAAAAATTATTCATGAAACAAACTGATCTTAAGAAAATAAACACACACACAAGTAAAAGCAAAAACCCACGACTTATAAGTGCTAGTTACCAAAAAATTACGATATATAAGAGGCAAAGAAGATTTTATCTGGAAAAAAAATTAAGAATTAGAGAGGGGACCAAACTGTATGGAAATTTTACGAATTAACGAGATTTTTTCAAGGGACCGACAGTTTATTACGAATTATCTTGAATTACGATTTATCGGGGTACGAATTATCGGGATTTGACTGTATTAATATTCGTTTAAGTTGTAATGTATTTCGTTAAAAAACGAGCACATTCTTTAATACACTGTCTCAAAAACTGACAGCAAATTAGTTTTTGGTGTAATACGATGCCATAATTATAATTTAAACTGTTTATTGACTACAATATTTATTTGTATACTTTATGGTATAATGTGCTGCTAAGTGTGACTAGTGTAAAATGAAGAAACAGGACATGGTCCTTTATAACGCAAGTGAAGTGTCTTTCATGTATGTTTTTCCATTTAACACACAATGTCCTTTTGTTTACAAGCACACATACTTAGACAATGCCACACTTTTTCATACGTACTGATATTTACACTTAAATAACAACAATAAAAAATGAGTTTGCAATAATTTGAACCCAACATTTTCATGTTTATCGATAATTATTGTTACAAAGAAAAATTTGATTTTTTGTAATTTACAAAAAAAAAAAACCAAAATCATATTTTCTTCCATGGTGGTCTAGTTCGGTCCAGGGAATTTATGGGATCCCTTTGTTTATGTCTGCAACAATTATTAAAATATGCTTTACATATGAGTCTGTGTATTGTGTTTTTGTATGTTAAACATATTTTTACAATAACAAATGTTTTATTACTTGATTCTTTAAAAGCCAAACAACTTCAAGAGTTTGAAAAAATATTGAACACGATTTTCAATATTTTTTTTATTATCTCTTACTCGTACTAATAATTTGGAACAATAAATAATCATAAATATTGATTTTAGTTTTGTTGTTTGGCTTGTAGGTTGATAACGATCAAATATATATGTATATTTGTTTTTTTTGTTGTTTTTTGACCACGATCGTAACTGAAATTTATTTCATGTTTAAACTGTCCCTACAACAAAACAATAATACATGACCCCCCACATAAGCCAACGCATATTGTTGTTGTTTTAACTAAAATAAACATTTTTTTTTTTTTTGCAAATTTTTGCCAAATGTTATTTTGAAGTTTTTTATTTTGTTTTAGATTTTGTTTTTATTATTTATGCCGCCAAGTACTAAGTAAATAATGTCATCCAGTGAAAAAGACATCGTCCTTATGCAGAACATAAAAATTATGACAAAATACCCCTTTTTTCTGTTGTTTTGTCTTATTATACGCTACAACAACATAAGATGGAAGGGTATAATGCGTTTATGTTGAGGTTTGTAACTCCCATATGTGATGTTCCTACATCAATATATTGTCGGCTTAATATGTATATCAGCTAAATCCCTTTCAGCGCATTTTACGGGAGATACAAAATTCTTTTTCTATTTCATATTTGCAGCTTAAAAGTTAAACCAAAAATGTTGTTGGTTTTACACACTTCAAGACTAAAATTAAAGAAAAACTACATGCCGGTCGATGAGGCGTATCTTTCTCTACCACACGGCATCCAAATCTTAATTTACTTAAAAAGTGGATTAAGCTGGTTTGCATATTAACCCTTAAATGCGCAACGTCTTGTATCTTAATGAAAAAAATATATTGAACGTAAATAAGAAAAAAAATTAAAACTGCGTTTTTATTTTTAAAATTTTTTGTTTGGTTGTAGTTTTATTAAGGAAAAACTGGTTGTATCTTATGAGATACACTGCGCACTCCACACACAAAGAGAAACGCATAAACAATGAAAGGATTTTTTAAGTGCAGTTTATTTTTAATATGAATAAAATAAAAAATTACTGTGATTGTATTTAATATAATTCAAATTCATTTAGTTAAATTTAAATTAACAAAACTAGGACCACGATGGGAGTTAGGGGGCAATTTCTGCCTCTCCGAAACTATCCAACAGAATTAATTCAAATTTAAAACATAGATAGATCCCTACTTATATGTATACATTAGGTATACATTTTGTAAGAAATAGGATCACGAGGGAGGTAGGGGGAAATATCTGCCTCTCCAAAACTATCTAACAGATTCTAATGCAATTTAAATCAAATAGATCCCTATTTAGATAGGCACATAAGCTATGAATGTTTTACAAAATAGGACTACAAGAAGGGGGAACGTAGTGGCAGACGCCAGGTATCCGCTAGTTCTAAATACATCTTATATCTTAAAGATTATAATAATGCCACTGACCTATCATTAATATTTGACCAATAGTCTCTCGAGTTATGTAGGTTGAAATATCTCATATTATGTAAAATACCAATTATCTTTCGCAATTCTAAAACATTGAAGGAACATCTTTCATAGCAAATCGCAAAGTTTCCTCAATTATATAATTTTTCAATCTCTCAGGTAATTAGTAATGACAAGCCTGATACGGAGTAACTAATGATTTGATAACATCAGGCAGAGAGCTATCGCCCTTTAACTCTACTTCCTGACGAATTGCGAATTGCATATTACCCCGTCTTTTTAGATATTTTTTTCATTTGCAGAAGCTTTTGGATCGAGTAAAACATTTTGAAATTTTAAGGAAAGTAAATCAAATGACGTTGTACTTGATGGTAAGTCCTGTGAGTGAATTGAGCGCTGATTAGCTGCCGACTCTTGTAAGCTCGCAGTTGAGGAACTGGATGCAGTAGGACTTGATAATAAACTATTTCTAGAAACGCGGGATAGGACGAAGGTATCCGTACTCAAATTTGGTACTAGGGTATTTGAGGTAAAAAATTGTACGTGGACAGGATACAGAAGGGTACTAGCCTTAGCAGGTACTGCAGCTACGGGAAAATGTATTGGGCTTGAGAACAGATTATCATCGTTCATAAATGCAATAAACGATTCATGAACTGACTCTAACAATATTTTCCGATCCTTTCTCCGGATCAAAGTCATTATCAATCAGGACAACATATTAATTTTTAGAGGAAACTATTTTTGGAATTTAAATTTCATCGTCACTATTTTTATCAGTGCAGTCATAAGGAAATTCTGCGGTGTTTCAAGAAATTTTACATATTTTATTATTTGTCATTTTGGATCTACCAATACGTCTGAACGCATTCATATTCATATCGTTACCTAAAACGCAAAAGGCCCTAACTAACCATAAATTAAAGATCGACTTTATCATTGATTTTGATGTTTTGCATCAACACAAATGTCTACAAAACATTTTAGTATCTTTCGCCCAAAATTTGCAATTGTATTAGCAAAAAACAAAAGGCCCTAATTACAAAAGATTATGTGGTAAACACTAAAAGGCCTAACAAAGAGTTTCCATAATGTGCATCATTGTCAATTGTTGAAGCACTGGTAGGTTTAACAAGAAAAATAGAAGACAAATAAATTATTAATAGTTTCAGGCAATACTTATCCTGTAAAATTTTCAAAATGTTAGATAGGGCCTTTTGCATTTAAGGTGACGATATTTGTAATTATAATTAGAATAAAACAATTTAAGTAGCGAGCGAAAAGAACTTATGTCAAATAACTAAACAAGAAGAACACACAATACTAACAGTCTACATAAAACAATAACAGCCAACATTCCTAATTTGTGTGGAATGCGCAATGTGTCTTTTAAGAAACAACCACTATATACGATTTTTAGACGAAAGTATAAATCAGACCGCATTGAAAATTTCTGTATGGTTTAAGAACACTATTTCAATCAACATATATTTTTCTGGAGTAAATTCGTGAACAAAATAATGCAAATAAAATTGGGTAAAAATTCGCTTCATTTATAAAAGTACGAATTTTGAAATTTTGAATCTACGGCTCTGTATTTTTCAGAAACGATCCATTTTTGATAAAAAATTTAATCCAGCATAAAAGAAAAAAGTGTTGTTAGTGGTAATCAGCAAAATTTGTTTAGTTTTTTTAATAATTGTGCAAATAGCAGCAGTTTTATTGGTTGTATCTTTAAAGATACAAGGCGCATTTAAGGGTTAAGCCGACGATATAGCGATGCCCATCCCTCCAATTCTTGTCATGTTAACTGTGTGGACAAAGAACAGTTTTTAATTATGATGATATTTTAATAAATTGTTTTGTTCCAGATACGAAGATCATTGACTTTATTTGTTTTCTTCATGCAAATGTTTTCCCGGAATAATCTTTATTGATTATATCGACCCATTTCCGCGAAATTATCGTATATGCCCAATTTTTTTGAAATTGAGTTTTAGATGCAATCTTGTTCTATTGTAGGCGAATTCCATTTCGTTGCTCCAAAAATTTAATGCATATTTTCATTTTTATATTGCAAGCGAAAGCAGAGAAAAGTAGAAAAATGGCTCTCCTGTAAAATTTGGTTTTTGTAACATACGATAATTTCGCGCAATTTTTTATATTACATCCATAAGTGTTTAGAGCATCCATTTAGGCGGCAACTCCGAAAACAAATGTTGCTCTAATAAATTAATAATGTATGTAAATCTGTTAAGCTATTTAAATAAATCAAAGCGATACCCTACATTCGAAGGGAAGGGAAGAAATACCATTTGAAATCATGGCTCTCTTATAATTCAACCTCTAAAAAATTTAAAATTTTAGTAGCATCAAATGTCATACTTAGGATCAAAATAAACCACACAAATTGCTTGGCAAACATGTCAAAATTTGACGTTTGTACAAATATTTTGTATTGTTATTTGGGATGTTTGCTGTTTGGACAAACATTTGAAGTAGAAATACATACAAAAAATGTTTAATATTTGGCAAACCTGTTGGATATTCGTCATACTTTTTGTGGTGTCTAGTGCTAAATGTAATCGTTAAGCGGAAATTTTGCAGAGTGAAGACGTTGAATAAGAAGCATTAAAATCATTTTCTTAAGCAGCACAGTTTGCCGCAAAACAGCTCTTTGCTTAAACCATTTTTTAGTCGAAATTTTTTCTCCGCTATCTTTTATTTTTTTCCGTTTTAAACAAATAGCGAGCAAGATTGCCGAAGCACTATCGTCGTCTGAATTCATCAAAAACAAAAAAAAAGGAAAAACTCATGTTTGTAGGAAATATGTTTGTATTGTTTATTGCCGAACACAAAATGCAAACAAAGTGTATGTGTGACAAGCCATTTGTGTGGTTTTTTATAATTTTTAGATATGGTCTCTCATTACCATCATAATTAGGATTTCGCAGTATGTTTCAAGTTGTGTATAATGACAAAGCAAACAATTGACTTTTCCATTAATATTTTCTGTTTTTATACCCTTCACCACGTTTGGCAAGGTTAGTTTGTCATCACGTTTGTAATTTTAACGATATTGATCTTAAGCCATAGTCTATGTCCTTCTGTCCGCTTGTATGTTGAAATGAGGTTTTTGAAGGCCCCAGCTACGATGGGGACTAGCGTATTTTGTATTTATATCGGGTATAGTCCAAAAAGATAATGAAATTTAACTAGATCAGTCCACCGATAGATGAAGTTAAAGCAAAATAGCTGTCTCTTAGCTCTAATTAACAATAAGAGTCAAGGTTAAAGGGTAAAACCTTTACTGTTTGAAGTCCTTTAGTTATTTATGAACTTTTTTTTTTTTAATTTTCACCAGAAATAAGAGTAAAAGAATGCTATTACAACGCCCATACCACATGATATAAGAGGGCCAAGTTTGGCTAAGCTATTCTCTATAATCAGAGAGTATTTAATGTTGAAAATTAACCAAATCGATCCATTATACAAAAGTTTGGCTACAATACAAGTGTCCTCCTGAATTAAAGGCTTGGAATAATAGGTTTTTTGGATGAAATTGAAGCTCAAATATGCACAATATATGAGATTTGGTGCTTTTAAAAGTCCACGAAATCGACCTACTATTCTACCTACCGCCAGTACAAATATGCTTCCTAAATAAGGTGTTTGGAAAAATAACGAACATACCATATGAGCTACGAAACAATTGCCTTTTCAAAACTTATGTGAAGGGCAACTTCAATTCGTGACAGCCGATTATAGCACTGTTACTTGTTTAAGTTCAAAGCAAACCTTTATGATAAAAATTGTACTACAATATTTTTCGTGTTTACGATAACATAAAAGTAGGTATCGTAAAACAATGGTAATGATTAAAATAAGACAAAAAAGTTATCGAACAGTGGTTCAAAAATGATATTTTTCGTTTGAAGTCCCAAAAATTATTGAAGCAGTAGTAAAAATTAATTTATTTATTGAGAAAAATCTCTTATTATTGTCGAAATAGCTTAGAGGTCTTTATCCTCTGGCACCTTATTTAAAGCCCAATGCCGATATCAGTGAATTCCCAATCATAATATTACTCTGCTTATAAAATTGTCAATATGGATATAAGAAAATTCATATCGCAACGAAATTTTTAATTATGATTGGGAATGGTGACTTGCAATTAATTGGCAATCGCTAACGATAACTTTTTATTTTTTACTGCCTCATATTTTAAAGGCAGAGGGCGTTAATCTCAATTTTCTTACTTCTGACTGAAATTAAAATGATTGCAGTCAGAGTGGATTACATCGATCTTAACAAGATTTGGCGGTTGAGGTAAAACTTTCCATCCGCTATTCTCACATTAGTTCTTTACTGGCAGAGAAATATGAGAACAAGGATTGGCAGAGTGTTGTTCGGATGCTCTTTGTCTTTAACTGTCTCAGCTTTCCAACAAAAAAAAAAAAATCTGGCATCCCTTAAGCTCGATTCACTCATTGTTTGCGAACAAAATTTTTGTCCGGACAATTTTATTTATACCGTTAATAAAGACTCAAAATTTTGATTTTTAACTTTTTGGAAAAAATCGACACGTTTGACGCCTTTCTTCTAGAGCTAATTTTTCAGCCAAAGTTGAGCTGAGCTGCCACATCACATTATTTGTACTTTAAAAGTACTTGTGGTCACGGTCGTCAGATTTTATGATTTTAAGGTTTAAAATTGGCCCATTGATGACTTATATCGTAAATTTGACGTTTTTTCTAATTTACAAAAGTTTTTAGTACTTTTTCTTTCTAAATTTTTTATATTTTTAATTAGGTTCATCAAATTTAATTTACATTAAATTATTTTTATGAAGAAAGGAATTTTACAACATGAAAATTAATTAAAATTGTTATTGATAATATTTCGTTCTTGACCGTGGCCGGGGCTCGAACCCTGGCCGGCAGGTTACCATGACATGTTTCGATCGCAACCACTCGATCTCCTCAGATGGATTTGCAGTTTTACACTCGAAGCCATCGACGACTGCTGACGTCAATAGTCAAACATTAATCCTTAAACCAACTTGTATTGTAACCTTTGGTAGATCGAAATTTGCTTTTCTGAATGATTGTTCATTTTAATTGATTTAACGTGTTTTTCCTTTACTTCTGTTTTCTCGTACTTTTGTCTAGAATTCTTCTTGGAGTCCAAAGTACATTTTTGTTTTCATTTTTGTCTTTCTTTTTTCTGTTGACCTTTTTCAGCACAACTTGAAGGACAAATGTACACATAGAGCTCGTGCCTTAGCTTTAACAATAATTAGTATTGTGGTTATTTTGTTGAACTATTTATGGTTTTTAATCCAAATTTTTAATACTTTTAATTAGGCTTAAATTCATCAAATTTAATTTTCATTAAATCATTTTTATAAAGAAAGGAATTTTACAACATGAAAATTAATTAAAATTGTTATTAATAATCTTTCATTATTGACCGTGGCCGGGGCTCGAACCCTGGCCCCCGGATGAACTTAAGCCTAATTAAAAATATTAAAAATTTGGATTAAAAACCATAAATAGATCCACAAAATAACCACAATACTAATTAAACTGTGATAGTTTTTGACCCGAAAAAAATTAACTTCGATGAATCCTTTTCGAACTATTAGGGGGGAGTCCCCTGAGCGCGAAAGTATATTTGGAAGTGTAAGATTGGCTCCAGTTTTTGAGATATACCGTTATTTCAAAAATGGAGGAGGTTGCACAACTTATATTCGTGTAACTCAAAAACGGTTTAGTTTATTGGAATTGCTAAAAAAACCGAAATTCCCGAATAAAATTGCCTTTAAGAGAGTATAAATTTTTTTCTAATATGAGCCGTCGTTTTTGAAACATAATATTTTTTTTGAAAAAAAAAAATTAATTTTTTTGCCAAAATTTCGAAATTTTGTTTTATAAAAATTCATAAAAATTTAAAAAATGCAGCTAGGCTTCTAATTTTTTGCATACAAACAAGCCATAAATGATTTAAATCTGTTGCCAACTTTTGATTTTATTCACAAAAGTCGAATTTCAATAAACGCAATATTTGTATGGTAGCCCTCCTTACGGGTGGAGCAAAAGGGCAAGTATGTTTTAAAAATGTAAAGATCAAAAAACTAAGGGAGGTCGGTCATACATTTTATCCCCCTAGGTGCGTTTCCTTGGCAGTTATGGGACTTTTTCTCCAATATGTTTCTAATCTGTATTGACTATTTTGTATGGGAGCCCCCTTAAAGTATGGAGATAGCGGGTAGCTATGTTAGAAATGAATGATTAAGATGAAAAATTAAGTGGGATTGGTCATACATTTGACCCATCTAGGAGCATCCTAGGCGCTGCAGGGGCTAAATTTAAGAATTTTATTAAACCGCCATATATGTATGGTTGAAATTCTTAAATTTGGCTGCTGCAGTGTCAAGGATGCTCCTAGATCGTTCAAATGTATGACCAACCCCACTTTATTTTTCATCTTTTTAATTTTTATGAATTTTTATAAAACAAAAATTTCGAAATTTCGGCAAAAAAAAATATGTTTCAAAAACGACGGCTCATGTTAGAAAAAACCTTTTATACTCTTAAAGGAAATTTTATTGGGGAATTTCGGTTTTTTTTAGTAATTGCAATTAACAAAACCGTTTTTGAGTTACGCGAATATATGTTGTGCATCCTCCTCCATTTTTGAAATAACCGTATATCTCAAAAACTGGAGTCAATCCGACACTTCCGAATGTACTTTCCGCACTCAGGGGACTCCCCCTAATAATTCGAAAAAGGATTCATCGAAGTTAATTATTTCGGCTATCACAGTGTTAGTTTTTCTTTCTTTTAATAACTTGTTGGATACATACTTTCGTTAATATGGTTAAAACTAACAGTTCCGTGTAACTTGGAATTCTGGATATGGATACGGTGAACATTCGTCCTTTTTTTAAGAGGACAGTCTTTTTTTTTGATACGATGTCCCTTGAAATTTTTTTCTCTCTCAATAAAGGAGCCCTATGATATTGCAAAAATTATTTTGATGATCTTTGTGCCGGATTGTGGTTACTTTTGGTACATAGCCTTTATATTCCAAAAATATATTTGTCGCCTAGAGTCACAACATATTTAAATGCCTGAGGCTTTTACCATTGGTTGTTAAAACAATTTTCGCATACTAAGTTGGAAGGTAATATTCTTTTTGAATATTGAATAATCAAAAAGTCCTAATTAAAAATAGTTATTTAAGAATCACTTTTAATATTAAAGTGCAAATTTAAAATGGACTGTGCAGAGTTTAAATTAGTTTTATGTAAAAACAGCCATATATTAAACATTATTTTCTACATTTCGAAATGTCCTTTTTTTCGTTTAAAAAATATGGTCAAAGTAGTATAACCCACTGTAAGTTAGTGATCTAAAATTGGTAACTTTTGTAGCCCAAAAAAAAAAAAAAACGAAAACCTTTGTTACAACAGACGAACTACCATTTACAAAACACATGCAATAAAAATATTTTGTACTTTATTTAAGTACTTGAATGTTTTTTAATACTGACCGACCAAATGTCGCCAATAAAAACTAATTTTAGAAAGGGTGCCATACCAATGTTAAGGAATTTGTATTAAATTTAAATGAACAATTGGAAATATGTTGAAAATAATTGGGGTCATTTTAAAAGACAATAAAAAGAATATTTAAAAGTTCAATAAATACCAAAATAACGACAAATTAGCCATTTATAATCTCTAAGAATTACATTAAACAACTTTTAACTTAGTGCAGCTAACGGCGAGGGAGCGCCTTTAAAAGTTAATGAGTGTTTCGATCAGTTATGATGTCGAGTTTGGAATTAATAATGACCCTTAGAAGCTTAAAGTCTGTCACTATATCTGAACATAAATTCTATGCTGAATCTAACTTCCATTAGTTTATTCCGGATGGCAGAGCAGTAAAATAAAAGACCAATTTGTTTATTTTTCAATGCAACACTTTTTTATATGAAATTTATAGGAGAAATGTCACCTTTGAGCTCATACCTGTGACAGTTATCGCATCAATATCATAAATCAAGGGGAATTTGTTATGAGATTATTTGCAATAATAAGAGTAAATATATTTAGGGCAAATTTCCGTCTCACTAGTACAATATGAGTATGTGTAGTCGATTTCAAACTTCTATTCTATGACAGTTTTTATCTTTTCAAGTCGTTATCAGCGATCGCAATGGTAGTAAAATTCTGATGTACATTAAGGTAAGGCAAAATCGGTCGCCCCATTTTTTTGACTGCAATTTTTTTAATGAAAATAGAAGTGATCACAGATTTTGCTTATTTTGGCTCTAGCTCTTGTGGTTTTCAAGAAAAACGCATTTAAAGTTTTCCATACAAAAATCCTTAGAAAATCAATTTTTATATTAAAATAGTTTTCAGAAAAAATTATATCGGCCAATTGGCCGCCGAAATACTGTCGCGATTTACAATATCTTCCAGAACTTTCGGCGCTACACCCAGAGAAAAAACATGTTTAAATATGATCACCTCCAACAAAATTATTTTTAAAAAAATTTAAACATATTTTGTTTAATTTAACCATATTACTGTCACCGACAACCATATATAATGGTTAAATAAGTCCTCCATCAATAAGCCACAACCATATTATGGTATTATTGTCGGTGACAATAATATGGTTAATTTATTCAAAATATGCTAAAATTTTTCTTTAAAAATTGTTTTGTTGGAGGTGACCATATTTAAACATATTTTTTCTCTGCGTGTAGGTTCCCCTATTTTTGACGGATATTCTCTTTGAGGACATTAATACTCTGAGGCTAATTGACATAAACTCGTAATATAAAAACAAAAGGAAGTCTAGAACGGTTAAATCGGGCAATATTGATGAAAATCAAAACCGGGTTCTTAAGGAGCATTTTCTTCACAAAGTAAAGTGTTTACTCAGGAAGTGATTCTGAGTCGTTCGGTATACTTAAGGTGGGCCATAACTAGTAGGTGTTACAAACATAACAACAAATGCATAACACCCTCTCCTTTATTGTGATGTGGGTACAATAATGTCTTATATGCAATTTTTATTTTGTAAAGATATTTTAAAGGTTTTCTATTAATATATATGACTAATATTGATGCGTTTTTATTTTTTTGCTACAAAAGTTTTCTTGGCCATTTTTAAGCCACTATTCAACAATTTTTTAAACAATTTTTTACTAAAAATTAAGCCATTTCTAGTTGTGAAGAGTTTGCATCACTGCTACTTATAGAAATAGAGAGATATGTAGAAGGCCATAAGTACCAACACCCAGAGGATCTTTTGTGCAGCCTGTGTATCTCACCATGTCAGGTTCAGGCTACGTAGAAAGCCTATTACCCTACCTGGTGCAAGAGCATACATTTCAGTTGGCCTAAAAAAGGTTCAGGGCTTAAAAATAAACGGCAAGCGCCCGTGTTTGCCAAGCATCCGATTTATCGCAACTATATCAGTCAGTGACAAAATGTCGCCTTAAGAAATGTCAAATTTATCACACAACCCTCGTATGAACTGAATTGATCATAAATTACACAAAAGAGTAACAACTATGAAATTCGTAACAACATTTCTGTAACAAATTCTCAGACAAACTGCAAAAGAAATTTAAATATCGCATTAAAAATCCTTTTTAGAGGAAACAACATTTAACATTTGACAGAGATCATAGAGCAGCTTAACTGCGGGGGATGACATTTGCAAGTTCACCTGGTCGCAAAACAGCAAAATAAATAAAATAAAAAAGTCACTAAAAGAAGAAAACTTTTTAACCGACAAACCGTTTTACTTTTTATATTTTTAGGTTTTTGATACACCAGGATACCAAAATTTATAAAAAAATAAATAAAAAAAAAACAAACTGCAACCAACATGATCTTGCCAGAAAATAAGGAAACTAGCTTATGAATGGAGTTGGAGTTAAGCAGTAACCTAAAGAGTGGAGTAGAGTTGAGTCAAGTTATCACTGTTCCATCGATATTGGCAGTATGCAAAATTGTTGCTTGTAACAAAAATATGATTCGTGTAAACACACATTGAACATTTAGCAAATATTTTATGATGAGGATGTTTGTTGAGTTTGTTTCTTTGGAGGTTTAGATTTTTGCTTGTCTGTCTGTCGGAGAGTCGCTCTGTTTGCCATTGATTTTTTCAAACTGATTTCGTAGAAGATGTTGGCAAACATCATAAACATCATAAACGACATGAGTATTGGAATGAAATTTAACAAACAAATCCAAATACAACAACAACAAACATCATGCTCCAATACAATCTGGCAAAATATGTTTTGGAAAGAGGATTCCTTTTGTATGGTTAAGCTTGTAAACGTTTGTTGTTGTATCTTTTTTTTCTCGTATTTTTGGGGTTTTGTTAAGCATGCGCCGTGATTGTGGTTATGTTTTTACAGTTGTTGTATTATTTTCGAATACCTTGTTCAGCTGCTGCAATCATTGCCAAAGATCGGGAAATTTAAGTGTTGTTGTTGCTCTTGTATTTTGGGCAAATGCGTTTTGTTGCAAAATAAAAAAAAAATTAAAAGGTAAATCGAATACCAACATCAAGTAATATTTGTGGCCATAAGTAACACCAACAGAGAGATTTTCAAGTAAAAATACATTTTGTTTTGTTTTACAATTTAGTTATTTTTTTCTCGTTGTATTATTTTGTTTTTGGGGTTTTTGTGGTGGTAGTATCAACCCGTATCATGCTGATAACTAACTGGAACAGTGTTTCTCAATCCATAAATTGCATTCAAGATGATAAAAGATCAAATAAGGCAGTGAAAATGTAAAAACATTAAAAGTATTTTATTTGTATGTGGCCCAATTGGTTATATGGACCTGGAAGGTTACTCTTCATTTTAGTGCATTAAGGGAACCCTTCGTCGAATCGACGAACAATTTAAAAAATAAATCTAAAGGAACGTTATTATACACATAAAAAAGTTGTATGATCAACAATAATTAGTATTGTGGTTATTTTGTTGAACTGTTTATGGTTTTTAATCCAAATTCATTAAATTTAATTATACCCTTCAGCTCAGGTGGAAAAGAGTACATATATATATAAGTTTGTCATTCCGTTTGTAATTTCTACAATATTGATCTAAGACATATATTCTGGGTTCTTATGAGGAGAGAAGTTGATTTAACCATGTCCGTCCGTCTGCCCGTCTGTCCGTCTTACGTTTGATATTTGTTTTCCGGAGACTCCAGACATGATAGCAGCTGGGTTGTTTTACATTTATGTCACATATAGTCCACCATTTCTTGCTATTGAAATTCAGCCAGATCGGTCTAAAAATGGCTGAGATATGAGCAAAAAACCACGACTACCTCTAAGTTTTTTCCAAAACTCCCTTGTTGTTGTATTTGTATTACTTTTTTCTGTTTATCTGGAGAACGGCAAGAGCAAAAGTTTCCAAATAAGGTACACACATTAAGGTTATCAATACACAGCATCCCACAAAATGTGGGTACAAAAAATATCGAAAATTTTATAAAAACCGGATTTTTTGACTGTTATATGACCTATGGTTATCCCCTGTAATCTTTAGAAAAAAATATTTTCTGAAAAAATATTTTCTGAAAAAATCGGAAAAATCGGTTCAGATACGAAAAAATTATGACCAAAATAATAATTTTTTTTTAAATACCCACTTTCGGGAACCATAGATCTGCCCGAGTCCAAGATTTATAACCCAACTAACTGGCAAATTTCTTCTTAAACACGTCGGTATATAAGTCTGTCAAATCGGTTAAAAATTGGCTGAGTTATAATCAAAATACTGAAAACCCAAAAAATACTCTTTTTATACCCTTCACCTCAGGTGGAAAATGGTATATATAAGTTTGTCATTCCGTTTGTAATTTCTACAAAATTGATCTAACACCCTATAAAGTATATATATGCTGGGTCCTTATGAGGAGAAAAGTTGATTTAACCATGTGATGTCCCTCATTGTTTATCGCTTAAGCTGGGATCACACGATTGCCGCAATGCACCAATTTTCACACGTTTTAATACATCAATCGTGTGACTGCACAACCAATTGGCTCATGTATCAATCGAGAACAATATTGTGCTTACTTTTACCAATCAAATGCAACTCTGGTGCGGCAATCGTGTGACTGTTTGCTATGCAACCGCGCGTCAATTAAAATAACAAAAATGCACCAATATTTATTGCCTTCTTGTGCGGCAATCAAACAACACAATACGCGCCAATATTTGCCTTTTTTTTAATAAATTTTACGTTTTTGTGTCCTTTAGCAAACGTTAACATTCGAAATTGTTGAACTAATTTTTGGAATTTCATAAATTTTTCTTAAAATATTTCCAATAAAACTATTCAACAAAAAATTTTAGAGTACCTATGAAGAAATTTTTTGTTTTTAATGAACATACCAACTAGAACTTCCAAACAAATAAAAAAGCTACCACAACAGCTGTTTTCGCGGTTGTCAAGTAATAACAATCGTGTGACTGTGCTGCGGCAATTATTGTACCCATTTCACTTTGTACCAACTACCGTCAATTAAATTTCTATAAAACAGGGCAATCGTGTGATTTCAGAATATTTGATTGGTGCAATTTCTTTATTTGCGTCAATAAAGCGCAATCAAAATTGTGTCATATTGGTGCATTTGCGGCAATCGTGTGATCCCAGCTTAACACATAGTTTGAAAACTAAAATTTAAAATTGTTGGCCTACGTTGGTCTAGTATTTTTGCAAATGTAAGTAAGACTGAAATTTATCATGATTTTTTGATATAAATTTTTTATTTTTTTTTTTTTTTGATGTTGTGAAAAACTGCCAAATCGATAATAATTCTACCGTAAGAGTTCGAGCCCTAACCGCGAAAATAACGTAAGCGACATGATTTTCAATTTTCGTTTTTTTTTTAATAAATGACTTTATTGACAACACTTGCATCATCTCCTAAAATGTCATGGTCACAAAAGGTACCGTTACGATTTTATAGCAAAAACAATTTTATTGTAAGCGACAAATTTCATACAAAATTAATATGAAATAAAATAAAAAAGCTCTCTCCTGTAAAATTAGATTTTTGTCGCTTACGTTATTTTCGCGGTTAGGGGTCGAATTGTAAAAAAAAAAATGTTTGTAAATAAAAAGTAATAAATATTTGAAATTCTGACTTTAGAATTCTGGAGCGTTTTTAATTTTTTTAATACCCGAACCTTTGGAAGTCCTTAAACCATTACACGCTAATGATTTAAATAAAATAAAATAAATTTTAATATTTACACACGGTTGCAAAGCCAGACGTCTTTTAAAATTCGCCCTAAAGAAGGATATTGGCGGGTAATTTTTTTTTTGTTAGGACCAGAACTAAGGGATGACCCCTACTAATGTATTGCATTGTGTTGGAACTAGGAAAACAGGTTGTGGGAAGGAGGATAGAGGGAGTAGTATTTGTGAACATTCGATTTGAACTTAATCAGGTTGTAAGTGAGAAGGAAGACTTCTGCAGGAAGGTTATTCCACATACGAACAGTCCGGAAAAAACGAATTCTCTTCTCTAATGCGTTGTACGATTCGACCACATAAGGATGGGCTCTTGAGAAAAAAACGTGTATTACGATCAAACGTACGGGTTTCGGGAACCAGATCCTTAATTTCGTCAGAACATATCCCATTGCAGTAACGATAAAACAGACATATACAACCCACATTGCGACGGTGCTCAAGGAAGTCAATAGAATTGGAAACCCTACTGTCACCAATGACATGCGGTCGAGAAGCTCCAAAATAGACTTTGAAGCACCGGCCCACACATGAGAGATGTATTCCATACGCTGTCGGTTATAGGTGGTATAAATAGTAAGGAGATCAGATGGAATGAAGTATATCTTACACCGTCTTAGAAAACCGAGGCACTTGAATGCTTCTTTCGACACCTTGAATATATGTTCTGTCCATCGGACATCACATTGTATCCTCATGCCCAAAATATCAAGAGATTCTGATTCCTCAATAATTATACCACCCATATATACAGATGAGGCACCTTGATTTTTCGCGCGTTTATGCGCCAGCACGCAACATTGGGTTTTTCGGTCATAATAATCGGCCCAATTCGCACGACCCCATTCCGAGATTATGTCAAGGTCTCGGCCAAGCGTATCATTCATATTCTGCCTCATAGCAGCGACATCGGATACGCTTGGTCTGCATTCGAATGAGTACGAGTGGCAAAGGTTGCTGTCATCTGCAAAAGAGTAGATAGGGTTGGAAGTTTGACAAAGGAGGTCATTTAGAAAGATTAAAAAATAGAGTAGGAGAAATAACGGAGCCTTGCATCACCCCTGAATGAATCTTGAACTCGTTTGACGAAACCCCATCTATAACAACTCGTATAGTGCGATCTCTGAGAAAACTCGATATAAATCGAGAGAAATTATCACGGACACCAAATGCAGCAAGTTTTGACAAGAGTGCACCATGCCAGACTCTGTCAAACGCCTTGGAAATATCTAAAGCAATTACATTACTTTCGCCAAAATGGTGAATGGAATGGCACCATTTTTCCGATAAGAGTGACCTACTGGTTTTTTATCAAACTTAAGTTTTATTTTTTACAATTTCTTTTTATTTACTTAACTTCATTTCTAAGATGATAATTGAACAATTTAATTTAGAAACTGTTAAATAATGTTTGCTTTAGCCAAACGCTTTGCAAAAGCAAACAATTCTTGAGGAAAACTAATGGTTACGTGTAGGACGTAAAATGTTTAATGGGTGTGAACATAGCTTTAAACAATAATAACAAAAACAAAATGATTTTTCACATGTTTGATTAATAAACGCAGAGTTAAAACATGTTTTAATAGATATGGGCACCTTCAATAAAACTATTTTTAAAGAAATTTTTTAGCATAATAATAATTTAACCATATTATTATCACCGACATCCATATTATGGTCAAATTAGTAGTTCATCTAAAGGCCTCTTGATGAATTTTCCAAGAGCAACATGCTATGGCAGAAAAGCAACTGTGCTTTTAAAATTGTAAAACATATGTTAATTATTATTAACCATGACATGTTAAGAGCCAACCATAATTTGGTAGATGTTTCTTGATGGAGGGCTAATTGAACCATAATATGGCTGTCGGTGCCAATTATATGTTTATATTAAACATAATCGCCCGTACTTATTAAAAATTTTAACATTTAATAAAGATTTACAAAACAAATTTTGTATGAAAAATTGACTTAATAAACGTTTGTTAAATTTAATAATCAGGGAAACCAGAAATATGCTCTAAAAAACGCATTAAATATGCAGTAAAAACTGGAAAATGTGCCCTGAAAATTTCTAAAAATATGCCCTAAAAATTAAAATTGCACATTTGAAGACACAATATTCAACAATTTAATAAAAAAATCTAAAAAAAAACTAAAAAAGGTTAAAATTCATATAAGAGATGTTTGCGCCGAATATTATCTAGATATTAACATCCATATGGGTTTTTGTCTTAAAGGCATTTAAGGTAAGGTCGCTAAATTGTTAACAAATGTTTACATTTCAAAAGAATTTAAAGCTAGTTAAGGACGGGAGCTTTGAGCAAATGTGAACCGATTCGAATTTAATTTAAATACCATCCTAATTAGATAGCTAGCGGACACAAAGAGTCTAATTTGAATTTGAAATTATAGACCTATTCTCATCTTTTGCATAGACTTCGTCCATATTTGATCAAATCATCTACAAAATTTGAACTTGTACTCTGCGCACAAGGCTTATATGGACAGACAACCAGCCAGGCGGATGGATGGACATCGTTAGATCACTTTAAAAAGGGATTCTGAGTCAATCGGAATACTAAAAGATTGGTCTAGATACAAATCGCATAACATTTATTCTTATAACAACCTGCTTTGCCTTACAATTTAAGAGTAAAAATTAAATGTAGATGTCCGTAAAGTAACAGATTTTCGAAAAAAAAAAAAAATTATTTGCTGCGAAAGGTATTGTAGGCATCTAAAAAAATTTAATATGTATCAAAATATGCATTAAAAAGGCAAAATATGCGCTATAAACCTAAAAAATGCTGCAAAAAGGTCCTTTTAACTAAAATATGCTGCAAATGGTAAAATATGCAAAAATATGCACTAACAAATCGATGCCAAAATTCATAAAAAGCTCTAAAACGGATAAATATATTGTTTCTGCCTTTATTAGTCGCACAAGGAAAAACATGCAATTGCATATTTCTAGTTTCCCTGTTAATAATCATTTATAAATAAGGGGGTGAATGTTTAAAATTTTCCTTAAAAAAAGTTTTGTTGGAGCCGCCCATGTTAAAGCAAGTTTTTTCTCTGGTTGGCTCAAAATCTGGCAATTTTTCAAAATTACTTTCAAAATTATTCATCCATACTCAATTAATTTATTTGAAATGAACTTACTTAAGCGTTATATATTTAGTTACTATTTGTTTATGTCATTTAATAGAAATGGAAGAAAGGATTGCAAAATAACGTTTAATCTTTGCAAATAAGTCAATTCGCTATATTATCTATAAACTTTAAGAAAAATCCAAAAATAAGAAAATGATATTTTCCTCTGTGGTAAAACAAACAGCGGCTTCCGTAACTAAAGCTTCTCCGCATAGCTGAGCTTCGGCCGGGTACAAGACCGATTTTAAAAGCTTCAGCTAGCGAAACCGATGTTTGTTACACCATAGAGGAACTTTAACTAATCACTCGGGATTTTCGAATTCGGTATTTAAATAAATTATAATACAGATGTAATCAGCTACTGAAAATAAAAGTTGTTTTACTAGATCTTACGGTAGCATGTCATTGTGTCCACGGACATAATGTCCATGGACATTATTTCGTTTTGGAAAACGTCACAATGCCAGCGGACTTTTTGTCTTTTTAAAAATGGTGTTGCTGCTTTTTCTCTGGGTGTATATATTAAATATATAACGAAAACACTTTTGGGCGCAAGGATTTTCTCCTCTATGGTATAACAAATCCCGGCTTCGCTAACTAAAGCTCCTCTTCATAGCCGGCCTTCTGCCGGGCGCAGAAATTTTTTTTAAATTTGTTTTTTCCTTACAGACTTTGTTGTTGTCGGCAAGTAACTTGCGCAAGTAACTTGCCGAGTGTGAAAGGGGGCTTAGCGAAGCCGGTTTTTGTTATAGCATAGACGAGAAAATCCATGCGCCCGGCCGAAGCCCGGCTATGCAGAGAAGCTTTAGTTAGCGAAGCCGGGTTTTGTTACACCATAGAGGAGAAAACCCTTGCGCCCGGCCGAAGGCCGTCTGTGCAGAGAAGCATTATGTTGCACCAAAAAAGGACATAATGTCCATGGACATTATTATACTATATTGATGGACATTTTGTCGCATCGCTGAGCGACATAGCGTCCATGGACTTAATGTCGTTCTTTGGTGCGACATAACGTCCATGGACATTATGTCCGTGGACACTATAACATGCCACCGATCTTACAGCCGTTATTTTTTACCAGTCGCATTGAAGAATTTGTCAAAATAAGAAAACAACTGCGTTAAAATTTATTTATTACGAAAAATTTAGTGATATTTCTTATGTTAAATCACCCAAATTTGTATGGAAAGTTTATAGGCAATTTTTCTCTTGGCGATTTTGTCGGCAGACAATTCAAAAATTGTAAAAAGTCTTTCAGAAAATCCTTTTAATCATTCAACTGACTTTAGTTTAGGAAACCCTGTACTAGAGTTTTATTGCAAAAATTATAACAGCGTCAAGAGCAACAGCAACAACAACGACAACTATGTATGTTTTTGTACAAGTACAACATACTGCTAAAAACTACTAGCGGTTTATTTGTTTAAACAAAAGATTTTGTGGTATTTTGGCACAACTGTTTAACAAACAACAAGGCAACAACAAAACAAAAATCATTGAAAACACAACCAAACAAAAAAAAAAATAACCAAAGATCGGACCTCCTGGGTCTTTACAAAATGTTGTTGTACATAGTTTATAGTTGATGTTGTTCTTGTTAGTGTTGTATCCGATATCTGTTTATATGTTGGTACGAGTATGTCTTGACTTTTGTTTAGACCATGTTCTGTTTTCTTGTCTTGTATTTTATCTTTTTGGAAAATCCAAAAAATAAAAAAAAAACTAAGCACTAACATTTATTGCACACTTTTCCTTTAGCGAAATGTCTTTGAAGGAAAAGAGAAAGAAAGTAACCGTTTGGCATCATTCAACGATTATTTCTTATTTGGATAAATTTTTTAGAAAAACTTTATTAACTTACCACGCAGATTAGATCTGTGTTTCTATGAGCTTGTTGTTGTCGCAAGATTGGCTGAAATTAGAAAAATACCATTCTATAAAAATATTTAAAAAAAAAGTTGGAAAATTAAAATATGATAACGGATTGTTAAACATGTTTACGAATTGGACATTCTTCTGTTCTAATTATTTACGACTATATTTATTTGATTTAACATAATATTAACTTTATTCATAATATTATCAAGAGTTTTATAGGTCTTTTTCAATTAAAACATAAGCAATTAATATTATGAGTCCATTAAGTGTGGCCAAAAATCTATAAAAAAAAATTTTATATAGAATCTTTATGACTGGAAAAACAACTGTAAAAGATTTTGCAATACAACAGTATAAATTAATACAGCGGACAAATACAATCTAAATCAAGTGTAATCGGCCAAGCCCGACCATATGTTACCCTACACACCAGTAAATTAAGTCAATATTTGCTACTACTAAAACAACGAAACACAAGCAGTTAAAAAACGATTTGCTTGTTGTGTGTAAAACAACAAAACAATACGAAAATTCTTTATTTTCATGTTTAAAAAGTAAAATTGAGAACTCTCGCTTCTCATTTAGTTTATTTTCAGTTATTCATGTACATTAAGTTTTTATAGTAAAAACCATATCGGGAATGATGCTGGTGTTTTATAGTTAAATAAATTCTGTTATGTCTAAAACTTGTAAGTAAATCAATCATAATAAAAGGCTCGTTCTAATTTTACTTTTGGTTTATTTCAAGTACGAATTCGGATCAACCGCATTTTGAGATTGATTCAAGCTCAGTTTTACTCAAATCAATCTCATTTTCGGATTGTTTCAAGTACGAATTCGGGATTGAATATGGATAATTAAAGTATTTCCGAAAGAATATCCATGCTTGTATCAATCTTTCTCTTCTTGATTCAAGAAAATCCGTACTCACCAAAAAAAAATCAATCTACTATCAATACCGCTTCGGATTGATTTGAGTACGGATAGATTTTTTTTTTAGTGTACTATTTGTACTACTTGCTTTGCAATTATGTTTTGACAGCGTAAATGGAGACATGAAGCTTGATATAATGGATCTTCCCTTATGAAATTACTTTACACTTATACAAAATATTTTTATCGAAAAGTTTAGACATCTGTCAATGGTATACAGCAACTTTTCCCGAATGAGACTCGTGACAGAATTCCAGGGGATCGCTAAGGAATTTGCAAAAAAAAAACCTTTGAAAGATTTTCAAACTGATTTGAACTGAATAAAATTAAAAAAACATAAGTCAAAGTTCTATTTTCAGCTGTAGCGAAACGTTAATACCCTACACCAAGAATCCTTATGTGGGATCTATAATAAATTATGAAACTCATTCAGGTATGTGATGAAAATAAATCGGTTTCAAAACGAACGTTTTTAAAAGGTGTGATGAATTTCGATGGATTTTAAAATCCATTTCTGAATTATAGTCTTCAATTTTCGTTCAGAATACACATACACATGAGTGCCCCGGTAGGCTAGCTAGAAATGAGCTAGTCTATCAACCCCGGGGTTGCGGGTTCGATTCCCGCCAGAGACTCTGGTTTCTTTCCTGCAGACAAGCGTCAAGCTTCGCGGGCATTAGCATAGGGAATTAAAAAAAAAAAAATTTAAATAAAAAAAAAAAAAACATCAGTTAACGTATATAATATAAAATTCACAAGTACATATAAAGACTGAAAATAAAAAGGAATATTTACTTAAGTAAAATGGATTTAATTAATTAAAAACATACTGAAAACGATATTTTCGGTTTCAAATCGTTTCGTTCTTAAAATCGATTTCCATCACACAACTG
Organism: Pollenia angustigena; assembly: GCA_930367215.1. Lineage (NCBI taxonomy): Eukaryota > Metazoa > Arthropoda > Insecta > Diptera > Polleniidae > Pollenia > Pollenia angustigena. Next base: position 149,228,527 of record OV884058.1, read on the forward strand.
ATTAATAATATTTTATATTTTATTTTATTCTTATGAAATTAGATTTCGAAAGTACACTCTATTTATTAACTACGTTACATCATGGGCCGATTATTACAAAGTTGTTTGATTTTATTGCTTGTTATATTTCGATTAAAAATAGTTTTAAGGATGTTGTTTTATATTTGGCCTATGGTAAATTACAATGCTAGAATTTGTTAGCGCTTAATGCGTTTTAAAGCGTTTATCGGAAGGTCGTTTTATATGTGGCCTTTGGTGAATTATGGACGAATAATTAAGTGCTTTACATGATAAGGTTTTAAAGGCATGAAAGATTTTATATGAGAACTATTGTAGATTATGGGCAAATTGTTGCGAAATTTTGAAATTTTACTACAATCACATTATTTTTTACGGTTTAAAGGAGCGTATAGACGACATGTTTTTGTCATCTGACATGTCAAATTTCCCACTGCAAAACACATACATGTCGTGTGTTACCTTTTTAACTTTGCTTCTGTAAAAGTCAGACGCAAAGTCATCTGACAAAATTTCAATTAGAGCGTGCTCTATTTTCTTCTGACAAACCATCTGACATCAGAAATCTATGCCGGGAAGAAACTGGCAGCGGCGTCAACTATTGACGGAATCATTAGCCGGCTGAAGTTTATATTTTACAATACCAAGATATGTATGCTCATCTCACCATTGAATAGAATTTATGTAAATATCTACATAAAAACCGTTTCATTATAAAATTCTAAATTGGTATCTTTAAAATAAAAGAAAAAATGTTAAGATGGCTAAATTATTTTATGGCGCAGATAAATATTTTCGTGGCGGCAGCAAGCTATTTTGAAACCGAGAACTACTTTGGTTTCTGCAATAACAATGCGAAAAAAAACAGAGACAATGTCAGAAGCAAATTACATGTACGTTTGTGACCGAATATTATAAACCGTATGTAAAACAGCAATTTTGACAGACATGAACAATCACATGTGACTTGAAAATTTGACATGTCAGATGACAAATACATGTCGTGTACGGGCGCCTTAAGGCGTGCTAAAGCATTTTCCGAGAGAAGGCTTTATATGGAGTAATCAATGGTAAATTTTGCAGCGATCTTCACTAGATTTTGCGGTGTGATTTTTAGATTTATGAAACAAAGTTGGACAAAATTCCACTACTAACTTTTTATTCGTAAAGCTTAAAGATGCATTAAAGTGTTTTCCGAGATTAGGCTTTATATGGAGCCTATGATAACACTGTGCTCGAAATTGACACGTCTTTTAGACAAGCCGGGCACATGGTGTTCAAGCATATACTTTTATTAAAGGAAATTTCATTGGGGAATTTTTAGTAATTTCAATAAACTAAACCATTTTCGAAATAACGGTATATCTCAAAAACTTGAGCTAACCTAAAAAACGGTGGGCACCATTGGAGTCAGCGTACCCGAATTATGCTAAAACGCCATGTGCCCGGCTTGTCTAATTTTGCAAATAGCACAGTGTAATTTATGTATGCTTTCCACAACACAGATAGATGATTACGCGTGTAAGAAAATGTATATAAAAAGCACTCATTTTTTTGGATTCACTTTAGTCACTTGTATTGTGAAAACCGCATATTAACATAAGATATTCAAGAAATATGTTAGCGTGATGTCAACTCTAGTAAAACTATGCCAGACTTGTTCATTCTACAAAAGCGTTATTCGTTACGGTTTAAGACGTACTAAAGTTTTCTCCGAGAATGGGCTTTATATGGGTTCTATGGTAAATTATGGATCTATCTTCACGAATTTTACTAGATCAGATAAAGCGTAATAGAAAATTCAAAATTTTTTCTGAACAACAATTTTCTTTGCAGCAAATGAGTGAATCCGTCATAAAGCCGACAACTAAAAACTTCTTGATAGAACTTCTTTTTTATTTTGCACTCATGTCGATACACACTTAAACAATTTTTTTTTTCCTTTAAACAACATTGGTTTAGCTGATAAATAATTGATTTGATAGACTAACAAAAGTATTTTAGTTTGTTAAAAAAAAAAAAACCGAGTAGCAAAAGTTCTGTCAATCCTATAGGAAATCAGTGTTATAAAATGTTTTATAGTCCTTAACTGACACTTTCTTAATTGAAACAAAAACTTCTTATAAGATATTATTTCGAAGATAAAAAACAAATGGCAAAACTAAATAACAAAAAAAAAAGAGGATAAAGTTTTGTTTCCTTTTTAATACAATTGACATCCTTTTTTCCATACTATTGACCTTTTATTAATTTTTAATAACATTTGTTTGCACAAGCAGAAAGACAAGAAAGAACAAAAGAAAGAAATACTTAAGTCCAGAAGTGTGTGTCCGGTTGCCTTTAACTTTGACCCTTCTAAACGAACAGGTTTAAACACAAAATATCATTCCAACTAGATTTTTATACAACAAGCAAATCAGTAACTGTCCAAGAGTCTGTCAGTGTTTAAGATTTTTTTTCTTTAAATTCTTGCCAAATCTTGTTGTTTTTGTAGCTGTGTTCTAACAAGATTGTGATTTCAATTATCTGACATCTATAGGGTTGGAAATTTGAGATGTTTATCTTATTATTGCACTTCCTCTTTCCAACACCACTCTTAAATACCACCACGTTAGGGGTTTCTTTTATTTGGATTGTGAGGCAGGAAAAACGAAATTATTAAATGTTATTGTTGCTTTTGGTTGGGTCTACTAAATTAAATTAAATTAGATTATGATGGTGATGATAATGAAAGTGAAGATAACGACGATGCTGACTGTTTTGTGTGGCCGTCTTTCTGACTAACTGACTCTGCCGTTTAAATGTAAATGTTATTTTGCCTGTTCAACTTGTGATAATGTATCTAAATGAGTTTTATTTGTTTATCCTTAAATGAATCTATTAGCAAGAGGGTAGAAATTGATACTTTAATTTCACCCCCCAAACTGACTTCGTCAGGCGTTAAATTTTTGTGGGTTCTTGCTAACAACGTACTTTATTTTATTAATGTAACGACGAGTATGTACGCAAAGATAGAGCTAAATTCTATACTGGGAATTTTTTTAAATCTTCTTAATTTTTGCATATTGATGTTAGATTTTTACAACCCCCGTTAAACTGTGTTGAAAAAAAAATAGATACGAAAATTCATAAAACATTATAATCAAATTAAAAATTTGTTATTTCCACCCTCTTATTCGATCTAATGAAGATGTGTCGTATTATTTACAACAATTTTCCACTTCGTTATTTTGCCTGAAATTAACAGAAAAAAAAAAATTCGAGCTACTTAATTATAAAACGCATCACTGGTACGTATGCAAAGAGCATGGGAAAATGAAAATCTCAAAATTAACTTACTCGCAAGTTATACACAAACAGCAGCGTTGCCAGGAGCTTTAGGAAGAAAATCATCATTTAGCGAAAACAAAAATCATATTTTGAATTGAAAAAACCTCAAATTCTTTTCAAATTAAATATTTAATCACAAAGGCAAGATACATACGAACTAGGGATGCCAATCGGGATTGATTTTGGAAAATCCCGGGATTTTTCGGTATTTTTTTTAAATAAACAACACTTTTTTTATTTATTTATGAATTTTCAAAATGTATTATATATATAACATATATTTTTAAAAAAGAAAAATAAAAATTATAAAAAAAAAAAAATACAACTGAAATATAATTTTTATTAATTTCTTTTTTTGTATAGAGTACTAGCTGGCCCGGCAAACGTTGTTTTGCGTCATAACTTATTTCTTTCGAATGTAACAGTGTCTGCTAGCCAAATTATAGGTTATAGTTTTTTCCAGATGTTAAACTATTTGCCTACCTAATATCAAGAAAATTAATTGATCAGTTAAGAAGATATAGGGAGGCGGAGCTTTTACCCCTCTTGCCCTATTTAATGCTCTGTCCTCTTTCCGATGTTACAGTGTATGCATGCCAAATTTTAAGAAAACCGGTGGATTAGTTAAGAAGAAAGAGGTAGGGGAAGCTTTTACCCCTCTTGCTTTGTTTCAATAATAAAAACTATAGGCTATAGGTCTCTCCAACTGTAACACTATTTGCCTGCGAAATTCCAAAAAAAAAATTGGTTTATTAGTTACGAAGATATAGCGAGGGGGAATTTTTAGCCCTCTTACCCTATTTCACAACCTATTCCCTATTCTCTTTCAGATGTTACATTGTCTGCATGCCAAATTTTAAGAAAACCGGTTGATTAGCTTGGAAGATTGGGGAGTGGGAGCTTTTACCCCTATTGCAATATTTTGCGCCCTCTTGCGATAAAAAGTGTACGCTACGACCCACAGTGCTTTGTCCCCATATAACGAAGGGACATAAATAGAAGGAGTTGTCAGAAATTTTTAAAATTTGGTACACTAGCATAAAATAGCTTAGTTAAGAAAAATATGAATTTTTGGAGAAATCGGTTCAAGGACACGCCTACCTCCCATGTGTCCTGAAATGGAAAAATGTAATTTTAGCTTCAATAATGCCCACAAAACTAACAGGCTAATACACACACAACTAGCAACGTGTGTGCAAATTTTCATTTAAATCTGAACAAGGACTCAAGGTCCTGCCATATATCCTTTTTCTTAAAAATGCTATAACACTTTCAAAAATTATCCAATCGGTATAGAAATTGCTATTTGTTAGATATATATGTATGCCGAATTTTGGTAGAATCGGATTATTAATGTGAAAAATACAAAAACATCATTTAATGAAAAATTAGTTAAAAACTCCTAAAATGCTCTTGCAAAAATAACAAGTAAGAAAGTATAATCGGTCAAACCCGACCATCTGATCCCTTATAGCATGGTATTTAAAAACAAATTTCCTAGAGTGCAATTAAATTTCCTAGAGTGTAATCTATTTGGGCAATCATGGACCCGCCAGAACAAAATAATGTTATGAGGTAAAGGTTCGTTTAAAAGTTCTTTCTGCCGAATATAATTAAGATATCTTCGTCTACATATATGAGTTTTTTGGATGAGGGTTTATATGGAACCTTTGGTTTATTTTGGACCTACCTGGACAACATTGTGTCGTGACATAGTAGCTATCGTAAAAGTCATTGTCGCCAATTTGTATGTAAATACTAATATTTTTAAGGAAGCTGGCATTAAAAGCTATTTTTGGGAGAATGATTTGTATGGGAGCTATGCTCAAAAATAGAAATATTCCAATAAAATTTGATAAGCTGATTTTGATTGCAATAAAATTAGTTTGGTTTGGACCCAATTTAATCTTGCCGATGTAATAAGATGGTTTTTGTAAAATAATGGACCGATTCGTTCCATTTTCAAAAGGCTTGGTCCTTGTACCAGTCAGAGCCTCTGCGACAAATTTCATCAAATTGTCTCCGAATTTGCGATCTGTATGCACAAGGTTGCATTGACAGCCAGCCGGCCGGACGGACATCGTTAGATCGACTCAGAAAGTGATTCTGAGCCGATATTACGAATTATTTCTTATTATATTCCTAAGAAATTTTTTTTAAACTAATTTATTTATCATTTTTTTAATAACAATGAATCATCTTCAGTATTGGATTCTTCCAAAAAAAATATTGCCGCTCAAAGAAACATTTGTTTCGTCATCTTTAGCTGGCTCATCAACATTTTCTCTCAGAATATATTTCTCAATTTCTTCAAAAAATATATTTTTTTTAGTCTTTGGATTCCTTTTTGAAGATAACAACGGATCTGAGGAAAGTATTAAATGAATCATTAAATCTTTATGAGTGTCGTCGTGACGTTTTTCTCGTATGGGAAAGTCTGGTTTTTCTCACGATTTTGTGGTTGGCTTCCAATGCTTCTTCGGACAAGCACCCTGAAATTTATTTTAGTTATTAGTTACGTTTCATTATAATTACATAAAGCCACTTTAATACCTTAATGTTTCTTATTATGTTCCTAGTTTATTTTTTTTAAACTAATTCAATCTATGAAAATTTGAGCGAAAATCACGAAAACAGCATTTTTTTTAAATACATTTTTTTTCAAGTTGTGGTAAAATTTTTTCAATTTTTTTTCTTGTAGTTATTAGAAAACAGTCTAAATATTCGAAATCAGAAAAAAACCCATAGACGGTATTTTTCTTTTTTTTTAATATTCCATCAAAGTTAGGAAATTTTTAGAGCTTAAGTAAATAATAAGCATTTTTCAAACCATTAAAAAATATGTATAGGAGCATATTTCCCCTAAAATTTTTTTATAGTTGGTTTAGAATAGTTAGGTGCTACAGAAAAAAATCTCGTAATCCGGAAAATGAATTTTTTACAATTATTTTCTTGAAACAATAAAAAACCAAGGGCATTTGTGATTTCAGCGCCCACAAAAAATGTTTTATACATTTTTTGATTTTTGTTGTTTTTTATTGAACGGTATAAGTTTGAATTAATATTTCACAGTATTTGTAGTTAATTGTCTTTTAAACTCCTGAAAACTATCAAAATTTGAGCAAAAATCATGAAAATAGCCATTTAAAAAAAAATTTTTTTTTTCAAGTTGTGGTAAAATTTTTTCAATTGCTTTTCGCGGAGTTATTAGAAAACAGTTTAAATATTCGAAATCAGAAAAAAACCCATAGACGGTATTTTTCTTTTTTTTTAATATTCCATCAAAGTTAGAAAATTTTTAGAGCTTAAGTAAATAAAAAGCATTTTTCAAACCAATAAAAAAAACACTTTTGAGAAAATAATTCAATAAAATTTTTTTACAGTTAGTTCTAAATATAGTAAACTACTACAGAAATCTCGTGCTTTAAAAAACAACAGTTTTACAACAGTTTTCCTAAAGCATGTAAAACTCAAGTAGTTGTTTGGCCATTTTTACTATAAATTCTCAAACTTTGGCGCCCTCTAGCGCCGCCAAAAAGAGTGAAATCTTAAAAATTCTTCAAAATTCATTTTAATAATTTTGTTATCTATCGATCTGTACATTTTTAAGTACAATATAAGACTTGTTGTTTTTTTTTGATTTATGTCTATGGGCCAAAGCACTGTGCGACCTATTCTCATACCTAACAAATACACATACAAAGTTTCATAAAAATCGGTCAAGCCGTTTCGGAGAAGTTCAAAATGGAGGGCATTTTGTTGATATTTGTATGCATTTTGTTGATAATGAATGCAGTGTTCACTAAAATGGGTATAACTCAAGAACCAATACACATTTGACGACCGTTGATACATAAAAATTTAAATTGCGCTTAAAGCTAAAATTTTTCTTAAAATAGATTCAAAATCCGTATTAATTTTTTATATTTTCGTATTTTGCTTAAGCTTTGATATCGTTGCAAATAGGACTTTGTGAGTTTTTGCAATTCTCATTCACTCTGCAGTTTTATTTTCCAGTATCCTTGGCTTTTCTTAAAAGAAGTTTTTTGGGAGAATGTGTCCTGATGATCTGGCCTAAACAATTTCTATGCTTCTTTGCGCATTCCACTGGTTGATTAGCTTATCTAGCTTACCCTCCAACAATATATTTCAGTGTTTTTATCAAGAATAAAATTTGGGAATAAAGCACGACAAACAAAATCTTATTAATTAAAAATTTTGCATTCCCAAAGATAATTTTGAAAAATAAAAACTTAAAAAAGTAAAATATTTCATCTGAAAAAAGAAGCTTGTTTGAAAGTATTAGGGCTGAACTTTATAATAGATGTTACTCATCAACAGGGAAACCAGAAAAGTGCAGTAAAAACTTGAAAATATGCCTCGAAAATATATGCCATAAAAAATTCCTAATTTGAAAACAAAATGTTCAACAGTGAGATTTTTTTGTTTAAAGGGATTTAAATAATGGTCGCTAAATTGATTATAGATGTTAACTTAAAAAAAGGAAGTTAAAGCTATTTATATATGGAAGCTTTGGGCAAAGGTTAACTGATTCAAAAAGAATTTAATTTGCGGTAAAATATTTTTGGGTCAAATTTAATCTAAACAACAACATATTTAGAGGGTTTTCGGACACAAACCCCCTTATGCAAAAAAAAAAAGTTTAAGTTCACATTAAGCCCCGCAAAAGATATGGGCTTAATATGTTTGTTAACGGAGGAAAGAGTCTAATTTTGAATAAAGTTTTAATGGGAACTATATGAAATTATAGACCGATTCTTACTTCGTCCTTAGTACAATTAAAATATATTTACCAAATCTGATCGAATAATCTACCAGACTGCAACTTGTAATTTGCACATAAGGTAAACAAGGAAAGGCAACCAGCTAGATGGACGCATGCACGCAAAGAAAACACATGGTTGTGGTAAACATATTCTAAGAGCAACATATTATGATAAGAATTATGATTGTAGTCACCATATTAAGATTATAATTGAATCATATTATGACTAAATATACTCGTAATATGTCATCATAATATTTTTCCCTTAATCATATTATTATTCTGTTAGTCATGCTAAGTTAAGAAGTAATCAAATTATTGTCATGTTAATCATAATAAGCTAAGAAATAATCATATCATCATCATGTTAATCATAATAAATTTAGAAGCAATCATATTATGATACAGCACCTTTCATAGCTGTCATAAAAATACAAAATAAATTTAAATATTTTTGCATCGATTTTGTGGCTTTTTACAATTTTTCTTATTGTTAATCAAATAGCGGAGTTCAATATAAGGCTTGCAAAAGAGCAAATGAAAAATCTGTGGTTTTCATGGGCAACCGCGTGTGTCAATTTTTTCGATTTTAAGATGTTGATGAAATATCGTAGCACTTTTATAAAATATAACGAAATCTCTGTGTGTTTTGTTGTTGGATTTTACAAAAAAAAAACTATGTTATTTTACATTTGCACTATTACATCACTAATACTTGAATGAACTCCGCCAAATATTTTAATTTTTTGATTTCTTTAAACTTATTTTTTTATGGAATTTTATATTTTAATTGTTTAACCGCTCATAAATAAAAAAACGACACAACTGCTTCAAAATTATTTTACAAATGGCGCTCACATAATATGATTAGAGTAAAAATAGTTTGATTGCATATTTAACATAATATGATAAATGCATAGAAAGTTATCATGTTATGGCTATTAAATATCATGATATGGTTGTGAGAAATATAATATGTTTAGAAAGTTATCATAATTATGTTGTTAGAAAAATAATTATTTTTCGGTCAACAATACTCAAATTCATAATTGCGATAAACATTGATATGTTTACAGTAACTATGATATTGTTGATATTAAATAAAAATAACAATTATTTGTGTAAGACAACAATATATTGCTACATTAAACATAGTGTTGTTGCCGTAACCATGCCCAACCATATTTTTTCTCTGCGTGTGAACATCGTTAGATCATGAGCAGATCGGTATACTAAAAGATTAGTCCAGATTTCTATGTGTTACACACATCAACGAAAACATATATTATTGATTTTTCCTTAATTTTTTCTTATACATAAAATTTAGAAGTTTAAAATAATATTTATCTTTAATGACAACCTGCTTTGTCTTACAACTTTCAAGTAAAAATTAAATGTAGATGGGTTCACACTTTGGGTATACATGTTTCCACGACGATTTGAATCACCTGCTTCGCTTGCTGAATCATGTTAATGAATCATGGTGTTTACACGACGAATCTACTTGCTTCGATTTGACAGTTGTCTTTAATAAACAAATGAGTGTTGTCAACTTTGCATTTCCAAAACGCACCAAAATGTAGAAAAAACGCAGCAAGCGTAGAATTTCTTTTTTATTTAAAATATTGAACTAATGTTGCATAACATTTTTATATTTAAAAAAAATACAGTAGAATCGTAAATTGTAGTTCAAGAGGAGTTGTGCACTTTGAACCAGCCGGTGCAAATTAGATCTAAGTTAATTTATTAAAAATAAGTAATTTAAATAAATTTAGTGTGTTATTTTCGAAAATTTTGCTTGTTATTGCATTTTTTACAATTAAATGCCGTTGGAAAAAGGTAACAACCCTTGGAATTAAAAATTATCAATTAATTTCATGTTGTAAAATTCCTTTCTTCATAAAAAATAATTTAATGAAAATTAAATTTGATGAACTTTAGCCTAATTAGAAATATTAAAAAATTTGGATTAACCATAAATAGTTTAACAAAATAACCACAATACTGATTAAAATGTGTATATCTAGACATTTTTTAATTTATTCAAAAGCTTTTAAATGATACCAATATTGGCTATATACGTTCAAAAATGTAGTGGGAAATTGCACAGTTATATGAAAACTTCAGAGGTCCATAATTTTAATTTTTCTTCTTATTTTTCAATTTTCTATAACCCTATATGTACTTTTTTTTTATTTGGAGCTGCGTTGGTAAACTGGACTTAAACCAAATATTTTTAAATTTATATTTTCAAAGAATAAATTCGAAAAATGAAAAATGTTGAATATAATACAAAGTAACCTTCGAAAGGAAATAATTCCCAGTTTCTATTTGTTAAAATTGTTGAGTTAAATACATTAAATTTATAGAGCATCACTATCCAGTGTGACACAAAGAATGATGACGAAGGCCGTAGCGGGTCAGAAAATGCATTACATTCTGCTGGTGTCTAATAATTGTAAATTTTTCTGTACATACAATATTCTGCATTGCTGTCCAAAGGAAAGCTACACAGAAAAAATTATTTTTCCAATTCAAACAACAAATTTGTAGAATCAAACAATTTTTTGAATGAAATCGGTCCTATAAACAAATTCGCATATTCAAACAGTTTATTTGCATTTTGTTTATTGAAAAAAAACACTGATTTTTTCAAACAAATAATTTAACTGAATCAAACAAAAAGTTTACCGAAATTCATATACTAAATTTCAAAATCAAAAAAAAAAAAAGGTTTTTGCACAAGCAATGATGCGCACACAAGCAGGCACTGTATAGAAGACGATGGCAGAGAGAGCAGAGCGGCCGGCTGGCTTTTTTTGTTGGAATAATTTTTGAACGAAGTCTTTTTTTATACACATCATCACTCACTGTTGTTGTATCCTTTCCTTTGCTAATGAAGAAGATATGTAACCCAAAAACGGCGACAGACAGACTCGATATGTTTTTCGTCATCATTATATTTGATGTATTTAAGCAAACAGTTTGAAAAAATTGAATACGGGATTTTGTTTTTGTTAAACCAACTTTGAAACCAACCAAAAATTCATTTCTTATAATGTTGTTGTTGTTTCTGTTGTTTAAAAAGAGTGAAACGTTTTTTTACCTGTTATTTTTTTGTTTTTTTTTTTTACTTCAAACCTCTTCATCTTTATTTCATAGAAAATTATGAAAACTTGAAACCAATAACGCGTGTATTATATTTTTGAATGGTTGTCAACATTTTTGTTGGTTAAATAAAAATCAAACAAAAATTTTAATTGAATCAGTAAAAAAATTTGTAGAAATTAAAAAAATTTTCAAACAAGCGTTTGTTTGAAAATAATTCGGCAATAATTTTTTTTGTGTAGGGTAAAATGTAACAAGAAAATAGTCTGGTAGTGTATAAAGTCATTTCTGAAAAATCGACGGAATAGGACTATTACAAAAAAGCTTTATAAAATACATAACTGAAATTTTGCTCATAGAACAAATTCGAAAAATAAAAAATGTTGAATATAATTTTAAGTAACCTTCGAAAGGAAATAATTACCAGTTTCTTTTTTTTTAAATAGATATTTTTTTTAAGAAGTTTAATATTTTCATATTAAGAATATAACAATAAAACAGCCTTTTACATTTTACATAGTTAAAAAAGAAAAAACTTTATAAAAAAATTAAACAAATTTCTACATAAATACATACATATTCATAAAAAATATTTTGAGTTTATGACAGGTTTATTAAACAAATATTCATAAAAAATTCGTTTTCAAATGATTATAGGGGATAGTATTTATGCTTGCATTCATTTGTACACGATGATATATTTTCGTAAATTAATTTAATAAATTCTGTTTAAAACTTTTTAAAAAGTGATCAAAAATTTATTATAATTATTCCAAATAAATAAAGTTAATACAGGCAAAGCTCGATATAACAAATACTCACTTTAACGAAAATCCGATATAACGAATGAGCAAATTTTTTCATTAGTTACCTTATATAACGAACGATCAACATTTGTGTGTCCCGGTTTAACGAATAGTTAAATGTTGAATGGGCTTTTTTGTGGGCACAAATTTAGGAGACTTTCATTAGATTCATTTTGAAAGTTACAAAGTACTACAACACGTAGATTGGTTTTAAGCATTAAGAAAAGAGTTTTGTTTGAAGCACAGAGCACAGTTTGAAGTGTTGTGGAAGCAAGATGTTAAATAGAAAAAGAATATCATTCAGTAAAAAAATAAAAATTTTAAAAGAATATAAAAAGGTCTTTGTCTAATATCGCAAAAGTATGGAATACCACTCTTCGATTTGCACTTTAAAAAATATGGTAAATAAAATTATCAAAATAATTTTTGGGAATACAAAATTTTAATTTTAAAAGATTTTGTTATTCGCGCTTAATTCCCAGTTTGTATTCTTGATAAAAACACTTGAAATTTATTGTTGATGGGATAAGCTATTCCTATGCGCATTTTACTGGTTGCTTAGGCCAGATCATCAGGAAACTTCATCCATAAAGATTTTAGAAAAACTAAAGATATTAAACCAAATAAATTTGATTACACAAATCTTTAGTGATGAGAGTATTGCAAGAAAAAGCAGTTGATAATAGTTTGCACGCTTCATACAAACATTCATTTATTACTGATTTTTTAAACAAATAATTTTCCCCTATATGTAAACACGTACTTACGTATGCAAGTTCAATAAACATGAATATAATATATTCTAATAACAGCACACTTTTATGATAAATGTAGCTAATTTTTTATTTAAAATAAAGTGCGGTATTACGAATCTCTCAGTTTAACGAAAGGGGTTGACATTATATCATTCGTTATACCGGTCTTTGCCTGTATTTTCATCATTATTGTTATCGCAGAAAAAATTTAAAAAAGCACCAAAAATGGTTAGAAACGCACCGAGTTGACAACTCTGAAACAATCGATTTTTACAGCTGGTTCAGATAAACTTGCGATCAAAATTGAAGAAGAGAGTAATTTTTCGCGCTTCGCTCTCAAAACTTTGTATGGCGAAGCAGTTGCTTCGTGCATGATTGGGAGATGTGAAGCATGAATAGAGAGCGAAGCACGTACCATGGAAACATGGCATTAGATATTTAAAACAGAAAAGCCCAAATTTTGCAGAAGAAAAATTACTTTTTTTATTAGCGGCGAAAGCTCTTGTAGGCATCTACAAATGTTTATATGTATGCCTCAAAAAGGCAAAATATGCGTTATAAACCTAAAAAATGCTGCTAAAAGGCTCCTTTATCTAATTATATAAAAAAAAATGCTGCAAATGGTTGCATATGCAAAAATATGCACTAACAAATCGATGCCAAAATTCATAAAAACTTATCAAACGGATAAATGAATTATTTCTGCCTTCATTGGTCGCACAATGAAAAACATGCAATTGCATATTTATGGTTTCCCTGCTCATCAATCAATCTTATCCATTTGCATACCATTTATACAGTTTTTTTTCTGAGATCAGTGATATATGTATGTATTAATTTTTGCCAAGAAGATTTTAGTTTGGAATCTATATTGTGTGTATGTATTTGTTCCTTTTATTCCTCTGGGGAGCAAAGGGCCGCAACAAGTTGATTTTAATGAGCTTGACCATCAGCGCATTGTTTGACTTCGTTCCACTGCAGTCGTAGTTGTGATAGTTCGGTTGTGATTTGACGTTTCCAGGAGTGTGAAGGTCGTACGATGCGCCTGCTTTCGTTGGGATTCCAGTCTACGACTTTCTTAGTGATATCATCTAATGGCTTGCGGAGAGTGTGTCCAAACCAACCCCATTGGCGTCTTCTTATTTCCATCTCAATTGCTTGCTGGTTTGTGTACAGACCAGAGTTAGGCATTTGCTATTAAGGAGGGCCGGTAACACGCAAGAATCTACGCAGGCGTTTGTTAACAAACAAACACCTCAAGGGGTATCGCGCAGTGCCATATTCCATGTTTCCAAACCGTACAATTATGTGGATTTAAGGTTGGAATTGAAAATTTTAATTTTGATGCTCTCGATATGTTAGACAATTTCCAAACAGGGCTGAGTTAGATAAATGCATTGCGTATCTTATTAAAAAGACTTGCAATAACTGCTGATGAACCACCAGCTTGGTGAATTAAGTTTTATTTAAGTGTTTAGTAAAGAACAGAAATTTGTATTCAAAACGATTTAAAATCAAACCATAAAATTGGCCGTTAAGCACTTTTATATTATATATGCTTGATTTATATACGATCATTAACATGGAAGATTTTACATAATAAATTAATATTAAAACCTTAAATCTCTATGAGCTTCCCAACTAAAACGTTCTTGAGGTCCATTAGTTTTATCCCTTGGTACTAAATTTTAGTTTTTTAGGTTTTTTTTAACATATTTAACTGGATAGAAATACGTTTTCTCTCAATGACCCTTTTTTGTGTATGTTACACACAGGTTACAAAGATGTAAAGTGTACAATAGCACAAAGCAACAAAGCTGATATAAAACTTTACTGTTTTAAAAAAACTGTAAAATTTTGCTGCATTTTGAAAAAAAAAAAAACAACTGGATGTAAAAAATCATCATCTCTAAAATTAAAAAATCATCATTTGAAAAAACCTCTCATATTTTGATAAAAAAAAAAAACGTCAAACATATGATAAGATCATTGTTCTGGCAACGCACATACATATGTGCGTTTGTATATCTGTAAGTTTTTCAAATAGATCAACCAAGGGAAAGATAGCAATTTTGAAATCAGGCACAAAATAATCTTTTTGCTGTGAGAACAGAATTAACATAAGGCTAGTTTACACTATTATACTTTGTATTAATAAATGTCAAAAACTCACGTAATATGTAAAAGTTTGATAGTGTGAATGCATGTGTGATGAAAATGACAAGTATTATGAAAAAAAAGTTTAACATCCCATA
Source organism: Pollenia angustigena (assembly GCA_930367215.1). NCBI lineage: Eukaryota > Metazoa > Arthropoda > Insecta > Diptera > Polleniidae > Pollenia > Pollenia angustigena. The sequence continues at coordinate 149,243,585 of OV884058.1, forward strand.
CGACTTCATCGTTTTTTGAAAAATTTCTAAACAATAATACTTTTCATTGGATCAGGGTTGCATTTTATCATGTGTGATTGTTTGTACTTTGTGTGATGGTGTAAACACAAACTGTCATGTTACATCAGACTTTTTGAAAGTCGCGACAAAACTCATTAGATTTCTATCTCACAAAGTATTACAGACTTTTTAGATAGAGTAATCTAGCCTTTAATAAAACGAGTTATCGGATTTATGCTTTTCAATAAATATTCTAAAAATAATTTAATCTGCAAGAAATTCTGCAAAAATAAGGTTTATCTCAATCTATTGAATAATTTTTTAGGGGTCGAATGCAACAAGCGCTTGTTTGAAAATTTTTCTGATTTCTACAAATATTTTTACTGACTCAATTAATATTTTTGTTTGATTTTTATTGTACCAACAATAATGTTGACAACTATTCAAAAATATAATATACGCGTTATTGGTTTCAAGTTTTCATAATTTTGTATGAAATATTTAACGCTCCTTGATGTTGTCGTTTTTTTGTCTTTTTTTATTTGATCGTAAGCAACACTTCTTTATGTGAAATATAGCAACTACAACAAAAAAAAACACATGTAGTCTTTTTTGGGCGCTTTAAAAAGTGCAACAATAAGAAAGATGATAAAATAGCGTGACGAAATTTGTAGTAAAACAACAACAAAAATAATATCAGGTAAAAAACGTTTCACTCTTTTTAAACAACAGAAACAATAACAACATTATAAGAAACAAAATTATTTTTTGGTTGGTAAAAAAACAAAATCCCGTATTCAATTTTTTTAAACTGTTTACTTAAATACAAAAACAGAATGATGACGAAAAACATATCGAGTCGGTCTGCCGCCGTTTTTAGTTACATTTCTTCTTCATTAGCAAAGGAAAGGATTCAGCAACAGTGAGTGATGAAGAAAAACATTATGTGTAGGTATGTATAAATAAGAATTCGTTCAAAAATTATTCCAACAAAAAAATGTGTATCAAAGCCAGCCGCTTCATCTTCTCCAACAATGCTTGATTGTGTGCGCGTCATTGCTTGTGGAAAATTTTTTTTTTTTTTGATTTAGCAAAATTATTTGTTTGAAATTTAAATGAATTTCAGTAAACTTTTTGTTTGATTCAATTAAATTATTTGTTTGAAAAAATCGGTGTTTTTTTCAATAAACAAAATGCAAATAAATTGTTTGAATAAGCGAATTTGTTTATAGGACCGATTTCAGACAAAAAATAGTTTGATTCTACAAATTTTTTGTTTGAATTGGAAAAATAATTTTTTCTGTGCGACTGTTGTGAATAACCCCTCATAATGTGCTATTTTGAATTTAAATCAGCTGATTTAAAACAACAACTGAGCCAAGCCGCATAAGTTTTTGTAAGCCGTCGCCGTTGATGGCAAAATTTTATCCGGCTAACATCCGAATTTAACCTGCGGCTAGCAATTTTTGCAACATATCACTTGCGGCGTCAAATTAAGATCTAATTTAATTTATTAATTCATGGATTAGAATTAAAAAATATTTTTATTTTTGGCAAATATTAATTTTGTATATTTGTTTTAAATCAGCTGATTTAAATTCAAAATAGCACACTGAATAATTAGGGGTTGTTCGCAACAGTCGTATTTTTTCATGTTATTATTATAAGATATATGACTTTATGACACCTTGTGAATCCCCCAATGTTAAAAATGTAAATTAAATGATAAAATATTTTATTATGTAAAATTTTTTTATATTTCACCAATTTTGTGATATTTTTAGGGCTTTCCTGGTAAATTTGACATATTTTTGATTATTCCTTCAAATGGCTCCTTTTGTTCATAACTTTCTTAATAAATTGTAATATAAAAATATGACATTTAGTTTATTACAGGCATTTAGTTTCCCAGTAAAAACTTCGCTTACTTTTTCAAAACGAAAAGCTTCTTTAACTTATTATTTAGTAGCTTTCTTCTATAACTACATGTATAACAACTTCTATAACTACATTTTTCTTGATGTATTTTAGTAAAAAATAATGACTTACTTTTAAATGCGTTCATTTTGGGACATGCCTTGTAAAATTCATTGGTTCTTTCAGTAGAATTGTAAGTAGTGCCTTCATATTTTTCTGATTACGCAACACATTATTTTGTAGGGGAAGTTTTTACTGGGTTATTACGGCGATCATAGTAAATTATTCAATTGCATTCAATTAAACTGAAATATTTTTATGAATAAGAGAGCATATCTTTCGTTGCTTTAGAATAAGGGTTTGTTTTCAATATTGTGATTAAATGCTTCTTTGTGTCATTGTACTAAAACTGAAAAACTGCAGTGTTTTAAAAAAACTGATTTTTGAATTAAAAATCTGCAAGACAGATAAATTTGCATATTTGGCAGCGCTTCGCTGAGTAACGTTTTTTATTCTTCCACTTCCTGTTCTAGCCGTCTTCTGTGTAATAGACAGTCAATATGTTCTTTGCTAAAAGAAACTTTGATTTAGAAGTTTTGCAATGTTCGTTTGTTAATTTTAATTTTTGGAACAACTTTTTACCCACATAAACCCCCTCCTTAAAACTCATAAAGATATCTAAATAACGCGAATTTTTTTAATGTCTCTGATCACAAATAACTAGCAAATGCTTTCTTTTATCATCATCATCGACCAGAGCTGCCCATTTCTGTATAATTATCCAAAATTGGGACAAAAAAATTTTTTTTTAATGAAACCAGCTTGCCTACCGGGGCAGTGTAGTTTTTGGAAAAAAAACTATGTTTTTTGACATTACTAAATGAAGAGCGTAAATATGAGATTAAATTGCCCATATGTCCAAACATAAATTGTCCATTACTATAATGACATTTTTCATTTTGCATAAAAATTGTATTTATTATTTTTTTTTTTTTAATTATCTAAAAGAAAAATAAAAAATTAATAATCTTGCCTGTTAAAAACGTTTTTTTGCTCTCCTGAAAAAAAATTAGTTTGTAACTTAAAACGTTATTCGGGGCTGTGCTTCAATTATTGAAATATGTTGCTTTTATAAAAAAATTTGTGATTTCATAAATTTAATGCAGTCATAACCACTCCATAGACTCGCGAGCAGTCAATAATTGTATTTTTCACACAGACACGGTCGGCAATTCACATGTATGCAACAACTTTGTTCGGGCCATTTCATCGTCTCGCGAGGCAGGCAATAATCGTATTTTTTACACAGACACGGTCGGCAATTCATATGTATACAACAACTTTCTTTGTTGCTTGGTTATCACTGATTAATGCCATATTACATTCGATGTATGAAATAATTAAATCTTATATTTTTTGATTAACAATTAAACATTTTTTTAAGGAAACCATCATTTTGTATTAATTTATGAATATAGTTATGTTTGTATATTGTTTTTTAATGTTCCCAATTAAAATTTTTGTTGAACTTGGACAAACTTAAGTTTTCATATATCCAATGAAGCGATTTTAACGAAAATACTTCATTATAACTATGAAATTCCATTAAGACGATGAAAATTTTCATTTAACCAATGAAAATTTTTTTATGAAAATGATTCATTAAATATTTGAAGTATTTCTCTTTCAGTGTAGGACTTTATTTAAGTAATCGAAAGCAATTAAAATGCAACTGCAAGACTTCATTGAGATTAAATATGGCGCTGAGAAATATGGCCCCAGGAAATACGGCCCCAAAAAATAAATGAAAATTGACCCCTAATTTGGGGCTATTTCTCATAATGCAATATGGCCCCATTTTTTTAATGAAAAATTACCCCAAAAAAATTAGAAGTAACTCTAAAAATAAAATGAAAAATGACCCTAAATTTGGGGTAACTCTTCATTATGAAAAATAACCTCAGAATTTATAATGAATTTTAACCCCAAAAAGAGCATAAAAAAAGTTATATTAAAAATGTTGGGTGGAGTTCATATGCCCGAAACTAAAAATCCCAAATTTGGAATCCCGATTTCAAAATCCGGAAAATAAAACAGTTTTGGTTTTAAAAATCGTACGATTGATAGCATGGTTGGGCTTTCGAACATGCGCAAGGATTTTTTTGGCTATGCTTTAACGAACACTGGCTTTGCTTACTAAAGCTTCGCGTTATAGACGGCCTTCGCCCGGGCGAAAGGATTTTATTCTCTATGGTATAACGAACACTGGCTTCGTTAACTAAAGCTTCCCTATACAGCCGGCCTTCGGCCGGGTGAAAGATTTTCTTGTTTTTGGTATAACGAACACTGGCTTTGCTTACTAAAGCTTCACTGCATAGCCGGCCTTCGGTCGGGCGCAAGGATTTTCTTTTCTATGGTATAACGAACACTGGCTTCGCTAACTAAAGCTTCTCTATACAGCCGGCCTTAGGCCGGGTAAAAGATTTTCTTCTCTTTGGTATAACGAACACTGGCTTTGCTAACTAAAGCTTCACTGCATAGCCGGCCTTCGGCCGGGCGCAAGGATTTTCTTTTCTATGGTATAACGAACTCTGGCTTCGCTCAGTAAGGCTTCTCTTAATAGCCGGCCATCGGCCGGGCTCAAGGATTTTTTCCTCTGTGTTATAAAAAATACCGGCTTCGCTAAAGAAAGCATCTCTGCATAACCGGCAAGGACTTTCTCTACTTTGGTATAAGAATTCGGGTTTTTTATACTATCCCTAAAAACTTTTACATAGAATTCTATAAAATTTTTGTAAAAATGTTTGGGGTGATTTTACATTCTTAAAATTTGCATTTTTTTATTAGTAGACGAAAAATAGTCCCAAAGTAAAAATTGTGATTTTATTTGGGGCCATTTTTCATTCCACTTAAAATGCAAAAACACCATAACGAAAAAAATTAAAAATAACCCCAAAAAAAAACCAAAAAATTGCGCCAAAATTGCGTGTTGTTGTGTCTCACGTAAAATTTTGGGGCCGTTTTTAATTTTCCTTTTGGGGCCATATTTCCTGAGGTCATTTTGCGCACCGCCATTAATGATTCTGTAAAAATTTCATATCGATATTTTAATTCTAGCGTTGAGCTTAAATATAGTTATTTACGAAAAGTAGTAGACTGGTCCTTATTTGCTGACTTAATTTATTTTTGAAATATTAAAAAAAATTGTATGCCGAAATCTTTTGGAGTCGGAGTCGCGAGTTTTTGTGGAAACCTCGACTCCGACTCCGGTACAAAAACCTCAACTCCGACTTTTCAACTTCGACTCCACAGCCCTGGATTGAACGACTTATTTTTAAGTTAATCTATTAACAAATCGACTGATAAAAAAGGACCCGAAGAAAGGAAATGTGCTTTTTTGGTTACAGAAGTATAGCAGAAGCTATTATGCTTTTGTATTGTCTTAAATCATAAATAATTTTAAATTTTGCCAAATAATTTACAATAATCCTTTCCACTCTTTTCTATAATTTAAAGATAAAATTATTATCACCTTAAAACATTATTTTTAATAACCTGGGGTTAAAAAAATCTCCAACTTTTTTTTTTTTTTTTTTTGACAAAAACATAAGATCATGAAAATGTATACGAATATTAAAAAATTTGTTGCTGGAAGCAAAACAAATTCATTTGTTTTCTATTTCTTTTTTCATATGTAGATATACATATTTATTATGCCCTTTAGTTAAAGACATTTTTATATTTTTCGCTACATTTTTAAGGATGTATTTCCGTTTCTTAAAAAATAATACACTGGAAAGAAATCAAACTTCCCCAAAAAATTTACTTGGTTTTTTACACAACTATTGTTGTATTTGTCATTGTCGTCTTCTGTTTGCCTTCTTTCATTTTGTATCCGGTATGTGACACTTTCACTCGTTATTGTAATTAATTTTCAAAACATCATCAACACACACTCTCAACCCCAACATGCCCCCTGCAACAGCTTTAAAGTTGAAAGTTATAAAAAAAAACACTTTGAACCTGGGTATGAGACTAGGCAAGAAAGTAAAGTTGCGGACAGACAAACTAAGCAGGAAAAACAAAACACCCTGAACGAATTATGAACGTGTGTATCAATTTCGAACGGTGTGAAATGTTGCCAACCTCTTTTTTCCTCCTTCTCAATGCTACTGCTGTTCATGCTGCTGCTGCTGCTGCTACTGTTGTCTATTGATAGAGATGATGAAGAGGATGGCAGGAGCTGCAGCATTAAAGGATGAGTTTGTTTTAATACACCCCGTTGTGAAGGTAATTCATCTGATGCGGTTATAAATTTCACTCATTTTTTTATTTGAAATAAAAGTATTAATAGATGGTTGAATGGATGGACGGATGGATGGAAGGTTGGCGGCAGAAAAGAAAAATCATCATTTGCAGTGCAAAGAATATCGTCTGTAGTATATTGTTGTGCGTTGTGGCCAAAGGAGGTGTGTCAGCCCGGGGTTGTATCTGTGCGTGCGTGTGCGTGTGTTTTTGCAAAACTCAAGTAAACAAAAACAAATAAAGCCAATGTAGTACGCGTCAACGCTTCAATTATTAATCCCTGCGTACAAACGTTTCAATTTTTTATAAATTAAACATTTGGGTGGGGATGGCCAGTGGCTCCTCTTGTGTTATGTGTTGTATCCTTTCGTACAATATGTCCTTGTTCGGCACGTGCTTCCTGTCTATTCCTGTTCTCTTTGCTGAAACATATAAAATAATGTGTTGCTCATTAAAGGTTTCTACATTGTTGCTGTTTTTTTTTTTTTGTTCTTTCTTTACAGCTTTTGCGAATCCTTTAATGTCACGGGAAACATAAAATTCATTGATTTTCTTTAGTTGGCACTTACACACATGCACCACCAATCAATGATTGTATCTGTGAGTGTTGTTGAGGTGGCTGTAAGACATTTAAGCGTCACTAATTGAAAAGTGTGTAGTACGTTTGTTTTTCCTAATGTATAAAATATTTACGACTTTTTCATTTGAATTTCTGGGGGCTTTTAGTCAACAGAAATTGTCAAACATTAATTTCTATTGCGTGTCGAATTTTTATGTTTTTTTTTTGTAGTTTCAAGGGTTTTAGTAAAAAATAGATGCATAGTTTTATTGATTGGTTTATAATACAAAGAAAAAAGTTTTTACATAAATTGTACCAAGGTACATAAACACAAGGTTACAGCACTAGGATACTAGCTGCCCCTTTTTTTGTGTACCAGTTATATGGATTTGACATATAAAAGACATGGATTTGACATATAGAAGACATATAAAACTACATACAAAGAAAGGGCCAGCCCGCAAAGGCTTCTCTGGTGCATACACCTTCAAAAAACACGAATTTTGTTTTGTTTGTTATTGACTTTTATCACAGAAAAAATTATTAGTAGTTTTTTATCAATTAAAAAATTATTTTAAAAATATTTAGATTTAATTAGGCCCGTTTTCACAACTTACCGATAGCTAAAGGTAGGCCGTATAAAAACGCTTCCACTATTGCAACTTTGCTTTAACCTACCAGGTAGGATAAACCTTAATTAACTTTATCGCTTACTTTAGGTTAAAGTAAAGTTTTAATAATGGAACACTTTTTATCAGGCCATTTAAAGTCTACTTTTAGCTATCATTAAGTTGTGAAAACGGGCCTTAATGTGATAATTGAATCCATTTTTTTCTAATTCTTGACTAAAAGTACGAGACAACGAAAGTAAGGAAGACACGTTAAATCAATTAAAATGGATAATCATTCAGAAAAGCAAATTTCGATCTAACAAAAGTTTAAATACAATTTGGTTTAAGGATTGATGTTTGACTATTGACGTCAGCGGTCGTCGATGGCTGCGAGTGTGAGACGGCAAATCCATCTGAAGAGATCGAGTGGTTGCGATCCAAACATGTCAAGGTAAACTGCCGGCCAGGGTTTGAGCCCCGCCCACGATCAAGAATGAAAGATTATCAATAATAATTTTAATTAATTTTCATGTTGTAAAAATCCTTTCTTCATGAAAATAATTTAATGAAAATTAAATTTGATGAACTTAAGCCTGGTTAAAAATATTGAAAATTTGAATTGAAAACCATAAATAGTTCAACAAAATAACCACAGTACTAATTATTGTTTTTTGATAATTTTTTTAATTTAAATTCAAAATATCATTTATTGAAAAAAAATATATTCCAACTATTAAATTTTTACAATTTTTAATAATCAATATAATCTTTTTGGTAACACAGAAAAAATTATTGCCGAATTATTTTCAAACAAACGCTTGTTTGAAAATTTTTTTAATTTCTACAAATTTTTTTACTGATTCAATTATAATGTTTGGTTGATTTTTATTTAACCAACAAAAATGTTGACAACCATTCAAAAATATAATACACGCGTTATTAGTTTCAAGTTTTCATAATTTTGTATGAAATATTTAACGCTTTTTAATGTTGTCGTCTTTTTGCATTTTTTTATACCCTCCACCACAATTAGTTGTGAAGAGGGTATATTCAGTTTGTCATTCCGTGTGAAACTTTTTTACTATTCATCTCAGACCCTATAAAGTATATATATTCTGGGTCCTTGAGTAATTTTAAGTCGATTTAGCCATGTCCGTCTGTCTGTCCGTCTGTCCGTCTGTCCGTCTGTTGAAAACACGCTCACTTTCGAAAAACTCAAAAGAAATCAACAAACTTGGTGTCAAATTGCTTGTAGTTATCCTAAGCAGTTTGGGATTGAAATTCAGCAAAATCGGTTCAATAGGATCTGAGCTATGAATCAAAATGTGGAACCACCACCTAAAAAAAATTGATAATTTTGTTACAAAAACTAACATAAATGGTGGAAAAATGCACAGAATGATATAAGATTTCGCAACAATTCGTTTTATTTAACTGGAAATCACGCTGTGAAATTTCGTGAAGATCCGTCAATAATTTACCCTAGGCCCCATATAAGCCCTACTCCCGGAAAACAGTATATGAAGCCTAAAACCCTAACTAACAATGCTATCATTACAAATTTTGGCAAGTCACAGTTACATAGGACTAGAAATTAAACTGTTAAGTTTCGTGAAGATCGGTCCATAATTTACCATAGGCCCCATATAAAACCTACTTCCGGAAAATAACTTAGTACGCCTAAAAACGTAAAAAATAATGCTATCATAACAAAATTTGGTACATCGAAGTTTTATAGAACTAAAAATAAATCTTTGAAATTTCGTGAAGATCGGTTCATAATTTACCATAGGCCCCATATAAACTTTACTCCCGGAAAACAACTTAGTACGCCTAAAAACGTAAAAAATAATGCTATCATAACAAAATTTGGTACATCAAAGTTTTATTGGACAAGAAATAAAATTGTATTATTTCGTGAAGATCGGTCCATAACTTACCCTGGGCCCCATATAAACCTTACTCCCGGAAAACAGTTTAGTACGCCTAAATCCGTAAAAAATAATGCTATCATAACAAAATTTGGTACATCAAAGTTTTATAGGACAAGAAATAAAACTGTGTAATTTCGTGAAGATCGGTCCATAATTTACCCTGGGCCCCATATAAACCCTACTCCCGGAAAACAGTTTAGTACGCCTAAAACCGTAAAAAATAACGCTAGCGTAACAAACTTTGGTACGTCACAGTTTTATAGGACTGTAAATGATACTGTGAAATTTCGTGAAGATCGGTACATAATTTACCCTAGGCCCCATAGAAACCCTACTCCCGGAAAACAGTTCAGTACACCTAAAACCATAATTAATAATGCTATCATAACAGAAATTGGTACGTCACAGTTTTAAAGGACTAGAAATGACGCTGTGAAATTTCGTGATGGTCGGTCCATAATTTACCCTAGGCCCCATATAAACCCTTCTACCGGAAAACAGTTTGGTTGCCTTAAACCATAATTAATAACAAATCGTCACAGTTTAAGATAATAATAACATCATACAGATATTACTCCTTAAACATTCGAACTGTCGGTGGAGGGTATCAAAGATTCGGCACAGCCGAATATAGCACTCTAACTTGTTATTTGATCTTAAGCAACACTTCCTAATGTGAAATATAAGAACTACAACAAAAAACACATACAGTCTATTTTTGGACACTTTAAAAAAGTACAACAGTAAGAAAGATGTAGAGGTTTGAAGTAAAAAAAAAAAACAAAAAAATAGCAGGTAAAAACACGTTTCACTCTTTTTAAACAACAGAAACAACAACAACATTATAAGAAACAAAATAAATTTTTGGTTGGTTTCAAAGTTGGTTAAAAAAAAACCAAAATCCCGTATTCAATTTTTTCAAACTGTTTGCTTAAATACATCAAATACAAAAATATAATGATGACGAAAAACATATCGAGTCGGTCTGTCGCCGTTTTTGGGTTACATTTCCTCTTCATTAGCAAAGGAAAGGATACAGCAACAGTGAGTGATGACGAAAAACATTGTGTGTATAAAAAAAGACTTCGTTCAAAAATTATTCCAACATAAGAATGTGTCTCAAAGCCAGCCGGCCGCTCTGCTCTCTCTGCCATCATCTTCTAATACAGTGCCAGCTTGTGTGCGCATCATTGCTTGTGCAAAAACCTTTTTTTTTTTTGATTTTGAAATTTAGTATATGAATTTCAGTAAACTTTTTGTTTGATTCAGTTAAATTATTTGTTTGAAAAAATCAGTGTTTTTTTTCAATAAACAAAATGCAAATAAATTGTTTGAATATGCGGATTTGTTTATAGGACCGATTTCAGACAAAAAATTGTTTGATTCTACAAATTTTTTGTTTGAATTGGAAAAATAATTTTTTCTGTGTAATAGGTGCAAAATCAACAAATGTGTTGCTTGATTTTATGAATTTGATATAAATTTGGTGATTAGAGACAATTTTTAATTTTTTCTGTGATTATGAATATTTAAAATTAATAAAAAAAAAAAAAAAAAAATTCATATCCATCAAACTTATACAAAATCTATTTATTTAAATCTAGATTTATTTTTTAAATATTGACATACACTTTTGAAGAACATCGTTTAAAATACGCTTTATTCTCATGTAGAACGCTAAATGTTATTATATTGCAAATTCAAAGCTTTCAAGAAACACAGATAGAAATTTTTAATAAAAAGAACCGTTTGTTTGTTCAACCATATTTTAGGCTGCCGGATTACAGCAGTGTCTTGCAGGCGGAATTCTCCGCCATTAAACATTATAAACAACCGAAACATTATAGGACATCGCTGACACTTTGGGTGCCTTGGAAACCGAACTGCATGTAGTCTGGCCAAACAAGTCGGAGGACATGTTCGTTAATCGGCATTTCGATGGCTCGCTGTAAGACTCTCAATAAACATGAATGAATGAATGAAGCGAGAAAAAACTGTGTCTGTAACTCATGTCGAAAAATATCCAAAGAGATTACGTCGTTACGTTATAAATATCATAACCTTGCACCCGAAGCCGTTGTGACGTTGAGAATGTCAGTTACACATATCGTTGACGGTAACAAAAATTTACTAAAATTTCCAACGACGGCGGTGAATATACAAGCGTCGGCTATACCAAATAATGTAAAGTGCAACTTTAATGTTCGTTGTTTGCAAACGATCTTTGAAAACATTCGTATATTTTAAAAAAATGTTAAAAGCAAAATAATTTAACAATGAAAAAATGTGCCAAGAACAAAATGTTATTATTATTATTCTTTGAATTTTGCATTTTTAATTGTTTTTTGGAGTTAAAATTTTTTCGCCCCATTTTTATTCGTAGTTTGTTTAGTACTCGCCAAAAAAAAGTTACACACACATTTAGTGAGAAAAACAGCTGTTGGTTTCAATATATGGCATTTTTGTTTCATTTCAATCGAAAAGTTTCTCGAAGCGAGAGTTGTAGAACATGGGCACAGAGTCCTGTGTTACCTGTTACCTGGCTTTGGCGAGGGGAAAACCAGAGTCCTACTTTGGTTTGATAGGGACCCGATTGGAATAGTGACATCGGCCATTACGGGTCACTGGGTAGTAGGTTATATAATGACTGCTGCAGATGTTGATGATGAGGATGAGGAAACGGGTCTTATATTATTCTGCCAATGCCAATGAGGCATTTCGGGAGTTCAACCAGTATTGCAATGCTTGGATGCTTTATCTAAAGCGGGACTGTGGTCGTTCCGTTTTCTCTCAGCGAATCGAAATGGTTCGAGGCTTCAGTCATGTCTGGAGAATAATCTGATGAATACTGGCTGACTCTGGTCACTGGCTCAGGGTAGTAAAATGGGGCCGCTAAAAGGACCTAACTGAGCCATCCTCGTGTCAACTGCCCATTGATCCTAACGATATTTTAAGAGTAATATGTTGTTTTTAATATAGTTAGTTTAAGCCATAACATAACCAGAGGCAACCATAACATAATTGTGGATTTCTAATGAACCATTTCACATCGACTCCATAATATAAGGCCTTCAGGAAAGGAATTTTGCTAAACACGAAATAGTCTACAAGATGTGATCATAAAGAATTTCTATTGTTTTTGATAAATTATGTATTGAGGTATAGAATATTTAATGTGCCACATCTGGATACTTCTCGATTTCGGATTTTAGCCACTCAAATCGGGTTGCCGTTTCTGCCTCTTGTTTTGCCCTGAGAAAAATTTTAGAAGCATTTAATACTAGGGCGTTGAATCGACTGTTCGATTTATCGAACAATTTTAGACGATTAATTGTTCGAATATTTTAAAATTGCTAATTTCGATTAAAGGATTAATCGAAGAATTTATACCGATTAATCGAATAATAATAATATATAGTATTTCTGTTATATGTATAATTTCTTTTAAGTTTTAAGTCGAATAAACCAACAAAATGTATCTGTCCGTTGGAATTAAAAAAAAAAAACATTAATGTTTAGTGAGTAATTTAGGCCCTAATTATATATAACGCACCGCAACGCCAAAGAATTACATTGAAAACAAAAACAAAGCCATAAATATTTGGTAATTTTGTTGTTACTTTCTACAGGACTTCATGTAGCGTTTTAAAATTTGCAACGCTACAAGTTATGAGGCGTTTGAAATTTTATAAGTTGTTTTTTCGCAATTCCATAGATATACTGAAAAAAGCACAACAAAAAAAGTTCGAAAATACCCGCATTTAATTTAACATAAAAGCCGCGCATCACTGTTTTACAAATGTCTCGTAAAAAAGGTAGAAATTCTGTTTTATACAGAATGAAACGTTACAACTACGGTTCATTAAATTTCGGTAAGCTTTTGCATTGCTTTTTATATAACCAAAAGCGAACAGCTGATTGAAACAGTACAGAAACGGTACAGCAACGTTCTTATATTTTTGTTAGATTTTTTCAACACAATTTATTAATTCATGTCACAAAATATTTTACGAAGGATATATCTAATAATGCCTAATGTAACAGGTGTTAAAAAATGTATTAAAGTTAATGTTCTTCAACAACTTCACGGACTTAACACTTACACTGTGATTAAAACATAGTACTTGAAGAAGATGCTCCGCCAACAAAATCAAAAGGGGGCTAAAATTGGTCCAATGAATAAATATTTTAAGAAAGATGCTTTGATCGATTCTCTAGAGGAAATTATTTGAAGAAGCTAAGCGGATAGTATGGAATGTCCGCGAAAAGTTTAAAAAATCCAAAATTATATTGACTCTTTTAAAATGTAAGTGCCCGAAAGTGAAGCAACAATTTGGAGTACTAATTCAAGTACTAATATTTTCTAAAATTTCTGAAAAAAAATCTCGTAATTTATAAAATTTTTGGATTTAGAATATAATAATTCTAAAATTATTCGATTAATCGAATAAGTTAAAAGTACCAAATATCGATTTATCGTTTAATCGAACAAAAATAAAACCCGATCATTTGAAGATCCTATTAAGTACTAAATGTTTATTTTATTACAAATGTATGTGTGTATTAACTAACAACGGTTTTTTAAACAAATCTTATTAAATATTTATGTTTGTTATACCCTTCACCGAAATTATAGCTAATAAGTTTGTCATTATTATTCTTAGCAATTACAGTCCTTTATGGACCAATACTTCGGCGACTATCGTTCTCCACTTATCTCTGTCAATGGCCTTTTGTTTATAGTTTTCAACTTTGATTACTTGTAAATCTTCTTCAACATCATCATTCCACCTTTTTCTTGGCCGTCCTTTTTTCTAAAACCTTCTGGGTGTTGTTCAAAAACTTTCTTCACTGTCATGCAGTCGTTCATTCGTAAAACATGTCTAAGCCAGCGTATTCGCTGTGCTTTTATAAAACGTATAATATTTTGATTTTCATTAAGTATCTCTAACTCATCATTGTACCGGGATCTGTAGAATCCTTCTTCAATTTCAATTGGGCCAAAGATTTTACGTAGAATTTTTCTTTCAAAACAAAGTAGTTGATGTATGTCTGATGTTTTAAGTGTCCAAATTTCACTCCCATACGATAGGACTGGTCTTATAAGTGTTCTATATAGATTAAGTTTCAGCTTCTGAGATAACAAGGAGGATCTAAAGAGTTTTAGATGAAGAAACCAGGTTCTATTCGCAGATTGGATGCGATCTTGTATTGCTACAGGGGTGTCCCCATGTGAACTTAGATTGATTCCAAGATATTTAAATTCTTTAACAGATTCGTACACATTATTAGATATAACAAGGTCTGGTGAGTCTTGCTGTATGTGTGAACGGAGCATATATTTTGTTTTTGTTCTGTTAATCATCAGTCCTGTAGTCTGCGCTGCTTCTTCCAATTGTTTAAAAGTATCTTTCAGTATGTTTCTACTTCTGGCAATTATCAAAATATCATCTGCGTAAGCGCAAATTTGAGTAGATTTATTGTAAATGGTGCCTTTTTGATCTATTTCTTCTACTACTGAATGTAATACTAGATTGAAGACGAGAGAGGACAACGCATCTCCCTGTTTTACTCCGGAAACAACGTCGAATGTGTTTGAGAATTCGCCTTGTATTATTACCCTGGCGTTTGTATTTGTTAATTTAGTAATATTTACTAAATTTACAAGTTTGCGCGGTATTCCCATTTCCAAAAGACGTAGTGAAATTACGGTTCTATCTAAGCTATCAAATGCTTGTTTAAAATCTACAAATAGGCAATGTATATCGATCATGTATTCATAGCATTTTTCAAAAATCTGAGTTATGACAAACCCTTGATCTGTTGTAGATCTGTTTTTTCTGAAGCCACATTGGTAATCGCCTAATATATTTTCTGCATAATCATTTAGACGTTCATAAAGCATATTGGTGAAAATTTTATATCCACAGTTAAGAAGTGAAATACCACGATAATTGTTGCAGTTTGTCTTATATCCTTTTTTGTGGATAGGCACGATTATGCTTGTCAGCCATTCGGTCGGGAGAGTTTCATTATGCCAGATATCTAGGAGGATTTGATGTATGTAGTTATGACATTTATCTCCAGCGTATTTTAATAATTCGGCAACTATGCCATCTTCACCGCTGCATTTATAATTCTTCAATTTGTTTAATGCTATTTTTGTGTCTTCTAACGTTGGTTCTCCAACATCTATTTCATTTATATTCGGCAATGACTCCTCGTGGTTAATATTAGGTTTATTTAAAAGTTCATTGAAATATTCTCTCCATCGGTTTACAATTTCATTTTTATCACTTATTGGTGTTCCGTTTTTGTCTTTACAAATATTCGTTCTTGGTTGAAAATTCTTGGTTTGTCGCTTTATATTTAGATACATATTCCTAGACGCCTTCTCACCATAGTTGTTTTCTATCTCTTTAACTTTCTGTTTCATACATGCTTTTTTTATTTTTTATTAGCTTCTTAGCTGCTTTTCTCTTTTCATTATAATTTAGCTCATTTTCACGAGTATTATTTGCCAACCATTGCCTTCTTGCTTAATTTTTCTCATCATTTGCTTTTCTGCAGGATTCGTCGAACCATTCATTGATGATTTTGTTTTTTGTGCCTATGGTATTTGTGGCGACGTCGTTAATGCATTCTTTTAAATTGCTCCATCGTTGGGATAGTTCACCTTCTTCACTTAGGTTATTGATTTTAAGGGCGAGGGTATCTTGGTATCTTTTGCGTGTATTCTCATCGGATACAATGGCTTCGGTGTTCCAGTTTTTCTTTATATGTCGATTTTTGCTGTTTATTGTGGATATTCTCTGACGTAGTTTTGCTAAGACTAGAAAATGATCTGAATCACAGTTAGCGCCTTTGTACGTTCGGGTATCGGTAACTGTGGTTGCGTGTCTTTTATCAATTAAAATATGATCGATTTGATTGCATACATTTCTACCTGGCATTTTCCATGATTGTTTGTGAATTTTCTTATGTTTGAAAGACTGTACTGCTTATCCATAATCCATTGGCAGACGCAAAATTATATAGTCTCAGTCCGTTGTCATTTGTGTTGGTGTGTAGTGAAAATCTTCCAGCTATATTTCCGACTATAGATTCTTCTTTGCATATTTGGGCGTTGAAATCGCCAATTACATTAATTATATATAATTATAATTAATTATTTGTCATTCCGGTTGTAATTTCTACAATATTGACCTAGTATATGTGACGCGAAAAATAGAAAGGGACCTAAGGGTTTTGCCATTTTAAAGATTTAAATACGTGTATCTCTGGTGTACCATCACTGAGTGTTGGTATTGGTCTCATTAAAAAGCGACACATCTATGCGCTGTCACATATATATTTTAGGTCCTTTTGAGATGTGAAGTTGACTTAACGATGTCCGTCCGTCTGTTGGAATGTATTTTCCGAAGACACCAGATACGATGGGGACGTTGTTGGTACATATTTATTCCACATATGCTCCTTTTTTTCTTTTTTGGATACATGCATCCAAAAACATGTTTAAATATGGTCACATCAAAAAAAATAATTTTTAAAAGAATTCGGCAAGGGCTAAAGTGTCCAAATAAGGTGCAAGCAAGCATCTTGGTTAAAAATTAACAACATTCGCCCAAATATATGCTGGTGTGAAGAAGAGGGCGTGGCACAAAATAGATTTTTGTTACATCTAAAGAATGGTGCTTATATAACTTTATATAAAGTAAAAAAAAAAAACCAGAACAACAAGGAAGGCAGCCATCTCTTTTTGCGAATATTTCAGCCACTTGGCGAGTGATTTGGCTGAATTTCAATGAAAATCACTACCGGACTATATGCGACATGGATACACGGACACAAGGATGGCGTCAAACCGATTTCGCTACTCATAAGGAGCCAGAATATACATATGTACTTTATATGGTTTAAAGCCTAGAGTGCTCGGAGTGAGAAAATCCACATGCGCATGTATTTCTAACGTAATTTTGACGTCATCACACAACATACAAAGGCTATTGTGATCCATGTGACGTCACAACTACGTCAGAACATCATGCTTATGTGGCTTTTCACATTCTGTGTACTATAGACTTAAGGACGGTGAAGGGTATGAACAGCCCTGCGGGAAATTTGTGTCAATTGGCCCAACAGACTGGTCTTAGGATTTGTGAAAATACAACAATTGCAAAAAGAAAGAACTCATGACCAGTCAAAGGAGAACTAATCATTTAACTGGTATATGAAGAACAAAAAGGTTAAAAAGAAATGAATTACAGTACAGCCTTTTTTGGGAATTTGGTTCTTGAATTAAATACTAGGATTTGTTTTATTGAAATAATACTTCATTGTATTAAAATACTATATTAGTAACTGACACTTAACACGTTCATTAAGAATAGATGTGTGACTGGTCCATTGGTGTCAATTGACCACCTCCAATGACAACCCCATGTAAAAGTGATAGGTCTTATTCATATAAAGTGTTGGAACTAGAACCGGTCCCTACCACCAAAGACCTATCACGGGACTACTTTGGTGTCAGTTCGCTTCCCTCTAGGGAGGGATCTGAAATTGGTCATTTATCAACCGATTTCTCACACACTCAGGAACGATATCTATTTTTTTTAGCAGCTGTGTAGACGAACACAACCCTTAATACCGTTCATAACTATTTTCATTTTTTTGGTCCTGATGACTTACATGATGTGCATCTAGCCGTGTGTCTGCTGAAATGGGTATTCCTAAGGTCCCAGATAGAATAAAGTCAGGAATTTATTGCTATTGAAATTCGGCCATATCGGACAACAAATGCATGAGATATGAAAAAAACCAGGATTGCATCTGGCATTTACCCATAAAACTTCAACGTTTAATGTCTTCTTTATTGTTCAAATTTTATTTAAATAATGGACACCACCTTACACAGCTAAAATTTTCATATAAAATATTATATCGTTAACAACACTAGAACGCATTATCGAAAGCAAATTACGATTGCAGTATTCAATACTTGCACAGGACAAAGAATTCTCAACAATTAATGTAAAATCAAAGTGCTTTTAAAAGAGCTGGTAAAAAAATTTAAATTTACAAACAATTTATTTAAATGAAGGAGAAAAACAAAGCAAATGTAAACCTTTTCGTCCCCATAAACTTTCAAAAAGCAGCAAATAGTTTATGTGCATGAAAACAAATGTCCTTGTGCTAATAAAACAGACGGGCATACAAATTCAATGCGAAAGTAACGAGCGATGCAGTAGGAGAGGAGAAGTTCCAATCAAAGGTAATAAAAAAACGCATCGTTAAGATAAACCGTTTGGTTGCTAAAGTTAAAAAACATGTTTATGTAAATTTTTATATTGAAATTCAAAAATTTATGCGTTCTCAACGCAAAAAGCACACACACATACCAAAAAAAAAAATTAAAAGAAATAAAATACTCACACAAAAAAATACCGAAAATGGTAGGTGCAGATGAAATGCCAATATTACTGACCAAAAGTTTGGAACATATGCAGCACTTTGAATGCAAACGCAAGTGTTTCACTGGAACTTAACAGAGAATTCAGACGAGCAGGCTGGTGAACAGATCTCTTTTAAATGCATTTATGTGGTGGCATTTGGCGCATGTTGCATTGTGTGTAAAACCAAATGATTTTCTGTTTTCGAAAAAAACAAATATGAATAAAAAATTAAACTGCAGTTTAGTTTTTTTGTCAAACAAATTCAAAAAAAAAACAGTCAAGGCACTTTTGGCGGTTTTTAACAAAATGTCGTTTAATGTGGTCGGTCGCCGGTCATCTTGTTTGTCGGAGACAAACGAAGGGACAATTTAATGGACACAACACAACTTCTTTGCATATAAAAAAATAAAATTTAGTCACTCCGATAGTTGGAGTTAAAACAGTATTTTTGTAATCACGCGATATGCAATTTGCGTTAAATGTGATCAATCGATCGTTTTAACGATCTCTCTTTAAAAAAAACTGAATTATTAGCAAAAATACACAACATCACAATGCTACAGGCCTTTAAGACCATTAAAAAATTCACCATTCCTACACCTATACACACATGGAAATTGTAACCGAAGATGCAACATGCTGCAAGTGTATAATCGATAGTTATCTGTAGTCCAATATGTACAAATATAACAACAACAAATGTTGTAACAAAAATTAAAACAAAAAAAAAAAAACAGCCAAATAAAAAATCAGCAACAGAAATGTATGTGATGATATTATCGATGCAATCATGTCGTACCATATTGTTGTCAAACTAATGGATTTTTGTTAATGACAACAAATGTCAAGAGATGTTAAACTACATTAAACACAAGAGTAAAAATGTAAATGATATAAAGTAAATACATTTGCACGCATGTGTATACAAATACATCTATTTTACATTTGTATAAAACAGCAAATGGTTTAAGAAATTTAAATGCAAGTAAAGCATCATGATACAATTCTTTCGGTACAAAAAAAAAAGGAAAAAATATCTCGGTTTTTTACAAATGTAATCACGTAAATACGTAAATGCGTTTCTATGTAAACGAAAATGAAAAATAAAGAAATTAAAAACACTCGTTTCTTTTATTGGACATTTTTAAGTTGTACTTGCAATGATGAGTGGGTGAATTGGAAAGCTACTAAACATCAATATTATGGAAAAAGTAATTGCCTCTTAACCCCTAGTATACACAAAATTAGATTTCGGGTTCGGTCTAAAAAATGCGTTATATACGAGATTGCCAATTAAAAAAACCGATCATTTCCAAAAACAACTGTTTTTATGGGAAAAACTGCTCCTTAAAAAAATTAAGAACATTGGCTGTTGACACTTGTTTTGACAAAATTTTTTTTTAAATCGGAAACGGTTCTGAGCCATCGCAACATTTTGTACTTAATATGCATTTTTGTACCCACACCACAATAGTGGAGAGGGCATTATGCATTTATGCTGAGGTTTGTAACAACTTCAAATATTGATCATGGAAATTTAAGTATACCGATCGACTCAGAATCACTTTCTGACTCGATCTAACGATGTCCGTCCTTCTGACTGTATAAGACTTTGCGCAAACTACAGGGCGGATTTGGTGAAATTTGGTACATCGGTTCTAAGTGGCATAAAAACGAAGCCTATAGAAAATGGGGCGAATCTTCTATGTCATGACCAGGACAGATCCAAAACTAATCATAGCACTATGTTTCCAAATCGATTTTTTTTTTTGGCATAAATTAAAATAATCATGTCAGAGCTTTTAATTGCTGCACATTTAATGGCCTTGGCATATACATCAGTTAAAAAAATGTTCAATTGCACCACGCCCACACCCTACGCCCACTATAAGGGAAGGTATCCCCACTGAAACTAATGATTTCTTTGAAATATGCACGGATGATATAGAAAATGAAATAAGATCAACCTGCTCAAGCTTATCGGATCCTGTCCAGTTTTAAGCGGTTAAACTAAAGTTGATGCGTTCTGTTCAGTAAATTTACATTAACGTATACATTTTTGATTTTTTTTCAATGGTCAGATTTTTATTGATAATTAATACATCATCTTTGCGCCCGTTTGTTTTCCAAACCGAAAGCATTTCGGTAAGGTTAATCAAAATTTGTGTTTAAATAAAATGACAAGTGTAGGAGTTTGCTGAAAAATGCTGGCGAGATATAAATATACAATTAAAATACGCACTTCGACGAACACTTCCACATTTAAACTTCAATGCAAGTACGTGCACAAACACAACTTTTGGTCCACGGAACTTAAAGGTTATGTTGAAACTACAAAACTACACTATCACAGTATCAACAATTGCGACAAGGACTCCATAAAAATAAAATTATCTTGGGCGAAAATGTTTATAATATGTTTATAACATTATTATACCCTTCACCACAGGGTTTGTCATTCCGTTTGTAATTTCTACAATATTGATCTTAGACCATATAAAGTATATATATTATGGGTCCTTATGAGGAGAGAAGTTGATTAAACGATATCCGTCCATCCGTCCGTCCGTCCGTCTGTCCATCTTACGTTTGATAGGTGTTTTCCGGAGACTCCAGAAATAATAGCGGCTACGTTGTTTTACATTTATGTCACATATAGTCCACCATTTCTTCCTATTGAAATTCAGCCAGATCGGTCTAAAAATGGCTGAGATATGACCAAAAAACCACGACTGCCTCTAATTATTGCAAAAAATCCCTTGTGGTTGTTGTATTTTTATTACTTTTTTCTGTATATCGGGAGAACGGCAAGAGCCAAAGCTTTTAAATTAGGTACAAACATTTAGGTTATAAATACACACCATCCTACAAAATGTGGGCAGGATTGGAGAAGTAGGCGTGGTACCTCTCATACAAAAAGTAATAAAAATTGTATAAAAACCTGAAATTTTTGCCTGTAATATGAACTATGGTTACGCCTTATATATCAGAAGATCGGAATAGAAAATTTAAAAGAAAATATTTTCTGAAAAACTCGGTAAAATCGGTTTAGATACGAAAAAGTTATGACCAAAATATAAATTTTTTTTGAAAAATACCCATTTTCAGGAACCATAGATCTTCCCGAGTCCAAGTTTTAAAGACAAAATAACTGGCAAATTTCTTCTTTAACACGTCGGTATATAAATCTGTCCAATCGGTTAAGAAATAGCAGAGTTATGACCAAAATACTGAAATCCCGAAATTACTCTTTTTTTATAATTAAGTTTGTTTTTTATACCCTTCACCGAAGGTCCTACACCCTATAAAATATATATATTCTGGGTTCTTATGCAAAGCGAAGTTCATATCCGGATGTCGTCTCTTCTTCCAATCCCCTCACCCCCTTTCGTATTTGTTTTCATATACTAGCATAATGCCCTTATATGATTTTCGTTATAACCCTTCTTTATTATTTCATATATTTAACCAAATAATTTTAACAAATAGAAACTAAAAACGATTTAAAAAAAATATTAACCAGTTTTCGCTTTTTAAATTTCATTTATAATGAAGTTTGTATATGTATATGTATATGTAAACGTTATTCAGTTGCTCTCTATTCTACTCGCACAATGGTGAAGGGTATATAAGATTCGGCACAGCCGAATATAGCACTCTTACTTGTTTTTTTTAAGGTTTGCTAGTGATACAATTTTAAAACTGCTTAAACACTTAATCCTAGTACTCTGTTCAAATTTGTGAAAAATGTTTAGCAACATTGATTATTTCAGACGATAATTTTTAAATGTATCAATGTTGCCTATCTTGCGATATTGCACAATTTGACATTGTTTTGCGTATGTCAACAAACCCCACATGTATTTTGCTTATCCGATCAAAGACAATTGCCACTATTCGTGAATATCATTATCGTTGGCATCTGAAAGAGAAGAATACATCAAAAAACACAAATGTACCTTTATCTCGCAAATGTGACGTGCTATGCATCATAAAAATAGATACTGTTACAACTAAGACTTAGAGTGTTTAAAATTCTTATTCGCTTTAGGGTTTTATTTGTATAATATTTTTAGCTTTTCTAAAATCTTTGGAAAAGGTTTCCTGATGATCTGGCCTAAGCAACCAGTGAAATGCGCATAGAAGCTAGCTTTCCCTCAACAATAAATTTCAGTGTATTTATCAAATATGAAAAAATTGGGAATTGAGCACCTCATACAAAAATCTTGATAATAAATTTTGTATTCCCAAAAAAAAATTTTTAATATTACATTTCCTGTTTCTTTTCCGGCAACCCAACGGGAAAAAGAAGGAGGACATATCCTTCTAGAAGGGTTTTGTACTCCTTCTTTTGGATGCCCAAGGCCTGCTCGCTGCATTCCATACTCATTTTTTTACACACGTTGCGGTGTAGGCAGTGTTGCCACTTTGTGTGTAATTACCCGAATTTGGTATAATTTTTACGGTCGTGGGTAGAGCGTGGGTAATTTCTCTTAGGTGTAATTAAGGTGTAATTTGAAATTTTTACTTCAGATGCCCAAATAAAATCAAGATTCAATTTCAGTCATGACATTTATTTCTTTTTAAATATTGTTGCTAAGAAATACACAGCCTTCTAAACCAAAGTCTCGGTTTCTTTTTAAGAAACGACTTCAATCATTAAACATACATATATTTTCAAATGTTTGGTAATGAATGTCGCAAGATGGACCCTAAGATTTGGATGATGATGCCATCATAGTGATTTAGAACCTGAAGTTTATTGAAAAAAGTTATTCAAACTAAAAACTTGCCTGGGGGAAGATATGTTTCCAATATTGCAACATATAATTAATTTTATTTCTACCTTGCTAGTTTTTAATGCTTTAGCTTAAATAATATTTAACGTCCTTTAGAGTTGTAAAACTGAATTACGAAAGGGACAGTTGTATAAAACTCTGCAGGCATTTTGCTTACTAAAAACCGCTGGTTTATCAGTATTAACCACTGACTTCACAGCCCTACGGAAAACAGTCAATAAGTGTCACATCGCACGGCCTTGAAGTCTTATTGCCAGTTTATTTTCTCTAAATCAACTCAACGCCTTCATTTGTGAAAAACAGTTGAACTCACCCTTAAGTTGCGAAAATCGATTGCCGGTTTTCAAAGTATATTTGGATAATTTGGTGGCGTTGTTCAAGCATGAATCTATTCATGATGGTATGCCGGATCAAAAAGTGAAAACAGTATGACAGTTCGTTTAACAGCTTACCCTTCGTAAGCTCTATGGGGCTAAAAAGCATCCATTATAAGGCAATGAAAATGAACATTTTAAACCTTCCCAAGATATATCAACCAAATGTGGAAGTCAAACTCATTATTTTAGCAGTTTTATTTTATGTTTTATTAATTTTTTTAAAGTTTTTAATGTTATTTTTTGTTAATTTAAATAAAATTAACAGTTTGACTAATATTGATCTTCTTTTAATGAGTTTGTTGTGTTTTTGCTTCTTTGTAAATGTTTTTTTATTTAATAAAACTTCAATATTATATCAGGTGTAATATAATTTAAATCGGGTAATTTGGCTTCATCTCAAGTGTAATTTTGAATTTTGCTGGTGGTAACACTGGGTGGAGGCGTTCCGCTCTCGCTTCGTTCGCAGTTACATAAGAATGGTAGGTAACTGGATCAAAAACAAATAATTATTTTGCTTTTGCTTTGGCAAAAAAAAAATAAAACAAAAAAGGAGTTTACTCCTTCTCTTCTCTCTTCTCTCTTCTCTCTTCTCTCTTCTCTCTTCTCTCTTCTCTCTTCTCTCTTCTCTCTTCTCTCTTCTCTCTTCTCTCTTCTCTCTTCTCTCTTCTCTCTTCTCTCTTCTCTCTTCTTATAGGAGGGAATGTGAAATATGTATCTTATCTTTTATACAAAAAAGCCGAGAACTTTTATGAGGCATTCTTAAGTTGTTAGATAAAGATGGTAATTAAATCAAACTAAGTTTTTAAATATGGTCTGAAATAAGAATTTATTTTGAGTTTTCCCGCTGGAAATAAGTACCAATAAAAATAGTTTGAGAAAAAAACGCAGGCCTGTTTAATTAAACGCTTCTTTTTATACTTCGTAAATTTCCCAACAGTTTTGAATCGTAAAATTGCGCTATTTAGTTGTGTATTTATACAAGCATATATTTGTAATTCTTAAGGTATGTTAACACTTAACAAATATTTGTCGAAAAAATCCAAAAAAAGAGTGACCAGTAAATTAATCAAACTTTAGCTTTATTTTTAACATATTCTATTGATTTGCTTAACTTTGTTTGTAAGAAGATAATTGTAAAATAGAATTTAGAAACAGCTAAATGATGTTTGATCTAGCAAAACATTTTGCAAAAGCATATAATTTTTTAATAAAACTAGTGGTTACGTGTAGAACGTTGCTAACACAAAAAGTTCATGTGTTAGCAAATCACAGCTTATAAATTCGTGAAATTAAATCTGCAAATTAGTCTTTTGGTTTTCTGTATGCATTTTTATAAACGAACTAGCTGACCCGACAGACGTTGGCCTGTCCAAATTAGGAAAAATGCTTGCGTTCGATCTTTAAAATCCGTTAAAAAGATACGAACATTTAAAAGAAAAATTAGTTAAATCGATGGAGCCGTTTTCTGATTTTAGGTAAATCGGAAAAAGTGGGCGTTAAAGTAGGCGGGGCAAAATTGTCTTTCCGTAAAAACCTAAGTTGGACCATGGCGATGATTTAAAAGAAAAAATCGGTCAAGCCGTTCTCAAGTTATGCGCTTAGTAAAAAAAGTGGGCGTAAAAGTAGGCGTGGTACATGAAAACGTAAAATAGATGAATACGAACATTTAAAAAAAAATTAGTCAAATCGATAGAGCCTTTTTTTGATTTTAGGTAAGGGCGGGGCAAAATGTTCGTTCCGTAAAATCCTAAGTTGGACTATGGCAATCATTTTAAAGAAAAAATCGTCCAAATCGGTCAAGCCGTTCTCAAGTTATGCGCTTAATAGAAAAAGTGGGCGTAAAATTAGGCGTGGTACATTTTTCTTTCGATGAAAACTTAAAATCGGTTAATACGAACATTTGAAATAAAAATTTGTCAAATCGAGAAAAGTGGGCGGGGCAAAATTTTATTTTCGTATAAATCAATGGTGTTTTCTTTTCTACAAAAAATGTGATATTTTATTTAAAAAAAATGCAATTTGGTGTCTGTTTCTTAAAAATTTTACTCCCGAAAAGGGTGAGTTTTTTAGAATAAAGCAAGCCACCCTGTACGGGAGCAAAATTTTTAAGAAACGTACACCAAATTGCACTTTTTTAAATAAAATGTCACATTTTTTGTAGAAAAGAAAACACCATAAGTTAGAACATGGCGATCATTTTAAACAAAATATCGTCCAAATTATATAGATGTCATTGGTGGTGCAATATGAAAATTGGATTTTGCCACGCCCCTCCGCCCGCAGACCAAAAATCAGACTTCACTGTGTCACCCGCCTGAATATTCTGAAGATTCCCTGAAAATTTCATCGGTCCAGCCGTTTTGGAGTCCATACGTTACATACATACGCACATCTTGTTCTATATATATGTATATATAGAAGAAGATAGATAGATTTCCACTTTTAGTTATACATATCGCGCTTAATCAACTCAAAATTTTAAAAAATTTCAGTAGAAGCAAAACAATTTTAAACCAACCTTTTCATTACCAAAATGTATAAAATTATGGTTTACAAATCAACTCAGTTGAGTTGTAATTTAGACAACTGATTGTGATCAGTTGTAATTTTTGTTATGTTTTTGTTCACCGCAATATAGCAAAGTTGTAAACCATAATACAAAAATCAAGAAATTACAACTCAACTGAGTCGAGTTGTAAACCGTAAAAGGGGCCTAAATCATCATATTTTTACAGCTGGTGGATTTTTTCCAAAAAGTGAAAAAAAAAATTGTGAGTTAATACGCTCTTGTTGATCAACAGCCGTTAAAAATAAAAACAACCCAAGAACTCAAATTCAATGTGTTATTTTTGCTTGCTTAAATTTCTGAAAGACAACATTCTTTATTTTTTAAATTTATTTTTAGATTAACGTTTCTTACAAGCTGACATTAATTCTTTCAAATTACAAAAAATTTGAAAAGGGGCTTCATTAAACGAGTCTCGCAAGTTTGCCCTTTTGCAAACTTTAAGCGATTTCATGAAAATCATGATTTTGATAGATTTTAAAATATTTGTAGAGAAAAGAAAATTACAATATTTTTAGAACTTTCGGAAAAGCCCACGGTCTAGACAACTCTAACGACTACTACCAGTTGTATTTAAGTAGTAGAAATAATTCGTTTATGTACTTACGAATATAAATTTGCGTTTGTCGCTGGCTCTTTAGTTATTTTTGGCATTTGACTATTAAAACGTTTTAATGCACAAAAATTATCATAATTATAACATTAACAACAGATACACCACAGAGCACATTAATGCTGGATATACGTATCTACACAATGAAACCAACAAAACATAAACAAAAAAAACGTTAAACTGGAATTGAATGTCACTGCGCTTGAGTTTGAATCATTGTCCAAGTGAATTATGAGATTTTGTTGCGTTTCTTAAGATTTGCCCCAAAACTCAAGTCTACTTAACATTCAAATGTTTATGTATTAATAGATTATTCACTGTGTATCTACAAGTATGAATGTTGCTTCTGAAAATTATTAGTGCGTGAAATTATTTGTTTATTAAATTCATAAAAAACAGAATCAGATTTTAGTGTTTTTATGTTGTCTTGTCAAAAACGCGTGTTGATCACGTGCAACTTGAGTTAAGTGACGCAAGTTGTGCTAAAAAGATGCTGCAACTTCATTTTTATGCTCATCATCATAGTAAATGATACAAAGGTATAGATTTCTAACAAGCATATTTTGAAATAATTATTTCATAAAAACAATTGTTAAAGCAGCAATTAATGTCAGGCAGTTGTTAATCATTAAAATGTTAGAGGCAGGCAGGGAAACGACTGGTTTTAAAGTTATAAAGAATTTTTGAAAATTATATGGGTGCAATGGGCGAGATTTCTATAATTGCTATAATTTAATTTTAATTCTTTAATCATTGAGCATAAATATAATAACGAAAAACCCCTTTCAAAAAGATTTCGTTAACAAGATCTAAAAATATTCTAACTATTTAAAGGATAAATCCCCAACCTAAAAGCAAAACAGCTAACGCATCTGTCACCAGACATGTCAAATGTACGCTAAAATATAACTGACCATCATATTTAAATGACATATGTTGACAATTAAATGTCACTTTATTTTTTTAATTAAAATGAACAATAAACACACAAACAAACAAACAACTACAAAATCAAGCGCTAAATTAAATCTATTAAGATTTTGTTAACAATTCAACACATTTAAACAACACAAAACAAAACAGACACATTCAGAAACACGATGTTTATTTAAATCTTCATTTTCACATGAATTAATAACAATAATATTTTACAGAAGAGGCAAAACTACAGCAAAAAGCTAAAGAAAATAAAAACAAAATGTTAATTAAATATTTACTAACAATGAACAGCACTAATGACACCCCAGCATTCGGATTCGTATTCGTTCACAGAGGAATCCAAATGTGAATGCATCCCAGTTAAAATTTCCTAGTTTATTTATACTCATACTTGAAACTGTTAAATATAAAATTTAATATCTCTCGTTACGGGTTCGAAAACTTAGAACATCGCATTTTTTGTTTGGCGCATAAGCCAAAAAGTCAAAGTGAGGTAAAACGAAAGTGAAGGTTTACACGAAATTATCTGAAAATATACCCGATAAATTTTTTTTTTTTGTATTTTCACCACTGCTTCAAGAATTTGTTTTGTAATGTAAATTTTTGCGAACGTTCATGAACGAACTAAAGAAGCTAATACAGTTTGATTGAAAGTGAAAATTATTGTTTTGTGCCGCATTCGCCATTTTTTTTTTATACTGTAGACTTAATGTGCTGCATTCGCATACTTTCTGCTGTTTATTGCTTTGTTGAAATTTTTTTTTTTGGCTTAACTACTTTGTTTTCATAGGACGACTATGAAGCGAAGCAATAGTGAAATTTATTTTCTTGTTGTCATTTTATTTTACTTTTGCTTTAACTACTTTTTTCTTATGGCTATGAAGCAAAGCAAGAGGGAAATTTATTTTGTACGTTTTTGCATGAGTCAATTGCTCCATTAGCCAAACAGTGGCGTTTAGAGCAAAACAACACTAATTTAACTTTAAAATAGCTAATAATTAGCAAAATTATTGCTTAATATCTCAGAAACCATAACAAATTTCGTAAAACAGGTTTTGGATTCAGTAAGGGGTATTTCAAATATGTACACACCTAACTCGTTTTTTTTAAATGGTCGGTAGGTCAAACCAATAATGAGCTGACCACCTGTTGTGTAAGGAATAAAAAAAAAGTCCAAATAGATCGCTTTAGAAAAAACGATAAAACCTAACAAAAGAAAAGCTCTCGTAACGTTTACTGGGTTACTGTAACTAAAAATTTTAAGCGTATATGTGCCCATTTTAAAAATAATCATAATATGGGAAACAAGTTTTTCATTCTTATTAATTTTGCGTGTGGTTATTTAATTAAAGAGTAAAGAAACAAACACTTTGATTGTTTTAAAGCAAATACATATACAATATTTCTGAACATTGTTCTTCATTTTATTTTTCCTGTCTTCACTTAGACAATAATGGTTGGTACTTCTAAACATTTTGGTGTCAATAAAGCAACCATAAATTTGTGAAGCTATTTAAACCAGCTGTGTACAACATATATTTTTTTTTTTAACAGAAACGAACTTTTTAAAAATATATTCGTGCGCCAGTTGGCCAACTGGTAGTTAGCTGCTGAATTAGTGAGAAAGTTACAGGTTCGATTCCCGGCAGGGACTTTAATCTATTTTACTACAACCGGCTAAGAGTTCACATTACTGCTGGGTGTATTAACCTTGGTTTAAATTTTAAATTGTATTTGAAACATCTGCCCAATAAGTGATTTCAAGATGCGCCAGTTGGTCAACTAGTAGTTAGCAATTGAAGCAATGTAAGAGTTGCGAGTTTGATTCCCGGCAGAGACTTTGATCTATTTCCATTCCGATTGAAATGGTTTTAGCTCCGTAGCTGCTATTCCGGTCGAATTTCCGAAAGAATTAATGTACGGAATGGATTTCTGTGACAGGCCTGTTAATTAAAACCTAACGAATTTACATTTTAGCAGGTCCAATTAAACACCATACCTTCTACTAAACGGTACATACAATCATTTTAAAATGGAGTGAAATAAAAAAGTTCCCTACATGGCCACCTTCACCATTTACAATTTTTAATTGTTTTTGTTAATTGCAAGCTTAAGACTTAAGCTTCGTACAGACGGTGGTCAAATCTTACAATGTTGTCTTTAAAATTGTCTAAATTGTCTTGCAACTGTATGAACATTTCATTTGGCAGATGTGTAAAATTAATGAACCTGACAATGGCACCATTGTCAGAAGAAATACAACATTGTTAGAACTGACCACCGTCTGTAAGAAGCTTAAGAAACAGTACAAATATTTCGTGAGTCTGAGTCAAAATCAAAAAAATCGATTCAAAATTTGTGTAATCCGTTTCATTAAATTTTAATATAAATATCAAAGTAATTTTTGGGAGTTAATAAAATTTTGTTTGCACAGAAAAAATTATTTTTCCAATTCAAACAAAAAATTTGTAGAATCAAACAATTGTTTGTCTGAAATCGGTCCTATAAACAAATTTGCATATTCAAACAATTTATTTGCATTTTGTTTATTGAAAAAAAACACTGATTTTTTCAAACAAATAATTTAACTGAATCAAACAAAAAGTTTACTGAAATTCATATACTCAATTTCAAAATAAAAAAAAAAGTTTTTGCACAAGCAATGACGCGAACCGAACATTATATAATGTTCGGTTCTTTCTTGAAAATAGTTACGAACGGTATTAAGGTTTGTGTATGTTTACACAAACACTAAAAAAATAGATATCGTTCTTCGGTGTGTGAGCCGAACGCTAAATAATGTACTGTTTATTTTCGAATACTGATTGGAACTATTTTGGTAACCTTTACTTACCGGAGCCAGTGTTTGTTATGCCAAAGAGGAGATAGTCCATGCCTACGTCATAGGATTTTAAAACCAAAGCTGTACGATTCGAGATTTTCAATGCGGAATTTTGAAATTTGTATTTTGAAAGATTTTTACACTCCGAATTTAGAAATTTAAGGTTTTGAAATTCTGGATTTTTAATTATGTTTTCTTAATTCGGGAGTATAAGTTTCGGGCATATGACTCCAACCTAAATTTCTATATAACTTTATTTGTGTTTTTTTTTCGTTGCCTAAAAATTTTAGTCCCGAATTCAAACTCCCGAATTGAAAATCCTGAATTCTAATCTAAATTCCGAAATCATGAATTTTAATATCACGAAAATTGTACAGTTTCGTTAAAAAAAAATCCCGCAGAAAGATAGCTTGGTTGGACCTTTGGCCTGGCGCGAGGATTTTCTTAGCTATGATATAACCGCTTCGCTATCTAAATCTTTCCTGCATAGCTAGACTTCGGCCGGGGCAAGGATTTTCTTCTCTGTGGTATAACAAGCACCGTCTTTGCTAACTAAAGCTTCTTAATTCAGAATTTGATATGGGATTTTAAATATAAAGTTTACAAATTCGGAATTATAAAGTTCGCAACTTTGAGATTCAGAATTCTGAAAGTCGGGATTTCGATATTATCATTTTTTTAATTTTAAATTTTTTTGGGTAAATATTCAAATCATCTACAAATATCTCCTACGTGCGGAATTAGCGGGAGAGGAAGGTTTTTTTTTTTTTTGTAAATAAAACAATAAAATTTTGAAAATCTATCTTTAACACATATCAGGTTTTAAAAATTTAATTTTGAATACTTCGTACATATTGAGTACCAATTATCTCTATCAGAACTACACGCATAAATGCCCTAACATCAGAATTATGACATGAATAAGGCAAAAAGTGCCATCATTTCAATGAAGAACGTCATCTTAAAATTGTGTCATATTTTATGCGTCATCTATGCTATGACCATAGTAACATCAATTCGATATCATATTTTGTTTATTTTTAGCATTATTTTCAAGTTTAAACAGTAAAATAAGAAGCAAAAATTCCCATATTCTATTTGTTTAAAAAATATAGTCAAATACATAAAATTTTCATAAAAAGAAAACCATATAGGGCATGATGCTGCTGCTCTTATAATTGCGAGCTCCTTGTTAACAAAGGGCGGAATACAACAAAAGTTAAACAAACATGTGAAACGGGTAAGTTAATCAAAATATTCTCTCACTTTGACTTAAGTCAATACCAATGGTTCAGTTTAATGATAGTTTGTCATTTAATTGAGCCTAAAAGCCGTACCTAAATAAGACCGGAAAGCGTTTTCTAACTGTCAAAAACTATCATGCCCCTACAATTGTTACACTCAAAAAAGTTTTACATTTACTGTTTGTAGTTTATTTTAACAGTTTTCCGTTTAGTTAAAATTAAACCAAAATATAGTTATTTTAGTACGAAAATCACTTTTTAACTTTTTCGGCACGTTGTTTAAAAAACAAATTACAAAAGACGAACCAAATTTCCGTTCATTTAAAATATTCAGTTGCTTTTTTGTTTTTTTATTTAAAAAAATAACATAGTTTGTTTGATTTTTTTTTTACATAACAAAAAATTTTCTTCTAAAAGGAAAACAATTTTATTTCGATTAAATTGTCTGGAAAAATATACATAATCAATTGGTAAGTATTAATCATTTTTTCTTAAATCTCGTTAATAAATAATATAAGATAACATTTCTTCAGGAACGGCATTATATCTACATTCATATATGCACAATTTTTCTGGAGAAGAAGAAATATTTAAACGAATTTTAACTAGGTATGTACATACATATGTATTTCTTAAGATACTTGTCGTTGACATAATATTGAAAGCTCTAACTCATGTTTTTTGCTAAGCCGAGATTTTTGTGATTAAAAATACTGGTCTTACAAAAAGCATGAGTTATGGCCTTTCTATATATAGGTAACATATATGTATATGGTCGCATATCCTAACGTCCAAGTTTGTTATACCATAGAATATAAAACCTGCATATCAACTTAGTTGTTAGTTGACTCTGCTTTTAGTGCAGCAAACCAAAGGCCTGCCATTCGACCAAAGGCCTGGTATTCGGAGAAGCTTTAGTTTTAGAAGGAATTTCTCCTCTATGGTATACAAATACTGACTTCGGTAATTAAGGCTTCCTCTATGGTGTAACAAACACCGGATGCACTTAAAGCCGATCACATGGAATAAAGTTTCTAAACTCGAGATTTTTAAACTTAGGATCTCAAAATTTGGCATTATAAAGTTCGGGATTTCGTGATTAAATATTTTGAAATTTGAGATTTTAAAAAATTCGCGAGTTTGTCAAATCTTTCGTCCCAGACTATAATGGAACCAACTACTAATTGATTTTGGCGCCCTATGCTCCAGTGGGAGTTAGAGGAATATATATATATATATATTTATATATATATATATATACTAATTGATTATAAGCCACTAAAAAATGTCATAATGTTCAGGGAAATTGTGACACTTTTAAAAGTGTCATAGCGTCCGTGGACATTATGACACTTTTTGATGTGTGATAACGTCCGTTGACGTTATGAAACTGAACGTTATGATATGCCACTATTTATTATAATATATTTACATAGCTAATAATCGGTTTAACTGTACAGGTTATCCTCGTATAAAGTCGTAAATACATTCCAAATATGAAAATATATAAAACAATTTGTTCTTAAAGCCCTGAAGAAGAATTTTCGCTGTTTTCAATTTGTTCTAGAGTGAAACCCCGTTATGAAAGCCAGAGGATTACCTTAATTAAATATATTGTGAATGGAAGCAAGAGAAAAATGGGTTACATTGGATCAAAGTAAGAAAAACATAAATAACTTAAATAGTATTAACATAATAACCATTAAAGTGTGAATGTCTTTATTTTCTTAAATTTGTAGATTCTAAAGATGCAGTTTTTATTTGCGTGATGCATGGAATTTTAAAGCCTGAACGAATGTCCAAAAAAAAGGGGAGAGCTACCATTGCAGAATCGCAATTATCTTCTATAAAATGTGTTAAAACTGATATCCAAATAGATTTGTACGCTGGCACCACTCCATTTATTCTTATAAAAAATTATGTATTTAATATTAAAGAAATTTTTGTTGTGACTGACCAAATAATTTATAAAGTTGGTACTGTAGCTGCAGCATTGGCACAATGTTTTAAAATACATCAAATATTCAAGTTGAGCTACAGCAGCAAATGCACCTACTTTTGGTTATTTGTGCAGAAAACTTTATTTGATATACATTTAAAAGGCGATTTCATAGGGAACTCCTTGAAAAATATAACATCGTTTTTTGAACATAACAAATAATTTTTATTAAATTTAAAGATTTTAACACATATCTACATATGTACATGAATATGTTAGTTAAAACTGCTTATAATTTATTATTTATGTATTTATTTATTTATATATATTCCTAAGTACATATCCATACATATATCATAACATATTAACATATAATAAGTTCATTTTAGATAAACCTTCCTTTTATTTAAAACTTACATACTACATATGCAATTAATATGTAATTATTATTAATTCTGAATTATTTTTTGTTTGTTTTCGATTTCAAGCTTGTTTCACGCTTCAGCTAATAATTTTTACTTATTTTTTAAGCGTATCTTATAAGTTCCTATTGTAAATATACTTTTAGCTATAAAAATAAAAAATTATTTTCTTTAAAAAAACTTGTTTTCTTTATAGTTAAAAATTAGAAACAAAAGTTAAAATCCGTAATTTTTACGGAAATTGTAGTTTGTTTTTTCGATAGTTAATTTTTCGAAACAAAAGTTGAAATCCGTTATTTTTACGGAAATTGTAGTTTGTTTTTTTGATAGTTAAATTTTTTAAACAAAAGTTAAAATCCGTAATCTTTACGGAAATTGTAGTTTGTTTTTTTGATAGTTAAATTTTCGGAATAAAAGTTAAAATCAGTAATTTTTACTGTAATTAGTGAGTTATTTTTTAACATTTAAAAATAAAAGGATTTTTTGTTTGATTTAAATGAAAAATGAGTTGACCGGGTTTTAAATGAATTTTCATTTGTTTTATATTTCATTTTACGTTGATTTTACCTACATAATATTTTGAGTGTATGAAGCATCCCTAAATAGCGCGGCGTCAATGGTTTGCAATTGGAAAATCCTATTTCGACAACGATTAATAATGGCAATTTAGTTATTTTTTCTTGTCAATCTAGCGGTCTTATCGCCATTTTATATATCTTTTATATGTGGGTTTTATTAAGCAGGAAAGCTAACACTACTGTTCCTGACACAACGGTGACCCTCTCTTAAGGTATGGCATATTAGCTTAAAACTAAGCGAAAGAAAACGTTCCGCCTTTCGCTCTTGTTCAGGTACGACTTTAATGAGTTCTTTCTCCGATGTAACTGAGTCATCGAACTGATAACATTTTTTATTAAATTCACTCCGATTCGTAATTTTTGTGATTGATTACATAATTTAACCTGATGACATTTTGGCCAAGTGATGTAAAGGCTGATATCACAGTGATGAAAAGAATTATAGGGTGAAAAACGAAAACTCTTGTCATAGTACTGATTTCAAAATATTAATTCAATCTACCGATTTCAGTTTCACCTGTTTTCGATCTCCAGAACACAACCGACACTTTTTTTTAATAGAAATTTACTTTATTTCTTTAATTTTTATATCACTTTTCCACTAATCTTTTTATTTATATTAGTTGAAAGTTATAATAAATCATTTATTTGATGCCTTCAGAATGTCAAAAGTGAATTTCAGAAACTTTTAGAACTTTTTTTTCTGCAAAAAAAAATCAGAAAATAAAAATTAAGAAGCTTATTATACGAACATTATCAACCAGCCGCACTGAGATAAATATACCTAAGTATCCGCGCCTAATGTTATTCAACAATACTGTATAAGCTGACCGTTACCAATCAAAATTTATTTATTTTCTGCGTGCAAAGACATTCTTAGTACAAGTTAAGTACAATTTTAAACTGTCTCCATTGTTCCGCTGGTAGGCCACCCCTGAATTAACCCATTCAAACTATTTAATGAATTTACTCATTGAATGAATGTCATTTACTCGCATCAGAATCATTCAGATTTGTTTATTCATGTTGGCATGAATATCGGTAATGTAAACATGATGTTGTTGCTGCTGCTGATGACTATGAGAACAATAGCAATGCTGACCACAACGACGATTTCAGGCCAAATTAAGAAATGTTTATTTCGATTCGAAAACAAGAATCGAAAGAAAACAAATTTTTAATGGATTTTTTATATTTCCAAAGTGGTTCTTAGAAAAATCTTGAAACGAACACAAGGTTTGTTTTCTCTTATGTTTAGTCACTTTTCGTTTTAGTTTTATTTTATGGATTGAAGAAGCTTTTTCGTTAATGTGAAGAAGGTGTTGTTTAACAAACGATTTCACATTTAACAAATATTTGCATGAGTAATGTTGTTGTTGTCGCTATTATTAATATAACATTCGTTGTGTTTGATGTAGTCGAGCGGCTCATAAATTGTTGTGTTTTCGGGTTAATTTGTGACCATTTCAAAAGCAAAAAAAAGAAAAAAATCTCAAATACTTTTATGTTGTAGTAATCAATTTTATTTGGATTTTTAACAAAAAGAAAAAAAGATATTTTCGTTCGCAAGCAAATGTGACAACAAATAATTTCATTATGTCCCTTGTTAGGAAAGAATCTTTAGTGGTATCTTATGTTTTGCCGTTGGCCCAACTTGCTGGGCCAAAAAACAACGTCAATACTTTTAGTAACAAGCAGAGAAAAACAAACTTTTAAAAAGAATTGTATCCAAATGCTTAAACAAAAAGTAATTATACCCATTATGGACCCAATTAATTATTGTTTAAGTAGAAAAAAGGGGTTAATTAAATCATCAAGGTCTTAGCGATGAACGAAATAAATAAAATAAAAAAAGGACTAACGCTAGAAGGTGGCAATTTTTCTACATGACTAAGAATTAAACAAAAAAAAAAAAAACAAAAAAAAGAATGCTCAACATTACCAAATTTCAATTAAAAAAATCACAAAATAATTGAACATAAAAAAGGCATTAAAACAGTTTCTCTGGCAATTCTTTTACTTATTCCCAAACAAAAAAATTAAAAAAAAAACTTTTCTTTTAATTCTTAATGTCCTTCCCCCAAAACTGCCCCTTAACTCTTGTGTTAAAGGGTTTTTTGTTATATTGTTGGGCCATTTATTGCTTTAACGTTAAACGTTGCGTTAACGGAAGTGGAAGTGCGAAATAAAATCAAGTATAAAAAAACGGTTTGGTTGTATTTAAAATTAAAATGACCCCAGGGGTTGTTTATAGATGCTTTATGTTTGGTTCTTGATTTTAACGCTATTTTTTTCTTACTTCTTCATCTTCTTATTCTTAGTAATTTATTTTATTCTTTGTTTTTTTTTTGTTGGTTGTTTGCTTACCGCAACTTAAAAATTATTTCTTTCATTTTCATTTGGGGTAATTTCTTAATAAATTTGATTTTTATTCCGCGTAAAAATGTTGTTAATGTTTAATGACCATCTAAATTTTCGTTTTAATTCTTTTATGGCCTTTTATGGCAACCAGAAATTACCAACAAACAAAATGTTAAATCTAAAATTTATAGAAAAGGACATTAACGCATACCCTTACAAACTGTAATAGCTTTTCAAATAAATTTCGTTTAATATCAGGATGCTTATTGTCCATATTTTCCCAAACACATTTAAAGTTTTTCGCCTAAAATTTATTAAACCATTCCGTTATATAACGAGATTGAACAAATTATTTTGTATACAAGCTGAAGGATATTTAAGGAGGTATTTAAAGTGCAGTACTTTAGTACCTGTGTCTTAAATTATCTGCATAATACAATTTGCAAAGTTTTGAAATAAAACTACCTAAAGCATTTCTTCATCAATGTATATATTCATACTATACTATATATACTATAGTATATAAGCTTATTACTTTACTCATAGACTGACTGATTCATCATCGCACAACCTAAACGTCTGCATTTCGGAACGGAGTTTGGGCTCTCGTCAAATCGAAAAACTTCTCGAAAGGGTAAAAACGTGTAAACTTGCTAACCTCATATCTCCTAAACAAAAAGAGATACAAATAAATATAATACCTATCGATTTTCATAAAAAAAATAAATAATCAGGTATCTGGAACTTTTTTGCAATTGGGCCCTTTTGGGGGGTAAACAGGTAAAACCTGTATATTAAAACTTTTTTAGCACCCCACCTACCTTTTAACCTGTAAATCACTCTTGTGTGAAAAACCACGCAAAAGAAATAACTTTTACACGATAAACAAAAAATTGTTGAGGTACACTAAAGAAACTTCTTGATTTTGTTAGCAATATCAATTAAGTACTGAAAACACATTTTTTGATTAAAAAAAAATTTTTTAGCAACGAAATATTTCAGAACTTACGTAAGTTATCCTCGTGTGTGGTTTTCCACACATATGTGGGTTCTATGTAATTTGCACTAGAGACAACATTTTCTGTAGACAAGTGTGAATATTTTGGATATTGTTGCGAACTGCACGCAATGTATGTTTTATAAAGTAAGTGCTTATTTAAAATACACGCAAACTTTGTATGGTTTGATTTTGATCACCAACGGGATAAATACATCATTAATGTTGCGTAAATCATGACTTTGATTACAAACGAACTATGGCGCCAAAGCAAAGTAAATAGACATTGTTTATGTGTGAAAAACCACACACGAGGGTAACTAAATATATATAAATTTTTTTAAAAATTCAAATATTAATATGGTACTTTTTCGAAACTTGAACGTTTAAAAACGTACCTATTTTTGGTACTTTTTTTACAAAAGATTTTTCTCCATTCACTGACATATACATACGTATTAAATTAGCGGCTCCCACTACAATATTGGAATTTTTGATGCTCCAATGGGCAGAAAAAAAATATCAAATTGGGGAATATGGGAAATTAAAATAATTTCTTTTAATTTTTTTTTTTTTCTTCATGTGTCACTAGTTAAATTTTCTATAATACCGAACTTAAAAACACAAAATTATAGGTCCTTAGCAGTGTTACCATTTTTCATGCTAGATCTAGCATTTTTTTAAATCATTTAGCATGAAAAAAAACTGATTTACCATCTGGCATATTTTCTAGCATTATTTAAAAATTTCTAGAATTTTTTAATTCTTGTGGTATTTTTTAATATTTTGCATTAATGTTTAATTTGGGGGGGGGGGGGGGGGGGGGGGGGTGCTTTAAAACCTTGAGAGATAAGGCCATGATGGCCTTATTGCATAATTTAATGTGAGATAAAGCCATCATGGCCTTATTGCACAATCATTGAGAGGTATGGTCATATTTAAAATTTTGCGAAATGAGAGATATAGCCATATTTTTTTCGCAAATTAGAGATAAAGCCATATCTTTCCAGAATATTGTTATGCATGGTGTAAACATTCGTTAAAAGGGAAAATTCTTAGTTATCATTGAAAAACATTTTTTTTATTATTGTGACGCACACCGGAAAACTTTATTCAGCGAAGCCACCTGCCGCCACGCAGAAAACTTTAGTATGCGAAGCCAGATTTCAAAGGTTTTATCTCCCTACTGAATGAGAGATAAAGTCATCATGGCCTTATCTCACATGGTATTAAAACACCCCGTCGCGAAAGCTGAAGGACAAAATGCAGTAAATTATAGAAAATGTGCTTGGCCCTTATTTATTGAGGATTTTTCTGTATTATTTTATTTATATTTTTTTAGCATTTGTTTAGCATATTTTAGCAGTTTTTTTAACAAAATCTATTAATTATATAAATTTGGGCAACACTGGTCATGAGTGAATAAGAAAAACTTTGGCATATACTAAATATGTCCACAAAAGAAAGACTTATTTCTCTATATAAAGGAATTAAAATAAGTTTTAAATTATTTCCCATATATGTAAGTGGAATAATATTGCCAATCTAAATTAAATATTCTTTGAGGCCGAAAATTTAAACTTGTAATCTCACTGTCTTTTAGTTTAACCAAAAAAAAAAAAAAAAAAAGAGAGCTTCCTTGAAAGTTTGCTTTAATTACGACAGTAGTTTTTCATAAAATAGCTCTACATATCGCTCATTTGTTGCAACGTCGTCATAAATCAAAAAAAAAAAACATATTTCGAAAAAACCGTGTTTAAAATTTATTATTTGCTTGCACCACTTCAAACTAACACTGATTATATTTTTTATTTATCCAAAAAAAAAATATTGCTATTACATTAAACAAATTATTGAACATAAAATGATGGTGAAATGCACCGATTGTCATTAAATTAGGCGCAAATTGGTCTTTATGGCTAGAAATAGTTTTTCTAACTTTATAATGATCGGTCCAGGATTAACCACAGGTCCCATATAAAAGCGCCTTTTGAAGATCACGCTTTAAAAAATTTGAAATTTTTTATTATAATGATCGCAAACCACACTACCAAAATTCGCAAAAATCGGTTTATAATTAAGAATAGGCCCCTTAAAAAACTCACTCATAAAAACTCTTAAGTATGCCTAAATGCATATTAAACGATGAGGTCAGACTTTCTGAAGATTAGTTCATAGTTTAGCACAGATGCCATATAATGGCCACTTGTGAAGGAGCATAAATATCGGCCGGCATATACCAAGGATTCAGCATAGCCGAATATATATATCTTATACTTGTTTTCAGACATAACGCAACAAAAGAGTCTATAAAATACACGAGGACTTCAAAAGTTCCTCCTCTGCTTCCTAGAGAGAAATGACCTGTCACCCTTCAGAAGACCTACAGACTGGAAATTGAAAAGAACTTTCAAGGTAATGAATAAAAATTCACCTGGAGTTTTTTCCCTTCTCCCATTTTTTAAATTCAATTATAAAAATGAGAAAAGGGAAAAAATCCCGGAAAGTTTCAGACGGGAATATAAGGACGGCAGCATGTTGATCGGTTAGGGCAAACAAGTTTATACAGATGGGTCCAAAATGAGTTGCGAAGTTGTATTTTTAGAGCAACTTAACATTAGCAACTTTAAGTGTCTGCTGATTAAGCCATTATTTTGTTATCTGAAATAATAGATAAAAAAAAGAAGCGTGTGACTCGCTACGTGATTGAGCTCAATCAGAAAGATTGGACTTTGTTGGTAGCCATGCAGCTCTGCTATCACTTTAAATATAATTTCTCCTTTTCCATTCTAGCACAAAAATAGATGAGCTGTTAAAGGCCTTATGACACTATATTTATAATGCATTGTTCAAGTTTTGGTGAACAGTGCAAATAAAATGTAATAGAAAATATTACCAAGGGCAAAAGCTCAGCTGCAATAATAAATTTTAAAAAAGTTATCAATAAAAAATGAAGTTATGTCAAAAAAAATGTAAAATTGCTGCTAAATCAGCGGTTAAGGAGCAATTTCGGCGATTTACCGTTTTTTGTTTTTATGTTACTCAAAAACGAAAAGTTGACAATATTTAATAAATAACATAACAATAACATAACAAAAGAAAAGAAAAACTTAACCGAATGGATATTTCGAGACTTTCAACCAGTGTTCGAAAATAAGCAGTACATTATTTAGCGTTCGGCTCACACTCCCAAGAACGATATCTAATTTTTTAGTTATTGTGTTGACGAAGACAACCCTTAATACCGTTCGTAACTTTTTTCAAGAAAGAGCCGAACATTATATAGTGTTCTTTTCTTCGTTAAAAACAGAAAAATTTTAGTAATTCTGTAGACAAACATTATATTTTAATGTTCTATAATGTTTCTTTTTTCACATTGATAAAGAAATAAACGAACAAAAATGTTAGCAACGACTGCACTACGAACAGATTGTGGTGTATTGTGTTTATGTTTTCTTTGTGTAAAATTTTTTTTCTGGCTTTTTTTCGAATGGGTATTTTGGTTTTTTTTACCAGCCAAAAGGGACGAAAATTATGGAGCCGAACCGAACACAATTAAGTTTGCGTATTTAAAAAAAACCGAACGGAATTAAATCTTCTCATCTTTTGTTAAGTTTGATAAAAAACAGTATTATTTTTGTGTTTGAAAGATGACTAACAAGGAAACGTTATTTTTTTTAATTATTTTCTACACAAACACTATTAGCGTTTGTGTTTTCCACAAATCTAGTGTTTATTTGCAAACAACTGTTTTCAACCGCACTGAAAGAATTTTCTTCGCAATACCAATGAATTTTGACATTAATCCCATGAAAAATTGCATTAAAAAGGAACCTATGCAGCGCTTCGTTGGATCAATGAAACCTGTTTCATTAAAATGTATTAATGAAACATTACATTAGATCTATGAATATTGTTCATTGGATGAATACTTTCAATAAAGTAAAAAATTTTTTTTTTTTTTTTAATTTAATTTTTTCTTATTTAATTTTTTTCTGTCTCTGGCGGGAATCGAACCCGCAGCCTCGGCGCTGAAAGACTAACTCACTACCAGCTAACCTACAGGGGCAGTGTAGTTTTTGAATAAAAAAACTATGTTTTTTACTCAATTAAGAGCGTAAATATGAGATTAAATTGTCCATAACAACAATAACAACGTTGATTTAAAGGTTTTTGTTTCATTACTTTAATGACATTTTTCATTGTCATAATGAAAATTTAAATTTATGAAAGCATTAGTGAAATATGTTGCTTTTATAAAAAAATTTTTGATTTCATAAATTATATGGCATATTACATTAGATGTATGAAATAATTAAATCTTACATTTTTTAATTAACAATTAAAAAATTTTTTTAAGGAAACTATAATTTTGTATTAATTTATGAATATAGTTATGTTTGATATTGTTTTTTTATGTTCCCAATTAAATTTTTTTGTTTAACTTGGACAATCTTAAGTTTTCATATATCCAATGAAAGCTTTAACGTAATTACGAAATCCAATGAAGCCATTTTAACGAAAATACTTCATTATAACTATGAAATTCCATTTAGACAATGAAAATTTTCATTTACCCAAGGAAAATTTTTTTATGAAAATGATTCATTAAATTATGAAGCATTTTTCTTTCGGTGTGGTGTTCAACTGGTTTTAATTGCTAAAACCAGTTTATCTAAAACGGTTTTTTCCAAAAATATTAAAAAAAAAATTTGAAAAGCATTTTCCTTTTGGCTTTATACTCTAAAGAGTTGTGGGCAGAGACCTGCGCCTTGAAGGCTGAAGCTGGCTGAGCCCCGCCGCCGATTATTTTTAACAGCCGCCGCCGCCGAAAATGTATCGACTAAAGTCGTCTTAAAATCAGCCGCAGTCACAGTATTTAATCGAATATTCCCTACAAGAAATGCATAACCAAAACTAGAAAAAAAATTTCCATAATTTTTATTTTTAATAAAAACCGTTTTTTTAATAAATAAAAATGTTAATGAGTAAACTTTAGTCCTTGTATATTTTAAAAGGTTTTGCGGTAAAAATTTAAAATCTCATTTAGAAATAGATTATAGTCACAAACATTAAACTAAGTATATATGCAAAATAATTTCATTATTCAAACTAAAATATGAAAGTTGGGAAAAAAATAATTTTTAAATTGGCCTAAGTTTAAGTCGGCTTAAGCCGGCTTTGAGTCGCCGCAGGCAATATTTTTACAAGCCGCCGCCGCCGACAAAACTTGATGGCGCAGGTGTCTGGTTGTGGGTGTATGTTAAATCTTAATAGTTTTTGTGGCTTAAATTTAATAGATCCCTGCATCCCTAAAGGATACAGAAAATTACGAATCAGTTTTGTGATTCTCTAATTTTTTAACAATAAAAACAGTTGTTACACCTGGCAACATGTTGCGTTGTTTGTAATAACCGGCTATGGGCAAATGCAAAATGAAAATGCAAGAAGAGCGAACGATGTGTATACATACACAAAAAACAAAGAGCAAAAGAGCATAAAACCAACAAATGCAAACGTAACAGACCAATACAATGCCACGCATGCAAAGCTTTCAATGTAGTGGTGCCCATACTTGGTAATAACTATTGCGCGTTTCTTTAAATTGCTCTTTAACAACATCGAGAAAAATTTACGACAAGAAGAATAAAAAGCAAATCTGTAGCATTTTGACAAAACAACTTAAGTTTAATTTAAAAAGTGGAAAAAAAAATTTTTAATCATACGAATTTTCATTTAAAAACATCTTATATTACAAGGTTTCGTTTAAATGTGCTAAATTCCCATTTAATACTATTGCAAAGCTCAAATTTATAGCTGATGGGATAAGCTGTTCCTATGCGCATTTCACTGGTTGCTTAGGCCAGATCGTCAGGGAACTTCATCCAAAGATTTTAGAAAAAATAAAGATTTCAAAAGATTTTTTTATTCGTGCTTAATTCCCAGTTTTTATTCTTGATAAAAACACTTGAAATTTATTGATGATGGGATAAGCTATTCCTATGCGCATTTCACTGGTTGCTTAGGCCAGATCATCAGGAAACTTCATCCATAAAGATTTTAGAAAAACTAAAGATATTAAACCAAAACTAACTTTCAATTAAAGTTCCGGTTACCAGTATGTTTTGACAGCTATAACCGATAGTTAATTCTAACCGAACTTTGTGAAAATGGCCGTTATAGCAACAGTTCTACTTGTAATAATATCAAAGTTTAAACAAAACACATCAGCAATAAACAGTGGGATGCGCATAGGAATAGCTCATCAACAATAAATTTCAAGTGTTTTTATCAAGAATAAAAACTGGGAATTAAGCACGAATAAAAAAATCTTTTGAAATTAAAATTTTGTATTCCCAAAAATTGAAATTACTTTTTGATAAAAAATAAAGATATTAAACAAATAAAACTGTTAAGCGAATAAGAGTTATAAACCCCAATTTTACTTGTAACAATATCAAAGCTTAAACAAAAACAACAATATAAAGTGAGTTTATCTTTTCTTGTTTACGTTTTT
Organism: Pollenia angustigena; assembly: GCA_930367215.1. Classification (NCBI taxonomy): domain Eukaryota; kingdom Metazoa; phylum Arthropoda; class Insecta; order Diptera; family Polleniidae; genus Pollenia; species Pollenia angustigena. The sequence goes on from OV884058.1 coordinate 149,288,560, forward strand.
TAAATTTTGTATTATAAACGAAATTTTTCTTTAATTTTGTTTATTTTATTACATAATAATATTGATTTTTTTACCGCGTTTTATTACACTTCTAATCCCGACTTAAGATGTTTTGTCAAAATGCCTCAGAAATCAAGTTATTAAAACGAAACAGTTTTTTAGTTTTTTGTTTTTTAAGGAATTTTAAGGAATTTTAAATATAAAATTAAAGGCCATTTTTTTAAATAAATAAATAAACAACACGAAAAAAGTTGTTGTTTATTTCACTCAAACAGCTGACTAAAAGATAACAAGTATTGTTTAAAATGTTACAGAATACCAAAATAGTTAAATTCCTTGTTAAAGTTTTTATGACAACTATTGTTTAAATTCATTACAGAATCTCAGTATCGGTTTGGTTATTATTAGATCGTCTTTGGCGGTATTTAAGGGGAAGCTATTTTTAAAAAAGGACTTTGTTCTATACTTAGCGATCAAATTCTTGCTTGATCAGAAAAGCTGGAGACCCTAAACCTACATGCAATCTGTTTCAATGCAACCTCAAAATATCAAAGCGTTTTGATGTTGATGCAATCTAGAATGAATGAAAATGAATTTAATTCACTAGATTGGGTAAACGCGTTGCATAGTGTGTACCCAGCATAAGAAACAAGAAGAAAGTACAGATTCAAGACCATTTTTTTAATTAAATTAGCCCCTAAATGTAAATTATTTTTTACGACTTCCACAAATTGGTCTGAAGAGAAATTGTAAACAATTTTCTTAGTAACTGTGTTGTAAAACCCACCGCATTAACTAGGAACTGGTAAAAATAATGTTTGTATGTTGAAATGTTTATGATCCTAAACCATAAAATTTGGCTTGTTTGTGTTTATAACAAATAAAAATAATAACAAAAATTTTACGATTGAATAATAATTACCAGCAATTTATGCTTTTAATAAATATACTCGTTGTTATCCCGGCCTCCCCCTCAACTAAATATGAATCATTCCTACCACACCCCAAAGGATTCAACTCTAACACAACTTACAAAACAGATAATCAAATGGATATGTAACTTGGCCATTTGGAACGGTACGTTTACCCACCTACAAAAAAAATGTTGATGAAAACAGTTATTTAACGATTTTGCCCGAAAAAAAACAACAAAATATAATAATTTTTTTTTTTATCTCTAACAATAATTTAATAAACACTTTGACTGTAAATTTATTGTTTAATATTGTTTTTATTTTATGTTGTTGTTACTGCTGCGGCTGCTGATGTTGTTGTTTGTAGTTTTCCAAACAAGTTTATGCGTTTCCGCTTCCTTGCCTACACAAACTCGTACATTTATTTAATGCTGGCTGACCTCCCTCATCGCTGTTACACATACTAATACGAGTTGTAAATAACAATAATAATAAAGTACCCAGTCAGTCCGTCATTCGTTTGTACACTTGAGAATAGAGTTTATTAGGGGTATCAATTGAACAGGACACCAAACACTATTCATTCCTGTCTGTGTGTCTGTTAATAAAAATTTGAATTTATTATGCTCTACTCGTTTTATGTATACGACAAACGGACGTGTTCAATCAAAATATTTTGTTTGGTTAGCCGAATATTATTACGGCCAGGATTTTATTATAGACCGAAAAAAAAGAAAATAGCCACGAGTATATAAATTTGGAAAACAAAAATATCTCGTAAAACATATTTTTATCGTTTTGATTAAAAAATATTTTTCTACATTTCTCCCCTAAACAATATTTTTGGGGCATTTACGAATTGCTGTGGGCATTTAAGGCCGTAAACAGAAATAATGAAATTTTTATGTGTTCATAATTAATAGATTTTTGAAAAGTTATGAGGTGTTGAATTGATTTCATAAAACCTGATAGGAATTTTAAGTACTTGTAAGTTTGCTGGTGAAGAGAATATAAATTGTTACAATAAAATTTCAAGCATTTTTTGGTTCCTTGGTATCTTTGCTAGGGAATCAGACAGACTTTCCGACATTACCTACCTGTTTTGTATAGTCAAATTAATTTTAAATTTGGACAGATGGAAATTTTACAAATAAAGATATTTTCATGTAAACAAATTCTTTATTCACCTCTTTGCTCATTCAAAATACTTTAGGTTTATAAAAGGTTATTTTTTAATTTTCATAGAAAATTGGTTTAATAAGCTTAAAATATTTTTTATGAATAAGGCCATAATAACCTTAACTTTATGAGGCCAAAGGTCATAAGTAGGGATGCGATTTCCATGCAAATGCATGTTTATTGTGGATAGTCTAAGATCGATGTCGACCAATTATCTTTCCATAATAACCTTAACTTTCTAAGGCCAAAGATCATAAGTAGGGATGCGATTTCCATGCAAATGCATGTTTATTGTGGATAGTCTAAGATCGATGTCGACCAATTATCTTTCCATAATAACCTTAACTTTCTAAGGCCAAAGATCATAAGTAGGAATGCGATTTCCATGCAAATGCATGTTTATTGTGGATAGTCTAAGATCGATGTCGACCAATTATCTTTCCATAATAACCTTAACTTTCTAAGGCCAAAGATCATAAGTAGGGATGCGATTTCCATGCAAATGCATGTTTATTGTGGATAGTCTAAGATGTATGTCGACCAATTATCTTTCCGTAATAACCTTAACTTTCTAAGGCCAAAGATCATAAGTAGGGATGCGATTTCCATGCAAATGCATGTTTATTGTGGATAGTCTAAGATCGATGTCGACCAATTATCTTTCCATAATAACCTTAACTTTCTAAGGCCAAAGATCATAAGTAGGGATGCGATTTCCATGCAAATGCATGTTTATTGTGGATAGTCTAAGATCGATGTCGACCAATTATCTTTCCATAATAACCTTAACTTTCTAAGGCCAAAGATCATAAGTAGGGATGCGATTTCCATGCAAATGCATGTTTATTGTGGATAGTCTAAGATCGATGTCGACCTATTATCTTTCCATAATAACCTTAACTTTCTAAGGCCAAAGATCATAAGTAGGGACGCGATTTCTATGCAAATGCATGTTTTTTGTCGATAGTCTAAGATCGATGTCGACCAATTATCTTTCCATAATAACCTTAACTTTCTAAGGCCAAAGATCATAAGTAGGGATGCGATTTCCATGCAAATGCATGTTTATTGTGGATAGTCTAAGATCGATGTCGACCAATTATCTTTCCGAAACATTAAATTTGCGTTAAAATCGCATCGATTTGTTTTTGCATATTTTTGTATATTTTGGTTTTAAATGCATATTTTTGCATATTTTAAAATTTTTGAGTGATATACATATTTTTTAAATTTCCATATTATAAAATAAATTTCTACAAAAAATTTCCAAATACAAAAAAAAAGTATTCAAAAAAAAAAAAAAAAAATTTAAGATCAATAAATAAATTTTTTTTGAAAAAAAGATTTTAAAAATTTAGACAGAAGATCCTTCTATTCTTAACCGAGCTTAAAATATTTTATCCAAAACGGTTCACATTAGAATTAGAATTAGAAGCCAATTCGATAGTATTGATTAATTGATTTCATACGTGAAAAAAATATTTTTAAAGGCTCCTTTACGAGTTGCAATTTTTAATGAAATGTATCCCTTGGTAACATTACCACCGCAGTCAGTATTAACCTGGCTTGATGCTATAGAATACTATTTGAGCAATTTAAAAATGTTATTGAAGAACTTGTTGCAAATAAAAAGGTAAAAGAAATATTAAATTTAAAAAACATTAAAAGTCAAATAGCATTTGTATTTTCCAACTACGGATTTATTGGTGTAACAATAACTAAATTTGAGGAATATTGCTCACTTAAGACAACTCAAGTCAAATAAACTGATATGCAGAAAGTAAAATTAACAATGTTGGAGGAAGAATATCCCGACCAATTAAATAAAAACCCAAATGTTTTGCAAAAAATTAAGGATTTTGAAAAATCAATAAAATTTCAACAATTTTTGATCTGGAATCTAATGTGGGATTTGAATTAGATAATTAATATTCTCCAAATGAATCGGCATCCTTCAAGTATGCTCCTATAACATCGGTTGACTTTGGGAGATCATTTTCCATGTACAAAAGTTTTTGGCGGCCGAACAGACAAAGGCTGACTTTTGATAATATTAAAAGGTATTTATTTGTTTATGCAAACAAAAATTTAAATAAGACCATATTTACATTATGCAATTAATGCCGCAACTTTCGCATGCAACTTTTTGTTTGTTAGCAAGAGGTGTAGGGAAGAAAACGGGGTTGAAAAAGTTGAAAAATGCATGAAAAAATGTAATTGTAAATGTGAAAAGATTTTCGTAGCAACTTCTTTAAAAGAAAACAGAAAAAAAACTCGGCGTTAATTGCATAGTCTAAATGCGGTCTAAGTTATTTAAACTAAGTTTTAAAAAATATAAGACTTAACTTTTTATTTTGTTTTTTTTTTTTTTTAGTAAAAAACGCCTTTTTAATGAAAATGTTCAAGATTTGAATGCATATTTTTTATTGTTTTAAGGCATATTTTGGAGGTTTTGTGCATATTTTATGCGCATATTTTTTATTTTTTAGTGCATGAAAATCGCATCCCTAATCATAAGTAAGACATTGAAGGATGTGGAAGATAAGCATATAGTTGAATTCATAAATTATCGCATAAGACTTTTTTCTCTTGCTAATATTGGCTACTTAGTATATTTCCCCTCATGTGAGGTGTTCTTAAACTCTTGTAGAATTTTGGTGCTGCCAATGCCTTTAACTGAGTGGAGCCCATCACGCATTATATGCATTGTTGTGTTTTGTGCATCTGTCAAGAAAGTAGAATCATAACAATTGTATGTGATAAATAGACAGCACAACGCGTAGAATGCATATACGTATCGAACGCATAAGCTAATTTTACTAAAATAAAACCGAGCAACAGTAACATACAATTTCCGCCCGTTGTAGTAAAACATACCAGAGTTGCTGGCGGAAATTGAACCCGTTACCTTTGCATTGATAGACTAGCTCACTTTCAACAAGCCTACATGGGCACCGTTAAATTGTAGCTCTGTTTCTTAACTTTTTGAGTAAAGTTCGTAAAAATTAAAATAAGAATCAATTTCTCACATAAATAGACAAAATTACGGGAACAAAAAAAAAACAAAAAATTGTTAACACAAAGTAGAACGCCAAAGTATTTTGATATCACACTTGATTATAAAGAAGGTATTGAAGTATAGTAAAAAAATAATGTTATGGTCACCGCAATGGCCACAAACAAACTTTTGTTGTTTTTAACATTTCTATTGTCACGATCAATAAAATTTTGTTTCTACATACTTAACAATAAAATGTTATCCTCCTTGGACCTTCATACTTAAAAAAATTTTCTTAAAAAATCCACCGATATAAGAAAAATTCCTCAAAATAAGACCCTTTAAAAAAAACACAATTTTTAACGGATAATTTAAATATTTATTTGATAGAATCGTTCGAATCCCCGCTCAGCCAAGAAAAATTATTAATAAATTTTACAAAAAATTCTAAGTTCTAAAAATCCTTCCCTCTGTGAAAATAATTTAATGACAAAAAAAACATAATAAACACATGTGTTCAGGTTTTTAAGACAAAGTCTTGACAGAAAGAATACGAAAAAAACGGAGGAAAAGGGGCAACATGTAATTTGAAATTTAAGTGATAATAACAGCAAATTTCGAACCACCACACACAGGGGTGAAATCGCAAAAAATGGAGATTAATTAAACTACTTTAATTAATTAATTTTAAAAATTCTTTCACTATTTGAATGCTACGTTACCACTGAGTGACATATGCTACACATCTTTTGGAAAAGTGGGCGGTGCCACTCCCCCTATTAAAAATCGCTCTAGCTGCCATAGCAATAGACCGATTGCCATGAAACTTTGACCTGCTAATAGTTCTTGGATATACTTGGTTATGATTGGATAAAGGGGCGTGGCACCGCCCATATAACCTGAAACTTAGAACGGATATATCTCATGAACCATCAAAGGTATGAAGATAAGATTTGGTTTATATGTTGATCTAACAGTATGAATTATATCTAAGGTGGAATAGGGTGTTGCCACGCCCCCTTTTAAAAATAGCTCTGGCTCAGTCGGATTTTTTTTGTGTTTTTTTTAAAAAAAAGAAATAAAATTTTTCCATAGTAATCAATTTATTTTTAATATAATTACGTAAACGAATTGGGAATTATTCTATCATATTTGTAACTAAATTCGGGACTCAAAGCAGATATTTAAATTGTTCGATTGTGTACGGATGTGTCTGGTGATAGCTTGTATACATTTATTATAAGGCATGTGTTTTTGACCTGCTATTTTAAAAAATATGCCCGTCGTCATCTGTATCATAATTTGTGCCTTCTGGTGCCACGTTCGTCAAAACTGAAGGCGAAACTAGTAGATCTACTACAGATTTTGGAAGTTGGTGGAATTTTTTTTGGGCAATTGTGTTTTACCAGATAGGATTGGATCTGAACTTAGTAGGAACCTATTTAATATGTCTTGATTGCAATCCTACCGACTTCATTTGCGAGAAAAATGTTCTCTGAAGTTTTTAAAATCTTTGTTTCGGGCTTCATGGGCTTCCTCAGACAGTTCACCGATCGATAATAGCGCGTGCGAAATGATACTGGGCCATGTATTAAAAACTTATGCAAGGTTGGAGGCATGTTTAACCACTGATACTTCTGAATACTGCTCGATATTGTGAACAAAAACTCTATATTTTTCTAACAAAATTTTTGTAACACACAGTTGCCAATTGTATACAAAAACAACAATTATAACAACGAAAACGAAGATAAAGCAAACAAAAGATAGAACTGGTGTTCTTTGCTTGAGTGACTATTTTCACAATTAATTAATTTAAAAAATTTCGCGCAAAAACGCGCAACATGTTATTACTGAATATAAAAGCCTAGGAACTGTAGTTTCCTAACAAATTAATATTATAACGCCAACTTACACCATTCATATTTAAATATCCACGAATATTTTGAAAATAGCCAAAATGGAGACATATTTTAAAAAAAATTTTAAAAATACTTCTACACAACTTTTGTTAAAACAATTATTTTTAGAACAACGCTAAAATACCTGAGGTTGAAGATTCCATAGTAAAAGTATTACTTTTGACTTGCAAAAACTATATATTAATCGTCGAAATATACCGAATTTCAATTAACACTATTGTGCGCGAATAACTCAAAAATTACTTAACTTTAATACAATGCAGCTTGACAAGTAAACATCATATGACATTGAAATTTTCAGTAGTGATGTAGAATTTTATATACTGTAATCGGTTACTAAATATTTTTCAAAAAAACAAACTTTCATTTTTCAATTAATATCCATTTTTTACGATTTCACCCCTCTGTGCACCAGTACTACTGGTTAAAGATTGATATTTGACCGTTGGCTAACGGGCACCGCAGTGGTGCAGTGGGTAGAACTCAAAGATCTTCTGATGATGGAATGAGGTGATTCTTGAAACATGTTAAGATCAACCCAGGTTCAAATCCCCGCTCAGCGAAGAAAAATTATCAATACATTTTAATAAAAATTCCAAGTTGTAAAATTCCTTTTCCCAGTGAAAATAATTTAATGAAAATTAAATTTGATGAACTCAAGCCTAATTAAAGAATATCAAAAATAATTACCATAATATATTTGAAACATACATGTTTAATTCAATTAGAATTAGCAATTGATGCAATTGGTTTATATTCTCTAATTCGTCAAACAATTAGAATTAGTTCAACTAATTCCCATTAGATAAATTGAAATTTTTATTCCAATGGTAAAACTAATTGCAATTAGTTGCCATTACAATTAGAAATCTAATTGACTTCTGATAATGAAATTAGATATTCAATTAGCTCGAATTAGAATCCATTATTTTGATATTTTCAAAAACAAAAAAAAAACTAAAATGTTCATAATATGAAGTTCACACATATATATTACTTATGTACACATATTTAACGTACGTACTAACTGTTTAATAACTACAATGACCGGGTATATTCGCTTTCAGCAATACGAGCTTTTCAAAAGAAAAGCCCGTCAAGCGACCCCGCCTTGGACTATTAATAATGCCCGCAAAGGAAAATAGTCGTTGCGTAGGGCCTGAAGACGTAAGCGGTGTGTTGCAAAACAGTGCCATTTCCTTTAATGTAGGATATTTGGACCATAATCAAATCAAAATAATTGATTCTAATTCTTGCTAATTGAATATCTAATTGCATTAGCAGAAGTCAATTAGATTTCTAATTGTAAAGGTAAACCAATTTTTTTTGCTAATGGCAACTAATTGCAATTAGTTTTACCATTGGAATAAAAATTTCAATTATCTAATGGGAATTAGTTGAACTAATTCTAATTGTTTGGTGAATGAGAGAATTTCCCAAAACAAGGTTAATTAGCAATCATTAGCATTATCTAATCATTACTTAACATCTTTGATTTGAAATTATAATATTTTATAACAACATTGTTGCTTTAAACTCTGACATTCTTCTTTTAATTATGGATTAAAATACAGAAGTTTATGTAGTGGAACAATCCAGTCAAATGGAAAGAATCTTAATAAATGTCGTCGCGGGCTGGAAAATTAATCGAAGGAAAGTTTAAAAAAAGTGGAACACACATTTAAAAAATAATAAAAAACGAAATAAAATTACAACATGACGCGATTATCAAATTGAAAAAATGCTGATATAAATATCCATAATATGATTAACATTGACCGTGCTATTGTTAATTTCGACCATAAAGTGGTTAATTTAGACCAAATGACGGTTAATTTTGACCAAATGAGGTTTAATTGTAACCAAATTATAGTTAATTTCGACCAAATATAGATAGACGATTGACGTGGTCACGTCATATTGAAGCGAAAATAACGGCTATAAAACTTAAAGCTGCTCAACTACATTGGCTAATCGGTCGAAACTCAAACTTGTCTTTAGACAATAAAATTCTCTTATAGAAGTCCATCATAAAACCAATATGGACATATGGCATCCAATTATGGGGTACTGCATGCGCATCTAACATCTAACAAGCTTTAAAGAAGACAATCTAGATTATTACGACAAATTGTCTGCGCCCCATGGTATAAACGTAATGATATTATCCACAGAGATCTCAACGTCCCCACTATCCAGGAGGAAATTAAAAAATATTCAATTAGCTACATCGATAAACTAATGGCCCATCCTAACTACCTCGCTCGTGTTCTGCTTCAGTTCGAAGGTCACCAGAGGCTAAAAAGAACCGATACTTTGAGCCTAACTAGAAGACATTTTCAAAATTTGAATACATCGGTACAGTGGTTACATTGGTAACAACTAATAAACAAAAAGAAGAATAAAGATTTGAATACATATTGTAAATTTCGATAAGAAAGATTCAATAATATAAATAAATTAAAAAAAAAAATTAAGGGTAATTGTAACCAAATTATAGTTAATTTCGACCAAATAATGCTAAATAGAACCCATCACCTACAAACATTAACACTGCTAAAATCCAACCATAGTATGTTGCATTTAGGCAATTCACATAGTGTTCTATTGTGTCGTATTGATTGTATTTGCTAAAATTTTGTGAATGTGACACAACTCTTTGGTAATTGCCTCAATGGTTTTTCTTTCTGGGTGTGGAGTGTAAATAACTATCATTTTAAGTTCCCGTATTAAAACTCTTTATTAAGGACTTCCAGATAATCTAAAGTAAAAAAGAGCCAATTCTCTTTAATTAGAACCCAAAAGGACCAAAATCGTTGTACGCAATAACGATATTTAGTATTGAGTGCGAACCTTAAAGTATATACAAAACTAAAACATAGCCATCCTAGTTTAACATTACATAACACTTACTAAAGTAATTAACCAAAAGTCATTAGTCATATGGCGTAAAAACTTTTCAAAATCGAAAAGGAAATTGATTAAAAATGTGATGCGTGTATAGTCTTAAATTAACCTCTCTGTTTAAGTGTTGTTTTTAAACATTTTGTTTAAACAACACAATAAAATGAAACCAATTTATTTGAAATTATCTTCTTAGATCTATTGATCTTTCGTCATTTTTATTTTATTTTCTTAGGACTAATTGTGTGTTGATGTCACAAAGTAATCTGTCAGCTTGACAAATATCCATGTCAATAAGTTCAATTGTGCCCTCATTAACAAATAAGAACATGTGACAAAAACTAATTGACGGGGGTGGTGGAGCAACCTTAGGCACTCCACAAGCCAAAAAGTTAAGTTTTATATATAATTTCTAAAGAAATTTTTAAACAAGTATATCAAGCCCTTGGCGGTTAAAAAAAAGCTTAAGCGACATCATTTTCAATTTTTGTTTTTTTTTTTTTTTTAAATGACTTTATTGGCAACACTTGCATCGTCTCCTAAAATATCATGGTCACATAAGGTACCGTTACGATTTTATAGCAAACCAATTTTATCTTAAGCGCCAACCTTCATACAAAATTTTTATAAAATAAAAAACCCTTCTCCTGTAAAATTTTCTTTTGTCGCTTAAGCTTTTTTTGCCGTAATGACTTAATATATCCTATTAACCCTTTCTATTACACAAACAACTGTAAAAACTCTTTTGTGCTTAGTAAACCATTTAGTGGCCATCTCAAATAGTGTGTACTAAAAACATTAAGTTAAATATCACGCACATCCTGTCATCAGGATATACCTTGATCATTACAATGTTGGTTGACCTTTTGGTCACACACACAAAACTATTCCATAAATAATTATCATTTAAGGAATTTGCGACATATCATCGGTTGATAATTTAAATGTCGTATGTGGATTTTTTACGGTTTTGAGTTAAGATCGATTCCTTAGGGTTTACGACCTGATCTTTCATTTGGCGTAATCAGTTTTTCGATACCTCATACAGTTTTCGAGATATGGCCAAACGCCACATACGACAAATTTCCATATAAAACGACTGCCCCAAATGAGTTATAGGCATCAAACTTCTAAATATACTAGTCAAATATTAGTGGGTTCCCTCCTAAAATTTAAAAAAATCGCTTTGCTGAAAAAAAATTTATACGAGTTCAAACTTCAAACTCAATTTACTCGAAACTATCGGAATCCACATACGATAATTAAATTATCAACCGACGATATTTCAATATTTTGAAAGTGACAATTGTTGAAAATATCAAATACATAAAGAGGTAAAATTCAACAATATTTATTAATTTACTTTGTTTTAATTGTGGCCCCCTTAACTCAAGTAGTTTCCTCCAAGAAAACCGTATAAATTGTAAAATTTCCTTTAAAACGAAATAGAAATTAAGTGTAATAAATTAAAAAAATGTTTTAATAAAACCGAATCTTTCACTTTTCAAAACGACATCAACATTTGACATTTGTTGAGATATTGTTGTTGTTTTTCAGTTTTCAATACTGTCAAAATATTTGACATGTCTTCCAAAGTGTTTGAAATTAACCGCAAGGTGCGGTGAGTTTTTTAATGTTTGAATTTCCTTTCATTTCTTCACATTTTTAATGCGGCCGTTGTTGTTTTGGCTTTTGCTGGTGACATATCTCCTTTAAGATTGTTGTATCTATTCGAATTAATCACTGTTGATCAACAAAAAAAAAAAATAAAATAAAGGAAAATAAAAATTAAAAGAAAAAACTTGTATGAATAATTATCGTGGTGGGTTTCTCTAGTATTTGAAGAATTTATTTGATTTTTCATTTTCAAAATTCGAGAGAACAAGTATAAAAGTTTTGGAATATTATAGTGAATGTGTTTGTCTCTTGGTTATTGCTGGCGTCTTCTTCTTATATGCAAACAACGTCGCCATGTCATGTGTCAATTTGATGTTTTGTATGCCATCACACAGTATTTACAACAATCACTCACTCAAACATCACTTTAGCAATTGTACTTTTACTGCTGCTTAACAAATCCTACTCATATAAGAGTGCAGCACCCTCACACGTACATATTTTCACTAAATAGATGTACAGTGGAGGTCAAAAGAAGTTTTAGATTTAAATTGTGAAGACTTACTTCAGTTTCTTTTACTCTGCAATTCTGTTTTGATTTGTAACTCTCAGAGTTTTCAACTTGAAGTTGTCTATAGGTGTATTTGTATTTATATATGAAATAAAACCAGGAGAAGAGGAAAAATAATATATATGTATGTAAATACAAAAATTGCAACACTAGAATTTTATAATCCGGACACTAATGCAATTTCAAAGCAGAATTAAAAAAAAATTGCTGGATGTTCCGTAAATTACGTCGATTTTTTGGTCGTCATAATTGACCCACCGAACAGGCTATTTAAGCTGTTGTGATTCTTTTTTTATATTGCGCATTATTCCACCAGCCCGTATGAGAAGAGTACGTACACAGATAAAAATAAAAATTGATTTCAATTAAAAAATTTGTGATATTAATTAAAAAATTAATTAAATTTGCACCAGTAAACAATTTAAAAGTATCAATTAAACCAGTTAATAGTATTAATTAAACGTTTAATTTACTTGATAACACGTTTAATTCACTTGATTAAATTTTTAATTAAAACTGATTTTGTTTTTGATTAATTGTTTGATTAATTTAATTGGTGAACAATTTTGGAGAATTTTTTCTGTGTACCAAAGGGAATATTGCTGCTGTATCAGCCATTGTCAATGAAGATCGGGATATGTTGATTCGTCCGTACTGCTTCAAGAACGATGAAAATCGCAACGTTACAGGCAACGGAGCAAGAGAACATCTTGAGTGTAAGTGTCTTTGTGCTTGAGATAAGTTTTGTGGGATGTACACTTGTGTGACAGTCTAAATGGTTGATGATGGATGTTGGGTGAGTTGTTGCGGATCGAATGAATTAATGATAATTGGTAAAGAGCCACTATGGCTATGGATTGTGTTAAATAGCGAAAAATGAGAGATTGGTTGAACTGGTCGTGAAGGTGCTTGTGAAAGTTCGAATTGCGGGAATGCACATCTCTAGGTGCTGTTGCTATTTAGAAAATGCTGCCGACTATTTTAATGCAGCGAAGATAAGATAGCTCCAGCTTTTAAACAAGAGGTGAGTTACTACTTTTAGCAAGGTTATACACTCAAAATTGCCACCTGTGTGTGTTGGTTGTGCTAACACTCAAAGGCTTCTGGTAAATGTAGTTTCTTTTTATTTTCAGCCAACACTCAGGGAATGCTTCCTACTAGTGTAATTCAATATGTTGGTATTAGGAAAATTAGTTATGTGGAGAAGGAAAGAGGGAATAGTTTTTCTAAATTCTAGTCGTCTGGGTAGACTTCTGCCGGGCGTCTATTCCACATACGGCTAGTTCGACCGAGAAACGAACTTTCTCTGTAATGAGTTGTTCGATTGGAAAGGCGACTACTACGAGCATGCACCCGCGTCTTAGCGATGATTTTGCCCATTTCAGCTGAACACTTACCGTAGAAATATGGAGAGAACAATGAAGTACAACCCACATACCGGCGATGCTCCAATGAGTCAATAGACCAGTGATGAACTTTAGCGTGCTCCTTTGCAACCAATCCAGAAGCTTCAAGATAGATATTGAAGCACCTGCCCACATATGTCAGTTGTATTCCATTTTCGGATATAGGCGGTATAAATAGTAAGGAGATAAGATGGAGTGAAGTAATTCCTGCACCGTTTAAAGAAACCCAGACAATTGAATGCATCGTTGAAAAACCTGCAGTTAAAGTAGAAAAACAGCAATTTCTTCCACTTCTCCATTGGCCAAAAAAACTGTTGCTTTTACTTCTGATTCAGTAAATGTAAACATTCGCACAAGTTTTCGTTTTTTGTTCGAATTTCATTACGACTGGAGTTTCTTCAACCCTGCTTGAATGCTTTCTTCGACACTTGAAAAGCATGTTGGTTCCAACTAACATCATGCCTAGAACTTCAAGAGTGTCTGATTCCTCAATGGCAATACCACCCATGGATACAGATGACGCTGACTCCACAAGACGTCTGTGGGTAAACATACAAGATTGGGTCTTACGTGCATTAAAATCAACCATATTCGCAAGATCCCACTCGGAGATTGTCATAAGGTCATGATTGAGCGTGTCGTTCATGTTTTGCCTCATATCTTCAAACGCAGAAAGGCTTGTTTTATGATTAAAGGAAAATGATTGACAAATGCTGCTGTCATTTGCGAAAGAATAGATAGTATTGTAAGTACGACCCAGGAGGTCGTTAAGAAAAATAAAACTACAGTGTAGGAGAAAGAAGAGAGCCTTGTTGCCACCAATGTGGATAAGATCCACCATAGGGTAAGGCCGCAAGGCAGGTATACCAAAATAAGAGCTCACGGAATGATAAAATTTACATGAAATAAGCCAATTTTTTTAGAATTAAATATGGGTTACAAAATAAATTTACATCAAATGAGTCCTGAAGAGATCGGCCTATATGTTTCTTAAAATTTCCAAATAAACTCTATTTTATACAGAATATGGACAATAGTTACTTGTATCAGGGTCAAAATGTATCATGATTAAAATGAAATTTTCTTAAATTTAGTTGAAACAAATCAGACAAAATGAAAAGATCGGCCCTGCAAAAATAATAAAATATTACCTAAAATATTTTGTTTCACACTGTTTATATTTTCTATATATAAAATAGAAAATATTTCATTATATTGACGCAACACTAGTCGCATTTAGCAAAACACTTGAGTGTTTAATCACACTAAAATAGGTGTTGACAACATGTCATTGTGTCAAGCGGCATGAGTTTTAAATAATTTATCAAGAATATTTTTAGTATTCTTCTCTCAGATACAGAATTTCGCTATTATAATTCAATTATTGCAAATGTTTGAAAACCTTGTAGCAGTGGAAAATAGATGCATTTAAGAACCCACATAAATTAAAAAAAAAATACAAATAAATGTAAAGCTAGAAATTACTTAAAATAGAAGAACGTGAGAAACTTTTAATAGCTACAGATTTCTAGGCTATAGATTTTTAATTTTGAATGAATTTAACAGCCGTCTCATAATAGATTTTTCTGGCCGAAATAAATGCTATTTTCTGATTTGTTTTTTGCTAAAATACTAATTGCTATTTTTGGAATTTTATGTTACTTTCCCTTTTATTTTCACTCAAATTCGTTTAATATTGTTTCAATTTCTTTTTGGTGGGACCAGAAGCAACATAATGCACTTTGATAATTGTGAGTCGAAAAATGGCTCTTTCGCGCGAGAAATTCAATGACCGTGTTGTCTCACGTCCTGGCGATGTTAATAGACCGCCACGATCATGTTATTTGACATCGTTGGAATTATTTCTTTGGGGACATTAAAAAGAAAAGGTGTACGTCAATAAGCCAAGAACAAGTCAAGAGCTTTAGTATGAGATAATTCGGCACATTAACGACATTGAATCTCAAGCATTGAAAATATGGACCAACGGATAGAAGTACATATGCCACTGAAGCCGTGGCGAGCATTTGGACTATATTTTGTTTCACACCTATTCGTCATTGATCCTTCTTTCATAATAAAAATATAAAGATAATTCTCTAAAAACTCGCAAAAACTTTTTAGAAAATAAGAATTAAGACGTTTTCCTTATAGTCTTAGCTCTACCCCGTCCGACTACTTTGTGTTACCGTTGAAGCCTTAGGCTGTTTTGGAGTACGCTTTAGAACAAGGTACCCCAACATTGGCAGATCATTTGGCGCAGACTTTATGTATACGTTGCCAGAGAGATGGGGAAAGGTCATAGCTAACCATGACCCATGCTTTAAATCAGTGATAACCAAGCAACAAACAAAGTTGTTGTATACATATGAATTGCCGACCGTGTCTGTGTAAAACATACGATTATTGACTGCCTCGTGAGACTATGGAGTGGCCCGAACAAAGTTGTTGTATACATGTGAATTGCCGACCGTGTCTGTGTGAAAAATACAATTATTGACTGCTCGCGAGTCTATTCTATACATTTGCCAAAAATACCTCATTATTTAAGTGGTTGACCCAACAAAAGCAGACTTTGTGGTTGAAATAAAATGAATGTATATTATCCATCTAGGACAAATGATTTTGACTAATGGGATTGAGTAAATGTGCTATGCATATTATGAAACTCAAATTAAAGCTTTACAAAACTGAAAAAAATAATTCCGATTCGTTCAGTATTGACGAAAATAATTAGATATTAAATCATAAAAAGTATTAAAAGATCTTAAATCAAGTAAACAATGAGATAAAACTTTTCGTTGGTAGTGCCACTCTAAAGCTGGAGGTCCATAACACGCGTTTTCGCTTCCACGCAGCACATGCTTTTATAACCTTACTTGCGCTCTACGTTTCAAGTTACATGCAACGCTTTTTATGCAGCAGCAGCACAAGTAAAAATAAAATTTAATTTGTCAAAATCAGCTGATTTGTTCGAACGCTGCTTGTGACGCTTACAAAAGTAGAAAGTAAACCTACTTTTCGCCTCAAGGCATCTACGCTTTTGTGCATGTAACTTACTACGTATAACTACACAGATTCTACTTTTTTGACAGCTGCGTATGCTGCGAAAAAGCGAGTAACGAGTGGTGTGGACCTCCAGCTTAAGAGTAAAATTACAAAGTGAGCGTTTTAATCTCATTTAACTCATCAAACAACACCACACAAGTAGTTAAAAAAAATACGATTTGATTGTTGTGTGTTGAAAAAAACAAAAACAACAGAACAATAGGAACACACATTATTTTCATGCTTAAAAAGTAAAATTGAGAACTCTTGCTTCTCGTTTAGTTTATACTTTCAGTTATATATGTATGTACATATCGGGAATGATACTGGTGTTTTATAATTGAAATTTTATAAGGTGTAAAACGGGTAAGTAAATCGATCATATAAATATTATTTTTCTGTGTCAGTATTTTAGATAAGAATCAATCTAATTCATTGGTGTCCAGCCCATACCACAATTGTGGAAATAAATTCACACGTATTGTTACGCTTTTTCATTTAGTCCGCGAGAGTACACAATTCAGTCGTCGATTATCAAGCGACGAGTGCACATGCGTCGGATGCTTACAGATTTTTTGTATTTTTATTAAGAATAATTGTTTCTTTATTCACTAATACTGATATAAAACAATACAACCACAATTTGCATTTTGGACATCATTGATCTAATTTCACTTTGGTTTATTTAAGGTACGAATTCGGGATTGAATCAACTTTATAATTTTTGAATCAAGCGAGTTCGGGATTGAATATGGAAAAGTTAAGTCATGCGATTGAAAATCCGTACTTGAAAAAATCTTTCTGTACTTGATTAAAGAAAATCCGTACTCACCGTACCTTAATACAACTTCGGATTAATTTGAGTACGGATGGATTGATTTTTCTTTTGAGTCAATGTAGTTTGTCATTGTATTTGTAATTGATTTTCAGGAGCTTACCTCATCTATAGCGCTTCTTGGTTAAAAACATTATCCCAATACCAAAATTTAAAAAATAAAACAAAATTAGGCCGATTTTAAAACAACTTGCTTTAAATATAAGCCTGTATAAGCCTGTATAATTTTGACGAAAAAATAAAAATTATAGAAGAATTATAGACTGTTAGGCCACGAATATCTTCTGCTTCTGAAATGTGGGAAATATTGAAAGAATACGAATGAAGAATAAATGAATTTTTTTTTGTACCTAAACTAATCCCTCGAAGCTCTGCGCTTGTCTGCAGAAGACCAGGTTCTCTGGCGGGAATGGAACCTGCAATCCCTGCATTGACTGAGACAAGTTCACTAGCCTACCGGGGCACTCACTCATTTGAACGGAAAATTTTAAGAAAAACACAAAATACAGTGGACAGGGCATGTGTTTCCAATGTAAGAAGATGAAATTGCTTAGACATTATTTTCGGGGAACTTATGCACCTCGAGAATTCAGGGCCGTCCAAGA
Organism: Pollenia angustigena; assembly: GCA_930367215.1. NCBI lineage: Eukaryota > Metazoa > Arthropoda > Insecta > Diptera > Polleniidae > Pollenia > Pollenia angustigena. Next base: position 149,306,559 of record OV884058.1, read on the forward strand.
ACAACTTGGAAAAGCGCATTAATTGACAATGCGAAAATGCTAAATATAACTAGATGGACAAGCAAAGCGAGATACCGAGACAACTGGAAACTGATACTGACAGAGTCAAGGTTCAACTAGAACTGTCGATCTTAAGAAGACAAATATACAAATAGCCTGCACAAAATCCACCTTCCTTAAAGGATTTTTGTATGAGTAAGTTTGAACGAATCTCGAAATTTTAAATAAATTTCAATAAAAACATAAAAGAAAGTATAGTCGGTCAAGCCCGACCATTTGATACAATATTTACATTTAAAGTTACATATTTAAGTAAGGGGATTTATATGGGACCTATGGAGTTATTAGCCAAATGTTATATCAGTATCAACTTTTAAAAGAATATTTATAATATTAAAAGATATTTTCGGGAGTGGTTTTTGTATGGTTGAATATGAGCCGATTCCAATAACATTAGGTAAGATGGTTTTGGTTGAAAAAAATAGTTTTGGGCCAAATTAAGTCTTAATACATATTAACCCACAATTGGCCGCTAAAATAAAACGCAGGAATTTTTTAAATCCCTTGCAGGGAGGTGCTTTTAAGACCTTGCAGGGAGGTGCTTTAAGACTTCTCTTTATATGGACTGGTCGAAGACTTTAAAAAATTATTTTATTTTTTGTAAAAAAATATTTCTTTAGGCGTAATTTCTAAAAATGTATTAAAAAATGTTTTTCTTATAAATCTTAATGGAAGATATATGTATTTTTGCATGTAAATACACAAAGTATGTGTCTAATAATTGAGTTTATTATGGCAGATTAAGGAGTATGAGTAAAAAAAGACTTACATAAGCACCACTATGCGACAAATATTGCGTTTACCAGCCTCTGAAGCCAACTTTTTAAGATCTCCCTTCCCGTGACTTGGAGTATAAGCCAATTGTCAGACCGGAGTCTTGATTCTAGGGGCAAATGACTACCGTGGTACCAGATAATTCTCTGGTCAGCCGCGATCTGAAGAAATATGTCAATTTCGAACTATGCCGAATACTCGATTTTCCCAGAGGAAGTAACACAACAAGATGGCATATTCTTCAAATGTTTTCACATACCCTTGGGGATTTAGGATTTTCATATCCAACCTAAGGGTTTTGTTAAACCCACTGTATTGTGACTTCAGGTCAAAATTTAATTTGTGAAAGAGCGCCATTGTCGTGAAAGTTGACACCATTCATATCATGATTATACTCCTGAATTGCTTTCGGCTGTGAAATACCGCTTAACATTAGCCATTGGTTCGACTGAGAAGTTGTTCATAATTACATTGGCTACAGCGCTGTTATTTCCGCGCTTATTCAATAGACAGATGAGATGATAAGAAAAAAATTGTCAAAAAAACTATGCATGTATATGACAATCGGGATCAGGTACGTTAAATACAGAACAGTTTGAGCCACCATATAAAATACTGAAGAATAAATCTTCACTTTCGCAGCATATGCAAAATGTTTTAAATTCAATACGGATTGGGTTTCTCTTAACGAATTTGCATAAATTTCATTCAGTTATTATTGGGAAGATCAACAAGTTGGTGAGCTTGGCCTGCTCCACCAAAAGGGACCTCTGCGCCGAAAAGAAGTTATTGAGAAAAACGCGCAAGGTTATGCAACTCTTCCTTCAACCTGATCATCTGGCGATGTTTTTCGACTCTCTGGTACTTTGTACGATGTTCACTATCCAGTGTTGCCTCTATGAAAATTATTTCTAACAGTTAAAGCCTGTTTTTGCGAATTTTGTTTTCAAAATTACTAGAGCTGTTTTATTCCTTATCCAATTATCAATGTTTTGGATTTAAGCCGATAGAATTGAATCTATTATTTATTATTATTATTCAATTTATCTGTTATTTAATTAAATTCAGGTAAAAAAAAATCTTAATTAACGTAAGAAAATGGGTCTGGAAGGCGAATTTAAGAGTGTTGAAGAACAATACTTCAGCGATTGTTTGGAAGAATGTTTACCTATAGTCAGGGATGAGTCGGATGCATTTTCATCGCCAGAAGTTTCAGAAGTGCTGCAATTATCTCTTCAAGATATTGAGGAAGAGCGAACTTTATCGCAGTTTTTTAAATTTCAAATTTTATGTATATTATCTGTTTATTGTGGAAAGCACTAAAATATATTTTATAATCTGTAACTTAAAATCATGTCTAAAGTGAAATCAGTCCAAAAAAATCGATTTTTATTTCGAATAAAAATGATATAATTCTGCCTTCGTAAAATATCCCTTAAAATGTTTTTTGCACTTTTTTTTTTTTTTTTTTTTTTTGTTTACGTATTTTATTTGCCAATTAACATGTGTTTAATTTATTTGCTAAACATTTGCTACAAATAGTTCATGTGTTTAACCACAAAAAACAAAACATTCTCACATAAACTTTAACACGCTGCTGCGTCCTACGACGACAGACAACAGTCTGTCTGTCCATCTCGGTTCTACTAAAAATTCCTATCTGGCGATTATTTGCATCAGTGGAATTTCTTAAAGTTTCTTTGTTCAAAAAACATCGTTTCACTGAGACAAAATTTATTTTATTTTCCTATTCTATTTCTGTAAATGATCTCCGTCTATAAATTATTTTTGTCCTAACGATAATTGGAATGCTAAATTCGTTTGATTTTTAGCTTTTGGTGTTGCTGTTTTTAGTTCTGTTAACATGGATAATTTTTTAAATCAGATAAAAATCCTCTAAAAATATTTGAAATATTTAAATCGGACAATGTTAAATTTGTTGAAAGCAAAAGTTGTGAAATGAAAACCACACAGGAAAAGAATGGGAGCACAAAATATTTGATTTTTAACAAAATTTTTAAACATTTTGCTTTTAAATTATTGTTGATTTGGGTAACGATTTTTTTCTCATGTTCGAGGTGACGTAAGATCGTGTATGGAAATAGTTGAGGTTGTTTGAAAATAAACAGAACATTATTGAGCATTCGGCTCAGACACCCAGAAACATATCTATTTTTTTAGTGAGTGATTGTGTGTTAAAACACAACCCTTAATTAATACCGTTCATAACTATTTTCAAGAAAGTAACGAAAATGTTTACCCAACGGTAAACTTTTGGAGACCTTCATTTAAAAGGCCTTCTGAAAAACCTTCCTAGCAGAGTTGCCAATTAAGCGCCTTTGGCGCTAGATTTAGCGCTTTTTAACTGTCGAAAAGGCGCATATTTTTTCCTCAGCGCTTTTTTTAAAAATGTTTGTACTTTTATTTGCATACATTAAAATCAAGACATATTAAACCAAAATTTGTTTCCGTTTTTTAAATACTTTACTCTGAAATGCATACTTTACAAGCAAATAAGTTTATTTTCTAAGGTAATCCATTTCGTTTCTTAAAACAAGAAAATCCAAAAATAATTTCGTGATTTAAACTTCCCAGTAATAACTTCGCTTACTTTTTCAAAATGAATAACTTCTTTTACTAATTATTTTGTAGCTTTGTTCTATAACTACATCTATAACAACTTCTATAACTAATTTTTCTGGATGTATGTAGGTAAAAAAAATAATGACTTACTTTTGAATACGTTCATTTTGGGACATGCCTTGTAAAATTCATTGGTTCTTTCAGTAGAATTGTAAGTAGTGCTCGTATGTTTTTCTGATTACTTAACACATCATTTTGTAGGCGAAGTTTTTACTGGGTTGTTTTGTTCGTATTAAAAAAAAACTTTCTTAAATTAAGAAACATTTTCTTATGATCAAAAAATTCACGTTTTTGGTATATAATTAAAAAGTTCGGAAAACAAGAAATCCAAAAGTAACTTATTTTTATTAAAAACAAGAAAGATGTTTCTGAAATCAAGCAGCATTTATTTAATATTAGTCTGATTTTCTTGGTTTTTTTTAATAGAATCGAATTTCTTGCATCAGGAAACAAATGTTATCGATTTCTTTAAATTTTTCAGAAAATGCTCAAGAAAACTTAGTTTGATTCAATTAATTTTTATTTGGATCGACATGTTAACATCAAAATCAATCAAAAGTTTTTTATTTTTATATTAACAGCCAGGCCCACGATGTCACACGTAACACGTTAATTTTTTCTTAAAAACGTGTAGCACTAGTTAGTTTAAGAAAACTTACAGCCAGGCCCACGATGTCACACGTTAACGTTCGCATAGAAAATTACATTTAAAACAAATAATAATAAAATAGATAAAATGTTGCGCTATTTTATAATATGACTAACGTCACTGTCTCAGTTTCTTACGTAATAAGTAGAGAACATCATCAAAGGTACAGGTCAAAAGATCAGCGTAGATAGTTTGGGAATAATCTTTCCATGCAGCTTCGTATGCCAGCAGTTGAACAACGTAGCAGCAACGAATTAATTGCATGTAAATATTTTGTACAAGGAACTATAGAAATGGTCCTGGGACAGCTTATAGCAGCAGCGCCAAATCTGGAAGCTGGTTCCAAAGTACCTTATGGTAGACGTGGAGCATTTCCAGTTGTTATGTTTTCCAAAGTGAGAAACGTATGCAACGTAAGACTAGAAAGTAATGTGTGATCTGCGAGAAACCTGTTTGCGACGAACACTCAACTCAAAATAAAACATGCATATCATGCACACAAATTCAATATATATATTTCTAATTTCTTATGTTTATTAAAGTGTTCATGTATATTGCAGCGTATTTATAAAAGAAATATAATAAAATTTATTTTAATTCGCTTTCTTTGTTTTTGTTCATATAAGATACATGAAGGTACAATTGTACCTTGTCAGCCTTTAAAGGGTGTGAAATCAACTTGGCCTTATAAAATAGGTAAGACATTGACATATTTTCCTGAAATTTTAAAAATATTAATCTTAGTCAATGGCTTGAAGATGTCACAGAACTTCAGATATCTCCTATTTGTAGAAAAAAAATTATTGCAATTTAAAAACGGAAAAGGTACAATTGTACCTGTTCCGTCCGACTAGGGTTAAACTATTTCTGTAGTGTTGTTGTAGTGTCTGCCAGCGTTGTCAACTCGGTGCGTTTTTTAGATTTTGTGTGCGAAAAATTCCTTTGTTGGTGCGTGGTACGCTTTTTCCCATTTCGGTGCGTTTTTTAATTTTTGGTGGCACTAAAGCAACTTTTTGTTTCAGTATGAGAAAAAATCTTTGTACAATAAAATACACCGGTTTCACTACCATTTCATTCAACAGTGCAAAATTTTTACAAACAATTTACAGACCACAATAAGAACAACAAGTATTGATGTTATGTTTTTTAGAAAACTCTAAACGGGCTTATTAAGGTCTTGTGTTTTATGAAAATAAAAAGATTATAACATAATTTTTTCTTCCGACGTTTCGTTGGAGATTCCCAACATCTTCAGGGAGATATTTTTATTGATCTATAATCTTTTCGTCAATTGTTTTAATTTTACGTTAATTTACAAATTCAGTTTTATACACACAACATAAAACATAAATTTTTTATTAACAACACAAATGAAAACAAACTATTACTATTAAAAAATTAATGTTAAATTATAAAATTTTTGTCAAACTATATCACAGATGGTAAATTATTAAACTCTAAAAAAGTATTGATGTTTAAGACATACCAAATATATCGACCCCTAACCGCGAAAATAACGTAAGCGCCAAAAATCAAAATTTACAGGAGAGAGCTTTTTGTTTTATTTCATATTAATTTTGTATGAAATTTGTCGCTTAGAATAAAATTGTTTTTGCTATAAAATCGTAACGGTACCTTTTGCGACCATGACATTCTAGGAGATGATGCAAGTGTTGCCAATAAAGTCATTTATTAAAAAAAAGAAAATTGAAAATAATGTCGCTTACGTTATTTTCGCGGTTAGGGTTCGATATCCACTAAGTAAAAAAGTCTTGTTGTTGTAGATAATCTGTATTATATTAAGAGAAAAGAAACATTTGATGAAAATTGCTTATTATTGATTTTTAATCCATACTATTAATCATTTATCTCTTTTAAAAAAATTTTGTATAGATTTAATGATATCAAAAAAAATTTATTATCTACACCATTTTTCATTAAAAATGAGAAAATTCCAAATAAAATTAAAAGTGAACATAAATATAATAAAAACTATATAATTAAATTTTATCAATTTAAAACTAAAACTTCTCAATTTAGTTTGAAATTTTCTCGATTTCAAAATAAAATTCTGAATTTTGTTTTGGAATTTTCTCAATTACATTTGGAATATTTTCAATTTCAAGTTAATATTTTCGATTTCATTTGGAATTTTCTCAATTTTAAAATTGAAATTCTCAATTTTATTTGGAATGTTCTCAGCTTAGAATTTGAATTCTAATTTTCATTTGGAATGAATTATCTCATTTTCAAATCTCAATTTTTTTTTTTTTTTTTTTTTTGTTCAGTTTTTTTTTCTTTCTCAAATCCCTGAATGTAAAAGACTGTTTTATTGTTATACAGTGACTGTCGTATATTTTCGGTTTTTTTATTCGAGTTATTAAAAGTCAACAAAATTAATAGAAAATTAAAAAAAAAATCGGGGATATTATTTTTATTTATTCATAAGATATATTAAGAGATCGCCGAGTCTCTAAATGGTCCCATAAATTTTCTATGGCATTAATGTCTGGGGATTGAGCAGGCGTATTAATCACTTTTGGATAATTATAAAGCAACCACTCAGGAACAACGTGGGATTTATGCTTAGGGTCGTTGACTTGATACAATTAAAAAAGCTCTTGCAATTCCCATTTTTTCTGCAGATTGTTTCAAATGTTCATAATACCTTCGATAAATGCAAGTTTCCCAACCCCGTTCGCTTATATGCAGCCCCACACCATTACACTTCCACACCATAGTTTTCCCTTCATTTGCAAATACATAAGTTAAATTTGCTTTTATCCAGAAAATTTACGTCTTCCCACCAATTTACATCTTTTTTATAAGCTCCTTAGTAAATTTTAACCGATGATTTGTGTTTTCAAATTCACGAAATGCCTTTTTCGGGCAATAGGGCTGTTGAACCCTTTTTTTAATTGTGTGTTGTATTGTTGCTTCTGAAACTGTCTTTCCAAATTCCGGCGCAACTTATTCACCCCTATTATGTAAGGCGTTGTCAACGTCGACATTAATTTTTGATTGTTGTCACATCAAGGCGACGACTACATCACTTCGACGTTAATTTTGTATTTTATAAGAATGTTGTGTCGACGTCGACTAGTTATCGAAAATTTGACAAAAAAAAAAATCCCATCTCCAATTGTTTTTTATTTTTATTTTTGTTCTTCACTCACTTTTAAAAGCTATGTCTGAGTCCATACGGCTCATGTCTTATTGACAAGATTCTTCCTTTTTCTTTGAACATGAATTGGCGTTCAAATGATTCATGTCATGTTGACGACATGTGCTTTTTTGGTATTGAAAACAATAACAAAATTAAACAACGAATGAAAAAGCAAAACGTAAAGACAGTACATGCATCTGTGCACTCGTTTCTTTTCCCCTCGTCCCTCTCGCCTATAAAGTAGCAGTCATGTCAATAAGACAAGAGCCGTATAAACACAGACTATTTATGCTATATTCCGACATATTTTTTAATTGATTTAGCTTTTTAAAATATAGTGTAGAGTTTGTTTCCAATTTTGAATTTTTTTCGCGAATTTTTGGCATGTTTAAGATAAAAGATATTTTTACTGTAAGTTTTCTGATTCTTTATAGCTTTATAGCTTTATAGCAAACTTTCCCGAACTTTCGCAATTTTCGCGTTAAATTTACTAATAAAATTTGTGCCCTTAACTTCTTTTAAATTTGCATTTTTTATTTCAAACGTATTCAATAAATATGTTTACATTTCATTTAAAATTTCTTTAACATTCATTTGAGTCGTCGCAAAATTTCCTGTCGACTAAAACGGAGACAATACTACTCGACGTCGACTTGAAAGCGCCTTAGAAAATATCAATTGACTGTCAATAGTAATCGATTAATGTCAACAACGACTCATAAAATACCATTACTGTTCAGGTGCCGTCGACTTGTGTCGATGTCGACTTTCATAATAGGGGTGATTATTAATTTATTAATTTATTTATTTTAATTTCGTTGTATCCTAGCAAAACAAGATAATTATCTTATAAATGAAAGTGCTAGGGAATAAGATCAAACCTTTAATCACAGTATGTTATTAAGGAAATTAAAAAGAAATAATATTAAAATAATAAAATAACATTAAAAAAAGACAGAGAAATAGAAAACTGCATCAGACTGGATAGTCAGTGATAAGACATAGTAAAACTGATATATTACATAATGCAAAAAAATTTATGTAACTCCTTTTTAAACGCATTTGCATTGCCTAAGCTTTGTATATAATTCGGTAAAGAATTCCAAAGACTTGTGGTATAAATGAAAAATTGTCGATGTGACAGAAGACTCTTATATCTTTGTTGAAAAATCTTCCTTCCACGGTTAGATCTAGCAAATTGAATCCTATTGAACAAATATATAGGCTGCTTAGAGATAATAATCTTATGTAAAAATATAAGGCATTTAAGTAACAAGAGGTTATCAAACTTAATTTGAAATATCTGATACGAGTAGAGTGAAATGTGGTCACGACGTCCTTTGAGAAATACATATCTTGCAATATTGTTGTAAGCTAAGTTGAGTTTACGTTGATCGTCACTGTCACAGTTCGCAAAAATTTCACAACCGTATAATAGGACAGGAATAAGATATGTTTTTGCAAGTTTCATACGTATGGGCAATGGTGTTGAATCCATTACTGCCCACAAGTTGCGAAGCATACTATACACTCTACCCACAACGACATTAATATGGTTTGACCAGGTTAGCCGAACATTAAAAACAACTCCAAGGTTCTCAGCTGTTTTAACATACTCGATTCTACTTCCCTTGATGTTAACTTCCGGTACTTCAAATGCTTTATTAGACTTTGGAAGCAAAATACATTTAGATTTGGCTGGGTTGATGGATAGCCCATTGGCATAACCCCAGCTGTCAATTTTGTTTAATTCACAATTAATAGAGTTTACACAAGAACTTACATTTTCTATATGGCAGTCATGTAAACCTGCACGTCATCAGCGTACATATGGACTTTGCTGCCAGTCAAAACATCAGGTAGGTCATTAATGCACATACAGAATAAGAGTGGCCTCAGTATAGAACCTTGAGGAACTCCTCTTTTAACATTCAATGAATTTGAAACATTATTATTAAGATGAACACGGTGAGATCTGTCCATTAGATACGAATATATAAGATTACAGGCTGTATTCGAAAAATAAAATAGTTTTTGAAGCTTTGTTAATAAAATTGCATGATCTACCGTATCAAATGCTTTACTATGATCAAGAAGAACTAGGAAAGCAACCAAGTTTTCATCTAACTTTGATCTGAGGTCTTCAACCATATCCAGTAGGTCAGTGGTACAGCTTCTAGCTTTCATGAAACCCAATTGCCTATCAGACAGAAAATTATTACTTTCGAAGTACTGATTGATTTGTTTTGCTATGAGGTTTTCCATGACTTTCGATAGGAACGGAAGAATGGCAATCGGCCTGAATTCACTGTTGGTTTTAGGAATAGGGATTATTTTAGATTGTTTCCATGCATAGGGGAAAGTAGACTTCATGAGAACAGCATTGAATAAATATGTATAGTAGGGAAGTAGCCTAGGTGTTAAATATTTTAAAAAAATGGGAACTTAATCATCTGAACCAACCGCATTCGATTTTACAGATGACAAACATTCCAAAACTTCAATCTGATTAACGCAACGAAAACTAATGGGATTTTGTATTGGGACAAAGCAAAAATCATCATAAGTAACACTTTTGAGGTCACTTTAGCCTTGATTTTTCTAACATAGCCCTTTCCGGCCCAAGGAATTTCAAAGTTGACGGATTTTAATGAAACTTTCAGCGTGTGATAATTAGAGCTTAAGAATCATAAAATTGCATTTTTTGTGCCCGTACGATTTGTATGTCATTAGAAACAGGACATACACAAATGTGAATACATAAAATCAAAAGTTGCTTACAGATTTTAATCATTTATAGATTGTTTTGTTTGCAATGTTGTTTTTTATATGTCTGCATAAAATTAGAAGCATAGCTGCATTTTTCAATTTTTGATGAATTTTTAAAAACAAAAATTCCTAAATTTTAATAAAAAAATTATTTTTTTTCCAGAAAAAAAATTATGTTTCTAAAACGACTGCGCATATAAGAAAAACGTTTTACCTTTCTTAAAGTAAATTTTATTGCGTAATTTCGGTTTTTTTTAGTTTTTCAATAAGCTAAAGCGTTTTTGAGTTGCGCGAACATATGTTAATCTATCTATACAATATATAATTTCTTAGTATGTCAGGATGTTTGCATGTATGTCCTATTCTTTCTGCAACTTTCTGAAGCCATCTGATGACATAGGAAGCTGAAATTTGGCACACTTTGGGCCCCACCCGGCACGGCTAGGCACCGTCGGATTGACCTGAAAAATTAGATCATGATTTCTTACACCAAACCTCATGTTTTAAGCAGCGCAAACAATTAAATTTAAAAAAAAAACCCATACAAGATGCGACCAGTCTAATGTACACACTTATGCTTATACATATCGTCAGCTCCAGTGTTACCGTTCGCCCGACTAAAGTCGCAATTTGACCCTTTTTCAGCGGTCTGCGACTTTTTGTGAGACTTTTTTTTTATCACCGACTTTTGCGACTATTTAAATTTTTCTGCTACTTTTTACCCTTTTTGTTAAGATTCTTACAAAACATTCAATATTCTTATTATTTGTATCAAAAAAAAAAAATTCGTCAAAATTGCCTCGTCAAAATTTAAAAACAATTCATAAATTATTGTTCATTTGGCAACACTTTTATTAAATTTTTGTAACCTTGTCATGTATACAACGTATTTGAGGCGAATTCAGTTCAAGGTTGTGGCAAGTTTTGACAGTTCGGACCAATATGTTTTAATTTGTCAGTGTTTTGTTAGAAATGGTTGACATTTCGAATCGTAAACACCAGCAATGCAATGCAAAAAACCTCTGTTGTTTCTGTTGGTTTTGGATTGTTGTAGTCTTAGCACCACCTGTAGTTTTCAAATCGTAAACACTAGCAATGCAATGTAAAAACATGCAATTCAATGCTGTCATCTTTAAATTTAATAGACAAATATATAGAAGACTGGATTCCCTGTGATGAACTTATTTCTAAATATAGAAATAAAATTTTAAAAAAGTAGTATTTATGTAGGTATGTTAAGAAAAAGAAATATTGCGCCAAGATCAAACGAACGGAATTAAAGTAAAATTTTCAAGGGGCTTTAATTGGACAAGTTTAAATTTTTTCAAAAATATATTAACCTTAACTTTTTTGGCTTTAAACAGAAATTCTACTCCTTTGACCTTGGCAGCATACGACAAATTTATTAAACTTAAGTAAATGTTTTCACTATACCTACATGAAAACATGGACAAACATGTACATTGTTACGAAATATGATAAAAATGAATTCTGCAATAAGCTTTTTGTTTCAATTGTTTTGTTATGCTTTTTATTAATAAAAAACGTTAAAAAAAGATATGCGACTTTTATTTTCTGAAACGACTTTTTTGTGCGACTTTATTTTTATAAAACAACCTTTTGTGCGACTTTTCAAAAATTCCTAACGGTAACCCTGGTCAGCTCATTATTGGTTTGGCGCATATTATTTTATTAAAAAACGTCTCGAATGTAGCATTCTTACTTGCTTTTCGTATAAGTCGTTTTGGTTAAACTATTTCCTCCAAGTTTGATCATTAATATCTAGCTAATCCTAATGTGGTTTTCGAAGATAGACTCGCCATGTTAAAACTTTACAAAGATGTGTTACAAATAAAATGACAATATCAAAGCAAATAGGTACATATAGAAATAAAAAGAACATTCATATTAAACTTCAATCTAAAACTATTCACTTGCCAACATGTATGTAACTCCACCTCTAATCCCATATTTATAAAAATCGATCACCCATAAATAACAAATCAACACAATATTTTATTCAGCAAATACTTACATACATACAAACTTGTACAATATACAACTACAAAAACATTGTACACATGTATGAAAAAACAAAAAAAAAAAAAACAGGCATACACATGTACACAGAATGTTTTAATTGTTTGCGTATTTTCCCTAAAAAAGATCTTTAAAAAACTATAATGGGGAGTATTAAGACCAATTTGGAATTGTTAAGCAGCCATTAAAACTCAAACATGTCTTAAGTTTCAACAACAGCCGCCGCAGCAGCACAGACAATAAAAGTTGCAAACAAATAGCAAGACGATGAGGAGGAATCAAGAAGGAAACAAGAACGTTAATTCTAAAAGCAGCAGCAGAAAAGTGTTCATATGTAGGAATATGTATGTATGTATTTAAATGTTCTATAGTTACGCAAAGTGGTATGCGGTTCATACACACATGCATACATACATACATATTCGCTTAAATGTACATGCGTATGAATATAAAGAAAATTGAAAATTCATAGCCGATCCATAAGTAAGCACTTAATTGCTTACAAGCATTCAAGAAATTATACAATTTTTTCTATGTTATTTGGCTGTTGCTGTTGTTGCAACAAATGTTTCTGGAAATTTAACAAAGACACCAACAACAACATCAGCTTAAACATAGCAACAACAAGAACATCACATCATGTTGTAACGTTGCAAATAATAAAAGATCGAACGTTAAATGTAAAAAGATAAATGAAAACTTGTTTATCATGTCGACACGTATCTTTAAATGCGGTAAAATGCTCCTGCGATATTGCAACGCCAAACATACGAGTATAACGTTCAACATTCAATAACATTTAGCGAGCAACGCGCAGCGCAACCCCTCCATAAAACATTAAATGTACAATGCAATACATAAATGTGTATATGTATAAATATACTTACATTTGTTTGTTTGCAACAACTAGCCACTCCTTAACAATTTAGCAAAAAGTTGTTGTCGTCATTGCTGACGATAATGATGACTACGACGACTACGACAGCAAAAACAACAATAGCAACAACAAAAGCAGCAGCAAGAGCAACAACTGCAACAAACAGCAACTTCGTCTCCGTACGTCTGACGATGATGAAGTGTATGTGTGCGTTTGCCAGCGTTAAGGTTGTCTATGACGATTAAGCAGCGACTAAACATGGAAAATTGTTGTAATTGAAGCCGACTTATCGGTCGATATTGCCGCCTCGTATTGCTGACTGTTTATCAGTTTAACAGCAAAGAAAACGCCAACATGTTGTTTTCAACTTCCAAAGAAAATATTTAAGGTGTAGAATAAATTTTTAAATGTTTGTGTTGTTTAGACGATGGTATAAAATGTTTTTGCAAATTAAATAACAAAAAACTAAATAAATTAACTCTTTACAGTGGATACTCTAAGCATTTTATAACAGAGCAGTAAATAATTTTGCAATATTGAAGGTCATATCACAAAAGAGCGATTGAGTTTTTAACAAATATGAAAGGATCTTAAAGGAAATTTTGTATATTTTCCACGTATGAAGGACTAGTTTGAAAGTATCAAGACGTACAAACCTAATTATTTGAGTTATGGAAAATGTTGCCTTATTCATTTAAAAAACTCAAGATTTCCAAAAAAAAATATATTTTTTAAAAAAATTTAAAAAAATTAACAGCCAACGTTGTTGGCAGTTGATTAGACAAAATTGCATAAAATATTTTTTTTAACCCTGCTGTTAGGTTAGAAAAAACTTACAAATGTTAGGTTAGTGGACCATTTGGTCCATATAAACAGATATTGTAAAAAAATATGGCATCCCCCTTTTTTTTTTTTTAATCAACATAGATTAAATATCTAAAAGACAATTGTGGGATTCCCTTTTTTGATTTTTGTTGTAAAGAAGCACACATATTTGCACTGTTTGGTTCAGTTGGTGTGTTGTTTTCAATAGTTCAGACGTGTTTTACTTACGACATGCAAAACTTGAGTGAAGATGAGGTACGAGAACTGCTCAATGCAGAAAGTGACTCCGATATTTCAGATTCTGAAATTGATTATATTTCAGAAAATGGCAAATCAAGTTCTTCTGAATCAGATACTGAACAGGAACCCATTTTAGCTGCAGCTAGCTTTGTTGGTCCGTTTTTTATTGCTGGAAAAAAATCGTTTGGAGTGCCACTCCATTTCCTCAGCGCGTTATCTCAACACAACCAGGACCAACTCGATTTGCAGTGTACAGATGCACTGACACGCTGTCAGCTTATTTGTTGTTTTTTCCGCCTCCAATAGAAAGAATTATCATCGAAATTACTAATAAGTACGGCAGGGTCAAGTTTGGTGGCATATGGAAAGATTTTGATGAAGCGCATATATAGCAGTACTCATTCTTGCAGGCGTATGTCGGTAAGTATATTTTTTATTTTAGCAAAAAAGTTGGCTTATATAAAGTCTATTATTGACAGTGGGAAAAATGAAGATGTTTATGGTTTATTTGATGGAAAATTTGGTCGCCACATAAAGCGATAAATTGGCTCCTATTCGTGAACTGTGAGACCGTTGGCAACACCTTCTTCCAATGGTTTACAATTGCCACGAAAATGTGACCATTAATGAGCAACTGGTTACATTCAGGGGCGATGTTCTTTTCGACAGCTTATGCCATAACAACCAGCAAAAAATGGTTTGAAATTTTGGTGATCAGTGGACTCCAAGTCAGGCTATGTATGGAAAATACAATCATACCTTGGTAAGCCTAGCAATGCACAGCCTGAAAAGAACCAAGGGCAACGCGTTGTATTGGACTTGACAGAGAGCTTGAAAGGGCAAAATATAACAGGCGACATTTTCTTTTTACACTTTTGAGTTGGTAAAAAACTTCAGAAAAGAAAACTTACATATGTGGGAACTGTGCGCAAAAAACTGTCAAAAAACTTCCTTAGTACAATTCCACATTTGCATTCGATGGCATTGCGACATAAGTTTCACACATCAGCCACAAGAACAAAGCAACAATATTGATTAGTTCAATGCATAAGACAGCTGCTGTTGATGAGAGTGGATTGAAGAAAAAACAAGAGATTGTTTCGTATTACAATTTAACAAAAGGTATGTTAGAGTTAATGCTCTCCTATAATTTCTAAAGCTTCATCCTTTTTAGGTGGCGTTGATACTGCTGATCAAATGATTGGTTCCTACAGCACAAAACGCAAAACAAACAAATCGATGGCCAAACATTGCATTTGCAAACATACTTGATATATCTGCTTTGAATGCGTACATATTATTTTCTGAAATCGACGTTTCATGGGCTCCAGCTGATCGGAATCGCAGTAAAACAGAGTTTCTGCGGCAACTAGTACTTTCTCTGGCTAAGACGTATATAATAAAACGGACTAGATTACCTCAACAAGAGTTTTCAGCGCAGTTATTGACTGAAATACGATGTATAGTTCCAGTGGCCTCTTCAAATAACGATACTTCTAATTTAGGAGCTCGAAAGCGTGGAATTTGTAGTTCGTTTTACCCACTTACAACTACAATTTGAGTCGGAAAGAACCAAACCAATTGTAGGGGGATATAAGAAAAGATAAACTCACTGTTTATTGTTGGTGTTTTGTTTAAGCGTTGATATTTGATTTTGGGCTAATCGGCCCTGGGGTATGTAGATATGTACGATACAATCATCTTCACCATTAATTTATAGACTCAAATAAACACTTTCTTAAATTTTGGGAAAACAAACTTCTAATTCTAATTCTAATTCAATTAATCACAATCTGTGGTTTTTCCACTGTTTTTCTGTTTCTAACGGCATTTAAAATAATCTTACATAGAAGCCGAGATATTTATTTGTTCTTTATACAAAGTTAGATACTTGCAACATTCTTAAATAAGAATAAGATACAGACATTCTATTTAAGCTGTATTTAATGTATAATTTGGTCAAGTTTATCATAATTTTCCATACGAATAACCAACCACATTTATTAACATCTTTCCAATGCATGCTTTACAAATGAAACAAAATAAAAGGCAACATTTGCTTGCAACATTACAAGTTGTATGTACAAACGAACATAGAAAAATGTTAAATCTAATACCATAAATGCTGCTTTTGATGTTATTGTTGCTGTTGTTGCTGTTGTTTTTAAAGTTTAACTGAATACTTCTTATTTGTATAGATACTTGTTCTAATCTAAGCATTGAATATTATAAAACGAGGCTTTAACATCATCATGATCATCATCGCCATTACGGTCGTCACATTGTAGTCATTTGGTGCAGTTTTCATGATCATCCTCATGATCATCGTTGTCGTCGTCTTTGTCTATGGTTTAGTTAAACATGTAGTCAACGATCTTGTTTATAATTTTTTTAGCCATTTATCGCATTATTATCATTACAAGTTTGTTGGTTTACTTTTGTTGTAGTAGTTGTTGCTGTTGGTGTTGTTGTAATTTGTATTGGCAACATGCAAACTTGTGTTGCACTTGTGTGTATGTGTTTGTACTGCTGTTGTTGTAAAATTTTCTTTAGGCCATAAATATAAATGACAAATACTTAAAGACCATAAAAACATATCAACAAGAAGAGCGATGCAAAAAAGAAAACGTCGTATTTAAACTTTTTTCAATGTCCATAGACTAAATAACGCTGATAGGAATATATCAGAAACTATAAAGTGGACAATTTGTTATTGTTGCAAAGAAATTGTAATGAAGTTTTTTTAATGATCTTTCCGATATGAAGAGAGCAGATTATATGAGGTGAAGTCATGTTTCTTTTCTTTCGATTTGTAAATTACAGTTTATTGGATGATGTTTTATGAAGGGGAGCGCAGTTTTTGAAAAAATGTTATATTTGAAAGAATTGTCATATTGCGAAACTTGTTTCATGAAGCACCTTTTTAAATATAGTACCTCCTTATGCAAAAAAAAATTAAAGTTCACATTAGTATAGTTATAAAATATACATAGACTAGCCTAAGAAAAAAATTAAGAACAATTTAAACAAAAGAAAATTATTCGCAGATTAGATTTAAACTTCTCATATGAACATATTTTTAAGATGCTGACCTGGCCCTCTAAAAAATTGACAAGACTTCTCCATAACTTTGGAAAGTACCGAACATTGCTTCACAATTTACAATTGTGTGACAGTTTACAAATAAAGTATTCTAATAGCAGATTCAAATTAATTGATTCTCTGATTTAAACCATGGTTCTGGAAAATTTCTAACAGATTTGTACATTTTAAATATTAATTAGATTTTGTTTGTCGTGCTTAATTCCATATTTTTATTCCTGATAAAAACAAAACAATTTATTGTTGGGGGATAAGCTAGTTTCTATGCGCATTTTACTGGTTGCTTTGAGTGTTTGCAATTCTCATTCAGTCTACAGTTTTATTTGCTAATAACTTTGGCTTTTCAAAAAATTTTTTGGGAGAATGTTTCCTGATGATCTGGCATAAGCAACCTGTGAAATGCGCATAGAAACTAGCTTATCCCCCAACAATAAATTTCAGTGTTTTTATCAGGAATTAAAATTGGGAATTAAGCACGACTATCAAAATCTTACTAATTAACAATTTTGAATTCTCAGAAAATCCTCTGATAGTTTCAAATATTGTTAGATAATTTATTAAACGTTTACCTTCCATATTCAAAAAATTTAACTACTCTAAATATTATTTACCAATTTTTGTAAAAAAAAAACCAACAGAATTAACTGCCTGTTTTAAGAACGCGAGCACAAAATTGAATCGTTTAACCAACATTTAAAGCAAACAAAAACAAACAAACTTTCAAAATTTGTTTTTGCTTTTAATGTTTATTAAACGAGTCACTTTTGCGCACGCGTTCTAAAAATAGGCAGTAAATTTTTACAAAAAAAAAAAAAAAAAAAAATTCGCGATAGGCAACAGACTAATCGAGTTTAATTAATTTGTTTTCCGTATGTTATTTGAACAATATTCATCTGCTAAAAAGTTAATAAATTCCGAATTTTTATAGAAGGTAGAGCAGGTCTTGCTGTCGGTTAAATTTAAGTTAAAACTAAGTAGCGACGTTAAACAAAATTGTGATAGCGGCGGCCAATGAAATTATCTAAAATCATCTGACTTGGTTTTTGGCAGCGAAATTAATTAAATTTCGATTTAAAATATTTGAATTTTATTTCGATTTGTAATTTTTGGCTTGTTGTAATTGTTTTTCTGTTGTTTTATTGCAGGCTGTTTTTTTTATCTTTGCAAAATACCCGAAAATAAATCACTTGCAAATATTTTAATTAACAGTCGGTACAAAATAACACAGAAAACATAATGTTGTCTTGTGTTGTTACATCGTGTATTGTGTTGTATAATTACATGATACACAGATACAAACATACCTACGGACGGACTGATAAACAGACAGACAGACAGATTCACTAACTAAAGATACAATTTAACGTACGAACATTTTTTTTTTTTTAAAGTGCTATTTTAAGCATGTCACCGAGTCTTTGGCAAATTGATTGAACAACAATTTATTTTTTTTACATTGATTTTTTTTACGCAATTCCAACTGATGTGAGCCAAAAAACAAGTAAAAAGTTTCGATGCCAAATTGAAAAACGCTGGCAGTATTTAATTTTTTCTAGAGAAATCAAAAATTACAGGAGACATTCTTGTAAATATGTAATCGAATGTGATTTTAGTTTAACACTTGATGACGCATAAAATACACAAAAGTAAAGATGAACACAGAATCCACTCCCGTGTGTCTCGAATGCAACTTTAAGTAAAACTGCAATAGATTGTTTTTATCTAAATGCATGAGAAGCACGCGAAAGCTTTAATGAATTTTGGGTGCTAAAGTTCTAATAATTGGATTGCAAAAATAATCTACTTAATGCTGTTATAAAAACATTTTACATAAGACTTTAAAAAAGCCACACTCTTATGAATATAAAATTGTGATGCATTGGGGCCTATGGTAAATTATTTTTCAGAAAGCTATAGGAGATAACAGAAAACAAAATTTCTACTAGTTAAAAGGTTCTTTGTTTTTTTTTTTTAAAGGAAATAAATTATTATGACTAGTTTTTTACTACATACTTAAATCCGTACTTCGTTAATTTCTATTTATATTAAAGTTGTATTAAAATAAAGGATGTTCCCAACAAAAGGCACGGTGGCATATCTCTATCCGATGTTCCATATTTACAATGACTCTGAGATATAATTGAGGTTCAATGTCAGTCATGTGCCAAATTGTCTCCTTCTTTAGCTCTTGTATTGTTCTTGGCTTATTGAAATACACTATTTGTTTTCAAAATTCCCTAAGAAAAAAGTCCAACGGTGTCAAATCGCATGATCGCGACGTCCAATTAGCACCACCACGACGTGAGATAATACGGCCATTGAATTTCTCGCGCAAAATAGCCATTGTTTCGTTGGCTGTGTGGCAAGTTGCACAATCCTGTTGGAAGTACATATCGTCCATGTCTATATCATCAATTTCTGGCCGCAAGAAGTCCGTTATCATCTCGCGAAAGCGAACACCATTCACAGGAGCTGCTTGGCTGACATAATTTTCGAAGAAGCACGGCCATATGACGCCGCCAGCCTATAAACCAAACCAAAAAATCACTCGTCTTCTTTTGCACAAATGCGGAAATTCTGCTTGTTAACGAATCCCCTGAAAATTATTTTCTTTGTAAAGTCACCATTAATTTCTGTTTATTCAATCATTCGTCGTATTGGCGGCGTTTGAAATGGTCAGTAGGTTTTAGCTCTTGAGTCGATTACACCTTGTAAGCGTGTAAAATCAAGTGTTTATTCAAAATTCGCGTGAGTGATGTACGTGAGATTTTGAATTTTTGGGCACGACGATGAGTCGAGGTTGACGGCTCTTCTGCCACACTATCGCGAACAACAGCAATGTTTTGCGTAGAACGAACTGGGCGAACATGCACACAAGTTTTTTTTTTACTTCCTACAGACCCGGTTTGCGCACAATTCTCCCGATTGCGGTCACATTTGGTCGCTTATGCTGACCAAAAAAATCACGAAGTGCATGAGATGCATTTGGATATCAACGCCCATTGTCATAAAAGGCTTTAACAATCTTAACGCGCTGCTCCATTGTGTACACTACCTACAAAGCTGCCGCCAGTATGGTTTTCGTAGAGGTCACTCTACTGAAGACTTACTGGCCCTGTTATCAGAAAAATGGTGCCATTACAATCACTATTTCGGCAAAGTAAGATACTTCCAAGACGTTTGACAGAATCTGGCATGATGCACTCTTGTTGCATTTGCTGTCGGCGAATATTTTCATCGATTTGTATCGAGCTTGGTATAGATGGGGTTTTGTTAAACGAGTTTAAGATTCATACAGTGGTGCCGCAAGGCTCCTTCTTTCTCCTTCTCTATTTCTTATTTTTCTAAATCCCCTCCTATGTCAGACTTCCAACCCTATCTACTCTTTTGCAGATGAAATCAACCTTTGCCATTATGGGGTAGAACAGGAATGCTGCGCTTGTCTGTGGCCTTGACATAATCACGGAATGGGGTCGTGCTAACAGGGTTGACTTAATTGACCGAAAGAGTCAAGCAAGTTCACGCATGAACCAGAATCTCTTGATGTTCTGGTCATAAACATGCAATGTTTTGTCCGATGCACAAAACATTTATTCAAGGTGTCGAAAGAAGTATTCCAGTGCCGCGGTTTTTTAAGACGGTGTAGGATATACCTCACTCCATCTGTTCTTTTTTCTATTTATACCACCTATATCCGAAAGTTCTCATTGGTGAAACTAGGTCATCCCCTTAGTGCTGGTCCTAACAAAAGAAATTTTATTGATTTTAAGAAATTTGCTGAATCCTTTGATGTAAAAAACAACAAGCGGATCTGACACGCCCACTTTGACAATTCAGCCCTCTTTTCGACACATGTTTTGTATAGATAACCAAACTGTTTGTTCCAAATTCAAAAAACTTTTACTGTCACTGTTCTCCAAATATATAGATATATATGTGTGGGAGTGATTCTCCCACTTCGCCAATCCAGCCCATTTTTTGGTAGATAGTGTATGTCGATAGCAATGGTATTTGTCTCAAAGTTGAAAGCTTTTATAGTCACCGTTCTACAAATGTATGGTAATGCAGCCTACTTTTTGGCAGATGTTCCAAATTTTGAAACTCTTACTGAAACCGGTCTCCAGATACACAGAAGTTTGGGCACTCAAAATACTTGTTCCAAACTTAAAAACTTTTTCTATAACCGTTCTCCAGGTCTACTGTAAATTATATTATTTTTTTATGGGCGTTCCCACGCCAACATGAAAATTTATAAATATTTATAACGCTGGGTAATCAACAAAATACTGTGAACATGTAAAGATAACTGGATCATCAGTTTAAGAGTCTATAGGCAGCAAACAAACACACAATCAATGCTAAAAGCCGCCAATTTCCTGTATGATCAGTTTTTACAATTCAAATAAAAAAAGTTTCATCAAATTATCTCCACAATTGCGACCTTTACTTTGCGTAAAAGGTTTACCTGGACAGTCAGCTAGCCGGACGGATGGACATTGTTAAATCGGTATAAGGTGGGTCTATTTTAAGTTGTTACAAACATCAGCACAAACGCATAATACTATTGTTGTGTGGGTATAAAAAGGAAAATCATAAAACATCGACTGAACTGACAAAGAAACGACTATTCATAACATCTTGTCTAAGGCACAAGCGCATTTACGCTTTTACTCTGGTATCAAACTGAATCAATAGACACAAGAGTATTCCGAATAATTTTTTGACAATTTTTTTTGAAGTTTGACTTCGCTCTTCTTGTGAGAGAGTAATAATTTTGTTCGGGACAGTTTCAACTGGAATTGGTTTAATTTTAATTTTTGACAAAATTGAACTGTGCTGCCACATATTTTAATGTTTCAGCTAAAGTTAAACTGAGCTGCCACATCATATTATATGTATGTATAATAGAGTTGTCAATTATTCGCTTTTCAACTTTGTCCGAATAATTTAAACAATTGTTTTTGTTCGTTCGATCAAACGATTAAATCTAAAAAATTATTCGATTAATCGATGAGAATAACGAATAAAAAATATTATTATTATTCCATTCCATTAATCTACAACTATCTTCTTTATTTTTATAATTGCATGTCAAATATTTGTTTAATAAGAACATAAAATACATTTTTGAAATACTATGAGTACTAAACAAGGTTTAATTACAATCAGGGCTATGGCTACAATATTTTTTATCTCTTCTACATTTTTTTAAAGGGTGGTCCAACTATAATGCACGATGTTAATTGTGAGTCGCACTTTATTGTCAATTTTTTTGACAACCTTAATTTGACATGTCTCTGTTTTAGTGTTTGACAAATTCAACCATGGAAAGGTACGCAATTGAGCAGCGCGTTATGATTGTTGAAGCCTTTTACGAAAATGGGCGTTCAAATCCAAATGCATTTCGGCCACTTCGTGGTTTTATTGGTCAGCATAATCGACTAAATGTGTCCACAATCGGGAGAATTGTGCGTTAATTTCAGCAAACCGGTTTTGTAGGAAATGTGAAAACAGCTGTGCATGCTCGCGCAGCTCGTTGATGGGCTGGTGGCGTCATCGAGCCGCATATCTTCGACAATGGTGTTCGATATCACGACATGACAACGGACTTCTTGTAGCCAGAAATAGAGGATATGAACATGGAGGATATGTGGTTCCAACTCTTTTGCTCTTTTTTTGGCTCTTTTGCGCGACAAATTCAATGGTCGTGTTAAAAGAAAAATTGTACGTCAATAAGCCAAGAACAATTCAAGAGCTAAAGGATAAGATAATTCAGCACATTAACGATATAGAACCTTAATTTTGTCTCAGAATCATTGAAAATATGGGCCATCGAAAAGAGATATGCCACTGTAGCCGTGGCGAGCATTTGGCCGATATTTTGTTTCAAACGTAGTTATTTTTATTTACAATTAACATCGTGCGTTTTGGTTAGACCGCCCTTTATAAAACCATTAAAAACGTATCAGAATAAATCAAATTCTTGTTCGATTAATCGACATTAATTAATCGATTTATTCGTTATTCGAAAATCGCCATTTTAAAATTAATCGAGTAAGAGTTTGGTTTTGTTTGATCGATTAATCGAATTATTCTTAATCGGCTGACAACTCTAATGTATAATAAAATCACAGAGAATTCTTGTGACAAATGTGAAATGAAATTTTAAATGGAGTTAAACGAAGCAATTGCACTTAGTGTAATTTAATGTCATGGAAATATAACCATACACGGACACCACTAGGTGATAAAAGAGCAAAAAAAATCACCCGTGTCTACCAGTTTTTCTCATAGTCACGCAATTGTTTATGGGCCCCCAAAGATTTGGAACCTCGGTGTCATTTTTGCAAAAACGTGATCTTTTTCACAGGCTCATATCTTGCAAACCGTTCGGAATTTTGAATTACTCTCTTAGGTAAATTTTTGTGGTTGATTGTTTCCTTGAATTCTGAACGGTTTGCTTCCTATGGACCTGAACAGGGGCAAAAGGAAAAAAAAAATCGAATTTTTTAATGTTGAAGACGAAGTTTTTTGATTTTTTATTTTCACAATTTTGGTTTTTTATGACAACAGAGTAAATCAAAATTCCGAACGGGTTGCAAGAGACAAAAATAATTTTTACACACGTCTGGATTTTAGAAAAATTCAGATTTGATCAAAGTTGTTTTAGTATTGCTCGCGGAAAAGATCTTAGTTCGAGCTACAAAAAAATGTTTTTATTCGTTTCTTAAGCCTAGTACTCTGTTCAAATTTGTGAGAAATGTTGAGCAACATTAAATATTTCACACGAAAATTTTGACATGTATCAATGTTACCTATCACGCGAGTTTGTACAATTTCACGGTTTTATTCCTGCAAAGTATGCGGCATTGTTTTGCGTATGTAAACAAACCCCACACGTATTTTACTAAAATTAATTTTTTTAATAAAAAAGAAAGTAAATATGGATAGGAAACTGTTACCGGTTGTGTAATTAAAATTTTTTTTTCGTATTTAATAATCAGTACATACTTTTTTTCTTTTGCTTAAAATTCCACGCTAAATAAATGCAGCTTACATTATTTCGCAGTTGTAAAAAAATGTTGCCAGAAACATTTCGGAACTTTTTCACAAAATGAACAGAGTACAACTCTATCAAGATAATTTCATAGATATTCCACACAAGTTTTTTTCATATGCGTTTTGACAGCATTTCACGTGAAATGTTGAACAGAGTACCAGGCTTTACATATAAAATCACTAGTGTATTTAAAAATAAATGAATTTTTAAGAGTGAATGGCATTATTTGAACGGCGTTTGTATTTTGTTGGTTCGGTTTCACGTATTATATCGGGTGATTTTTTAGCTATTATCTTTTTGCAACACTGGTTTAAACAGCTGACGAACGTTTCGTGTTTTGTTTCACGTTCAAACATCTTCAGTTTGGTCTATAATTTAACCATGAATCGTCTTACAAACGAACAACGCTAGCAAATTACTGAATTTTATTATCAAAATGCACGCTCTGTTAAGAAAGTTCATCGCGCGCTTCTTCCATTTTATGGTCAGTTTAATCGACCCACTGAAGCGGCTATTCGGGCTATTGTGACTAAATTTGGAGTGAAGATCAGCCAGAAGTATTGCAAGAGCTACCAATGCATCCAGAAAAAGTCATAGTTTGGTGTGGTTTATGGGCTGGTGGCATCATTGGATCGTACTTCTTCAAATATGATGCGAATCGTAACGTAACTGTGAATGGTGCGCGCTACCGTGAGATGATATCCAACTTTTTTTGCCCAAAATGTAAGAGCTTGACTTGCATGACATGTGGTTTTAACAAGACGGTGCCACATGCCAAACAGAACGCTTAACAATGGACTTTTATTTCACATTTTATTTCACGTTCGGGACCGGTCAATTGGCCGCCTAGATCGTGCGATTTACCGCCTTTAGACTATTTTTTGTGGGGCTATGTTAAAGCTCATGTCTATTCACACATGCCCGCTTCAATTGACGCATTGGAGGACTACATTGACGCATTTATTCATGAGATACCGGCCGAAATGTTGGAAAGAGTATGCCAAAATTGGACTAAGCGGATGGACCATTTGAGGCGCAGTCACGGTCAACATTTGCATGAAATAATCTTCAAACATTAAATTATATGGACCGTACTATTGATTCAAGTAAAGATTCAATGCATTTTTCTGAATTTTATGTGTTTTTTTTTAAAAACTTTCCTAAAGCTCTTAAAAAATCATCCATTAGTCCAGCAATAGTTTCCCAGCATCTTTCATTAAATCTTGGTGAGCATGCTCCCCTTGTTCGCGATCTGCACCTAATTTTTTTTGGAAAAAAATCTAAATGCGAAGGAAGAAAATGCAAAACATTGACTGCAAAACCAAAATAATTTAAATGTGCATATCTTAATATTGCCTATCCTTTTTTCCAATCAAATATTCACCACCCACAAAGCAAAAATAGCTTGAATCAGTAACACACGATCTCCCTTACATGCAACTATTATGAAGATTTAGAATGAATGTGGACTTCTGCCAAATAAATAATTGTGAAATTGTAGTGTCAGCATTGACTATTTTACAGTGTTGCCAGCATGCGATAAGAAATGAAATAGACGTGATAGACCAATGGCAGATTCGAATTCAGCGCACCCAGATTAGTTAAAGAACATGCTTCGTTTCCCAGTAAAAACTTCGCATACAAAATAGTGGGTTGAGTAACCTGAAAAACATAAGAGCACTACTTACAATTCTACTGAAAGAACCAATGAATTTTAGAAGGAATGTCCCAAAATGAACGCATTCAAAAGTAGGTCATTATTTTTTTACCTGCATACAGCCAGAAAAAAGTAGTTATAGAAGTTGTTATGGATGTTGTTAAAGAAGAAAGCTACTAAATAATGAGTTAAAGAAGCTATTTATTTTGAAAAATTAAGCGCAGTTTTTGCTGGGTTCTGCGGTCCACTTTTTCCAAATTTGTAGACCAGTGTAATCTAAGTTAAAACTACTTGTTACAACAAATGGAAAGCCAAAAAATCTTTTTTGCAACCAAAGGCATATTTGAATTTGTCGTAGAGCGAATTGAATGATATAGAGATGTTTTTTGCAAGATGGTACAAGACAACTTAAAATAACCAAAACGAAAGAAAACTTAAGCAATGATTTTTCACGTTAATTACAACAAAAAAAAAATATTACTCTTAACCAAATATAAAATTCCTAGCTGACCCGACAGACGTTGTCCTATCCAAATTAGGAAAAATGTTTGCGTTCGATTCTTAAAATCCGTTAAAAAGATACGAACATTTTAAAGAAAAATTAGTCAAATCGATGGAGCCGTTTTCTGATTTTAGGTAAATCGAAAAAAGTGGGCGTTAAAGTGGGCGGGGCAAAATTTTCTTTCCTTAAAAACCTAATTTGGACCATGGCAATCATTTTAAAGAAAAAATCGTCCAAATCGGTTAAGCCGTTCTCAAGTTATGCGCTTAGTAGAAAAAGTCGGCGTAAAAGTAGGCGTGGTAAATTTTTTTTTCGATGAAAACTTAATATGGATAAATACGAACATTTGAAAGAAAAATTTGTCAAATCGATGAAGCCGTTTTCTGATTTTAGCTAATTCAAAAAAAGTGGGCGTAAAATTGGGCGGGGCAAAATTTAATTTTCGTATAAATCTAAGTTTTTAAGAAAAAATCGTCATAATTATATAGATGTCATTGGTGGTGCAATTATTAGATTTTGACACGCCCCTCCGCCCGCAGACCGAAAATCAAAAATCAGACTTCACAGTGTCATCCGCCTGAATATTCTGAAGATTCCCTGAAAATTTCATCAAAATCGGCCCAGCCGTTTTGGAGTCCGTACGTTACAAACATACACACATACATACACACATCCTCTTTTATATATATATAGATAGATTTTAATTTAAAACAATATATTTATTTAAAAAATTGCTTTACACGTAATATAAAGTAAGTGTACACTTAAGGCTTCAACATTTTTAAAATAAAGTATACGGCAAATATGGATATGGTCACCTTAAAAGTAGGAAAAGTTAGTACAAAAAAAAAACTTTTTATTTGATAAATTTCAACAATATTTTTACACACTTCATTTAAAACTAATTTTGGTTAATATTTCTTCAAATACTTAAAATGCTGTATGAGTAGAGTGCCTTTGCTTCTGCTGATGATGGAGATGTGGTAGATAATTCCAATGATGATGATGGTGTCTCTAAAGGTGTTAATATGTTTTAAAGTTAAAAAGCTTTAAATGTTGTGTCAACAGAAAAAATAAGAAAACACAAAAAACGTTAAGGTACAAGTCAACAGACGAACGAACAAATAAACAATCATTACTGAACATTATCCATGCTCTTCTAAAAACGAAGACCAACAAAAACCAAAGCCAAAAAAAAAACATTCTAAGATGAACTAAACAGATTGTTTTCACATGAACGTAAGAAGACCATCATCCATCTATCCATGGATGGATCATACAATGGACGTGCATACTTATGAGTGCACACATGATTACAGACATGCCCACACACACACATACCCACTTGTTCTAACCCAACAAACACGGAGGTTTGATTCCGAATTTAAAGTGATTTGAAATTAAACCTTTCTTTATTTTCAAATTGAGAAATGCAACCAGCTTTAAAACATTTTTTTTAATTCGCTGACTTTATTTTTTAATGCATATTGTTGTTCATAATAAAAATAAGCGGACAGATACCTAGTACTTTTTCGAATGTTAACAGGGTGGAAATCGTACTTATTTTTGCTACTTTTTTTAAACCTAAAGCTATATAGCTTATAATTGGACCGGCGCGCCGCGGCGGTTGGTATTTCGCCAAATCGATCCACTAAGGCAGAATTTTCGGAAATTCGGATGATTTTTGACATTCGGCCCTTTTAAAACCTGTATTTTGAAACTTTTTGTCAACCCATCTTGCTTTTAAAACAATAAAAAACAAGTTAGAGTGCTATATTCGGCTGTGCCGAATCTTTGATACCCTCCACCGACACTTCGAATGTTTTAGGAGTAATATCTGTATCATGTCTATTTATTATTATAATCTTTGTAAAAACAGACATCTGCATTAAAATTTGTTGCGGTTTAGACCTATATAAAATTATTGATCGACAATCAGAATCAATTTTAAAAAGTTTGAGTAGAATATCAGTTTAAGATGAACTTAAATGATTTTCAAGAGAACAAATTATATAAAAGCCATGGTAAGCTATGAACTAACCAATCATCCCAAATTCTGCAGAACGATTTCTGGTATTAAAAAACATAAATTTCAATACAGCGGTGCAATTATTAAGCGTTTGCAGTAAATTTCAGAAGGCTGCTAAAATGGAATCTAAGGAAAATTATGGACCGTATATCACAAAATTGCATAACATTTTTTCTGGCCATATGAAGCTAAACTGGAAGAAAGTTTACCGCGTATTTAATTATTTTACCAGAGTGGGCTTTATATGAGGCCTATGGTAAGTTATGCACCGATCTTCACCAAATTTCACAGTGTCATTTCTAGTTCTATAAAACTGTGATGTATCAAATTTTGCTATGATAGCTTTATTTTTAACGTTTTTAGGCGTACTAAGCTGTTTTCCGGGAGTAAGGTTTATATGGGGCCTAGGGTAAATTATGAACTGATCTTCACGAAATTTAACAGTCTTATTTCTAGTCCTGTAAAACTTATATGTTCCAAATTTTGTTATGATAGCATTATTTTTTACGTATTTAGGTTTACTAAGCTGTTTTCCGGGAGTAAGGTTTATATGGGGCCTATGGTAAATGATGGACCGTTCTTCACAAAATTTTAAAGTCTTCTTTCTCGTTCAATAAAACTGTGATGTACCAAATTTTGTTATGATAGCATTATTTTTTACGGATTTAGGCGTACTAAACTGTTTTCTGGAAGTAGGTTTTATATGGCGCCTATGGTTAATTATGGACCGATCTTCACGAAACTTAATAGTTTCATTTCGAGTCCTATTTAACTGTGACGTGCCAAAATTTGTTATGATAGCATTGTTAGTTAGGGTTTTAGGCTTACTATACTGTTTTCCGGGAGTAGGGCTTATATGGGGCCTAGGGTAAATCATGGACGGATCTTCAAGAAATTTTACAGCGTGATTTCCAGTTAAATAAAACGAACTGTTGCGAAATCTTATATCATTCTGTGCATTTTTCCACCATTTATGTTAGTTTTTGTAACAAAATTATCAATTTTTTTTAGGTGGTTGTTCCACATTTTGATTCATAGCTCAGATCCTATTGAACCGATTTTGCTGGATTTCAATCCCAAACTGCTTAGGATAACTACAAGCAATTTGACGCCAAGTTTGTTTATTTCTTTTGAGTTTTTCGAAAGTGAGCGTGTTTTCAACAGACGGACAGACAGACGGACATGGCTAAATCGACTTAAAATTACTCAAGGACCCAGAATATATATACTTTATAGTGTCTGAGATGAATAATAAAAAAGTTTCACACGGAATGACAAACTAATATACCCTCTTCACAACTAATTGTGGTGGAGGGTATAAAAAAAAAAATTATTGCAGCACTTCCATTACTTATCTAAAAATGCAAATATAAATTTGGTACTTTTTGGAAATTGAAACGTTTAAGGGGTGAAATTCGAACCTAATTTTAGTAATTTTTTTACAAAACATTTTTCTCCATTCATTGGCATATGGGCATTTCCATGCCATCGTACACGACATTTGTACGCCTTCAGAGCGATAGATATTTTGTTAAAAAAGTAGTAACTGGAAAATTTTCAAATTCGGAACCTTGTTGTCCAAAATATCGGGCAAAATAAGTGCATATCGTAAGTGACATAAAACGGAAGTGATATTTGGGTGAATGTAAAATAATACGAAAATCTGCGAATTGTGGGAGGTTTTGCTCCTTTTTTTAATTTCATACATTAAACACATATTTTTTCTTTATAATCCGTAATTGAGAACAAATTTTTTTTTTGGATGGTTTTATTAATGAACGAAATCTAATATCGTTCGTGACATACCGTACGTGACAGATTTTGCTCTTATAGTATTTAAAAGGTATGAAATATATTTTTTGTAAATATATGTATATTAAAACTTAAAACAAACAAGTTAGAAAGTACAGTCGGGCAAGCCCGACCATATGATATCCTACACCATTATATTTAAAAAAAAGTTTTTGAGAGGGTACCCTATTTGGGACCCATGGCCAATCAAGGTCGCCAAAACAGAATTATGCTATGAGTTTAAGAGTTATAAAAAAGTTATTTGTTCCTAATATTATTTAATTGTCTTCATCTATATGAGATTTGTTTGCCCCTAACCGATTTAAGGAAGGGGGTTGATTTTGGACCTATGGTTAATTTTGGATCTAACAGCACAACATTTTGTCATGATATAGAACCTATCGCAAAAGTCATTGTCGCCAATTTTTATGTAAATACCAACATTTTTAAGGAAATGGCATTAAAAGCTATTTTCGGGAGTAGTACTTGTATGGGTGCTATGGTCAAATATGGACCGATTCCAATCAAATTTGGTAAGATGATATTGATTGTAATAAAATAAGGTTTGACCAAATTTTAACTAAGTACCAACATATTAAGATGACGCATTTAATTGCATTTTAGTGCTTACAATATCGTACGTGACGAACTTTAAAAGGTTTTAAAAATTTTATTATACCAATTTAAAAAAAACTTTCGATCTCCCGGACCTGACCGCATCACAGGGTCAATGATAAGAAACCTACCATCGTCTGTTTCCAGAATCTTGCTGCTTATTTTTAACGCTATATTAAGAGTCGGATACTTCCCATCCTCATGGAAGAGGTCTATAATTGTTATGATTCCCAAGCCAGGAAAAGATGCTAGCCAGGTTGCGTCGTACAGACCGATAAGCTTATTGTCAATCCTATCGAAGCTTTTCGAAAAAATATTCGTTTTAAGTATAACTCCTCATCTAAATGAACACCACATCATCCCGGATCACCAGTTCGGATTTAGAGCGAAACATGGTACAATAGAACAAGTGCATAGAATTGTCACCCTTATTAGATCGGCGTTTGAGAAAAAGCAATACTGCTCAGCCCTGTTTATAGACATTTCCCAAGCATTTGACAAAGTTTGGCATGATGGGCTACTCATCAAAATCACACGAATGCTTCCTCAAAACACTCACAAGCTTCTGGAGAGCTATCTAACAGGCAGAACATTCATAGTAAGGTCGCAAGATAAATACTCCCCCCTCAAGAAAATTACTGGTGGTGTCCCCCAAGGCAGCATATTAGGACCGCTTCTATATATAATATACACAGCGGATATGCCAACAAATCTGAGCACGCATACCTCTACATTTGCAGACGACACAGCATTTATTAGCGTTAACCATGACCCAAAAGTCGCATCGCAAAATCTGCAGTCCCACATCAATGAACTAGAGGCCTGGCTAGAAAAATGGAGAATAAAGGTTAGCCCGGCTAAATGTGCTCAATTAACTTTCACGCTCAGAAGACAAACGTGCCCAGCTGTAAAAATAAATAACATCACTGTTCCGATAGAAAACCATGTTAAGTACTTGGGAATTCATATAGATAGACGCTTGACCTGGTCGCGTCATATTGAAGCGAAAATAACGGCTATGAAACTTAAAGCAGCTCAACTACATTGGCTTCTCGGTCGCAACTCAAACTTGTCCTTAGACAACAAAATTCTCTTATACAAGTCCATCATACTGCATGCGCATCTAACATCCAAAAGCTTCAAAGAAGACAGTCTAGAATATTACGACAAATTGTCTGCGCCCCATGGTATATACGTAATGATATTATCCACAGAGATCTCAACGTCCCCACTATACAGGAGGAAATTAAAAAATATTCAATAATAAACTAATGGCCCACCCTAACTACCTCGCTCGGGGTCTGCTTCAGTTCGAAGGTCACCAGAGGCTAAAAAGAACCGATACTTTGAGCCTAACTAGAAGACATTTTTAAAATTTGAATACAGCAATTAGTAGTTACACTGGTAACAACTAATAAACAACATGTAGAATTAAGATTTGAATACATATTGTAAATTTCGATAAGAAAGATTCAATAATAAAAATAAATTAAAAAAAAAAAAAATTAAAAAAAAAAAAATAAAAAAAATATTTTTTTGCAACAAATATCTTGCTATGAACTTTTATTTTGAAACTCCTAGGACTGATCAATTTCAAATGATAAAGACAAGTGATGTTTTTGCACCACGTACGTGACTTTAGAATAGGATCCAAAACAAACATAAAAATATACCGCTTATCGAACTATATATTGTGTCTTTCCTCGTGGATCTTGTTCATTGTTGTTGTAACATTAATTTCAAAGCATAATTCCAGGGTTGCCAGTATCTGTATTTATTCGGCAGAATATTGAAAATTGTCAATTGCATGCATAATGAGAAAGTGAGTTAAAACTTTTATTTTTTGCCTTTTAAAAATTGTAATAAGCTATAAGTACCTCGGCATAGTAAAGTTTGGGTGTTTTTTTTCCTTTCTCCCATATTTGAAAAAAAGTTTCAAGCGTTTTAATTTTTTGAGTCGTGGTTGATATTCTCATGGAAATGCCCATATACGTCTTAAAGAACATTATTGAAATTTTTGATACTTCAATGGGGAGCAAAAAAGTTTCAAAAAGGACAAAATACAGAAAATTTAATTTCTTTCTTTTATAAAAGATATATAAAGTATACTTCTTTCTTCTACATGTGGTTCCTTTTGAATTGTTCTTCATATGGAACTTAGAAACATAATATTATAATAAAAAATGTTTTTACTTCTTTGTTAAAAGTATGTCTACGAAAGAGGGATAAAGTCATTTCATATCAAAGGATTGACTTCGTGTTTGTTGGGTTATTATGTGAATACATTCAGCGACGGATGGATGGATGGACGTTTGGATGATGAGTGGTTGATGTTAGTGTCCACCATGTCAGCCATCAATCTGACACATTACATAGAGTTTTCATTTTTGTAGACAAAACCAAAAACAAACAGACAAAAAAAACGCCAAGATTTAAGTAAGAGTAGCTTGAAGTTTAAACTGCTGTCTCTCCGTCCGTCCATCTGATCATCATCGTTATACAGTGCGCTGTTGTATGTACACCATGTGGCATCCAATTATGCACTTGACTGGTGTTGCATTTTATTTGTTTGCTCACTTCAGCAGCAAAAGTACATACTCATAAGTGTTCAAAATTGCTTAAAAACGCACACATTTATAAGTTTATAAGTAAAATTGTATGTACATATTTAGGACTAAAAAGAGTACGTATACAAACTTCTAAAGCCCCACAATGTAATTTTTGCACCAAAGATATTTGTTGTCTCGATTCTATTAGTACATATTTACTCATAAACTGACTAGAGTTCATAGAGTGGAATATATTACTATCGACAAATTAATAAAGGACTTATTCATAAAAAATAATTCAGGTTTGTTAAAAGAATTTTTATAGAAAATTTTATAAATCAAAAATAGTTTTTATGAATAAGGTAGAGTTTCTACGCGGAAAAGAATTGCCGGGAATCCCGGGACATTTTTTTAAATTAATCCCAGAAAAATTTTTCCGGGAATTTTCGGGAATTTCAAATCAAATTTTTTGAAATTTTAATTTGTTAGCATCGTTAAAATCAAAAACGAGTAATAAAAATATCTTCTTTTCTAAAATTACTAAAAACTACCTACAAATCGAAAAATATTTCCTACGCCAATAAATCAACGGTCTTTTAATTGGTGATGAAATGTCTAAAAAGCTTCTTGAAGTGGAAAAGTTGTATAAAAACAACGTCTGTAGAAAGCGAGAGCACGTTTTCGGTAGCAGGCAATATACATATCAACAAGGACTAGAATACCCTTCTGCATCCTTGGGATGTGTGCCCTTCCTATGATCCTTTGGATCAGTATGATCCAACATTAAAATGTAAAAAAATCATAATTTTTTGTTTTTTATACCCTTCACCGACGGTAAGAGGCTATATATAACTTTGTCATTCCGTTTGTATGTTCCACAATATAAAGTATATATATTCTGGGTCCTTATGAAAAGCGTAGGTCAAATCCAGTTGTCCGTCTGTCCATCTGTCCGTGTATATGCTGATACAAGTTTTCAGAAAACTACAGAAATGATGTGGACTAGCTTGATGTATATTTATGTCACATATACTCCGTTTAAGTTTGCTATTGAAACTCAGCCAAATCGGTCCAAAAATGACGGAGATACGAGCAAAAAACCAAGACTGCCTCTGATTTTGCCCAAAAATCCCTTGTTGTTGTATATTTTTATTTCTGTATATCTTGAGAACGGCAAGAGACAAAACTTCCAAATTAGGTACAAGCATTAAGATTATCTATATACAGCATCCCACAAAATGTGGGTGCGATTGGAGAAGTGAGCGTGGTACCTTCCGTACAAAAAATATTAAAAATTGTAAAAAACTTGAATTTATGGACTCTCACGTGACCTCTGATTACGCCTAATATATCAAAAGATCGGAAATTTTTAGTAGAAATCGGGAAAATCGGTGCAGATACGAAAAAGTTATGACCAAAATATAAATATTTTTGAAAAATACCCATTTTCGGGAACCATAGATCTTCCCGAGTCCAAGTTTTATTACCAAATTTCTTCTTTAACACGTCGGTAAATTAATCTGTCAAATCGGTTAAGAAATAGCTGAGTTATGACCAAAATACTCAAAAAAGCACTAAAAAACATTACAATTTTTATATTACAAACTAGGGAATGGTAAATCGATTTCGATTCGAATCGAAAATCGATTTTGTGGTAAAAAAAATCGATTTTTTTGAAATCGAATTTACCTATGCGATTTTATACTGAAATCGATTATTGGTTTTTTAAAATCGATTTTTTTATTTATCAAAATTTTGGCAATTTTGAACTTTAATCTTAATTAAATCGATAAATTATTGGCATGCACAATAGAACGTATTTTTTTTTTTGTGCTACATACGTCCGTCGGTTTGCTTATGCAGTTTTCCCAGTTTAAATTTGTAATTTTACGTATTTACCTATTAGTATCCTTGATATACTACCAAGTTTTATATAAGGGCTCTGTGAGCGATATTTAAATCTAGTTAAAAGCAGAATGAAAAAACAAAAGGTATGTCTCTGCATCTTTCTGGCATCAATGACATGCAAACGTGTTTTATTAAACAAACTTAATATAACTTAGCAAAGAAACAGTCGCCACCGAGCAGGAACTACTGTCATAATCCTTTGAAATACTATCCATACATTCAGGCTTGTCACAGAATTAAATCCGTTCAAAAGTGATACGAAATCACTTCCACTTTCGATCAGAATTAATTAATGTGACAGGCCTGATTGTCTACAGAAGAATATGTAAAATGTACATGCACTTGTTTCTCTAAAGGCGATCTCAAAATTTACACATTTTCAGTGTTTGCAGGAAAATGAGAAAAAGTAGTCATATCTAGTATTGTGGTTATTTTGTTGAACTATTTATGGTTTTTAATCCAAATTTTTAATATTTTTAATTAGGCTTAAGTTCATGAAATTTGATTTTTATTAAATTAATTTTATGAAGAAAGGAATTTTACAACATGAAAATTAATTAAAATTGTTATTGATAATCTTTCATTCTTGACGTGGCTCGGGCTCGAACCCTGGCCGGCAGGTTACCATGACATGTTTCGATCGCAACCACTCGATCTCCTCAGATGGATTTGCCGTCTTACACTCGCAGCCATCGACGACTGCTGACGTCACTAGTCAAACATCATCTACACTATGGATATAACTTTTTAACAATTTTTTAAAATATCAAAATTGGCATAGCACAGTCCGATAGAGCATAAACAAGTTTAAGGGAACGTATATTTATTTTTTCGCTAAGGTCAAAAAAGTTCACGCACCAACCGCGATGAAGATTTGAAAATTTTTAATTTTCTTTTTGGTTAAGAAAAATTAATAATATGTTCAATTTATTTATTTTAATTTAGTTGTATCCTAGCAAAACAAGATAATTATCTTATAAATGAAAGTGCTAGGGAATAAGATCAAACCTATAATCACAGTATGTTATTAAGGAAATTAAAAAGAAATAATATTAAAATAATAAAATAACATTAAAAAAAGACAGAGAAATAGAAAACTGCATCAGACTGGATAGTCAGTGATAAGACATAGTAAAACTGATATATTACATAATGCAAAACAATGTATGTAACTCCTTTTTAAACGCATTTGCATTGCCTAAGCTTTGTATATAATTCGGTAAAGAATTCCAAAGACTTGTGGTATAAATGAAAAATTGTCGATGTGACAGAAGACTCTTATATCTTTGTTGAATAATCTTCCTTCCGCGGTTAGATCTAGCAAATTGAATCCTATTGAACAAATATATAGGCTGCTTAGAGGTAATAATCTTATGTAAAAATATAAGGCATTTAAGTTTCAAGAGGTTATCAAACTTAATTTGAAATATCTGATACGAGTAGAGTGAAATGTGGTCACGACGTCCTTTGAGAAATACATATCTTGCAATATTGTTGTAAGCTAAGTTGAGTTTACGTTGATCGTCACTGTCACAGTTCGCAAAAATTTCACAACCGTATAATAGGACAGGAATAAGATATGTTTTTGCAAGTTTCATACGTATGGGCAATGGTGTTGAATCCATTACTGCCCACAAGTTGCGAAGCATACTATACACTCTACCCACAACGACATTAATATGGTTTGACCAGGTTAGCCGAACATTAAAAACAACTCCCAGGTTCTCAGCTGCTTTAACATACTCAATTAATTAATTAAACAAAAATTAATCAATTAAAACAAAAAATAGCTCAAGTATGAAATTTCACTAATATTTAAAGATGGTTAGAGATTTTTCCCCAAACTAAAACGTATCTTTAACCTTTTTTAACAAAAAAATTAAAATAGAATAAAAAACACCGTATAAAATTATGAACATTCAATATTGCATTGGTTTAGAAAAACCAATTGGTGCGTGAGCTTTTTTGAGAAAAATTACAAAAGATTTTCGTGGTTACTAGGACATGGTTGACTTAACGGTACTATGCCAAAAAATTGGTTAAACCCCTAATCAACACACTGTACAAATCTCAGTTCAATTTATCTAGTAGTTTTCCGAAAAAATGATAGTGTATACCCCTTTGTGATAAAAGGTATGAGTTTGCAAATTTATCTTAAACGATTTTGAAATCGATTTTAAAATCGATTTTAAGGTTCGATCAATCGATTTCAAAAACCGTGATAAAAAAAAGTCGATCGAAAAATCGAAAATCAATTTTGGTATCCATTTACCATTCCCTAATACAAACTAAAATTTTAGAGCTGTAATATGACCTATTCATACGTTTGAGAAATCAAAATATCGGAAATCATTAGAACATATTTGCTGAAAAACTCGGAAAATCGGTAAAAAAAATTTATGTCAAATATATAGTTTTTTTAAATACATATTTTCGGGAACCATAGATCTTCCCGACTCCAAGTTTTATCACCAAAGTAAATGGTAATTTTATACTTTAAGGTGTCGGTATAAAAATCGGTAACAAAATGGCCGAGTTATGACCAAATACTAGAGTTGTCAACCGATTAAGAATAATTCGATTAATCGATCAAACAAAAACAAGCTCTTGTTCGAATAATTTTAAAATGCCGATTTTCGAATAACGAATAAATCGATTAAATTATGTCGATTAATCGAACAATTTTTTTTTATTAAAACATAAATTTATAATAAAAGTCATAAGAAATAATAGCTTAGAATTTGATTTATTCTCATACGTATTTAGCGATTTTATACAAAATGTAGGAAAGGTAAAAAATATTGCAGATATAGTCCTGATTGTAATTAATCTCAATGTTTAGTAAGCAAAAACCGTCTTGAGTATTCATAGTATTTCAAAAAGTGTATTTTATGCTCTTATTAAACAAATCTTTGACCAACAATTGTAACAGCTGTTTTCTTTTAAAATCAAAAAATTTTCAAGAAATGGGATCTTTCACTCTCGGGTGAAAAAAAAAGCTAAAAAATACGAGCTGTTATTGTTTTATACATATATATTTTGTAAATTATATATAACTTTGCCATTCGCGCAATGCTATGTTTACACTTGAGTTTTTCAACGCGTTTAAGCAAAATGTTGATTAAGTTAATCAGAGCCGCTTACATTACATTTGAGATGATAAAGATGACAGTTGATTAAAAAAAAAACAGAACAAACAAATTTATATTTCTTTAAAGTCTCAAAAATGGATACAAATACTTTTACAAAGTTATCAGAAGATTATTTTAAATATATTGAAGAGATCGTGGTCAGTTGTACACGTAAGGGGAACGTTCATGGTGACCGCTTGATTCGATGTGATTAATGAAGTGATTTAGTTGCAATCATGTCAATTTGAAGTGATTAACAAAGCACTTCAATATGTATATTAGGGTGGCCCAAAATACAAAAGTATCGACTATTCGCGCTCCACAACGCTGATCCTATTCGAATAGTGCTTAAAAATGTTCAATTAAAATTTGAGCACAATCGGTCAATATTTAGAGGTTGCGATAGTTAAATGATTTTTCGGGGTTAGATAGACTAACACGGTCAATAGATCCAATAAAGTCGTTTTAAAAAACAGATTTAATTTTTATTGGTTAAGTTGTATTTTGTTTTTTTGCGAAACTTAACTTATTCGTGCGATGAATCTGACTCACTGTCTGAAATTACAACACAATCCTTCTAAACTCGTTTCTTGTAATTCTGCATTCAAAATAAGTTAAATAATTATGTAGGGGGATGAATATATTTGAATTTTAACAAATGTAAATCTAGTAAAGATCAAAGAAAAATGTGAAAAAGTTTATCCAATACATAAACAAGTACAATAATGATAAGCCAAAAGTAAATGCATGTAATAGGTATAAGATGTGAAACATAAAAGTCGCCATTCATCGCGACCTCTAAATATTGTCCTATTGACCCAATTTTTGGTATATAAATATATTTTAGTAAAAAAAACAAAATCAAGCCTGTGGAGAAAGTATTGGACTATACTTTTACTTTTCCATACAAGCGTGGGCCAGTCTAATGTATATGGTTAATCATGGATTTGGACTATACTTTTACTTTTTCATACAAGCGTGGGCCAGTCTAATGTATATGGTTAATCATGGATTTTGATGTGATAAGAACTTAATCACGTTCGAGTTGCTTAAACGCGTTTAAGAACCCAAGTGTGAACATAGTATAAGTGATACAATATTACCATTGAAAACGATGTAGTATAAGATAATCCAACGACATCACAATATGCCGAACTTGTTCCAATGGAAAAATACATTAAGACAGACAGCGGTTGTTATATAGAAGAAATTGTACGCAGAAGTTTGGCTGAAGATGGAAGGTCGCAACCCCTTTATGGAGTTAAGATGAAAAGTTGTACGCATCAAAAATATAAGAAGTCATACTAGATTTGAGAAAAAACAAAGAAAAAAATGGAAGATTTTCCATAGTTGTAAACGAACGGATGTATCTTATTTAAAAAATGTAATTTTTTTTAATTTTTTTATTCGTTATTCTCATCGATTAATCGAATAATTTTTCAGATTTAATCGTTTGATCGAACGAACAAAAACAATTATTTGAATTATTCGAACAAAGCTGAAAGGCGAATAATTGACAACTCTACCAAATACTGAAATTCAATCAAAACTAAACTTTTAATATATTTAATAGCACGCAAACATATAATATACATGTATATATATTTACATATATTTAGATATTCATATAAATAAACTTCGTTCTTTCCAAACCATGGTGAAGGGTATATCAGATTCGGCATAGCCGAATATAGCACTCTTACTTGTTTTTATTAAGTATAATAAAAATCACTAAGAATCTGAAGCATTTTCCTTACCCAGTAAAAACTTCGCTTAATTTTTCAAAACGAAGAGCTTCTTTAACGCATTATTTAGTAGCTTTCTTCTATAACTACATGTATAACAACTTCTATAACTACAGTTTATTTGGAAAAAAAAGAGAAAAGTTGCCAATGGTAAAAAGTACAATAATTTTATCCCTTAGATGGTACCTTATATTTTAATCCTGACCATATGCAATTTGCATGCCAAATTAAGCTAAAAGAGAAAAAGTACCAACGTACCAAATTTTCCCAAGACTACCTTCTTCAAAATTACCGTATATATGATACCCAGGTCCCATTTAAAAGGTATTTGGATTTTGTCGCTTTTACGACCTAACAATACGAGCTATTCCAACGAAATTAAACCTTATTACTTTTTATATACAAAATTTACTTCGTGCTGAGAAATCTGTCTATTTTCTAGCAAAAGTCACGGTGTACTAATATTTATCTGTTACACTGTTAAAGTTTAAACTAAATATCGACATTACATTTAACAGAGGACAGTTGCAACTAGTTAGGTGGTTGGTAAGTTGACTGGTTGTTCGGCTGTAACATGTTAAAGGTCTCTTATGTTGCTAGCAACAAAACGGTTGTTGTCCAGTTACGTACATAGTTCTTTTAGGCCATGGCAATGCATGCTCATATTGGTAGTGGTAGTTGTTGGTAATGACTTCCATTGGTGTTGGTAGTACTCGTACTGCAAATGTAGTTGATAGTAGTTGTTGCTATTGCATTCAGTTGACTTCAGTGTTTAAGTTGTACATAATAACTGCATGTTTATCAAATTAACCGGGTGCAACACAAGCAGTATGACTAACATTTTTATGTGTTCGTTTGCTTCAATGTGCCAACATCATGCTGGCCACTCCTTGTTGTCAACTCACTACATCGGCAGCAACAGCAGCAGTAACAACTTTAGTCCTACTGTTAAGACTCTGCCCTCGGACTCATTCTATTTACACATAAACATTTATTTAGCATGTTGATGTGAAAATCTTTTCTTCGGTGGAAACATCCTTTTTGCTTGAAGTTGCAGTTATTCAACATGTGCAACAAACTGCATTTATGTTGCTTATTTTACACCTTTTGGCTGCATGTTTGGTTTTTTTTTTTTTTTTTTTTGTTTGCTAATAAATATTCTGTTTCCCCTCATGGTTGTTGCATGTTGTTTTTGCCGTTCCTGCTGATGGTGCAACTGTTGTCGATATTATTTCTATGTGTTTACAGCAAAACATCAGTTAAGCATTTAATTTTTTTTTTCTTTTTTTTTTTTTTTTTGTTGGTGTTCCTCGTATGTACGTACATACGAGTGGAAACATAAAATGCATGTATTTGACAAAAGATGCAGCATTTTTAGCATTGTTGCAGGTTCGAAATTATTGTTTGCCCTGGGCAACATTCAATTTTAAGGCATTTGCATACGATGCACATTTATTCGGTTAATTTTGCGTTTGTTGCTGTTGTATTTTGTTTGTTACTGTCGATGACATTATGCCATTATGTAGAGGTGTTGTAGGTAAATTTGGTTTGTATCCTTTGATTTTGAAGCAGTGAGCAACACGCCAGCATGTTTATGTTGCAGACATGGTTGTTTATTTGTTGTTTTGTTTGGCTTGTTAAAAATCAATTTAATAAATGTTGTGGCATGTTGTTGTTAACGAAGAATACTGGATTAAATCAGCTACAACTTAAGGGTTTTAAAGGATTTTTGTTTAGAAATATGAAATGCTTTCGAATTGACAAGGATACGTAGAAATTAGGCGAAGACATGATTAGGCGCCCACCTTTCGAGAAGTGCTCAGTTGAAATATCCACGGGAGATTTCCAGTACATAATCTAATAATATTTTCATTGGTTTTAAGACTCATAAAACAATATATTTTTTATCGACTTCAGTTATTAACGAAGCGACAAAA
This sequence comes from Pollenia angustigena, assembly GCA_930367215.1. Lineage (NCBI taxonomy): Eukaryota > Metazoa > Arthropoda > Insecta > Diptera > Polleniidae > Pollenia > Pollenia angustigena. Next base: position 149,348,628 of record OV884058.1, read on the forward strand.
ATTACCCAACTAGCACTTAAAGAAATTTTTTTCAACATTTACTGGACTGAGCCATTTCAAACTGATACAAATAATACAGTAGAATCCCTATAATTCGTAATAGCAAGGGACCGGCAATTTCTTACGAATTGTAGGGGTTTTCGATTTAGCGGGGTTTCGATTTAACGGGGTTAAAATAATAAATAGGAATAATCGGGGTTTTTCAATTTATTTACTAAAACGATAAAAAAAACATAAAAAGTAATTGTTAAAAATAAAATATATAAAAATTATTCATGTAACAAACTGATCTTAAGAAAATAAACCCCATACACAAGCAAAAACCCACGCAAAAATAGAATAGTGGTAAACAAAAAGCCATTCTTTTCATGTTTCTGTTGTTTTTATTACGAATTATAAGTGGTAGTTAGCAAACAATTACGAGTTATAAGAGGTAAAGAAGATTGTATTTGAAAAAAATTACGAATTAGCGAGGGGACTAAAATGTATGGAAATTTTACGAATTATCGAGATTTTTTCAAAGGAACGGCAGTTTATTACGAATTATCGGGAATTACGATTTAACGGGGTACGAATTATCGGGATTTGACTGTATTACAATTTTCGCGCTCACACATGTAAATTTATGAATTGCAAATACGGTAAAATATAAGTAAGACTGCTTTATTCAGCTGTGCCGAAACTTTCTTACACGCCTCCGACAGTTAGAATATTTCAGGAGTGGGCTTTACATGGCGACTGTGGTCAAATTTTGAACGGATCTTCAGGAAATTTAACGAAACGATTTCTGGTCTTATAAAACTGTATCAGACCCAATTTGATTGCACTAGCATTTTTTTCGAACGTGTTTTTTGAAAGAGGCCTTTTTATTTTGCGTATGGTCAATTATTGAACGATGTTCACGATACTTCGTACACCTATCCCTCTATTTACACGATACTTTTTGGCACGATTTCCCTTAATACCACCTTGTATAAAAATGCACATTTTTATGATATTTTGTATGTATTTAGTATACATATAGTGCTACCATAGTTTTATCTTAAATAATTAGGACTATTTAAATAACACTGAAAGAATCAAACTACATATATTTAATTACAATTAACCGGTTAATTACCAAATATTTAAACGTTGAAATTTTTTGTTGAAAATATCAGGAACGTCTTATAATACCATTTTTAACATTTTCTGAAAAAAAATTTTTTTTTTCGACGAGTAGTTTTCCCCAAAATTGCAGTGTGTTTGACCACACGCTGGTACTGTTAAGTGTTTTGCAATCTTTTGTAGTGTACAAATTTTTTTAGATTCTATTTATGTTTTTTATGGTACGTATTCCTTAAACGTGTGGCGCGGTGTTGTAAATAAAATTGTTTGACTTTGTGGAACAATTGTATAGGTGTATGTGGACGTTGCACTTCTCACACTAAAATATGGTGACTTCTGCTGTACACACAACGCAACGGCGACGAGTGGTGCTTTTGAAAGTTTCGTGCAAGCTGTCTACCATCGAAAAGTTTTGTTGCTTACAATTAGTGTATGAATCCTCTGTAGACGAAGGTTCGATTCCGTCTATTGCATCCTCCGACGAAAGCGGAAGAGACTTTTTGACACCGAGTTTTGAAGTCACTCTGTAAGATAGGATTCGCGTTTTGCGAAGCTGCTATGAAGAAATGCAGTTTTCACGAATTGACCACAGCGCTACCCATGCATAAGACTTAGAACGGCTACTATTACTTTTTGCTACGAATGACGATAGAGTAATTGTCAACCCCATTGCCATGTAAATCCACGCCACCCATATGCCCGTTGTAATTTTTGATGGCGAGGGGCTGTTGAACACGAACACGAACTGCTACTACTGGATCGATTGCGTCATAATTATTTGCGAGTGTAGCTTTAGAATTGTCCGTCCAACAAATTACCAGGATTTGTACTTTTTCAAGGCTTTTTTTACCAATTTTGAAGGGGCGCCGGTACCCTGATTGGGTCGAACAGTTCCGCTTGCGCGGAATCCTCTCCCTTTCAACAAGTACAGCAAGTAATGGGAGGTAAACAAAAAATGACAAACTAGAATTGCGTTGCATTTTATGTTCACAATGTGAAAATAGTTCTATTATGGCGGATGCATCGCGTCTTAAACTTTTATTGAAAATAACGGATACACGAGTATGGAACAAAAGGAAACATGTAGCCAATGTTCAAGCAAATCGCCCACAGTTTATATCCGAAACGGATTGTTTTTTACGTATCCGAATCACCGACAGTATTATCGGGGGGACAAATAAATAGCAGTTTCAAACACGAACGCTCTTTCACCTTGATGTTCATGTTCATCATCGCTCCAGTAGGGTACTCTTCGCGTGACATTTTAGCCAATCTGACTCTTAATTACAAAACAAATTAAATAATTTCAATTGTTGTAGTTGTTTCTTTGGCCAGAGTGATGAATTTATGAATGTTATTTTTGTCAAGCTAATAAGGCCTAAATTTCTTCAATGTAAATAAAATTAAATTTTTAATTACAATATTTTGTTCCCTTCAATTTCAAATTAGAAGAATGAGTATTAAGGACAATTGAAAAAAAACAACATAAAATGCAGTCACACAAAGAAAATATAAGAAAATCTCTCGAATCAATCTCACTTTCAGTACCAACGTGTGGTTGTATTTACTGCCGCCTAGCGGCACATATATTTACCAGTTTGATGGGCAAATGGCCTTAGGTTGCTTTTTGGAGATATCGTAACACACGGCAATACATATATAATAATTCGATTATTTTATATATATAATATAATTGATTTAAAAAGAGCCTATTTTTGGACACTTTTTAAGCCCCCTCTTGTGAAAGGGGAGCGCTTGCAAAAATTTTCAAAAAAATAGAAAATGTTATCCTATCTTGTCAATCCTTGGAGCATGAATATTCTGAGATAGTTCAGTTGGCACATACAGTGGGAGGAGAAGGTTTTGATGACTTTTGTGCAGGTGATATTAAAGAATTGATGACAAATAAGAAATTAGATGTTGAAGATTTAGTAAATATGGTGATCGAAACAAACGACAGCGATTCCGATGATGGAGTTACGGTAGCACTGACAACAACAAATGCAAGTGAAGGGCTTGAATAAGGCCGAAAATTGGGAAATCATTTTTTAAATAATTACCCAAACATTGAAAGAGCCCTCGCATTCCAGCGATATATTTCACAGGGCTTAGCCCAATATCGGGAGGTTTATAAGGACTTAAACAATAAATTAACACAAGTTTTAATAACAAATTATATTTACAAATCTCCACGAACTGATGTTAACTCCAATTTATCAACTATTGAACCAGAAACACATGAAATATTATCTAGTGACGCAAGTGATATGTCGCCTACCAAAAAGATTCGATTAGTGGTGGAAGACAGTGATGAAGAGTTAGTTGGAAGTGATCACTGACACATATATGTAGTTGGGCACGTCGACGAGTTGGGGTTGACAGCTCTTCTGCCACACTATCGCAAACCACAGCAACGTTTTCCGCAGAAATAACTGGGCGAGCATGCACAGGTGTTTTCACATTTCCTACAGACCCGGCTTGTTGAAATTGGCGAACAATTCTTTAGATTGTGGACACATTTGGTCAATTATGCTGACCAAAAACAGCATTTGAACGCCCATTTTCGTAAAAGGCTTCAACAATCTTAACGCGCTGCTCAATTGTGCACCTCTCTATGGTTGGATTTGTCAAACACCGAAACAAAGAACTGTCAAATTAAGTTGGGCAAAAAAACTGGAAGTTAAGGTGTGACTCACATTTTACATCGTACATTATGGTTGGACCACGCGATGAAATACCAAAAATTGGCTTAAAATGGGTATTGTAAAATAAGTATAGCCATAAAGTTTGAAAAATGTATGATATAATAAATACGATACAGAATTTTGTGAAGACAGGCACACAATAATCCATAGGCACCATCTAAAGCCCACTCTTAAAAACACTTTGATACGCCAATAAATTTTGACACAAAAAAGCTTCTTAAAACTAAAACTATTAGACTTATTTTGTAAGGAACATAAAAAATAGTCTGAAATATTTTTGCCAATTACTTTATTTATGATAATTTGCAAGATAAGTGGCGAACTTAAAAGTGATAAAGATTGATGTTCGACTGTTGACTGCGAGCCGTCGTCAATGGCGGTGAGTGTTAAAACGGTTAAGATTTCTGAGGAGACAGCGTGGTAACTATCGAAACTTGTCAAATTGACCTGTCCGTGAACGTGGGTTTGTTTCCCCAGTCAGTCAAGAATGAAAAATTATCAATATATTTTAATTCATTTCATGTTGTAAAATTACTTTCATCATAAAAATAACTTTATAAAAATCCAATTTAATGAACTTTAGCCTGATTAAAATATTAAAGTCTGGATTAAAAACAATAATAAGTTCAATAAAATAACCACAATGCTAATTATTGATAATAAAATACTTTATTTGAGCAAATGCATTTAAGTGAATTTTTTAATAAAAATTTATTATTTTTCCTAAAACTAATAAAATATTTACAATTGTAATAAAATATTAAATCTTATTTAAATTTTTCTCTTTATAAAAACACTCAAAAGCAATCAGGACTTACAACTTTATTGTCATAATCTTAAATAACATTAAGCTAAATGAAAAACTCTTTTCAATAAACTTGTACAATTTTAAACAACAACAACTGCCTTCGATTAGAAACACGATATTTTAATTTTTCTTATGGTTAAAAAAACTTCATTGCCGCTTTATTGTCTCGGTCCGCCAAAGCAAGCAAGTAAGAGTGCTTTATATTTGGCTATGCCGAATATTATATACCCTGCACCATCGTGCGATAAGAGCAGAAAGTTATAAAAATATCGTTCCTTTGTGCCACCCCCACTTTTCCAATCCAGCACACGTTTTGTCGGATGTTGTGTATGGATAACCAAGATGCTTGTACCTAATTTGGAAACTTTGGTTCTTGCCGTTATCCAGATATCCAGAAATTTATAATGGGTTTGTATGAGAAGTGCCACCTACTTCTCCAATCCCATCTACATTTTGTCGGGTTTTTTGTATAGAAACTTTGGTTCTTGCCGTTGTCCAGATATTCAGAAATCTATAATTTCTTTGTATTAAAAGTGCCACACCCAATTATTAATTACGTCCATCATTTTATGGGATATTGTGTATTGATAACCGAGATGTTTGCAACAAATTTGGAAACGTTTGCTTTTGCCGTTCTCCAGATAAACAGAAATCTAATATCTTTATACGGAAGGTGCTACGCTCGCGTTCCAAATCCCGGCCATACTTTTGCAGAAGTTGTGTATTAATAACCAAGATGCTTTTCCCAAGTTTCTAAACTTTGGTTCTTGCCGTTATCCAGATATACCGAAATTTAAAATGGGTTTATATGAGAAGTGCCACGCCTACTTCTCCAATCCCATCTACATTTTGTGTGTATTGATAACCGAGATGCTTGTACCATGTTTGGAAACTTTGGTTCTTTTCGTTTTCCAGATATACAAAAATTTATAATTTATTTAAATGAGAAGTGCCACGCCCACTTCTCCAATCTCATCTACGTAAGATTTTGGGTATTGATAACCGAGATGTGTGTACCTTATTTAGAAGCTTTGGCTCTCGCAGTTCTCAAGATATACACAAATCTATAATGTCTTTGTATTAGAAGTGCCACGCCCACTTCTCCAATACGTCCATCATTTTATGGGTTGTTGTGTATTGATAACCGAGATGTTTGTAACAAATTTGAAAACGTTCCGTTCTCCAGATATACAGAAATCTAAAATCTTTATACGGGAGGTGCCACGCCCCCTCCCCAATCCACGCCCATACGTTTGGATAGGTTGTGTATTGATAACCAAGATACTTGTACTTAATTTGGAAACTTTGGCTCTTGCCGTTCTCTAGATAAACAGGAAAAAGTTATAAAAACAAGGGATTTATGGGTGAAATTAATTTATTAATTAATTAATACTAAATTAATTTATTAATTAATTAATATTAATAAATTAATTTATGGACCGATCTGACTGAATTTCAATAGCAAAATTCAACGGAGTATATGTGACCACCATTTCAACATACACAGGGACAGCTGGACATCGGTTAAATTAACTGCGCTACTCAAAACGACCCAGAATATTCCTATATACTTTATAGGGTTATTTCGACAATATTGATCATATTGTAGAAATTACAAACGGAATGACAAATTTATATACATACTCTTTTACCTTCGGTGAAGGGTAGAAAGATACACATGTGGACTAATGACTTCGTACGGAAATTTCCATTTCAAAGACACAAATTAAAATAAGTTTTGATTTATTTCAATTGACATCCCCTTCTGTTCCATTCAGTTAAACGAAGTTTTTCGGTTTAGTTCGATTCTGTTCCCTTCCGTTTCAGTGATCTGAACACAAGTCAAATAACAAGTGATTGCGGCTGGTTTGTTTCTTATTGTTGTTGCTGTTACTGTTTGGTCTTATCCAAAAAACGATGTAGTTTTTCTCGGCGTTATCAACTCTTATCCCATGTATAAACGTTGTTTGTGGACAAGAAGCCGTTTTTACAATGGTCATAAACAGAAACAAAACATAAATTTATAGTGTTCTTACGATTTTTATTTTTTTTATTAACAGCCAACTTTAACTACAACACCAATAACGAAAATTAAAAATCCAAAAAGTCGATAAATATGTGGCAATGTGTGTGTGTGTGTTCGTGTGTATGCTATTATGCGTATGTACTCTACTTAAGAAAACACAGCATAAACAAGTGGTCTACAAACATCCTGGTACAATAAAATGCATGCATTTATTACTACACTTAGCGAAAGATATCAGTTGAAAAGAAATATGAAGCACGTCAATTTAATCCCTTTATTTGAATATGTATCGAAATAGTTCCTTCATAGATAAACTATAGTCTATTCTGACCATCATGCGAAACCCTGAACTATTAAAACAAATCTCGAGAATGGAACTATTTGATGTTTTTTTTTTGGTGTTTCGTTTATATTAAAGTGATTTTCCGGACAAGTCATATAAAAGACAGTTATGATCCAAAGTGAACATAACAAACAATATTTTACAAAGTCGTTCGCTTTTGCAACATGGACCAGAATCACTGGATTTATACGCCTTCTTTAGGCGGGGCTTAATTTTTTGGATCGATTGCCAGCAATTATAAATCTAATCAAAAGATATTTAGGAGTTAGCCACATCAGCTGAAAGAACAATCAACTTTAAAAAAAAAGATTTGAATCCTTTCTAGGTTGATAAATAATTAATTGTAGTTTTTATTAAAAAGGTAAGAAGGTATTGTCGACCTTATGATACCCTAAGCCGCAGTATTTAAAACAAAAAAATGAGAGAGTCAAAATTAATCGGTGAAAATAATCGGATTACTTTTTAATTACTTGATTATTTTGTAGTATTCACCAGTAATACTGATTATTTTTCGATTACTTGTATTCGTAATCGATTAATATTCAAAAATATTTTCTTATGGAATTATATAATCATTACGATTCTTTTTAAAAAGTAACCTTTTTGTTTACTTATCGTAATGGATACTTAACAGACATGCTTTAAGTCGACCTACAAGCACAACATGTTGTCATGACTATCGTAAAAGCAATTGTCGCAAATTTTTTATCAATACCAACATTTATAAGGAAGTTATGGCGTTAAATTCTATTTCCGACAGAGGTATTTATAAAAGATCTTTGGTTAAATATGGACCGATTTCAATACAATAAGTTTGTATTAAATAAAATCTTGATATTAACATAGTGGTGTTATGCGCACAAAGACTTTATTGAGCAACAAGCTTGTGAAATGATGTACCCATTCTCAAAAGCTTCAATGTTCATTAAATTTCATCAAATTTACTCTAAAACTGCGACGTGTATTTTGCGCACAAGGCTGACAGCGTTAGATTGATTCTTAGTGAGTCTTAGTCGATATGTATACTAAAAGTTTGGTCTAGGGCGAATATTTTAAGGAGTAACAAGCATCAGCACAAACGTATAATAATTATCTATTTATTAAGAAACTGCAGAAATAAACCTTTGATGTTTTATTATGAATATCATACTTTGAGATGGTCCAACCAAAACGCGCAATGTAAATTGTAAATAAAACTAAAAGTTTTCGGAGAATTGTTTATATTTTTTAATATGATAGAAGGATATGTGGCATTATGTGTAAAACAAAATGTCAGCTCAATGCTCGCCCCGGTCTTGGTTACATACCTCTATCTGATAGTCCATATTTTCAATGACTCTGAAACATAATTGACGTTCAACATCGTTAGTGTGCCGAATTATCTTGTACTTTAGCTCTTGAATTGCTCTTGACTTATTGACGTACACTTTTTTTAAAATATCCCAAAGAAGTCCAACGTTGTCAAATCACATGATCGTGGCGGCCAATTAACATCGCCGCGTCGTGAGATAAAACGGCCATTAAATTTCTCGCGCAAAAGAGCCATTGTTTCGTTGGCTGTGTGACAAGTGGCACCATCCTGTTGGAGCCACATGTCGTCCAGGTCCATATCCTCAATTTCTGGCCACAAGAAGTCTCCCGATTGGGGACACATTTGGTCGATTTTGCTGATCACGAAGTGCACAAAATGCATTTTGATTTGAGCGCCCATTTTCATAAAATGCTTTAGCAATCTTAAGGCGCTGCTCAGTTTATACCTCTCCATGGTTGAATTTATCAAACACTGAAACAAAGAAATGCCAAATTAAGTTGGACAAAACACTTGACGTTAGTGTGTGACTAACAATTTACATCGTGCATTATGGTAGAACCACCCTTTAGTTATTGATGATGAAAAGTAGAGTTCTTATAATCAGAGAATGTTCTAATATGCATAACGTTTCTTAAAATATCCAAGCATATAGCAGGAATATTTGCTCAAAAATATGCCAAAAAGCTTAATATACAACAAGAAAAATAATTAAAATAGAAATAAAGTTATTAATTAAGAAAAATTAAATCAGCTTAACGCACTGAATAACATGCAGGAGCTTTTTTGTTTGAGGAATATCGGAAATTTTTCTTAACTTTACGATTCCAGAGGCAAAAGGCAATATGCTTTTTAGGGCTAGTTTCATTATTTTGCTGATTCGTGAATATCGTGAATCTTTTTACGCACAATTTCTAACTTGTCTCGCGATGAGTTGTCTTGTGCAGACTCTGGAATTGGATTCTTCTTAAATAGACACTTTTAATAACATATGTAAAAAGCCCTAAGAAATCTTTACATTTTGTTAGCGACAAAGATATTAAGCCGGATATCCGCTTACAATACCACTTATAGCTAGTGTTACCAGATGAAACGATTGGTCCCAAAATAAATTGTTTTCACATGCATTTAGGGTCACATTTTTTTCATTTGCTTTTTCTCGAAACGTAAATTTAACCCGAGTTCGAGCCTCAGCTCAGCCAAGAATAAAAATTATTTATAAATTTTAATTAATATATTATTATATTATATTTATATAAGTATATAAAAAGAAGTGTACACTTTGATGTCACCACTAACTGCGAAAACGGTTTGACCGATTTCAACCAAACTTTCAGGGTGCGTTGGGGATAGTCTGTACATGGTTTAAGTCAAGTTTGCACGAAATCAGCTTAGGGGTTCCGTAGATATGGCATTTAGATTTTCCTATATATTCCCTAACCAATATCAACAAAATACCCTTCATTTTGAACTCCTCTTAAACGGCCTGACTGATTTTTATGAAATTTTGTATGTGTATTTGTTTGATATGAGAATAGGTCGTAGAGTATATTTTATATCGCTAGAGGGCGCAAAATAGGGCATTAGCTCCCCCTCCCTAATCAATAATCAACCTGTTTTCCGAAAATTTGGAATTCATGCACTGAAAGAAAATAGAGAATAGGGCGTGAAATAGGAAAAAATGGGTAAAAGCTCCCCCTCCCTATATCTGCTTAACAAATATACCGATTTTCTTGAAATTTTGCAGGAAAGAACTAAAGCCTAAAAGTTTTATTATTTAGGGCGTTAAATATGGCAATAGGGGTAAAAGCTTCCCCTCCCCAATATTTTAAACTAATCAACCGGGTTTCTTAAAATTTGGCATGCAGACACTGTAACATCTGAAAGGAAGTAGGGAATAGGGCGCGTGATAGGGCAATATCGGTAAAAGCTCCCCTACCTTTATATTTTAAACAAATGCACGTGTTTTCTTAAAATATCGCAAGCCGACACAGAAACATCTGAAAGGATATAGGGTATAAGATGTGAAATAGGGCAAGAAGGGTAAAGGCTCCCCCTCCCAAAATCTTTTTAACTATTCGACCTATTTTCTTGAAATTTCGCTGGCAAATAGTGTTACAGCTGGGAAGTACTAACACCTTTAGTTTTTATTATTTAGGGCGTGAAGAAAGAGTAGTAGAAGCTCCCCCTTCCTTCATCTTCTTAGTTAATTAACCGGTTTTCTTAAAATTTGGCATGCATACACTGTAACATCTGAAAGAGAACAGAAACAGGGCAAGAGGCGTTTAAGATCCCCCTCGCTATATCTTCTTAACAAATCAACCAATTTTTTTGATATTTGGCAGGCAAATAGTGTAACATCTGGAAAGAACTATAGCCTATAAATTGTATTATCTTCTTAACTAATCAACCGGTTTTCTTAAAATTTGGGATGCAGACACTGTAACATCTAAAAGAAATAAGTTGTATGGCAAAACAACGTTTGCCGGGTCAGCTAGTTTTCATTAATTTCATGTTAATTAAAAAATTAATTAAATTTGCAACAGTAAACAAATTAATAGTTTATAGTTTAATTAAAAGTTTAATTAAAAGTTTAATTCACTTGATCAAACGCTTAACTCACTTGATTAAAAGTTTAATTCACTTGATCAAACGCTTAACTCACTTGATTAAACTTGATTAACTTGACAAATGCCTTGTTGTTGTTGATTTTTTTTATATCTGGGAACGTCAAGAGCCAATATAGGTTTAAGTTGAGGATGGAGGATTTATGGAAACTTCAAACTTTCAATAAGGAATATGATCCAACATTTTTCTGGCAAAACTAAACTACGATGTTGTTGTGAACTTTTCAAGCCTGTTATCAGTGTTTTGAATTATTTACTTGTATGCAAATTGTTTTCGAATATGCCAATTAAGAAGATACTTTATGGCTTAAATGCAAACAATCGGATTTACATACTCGGACTTAATTAGTCTTATTTTTCTTGACTATTAAGTAATAGAAAGTAGTTTTTTTCCATATATAAACTAATTTTAGGAAATGCCTTTTAATACTACATACTTTTCTTTAAGTGTATGTATATCCATAAATGTCGCTTTATTTCTTCCTCTTCTTCTTTTAAATCCTCTTCATCTTCTTATTCTTGTGATTCTTTTTGTTCTTTATTCATATTCATTTAAATGGCGGCGGCTTTATGAACGAACCTTTAATGATGTTCATACTGTATGAGATGATTATGAATGCAAATGAGTCGCAAAGACAAAATGGACCCTAAAATTGTAAAACTGTCCATTCAGATGAAAGGGATTTCATGTCGAACGTGAAATTAAGTGCAATCATTAGTTGATTATTGTTGTTGTTGCTGTTCTTGCTGTTGGTGGTGGTGGTGGCTGTGTTCTCATCCATGTTGTCGATGGCGGTAAAAGGTGATACTTGGCCTAAAGTTAACTGAATGACTGACTGGCTGACTGACTGAGGCTGGTGTTGTTCTCCGCTGGATGCTTGATTGTTGTTGGGCATGCAAAGTGTGGTCATAGTTTTGGTAGTGCCTTTAATACAAGTATTTCGGTATTGTAGGCTTAATATTATTATTTTTTTATCTTTTCTTTTTTGTCTGTGGCGGTTCGAGATGAAAGACACTCTTATTTAAGATTTTATATATTTTGAAGAATACAACGACATCTTTAAATAAAAACGTAATCAATTTAAGATCTTTTTAGGACAATAAACATCGATATACATTTGAGATACATACTTAGGAATTTTCATTGGTTTTTTTTTTCTTCTCTTTTACGGTGTTGCGCGATAAAAACTAAAATCATTATGGAGATATGACTCTCCTGTGCTGAGTCGAGACAAATACAGGTGTATAAAGGTACAACTGCGGTAATCAACAGATTTTTTTTTAATAGCTGCCTTTTATTAATTGCTTTACGATGTCACCACCATTTGTCACTTATCAAAATGTTGAGACATTATTTGATTAGAAAAAAGTGTCTTTATTGTGTTATAGATCGAAGTTTGAAATAATATTAGATACACAAGTATAAAAAACATATGTTATTTTTGCTTTTCTATGCTACTAGTTTTTAAATTTTAATTAAATGTATCACGCAATCTACACACTTGTAATGTTATGTATATTCAATAAAAAGCAATCCCTTGACCTAAAATTTACATTAATAAAACTGGTCTGAAAACTTCAAAATGTGTGTCCCAGTTTAAGAGAAAACATGTGTAGACCGTGGAGTGAAGTATGAAAAATGCACGTGTATGTTTGAATTTGTTTTGTTTTCTTCCATCACGCACACATCCTTTTGATAGGACATTTAGAGTTTTCCACATATTTTAATAAAACTCGTAAAAACTTGGCTAAATAAATTGTGCACAATAATAAATTTAAAATACTTTGATGATTACTGGTATTAATCTTAAAAGTTTTAACGATTAATATATCGTCATCTTAAATGCAAACGGGCCTAGTGCCGCTGCGGTGCTGATAAGAATGAGAAGAAAAGTAACTGTTTTATGTTTTTGGCATTGAATGCGACAATATTTGAACTTCATGCAGAGTCTTGATTTATTCTAAGGTGAATGGTCTGTTTAAATAAGCAATGGTCTGTCTGTGCAACAGATTCTATCATTTTACACTCCTGCCTGTTGTAACTGAACGTTAACATTTATTTATTAAGATTAGTTTAACAACTGTAAGCATTTCTTAAAAGTTTTCTTTTGCACATTTTGCGCAAGGCTAAGGGAACAAACAACATTACGCCTATCCCGAAAGGCAATACTTTGCATTGTTTCAAACGTCAGTTATCTCGTCCAACTTAGGGCGAATTGACTTGAAGCTGGGGTTAATTCAACATATGGTGATTTTTTCGATGATCGACTTGTCAAAGTTTGTATACAAACAAGTTTTTTATGTAAACAAAGCTTTTTTACTAGCAATATTTTTTGGATAATCCAGCCAAAAAAGCATTGTAGTTGTAGACTTGACCTCACCTTCTAGTCAATTCGCCTTGGTCCATCTCATGATTAAACTTCTTTTTATGTGTTTTCCTATAAATAGGGTCTTATTAAAAAACGTGATTTGTCATATGGGAAAAAGCGAAGGTGCTTCTTATTAAATGAAACCAACTGTACTAATTTGCTATTGCATCAAGGCAAAATAATTGCATTTGAATGTTTAATTGCTACTACAATTTCAAAAATAAGGAAGTTTGTCCTCTCATTTTACAATTGATCGGCTAATAATTCGCGGTAGCAGATCAAATGAACTTTCTGCACAAGTCTTTTCTGCAAATTCGAATGTAGAGAAACAAATCTCAAGTATCCAAATGATTGATTCATAAAACGAATTACATGACTTTAAGTCACCTGTAATAAATTCGAGTTGTATACAAAAATCCATAAATTTCTAACTTAACAAGCGTTAAACAAGTTTGGCAAAAGTTTTTCCCTTAACAAGTAAAATCAACAAGTACTTAACACTACAATCAACAATTTAAATACCCAGAAATCATATTCTTCAGTCATTTATTATCAAAGACAACTACAAAAAAACTTTTGTAAGCGTAAAGACACATTTAAACAAGGAGTGGAAATCGAATGTACTTTTTTTCTTGGTAGACATTATTTTTCTCTTATTTTTCAAAGGAACAAAACCTCATAACCAAGTATTACTGGTGGCTTGTTTTTTTAACCATTTGCCATTATAGTGTTTTAGTCAAATGCAACAATTTTAATTAACATAGACAACAAGACTTATAACAGAAGCCTACGCAAAAGACTCATAGACTTTTAGGCAGATTTTTTTCCAACTACAAACAAATAATAAATGGGGCAAGGACGACCAAATAATGCCACACACAAGCAGTTAGTGTATTATAATGGTGTTTTTAATAGAGAGACACAAGTTTAAACCATAATAAAATAAGGAAACATAATTTTAATATCAATGAAACGGACTTAATTGGAAAGAAAATTTTATGAAGTTAATGTATAAATATGGATTCTGCCATGTGGCCGCCACGACTTTCGCGTAGAAGGCGAAATCTGGAACACCACTTTTCGCATTCTGACCATCATCGTTTTTAACCCTAGAAGGATAAGGTACGTCTGCGAGACGTACCCCTTTCAAATTTTGTGCTCTTACTTTCACATTTGTTAACATACAACTTTCTCACGTTCAATAATCTCAGTTGTTAGCAGCACTAGTTGGTGGTGGCAGTTTTTATGTTGTAAGTGCCAATTCACACGTTGCAAGTCTTATTGATCAGCTTGCTACCTTATAGGAGAGAGAGAGAGTGAGAGAGAAACGTTTATTTTCCTCTCTTCACTCTCGTTATAAAGTAGCAAGCTGATCAATAAGACATGCAACGTGTGAATTGGGACTAAGTTATGTATTTTTTGGGAAATAAACACAACATATGTATGTCTGAGGGACGTATCGTTATCTTTGGTGTTACTTTTGAAGCGAAGATAACTTTGTGTTTTGGTTGAATTTTAAGGCTTGGGCGACGCAGAAATTGGCGCTATTTTGCAAAGCGTGTTGGAGGACTTGGTTTCACTGGAAAAGGTGAGCGAATCGGAAGATGAATAATTGAAAGATCATCTTCAAAGTGATGTAGAAGATGAGCTTTTGACATCCTTAAGCCTGACGAGAATATACCACCGATTCAGGAAAATCCTCAAGAACCTGAACATTTTACTAATTTTTCCGATAGCTGCGTTATTACGATATCTCGACCCACTTTAAGAAGTAAAAGTAAGTGGGCTACATCGAATGGTCAAAGTGATGGCCGAGTTTCTTCAATGAATATAGTTCGTACGGCAAGAGGACCAAATCGGGAATGCAAATCACTGTATGACCCAATTTCATGCTTCGAAATTGTTCAATGGACCAGTGCCGAAATTTCCATAAATTGTTCAATTTTAGGCTAGAAATTCCTATTTGATCGAAAACTTTAACCGACAACATGGAACAAATTTTACCAGATGCAGTAAGCAATGATTAAGGTTATAGTGGAGAACAGCATGAGTCAAAAAAGAAATAATACGGTGGCTTTTGTTTATCAGAAATTAACCTTATGTCCAAAATGGTATGTGTCAAATGCGGTATAACTGTATGTGGCGACCACAAAACATAAATTTGTAAATCATGCACATAATGTTATTCAAATAATTTTTTTTTTGTTTATATAAGTCAATACAGATAACATTATCTACATTAAGTACAAAGAAAATATTTATTTAAGTTTTTAGAACCGAACTGAAGTCCTTTATTAAAACTCTTTAATTTTTGATAACGCTAATTGAATTTTATTTTTATTATAATTTTCTGCTTAAAAATTATATTTCTTTAAAAGGAATAGAATAAATAAATGATTTCAACAATAAAATTGATCAATATTATTTGCGATGATATCCTTTAAAGGATATAAACAAGCATAAGTCTTTCCGACGTGTCGTTATCTTTTCAGTACAAAAAATAACGTTATTTTTCTAGGGTTAAAGAAATGACTCCACCAGCCCATAAAGCGCACCAAACAGTAATTTTCTGTGGATGTAATGGTATTGCGACAGAAGCTTGTAGATTCTCCACACTCCAAATGCCACAATTCTGTCTATGTATGTGGCCATTCAACCAGAAATAGGCTTCATCGGAAAATAAAATTTTGAATTGAAATTCAAAATCAATATCAATTTATTCTTCAGCCCATTCGCCGAATTATTTTGATTACAAATTTCAACAATTTGCACGCATTGCTCTGGTGTAAGTCGATTCAAAATGAAATTTCAAAGCAAACTAAACAAAAAGCAACTATCAGCTGTTAGATGGGTGCTCAAAAAAAGCAGTGATGCCAACTCAAAGTTGTGACATTCTAAAAAAACACCCTTTATAAGCCTGAATATATCAGTTTGAGCAGATTAATTTATATTTCTGAGAGTGGACCTTATAAACAAAAAGCCTTTTTTAAATGTTTTATTTCTGGGAGATCCACTAAATCACAAAATTGGGAATTAAATGCTTAAAATGTATTTGGCGTATTTGGAAACAAATTCAAAAACAATGGCACTGCTATTGGTCTCACCAGAGATAAAAAAGTACGAAATGAGATGAAAAAGTAGCGAAAATAGAATAAAATTTTCCATCATTGCTGCCTATTGCTTAGTCATTTTCAGATTGACTAAAGACAAGATCTTAATGAGTTAATGTGAATGCAAAAACTTAGTGCATTATAAACTTTAGATTGAATACATCGATGTTTGCGTAGGGTACAAATACATTGCAAAATTTTGTGGTGATATTTTTTTCGTGGTCGTACCATGTCTGGGTCTTCTTAATTGTCTTTAAGGGCTTAACTACTTGTTTAACAACATTGTACAACTAATAGCGAAAAAACAACAAACAAATAAAATTAAATACATAATTTTTTGAATAAAGGCGGAAATAAATAACAATTACATGGCATAAGTTTGCATACAAACAAAAACAAAATAAGATTTAATTATGTAAAACCAACCATTATGCAACAAAAAACGTATCTAAACTTTTCAAATAAATATGTACATTTATTTGCTCAGTCATACAAAATTATTCCTTTGGTTTTGCTAGAAAAGAGACATTTGGGCTATAGACGTCTACTTGGATGATTCAGAAAGATACGGTTGAAACATTTCTGTGCAAAAGCTAAAAGATTCTTAAAATGTTCAATCAAGATAAGCGCCGTTTCTGAAAAACAAAAGATTTAAATGTACTTGCAACATACATACTGCAGCATACAGTAATACATTTAAGCACATACATATATGTTCATACATACAAATGTCTGCATAGTTGCATGTTTGCATTTAAAAGAAAAGAAAACAGTTTCTTATTGGTAGTTTAGAGATTCATTTCATGTCTTTGAAAATAAACAAAACAAAAAAAAAATAAAAAAAACTTAATAAAAATAAAACGTAGAAAGAAAAGGAAAAGATAAACTTTAAGATGCCACACATCATGAAAGCAGCTTTTAAGATGGTCTTGTCTTCAATTCAATACTTTTGATTCAATATACAAATCAACGTTATTCTGTTGTGTTAACAGGAGTTTAACTGGGAGTTGACTTCCTGTGGCATTTACTTTTGCTCTTGAAACAATATACAACAATACAGCAACTACATGCAACATTATAGGTACATATACATATGTACAAACATATACATGTACAAATACTCTTAAAATAACATTCTCGTATTTATATGTTGTACACAATATACTATTGTGCACTTAAAGCGCCATGTTGTTAAAGATGAATTTCAAGTTAATACAATGGGAATATTTCTTTTTTTTCATCGCTTTGTTTGTATTTAAGGATCTTGGCAGAAAAAAACTAAAGCGCTGACATCAACTGTAAAAAATCCAGAGACCACAGGAACAAAATAGTTTGAAATAATACAGAACTAAAAATGATAATCATTGTGTATTTATACCGAACAATTGGGGGACCAGTTTTAAAGTTGTTCGTTCACTTAATCTATAGTTTTATAACTGGAAGAAATATTTTGTAAAACTATTCATTAGAAACGATACATCAATAAAAACAAAATTTTTTTAATTTGTATTAAGTTTTAAAGGTTTGCGGGGAATAATTTATGGAACGAAGACATTTTTCGTCCTTTAAACAATAGAAACTTATGTACCAATTTAATCAAATTATCTTTAAAGTTGAGTATGTACTTTGTACCATAACTATTGAAATACAAAAATGATTAGTAATTAATTGTATTTTTATTTGTTAAAAATAATCGTATTGTATAAACAAATCCTATAAAAAACTATTTTTATACCCTTCACCGAAGGTATACTTATATAACTTTGTCATTCCGTTTGTAATTTCTACACTATTGATCCTACACCCTATAAAGTATACATATATATTCTGGGTCCTTATAAAAAGCGAAGTTTAAAACCGATTGTCCGTCTGTCCAACTGTCTGTTGAAATGGATTTCCCGAAGTTCCCAGTTGTGATGGGGACTTGGTTAGGGTATCTTTATGTCAGGTATTCTTATTATAATTATGCTATTGAAATTCAGCTGAGATATGAGCAAAAAACCACGACTACCTCTAATTTTTTCCAAAAATCCCTTGTTGTTGTGTTTTTATTACTTTTTTCTGTATATCTGGAGAACGGCAAGAGCAAGAGAGAGTTTTCAAATTAGGTACACACATTTAGGTTATAAATACACAGTATCGCACAAAATGTGGGCTGGATCGGAGAAGTGGGCGTGGTACCTCCCGTACAAAAAATATCAAAAATTGTATAAAAACCTGATTTTTTGGACTGTTATATGACCTATGGTTATACCTTGTATATCAAAAGGTCGGAAATCTTTAGCAAAAAATATTTTTTGAAAAACTCGGAAAAATCGGTTCAGATACGAAAAAGTTATGACCAAAATAATATTTTTTTTTTTTTTAAATACCCACTTTCGGGAACCATTGATCATCCCGAATCCAAGATTTATAACCCAACTAACTGGCAAATTTCTTCTTAAGCTCGTTGGTATATAAATCGGTTTAGAAATGGCTGAGTTAGATTCAAAATAAAACAAATTTTTCAAAATTATTTTCGGGAATACAAAGTTTATTATTAATACGATTTCCGTATGACGTGCTTAATTCCCAATTTTTCATATTTGATAAATACTCTGAAATTCATTGTTGAGGGAAAGCTAGCTTCTATGCGCATTGCACTGGTTGCTAAGGCCAGCTCATCAGGAAACCTTTTTCAAAGATTTTAGAAAAGCCAAAAATTTTAAGCAAATAAAACCAGAATGAAGCAGTTTGATTTTTAATTTTGTTTTTTCTTTTAACCCACTTGGGGCTAAAAAATCAGAGCAAGTTAAACGCTCTTTTTTTGTTTAAAATGTGTTTAAACCAACAAATCTATAAATCACTAAACATATAAACCATCTTTAAACGCATAAAATTGGGCGTTTAAACTACCAATACAGACCATATGAATTTGATAAGATTTATCGTAGTGCTGCCACATGTTATTTTTTTAACCACATATAATACATGGGACACTGATTTACAGTTGTTGAGTTTAAACTATATATAAATTCAAGTTTAGTTCAACTAAACCAGCTTTTAAACCATCAGTGATTTGTTAGCCATTACAACTACAGTTCGAGTCGGAAAGAACCCAACCAATTGTAGGGGGATGTAAGAAAAGATAAACTCACTGTTTAATGTTGGTGTTTTGTTTAAGATTTGATATTGTTACAAGTAAGACTTAGAGTGTTTATAATTCTTATTCGCTTTAGGGTTTTATTTGTTTAATATTTTTGGCTTTTCTTAAATCTTTGAAAAAGGTTTCCTGATGATCTGGCCTAAGCAACCAGTGAAATGCGCATAGGAATAGCTTATCCCATCAACAATAAATTTCAAGTGTTTTTGTCAAGAATAAAAACTGGGAATTAAGCACGAATAACAAAATCTTTTTAATATTATTCACTATTAAAATAAAATTTTTCAATATTAAATCCATAAAAACCTGTTTTACTTGTTTTGTGTAGAAAAAAACCACACCATAAAAAGGAAAACATAAATTTTTTATTTTCATGTTTTAAATATGTAAATTATAAAGAAAATTCCCATATTCTTTGAGTTAAAATTATTTACTAAAAATAGAACATCAAGTTTTCAAAGTAGAATGATGGCGAAAACTATTTTGGGCCATTCTGCTGATGCTTCTGTTAACAAAGGGGATACAAAATAAGTGAAACATGTGTTACAGGGGTAGGTGTTTTAAATTAGTCATAAATAAATGAATATGTTGTCTTTGAAGATTCTTCTCACTGATTCTACATGAAATTCACATTGTTTCAACTTGAAATAACTTTCAATTAACGTGAATCGGATTGGTATTTCCAAGGTATATTTACACAAGGTAGACTCGTTAGCCCATGTGTTTGTCAGCTGTTTACCCCAGTTAGAACTCAAACGTCAAACTTCGTGTATATGAGCCAAAATTTTTACATGTGTGCGTTAAATTATTATTGTTTTACATGAAGACAATTTTGACAACTCGGTTCTTTTTATAAAGCAGCATGTCTACACTTCCAAATGAGTCTACCTTGTGTTAATGTACCTTGGTTATTTCAATATAAATGACATTTTGCTCTAACTTTTCTGCAATGTTAAATTAACATGAATTATAGTTATTTTAAAAGAAAAAAATGTTGTTCGCAAGTTATTGTTAAATCATGTTAAATTAACATGAAGTAACTATGAAGCAAAAGCACCACCGAAAACGTTAAAATCAACCTTGTTCTCGTCGATTTTACATTGATTTTATTCTGTGTGTACAGCAAGTAATAGAATTTAACACTAAAGAACCGTCCCTTGGACATCTAGACAAACAACTCCCTTAAAGACACATTTACACAATAAGTGAATAATCATACAAAACAAACGAAAATACATTCAATCCTGTATATAGACAAACAGACAGACAGACAGACACATACTGAATGCAACACAATTGCATTATTGTACGAGCAAAGGTATGTCGTTATTGCTCCTTGATTGTCATTGTGCGATTGTTATCGCTGTTTAAATTGCACACGTCAACAACGAACTGTCAAGCAACATTATGTTTCGTTAAATGTATAAAAACCACAAAATAAACCAAAAATACGGGTGTAGAAAAACTTTAACTTGAAGAGAAAAAAAAAGTTTAAAACATTTCCTTTCGATTCAATGGAAAAAAGAAACATTCTTTCACCTTTATTATACGAAATACCCCCTTTGAGACTCCCGAACGATAAAGTGAGGAAAAACGCCACAACAATGGTATTAACTTTTTTGCGATTTTTTTTGCTGTTGATTGTTTTTAGTTGCATTATTTTTCAAAATTTAGTTTTTATGTATTTATTCCGATTTTTTTTTTCTTTTTTTTTTTGTATCAGTTGCAATTACTACCACTGATGTCGTCTTTGTTGGTGTTTTAATATCCCTGCGATTCCAAACTGCTGATGTAGTCGTCGCTCCTGCTGTTGTTGTTGCTGTTGGTGGTAGTGTTGTCATGCAAGCATTTGTAATATAGAGGGCGCCATCATTGTTTAGTTTATTGGGCTGGCATATACCATTTGGATTTGGATTTGGATGTGGAAGGAATGGATGGACAAGGAGTCAGTATTATTTTGTATGATTATCATTGTTTTGTTGTATTTACTCGTACTTACAGTCATACGAAATATGGCAATAATACTTATGCTTCGGTGGCGATGTTTTGTTGAAACAATAGTGCTGCTGCAACACCACTTCTACCACGGATCTATATAACCAAATGTACGCCGAGGTGTGTGTGTATGTGTGTGTGTGTATGAGTTTGACTCCTTACATGTTGTCAATCAATTGCAGCGCCATTGTTTCTTCTTAAGTTGCTTTTTTATTTTTTCCCCATTTCAGTTGATGACACGATGGCGCGACGTTTTTTGCGGCATTTATGTTGTTGTTTTATCTGAATTGTTGTTCGCTACTGTTTTACTCATTGTGTATAATATTTTTCCTTGTTGGCTGCTATTGTTTATGTTATTGTTGTTGCTGTTGTATGTGGTGGCGCTGATTTTTCAAAAGTATCGGCCATTATTAAATTAAAGTTCGTGTTGCATTTTTAACATGTTTCCGTTGGAGTTTGATCTGTAGTTAATCTTCATTTCAAAGGAATTTTAATATTGTATTCAGCATTTTGCTTTAATTTTTTTTGTCATTTCTTAAAGATTTTGAGAACGGAAATGGAAAAAACTTAACATTTAAAATGTGATTAATATTACTTTAACTGTAGACTTAGAATCTAAAGAAAAACATTTTACAGTTTTGGCTTTTTCTTTAAGTTTTTTTTTCAAACATCAAAAATTTGTGAACTTTTACTAACATTTTTTTTAAACGCATTATACTCACAGTACAATAGTGTAGAGGATATTATAAGTTTGTGCATAGAGTAAAGACCCACCATGTTGTTTACTGGTCGACTTACAATCACTTTCTGAGTCGATCTAACAAAATACGTCCGTCCTTCCGGATGGGTGGCTGGGTTGACAATGTAAACCTGATGCGCATTTTTTGAAGAAATTTGTTACACTTTACATTTTAGTAATCATAGGGACCAATTTTTTTGAAAATAGTGAGAAGCGGTCCACAGCTGTACATAGGCCCTATAAAAACTTCTTTCTGGAATACAGTCTTTGTGTTCATAAACTATTTTTATGTCAGTTTTTATATCCCCTACCACAATTAGTTGTGAAGAGGGTATATTAAGTTTGTCATTCCATGTGAAACTTTTTTATTATTCATCTCAGACCCTATAAAGTATATATATTCTGGGTCCTTGAGTAATTCTAAGTCGATTTAGCCATGTCCGTCTGTCTGTCCGTCCGTCTGTCCGTCTGTTGAAAACACGCTCACTTTCGAAAAACTCAAAAGAAATAAAAAAGGTGTCAAATTGCTTGTAGTTATCCTAAGCAGTACGGGATTGAAATCCAGCAAAATCGCTTCAATAGGATCAGAGCTATGAATCAAAATGTGGAACCATCACCTAAAAAAAATTAATAATTTTGTTACAAAAACTAACATAAATGGATGAAAAATGCACAGAATAATATAAGATTTTTCAAAAATTCGTTTTATTCAACTGGAGATTTCGTAAAACTGCGTGAAGATCCGTCTATAATTTACCCTAGGCCCCATATAAGACCTACTCCCGGAAAACAGTATAGTACGCCTACAACCCTAATTAAGAATGCAAATTTTGGCACGTCAAAGTAAAATAGGACTAGAAATGACACTGTAAAGTTTCGTGAAGATCGGTCCATAATTTACCCTAGGCCCCATGTAAACCCTACTCCCGGAAAACAGCTTAGTACGCATAAAACCTTAATTAATAATGCTATCATAACAAATTTGATCTCTTCACAGTTTTTTGGAACAAGAAATGACACTTTGAAATTTCGTGAAGATCAGTCCATAATTTACCCTAGGCCCCATATAAACCCTTCTTCTGAAAAACAGTGTAGTACGCCTAAAACCGTAAAATATAATGCTATCATAACAAATTTTGGCTCGTCACAGTTTTTTAGAAGAAATGATACTGTGAAATTTCGTGAAGATCAGTCCATAATTTACCCTAGGCCCCATATAAAGCCTACTTCCGGAAAAAAGTTTAGTACGCCTAAAACCGTAAAACATAATGCTATCATAACAAATTTTGGCACATCACAGTTTAATAGGACAAGAAATTACACTGTAAAGTTTCGTGAAGATCGGTCCATAATTTACCCTAGGCCCCATATAATACCAGAGAGGTAAAATAATTAAATTCGCCTAAAACCGTAGCAGATAAAGATATTGCGGTAAACTTTCTTCCAGCTTAGCTTCATATGGTCAACAAAAAATGTTATGCAATTTTATATAGATCTGAACCGCAACCAATTTTAATGCAAATATCTGTTTTTATAAAGATAATAATAATAAATAGACATCATACAGATATTATTCCTAAAACATTCGAGCTATCGGTGGAGGGCATCAAAGATTCGGCACAGCCGAATATAGCACTCCAAATTGTTTTTATTAAATTTGATCAATAAATATCAAGCCGCAATCTTAATAACAAGGCTGTGAAGGCGCCAAAAAAAACTTCAACCGCTGAAATTGTTTTAGTCCGACTTTAACTCTGACCCCTACTCTTACATTGATGCTAAATGTATATGAAACTGGTCCTTATTTGACTTTAAACTCTTCGGTACTTCGACTCCGAATCCCGTACTAAAACCTCAACTCCGACTCCACAGCCCTGCAAAATTTATTAAAGTCGGTTCATATTTGACAAAAGCTTCAAATAACTCTCCGGAAATTAGCCATAACTTCCTTGTTAGTATTGGTATTGATATAAAATTTGACAGCAATAACTTCTTAAATAGCTACAATGAAAAAACCAATCAATCCATCCGAAGCCGAAGCTGTGTCAATAATACGATAAGTACGGATTTTCTTAAATCAAGTACATAACGCTTGTATGCTTGTTGTCAAGTCCGGTTTATCCAAGCGCGAACTACCCAGCTTATCTATATTTAGTCCCGAATTCGTACTTAAAGTAATCCGAAAACAGAATTGACTTAATTAAAAGTGAGGTAGAATTAATCACAAGCTGTGCTTGATTCAGAAATTTCTAAGACGGTTTTATCTCGATTCATACTTGAAATAATCCGAAAGCGAGATTATATTGTTTCAACCTAAACACTTCCCCCCTGACAAGAGAGAATATTAATATTTTAATTACCAGTCCTTTGTTTACAGAAGAAGTCTGAGTTATAAGACACCAGAAGCTTCACATTGCCTTTCAAAATTTTAAACGCCTCATAACTTGTTGCGTTGACCATTTTAAAACGGTACATGAATTTCTGTAGAAAGCAACAACAAAATTACAAAATTTTTATGACTTTGTTTTTGCTTTTAATGTAATTCTTTGACGTTGCGTTACGGTTTACATAATAAGGGCCTAAATGTTTTTAACAAATAGAATATGGGAATTATTCCTTCTTAATTTAATTTTCAAACATAAAAATAATCTATATTTTTCTTCGTACTGCAACTGTTTTAAACATAAATTCTATATTTTTAAAATAAATTAAAAAGATTTTGTTTGCCGTGCTTAATTCCAAAATAAAATCTGAGTGTTTGTAGTTCTTATTCACTCTACAGTTTTATTTGCATATCTGAAATCTTTAGCTTTCTCAAAGTTTTTGGGAAACGGTTTCCTGATGATCGGGCCTAAGCAAAGAGTGAAATGCCTATGGGAACTAGCTTATTTTCCAACACTAAAGTTCAGTGTATTTATCAAGAATTTAAATTGGGAAGTTTGCACGTTATAGAGAAATCTTTTTAATAATAAATTTTGTAATTTTTTTTTAATATTTTTAAATGATTGTGTTTAAACTCCTCCAAAACGTTTGAACCGATTTTCATGAAATTTTGTTGGTACTTTTGGCAAGTACGAGAATACATTTAGATCGCTCGGTCATTAAAAAATGTTTTCCATTTTCTTTGACAAAAACTTTTTTTCGCATTTTCTTATTTGGCATCAAAAATAAATCAATTATTTGATATCGGCGAGGGAAAAGTTGCTGTCTCTGAAAATACTGGATGCATTAAATTGCCCACTAATTTTTGCACAGTCGTTGATTTTCTGCTCTCATTGACCGCATATTTTCTGCTGTAGGCAAACAATAAAAAAATCATGCGTGTCTGGCAGAAGGAGCCATTTTGGCGGCAAAATATGTTGACGTCAACGCATTAAACTACAAGATAAAACAGTCGTTGTCAGACAACTTCGTATCATACAAATTAAACGATACCCAACAAAACTTTTGAGCTCACTGAATTTGCCAGGCAAGTCCCCACACCTTCTACGACTGAAAATTAGATCTCCGGTTATTTTACTTTGGAATTTGAATCCAACACGGCTGTGCAATGGTACGCGATTGTTTATTAAAAAATTTACGAAAAAAGTCCAAATTTTGAATGGTAAATTTTTAAAAATGTTTTGCTGCCACGAATTCCAATGATTCTTGCAGAAATGCCACTTAAATTCAAATGCGTTCAATTTTATATTAAATTGGCATTCGCAATGACAATCAATAAGCCGTAAGGTCAAAATATATCTGTTTGTGGCTTAGATTTGGGCACAGCATGTTTTTCACACGTACAATTTACCAGGGATGTGGAATGCTCAAAACATCTAACTTCGACTACGATTCCAACCGCTGAAATTTTGTAAGTCCCACTCCGACTCTAACTCCTTCTCTAAGTGTTCAAACAGAACTGCGTCGAGACCAGATTTTCAATACAATTTGAAATAAAAATTTGTCGTAGAATAAAATGAATTTTATTTTGAAAACTTATGCTAGAAACACAACTGCGACGAACGACGAATTATGCGCAACGAGTATTCGTCACCAGATATAGAGCACATTGGTGTATATGAAAGTACACACGATCGAACTCTGCGATAGGTTTATTTCTATTTCTTACACAGTCGAACGACGAACAAATTGGGAAAGGGACAGCGCAGCATGATAGCAAAGTCCAATATTTATTAATAATCGTGAAATCTGTAATAAATTACAGGGACAATTCGCTTCTATTGCGAACTTGGCTAAAATTCGCGAAAAATTGCAAACTTTTAAACAAACACTAAAATTTATTAAAAATCGCTCAATGAGTAAAATAAAAAACAAAATGTCGAAAAAGAATTTGCAAAAATGGCAAAAATTCGCCAAAGAATTTTATTATTTCAAAAAAAGCCATAAAATTGATTAAAATCCCCTAAAACTATAAGGAATGGCAAAAATTCGTTTAAAATTGCAAAATTAGCGGAAATTTGCAAAAATTTTCAAACAGCGGATTGATAGCAAGGTCTACTATTTATTATAAAACGTTAAAGCTGTAAAGAATCAGAAAACTTACAAGAACAAATCGCGAACATGGCTGAAATTCGCGAAATACTGCAAAATTTTAAACAAACCCAAAAACTAATTTGAGATCGAAACTCAGAACACCAAAAATGCTGAAGTAATCCATTTCAAGTGGATTCGGATTCTAGAACACACCCGTTTAATAGTTTTTTTTATAAATTAAAAAAAAATTTATGTTCACGCACTTATTGTGTCTCATTTGACGAATTTACGCAACGAATTCTTGCCGACGAATTCGTCGTACTATGCGAAGTTCGTCCTACGTCCCAATTGTGTTTATACCACTATTCTTAGACTTATTCTCCAACTACGATACCATACTTTCAATAAATTGCATACATTTTGTAGACAGAAAATGTAAAATAAAGAAAATAAAAATTAAAACAATAAAATGGAAGAGAATTTCAAGTTATTGTCGACGTTTCAATTATGGGCTTTAGGATTTTTACCTGAAGTTGAAGACTCAATTCTGTTTGAGCACTCAGCTTTTATTGGATTTTAAAAATTTTTTTTTTTTTTGTAATGCAATACCTTTTAAATGGTTAAGTTTAGCAAGAAAATGTTTCGATATTTTAATTTTAGGCCCCTGCACCGGTACAAAAACCTTAGCTCGGACTCCACAGCCTTGCAATTAACGTGGCATGTTCTCGCGTGAGCAAACCGTCGAACTTGTGTGTGGAAGGACTAGCAAAAAATATCGCACTTTCAACTGCTTTTCGAAATTAATATATAAATATAGATATAAAATTGTCTCGATGTCAGCTTTACTGTTGAACCATGAAGTTCAAAATGTTGAAATTGCGGACGAGAAAAGAGGTATTCCTATACGATGTAAACACTTTTTTTTAATTCCCTATGCTAATCCCCGCGAAGCTCTACGCTTGTCTGCAGGGAAGAAACCAGAGTCTCTGGCGGGGGGCTAATAATAGCCCTATAGTGATAATAATAATTATTATAATAATTATAATTAAACGAAGTGTTAACAAGTGTTCCAACTTTATGGGCATTAATTAAAAGATTTTAAAATCCGAGCATATTCTGAATTTAAATGTAAGAGCCCAATAAAACATTTCAGAAAAGAGAGGTCGAATGTTTGAATAAAACAAATTAAAACTGTTCAATAGAACCCGTAACAAAAGATCGTTAAAAAACATGTCTCCCCAAGGCACGAATAAATTTAAAATAAATTAAAATTTTTTTTTTTTTTTATAACATCAATACTAACCGGAACCTGGTAAATCTCTTGTTTTAAATTAATTTCAAAACTTTTATTGTTTACATGCTGGTCCCAATCGAACTAATTACTCAAGCGTCCAAAGCAGAAGTTGTAATATTTGAAAATATTCAAAAATTAAAGAGTCGTTAAATTGTTTAACTCAATAACACAGCATTTAAGAGAGCGTAAAGATCAAAAAGAAATCTTAATTGATTTTAATTTATTGCTTGGTGTTTCTTTCTTTTCGTTCATTTTGCTTTCGTTATTGTGTCTGTTTCGAGATTTAGAGTTAAATGAAAATTAAAACTCTTCACCGGTGACACATTTGTGCTGCTTACGAAAACTTACAATGATTGATTTATGTGTGAGCGTGCACGTGAATAAGTATCTGTGTGTTTGTGTCACTACATGTTCAATTTTCCATTCGAGATAATGAAAGCAACAGAAACAGCAGCATCAACATTAACCAAAAAAGTAACAAAAAAAAAAACCAGTAACAAGAACACAAAATTAGTGTTCATTGATAAGAGATGTAAGACAAAAAAAAAAAAACAACCGGTGGAAAAATGACAAAAAGGCATAAAGAACGAATATAGCAACAACAAAGTTTTTTTTTTTAAACCTGACTTTTAATGAGACTGATAAAGAAAATGAGGGAAAAAAATGCAGTAGTCTTTAGGACAACTTTGCCTGCCCCACTTCCCAGCAGCGACCACCATCGATCGACACATCAAACACAGCAGCCGTTCGTTGTTCTGTTTTAAATACAACTTTGCATGTTTTCGGTGATACCGAGTGTTGTTGGTGTTGGTGTTGCTGTTGTCGTTGATGGCCGTAACATGTGTCCTGTCCTTTTTGAAGAAATCATCAATAAAAATACGAAATTTTATGCTGCGATCTGCATTAAAAAACGCATATTTATACATTACAATCACAAGTCCTGCATAAAAGTATAAATTTATATTGGGACTTACAATATATACAGTGCAGAGTAAAATTAAAAAGACGTATGTATACATAAGAAGATTTGGATATTTTAAAGTGAAAATAAAAATTAGTATATAGATGAAGAAAAATATAAGTGTAACAAAAACCATTTTTATAATTGGGGGATTCACAAGGTGTGCTATCAAGTTATACCGTCATAATGTCCTAAATAATATTTTACAATTGTTAAATAAAAGTATTGTTGTGCTTGAAACAAAATAAAAATGTTAATGATGTGTTCATTGATTCGTCATAGCTGTACAGTAGAAATCTAAATTATAAGCGGTTGCCCACAGCAGTCATATATATTTTTTGTAATTATTTTAAGACATATGACTTTACAACTTATGACTACCTTGTGCATCCCTTAAATATCTATTTTTTTTTTCTAAATTATATTATCATTTAAAATTTTTTTTCATATGTGCTTATTTGAATCAAATTTCAATTTATAAAGCTTTCTTGCAATAGTCCTGTTCTTTCATACTTTTTACCTCATCCAACCTTTGATTATCACTCAAGCTTCAGTCATGTTTAAAGACGTACTTAGAAATAGTTCTGGTAGGGTTAGGAAAATAAAGTTTATGTATATAAAAATAAAACGTTACAGACTAATTGTTTCATCATCGCACAGCATAAATGCTTGTAGATAAAAAGATGAAATCCGGACCGAAAATTGGTCTCTCGTCAAATCGATCCACCAAACAGGTGTAAATGTTCTAACTTTATATCTCCTAAGCTAAAAGATATACAATAACATTTCAATACTTATCGATGGTCATTAAAGAAATAAGCGGACAGATGCCTGGTACTTTTTTCAAAATTCCTCCCTTTTGGGGAGTAATCGACTATAACCTGCATTAATGATAAAAGAAATAAAATTACATCACATTCGTAACTTATCCAAAAAAAAAAAAAAAAAAATACAAATAAAAACTCGTACGAATTTCGAACATTTAATCGGTGATAATCGTATTTATTTTTGGTACTTTTTTACAAAACATTTATTTCATTGACATATGCGTATGAAATTATGGGCCCCAACTACAATATCGAAATTGTTGATACTTCGTTGGAAAAAAGGTATTGTAAGGGGGAAACAAATACGGGAATTCAATTTATATCCATGACATTTCCGTTCTACATGTGGTACTTTTTGAATTTCAATAATATTGAAATTAGAAACATACAGTTATAGGTGCAGGGTCCCAAGTGAATGAGAACCTATAAGATGAAACATGTTGGTACTTTTTTGTTAAAACCTAGAAACATAAACTTCGGTATGTAAATATGTACACGAAAGAAAGGGTGACCCTTGTGAGATAGCGGGTTAAATGTTAGTTTACTTAATAAAATAAAGCTTAAGGAATTCTATGCAACTCAGTGTTTCAAAATAAGCCGAACATTATTTAGCGTACTAGAGTTGGGCAAAATCGTTCCTTTTGTAGAATCGTTCCGATCGATCCGAAAGATCAAAGGAACACTAGGCCGTTCCTTTCATTCATTGTTCCTGTTTTTTACTTTCAACAATGAATGAACGAGGAACGAGAAAATTTCTCTGTCGTTCGTTAAAACGTCAACAACCAAATATTTGTTATTGCTTGTTATCTTCGTTGTGGCGTAACAACTACATACATAAGAATTATGTACTTTTTAAATGTTTATAAAAAATAATAACAAGTTGTATAATGCTAAAATATATTACTTTGGATCACATTAGTAATTACTTTAATAAGAAATTTTGTATATGTCACGATAAAAATAAAAAAAAGTCTGCAACACTGATAAATACACAAATACATGCGATCATCCAACGGATTGCAATTGCGGAACGAGGAACGATAAAAATTAAACTATTGAAAAACCGTTTCTTTTGGGGAATCGTTCAATGGAACAAGGTCGTTCCGGAACGACACAACTCTATAGCGTACGCCTCACACACCTAGAAACGATATGTATTTTGTAGTGTTTGTGTATTAGAACACAGCCCTTTATACCGCTTGTAGCTATTTCTTAATTATAAAACAGAACAATTATAGTGGTTCTGTAGACATACATTATATTTTAATGTTCTATAGTGTTCTCTTTCAGCAACGACCACAGCACGAATAGCTTGTGTGCGTATTGTGTACATGTTTTATTTGTGTAAAATTTTTTGCTGGCTCTTTGTTTTTTGGTATATGTATTTTGTTTTTCGAAGTACTTCTGAAACAAATGAATACTAATGCGCTGAACCGAACACAACGAAGTTTGTTGTTTGAAGAAAACAAAACGTTGAGTTGATATGTACAGTATTATTTTTGTGTTCAAAGATCACAAACAGGGAAACCATTTTTTTAATGATTTTCTACACAAACACTTTAGCGTTTGTGTTTTCCACATATCTACCGAACCGAGCACTAAGTAACGATAGTTATGTTTATTTTCGAACACGGCTACAAATCAATTTTTCTGCCTCTTTCACTTATG
This sequence comes from Pollenia angustigena, assembly GCA_930367215.1. NCBI lineage: Eukaryota > Metazoa > Arthropoda > Insecta > Diptera > Polleniidae > Pollenia > Pollenia angustigena. Next base: position 149,380,134 of record OV884058.1, read on the forward strand.
CGAAAGAAGCCTTAAATTCGCACAACTACATTAAAAAAAAAAAATTCTAAAAACTTTGTTTTTATTTAAAATTTGAAAGAAATCATTCTTAAGACATCGTGAAATGGCCGGGTAAAGTATGTATAAATGTTCATGCACAACACAATTTCTTGGTGTCATAATTCTCTCACCCACTGTATAGTAACCACCAAAACAGACAAACAGTAAAAAAAAAGGAAATTAAAAACAAGCCGACAATGAAGTCGGAAAAAATACCCTCCGATAACAAACCGAAACAAACAAATATTGCTCGATTATACGGCAACAACAAATTTACGGCAGCGACAACAGAAGCAGCAATACCAGACGAGAGAACCAGAATTTAAACAGGTACCACTGTGTTCACATATTCCAAAAGCATATAAAACTATATAAATAAATGTGTTTGAGTAAAAGTTGCATAAAAATTAAAAAGACATGAAGAAAATAAAATTAATGAGATAAAAGTTGTTGTAGTGTTGGTGTCAGTAGGATTGGTGCGGCATCTTATGGACATGTTGTAAATGTGTTAGTGATACTTTTAAAATTGTGGCATTTTTTAAATGAATTTTGACATTATGCCTGGACGTACAAATGATTGCACTTAGGCGGACAACATCATAGCTTGGCCATTGAGTTTAGCATACATTCCGACAGATACGGAAATTTGTAGATTTATAAACACACACACACATACTACTGCGCATAACAGGTAATGCTTCTTAAAGTTTTACAAACATGTATGGAATCGAGAGACAAAGCGGCGCGCTTAAAAATGTTTGTATTCACGTTACTTATGAATTGATTACTTTACAGAGTCAACAAAAACAACAACAACAACTACTATTATAAGAAATTAAAACAGAAAATTAAAAATTTAATTTAATGCAGTCGAAGCCAAAGTGGTAACATTTGCTTTGCGCAGCACAGTGATGTCGAATGTCATCGAAGTTTCTGTTTATTTAAGGCCCTAATTTTGTAAATCGCAACGCAACGCCAGAGAATTACATTGAAAGCAAAAATAAAGTCATAAATTTGTTGTAATTTTGTTGTTGCTTTCAATGTAACTCTTTGGCGTTGCGCTGCGTTTTTCGTTTTTAAGATTAACTTTGAAATTGTGAAACTTTTTATCGAAAAAAGTTACCGATTTTAAAAGCGCGTTTAATAGTGGAATTAGCCGCTCTTGTTTTATCTCCATTTTTTATTTATATTGTGTTAGTTTTATTAAACAAAAAAGTTAACACTACTGTTCGGGAAAGAAGTTGACGCTCTTATTTAGGTATTGCATTTCAGCGTAAAATCTTAGCGGAAGAAAACGGTCCGGCCTCCGCCCTTGCGTAAGAACGGCTGTAATAGATTTTAAAAAACGAGTCCTTTCAGAAAGAAGCAAATATTTATCTCGTTTGGGTCTTACAATGATTTTTCACACCAAAGTAAGTAAAATACTCTGATGTTGTCAACAATGCAATCAATTTGAAAATAATTTGGGTTTTAATCCCTGTTGTTATAAAGGCTGTTTTCAGAGGTATGTAACTTCCGATCCAAATCGAGCCCTCGACAGTTTAAGGCCCAGCCATAATATGCATAGCCTTGCTTAACCTACTGTCAAACTACCAAAAAGTGTCTCAAATGTTAAAAAAAAAAAACAAAAATTGAATTAAAAAACATTTTATTCCGTACGGAATGTGCGATCAATATCGCACTTAACAAAAAATTACCTTACGTTCAATATGGTTTACCTCATATGATTAACATGTATTTAAACATTTTCTTAAGGCAACTCAAGCACATTATGGCTGGGCCTTTAGACGTGAGTGTGATAGAGGATCCGAATAGGTTAGGTTAGGTTCAATGGGCAGCCGTCAAGATGGCTTTCTGCATTTACTTTCGACTCACTGATAGAAAATGTTGTTTATTAATGTCGCACGTGACATCGAAACGTGAGATAACACAAAGAAAAAAATACAGTTATATGGAATGGCATAGTTTCTTATGCATTTTTTTTTTACTCTCTGCACCATACGAAAGATTTTAGATAGAAAAAGTCAATGCATACACGCAAAGAAAAAACATGGTTTGGTAAACATATTCTAAGAGCAACATATTATGATAAGATTCATGATTGTAGCCACCATATTAAGATTATTATTGAATCATATTATGGCTAAATATATTCGTAATATTGCATCATAATAATTTTCCCTTAATCATATTATTATTCTCTTAATCATACTAAGTTTAGAAGTAATCATATTATTATCACGTTAATCACAATAAGCTAAGAAATTAATCATATTATTGTCATGTTAATCATAATAAATTTAGAAGCAATCATATAATGATACACCACCTCTCTAAACTGTCATAACAATACAAAATAAATTAAAATTTTTTTGCATCGATTTTTTTAGTTTGTGGCTTTTTACAATTTTTCTTAATGTAAATAAAATAGCGGAGTTCAATATTAGGCTTGCAAAAGAGCAAATGCAAAATATTGTAACACTTTTATAAAATAAAACGAAATCTCTGTGTGTTTTGTTGTTGGATTTTACTACGATATTTTGCATTTGCACTATTACATCACTAATACTGAGCTTCGCATATATTTTAATTTTTTTAAATTACTTTAAACTTATTATTTTTGTATGGGAAATTATCTTTAAATTGTTTAACCGCTGACATATAAAACAAACGACACAACTGATTCCAAATTATTTTACAAATAGCGCTAACATAATATTATTAAAGTAAAAATAGTTTGATTCCATCTTAAACATAATATGATAAATGTAAAGAAAGTTATCATGTTATGGCTATTTAATATCATGATATGGTTGTGAGTAATATAATATGTTTTGAAAGTTATCATAATTCAGTTGTTAGAAAAAAAATTATTTTTTGGTCAACAATAATCAAACTTATAATTGCGATAAACATTGATATGTTTACAGTAACTATGATATTGTTGATATTAAATAAAAATAACAATTATTTGTGTAAGACAACAATATATTGCTACATTAAACATAGTGTTGTTGCCGTAACCATGCCCAACCATATTTTTTCTCTGCGTGTAATTTCTTAATTTCTCTCTTAAAGAGCTTTTATTAGAACAGACGTTCAATAGAAATATCCAAATGAAAACTTTGACTTTGCATAAGTTAATTACGAAATAGGTTAAAAATAAATATAAAATTTTTTTTTCAAGAACTTTTAATTTCTTTGTTTCGGTGGAACTATCGGTGGAAATGTCTATATATTAAAATTCATGGTTTAAAAATTAATTTTTTAATTGCCTTTACTCATCCTTGATTTTATGTTAAACAATCTTCTTTTTTACCTAATTTAATTTTAATACAATACAAGCAAAACTTAGTTGGCATTGCAAACACTCACACAAAAGTAACATCTCTATGTACACATTCGCATCAAACTCTAAAATATTTGAATATGTATGTATGTCGACACCACTGTTCATTAGAATTTACATGATTGTCTTACAACCCAAACAAAAACGGTGGCAATCAAATCAATTTTATGTTAAACATTAAATGAATTTCTGTTAATTAGATTTAATGAGGAACAATTAAAAATCCTAAAATAAATGAGACACACACAACTTAAACAAATAAATAAATAAATACCACACTCATAAAATATAGAAAAAACACACAAATAGACTTAAATTTTTTTGTAAATTTATTGGAAACATAAATCAATAATGAAATGGAAAACTTGTGTACTACGAAAAATAACAGAGCTACCACATCGTAAAATTAGATGAAAGAGATTAGAGATGAACAGAGGCATAATTTATGCAAAGAAATGTCTATGAAATCAAAAACGTAATAAAAAAAAGCTACACTCCCATTATTGTGATCAAAGGAGTTAGGAAATACATCACATTTTATGTTTTGGCACACAAATCAATTATTTCGAGTGAATACGAATGTGAAATGCATTATAACAAAGTTTTGGGCAAATTCTTATTTATAAATACGCGATATGTCTACAAGCAAACCGTTAGGGTTTTCTGGCGTTTAGGGAAGAGTGTTGAGAAGCTAATTTGAGATTATATTCAAATTGGCGATAGAGAGGTCCATAACTTCCAGCGTACATAGCGATATATTCCCACAGGAATTGGTAAGAATATATATGTATTTGTTTAAATTTAGCCAAGTTATCCATGATTCAGCCGTCGCTAAATAATTAGTCGAGGATACAAGTTCATTAGAGTTCATTACAGTAACTAGAGTTGGTATATTTTATGCTACTTAATCGGCTATTGCAGACCATTAGCTTCTGCAGCCGTACGTAGAATAGAGTTCCAAGTTCCGAGATGTTTTGCTCCACCTGATCTTTCGACCGGAGATTTGGTCTTTCCATTGTTCTTGAACCGTCACTAGGTTCGTATCGAAGTGACCTCGTAGCTAGAGCTTCTTCGTTCATTCTCACAACATGACCTAGCCAACGTAATCGCTATAATTCAATATGCTTAATAAGGTCAATGTCGGCATATAATTCGTACAGCTTTTGGTTCATACGACACTGATATTCTTCGTCACCGCATATTGGTCCATAAATTTAACGAACAATTTTTCTTTCGAATACTCCAAGTACTGCCTCGTCTGGTTTCGAAAGTTTCCATGCTTCAGAGCCATATAACAGCACGTGTAGTATCACTGTTTTGTAGAGGGTGTTTTTTGTCTAACGAGAGGTACCTTTGTAGGCCAAATAGGTAAAGATAACTGTTAGGTTCGAAAACAACCAGCTTTCTTTTTGTAGAAATTACGGGCATTAGTCCGAAGCAGCATCTATTAGCCAGGGGTCTAATCGCCGCCTTCGATACTAGCGTATCGAATAAACTATCGAATTGTTTTGCATACGATAGACACTGACGTATCGAATGAAAACTCGATATCGTATGTTATTATTTTAAATTCAATACGAATTCAATCGCGTTTACTGATACCAAAATAATCAATTTTGCTCGATATCGTATGCGGTGTTTAGACCCCAGGATTGTTCTTCGTTTTATCTATAAACTGATGTTGTCTGATTTGTTTATGGTGGTACCGGGGTAGAAAAAATCATTGACTATCTCAAAGTTCTTCCACTGTTCGCTCGAGTCTGCTGGAAGTTGGTGTAGATACCATCAACTAAGATATATCTCCGTTTACTTATAGACCCACTTTGGGAGATTTCTTTTCGACTTTCTAAAAGGTTGCAGTTACTGGTCGCAATATTCGACCTATGATGTCTATTTAGACGGCACAAGCGAGCAGCATATGTTGCTTTGTGTATAGTGTGCCAGTCCTATTCACATATGCGTCTAGTATCAGCTTTTCCAGCTGTATGTTAAAAACGTCACCCGTGATACTATCTTCTTGTCTAAAACCTCATTTGGTACTGAATGGCTCGGAGAGGTTATTTTCAATTTTAACTGAGGATCTCGTATCAGATTAGGCCATCCTGAAAATATGTAGTAGCTTGAAACGCCTTTAAACGTATGAGGCTGTCGAAAGCGACCTAACACAAAATTAATTATTCGCTTTAAAAATTACTTCAATTTAAAAAAAAGTGTATTCGAATTAAAACTTAAAACAACAAAAGTATCAAAGTAGACATTAGACCTGGCAGCATTTTGTAGTTTTGAATGGTTCATAAAAAGCAACACAATATACGAAAATAATCTACGAATAAAATGTTTGTCCTGTCTATGTTAGACACGCAATTGTATGAATTATTATTATTTTTCAAATATTTTTTATTATTTTATTCCATAACGCTACTTTGTATAGTCTTACATACCAGTCATATTAATAAATGTTACTGGTGAAAACTGAAGAAGAAGTATCCTGTTGTTGGGAGTATAAACAAGTGTGGAGCAGTAGCAGCAAGCAGCAACAGCAGTAGAAATAACAGCAAGCAGCAATGATGATGATCGTAATTTTTGGTAGCAACAAACGGCATTAGTAACAGAAATATTACTACACTTGTATGCCACCTGAATGTACTACATGCTACACAGTGGTACTACCTACTAAAGTGTCTAAAATATCATCATCATCATCAACAACAATAACAACTACTACAACTAATAATAACATTCTATAAACAACATACCAACAGTTTAAGAAACTACTTACAGTGAGACGCAATAAATATGGGTAACTTTTATGATAAAAAATAATTTCTTAGTAAACTTCGGTAAAGTCAAACTGTCAAGGCTAAGTCGAGTACGCTTAATTTAATGGTGATACGTTTCTCGAACTGTCAAAGCAAATTCGAGTACTTTTAATTTAATGGTGATACTTTTTTCGTGTTCGTTATCGCGAAATTCGCGAATAAAAATGTCAACTTATTATGTACCGTAAGCCAGTATTTTTTATCTTTTTGTTTACTGATCAATTCAGATCAATTCAATTTTATTTATAACTATACAATTTTTCATCATTTTCTTTTCGAAAAAAATTTTTATTTTTGGAACTTTTCAAAATACATTAAATTTTTCATATTTTTCTTAAATAATTAAAGGTGTTTTTATTTCTAATTAAAAATAGTACAATTGTGGTTTAATTGAAATGTTGGTTTGTAATTGAAATTTTTGATATTTCTATATTAGACCTAACGGTATTCCGTAAATTTGGATCTTAATTTTTTCGCATTTCTTAAGGGGGAGAAAATTATGGCGCTCTCTATAAAAAAACATTTTCTGCTTTACATCTTTTATGCCACCCACTGTATAGCTATTTGTACAACAGTTTTTCACTGTAAAGTACACAACAACTTTTGCAACTTAACACAGCAACACCATTCCTGCCACATGAAACTTTAAATGTATGTGTATGTACGCTTGTAGGAATGTCCATAACCATGTTTCTGCTAGAGTTATAGAGTTTTAAATTCAGATCTGTAGCTAAAGCTGCTGCTTATAAGTACTTGCGAATGAATACGAGTATGTATGTTTGTATGTATGTATCGAGTATGAGTATGAAATGAACGTATAAAATAATGTGTACAACTTGAAATCAACAACAAACGATCATAAGTTTGTCAGATAACAACTAACACGAGTTTTTACTTAAACACTTTTTCTCTACACTTTTTCAAGCTGATGTGTTGTTGTTGTTGTTGTTAGTGTTACTGCTATTGTTGCTTGCTGGTGTTTTAACCAAACCAAACCCATCATGTTGTTTCTGTTGTTCTTGTTTGTTGTATGCGTATAAAGATTTCAAATAGATAAAATGTACGAATTACAAAAAAATATACAAAATAAAACTCACAAATATTTTATAAAAGTTTGAAAACGCAACAACAAAAACGTTAACTGAAAGATACTGTTTTAAAACACGGTAGTAAAGATATAAATTACATACATGAATTGTCTGTACACGTACTTAAACTTACATGTAGTCGTCGTCATCATTATCATCGTGGCCGTATTCTATTGCTGCTACTCCGCTACTCAGGTTACATTTTATGTTACTAGTGGTGTATGTGTGAGTGTTGTAACATGCTTCGGTTTGTTTTTTTAGTAATTCGTTGTCTTAAAAAGTAACAGAAACGGATCTTAAAAGTTTGATAATCGAAACAGTAGCCCAGTGTTATCATAATTTACTATAATGATTGATCATGACATATTTTTAGTTTTTGCCTGAAACATAATTCGTACCGGATCTTAATGTTAAGATTTCTAATTTATAAAGTGTAAATTACAATGTGTGAGTTCATACCGCATACATATTAGCAAACTTTTAATCATGATTATAAAAAGTTTAATTTCATTATATTTAAATTTTTATTGTGGAATACTTTTCATTTATAAAGCAACAAACAAAAAAACTGTTTTGCCAAAGAAAAAGGCATAGGGGATTTAAAACAGTTAAAGGCAGTATATTTATGTTATAATAGACTTACTTTTATTGGCAAATTATAATCAATTTCAAAGACTTATCAATGGGTGTGAACCGGAAAGTTAAAAGGCACCTATGGGCAGAAAATAAGTTTTAAAGAAAAACGACTTTGAAAATCACAACTCGACTTTGATGCGCTGATTACGAATCTGGTATTCGATTTGGAAAATTTAAAATGCGTGTACACACATTTCATTAAAATTAGGGTCTCCCGGTAGGCTAGACTATCACTATTACCCAAAGTGTCAGATTTTGCCAGTTTAGGGGGACTAAACTTAAAATTTGGCTTATGTTTTTTTCCTTTAGTTTGAATTCCGTATGAGAGGCAAATGTCCAAATAATAAACAACTGCATATCAATGTAAATAAATGAGAACAAAGACAAGTATCGGTACTCCGAACTAGAGATCAGCAATGAGTAGTAAAAAAGTGAGTAGAGCTAAATAATGACTGATAAATTCTTGTACTTATACGCACTCATACTCATTCCAATGTTATTCAAACTCATATTCACTCAAAAGTTTCATTTTATTTATCGTACTCATACTTGCAACATTTGAAGTGTTTGATTTAGAATCTACTCAACTCAATGTGTATAGGCGAAGCAAAATGCGAGGCTGCCAGATTTGTCCCCGAAGTAGCAAAGTGACGATTTGGCAATCACAGTTTACTAAAGTTACATGTATGAAGTGGACGATTGAAAGTGAGTAGAGCTAAATCATGACTCATAAATTCTTGTACTTATACGCACTCATACTTATTCCAATATTATTCAAACTCATATTCACTCAAAAGCTTCATTTTATTCATCGTACTCATACTTAGCAACATTTGAAGTGTTTGATTTAGAATCTACTCAACTCAATGTGTATAGGCGAAGTAAAATGCGAGGCTGCCAGATTTGTCCCCGAAGTAGCAAAGTGACGATTTGGCAATCACAGTTTACTAAAGTTACATGTATGAAGTGGACGATTTTTTGTCAAATTTATCTGGCAGCGCTGATTATTAACTTTGGGTTTTATCTGTTGTTATAAAACGGTAAATGGATGAGCTAAATGATTTGAATCATTGTGAGTATTTTCTTGAAATTATAAATCAAGCTGACGCCATTTATGAGTATGGCTGACTTCCAAAACGTACTAATACAAAGTTTGTATACAGTTTTAATACTGTATTTCAACCATGCACATGTACAAAGTACCGAAACAATGCAACTATGTGTTCTGTTTATTAAAACGTTTTGAAATGTAAGTGATGCAATGCATAATATTAAAATAAATCTGTATTGCTTGCAAATTAAATGTCAAATATCACAAAGCATCAACTTTAAAACCGATGCTCTGATTGCTTTTTGCTGCGTTACTTATACTTACCATTGATGTTTTGGAAGGGTTTGCATTGCATATATATTGTACTGCGGCGTAATGAAACATTATACTTTGTTCTTATACAAAGCATTTGACGTTTTGGAAGTCAGCCTATGCGTATAATGTCGACGTCGCACTCATAAATATTTCTCTTGTGAGTATGAGTGAATCAGAGTAGTTTAGTTTAAATGATTTCTACGCACTTATACTTACAATTGCATGAGTCAGTATGAGTAGCGAAAAAACATTTCATTGCTGATCTCAGCTCCGAACACTGAGTTATGCTGAAGTATACCAAAAGTACTCAATATTTGAGCAAGAGAAACCAATTTTTTTTATTTAATTCTAGATTTTGAGTTTAACAGACAATTTTCCCTAAAATTTTACAATGCAATAATAGAAGAATGCAATTTTGGTGCGTATATAAGAATAGGTTTATCTGAATAAAGTACTCTTATTTGTTTAATTATTGTGCGCTCCACTACTTGTATTGAATCAGGGTATACTTAGTTGTCATTTCGTATAAAATTTTTTAATATCCATCTAAGACCATTAAGTATATTTATCCTGGGTCCTTGAATAATTCTAAGTCGATTTAGCCATGCCCGTCTGTTGAAAACAAACTCACTTTTGAACAACTCAAATGAAAAGAAGAATATTGGTGTCAAATTGCTTCAAGCTATCCTAAGCAGTATGGGATTGAAATCTAGCAAAATCGGTTTAGTAGCATAAGCGTTATGAGTCACTAACTAAAATTCACATAGCTTAATTTATTGAAGATCGGTACGTAATCTACTATATGTCACATTCAAATGCGGCTTTTGGAAAGCACTTTGAAATGTATAGAACGCTTAAGCTAATTTCACTTCTTCATTGAAGTTTGGCCTAATTTGGGCTGCCAGAAATTGTGGCGCCAAAAATGATAAAGCTACTAATAGATTCTAAATTTGATTCGGTTTTGTCTGAAGATAGAAGTCGTTTTGGTTTGGTTGTATCAGGCATTATGCAGAATTTAAGAAGCCCAAATAATGAAGAAATCACGTTTTCACATTTTGTTGGGTTAGATCACTTTTGCCCTCAGCTCTTCAACATTTTCTATATATTTCTTTATCCTTTCATAAAAAAAAAAAAATTTATTTACCACCTGATTATCTGCTTACAATAAAATATCTTTGTTACACTTGTTTCATTCATGTCTTTCAATATTCAGTCAGTCATTCTTTCGCTAACATGACAGTTTGTTGTAAAAAAATGCGTTGATTTTTATTAATGTGAACAACATGATTTCAGCATATTTGTAATAACAACAATGTCCAATTCTTCATTCGGAATAATTAAATCTGTACAAAGGATAAACACAACAATACGCCTAAATCAGTTTCTAAAGTAACATGCACGAATAAATAAATGAATGAATGATGTAAATTTGATCTTAAAACGCCGACAAAAAGAGAAAAAGGTTCTTATGAATACACATCATTACAGACTGTCATTGCATTTAAAATTTTCCAAAATTAACTGATGACATTTCAAGATCAAAAGAACTTTACTGGTTTTCATTTTTAATAGAACGGTAACAGAGAAGTTATGGGTTGCTTAAGATTATTAAAATATAAAAAAACAGCATTCAAAAATGTTACCAAATAAACATATCGTCAGCTCATTATTGGTTTGGCGCATATGCCAAAAAGAAGGCTTACATGAAGCTTTCTCAAAATGTATACGATAGAATATTTTTCTATTTTATACGCTGCTTTCGGCATATGTTTTGAAGAAAAATTTAAATTTTTGTCAACTTTCGTGAATGAAGTTAGAAGTTAATAGCATTTTATTGAAAGTGGAAAATACTACTTTGTGCCGCATACGCCACTTTTCTAAAAATATTTAAAAAAAGTAGCTTTCTGTGCTGTGTACGTATACTTATTGCTATGCATTGAGTTACTTGCTGAAATAACAGTTACTATATTAACAATCTAATAAAAAGTCAACATTAATGATTTTTTCTTTTGTTTGGTTTATTTTACCAAAACAGTTCCATTTTTATGTTTTTTAATAAATTTAAAAGATTTTGTTATTCGTGCTTAATTCCTAATTTTGATTCTGGATAAAAACACTGAAATTTATTTTTGAAGCGCATTTCACTGGTTGCTTATGCCAGATCGTCAGGAAACTTCATCCAAAAAGATTTTTGAAAAACTAAAGATATTAAACCAAATAAAACTGTTAAACATATAAGAATTATAAGCAACAGTTCTATTTGTAACAATATCAAAGTTTAAACAAAAACAGCAACAATAAACAGTGAGTTTATCTCTTCTTACATTCCCCACTACAAATGATTGGAATTCTTTCAACATTAATTGTAGTTGTTAGTAGGTTAAGAAAAAACAAAATGAAAGCAAAAACAACTTGCAAAAGCATGTTGCCAGTTTAAGTTTTTTTTAGGCGTGCACTTGCCTTTATATTATTAAAGAAATTTTTGGGAATACAAAATTTTAATTCAAAAGATTTTGTTATTCGTGCTTAATTCCAAATTTGTATTCTTGATTCTAGTTTTTAATAAATGTTAGAAATTTTTACTATTTCTTAACATGTGTTTATTATTTTATACAACTATTTATTTTCTTTTTGTCATTTTATTTTGCCTTTGCTCATGGTCCAATTATTAGCTCTATGCTGAATACAACAACTAAAAAACCAACACGCACTTTCTTTGTGTATAATATGATGAATATATCAAAAACAATTGCACGAAAAAAAAACAAAACTCTACAAAATATCAGCAGCCAGCTTTTGCTTAAACTACCTTTGTAATTTATTTTGTACGTTTTTGTAAGAGGAATTTTCTGCATTCCCCAAACAGTGGCGTTAAGAGCAAAACAATACTTAATAAACCTTAAAATAGTTGATATGGAGCAAAATTAATGCTAAGTGATAAATTAAAAAAAAAATAACTAAGAGTGCTCTGCCGGATCTTATATACATATATTCTTCACCGTAGACCAACAAGAACAGAAAGTTAAATAGATAAATATTTTTTATATGTTTTAATATTTTAAAGTTCATCAAATTTAATTTTCATTAAATTATTTTTATGAAGAAAGGAATTTTTCAACATGAAATTAATTAAAATTTATTGATAATTTTACATTCTTGAACGAATCTGGGCTCGAACCCAGGCGTTTTTTCGGACAGGTTACCCTTACATTATCGATTGCTACCACTCAATCTCTTCAGAGGGGTTTGCCGTTTAACACTCCCAGCCATCGACGACTGCTGACGTCAATAGTCAAACATCAATCCTTAAACCAAATTGTATTTAACCTTTGGTAGATCGAAATTTGCTTTGAATGATTACACAGGCCAACACTCAATTTGCTTCTTTAAATTTATCAACTGATTCTAGTTAATTTGGGTGCGCTGAATTCAAAACTGTAATCAGCTCTAGTTTTCATGATATAGCATTTTTATACCCTCCACTTATGACCTTCAATTACCATTTACCCCAAAGTTTTTTTTCGAAAATTTTTTTTTAATCAAAATTTTTTATTTACTGTTATAGTTATTGCCAAAAAAAAATTCCCAAATTTTTTTAAAGAAGCAAATTGAGTGTTGGCCTGTGTAATCATTCAAAGCAAATTTCGATCTACCAAAGGTAAAATACAATTTGGTTTAAGGATTGATGTTTGACTATTGACGTCAGCAGTCGTCGATGGCTGGGAGTGTTAAACGGTAAACCCCTCTGAAGAGATTGAGTGGTAGCAATCGATAATGTAAGGGTAACCTGTCCGAAAAAACGCCTGGGTTCGTAAATTCAAAGAAGCAAAAATCTTTTTTAATTTTGTCGGGCTGTGTTATCTATATTATTTTTAAAACATGTAAAATAATGTTTTTCTTACTTCTGTTTTTTCGTACTGGATTCGAACCCAGATTCAGTCAAGAATAAAAAATTATCAATAAATTTTAACAAATAGAAACTGGGAATTATTTCCTTCCGAAGGTTACTTTATATTATATTCAACATTTTTAATTTTTCGAATTTATTCTATGAGCTAAATTTCAGTTATGTATTTTAATTAATTTCATGTTGTAAAATTCCTTTCTTCATAAAAATAATTTAATGAACATTAAGTTTGATGAACTTAAGCCTAATTAAAAATATTAAAAATTTGGATTAAAAACCATAAATAGTTCAACAAAACAACCACAATACTAATTATTTTTTATATGTTTACACATTTATATATTTGTGATCTTAGAAAACATGTCTATTGCAACACCTTAGACCACCCAGATACTAACTCATATTGCCAAAAAGGCATTTAACTAAAATATAATAAGTAATATCAATTATTCAAGATAATTGGGTCCAAAACTCTATTCCTACTAAAAAAGAGAACGAAAAACAAATTAGACATGCCGAATCCCATAAACTTTTCTTCATGGCGCGATAAGAACCAACCACTTTTTTCGAATGTTTTGTATCGGTATCGAAGTTATTTGTACTAAATTTTTTAACTTTTCTGTTACTGGTCAATTTTGAATCTATGTGGGGGATGCCACGCCTTCTTATGCAATAGCACCAACTTTTTGTCGGGTTTTGTATTGACCATCCAGCTACGTGAACAAAATTAGGATAATTTACTCCTAGCGTTTTCCATAAAATAAATGTATTTTGTGCCACGCCCACGCCTACTTCGACATTCTACAATCCCACGCACTCTTTGGCAGATGTCTTGCATTGACATCGAAGCTATTCCTACCACATTTGGACACATTTACTGCAATGATTTTGCAGATATACAGAAATATTTTTTTTATTTGCATTGGAGGTGCCACGCGAACTTCTTCAATCCCGCCTATTTTTGAAGAGGTTGTGTATGTATAACCCAGCTTTGTGTAACAATTCTTTTCTAACCGTTCCTTAGATATAAATAAATTTTTTTTGTACCACGCCGACTTCTCAAATCCCGCGCACAGTTTGTGTATTGATAACTGCTTGTACTTTGTACTTTGTGTGTTGATAACCACGATGCTTGTACTTAAATTGTAAGGGGATTTACGGGTAAAATTAGAGGCAGTCGCGGTTTTTGCTAATTTTAGTCATTTATGGAGTGATCTGGCTGAATTTCAAAAGCAGACTTTAACGAAGTATAAGTGACATAAGTATATAACAACATAGTCCCTATAATTTCTTTGGTCTTCGGAAAACCTTTTTCAACCAGTGCTGTCAGATTTCTTGAGCTCCATCGCCAAACCGGATGACAGAAATCGCCAAAAATCGACAATCGTCAATTTTTTTCAGTTTTCGTAAAAATGTTTTTTTAAATTAAATTTTGCATACAAAAAAGCTAGTATAATATAAAAGAAAATAGAGATCATACCCTGCAAATAATATTGGGCCACCTGATTCCTTTTGATAAAATGGACTACTCCATGGACTGGTCCGATGAAATGCAAGCATGGACCATGTCATAGTTTAAAAGTGTTTGTAGTGAGGCGACATGTCTTCGTTTTTTAATGAAGTGCTTTCGTTTTTAAACAACTTCAAAACTAATCCTATTGAGTATAACATGGAGAAGTTTTTAAACTACTACTTTGAAGTCCAAAGCTGGCTTATATGGTCTCGCCCTAGAACATCGCAATGTTAAATAGACCATGTCTTTTCCATATGTTTGGGTTACTTTTGGACTAGTCCTAGTCCCTTGTAGACTACACTCTACATGCGTGTTTGGACTGGTCCTATTATTTGCAGGGTATATTCAGTTAAAAAACCTAAAATTAAGTACACAAGTCTATAAGATCGTACACTTCAGCCTCATCGATTTCATTACATTTGACCTACATGCATACATACTATTGGAATTAAATAGTGACTGAAAATAAAATTCACTTAAAATGATAACAAAACAAAAATCGCCAAACACGTTTCAAAATCGCCACTTTTGGCGAGAAACCGCCATATCTGCCAGCCCTGATTTCGACATAAACACGGACAGATGGACAGACGGACATTGTCAAAGCTACTTCGTTACTCATAAGGACCCAGAATATATGTAGAACAGAGATGAAGGATTTTTGTAAGCGAGTTTTAGATCTTGTTTTCTTCATTTTTATAAATTGTTTGATAAATTTTCATTTATTTATTGCTTATTTGGTGTGGTTAACAATTTAAAAGTTTAAGTCAATATTTTAAACTAAGTAAAAGATAGTTAACCAATAACATTTTAGTCTTAAGGAAAACCCAAAAGAAATCAGCATCAGTATTCAGTAATTTGCTTAGCCAAAGCTAAATATCGACCGCTAAAATGCCTTAAGCTTCGTACAGACGATGGTCAGATCTTACAATGTTGTCATTAAAATTGCCTAAAAATGTCTTGCAACTGTCTGAACATTGTAAGCTCATTTTCATTTGGCAGATGTGTAAAATTAATGCATCTGACAATGGTACCATTGTCAGAAAAATGACAATATTGTAATATCTGACCATCGTCTGTACGAAGCTTTAGTAAATACAAAATTTAAAAATATTAGCGATGACATTTAAAGCTAGAATTGTGGCGAAATCAATTTTTATAGCATTTTTCATTGCTCTAGCAATGCACGTTACAAAGCTGCATTCGTAGTCAAAAATTGCTAATTCAACTTTAGAGTTATTTAGTGATGGAGATTTAGCTTAAGCGAATTACTGAATACGGCTGCTGATAACATACATATTGTTTATTTTCGTTATTGATTTGATGACATTTCATTTTATATGGTATTTTTAAAATTTGACAACGTAGCGTTAGAAAATAAGCCACGTTAAGTTATAAATTTGGCAACGTTTTGCGTTCAGTTTATTATTTCAGAAGGGTTTTATTTGCTCTGTGTTAGGATCAACTTAGCGATCAGAATCATAGATGGGCTAATAAGTAAGATATTGTTTCTTAACGATTAACATACATATTAACATAATAAAACTTCCTAGAGAAACAATGAATTTAGTTTGTTTAAGGCACTGGATCTAAATTTTACAATCACGAAAATAAGAAATATTTCTATTATTTGAATTCAGAGCCACCCTCGCAAAATTTTACTTTAACTAATAGCAAAACGGGAAATAATAATAATGCCAAGAATGTACATATTTGTATAAAGATTTTCATTATAAAATTATTTTTTTTTTTTTTGGAATTTTAATAAAAGTAAAGTATTATAATAATTGATTTTACTCACAATTGTTACAAATGGGGCCACCTTCATTTGCAGAAGGGTTAATTTATGAATATTAAATTTTTACAAGTCATTACAGTAACTGAACATCAAATTCTCCCTCCTCTGCTTTGTTCACTTTATTACAAAGAAATTTAGCTTTTATTAATCATTGAACACAAATCGGCTATAAAAAAAGAAGATGTAGGAGCAAAAAGACTTAAAGAAACGATCGTAGGCATCAGGTTTAAAACGTGAAAATGGTTTAAAACTACAAACTATATCTTGAGTATATTTTATCATTTCACTATTACAAAGGTCAATATCGTGTAGTGCCTGGCAAATAGAAACTATGAGTTTTAAAAATCATCAGTATCATAAGAGCAAAGCAAAACCATCATCATCATCACCATCATTATCATCATAGTCGTCAGTTTTACTCTTGAAAACTGATGAGGATCTGTGTTGAGTTGTATTGGATTTGTATTGAAATTAAAAACATCAGACTTTTAAAGTTTTTTTTCCTTTTCGTATGGAATTGTATGAAATGAATGAATGAATGATTAAAATCAAGTATGTGACTTTTGTGAACTTGTTGAAGACTTATACATTCTTTTTACAAACAAAACTCTTCTTATAAACAAAATTAAGCAGAAGATCGAAGAAGAAATCCTTAAGTATGATTAATTAATGATAATAAGGGGCATAACGTTTCATTTTCTTTATAACTTGCTGTTATTATTATTATTACTTTTTTTTTATTGAAATAAAAAAAAAAGAATTATCTTTTTAACAATGTCATAATCAAATTAATGATTCAACACTTTTTTCGAATATTTCGTCTTTTATCTCTTCACTTTTGAAGTGTTCGTAAATTTTTTTTTTTTTATTTTATAAAAAACTCATATCATGATGCCATAATATCGAGTTATTGATACAATAATAAATATTTACTACGAACGAGTTTGATTTGAATATTTTTTACCGGTAGCGTAATGAGCTCAATACAAGATTCTTTGATTATCATGTAAATTAATTGTATTTTGTTATATTTTATTTATTTAATTTTTTTTTCGTTTCAATTGTCTGAATTTATTTACATTCACATTCATTCTGGTGCAGAGAATTGTTACAGACGGAAAGCACAACTTGATGGTTTTAAAAATAATTACAATTATTTAAAAATATTTGTTTATACATTCGAATACATGTGTATGTGTTTCATAAACAAATATATATTTTGTTTTTATAATGATTGTACCTTTTCCCTCCGACTAAAATGACAATTACATTTCATAAATTCAATTGGAATTTTTTTATAACAAAACAACTTTGTCATCAACATGTTTTGTCGATAATTTTCTCATGTTTAACATCAAAAAATTATTATTCAAGAAAACTGAAATAAAAAAAAACAATAATTTCAATTCGGATTTTAATGCATCTTTGAGAGAAAAAACAGTGTAAATTTATTTTAAAAATTACATTGTTAACTATCCATATTTCACACAGAAACCAATTCTTCACCAATTCTAAATAAAATCAGTTTTAACTAAAAATGTAATCAGACCAATTACACGTTTAGTCAAGTTAATTGAACGTTTCATCAAGTAAATTAAACGTTTAATTGATACTATTAATTTGTTTAAATCTGTTTTAATTAAAAATTTAATCAAGTCAATTAAACGTTTAATCAAGCGAATTAATCAAGTGAATTAAACGTTTAATTAATGCTATTAATTTGCACCAGTAAACAAATTAAAGTATCAATCAACTGTTTTATTACGCTTAATTCACTTGATTAAATGTTTAATTTACTTGATTAAATTTTTAATTAAAACTGATTTTATTTTTGATTAATGCTTTAGTTGGTGAATAATTTTTTTCTGTGTATAGAACAACATGTTAACAATAATATAAAAATAATAAAAAAATATAAAAAAACTGCAATCAAGGTAGAAAACTGACATTTCTTCCACTTCTTTTTTTGTCATTAGCCAAAAAAAAATGTAGCTTTTACTTCTGGCTCATTAAATGTAAACAGTCGCTGTCAAACCAACTCAAAAAGCGAAAAGTTGTACACAAATTTTCGTTTTTTGTTCGACAGTTTTTGTTTCGACTGTAGTTGTTTAAATCCTGATATTTTTTTAGGCTTATAGAAAAATGCATCTTCATGTTATTACAAATGGCATCAATGAGGTTAAAAGTGCCATCAATCCTATGACGAATGTCATCAAAAAATTTTGTCATATTTTATGCGTCATCTATGCTATGACTACAATGAGATTAAATCGATGCAACATTTTGTGTAATATTAACATTATTTTTATGTTTAAAGTAAAATAAGAAGCAAAAATTCCCATATTCTATTTGTTTAAATTAATTAGTTAATTACATAAAATTTTCACAGTAAACTGATAGAAAAATGAATCTTCATATTGATGATTCTATAGAATGATTACGAAACCCATATCGGGTATGCTACTCGTTCAAACACTTTATATGAATGGGACCTATCACTTTTACATGGGTTTATCATTGGACGGGGTCAGTTGACACCTAACAACCACAATGAACGTGCTTGGTGTTAGTAACTTCAATTCTAGTCCTACGTGTTATTCCAACAAAACAGCCATAGATTTAAATTTAATATCCAATTTTTAATAAAAAAATATGTCACACCACCGGAAATTAGTGTACCGATTACAAAAACAGTCCTTATAAATTTTAAATGTGTTTAAATTAATTCAATACATTTTCTACTTTTTCGTTCTTTAAAACCCATTTTCACTGGCCATGAGTTCTTCCTTTTTGTACATATTCTATTTTCACAAATCCCAGTACCGGTTCTCTTCGTTAATTGGCCCAAATTTCCCGCAGAGATATTTAAAAAAATTGTTGCTAGAAAGAAATGTACCTTCGTTAGGAAACAATAATAATGTATTTAAAACGTAGCGGTATGTTTTTTACATTAAAGAAAAAAACTAATACTGTCGGAAAACAAATTTTCGATTAATCGATTAATCGACATAAGTTATTCGAACTATTCGTTAATCGAAAGTAAGCAACTTTAAATTATTCGAACAGGTTATCGCCCAAAATTATTCGATTAATCGTTTGAATACCCTAGTGCGTACCCGTCTTGCATAGATGGAATCGACCTTTTACCAACCTTTGTACCAACCAATGACCGTTTTCATAAAATCTGTCTGCATTCGGCACGCCATAATTATATTTATCAGGCGCCATAAGCTGGATGCAAAAGAAAAAAGATTAGACGGTGTCGAAGTAATTTCTTCTAGTATTAAAATGTTACCACTTGGACGTCCATCCTCTTTACATTTGTATTAAATTAGAGAGCTGCTGCTGCATTTCGCAACTTATTACTATTTCAATCTGAAATTTGTTTATGCAACATATCGTCGACTAAAACTTTTTATATTTCATAGTTGCAGCTTGAGAGGAAAGCAAAAAATATAATTGGTTTTACAGACTTCAAGACTCAAATTGAAGAAAAACTTAATGATGGTCGACGAGACGTATCTTTCTTTACCACACAGCATCAAAATCTCAATTTACTTAAAAAGTGGATTTAACAGGTTTGCTTATTAAGCCGACGATATGCTTTGCGTTCGGTTCGAACAGTTTGAGATTCTTGCAATGCAATAGCCACGAACTGTTTACTGCCGTTCCCAAAGCCTACTAAAATATTCGTATGAACCGAAATACTGCATTAGGATTTTACCATTTAAACATCTTCTAGAGACGTTTCCGAAGGTCAAAGATTTTTTAAGTTTATCGTAATGTAAGCAATACATTTTTTTCCGCGACAAAACATTAGGAATTCTCTAGATGCCCTTTTACATGTAATTTGGTATCTGGATTTATTCAGCTTTCTCCAAAACTGAGTATTAACCATTCTCCAAAAACTCTGCATCATCGTCTGCACGATCTTTTTCGAAAGACTCGTCCCAATCAAACACCAGAACGGCTTTATATCCGCTTCAGAAGGCCATATGCGTAGTTTGTTTATGCCTTCGATTTAAATTTTTTTGCTATCAGCGTTGCCCTAAGTTGCTTAAACGCAACTTTTTCAGGAATCTTAACCTCTTCCTTAGTTTTGTTCTGGCGGGTCCATGATTGCCAATGGTTCCCGAATAGGATACACTCTCGAAAATTTGTTTTAAAAAACTGTGGTGTAGGATATCATTTGTGCATTTGTTTTAAGTAAAAACAGTTTATTTTTTCTTAATTTTTTTTTTTTCAAAAACATATGGCAACGCTGCTCTCAGCACAAGCTGCAAAGCAGTCTACGATAGTCGGCACAAAGTCATTTAGTAAAATTGTCTGTGATAACCTTGTAATTGCCGTTATAAACCGGGTCTATAGATTTATGTAACACTATCCTCAAGTTTAAATAAGGTTTGTTATAGACTCGAGATATTTGTTCTAGCAAAATTCATTAAAATTTCGTTAAAAATTAAGAAATTTATATCACTTTCTTAATTTTTATAAAATGCAAAAAAAAAAAAATTTCACTATAAAAAAATATTAAAAAACTCGAATTTTGCAACTTTTTTAAACTATAAAACTATAAATGAACAACGATGATGTGTTTTTGATGTCAAATGTTCAAGTTACGAGAACGAATAGTTGTATGTGCACGAACATTCGAGTAAAATACAACAAGTTGGCCACAAGTAGCAATGTTTCTGGTCAACCAACTCGACAAGCCGTGCAACAATGTATTTTATGCAATAAACAGCACCACCCTCACAAAATGAAAACTGACAGACAGGCCGGCTAACTGGACTGACTGACACACATTCATTCAGTCATTCATTCAACGTGACACTGTTTGTTACATGTAGTCGTTGCAAAACTCTAAGACTCCCAAAAGGGTTCGGCAGTAAGAAAATAATCGAGTGGGTGTAATAATAATACGGTTGGTGCTGCTACTTCCCATACATCTGATGAAAATGTTGATGATAGAACCCATAAAAAAAGTATGTTTTAAGAAGTAACATTTTGTTGGCATAACGGACAAGTGAGAAAAAAAGACCCAGCCTCAAGCCAAAAAGCATACAAACCATTAAAGACCAGTTGTTGGTCAAGCCAGCCACTAAAGAACATAATAACAAAAGTCGAATAGAACTTCTTTTGGTGTAAATGGTTGGTTTTCGGTGATTGTGTGAAAGTTGTGCGGTTGGAAATATGGACTTTTATTTACTATTTTGTAACGGACATTAAATGAAGAAAATTAGTTTTCTCTGTTTATGTTTTATAAGACCTGGAATGGGCAAACATCAGAAAAAGTTGTGTTTTGGAGACTTTTGGTTAAATGCTCGTCAATTTCGAATCGTACTGATAACCAAAAGCCGCTGTGGAGTGAAAATCAAAATTTTGCAGTTCATCAAATTTCAATATTTTTAATTAATTTAACGGGTAATAATTTTCAACAGCGTTTAAAAAACTACAGTCAAAGTAGAAAAACTGTAATTTCTTCACTTCTTCATTTGACATTGGCCAAAACAAAACCGTTGCTTTTACTTCTGTTGAAATAAATGTAAACTGTCGCTGTCAATCCAACACAAAAAAGAAAAAAGTTGTACACCCTTTTCGACAGTTTTTGGTTTCGACCGCAGTTTTTAAGCCCTGATTTTCAATGATTTTTATATATACACTAGCTTAACCCGGTGCGCTTCGCTACACTGCTTTAACCACTTCTTCAGTTGAGAGATATTTAATATATGCATCCTATGGAAGGTTTTTCCCCCCTGCGCCTTCCCGCTTTATTTTTATTTTCAAAAGTGTAGTTTACTATAGGAGTGACTTCTACTAAGTTTGAACATTCTTACTATAACAGTTCTTAAGATATGCGATATTAAACATTGGCGTCCTATGGGGGTAACATTTCCCCGCTGCTATTTTATTTAAATTTTGGATTTCTGAAGATCATACTACAAAAAGTTCAACAAAATGAGTGCAGCGGCTCTAAATTATATTTCTATCTATGAGGGGTACTGCTCCTCCTCTGTCAACCCCGCCCATTTTTATATTGATATTTATAGATTACTATAATAATAGCTTCAACCACGTTTGAAGACCCTCCCTTTAATAGTTCTTCAGTTGAGCGATATTTAATATATGCATCCCATGGGAGGTATTTCCACCCCTGCGCATGCCCGCTTTTTTTTATTTTCAGTACTGTAGTATACCATAAGAGTGACTTCTACAAAGTTTGAACATTCTCACTAAAACAGTTCTCAAGATATGCGATATTAAACATTGGCGTCCTTTGGGGGGAACCACTTCCCCGCTGCTATTTTGTTTCAATTTTGGGGCTCAGAAGATCCTACTACCAAAAGTTCAACAAAATGCGTGAAGCGGCCCTTAAGATATGCGATATTTAATATTGGCATCCAATGGGGGGTACCAATTCCCCTGCCCCTATCGAAAAAAATTTCAGGAAAATCGGTTCAGTAGTTTAGGAGTTTATAAGCCAACATACAAACAAACAAACATACAAACATTTTTAATTTATATATATATAGATAGATAAATAATTTACCGAATATTTATATAGTTCTCCCACTAGATTTCTTTGGGATTTAATACTTTATTTGATCAAGAAAACCTAAAGTGTTCTGAAGTAAGAGCCACTACAAAATTTAAATAAATTTTTTAAATCGAAAGATAAACAAAAAAAGGCAAGCATTATAAATACATAGTTTCATGTCCTTTTTTTAAGACCTCAAAATACAGCTTCTGAAATGACTGAAATGTT
Organism: Pollenia angustigena; assembly: GCA_930367215.1. NCBI lineage: Eukaryota > Metazoa > Arthropoda > Insecta > Diptera > Polleniidae > Pollenia > Pollenia angustigena. Next base: position 149,403,415 of record OV884058.1, read on the forward strand.
TCATCTCCGACTGTTGAGCCCAAATACACTTTCACGTATTTTATCATAGACCGGCCTTAGTAAAATTATGTTTTGAACTTAGGATTTATTTAGAAGTCCTTTGTGCCGAATATCATTTATACATCTTCATCTATATGAGATTTTTCTTCACGTGATTTTAGGAAGGGGGTTTATATAGGACCTATGTTCAATTCTTGTCCTGCCAACCTTAAATTGCTGTAGCCAAATTTAATATCAATGCCCACCTTTCTTAGGAAGTTATGGCATTAAACGCTATTTTAGGGTGTAGTATTTGTATGGGAGCTATGGTCAAATATCGACCGATTGCAATAAAATTTATTGAGATGTGTAAAATTGCAATAAAATAAGTGTGGATTAAATTAAATCTAAGTAGCGACATAATAAAATGGCTTAGGGTCACGAAGATTCCATTCCGAATAGAAGCTTGTATGTGGAACTATAGACCGATTTTCATTATTTCCAAAGGCAGTAGCCTGTTTTTAGAAAATGAAAGCAAGTGAGTGAGTGAGAAATTATATTGAAAACAAAAATAAATTTCGTTTCTTATTGTTGTTTTCAATATAATTTCTCACTCACTCACTTTCTTACGTTTTCAAAAAACAGGCAGTAAGTCCTTGTGACAATTAGGATCTATATACCTGTTTCTTTCTACATTTCTACAAATTATCTTAAAAATTGTACTTTGTGCACTTTTGTGGTGTGGGTATAAAAAACAATTGTTATTAAATCTTGCGGTTATTTTGGTATCCCCATTCTCCAGTTTTGTGAAAACTCAAATAAATGCTGAAAAAATAATTTCGTTTCGTTCAGCATCGACTTAAAGAATAAGGGGAAAAAGTTGCTTTCGAATCGAAAAAGTATTTGATCTCGGCTTCAGTAGGTAATGAGCTACGAAGAACTGTTACTAGACCTGTTCGCTTTAGAGAAGTTGTGGAGGCTGTACGATCGACACGGATCTGTCTCGTCGGCGTGCTAATCAGTTGGGAATCTCTAGAAAAGTTCATATGGGAACATTACCATATGAAACATAATTGCCTCGTGAATTGTTGTTTAGGAATGCATCCCAACGGCAATAATAGGCCAATCAATCAACCGAAGTTAGCCCACACTGTATTTCACTTTGTTTGGCTATTGCAACTATTGTTTTTAATTCTTGACCTTAAATGAATGAACAATTTGAATTTCTATATAGTACTTAACTCCGAGTGTGGATTCAGCAGAAGGTGGATTTAGCAAATTGAAATCAAGTATATTCAAATATCTTTTTAAATATATAAAACTCAGCGTTTCCCGGGGTCAAAAAAAAATTATTTTCCTTACTTTTAACCAGGGCTGTGGAGTTGGAGTCGGAGTTGGGGTTTTTGTACCGGAGTCGGAGTCGAAATACCCACAAAAAATCGCGACACCGACTCCAAAATTGTTCAGCATATAAATTTTTATAATATTTTTCAAAATTAAAAAATTATTTAGTGTATTTCTTCGACCTTTTTAATATTATTTTTCACAACAAATCTTTAAGCTCAAGGTCACTTTTATACAAAAAATATTTATTATTAATCCAATATTTCTTTATCTCAATGGGAAATTTCTTTAGGGTTTTTATAATTTTAAACAAATTTTTTAAAACAAAATTTTTGGAAACAACAAAATTTTCAATTATAAAAATAAAAAAAAAATTATACACAGGGAACAAAAGTTGGTCCTTTCGATTTTTATAAACTTATTTTTTGTATTTCCTATCTTATGCTTAATAAATTAAATGTCTGTAATTTTGATTAATAATAAATATTTTTTATATTAAATTGACCTTGAGCTTGAAGATTTATTGTGAAGAAAAAATAAAAATATTTTAAGAGGGTCTACTTTAAAAAATTTTGAAGTCAGAAAATAAGATCCAGTCTACTTTACATATGAGTAGGTGAGTTGTAAAACTCGTTTGTTTCAAAAATTTAAAAATTGAGATAACAATTGATTTTGACAGATCTCTTAGCACTTCTCTCGAACCATGTCCTTTTCTATGTTTTATGTGACACAAAATTGCAGTGGACAACAAAACTGGTTCGTTCCACTTACCAGCAGCGTTACCGTTGTGATACTTAAGTATCCATTTGACCCTTTTTCGACGGTGTTGATACCTTTTATGACCCTTTTTTTAAATTATACTTTTGTATCATTATCACCTATTTTGTGACACTTTTTGACCCTTTTTTGGAAATAGCTCTCAAAAACAAATGTTTTCGAAATAAGCATTGCTTGATATGGAACAGACTCAAAGTATAAACTTACAATTCCATGCTATCTTCTCCTTGATTTTTGATAGTAAAGTACTCATGGTTTCTTTTCAAAACAAAAATTTGACATTTTATTAAAAAAATGCAATTTGGGGTTTTGCTCTCTTAAAGAGTAGCATATTTTATTCAAAAAAATTCGCCCTTAATAATGGCAAAAGGTATTTAACTTTTCGCCCCCTTTTGAATCGAGTGTTGAGAGTGCCCTAACAGGAATGAAAACAAGAGGTAAAAATTGCTAAATTAGCGGAAATTCCCAAATATTTGGTAACAGCGGTATGATAGCAAAGTCTAATATTTATTTAAAATCGTAAAATCTTTTAAAAATCTGACACTTACAGGAAAAAATCGCTCTAATCGAAAAAATGGTTACAATTCGCGAACGATTGCAAAATTTAAAACAAACACTAAAATTTATTTGACATCGCTAAATCGGTAAATTACATAAAAAATTAGCTATAATGATAAAGAATAAACTTTTTGTCAGGTGTTAAAAACAGGACAGAGCATTCCATAAAAAAATCAAGTTTTTTGAGCTCTTCCTACCAGAAATATTATTTTTTTGTTTGCTTAAAAAAAAATTGACCCTTTTTTTATTGAAATACCCTTTTTACCCCTTTTTCTAGAAAATCCCCTTTTTGTGCCCCTTTTCGAAAATTTCCAACGGTAACCCTGCTTACCAGACATTTTCAAAATATAGCAAAACTCACTGGTTCACTTTTGTTTGAAGTGCGCCAAGATATCATTAATGAAAAGGAGTCGAATTAGGCAATTTAAAAATGCAAATTTGTAAACAAGTTCGCTTAGCTCCTGTGGTGACAGCACTAAGTGAACTACATTTTAAATTCCAACCTTCGAAGTGAATGATAATAGAAAAAAAAGAAAAAGGAACTCGGCAAAATACATGACATTGTTCCAGATATAATTCCCATCAATTTAGGGGTTAACAGTAGAACTGATTTGAGAATACTTGTATCTACTCACTTTGGGGAAAATTAGACCGAAAATAAAGGCTGACGATTTTATATTTGCTTAGCCAATAATAATTTGGATTATGGAACGGAAATAGCTTTACTTATCCAATTGGACTTGGTGTTCTTTACCTTCCAACAACAAAAGGTCTGCTATTTCCCAAAAATAATACAAGGCTTACAACAATTTTTTACCCAACTTTTCTCTTCTAAATGTGTTATACAAATTATACAAGTAACACCAGAAGGCGCATCGGCATGTTTAAATAAAAATGTATTTAATTTTCCTGTGAATGATCAACAAAGTTGGTCGAAATATTTGACGAAATAAAATAAAACCAAATGGCATATTGAAAACAAAATACCACGCTTCACAATTAAAAAAAGGACTCCTAATGTTCTTTGCCTCTACAAATTCAGTGGTAATGGCTATGTACACTTGATGCCCTTTACGTCTAAGCAAGTTGGACTTGGTGTTGTTTTCAACTTTTCTATCTCAAAAACAACATTAGCAATATGGTAGCATGTCATAACGTCCAGTGTCATAGTGTCCATGGAATTTTGAAAATGTCATAATGTCCGTGGGAATTAAGACACTTTGCAAATGGACCTTACGTCATAAGGTCCATAATTACTAAAGAAGTTTAATACAAAAAAAGATCTACATACACGTAGAGAAAAACATGTTTTATTATGGTCACAACCAACAAAACTATTTTTAAGGAAACTTATTTAACCGTAATATGGTTGTCGGTGACAATGATTTGGTTAAATTAGACATAATAATTTTTTAAAAAATGGTTTTGTTGTTTTTTCTCTGGGTACATTAATTAAATATATAACGAAAACACTTTTGGGCGCAAGGATTTTCTCCGCTATGGTGTAACAAATACCGACTGCGCTTAGTAAAGCGTCTCGGTATAGACGGCCTTCGACCGGGCGCAAGGATTTTCTCCACTATGGTATAACAAAGCCCAACTTCGCTAACTAAAGCTTCTCTGCACAGACGGTTTTTGGGCGGGCGCAAGGAATTTTTCCTTTATGGTATAAAGCTTCTAAACACTGCCTTGTTTCCGAACGAAGGTCGACTTCGCAGAGAAGCTTTAGTTAGTGAAGCCGGTGCTTGTTATACCATAGAGGAGAAAATACAAAGAAGTGCAGAGAAGCTTCCCAATAATCAATGGAGCTTCTAACGAAGCAGGTTTGTAAGGGAGAAACATAAGGGTTTCGCTTACCATTGCGCTTACGGAAGACAAGAATTTTATATCGCGAGTTCCCACTTTGAAGCAATACATTTTTGACACATAAAGCGTATTATTCAGCGCATATAAATATTGTTGGATGTAACGATCATCTTTACACACTGAATGTTTTGATACAATTATTTTTTAGTATTCTCCCTTACAAACCTGCTTCGTAGTAAGGGAATGCCGTAGCACTTGAAATTTTTTTTTTTTTTATAAAAGTTGTTGAGAGTTCTTTCACTTACTTTACTGCATTTCTGTATGTCTTATTGCGAAGCGCATAATTGTGCGCTTATTTTTTTAAATGTACCTTTAGTGCTTCGCAAAATGATAAAATTTTTTATTGGGTTGTTATACCATAGAGGAGAAAATACTTGCGCCCGGCCGCAGACCGGCTGTGCAGAGAAGCTTTAGCTAGCGAAGTCGGTACTTGTTTTATCAAAGAGGAGAAAGAGGAGAAGGAGTGTCCACGGACACTATGACACTGGACGTTGTGACATGCCACCGATAATACTTATGGGAATCAACTCATCGTTAGAGGAAAATTTTGATTCAAACAGTATAGAACAATTGCTTAATTTTTAGCACTGTTTGAATAATTTAGATAACTTAATATCGCTTTAAAAAAACATTAAAGTTTAATGATTAATTTTCCTGGTAGGTGTATAGTGTGTTGCAAAACTAGTTTGATCCCATATGGATTGTTGCTCGGAAATTCGTAGAAAAACGCGCTCGTTCCAAAATTAAATCTTTTATGTTTCTATATTTCAGTTGGTTTCAATACTTATATGCTTTTTTATGTTTTTTTTTTTTGCATTTTCCTCAATGCGGCACGTGTTAGAATTAAAATAATGATTTTAACAGAATCATGCTATAGTTAACCATTAAAAGGTATTGTATTGAAAAAAGGTTTGAAATTCAAATAAGGCCCAGTCACATCTACATTTAGCATCAATGTTTTAGTAGGAGTCGGAGTTGGAGTTGGAGTCGGAGTTATCACTTTTTCTTGTCGACTCCTCGGCCCTGCTTTTAACGCTCTCACCCCTCGTAATCATACTTTTGAAAAAATGTATTGCTTAAGTGTGTATCTAAAATGGATCTAAATCTGAATATAAATAATAAATCATGAAATGCATTTTGGTTTGATAAGGTGTGACTCACAATTTCTATCGTGCATTATGGTTGGACCACTCTTTACGTATACAGATATTTTAAAATTTTTTGAGTTCATCTAGAGAAAAAAAATTCTATTCATGGTGATGCTTTTTGTTCAACTCTGTTTATTAATGTTATTGCTGAAGAATATTTCATTATGATGACGATGTCATGTTGTTGACATCATATGCTCATGAATTTTGACATGACAAATGATTGCCAAATAACCCATATGAAAATTTGAAATATGTCCTCCTTTATTACGCCTGCCTTATATATACACACACACACAAAAACACATTCATTCACACACATTTCTATTCCTTTGTGTGTATGTGTGAACACTCTTTAGTGTGAAAGATGTCCTTTATTGAGTAGAGAGAATACGACTATTAACTTTAAATACCAAAAGGTGTTAAGATATTTGTCTATGAAAACATAATAACAATGACCTTTCTTTATGTCTGTCTTTTGAACGCAAGCACACATGCACACCAAAGGGAATTAGTTCACCATTGAATACCAAACGAAGAGATAAAATAATGAAATGGACAACAAAAGATGAAAGCTTTACGGGTGTTTCACGAACTGGTGCAAACGCTTGAAAATTGAAGGTGGGTAAAGATGTGTAAAGGGAATTCATAGTGGTTTTGTTGGGCTTGTCTATTTGGTCGTATGGCTGGTATCATTATTAATTAAAAGTCTTTGTTTTTTCTCTAGATGTGCTGTTGATCTTTTTAGACCAAAACAATCTCTTGAGGCTAAAACGGTAATTTTTGTAAATGTTTACACAAGCATTCAACAAAGTCTATAACATTTATCATTTTTAGCTGCCTCTTGTAAAATGTAAAAACAAAATGCAAAAAAACCCTAAAACTATGAAAAGAAAAATAGAAAAAAGTCGAAAATAAGACACAATGATGATGATGGTTGTGTTGTTACATCATTTCTATTGCATTGCTATAACACTATTTTCCATGTATGTGTATATGTATTAACATGTATGTGTGTGTGTGAGTTTTTTCGATTCCGTTGGTATTATTAAGTAATGTTTTGCAATAAGGATACGTGTTGGTACAAAATGTAAGTCATTTGGTTTAATATTAACACTGGTATTTCTCATGAGAATTTTAATCATTCCATATGAATAATGACCATTTTCAATATAGATGGCATTTCTTTATACCAAACACACTACTAACATTCTTTTATATGTATACAAAAACATGTACGAGTATTTGATATGATAGTTGTTTATTAATGTACGAAGGTCTCTGAAAAATTGTGTTAAAATGCTTTATTTAGTATATATTCGCTTCTTAGCTTAACCTTATAAAACATATCCCTAAACTAATGTAACTTTTGAATCAGAGCAGGGTTCCCAGATATTTTTCGAATCGTATCTCTTATTAAACATTTTCCTTAAATTGGAGTTCAATGCTACACTATTTCCTGGTCGGACATCAACTAATGTTAGTTGAAGAATTTCTAAATTTGAGTATTCCTTGATCTTTAGTTAGATCTACGCAAACACACTACAATGACGATAAATAATGGGTGGCATGTCCAGTGTCATAGTGTCCAGGGACGTTATGACACTTTTGTTAGTGTCATAATGTCACGTCCATCAGAAAAATGTCATAGCGTCATTCTGTCCACAACTTAACTTATAATGAAAAATATTAAAATGTGTAAAATTTGTTTTGAAATATCAAAATAAGTAAGTGTATTGCCAAAAATTCTTACTAGCAAGAATGTTAACAAATTTGGGATCATAGCCGGCCTTCGGCCGGGCGCTTGGATTTTCTTCTCTATGTTATAACAAATACCGGCTTCGCTAACTAAAGCTTCTCTGCACAGCCGGCCTTCGGACGTGCGCAAGGATTTTCTCCTCTATGGTATAACAAACACCCGCTTCGCTAAGTTAAGCTTCTAAAATATGCCTTGTTCCGAACGAAAGCCGACTATGCAGAGAAGCTTTAGTTAGCGAAGCCGGTGCTTGTCATACCATAGAGGAGAAAATCCTTGCGCCCGGCCGAAGGCCGGCTGTGCAGAGAAACTTTAGTTAGCGAAGCCGGTGTTTGTTACACCATAGAGAAGAAAATCCTTGCGCCCGGCCAAAGGCCGGCTGTGCAGAAAAGCTTTAGTTATCGAAGCCGGTATTTTTTTATACCATAGAGGAGAAAATCCTTCGCCCAAAAGTGTTTTCGTTATATATTTAATATATACACCCAGAGAAAAAGCAGCAAAGCCATTTTTAAAATTTTTTTTACCATATTATGTTTCATTTAACCAAATCATTGTCACCGACAACCATATTATGGTTAAATTAGTTTCTTTAAAAATAGCTTTGTTGGTTGGGACCATAATGAAATATGTTTTTCTCTGCGTGTATGCAGATCATTTTTTTTGTTTTTAACTTCTTTAGTAATTATGGACCTAATGACACTTTTGAAAGTGTCGTAATGTCCATTTGCAACGTGTCATAGTGTCCATGGACGTTATGACATTGTTGAAAGTGTCATAGTGTCCATGGACATTTTTGGAGTGTCATAACGTCCATGGACACTATGACACTGGACGTTATGACATGCCACCAAATAATGTTCGTGGTTCGCTTGCTTATTTTAAACGAAGGTCTTAAGAGTTGAAAGATCGCAATATAACGAAACAACTTTACACATCCCGAGTTAAACAAATTTTGAAGTAGGGTCCTATTATCTGGGATCCTGAAATTAATATGCATAAAGACCAAATCCATTCCTCTACTCTGCCTGAGAAGCTCTTTCCATCGTAATGCTGGGAATTTTCTTTCGTGTACATAGAGGTAATCATAAATTAAAAAAGGACTATGCTAAATATGGCATTTCTGACTTATTTGTTTAATCGTGATGACCTCTCAGACATTCTTCTTCATAAAGTATTTGGAATATTCCACGACGTTCCACCCAACTCTTAACATTTCTATACTGACGCCAAAATACGAAATACGTTAATTCGCTTCCGATCTGTCAGACCGAAGTTTGCAGAGCCTACAAAACTTTTATTTGTTTAAAATAATTAATAAACTCCTTTTACTTTCAGAAATGTATGTTTTTAGTAATATAAACAAAAGTTTTAGAGAAAATAGTTTTCATTTATGACTAATTTCAGTTTTTGTTAAATTCTTAAGAGCTAAAAAACACAAAGAAAAATATGTTTCTATTAAAAACTGCTCGCAGTCATAATATTGCTGTACGCTTGCTGTCTTGTCTTGCTTTCACAAACATTGAAACCGCTCTTAGTTGAAGCTTATTGAGAATAATGAAGCTAACAGAAATAACAATACTCTCGCGATCTACGTTCATACTAAAAAAAAAATAAAATTCGATCAATTTCCATATTATAAAAAAAGTTCTTCAAAAAATTCCAAATTGTATACAAAAGAAAAACCCCTTCAAAAAAAAATTGTTTTTAAGCCAATTAATAAATTTTCTTGAGCTCTGCTTAAAATACAAGATTTCGTCAATAGATCCTTAAATTTTTAACCGATGCAGCACCTTTCATAGTTAATGCTGACAATTGTCCGAAAACAATTTATCCAAAACTGTTACATGTTACTTGCTTGGCACATGGTTTACACCGAGTTGCTGAGGAAATAAAAACCCAATTCGATAATTTTGATTTATTGGTTTCATACGGGATAAAATATTCAGAATTCTATTCAAAAAACTTTGAGAAATTTAAGAATGTTATTGAAGAACGTGTGGCTACCGACGCTTATGCAATAAAAAAGTAAAAGAAATACAAAATTTAAATAACATCAAAAGTCAATTAGCATTTGTATTTCCCAACTTCGGATATATTGGTGAAACAACAACTTAATTGGAAGGATTGAGTGCACTTAATAGTCAACTCAAATTAATTGATATGGCAGAAAGTAAAATTAACATATGGAAGGAAAAATAGGCCGACAAATTAAAAAAAATTCAAAACGTGTTGCAAAAAAAACAAATAAAACAAATTTCAACTATTTTTGATCTGGAATCAAATGTGTGATCTGAATTAGAAAATTTATATTCTTTTATTAAGATAAAAGTATAATCCAAAAAAGTCTCAAAAACAGCTGACTGTTATTGCTTTGCCTGTTGTTGTTATATTGTTGTGATATTGAGGTCACTCTGCTTGCTAACTTATTACCAAGGCAAGGAAGTTCATGCACTTAAAATCGCAAAATATGCGCATAAAACATGCACTAAAAATCGTAAAATATGCAAAAAAAATAAGGTAAAAAATATAATATATAAATATAATATATTTATTTAACCATATTTAACAAAAAAAAACATAAATACATTTCATTTAGATTTAAAAACTTAAAACATAGTTTCAAAAGTAGTAGTAGATAAAGATATATTTACATATATAAATAAATAAGTTTTTTTAAGTTATCAAATGTAAAACTCATTCTATTTGGTCTTAAAACAGTTTTAAGCATTGAAAGTGTTCGTTCGACATCAACGGATGTAATAGGTGGATATTTAAAAGTGGTCAACTCCTTTGTGGAATATTCATTGTCTACAATTTTTTCTTTACTGGAAGGTAAATTTAAAATATTACCAATTTCTTTAACTTTTTTAAATCTGGCATTCTTTTTTAAAACTGCATAAATTTTGGCTTTTATTTTTTCGCCGATTTGACCTTCTTCTTTTCTTATTTTAATGACAGCGTCATCAACGAGTTTAACCGAGGTGTTCAATGATTTAAACCCCTGAAGTTCGGTTATTGTCTCGCCTAGAAACCCATTGTTTGAGTGTATAAATTCTAATTGAGCCTTTATATTAGGTACATTTAAAATATTGTTTACTTTTTTATCGCGACTGCATTATTTTCGTTAAAATTATTTACCACATCGTTAAATTCTTCAAAATTTTTGACATAATACTCAACTGCCTGCAACCAGGTACCCCATCTTGTTATACATGGTTGAAACGCAAAGGTGACTTTAAAAACTTTCATGCATGGCTAAGCTTAGCATGTCACATGTAACATTTTTGAGTACTATATCTTAAAAAAAAGGTCAAGTAGAGCAAAATTTTATTTTTATTAAAGGATTCTAAAAGAGAAATTGAATCTTTGAAAGTTCGAGCTATTGAAGCATGATCCACCTTTTCCAACTTTACAATATTTAACAAAAATTTGTGTTTACTCTGTTCTTCTTTTGCATTCAAGATCTTCTTCTGCATTCAAGATCCCAATTACGTAGACAACGAAACGTCCTTCAGTGTCCATTGCTTCGTCAATAGACAGCCACAAATTATGTCACTTAATTCTTTCAACAATGTCACATAGTTGTATAGTGTACAACTTCACAGAAAAAAATATCTCAAGAAAATTTTTAACAACACAGTTTGTTAAAAATATAATTTTTGTTCAACAAACTTTTTGTTTGATTCAATGAAAAAATTTATCAAATATACACTTTGCAAAATAGCACTCAATAAAACATATTTAATAATGAAATATTTAAATATTTCTTGATATTCAATAAAACAAATATTTAAATCAACGTTAAAACAGTATTTTTACAACTCTTGTCCATTTTATAATACGTCATAATTCTCATTCGCTTATCAGTTTTATTTGGTTAAATATCTTTAGTTTTGCCAAAGTCTTTAGAAAAAGGTTTCCTGATGATCTCGCTTAAGCAACCAGCGAAATGCACATAGGAACTAGCTTATTCCCCCATAATAAATTTTTGTGCATTTATTTAAAAAGGAAAAAAATTGGGAATTAAGCACGTCATAATTAATAAATAAAGATTCGATAAACATTTTATTTGATTTAGTCAACATTTCCAACAATTTATTTTAACAAATCACGCAAACATTTTGTTGAAAAAAATTATTTTAGGCAACAACTTTTTTTATTGATTCAATAAACTTGGTTGTTGACTAAAAATTCAATAACTATACCTACAAACTTTTTTATCAATAATGCAAAAATCGTCATCACAGAAAATTCAAAAATTTTTTTTATCAAATATGCGATTTTCGTATTCAAATATGAAAATTATTTTTTTCTGTGTTGGCGATATAAGTTTTTATAAGGGTTGTTTCCGTAGGAATGGTTTCATTGTTATATTTGTTTAAAAAAATTCTATAATTTTGGTTGATTAGCTAATATAGAGGTATATCTGCAGACACCAAATTTTTTTCCCCCAAAAGTTGATTTTCTTGAAATTAAAGTTTGCGAAACTTTTGCATAAATCATAAATCTTTGTGTTTCTGGCTTTGAAGGTGCTGATTTACTTGAAATTTTTAAATGAAACTCAAAAACACACTTATTTAAAAGATTATTTTTTGATATTTTTTCTTTTGGCATTTTTTTCTTAAAAACAATTTATTTTATTAATACTTTTTGGATTTTAGGTCATACTTCTTACACCGTAAATCAAAAATATTATGTTGAGTTCTATTTTTTCTTCGCCGAACATTATTTTTATTTGCTGCTTCTTCAAGTAAAATAAACAGCGAACAAAATGAAATGTCAAAAACTGTTTTAATGTTACTTCTACAATTATGTGCACAATTATACAAATTGTATAATTTTTGTATGTGCTACTTTTTAAAAGTAAAAGAAACAAGGTGAATTTATAATAAAATGTAGGTAATTCGGTACCAAACACCAACATGTTGTTTTTGCTCCTTGAAAATGTCGAAGTTAGCAGATTTTCCCATACTATTTTGACTGTTTGACAGCTTCAGAGCTGAAACAACTATAACCAGCTGATTCACTGACTACACCTTATAATGAATTCGCCTTGAACAGAAAGATATTTCTAAACAAAAAACTAAGAAAAGAGCAATTTATTTTATAAATATTACAAAATATGACGAATATTGTGAATTTATAACAAAATATGAAAATATGACAAAATATATCAAAATATGCAAAAACATGCATTTAAAGCAAAATATGCACTAACAAATTGTTGCCATTTTACCGGAAATATTGTGATTCGCAAAGATATTAACTTTAGGTGGGTCTCAGAGTACCGACAACAAACATGCATTTGCATGAAGTCCCTTGCCCTGCTTATTACAATGGAAACTTAAGTTGAATTTAAATGCTTGGTGAATAAAGTTACCTTTAAATGTTTAGTAAAAAACAAAATTTTGTATTTAAAACGATTTTAAATATAAATCTATATATCTACATCTATATATATAAAAATGAAAAAATGATTGTACGTTTGTTTGTTTGTATGTTGGCTTATAGACTCCTAAACTACTGAACCGATTTTCCTGAAATTTTTACAGTAGCATCACGTGAGCCCTAAAAATAAAATAGGCTTCTTATTTTTTCGATAGGGGCAGGGGAATTGGTACCCCCATTGGATGCCAATATTAAATATCGCATATCTTAAGAGCCGCTTCACGCATTTCGTTGAACTTTTGGTAGTAAAATCTTCTGAGCCCAAAAATTGAAATAAAGTAGCAGCAGGGGAAGTGGTTTCCCACATAGGACGCCAATGTTTAATATCGCATATCTTAACAACTGTTATAGTGAGAATGTAGAAGTCACTCTTATGGTATACTACACTATTGAAAATAAAAATTAAGCGGGTAGGCGCAGGGGGGAAATACCTCTCATAGGATGCATATATTAAATATCGCTCAACTGAAGAACTATTAAAGGGAGAGTCTTCAAACGTGGTTAAAGCTACTATTATAGCAAACTTTAAATTTCAATATAGTAATGGGCGGGGTGGACAGAGGAGGAGCAGTTCCCCTCATAGATAGAAATATTAATAAGAGCCGCTGCACGCATTTTGTTGAACTTTTGGTAGTAGGATCTTCTGAGCCCCAAAATTGAAATAAAATAGCAGCGGGGGAAGTGGTAGCCACCATAGGACGCCAATGTTTAATATCGCATATCTTAAATATCTCTCAACTGAAGAAGTGGTTAAAGCAGTGAAGCGAAGTGCACCGGGTTAAGCTAGTATAATATAATATCAAACCAAAAAAATGGCCGTTAGCTACGGTTTGAGTTATGTTTTTCTGCCTCAAAAATTATGCCCATTTTAATTCAAACACAAAATTAATGACGGAGCTGTTTAAAAATTTGACAGATAAAAGGCAGGAAACCATTTATTTATTATCACAGTAAAAGGTCCAAAATAAGGCCACGGTCTTGTAACTTGTCACACAAGATTCTTTACTCGAAGATTGTTAAAACTCAAAATTCAAATAAACCTACATAATGGCCCTCGTAAATTTACACCGTGTATTAACAAAATGATGAGAATGATATTTTTTTCTAATGATTGTTAAGGTGTGCGTTAGTTACGCCCCAGCGGGAAAACTCAGAAGATCTTCTTACTTCAGGCCTTTTTTAGGCCTGCTTAAAAATTTTTTTGATTCAATTACAGTTCTTATCTAACTGCTAAAGAATGCCTCATATAAGGCCTCGGGTCTTTGGTATAAAAGATAAGATAAGATAGACCTTCCACACTCGCTTCTATGAGAAGGGAGTGGTAAGTAGCATTTTTGTATTGTTTTTTTGCACAAGCAAAAGCAAAATACATTTTTTTTTTTTGGTCACGTTACCATTCTGACGAACCTGCTAAAGAAGCAAGAGCGGAAGGCCTACTCCGCAATCACAACATGTGTAAAAAAGATATGAGTATGGAATGGAGCGAGCAGGACGTGTACATCCAAAAGAAGGGATACAGAGGCCTTCTAGAAGGCATCCGTACTCCTTCTTTTTCCCGCTGGGGTTTTGTGTGCAAACACATACATACAAAAGCACATACATATTTTTAAATAAAAATACATACTAATGCATATGTAATACATTGCAAAATATTCCCAATCCACCCACTAGCCGCTATTCAATGCTGGGCATTCTTTAGGAGATGAGTTATTTCGACTATTCATTGATATTAATAACTCTTCGTTTTCTGTTACGTACATCTATCTATTTATCTATTCTTATTGTTGTTGGTTTCCTTTTTATATATATTTTGTTTTTTTTTTCATTTTGGTTTTCTTTTCTCCATTGACCATTGTGTATCCTTCCTTTGATATGAAGTTAATCGATTGGGTTTTAGTTGGGTTTATTCTTTTGAAGCCATTTCTATCTGAATTATGGAATGAATTATGTGCGAAAATCTGTTTGCTAAATGAACTTTTGCCCTGTTGCCAGGATTCCAAGTAAATGTGAGTGTGTCAATGTGCTCGGTGAGTTTGTTTTAGGCGTTTATTAGATTGTGTTTAACAATGTATTTAGTTATTTATTTTGTACTTATTTTGTTTTTGTTGGTTTGCTATTGAAGCTTTCATTTATTTATCCTGTGGCTGTGTCATAAATAACACAAACATTCTGTCTGTTTGATAAAATGTTCAGTGGAGGTACATATGTATATAATAGTGTTATTTTTAGTATTTATTGCAATTTAATTATTTTAATTAAAATCACATTATTACGTGTTGTAATGTATCTCGATTGTGTGATTAAATGTCGTAACGTGCTTGTATGCTCGCAAATTTATACAAATGATTAGTTCTATTATTTTATAATTTATCTGAAGAGGGAAGACTTAAACTATCTCAGGCATTCGAATAGCGAAGTTCTCATTTAAAAAGAAATGTAAAGGTAGTCTAAACAAATTTAATTAATTAATCGCAGGTTTACGCGAAGCACTTTATATCTTATGTTATAGTCAAATAATTGAGCTTCAATTTACAAATATCTTTTATTTGAGCACTTTATCAAATTCATTTTGTTGTGTATTTTCCCAAAAATATATTAAATAAAAAAAAAACTTATGGTGTTTTCTTTTCTACAAAAAAATGTGACATTTTATTTAAAAAAAAAATAAAATTTGGCGTCTGTTTCTTAAAAATTTTGCTCCCGAAAAGGGTGGCTTGTTTTATTCTAAAAAATTCACCCATTTCGAGAGCAAAAATTTTAAGAAACAGACACCAAATTGCATTTTTTTAAATAAAATGTCACACTTTTTTGTAGAAAAGAAAACACCATTAAATTCTTAAAACAAATTTTAGAACTAATTACATATCGCACACTTAATCATAAACAGGCATAACTTCAAATTTATAAAATCGTTTATTTTTTCATAAGCAAGTGTCCATGTCAACATCTCCGCAAATTGACGGTAGATGTTGACAAGTGTGAAAAAGCTATTACAGCAAAAGTTACAAAATGTTGAATAAATCAACAAGCGAGCTGGACTGGAAATATGTGCGTGGAACCTCAACTATAAGGACAATATAATTGTCTAAATATCTGATGAAGAAAAATGGTATAAGTTTAAAATTTGGAACAATTTCCTTCATGAAAGGGTTTAAAAAAGTTTAGTGGTTTTATTTTAATGGGGGTAGCAAAGCGCGCTAGGTTAAGCTAGTATAAATATAAAAGTTAAAACTATAACTTCTAATAAAGGGTGGTTAAATTGTAAGGGCCGATGTTGAATGTGAACCACACCTAAACGCCAAGTTTTTTTCCGAATTTTATTTGACATTTCTCTATTTCAGACTTACTCAATTTGAACCATGGAGAGATACACAATCCAACAACGTGTTAAAGTTATCCAGACTTATTATGAAAATGGGCGTTCAAATCAAAATGCATATCGTGCAGTGATGAGGCACATTTTCACCTCAGTGGATTCGTCAATAAACTGAATTGCCGCATTTGGGCGAATGAGAATCCAAGAGTGATTGTCGAAAAACCAATGCACCCACAAAGAGTGACTGTTTGGTGCGGTTTATGGGCTGGCGGCATCATCGGGCCGAATTTTTTCCAAAATGAGGCCGGTCAGGCAGTTACTGTGAATGGTGTTCGCTATCGTGAGATGATAACGAACTTTTTATGGCCCGAATTGGAAGGTATGAATGTGGACGATATGTGGTTTCAGCAGGACGGTGCCACTTGCCACACAGCTAACGAAACAATGGCTCTTTTGCGCAACAAATTCAATGGCCGTGTTATCTCACGTAATGGCGATGTCAATTGGCCGCCAAGATCATGGGATTTGACACCGTTGGACTTTTTTCTTTGGGGTTATTTGAAAGAAAAGGTGTACGTCGATAAGCCAGCAACAATTCAAGAGCTAAAGGATGAGATAATTCGGCACATTAACGGCATAGAACCTCCATTATGCCTCAGGGTCATCGAAATTTTGGACCATCGGATGGAAGTGTGCCGCCGTGGTCGCGGCGCCCATTTGGCCGATATTTTGTTCCATACATAATTGAATAATACCAATATATCATAATAAAATCAAATTACAATAATTTCCTAAATAGTTTGTGTTTTATTCAAAATCAACATCGGCCCTTGAAATTTAACCACCCTTTAGAACGATTCTTTTTTTTTAAATTTCTTTATTAATGCAATCTATCTTTTTGGATATTTAACATTAGATTTGAGTTATATACATATATACTTTTTAAATGGCTATGATCCAGTGAGCATACCACAATGTTAAGAAGGTTTAAGGTTTTAAAAGAAAATAGTTTTCATCGCATTAAGTCTTGAGGAGCACTGCGCCTTTATCTTACAAATGTTGTGTTATTTCTCATGAGGTTTGATCCAAACGGGTTTGGATGTTGTTTATTTATTTTTTTATAGGATGCCAGCTGAGTTTTTATTTCGTCTTTAATGGTAGGTATTTTGAAATTTTTGTGGAGCTGATTATTTGTTACATACCATGGTGCGTCAACAATTCTTCGATTTGTTTTTGATAGAAAACGTTGGAGAATTTCAATGTTTGAGGTGGAGGCGGTGCCCCACAACTGGATGCCATAGGTCCAAATAGGTTGCAGAATACATTTATATATTGTTAGCTTGTTTTCAATAGAGAGTCGGAAATCAATGAGAACCCCGAATTTTCTTAGTTGGATATCTAAAGCTTTTCGTTTAGTTTAAATGTGTTTTTTACACGTTAACTTTTTATTTGGGTGTATACCAAGATATTTCGCCTCGTCCTTTTGGAGAATTTCAGTGTCATTTAATTTGATAGGAGGGCATGTTTGACGATTTAATGTAAATGTAACCTGCACAGATTTCGACTCGTTTGCTTTTATACGCCAAATATTTTGCCATGATATCATTTAGGCATTTTTGAAGAATTAATGATGCGTTTTCGTGGTTTTTGTCTACAGCTAATGCAGCTGTATCATCTGCAAAAGTCCCAATGATGACACCTTCAGACTGGGGAAGGTCGAAAGTGTAAAGTAGGTAAAGTGTGGGTCCCATAATGCTACCTTGTGGAACTCCTGCAGATGTTGTATTTAAATCGCTTATATTACCTTCTTCTTTAACAAAAAAATAAGCGGTTTTGTAGGTAGGATTTAATAAATAAATAGAAATTTATAGGGAGGATTTTCTTGAGTTTGAATAGTAAACCATCATGCCACACTTTATCGAAGGCTTGGGATATGTCTAGAAACACTGCTGTGCAGTACTGTATTTTCTCAAATGTTTCCTGAATAGTTTCAACTAAACGATGAACTTGTTCTGCGGTTCCGTGTTGTTTCGAAATCCAAATTGGTGTGTTGGTATAAGACTTTTCGATTCAATAATGGTTGTCAGTCGTTTAAGAAATAAAGACTCGAGAAACTTTTTGGACGATACGAAGTAAGTTGCTCGGCTGGCTTTCCAGGTTTCTGTATCATTGTTATTTATGTAACTTTACATTGGATTGGTAGGAAGCAGTGAGTTATGCAAGCATTGTATATATAGATTAATAGCGTTATACCTTTTTCTGGCAGTTCTTTTAATGCCTTTGCTGTGACTAAATCACATCCTGGAGCTTTATTTATTTTTAATTTGCTGATAACGTTATAAACTTCAGGTTTTGTAAATTTTTTTATCGGTAAATCAAGTTGGTGGGTTTTATTTAAAATTGTTTTTATTTGATCGAGATCTTCATCATTATTTTCTACCTTGTTTGGAGTAAAAACTTCTTTCAAGTGATTGGCAAACGTGTTTGCCTTATCCTGGTTACTCTTAGTCCAGCTATTGTCAGTCTTGCGAACTGGATGGTTTACTTTATGCTGCTGTTTTACTTTATTAGTTATTTTCCATAACGAAAAATCTGTAGATTTTGTACAATCCAAATTTTGCATTTCTATTTCAAATTTTTTATCTCTTTCAATCTTAAGTAGCGTTTTGAGTTCTGCAGTTAGTTTATTTAAAATGGCTTTATCACCTGGAAATTTTGTTGTTTGCCAACGCTTTCTAGCTTTACGTTTTTTGATATTTTATTTCGAATTTCGATCGAACAACTGGGAATGTTCGCGTAGCTATACTGAGGAGTGGAATTCCAAGATGATTGTTGTATTGTATTTACAAGATGTTCTACAGAATCTGTAATGTCCTCATAGCTTTTAAGTGGAAGTTGTGTGACTAAATTTTTACTTATAAGGAAAGAACGATTCTGGAATCAATTTATTCATCACTATTCAACTATCTCGCTGGTCGCTGAATTCAAATTTATTCAAAGTAAAACGATTCTCAAGAAAATTATTATATTATACTCGATGCTTTTTCCTTTGGCTTCTTGGCGTTGCACTCTAAAGAAATGTAAATACAATCAACTCCTCAAGTCAAGGCGAAACTTCTGCAAAGACAATCTCTCTGAAAGATGGGAAGCATTTCCCACCAAGAGCATACTTACGGTGGCCTCAACCAAGAGCTAGTCCGCTGTCGTGCCATGGGGGGTTACTGACTCTCGTGGTGTACAGGCAGGATCTCTGGTCAACCGCGATCGAAAAAAAGCTTGAAATCTCTAAAGATCTGTCAGCTTGGAGTTTTTTTCCGAATCCCAGGTAAAGGGTGGGCAAATTTTAAGAGCTGGTGTTGATTTTGAATAAAACACAAATTATTTAGGAAATTATTGTCATTTATTTTTATGATAATATTGTATGGTTCAATTATGTATAGAACAAAATATCGGCCAAATGGCCGCTGCAACCTCGGCACAACACCACCATCCAATGGTCCAAATTTTCGATGACGCTGAGGCATAATTGGGGTTCTATGCCGTTAATGTGCCGAATTATCTCATCCTTTAGCTATTGAATTGTTGCTGGCCTATCGACGTACACCTTTTCTTTGAAATAACCGAAAAGAAAGAAGTCCAACGGTGTCAAATCACATGATATTGGCGGCTAACTGACATCGCCACCACGTAAGATAACACGGCCATTGAATTTGTCGCGCAAAAGAGCCATTATTTCGTTAGCTGTGTGGCAAGTGGCAGCGTCCTGTTGAAACCACATATCGTCCACATCCATTTCTTCCAATTCGGGCCATAAAAAATTCGTTATCGTCTCACGATAGCGAACACCATTCACAGTAACTGCATGACCGGCTTCATTTTGGAAAAAAACGGCCCGATGATGCAGCCAGCCCATAAGCCGCACCAAACATTCATTCTTTGTGGGTGCATTGGTTTTTCGATAATCATTCTTGGAATATCATTGGCGCAAATGCGGCAATTCTGCTTATTGACGAATCCACTGAGGTGAAAATGTGCCTCATCACTGAAGATGATTTTCTTCGAAAATTTATCATCCACTATTGCCATCTCTTGCCACCATTCTGACCATTGACGACGTTTGGAATGGTCAAGAAGCTTTAGTTCTTGAGCCAATTGCACCTTGTAAGCGTGTAAATGCAAGACTTTATGCAAAATGTTCACCAACGGCAAGCGTAAGAGGTGCAATTGTTAGGCACGACGACGAGTTGAGGTGGACGGCTCTTCAGCCACACTGTCGCGAACAGCAGCAATATTTTCTGCAGTACGAGCTGTACGAGCTTGCACTGGAGTTTTCACATCTCCTATAGACATGATTTTTCCGATTTTACGCAAATTTGGACGATTAAATTGACCCAAAAAAATCACGAAGTGCACGATATGCATTTTGATTTGAACGCCCATTTTCATAATAAGCCTGAATAACTTTAACGCGTTACTCGATTGTGTTATTTGCAAATTATTAAAAAAATTTTACATATGGACAACATTGTAATGCAAAGTTTCAACTTTATGAAATATTAGCCATGAAAAATATAAAATTCAAAGAAACCCTTTGATCAAATTTGGAATAAAATCTTTTAATTATCTCCAATCAACAAAAAGTTTACTCCCTAAATGAGTTAACTTTGGATGCTTTATAAGGACTTATATAGCAAAAATATTTTAAAATATCCAATAAAATTACAATTATATTTAGAAAATCAAAATATTTAGATTTGGCTTCGGTTTAAGTTAACCCTTCAACAGCAAGTCCACTAAAGAAGAATTATTTGACCTAGAAATTAGTACAAGACATCATAAATTGCGGCTTACCTCTGACAGGGCTCTTCCACAATTCATCGAACAACTTGCACATTAATCTAGGAAGCTTAAACTTCAAAAATAAATATTTTATAAATAACTAGCTGACCCGGTCTACGTTGCTGGCCCTAAGTAAACATTAGTTTTGTATTACCACACGATTTAAATTGACAGTTAACGAAATTTACGGCCTTTAAAATAAAAATCCATGGAATACCTATCATACACTTTTTTTAAAAAATAACTTACATATGGTGTGGATATGGGCTCAATCAAAAAAGAATAAGTTGGACCATGGCGATAATTTTAAAGAAAAAATCGTCCAAATCGGTCAAGCCGTTCTCAAATCATGCTCTTAATAGAAAAAGTGGGCGTAAAAGTAGGCGTGGTAATTTTTTCTTTCGATGAAAACGTAAAATAAATTAATACGAACAGTTAAAAGAAAAATTAGTCAAATCGATGGAGCAGTTTTTTGATTTTAGGTAAATCGAAAAAAGTGGGCGTAAAAGTGGGCGGGGCAAAATTTTCTTTCCGTAAAACTCTAAGGTGGACCATGGCGATCATTTTAAAGAAAAAATCGTCCAAATCGGTCAAGCCGTTCTCAATTTATGCGCTTAATAGAAAAAGTGGGCGTAAAAGTAGGCGTGGTAAATTTTTCTATCGATGAAAACTTAAAATGGATTAATACGAACATTTGAAAGATAAATTAGTCAAATCAAAATCGTCCAAATCGGTCAAGTCGTTCTCCAGTTATGCGCTTAATAGAAAAAGTGGGCGTAAAAGTAGGCGTGGTAAATTTTTCTATCGATGAAAACTTAAAATGGATTAATACGAACATTTGAAAGATAAATTAGTCAAATCGATGGAGCAGTTTTTTGATTTTAGGTAAATCGAAAAAAGTGGGCGTAAAAGTGGGCGGGGCAAAATTTTCTTTCCGTAAAACTCTAAGGTGGACCATGGCGATCATTTTAAAGAAAAAATCGTCCAAATCGGTCAAGCCGTTCTCAATTTATGCGCTTAATAGAAAAAATGGGCGTAAAAGTAGGCGTGGTAAATTTTTCTATCGATGAAAACTTAAAATGGATTAATACGAAGATTTGAAAGAAAAATTAGTCAACTCGATGGAGCCGTTTTCTGATTTTAGGTAAATCGAAAAAAGTGGGCGTAAAAGTGGGCGGGGCAAAAGTATCCTATGTCCGTCTCCTGGCTCTAAGCTACCTCCCTACCAATTTTCAGCCAAATCTGTTCTGCCGTTCTTGAGTTATAAGTGGTGTAACTAACACGACTTTCTTTTATATATGTATATAGATAAATATAGTCATTGTTGGTACTTTATCATAACTCTCTCAATCTCTGTATGGATTCGCATTGACAATGCCGTTAAGAATATTTTACTTTAACCCGTTAGGACTTGAATTGATATTAACAAATTAAACGTTTATAACATCCTTAAGCCAAGAATAAACTGGAGAAAAGACTGAACTCTAATAGAACTTCACATAGCAACTTTGCCGTTTAGATACACGAAATGTAAAGGCCCAACTATAATATGCATAATCTTGCTTAAGCTTCTGTCAAAAATTAACGAAAAGCTTATCAATTGCATTAAAAAAACCAACCAAAATTAAAAAACATTTGATTTTTAACGGAAATCTGTGACGTTATATTTTACAAATCGCTAAGAATAAGTAGATTTTAATTAACATTATAGGAGTGTGTTCATTCAAG
This sequence comes from Pollenia angustigena, assembly GCA_930367215.1. Taxonomy (NCBI): domain Eukaryota; kingdom Metazoa; phylum Arthropoda; class Insecta; order Diptera; family Polleniidae; genus Pollenia; species Pollenia angustigena. The sequence continues at coordinate 149,426,174 of OV884058.1, forward strand.
TACTTAAAGTTAATATTGAAATAAAACGAAAACACTTTTGGGCGCAAGGATTTTCTCCCCTATGGTGCAACAAATACCGGCTTCGCCAACAAAAGCTTCTCTGCATAGCTTTTATCTTTTTGCTAACACTCGTTTAAACAGCTCGCGCATGTTTCGTGTTTTGTTTCACTTTCAAACATCTTCAGTTTGGTCTATAATTTAACCATGAATCGTCTTACAAACGAACAACGCCTGCAATTTATTGAATTTTATTATCAAAATGCGTGCTGTGTTAAGAAAGTTCATCGCGCGCTTCTTGTGTTCAGCGACGAAGCTTATTTTTGGATCAATGGGTACGTTAATAAGCAGAATTGTCGATTTTGGAGTGAAGATCAGCCAGAAGCATTGCAAGAGCTACCAATGCATCCAGAAAAAGTCACAGTTTGGTGCGGTTTATGGGCTGATGGCATCATTGGACCGTACTTCTTCAAAGATGATGCGAATCGTAACGTAACTGTGAATGGTGAGCGCTACCGTGAGATGATATCCAACTTTTTTTTGCCCAAAATGCAAGAGCTTGACTTGCATGGCATGTGGTTTCAACAATACGGTCCCACATGCCACACAGCACGCTTAACAATGGACTTATTGAGAGGCGAGTTTGGTGAACATTTTGTTTCACGTTCGGGACCGGTCAATTGGCCGCCTAGATCGTGCGATTTAACGCCTTTAGACTATTTTTTGTGGGGCTATGTTAAAGCTAATGTCTATACACACATGCCCGCTTCAATTGACGCATTGGAAGACAACATTGAAGCATTTATTCATGAGATACCGGCCGAAATGTTGAACAGAGTATGCCAAAATTGGACTAAGCGGATGGAGCATTTGAGGCGCTGTCACGGTCAACATTTGAATGAAATAATCTTTAAACATTAAATTATATGGACAGTACTATCGATTCAAATAAAGATTTCATGCATTTTCCTAAATTTTATGTGTTTTTTTTTTAAACTTTCCTATGGCTCTTAAAAAATCACCCATTATAAAAGAGTGTAACAATTTAAATTATTTTGGTATTTTATTTATTAATGTAGGCACGAGTCTAAATTGTCCTAGCAAAACTTGGTTATTAATCTAGTTTTAATAACTACATACAACATACATGTATGGCCAAATTAAAAAGAGTTTTGATTCCAGATCGCCGGACAGATTTTTGTAACTTTTTATTAAAAAGTAAATAAGTAAAAATTGGAGCGAATCAGATAAGGTTTAGTGGACCCGGAAAGCGATAATACCTCAAATTTTGAAAGCTTTTATTTTACTGCAGTTCTCTCTAGAGTTGATTTTTAGAACAATTTCGCATATCCTCTTCAGTGTCCTACATTGAGGACAACCTGTTTAGCAACTGACTGTATTTTTTACACTTTTGGAGCCGTGAGAATATGTTTCTGTTTTTTCTGCCTTATTTGTCTCTTTTTTCTATTTTCCTTAAAAAGAATCTTTTTAAAAAGCCTTTGTATTTACATTCGTCCATTGCAGGGTTAATGGCTTAAGAAAAATTCATTAACAATATGGAACAATAAAAAAAAATGTTTTCTTTTTTTTCTTACAAAGCATAATTAAAGAAAAATCTATGATGTCGATAACAAAGTAAAACGAAATAACAAAAAAAAAAAAAATTAAAAACAACTGAACAGAACAGAAAATACAAAAAGTATTTTCTGAAACAAAAACATTACAAAACAACAAGTTCCAAGAAAAAATTTGAGATAAACTTTGAAATAACAACCAAAAGAAATAAAGGATACAAGCAAAAACAAACAACACAAAACAGGGTGGGGATTATATGAACAACTCGCACAAGCAAATGTGAAGGTGTGAGGTAATCAGAAAAATAATATAAAAGACAGGACTGGTGGGGGTAACAACTTAATTCGAATAAATTCAAAATAAAAAAAATGACTTTCAATTTCCCATTTCTATTGCTTTTAGTTCCAGGAGTATAGAATAGATCTAGAGTTTCTGAATTTTCTTATAACTTTTACCAGAAATACAGAGAGCGACAAAAGGATGCGAGTGTAGGAAATCCTTGTAAAAAACAAATTCCGAAAAAAAACTTGAATGCACTGTAAAGCAAATCACAAACATGTAATAAATAATAAACACCTTTAAAATTTTATTGCATAAATACTTGAAACATAAAAAAACAACCAGACGAGGCAATAGTCTACTCTCCCTCTCTGTCACCCCCTGGCCCAACAATCTTTTTCACTCTTCACTAACACTTTGTATATACTTATCTATATGTAGGTATGTAAGTAAGTATGTATATAAAAAGTACACACAAAAATTTAAACTACACATACAAACGGTAGAGGTCGGCAGCATTAAGGCCACCTGAAACACCACCCCCCAATTAAGTTGTGAACAAATGGGTGGAGCTTAAATGAGAATCCAAATAAAATTCAAATAAATACTCGTAGCACGCGCATGTCTGGTATTTTTTCTTTAATTAAATGGGAAAAAATAAAAAAATACCTTTCAAAACATACATAAAAATAGTGTGTGAAAAAATAGTACCGCAATTTTAAAATGTCAAAATATTTTGTAAGCTTAAAAGTACCTTTTGTACTTAAAAGTAGCCAGCCACATAAAAATTTTAATATGTGGGAATAAAGATTTTAAATTGGATTAAAAACGTTAAATATGTACATAATTATTAACCGGGAATACAGTAAAAAACTTATATAATACTAATTCTTACCTCAGATTTCTTAGCATTCATAAAAAAGGGATGATAAGAAGGTACCGTGTAGCTCTGAAATAAAAAAAAAAAAAAACGGTAAAAAGACTTTCTAAAAAAATATCTCAGAAAAATATACAAGTAACAGTGCTTTTACATTCGGATATGCCGAATCCTTAATGTCGTGCGCCTAACGCAATGTAGCATCTTAGACCTCTCATCCACTAACACTCTTTACCAAACAGAATTAAAAATAAATCAGCAACAATTTAAGGCAATCATGGGGGTTTGCTCTCATATGTCAGTCCCTTATAGACCAAACTTTTTTTATATTTCTTTATTTATAGGATAAATTATTTAGTCTTTTTTCTTCGACCTTTTAATTTTATTTCTTCCTATTTTTAAATCAAACTCAAGGTCAGGTTATGCAAAATATATTTATTTATAATTTATCCAATATTTTGCTGCCACAATGGACAGCTTCTTCAGGGATCTTTGTCTTATAAATTTCAAACAAATTTTTTAAATTTTGTTTTTAAGTTTTTTTTTAATTTTTCAATTTTTAATGTTGACATTTTCTAACGCTGATTTTACTTGGGTTAATTTAAATTTTATTGGATTGTTAACTGTATCAGGAATAATTGGACGACAGGAACAAGTATCAGCATCATGGGGCGTGAAAACTTTCTCCAAGTTGCTTGCAAAGGCATTTATTTTTTCATTTGTGTTTTTGGCCCAGGGACGGTTTTCCAGTCTTAGTGGAGATTCGTGGGTAATAGGGCATTGCATATGTCTTACAGCCTTCCATAAGCTGTAATTTGAGTTTTTTGTGGCATCTAGGCTGTTTAGATAGCCTTCTACTGCAGATTCGTGTTTCTGTCTCAGTTTGTTGCGTAGAGTTGTCTGGCATAACCGCATGACTTGATGGTTGGGGAACGATTATTTTGCCATTGTCTTCTCAACTACCTTTTTTCCGTGACAAGGGTCTCTATATCCACAGATGTGAATTGCGGACCACGCTTTATTGTACGCTTGACTGCGGTTGCATTTCTTGCAGCAGAATCCGAGACATCCGTAAGTCAGATGAATTTTTTAAACTAAAAACTCAGTTAGCCAGGAGTAACAGTAACCTTACCGTAAAAAAGTAAGACCAATCTATTTCTTACAGATTGAGACGTAACATCGTACTGCTAACTGTAATCGTTCTAATTGCTTTACATACAACAAAATGAAACAGCTGATTTGCAACGTTACTGTTACTCCCGGCTAACTGAGCCTTAAAGATCCCTGAAGAAGCTGTCCATTGTGGCAGCGAAATATTGGATAAACTATAAACAAATATATTTTGTATAACCTGACCTTGAGCTTGATTTGAAAATAGGAAGAAATATTTATAGGATATTCATACATACATATATAAAGTATGAACTAACAATAACACTGTGCTAGTTGAAAAAACAGACAAGCCAGGCACCTGTCGTTTAAACCTAATTCGGGAACGCTGCATCCAGTTTTTTAGGGTAGCTTATGTTTTTGAGATATACCGTTATTTCGAAAATAGAGGAGGTTTAGTTAACCGAATAATCTAAAAAAAATCCGCAATTTAATTACCTTTTAGAAAGGTTTAACCATACTCTAATATACGCAAATAATTAAGAAATATAATTTTTTTAGCAAAAATTTCGAAATTGGTAAATGAAAAAAATTCCAATCAAAACAAGCCATAAATACTTAAAAACTGTTAACAACTTTTGATTTAATTTACAATAGATAAAAAATGTTAATTAAACTTTAACTAATTAAAGTTTCATAAAACGCCATATTTGTATGGGAGCCCCCCTAAGGGGTGGAGATAAAGGGAGAGTATGTTGAAAGAAAATGTTAGGAACAAATACTAATTGAGTCGGTCATACATTTTATCGCCCTTGGGTCGATTCCTGCGCAGGTATGGGACTGTTTCTTTAATATATATCTAGTCTGTATTTTAAGTTTTTGTATAGGGGGCTCCCCTGAGGAATAGAGATAACGGGTAGGTATGTTAGAAATAAACGATGAGTAGAAAAATACGGTTGGGTTGGTCATAAACTTGAGCCGTCTAGGAGCATCCTATGCGCTGCAGGGGCCAAATTTAAAAATTTAATTTAGCCGAAATATTTGTATCGGAGTCCCCTTAAGGAGTGGATATAAAAAGCAAGTATGTTTTGAGAAAATGTTAAGGATAAAAACTAATTGACTTACTCTTCATTATAGTTCTAGTCTGTATTTGAAAATTTTGTATAGGAGCCCCCTTAAGAAATGGAGATAGCTGGTAGGTGAAAAATAATGTGGGGTTCGTCATACATTTGATCCACCTAGGGGAATCCTAGGCGCGGCAATTTAAGAATTTTAATCAGCCGCGATATTTGTATGGTTGAAATTCTTAAACTTGCCCCCTGCAGGGCGTAGGGTGCTCCTAGACGGGTCAATTGTATGAGTCAGATGCCCAAATTGTCACAAAAAAAGTGTCAAACTCTTGCACAGTGTAATTAATGAGTCCAGCAGTATCCATTCTCCTTGGCGTCTTAACACTTAGATTATTTTAAGATAGGGGATTTGGGTGGAGTTCAAACCTTTTTAAACATTTTACCGATTATTTCGTGATCATAGTTTTAACTAATGGCACATTCAAATCCTTGTAAATTGTCGAGTTTTTAAAATATTAGGGGGCGGCTATGATTATTCGAAGAAGTTTGTTTGGCGCCTTTTAATTTGTTCGCTATTAGAGGTGGAGGCAGCACCCCATAGCTGAATACCATAGCACCAGACTGGCTTTAAGAAAGAGTTGTAAAGTAGAAGTTTGCAATCGAGACTACGGAAGGAATTTCTTCCAATAAGCCAATGAATTTGAATTATTTTTTGCTTCATTTAAGTTTACTTGGCCTCTATGTGGATGTATACTGATATATTTTACATGCGGGCATATATGACAGAAATATATAATTTCTGTGGTCTTCCGAAAACCGCATTTCAAAAGACTGAGAGTCAGAGGGTCATCATTAAATCAACTTCGTTACTCAAACTCATACAGAATATTTTAAACTTTAAGATAAATATTGTAGAAATTACAAACGGCATGACAAACTTATATACATATGCCCTTTTGACCTGTGGTGAAGGGTGTAAAAACCCTATTCATTTATATATAGCAAAACTAATTTTTAACAGCCAAAAAAGTTAAAATTAATAATTTAAAAAGTTTTTTTTTAACAGAATTTCGCTTATGGACTATCTATGATATTTTTTCTTAAACAGGTTTTCGGCCGAGCGAGTATGGCGGAAAAAGTCTTTCTTTGCTTAGCAGAGGCCCGACCTTTGTACGGCCGGAATAGTTCTATTCTATGGATGTAACAAAAAGCAAAATTTTTTTAAAAAGTTTTTTGCATAGACGGTCTTTGGACCGGACGTACGGTTGTCCCCTCTAGGAACGACGAAAAATGGTTTACATTACAACATCTTGCGAAGACAATCCTCAAGCCGTAAACGAATCACCATTATACGTCAATTTAAAAAAGCTGTTTGGTGTGCTATCGAACCGTGCTGACTGAATTTTTGTATCCAAAAATTAATCAGCTAAACATCAACGAGATTTAGAGCGCGCTTTACAATCGATTTATTGCAAATTCAATTTGGTGACATCTTAATGTCTAGTAGTAGTCTAGTTCACTGGCCCCCTCGTTCGTGCAATTTAACTTCTCTGTATTACTATTAATTGTCAGCATGCATGCCAAATCACTTGTCTATGTGTGCTGGGTAATGCTTGATGAGTATTTTGATAAGTGTATTTGGCCCTTAATCTCAAACAAAATTCTGATTTATTCGAAGCGAATATTTTTTCTCTAAGCTAATCCCTCTACGCTTGGCTGCAAGAGACCAGAGCCTTTGGCCGGAATCGAGCACGCAATCCCCGCACTGATAGACTAGCTCACGAACAGCTAGCCTACTGTGTGCCCCACTCAATTAAATTTGCCTTATATTAAGAAAAATAATCTACTGTTAAAACAAAAAGTCTGATGCAAAAGACAGTTTTGGAACAAAGGGACTACTGCAGTTAAGCCCGATATTTCGAATTTTGTGGTAAAAATATATGAAAATCGAGAATCTTTAAAAGAAGTGGATGGTAAGTAAAGCTTAGAAAGCGACTATTTTCCAAATACATTCCGCTGATTTGAATTACTATTTACTCCACAAAGTTCCCTGGCCGAAGGGTAAGGTTTTCACCGTTATCATCTACTACTTATGATTTGTAGACTTTGAGATTTTGTAGGTAGTTTAGCCAAAAGCCATTTCTTCCCTTTGCCCACGATTATAATGATTTTTTCGATGTTTCGATATCGGTAGGAAAAATTTAAACCCTTCCTAATGGGAGTCGATGAAGCCATTGGGCACGTAACAGTGTTTCAGAGGGTAAACCGATTAATTTTTTTATTTTATTTTATATTTTGTTTCAGAGGGTAAACCGATCTATTGACATCCACAAATCTCTTTGCAGCAAAATATTGCATTGGAATTGTCTGGGTCTCACACTACGTTAGCCACCAGATGACATTACGCGGGTAGCCCCTGAGTGGAATTTCGAGAGTTCCAGGAGAAGAGGAAGACCCTCCCTAGTCCGAAGAGGAATGTTGCATTCTGAAGTAGCCGTAACGGAGAAGTCCTGGAATAAAATAAAGCTACTAGCTTGTAAAAGATCACGATAGAATACATTTGTTCTTGGTATATGCCCCAATCTGGAATGACGGGAATAAATATGGACATGTGTACCGAATGAAGGCGGGTAAAACCTCACTGAAATTGGTTAACATGGTTTTGATTCCTCACTTACTGTATAAAAAGTCCTATAATTGGTATTTTACTATAAATTACTATTATTGCAAAATTCTAAAGTAGAAACACTTGTTTAACAAAAATTTATAATTAAAAGCCATTTTTTTTGTGTTCTTAAAAAGTACCACTATTTTGCGTACTTTTCTAACATTTATTAAAAACACATTAAAAAACTTTATTCACTTTTTGGTCCCTAAATGGAAATCTCTCCGTGACAAAACTTAACAAATAAAAAAAAAACAAAGACAACGGAGTCTCGCATATTTGATTTTCTAACATTTTTATAACGTGCCAGTACAACAACAATAAGCACAACCGAAATAAAGTCATGGCCTAAACAGTTTCATTTATTGCGTTTTTTTTTCTCTATTTTTTATTATTAATTTTCTTTTGCTTCTCTTTCACAATTCCAGCCATTGAAAAATCATTTAGCAACGTATTTGGTAAGAAAAAGGTGGAGTTGTGTGTTCAAACTTGTTATTTCTGGTTAACACGGCCGAAACGGTTTACAATTTCCCCTCGAAACGGTTCGAAAAGAGAAGCAAGAAAACAACAATATTCAGTCAACACAAACAGTAGCCACACACATGCTCACACCCGCTAACACTTCCCCTTTCGTAAGAGACTACCCCTTCTTTTGTTTGAAAATCTTCTAGCAGCAGTGGCTTCCCAACTGTTTAACCGTGTTAACCATTAAAATATTATTTTGTATGTACCGACAGGAGTGCTTAAAAATATTTTGTGTTGCCTGCTTTTAGTGTTAATGCGGTTTTTCTTTTTTAAAACCCAAAAAACAGATTGAAAATCTCGGTTTCTTTTTTGTGTTTCGAAGTATTTTCCAGCTTATCTATTGCCGAGTTTTGTTTTAGTTCTTCTTTGTTGGATCATTGAAGAATTTATTTTTATTTTTTAAGGTCACATTGATTGTGTATGACACCCCAAACGCTTCAATTTTTTTCTTTTTTAGTTTAAAGAGGGGAAAATGTGAAAACAATATAGAACCCATCATGTTTTACAAATTTCAACGCGTATTTTCATGTCTCGATTGTGTGGGTGCGTTTGATTTGACTTTATTTTTGTGTCTTTTTTGTTGTTGTTGTTGCTGCTTGTGGCTCAGCCGTGTTATAAAAAGTCTAAGAAAAAAATCCATATCGATTTGCAGGGATTTTGTGAAATGAAATTTAAATTCTTCTTTAAGGAAAAATTTAATGTGTGAACAGTTGTGTGATGTTTGCTAGAATAAAATTTGACTTATTTTAAGAAAATGGGGCTTGGAAGTGCAGACATTTGATTATTTCTTTTTTAAATATAAAATTTAATTTCAATATGTATGTTGGTTGATTTTTTTTATAATAAAACCTATTTTTATGTTTTTATTTTAAAATACGTAATATTTTTATGACATTTATAATTTTACAGCCAGCAAAATAGTCCGACGTCTTCCCGATAGGTATCTCAGACAAAAAAGTCGAAATCGTATACGAATTCTGTCAGATTTCTGACCTAAAAATGTATGAGCGATCGATACGAGTTCTGGCAGACATGTTTTGGGAAATTTTGTGTTTTTTTCCGTCAATTCTTATTGATATCTGACAGAAATCTATTGAAAAAGGCATGAGAAATACTGAAGTGAAAGAATTTGGAATGTGTGGAATCGCACAAATTTTTTACAGATGGTAAACGAGACTTTTAGGTATAAAGTGTTTTTTTAATAATTTCTTTTCAAAAGCACAAAAGAAGCTTAATTGAAAAACACACAATGTTACAGGCGATGTTTATTTTTATTATCTGGCTGTTAAACGATTTCGCAAGTAGACGTTCGCCTAGAATTTTATTTGGAAAATATTTTTAAAACTGAGTGTTTTTCATACAAATTTTCTATGCGAACTATAACGTTCGAGTCGTTGGACTGACAGTATATTTTATAAAAACTTTGTATGAAGCTTGGCGCTTAAGGTAAAATTGTTTTTGATATGAAATCGTAACGGTAACTTTTGTGACTATGACATTTTAGGAGATAATGCAAGTGTTGCCAATAAATTCATTTATTAAAAAAAGAAAACTGAAAAAGATGTCGCTTAAGCTATTTTTGCGGTAAGGGCTTGATAAATTAGTGGTAGATACATACATAAATTAAATTTGTATTAATTTGGAAATTTATTGCGATATTATCCACGGAGCAGCTTTTTGTTTTTGGTATTATCTTCCAGAAGAGCATAATATAATCTATATATATAAAATTGTAACGTTACTGACTGATTCATCATCGCACAACCTAAACGCCTGAAGCTAAAAATTTGAAATTTGGACTGGAGGTGGTTCTCTCCACAAATCGATCCACTAAGACGGAATTTTTGGAAATTCGAATGTTTAGGGGGTAAAAGAGGGTAAAAACTTGTAAATTCGATAAATATCTCCAAAACTAAAAGAGATACAAAAAAACTGTAAAACTTCTCGTTTTTCGTTAAAAAAAATAATCGGACAGGTGTCTGGTACTTTTTGAAATTCAGCTCTTTTAGGGAGAACCCGTTGTATAACCTGAATTTTGGTACTTTTTGTCATCCCATCTATCTTTTGAACTAATAAAGCTAGAAATAAATTGTATACCACATTCGAAACTTATCATGAAAATACGAATATAAATTTGGTACTTTTTCGAAACTCGAACGTTTAAGGGGTGAAAATCTTAACTATTTTTGGTACTTTTTTTACAAAACATTTTTCTCCATTATTTGACATATTCGTACTAAATTATGAGTCCCCACTACAATGCTGCAATTTTTGATTCTTTAAGGAGGGGGGCGGGGGGGGGGGGGAAATAGTACCAAAATTGGGAATACGGGATATTTAATATCTTTCTTCCGCTTTTTGGTTCTACAACTGGTATTTTTTTTAATTATAGTTAATATTGGACCTTAAAACATAAAATTCAACATGCAATGTCCTAAGTGGATACGAATCTATAAGGGAACTTTTTGGTACTCTTTTGTTCTTTTACTGGTACTTTTTGAATTTCCGTAAGTATTGGACCTATAAACATAAAATTCAAGTTGCTACTTTTTGAGTTTTCTATAATATTGAACTTAGAAACACAAAATTATAGGTAAATATCAATATATGAGATATAATTTTGGAACTTTTTTGTTAAAACATAGGAGCATAAGCATTGGCATATAAATATGTTCATAAAAGAAAAGGGCCGATTAAAAAAACTAGTTAGGAGACGCTATCGAAGTAGCGGGTTAAAGGCTTGTATAATATAAAAAAAGCTGTTAATGTTGCAAAAAAAAAGTAGTTTTTAGTACAAAGATATTTCACATTGATTTGCGATTCTTACGATTGCTTCATGTTTTTTAAATTGAGAATTTTAGCCCAAATATTTTCGTATCCGTGAGCTTGTTTTTTTACACAATCCACTACCACTAGTGGTGAATGAGGGTATAAGTAAGTTTGTCATTCCGTGTTAAACTTTTTTATTATACATCTAATGGCGATTTCTTTTCTGAGAAATATGTTGCATAAATGTTACATGCTCTATCTCTTTTGATTAGAGCATGTAACATTTATGCAACATATTTCTCAGAAAAGAAATCGCCATAAGACACTATAAAGAATATATATTCTAGCTCCTTGAGTAATTCTTAATCCTTAGAAATGTCCGTCTGTCTGTCCGTGAAATTTTGAAAATTTTGCAGAAATTCGTTTTATCCAACTAAAAATCATACTATTAAATTTCGTAGCAGATTGCGGTAAAATTTGTGCTATCTTAGCTTCATATGGTCATAAAAAGTGGCATGCAATTTTGTCACATACTGTCCATAATTTACCTTAGGTCTCATATTTAGCTGCCTTCTGAAATTCACTGTAAACGCTTAAACTAATTTCACCGCTTTTTTTTACCAGAAATCACTCTGCAGAATTTTGGTATGATTGGTTCATAACTTACCATGGCTCCAATATAAATCCCCCTCCTGAAAATCATTTAAGTTCGGCAAAAACTGTTACGAATCATGATATTCTACTCAAGCTAGTTAAAATTGCTAACAAAAAAACCATAAAACTTTCTGATTGTCGGTCAATAATTTAAAATATGTATGTCCTAATAGCAACCAATTTTAATGCCGACGTCCATTTTTAAAAAGATTAATTTATAATAAATACAATGATATCATATAGATCTCACTCCAGAAATATTTGGACTGTCGGTAAAGGGTAACAAAGATTCGGCACAGCCGAATTTAGCACTCTTACTTGTTTTATTTTTAAGTATTATAAATTCTAAGACAGTCCAAATAAAATCTACCTATAGTAAAAAAAAGGTTTGGGTTTATTGCGAATAAAAAGTACATAATAAAAATTTTTACATAAGGTACCATTTTTAATCTTTTATTTCTGTAAATCATGAAATTAAATTTCAAATTTTTTCAACTTGCCGTAGGAAGTCAATTGCACCGTATGAACGTAGTAGTGTACGACGTTGTCAAATAAAAACATATAATATTTTATACAAAGGCATAAAATAGCTAGCGTAAACGTAAAAGCGTTTTTACGTCGACATACATAGATCTAGTTCTTTATCATACGCCGGTAACGGCAGTATTGTCATAGAAAAAGAAAAATTAGAAATATAAAATTAAATTATTATTGAATATTATTGATAACAAAATACAATGATAGAAAAAGAAACAATAATATGAATAAACATTAAATATTTTAATATTTTTTTCAAGAGAAAACAAAATATATTTACGATGGCGTTGTACGTAAGTGAAGCGTGTTTTAAAAACTGTACGGCGTTAAGTCCTACGTTGATACGAAGTACGACTCAATTGTGGTCCTAGCATAAAAGAAAATTGCCATTATTTTTATATGTACATATATAAAAAAAATTAGTCCTGTTGCAAGTACGAGGTATATTTACCCAAGGTAGACTCGTTAGCGAACAGACATAAGCCCCAAATGTCAAATTCGTGCGTATGAGCAAAAATTTGTACATGTGTGCGTTAAATTGTTTTTGTTTTATATGAAGACAATTTTGACAATTCGGGTATTTTTATAGAGCAGCATGCCTACACTCCCAAATGAGTCTACCTTGTGTCTATGTACCTTGCAAGTATTTGAAAAAAAACCTAATAATAACTAATACACATCTGTATGAATTCAGACAGAAATATCCCAATAAAAAATGGAGCTTCCAACGAAGCAGGTTTGTAAGGGAGAAACATAAGGGTTTCGCTAACCATTGCGCTTACGGAAGACATGAATTTTATATGGCGAGTTCCCACTTTGAAGCAATACATTTGTGACACATAAAGCCCATTATTCAGCGCACATAAACATTGTTTACACACTGAATGTTTTGATACAGTTATTTTTTAGTATTCTCCCTTACAAACCTGCTTCGTAGTAAGGGAATGCCGTAGCACTTGAAATGTTTTCACCACTGTTCAAGGTAAACCACTGCACTCGTGCCCTTATCCTCGAGCCTTCAGTAAAGATAGCATGTCCCTTACACCATCTGAGCCTGACCTCATAAGCTCTCCCACGACGGTAATTACACCCTTTGCTAATGCTCAAAGTCGACCATAGTGCCTACGTAATCCCTAGACAATGACAATCTCATTCAAGTCCCAGTTTCCTCAGTCTAAGAAAGCTTCTGGCTGCGATGGGCAGAAGATTTAAAATGACACACAAAGCCGCTTGAGGAGAACTTCCCTGTCCCTATCATGCCGATCGAAGCATAGCTCTAAGCATTAGAAAGAAGGTTCCACCGACTTGCCAGCCTCATTGCTTCACACCAAACACAGCACCCATACGTTAGAATGGGTCTTACCACCGGTGTGTATAGCCATCCCACCACTGACGTCTGAGTCCCCAGTTCCAGTGGATCTTCAAGCATAGCATTTAATATTAATGCAAAAGGAGTGCAAATCAGCTAGGTCTGATTTAAATAACATGACAGCTTGATATATTATTCGTTGACATAAGAGCAACTATAACAAAAAATTAAACTTTGCGAGAAAATCGCACTTGAATATTAAAAATTAATCAAAGCGCTGAATCTCTAAAATATATATTTTGTAAATTTCGAGATATTTTTAATAAAACATTGCTACACAAAGTTCCAGCCAGCACCAACGAATTTTTGAGTGCATATTTCAATCGAAATGGTCGCACTTTGAATATGATCCAAATTTGTCTACGTCTTTCGCATCGATTGGGGTTATCTTGAATGACCACTTGAGCTATTATTTATGATATGGATATCACAGCGGTTTAAACAGGACGGTGCCGGAGTAACCGAAACAATGACTTAATTTTAATCCGAATTTCTCGAGCAAATAATTTCACCATATTATCACTTAGTTATCTGCTCTAATCATGCGATTTTATGACACTGTAGTTTTTTCTATACTTCAAAAATATTTGTGACTTTCAGTGTAGGCCTATTATCAAATAGCTCCCGTATAAGTCCCAATATTATAAGTCATTGTTATTGTCATAAATCTTAAGAAACGGTTCGTTTTGACAATAAATTCGGGACAAATAATTAGTTTTTTTAGTTAGAAAAAAGTTGTACTAGAATTAATTAATTAGGGGAGACAAGAGCACCACCCTGTTGTCCTGAGCACGATCGGAAGAATAGGTAGCGATGGTCTCCCGAGAGATAGTGCCGAGTGCAGTATGGCCCGTCTGTCTGTCTGTCTGTCTGTCTGTTGAAAACACGCTCACTTTCGAACATTTCTAAATAAAAGAACAAAATTGGTGTCAACCTCTTTTAAGTTTTTCTAAGCATTTTGATATTGAAATCCAAAACAATCGGTTTAGTAGAAAAAAAGCTTAGAACCAAATTGTGGGAAAGCCTAACTAAAAAAATTCATATTTTTGTTAAAAAAAAACTAGCATTATTCGGTGACAGAATAATATACCGATTCTCATTTAATTTTGCAGCAATTAATTTTTATGACTGGAAATCAGTCTACAAAATTCTGTGAAGATCAGTTCATAATTTACCATAGCATCTGTATAAAGCCCACTTTAAGAAAACACTTAAGTTCGTCTAAAACCGTACCGAATAATGCTATTGCTGTAAAATTTGGTATCTCTTAGTTTCATTCAATTAGAAACTTATTTTTACATGTTTTTCTTACTGTGCATGCAAAGGAAAAATGTGACACACAAAAATTTTCAAAGTTAATTAAATCATACTGTTGTCCCCACAATAATATTAAGATTGCCTAGGATCATGTAATGGTTATTTATAACATTTGTACGTTTATTACAAATAATTGCATGGTTGCTGCTACTCTGGCTCTTAATATTTGATGAAACGGTCACAATAAAAAGGTATATGATCGTTACCCGCAATATGTTTGTAATATAAATGATAGGAGCTGATTCAGTTTTATTACGCCTGTGAAAAATGAGTATGATTTAAGAACCATTAACCATAATATAAAATTTGCTTTCTTTTATTTTTAATTTTTTTATGTAATAAATATATGTATATGTAAAGTTTCCTTTCTAAAGGTATGTTCACACTTAACAAATATTTGTAGTTTATACACTGTTAAATGATGTTTGAACTTTAAAATGTTGTGCAAAAACAAACAATTTTTCAATAAAACTAGTGTTTACGTCTGGGGCATCAAATATTTGTTAAGTGTGACCATAGCTTTACTCTCCTTTATTTTGCTGAAACAGCGAATGCCCAATATAACCCAAAACAGATTCAAAAGGGTCTTCCTCGCCAATATCGCTGAACTGATCTATAAAAAAAAACTTCAATTGCAACTGTTTCAAACGTGAATATCCTGACATTGGTCCTTTTAGTTCCAAACCACAGATATTTCAAGCCAACGACTATTAAAGAAAACAAAAACAAGTAAAAAAACTTCAAAGTAAAGCTTAAAACGAGCATGATCTTTAAAAAAAATAGAGTTATTTGTATTATCGAATAGCAACAAAAAAATTATTTATTTGTACCACAGAATGTACTATTGGAATTTCATGAAAACAAAAGTACGTACTATTGGACGTTCACTGTATTTTCTTACAGACACACACACTAATTTTTACTCATGTTTTTAGTAAAAAGAACAAAAATCCATTCGAATCCAATCTTAGAATTTTTAATTGAAATATTTAATAACCCTTTTAATGAAATATGTACATATATTTAACACTAACAATTCTAATTGTTTTCACTTTTTGATTTTTATTGTTTTAAAAGAATCTTAACTAAAAGTGTGTACCATTCATTACCAAATCTACAAACACACACACTTCCACATGAACAATTAAATTTGTAATTGAAATTTGTACATGAAATATAGTGTTGAACAATAAAAGCTCAAGTGAAATTGTTTTAAAATGCAAAAAAAAAAACATGGAAAATGTTGTGCCTTTGTTAACAAAAGTGTAACTAATTGTAAGACATAATTCTTACATTAAATTAACTTTACTCACATACACAAAAACAAAAACACTCCACCACACATTCATACATATTTATACATGTATTAGAAACAAATGCTGTTCAGAGATACACAATCAGTATTACAACAATTGTTTCACTTATTCAGCTACCGAAAAAAGTCTTTAATTTTATTATTCTTAACCCATTAATTCAAAATTAACTACAATAAGAAACAAATATTTTAAAATACGATACACACACTCTTTTCTACGAACACATTATTATAAATATTTTGCATACACTCGAGGAAATGGACTGGCAAAAAATTTTTTTTTAATACTAAAATAATGTTGATTTTGAGTAAAACACAAACTATTTAGGAAATTATTGTAATTTTATTTTATTATGATATATTGGTATTACTCAATTATGTATGGAACAAAATATCGGCCAAATGGGCGCCGCGACCACGGCGGCACACCTCCATCCGATGGTCCAAATTTTCGATGACCCTGAGGCATAATGGAGGTTCTATGCCGTTAATGTGCCGAATTATCTCATCCTTTAGCTCTTGAATTGTTGCTGGCTTATCGACGTACACCTTTTCTTTCAAATAACCCCAAAGAAAAAAGTCCAACGGTGTCAAATCACATGATATTGGCGGCTAATTGGCATCGCCATTACGTGAGATAACACGGCCATTGAATTTGTTGCGCAAAAGAGCCATTGTTTCGTTAGCTGTGTGGCAAGTGGCACCGTCCTGCTGAAACCACATATCGTCCACATCCATATCTTCCAATTCGGGCCATAAAAATTTCGTTATCATCTCACGATAGCGAACACCAGTAACTGCCTGACCGGCCTCATTTTGGAAAAAATACGGCCCGATGATGCCGCCAGCCCATAAACCGCACCAAACAGTCACTCTTTGTGGGTGCATTGGTTTTTCGACAATCACTCTTGGATTCTCATGCGCCCAAATGCGGCAATTCTGTTTATTGACGAATCCACTGAGGTGAAAATGTGCCTCATCACTGAAGATGATTTTCTTCGAAAATTGATCATCCACTGTTGCCATTTCTTGCCACCATTCTGCTCATTCACGACGTTTGGAATGGTCAAGAGGATTTAGTTCTTGAGCCAACTGCACCTTGTAAGCGTGCAAATGCAAGTCTTTATGCATAATGTTCATCGACGACGAGCGTGAGAGGTGCAATTGTTGGGCACGACGACGAGTTGAGGTGGACGGCTCTTCAGCCACACCATCGCGAACAGCAGCAATATTTTCTGCAGTACGAGCTGTACGAGCATGCACTGGTGTTCTCACATCTTCTACAGACCCGGTTTGCTCGAATTTTTCCACGATTTTTGCGATTGTACGCATATTTGGACGATCAAATTGACCAAAAAAATCACGAAGTGCACAATATGCATTTTGATTTGAACGCCCATTTTCATAATAAGTCTGGAAAACTTTAACACGTTGTTGGATTGTGTATCTCTCCATGGTTCAAATTGAGTAAGTCTGAAATAGAGAAATGTCAAATAAAATTCGGAAAAAAACTTGGCGTTTAGGCGTGGTTCACATTCAACATCGGCCCTTACAATTTAACATCCTTTATATGGCCATTTTCTCAATGTACCGACAAACTGTCTGTTACTTAACATAAATTTATTAGACCGATAAACTGTCCGTTAACGATTCTGGGTTTCTCAATATACCGACAAAAAACATTGTTTTGAGTTGACAACGCCTCTCAAAATACATGTAAAAGTTGTGAGTCAGCTGATTGAATTTATATGTTCGTCAAAAAAAAGCAAAATAAATATTTAGCAGATGAGTGCTTTGCAACAGAATAGAAGCAAAGGAGACATTATGAAAACCAAATTTCTTTAATGTGCAGCTTTTCGTTGGGAAAAAGATAATCGTGTAATGAGAAAACGGCCAATAGAAATAAACATTTACTCATAAATAAGTAAAATTAGTTTAAAAAAATAACGAATCTTAAAAATTTTTTGCACTAACTTATTCAAAATTTAATACTGCAAGTGTATACCAGTTCAGTAGGAGTACGAAAAGTACAAATATGGTACGACATATTCCATACGATTTAGCAGAAAAACACCGGTGACCGCCGTGAAATAGAATTTATTTTAATTTATAAAAATAAAAACAAATATTGATCACGCTTTGAAAAAAAAGATGGCAAAGTCCTAGAGGAAAGGGAACTAACACTAAACTTGTCACGTGACAGTTATATAGTGATATGGACCGGTTCGAGTTCTTATATAAAGGAGACTTGTCACTTAAACAAGGCGATGTCCTAACGGGGGGTTTATTGGTACCTTTTTGACGCTTTGTAACAAGTCACAGAAACAACCTTAAGGGACACGTTGAATTTCGGTTAAAATAATGCCTGCTGCAGATATTGTCCCAAATGAACCATGTTTATAGGCCGGATCCCCTTCATTTAAAGTAACAGAAACAGGTAGAATCAGTCATTACCCACACAAAATCCAGTTACATAAAAATTTATTTGTCAATTATTTACCTTCTGGAGTAACTATTCTTTAAACACATTATTACCAGTTAAGCGATATATTCAGTTTTCACCTATCACAATTCGTGATATAAAAATGTATTCACTGGCCACGGAATAAGTGCTTTAAAACCAATTGACACAAATTTCCCGCAGGGAGATGACAGATTATAAAAAAGATGACTGAAAGAGGATGCACATTTTAAAGACGACAGCCAGTTAAAAAAGATGATTGTCCTGTGAAAAAGAGTACGTATGGTCCCCTTATCTTAAGATCCCTTTGTATTGAATTATAACTTAACATTCAAGTTAGTTTTGCTAATCACTATCTTCATATAAATCATTCATAGAAGATCTATTCTAGATCTCTATATTGCAGTAAAAACGGTTTTCAACATTGAGCCTACAAAATAAATTAAAGTTAAGGTTTATATACAATTCAACTGAACTGAATTTTAATTCTATGCCGACTTTATAGGCAACGTACACTGGTTGGTAAAAAAAGAAGTCGGGACTAAGAACTTTTGTTATATGATTTTCATAGTCTTTAGCTTGCTAAATCCAAATCTGATCGCAGATTGCTTATATCATGTCTAGATTTTCTTATTAAATGAAAATGCTGATATTGAAAAATTAAATACGTATTTATTATGAAACAAGTTAGAGTGCTATATTTGGCTGTGCCGAATCTGTGCAGCCCTATGGTAAATTATAGGGTGTTCAGCCGATTGCTTCTGGTTCGATTAATCGAACAATTTTAGACGATTAATTGTTCGAATAATTTAAAACTGCTAATTTCGATCAAAGGATTAATCGAACAATTTATACCGATTAATCGAATAATAGTTATACATTAGACGCTCGGTTATATAAATACCCAGTTATGAACATCCGGAATAGTGAACAACAAAATTTTTATACATGAGGTTCTAAAGAGTGAACACAACCCATCTCTATTATGTGAACAACTTGCAACCGTTGATTTTTTTGTAAATATTTGTTTTAAAGGGTATTCTTTTAGAGTATCACAACTTTGAGCTGGCATCACTGCTTTATTTGAGCACCCATTAAACAGCTGATAGTTGCTTTTTGTTTAGTTTGCTTTGAAATTTCATGTTGAACCGACTTATGACTTATTATGAATGGAGCAACGCGCAAATTGTTGAAATTTTTAATCAAAATAATTCGGCGAACGGGCTAAAGCACAAATTGATATTGATTTTGAATTTCCACTTAAAATTTTATTTTCCGATAAAGCCCATTTCTGGTTTAATAAGCCGAATTGTCGCATCTGGAGTGAGTAGAATCCAAAAGCTTTTGTCTAAAAAACCATAACATCCACAAAAATTACTGTTTGGTGCGCTTTATGGGCTGGCGGAGTCACTGGGCCATATGTCTTCAAAAACGATGATGGTAAGAATCAGTGATGCCAACTTAGTGCTTTTGGCACTATTTATGGTGCTTTTTAATGCCTCGAAACGCCAAAATTTTATCCATAGTGCCAAACTAAAAAAAAGCACTAACTTGGTGCCTTTTCAATTTTTCTTTAGTGCCTTAGTGCTTTTTGCAATTTTCATTTTTTTCTACCATTTTTTAAAACTACGATTATATAGAGGATGATTTAGTTGAACTTTGCTATTTGGGGTACAATTTTGAGAAGGCTTGTAAAGATTTTAATATTTAAAATGAAAAAAAAAGTGATAAAAGAAAGTTACATTCGTTTTACCAAAAACTTTATTTACGAGGTTAGAGCTAGGCTTCCTAGCAGTTTGGAAATTTAACGAAACGTTGCACTTTTTAGCGTTGACAACATATTTAGTAATCGTAATAAAAACGATGTATTTCGATAACCATTTATTTGAGAAGTAGACACTGTTTCAAAAATAGAATATGAATTGGAAAATATAAGGAATTGTTAAAAAACATGCAGTCGGAAACCGTAAAAAAAAACGCCAAGACTTTAAAAACAAAAAAGAGCCTTCGCTTGGTATATGCAAAGTGTTAAATAAATTAAAAACAGCTGACAGAAAATACTTTTATAACGAGCGTTGTGTAACCTCTAATTCTCTAGTGCTATTGGCAAAAGGTTTGACTAATGGCGATTTCTTTTATTTAATTTATTCGTCTATGGAATTAATCCTTACAGACTATTTATACAACACAAATGTTAATAACTCACATAAAATAATTAATTATGAATTTAAAAAAAATATTATTTTACTTTTAGTTATATTAGTATTACAAGAAAAATCTATAAATCTAAACAGTTCATTAAATTGAATACACATTCTCCTGAGAGGGTCAGCGTTTGCATAATTAGCTCTAAAAAACTGAACGGATAATGGTGAGAAGTAACGTGTTGGTCGTTGAGGAATGTTGAACGAAATATTGTTGATCAGAAAACCAGAACAAACATCACCGTTAATAATATTCAATAGAAACGAGACATTTAACATAGATCGTCGGCTTTTTAAGGTTGGCAGCTTAACAAGGGCGAGCCTGCTGGTATATGATGGAAGACTTAATGGGTTGAAATTTAAACTTCGAAGACAGAACAACAGGAATTGCTTTTGAACAGATTCTATCCTGTCGATATAAGTTTGGTACATAGGGTCCCAAATTATGGAAGCATACTCCAAAATAGGTCTCACAAGTGATGTGTATAAGGTTTTAGTTACATAAGGGTCATTGAACTCTTTAGCCCACCGTTTTATAAAACCAAGTACTCCTCTGGCTTTGTTTACCATAATTGTTATATGATTAATGAAACTTAATTTAGGATCCAATAAAACACCAAGATCTAAAAAGCTATCCACTTTTTCTAGTTGATAATTGCCCAGCATATAATTTACAGATATCGGTCGCTTTCGGACAAAACGCATATATTTGCACTTTTTTAGATTCAGCTCCATTAAATTTGAATTACACCATTTGTAAAACGAATCCAAGTCATTTTGAAGTAAAACATGGTTGGAGTATTCACTAATACTCAAGAAAATTTTCACATCATCAGCATACATTAAAATACTTGAAAACTGAATAACTTGTGGTAAATCGTTTATAAACAAGGAAAATAAAAGCGGTCCAAGGTGGCTGCCCTGTGGTACCCCGGATGATACGTTTATATTTTTTGAAGATTCATTGTTGAAAAGTACGCTTTGCTTTCTATTTGTTAAATATGAGTTAATCCACATTAAGCTAACATTAGCAAATCCCATCAAGTGTAATTTCTTTATAAGAAGTTTGTGATTGACTTTATCAAAAGCTTTGCTGAAGTCTGTATAAACTACATCTGT
The DNA here is from genome assembly GCA_930367215.1 of Pollenia angustigena. Lineage (NCBI taxonomy): Eukaryota > Metazoa > Arthropoda > Insecta > Diptera > Polleniidae > Pollenia > Pollenia angustigena. The sequence goes on from OV884058.1 coordinate 149,448,017, forward strand.
TTGTTTTCTTTGAAGAAACCCGCGATTGACTATTGTAGTAAGTTGTAATAAATTTGTTGAAGTTGAACATCTTTTTTGAAAACCGTGTTGGAAGGGAGAAATTAAAGTGTTGACTTGATGACATAGGTGATCCGTTATAAGTTTTTCAAAAAATTTTGGTATAATACTTAATTTGGCAATACCTCGATAATTTGTAATGTCGGACTTGTTTCCAGATTTAAATAGCGGAATAATGAAGGAATCTTTCCATTTATTTGGAAAATACCCATATTTTATTGATGTATTAAACATAAGTGTTAATGGAATAGCTAAAACGTCTGCATATTTAATTAAGATAAAACTAGGAATTTTATCAGGTCCACTTTTGTAGGAAAATTTAAGCTTTCTTAATCCATGAGCAACTGTAGAAACATCTAGCAATGGAATATTAATTGTTTGATTAGCGGTAAGTGTATATGGATAACTGTTTGAATCATCAAAAATTGCATCCGAATATGTAGTTGAGAAAAAGTTTGCAAACAAATTACTTATAACAGCATCATCACTGGATTCATTATGCTGAAATTTCATTATAGCCGGAAAGCCAGTTGTTTTCCTCTTAGAGTTAACAAATTTGTAAAATGATGTTGGATTATGTTTAAAGCTATTTTTCATTTTGATTAAATAATTTGAGTAACATGATTTATTCAGAGTAATATATTCAGCGCGACTAATACAGTATTTCCTATGATCAAGAAGAGAACCAGATTATTTGTACTTTTTGAAATCTTTATTTTTTTTGTTTTTAACTTTAGCCAGTTGCTTGTTGTTCCAAGGAGGCCCGGATAGTACTTTGGTAATTCGTTTCGGAATACATAAGTCCATAATTGAATACATCGTGTTGTAGAAGGCATCAGTCATATGATCAATAGCAGCAGTTGTGTTTGAGGGACAAGTTAATATGTTATCCCAGTTCGTACTATTTAGAAGTTCATTTAACATTAAGTAGTTTGATTGCGTAAAACAATAACATTTATCATTATTTTTATGAGATTTATTAACAAGTCCAGATGGAACGGATATATTAATTTCAATGGTAGGATGATATCGGTCTTCAGGAATAGAAATTGGGTTTGTTCGGTTTATGTAACACTCCTCAGTTTCGTTGGCAAATATTAAATCTAATAATTTAAAATTATTATTAAGTATACCATTAATTTGAAAAAGACTCATATCATGTAAAATATTGAAAAGCTCATCACACTTATTATTTGATTTAGACGGAACAAAATATTTATCATCAGGTAAGAATTTCCAGGCTATTGAAGGTAAATTGAAATCACCAAGAACAATAACTAAGTCATCCGGATTAGCATCGCGAAGAACAAATTTAATAGCTTCGCCATGTGTATCATATAAAGACTGAGGGGATGATGGAGGGATATAAGAACAAGTGATAAATATTTTTTTGCATTTTAGTTTGATTAATACTGCGATAAATTCGATGTTGGGTGAAGAATCAATTAATAACAACTCAGATGGTAAAATACTGGAGACCGCAATAAGAACACCGCCACCATTCGTTAAGGTACCACGGTCACGTCTAAAAATATTATATTTATTAGAAAGTATTTCAGTATCCAAAAAGGTATCGTTTGGCCAAGTTTCAGTAAAAACGATTACGTGATGATTAATGTTAAAACTTTTTATATACAAATCAGACAGTTTAGTTCTCAATCCACAGACATTCTGGTACACTAATGAAATGTTATCACCAGTGAAATCTCTTAGTTTTTTGGAACATTTGAAACGTGTTGGGGAAGACGGCCAAAATTAATTGATCTTGGATTTTCCCTGTATTTATATTCACGAACCAAAGTATTTTCTGGCCAAAAATTTGGGTCAAGAATACGTTCAAAAAGATCAGCAGAAACAGTTACTTTAAAAGATGTAATCGATCTTGGTTGAGAAAAAACAAACTTATATGTTGAAATATCTTCGTTTGGACCCACCTTAGATTTTACGTAAGAATCGACTGCTTCAGCAGTAGTTTCAGAAGCTAAACGAGAAATAAAAATGGTTTTTTTAGGAGGAACAGCTCTTATCGTATAATTGTTGATTTGACCAGTATTAATAGCGGGGTCTGGTTGATTTGAGGCCACTACAGCATAACTAAACGGCGTAATAGTATTAGTAAGTGTAGATTAACACGGAGTATTAATAACATTCACAACAGGCACAGGATCATCACGTTTATCTTTATTAGCATTTCTTGCTGATTTACGGCGTTTTGGTGAAGATCCAGGTGGGGATTTTAAATTATCCAAGGATTTGAAATCATCAAACAATTTTCCATATGCAGAAATACGCTCAGATAGTTTTGCAGCTTCCTCTTGCATATCCAAGAATTTATTTTTAGTATCCTGGAAAAAGCGGTAAAAACTAACACCAATTTTTCTACAGTCGTTGCAACACCAATGTAGCCCTTTATTATTGTTGATAGAATCAGCAACAAGCCCAGAAAGACCACTACATTTAAGATGACAAAACTCGTGACACAACCAACAAACAATTATTCTTTCCCCGTCACCTTTAATCGTACAATTTTTCATCAAACATGCCATTATTAATTTATTAATATTATTTGGTTTTTATTTATATTATTTATTAAAATTTAAATTTTTAAACTGAAACTTTATTTTTTTTTTTTAAATGTATTGTAATAAAATATTATTGTGAATGAATTTCAGATATGGCAACGCTTCCTTCTAAATTTGGCAGAAATAGGAGCAGCTGATAAGTTTATTATTTGTTGTTACTGTAAAATGTATGTAAATTAAGTACATGCACTTGCTTGTTTGTTTACTATTGTTATTGTTGTTATATTAATTTTTTTTTTGTTTTTTTTTGGTTTGTTTTTGTTTTTTGTTTCTTTTTATGCTTTGTTCTATTGGTTTAATGATTTTATGTCTGTATATTATTTTATTTTATGATTTTGGTAGTTTTAATAAATTGTTTTTGAAAACTATGATAGTTAGAGGTAACTTTATGAACTGTTTTTGTAATATTTTTTAGCGAACGATTTAACGAATATTTTAATATAAATCACAGATCTAAAAACTATTTAAATCAAAAGATATTGATAAAAAGATACGGAGCAAAAAAAAAATGTACGTTTAACTTCTTGTTCTTTTATTTATTTTTCTGAGAAATATGTTGCATTAATGTTACATGTTCCACAATTTTGTGTTCGTTTGTACAAAAAATACAACTGTGGGAAAAATTTTCAAGTTCTTTTGTGAATATGTTGATAAAAAACATGCAAGACATGTTGCATATTTTACCCTTACTTTAACTTAAGGTGTTCAAACTGCCCTGTTTTACAACTTTGGTACTTAATTCTTTATTTGTATTACCAATGTTTTATTTTGTTTGTCATTATTCATACCGCTCATAGTTTTGCAAAAAAATAGCTTTAAAACAAAATATAAATATATTTACACATTAAAATCCAAAAAATTATATTTATTATATACAATATATATATTTATTTTATAATTGTTTTTATTTTGCTAAGCCATTAGTGATGTCAATATTTGTTTCCAAGCCATAATAGCGTGCAGAAACCGCTCCAATATCTATAAAAATCGCTCATGAAGTTGTTAATAAAAGCAGCTAATTGTGTTCTATTGAAATTGCACATCATGTAACACTTCCAGTGATTGTAGGTAACATTAGAAAATGTTACATGTATATACTGTAACATATTTTTCTCAGAAAAGAAATCGCCATAAGTATCAGAATGCAAACATGCATGTTTTTTCTATTTAAACCTTATGTGTGATCTTTATTTAGGAGCGTACATATTTATGTTAAAATTATTAGATAATATCATAAGCCCATTGTTTTATTAAACTTTGTACAATTTTAATTTAGATTTATTTAAACGATAAAATATTAAAATATATGCTGTCATTAAGTTTTATAAACAATGGTCATTGCAAATTTTCGGTAAGTTCAACAGGCCAGATTTTTTCGAGTCACGAAAATCGAGCTCGCACTGTATTACTTAAAAACTGTTTGATGGCCAATTTAAACTCCAAAAGCTTTGAATGATATTATTTTTATTGAAGATAATAATAATACATTTAAAAATGTTTATATACAAATGTAAATATATTTAGTTTCGAAAAACTCAGCGCAAAACACTTTTTTCGTAAAAAATGGGTGAAATTAGCTTCAATTTTGCAAACGACATAACCAAATATAGAGGAAATGAACTAAAAAAATTAATTTTTTTACAGAGTTTTTTCTCTAAATTAACTGCTCAAATTCTTCGAGTGTATTTCATATAACAATTGCCATTAATACCTTTAAATCAAAGTGTGAGAAGCGAATTTTGTACGGTGTGAGTTGATGGTTTTGGGAAAGGGGTTATTTTAAAATCTTTTTGCTAAAACTAACAACTCTTTGCTATTGTTAAGACATGATGTAACACACGCAACCAACAGCAATGTAACAAATCGACTTACACACAATCTAACACAAAACGACAACAACTGAAACATGTTCATTTACACTGAAACTTTTAACTTTAAACATAATTGTAAAAAATAAAATTACAACAAAAACAACAACAGCAGCAGCAGCAAACGAATAACGACATTATTTCTTAACTACAAACTTACACGAACTTCAAATCCTTTATACACCTTTTGTTCTGCGACTATCAAATAATACTCGAGCAAGTGTATGTGTGTAAAAGTGTGTGTACGACAAATGTTGTTGTGTAAGTGTGACGAAAGATGAATTTTAAAAGTATTCGAAAAAGATTGTTTTGAAAATAAACGAACATCCTTAATCCTTTCCAAAGCTTTTAACCGAACAGCTTTAAATATGTTCATATGTTTGTATAGGTAATAAAACACATGTGTGTTTGTGTGTGTGCGTGAATTATTTTATTAAAAACATGAATTGAAAGTGATTTTTAAGTAAAAGCTGCGTCATTTATTGTGTTTCCTGTTTACCATACAACAACAAAAGCAACAACAAATTTAATACAAAAACAATTTATATTGTCATCTATATAAAGAGAATGTAAGGAAATATGTTTGGGTGTGTATGAGTGCGAGTGCGATTGTATAAGAGTGAACGGGTTCTGATTTTACACAATATTTTCTGTGTATGTTAAAATCATGAACCGAACAAAGGAAAAAAAAGAATTTAAATGATTGTTGTTGCTGTTCATTGTGTAACATTTGCTACAAATTGTCTTGTTCAACATGTTGACACTCTTTTAGTCCTTGTTTCTCTTCTTCTACATTGCTGCCGAGATACAAAAAAAATACAACAGCAAGAACATGTTACATTTATAGACCTGAAAATGAACTAATGTTAAAATAAAAAGAAAATTTATTACAATTTTAAAAAAGTGGTTTCAAATTAATATTACACATACTAAGAAAAGAAGGGGTTAAGTTTTATTGCCTTGTCGCTTGTGTTAAGTGTGTGGCACAGATGGAATTTTTGGATTTAAGAAAAAATAAAATATACAAAATATGGTTTTACAACAAGAACAAATTATATGAATAAAAAAGAGATTCTGCATTAGTCAAGACTCCAGCTTGAAATTTTGGGCCGAAGCTCAATCTGAAAATTACTTATATTGCTAAAAATTCAATAAAAATGCTAAGATCGACTAAAAATTTGACACAAATGACTGTGACCACTTACGAAACCTGTACACAAAAAAAAATTTTTGCGCCATTAAAAGAATTAATCAAAAATAAAATCAGTTTTAATTAAATATTTAATCAGGTTAATTAACTATTTAATCAAGTGAATCAAACGTTTAATTGAAATATTGTCAATTAAACATTTAATACAATTGATTAAAAGTTTAATTCACCTGAATAAGTATTTAATTAAAACTGATGATATTTTTCATTAATTCTTTTACTGGCACAAAAATTTTTTTCTGTGTATTAACAGTCATAAAGTTCTCTTTTTTTCTTTTTTTTCTAAATAAACGCTATTGTCTTTCATTCAGAAAGCCAAAAAAGAACAAAAAAGTGCCAAAAAGATTCCTCTTGCAGACTCTCATTCAATGAGGATCTTGCATGTTTAATTTTATGTTTCTAGGTCCAATACTGACGGAAATTGAAAAAGTATAATTTGAAGACCAGAAGAGGTCTCACTTATAGATTCTCATCCACTCAGGACATTGCATGTATAATTTTATGTTTCTTCACGCAAAGAAAAAGCATGGTTGTGGTAAACATATTCTAAGAGCAACATATTATGATTAGATTCATGATTGAAGTCACCATATTACGATGTTTATTTAATCATAATCATAATCATATCATTATCATGGTAACCATAATAAGTTAAGAAGAAATTATATTGTAGTCATGCCAATCATAATAAGATGAGAAGTAACCATATTATTGTCATGTTAATCATAATAACTAATAAATTTAGAAGTAATCATATTATGATACAGTGCGCTGACATAATATTATTAGAGTTAACATATTTTGTTTGTTTCTTAAGCATACTAGGACTACATGTATAGAATGTTGTCATGTCATGGTTGCAAGAAATTTAATATGTTTTCAAAGTTATCATTATTTAGTTGTTAGAAAAACAATTATTTTTTAGTCAACAATACTTAAATTTTATAATCGCGATAAACATTGAAATGTTTACAGTTACAGTTTTTGTGTACGACAACAATATATTGTTACTTTAAACATAGATTAGTTGCCGTAACCATGCCCAACCATATTTTTTCTCTGCGTTTAGGTCCAATACTGACGGATATTTAAAAAGTACCAATTGAAGACCAAAAAAAGGTCCCACTAGTAGATTCTCATCCACTAAGAACATTGCATGTTTCTAGGTCAATTTTAACGAATATAAAATAAAAGTACCAGTTGTAGAACGAAAAATTACCAAAAAGCTCCGTTTTATATATTCTTATTCACTCAGGGCCATGCATGTTTAATTTCATGTTTCTAGGTCCAATATAACGAAAATTCAAAGAGTACCAGTTGAAGAACAAAAATGTACCAACATTTTTCATCTTGTAGGTTCTTTTTTTCACTAAAGACCCTGCATCCATAATTTCATGTTTCTCAATATTATAGAAAACTCAAAAATTATCGCATGCAGCACGGAAAAGTAAAAGAAAGAAATTTAATTTTCCATATTTCACCTTTTTGATACCTTTTCATCCCATTGAAGTATTAAAAACTTCAGTACTGTAGTGGGAGCTCATAATTTAATTCAATTTAACAGTAAATAGAAAAAAAAAACAGTTTGTATAAAAAATACCAAAAATAAGTACGATTTGCAACCCTTAAATAAATTCATATTTGTATTTTTAAGATAAGTTACTAATTAATAATCTTTATTTCTATGTTTATTGATTTAAAAGATAGATGGAGAGATTAAGACGTTCCAAAATACAGGTTATACCCGTTTACTCCCTAAAAGCGCCGAATTTCAAACAAGTACCAGATCCCTGCTCACTTTGTTTTCTAATGAACAACGATAAGTGTTAACTATTTTTGTATCTGCTTTAGTTTTGAATAAATGAGGTTACCGAATTTGCCCAGTGGTTACGGACATGTGACAATAAGATTTTCCCATATTTTTTCTTACAAATATCAGCAAAATGCCCTCCATTTTCCATATTATGATTTTTTATTGTCACTTGAAAAGTTACTAAGCCCGTAATGTCTTATGTGTACAATGACATTCGAAATAGGTCGAAAAGTATATTTCATATCGCTAGAGGGCGTAAAATAGGACAAAACGGGTTAAAGCTTCCCCTCGCTCTATCTTCTTAACTAGTCAACCGATTTTCTTGAAATTTGACAGGCAATTAGTGTCTAAAAGCAACTTAAGCCTATAATTTTTATTATTTAGGGTGTTAAATAGAGCAATAGGAGTAACAGCTCCCCCTCCCTATATCTTCTTAGCTAATCAACCGGTTTTCTTAAAATTTGACATGCAGACTTAACATCTAAGGGTACTTTAAGATACAATTTTTTTGGAAATTCCAAAAAAACCGGTAAAAGCTCCCTCTACCCAGAAGCAAAAATGGTAAAAGCACTCCCCCCCCCTATGCCTTCTTAATTAATTAACCGATTCTCTTAACAATTTTATGTACTATATTATTATATATATTATGAATTTGAACCCACGACGACTGTTCAATGGAACATGATTGGTCGTTAAAAAAATTGATAAAAACTTTTTTGAAGTTACCATTTTGAATGGTAAATTCCGAAACGAAAATGTTTTGCTGCAACGAACTCCGATGATTTCCACAGACGTCCCAATTGAATCAAACGCGTTCAATTTCCTTTAAGATTGGCATTTGCAATGACAATCAATAAGTCGCATTAGATTTGGACACACCATGCACGGACAATTATACGTGGCATGTTCTCGCGACGCCAAGCCATCGAGCATATTTGTGTTGGCTAAAGACGGCCTGACATAAAATATCGTACACGCAATTGCTCTTCGTAAGATTATTTATTATCTCTGTTTGATTTTCATACTTCAAGATGAAAAATTCATCACTTTTTATTAACAAGATTTAGTTTCAATGTGCTAAATTCCCAATTCTTACTACATATTGAAAAACCGAAATTAATTGTTGGTGGGATAAGCTATTCCTATGCGCATTTCACTGGTTGTTTAGGCCAGATCATCAGGAAACTTCATCCAAAGATTTAAAAAACCGCCAAAGATATTATTCAAATAAAACTGTTAAGCGAATAGGAATTATAAATACTCAAAAGTCTTACCCGTAATAATAACAACGCTTAAACAAAACACCAACAACAAACAGTGAGTATATTTTTCTTACAATCCCGACTACAATTGGTTGATTTTTTGACAACTTTTTATTACTTTATATATTTAACTTTTGAATATGTAACGAACAGAATCAAAGAAATAAGTGGCTATTTATATTAATCTCCGATCATAATATAAAGCGCTTTATTCCTCCTGTTTCACTAGAAATAAGTTATACCTATGGCAAAGTTTGTAAGTTATATTTATATTTTGCACTTCCTAAGAAACTACCTCTCGATTAACAAATAGAGCACGCAGAGAAAAAACATGATTAATAAATGGTCACTACGAACATTTTTATTCATATTTGCCTAATATGTTTACCATAATAAGTTTATTATAGTCCTAATATAACTTGAAAATATATTTTTTGTCCTTAACATTTTTAAATTCACTATAATAATAGTATATGGTGTTTTACACCTAAAAAGCTACTCTGATCTAGCTTAACATATTAAATAATGTGAAATGTTTGTTACTATAACATACATATTTTCAATTATACAATTAAAATCATAAAATAAGTTGCACACAAAAAGTATGTTTAGCACCATAACTTTCGTTTGCTTTAAAACAAATTATCTAATTCACCAAACATTTATTGTCAAAACAAAAAATGTGTATTTCTAAACAAAATAAAAATTTCTTCACGTCATTTACGTCTGCGAGCATCAGATAATCGGAGAAAAAGGAAATTCTGCCTTGCAAAACTTAAAAGTTTGTTAAAACAGGTAAGTAATTTATATGTATACAATTATAAAAATACATATATGTATAAACGTTGCCTTTCTTGCAGCCAAAAACACCTACAACATTGAAAAATGTTGGGAGTCAGCTGATTGAATTTATTTGAACGGCAAATAAAAGGAAAATAAATAATTGGCAGATGAGTGCTGTTTAGATCTGCGATAGAATATAAGCAAATGAGACATTGAAAAAACCAAATTTCTTTAATGTGCAGTAATAAATGTATGTATTTAATTTAATTTTTTAATAAAGGTATGCTTTACTGTTTATATAAAACAAAGTATATGTACATTAAAAGATATCAATGTTGGACAAAGAAATACGATTTTCCACTAAAATTTGTATTTCTTTGTCCTTAATTAATGCTAAATATCTCTTTATCTATTAGTATAAGGAACAAAACTATTAAAATCAAAATTATAAGAATAAAATTTCCTATAAAACAAGACTTGACTCAGGTTCCTAGAATGAATGGTTTCGGTTATAACGATAAAGAAATACGGATTTAAGTGACAAATCGCTGTTTTTCTTAATTAATGCTCAATGAGACACATGTTAGCGTTATCCGATTGGGCTGAAACTTCATCAATCGCATTTTCTATCCTATTGGCACATATTAGGGGGTTGCTCCGACAGAAAATCCAGCATTGATTGCTGGTAACCACCCTATTAGGGTCGTTACAAGGTATGGTAAATTTTTTTTGGAGGTTATCTTTTAGTGCTCCCCTCTTAAATGTGCCAATAGCCTAGAAAATCGGATTGACAAAGTCGAAGCCCAATCGGATAACGCCAACACGTGCCTCATTGAGCATAAATTAGGGGAAAACAGTGATTATTCACTAAAAATCGTATTTTTTTGTCCTTAATTAATGCTAAATATCACTTTATCTATTGGTATAAAGAACAAAACTATCAAGATCAAAATTAATAAGAATAAAATTTCCTATAAAACAAGATTCGATTCAGGATCCTAGAATGAACGGTTTCGGTTATAAAGACAAAGAAATACGAATTTTAGTGAAAAATCGCTTCTTTTCCTTAAATTATGCTCAATGAGGCACGTGTTAACGTCATTCGATTGGGCTTAAACTTTCTCAATTGCATTTTCTATCCTTTTGGCTTATATTAGGGCGTTGCTCCGACGGAAAAAACAACATTAATTTCTTGTTACCACCCTAATGTATATACATTTGTATTTTTAATAAAAAAAATTTTGGAGAATAAATTTGTTATTGTTTTTATTGAGAGAACCATATAACATGTTGAAACAGACATTTTGCATGGTGTTGGGGATTGTAAAAACATGTTTGGAAAGGTCGTTTGAGTTTTTCTTCTAAACATAATAATATGTTTGAGACAATAATAAATAAAAAACATTATGTCTGAACATATATTGTTACTAAAGACTTGTTTGACACAGTCATATCCACAAACATTAATGATAATTTGCGATTGTGATTGCATCAACCATGTTTTTTCTTTGCATGAGAAGAAAAGTGTTCTTAACTGTTTGGCCTTTGCCGATTTTTATATAGAAGATGTATAATAATCAGGTTTTTGAATTTAAAAGTAAATCTTTTAAAAATATTGAATTTGATTCGTTAGAACTTGCAATATTAATTAAAATTTTTGTATAAAATTTGTACGAATTAATGTAGGGAAAAACTTGTTTGTGTTGTGGGAAAAAATCCTATTTTTATGGCAAAGTATTAAGTAGTGGGAACCGGGTATTTACATTTATTTTTAGGTACTCGATTTTAAAAATGTTATACTCAATACTCTCATATGGGTATTTTTTGAACAGAGATCAATTAACCTCAACTTAACGGTTTTTCTACAAATTACAACTTTGTTTGATATACATCTGCAAAATGTAACCAACAGCCAAAAAAAAGCTAACAATAAAAAAAGAAACTAAAGGAAAAATTTAAAAGCTTTTTATTACTTATAGTATTGAAACTAAAGGAAAAAATTTAAAAGATTTGTATGATTAATAGTATGGAGTAGTATTGATCCCCCAGATTAAATGTATCGAGTGTTTTTGAGTAATGAAAAGTAGTAAAATTTGTCGGCACCAGTTGAGTAGGTTTTATTTTGGAAAAATGTTTCTGGCAGCACTGGTTCAAAACCTAACTAATATTTGACGAAAACCCCTAGAAAGAAATTAGACCAATAAATTTGGGAGCTTAATCACTTTTTTCAACAATTTGTATTTCTTTTAAAGAAAATATTCGTACACTGATAGAAAAGGCGTCATAACGCTGATGTATTTTGACATCAGTACTATCACAAGTGTCTTCGTTTTTGACCCCATGACACTTTTCATCATGGTGACGTCAACCTTAACATCATTTGGCCAAAGAGTCATCAGGGTCAAAATGAAAATATGTCATCAATGGGATGACACATCGGCATCACAGAAATGACGAACATGTCCTCAGTACGATGACGCAGTAACATCGGAGAAAGGACACATTAGTATCAATTTAATGACAAGTTGTCATTAAGTCAAAGTCATTCGAATTGACTTAAGTCAAAGTGAGAGAATATTATTATTTACTTACCCGTTACTTATGTTTGTTTCACGTTTGTTGAATTACGACCTTTGTTCACAGCAGAACTCGCAATAATAAGACACCAGCACCATACCCCATATGGTTTTCGTAATCATTCCTACTTTGAAAATTTGATATATTTAACTAAATAATTTAAAAAAATAGAACATACGAATTTTTGCTTCGAATTGATGTCGCTATAGTCATAAAATAGATGACACGTAAAATATTACAAAATTGTACGAACACGCTAGTCATTGGATTGATTTTACTTTTTGAATCATTGATGACATTTGTAGTAACATTGATGTCACAATTCTGATGTAAGGGCATCATCAATATGAAGATGCATTTTTCTATCAGTGTAGTTAATATAATGGAATTTATAAAGTATTAATTTTAATATGTATGTATGTATGTATGTGTGGGGCGTCAAATATTTGCTAAATGTGACCATAGATTAATAATTTACAAGATATCCTTAAGAAATGTTTCAACAGAACTAATAAAAACAATAAAAATGCGTTTAACTAACAACTTTTCAAATTAATTCCACTTTTCCTGTTGCTCAAATAGTTTTTCGCAATATCCGCTCATATTACTTAATTTTATTCTTACATACATTCAATTATTTATTTTTTCCAATTAAATCCAAATCTTTTTGTCCTTAATTTTTCCCTTTTCTCCACATGTATCGAATGTTTGTCATGTGTTTGTTTTTATCCTGTCTCCGTTTATTTAACAAGTTTCCTTTGTTTTTGCGGCGACATCTTTTTCATTTCGGGAAAACATTTTGCTGTCGATTTCATAAGGAAATGTACGTTAATTGAAAATTTAATAAATGTCATTGTATTAATAATTCAATAATACAAAACAAATGTGAGATAAGCTGCTTTTTTCCTGCTGTCACAGGATAATTGCTGTTTCCAATTGGCTGGGGAGAGAATTGTTTTTATAGTAATTGAATTTGTTGGTTTATTATTAGAGACAAATGGAAATGTAAATTACACAAAAGGGATTCGGAAAATGTTTAGGAAAACTTTTTTATTTTTCGGAATTGAAATTTACCTTTAAATTAGTTACAGTTATGATAATTTGTAGGAAATATTTTTTTTCTTTCTTAAGCCCCATTTTTATCCATACATGGTCTAGAAACTAAATCCGCTATCATATTAGCGTTACTACAAAATTGCATTTATATATATTCCAGAGCACCGTGTAAAATGCATCTAATTTGCAAAAATCTAAATTATTTACATACAAAGATGATGTACTTGGCAAAAGAAAAAATTTGATACCCATATTAAACGAAGGGTTACCACTAGGGTATTCATTCGGTTAAACGTCAACCGGTTAACCGATTAATTACTACCCGATTAACTGAACGGTTAATTTCAAATTGGCTTTTTTTTAAACCGGTTAATTTCAGTCGATTAACCGATTAACAGAAGTAACAAAATTTTCAATATTTTGTAGTATTATAACATATTTTGTTTCTGTTTTTAATTATTTGTTTCGTCTCATATACAAAATGTATTTGTTTAGAAAATATTTTTTAATACAAACAAAGAAGGTGTTCAGTTATCTTCATTTTAACCAATTTTCCGCCGACCGGCGACTAAAATTACAATATTTTTCAATGTTTTTTTATCTTCATCATCGATCAACAAGAATGTGGCGAAAAATGGGTTAAATATTTTATTGCCAACACCTTTTTTTGTTTTACGAACTTTTTTGGGATGTGTTTAGTTATTTGTTTCTTCTCATATCAGTCTTTTAACATAATTAACCGAAACAATTAGAAGTGTTAAAAATTTAAAACAACTTTAATGGCACAATGGAGTATTTTATATGTTTAGAGAAATCCTGGAAAAGGACTGAGAAATAATACATGCATCTACGATAAGTGAAATAATATTTTCCAAGTCAAATTTTGTTAAACGAAAGAAAAGAGTCGCTTAACTGCCTCTTTTTAGAAAACGTAAGCAAGTGAGTGAGTGAGAAATTATATTGAAAACAACAATAAAAAACGAAAATTTGTTTTTGTTTTCAATATAATTTGTCACTCACTCACTTGCTTACGTTTTCTAAAAACAGTCAGTTAATCCTAAACATTTAAAATAAATAACTTTTTTTAAAGATTATTTTACAAGATCTCCTTTAACTTTTGAAATAACTAATAAAATTATCTCAGTTTATTTTTGTATAAATATGTAAATATTTGGGGGTATCACAAGGTAGTCATAAATAATTACAGGAAATATATATCGTCGGATTAATATGAAAACCTTCTAAATCCACTTTTTATGTTAATTGAGATTTTGATGCCGTGTGGTAGAGAAAGATACGCCTCGTCGACCAGCATGTAGTTTTTCTTCTATTTAAGTCTTGAAGTGTGTAAAACTGACTGTAATTTTAATTTTCTATCAAGCTTCAAATAGGAAAAAAAAAAATTTTTTTTCTCTCCTGTAAAATGTGCTGAAAGTGAGTTAGCAGGTTTGCATATTAAGCCAACGATATGACTGCTGTAAACTACTGCTTATATTTTGAATTAAAATATTCAGTTGTGACGAATCAATGAACACAGCATTACAATTTTCATTTTGTTTGAAATAATTACTTTAAAAAATTTTAAATTTTATTTAGGATATTATGACGATATGACTTGATACCACACCTTGTGCATTAATTGGAAAATGCATATTACATATTTATGAATTGTTTTTTTTTTTGCTTGCTTGTTTTATTTCAAGAATTGTTATGTTTGGTATTTTATTGTTTTTTTTTTTTTTACTTATAAACTCCAAATAATAAGCAATTAATGCATTTTTATATATTGAAATTACTTAATTTATAAAAAAAAAATGTATTAATCGGTTAACCGATCAAAAACCAAATTAACCGATTATTAACCGGTTAAACCAAAACCTCGGTTAATTAATCGAGCGATTAACCGATTAAAGCAAAAGGTCGATTAAATACCCTAGTTCGATTAAATACCCTAGTTACCACCCCATTGCATTTTTGTCAAAACGCGAACTAGCAAGATTTTCAAAAAAAGCTGAGACACGTATTTAATTAAATCGACTAAAGAATAAAATATGTTAATTTGGCACTTGTTGGTAAGGAAACAGATTCTCAAATTGACAAAACATACAAAAATATACACTTTTTTAAACTGGTCCAGCTCACGAGAGGTGAAAGCTGGAGCCGAAATATTCAAAATGTAATCTTAAAAAAGTCCAAGGTTCATTTTTAGGAGGGTACATCGAGCACGATTTTTGCTTCCATACAACTTGAGTCGCTCTAATGTATATCTTTCTTTTATAAAATGATACTAAGTAGCTGTGTTACAATAAGTATCAAAATGTATATTCCGCAAATAAATTCAGAAGTACCAAGTGAGTTCCTTAATATAAAGGTAGAGCTTCTACTATATGATGTACACTTGTTGCAAAGACGCATAATGAAGAGAATTTGGCTCCCAAATACTTTGCTAAAACTGTTTTTCGCTTGGTATGATTAAATTTAAAACATTTTGTCATTTCTTTCACAAATGATACAAATACTTTGCTAAAACTGTTTTTCGCTTGGTATGATTAAATTTAAAACATTTTGTCATTACTTTCACAAATGATACAACTTTTTGTATTAATGACACTTTATTGCTTTTAGAAAATGAGTTTTTTGATTTATGCGAATAGCAAGGCGTTTGTTTCGCATTTGCCGCGGTTTCGGGAGTTTATTAACTGCTCCATTTTCTGCTGACATCAGAGGACACCCATCTGTTCCATCTCCTACATAATTTTTTAGGTGAAGTCCAAAATTTGTCAAAGCTTTAAGAAATATTGATGATAGTGCCTTCGCATCAATTGACAAATCAAAGTCATCAATATCCTTTGAAGCCTCTTCAAATGCGTTTACAATAAAGCCAATAAATTCTTCCTTAAAAAACTTTTTTTGTTGAAATATCTTAAAGATAAGGAAATCTTTCAAATGTTCGTATTAATCCATTTTAAGTTTACCACGCCTACTTTAACGCCCACTTTTTCTATTAAGCGCATAAGTTGAGAACGGCTTGACCGATTCAAACGATTTTTTCTTCAAAATGATTGCCATGGTCCAACTAAGGTTTTTACGGAAAAAAAATTTTGCCCCGCCCACTTTTTTCGATTTACCTAAAATCAAAAACAGGCTCCATCGATTTGACTAATATTTCTTTTAAATGTTCGTATTAATCCATTTTACGTTTTCATCGAAAGAAAAATGTATTACGCCTACTTTTACGCCCACTTTTTCTATTAAGCGCATAACTTGAGAATGGCTTGACCGATTTGGACGATTTTTTCTTTAAAATTATCGCCATGGTCAAACTTAGGATTTTAAGGAAGGAAAATTTTGCCCCTCCCACTTTAGCGCCCACTTTTTTCGATTTAACTAAAATCAGAAAACGGCTCCATCGATTTGACTAACTTCTCTTTCAAATGTTTGTATTAATCCATTTTAAGTTTTCATCGAGAGAAGAATATACCACGCTACTTTTTCTATTTATCTAAAATCGGAAAACAGTTGCACCGATTTTGCGAAGCCCTAAGGGAATCAGTTCGAACAAAATTTCCACTGTTGAATCGACAACAAAAATAGGCATGTTTTAAGATCAATTTAAATCGTCTGGTAATACAACACTAATGTTTGCTTAGGGCCAGCAACGCGGACCGGGTCAGCTAGTATCTAATAAATAACTATTAGGATTAAGATTTGCATACTTATTGAAAATTTTGTTACAGATTCCATAAAAAAAAACAAGAAAAACCTTGCTGGGGTTTCCAAAAATTTTGTACATTTTAAAAAAAATAAACAAAGCCTATTTTTCCAATTTAGGGGGTGGGATTTCCTTATTCCCCCCCCCCTGAATCCGCGCCTAATTGCAACAAATAGCTTCCATCAAATCTGGTCGAAACTCAAACTTGTCTTTAGACAACCAAATTCTCTAATCAAGTCCATCATAAAACCAATATGGACATATGGCATCCAATTATGGGGTACTGCATGCGCATCTAACATCCAAAAGCTTCAAAGAAGACAGTCTAGATTATTACGACAAATTTTCTGCGCCCCATTGGTATATACGTAATGATATTATACACAGAGATCTCAACGTCCCCACTATCCAGGAGGAAATTAAAAAATATTCAATTAGCTACATCGATAAACTAATGGCCCACCCTAACTACCTCGCTCGGGGTCTGCTTCAGTTCAAAGGTCACCAGAGGCTAAAAAGAACCGATACTTTGAGCCTAACTAGAAGACATTTTTAAAATTTGAAATCAGCAGTTAGTTAGTTAGTTAGTTAATTGTTCTTTATTTAAAATTCATTTCTTTTTTAAAATTCTTAAGATGTTAATACTATAAATAGAACATACGACTATGACCAATGTCGTCAGTCGGGTAGAGATAATAATTTAAATTATAACAATTGTGTTTAATGTTTGATTCAGATTAATAATTATATTCATCAATAAGTTGTTTTCTATAACCTATTGCATCTATAACAAACAGATATATATTTTTAAAGTTTTCTTTTGCATTGTTTAAGATATTTATTAAATCATTTTCAGTTATGGTGTTTTTTTTAAAATATTGGTAGCGAATTTCACGTAAAATTGGACATCTGGCAATAAAGTGTAGTATATTTTCTTTTTCGTTTATATTACATAAAGAGCATAAGCTGGACCTCTGCGTCTGAAATCTTGTTCTATTAAGCTCAATCAGGTCGCACCTGGCTTTAAAGATGTAGCTTATTATCGTATTATTATTTATTTCAAAATATGTTTGTTGCTCCCTGTAGTTGAGTTTTGAATAAAAACGGTTTGTTCCAGTAGCTTGTTGTAAGTGGTTGTCTCTTTCTTTTCTTTTAAGTCCAGTTAGTATTTCTAGTCTAAGGCGTTCCCAGTCCTCTCTTGAAACGCATTCAGAAATTTGTATCGAGCCTACATAATTAGCTAATTTTTCAATGTGTTTATACCAATACGATTTTTTTTCTATAGTTAGTTTGGTTAGCTTACATGGTAAACGGTTACTATTATAATCAAATAAAGTTTTTATAATGTAACTCAGATGCAAATCTAGTGTGTATATATAATTATTTTCTATACCAGTTTCCAACATTAATGCGTATGTTGGAGTAAATGAGGGCAGTTTAAGGATCTTTTTTAAAAAAAAGCGTTGAAGTTTATCCACTTCTTCAAATAACGAATACCCCCATACTTGGGCACCATACGACTGGATTGCACGACACACTGATTGGAAAAGATTCCATTTTGCCTTTAAACCGATTTCTGTTTTTGCTAAAAATTCTTTCCAAGTGGCGTTAATATTGTTTTTTGCAGATTCATTCCTTTTTTCTATGTGCTTTCTAAACGACATTTTAGGTGTTATTATTACTCCGAGATAAGTATATTCGTTTGTCACTCTAATAGGTTCCCCCTTAAATAGCCATTTTTCACGGGCAGAAAGTCTGCCCCCATTTCTGAATACCATCATTTCAGATTTGTTCAAATTAAGTTCTAGATTCCAAATTTCACAATACGTCTCTAGCTTCTTAATCATAGATTGCATTATGTTGATATTATCTGCCAGAATCACAATATCATCAGCATACAATAAAAGTCTTATATTTTCAGTGCCTACCGTAACACCTCCTTCTATATAATCGTGTAAATCATTGAGATACACCGAAAAAAGCGTTGGAGATAACACACATCCTTGTTTCACGCCAGACCTTGTTTCAAACTCCTCGGACAGTTCCTCTCCGTTCCAAACTTTAAATTTTGTATGGCTGTATATACTTTCAATCATTTGAGACAATTTTGTTGAGACGCCAATGCTTTGCAGTTTATATATAAGCGACTTTCTCGATACTTTGTCAAAAGCTGCTCGAAAGTCCACAAAAAAAGCATATAACTTCTTTTTTTCATTAACTTTAAGAAGCAGTTAGTGGTTACATTGATAACAACTAATAAACAACAAGTAGAATTAAGATTTGAATACATATTGTAAATTTCGATAAGAAAGATTCAATAAAAAAATTTATTAATAAAAAAAAAAAAAAAAAAAAAAAAAAAAAAAACATTAACGGCATAGAACCTCAATTATACCCCAGCTTCATCGAAAATTTGGACCATCGGATGGAGGTGTGCCGCCGAAATCGCGGCGGCGATTCGGCCCAACACCTAATTTGACACAATTGAGCAGCGCGTTAAGATTGTTGAAGCCTTTTACGAAAATTTGCGTTCAAATCAAAATGCATTTCGTGCACTTCATGATTTCGACCCATTTGAGCGAAATTATCGTATATGCCAATTTTTTTGAAATTGAGTTTTTTATGCAATCTTGTTTTACATTCAAAGAGACGTCAACTGACAAAATATTGTAGGCGAATTCCACTTCGTTGCTCCAAAAATTGAATGTATATTTTCATTTTGATATTGCAAGTGATAGCAGAGAAAAGTATAAAAATGGCTCTCCTGTAAAATTTGGTTATTGTAACATACGATAATTTCGCGCAAGGGGGTCGATTTGTTTGCTCATCATAATCAACCAAAATTTCAGCAAACCGGGTCTGTAGGAAATGTGAAAATGAGGTCGGCAAAGCACTTACCGTGAATGGTGTTCGCTATCGCGAGATGAAAGAGGAATTCTGGACGATATGACGAGCTCCATCACAAAACGTAACAATTCCTCTGTTACAATTTTTGGATCAATGAAAAAAAAATAAATTAAAGCCAGAACAATGTGTGTAAGTGAAGTTGTTGCGGTTAAATCCGATTCCAAGTAAATAAATTCGTTATAAAGATTATAATATGCGTTTTGTTATGAACCTCCTCATATGTAGTTCCAACAGTAGGTGCCACTTGTCAAACAGCCAGCCAAAAAATGGCTCTTTTGCGCGAGAAATTAAATTGCCGTACTATCTCACGTCGTTTGACTTCTTTCCTTGGGAATATTTAAAATAAAAAGCCAATAAGCCAAGAACAATTCAAGAGTCATTTAAGATATGGACCATCGGATAAAGGTATGGCACCGAAGCCATGGCGAGCATTTGGCCGTTATTATGTTTCACACGTTATTGTCATAAATCCTTCTATCATAATCACAAATAAAAAAAAAACTCTGAAAACTTTTGGTTTTATTTACATCGTGGGCCACCCTTTATTATTATATATATATATATATATATATATATATATATATATATATATATTCCCGTCGTTCCTATAAGGAGCATAGGGCCTCAACAAATGTTCTCCATTCGGATCTATCCATCGCAATAGTTTTCACTTCATTCCACGTTCTTTGCATTTTTCTGGCTTCGTTATGGATTTGCCTCCGCCAGGTGTGAGCTGGTCGACCCTGTCTGCGGCTTCCCTGCGGGTTCCATTCAATAGCATTTTTAGCGATGTTTGATGGTTCTTTGCGGATGGTGTGTCCAATCCAATTCCACTTTCTTTTTCGAATCTCTGTGGATATTGGTGTTTGGTATGTTTCGTTCCACAGGTTTTGATTTGAAATGGTCTGTGGCCAAAAAATTCTTAGAATTCGGCGAAGACACCTATTTACGAACACTTGAAGTGATTGGATGTCCTTAACACTTGCATTCCAGGACTCACAGCCATACAGCAGTGTAGATTTCACGTTGGAGTTGAAAATGTTTATTTTAACACGGCGGGAAATCGCAGACGATTTCCATACTCTGCTGAGCTGTCCAAATGATTGGGTAGCTTTTTTTATTCGGCTAGAGATGTCTGCACTGGAGCCGCCGGTATTGATTAGGTAGGCGCCAAGATAGCAGAATGAATCTACCTCCTGCAGAACTTCCTCTTTATTATTAATTTATTTAAAATGTAGCACTTTAAAAATCAAAATGTTCCTTTTTCAACCAAATCCTATTGAAGTAAAATGGAAATCATAAATTTTACTAACAAATAAAAATGTGGATATTCAAGCCGCATCCCACAAAGAATAAGTTTAGATGAAATTAGTTTTTCGTAATATTACAAAAGTTTTATTTTTAGATGAATATTCAAATTCATTATGAATCTGCAATTAAATCGCAGTCATATGCTGGGAAGCAGAAAAATAAAAACGCAATAGAGGAAAATATATAAAATGTTGCAAAATTAATTGTGTTTTTTTTTTTATTAAAAAACTTTTTTACAAAAATTATATAAAAGCAAGCATAAAATAATTTTTTTAAGCCATAAGCAAACCCGAAAAAAAAATAAAAAAATTTAACCAAAAAAGCAATTTTTCATTAAAACCGTTTATTCACTCAAGAAGTGAAAAATATTATATTAAAAACAAAAAATTCAAAATTTCTAAACTAGAGGCGGAGCAGTATGTGCGTGTTTTAAAATAACAATTTGAATTTGTTGTAACACCAACCGCCATTTAATTAATGACAAATGTATGTTAGATGTCTAAGAAGTTGGCAACACATGCAAACAACTACTTCAATAAAATGTAAAATTTAATAAAAGGAGTGTGTGTGTGTTTATGACTACAACTCTGAATCCTTCTTTGCTTGTACAGTATTCCACGACTAGAGAGAGAAAAAGAGGAAAGGGGTTAAAAGAAATCAACAAACAAATGAATTGCTAAACACTACATAATTTTTCCAAAGACACAAGGAATGAAAAGCGCTAGAAACTGAAGGCTTTTATTTCTCAATTTTCCCTTATTTTTTTTTTTTTTTTTTTTTTTGTATGGCAAAAATTTGTCTTTTTGTTCGCAAAACAATACAAATGTTTGTCGTAGTTACAGACAGTTACATTTGCAACATGGTTATTAAAAGCATTTTACTAACAGACGACATCGACTCTTAAAAAAAAAACAAACACACACAACATTCAACATTTAAATACATTTGTTTTTAACACTTAAAATCGGCAGCAGAAATGTTTGAAAATAAATTTTTAAGGCACAAGAATTTTTAGACATGTTGAAAAATTTCAAATGAAAATGTTATTAAATAGAAATCAGCAGCAACAACAAAAAACTAAAACCTCAAACTTCAACTTAACACATACTTGTACATAAACGCAGCCAGCCACACACTCTTCTACACAAACGCACACAGTCTAAGTTGGCGTATTTCCGTTTCCGCCAGTACTCGTATGAATGTATGACTAAGAACAACAACAAATTCGCATTACACAGTCTGAAAACAGAAATGAAAATGAAAACAAGAAAATCACAATAAAACTACAACAAAAACAACAAGTAAAAGAAGCACAAGAAAATAATAAAGAAACTCCACACCAAACACGTTTCATATAGAACAACAATGTAGTATGTAGTATTTCTTGTATGTAGCAGCAACAACCCAACGCCAACAACAACTTTAAGATTATCACAAGTTTTTATTTTCATTGGCACTCCATCACCCCCCTCCCCACCATTTGCCACAATTTCCCTGCATTTGCAAAAAATTAAACATGTTTCAGGATGAGTGGTATGGGAGGCGAATAACAATTTTTCACATGTGGTTGTTGAGTGGTGGTTATGGATTTTTTTCTTCTTCTGCTTCTTTTATTAAAAAGAGTGTTTTTATTTATTTATTTTTCTTTTTTTTTTGTTTTTTTTTTTTTCATTTTGCTTGACAAATATTCAATTTGTTTCCATCTGATGGCAATTCAATGTTTCACTTAGAAACATTTTAAATAATGAATAGAATGAATTTTGTATTTTGCAACTTTAAACATGTGAAAACTTGAATTGGTAACAAATTGGGAGGAGGGATGGAAATTTTTTTTATTTAATTTGCAAAGAATGAAATGTTATTCAGTACAAATATGTTGTAAGGTTTTGTATATAAAGTTTTTGATTTTCGAATTGCGATTCAAATCACGAAATTAAAAGAAATTGCCAGCAGTTTAAAATAGATGATAGAAAAATGTTTTTAATTTTAATTAGTATTGTGGTAATTTTGTTGAACTATTTATGGTTTTTAATCCAAATTTTCAATATTTTTAATCAGGCTTAAGTTCATCAAATTTAATTTTCATTAAATTATTTTTTTGAAGAAAGGAATTTTTTACAACATGAAAATTAATTTAAATTGTTATTGATAATCATTCATTCTTGACTGACCTGAGATTCGAACCCAGGCGGCTGGTTACTCTGACATGTTTCGATCGCTACCACTCGATCTCCTCGATCTCCTTGCTACTGTACCTCCTGGTAAAGTAGCAAGTGCATCCAAGGCAATTAACAGAACGGACTAAAGCTTTTGTTTGAACAGATGTGCCACTGCTCTGTTGTTAAGTCAGGCCTCTATGATAACAGACTGTATGATAACCAGGTAAATGTTTCTCTTGCAGGAAAAAATTGCGTACAGGACATTATGCGCTAGATATAAAGGCATCTGTTGCGACTTTGATAATAAGCAGGAGCGTGGGGAACACCTTCTATGGCATTTATCAACGTTGGCGATAAGACATAACAAAATCTGCTACCTTCGAAGAGTTGTCTAAAATTTCTGGCATAAGTTTGGAATTTGGAATACGATGGAAACTCTGTACACAGTTTAAATTTATTTTTGTAGAGGATTTGAATAACCACCTTTATAACTAAAAAGTATAATATTCCAAATCTTTATTTGATGAATACACTGAGATATTTTATTTATTTATAACTATAAAGCGAATGAGAATTACAAACACTCAAGTTTTAATTGCAACGCTATTAAAGCTTAGACAAAACACCAACAATAAACAGTCATTTTATCTTTTCTTATATTCCCAACTACAATAAGTTGGCTTTTCCCGACACGAAACGTAGTGGTAAGTTTCGTTAATCGCGACTATCGGTGTATCACAATTTTAATGATTTTAAATAACAATACGAATTTCACTACAAGTTTTAATTTTAAATAATTATAAAAAACTAGGATCGCCCGGTGGCCGAAATTCGACCACTTGGCATTTACTTTCGAGAAAACCTGTGCGTTATACAACAAAAACGTACACATTTTAAGAGAGCGGCAAAATGCACTATTCAGCCATCTTTGTACGTAAGTCTGTAAGATAAATTAAACGCTTTTCAAACACTTTAATGCAAAAAATTTAGAAAAAAAAATATATATTGTGCATATCTACAAACAAATACCTTTAAAATCGGTGGACAATAAAATACTTAAAAATCAACCACAAAAAAATTGTTCCCGTATTTATATATAAGTTTAAAATGGCCATTTTCTCAATGTATCGACAAACTGCCTGTTACTTAATGTCAACATAAATTTATTGGAACGATAAACTGCCCGTTAACGATTTGGGTTTCTCAATATACCGACAAAAAACATTGTTTTCAGCTGGCAACACCTCTCAAAATACATGTTAAAGCTGGTAGTCAGCTGATTGAATTTATCTGTACGGCAAATAAAAGGAAAATAAATAATTGGCAGATGAGTGCCGGTTAGCTTTGCGATAAAATCGAAGCAAATGAGACATTGAGAAAACCAAATTTCTTTAATGTGCAGTTTTTCGTTGGGAAAAAAGATAATTGCCTAATGAGAAAATGTCCATAAACCTTTATATTTATTTTAAGGAAATTTGGTTATGGGAAGGAGGATGGAGGGAGTAGTGTTTGTGAACATTCGACTTCAACTAATTCATGTTGCAAGTTATAGCGAAGACTTCCGCAGGAAGGTTATTTCACATACGAACAGTACGACCAAAAAACGTTTTCTATTATTTTCCCAATGCTGAGTTGCACGATGCACCGGTCAACCGAAAAGAAAAGGACGGGCTCTTGAGGAAAAAAGTATATTACGAACAAACGTACAGGTTTCGGGAACAAGATCCCTAGTTTCATCCGAACACAATCCATTGTAGGAACGATAAGACAGGAAAATACAACCCACATTGCGACGGTGCTCAAGGGAGTCAATAGAATTGGATACCCTACTGTCCCCAATGAGAACCTTCGCCCTCTCCTGCACGCTATCGGTTATAAGTCTATCCAAAATAGACTTTGAAGCACCGGCCCACACATGAGAGTTGTATTCCATACGCGGTCGGTTATAGGTGGTATAAATAGTAAGGAGATCAGATGGAGTGAAGCTTCTTTCGATACTTTGAATAAATGTTCTGTCCATCGGATATCACATTGTATCCTCATGCCCAGAACATCAAGAGATTCTGATTCCTCAATATTTATAGCACCCATATATGTATACAGATGAGGCACCTTGATTTGTCGCGCGTTAATGCGTCAGCAAGCAACATAGAGGTTTTTCGGGCATTGAAATCGACCCTATTTGCACGACCCCATTCCGAGACTATGTCAAGGTCTCGGTCAAGCGTATCATTCATATTCTGCCTCAAAGCACCGACATCGGATACGCTTGGTCTGCATTACAATGAGTACGAATGGCAAAGGTTGCTGTCATCTGCAAAAGAGCAGATAGGGTTGGAAGTTTGACATAGGAGGGCCTTCAGAAAGATAAGAAAAAGAGTAGAAGAAAGAACGGAGCCTTGCGCCACCCCTGAATAAATCTTGAACTCGTTTGAAAAAACCCCATCTTTAACAACTCGTATAGTGCGATCTCTGAGAAAACTCGATATTAATCGAGAGAAATTATCACCGACATTAAATAATAAAATAAAAAAACTTGTTTTTTTAACACTACGAAACTGAGATTCGTCATTTCGTTAAAATGTTTCATTGGATTAATGAAAATTTAATATCTCCTTTGAAATTAAAATCTAAATATAGTTAGTTATAATTATGGCATATTATTTCAATAGATTTATTAAAATTAAAATGGACTTATTTTGTATTTTTATAATTAGAAAATATTTTCTTCCAAGAACTGTTGTAAGAACTTTAATTAAATTTTTGGCAATAGACATAAAAATTTGAAAAAAAGAGAAATTGAATGTTTCATTATATTGATAAAAAAAATTCATTGCTATAACCTAAAAGTGATTTAACTTAAAGTAAGACCTGCAACTTTTTTAAGAAATAGTTTTTTCTAATGTTTCATAATATTGTTACGAAAATAACTCTAATTAAGAAATAGTTGTAATTATTGGTTAAGAATTAGATTAATTTATTAGTTATCTTGTATTGAATAGTTATTAAGTATTTGTTAGTCATTTTATTAGTTAAAATTGTTATTGTATAAGTTATGCACACTTCTAGTGTAAAAATCAATATAGTGATGTAATGTTAAAATTGTTGTGCATAATTGTACTTCAACCCCACTGTAAATACTCGAATGTTCGTTATTAAGTTATCTCAATTTATGGTAACGCCTAAAAGTTTGCCTTAGTTTATGATGCCTAATAACTAAATTAATTCAGCCATATAGATATCATTAAACTAACAAAAGACTGTATAAAAAATTACGAAATATTTTAAATTAACAAGATTTTGTTTGTAGTGCTTAATTCCCAATTTTTATTCTTGATAAAAAACACTAAAAGTTATTGTTAATGGGATAAGCTATTCCTATGCGCATTTCACTGGTTGCTTAGGCCAGATCATCAGGAAACTTCATCCATAAAGATTTTAGAAAAACTAAAGATATTAAACCAAATAAAACTACTTGTAACAATATCAAAGTTTAAATAAAACACATCAACAATAAACAGTGAGTTTATCTCATCTTACATTCCCCACTACAATTAGTTGAAATTCTCTCAACATTAATTGTAGTTGTAAGTAGGTTATGAAAAACAAAATGAAAACAACAACAACTTACAAAAGCATGTTGTCAATTAAGTGTTTTTTAGGCCGTGCACTTGCCTATTTATTTATCAAAAAGTAATTTCTTTGGGAATACAAAATTTTAATTTCAAAAGATTCTGTTATTCATGCATAATTCCCAGTTTTTATTCTTGATAAAAACACTTGAAATTTATTGTTGATGGGATAAGCTATTTCGTGCGCATTTCACTGGTTGCTTAGGTCAGATCATCAGGAAACTTCATCCAAATATTTTAGAAAAACTAAAGATATTTAACCAAATAAAACTGTTAAGCGTATAAGAATTATAAGCAACAGTTCTACTTGTAACAATAGCAAAGCTTAAACAACAACAACAATAAACCGTGAGTTAATCTTCTCTTACATTTCCCACTACAATTGATTGGAATTCTTCCAACATTAATTGTAGTTGTAAGTACGTTGAGAAAAAATAAAAACAAAAACAACTTGCTTTATTGCTTTCGCAAAAAGTAAAGCATGTTGCCAGTTTAGTTTTTCTGCCGTGCACTTGCCAGTTTATTATCAAAGTAATTTTTGGGAATACAAATATAAATAAAAATAATAAAATAAAATTTTTAATTAACAAGATTTTGCAGTTTTTTTTTTGTATAACGCCTTTTGTTTTTCCAAAATCTTTGGATGAAGTTTCCTGATGATCTGGCCTAAGCAACAAATGCGCATAGGAATAGCTTATCCCATCAACAATAAATTTCAATGTTGTTATCAAGAATAAAAATTGGGAATTAAGCTCTACAAACTAAATTTCGTTAATTAAAAATTTTCAATTCCCAAAAATGACTTTGATAATAACGAAATATAATAAATAATTTAATAAATTTATGCCATTGAAAAAATTTGTAATTTCTTTTAAATAATATAAATATTTCTTCATCTTCTTCATTATGTTTTTTTAATGTTTCATAAATGTGATTAATTCTCACAGTCTAAATAAAATTTCTTGCATTAAGTTTATGCATAATTTTCATAAATTTTATAAAACATTTCATTAACTGTTGGCTAATGAAAAAGTCTTCATTAATCCAATGAAGCATTACATAGCTTGACTTTTAATTTAATTTCATTGGACTTATATCAAAATCCATTGGATCTGTGAAGAAAATTCTTTCAGCGTAAAAAGCGGCTCCACGAAAAGCCCCCCAATTAAATAACGCCCAAACGAGAAATGAAATATTCCCCAATTGTTTTCATACATTTTTGGGTGTTTTTTAATATGAAATAACTCCCAATTTTTTTGGGCCGTTTTTCATTTTTTTTGGGAATTATTTCATTCCTTATTTGGGGTTTTCAAATTATGAAATAATCTCCAATGAAATAACACCCAACAAATTTTTAAAATTCGGGGCTTGTTTCATAGCGTGTTTAATTTGGGTGTTATTTCATTTTTTATTCGGGGGTTATTTCATTTTTAAAGCGAAAAGTGAAAAACAATTATATTTAAACAGTGGAGGTAGTTGTGTAAAGGCCAAACGTTAAAGGCAAATTGTCTTCCGAACTGCAAAAATAGAGCAGGGCTACAAGGATCTACGGGCGGGTAAAATAACTGCCGCAATATTTTTGAACTGAATATATCCTTATTGCGACTTTGCTGTTGGTCCATATTGACTTCATGAAATCCTTGGTGAAACTGACTCTTTTATGAATTTTGGGCATAATTTCATTTTTGTTGCTGATGGGGTTTATTTCATTGGGGGTTATTTAATTTTAATTATTGGGTTTTATTTCATATAAAATAACTTCCAAATATTAGGGGTTGTTTCGTTTTCGTTTTGGGGCTTATTTCATTTATTTTTCGATGTTATTTCATTCACTTCACTGCTTTTGGGTGTTATTTCCTATTTTTTGGGGTTTATTTCATTGGGGGTTACTTCCTGGGCGTTATTCCACTGGGGGGCTTTTCGTGGAGCCTAAAAAGCTAGCGAATATAACTTTGCCTTTAGATTATCTTAAGTACCTGCCTTGCGACCCAAACTCACGGTGCTCTATACACCCTTCCTTTTTCACCACAAAGTCACGGCATAAGAACAAGAATCCATACTTCCAGTTAATGCCTTAGCATCTATGTTTCCCCTCGGTACAGGGCGGAGCCTTTCTACCACTCCGCCATAGGTCACAGCACCCTGTTGATATGAAACTCCACATCGAACAACTTCCTCTACCTGTGAATTGGGTTTAAGCCACAGCCACCAAGCTTTTTCCCGAGGGACCTCTCCATTAACCAGACTGGAACTGGTTTTCCAATGGCGTCCTGTATCCCATTATACCAGATAAAGACTCCGGTCAGCTTCGCAGCGAAGAAAGTTTTGGTGAAATTAGTTGTGGTAAAGTTGACCATTCAAAACAATAAGTTTTATTTTCGTCTAGGTATACTGTCCCTTTTAAATTAAATTTTCTTCTTATGATTTTTGGCTAACGGGTTCTTGCAAAAACCCAAATCAAATAAATTTACAACTTCAACATTAAAGTGTTTGTACAAAGTTTTCTTCACGAAATCTGCTACGGACAGCCATTTAAAAACCCTAACCTTTGTGGATAGACAAAATCGGATCTCGAAAATTAAGATATTTTGTACAACCCACGAAATATCATTATGAACTTAATAATATATTTAATAAATATAAGACTTATTATCTTATTACACTTATTATCTTATTATCACATTTTTTTTGTGAAAAAATATCCTCTCAACTCCTCTCAACAATGTTATTTTCCCCTTTTGGAAAAATTCTTATTTTAATGAACTGCAAATAAAATGTAAATTTACACATTATGTATTTTCAAAATAAAAAAATGTCATAAATCTTCTTATATCCCAACTAAATGTCAAACTCAAGTACCTTTCATGTTACTCTCTCTAGGTACACAATTTTGAAATGTGTATCCCCAATTTCAATTGTACTAAAAATTCCCAGCATTAAGTACAAGTATTCCCAAAACTACAAATATCATCTTAAAACCCTCAGGGTCACATATGTGATGCTATTTGGGATGTCTATAATATCTATTTTAATATTTATTTACTTTGACTTTGACATGTTATGAATATTGAAAACACTTTTGGTGACTTTTGTAAACTGATACACTCAGAGCTGTTAAACAAATTTTGAAACAAAAAAGAAAATTACTCCATATGTGAGTTAAATAGTGAAGAAAAGCAAAAAAAAAAATGATTAGCTGATTTCATTCGTATGTCAAAAACTCCCTTTATGCATAATAAGTTTCAATGCGAGTTCCTTGTGGATGACGTTCAAGGATACAGCAAATAATTATGAGCACAAAAACATTTAACATTTTGTTAAAGCTATTAAAGGATTAACACAAGAGTCAGTTTTCTAATTCAAATGGAATTTGTTAAAAAAAAAAATAAAATACTCTATGAGCCAAAAGACTTTGACTGCAGTGCTTCCCGCCTGCCAGATAGACAGTCAGCAAGCCAGCCAGCCTGTCACTCACTCACTCAGTTAGTCAGTTAGTTATTTCGAACAATGTTAAATGTCAATCCTGTAAAAGAGCACGAGTATCATTCAACATCATCAGTTTGGTGGTGGTGTACAATAGTTGAAATGTTTTTGTGGGTCATAGTGCATTTCATTTTTGTATTTATGTCCTCTTCCTCTAATTCCTTTTTACAATTTTTTTTTAAGAGCAACCACTTCATTTAAACATTCATCAAGAGAGAATTTTGTTTTGAACATGTTTCTAACATTAAAATGAAACAACATTTTTTTTTGTTTTTGCAAAGTGCGGGTGTCAAATTGTTGTATTTTTTCCTTTTATTTCCTTAAGTTTGAAAACACCAGACAAAAACACAACAATGCAAAGGGATGTTTTTTCCTTCTTTTAAATATATCTTTTTTTTTAGTAAAAGGCAGAAGTATAACGTGATACATTCATCGTATTTACCAGAATTCTTAAAATCCATCCAAAAAAGACAAAAAATTTTAAGTTATTGCAAATAAAAAAGTAAAGGGTTCAAATAAGTTAAAAGGACCTTTAAAGCTTTTCTTTTTATTAAAATTAGATTTGACAAAAAATTTCGAAACTAAAGACAATTTTTCTTGGCAAATAAAGGGTGGTTAAATTGTAAGGGCCGATGTTGATTTTGAATAGAACACAAACTATTTAGGAAATTATTGTTATTTTATTTTATTATGATATATTGGTATTACTCAATTATGTATGGAACAAAATATCGGCCAAATGGGCGCCGCGACCGCGGCGGCACACCTCCATCCGATGGTCCAAATTTTCGATAACCCTGAGGCATAATGTTGTTTACTTCTTAAAATAATTGTAATTGTGGTGGATCTGCTATACCGATCGACTCAGAATCACTTTTTGAGTCGATCTAACGATGTCCTTCCTTCCGGCTAGATGGCTGGTTGTCTGTCTATGTTATCTTGTGCGTTAAGTACAGGTCGCAATTTTGAAGATAATTAGCTGAATTTTGGTAATTTATTATAATAAGGACGAAACCTGTTGAAATTGGTGAGAAAAAGTCCATTATATCACATGGCCTCCAAACCTACTTATTTCCGCCGTAAAGCCTTTGTGCCAATAAACTATCTTATTATACTGGTATTTATATTAAATTTGGCTTAGAAATATCCTATTGCAATCTTAATTATCTCTCTAAATTTTATTTAAATCGCTCCATACATAATCATACAAAAAACCCTCTACCGATATGCCGATATGGTTCGAATGCCTTAACTTCCTTATTATTGTTGAAACAAGGTTTACATGGACAGACCACTGGCCACCCGGGCGGACGGACTTCGTTAGATTGACTTAAAAAGCGATTCTGAGTCAATCGGTTTGCTAAAATATGGGTCTATGATTAATATTGTTTTGTGTTACACACATCAGCATAAACGTATAATACCACTGCAAATAAAATTGGACCACCTGATCTATTTTGATAAGATGGACTACTCCATGGACTGGTCCAATGTAATGCAAGCATGGACCATGTCATTGTAAAAAAGTGTTTGTAGTGAGACGACATGTCTTCGTTTTTTAATGACATGCTTTCGTTTTTAAACGACTTCAAAACTAATCCTCTTGACTATACCATGGAGTAGTTTTAAAACTACTCCTTAGTGGTCCAAAGGTTGGCTATATGGTCCTGCCCTAGGACATCGTAATGTTAAATAGACCATGTCTTTTTCATACGCTTGGGTTACTTTTGGACTAGTTCTGGTCCCTTGTGGGCTACTCTTTACACGCGTGTTTGTACTGGTCCTATTATTTGCAGGGACACTATCCACTATTGTGGTGTTGGTAGAAATATTATGGTAACTATGATCCATGATCATATCGTAATTTCAAATTTACAAATTTTCATTTTTTGCCAGACAACGCTATTCAATGCTCATATCTACCCACTGTTATAATCTAACGTCAATTTAATTAGTATTATGGCTAATTTATTGAACTGTTTGTGGTTTTTAATCCAAATTTTGATTTTTTAATCTGGCTGAAGTTCATTGAATTTTATTTTCAATAAATTATTCTTATGAAGAAAGTGATTTTACAACATGAAATGAATTAAAATTTATTGACAGTTTTTCATTCTTGAATGAGCTGGAAATTGCACACAGTCTTACACGGACAGGTTGCCCTGACGTTTTGATTGTAACCGCACAATCTCTTCAGAGGGGCTTGCCTCTACTCTTCCGTCAAAAACATGCAGTTGTACCATGCTTTTATTCCTTAGAAAATTGTTTGTGTTTTGCGTTGATTTGACTCTTTTAAATGCGAGTTGTTATTCTTGTATGATTATTAAAATGTGGAAGTAAATTGAAACAGCTTGTTTGCAGTGCTAAGCCAAATTGCTTTAGTGGATTTAAGTAGTCTGTATAAATGATGGAAAAAAATGTAGCTGCAACAAAATAAAAACTAATAGGAACAAAAAGAAGGCGTCAACAGCGTTAAAATATGTTAAAAAAAAGTTGTTAAAAATCTACAAAATTGAGATGAACACAGATGTGTCTCAAAATCCAATGTAAATTAAAAACTAAGACATTCATTCATACACCCAAAATATGGATTTGTTAAACTACCAGAGTTTAAGGGGTTGTTCACTTCACTTCAATTTGAAGAAGTGAGACGCGATTTTTAAGGCACGAAAGATTATTGACATTCGTTGTATTTAAGACAACAAATTCTATGGATTTGCCTTCAATTTAATTACAATCAGTGACAACAGGGAATGACGTTGAAAAAAAAAAAAAAAAAAAAAAACCTTGTATTTGAAACATGTAGAAAAATTCAAACAACAATGTCATAAACATGGCATGACACCGTCACCTGGTTGCCTTTTTTTTATTTGTTAACTAATGGATCAATATCATTAAACAAGTTTTACCGAAAGAAAATTATTTTTAAAATCTAAATCAAAAAAAAAAAAGTATTTTAAACCCCCAGATAAAATAAATCAAAGCATAAATAAAAATAAAAACCACTCCTGTATTGAAATTGTTTTCCAATAAAAATTCAATAAAACTAAAACCATTCCAACATGATTTCTAACCGTAATAACAACAAAAACTCATACAAACATATAGCCGGGGACCCCATGAATATTATTGTTGTTTTGAAATAAAAATCCATTAGACTTTTGGGTCCACCAAACAGACAATTGTCATAAAGTGTTTTTTGTTTCTATCTCGGCTCCCAAATCGTGTGTGTGAGTTTCGGCTGCATAACCCAACTAAATTTGCCAATAATGTTTTCATATGGAATCCAATAAAGAAACCACCGCTACTCCTGCCCATTAACCCCATCCAACTAATGCTTAAATCCATTTATGCTTGTTTCTGTACATACACATGCATGTGTTAGTATGTGCGATGGTATTTGTGTCCTGGCATATGGCGTTACTAAAGTTTCGCTGTAAATCACAATTTCCTGTAACTGTTGTCGCCGTATTTTCAGTGGGCAATTTTGTGGTTGTCGTTTTTTGCTGTTGTTGCTGTTTGTTTGGTAATTTATTGTGTTAAAGGATTTCTTTTAAAGGCAATAATGAATCTCCTTCCGTTATATATCCCATTTATATTGGGGTTTATTGATTTTTTTCTTTTATACAAGGTGGGAGTTTTTCTAAATGTATTTTTAAGTTCTAAACTATTTTAGGGAATTCTACTTAATATTAGTAGGTAGTTTCGCTGATAAATTTTAGAGAATTATGTCGCTAGTTAAAATAAAAATAGTTAGTTATTGAAAATTACTTGGCGTTTATTCTTTAATTATTTTACGTGACAATCTCATGTAAAGTATTGGTCACCATTAATTACGATTTTGTTCTGCAACATACGTGTTCCGCGTTAAAAAGAACTTTTTAACAAGACTGAGTTCCTTAATATCCAAATACCAAAGTAAAAATATATCATCGAGTTTAAGCAGAGCTGTGGAGTCCTCAAAAAATAGTTATAACACCGACTCCGACTCCAACATCTGAAATTTTTTAAGTCCGACTCCATTTCCTACTCCAACCTCTGAAATTTTTTTAAGTCCGACTCCGACTCCAACTCCTAATTTTGCATTGATGCTTAATGTATATGAGCCTCGTCCTTATTTGACTTTAAACACTTTTTATTAAAGCAGTTCCTTTTAAATGGTTATTTATAGCAAGAAAATGATTCTGTAAAAATTGTAAATCGATATTTAACATATTGCAGCGCCAACTTCGAAGAATTTTTATTTTGGAAAATATTAGAAAATCTTTATGCCGAAAAATTTTGGAGTCGGAGTTGTGAGTTTTTGTGAATACTTCGACTCCGATTCCGGTACAAAAACCTCAACTTCGACTGCAACTTCTCAGTCGTGGTTAAAAGTTTTACAGTTTGCTTATTATGTACGCATCGATAATTTTTTTGATGCACTTTGGGACAGATAAGCCAAATATGCGAGTTGCCCCTTCTGTGGGCAGAAAGATAATTCTCGATAACTCAACCTAAAGTGAAGCCTAATCCTAATGTTTTGGAATCGATTGCATAAAATTGCACTAACAATAAATGGACAAGATTGGGGTTACAAAGTGGGTAAGATTGAATACCCCTAGCGATGTTTTTTGTTTCAGCATTGTGTTTATTCATGTTGTCAATTCTTTTGCTATAATTTATTCAAATTTTATTGCTTTAAAATCAAAGAAAATTCCCAGTTATATTTCCCTTAAAAGTTTCCTCCGGGGCTAATCAGGTGCACCCAATAGCTGGGATCCGGCCATAATCTAAAGTTAGCAGAATTCTTTGAATCAAATGATTCCTTGAGATCGCGTCTGACCAGAGACCCTATTTGGTACTATGGGATTCAATAGCCCCTGGT
Organism: Pollenia angustigena; assembly: GCA_930367215.1. Taxonomy (NCBI): domain Eukaryota; kingdom Metazoa; phylum Arthropoda; class Insecta; order Diptera; family Polleniidae; genus Pollenia; species Pollenia angustigena. The sequence goes on from OV884058.1 coordinate 149,483,296, forward strand.
GACTGAGCTCCAGACTAAGTATTGGTTTAGACCTCTGTTGCTATGCTTCTTACGAGAAATGCTGCCGGTCTTTAGCGGGGATTATCTTTGCGGAAGTTTCGCCTGCCCGCTGACAGTATGCTTTCGGGGATGACGTGCTGAATGTGGTTTAAACCAAAAGTTACGGGAAGCGATATTCCCGAATATCCGAATAAAGGGCTGATTTTCACTTGTAGGAGTGTTCAGCCTTGAGAGAGAATTTTCCCTAGGCGCTGAAATTTTCTAAAAGCAGTGGAGTGTAGATAGCTCGGGGTCTAAAACAGGGGGCGAGTGTTTAGGTTTGTCGGATTTTGTATTCAAATATCTGCAAGTGTTTGATGGTGCCTTTCAAACACGTGGGCGGTTGGTAAACTCATAGCCTGTCACCCAGCGGTTAATATCGTGCGACAGGTACCTGTGTGAATCTGTTTCAACATCTGCTCCCAATATTTCTGCAACCTTTTCTTTGGTTTGCAAATAAAGTTATCTAAATCTGCATCTTTTAATTGTTATAAGATTTCTCAGATGTTCACCGCTCTTCAACATTTAAATATCTGTCCTTAATCGTCGAAGTCTACCTATACAAGGGGTTTCAGGCCATATTCGAAATTACCACACACAAGTTTATCGTAACTTTTGTAAAAAAAACAAGTTAGAGTGCAATATTCGGCTGTGCCGAATCTTCGATACCCTCCACCGACACTTCGAATGTTTTAGGTGTAATATCTGTATGATGTCTATTTATTATTATAATATTTATAAAAACAGACATCTGCATTAAAGTTGGTTGCGTTTTAAACCTATATTAAATTATTGACCGACAATCAGAAAGTTTAATGCTTTTTTTTAGCAATTTTAACTAGCTTGAGTAAAATATCATAATTCGTAACAGTTAAAGCCGAACATAAATGATTTTCAGGAGGTCAGTTTATATTGAAGCCATGGTAAGCTATGACCCAATCATCCCAAATTCTGCAGAACGATTTCTTGTATTAAAAAACATAAATTAGTTTAAGCGTTTGCAGTGAATTTCAGAAGGCTGCTAAAATGGAATATAATGTAAATTATGGGCCGTATACAGGGTTGTTAGATGTGACGATTTTTCGTCATTTTGACGATTTTTTTGAGAAAATACAGTAAAATGACGATTGAAATTTTAAACTAAAAGTAATAGTTTATGACGATTTTCTGCCATCAATAAAACACTTACAAGAAATATTAACAATTATATTGGGAACAGCTCAAAACGTAAAAATCAATTTTTCGATATATAAAAATGTTTGGAAATTAAGCCAAAAAAGTACTTCCCCATCACAAACTAGGTGGTTTTCATTAGAAGCACTAGTAATTCGAATTCTACAATTATATGAATTCCATCGATACGGCAAAACAAATACGCTAGAGCTCCGATTTGCGTCGGTCCTATTTGGTCCGCTTTTTAAAAATTGGTTAACTCCGCTTTGCGTTTTAATGATTTCGATTTGCGCCGCTACATATGATTTTATTGTTTTGCTGAAGTCATAATCATATGTGAAGAATTTTTCTATTTGCGTATAAAAAGGCGAATTCAAATTTAATTCTGGTAGGTAAGTTATTCTAAGTATAGTTGAGTATAGTTCTTAATAAGAAGTTGTGTAGAAAAATGAGTGAAAAGTGAAGAAAATGCACTAGTTTGGAACTAAAATTGGACGTAATAAACCGTTTCACAATTTGCATTAGTGATAGCGCTAAAAATTTATCATATAAAGATAGCTCCAGTTAATATCAAATGAGATTTTATTTTTTATTTAATGTTTTGTGAATATGGGTAAATTAAATAAATAAATGTTTGTTAGGTTTTTATGAAAATATATTTTTTCTTATAGAAACTGGGAATTATTTCCTTCCGAAGGTTACTTTATATTATATTCAACATTTTTCATTTTTCGAATTCATTTAGCTCATAGAATAAATTCGAAAAATGAAAAATGTTGAATATTTTTTCTTATGTATTTCTGTTCAAATGATTAATATATTTCAGCCCACTTGCTGAAATAGATAGAATAAAACTTAACCATATCACTTTCTTTATCATAAATTTCTTGCTTAAAATTTATATTTTTGAACCACTCAATGCAATAAATTGTCTCCAATTTGTATAATTTAAATATTTGACGATTTGTTGACGATTTTGACGAATTTTGTTAAAACTATTGACGATTTTTGAAGAAAAAAGCCTAACAACCCTGTCCGTATATCACAAAATTGCACAACATTTTTTCTGGCCATATGAAGCTAAACTGGAAGAAAGTTTACCGCGTATTTAATTATTTTAACAGAGTGGGATTTATATGAGGCCTACGGTAAATTATGAACTAATCTTCACGAAATTTCACAGTCTTATTTCTAGTCCTATAAAACTTTGATGTACCAAATTTTGTTATGATAGCATTATTTTTTACGGATTTAGGCGTACTAAACTGTTTTCCGGAAGTAGGGTTTATATGGGGCCTAGGGTAAATTATGGACCGACCTTCACGAAACTTCACAGTGTCATTTCTAGCCCTATAAGACTGTGATGATAGCATTGTTAATTAGGGTTTTAGGCGTACTATACTGTTTTCCAGAAGTAGGGCTTATATGGGGACTAGGGTAAATAATGGACGGATCTTCACGAAATTTTACAACGTGATTTCCAATCGAAAAAGACCAACTTTTGCAAAATCTTATATCATGCTGTACATTATTCCACCATTTATGTTAGTTTTTGTATCAAAATTAGCAATTTTTTTAAGTGGTGGTTCCACATTTTGTTTGATAGCTCTGATCCTACTGAACCGATTTTGCTGGATTTCAATCCCAAACCGCTTAGGATAACTACAAGCAAATTGACACCCAGTTTGTTTAGTTCTTTTGAGTTTTTCGAAAGTGAGTGTGTTTTCAAAAGACGGACAGACGGACAGACAGACGGACATGGCTAAATCGACTTAGAATTACTCAAGGACCCAGAATATATATACTTTATGGGATCTGAGATGAATAATAAAAAAAGTTTCACACGGAATGACAAACTTTTTATACCCTCTTCACAACTAATTGTGGTGGAGGGTATAAAAATTATCAAACTTTTGATAACATAAGTATAATTCAATTTCAAGTTAATTGCTTTAGGAACCCGTAGATTTATTTATTACGAGCTTTTCTTAAATTCTATTTTAGAAAAATAAAATCGAAAGATGGTATGAAGATATGTTTGACGATGAATAAACACATGTACTTTAAATCAATATTCTTTCTCCAGACAATAGTAAAAGTAACGTGTCAAGAGGGCGCTTATTATGATCTTATAAACGAAAGAAATGTCCAGAAAGTCCGTGGACACCCCTTTGTATACCCTTGTGTTAAATGATATCGAAATAAAAAACCTTGTTTGAATTAAGTCAAATATTTAACTGAAAACAGTGCAAGCTTTTTTCATTACCAATAATATGTTTTTTCTGGTAATTATTTAAACATGTTGTAAATCTCTAAATAATACACATGACAATAATCCCAAATATCGATTTTATACTTTATTATAAATAATAATTTTCTGCTCGCTAGACATCAACTAATCATGTTCGCTTTAGCCGTATTATAGACTAACAAGCCGATTTACAAACAAACATGACTACTTCCGTCTGTTTTACTATAATAAACTCTCATTCGTATATACGCATCCATATTCATAAATAAAACATTGCGAAAACATGATTTAGCTTTTTTCGAATACTTTACTATGGCGACTAGAAAAATATAAACATAATTTTGCTAATACTGTAATTCGCAAAAACAATAATACCAAAACAAAAAAAAAAAATTATCATAGCAAAACATATTTTCATGTTCGAGTGCATTAATTTTTCCTTGATAGATAGACAGACAGACCGACAGATTCCTTCTATATAACTACATGTCATGTCATTAATGTGTACATGACATATTTTTACATTAACAAACACCCACACTGTGATAGTGTATATGGATTCGCAAATCAGTGTAAGCATTGTGAGGATGGGTGTGTGTGTGTGCGTGTGTGTTGGTGTGAAATGTATACATACAGGAAGTTAAACAATTGTTAACAAATTGATACATACAAGCACACTTCAATCTATGAATGCTTATTAACTTCAATGTGTCGTCTCTTCGCCCACTGTAACTCTGGCTTTCATCCCCATTCGTGATGAAGAAACTCTTCAAATAAAAACTCACACTGAAACTACAAAACAACGTGGAAAAGGCATTAACACGCACTTAGTTTATAATAAATAATGACTGTGACTGGAGCGGCAGTGATTTTTAGTTTATTTTTGCACTAATTTCAAAATAATAGTTTTTATCAACGCTCCATCCATATTCATCCATCCATTCCAACATTCAGTGCAACAGAAATCAGTGGAACTTGGTGTGACACATGCATGTAATAATGAACAAATTTTTGTTTAGTTTTGAGTGTGTTTGTAAGTAAGTGTTCGTATGTGTGTGTGTGTGTATACCCTGCAAATAATAGGACCAGTCCAAACACGCGTGTAAAGAGTAGTCCACAAGAGACCAGGACTAGTCCAAAAGTAACCAAAACGTATGGAAATAACCTGGTCTATTTAACATTACGATGTCCTAGGAGAGGACCATATAACCCAACTTTGAACCACTTAGGAGTAGTTTTAAAACTACTCCATGGTATACTCAACAGGATTAGTTTTGAAATCGTTCAAAAACGAAAGCATGTCGTTAAAAAACGAAGACATGTCGTCATGGTCCATGCTTGCATTACATCGGACCAGTCCATGGAGTACTCCATTTTATCAAAACGGATCAGGTGGTCCAATTTTATTTGCAGGGTAACATTATTTTCGTAAAATGGAACCAGGGCTGTCAGACATGGCGATTTCTCGCCAAACGTGACGATTCTTAAACGTGTTTAGCGGTGGGATTTTCGGCGACTGGCGACTTGTTTTTGGCGATTTTTGATATAACTGGCGATTTACTTGGTTATTTTTAACCATTTTTATTATTTCAGCGATTTTTTTTAACAATTCGTAATTTTTTGTTTTTCACATGATTTTTGTTTTGTAATCATTTTAAAAGAATTTTATATTCAGCCACTATTTAATTCTAATAGTATGATGCTGGTCAAAACACCAGTAATGAAATCGATAAGGCTGAAGTGTACGCTCTTATAGACTTGTGTAGTTAATTTTAGTTTTTTTTTTAACTGAATATATATTTTCTCAATTTTATGTTATTGCAAAAATAAAAATAACAGAAAATAAGCACAATTTCCTTTCGGCGACTTTTTTGTATTTTTTCCCAGTTTTTGGCGATTTTTGACTGAAGTATTACGTTAGCTTTCTTTTGTATGCAAAATTTTATTTAAAAAAAAAATTTAATTTTTTGAGTTGAACTGTCGATTTTGAATTTGAAATTTTGATATTAAGTTAAGCAATTTTATATAATTCGAACCATTAATCGTCTAAAATTGTTCGATTAATCAAACAAAAATTAATCGACAGAACACCCTAGGTTGAGTTCTTCAAATTTACTTTTCATTAAAAAAAAAAAAAATTATTAAGGGTCCTCATGATATCGTTTATAAGTCTCGTAAACTGTGCAAACTGTGCATTCTTACACCCTCGTAAATGAACTGTCAAAAATTGAATGAGAATTCATTTACACAAACTGCTTAAATTTGCCCAACAATTTTGACTCGTAAACTTGCGCTGTTCAATTGTGCATTTATACAGACAAATTTTTTTAATGCTTACCGCCGTTTTCAATGAAAACTTCAAGTGTAAATAAATCACAAACAATAAATTCTTGTAATAATATAAGCATATTAGTCTTTTGGCTTTCTTTATGCATGTTTAAAAACAAATTTCATTTATAATTTACAAATTTCAAGTTTTTTATTATATTTTTAATTATTTTTTTTAATATACTTTTTATTGACGTTTCTGATTGAAATGACATTAATTGTTTAAAAATACACAAAAATTAAAAAGGATCTTCATGAAACGAGTCTCGCAAGTTTACCCATTTGCACAAATGGTAATTTTAAGCAATATCACGAAGACCCTTATTAATTTCATGTTGTCAATAAAAATAATTTAATTTGCTAAGTCGATTAATTCTTGTTCGATTCATCGAACAATTTTAGCCGAATAATTGTTCGAATAATTGAAAGTTGCTAATTTGGATTAAAGGATTAATCGAAGAATTCATACCGATTAATCGAACAATAATAATATATAGTATTTCTGTTGAATGTATAATTTTTTTAAAGTTTTAAATCGAATAAACAAACCAATTGTATGTGTCCGTTGGAATTAAAAAAAAACAGTCGCGTTTAGTAATTAATTTAGCTTTTATTCTTGTTACATTTTTTCAAAACAATTTAACAACTAATTTTACAAAAGAAAAAACGACAAAGGAATGGTAACTCAAAGATTTATATTAATTTATCGGGTATGTGCTAGAAATCGAAATGAAGCGAAATTGAAATCGAACGATAATTTTAATTCAATTACTTTTTACAAAATTACCCTAGTTTTTTGTGGTTTTAGGTGTTGCTCTTGCAAAAATAATAGATACTTAAAGAATGAAGTAGATCAAATAGAATATTTTTATGAACTTTCATTAAAGAGTCGTGTCTAAAATTTTCTCGATTTTAAATCCACTTCATTTCGATTTCTACAACTCGCATGTATGTTTTAACAAAATAGTTCATGCGTTTCTCTCTTTAGAATAAGTTTGGTTAAAAAAGTATTGTACGAAGGATAAATCTAATAATGCAAAATGTAACATGTGTCAAAAAATGTATAAACGTAAATGTTCCTAAACAAATTCGCTTATCTATTACTTACACAGTAACCATAACATAATACTTGAAGAAGATGCTCCACCAACAAATCATTAAACACGATACTTCGATCGATTCTCTAGAGGAAATTATTTGCAGAAGCATAGCAGAGGATGGAATGTCCGTGAAAAGTTTTAAAAAAATCCAAAGTTATATTGACTCTTTTGAAATCTAAGTGCCCGAAAGTAAAGCATCAATTTGGAGCTACATTGACAAGTTGTATTTAAAAAAAATATTTATTCACTCAAGTACTAATTTTTTCTAAAATTATCGAACCAAAATTTCGTAATTTATAAAATTTCTGGATTAAGAATTATTCGATTAATCGATTAATTTAAAAATGTTATCCTTTAATCGAATTAGTTAAAAATTCCAAATATCGATTAATGGCTTAATCGAACAAGAATAAACCCGATTAATTGAACACCCTAAATCAAGCCTTACTACCCTAGAGGGAAGCGAACTGACACCAAAGTAGTCTCGTGATAGGTGTTTGGTGGTAGATACCGGTTCTAGTTTTAACACTTTCTATGAATAAGACCTATCACTTTTACATGGGCTTGTCATTGGTGGGAGTCAATTGACACCATTTGATCAGTCACACATCTATTCTCAATGGACGTGTTTAGTGACAGTTACTACAATGCAGTATTTTTTCAATACAATGTAGTATTATTTCAACTAAACAAGTCCTAGAATTAAATTCAAGAACCAAACTTTAGAAAGTCCCAAAAAATGTGTCACTCCACCAGCGAAGACTGTACTTTAATTCATCACTTTTTTACCTTTTTGTTCTTCATAAACCAGTTACATAATTGGTTCTATTTTCACAACTCCCAGGACCAGTCTGTCAAATTTCCCGCAGGGTAAAATCAAAATTTCAGCTTATTATTTCAGTTAACTTTTGGCGATTTCTGACATCCGGTTTGGCAATGGAGTTTTAAAAAATCTGATAACCCTGAATGGAATAGTGGAAAAAAGACGACCGGAAACGGAATGATAATGTTTTATTAACCCATACTTGGAAAAACTTCATTGTTTTTACAAATTTATGCTAAAATATGATGATAAAGTTATTGTTGTTGACTATTTAACAAACGTTGTTGCAAAATTTTATACGCACATGTCAAAATGGCATTAACAAACATGTTTTCGGGAAAAATATATAAGTTTGTCTATTAATTAATAAATTGTACTATACAACTTTGTAATCTGCTTCGTTTGCAAATGAATTGATCAGTATGGTTTGATTTCCGGGTATTTCTGGGTATAACTGCAACACTGTCACCCTTCCAGAGAAATCTGAATGGCAGTGAGTTATTTGCCAAGCTTAGAGATAAGCGCATAAATCTCTACCAAGTTAATAAAAGAGTTGCTTACGACGAGTTTCTGTTGCTACTACCGGTAAACTCCCCCACATGGAATGAAAGTACTTTGTATATACTTTTCTCAGCTGTACTTTGCACCATTGAATTAACGAAATATTAATCTTATTAACCATGCAGCCACACGTTCAATAAATCACTTTCACACAAACTGCTTGTCAAAACTCGTTTGCTCGGCTGCATACAAATTTAAAGTCAATTTCATTTAAAAAAAAAATGCTCCCGACTAAAGGCTAGTTTACACTATCACACAAGTCTTACGTACTCCATAATCCTTTGTGAGATAAAAATCTAATGAGTTTTCTTTCGACTGTTAAAAAATCCAATTTAGCATTACAGTTTCTATTCACACTATCACATATGAACATGCTTTTTTACTAAAATGCAATCCTGAACAAATGAAAAGTATTATTGTTTTGACAAATTTATAAAAACGATGAAGTCGTATGGGATGTCAAAATTTTGTGTAAGTTATAACAATGATTAAGAATACGAATTAAAAAAATTAAAGGGAAAAGTCAAGAAATTGTAAGTTTGTCGTATGATCGCAGTGCTACAATCCTCAAAATAAAAGGTAGCCAAGTATTTCGAATTAGACGACGAAAAAAACATTATTTTATCTGTTAGCTTTGGTGCCGAATATTTATCTCACAGCTTATTTAGATAAAAAATGAATTTAAATTAAAAAAAATAAATACTTTTATTTATGTTCGACATTATTTAATAATCCACATTTGAATTACGTTTGAAGGCAAGTTGAAAATAAAGGCATTTTATAATTTGAAAAAACATTTTACCTTTTAGTTGAGAATGCTATGATTTTCAAATCATTATCAAACGTTTGCCGTTTGAGAAAACGTTTGATATCAAATCATTTTCAATTTGAAATGAAACCTCCATGTTTTTTGGGATTGCATTCACACTTTCTCATATTACTTGAGTTTTTGACATGTATTAATACAAACTAAACTAGTCTTAAGCAACAACTTAAAATGGTTGCTTTGATCAAAGTTATTTTGTAAAAAATTATAAGAATTCTTAAAAACAAAATTTTTTTAAATTAAGCAAATTTATTTTTTAAGAAATATGAATATTTTTGAAAGAAAAAACATAAATTAATTTGTGATTAGCTCTTAAAATTGATTACAAAATTGCCAAATAAATGGAAAGGTAAATTTTAAAGCAATCTTGTTGTCAATTTAAAAAAGTGTGAGTGAATAAAATATTTAGAGGAATTAAAAGGCAAAACTTGATCGTGTGGCAAATTTTCTTGACTTTGACCTTGTTACAAGACAATTCGGAAAAAAATTCTCTCAAAAAGTTGTATTTTTTAATAATCTGGTATAAAAACAATTCCAAAATACTGCCGGTTTTGTGTGTCTTACCTGCGCTTGGTGGGGAAAAGGAGAAATTAAGCACCTGCTATACGGACCTCAATAAATGGCAAAAAAAATTTTTGGAGATTACAAAGATTTTAGATCTTGGACTAGATTTAAAATTAGATTTTATACAACACATTACACATTATCAATGATAAACAAAGCTCGTGGAGTTCTTGCTTGTATAAAGCGTTGGGCTAAGAAGTTCACTGATCCTAAAATTACAAAGCAGTTATACACATCTCAAGTATTCCAATCATCGAATATGGTGTTATTATCTGGGATCCTGAAGAATACATATTTTATATACATTCCTTGAATTCTCGATAGTTACAGCTTTTAGGTTAAAATTTTGCCCCAAAGTGCTTGTGGCCCGAATTTGTTCCATTTCGCTCTTTCTCTCTTAGTTTTCGAAACAATGTCGCTTTAAACTTTTAATTTGTCTGTTCTTTATGAAACAATGGAGTTAACTATCAAGGTTTCGTTATAATGTGCTAAATACCCATTTCATACTATTGACAAACTGAAGTTTATTGTTGATGGGATAGCTAAGCTATTCCTATGCGCATTTCACTGGTTGCTTAGGCCAGAAAAACTAAAGATATTATACAAATAAAACTGTTAAGCGAATAAGAATTATAAGCCCCAGTTTTACTTGTAACAATATCAAAGCTTAACCAAAAACAACAACAATAAACAGTGAGTTTATCTTTTCTTACAATCCCGACCACAATTGGTTGATTTTTTATCAACTCTAAATGCAGTTGTAAGTAGGTAAAGAAAAAACAAAAATAAAACAACTTTCTTTATTTTATTTTGCCAGTTCAGTTTTATTTACACTGCCACATGCATATTAGTTATCAAAGTTTTTCTTAGGATTGTTTTTTCAAAAAATGCAGGTAGTTTCGAGCAATAGTGAACAAACTTTTAATTCCTCAGCACGTGTGCTTATGTTACAAAATTGTGGTTGAATATGGGTGAATATTAGGGGTTCGATTAATCGGGTTTTATTTTAGTTCGATTAAACGATTAATCGATATTTGGCATTTTTAACTTATTCGATTAAACGTATAAAATTTTAAAACTAATCGATTAATCAAACAATTCTAAATCTAGAAATTTTATAACTTAAGAGATTTTTTTCGATAATTTTAGAAAAAACTTGTACTTGAGTAAATAAACATTCTTTTTTAAATAAAATTTGTCAATGTAGCTAAAAATTGCTGTTTTACTTTCGGGCAGTTGGATTTTAAAAGAGTCAATATAACTTTGGATTTTTTTAAAACTTTTCACGGACATTCAGTCCTCTGCTTTGGTTCTGCAAATAATTTCCTCTAGAGAATATATCAAAGTATCTCGTTTAAAATATTTATTTATTGGAAGGGAGCCACACCTTTGATTTTGTTGGTGGAGCATCTTCTTCAAGTATTATGTTTTAATCAATATGTTAGTAATAAATTAGTGAAGATGTTGAAGAAAATTTACGATAATTCATTTTTGGACACCTGTTGTTACATTTAGTATTATTAGATTTATCCTTCGTACAATACTTTTTAAGCCATACTTATTATAAAGAGAGAAACTCATGAACTATTTTATTAAAAAGTACGGGCGTGTTCTAGAAATTAGCACAGTTCGTATGTGGAATAACCTTCCTGCAGAAGTCTTCCCTCTCACTTACAACATGATTAAGTTCAAATCGAATGTTCACAAACACTACTCCCTCTATCCTCCTTCCCACAACCTATTTTCCTAGTTCCAACACAATGCAATGCATTAGTAGGAGTCATCCCCTGAGTGCTGGTCCTAACAGTAGAAAAAAAAAAAAAAAAAAAACGACCCTTTAATGAAAGTTCATAATAATCTATTAATAATCTATTAATTTTGCAAGAACAACACTTAAAACAATGAAGGGCACACACCTACTATCACAATTATGCTTGTGTTGACGAAATTACACCAAAGCAACAGCCGAACGTACGTTGTCACAGACCACACAAAGAAGTTTATAGTGTACATGTGTCGACGTCACACAAGCAGCATTTTTATTGTTATGCACGCGTACATAGGATTTGCAAATGTGCCCTTCAATGACTTAAAACCACGAAAACTACGGTCATTTTGTAAATAATTGAATTTAAGTTATCGTTCGATTTCAATTTCACTTCATTTCGATTTCTAGAACATACCCGATAAATTAATATAAATCTTCGAGTTAACATTCTTTTTTCGCTTTTTCTTTTGTGAAATTATCTATTAAATTGTGTTGAAAAAATGTAACAAAAATATAAGCTTAATTACTCACTAAACATGACTGTTTAATTCCAACGGAAACGTACACTTGGTTTGTTTATTCGACTTAAAACTTTAAAAATATTATACATTTAACAGAAATACTATATATTATTCGATTAATCGGTATTAATTCTTCGATCAATCCTTTAATCGAAATTAGCAATTTTAAATTAATCGAACAATTAATCGTCTAAAATTGTTCGATTAATCGAACAAGAAGCAATCAGCTGAACACCCTAATGAATATAACCTGCTACGTCCTACTCTATGTTTCTGAAACATGGGCAATGAAGAGATCACGCTGGTCATTGTTGGTAGTGCTTGAGAGAAAAATTATCCGTAAGATTAACGGCTCTATATGCTTTGATGATGGATTTCGAATTAGAATGAACCATACGCTATATCAGCTGTACGCCATAATAGATGTAGTCAAACGCATTAAAATTCAACGAATAAGCGGGGGGTGCTTTGAAACCATGTGAGATAAGGCCATGATGGCTTTATTGCTCAATTGAATGGTTGATAAAGCCGTAATGGCCTTATTGCCCAATCATTGAGAGGTAAGGTCATATTAAAAATTTTGCGAAATGAGAGATATAGGCATATTTTTTTCGCAAACGAGAGATAAAGCCATATTTTTTCAGAATATTGTTATGGATGGTGTAAACATTCTGTAAAAGGGAAAATCCTTGAGACGCACGCAGAAAAACTTTAGTATGCGAAGCCAGATTTCAATACTTAACTTTAGTGTCTCCGGAACTGAAATGAGAGATAAACCCATTTTCTAATATTGCTAATGTGAGCTAAGGCCATGATGGCTTTATCTCCCGTTCAAATGAAAAAAAAGGCTTTATCTCACTATTGAATGAGAGATAAAGCCATCATGGCCTTATCTCTCATGGTACTAAAGCACCCCCCGACTAAGCTGGCTCGTTTGGCGAATGGTTAAATACGCTCGACCCACGGATGGGCAACGAAGAAACGGGCATCCTAACCTCCATTTTAATGACCAGGTGCAACGAGATCTTTAAACACTTGGTGTATAATTATTGTTTTAATTTGCCTAAAGCTCGAAGCAACCCTCGGTTGAAGTAGCCATATAAAGTAAATAAAATTTAGTTATAAACAAGTTTTGTTAAAATTAAAATTTCTAGGCATAACAAAGTTTCCTGTTTTTCGTAGCACTTTTATTGCACTGTGCAACAAAAAAACCAGCCTCAAAAGTTGCAATGCGAAATGATATACTAAAAAAAATATACTAAATGTACTTCTGAGCTAAAAAATTATTTCAGATGTATTAAGTAGAATAGTATGGCAATTCTTTTCTTGGAATATATTAACCGTCTTACTCTCATTTTAAGGGATAATGTTTGTCCCCTTTTCCAACTTTCACACAAAAGTAAACTAAACCGGCACTTCAGAGGGTTAAAATTTTCTACGAATATTTTTTGCATCAAATTTTACTGGGGGTCTTACCAAAAGTTCGGGCAATATTTGTAAAATGCTTAATAAGTAAAAGTAGTGGTTATAAATTAAAAACAGTGTAGATAATTTCTGAGCTAAATGGTATATTAGAAGTCTTCTATTAAAATTTGATGCAAAAAATATTCGTAGAACATTTTAACCCTCTAAAGTGCTGTTTTAGTATACTTTTGTGTGGAATTTTGAAAAAAGGACAAAAACTACACCTTAGAATTAGAGTTAGAGGGATAATATATTCCAAAAAAAGAATCGCCATACTATTCTACTTAATACATCTGAAATATTTTTTTAGCTCAGAAGTCATTTAGTATATTTTTTTTTTACTTAATCTAAACGCATTTTCAAAAAATTCAAGTACTTAAGGGCGGAATTTTCGAAAACCCGAGCTAACTTTTCAAACCCCTTTTGCAAATTTGCTCAACCTGTAGTCTAGTTTAATTCCGCATTGCAAGTATTGAGGCTGGCGGCGATGACCCGAATTTTCTTTGCACATTACAAAATTTCATGCTATCATTTCTTGTCGTATAAAACTTAATTATACCAAATGTTATTATTTGTTACGTTTTAAGGCGAATTTAAGTGCATTCCGAGCGTAAACTTCAAAACTGGAAAACTATGGACCGCTACTAACAAAATATGGTGATATGAACTAAAATGAACAAAATTTTATTACAATATCACAATTTGCATCTTTACAGTTTAATCAAATAAAAACTTTTTTTAATTACTTCTTTGCGCAGTCGACAAAGTCATAATCATAACTTTATTTAATTAATTAGATTTGAACTATCACTGTTTATTTGTATTTATTTACTTACATACAAAATTAGGTATGTATTTCTATGTACAATGTAAATAAATAGTTGCATGTTTTATTTTTTTTTTTTGTTGTTATTAACTCGCCAGACTGACTACATTTGTGTAATTAAAACTCATGTACGCGTATAACTCAAAGTATTTGTTTACACTTTGTGTGTCCTGAACCTGTAAAAAAGGATATTTGTGTAAACATGCATGAGAGTATACGTATGGTAAATACACGTGTATACTCGTATACAACATTTACTTGTATATATTTATGTATGTAAATTTAAATATGCATATTTAAAACTTTATATACATTATGTATTTTTATACGTAATGAACTCTTACCCGCCACATAAAACAAAAAATGCTTGAAAATATTATTTATTCTAATGGGTGGTTGGTTGGTTGTCTTGGTCGGATGGGTAACATGTTTACAAAAACTATGGTCAATAGAGGACGGGCAAAGTGGAAACCGAGTTATTGAAATGCGAAAGAAATGTTGATGGAAATTACTGTTTTTCAAGTTGACAACTCGAGATGAATGTAAACATTCATCGATGGCAGCATGTCATTTACAATTTGTTGTTGATGTTTGTGATTTCGTTTGCAATGATGATGGTGAAGCCGTTGAGGATCATAAGGATGGATGGGAATGTAAAAGAATCAAAATTAAATTGCACAAATAATAATGACAAAATGAACACATCAAAGTAATGAATATCTATTTATTAACATTTTTTAATATACTTGAGCATATTAATTAAATAATTAGACAAAGTAGTTATCATTTTTTGCACGTGGATATCTAAATACGAGACCATTAGGACAGAAATAATATTTTTGAAAAACTTTAAGCGAATGAAATTGAATTTTGAAAACGAATTAGTAACTAATTAAAAAGAGACAAATTTAAAGCTTTAAATAACTTATTAGTAGACTTAAAAATATAAAATATGCTTAGCCCCTTAAGTTTATACCTAAAGGACACTTTTATGGTAACAAATTTATCTCATGTATCAGTTCTCTCACAATTCGAATCAAGAACAAAGTTCAGATAAATGCACAGGACACAAGACTCAGGCATGCAGATATTATTATGTCGAACCCCTTAATTTAATACAAATTTTTTTGAGTTCGGTGCAAAACTTTCACAATTTCTATTCGCTCAAAATTTATTTTTATTGAACGTTCCTTGAAAGAAGTAAACAACTGCTTATCGCCAGTGTTTCTCGTACACAGCGATCGATTCTGTTAAATAGAAATTATATATTTTATGATAATAAAAGAGGTAACCAAAAATTCCTTGACTTTTGAAATTTGCGCTAATTTTTTTTCAATTAAACTATTAAATCAGTTTTTATTAAAAAATGTAATCAAGTGAATTAAACGTAAACTTATGTCAACAACATTACTACAGAAAATTTTGTTATTAATTACAAGTAACGATGCAATATTCGTCTATGCCGAATCTTATATACCCTTGACCATGGTGCGTTAAGAACAAAAAGTAGTATAAATACCGTGCTTTAAATATAAATAAATTTATTTTGTATCACGCCCACTTCTCCAATCTCGCCCACATTTTGTCGGATGTTGTGTATTGAAATCCCGCTCACATTTTGTCGGATGTTGTGTATTGAAAACCAAGATGATTGTACCTAATTTGGAAACGTTAGCTCTTGCCGTTATTCAGGTATACAGAAATCTATGTCTTTGTATGGGATGCGCCACGTCCACTACTCCGATTCCGCCCATATTTTGAGGTAGGATATTAATAATTCAGCTATGTGCACCGAATTTATTTATTATATTTCTTATATTTTTTGCCACGCCCGTTTCTCTAAAACCGGCCACATTTTGTGGTATATTGTTTTTTGATAACTGAGATACCTAATTTGGAAACTTTGTCTCTTTCCGTTCTCCAGATATATAGAAAAATAAATAAATAAAAACAACAACGAGGGATTTATAGGTACAATTAAAGGCAGCCGTGGTTTTAAGCTCATTTCTCAGTCACTTATGTACCGATCTGACTGAATTTCAAAAGCAAACTTGAACTGAGTATATGTGACATAAATGTATAACAACCCAGTTCAACCTACGCATGGACAGACGGACATTGTTAATGCAACTTCGTTACTCATAAGCACCCAGAATATATATACTTTAAAGGGTCTAAGATCAACATTGTATAAATTACAAACAGAATGACAAACTTAAATGTATCCATTTTACCTTCGGTGAAGGATATAAAAAAATAAAAAACGGCATGTTTTTATATAAAACAAAGAAATTGGCGATTTTTATGCAAAAGCGTTAATATGCGCTAATTTGTTTAATGTTGCCAGACACAGTTGGTGAAAGATCGTAAAATAAAGTACCAATTACTTGTTATTTTAGTTCTTAGATCCATTCATAGCCCAGTAAAAACTTTGCCTACAAAATAATGTGTTGAGTAATCAGAAATACATAAAAGCACTACTTACATTTCTACTGAAAGAACCAATGAATTTTACGAGAGATGTCCCAGAACGTCATTATTTTTTTACTTAAATACATCCAAAAAAAGTAGTTATAGAAGTTATTAAAGAAGAAAACTACTAAATAATGAATAGCTTCTTTAACTCATTATTAAGTAGCTTTTTTCTATAACTAGATCTATAACAACTTCTACAACTACTTTTTTCTGGTTGTATGTAGGTAAAAAAAATAATGACTTACTTTTGAATACGTTCATTTTGAGACATCTCATGTAAAATTCATTGGTTCTTTCAGAAGAATTGTAAGTAGTGCTCTTATGTTTTTCTGATTACTCAACACATTATTTTGTAGGCGAATATTTTACTGGGAAGTTAATTATGTTAAATGCCAATTCACAAAGTGTTCTAAGTTGTTAAGAACAAAAGTACTAAAGGGTGGTTAAATTTCAAGGGCCGATGTTGATTTTGAATAAAACACAAACTATTTAGGAAATTATTGTAATTTTATTTTATTATGATATATTGGTATTACTCAATTATGTATGGAACAAAATATCGGCCAAATGGGCGCCGCGACCACGGCGACACACCTCCATCCGATGGTCCAAATTTTCGATGACCCTGAGGCATAATGGAGGTTCTATGCCGTTAATGTGCCGAATTATCTCATCCTTTAGCTCTTGAATTGTTGCTGGCTTATCGACGTACACCTTTTCTTTCAAATAACCCCAAAGAAAAAAGTCCAACGGTGTCAAATCACATGATCTTGGCGGCCAATTGACATCGCCATTACGTGAGATAACACGGCCATTGAATTTGTTGCGCAAAAGAGCCATTGTTTCGTTGGCTGTGTGGCAAGTGGCCCCGTCCTGCTGAAACCACATATCGTCCACATCCATATCTTCCAATTCGGGCCATAAAAAGTTCGTTATCATCTCACGATAGCGAACACCATTCACAGTAACTGCCTGACCGGCCTCATTTTGGAAAAAATAGGGCCCGATGATGCCGCCAGCCCATAAACCGCACCAAACTGTCGCTCTTTGTGGGTGCATTGGTTTTTCGACAATCACTCTTGGATTCTCATTCGCCCAAATGCGGCAATTCTGTTTATTGACGAATCCACTGAGGTGAAAATGTGCCTCATCACTGAAGATGATTTTCTTCGAAAATTGATCATCCACTGTTGCCATTTCTTGCCACCATTCTGCCCATTCACGACGTTTGGAATGGTCAAGAGGCTTTAGTTCTTGAGCCAATTGCACCTTGTAAGCGTGTAAATGCAAGTCTTTATGCATAATGTTCATCAACGACGAGCGTGAGAGGTGCAATTGTTGGGCACGACGACGAGTTGAGGTGGACGGCTCTTCAGCGACACTATCGCGAACATCAGCAATATTTTCTGCAGTACGAGCTGTACGAGCATGCACTGGTGTTCTCACATCTTCTACAGACCCGGTTTGCTCGAATTTTTCCACGATGTTTGCGATTGTACGCACATTTGGACGATCAAATTGACCAAAAAAATCACGAAGTGCACGATATGCATTTTGATTTGAACGCCCATTTTCATAATAAATCTGGTTTTTTTTAGATTGGCTCTGGTTTTCGAGATATACCGTTTTTTCGAAATTGCAGGAGGTTGCACAACATATGTTCGCGTAACTCAAAAACACTTTAGCTTATTGAAAAAACTTAAAAACCCAAAATTCCGCAATAAAATTTCCTTTAAGAAAAGTAAAACTTCTTTCTAATGTGCGTTTTAGAAACATTTGACCCATCTAGAAGCATCCTAGGCACTGAATTTTATTGAACCGGCTGCTGCAGTGCCTAGGATGCCGCTATATGGGTCAAATGTATGACCAACCCAACTTTATTTTTTAACTCAATCATTTATTTCTAACATACCTACTATCCGCTACCTCCATTCTTTAAGGGGGCTCCCATACAAAATGTTCAATGCAGACTAAAAAAATATATTGTTCAATAATGTCCCATAAATGCCCAGGAATCGCCCGACCTCAATTAGTTTTTTGTCATAAGCATTTTCTTGAGACATACTTACCCCTTATCACCGCTTTTTAGGGGGGCTCCCATACAAATATTGCATTTAATGAAACAAAAAAGAAATGAATTTTTTTATGTTTCTAAAACAGTGATAGCCACTTCATAGGCTCGCGAGTCAGTCAATAATCGTATTTTTCACACAGACACGGTCGGCAATTCACATGTATATAACAACTTTGTTCGTTTCAAAACATCAGACTATCATCAGTCTCTGCGACCGCACGCAAGTACATAATATCTTTGTGTGCGTGCGTTCGAGGCTTGGTTAGATCGGGGCTTGGTTATCACTGTTCTAAAACGACTGTGCACATAAGAAAGAAGTTTTACTTTTCTTAAAGGAGAGCAGACTGAAAATACAAAGATAACAAATTCGTATTGTCATATAATATTTTTATATGAAATATGAAAAATTAAATTTTTTTAGGCATTCATTTTATGAATTGCCTTTATATTTAGGGAATTCACATGGTGTACTATTGTGTTGTATTTATCGTATGTGCTAAAACTTTACCACAGTTGTAAATATGTATGTTGTTGGTATCTTTCATGTTTATATATTTTAAGACAAACTGAGGTTGTCTGTTTTTCATGTGAACTATGTAGTATGTTCAGTGTCAGCTGTTTTTACCGTTTTGTATGTTTTTATTCTTCTGTTTTGATAATAGTTGCCTTCGAGAACACAAAAGTTTTTACTATTTTTTACAAAACTTTACTGCAATTTACGAAATTGCGTTCGAGTACACAAAGTGCAGTAAATGAGAACATAAATTGAGAGCGAAAAGTGACAGTTCTTGTCTGAGTATTTACAAATTTTTACTGCAGAAATTTTTGCAGTAAAATTTAGTAAATCAAAAAAACATACGTTTCAAAAGGTAAACAAACAAAAGTAACAAATAAAAAGTATACAAATCGTGAAAAAATTGTTAAATAAAAGAAAAGTTGAAATAAAAATTAAACTAAAACAAAAAGTGAATAAATATTAATTAATTAAACTTGTTTGTGAAGCATCATACATTTGGCTAAATACCTACAAACTTTTTAAATTTTTTTTGTTATGTTAATTTTTTAAAGTTGTAAAAATGTGCAGTATTTGGGTACTTAAGTTCTTTTCATGTTCTTTTAAATAATTTAACCCGCTACAAATTAGTAAAATCAAATAAAATAAAAAAACAAACATATATGAAAGATTACATAAAATAGTTTGTTTGTATTTTCCAAAAATGTTCGTGTTATAAAAAGTATTTAATCGAGTACCGATAAGAAAACGAGTTAAGTAGTCAAAAGTGTCAATATTTTTCAACACTTCAATTATTTGCCATCAGCTGTTGCCTTTATTTTACGAATTTTTACAAATTTTGCGTTCGCGTACTCTTTTGGACAACAGCTTTTTGTGAGAGAAATGTTTTTAGTTTACTCATTTACTGCATTTTACTGTAAAAGTACTCAAACGCACCTAATATTAATTTAATTAGTAAGTGCCAATTCACACGTTGCAGGTCTTATTGATCAGCTTGCTACCTAATAGGCGAGAGAGAGTGAGAGAGAAACGTTTATTTTCCTCTCTTCACTCTCGTTATAAAGTAGCAAGCTGATCAATAAGACTTGCAACGTGTGAATTGGGACTAAATGCTAAAATTTTCATAAATATCGTCTTCCTCTTCTTCATCGCCTAGAAATAAACTTTTTTATTTAAAAAAAAAGCCAACAATTAAATTCTTACTCGTTTCAACCATTAGTATGTCGGATGCAAACTTTTCACACAAAACCGTAAAAATTTTATCTTTTTTGCTTCTTGCCGGCATTTTTTTATATTTTTATTTTTTGCTCTGACATTGATTTGACCTTTTTATGACTTATGATTTAGAAAATACAATACTCAAATAAACTAAAATACTCACATATATAACATTTTTTCAAATATGACTTTACGACTTATGACTCTGAGCCACCATGTGAATACCCTAATTGAATAAAAAAAAAAATAGGGCACAGTGTTCCCTGTGTATGTGTTTTTAGAAATGCTTTTTCGGATTAAACATCTCATACTAATAAAATTATCGTTAACATTTATCAAAGTCATATTTCTGTTCAAATATATTTAGGACAAAAAGTAGAAAAAAATCATTTCTTCTTTGCTTCAAAGTTCTTGAATAAAATCTCGAATAAAAAACATCGAGTTTCATACGATGTTGATGAGTAAAAATTACATTGGATTGTTCGATGCATCGATACCTTCCATCGAATCTATATCAACCACCACTACTGCAGTGGTTAAACTTTATAGTATACGTTTGTCACTGAAGCTCACGCAGATTTTGGTTGCCTAAAAATTTGGAAATTGAGAATAAAATTCCAAATCGCAATTAATTCAAAAAACGTAGATTAAATGTTAAATCAAACCGTAAATTTCTTCAAAAAAACTAATTAAATTATAATAGCCTTAAGAAAACAGAATTATTAAAAAATAGTAAAAATTATGTCATTGACATCCGGTTCGAGAAAAATTTTTCGTCATCTTTTGATTAAAATCTATCAAAAAAAAAAAAAAGATTTACATGAACAAATTGCTAGAAAAATGAACCTGACAAAATATTCTACCCAAGGATTAAAATACAATTCAAATATGACGCACTATTCAGCACAATATCAGATAAGGGAAATGGAAATATAAAGAAAACGTCAAAACGTTTTTAATATTAATCAAACCATCTTGCGTTAAATTGACAGGTTTCTTCACAACGCAACAACAAAAAAAAATAGCCACCCTTTTTTAGAAAAAGCCCGAAAGTCGCACAAAAATTGTCAAGTGAATTTTAATCAAAACCAATGAAATTTTTTTTCACAAGTTAATAAGAAAAAAAATGCTGATGATGATTATAATCTCATTAATAAAAATTAAGTTATTTAAAATAATAATACAAAAAAGGGAAACGAGAAAAGAAAATTAATACATTTAACCAAAAAAAAAAAATTAAGTTTAAAAAAAGTTTTCAATTGTTGTTTTTTACTGATAACAGAAATTAGTCTGTTCGCAAGTCATACGAAATTAAACCACGACACGTGTGGTTAAACAAATTTCGAATATTTACAATTCCCCAGCTCGTTTTTTTTTTTTTAATCACAGAAATGTGATGATGGGAATTTGTGAAAAATAAAATAAATTCAAAGAGATACTGTTATAATTTCATAAAAAGCTTAAAATATAAATATAAAAAAAATAATGAAATTTCTATTTGGATTGTGATGACATTGATTGTGTTTGTTTGTTCAGTGACGTTCGTACGTTCACTCACTTGCTTGGAACTCTGATCACTATCAGCTACAATAACAACAACAGCACCAGTAGTTGCAGAGAAACCGCGCGTAATGCAGGCACAGTGCACAACTTTATCTAAAAAGGACATAAACTAGATTGTAAGTGGTATTTATTACAAAATACCGTTATGTTGTATCTCATACATACTTTACATTTATGAGTTTGTATATTTTGGTTGACAAACGTTTGTTCAAATAGAAGGCCACGTTCCAAAAAACAAATATTTATTTTAACTAATCTGTCATTTAAAAGTCACACGCGTGAGAATTGTAAACAAGACGCTTGAAAAATCAAAACAATTTCGTCACTAAAACCCACCCCGCTTCAATTCGTTGTTTTTGTTTTTTGCTTTTATCCTTAAAAACAAGCAAGTGTATCGAAAAACAAAACCAACCGCCACCCAACCCTCTAGAAAATTCACTTGCCTTAATGCTTAATATTGGATGGGTAGAAAATTCGTTTCTTAAAGGCATCGTTAATCTTACGTAAACATATACGTTGCGGATCAGCTGTTTCGTTTTGCTTACCACGCTTATGTATTAATAGGTACACATATTTTGACAGATTTTAATTTTCGTTTTACATCGAGCCCTAACCGCAAAAATAGCCTAATCGACATAATTTTTCGTTTTCGTTTTCTTTTTTGAATAAATTTATTTATTATTAAAACTTGTATCATCTCCTAAAATAGTATGGAATCGTAACGATTTGATAGCAATAACTATTTTAGCTTAAGCGCCAACATTCATACAAAATTTTAATAAAATGCAATAAAAAAAACCTTCCCCTGTAAAATTGTGTTTTTGTTAATAAAACTTTTTTTGCGTAAGGGCTCGACATTTCAGTACGTTTATTGGAGGGTGCCCCAGTAGGCTAGTTGGTTACAAGCTAGTCTAGCAGTGTGAGGGTTGCGGGTTATATTCCTGCCAGAGACTCGGATCTGTTTCACTAAAACGGGCTAAGGATCTGGGCTACTTTAGCTCGGTACATTAATGTTGTTTTTATTTCTTAAAAACCCTTTTTTAAATGTCTGCAACGAGACGAAAGATAAGTTACGAAAAGTGGAATGTGCTGTTTTAAATACATGACAAAAAATGTTTCATCTTTTAACACAATTTATGTTATTGTCCGACATTTTGTTTTATTTTAACCGATTTCAAAAAAACTCTAGGATTTGTGTCCGATTTTGTAATTTTTCAGGTGCTTTACAGCTCTAACAATTTTTAATAATCATATCATACCACTGTTAACAAGTTTTTTAGCAATTTTAACCGGATTTACGTCATTCCTTTTAGTTTAAGGGCCTTTAACTAAAACAAGAAGAAATGGAAAAAAGTTTAAGGGACTTCAAAGCGCTAGGGAATGCCTGAGGAGGAGGGCAAGGGGCTTGAGAATATTTATAACATCGGATAGTCAGGACGCTCTTAAAGCACTATCTTCTTTAGAGGTGAAGTCCAGGTTGGTCGTGGACTGTTTTGAATCTCTGAACGATCTGGGAAAACAGAATGAGTTGAATTTGTAGTGTGTACCCGGCCATGTGAGCAATGAAAGTGCTGACGGCTTGACAAAAAGGGGAGCTCGCCGCCCTTGTATAGGCCCTGTGCCCTTCTTCGGCGTCGCTGCTGTTTAGATTAAGGAGACGTTCAAATATGGTCCGAACGTGAATTCACTCACACATGGACGTAAATTTTAGATTAAGACAGTCCAAAAGATTTGTGACTCTGTCCCAAGAAGGGCAAGTAGGCTACTTCTTCTTGAAAGGGGTAACTTAGGCTTCTTGTTGGCCTATTTACGGGATACTGTGGTCTCCTCTCCTCTGCTGCTGTCCCGCCTTGGGCACTTTAAGGCGAAAATTTTTTGGAAGGCAAATTACGAGCCCAACTGAAATCTATGATCCTTCACTGGGCTGGGTGATAAGCTTTATACGCAGCCTGAATCGACATGGTGATATACACAGGCTGTATGGACTTCTTCATATCAATCTTTCTATTAAAGGACTTTTTATCAATTTGTTGGTTTGTTTAAAAAATTCACTTAGTTTTGTTGCTCTTCATATACACAGTGTGTTTTCTAAGTGTATGAGAACTTTCGATATCGATAACTATGGTTTGAAAGCTGAGAATATCAAGCTTGCAGATATTTCAATTCCGTAAGGTTTTTCAAGGCATCATGAATCGTTTAAAGCTTAAACAACTCATCAAAATTGTGGAAATTTACTTTGAAAAAAATTAATATGTTCGCCCAGTTTATTCGTTCACTTTACGAACGTCAATAATCAAAATTGTCGTATTTGGAGTAAAGACAATCCTTATGCCGTCACAACTCACTATTACATCCCTTAAAGTTGTCTGTTTGGTGTGGTTTATACGGTATTTATAAATGAGCAAGGAGCTGTCGTAAACGTGAATCACGAGCGCTATCGAGCCATGCTGACTAATATTTAGTTTTGAACAATTAATCAGCTAAACATCAACGACATTTGGTTCGCAATGATTGCACAACTTACCAAACAGTGCGCTAAACAATCGATTAATTGCAAAATCAATTTGGTGACAACTTTAATTTCAGAAGTGGTGAACTGCACTGGACTCCTCGGTTGTGGGATTTAAAGCCTCTGGATTACTTTTTAGTGGGTTATGTAAAGGGATTGGCTTATGCCGACAAACCAGCAGCTCTTGAAGCTTTGGAAGCCAATATTCAAGCCACTATTGACGACATACGGTCATATTTATTGGAAGAAGTAGTAAAAAGTTGGATAGATCGAATGGACCATGTAACTCGTAGCCGCGTCGGATACATGCAGTAAATCATATTTAAAAAATAAATGCCATACAATTAGCCACCAGATTATAAAAAAAGTTTCATTCCAACAACATTTCTGTCTTTTATTATCATTTTAAGTTCTCATGCAGATAAAAAACGATCTTTTGCAATTAACAGAAGTCACCTGTTTTACAGGGCCCTATCAATTCTTTCGATTTATACGGGGCGTAAAGTGCAATTATGCCATTAGTTAGGGTTAATTTCTTACACTCAATTCACATGAGGGCTTTTACGACGTCGTTTTATCTTGATTCCCTTTTAAAGCAACTTCCAAAATCTATTTGCGTTCATACGATGATTTTTGGTTGCATGTCTTTTTTTTATTTACAGTATGGCCTTGATTACCCGTCATTCGATTAACCGGCAGCTTCAATAAAATGGAAAACAAACATTTTTTTGCACTGATTTAAATTGCCTCTATTATCCGAAATTATAAACAAATTATCTTTTTTCCGTTAAATTTGAACAATCAAAAGAAATTTAAATAAACGAAGAAAGAGAATATCTTAACGGTGTGGAAGCATGTTCTGCCAAATTTACTTTTTTCCTCATGTTAACATAATAAAACGTTATATATTTACATAAAATAAGAAACACACCAAAAAAAATAAATAATCAAGAATTCTGCCGATCCCGTCTATTATCGATAATCGAGGTCTCACTGTATTTTCAACCACACACTTCAAAGTAAGAAAAAGAATAAAACGTAAACAGAAAAAGTTAAAAGAGAAATGTAAAAAACGACATGCAAAACACAAAACGAGTCATTTTGTTAACCCCTCTTTCTTTTCTACACCGCTCACCAACAAACCAAAAGAGACGTCGACAAAGCGACGTCGTAAAAGCCCTCATCTAAACTGAGTGTTAGAATACAACATGCCACCCTTTAGAGAAACGAACACACAAATGCCTTTTTAGATAAAATGTCAAATTTTTTTGTAAAAAAGAAAACAATATCAGTGTAAATATAATTTACAATCGCATTTGTTATATTTGCTTAATAAATAGTTTCTTTCTCTAGATGTGTGGCAAATGTCTCTACGTCTAAATCATTTATTTTCCGCCACAAACAGCTTCATATAGGGTGAGTTCCAAAACATCAATTGCAAAGCAACTCGCTTTTTTAAGTGCTTTCTACCAAGCAACCGTGAAAAATTTTACAATGTTATCTGTACCAAAGTTTACTAAAAACAATATCGATGCGTACACAATAATCAAACTAGATATAGTTAAACTCTATGATACTTTTTTGACTTTGACTGCAAAGTATTATGATGTTTAGGATCTCATCTCCTTGTAGCGCTTTCCATTAATACCTCAAATTTAGATACCCTTATTTATTATACGCCGAATTACTTTTTTACCTATCCAATACTTCCAATTTCATGTTTGAATGACAGCACTTACAACTTGTTTAGCATTGTAGTCCTTTTAACAATAGTAGCAACAACATTTTTGGCAAAGTGGCCAACCGAGAAAGTATAAAAACATTTACAACAACAAAAACTAATACATATACATATCAAAAGAATAACATAATTCTTGGAAGGCATGCATACATTTGTACGTACGTTCACTCTTCAGTTCCATTTTCAATAGTTGAAAGGCAGCCTTCATAGTTAAAATGTCCTTTGGGTATGTTTTCCTTCCTAACCAAACAAAAACTTGTAGGACTAACGTTCTATTCCAGCAAAAACACACTCCACTTCCCAAACATTCTTGTATGTGTTTCACATACACACACACACAGTGACACAATATTTAAGATGATGTTTTAAGCCTTAACACGTGTTTTAGTTTTGTTTTTATTTCAAAATTGTATTCATAATTTAAAATGTGGATGCTGTTGCTACTGCTACTTAATATATTCATGAGGATTTAACTGTTTTGACTATTTTCAAAAAACGAAAAAAAAAAGTTAATATTAAAGTCGACACAATAATAATAAACGAGTATTGTTTTTGAAATTATGAGCCGAAGAAATTTTTAAAATAGGAAAACGGAATATCAGGTGTGTAAGCAAATATTTGCTTCAGTTGTAATCAGGGGTTGCAAATAAACATTAATGGCCAATGGACTGATATTAAAACACATTTATGTTTAAAATCGATTTAAATACAAAATTCTCCTTCTTCACTAAACACTTTAATAAAACTGAATTCACCGATGTGGTACATTTAAATTTAACTTATGTTTCCATTGGAATAACTTAGCAAAGTGGCACAGAGGAGTATTTGGCCTGAAAAGCTGGCCAAAAAGGCAAAACTGAATTTTAAGAAATCTTAAGAACTAAGTACTCAGCTCGACAGACAACAATATTTTACATTATATTGTAAATTTTGAAGACTTTTAGTTGCGATTTGTAGCTCTGAGACCCTGCTAAAGTCAGGAAAGTGAAGAAAATTATATGAGATTTAAATGTTTTTTTCGGTTTCTTTATGTTTATTTGATATTTTTTTTGCGGCTAAACGAATAAAGGTTTAACAAAGACTATTTTTTTCGCTGAAAGGTTTGATCAAAAGTTATTAAAAAAAGAAAAAAAAATTTAAAATATGTTGAATATTCATGTTGAAACAATTCGTTCAAAAGCTAAAAAAAAACAAATTATACACTTTTTTTTGCAAAAAAAGGAAAAGAAGAGGTTTTTAAAATTGAGGTTAGCATGTCTACGAATTATGTTGTAATTTTAGAAACCAAAAAAAAAAGTGTGCGCAAGTCTGCGCCATTATTTTTGACGATTTTTTTAAATTTTCACATTTCTTCTATTTTTGCTCTTCGCGAATTTTTTCTTATACCTTTATATCGTCATAAACTTTTATGTATTTTGAATTATTCACATCACTTTTAACACTTCACAATATTAATACCTGCCTATATATAATTATAAATTGCAAAAATTCTTAATTATCCATAATAGTTTTAAGGGAATGTCCCACACATCCCCATAAAAGATATTTTTATATACCTGCTCTACAAAACATTATTTGTTAAAAAAGCGGACACCGAATTAATATTGAGAATTAATATTGAGAAACTGCCGAAATATATGTGCAACTTTAGAACTGGCACCCCATGAGTCCTACGATGCACAAGATTCTTATTCATGACGGTAGTGTTATAAAGCAAACAATCTTGCCAATTGGACAATTGTCAGAAGAAGCTGCCGAGGCCAGAAATAAGCACTTACGATTATATCGTACGAATTATTCGAGGAAATTCAGCAGAAGCGATACAAATCGAGATGTCTTGAATAGGTTATTTCTGAGCAGTGCCCCATTTATAAGCTGCAGTACGCAAAGAGAACGGAATAATAAAAAAGCTATTTCATTAGAAACCATCACACTTCTTCTTCGTGACACCGATGATGCAGCTAATGAGGATACACATACGACATAATAATTAGTAAGGAATTTTTATTAGTTTAACTTTTCCGTTTATAAAGTATTAAATAATATAAAATAAATATAATAAAGCCTTTTTTCATAAAAAAAATAATGTTTTATAAGAGCCTTACAATTTTCAAAATTTTTTTTATTAGACTGTAAATCATATGTATGTACAGCAAAATCGTAATCTATGGAAAATTCTAAGAAGTTTTCCTAAAGAAACCATGGTTCTAAAATCAAAATCGAGCTTCCGGTTATTGACTTGAAAGTTTGGTGCTCAGAAAATCTTTAAAAAATAATACTATTTTAGAAATATTTATTGAAATTGGTGAATAGTTACCTGTATTGCTGAAAAAGGCCTTGTTCAAAAGGAAATTTTTCAGCTTTTTATATCTGTGCTCATTTTTAGAAAATTCTGTACATAAATAATTGGTTAGTAGTTTTTTGTACAAAAATTTATTTTTTTTTTTTACCCAATTTTCTATTTTAAATTCACTACCTTTTTAAAAAAGAAACTAAATGAAAAAAATAATATTCCCAATAAAAATGTTTCTCATTTTGCGAAGCACTAATGGTAGGTACATTTAAAAAAAATAAGCGCAATGTTATGCGCAACGCAATAAGACATACAGAAATGCAGTAAACTATGTAAGTGAAAAAACTCTCAACAACTTAAAAAAAAATAACATTTTAAGTGCTACGGCATTTCCTTACTACGAAGCAGGTATACTGGTATACAGGGAGAATACTAAAAAATAACTGTATCAGTGTGTAAAGCTGATCGTTACATCTTACAATTTTTATATGCTTTATGTGTCATAAATGTATTGCTTCAGAGTGGGAACTTGCCATATAAAATTCATGTCTTCCTTACAAACCTGCTTCATTCGAAGCTCCATTTTTTATTGGGTAACAACTTCAATAAAAATTAATTTAAAAGAAAAAATACATTACATCCTGGGTCACTAGGCCCAATATAACCTTTAAACCATAACAGCACTTATAAAGTTATGCGTTTAATACGAGTTTTTGTACATTTTTTAAATATTGCTGGCTATTCTTGAAAACGCGTCGAAAAAGTGAAAATTTTTATAAAAAAAAAATTATTTTTGTTTACCATACATTTCTAAAATGGAATAAGCGTGTGAATTTTAACGGTAAATTGTGTGAACTATAGAATTACAAACTTTTCATTACCTATTTATTTTTTGTTTTTAAATAATGGCCCTTATGATGTAAAACGCAACGCCAAAGAATTACATTGAAAGCAAAACAAAATCATAAATATTTTGTAATTTTGTTGTTGCTTTCTACAAAAATTTATGTACCGTTTTAATATTTTCAACGCCACAAGTAATGAGGCGTTTGAAATTTCAAAACGCAAAAAGAATTTCTGTAGAAAGCAACAAAAAAATTACAAAATATTTATGACTTTGTTTTTGCTTTCAATGTAATTCTTTGGCGTAACGTTGCGAATTATAAAATTAGGGCCTTTGATTCCTACTACACCATTTCCAATTGTATTTCAGAATTGTCTAACTATATTTTAGATATTTCCAATCTAACTTAAAAAATTTTCAATTGTAACTTCTGAAAGTGTCAAATTGTATTTCAGAAATTTATGTTTTTATAGCTAATACAATTTTTTAAATTGGAAATGGACGATAGCAATTTGTCTGAGCCGCCATTTACTACAAGCATCTACCGTTTACTGATCTAGGGTTACCGGCACATGTTCAGGGAATAATTGCTTACCCACGTGTCATAGAATGTAATCGAGATGATATTTAAGCCGCAACAGAATACCACGAATGGATTGCAAAAGAGATATTGTATGTAAATTGCGGCTATAGGCCGAAACTAAATTTTTTACCCCCGGCTTAGCCAGTATTTTTGTTATAAATTTTTTATTTTAATTTTATTCGGTTCCTTTTTTAAGTTGTGAATTTTCCAAAAAATTGCGTTTTAATAAAAAATAGAATAATAATAAAAATATTTATTTTTTATTTTTTTTATTTTCAGTTTTCGCTTAAATTTTATTTTAAGAAATTTTCGTTTAAGTAAGTTTTGATTAATCAATTCTATGACATTTTGACAAAACATCTTAAGTCAAAATTAAAAAGTTGAAAAAATGGTGTTAATCGTATGAATTTTCATTAAAAAACATTTTTGCTTGCGTTTTTAAAATTTTGTATTATGAACAAAATTTTTCTTTAATTTCGGTTTATTTTATTTTTTAACAAAAATGCTTATTTCACCGAGTTTTTTTAAAATCTTTTTTGCTCTCTTATTTCCACTTAAGATGTTTTGTCGAAATGCCGCAGAATTATTTTATTTTAATCAGCTTTGAATTAAAATTTAGTTAAATTATTCTATTTAAAATTTTGTGTATCAAAATTGTAACAGTTTTAGGTTTCTTATCAGCTTGACTTTGATTATTTTGACAAAAAACCTCTTAACCAATTATTGATGTACAGATTTTTCTAAAAATGAGCACAGATATAGAAAGCTGAGAGAATGTTCTTTTAAACAAGCCCTCTTTCAGCGATACAGGCCAACAATTCACCCATTTCAATAAATATTTCCAAAAAAGTATTATTTTTTACAGATTTTCTAAGCACCAAATTTTCAAGTCAAAAACCGGAAGGTCGATTTTGATTTTAGAACCATGGTTTCTTTAGGAAAACTTCTTAGAATTTTGCGTAGATTACGATTTTGCTATACGCTTGGTGGGCAAAAAAATTTACCCACCCTAATATACATACATATATATAAAACAGGATGTGTGTATGTATGGAACGTATGGACTCAAAAACGGCTGGGTCGATTTAGATGAAATTTTCAGGGAATCTTCAGAATATTCCGGTGGGTGACACTGTGGAGTCTGATTTTTGATTTTCGGTCTGCGGGCGGAGGGGCGTGGCAAATCCAATTTTCATATTGCACCACCAATGACATCTATATAATTTGAACGATTTTTTCCTTAAAATTATCGCCATGGTCCAACTTAGATTTATACGAAAAGAAAATGTTGCCCCGCCCACTTTTACGCCCACCTTTTTCGAATTACCTAAAATCAGAAAACGGCTCCATCCACAAATTTTTCTTTTAAATGCTCGTATTAGTCCATTTTACGTTTTTATCGAAAGATAAATGTGCCACGCCTACTTTTACGCCCACTTTTACTATTAAGCGCATAACTTGAGAACGGATTGACCGATTTGGATGATTTTTTCTTTTATATCATCGCCATGGTCCAACTTAGGAAAGAAACTTTTGCCCCGCCCACTTTAACGCCCAATTTTTTGGATTTACCTAAAATCAGAAAACAGCTCCATCGATTTGACTAATTTTTCTTTCAAATGTTCGTATCTTTTTAACGGATTTTAAAAATCGAACGCAAACATTTCTCCTAATTTGGACAGGACAACGTCGAGTCAGCTAGTACACACAGAAAAAAATCAAGTTAAAAACGTCGAAAACAAGGTTGATTTAAATTTTTTCGGTGGTGATTTTGCTTCATACGGGTTTCATGTTAATTCAACCTGATTTTACAATAACTGCGAACAACATTTTTTTCTTTTGATATAACTATAATTCATGTTAATTAAACATTGCAGTAAAGTTAGAGCAAAATGTAATTTATATTGAAATAACAATCGGAATCACGTTGAATGAAAGTTATTTCCAGTTGAAACAACGTGAATTTCATGTAGAATCAAATGGGTTTGAGTGTATTTTAACAGTGTGAAACAGCTTCAGATAACATTTGCATTTATGTAAGAATAATTCAAAACCCTGTAACACATGTTTCACTAATTTTGTATTCTCCTTTGTTAACAGAAGCATCAGCAGAATCGCCCGATATGGTCATCATTCTACTTTGAAAACTTGATGTACTATTTAAATAAACAATTTTAATTAAAAGAATACGGGAATTGTCTTCTTTTGATAACATATTTTAAAAGTGAAAATAAAAAATGTACATAATTAAGTAGGTATGCATGTTAATTTAACAAGATAAACTTTTGATTTTAATACAAAACAGGTTTTTATGGGTTCAATATTGAATCCAGATTTATTTATATTTTAATATTTTTTTTTTTTATTTTTTTAACAGTAAATAATAATAAATAAACGTAATTTAAGGTTATTTTGATATTTTTTATTAAAAATTAATATGAAATAATGATAAATTTAAGTAAAGGGCATAATTTTTCTGAAATTTAACATAATTCTCAATCAATATTTTTCCATGTTAATTTTACATGGGTATTTTTTTCTGTGTGTACATAATATTATCCTGAAAATTGGGTATTAGTGTTCGTAGGTTCGGTAGATTTGTGGATAACACAGAGCTAAAAAAGGCGTTAAAAATTGACAACCAACAGTATTCGAACGACAACGAAGTGTTGTCAATATTTCGACAACATCTTCTGTCAAATTTTAAACAAAACGTTGTCAAATTGAAACCAAAGATGTGAGAAATACCATTGCATATCGGCAGTTCCAGCGAAAAGTCTACTTTTTGTCACGTAACGCCAGAAATAATTTGATTTGTTTCTCAAACAATTTTATATGTATAGTTTACTTTTTTATAGTTTGGTGTCAAGCGCAACTCGCTCTACATTTTGTAACAAAAGGGATAACATTTAAAAAACATGGTTTTAAAATACAAGCTGGCATTACATTAAATAAAAAAAAGAATTTTCGCTGAAAACGATCATATGTACCTTTAAACGAGCAAAGATTTTTTAAATTTGGTAGCTTAAAAAATAAATCTTTATAAGTCCAAGTCTTAATACAAAAATGTTTTATACAAAATGTTTTGCTCAATTCGCAGTCTTATTCAGTTTTAAAATGCAAATCAAAATACACTTCCGTTTTTTTTTTAACGTCACGCGTCGATTGCTGTAATTTTTTTTTCTGAGTATAGTGCTACTTCATTACTTTGTATATATAAAAACACTTTTTACAAATTTGACTTCTTCATTAAATTTTTAAATTTTGTGGTACAAATATCACGACACATCAAAATGGAAATGCCCAAATTTTTAGCATAGTACCACGGAGTAGGAAAGAATGTTTTAGAAGTGAAAACACCTGTCTCCCGTCGTTTTGCGAAAAAAAAACCTCACGCAGGGAAGCAAATTTCTAAAACCTTCCAAGAAATTTTGAACCGCGATGAAAATTTTTAACCGTAGGAAAATTTTTAAATGATAATGTTGTTATAAACATATTTAATTCTGTTTGTAAAACACTTTATTGTTTTATACTTGTTTGGTTTTTTTTTTTTTTTTTGATATATTGATTTTTTATGTTTTGAATATTTTGTTATTGTGAAAAAAAAAAATTTGTGAGATTGAGAATTGTAATAAACTTTTTTCCTGTGTTTTTTATTTTTTAAAAAATTATTTTGACTGTGGTCAATTGCTTATAATATTGAAAATGGCGAAATGTACCTAAATCAAACTTCTGGTATTGGGAAAATTTTATTAAAGTTTGCTATGACAGAATGTAATATTACTGATACACCAATGAAAAAAGGTCTCCAATTACCACAAAAAGATAATGGATCTTTTGACAAATCATATCGAGAACTCCTAGGGAGTTTAATGTATTTAATGTTATGTGTGCTACCTGGTATTTGTTATGCTGTTGGATATATGGGTCGATACCAAGAAAACTTTGGTGAAGAGCATTGGTCTACTCTAAAACGAGTTCTAAGATATCTAAAATTTGACAACAGTTATAAGAGTGCTGATGTGCTAGTTGGTTACGTAGATGCTGATTGGGTTTCTAATTATTCTATTTATTACATATGTGTATGGATGTCCAGTGTCTTGGTGTAGTAAAAACCATACTACAGTTGCTGTTTCACCGAGTGAGGCTGAATACATAGCTCTAAGTTTGGCTACTTCAGAAGGATTGTGGTTGAAAGGCATTTTTAATGATATGAAGGTTACAACAACTAGCCAACCAATTTTGATTTATGAAGATAATGCTGGTTGTATTGCTATGGCGAAAAATGCTGAATCTAAAAGGTCAAAGCATATTGACATTAAGCACCATTTCATAAGAGATCATGTATTAAAGGGTCATCTCAAGATCCAACACATTTGTACAAGGAAACAAGTTGCCGATATATTTACAAAAGAGTTGGATACAAATAAGTTTGCTGCAATTAGAGATTTGTTAAAATTATCTAATTGAGAGGGGCTGTTGTTATAAACATATTTTATTCTGTTTGTAAAACACTTTATTGTTTTATACTTGTTTGTTTTTATAAATTGATATATTGATTTCTTATGTTTTGAATATTTTATTATTGTGAAAAAAAATTTGTGAGATTGGGAATTGTAATAAACTTTTTTCCTGTGTTTTTTATTTTTTAAATAATTATTTTGTTAATATAAAATAAGACTAAAGCAGTTGATAAATTCCAAAATAGCATTTATGTGATACGTATAGGAATATATACAAATATTTTTTTATATATTGTATATATTTCAAAAGGTTTTGTTATTCCTGCTTAATTCCCAGTTTTTATTCGTGATAAAAACACTTGAAATTTATTGTTGATGGGATAAGCTATTCCTATGCGCATTTCCCTGGTTGCTTAGGCCAG
Organism: Pollenia angustigena; assembly: GCA_930367215.1. NCBI lineage: Eukaryota > Metazoa > Arthropoda > Insecta > Diptera > Polleniidae > Pollenia > Pollenia angustigena. Next base: position 149,518,239 of record OV884058.1, read on the forward strand.
ATCATCAGAAAACTTCATCCATAAAGATTTTAGAAAAACTAAAGTTATTAAACCAAAGAAAACAGTTAAACGTATAAGACTAGGGTAATCATTCGGTTAACTGACCGGTTAATTTAAAATTGGCTTTTTTCGATTAACGATTAAACCGGTTAATTTCAGTCGGTTAACCGATTAACCGAAGTAACAAAATTTTAAATTTTTTGTAGTATTTTAACAAATTTTTTTTGTGTTTTTAATTATTTGTTTTGTCTCTTAAACAAGAGGTATGTGTTTAGAAAAATATTTGTTTCCTTCTTAGCAATACATTCTCTAAATACAGTACAAAATCAAAAATTAAGGAATTCGGAAATAAATTTTTTGCAAAATGTTCGATGCTGAGCCTTGCCAGGATGAGTCAGATGATGAGCTGACAATAAAAGAAACTCTCGATTGTAACACAGCATTAACCGAAGCAATAAGAAGTGTTTAAAAATGTTAACTGGTATTTAATGTCCTAATGGAAGAGTTTATATGTTTAGAGAAATACGGGAAAAGAACTGAGAAATAAGATAAACTGTATTATGGATTGATTTGTACGAGTGAGTACGAATAGATTGATTTTTATTTTGAGTGTAATTGCCTAAATTCTTGAAATGGACTAAATAGAACATTTTCGCCGGACAATTATTATTAATAGAACTACGAAAGTAGAGTTAACTACCTCTAATTTTAAGCCAATTTAAAAAATTACTTCCAGATACTCCGGTCAAGATTAAAAAAAAAATTGTAAAAATCGAAAAATATATCTTGTAAATAACACTATGCGACAGTCAAACTCGGGATGGGATGATACCAACGGGAAATGTTGTATCGGTAAAAAATAAGTTATACGTGTCCATTTTATAAGTTTAATAGTGGAATACTGTTCCTTTATTTTGAAAGATGTTTCAGCGTCATAGTTTATAGCGCCTTAAGGCGTTTTAGTTGTTCAAAATGTTTATTTTACTTTTATAAGTTTTTATAACAAAATAAAAATTATTCTTTTAAAAGAAAAACGACAATAAAAATTTTATGGCTAAACAAGTTGAAAAATGGCTAAAAAAAATGGCTAATGTTTTAATGGCTAAACAGGGTGAAAAATGGCTAAATCTAGCCTTCAAAATGGCATACAAAGTGACAGCCAGTAGATGAACATTGCAAGTTACTAACAATATAATGAAACCGAAATGGTTTTGCACTGCGGAATAATGTTATAAAAGCCTTTTGCATAAAATTTTTTATTATCGTTATTTTTATTAAAAGAAAAAAATGTTTAAACAACTAATGCTGGTTGTCAAAAAACGTTTTTTTTGCTCTCCTGAAAAATTATTATTTTGTAACTGAAAACGTTATTCGTGGCTGTGATTCAATTATTAAATATGCAATTTTAATTAAAAACGTAGCTGAGCTACGCGTAGCTGAAATACGAGTAACGTTTTACATCATAAAACTTATTTAACTCGGCGTATTTATCTTCACCCACTTGTAGTATTTTCGTTTAATCCTCCTCCACATTTTACTACCTTTTTTCAATATCCTTCAATTCATTCCCATGACCAACTAATTTACAATTTACTACTACTCTGACGGTAACTACCTTACTACGCCTAATTAACAAACCCTAAATTTCCCAGAGTTCCACTAATATGGCCGACAAATAGACCATGGCAAACAAAAGAAGGACAAAAAAGATTTAATGTCAGTTTAACTGTGAAATGTAACAAAATGTAATAAAATGCAATAAAGTCTAAAAACGTGTCAAAGTCACAGCCTAAACAGGCAAACAAAGTCATGAGAAATAGCGAAATATTAAAACAAACAAATGTAAATATACATACTAACATACATTAAAGTAAGGAAATGATTGTGAGTGGTGGTGATAGAGGTAATGTTGGTTGCTCTACTCCAAAGGAGAACGTCCTGGCCGTCTATAATCATTGTATAACAATTCAAATAAAGAACGACGTTCCATATTTACGCACTCACAAAAGCTAAATTTGATGATGATGACGATGACTAGTGATATACGAAATGAATAACCAAATAAATAAATATATGTACACTCTCACACTGATTTGGTCGGCTGACATTTGTTTACCATACAAGGGTGACTCTGACTGACTCCGTTACTCCGTTTTTTTAGCAGCCAAAGAGACATTCAAATCGTCACAGGCCAAGCAATCGCAGCTCTGTATCAAAAGGGGGTTGATTGTTTATTTGATTAGTACTTAGTTATTTTTATGATGTTAGTTTAAGAACTTGAAATGGGTAAACTGCCTCAAAATATGTACAATAACATAACAATTCCACAAATACACAACATTCGACTAAATACAAACTCAAACTCATAAATTAAGAAGGACGGATGGATAACAGGTCTAACTAAATCACCGCGTCTCACCACTGCCATCACACAAAAAAAGCCAAGCAAAAGTCAGTCCGCCGTTATTGTTGCTTAACAAACAGAACAAAGCAGCAACAACAATAAATTGACGTACAATAAATAAACAATTCGGTGTGGGAATTTTGATTCGATTCAAGTTTCTTTTAATAAAAGTTTTTAAACCACCCAAAAACAAAGACAAACAAACAAATAACAAAACAATTTCATGTGTAATAAAATCTCTCCTTTTACTTTTAAATAAAAATCAAAACAAAATGCAAATGCTACAAAATTTATATGACCAATTATGGATGTTTTAGAGGTTAAGAGACAACAAAAAGTCAAAATTTGGTTCAGAGCTACACGAAATTCTGTTTTGGTGCAAAAATCATTGTGGGACAGAGTTTCGCAAATTTATTTTCAATTAAATTTACAAAAACCCGAATAGGCCGATTTCACTATTAATTTACACAAGGCAGTGCTAGTTCTAAATAGGGTGTTTAGCTGATTAATTCTCGTTCGAATAATCACACAATTTTAAACAATTAATTGTTCGAATAATTAAAAATTGCTAATTTCGATTAAAGGATTAATCGAAGAATTTATACCGATTATGATATATATAGTATTTCTGTTAAATGTATAATTTTTTTAAAGTTTTAAATCGAATAAACAAACCAAATGTAAGGGTAAGTTGGAATTAAAAGACCAGGGGTCTAATCACATCAGCATTCGATACTATCGAAGTTTTTTCGATTAATGTAATGTCGAGTTACTCGATATCGAATGCTATTATTTCAAATTCAATACATATCAGTAGATATCGAGTTTCATGATACCAAAATAAATAATTTCGATCAATTTTGCTCGATATCGTATGCGGTGATTAGACCCCAGTCATTTTTAGTATTTAATTAAGCTTATATTTTTGTTAAATTTTTTTAACACAATTTAATAATTCATTTCACAAAAGAAAAAACGACAAAGGTATGTTAACTCAAAGATTTATATTAATTAATCGGGTATGTTCTACAAATCGAAATGAAGTGAAATTGAAATCGAACGATAATTTAAATTCAATTATTTACAAAATTACCGTAGTTTTCGTGGTTTTAAGTGTTGTTCTTGCAAAAATAAAACAAACCTAACGATGAAGTAGATAAAATGGAATATTTTTATGAACATTCATTACAGGGTCGTGCTTAAAATTTGCTCGATTTTAAATCCAATTGACTTGGATTCCTATGACTCGCCTGTATTTTTTAACAAAATAGTTCATGAGTTTCTGTCTTTAGAATAAGTTTGGTTAAAAAAGTATTGCACGAACGATAAATCTAATAACGTAAATGTTCTTCAACAACTTCACTAAATTGGAACTTACACAGTGTCTATAACATAGTACTTGAAGAAGATGCTCCACCAACAAATCAAAGGGGGCTACAAGTGATCCAATGAATAAATATTTTAAACGAGATACTTTGATCTATTCTCTAGAGGGAATTATTTGCAGAAGCATAGCAGAGGATGGAATGTCCGTGAAAAGTTATAAAAAAATCCAAAGTTATATTGACTCTTTTGTAATAAAATCTCTCCTTTTACTTTTAAATAAAAATCAAAACAAAATGCAAATGCTACAAAATTTATATGACCAATTATGGATGTTTTAGAGGTTAAGAGACAACAAAAAGTCAAAATTTGGTTCAGAGCTGCACGAAATTCTGTTTTGGTGCAAAAATCATTGTGGGACAGAGTTTCGCAAATTTATTTTCAATTAAATTTACAAAATCCCGAATAGGCCGATTTCACTATTAATTTACACAAGGCAGTTCTAGTTCTAAATAGGGTGTTTAGCTGATTAATTCTCGTTCGAATAATCACACAATTTTAAACAATTAATTGTTCGAATAATTAAAAATTGCTAATTTCGATTAAAGGATTAATCGAAGAATTTATACCGATTATGATATATATAGTATTTCTGTTAAATGTATAATTTTTTTAAAGTTTTAAATCGAATAAACAAACCAAATTCCCGAAAGTAAAGCAGCAATTTGGAGCTACATTGACAAGTTTTATTTAAAAAAGAATGTTTATTTACTCAAGTACAAGTTTCTAAAATTATCGAAAAAAATATCGTTATTTAAAAATTTCAGGATTAAGAATTATTCGATTAATCGATTAATTTTAAAATTTTATTCGTTTAATCAAATAAGTTAAAAATGCGAAATATCGATCAATCGTTTAATCGAAAAAAAATAAAGCCTGATTAATTGAACACCCTAATTCTAGAGAAGGTTATACTGGCTGTCCCTTTTTGTATGTAGTCTTCGAATTTGAATGAAATTCGCACCAACTCGCGGCCCGAAATGCGACCAATGCTACCTTAAAGAAAAAGACATAACCTTGAGTAAAAAAAACATTCCCGCTAAAAAAATGTTTTAAATTAAAAAAAAAAAATTTTAAATTTTTAATAAAACAAAAAAAATTTTTTTCAAAAGATTGATCAAATAGATTAAACGATTAATCGATATTTGGCATTTGAAACTTATTCGATTAAACGAATAAAATTTTAAAATTAATCGATTAATCGAATAATTCTAAATTCAGAAAGTTTTATAAACTACGAGTTTTTTAGAAAAAATTAGTACTTGAGTAAATAAACGTTATTGTTGATTCATGGCTGGAGTCTCACTGGGCAGCATCCTGGGCCCTCTTTTACACAGCCCGACAAAATTAAAAAAGATTTTTGCTTCTTGAATTTATCGACTGATTCTAGTTAATTTGGGTGCGCTGAATTCAAAACTGTAATCAGTTTGTCTCTATCAGCTCTAGTTTATGATATAACTTTTTATACCCTCCACTTATGACCTCCAATTACACCAATTACCCAAATTTGTTTTCCAAAATTTTTTTTTTTTTTTTTAAAAACTCCCATATTTGTATAAGTATTTTTTTTATTTTAATAAATCTGTATGAAACAGTTATACTTCTTTTTATTTTTTTTTAAATTCCTATGGAAAAGTTTTACTTTTTAAATACTTAAAAAAATTTGGGATTTTTTTTTTTTTTTTTTTTGCAATAACTTAACAGTAAATAAAACATTTGATAAAAAAAAAAAAATTTTGGAAAAAAAAATTTTTGGGTAATTAGTAATTGGAGGTCATAAGTGGAGGGCATAAAAAAGCTATATCATGAAAACTAGAGCTGATAGAGACAAACTGATGACAGTTTTGAATTCAGCGCACACAAATTAACTAGAATCAGTTGATAAATTCAAAGAAGCAAATTGAGTGTTGGCCTGTGTTATACTTAATTTATACTTCGGACATGCCAACAAACAACTACACCCAAACTTCAACATTTGCAGACGATACAGCTTTTCTTAGTGTCCACGAAAACCGTTATGAAGCATCTCACTACTTACAGCATCATATATTTCAACTCGAACTATGGTTAAAGCAATGGAGGATAAAGGTCAATAGCAAAAATGCGTACATATAACATTCACCTTGCGCCGGGAATCTTGCCTCCCTAGTACAATCAATAATCCACTAATTCCTCAACATTCGCATGTAAAATATCTCGGTATACATCTGGATCGGCGATAAGCGTGGAAATGCCACATAGAGCCAAAATTAACTCAAATGAAACTAAAAGCCATTCAAATTCATTGGCTTATTGGAAGAAATTCTGTCCTTAGTCTCGATTGCAAGCTTCTACTTTACAACTCTATCTTAAAGCCTATCTGGTGCTACGGTATTCAACTATGGGGCACTGCCTCGGCCTCTAATATCGAAAAAATTCAAAATAAACTTCTTCGAATAATCACAGCCGCTCCCTGGTATGTTAAAAACTCAAACATTCATAAGGACCTCAATGTGCCATTAGTAAAAACTCTGATTACAAGATATGCAGTAAAATATTTAAAAACGCTTGAACAACCAGGGTTGTCAGATTTATTTGAGCTCCATCGCCAAGCCGGATGTGAGAAATCGCCAAAAATCGCCAAACGTCGATTTTGTTCAGTTTTTGTAAAATTTTTTTTTTTTAAATTAAATTTTGCATACAAAAAACGCTAGTATAATTTTTCGGTAAAAAATCGCCAAAAATTGAGAAAAAATACAAAAAAGTCGCCGAAGTAAATTTTGTTTTGTTTCTGTAATATTTTTTTAAATAACATAAAATGGAGATCATATATGTATTCAGTTAAAAACTTAAATTAATTACACGAGTCTATAAAGTCGAACACTTCTGCCTCACCGATTTCATTACTGGAGTTTTGACCTTCATACTATTAGAATTTCATACATACTATTAGAATTAAATAGTGACTGAATATAAAATTCACTTAATATGTTTTTTCATATTAGTAATGATAACAAAAAATTACAAGTTGTTAAACAAAATCGCCGAAATAATATAAATGGTAAAAATAGCCAAGTTAATCGCCAGTTATATCAGAAATCGCCATAAAAGTCGCCAGTCGCCAAATGGGAAATCATATCGCCAAACACGTTTCAAAATCGCCACGTTTGGCGAGAAATCGCCATATCTGACAGCCCTGTGAACAACACCCAAATCCACTAGCTCGAAATATTTTAAATCATGGCGGCCACACTCGCTTAAGAAGAAGAGACACTGCAGCACTTACCCATTAAGATGAGCGATAAACACCTATAAAAGTGAATAGAACCCGTGATTAAGAAAATTTTTGTCTGGCACTGGCAGGACATAAAGAAAGTATGAGGATAAGATTTGATTAGTTATTGTTAAATCATATTAATTATATGAAGATTCAATAAATAAATAATGAAAAAAAATGCAACCGGTACACAATAAATTTCAGTGTATTTATCAGATATGAAAAATTGGGAATTTATCACGTCATACGGAAATCGTATTAATAAAAAAAAATGTTGCTTCACTTTCGGGCACTTAGATTTTAAAAAAGTCAATATAACTTTATTTTGATTTCTAGAAATACCCAATAAATTAAGAAAAATCTATAAGTTAACATACCTTTGTTGATTTTGCTTTTGTTTGTTGCTTTTGCTTTTGTGAAATGAATTATTACATTATGTTGAAAAAATTTAACAAAAATTTAAGCTTAATTACTCACTAAACATGACTGTTTTTTTTTAATTCCAATGGAAACATACTAACATACAATTGGTTTGTTTAGTCGACCTAAAATTTAAAAAAAATTAAACATTTAACAGAAATACCATATATCATTTTTATTTGATTAATCGGTATAAATTCTTCGATTAGTTCTTTAATCGAAATTAGCAATTTTAAATTATTCGAACAATTATTCGGCTAAAATTGTTCGATTAATCGAACAAAAATTAATCGACTAAACATCCTAATCGCCCTGAACAAATAGAAATTATTTTAATAGTGTTAAATTTAACTACCCTGAAAATGAGAACAAAAAAGTAAACATGATCGAAAGGTGCCACATTTAACAGATTTTTTTTTTTTTTTTTTTTTTTTTTGTGTGAATAAATTAAAGCTGTTTGTTTGATCGTTAAGTGCTTGTTAGTTTTTTTTTTATTTAATTTAACTTTTGATTTGAAATTAAATTTTAATCATTAAGTTTAAATTAAGTATGTCTGTTGATTTTGGCGCCACTTATTCTCAACATTGTTGTTGCTGTTGTTGTGTGTGGCATGATTTTCTTGGAATTTAAAACTGCGTGTCTTACATCTTTATTTAGTCATGATTTTTTTTAAATCATTTATTTGGACAGGTGACTGAAAGATTTCAATCAATTACATCGAAACTAAATTTAGGTGGGAACGATTACTAGCCAGTAAGTTGAGGTATTAACACCATACAAATTGATATTGTATTTGTATGTTAACGATTATATAGAAAGATTTTCTATTTGCTTGTTATTTTAAAGTGGGGGGTATACACTATCCAGACAGGGTGGCAACCAAAGATTTATAAGTTAAAAACAAACATGGCTGTTGACCTTCTCAAAACCAGAAATAATTTTACGATTGGATGTTGACTGAAGAAATTATCGACCACACTATAAAACAAACAAAATTTTAATAACAACTCTTATTCATATTACAAAGTGTGTACCCTGCTTAAAAATCCCTTTTTTGCCTTAAAGAAGAACATCAACTTACTTAACTTAAGAATCAATTCTTTTCCAACCCTTCTGCCAACTTAATTATCTGTTTAAATGTTTATTTTTGCTGTCCGCTCGACCAGCCGTCCATCCATCTGATTTTGTATTTTTTTTTTTTTTTTTTTTTTGTCTCTTCAACTCAAATCAGGTGCCGATTAACAATTAATTAATTCAATTTCATTAAATCTTATTCGCAATCATTTCTGCTGCTATCCATGTATGTCGTTTGTCATGCTATAAACGTTAAAATAAAAAAACCAATAACTTTTGTACGAGTACGAATTTTAAAGGTATTTTGATTGTTACCACACAGTCTCGCAAGCAAAATAATTAGTTGGAATTTTGCAAAAGCCTTCCACATAAAATTGTAAATAAAATTCCATTTGCACAATTTGAAAAGTTAACATCAAGGTCATTAATTTGTAAGGGCAAGACATTTAATAGACTTAAATTAAAAGATAATAATGAAAATTATGACATTTCTTATAGCGTGCAGCAGGAGTTCCCACCGATTTTGGCTTCTTTTCGCGAATTCCCAAACTTAGTTTGGTACCACCGATGGACAGGCATCTCGGGTTCACTGATGTACCTTTACACAGATCGTTGAACAATAATTTGGAAATACAATTTCCAGCATAAGCGCAAAAGTACATTTTAAAAATCGGCCTTTTATTGGGTAAAAGTTGGTTAACATTTCCTTTCGCGTATTCCCAAACTTCATTTTGCTACTCCGATGGACAGGCATCTCTGGTTCGATAATCAGAGTTACCTGATATACTTGCCGACAATTTTTAGGTTTGATATGATATCGCATTTATGTTTAAAATCGTTTTAAATACAAAATTCCGTTCTTCACCAAAAAGCCACTTATGATGGTGCAGGAAAACGATTCCCAAATTAAGGTCCGTAACAGATTTCCGGAAGTTGCGAAGGTTAATACAAAAACTATTCTTTTTATATCTTTAAAACTTCCTAACACGAAAATATTAGGTGGAAGTAGTAATTGGGTTTACTTTTTGGAGGAATATTTCCCAAAATTTCTGGCCAATAAATACTCTGGTACTTGGATATGTATATAGAAATAGATCACAAAATCTTGGTATCCTCCCTCAACGTGAACGTTATGAGTCAAAAAAACTAAAAAAAACTACGAATTACGTATTTATGGTTAATCAAAATGTCCGTGGCCTAAGAACAAAACTATCAACTTTATATATGGAAAGCTTTTTATCGATCATCATGTCCTGGTGTTTAAGGAAACATGGTTAAATTATAGTTTTTTAAATACTGAAATACTTTGCAGCAAGTATTTTTCGCCGAGATCGTTATAACAAAACTACGGGTAGTGGGGTTCTTATTACAGTTTCGAGCAACTTTTCTGCTGAATTGGTAACTGTTAATCCAGCGCATGGTATAGAGCAGGGGTCACCAACTGGCGGACCGCGTTCCAAATCCGGACCGCAACCTATTTTATGCGGACCTTGTGTTAACAACACAAAATATTTTACATTATGTAACAAAAAAATCCAGGAGAAATATATAACTTGAGTGTTCTTAGCGATAAAGAAAACGTAACTTCCATTGCTTTCTTATCAGATATTTTTAAACACATCGATGATCTGAGCCGTAAACTTTAAGGCAAATGAAAGCTTGTGTGGGAGTTCCTGCGAAAACTCGATCGACATCAATATTAATCTGGATAATGAACGCCTGCACTTCCCTAATTTAAAACAAAAATCTGCAACGACAACGAGCTTGACGTCGGCCACTACAAGGCGTTCATTGAGGATCTTAAATCGGAATTTTAAAACCGATTCACAGATTTTAAGAAAATTAGGAATGTCATCGATATCCTCAGTAACATTTACTCTCTAAATCCTGGGGATGAATTGAGTAATAAAGCTGCAAATATTTTCGGGAGTAATAAAGCTTCTCTCCAGATGGAAATGATCGATTTTCAAGAAAATACAGTTTTAAATCACCAAAAACAGGAAGTTTCTTGTCAAGAGATTTGAATAAAATTTGTTTGTGCTAATAAATACCAAGAATTAAAAAAATTAGCCTTGAAACTTCTCACTTTGTTTGTGTCAACATATGTTTGTGAAGCATCATTTTCTAAGATGAACTTCCTTAAAAATAAATTCCGGAACAGACTTGCCGATGAACATCTCCAAGATTTACTTTAAACTTCAGACGGATGGTCCAAGACAAAAAATGTAATTTATCTCATTAATATTGTAAAAACCCTTAGTACTTACTTCATTTTATTCAAAGCATTTATTTATTATTTGCACCGAAACCCATTCGTTTCATTTGTCCATTCATACAGTACCTGAACATATTATTTAAATAGTTCAGTTTATTACCTTCCGGACCGCGACGGTCGCGATTTTTTAAAAAACGGCCCCCAATGAAAGTAGTTGGTGGTCGCTGATATAGAGTTTATATCAGTAGTGATAATAATTGATTATAAACGAGTTCATACGTTCCTCCAACGTACCCGCAGAGTGTGTACATTAGGGTGGGTCGAAAAAAAAAGTTGTGCCAGTCACCCCCTAGAATGAAAGATATGTCAATGAAGTTTCTAAAACAGGAAAAAAATTTTTTTTGCCACGCCCCAAAATACAGCACTTTTGGTTTTTTATATGTAGCGCTGCCATTTAAAGTCCGATCTCATCATATCGCATATCGTTGTTCATGGCTTGAAAGTTGCTTCATTTTTGTCTTTGGTGACTTTTCAATCCGACCTGAAATTCTGGACACCACTTATGCCACCTCGGATCCTTCCCCCAAATGTCCAATTTGTTTAACGGTCCAAGAAAGTCCTTATAAAATTGCGTATGTATCGATTTTAATATGCTCACTTTATGACACACCTCCAAATTAAGGCCCTTTTTTCTTTTTCACACACATACTACATTAAACCAAGTAGAAGCCAATACAAACCAAAAAAATGTTCATCAGTCACGCCCTAGAATAAAAGGTATATTTATTAAGTTTTAAGAACTTTAAAAAAATTGTTTTTGCCATGCCCTAAATTACTGCCCTTTTTGTTTTATATATACAGCATCGTCAATTAAAGTCCAATCTCATCGTATCGTATATCATTGTTAATGGCTAGAATGTGCCTTTATTTTCGTATTTAATGCTTTTTTAAACTAACTTAAAACTCTAGATGGCAATTATGATATCTCTTATCCTTCCCTCTTATGTCTAATTTTTTCACGTGCTAAGAAGATCCCTCTAAAACTTTGAGTCACCTTGAGTCTAGCTAAGATTTATATACACCGACTGCCCAATTTATAATTTTTCGCATACATGTTTTGAGGCATTCATTTTTATGCATTTAAATTAATTTTTTTTCATTTTTAGAATTCTGCAGTTTCTTTATATTTTTTAGTTCTTGTTTTAACTCTGTATCATGGTCTCATATATGACATTATGTTTGCTTTTACAAATGTCTTAATTTAAATTTTTAATTTGAGTTTCACAGTCCAGCAAAAAAAAATGGCACGAAAAATTGCACAAAATATGAAAACTGGCAAAAAAAAAACGCTAGTAGTTCAGATCGAGAAAGCTTGTCAATAAATTCATCCGTCTCACCTTCATTAAAATATGAGTAGTCCACTTGAAAACACCGCTTAGTTAAAAAAAGACCAAAGGCTAAGAAACAGTTTTTAAAAATTCAAATGACAAGCCATAGAGAGTGGTTTTCAGGATTATTGAATAATTAAACAAAAATTGCGCGTAACTTACAGAGTTTTGTACGAGATTGATAATGGCTTAGGGAGCCATTAAAAAAAAATGGAGGCTTTTACAGAATTTTTTTTTTTTTTCTATATATCTTAAACAAAAAGGGCTGTTATTTAGGGCGTGGCAAATTTTTTTAAAGTCCTTAAAACTGTATAAATATACCTTTTATTCTAGGGCGTGACTGAGGAAAATTTTTTTGGTTTGTATTGACTTCTACTTGTTTTAATATAGTATGTATGTGAAACAGAAAAAGGGGCTTTATTTGGAGGCGTGTCATAAAAGTGAGCATATTAAAATCTCAACATACGTAGTTTTATAAGGACTTTCTTGGACCGTCAAAAAAATTGGACATTTAGGGGAAGGATCCGAGATGGCATAAGTGGCGCCCAGAATTTCAGGACGGATTGAAAAGTCACCAAAGACAAAAATGAAGCCACTATCAAGCCATGAACAACGATATGCGATATGATGAGATCGTACTTTAAATGGCAGCGCTACATATAAAAAACCAAAAGTGCTGTATTTTGGGGCGTGGCAAAAAAAAATTTTTTCCTGTTTTAGAAACTTCATTGACATATCTTTCATTCTAGGGGGTGACTGGCACAACTTTTTTTTTTGTATGGAGGTCGACCCGGTCTAGTGTACATTAAACATGCCGAGTCTATTGGAGAAATTGCTCGTTCCTCTTTAGATAATGATTCTGTTATCGTTTTTGAGACTTTAATATGCCTTCCATTACCTGGAAATTCCTTCCTGAAGATAAATACTTCGTTCAAACTAAGCACAGCGCGAACTATGAAAAATGATTTGACGTTCTGTATGATTTAAGCTTATACCAAATTAATGGTTTTACGAACAATTGTAATCGAATTTTAGACTTAGTGTTCGTCAATGATTTGGATGATTGGTTCATTAGGCGCTCAACGTGCTCTTGCTTTCTGCAGACGTTGGTTTTATAGTAAGAAGCGCATCATACAAAGATTATAAATTTGTTGACCTGTTTCCCATGACTTCATAGACGTCAAATTCTTTTTTTGGAGATATTTTCAGGCTTTTGTATTATATCTGGTGTTGGTGATGGTTAATCGTGTACATTTTCATTTTCTACTTCAAGAAGCTTTTAAGACATTTCATCAGCAATTAAAAAAACCGTTGATTTATTGACGTAGGAAAAATAGTTCGATTTGTAGGTAGTATTTAGAAATTTTAGTGAAGAACATATTTTTATTGCTCGTTTTTTATTTTAACGATGCTAACAAATTAAAATTTCAAAAACTTTTCCGGAAAAAATTTTCCCAGGATTAATTTGAAAAAAATTTTCCGGGATTCCCCGGGAATGCTTTCCCGCATAAAAACTCTAGTTTAGTTTAATAATAAACCGAAATTCCGCAATAAAATTTCCTTTAAGAAAAGTAAAAGTTTTTTTAATATGGGCAGTCGTTTTAAGCCCTAATGACACTAAATTTTTAATGCATTGTTCACGTTTTGGTGAACAGTGCAAATATAAAGTAATAGAAAAATTTGCCAAGTGCGAAGGATTGTTCAACTTAAAATTGACATTTCAAGCTTGAAATATCAAAAGTGTTGCTGAATCAGCGGTTTTAGGCAAATTCAGCGATTTACCGCTTTTTGTTTTTAGGTTTCTCATAAACAAAAAGTTGGCAACATTTAATAAAATTAACAGAACAGGGATGGCCAAGTTGTTTCAATTGTACTTTTTTGTTGTTACTTTTTAAACTAAGATTTATAATACCTTTTTGCAAGGCGAATTCATCCCATGTAATCTCGGTACTACAACAAGTACAACTCGTACAAAAACCACAAGCAATTTGTTTTTGTAAAATCATTGTTTAATGTCAAAAACAGAAATAAAACAAAACAAAACAAAGATAATAAAAGAGAATAAACAAAATTTTGACATCCAACAGTGATTTTAGCTAATATCAGCAGGGCTTTTCAGACCACCTGTAATAAATTCGCCTTGCCTTTTTGTGGTGTTTTTTAAGAACATAAATAAAATTTATTTCAACTAAAAAAATCTTTTAGTACAATTAGGTACAATTTTTAAAGGTTGTTGGTACATTTTTAAAAATTCTCAACGCCATCCATACACTGAAAATTATTGTTGAGGGAAAGCTAGCTTCTATGCGCATTTCACTGGTTGCTTAGGCCAGATCATCAGGAAAACTTTCCAAAGATGTTAGAAAAGCCAAATAAAACCCTAAAGCGAATAAGAATTATAAACACTCTAAGTCTTACTTGTAACAAAATTAAAACTTAAAAAACACTAACAATAAACAGTGAGTTATATTTTCTTACATTCCCCTACACATAATTGGGTTCTTTCCGACTCCAATTGCAGTTGTAAGTGGGTAAAAAGAAAAAACAAAATTAAAAAACAAACTGCTTCATTCTATTGTCTTCGTAGGAAAACAACAAAAAAAAAAACAATTTGCCAAACACCAAATGGGATTTTGTTAGTTTCGGTAAGTAAGGTTAGGTTTGGTTAGGTTAGATTAGAAATCCAGCCAGCACCGGTAAACGGTATCATCCAATCTATTCCGGATTATCTCATAGTAGTGAAATAAGGGGGGTTTTACTTTCCTGTCTCTTTCCTCTAAGGTTCGGGTACCAAACACAGCCTTACTGCGAATAGCCCCTTAAGCTCCCTGAGAGCACCGTATAACCTGTCAATGCTCTGAGCGCAGCCTGACCCAGTATTACTTCCGTCGCCTTCTAGTTCACTAAGATTTCAGCCTGGAAGACACTACACTCGTCCGGGAGTCTGAATGTCATTCTCCCGTCAGTATCAGCAATATCTGGAACCCATCCGTAAATACTCCCTACCCTACAAACAGCCCATTAGATCCACGCCAATATTCCCTATTTGTAAACTCCACTGGTAGTGTTATACCAAAGTCTTAGGTCATAGACCTATGATCCGAAATTCCCTCGAGATAGCTACCCAGATCAAGCAGACCCACTTCGGATAAGAAGTTTCAATAAAAACTTCGATAAATTCCATACGAGAAGAAAGTTTTTTGCTAAAATTAATATTTAAGAAAATAATTAAGAAAATAACAACAAAATTCCAAACATTTTATATACGTTTTATATATATAAAAGAGGGATTTAATGTCAACCGTTAGTCCCATTGAATAGTAGTTCAGACACAAATTTTCAACAAGATCGGTCAAAAAGTTTCTGAGTTTGGGAGGGTCAAAGTTTGAAATTTTGGCCATACAGGTGTTCTTTCACATCCATGTAGCTTATTACCAATTGGGGTTAGCAAAATTTGTCTCAAGCAGCTTAGATAGCCATTTAATCAATATTTTTAAAAAAAATTGTTTGGTTTTTTTAAAAAATTTTTTAACATATTTTTTTTATATTTAAAACTTTTTTTTTTTTTTTTTTTGCCAAGTTGTAAATTTAAAAAAAAAATTTTAAAAAATTCAAACAAAAACAAAAAAATTTTTTTTTTTAAAGATTGATCAAATAGCTATCTAAGCTGCTTGGGACAAATTTTGCTAACCCCAATTGGTAATAAGTTACATGGATGTGAAAGAACACCTATATGGCCAAAATTTCAAACTTTGACCCCCCCAAACTCAGAAACTTTTTGACCGATCTTGTTGAAAATTTGTGTCTAAACTACGATTCAATAGGACTAACGTTGGTGCAAATTTCATCCAAATCGAAAGACATCGATTTCAAAATTAGTTCACTTGACATTAAATCCCTCTTTTATATATATAAAACGTATATAAAATGTTTGGAATTTTGTTGTTATTTTCTTAATTATTTTCTTAAATATTAATTTTAGCAAAAAACTTTCTTCGAGGCTAATGTTGTTGACTAGAAGAGCTAAAATATTGCCATATACCATGTTCTTGTAAAATTTTGTTTTTAAGAGATAGTCATATGCAAACAAATTACATTTGAATAAATGGCTTGATGGCAAACTTTGAGGGGCGGACGCCCCCCCTAAAACACAACTTATCGCTACGAAATTTTTTTGTATTTTTTTTACATAAAACTGAACCGATTTGGGGGGGAGAATATAAGAAATCAAAAAAAAGAAAATAACGGCCACCCTAATCTACATATTAGGTTTTTATAAATAATAAAAAGAATCTGAATATTACTTCGGACCGGGACTAATGTTTGTAAAATATTTTACGCTTTAGCCAAATACTGATTGTAAAATTAGCCTTAATGGGGTAGCAACATTTAAGATTTAAATGTTTACAAATTTAGTTGCATAAACTTCATAACCATCAAAGTACTACAAGTTTATACACTACTGATTTTTTGAAGCTTACAAAAATAAAAGACAAGCTAGAAACATCAAATACCTCATCTGTCTACAAATATGCCGGTGTAAAATAACACCAAATTATAATTATTACTACTACTATTTACTACATTGCACTACATTTACGTGCCTTTTTCCACATTTCATTTTATATTATTTTAATTTTTTGTTTTGTTTTCATTGTTGCATAAGTGAAATGTCAATCAAAATGTCCGAATTGGTATGTTTTCAGAAGTGTTTTTACGCTTGTTAGACTGTCATTATAAACAAAAGCAACAACAGCTTTGTACAAAAAAAAAAAAAAAAAAACAACTGCAGTAAAAGTAACTACAACACAATGCATGCAGTCACTTAGTCAGTCGGACGGACGGCCGTACAGACAGACAACAATGAAATGAAATTTTACTAATTGCAATGTGTTAAACAGAAAAAATAACAACAAAAGTCGGGGAAAATATAAATAAATACCGACATTAAAAGTAATAAAAACAAGAAAAACTGCAAATACCAACAACGAAAATACTTCAACAATCAAAACTCGCGAAAATAGTGGTAACACATTCACTGCTGGTACAATTGCAGCAACAACAATCATCTATAGTTTTTTAAAAAATTCAGAGAATAATCGTTAGTTTTGTACTAAAGTTTACACCGACTTCGATACACATATTATCTAAATATTTGTATGTATATAGTACATTTAAATATTTTTTTTAATCGGCGCTGGCAGTGCAGCTCCGACAGCTAAGAAAGTGTAATCGGGCCAGCCGGATCATATGGTACCGCTTCACACCGAGGCGCATATTCAGAAATCATAGCCCAAGTCAGAAATAATAAAACTGAAACTAAAAAATTTTTCATATTAAGTTCTAGTTCTTATTTACAATTTATAACTAGAGCAGCAACTGCGATCAGCTAATAGAAGAAATGCAACACTTAACAAAAAAATTAACACCTATTTTTACCCTTCACCAAAGATGTAAAGTTTGTTCGTGTGTATATTGAAATGGGTTTTCTGAAGACCCCATATATGATATGTATCAGCTTGTTGTATATGTTTATATTGCGAATGGTCCGGAATAGTTTCTAATTGTAATTCAGCTAGATCGGTCCAGTAATGGCAAAAAAAAATTACGACTGCCTCTAATTTTAACCCATAAAAAGCAAATTTTTACAGATAAATAAAAAAATTAAAATTACCTTCTTAAAATTATAATTTATGAAATTTATTTTTCAACTTTCACATTAAGTAGAATGCTGGTTGTGAAAAAAAACTATGTCCAAAAACTATCTAGTAATAGAAAACATACTACCCTTTTCTTCCAGAAAACACAGTCTTGGTATAGTAACGCCCACGCCATATTAGATAGGAGGTCTAAAATTGGCTCAAGTGAGTCGTATATATGAATAGTATTTAATGCAGAAAATGAACGCAAGCGGACTATATGAGAATGAAAACCAATAAGACCCTGATAGTCTTCCTGCTATACAGTCTTCTTTTAACACTTCAAAATCTAATATTCCTTGATGCACAAATTTCCATTGCTCTTACCGAAAATTATTTTCCTCATTTTTAAAAACTACATTTTAAATGCAGGCCAAATTTAAATTAAACAATCAATAATGGGTTTTTCCTACTTTTTTCATGACAATTTGATGGAATAATTTTTCAAATTCCGGTTAAGCTTGACAAATGAAATTTTTTCTAAATTCTTAACAGGTATTAAAAAAGTTGGATAATCAAACCGAATCATGCCCTCCTGGCAACCCTACTGCAAACGCCCTATTCCGGGTTGAAATTTGTATGGGACAAGGTAATATTGTGGACCAATACTGACAATTTCGAAAAATTTCATTAATAATCTAAAAACGACAGGCTCTTTCTGAAAGTCACCCAGACAGCTGCACAGACGTGCTTAGGTCAACCATGAGAGCGATAATTTAATCTAGAGATCGTCAAACACGTACATTTTAATATTTAAGCAGTATAAGTCAGAATAGAGGTCAACGTAACCAGTGTTGCCAGGAGAAAACTATTGTTGTACTAAAAAGTCTTTTACATCTACGGTTATCAAAGGGGGATTCTTGACAGATTAAATCTTGTATCATAAACAATTATGAAAACATTAGAGAAACAAGCGAGACTGACTTTTTAAATTTAATTTTATTTTGCAATCCCTCTCTCTCTTATGCATAATAAATATTTAAGCAATCAGCATCACTAGTGATTCACGCGCCTTCAGGTTACTTCAGGTGCACACCTTTAATTTAAACCCCAAAACGTTACTTTTACCGGCAATCAAAAAAAACATTTAGCGCAATACTTATTTATATTGGAAAAAAGAAGTGATTACAGATTTTCGTTATTTTGGCTCTAGCTCTTATAGGTTCCAAGAAAAACGCATTTAAAGTTTTGGTTTTCGTGAGGATTTTGCACATTGACAGCGCCTAAAATATTTTAAATATAAAAAATCGATGTTTGAAGTCTCTCGTTTCTTATGCTAGGAGTGCAACTGAAACGAACGACGAATTTTTGGCCGTTAACCCTAAATAGATTTATTTATATTTCTTGCGCCGGCGAATGGCGAACAAATCAGTACCAGATGACCATGTTTGAGTTTAGTTTTTAGTTTAGCTTAAAAATAGTAAATACTTACTTTTTACGCTAAAAAATATTTAATTTTTATTTTATTAAGTTTAAAATAAATATCGCGGAGAGAGCGGTAGCAGCAGCTGAAAATCGTGACATGAAACTCTTATACGACCTCAGTAAAGAAATATGCAGGAAAAAGTCGCTTCAACCACGACCTATCCCGGACAAGGACGGAAACCTTCTAACATCTATTGAAGAGCAAGTGCAAAGCTCAATGCTCAACTCCTACATCCAATCTTTCTTAAAATGTTGGAGACAGGAAAGCTACCAGAAGAACAGTTGCAGGGGATATGGGTGACGATCCCAAAAAAACTGATCTTAGTTAAAGCCGAAGGAGGCTTTTGAAGGTATTATGTTTATACCAATTCCGGCAAAATAAAAACTTGCGGCAAAAAACTGTGTGTGTAAAGCTACTGTAACATGGTTCATAGCTGTATTTTAAATAATAATAATATCGATATTGATATTTTTCCTATCGATATTTTCGATAGTTTAGGACTATCGATAGTACTATCGATGGTTTCCCAGCACTACTACATGGAACAATTTTACTCGAGGGATAATAGAAATGACGTTAACTTTGACAGATATGAATATGTTACAATCAAGGTTGCTTCAATAGCCACTTACACTCGTATACCACTTCATTTAAAGTAAATGATTTTTGGATTTGATAACCCAACAAACAACAAAGTTTAAATTCAAATTAAAAATCAACCATTGAAAAGGATTTGAGAATTTTTTTCAGTATCACACAGTAAAAACGCAATGTGAAATCGTCAAAAACAACCCAATAAAAACTTTTATCATTTTGCGAAGCACTAATGGTACATTTAAAAAAATAAGCGCACAATTATGCGCTACGCAATAAGACATACAGAAATGCAGTAAAGTAAGTGAAATAACTCTCAACAATTAAAAAAAAAAAAAAATAAAATTTCAAGTGCTACGGCATTCCCTTACTACGAAGCAGGTTTGTAAGGGAGAATACTAAAAAATAACTGTAAAAAAACATTCAGTGAGTAAAGCTGTTCGTTACATCCAACAAGTTTCTTATGCGCTGAATAATGCGCTTTATGTGTCAAAAATGTATTGCTTCAAAGTGGGAACTCGCCATATAAAATTCATGTCTTCCATAAGCGCAATGGTAAGCGAAACTCTTACATTTCTCACTTACAAACCTGCTTCGCTCGAAGCACAATTTTTTATTGGGAAGGTTGATTTACATTCCAGTAAAGCTAAAGAAAAAAAATTGTATTGAAAAAAACACTACAAATCAAGTTGAATGAAAACTCGAGAGAAGACCACTGATTTGAGTGAGAAATAACAATTTGAAGATGCCTCAGAGACATCATATGAATTTATTATACTTGGCAGCCACACGATCAAGTTTTGCCTTTCAATTTTCAATACACTCTTACTTTTTTACTAACACACTCACACTTTTTAAATTGACCACGAGATGGCTTTCAATTTCACCTTTCCATTTGTTTAGCAATTTTACTTTCAATTTAACAGCTGAGTACAAGTTTGTCTTTATAAATTGTGTTGTTGTTGACATCTTGGAAGTAAATTGTTTACAAATTGAGTGAGGCCTACGGCACCGCTTTCAATTAATGTAAATTTTGACAAGCAGTATATGTAAAAGACTATCAAGAACAACTTGATCGTGTGGCTACAAAGTTAGAGAGAGAGAGAGCCTATAATACACGGAATTTAATAGGGATGTGAATCCCGAAATCGCGGAATTTTTCGGGATTGTTAACTTCATTTCTTTGTTTTGTTATTTTATAGAAAGATAGGGAACCTTGATCTTTAAAATTTATTTGATTAACTCTGTTATTACTGTCATTGAAAACGAAAGAAAAAGTTAAGCTTTGTTATTATCTTTAAGCGTGTCCAACAATTATAAAAAAATTTAACGTGAGAAGTGGTGAAAATAATTAAAGAAAAAAATGTCTTTTGAAATACACAAAACATTACACTAGTACCCCAAATTCAAAATTTAAACTTTTCTTATTACAGGGATAGGATTATGAAAATGTTCTCCGAAAGTGGGAATAGGAACTACGGTTATTTATGAAGCGACTTCAAAAAATTAAGTAATGAATGAATATCATTCCTACCACTAGCGGTGGTTGATATAAAAATGTGTTTATGTTAAAATAAGATTTTTATGGTAACTTAATAAATTGATTATGTTAATTAATTTCGAATTCAAATTTCAATTATTCATTTTAATTAATTTCTTAAAAATTTTAATAGAATCTTACATTGATTGATTTTTGAAATCCCGAATTCCGGGATTGGCGAAAACCAGTGCCGATTGGCATCTCTGGAATGTTAAAAGACCCATGCGCATGTGACTCTGGCGAAATTTTGACGTGACTTCATGTGACATCAAAACTATGTCAGAACCACATGCCCATGTGACTTTTCACATTTCGTGTACAATAGGTTTACACATGTTCCACTTTTGTTGCATTCCCGTTTTTATCAGAAGCACTTACAATTAAAAGACTCCTGCAGAATGGCCGGATATGGTTTAGTCAACATTCTACTTTTAAAATTTTAACATAAAGAATACGAGAATTGTTTTTTATAAATTACTAAACTGCTGCGCTTTGCTTCCCCCATCGAAATAATATTTGTAATTTTTTTTTTAAACAGATCTCGTTTATGGATTAAAAAGCATATTGTACTAAATTTAAATGCTTTTACAGTAACCGTTCTACAGATATACAGAAATTTCAAGTGTATTCGTATGGGAGGTGTCATGCCTACTTTCCCATTAAACCTACTTTTTAAAAGATGTTATGTATTATTATCTAAGCTATTTGTAAAAATTTTTAATACTTTCACTGTTATAGTACTTCAAATATGTACATGGGAGGTGCCACTTAAAAATTAAAAAAATTAATAGCCTATGTTGAGTGCCGGTAAATCAGAAAACTACTGTGAAAATTTTATGAAAATAGCTTCAGTAGTTTAGGAGTCTATAGGGAACAAACAAAGATAACATTTTTTCATTTTTATATTATTTATTGCTCCCCCTCCACCTACACCCTTAATATTTATTTATTTTGAAAGGTGTAGTTTACCATAAGAGTGGGTCCTACAAAGCCCATTTTTATTTTAAAATTTAAAATTTACCATAATAGTGGCTTTAACCACGCGATATTTAATATATGCATTAGACTGGTCGGAATTTTTTTTTTAATTTAATTGTTTGCGCTGCTTAAAATATGAGGTTTGGTGTAAGAAATCATGATCTAATTTTTCAGGTCAATCCGACGGTGCCTAGCCGTGCCGGGTGGGGCCCAAAGTTCCCCATATTATAATGGGTGGTTAAATTTCAAGGGCCGATGTTGATTTTGAATAAAACACAAACTATTTAAGAAATTGTTGTAATTTTATTTTATTATGATATATTGGTATTACTCAATTATGTATGGAACAAAATATCGGCCAAATTTTCGATGACCCTGAGGCATAATGGAGGTTCTATGCCGTTAATGTGCCGAATTATCTCATTCTTTAGCTCTTGAATTGTTGCTGGCTTATCGACGTGCACCTTTTCTTTCAAATAACCCCAAAGAAAAAAGTCCAACGGTGTCAAATCACATGATCTTGGCGGCCAATTGACATCTCCATTACGTGAGATAACACGGCCATTGAATTTGTTGCGCAAAAGAGCCATTGTTTCGTTAGCTGTGTGGCAAGTGGCACCGTCCTGCTGAAACCACATATCGTCCACATCCATATCTTCTAATTCGGGCCAAAAAAAGTTCGTTATCATCTCACGATAGCGAACACCATTCACAGTAACTGCCTGACCGGCCTCATTTTGGAAAAAATACGGCCCGATGATGCCGCCAGCCCATAAACTGCACCAAACAGTCACTCTTTGTGGGTGCATTGGTTTTTCGACAATCACTCTTGGATTCTCATTCGCCCAAATGCGGCAATTCTGTTTATTGACGAATCCACTGAGGTGAAAATGTGCCTACTCACTGCATCTCGAAGCGAACGACATGCATTTTGATTTGAACGCCCATTTTCATAATAAGTCTGGATAACTTTAACACGTTGTTGGATTGTGTATCTCTCCATGGTTCAAATTGAGTAAGTCTGAAATAGAGAAATGTCAAATAAAATTCGGAAAAAAACTTGGCGTTTAGGTGTGGTTCACATTCAACATCGGCCCTTACAATTTAACCACCCTTTAGTTATACTAGTTGAAAAGCCGAAAATGAAAAATATGGCTTCGTTACAATCTTCCGCAGAGAAAGTACTTCAAGTGTGCCAAATTTCAGCTTCCTATGTCATCAGATGGCTTCAGAAAGTTGCGGGAAGAATAGGACATAAATGCAAACATCCTGACATACTAAGAAATTATATATTGTATAGATAGATTAACATATGTTCGCGCTTTAGCTTATTGAAAAACAAAAAAAAAACCGAAATTCCGCAATAAAATTTACTTTAAGAAAGTTAAAACTTTTTTCTTTATGTTGGCTTTGGTTTTCGAGATATACCGTTATTTCGAAAATTAAGGAGGTTGCACAACATATGTTCGCGTAACTCAAAAACGCTTTAGTTTATTGAAAAACTAAAAAAACCTAAATTCCGCAATAAAATTTACTTTAAGAAAGGTAAAACGTTTTTCTTATATGCGCAGTCGTTTTAGAAACATAATTTTTTTTCTGGAAAAAAAAATAATTTTTTTATTAAAATTTCGGAATTTTTGTTTTTAAAAATTCATAAAAAATTTAAAAATGCAGCTAAGCTTCTAATTTTATGCAGACATATAAAAACCAACATTGCAAACAAAGCAAGCTATAAATGATTAAAATCTGTTCACAACTTTTGATTTTATGTATTTTTTTTTATGAATTTTTAAAACAAAAATTCCGAAATTTTAATAAAAAAATTATTTTTTTTTCCAGAAAAAAAATTATGTTTCTAAAACGACTGCGCATAAAAGAAAAACGTTTTACCTTTCTTAAAGTAAATTTTATTGCGGAATTTCGGTTTTTTTTAGTTTTTGAATAGCTTAAGCGTTTTTGAGTTGCGCGAACATATGTTAATCTATCTATACAATATATAATTTCTTAGTATGTCAGGATGTTTGCATGTATGTCCTATTCTTTCCGCAACTTTCTGAAGCCATCTGATGTCATAGGAAGCTGAAATTTGGCACACTTGAAGTACTTTCTCTGCGGAAGATCGTAACGAAGCCATATTGTCGATTTTCGGCTTTTCAACTAGTATAACTAAAAAGATCTGGTAGAAAATATATTTTTTTTATAATATGGGGAACTTTAGGCCCCACCCGGCACGGCTAGGCACCGTCGGATTGACCTGAAAAATTAGATCATGATTTCTTACACCAAACCTCATTATTTACGCAGCGCAAACAATTAAATTTAAAAAAAAAAAATCCCATACAAGATGCGACCAGTCTAACATGCATCCTATGGGAGGTATTGCTCTCTCTCAGCCTGCCACCTTCATTATTTTCAAAGGTGTATAAGAGTGATTCCTACCAAGTTTGAACATTCTCACTGTAACAGTTCTTAAGATATGCGATATTTAACATTGGCGTCCAATGTCCGATCTTATTTCAATTTCGCAGCTTAGAAGATCCTACTACAAAAAGTTGAAGCAAATGGGTGCAACGGCCCTTAAGATATGCGATACTTAATATTGGCACCCTATGGGGAACCACTTCCCCTGCCCCTTTCGAAAAAATAAGTAATGTATTTTATTTTCGGGGCTCCCTTAATGTTACTCTACACATTTCAGGAAAATCGGTTCAGTAGCTTAGTAGTCTATAAGCCAACAAACAAACATACAAACAGACAAACATTTTTCATTTTTATATACTTATGTACGGCTCCACGAAAAGCCCCCCAATGAAATAACGCCCAGGAAATAACCCCCAATGAAATAAATCCAAAAAAATAGGAAATAACACCCAAAAGCAGTGAATGAAATAACATCGAAAAATAAATGAAATAAGCCCCAAAACGAAAACGAAACAACCCCCAATATTTGGAAGTTATTTCATATCAAATAACACCCAATGATGAAAATGAAATAACCCCCAATGAAATAAACCCCATCAGCAACAAAAATGAAATTATGCCCAAAATTCATAAGAGTCAGTTTCCCCAAGGATTTCGTGAAGTCAATATGGACCAACAGCAAAGTCGCAAAATTATTGAAATGAATCGTGTGGAGGCCCGCAGGCGTCTTCTTCATAATAAGGATATATTCGGTTCAAAAATATTGCTGCAGTTGTTTTACCCGCCCGTAGATCCTTGTAGCCCTGCTCTATTTTTGCAGTTCGAAAGACAATTTGCCTTTCACGTTTGGCCTTTACACAACTACCTCCACTGTTTAAATATAATTGTTTTTCACTTAAAGAATATAGCAAATTGCTATATCTTCGTCTTCCACCAACAATTTCGAATCCCATTTTTTTAAATATTAACACGAGATGATGTAAAGCGTTCGAACTTTGATGCACAACTGAAAATATTTTATGTTTTACAACAACTCAACTCAACATGCAAGGCAGATTGTACTCATATGTTGACACTGTTATTCCAAAAAACAGTTACTTGAATTCTCAAAGAAAAATATCAAACTAAGCAAATGAAAAACCCCAAATAAAATGAAATAACCCCCAAAAACCAACAGCTTTAAAAATGAAATAACCCCTGAATAAAAAATGAAATAACACCCAAATTAAACAGGCTATGAAAGAAGCCCCGAATTTTAAAAATTTGTTGGGTGTAATTTCATTGGAGATTATTTCATAATTTGAAAACCCTAAATGAGGAATGAAATAATTCCCAAAAAAAATGAAAAACGGCACCAAAAAATTGGGAGTTATTTCATATGAAATAACACCCAAAAATGTATGAAAAAAAATTGGGGAATATTTCATTTCTCGTTTGGGCGTTATTTCATTGGGGGGCTTTTCGTGGAGCCCTTATGTACTAGCTGACCCGACAGACGTTGTCCTGTCCAAATTATGGAAAATGTTTGCGTTCGATTTTAAAAATCCGTTAAAAAGATACGAACATTTGAAAGAAAAATTAGTCAAATCGACGGAGCCGTTTTCTGATTTTAGGTAAATCAAAAAAGTGGGCGTTAAAGTGGGCGGGGTAAAATGTTCTTTCCGTGAAAATCTAAGTTGAACCATGGCGATGATTTTAAAGAAAAAATCGTCCAAATCGGTAAGCCGTTCTTAAGTTATGCGCTTAATAGAAAGAGTGGGCGTAAAAGTAAGCGTGGTAAACTTAAAATGGATTAATTCGAACATTTGAAAGAAAAATTTGTCAAATCGATGGAGCCGTTTTCTGATTATAGGTAAAAAGTGGGCGTAAAAGTGGGCGGGGCAAAATTTTAAAGAAAAAATCGTCCAAATTATATAGATGTCATTGGTCCAATATGAAAATTGGATTTTGCCACGCCCCTCTGCTCCCAGACCGAAAATCAAAAATCAGACTTTACAGTGTCACCCGCCTGAATATTCTGAAGATTCCCTGATAAAAATTAGTTTTGGAGAAAAACGATTTTGAAGTTAACAAGTTATTTTTTTTTTCTTCTCAAAGGTGTATTCTAAAGCATACTAATGAAAAAAGTGATGCAGTTAGAAAACGTATTGTCTATTTTAAGAATCACCAAAAACGTAAAAATCGATTTTTGCATCCATGATCCCTTTTAACTTAAACTGACACATATAGATTTTTAACATGAAAATAAAAAAAAATATGTTCTTCTTCTTGTAGTGTTATCTGTTTCTTCACAAAACAAGTTATTTTATGGATTTAATATTTAACAATGTTTTTTTTTAATTTTTAATTTTAAATTTACTACGAATTTCAATCAACAGTGTGCCATGTTAATTTAACATTGGTATTTTTTGCTGTGTACTGAAATGATCAAGTGATTTTATATCGAAGGTTTAACTTCGTGTTTGTTGGGAAAGGTTATTTTCTACAATTGACCATCATGCGATCTGCGATTTTTAGGAGCTTATCGATGTTGCTGCTACGGAATTACTTTTTACAGATTTTACCGCCTTATTCGAATTTAAATTATGAATTTTTTTAATATTTTCTGATATTTTTCTTTGAAACCCTCAATATTAAAATTAAAACGAGGAATTAAGCAATCTAAGCATTGAGGGTAAACTGAATTTGAAAGAATTAGTTTAGGTATAGTAAGATTTTAGCACTGCTATATGCATATTCGGAAATTCTAGTCACCTACTCTCAAAGTGAATTAACTGTTAACCTGCATCTAAGCTTACTGTAGGGTATAAAAGTACAAAAATTAAGATAAAAGTAAAACATCAAGAGAACAAACTAAATATTTAAAAGCAACAACATAAACTCAGTCATTTACATGTCAAACTAACTGTCAGTGCTAATAATACAACGCGTGTAGTAATAAAAGAAATAACAATATTATTATCACTCTTTGCTGACATCTCCACCAAAAATAAAACCGAATAAAATGTTCCAACAAGAAACGGACTAAATGAGCAAATAAATGAATGAGTGTGTGAATGACTGGCACAGCAGCAGAAGCCGCAGCAACAACAGTAGACACTACAGGGTATGGTGGAGTTAAAAGTAACCAAAAATGAATAAAAAGTACACTGACAAAGAAAAACCTGGCAGGCAGCTGCGCCAAGTCAAAGTCCTTGTTTAGCAGCACTGTTTTTACCTTTGCTTTCCACTCCTCGTTATCACACAACACGTCACCACCACCGGCTGTAGTTGCCACGACAGAGCTGTGAAATTTTTTTAAAAGTTGGCTTAAACACAAGAGTTAACTTTTGTTTAGATGTGTGTGTGTGTGAGCGACTTGCAACATTATTATTATTTTTGTGGTGTCTAACATTTACCGGCAGGCGGTAATTATTTTTAAGCCGACCTCATGTCTGTCAGTACCAGCTAAGTTGCATGGTTTTCGACTGATGTTTTGCTGTTTTATTTGTTTCTTTATTTCTTTCATTGGCTTAATAAGCAGTGTAACTCTGCATTAACCCTAAAACAAAGCAGCTAAAAGAAAAACAAAACAACTCTTATTTGGACAGGTAACATTTTGTTGGTTAACATTTTAATCAGAATATTGTTTTGTATTTGAGATAATTCATACAAAGCTGTGTTGCAAGTTTTTGTTGCAACAGAAACAGTAAAAAAATATGTTCCATTACTGCTAATTACTGGTATTTTAATCATTCAATTATTGAGAACTTATTCAGCAAGTTTTTTTGACCGACGTTGATATTTATAATAAGCTTTTAGATAGTTTTTGAATGTTTGAAATAAATTAGCAGAATTTCGGGAAATTATTCTTTTTTATACCCATACCAGAGTTGCCAGAAGTAGGGAAAATCGGACAGATTTTTTATAATCTCCAATATGCATGGATTATTCGTCATATCGCATTATTTATGAAATAGACGCAGAAAAAAACGTATTTTTAGTAATATTTTCTTGTCCAAAACGGTTACAAATTTTTATTCTCCCTAAAATCGTTTAAAAATATATGTTTGTAGTTTAAAAAGTTGGCGACACTACTATGTATGTATATGTTTGTTCTAATATATATTAAAAACAAAGTATTAAGGTTTCTTAACAATTCCCAGCAAAAACTTTGCTTACCTGGTAAGCTAGCAAATAATGTTGGAGAAAATAAACACTACTTATTTTTCGGCTGAATAACTACTTTTTTTTGTTCGAGGTGTCCAAAGAATTCAGTACTTACAAAATGCACTTACTAGAAGTCAAAAAATACCTAGTTATTATTTAACTACTAGTAAGTTGAATTGTAAGTACTTACAATAAACTTACCAGAAGCCAAAAAATCACTAGTTAATAGACCTAATAAGTAGTTATTGAGTACGTTACCAGTAAGCAAATATTCAGTAGTGAAAATAACAAAAGTAATAAGTAGTTGCTGAGGTCATTACTATTAAGTACTTATTGAAGTTTTCAGAATAATGACAATTGTAATGACAATTACTTACCAGGTAATGTATGAAATAACTACCACCTATTACTAAAAATCAAAAAGTTTTTCCTGGGTTGTTTCCTGAAATGGAGATCAATACCTTAGTGACAAATAAAGAATTTATCTTAGAAAAAATATGTTTCCTGCATAACTAAGGGTTATTGAAGGAGCTAACGAATAGTGGGTACCAAATGTTACAGTTGTAAGTGTCTGGAGAAAGAGATATGTATGAACACTATGGTATACACTATCATTAGCGCCATTGGTGTATAGAGTGAATATACCAACCATTTCGCTAGTTACTAATGATAATGGTTCTTTCTTATACCACTGAGATATTATTCAATGTTGAAAGATTTAATTGAATTTATTAAAAGTACATAAATATGTATTATTTTTTTGTTTGTACTTAATTTTTGTCAAAGCTTTAATAAACATATTCAAGAAAAATCCACTGGCAACACTGACCCACACCACCAAAGTGGAGAGGAGAGAGAGATTTTCGTAAAAGGCTTCAATTCCCAGCAAACAATATGAGTCCTAAAAGAGTCTTTTAGGACTCCTTTTTATGAGCAAAACGCTCATAAAAAAGCTCCTAAAACCCTCAGATATGAACGTGTTTTCCTATGAAACCGTCAAAAAATTTTGAACTGAATATGAGCGTTTTAGGACTCCTAAATTTAACGATTTGTATGGTAAATTGTGAGCCTTTTTGATCACAAATCAATCATAACAACCTCTTAAAAGAGTCATAAAAGAGGGATTTTGGAGCCAAAAAAGAGTTGTATAAGAGTGTTTCTTTTTCTTGAAATTAGGGTATACATTTTATATGTAAATTTGTGCTTTTTAGCTTTTTATGGAAAAGTTTTATTAATATATGTTTTGTGCATGGAAATCATAATCATTTTAAACAAATTTCAGCGGACAAAATAAACCTACTTTTTGCACAATTTCTCAAAGATTTGATCAAAACCACAACCGAACAGCGCACAATTATCACAATAATGACAGACAAACGCAAAATATTGAAATTATCAAGAAAAAGAAAACAAGCTACCGCTGCCCCTCAGAAAACCCTCATAAATAAGAGTTTTCTAGGAGTGTGTTCCTTAATTGCTCATAAAAATCAATCAGAATTGCTCATAAATTAGGAGGGTAATCATAAAACCCTCAAGAAAAGGAATCTTTCAAGAGTCATATTTAGAAGCGCTCCGAAAATTGTTTGGTGGGTTGTGTACCTCTCCATGGTTGATTTTGTCAATCACTGAAACACAGAAATGTCAAATAAAGCTGGGCAAAAACCTTGACGTTAACGTGTGACCCTTTTCTTGGCGTCGCTCGAAAGTGAGTGTGATTTCAACAGGAGAGCATTGCTAAATCAACTAAGAATCCCTCAAGGTCCCAAAATATTCATACATACATACTTTATGGGGTCTTAGATAAATATCAAAAAAGCAATACAAACATTAACCTTCAGCCCGTTATAGTAAAACAGACAAGAGACTTTGGCTTGAATCGAACAAACTAGTCTACCAGTGCCCATGATCTGTAACACTTGCGGCGAGAAATTTTTCGATTGAAATGTGAGAATTGAAACAAAAATGTCATAAAATGAAACAAAGAACTTAATTGCGTCTGTAAACTTTTGGCGAGTAATAGCTGTCACGTAAGGAAATTTCTCGCCAATATACAGAAAAAGTGTATCTGTAAAATTTCTGTAAGAAAGTTCCCGCTTTGAACTGTCAAATAAACACACGACTAAAAACGGGGCGAAAAAAATTTTAACACTAAAAACATATTTAAAATGCAGAATGCAAACAATAATAATATTTTGTTCTTGGCACATTTTTTCATTGTTTCATTACATATTTTGCTTTTAACATTTTCATAAAATATACAAATGTTTAAAGCTCTTTTGCAAACAACACACATTAAAGTCGCACTTTACATTATTTAGTTTAGCCGACTGTTGTATTTTCGCCGCCGTCTTGAAAATTTTTAAATTTTAGTCACTTTTGATCGCCGTCAACGATATGTTTGAAATATTATGACATTTATAACGTAACGACGTAATCTCTTTTCATAGTTTTTTACAGACACACTTTTTCTCACTTTTCGATAAATAATTTAATATTTTGTTTCACATCTTTTCGATGCGCGAAGTTATCAATAAAGTTACAGAACATGGGTACAGGGCACCTAAAGGATACAATTAATTACATAAAGTGTATTCGAAATCAATAAATTTTTTTAAGCGCGCCGTACAACTTTTTAGAAAATAAGACAAATAAATTTGAAATTTTAACGGAAAGTCTGATTTCAATTAAAAAAAAATCAGAAATTTTTAAGGTATTTGTAAAAAAGTTATTTGGAAACTCTGGAATTTCTGTTCCTATAACAACAATTCAAACAAAATCGGCCTATTACTTAAAAAAAACTCACGTAAACTTTTAAAATTTCGTTTTCTCTAAAAATCCCTTCAGCAAATTTGTTGTATTTGATATTAAACTGCATCATGTAAAAAATAATTACAGTGGCTAAATGATGGGCAAAAAGATCGTTAAGATTACAAAATTGAATTTGTAGCTTTTTAATCTTAAGGACAGCAAAATTGTAATGTACATACGTTACAATTAAAAACTACCAATTACCATAAGACAATAAGAAAAAGTGAAATTATTCCAACCGAATTATCATTAACACATCATCATTCTCAATTTATAACCAGCAAAATTGTGTCCTTCAACTGTTTATATACCTTTACATATACTTATGTATGTATTATTTAAATTTTCTGTTTTTTTTTGGTAAATTAAACGTCAAATGCCTGTCATATGTCTTTGTAAGCGGTAATTTTTGTTTTAATTTTCACTTGAACTTTAAACGCGTGCCTGGTTTTCGTTGTTCTTTTTTTTCTTAGAAAATCCATTAAAATTAAACTAAAAGTGGGATACCGGTGCGGGAATGTCCAATATTTAAATGGCATGATCACAACAAATAAAAGAGAGAAAAAAGAAAAGTACGAGCCTCCATTCGCACCAGTATCTAAAAACAAAAATCTAAAATACTCAAATAAAATAGCGCGTGTTCGTTTAAAATAAATGCATTAAAATGCGTTTGAATGTGGCTAAAAAAAGGTTTTGTAAAAATGTGCGTGTATGGGTCAGCAAGTAGAGGGGTAATTGAGTGTTTATACATTTGTCAGTTTATCAAAAATATAATAAAAACCTTGCTGACATGTGTCATGAAAATGTCATAAAATATAGTTAAAATTTTAAAGAGTGTCTCTGTTTTTATTACAACGACTATTATTAACATGTTCGATAAACGGAAAGCGGCTAAAACAAAGGAAAGCGGCTTTAAGTGTTAAAGCGCCTGGAGTTTGTTAAAAATGTTAATGAACAAAATTCTTGTTAATCGGCTTTTTAAAATACAATTCGTTAAGTTTTTCAATTTATTTATGCAAAATTTAAAAGGGAATGTCATTCGTGATTTCTAGAATATTGGAAAATTATTTTTTTAATATATTTTACTAATAAATCACACTATGTGCCCCGAAAATATTCCTTAAAGCCTGAAAATTATGGAAACACGTCTTTATAATCACAGCATAAGTTTAGAAAGCCCACCCTGTCTTAACATAAATTGGCATACTGTAGCCATTGTGATGCATCCCCTTTTCAATAATTCTTGAGTAATTGAATTTTAAATGAAAACATCCCGGGCCAACTTTAAGAATGCGCCGCAGCGGTATTCTGAATATTCCTAAAGGCCGTTACACACTAGCTCACAAAGCCT
Organism: Pollenia angustigena; assembly: GCA_930367215.1. NCBI lineage: Eukaryota > Metazoa > Arthropoda > Insecta > Diptera > Polleniidae > Pollenia > Pollenia angustigena. The sequence continues at coordinate 149,551,345 of OV884058.1, forward strand.
TACGTATAAGTTGTTATAGTTTTTTGAAAATTTATAAACAATAATTAGATCAGGTAAGCATTTTCATAAAATACGTACGACTTTGTGGGATAGTGCGTAATGGCCTTAAGTATCACGGCCTTAAATATCACGTCGAATAGTAGACTCAGATGGATCCGCGTGAACGCGTTCTCGTAATGCATCCACACTATAGTTGTCAATTATTCGCCTTTCAACTTTGTTCGAATAATTAAAATAATTGTTTTTGTTTGTTCGATCAAACGATTAAATTTAAAAAATTATTCGATTAATCGATGAGAATAACGAATAAAAAATATTATTTTTACAAAAATATTACGTATTTAAATTATATACATCCGCCCATTCATCGACAGCTATGGAAAATCATCCAGTTTCTTCTTAATTTTTTCTCAAATCCGCATTGACTTCATCTTTTTTTGATGCGTAAAACTTTTCATCTTAACTCCATATCGTTTTATTTCTTAAACACATCGTAAAACCCTTAATTCATAAATAATCCGAAATTATTTTGGTTTTTTGCGTTTGCGACCTTCCATCTTCAAACTTCAGCATAGAACAACCACAGTATTTTTTCATTGGACTAAGTTCGTGATGTCGTTGGATTATCTTCCACTGCATAATTTTCAATGGTAATATTATGACAATTACGCAAAATTTTTGGTCGGGTTTATGGGCTGGCGGCGTCATCAGGCCGTACTTTTTCGAAAATGAGGTCGGCCAAGCAGTTACCGTTAATGGAGTTCGTTATCGCTAGATGTAAACGGAGGCACGTTCCGTTAAAAAATAATTATACATTTTTTTATTGTGTGGCTATTATTTTTGTGGAGTATTTGACAATTTGTTGGTCCACATCTACTTCACTGATATATATACACCAAGAGAAAAAACATGTTTAAATATGGTCACCTCCAACAAAACTATTTTTAAAGACATTTTTAAACATATTATGTTTAATTTAACCATATTATTGTCAGCGACAACCATATTATGGTTAGATAAGTACTCCATAAAGAAGCCACAACCATATTATGGTTACCTACGAACCACTGATGGCATCGTGCGTTTTGGTTGGACCACCCTTTATAAAATCACCAAAAACGTATAAGAATAAATCAAATTCTAAGCTTTTATTTAATTAATTTTTGAATAAAAAAAATTGTTCGATTAATTGACATTAATTGCTCGATTTATTTATAAGAGTTTGGTTTTGTTAGATCGATTAATCGAATAATTCTTAATCGGTTGACAACTCTAATCCACACTGAACACAGACTCTCAAATCGAGCAATTAAGCTTTTTATCATGTTTACACTGGAAGTTGTTGTAGTATTAAAATGTGCACAGTGTTTTCTACGTGTTGTAAACAGCAAACTTAATATCGCTCCTTAGTGTTCGGTTCGGGAGATTTGGGGAAAACACAAAGTTATAGTGAACTCAAACCACTTCGGTCATTTTAAGCCACCCTGTATCTCCGGTGTAAGAATATATCTGCGTCCTAGTGATCAGGATATTTTTCAAAAAGAAAAACTTTCTACTCAATAATGCCAGTTTGTTAATATCGGTTAAGAATTTAAACATCCGTATTCTGAGTTTTAAATCGAGTTAAAATGATCTCCGTTTCTGCGTTCCGTTTTGTTTTATTCTTTTGATCGTAGCTACGTTTAATCAAGTTATTTACATATTTACTAACGGAAAATTTTTCATTTTTGTTTTTTTAATTTCATTTTAAGAATTTTAATTAATTTTAAGCCTAATTTTTTTAAATTTTGACCACTTACTGTTAGGACTTCGTTAGGCAGATTCAGCAAATAGATAATGTTGTGTATAAAAAGGCTACCAATCAGGCAAAAAGAAAAAAGTTTGATTGATAACCACCTATTATTTTTTGTTTGGTTCGAAAACAACACTACCCGAATCTGTAAATAATTTACAGCTTATTAAATTTCCAAACAAACATTTACACGACAATATGAACTTCATTACAATAAAAAACTTAATAGAGTGTGAGAATGATGTCAACAGACACAAAAACAAATCAATGCATTTTATCATCATAAATTGCAATTGAAATCGTTGATTTCTAATAGACTGATATTAGGCAATAATTGGTACCTAAATAAACAAACTTAAGCACAAATTTATTTTGTGACAATCCTTTGGAGTATTTGTTTAACCACAATTGTGGCGACGTCTCTGCCAGAGGCGACATCTTCAACCATTTTTCCCAATACCTATTGACTTTTTAATACGACTGCGTTTCAATATATTGTATATTGTTTATATCAGTCTTCGAAAGCAAACAGAACATTATTTAGCGTTTGGCTCACACATCCAGGAACGATATCTATTTTTTTAGTGATTGTATAGACGAACACAACCCTTAATACCGTTTGTAGCTATTTTCGAAACAGTGCCGAATTTTATATGGTGTTGTATTCTTCGTTAAAAAACCGGAACAATTGTATTGATATTGTAGACAAACATTATATTTTAATGTTCTATAATGTTTCTTATACATATTACATTGATAAAGAAATAAACAAGCAAACAATTTTAGCAACGGCCGCAGCACGAACATTTTGCGTGTGTATTGTGTATGCACAACTGATACGAACGAGCACTAATGAGCTGAACCGAACACAATGAAGTTTGTGGTTTTAAAAAAAATCGAATAGGATTAAATGTTCTCCTCTTTTTGTTGAGTTGGATAAGAACAGTATTATTTTTGTGTTCGAAAGATGACAAACAGAGAAACGTTATTTTATTAATGATTTTCCACCCAAACACTATCAGCGTTTGAGTTTTCCATAAATATACCGAACCGAACACTAAAGAGCGATATTAAGTGTTTATTTTCGAATACTGGTTTATATTATATATTGTTGTTTTTGCTGTTTGAACTTTGATACCCAATTTCCTAATCTGAATTGAATGCGAGGGTTATGCTAGAGAAGTTTTAACATTCTAAATTTTCTTAAAGAATTTTTTGCGCTATATTTCAGCCACTTTTATATGATTTACCCTTGAATATTTAAACCAAAGTACTTATTGTTTATTTCAAGCATATTTCAGAAAAATACATTACTATAACCTACCTTATCACCCTCGTAGCAATATAAATGAATGATTAGTTTCTTTTCTTTTACTTTGTTCCATTTGTATCCTTTATCAACAACAAACGTGGCAATGGCAAGAGAACTAGATCCAACAACCAAAACAGCATCAGCACCAGCAACAGTAGTCGTAGTAGCAACATTTACTACATGGTTGTTGTTAATTTTGTTGTTACTGCTGGTGTAGTGTGTGTTATACCCTGAGGATATTTTTGTGTTTTTCATGTTTTGTATACAAAACATTTCTTGTATCTTCTTTCTTTTTTTCCAGAGATACAGATTTGTTATTACTCCCGTTTATCCTGGCTGCCACTGGTGTTTGGATATGCTGTTGATGGTTTCTGCTGTGGGAAAAAAGATTCCAACCCTTAGACACAAAATAATATCCGACAGGTTGTCAATAGTCTTAATTACGAATCCAGCTTTGATTTCTAACACACACACAAATAATAAAAATATGTGCGTACCACAGACGTTGGCATTGTTTAATGCAGTTAACGAATGTCCTTACACTCGACGACGAAAAGAAAGTCGTGAACTACGACACTTGTTTGTACTACAGTTTGTAAAAACGCAAATTTTCACATTTTTTTTGTTTTCACTACAACTTAGAGATAAGTGTTATACATGGTGTCCGCCGGGAACGTATGTAGGTGATAGGATCAAGCATGGACCACAACGTACTGCAAGATCGGATGAAATTATTACTGCTGCTCAAGAAAGTGTTCAAAACAATCCACCAACCTCAATTCGACGCCGTGCTCAGGAGCTTGGTATTTTTTGCATTTGTTTTCATTTAAGATTCAGTTGACACAAGAACTTCTTCCACAAGACCATTTATGCCTCCGTACATATTTCAATAGAACGTTACAGCTCACCCATGACAACCTCGATTTTCATAAACAAATCATAATGAGCATTTGTGAGGCTAACCGCCATTAAATAAAACATTTATCAATATAAAATCCATTCTCTTTCATTTAATCAAAAATTATAACCAAATAAACTATGATACCTTCCCGGCGGGCACCCTGTATGAGTAACAAATAGAACGATACACAGAAAAAAATGTTCACCAATTAAAGCATTAATCAAAAATTTAATTAGTTTTAATTAAAAAATTTAATCACGTGAATTAAACGTTTAATTGTTACTACTCATTTGCACCACTTAACAAATTCACAAATTTACTGGGTTAAACGTTTAATCCACTTGATTAAAACTAAGTTTATTTTTGATTAATGCTTTAATTGCTGAAACATTTTTTTTCTGTGTATGTATAACAGATATTCATTATTAATTTCGATTTTAGGCGAATCCAAGCGTATTTGTGTAACACATAATGCAAATTATTGACCGATCATTACAAAGTTTTTTGATTGATATGCTTGGCCATTCTTGGCTTCATTGGTTTTTAGATGGCTTCAATATTAGCTGATTGTAAAAAAATACAATTTTGCCATACACACCCCCCCCCCCCCCCCCCGACAATTCCTTTCCTATTAATTTTCCTCCCATTGTCTAAAAATCTTGGATCTGACATCTATATATTCTATATTCTAGGCAATTTCAGCTTCCTATGTCATTCCTATGCCACGCCCCTCTTTTCTCTTATTTATCCGCCTACAGGGGAAAATCCGGTTACTTTAGGATTTGGCATGGATAGACAAAAAGAGGACCACACAAATAAGGAAATTACATATATTGAAGATCTGTACACTAATCATGATGAAAGAGCTGTAGACAAAATGACCCAAAGCAAAATCACTCAAAACACTGTATGAAAAATCGCAAAAAAATGTCCAATACAAAGTTTTGTGATTACGCAAATGATATATAACCCATTATTTTGGGGCAATTTTTCGTAATTGTTGGCTAGTAATTAATTTTAAGCATAGTTTAGTCCAAACGCTATTGCGTCAAACCCCTTATTAAAGTGAGAATTATAAAGAAATTTTGAAATTTGAAATATTTTTTTAGCCGACTGTATATTAAATTATCTATCGAGTTCTCACACTGATACATTTTTCTCCAGGGAAATAAGTAATTTTCGGTTAATTATTGATAAATGAAATGTAGCAATATTTTGTTTAGATATTTTCAAAAGAAAACATTTTACATACTAAAACATTTGCAAAAGTTGCTAAAAATTATTGCCTTATCCAAAATCTTTATTTTCTATTTTGGTTTATAAAGTAATAAATCTGTTAATTTTCTTATCAGCGAGTTTTTGTTATTTAATGTTTTTGCATTTTATGCAAATTTGTGTTTATTGTAGTTGTCCATCATTATTTGCCGGATGTCAGTCATTTTTAGTTTCTTGCTGCATTTACTTCCTTTTCTTGTTCGAAAAGTTAGTTGGCTGGGTGGATCGTTGCATGTTTTGAGTTGGCGGTATTTGTCGGCATTTTCTCTTTGATTCTTTTCTATTGCGGTTGTTAGCGGTTTTTTATGTTCTATTGTTTGTTGCATGTAAAAGTTGTAATAATTTTTGTAAAAATTTGTTTAAACTTTGTTTTTTTTTTAAATAACACTGTTCTGTTTTTTTTAACGGTAGACAAAATTGCAAGGCATCCATAGCTCTATTGTAGAATCTCATAAACATTTCCTGTTCATGATAGTTATTTGCAAAACAACTTTAGCCGAGATTTTTTATATTGTATTAGAAATATACTAATGAACAGTTACAGGTCAACTTAAAGAATAACGGTTTTTATACCCGCATCACTGTGGAGATGGTACACTAGAAAAGTACGCTGATGTATTTTGACATCAGTACTTTGACAAGTGCCTTCGTTTTTGACCCCATGATACTTTTCATCATTGTGATGTCAGCCTTAACATCACTTGGTTAAATTGTCATCAGGCGAAATTATGCCACAAATGGGATGACGGATTGGCATCCTCTACAGATAATACTGGACTACGTGGTCCATTGTGGCTTAAATGGACTACTTACAACATTGTCCAATGTACTGTAGTATGGACCATGTTATAAGTAATTAAAATGCAGTGCTGCCAACAACTGCATGATGTATACTTTTCTTTATTTTACAGTATTACACATTGGTAGCCCTGATGGTGTCCATTATTAATTGTTTATTTAAAAGTGAAAGTTTGTGACATTTGTGGAAAAAAGGTAAAAAAATTTCAAATACCAAGTAAATATATTTATTAATAGCAATAATAGACTACAGTACACACCATTAAAGGCGATTAGTAAAAAATGAAAAAGAAAAATGCTTAAACTACCCCTTAAGAGTACTCCATACTGTAGTAACATGGAGTACTTTTAAAACTAACCCACTTTAGTACTCCATGAAGTAGTTTAAGGACTACTATGGTCACCTCCTAGGACATCGTAATATTAAATGGACCACCTTTTACCCATATATTTGGAGTAGTTTTGGAGTACTCCTACTCCTTTATAGACTACTCTTTACATGGATGTATGGACTAGTCTCGTTATCTGCAGGGTCACAAAAATTAGGAATCGGAATCAGTTTATTAAAAATTGTCATCAGTGCGATGACTCAGTAACATTGGAGAGAGGATTAATAAGGCTTAATTAAATTTTTAATTTTACTTTTGTTGTCTTATTTTCATTCTACTCTGAAAATTTGATGTAATTTACTGAAATAATTTAAACAAATAGAATATGGGAATTTTAGCTTTTTATTTTAGTTTTTAAACTTGATAATAATGGTAATAATGCACAAAATGTGCATAGATGACGCATAAAATGTGACAAAATTTTATGATGACGTTCGTCATTGGATTGATGTCACTTATTGCATCATTGATGCCATTTTTAATGACATTGATGTCACAATTCTGATGTTAGGTCATCATCAATATGAAGATGCATTTAGCTCAAGAGTGTCGAATGCTCAAAATTTATATGTGTTGGTGGAAAATAATAAACATGAATCTTAATCGGATAACATTTGTTCCAGCAGGTCCATGATTGCCCATGGGTCTCAAATACGGTAGACTCTCGAAAATTTTTCTTTAAACTGCGGCCAAGCCCGGCCATACGCTATGAAAAATTCTCATGCCCATAAATTTTTAATAAAACAAAATGGCGTAATACTCTGCCAAAGCGAACTTCCGGTATTAAATTTTATGAAGGGTGGTTTGGTATAAATTGTATGAAAGTGAGAAGCTCAAACGTCCTTATTAAGGTTGACCTGTTAAGGTAATGTAGAAAGAAAATTATTTCTAGGCGCACTAAAAGTCAATAGTTTGGCAAAGTAAAAAAAAAGTTTGAATTTTCCTTTTTAAAATAATATTATTATTATTATTATTATTATTATTATTATTATGTTTTACTCCATAAATTCAAAGTATTTTTTCTTCCCCCTCTTATTTACTGGATTTTGATATTTTAACAATTATTTCTACTTTTAGATGATAAATAAATAAAATGTCTCATATTTTTTTAAGAAGACCTGTCAATATTAATAAACTGAACCAGACATCAACAAAATATATTTGGCCATTTAAGGGAAGAAAGAAATACTATACGGTCAGTTTAAATGTGTTTATACTTTACGAATTATGTATACAACTAATATGTACATACATACATAAAAACATATTGATATAACCATAAAGAATTACATTTGTATTGATGTTTTTCTATGTATTTCAACTGTCAGGAGAGGCTGTAGGAAATATCGCCCAAAGAAAAATGGCCCAAAAAAAAAATGAAAAATCGCCCAAATGAAGAATCGCCCAAGCAAACATGAAAAATGACCCAAAAAGGTAAATATGAAATTTTGCCCAAAAAAAACGAAAAAGGGCCCAAAAAGAAAATGAAAAATGACCCAAAAAGCATAAACGAATTTTTTCCCAAAAAAATAAAAAAAAAATTACTAAATTTGCAAAAAAGTGTTTATTATTCATATAAATTTAGGTGACATGTCATAACGTCCAGTGTCGTAGTGTCCTTGGACACTTTTAAAGTGTCATAATGTCCATCGAAGACGAGGGCGAGGACGTTATGACACTTTGCAACGTCCGCAACTTAACTTATAATCAAAAATGTGTAAATTTTTTTTTAAAATACCGTTAAAATTTCAAGTGATTTTTTTAAAGATACTTATTTAACCAGAATATGGTTGTCGGTGACAATGATTTGGTTAAATTAAACATAATATGGATAAAATATTTTTATAGCTTTTACTCCGGGTGTATATATTAAATATATATATCCAAAATAAGGATTTCATCTTCTATGGTATAACAAATACTGGCTTCGCTAACTAAAGCTTCTCTGTATAGCCGGCCTTCGGCCGGGCGCAAGGATTTTCTCCTCTATGGTATAACAAAGACCGGCTTCGCTAACTAAAGCTTCTCTGTATAGCCGGCCTTCGGCCGGGCGCAAGGATTTTCTCCTTTATGGTCTAACAAAAACCGGTTTCGCTAAGTAAAGCTTCGAAAAACTGCCTTGTTTCCGAACAAGGCCGATTACGCAGAGAAGCTTTAGTTAGCGAAGCCGGTGTTTGTTATACCATAGAGGAGAAAATCCTTGCGCCCGGCCGAAGGCCGGCGATAGAGAGAAGCTTTAGTTAGCGAAGCCAGTATTTGTTATACCATAGAAGAGAAAATCCTTATTTTCGATATATATATATATATATATATATTTAATATATACACCCAGAGAAAAAAGCTACAAAACCATTTTTAAAAAAATTCTACCGATATTATGTTTAATTTAACCAAATCATTGTCGCCGACAACCATATAATGGTTAAATTAGTTTCTTGAAAAATAGTTTTGTTGTTTGCAACCATAATAAAACATGGTTTTCTCTGCTATGTAAGATTATGGTAGAATTTTAAAAATAGCCAATTTTTTTGGGTCATTTTTCATACAACATTTTTGGGTGATTTTTCATAATGAAAAATCACCCAAATTTAAAAAACGAAAAATCGCCCAACAATAACGATAAATAGCCCAAAAATTTTGGGCCATTTTTCATATGAAATCAGGCCCAATTTTACATGCAATTTTTTTGGGCGATTTTTCATTTTTTTTTTTGGGCGATTTTTCTTTGGGCGATATTTCCTACAGCCGTCAGGAGAGCTTAGAGATTGTTGAGACAGAGCAAAATAGATTGTTGATGGTTAAGTTTTATATCAGAATTTCAGCAAACAATTCAAACATAAAAAACTGAAATTTTTTTCATTTCTAGGGATGTAAAATAATTACCAATATATATAAATATTTTCATATTAAAGGACCAAAAGCAGTTAAATTTGATCAAAAATACAGATCGACAGCGCATTTGTATCTAATGAAACTATGCGAAATCGACTTCTTCTTCGTTTAAACCCTGGCTGATAAATGCTTTAACATTAGAAAATCAAAAAAAAAATATTTTTTAGTTAATATAACTTACTTTATTTCAGGGACCCAAAATAACTGTTATTATTTTTTAAATAGCCAATAGGTTATGGAAAAAATAACTGAAAAAAAATTTGTCCTGTATTAATAATTATAAATTACCAAGAAAATTTAAGTTCTGCCATAAACATTATGAAAGATTATTATTTTTTTTGGTCTTTGGTAACCATTATGAAAGATTTTTATTCTTATTGGTCTTCTAAAACCATTATAAAAGATTTTTATTTTTTCTGTCTTCTATAACCACGCTACAGTTCGCAAATCTTAAGATATTTTTATAAAATTTCGCACACTAACTTATATTTGCACAAGGACGAACTTTTTTTTAATGATTTTGGTAAGGATCCGCAAATTTTTTGATATCTTTCTCATATTTGGTAAATAAAGGTTGGTTAAATTGTAAGGGCCGATGTTGAATGTGAACCACACCTAAACGCCAAGTTTTTTTCCGAATTTTATTTGACATTTCTCTATTTCAGACTTACTCAATTTGAACCATGGAGAGATACACAATCCAACAACGTGTTAAAGTTATTCAGACTTATTATGAAAATGGGCGTTCAAATCAAAATGCATATCGTGCACTTCGTGATTTTTTTGGTCAATTTGATCGTCCAAATGTGCGTACAATCGCAAAAATCGTGGAAAAATTCGAGCAAACCGGGTCTGTAGAAGATGTGAGAACACCAGTGCATGCTCGTACTGCAGAAAATATTGCTGCTGCTCGCGATAGTGTGGCTGAAGAGCCGTCCACCTCAACTCGTCGTCGTTCCCAACAATTGCACCTCTCACGCTCGTCGTTGATGAACATTATGCATAAAGACTTGCATTTACACGCTTACAAGGTGCAATTGGCTCAAGAACTAAAGCCTCTTGACCATTCCAAACGTCGTGAATGGGCAGAATGGTGGCAAGAAATGGCAACAGTGGATGATCAATTTGCGAAGAAAATCATCTTCAGTGATGAGGCACATTTTCACCTCAGTGGATTCGTCAATAAACAGAATTGCCGCATTTGGGCGAATGAGAATCCAAGAGTGATTGTCGAAAAACCAATGCACCCACAAAGAGTGACTGTTTGGTGCGGTTTATGGGCTGGCGGCATCATCGGGCCGTATTTTTTCCAAAACGAGGGCGGTCAGGCAGTTACTGTGAATGGTGTTCGCTATCGTGAGTTGATAACGAACTTTTTATGGCCCGAATTGGAAGATATGGATGTGGACGATATGTGGTTTCAGCAGGACGGTGCCACTTGCCACACAGCTAACGAAACAATGGCTCTTTTGCGCAACAAATTCAATGGCCGTGTTATCTCACGTAATGGCGATGTCAATTGGCCGCCAAGATCATGTGATTTGACACCGTTGGACTTTTTCTTTGGGGTTATTTGAAAGAAAAGGTGTACGTCGATAAGCCAGCAACAATTCAAGAGCTAAAGGATGAGATAATTCGGCACATTAACGGCATAGAACCTCCATTATGCCTCAGGGTCATCGAAAATTTGGACCATCGGATGGAGGTGTGCCGCCGTGGTCGCGGCGCCCATTTGGCCGATATTTTGTTCCATGCATAATTAAGTAATACCAATATATCATAATAAAATAAAATTACAATAATTTCCTAAATAGTTTGTGTTTTATTCAAAATCAACATCGGCCCTTGAAATTTAGAAGCCAATTATGCCACACAATTACCATATTTACATTATGCAATTAACGCCGCAACTTGCCGCAACTTTCGCATGCAACTTTTTGTTTGTTAGCAAGAGGTGTAGGGAAGAAAACGGGGTTGAAAAAGTTGCAAAAATGCTTGAAAAAAATGTAAATATAAATATGAAAAGAGTTTCGTAGAAATTACTTTAAAAGAAAATAGAAAAAAAAACTCGGCGCTAATTGCGGTCAATCATGGTGCTGAGTTTAAATAAAATCGCTCCAGTTTTAGGCATATTTTCCCGATTTTTTTTAAATACAAGAAATTTCACACTAAAATTGTATTTATATACCATTGAGTAGTCATTGCTGTTGGTGTAGAAGCTAAGATGTGGACTCTGCAACCGATAGGACCCGGATTCGATTCCTGGCTCGAGCGACTAAAAAAAACATTTTTCAAAAATAAATAATTATTTCTTAACATCCTCAACTATCGGTTTGCTTGACCAAACTAATGAAAGTAATTTCTGTTCTAAAGCACTTGGCGTTTGGATTCAGCATTGAACTGTAGGTCTCGTCATGTATTCTAAGAATATGCAACAAATCTAATTACGCATGAGTGGAAGCGCAGTGGTTTTTCGCAACGGACATTTATTGTCTATGTGAGCTGGCGAATAAAGTCGGCTGCCGCCTCTACCTAACCGAAAATACCATTAAGTAGATTCGTTCGACTATTTTGAACCCAAGTCGACTTCGGAACCATACAAATTTCGGACCCAAATAGGAATGACTTTTATGAAACTGTTTCATAGATTCTATAAAATGCTTCATTACCTGACGATTTATTGTGTTGTAAAGAGTTTCATGAATTTTATGAAGCATTTCATAAACATTGACTGTAACGAAACCTGTTTCATAGATTTTATTAGGAGTGTCATTGGCTGAACTCCAAATAATATTTTCATAAAACTTGTGTGAAATTCGATATGGAAGACCGAAAAAAATAAAAATCTTTTGTAATGGTTACGGAAGACCAAAAAAAATTAAAATCTTTTGTAATGGTTATAGAAGCCCAAAAAACAAAAACAAACTATAACGATTATCAAAGACCAAAAAAAATATTGGTTTTTTGTAATAATTATTCAGAGAGCAAGTTTTAAAAATTCGTGATAAATTATTATTTCAGGATTTTTTCAAATATTGGTTATAACTGTTATGTCCCTGCTTTATCTATATTCATCCATTCATTTTAAAAACAATAAATTTTTATTTAGTTTTTTGGTATTTTTTAAAAAACAATTGAATTTCCATGCTTGCAAAGCATGTGCGACACTTTGTTAACGGTTGCAAGGGGAATTTCCACAATTGTCATTCTAATGCAGTGATAACCAAGCCCCGAACTAAGAAAGCCCCGAACGCACGCACACAAAGATATTATGTGCTTGTGTGCGGTCGCAGAGACCGATGATAGTCTGATGTTTTGAAACGAACAAAGTTGTAATATACATGTGAATTGCTGGCCGTGTCTGTGTGAAAAATACGATTATTGACTGGCTCGCGAGTCTATGGAGTGGTTATCACTGTTCTAATGCATCGCTTTAAATCATTCGAATTAGTTGGTGTTGTTTAAGCCTAGATTACACTATCTCACAAGTCTTACGTATTCCATAATACTTTGTGAGATAGAAATCTAACGAGTTTCGTTGCGGCTGTCAAAAAATCGAATGTAACATGACAGTTTGTGTTCAGACCATCACACAAAGTATAAACACTCACACATGAAATAAAATGCAACCCTGATCCAATGAAAAGTATTATTGTTTAGAAATTTTTCAAAAAACGATGAATCGTATGGGATGTTAAACTTTTTTCTTAATACTTGTCATTTTCGTGACACCCCTGCAAATAATAGGACCAGTCCAAACACGCGTGTAAAGAGTAGTCCACAAGGGACCAGGACTAGTCCACAAGTAACCCAAACGTATGGAAAAAACCTGGTCTATTTAACATTACGATGTCCTAGGAGAGGACCATATAACCCACCTTTGGACCACTAAGGAGTAGTTTTAAAACTACTCCATGGTGTATAACCCACCTTTGGACCAGTAAGGAGTAGTTTTAAAACTACTCCATGGTATACTCAAGAGGATTAGTTTTGAAGTCGTTTAAACACGAAAGCATGTCGTTAAAAAACTAAGACATGTCGTCTCACTACAAACACTTTGTCCATGCTTGCATTACATCGGACTAGTCCATGGAGTAGTCCATTTTATCAAAATGGGTCAGGTGGTCCAATTTTATTTGCAGGGACATTGCATTCACACTATCACACTTTGTCATATTACTTGAGTTTTTGACATGTATTAATACAAAGTATAATAGTGTAATCTAGCCTTTACTTGAGGGTTACACGATCAAGTTTTGGCTATCAAGTTTTAATACACTCACACTTTTTTACCAATACACTCATACTTTTAAAAATTGATACGAACTTGCCTCTAAAATTCTCTTGCCAGTGAGTGTATCAATTTTCGTTCAAGAAAACATCTTATTACAAATCTTTTGAAGTTGTTTTTGTTTTTTTTCACAAATATTTTGCCGGCAAAAGCTGAAGTTCTTTTTTTTTACAAATTGTTGCGGGAATTTTAAAATTTTAACTAAAAACCTAAAAAAATAGTGAAATATGTTTATTAATAAAATTTATTTATAAAATTAATAAGCAAAATGATGTTCTGCGATTCATAGAGCTGTACAGAAGCCATGAAATTTTATGAATCTTTCATCATATAGGCGAAATGATTTGAAAATAAAAGCCTACGAGTCTATAGCTTCTGAAACAAAAATGCCAGTGGAAGAAGTAAAGAAAAAAATAAAGTCCCTTCGAACAGCCTACAGTGCAGAAAAATCAAAAGTGGAAAATAGCAAAACATTTTGAGTTGTTTTCTCGGCGACGACATCTTGAAAAAGTAAATTGCTTTCAACTTGCGTGCAGCCTACGTCACAGCTGTCAACTTTTGCATATTTTGACAATCAGTATATGTAAAAGACTATCAAGAAAATATTGATCGTGTGGCTGCACTGTTAGTAAAGTTCATGTGTGCAACAACCTTACACGGAAGTAAAAACACAAAATTAAGTTTTTTGTACTTTCTTTAAGTACGAGTCCTACTTAAAAATTTAAGTACGAATAACACTAAAACGTACTTAAAACTATCCTAAATGGGATTACTTTCAAAAATTAATCGCGGAATTTCTTAAAATAAATATTAAAGGTAAGTAATTCTTAAATCAAGTAAAATAAAGATTGAACTTTTCGTTGCTAGTGCCACACTGAGAGTAAAGTTCTTATTTACTTTATATTTTTAGTTATAAACTTGAAAAGTAAAAAACATGTAGGGCATGATCAGCGTTGCCAGAAGATTTGGAAGGAAAATCTTCATTTGGCGGAAAAAAATCTTATTTTGAAGAAAAAAATCTTAAAATTTTTTTAAAACGAAGGGCAAAAAGGTATAATTTATTTATGTTTTTAAAGAACATATTTCTTATTATGGAAACTATTTAAATTGAAATACATACATACATCAATACATAATTGCGGTATTTATACAAAATAGGATTGTGGGTTTAAATTGTGTTTTTAAGTTATATTTTTCATAAAATTTTTTTCTAAAAATACATTTGAAATCCTTTTAGTTTTTAATAAATAAGATCGTAAACAATTCCATCTAAAAAAAGAAGTTGCATTGAAAGTAATTAAATGCTTTAATTAGATAAATTTTGGGCAAGAAGATTTTAGTTCGGAAGCTATAAAGCTCAACATCAGATAAAATCTTAAGGGTTCCTTAGTTTATACATATTATATTTTTTGATACCGTTGTTATATCGAAGGCATTTTGAGTAAATTGCATTCAAAAAATGCTCACTGAAAATATATGGAATTTCCTAAAAATGTTCCTAATGGAATAGTTATAAAAATAATGTTGGTTCTCCTTTTAACAGATATTCTTAAGCACTTATGTATATTTACTTTGTATGCAACGCATTTACGCAATCTAGTGCAATAAATTCATTTTCATTCATTCCAGATTGCATCAACATCAAAATGCGTTGGTTTTTTGAGATTGCATTGATGTAGATTGCATGTACACAGAAAAAATTATTGCCGAATTATTTTCAAACAAACGCTTGTTTGAAATTTTTTTGGATTTCTACAAATTTTTTTACTGATTCAATCAATATTTTTGTTTGATTTTTATTTAACCAACAAAAATGTGGACATCTCTTCAAAAATATAATAAACGCGCTATTGGTTTCAAGTTTTCATAATTTTGTATGAAATATTTAATGCTCTTTAATGTTGTCGTCATTTTGCAGTTTTTTTATTGATTGTAAGCAACACTTCTTTATGATAAATATAAGAACTACAACAAAAAACACATGCAGTCTATTTTTGGACGCTTTAAAAAAGTACAGCAATAAGAAAAATGATAAAATAGCGTGACGAGGTTTGTAGTAAAAAAACAACAAAAACAATAGCAGGTAAAAAAAACGTTTCATTTTTTTTAAACAACAGAAATGACAACATTATAAGAAACAAAATAAATTTTTGGTTGGTTTCAAAGTTGGTAAAAAAAAACAAAATCCCGTATTCAATTTTTTCAAACAGTTTGTTTAAATACATCAAATACAAAAATAGAATGACGACGAAAAACATATCGAGTCGGTCTGCCGCCGGAAAGGATGCAGCAAAAGTGAGTGACGAAGAAAATCATTGTGTGTATAAATAAGACTTCGTTCAAAAATTGTTCCAACAAAAAAATGTGTCTCAAAGCCAGCCGGCCGCTCTGTTCTGCTTCATCTTTACCAACAGTGCTTGCTTGTGTGCGCGTCATTGCTTGTGACAAAACTTTTTTGTTTGATTCAGCAAAATTATTTGTTTAAAATTTATATGAATTTCAGTAAACATTTTGTTTGATTCTGTAAAATTATTTGTTTGAAAAAATCGGGGTTTTTTGAATAAACAAAATGCAAATAAATTGTTTGAATATGCGAATTTGTTTGTAGGACCGATTTCAGACAAAAAATTGTTTGATTCTACAAATTTTTTGTTTGAATTGAAAAAATAATTTTTTCTGTGTAGACTGCACTGTCTGTCAAAAAATCTTCAAAAATAAGATAAAATCTTCGTTCCGGCAACGCTGGGCATGATGCTGGTGTTCCATAATTATAATTGATATATTTGTTAATGTTTGTTGTAGAAAGACGTTAAAAGCGATTTGCTTGTTTTGTGTAGAAACAACGACAACATTTACATGAAGAAAAACATAGATTATTTTCATGTGTAAAAAGTAAAATAAAAACCGATAGTTCCCATATTCTATTTGTTTAAACTATTTTGTTAATAACATCAAATTTTAAAAGTAGAATGATTACGAAAACCATATCGAGCATGCTGCTGGTGTCTTATAATTGAGAGTTCTTCAGTAAACAAAACAAAACGAACATGTGTAATGTTTAAATAAATAATAATATTCTCTTACTTTGGCTTAAGTCAATCCCAATGACTCAATTTAACGGCAGTTTGACACAAATGAGTCCTTTCTCCGATCTTACTGAATCATTGCACTGATGAATCGGATTCGTCATTTCTGTAATACCGATAAGTCATCCCATTGATGACATTATTTAAATTTTTGACCCTGATTACAAATTGTTCAAGTGATGTTAAGGCTGACATCACAATGATGATAATTTTCTTGGGGTCAAAAAAGAAGACATTTTTTATAGTACTGATGTCGAAATACATCAGCGTTATGATGCTTTTTCTCTCAGTGTACCAGCAAATGTCTTAAAATATTATTCTCTTTAAGTCATCTCAACAATTGCCCATTAGGGCAATAACTTTTTCACACTTTTTGCGAATATCAAAAACGGCATATTATAGTCGTGTATAGCATTAAAAGTTATTAATAAAAAATCTGATCATTTTTCCGGATTGTTTAAAAAGTTCACTCAGGGATCGGGTTGAAGTTTGAAAACAACCATTTTTATTTCACGGAAATTTTAAAAAATATACAGCTGATATTTGTATATATTCCTATACTTATCACTCAAATGCTATTTTTTGCTTTAGATTTAAAAATTTTCTTACGGTTTACAATTAATCGCGGTTCAAATTTTCGCAAAACGACGGGAGACAGGTGTTTTCATTGCTAAAACATTATTGGCCACTCCGTGGTACTATGCCAAAAATTTGCTTATAGCCCTAAGGCCCATATAAAACGCAACAATTCTCCTTCTAAAGATTTTTTTATGAAGAATAGTTAGTATCTTCATACTGAAATCTGAATAAGATGTTCCTACATTTCCACTAGGTTCATATCAAAACGAATTTACTTCCTAGGAATTGCACAATTTCTTTTTCACAACTAAATTTATATAAAATTGCGAAACTATCGACAACTCTAATATAAGATAATACAACAATGTTTAATACCCAGAGGTAAACTTTTGGAGGCCTTAATTTATAAGGTCTTCTGTAAGATCTGCCTAGACGTTTTTTAATATGCAGAACTCATGCTCGCTTGCCTTCTCAAAAAGATCTTATGGAAGGCCTACCTACTCCCTTCTACATTCATAGGCCTTCAATGAGACCTGCAGAAAAAGGCCTCTAATCAGGACTGCTGAAGAAGAGAACGCAGAAGGCCTTGTCTGGCTAGGACATCGTGTGTAAAAAATGCATGAGTATGGAATAGATTAGTAAGGCCTGTGTCTAAGAAACAAGGGCTTCCAGTAGACCTGCTTACTACTTCTTTTTACCGCTTAGAATACTTATTAATCAAATGCAAGTTTCATTTATCTCAGCCCTTACACAAAGGACTAAATGTAAGTTTAATAGAAAAAAAGTAGAAAATATCCCAGTTGGCCAAATGGTCATAGACGCAAATGTCGTCGACGATGTCTTCCGAACATTTTTGAATTTGTCGCCTATATAACATTGATGGCGACAACTTAAGTAAGAAAACGTGTATATTGTCGTGTCAAAAATCGTATTTACGACTTTTTTGGAGACATTTTTTTAAATTTGTCTTGAATAATTTATTGTCCTAAGTAAGTAACCATTGCATGCATTTTGTTGTGTTTCAAACCACACTGACGACAAAATGCATGCAATTGTCGCTCATCTTGTCTTCAATTAGACTTTATTGAGGACAACTTAGGCGACCGTTGCATTCATTTTGTCGTGTTTCGAACCACTTTGACGACAAACTGCATGCAATGGTCGCTTACGTTGTCCTCTACTAAAAAAAATCAAAACTTTAAATTTTTATGTAATTTAAAATTTATATTTCTTGATGTTTTGCTTTTATTATCAATATTTTTGATAATAAAAAAAATTAAAAAATAAATAATCCTGCCTGTTAAATATAATTATTTTGTAACTTATAACGTTATTCGCGGCTGTGTTCCAATTGTGCAACTGGAATACGTGAATTGATAGGACAAGAAACACAAAATATAAATGTTTCTGCTGACTATATTGCTCAATATGCAAACCTGCAAAATCCACTTTTTAAGTAAAATGAGATTTTAATGCCGTGTAGAAGAAAAAGATACACCTCGTCGACCAGCATATAAGTTTTTCTTCAAATTGAGTCTTAAAGTGTGTTAAACCAACTATATTTTTAGGTTTTCTCTCAAGCTGCGCATATGAAATATAAAAAGTTTGTTGTTTTCATTAAAAGTTATTGGAAGTTAGCAGGTTTGCTTATTATGTCGACGATATGTTAAGTTCAGAACCCATTCCCTTATTAATCAAAAGCCTACTGTCTCCACACATCCAGTATCCACTATTTTCGAGCCCAGTCTCTCAAACTCATCGGCCATTTCATTAGTTTGGAATTCACTAATTGGAATTCACAGCCCACCAAGACCCAAAGAGATTTTAGTAAATATATACTCGAGGTTTACCCATTTACCCGTTCCCCTTATTCAGGATATATCGGCAAATCTGAAGTATCGCCAATATATCAGTATCGGTGTTCGCTTAATCCCTAATTGTCACTTACCTATCGGCGACTAAATCGTAGATAGTGTCAACAATATTGTCATCAACGACACTATTAAGGTTATGTCGCTAATCGGGCATTAACGACTTTATGAGAAAAAAGTCGTTAATATAGTCGCCAGTGACAACTTTAACCACATTGTTACCCATATGATCATTAACGACAATATGCATAATAATGTCGCTCACATTGTCGTTTACGACTTAAGTGCCCTTTGTTCGAAAAAGTCGTCGACGATTTGCATGGGCTGTCGACATGTTGACATGTCAGGGATTTACCATGGGTCTTGTACGCGTCCTCGACGTTGTCTTAAAGACATGGCCAACTGGGATATGTTGCTATAATACATACACTTACATATGTACAAATGTCTACCTCAACATATACATAGAATTGTGTTGTATGTGTATATTGCATTTATTTGTATCTACCAATGTTGTCTTGTATGGATGGTATTTGGTTAAAATAAAATAGAAAAATAGTAACATTTTATCGATTCTCTAAAAACTGAACGCAACACAAGAAAATAAATCCAATACAAATGTATTAAAAAATGAAGGGACAAACCTCCCCAGTGTATTGAATTCGGATTGGACAGCAATATGGTTTGGTGGGGAGGGGGAAATCAAAACGAATAAACAGATTTGAATCAAAAAAAAAATAACAAAAACCAAAATAAATAAAAATTCCAAATGTATTTACAGAGATTGCAATTGTTGTTTTCTGATTGTATTTGTTAAACACTTTAAAGTAAAAAAAAAAACAATGTAATCGTAACTAAAAAACAAAATGGCAATAAAGTGAAATAGAAATGAAGAAAAATAAATTTATAGCGTTTTTGTGCAATAATATTTATTGATTATACTTTAAAGGTTTTTTGGGTGATGTTTTCAGATTGACTACATTTTCATTAGGATTTAATAAAAAGGCTACATTTTACAGCGCTGGATTCTTTAATTAAAATTTTTCATTTATTCCTCATGCTTAAATTTTCATTAGTAGCTTAACTCCGATAATTTCTAAGAATAATGCTGGAAAATCTTTATCAAATCTTAACAATAAACAGGATTTAAAGGACACAATACACTGTCAAATTGCTTGAAATTAAGCTGGTCTAATTTTTTTTGATGGAACATTTGACCAGTGTATTTGGACCTTAAAGAAAGTTAAGTTTATATTAAAATGCCAAATACGAATGATAATTTTGAAGAAAATCTGTTTTAAGTGCACAAAAAAAGTTCAAAACGAAACATATGCAATCGTTTTGTTTTGTTCTTAGTTTTGTACTTTGCAGCGATTAAAACTAAAAACAATAAACATGATTTGTTCATTCACTTTTGTATTGTTTTATGCACAACACGTACATAAAGGAGAAGAAATTAAAAAGTTTAGAGCAACAACTTTTTGCAAGCGTTTGCTGATTGCTCTTCTTCTTGTAGGGATGATTTTGAGTAGATTAAAGGGTAGTATTAAAAAGAAATAAATCAGTTTATTAAATTAAAATGGAAAATTATTAAATGAATCAGTCGCCAAACAATCGCTATGGTAAGTTAAAGCATGCAGATGAGTTAAAAGCCAAATGATTAGTTTGCACTCTTTTGGCCATTTTCTCATTAGGCAATTATCTTTTTTCCCAACGAAAAACTGCACATTAAAGAAATTTGGTTTTCTCAATGTCTCATTTGCTTCGATTTTATCGCAAAGCTAACCGGCACTCATCTGCCAGTTATTTATTTTCCTTTTATTTGCCGTACAGATAAATTCAATCAGCTGACTCCCAACTTTTACATGTATTTTGAGTGGCGTTGCCAGCTGAAAACAATGTTTTTTGTCGGTATATTGAGAAACCCGAAATCGTTAACGGACAGTTTATCGTTCCAATAAATTTATGTTGACATTAAGTAACAGACAGTTTGTCGATACATTGAGAAAATGGCCATTTGTCATTTAAAAAGTTCTTGTTTTGGTTTTGCTCATATATAAACGTTTAAAGAAAAATTAAAAAGTATTACACAAGCCCGTCCCTATGAAACCCTACACCACAGTATTTAAAAACAAATGTTCAAAAGGGTACAACTTTATGAGATTCATGTGCAAGCATGAACCCGCCAGAACAAAATTATGTTATAACGTTAAGATTCATGTCGAATATTATTTAGATATCTTTATCTGTAGTATTTTTTTTTCTTGCCTAGATTTTAGTAATGATTTTATACCCAGCACAACATTTTGTCATATCATGCCAATACCAACATTTAAAAGAAAGTTATGGCGTTGAAAGCTATTTTCGGGAGTAGTATTTGTATGGAAAATATCGACCGATTCCAAACAAATTTGGCAAGATGATTAGGATTGCAATAAAATCAGTTTGGACCAAGATGGTTAATGGGAAGAAAGACTATATTCCCGGGAAAAAGTTAGATTGGGGCTGTGTGAAATTATGGACCGATTCTTACCATTTACAAAAGGCTAGGTCCCTGTGACAATTTAGAATTATGCAACAATTTTCCAACAATTTTTTTTTTTTTATTTTTAAATTGCGACCTTGGGCACAACGTTTACTTGGACAGCCGGACGGACGGAAATATTTCAAAAAGTGATTCTAAGTCGATCAATATAAAGGTAAATTAAGGTTGTTCAAATCATCAGCACAAGCGCATAATTACCTCTCCACTATTGTGGTGTGGGTAGAAAAATCTCTGATGGTGTTGGAAATGTTGTGCCCAATCAAAGAATGCGCAAAATTTTACGGCCTGTTCACCAATGTCGAACGTTAACGTTAGCATAGAATTCTATATGGAAAATATTTTTAAAACTACGTGTTTTTCATATAAATTTTCTACACTGATAGTAAAGGCGTCATAACCCTGATGTATTTTGACATCAGTACTATGACAAGTGTCTTCGTTTTAGACCCCATGACACTTTTCATCATTGTGATGTCAACCTTAACATCACTTGACCAAAGTGTCATCAGGGTGAAAATTAAATTATGTTATCAATGGGATGACACATCGGCATCACAGAAATTACAAACATGTCCTCAGTGCGATGACACAGTATCATCGGAGAAAGGACACATTAGCATCAATTTAATGACAGTTTTTCATTAAGTCAAAGTCATTGGAGTTGACTTAAGTCAAAGTGAGAGAATATTATTATTTAGTTACCCGTTACATGTGTCTGTTTCACGTGTGTTGAGTTACGACCCTTGTTTGCAGCAGAACTCTTAATAATAATACATCAGCGCAATGCCCCATATGGTTTTCGTAATCATTCTACTTTAAAAATTGTATGTATTTAACTAAATAATTTAAAAAAATAGAATATAGGAATTTTTGCTTCTTATAATACATTATAATCATGAAAATAATGTTTATAATATACAAGATGTGGCAACGATTTCATGTCACTATAGTCATAAAATAGATGACATGTAAAAAGTGGCAAAATGGTACGCAGACGTTAGTCATTGGATTGATGTTACTTTTTGCATCATTGATGCCAGTTGTAGTAACATTGATGTCACAATTCTGATGTTAAGGCATCATCAATATGAAGATGCATTTTTCTATCAGTGTAAGCGAACGTAAGTGTTCGAAATTTTTGAACAGGGCATTAATATTTAAATAAATTCGAAAATATTTGCTTTATATTTTAAAAGTCTACCCCATTTTCTAAACAAATTCCTAAGTCTGAGTTTACACTATGGCAGTTTTCTTTCAGAAAGTCTGAGTTTTTTGTTGAGAGGGGAGTGAAGAATAGCATGTTCTTTCCCCCTCTAAGCAAAATAGTCAGACTTTCTGAAAGAAACATTCATAGTGTGAACCTAGACTTTAGCCCTAATTGTGTAAAACGCAACGCAACGCTTTCTGTTGCTTTCTACAGAAATGTAGCTAATGACATCATCGTACCTTATTTCTTAAAAAAAAAAAAATGAAGCAGGAGCTTGCGTTACTATTAATTGGGATCGGTACCGTTTCATGATCAATGATTTTTTGTTTTAAATGTCATCTATCATTGATTCGGCGATATGTGGTTTCAATATGATGGCGCTATGTGCCATACGGCGACCGCACCAAATTGAACCTGCCAATTGGCCCCAAAGGGCGTGCGATTTAACACCTCTTGTTTATTTCCTGAGCGGTTATGTGAATTCACTGGTTTATTCTGATAAGCCAGCCAAAACTTACGTCCTGAAGGCCAAAATAGTTCGATTTATTCGTGACATACGGCCAAAATTGGATGTGCAGAATGCGCTTCGCTAGGATTAACTGCGGTATCAATATGCCCGAAATCAGCGTTCTTCCACTTCTTTATTTATCATTGGCCAAAAAACAGCAGTTGCTTCTACTTCTGATTCATTCAGTGTAAATAGTCGCAGTCAAACCAACTGAAAAAGCGAAAAATTTTACACAAATTTTCGTTTTCTGGTTGACAGTTTTTGGTTTTGACTGCAGTTTTTTAAACGCTGTCCGAAAAATCATTTGCAAATGTTAAAACCACGTATTGATTAGTTCATCAAATTTAATTTTCATTAAATTATTTTCATGAAGAAAGGAATTTTACAACATGAAATTAATTAAAATTTATTGATAGTTTTTCATTATTGACTGAATCTGGGCTCGAACCCAGGCGTTTTTACGGATAGGTTACCCTTACATATTTCGATTGCAACCACTCAATCTCTTCAGTGGGGTTTGCCGACTGCTGACGTCAATGTCAAACATCAATCCTTTAACCAAATTGTATTTAACCTTTGGTAGATCGAAATTTGCTTTGAATGATTATCTATTTTAATTTATATTACATGTTTTTCCTTACTTCTTTGAATAAAACTTTATTTTTTTTGTTACACAGAAAAAATTCTCCAAAATGTTTCACCAATTAAAGCATTAATCATAAATAAAAATCGGCTTTAATTAACAATTTAATCAAGTGTGTTTAACGTTTATTTTCATTTGTTTGCTGGTGCAAATTTAATTAATTTTTCAATTGAAATCAATTTTTATTTTGTCTGTGTATTTTTAACAATTTCAATTTCTAAAGGGGTTAATTAACTGCTTTTTGTTGTTGTTTATTAAATTTATTTTGCACGGGTGGCCCGGTAGGCTAGTTGGTGGTGAGCTAGTCTATCAGTGAGAGGATCAGTGATGCCAGGAGAAATTTCCAAAAATCCCTACGTGTTTAACAAAAAAATCCCTTTTTTCCCCACAACCAAAAAAAAAATTTCCTACACTTTTCCCTACGTCAAAAATTTATTGTTTTTAGCAACAGGAAAACCAATACATATTTTTTAACATTTTGTAAATATTATAATACATGGATTTATTAACAGCAAGAAAAAAAACCAAAATAAATATGCAAGTGCCATACGCGCACATATAAAAATTCAATTTCAAAATTATCACTGTGTGACAGTGTTACCAATTTAGCCATTAAGTGGCTAAATTTAGCCATTTTTCATCCTGTTTAGCCATTAGAAAATTTTTCAACTTATTTAGCCATAATATTTTTTCGCCGTTTTTTCTTTTAAAATAATAATTTTCAATTTCTTACAAAAATGAATTAAAGTAAAATAAAAATGTTTAACAATTCAAACTCATTTCATTTAAATCACAACTTTTACAAATGTTGGAAATCGCTATAAACTATGATGATGATGAAACATCTTACAATATAAAGCAATAGTAGTCCACTATTAAATTTATAAAATGGATCAACATAAACATTGGTGTTTCTTTATGGTTGCAAGTATTTCAATAAAGAGTTGCAGGCGGCAAAAAAATTTTTTTTAGAAATTTCAGAATGGACTATATAGTTGCTCTCAGTTGCGTGGTCTAATGATGAAGTAGAGAGGGTATTTACCCAAGTAAATATCGTTTAAAGTAATTTGAGAAAAAGGATACATTAAGCAACCGTTAATTCGATTTTATCAATAAAATATTTATACCGGCACCAAAATAGTGGAGAGGGTATGATACGTTTGTGCTGATGTTTGTAACGCCTTAAAATAATAAATAATGGTCCTAAGCCCACCTTAACGTATACCGATTGACTCAGAATGACTTTCTGAGTCGAATTAACGATGTTTGTCCTGCTGGCTGGCTGGCTGTTTTGGAGATTATTTGATAAATTTGGGTACATAGGTTCTAATGTGGTGTAGGGTACCATATAGTCGGTGTTGACCGACTATACTTTCTTACTTGTTTTTTATTGTAGATCTGGACTGAAAAGGTTGGGTAAATATTAGGGTATTCATTTAATCGGGCTTTTGATTTAATCGGTTAATCGCTCGATTAATTAACCGAGGTTTTGGCTTAATCGATTAGTAATCGGTTAATTTTGGTTTTGATCGGTTAACCGATTAATTTAGTTTTTTATAAATAAGGTAATTTCAATAATCAAAAATGCATAAATTATTCATTATTTGGAGTTTATTTGTAAAAAAAAAACAAGTCCAACAATTCTTGATCTAAAAGGAGTAAACAAAAAAAAATAATTCATAAATATGTGGTATGTATTTTTAAATTAATACATAATCACGGGTGTTCTGGAAATCGATTACGCAAAACGCAAGAATTTTAAACGTCGTTTTTTAAAAAGATTCTGTAGTAAATATTTCTCTATTTAACAGAATTTTATAATATTATAATATATTACAATACTAATTATTATAATTTTATAATAACCCAGCCAGCAAAATAATCCGACGACGTTCCGATATCTGAGAGAAACGTCGGAGTCGTATATGAATTCTGTTAGATTTCTGACCCAAAAACGTATGAAGTGGTTGCAATGAATTCTGACAGACATGTCGTGGGAAATTTTGGTTTTTTGTCGGCATTTCTGATAGATATCTAACAGAAATCTAATGAAAAAGGCATGGGAAGTTCTGATGTGTTAGCCGAGATTTTTTTGCTTTCGAACTGATAGCTGAAAGAAATAATGGTATTGTAAAATATGAACATAATTATAAATTTTACACGTACGTACCTTTTTAATGATTTTTCATGAACAAATAAAATTAAAATTATTTCCAACTGAATGACAATTGTCATTATTTTAAAAAAATAATAAGTTTGTTTAGACGAATCTGAATGAATTCCGTCGGAATTCTATTGGACATACCTGTACATAAATTCCCCCCGATATATCCTTGCGAAATCGATCAGAAATCGGCCAGACAAGTAAGAATATTCAATGTCTGACAGAAATCTGAACGAAATCTCTAAGAATGAAGTCAGACATTTGCACGAAATGACTGATTCCGACAATATCGAAGTATTTTGCTGGCTTGGAAATTATAAAAATTAAATAAAAAGTGTATTAAAAACAACCTTCAAATTCATGCGTGTTCGATTTCCAGAACACTCCTGAATATTTATTTATTAAAAAATAAACTGTCGATCATTTTATTATTAAATGTAATAGTTTAAGGAGATCTGATAAAATAATTTTTGGACAAAAATTTTGGTTTAAATGTTTAGAATTAAAGCGATAAATTTCTTTAGTTTTGACAACACTTGACTTGGAAATTTTTTTTTCACTTATTGTGGGTGCTGGAGGAATCAGAAGCAGCCCATAATACAGAATATCTTAGTGCTTTTTTTGGATTACTCTAATTGTATAAAATCTTACATTATGCCATTAGAGTCCTCATTTAATAGATATTTAAAAATTGTTTACTCTTCTAATTGTTTCGGTTAATTCTGTTAAAAGATTGTTTGTGTTACTATCAAGAGTTTATTATGTTTTTGTACTGTATTTTAAGAATGTATTGCTAGAATGAAATATATTGTATACAAAATATTTTTTTAATATTTATATGAGACGAAACAATTAATTAAAACACAAAAAAAATATTTTATAATACTACAAAAAATTAAAAATTATGTAACATCGGTTAATCGACTGAAATTGACCGGTTTAATCGTTAATCGAAAAGAGACAATTTTAAATTAACCGATCAGTTAATCGGGTAGTAATTAATCGGTTAACCGATTAACGGTTAACCGAATGAATATTGTCGTGATTATGATTTACCTTCAAATTATTAAAAACTAATAGGCCCGAGTGATTTCTATGAGATGAACAATAACGACACCGAATTTATCGATGATTTAATTTTTAAAATATCTATCAAAATATTAATTTACGTTTATTCTTATTTAACAAATTGATCTTTACTAGCAATTTCATCGTAAACCACTTTAAATTTCTGTTTTGTTATTGAATTTTAATGTGTTTTTATTTAAAAAAGCTTTTAGCCATTTTTTCCGTTAATTTAGCCATTTTTGGTCACCCAGTTTTGGCAACCTGCTGTGTGACAAATTTATAGCCTTTAACCTAGAGACAAAACATAGTCAAACTTCGTATTTGATTTTTCATTTCCTCATGTTTTGTCCTTTTAAAAGAGCGTAATATTTTTCAAGTAAACTTATTTAAAATTTTTTTTTTAATAAAGTATCAAATTATTTTTAGCAAACTTAGCACCAAATAAATGGGAAGGAAGTCTCTGTAAAATTTAAAAAAAATATTTTCTTCAGTTACCCTAAACTAAAATATAAAAAAAAAATCCTTTTAAAAAATAAACTTATCCTTAAAAGTTTTCATTACAATTTTTTAAAAAATTCGAAATTAAATTGTTCTATTTCTCTTAGTTTAGAAGGTGTGATTGTTTTTTTACAAATTAATTTCTATGTAGAAATTTCATTCATTAGATATTCGCATTTAATAATCGCATACATTTTAGCAAAAGTGAGTTCGAATGCAAATAGCAAAAATAGGAGAATAGTTCCCAATTGCGAACGCGAACACAAACATTCGTAGACCCCTAATTATATATTAGGGTGTCACGAATATTCGTGGCAATTATTGAAGATTGCCAGGCTGTTAGGACTCATAGTATGGGGTTTTTGTTAACAGATACTACATTTGTACTTAAATGATATTGTATATGAAAAATTTTAATTTTTAAATGAAAAAAAGACAAATATTTACGTATTTTTAGGCAACATATTGAAAATGAGATAATATTTTGAAAATTCCCTACATTTGCCTTAAAATAAAAAATCTGTCCTTTTTCCCTACGCTTGAAATTTTCCGAAAAAATACCTACAAAAAAGGAAAATTCTCTACTGTTGGCATCACTGGAGAGGATTGTGGGTTCGATTCCTGCCAAATTGAAAACAAAAAAAAAAATCGTTTTTTATTGTTTTTTTTTTTTTAATAATTTCTCACTTGAAATTTTGTTTTCATTTTCTAAAAACAGGCAGTAAGTCCCAATCCATGTTATGAAACATTTGCTGCGAAACATTTGAGTTTGTTGATGAAAGGGGAAAGATTAACTCTGTTCTCTATTAAAGTTTTTTAAACTTCTAAAAAGTTTTATCACATGTCTATCACTAACACTAATTTGATCATAAATCAATTAAGTTGCCCTTTTTCTTCTTATCAAAATAAAAAAAAAAACGTCATAAATATCCAAGACACGTGCCTTCAATCATTGAATCAATACAAACAACAGTCCTCTCAAATAATTGTGTGAATTTATGTTGTTTACCCCATTTTATTATGAAACGATCATTAAAATTGTTGATCTAATCAATAAAATATTTTCAATTAACAATTTTTGCCCCAACAAAAAAAAACATATGTTGATCATTAGTTATGTTTTTATTCACTTATCAAGAAATTTCCCAAAAAAATAAAACGTTCTTGAGGTAGCGAAAGCAAAAACAAAAGTGTTAAGAAATGTCACCTGAGGCTGTATCAAGTTTAAAAGTACTTTAATCCTTGTTTGATTCCTTTCTCTTTTTTTTTCTCCTGCTTTAGAAACTTTTTTCTTAAAGGGTCTCGTTTGTTTGAGCGTATCATCCTCAGAAGATCACCAGCACCACACATTGTTAGAATTGAATTCTCATGTAATTTGTTAAATTTTTTTTATTTTTTGTTGTTTTATTTATTTTGTTCAACTTTAAAACACAACAGATGGTTAAATATTTTTGAGGTTGTTTATCAAAACAAAACAAAAAGAAAAGAATTTTTTGTATTTCTCTTTTAAGGCACATCATTTCCAGGAACTTGGCTGAAAAAACCAAACTTATTTGTTTTCTGTAGGTGCGAAGGTGTTTTTACTTTTTGGTTTGTGTGAATTGCGCAAAGTTTCCTTGACTTGGCCAAAACAACAATCATTATCCTAATTGGCGTAGCGATAAATCTTAAAGGTAACATGTACTCACACATTCGTTCGAATAAACTAGCAGCATAGTGCGTGTGTTTGGATGTGTGCATGTGTTTGTCTTAAGTGGTTACCAGTGATGGTGTTAAGGAATAGCGGATTTCTGTTGATACAACGGTTGGTAGTCGGTCTTTTCATACCGGAATGCAGGTGATGTTTATAAGTTATTTATTACTTTTACAAGTGTTTCTTGCAAACTAAGCCAACTTACTAACCAACCCAACCATTCATCCAACCA
This sequence comes from Pollenia angustigena, assembly GCA_930367215.1. NCBI lineage: Eukaryota > Metazoa > Arthropoda > Insecta > Diptera > Polleniidae > Pollenia > Pollenia angustigena. The sequence goes on from OV884058.1 coordinate 149,581,089, forward strand.
AAGCAACACATTCACTCAATATACAGAACAAAACTCAGGGTGAGGTCATGCGACTTAAAATTCTGTTAAAATAAAAATAAAATCAATATTTCAACACTGCAAAGTTTAAGAGAAGAATGTTTTAAACTTTGTAAATATTTCAGCTTTTGTACATAATTTCTACTGAAAAATTTATTTAAAACAAACAAAGAAATTTAAATGTGATATTTTAAAAGAATTTTTAGCACCGGATGTTAAACAGAAATTGCATGGATTTGCGTCCTACTTAAAATAAATTACAATAAAAATAGACTGCTTTAGTATAAAAAATACTTTTAACAAAGGAATATGTCCAAGATTAATTATTATTTATTTTTAATTTTCTGTGATACCCAGTAAAAAAACTTGTCATTTAAATTGTTTACGTTATATGTATTTTCAGGGTATCACACAAGTATAAGCCTCACCCCAAAGTCGTCTATCTACCAAGACTTTTACAATCCGCTCCTAAGTGTTTAATGTTTAGCAGACTATCTAGAAAAGCTTTAGTTGTCGAGTCCGGACTTGGAAATTCGGGATTTAAGTTTCGGGCATATGACCCCAACCAAAATATGATTTACGTTTAAAACTAATTTGAAAGAATTGTTAAGTAAAAATTTGAATTTGATTTTATGGTAAATTTTTTGTTTACGTTGGGCCATTCTTTGGATCTTCGATTTTGCCTTGGGTGATGGCAGTCGTAGCTTTTTTTTACTGATGTTAACATTTTTGCTAGATACATAACAATAATAGTTACTATCAAAGTAATTTTAAGGAATTCAAAATTTTTAATTAAAAAGATTTTATTTGTCTTGATTAATTCCCAATTTTTATTCCTGATAAAAACACTGAAATTTATTGTTGGGGGAAAGCTTGTTTCTATGCGTATTTCACTGGTTGCTTAGGCCATACCATCAGGTAAAACGCTACGTACGTTCTCCGATTAGGCTCTGGAAATATGCGCCAATTATGATGAATTTCATCGCAAAATCATCTTCAGTGACGAATATCATTTTTGGCTCAATGGGCTCGTCAATAAGCAAAATATGCGCTATTGGTTTGATAAAAATCCCCATGTGCTTCATGAATCACCACTTCATCCACAAAAAATAACTTGCATGCCGGTGGCGTTATTGGGCCATATTTTTTCGTCGACAATAACGACATTTGTGCTTTGTTGTGATACAGACGTGTATTTTTAACCCCGCATACGATTTGAACTATTAATTAATCATATCTGATTTTGACATATATCAGCAGCGAATGGACGCTTAAAATATATAATATATTTTGTTATTTAAATTATTTAACATAATAGTGAACAATTAAAGCGATAAAATTAAATAAAATAAAAAAGTAAAAATATATACATACGTATGAATGTTTATACATGTATGTATGTATACATATTCTGAAAAAAACATTTAAGCTTAAATTTCTTATTTTTGTGTTGTTGTAATAATAAAAATATTAAAAGCAAAGCAAAACGGTGAAAAACAAAAACAACTCTTTGCATGAGTACGAACAGTGAAACAACACTAAGACAAAATGAAAGAAACGTTTACGTTTTAGTTAATGCAAATGAAAATAATGCAGAAATAAATAAAACAAAACAAAACAATATAAACTATTTAACGGCTAAGCCAATTACTCGAACACGTTCCCTATCACCCTCGGTGTTTACAAAAACAGTGGATAGTGACTCATAAAAAAAACTACAACTAGATTTGGTGACAAGTGTTGCCAGGCCAGCAAGTATTGCCGTGCCGTCAAAAACAAATTTAGTGGGAAATGATACCATGAACTCAAACACAAATGCAATGGAAAACCCCCCTGTAAAAAGTTGTCAAAAGCCTACAATACAAGTTGATATGGACAGGTACATATCAGTGCTTCGGTCTCAAAAGTACCATCTTTTGATAAAATAAATACTCAAAATCGTTTTGCAATTCTGGAGGATGAATCCTCTGAAGCACCAAACGTCATTAAACCATCCAAGCCTCCCCCGATATATCTTAGGGAGCAAAATTCAAATGAGCTCATAAAGAGTTTGATATCGGTGATAGGTGAAAATTCGTTTTACGTAGCGGCTATCAAGCGTGGAAGTATAAACGAGACGAAAATACAAGTCAATCATGAGAATGATTTTCGCAAAATAGTAAACAACTTTGAAAAACTTTTATACCTACCAACTGAAAAGCAGTAAAGGTCTACAGGTAGTGATTAAGGGTATTGACTCATGTGTGGACCCAGAAGAGGTTAAAACATTCCTAGAAGAAAAAGGCTTCAAGGTCAAACATGTAGTAAATATTAAAAATAGAGAAAAAAATTCCCCAACCACTTTTTCGAGTGGAGTTTGAACCCGGCGACGTAAAACTTAAAAAAAACGAAACACATCCTATTTACAATTTAAAATATATTCTCTACAGAAGAATAACTATAGAAGAGCCGCACAAAAAAAATGGACCTGTTCAGTGCTTAAACTGCCAAGAATTTGGCCATACCAAGGCATACTGCTACTTACCCCCTGTCTGCGTAGTATGTGGTGAACTACACGGTACAGTTTCTTGCGATAAGTCTAAAACCGACCCCAACGTAAAAAAATGTAGCAACTGTGGCGGTAATCACACTGCCAATTATAGAGGATGCCCTGTATATAATATCGTCAAGCAGACGGTTGGACCGAAAACAAATACCCCTCAAATGCAGGTTGCAAATCAAGTAAACACAAATGCAACTCAAGCCCCCCAGCCTAGTAATAACAGAACCTCTTGCGCTAACGTCCTAAAATCAAACCATCTGCCAATACAAGGTGCCTCGCCAAGTAATGATGAAACTCCGGTTTCTAATTTAGCTCGAAATATTTTGAATCATGACGGCCACACTCGCTTAAGAAGAGACACTGCAGCACTTACCCAATTAGATGAGCGATAAACACCTATAAAAGTGAACAGAACCCGTGATGAAGAAAATTTTGTCTGGCACTGGCAGGACATAAAATAACGTATTAGGTTAAAATTTGATTAATTATTGTTAGTTCATATTTAATATATGAAGATTCAATAAAAAAATAATAAAAAAAAAAAAACGATCGTCACGTTACTGTGAATGGCGATTGTTATCGCGCCATTATTAGCGATTTTTTTTTTTTTTTTTTTTTTTTTGCCCGAATTGGAAAACATGGACTTCGACGACAGGACGGTGCCACAGGACACGTTACACGTTACAATCGATTTATTGAAGAGTAAGTTTGGTGAGCGTGTTACATCAAGAAATGAACCAGTCAATTGGCTGCCTCGTACGTGCGATTTAACGCCTCTAGACTTTTTTCTTTGGGGCTACGTCAAATCATTGGTCTATGCCAACAAGCCGACGACGTTGGAAGAACTCACAGCCAACATTGAACATGAAATAGCAGTCCAACAAATCGACCGCTGCCGACGTGCCCGCGGTGGCCATGTGAACGAAGTCCAGTTCCATTTATAAATGTTTTGATTGTATTTCAAGTCGAGCATAAAGTTTTGGAAATATCTCAAATGGCTTGCGTTTTAATTTAAAAAAAGTTGTCATGTCCTTATTGGAAAACTCTACTTATTAGGAGAGGCATTGGATATTTATAAAACACAATTGAATATGGCAAATTTACCGGGTATTTTCCAGTTGGATATTTACCTCTTTTCTCATCTTTAATCATACCTTTATAGCTTTATTTGTTTAAAGGCTATCGTTCTTAAAGGGATATGCAAAGCCCTTTTAGCGTATTGATAAAAAATATAGTTGTTATTTATTTGTATGTATGTATGTATGTATATAAAAATTATATTCTACGATATATGGACATTTCAGATTCTTCACGACCTTTAAAAAATTATTATTTGCTTGGATTTAATATTAATGATTTATTTTTAATAACAGCCACAGTCTACAAAATTTGCATAATGAGGATATTTAAGTGCAGTCATACAACTCCAACGGAAGCTGACGTTTATGCGTGTGTTTGTGCATGTACTCGCATAATGACAATATTTTTCAGTTGTTTTTTTTTCAACATTAATTCATACATAAACTTAATATTGTTTTCGATGTTATTTTGCATCCACACATGTATTTTTAGTGACAGATACCGGGCAAACATATGCCCAACATAAAATACACATGTAGTAGTATATAAGGAGATGACATACAGGCATATGTTTTTAAGTTATACATATGCCTGTACATATTTTATGAAAGAGAACACATACATACATCTTTACATTTACATATGTATGTAAAATATTGTGTATTTCATATGTTTCGCATGTTGCTTGACATTCTGAAAACATGACAGTTATTACAACAAGAACATAAATGCAGAACTTTACAAAAACAATCATTCAAAGATCGGAGGGTTAGAAGGTGCTGAATGCACACACACACACACACACACACACACATTCATATGCGTATGTATTGTATGCAGTTTCATTTCCGCCTTGTGTATTTAAAAAAACGGCAATTTTAAAACAATGCAAATATCAAGCTTGTTCGTGTGTATTTCTGCAACGGAATATTACCGCCATGATTGTGTTTTTCGCTCTTGGTGTTGCCAGACTTGACTTAATTTGCCGCTTTAATTTTTATGAAAAAATTATAATACACAAAACCACAAAAACATCTGAAAATAGACTTAAGGAAATTCTGCAAGCTTTTTCTTAAGCGCTTAAAATTGATAGATAGTATGAAAAGGAAAAATCTGGCAACAACAGAAGGTTTTTCGACTGGTTCAAAATGCCTCTTGGAGTTTCTAATAATTTTGAATACAGCATAAACCAATTCCAGAACCAAAATTGACAGTCACAAAGTAAGTCGATTGGAATATTAAATTGCATTTCTAACAACAACAAAAAAAATTAAAAAATTGAGAAATAAAACTTGATAAAAACAAAATTGTATATTTAAATGTTTATGCATAGTGTTACAACTATAAGAGGTGAAGGAAAGGTTCTTCATTTCCTTTAGTTCTAATAATCATAACGGTACCTTTTGTGACCATGATGTTTTAGGAGATGATGCAAATGTTACCAATAAAGTCATTTATTAAAACAAAACGAAAATTGAAAATGATGATGAATTACAACCAGCTGTGACTTAATGTAAGTGCCAGGATCTTGAGCTTTAGAAATCATCATACTCCTCTAGCTCTGATTCGTAATCATCCTTCCAGAACGCTGATACAAAGCCGAAAGGCGTGGAGAAGTAGCATTCAAGGAAGAAAAAGAGGCATGTATATCTTACCCAAGGATAGTCCAAATCTCAAGAAGGAGTGGACTTTGGATTACTGTAGTGTTTTTAAGATGTAGCTACTTGCGATCTAGGAAGCTGCGGACTTACTTAGCTTATCTGCTGTATCAACGACTACTCAGGATATTTATACTGATAGCCGTTCCGCTGTTATGGCTTCAGATTCCCCCTTCCTGAGAACTACAACAGTCCTTGACTGCAGTTTGTATGTTAACAAGATAGCTGAGCATTTGGGCATCAAGATCATATCGGTTCAAGGGAACAGGGATATACTAGGGAACATTACGGCAGATGAGCTTGCTAGACTTGGCACACCGTCTTTGGAAGACGTTGGGGTACCTCTGCTCTCCAGCAAATTCGAACTACGATTAACTTTCGATATTGTCTCCATGAACGACAGGCGTACCATGTCTTTACTATCGCTGACTAAAAAGAGAGGATCACTTTTATGTGTTAGGCACGCGCAGCGTCCGGGAACCAGACACTATGAATATTGCCGCAGCTGTGAAGACGAAAATTAAGAGAACGTGAAACACCTCCCATGTAACTGTCCTGTACTGGGATCTACCACCTTCGACGAATTGTACAATTCTCTGGTATTAAGCTGCAGTGCATTTTGAACTTCGTAAGAAGTTCGGGTTGGTTCCACGGTAGAAGCTCTGTTAAATGGAACTACATGGTATTAAAATAAATCATTAGATCTAACTGAATCAGATGAGTTCTGACGGTCATTTCTACCTAACCTTGCCTTCAGATGTTTAGCTTTTCTCGTTTCTGCCTTTACCTAGCCTTCATACGGTCAGCTCTTATCTTATATTATCTTCATTTATAAACCAACTCCCCTTATTTCGAGAGGACTATGTTTTGTAAAACCTTAAGATAATTTAACCTTATTTCAATTACAAATTGATATATCGAATTGCTTGGACTTTCAGAAACATATACCCTCTATTGCTGGTCCAAAAACAAATACCGCACAGAGCGTCAAGGCCAAAACTGTCTGCTAACATTTTCTCTAGGCGTTGCATTAACTCCAATATCATAAACTTGATTAGAGTCCCAGTCTTTGCTTATTTGTATTTGATTTTTATATTTTAGTTTAAAATTCTTGGCAATTAAACTTTTTGCTGTTCCAAGATTGACTCTCCCTCAAATTTTTCAGCTTAATATTTGCGTTCAGATTGCGCGTAGCTTTTAACAAAAATACAATTAAAATTGTAAAACCAATTTATGCTAGGAACACAATTATGCCGTAAATTCTTGCAAACACGCTTTAATAATACTGTCGTAAATAAGGCGAATTCATACAAGGTGGCATTTTTTGAAAACAAATACAACACTGTAAAATAATAAAAATAATACAAAACTGTAGTAAACATTTCAAGCAAACATTTAATTTTAATTTTATAATTCTAAGTGCAAATTAAACAAATTAAAGAAAGATTCCCCAGAACCACCAGAACGGTATACGATTTGGGACATGGTTAGTTATCAGCTGTTGCTTACTTAGCAAGATTAGGTCACCTGACGTGAATTCGCCTTGGCGTGAACATATTTATATTGAAAATAATTTTTTGCTTATTTTTTTTTTCCTTTTAACATATTAATTTGAAACAATTCGAATTCAATAGAGGTAAACTTAACTGCTCTGCTGATACAATTTTTTTAGCTTTATAATTGTTGGATGTCTTAAGCTTCGTACAGACCACAGAGTATACAGAGGCGTCACGAGACAGAAAATATTGTGTTTTTTCTGTCTTTTTCTTCGAAAGCTGCCCTTTTTTCGTTTTTTGTTTTGATTATGCAATTTGTGTAGATAGTAGCGGCCTGTTTTTACGCATTGTCACTTCACTAACTAAAAACGTTTTCTTTCTCTTTCTTCGAAAGCTGCCCTCGCAAATGATTTAGGCATTTTTCATACGTCACTTTTTTCATCTCTGTATACTTTGTGGTACAGACGGTGGTAAGATCTTACAATAATTTAAGGTCTGGCAATGTGTTGATAATTTACTTCCAAAGAAAAATTTTGCGGTTATAATAACTGTCAATGCTTTTTCTGACAACGTTGTTGAACAAAAATTGCCCGTTGGGCTGTAAAACATTTTTAACAAATTTTACTGACAATATTGTTAGATCTGATACCGGTCTGAGCGAAGCTTTAATCTTTTTTATTATCTTTGTTGTACTTGTTTTAATACCTAGATTACCTGTAACTAATTCGCCTTGATTTGAAAACACAAAAATAAATTCATTTTTAATTTTCTTTTTCTTTGACAATACAAACACATTTGGCGTATGAAATTGAGTTAGATCTAACGTAACGTACGACGTAGATACGCATTTACTTTTACGTCAACTATTGTGTGCCTTTGTGTAGAATGATATACGTTTATTGGCAACGTATCTACTTTGTACCCAACTACGTTCATGCGTTGCTATTGTGTTCCTACGGTTATGTTTAAAAACATTTACTTCATAAGAAATTATTTCAAAAACGTTAAATACATAAATTACAATTTCTTATTTGCTAACTGCAACTTTATTTTAATAAAATATTTTCTTTAAATTAAAATTGTCTACTTACCAGTATTCCCAATGAAATCATTATGTTTATATAAATTTGCCATAAATCAAAGACGGGATGAATGTAAAACTGCAAAAATAAAATAAAAAATAGAGAAGAAAAATAAGAAATAAATACATTATCATGCAAATTTTATTTACAACATTGTAATAGAAAAGAAAACATCTTAAAGGGTCCCCTGATTCGAACCCCGTACATACATATATCAAATTTAAAATCTCAATACAAATATTGTATGAATAAATAAAAAAAAAAATAATAAAAAAATACGAGTAGGTAGGTAGGTAGGTAGAAAGGCCGGTGTGAAGTTTCCTTCACACCTTCACCCAGAGACCAATATGGTCCATTGTGACGCCTTAATTAGAGATAGCCAAGAAGGCATAAGTAGGTGAAATAAGCAGCAGAAGCATAAGACAGATCCGAAAGATGGGTAGAAAAGAAAGGAAGGAAAAGAAGGTAAAATACGAGTAAATACAATAAAAGTATTTTCTTAGCTGTTTTCTTCACATTTTCTGTTGTTTGCAATTTTCTAAAATGTAAACTACAAATCATGAGCTTTACCACACACATTCCCTGATTACAATGGAAACAAATCGAGAAAAAGAAAATAAACGGAACGGTCCGCTTTTATGTGGAGATGATAAAGAATAATACAAAAAAATACGATTGAAAAAATCACCATTAGAAGCTATTAAACACGTCTTTAAAAGACTATTAAGACTTTATAAATAAACCATTATGAAAAATTGTAGAAATAAGGAAATAAACAAGATTTTAAATACTCGTATCTGTAGTAGTCGACTTGTGTGTGTACTTCGTTTTCAAGAAGTACATGAAATAACATTCGCATGTACAACACCTTTCTTTCATTTCCGAAAAATTTTCGGTGAAGAAAATAACATTAAGGTTTATAATAATAACACTGGTAGGCAAAAAAAAAATTGCTTTAAATAAAAAAAATATAGAATATAAAGACTTGAGGGCGCTAAACACAAATCCCTTTTCACGTCTAGTTTTTTAATAGGCATCATAACTTGAAAATGATTTGTCCGATCAGAACCACCTTATTTCAGGCGAAATATTACTCCCGCCCTTAAAAATAACTAGAGGTAATAGAAAAACTTGACCAGTGCCCATATTCTGTAAGTGCCGGTTCACATACGTCAAATTTAACTCGTCAAGTCTTGAACTTCTAGGAGAGAAGGGAAAAGAGAATGCCACTTTTTTCCCCCCTCTCTCCTAAAAACTCAAGACTTGACGAGTCGAACTTGACGTGTGTGAACCGGCACTAACTCTCGCGCCGAGAAACTTTGCAATTCAAATGTTTGAAATGAAACAAAAATGCCATATATTGAAATAAAAAACTATTTTTCTAAGAAAATTACACGCCAGTTTACAGAAAACGTGTTCTGTAACATATTTAGAGAAAACTTCCCGCTTTGAACTGTCAAATATACTCACGAATAATTGAGCGAGAAAAAAAATTTAACACTAAAAAACAATTAAAACTGTAAAATACAAAGAATAATAATAATATTTTGTTCTTGGCACATTTTTTTATTGTTTAATTATTTTGCTTTTAACATTTTTATAAAATATACGACTGCTTTCATAGCTCGTTGGCAACAACAAACATTAAAGCCGCACTTTACATTATTTGGTATAGCCGACGGTTTTTTTTTGGCCGCCATCTTTGAAAATTATTCAATTTAAGTAAATTTTGGTCGCCGCCAACGATTACTGTGACGGGCGCTCTGAACGTCTGCAATTTCGCATCTGCTTCGAGTTCAATGTTATGACACTTATACCGTAACGACGTAATCTCTTTTGATGTTATCGACATGAGTTACAGACACACTTTTTTCTCACTTTTCGAGAATATTTTGTTTCACATATTTATGCTTATGAAGAACTAAAGTTACATATTTAACTCTTAAGTGGGCCTGGCTGGGATCTCTAGTATTTTGTATGGAAATTTTGTGGCTATAGAAAAAACTCACACTACCGTACCCCTGGGCAAGGCTGGGACTACTTTTATATGTATAGAGTTTAAGGCTATAGCAGGAACATTTTGTCGAAAAAACAGTAAAGAAAGAATTCTTATGTGTTGCGTATGCTTTTTGATACGTTTCATTTTGATTTTATTTACCTACATATATAATAGGGCAGGGCCTGACCCAGGTGGATACAATATGCACAAAATTTTCATTTGGACAATTGCGACTCCCACGGTGTTTACACTTTTAACTCGGTTTCTTGTAAAAAACACTTTGATTGAGGAATACATAAAGTTTCGTTCCAATATACTTATTTTGAGAGATGTTGCCAACTGAAAACGTTGTTTTTTTTGTATATTGAGAAACCCAAAATCGTTAATGGACAGTCTAACGGACGGTCTAATAAATGAAATAAAAAATTTTGCATTTTTATTTTCACAAATGGAGTTAGGCCTCACCAGCTAAGTATATATAAGTAAATAAATAAATATAAACTAATAAATTTATGTTGACATTAAGTAACAGACAGTTTGTCGATACATTGAAAAAATGGCCATAAGTATGATAAATACTTCATTCATTAATTTTGTTTTTCTTTGCTTATATTAGTCTCAAATTTCGCTATCCCATCGCCGAAATATGTAAAGATTTCTAACAAACTTAGTCTGTGTTCATACGGCTCATGTCTTATTGACATGATTGCTACTTTATTGGCAAGAGGGACGAGGGGAAAAGAAACGAGTACACAGATGCATGTACTGTCTTTACGTTTTGCTTTTTCATTCGTTGTTTAATTTTGTTATTGTTTTCAATATCAAAATAGGGCACATGCATACACACGACTATACAAAATAAAAAACATGTCGTCAACATGACATGAATCATTTAAACGCCAATTCATGTTCAAAGAAGAAAAAGAAAGAATCTTGTCAATAAGACATGAGCCGTATGAACTCAGACTTAACATTCCTCATACACTGTTTGTCAAAACAACTAAAACTGCTGTATTCGGCTATGCCGAATCTTTGATACCCTCCTCCGAGATAAAGCACCCAATAAAAAATTGAGCTGAAAAAATTGAGGGAGAAATGAAAGAGTTTCGTGCACCATCTCGCTTACGGAGGGCTTAAATTTTATATGGTGAGTTCCCACTTTGAAGCAATACATTTTTGACATAAGAAGCGCTTTATTCAACGCATATAAAAACTGTTAAAAGTGGCGTTCAGCTTTACACACTAAATGTTTTTTACAGTTATTTTTTAGTATTCTCCCTACAAACCTGTAGTAAGGGAATGCCGTATCACTTGAAATTTTTTTTTTTTTTTTTCTTTTAAAAAACTTGTTAAGAGTTCATTTAATTACTTTACTGCATCTCTGTACGTCTTATGGCGTAGCGCATTTATAATATTAATAGTATTTGAATTCGTTGCGGTTTTAGACCCATCCCAAAACTACTCTTTATATGAGACCTCTGGTAAATTATGGACCGATCATTACAAAATTCGGTATGATGAATTTTAGTATTAAAAAAACCTTATTATCTGTTACGGTAATAGTCGTATAAAAGTGTTTTCCGGGAATGGACTTAATATGGGGTCAAGGGTATATTAAAGACCGAAATTTAACGAAATTTAGTAGTATCGATTCTAGCCATAAAAAACGAGTTTGTGCAAGGTTAAATAACAATCGATGCATTCCGCCATCAATTTTTGTAATAGAAAAATAATTTTTTTTAAGGTTGTTGTTCCACATTTGGGCCCATTACTCTTGTCCTACTGAACCGATTATGCTGGATATCAAACTGCTTCAGATATAAAGAAACAATTAGAGAAAATTTTTCTTTCCTTTCGAGTCGTGAAAAAGTGAGCGTGATTTCAACAAACGGACAGGCAGACGAAAATATGTAGCTAAATCGCCTAAGAAGTACTTAGGGAACCATAATATATATTATGTACTTTATAGGGGTCTTAAATCAATATGAAAAAAGTTTCATACGAAATAACAAACTTAATATACCCTCTTCACAACTAGTTGTAGATGGTATAAAAACCCAACAACAACAATTCACTAAAAAGTCAAGGAACTTTAAGAAATTTCATGCAATAAATAGTTTTTTTTTTTTTAAATAAGGTAAGGGATACTTAAGGGTCGAAAAGGATATAAAATAAAAAAATCTTTTTTATTTTACACAAAAAATATGTGGTGGAAAAAATTTAAAGTTTTTTTTTTTTTTTGTTTGCTCATAATATTCATGTCCGATTAAAAAGGTGAAAGTACTGTTAAACAGATGTTGGGTATCCTTTTGTAGTAAAAAAAAAGTTGGGAAAAAAGCAAAGCTAAACTGACAACCATAAATGGGATTTGTTTTGTATTTTAAAGAGTTTATTAAAACATTAAAAACACCATAAATGTCATATATGAAAGTTTTACGGCCAATAAATATGACTGGGTCTTTTATGGATTACGAAATCTAGTATACATTCACAAAAGTTATTAACTTTGATTTACCATAAAGCAGAGTTTTGAAATATGTGTTATTTAATCAACAAAATGAGATAAAACTTTACAACTTTAAAATGCTCTCGTCGTACAGAACCATTAAAGGCTTTACATTACTCCCGTGACCAGCTTCAGTATATCATAATCTCCCTTTTGATTTTAACAACTATATAGCAATTTCTTAGTGTAATAAAAATTTGCTGTAGCGCTGATGTTTCTTGTTGACGTTATTTAAAAAAAATTTTCCGCTTTGCGCTTTTTAACAGATCCATCCTAAGTGGGCGGGTCAAAAACGTTATGCTGGAATTACAATACATGGCTGGGTATGAGAAAAACAATAAATGGTATCTTAAAATTGTTTGAAACTGTGTAAACTGAATACCCCCAGCGCATGTTGGAATAATCTGAAGGATATTTCACCTTCTGGCATTGCATCCTTCAAGGAAATCGGGTGCACTTAATACCTGGAATTTGGCGTAAATCAAAAGTTGGCAGATCTATTGAGATCGCGGCTGGCCAGAGATCCTATCTGACAGTACGGAAGCCATTAGCCCCTGTTGAAACCAAACCAGACTGCCTATTGGTTGAGGCCTCTGGAAGTTTACTTCTTGCGGGACAGGGAGATACTAAAACTCCTAAAAAAGAGCTAATTTTTCACTTCTTGTGGATACATTCGGCCAGAGGGTGCTGTTGCTTATCAACAGCTGCTGGTGGCATATTTCCAGAAGCATCGGAGGTTCGATGGCTCAACCTCCCAAACAGAAGGCGGGTATAACATCTTGCTAGACTATACAGTGTTTAAGATTCACCATGATATAAGGCCATATGGCAGGTGCCCATGTTAATCGCTTTCACATCTGTGTGAACGGAATAGAAATAACAGTTTTTTAGGAAGAATTGTCCACATTTGGTTCCATAACACTTTTCGTATAAAACCGATTTTACTGTTTTTGAATCCAAAACTGCCTACACGCAGAGAAAGAACATGATTGATGTATGGTTGAAAAAAAAAACATATTAGGGTTAAAAACAAAAAAACTATTCAACAATATAATGATTAAATAAAATAAAGCTACAACCATACTTTCAAACATATTATGGTTACTTTAGCCATGTTATTGTCACTGGCAACCATATTACAGTTAAATTCGTCCATCCAAAAGCCATAGCCGTATTATGGTTGTCTCTTAACATGTTATGGTTAATATTTAAAAACAATAATATGTTTGAAATCATAATATTTTAAAACGTTGTATGTTTACTTTAAAATTTAATATAAAATTTTTAAAACAAAAACCTGGTCGTTTTGCTCTCTACAATAGTGCTTGGTTTGCTTAAAATTCTCATTCATTTTATTTTAATTTTTAGTTATTGTTAATTTTGACCATATTATTGTTGATTACGGGAAAATTTTTGTTAATTTGATGGTTAAATACGACCATTATATGCTAACCTGTAAACATAAACATTGTATTTTCCAATTCCAAAGCCCAATTTTGGTTAACTTTATATATTTTGTATGAGCATGAGAGTTTTTGACTGATAGAAAACGCTTTATTTTTTTAAATATTTAAAAAACAAAGCAGTTATTTTAAAAATGTAGGAGACAAGCAGCTAAGCACTGTGCGCAAAACGCTCCGAACCTGCCTTATTAAGGTTATTAATAAAGCATCGATCAAATGAATAACCACCACACGTAGAACAGTTTAATATAAACTAAAACTCCAGATAAAAGTGGCAAAAAGATTATTTCTGTATATTGAAGCTCTATAAAAAAAAGTGTTTTTTTTTTGTCCCATGCAGACTCGTCGTAGGGAAGTTCGCCTGTACATATTTCTTTGAGATTTTTATTAAAATTAAATAAAGTTAGTTGTCTAATTTAAACCACAAGGCATTAGTTATAAACAGCGAAACCAAAAATATGCAATTGCATGTTTTTTCCTTGTGTGACCAATGAAGGCAGAAATATTAAATTTATCCGTTTTAGAGCTTTTTATGAATTTTGGCATCGATTTGTTAGTGCATATTTTATTTTTCGGATCATTTTTTGCATAATTTGGTTAAAAAAGCCTTTTTGCAGCATTTTTTAAGCTGTTAGCGCATATTTTGCCTTGTTTAGGCATATTTTGATACATGTTGAATTTTTTTTCGACGCATACAAGAGCTTTCGCAACAGATAAAAAAAAATTTATTTGCGATGTTTTGGAATTTTTATTTTAAATATCTATCTGTAAACCCCCAGTGCTGCTTAAATTCAGTGTTGCCAATTTAGCCATTTACTGGTTAGATTTAGCCATTTTTCATCCTGTTTAGCCATTAAAAAATGAGTTTAGCCATTAGCCATTTTTTTTTAATCAATTTTTCAACTTATTTAGCCATAACTTTTTTTTTGCCGTTTTTTCTTTTAAAATAATAATTTTCAATTTCTTATAAAAATGTATTAAAGTAAAATTAACATTTTTAACAATTCAAACTCATTTCATTTAAATCACAACTTTTACAAATGTTGGAAATCGCTATAAACTATGACGCTGAAACATCTTTCAAAATAAAGGAACAGTATTCCACTATTAAATTTATAAAATGGATCAACACAAACATCGGTGTTTCTTTCTGGTTGCAAGTATTTCAATAAAGAGATGCAGGCGGCAAAAAACATTTTTTTAAAAATTTCAGTTGCATTGTCTAATGATGAAGTAGAGAGGGTATTTACCCAAGTAAACATCGTTTAAAGTAATTTTAGAAAAAGGATACATTAAGCAACCGTTAATTCGATTTAATCAATAAAATATTTATACCAGCACCACAATAGTGGAGAGGGAACTATCCGTTTGTGCTGATGTTTGTAACACCTTAAAATATTAGTCCTAAGCCCACCTTTACGTATACCGATTGATTCAGAATCACTTTCTGAGTCGAATTAACGATGTTTGTCCTGCTAGCTGGCTGGCTGTTTTGGAGATTATTTGATAAAGTATTTGATAAAAAAAAGCTAACAGGCTTGAGTGATTCCTATGAGATGAACAATTACGACATCGAATTTATCGATGATTTAATTTTTAAAATATCTATCAAAATATAAATTTACGTTTATTCTTATTAAACAAATTGATCTTTACTTACAATTTCATCGTAAACCACTTAAACTGAATTATTTCTGTTTTGTTATTGAATTTTAATGTGTTTTTATTTAAAAAAGCTCGAATCATTTCACATCTACAAATATCTTTAACTTCCTTTGAAATATTTTCATTAATAAGCAATTTAGCGACCGTCCCTAAAATCCCTTTAAGACAAAAAATATCCTATGGATGGTGATATCTAGATAATATTCGGCACAAATAACTCTCATATGAATTTTAACTTCTTAAATTAACTTTGTTTTTTGTGAGCCGCTGATTGCCCATCGTTTTTAAATAGAGAAAAATCTCGAAACCTCTTCTGCAAATACTATGGTGTTTGGGCTGTACCGATAATAATGTTACGATTATTTTTATCAAATGGAATTGTAACAATAAATTTTAATTGATTTCATGTTGTAACATTCCTTCCCTCAGTAAAATAATTTGATGCAAATTAAGTTTGATTAACTCAAGCCTAACTAAATATTCAAATTAAAAATCGACAGTTAAACTAAAAAATCATAATTGTTCTAATTCAGTGGTGATCATTTCATAGAGCAATTGCTTTTTGGCTCCACCCATCACTTTTTTATGCTCTTTTAATTCAGTTGTCTTTCAGACAGCAAATATTGCACATGCTTGGCGAATGCTTTGGTTGATTTTAAAAAATAGTGCGTAAAAAAAATGTTCGTACCATTACGAAAATTTTTTATGATAAATACTGCATTATGTTTGGTTTTTTTTTACCTTTAAAATATAAGGAAATATATTTTGTTTTACCAAATAGCAAATTAATTGTGTATTGAGGTATTAAACAGATTTTTTATACCAAAACAATTTTTACGATTACATTTTTATAAAAATCTTTTCATTTACTTTTTTGTTGTACTGTATTTCAAAATTTGTCTCATATTCTCACCAATACACAAGCATTTCAATTTTGATCAGCACTGTTCTAATTGTAATATCTAGGGATGAGATTTACATGCACTGAAAAATCGAAAATATGCGCATTAAATATGCACTAAAAACTCCAAAATATGCATTAAAAAAATAAAAAATATGCACTAAAAACTTTAACATTTTCAATAAAAAAGCGTTTGTTTTTTTTTAATTATATTTAAAACAAAAAAAAAAAAACAAGTAAGAAAGTATAGTCGGTCAAGCCCGACCATATGGTACCCTACACCACAGTATAAAAAAATCATAACATGCTTATGTCCATATAAATATGGATTTATCTTTGTTTATAAACTTCATTTGCTCCTTACCTCCCTTTGTGGTCCTATTTTTGAAAAACTGTCTAGCTTATGTATCCATATGGGCAAATCCCAGAAACAGTCCACCCACCAAAAATTTTTCAAATGAATTTTTTTTAATGGAATATAAGACTATCGGATGTGTTCTAGAATCCGAATCCACTCGAAAGTGGATTACTTTAGCATTTTTGGTGTTTTGCATTTCACATCCACAAGCTTTTATTCGTTTTCAATTAGAGTAGTAATGGGTTGGTGAAAGTAAAACGAATCGACTTTTATTCTAATATTTAATAAAATTTTTAACAAAAAAATAAATTTTGTTTTTAGCTTAAAATCTTCTTTATCCAATTTAATCAAAAATATATCGTTATCTAAAATGCAAAAGTCCCTAACATACCCTTAATTTAAAATTTACTTTTTCATTATTGTGATGTAATTACAGCTTATTGTTTTTAACGATTTTTATGTTATTTTTAGACAGTTTGTTTTTTTAATCGATTTAGCGATCTCAAATTAGTTTTTTTGTTTGATTAAAATTTTGCGATTTTTCGCGAATTTTAGCCATGCTCGCGATAGAAACTATTTGCTTCAGTAAGTTTTCTGATTCTTTACAGCTTTAAGGATTTATAATAAATAGTAGACTTTGCTATCATGCCGATGTTAGCAAATTTTTGCGAATTTCCGCGAATTTAGCAATTTTTACCTAATTTTTGCCAATTCTTATAGTTTTAGGGACTTTTAATCAATTATATGGCTGGTTTGAAATATTAAAAATTTACGCGATTTTTCGCTATTTTTGCAATTTTTTTTTTTTTTTTTTTTTTGTTATTTTCCGACATTTTGTTTTTTTTTTTACCGATTTAGCGATTTCAAATAAATTTTAGTGTTTGTTTAAAAGTTTGCAATTGTTCGCGAATTTTAGCCATGTTTTTTTTTTTTTTTTTTTTTTAATATCCTAAGCTAATCCCGCGAAGCTTTTCGCTTGTCTGCAGGAAAGAAACCAAAGTCTCTGGTGGGAATCGAACCCACAACCCCGGTGCTGATAGACTAGCTCACTACCAGCTAGCCTACCGGGGCACTTCGCGATAGAAGCTATATTTTCCTGTGATTCTTTACAGCTTTCACGATTTTAAAATAATAGTAGTAAACATTGCTATCATGCTGCGGTTAGCAAATTAGCGATCTTTAGTCCAAAAAAAGTTTTTTCGAACAAAAACTTCGAATACACAAAAACATGCGGATTTGAGAACACCAATTTATGAATTATGCGGATTTAAAAAAATTTTCGTTTTCAATTCGAGTCGAAACGTAGAACATACCAGTATATGTATAATTTCATTTTTATATTAAAAAATATGTATTTCAATGATCATTAATGCAATAATTTTTACCAAATCCTACCCCACTGCTGACTTCTTAATGTTATACGCGAATTTAGCATTATTTTAGGTGATTTTTGTGCACTTACAGCAGACTTATCAAAATATAAATTTCATTAAAAAAAAAGTTGACATTCATTACTTAAGAAATTAGTTTAAGAAATGCAATTCAAAAATAAAATAATTTGTTTTGTTAAAATAAATAAAATATAATAATAAAATACTACGGGAAAAACTGTAGCGTGCGTTACGTAGCGTGCGACACAAAGGGTTCACGGCTTTTGTCAAAAAATCACAACATTTTTTGGCTGCGAATAAGTGCGTTTAGAATTCTCTTGTAGTCATCTTTCTTTTAGGAATAAGATTTTGTATACCTTATCATGCCAAATTGGCTAAAAATTAGGAAAACGCACTTCAACCTTTGAAGTTACTTCCACTTTTTGTAGCGTGCGTCACAAAACTTTGTGATCAATTATTTCGCAACAAATACTTGCTAAGAAATTTTAATATATGCCATTCGTAAGTACATATTAATGTCACTAAATACTATATAAAAGTTGAAGCTATCTTTTTTGAAAGACCAAAAAATGTTAATATTTCAATCAGAAAACGCGTGCGAATGTAGCGTTCGTCACGCAGGATTTGCCCATATAGATAAGGATCTATGTTTTAAATTTCATTAAAATCGGTTTGAGAGGCAGAAATTGCCCCTATCTCCCCTCGTGGTCCTATTTTTTAAAAAATGCATCCCTTCTGTGTCCATAAAGATATGGTTCTATCTATGTTTTAAATTTCATTAAAATCGGTTTGATAGTTTCTGAGAGGAAGAAATTTCCCCCTATCTTCCCTCGTGGTCTTACGATGTGGCCCAATTTCAAACTTGGTCCTGGTGCCAATAAGAACCTATGTCCCAGGTTACATAGCCAGCCGGACGGACATCGTTAGTTCGACTCAGAAAGTGATTCTGAGTCGATCGGTATACTTTAAGGTGGGTCTAGGATCAATATTTTAAGGCGTTACATACATCAGCACAAAGGCATAATACCCTCTCCACTATTGTGGTGTGGGTATAAAAAATACAAAATTCTATTGTTGGTTTTATTTCATTGTTATTCACAAGTATATTATTTTCAAACTTAATTTAAATAACTACATAGTTTAAAATTTTGTTTGCACAATCAAATAAATACATTTTTATATCATCAAAAGTAAACCTTTGTCTGTTAAAAAGCCTTTTTACATGGAAAATGATCTCTCAAAATCAACCGAAGTTGAAGGATGCCAATTTATTTGGAGAATATTGATTTTCTAACTCAGATCCCACATTTGATTCTAGATCAAAAATAGTTGAAATTCGTTTTATTGTTTGGAATCCCAAATTTTTTTGCAAAACGTTTTGGATTTTTTTTTAATTTGTCGAGCTATTCTTTCTTCCGCATTGTTTACCGCAAGAAATTAATACATAATATCGAATTGGCTTCTAATAGCCTCTGCAACTCGGTGTAAACCTTGTGCCAAGCAAGTAACATGTAACAGTTTTGGATAAATTATGTTAGGCCAATTGGCAGCCTTAAGTATGTAAGGTGCTGCATCGGTTAAAAATTTAAGGATCTTGTATTTGAAGCAGAGCTCCAAAAGAATTTATTTATTGATTTTAACATTTTTTTAAGAATTTTTCTTATAATATAAAGATTTATAAAAATATGTCACTCAAAAATGTTAAAATATGCAAAAATATGCGTTTAAAATCAAAATATGCATTTTCACTAAAATATGCAACACTATGCAAAAACAAATCGATGCCAGTTTAACGCAAATTTAATGATTCGGAAAGATAATTGGTCGACATCGATCTTAGACTATCGACAAAAAACATGCATTTCCATAGAAATCGCATCCCTAGTAGTGCTGGGATACTATCGATATTTTCTACTATCGATATTTATCGATAGTTCAGATTTCACTATCGATATTACTATCGACTGAATGTTTGTACTTGTGCAGAAAAACTTTAGTTATTTTTTTATCTAGCGGACTTATCCTCTAATGGTCGTTCATTGTTTTGTCTTATGCTTGCAATTGTATTTGGATTTGAATTTTTTTACAACATTACAAAAATATTTGACATTTCAGTCCCTATATAAACATGTAAAAATTTCGACTTAAAGGCTTTTAATTAGCAGTAAAAAGCACTGCTAAGCAAACCATACCACTTGCCATTCTTGTTGTTTGTATTCATTGCTGTAATTCAGCGCGAATTAATAATAGCATGTAAGCATTTGCGGCAAAAAACTGTGTGTGTATAGCTGCTGTTAGATGTCTTCATAGCTGTATTTTAAATAATAAAAATATCGATATTTATATTTTTCCTATCGATATTTTCGATATTTTAAGACTATCGATAATATCGATAGTCTATCGATAATATCGATAGTTTCCCAGCACTAATCCCTAGTAATATCTCTAATAATATGTAATAATTTGGCAAACAATTTTAAGTTATTTCAAATTTTTTTAATCTTTGTTAAATTAAATACAAAGATACGTTTTTTTTTTCAGAAAATATCAAATCAAAGTAACGTAACACACATAGCTTAAAACATACATTCTTCAGAAATTTATCGGTTATTGCATTTTTAACTTATACATTTAATATCTTCATTTCCTGTAAACTTATAAAAAGTGATGTTTCGCTATTTTGCATTTTAGGTGACGTTATAGTGGTTTTTGTTTAAATATGGCCTTAATTTATAAGAAAAACAAACAACATTATCAGTTAATAAGTGCATTCATTTGTTTATATTTTCACCAATTCTGTTAAAATGCAAAAAAAAAAACAACCAGATGACATTCGTCGTATTCAAGTACAAAATCTAATTTGAACCATATCAGTCGTAAAAGAGAATAAATAAACGAATAAAAAATAAAAAAATTAACACATTTTAATCTGAACTTATAAAACAATATGGACAAGAATCAACATGAAAGTGGTAAAATATTGTTTAATAACATTTTATACGACTAAAACTAAAACAAAGAAAAGAGTCGTTATCAGAATACATTTTTGCATATTAATTTAATGGAATTTATGACTTAAACACGCGTACCACCATGTTCGTTTCATGTTAAGAGCGATAAGACGGAACAAAATTCAACAATATGTGGCAACATTACAAGTTTAATCGGAAAAGCTGCAAAAGGTGGGAAAGATATAAAACTAGAACATGCGAGAAAAAAATGAACATCAACTGGCAATGAACGAAATAATTTGTACCCTGCATAAATACAGCCTTAAGGAAGAAATACACAAGGCAAACGGCTTGACAAACAGGTTAACATTTTACGTTTGTGCAAGCCTTTTACGTTTTTTAATAGGGTTTTTGCTAGTTTGGAGAAACGTTTAAAGCGTGTTTGTAGAGAAATCATAAAAATACTATTTAAACGACGAAGCTAATTTTGGACGCCCAATTTTTTCACTTATAAAATTTAATTGCTTAAAAAATATTTTTCACAAAATTCTATTGTTGAAAACAGGTGTTTTGTTTGTTTACTGCTTCGCAAGGCGAATTCGTTACAAGTAATCTTAAAAGCTCTGCTGATAACTTTTTGTTTCTGTACCGAGCAAGGCCCATCTATCAGGTCTGCTTATTTGTACAAAAACAAAAAACTACATCTATTTTGTTTGTGTAAAGTTTCTTTTTAGCTGTCAAAAAATTACTACCATATATACAAAGCAAAAGGAAAAAAACGTCTATGTGTGGCATACCATAATCGAATGTGTGGGAAAAAACAATAAACGTAAACAAACATATACATGCACATGTAAACAAAATGTAAGCAACTTTTGACAGCTCAAAAGAATATAAACAATGATCATCAGGCTTCTTACGCAGACCTTTTCAATGGGCCTTGGTACCGAGATTACTGCTAATGAATTCGCCTTGCTGCTTTGTTGTCATTTGTACCAAAAAAAGTAGCACAGAGCTGTAATTTTATGGCTTAATTTGCATGTAATGCTGATTTGTATCTTGAAACTAGCGGTTAAATCGTGAAATTGTTGATGTGGCAATACAGTCATGAATTACGTTAGCAACGTTAAAACCAGCTGCCAAAAAGCCGAAACTTAGTGGGGCGCTTATGAGTACGATAATGAGTGATTAATTCGTCCATCGACATCGTGGACCAGGCTGTTAATGTTATTGCGATTAATCGTTAATAGCGGTTACTAAACTATACTTATTTCAATCCTCTTAATTTCAGTACTTTAATACCAAAAAAATATCCCCTTTAAATACGTTACAAATATAAGCAAAAATGTATAATACTTTGACTTATTTTTCAAATAAAGCAAAAAAAAAAGTGAAGGATGCAAGAGGTTCTTAAAGTTTGCGTGACTTAAACGAATTTCGAACTAGAAGAATGTAAGAGACCAAACCCTCTATTATCACCTGTTTACAACTTACTGCATACCCACCATGCAGGATCTTGTTAAACAATAATATTTTTAAACACTAAAATAAAAAAAGGAAACCATAATTTCTTAACAAACAGTATTTTTAATGTTCAAACATTTAAAACATTTTTTTTTTTTTTTTTTTTTTTTTGCTGTTTTACATACAAAAATACTTTTTGAAAGAAAACAGAAACTGACATGTTAAGAAAACAATTTTTTTTTTTTTTTTTCTTTGATAAATTTTTTAAAGGGTTGGTTTTTAAAGCCCAAGGTATACCATGTTTAATTAAAGGCGGAGTATTTGTTTATTTTGTGCTTAACTTGGCCAAAAGGGAAAACCAACACAAAAACACTCACTAACACACTTTGGATTACAAAAACAGTAATAATTAAACTTGCGTTCTGGCAACTGATAGATACGAGATATGAAATATGTATTTAGTAGATACAAAAATGATAACCAAAGTATAAAGTGGTTGAAACTGAAATGTTGTCAGCCATTTTAGTTTAGTTTTAAGTAACCATTATTGATAAGAGTCATTAACTAGAGACTAACCACTGCCTGGCTGACTAGTTTGAATGCTTAAAACAACTTAATAAATGTTTGCATACTCGTAGCATTGGAAATTATTGTTCAAATGTTATCGCAAAACAAAAAAAAAAACATAAAAAAAGATTGATGATTTAATTATTGTTCTAATAAAAGTTAACTTTTGTGTAAACAATTATGTCTTCTATGCGATACTTATTAATTTAACCATAAACAATTGGCTGTAACAAAAAAAAAACAGTTTTTTTATATCGTGCTGGAGTGTGATGAGAACCTTTCGAAAAAAAAACCCACACACACTAAATGGAATTAAAAGAAAGTGACGTACATTGGCAAACATTAATGAGGGCCATAAATCATAGCAAGAGAACAATGTACATATTAACTGTTAAGTTGACATATTAAAAACATATGGAGAGTGGGTTAATTGACCAGTTATTCAAAATAACTTTCAACTACATCTTTTAAGCTTCTCCAGTTTCAAAAACGACTTTAATACAAGCCTTAAACTTGTCTATATCGTAGCTATAGATAAAGTCTGCTTGCTAAGATAAAAAACAACCCTTGTTTAATGTATAAAATACGGTTAAAACCTGTCTCAACAAATTTTTAATCTCTCCTAATCTAAACAAGTGTGATTACTGTGTAATCGAATCTTATAAATTAAAAAAAAAACAACTTTTTTAAGTTTTTTAAAAACCTTTACCACAGCTGGAAAGTTTATAAATAAGTTTGTCATATCATTTCTACACTCACATTATTCTGTACGTAAAATTAACTGAAATTGTAATATAAAATAAATGGAAATTCAGTTAATTCTATGAGTTAAATTCGAAAAATGAAAAAATGTTTAATATAATATAAAGTAACCTTCACAAGGAAATAATTCCCAGTTTCTAATTGTTAAAATAGTTGAATTAAATACATTCAATTTATAAAGTAACACTTTCCAGTGAGACACAAAGAATGCTGACGACGCACAGTAGCGCCCGTAGAGCAAACGAGGTTGCAAAAATCAAAATTTTCATGAGCACCGACGAAGTTTTGAATAAACTCATGTTATAGGAAACTTTTCAACGATTTCAAATCTGCCACTCTTAATAATATCACATTTTTAGTTTAGAAGATATAGCCGTTCAAAGTTGACCGACTTTCGGTTTTCAAAAAAACACACAATTTTTAGTAAATTTGTTGCGATTTCAGGTGTAATATCACGAAAAATAGGTAACGAATCGCCTTATTTTTTGTTTGTATTGATTGATGCATTTATTAAATGTGTAATGATAAAAAAAAAATGAACTGTTTGCTTTGTGTTTCTCCTGGTAAATCACTATTTAAAAACTATCCGTTTTTTCACTATTTTTCAACTTTGACGGAAAATAACAAAAATCTATATTTTTCTATATTTGCCATATTTGCAAAATCTGTTCTTTGATTATTTCTTTACATAATTCAAAAATTTTATCTGCCCGTACGTGCCCGTTTGGCTTCTAGAGGTAAAAAAGGTTAAAAAGACATGGTTGCAGAAATTGTATGACAGTAGTTTGATCTAAAATCTAAAAAAACTACTCATTGAAATTAGCAGGTACGTACCTCACTTAAACAATACTTTGGCGTACAAATGGTCAAGAACAATATTGACTACAGGTAGGCACAAATCTTATTTGGACACGTGCATAATATCAAAATTGCATTATTCAGCCTAATTCCATTTGTATGCAGGGAACAGGTAAATTTTTCGGCATGGTAGCATAAGCCTATATATTGCAAATGGTCAAGAACAATATTGACTACAGGTAGGCACAAATCTTATTTGGTCACGTGCATAATATAAAAATGCATTATTCAGCCTAAATCCATATGTATGTAGGGAACAGGTACATTTTTCGGCATGGTAGCATAAGCCTATATATTGCAAAATAAGCATAATGCCTGGATTAGTCTACGACTGAAAGTTGGCGCAACAATTACTGAAACCATTAAACAATTTAAGTACTGAAAACATGGCGTTGAACAATTTTAAATTATTTGAACTGTTTAGAAAGTCAACCACACCAAATTTTTTCACGGAAGCTGCTTTAGAAGAACTTGATAGCTTATACGGAAATATTGAGAGAAGCGAAATTATAAAAAATAATTTTTATCTGATATATGCAAATATTAAGGCAAAATGGGTGAAATCTAATCGAACCATTCAGAACTTCAACTCCAAATACGAGGACTGGCTTAATGAAGATACCATCCTGGATATATTGGCAGTAGATAAACCCACCACATCAACCAGAGGAGCAAAAGGAAGGCCAAAAAAAAGTATTGAGGAGTGTTCAATTTTCACAAGAAAGAGGAAACTTGCCGATGCCACCAATGACTTGACCACGAAGCAATTATCGGAAGCGCTGTCTATTAAATTTACAAAGGATAGTGAAAGAGTTAGGTCGCACATAACCAAATCTGTTGCTGATGCAAGCCCACTGCGACTAAAAAGGATTAAGGAAAGCATTCCCACGCCCACAAACGCACACATTAAAAAGTATGGTTCCGAAGAAGCCTTGGCCTTGTTTATGGACTTAGAACTTTCCAAAGAGAAATATGAGAAACTACGGGCATCTTTAACGCGACACGGCGCTGACGTTTTACCCGGATACAAGCATATTACGCAAGCCAAAATAAATTCACGACCACTGCATACGGAATTTACGGAAGTCTCTGCGAAAGCCAATCTGCAGGATCTCATGGGCCATACAGCAAAACGGTTGTTGGAGAGTCTTCCTGAAAATGAGGTGAAAATTCTTCCTGAGAAGTTGACATTGATCAGCAAATGGGGCTGCGATGGATCATCCGGACAAAGCGTTTATAAGCAAAGGATATCTTCCGATGACGCTACAATATCGGACGGAAATATGTTTATGGCATCTGTTGTTCCTTTGCGGCTTAAATCGGATGTTTCCCTTCACTGGAAAAATCCACGTCCGTCATCAGTGCATTATTGCCGACCAATAATGTTTCAGTTTGCAAGGGAATCGGCAGAACTCATAAGGACCACGGTGAAGGACATTGAAGAACAAATAAGCAAGATTAAGCCTACAAAGCTGCAAATTGGAGAAGGAAAATATATTGAATGCAATTACGAGTTCCATCTGACCATGGTTGACGGAAAAGTCGTAAACGAACTGACAGGAACAACCTCAACAATGTCATGCCCGATTTGCAAAAAGAGTCAGAAGAACTTTGGTAATTTAAACGATTCTACAAATGAGGAGAATTACGAATATGGAATGTCACCATTGCACGCAAGGATAAGGTGTATGGAATTCTTGCTAAAACTGGCGTATACCCTACCACAAGAGGAGGAAAACTTCGATGAAAATACATCAATAAAGGATAAGGAAAAGATCAGAAAGAAGCAAATACAGGATGCTTTTTTTAAACAAGTTGGACTAAAAGTAGACTGTCCCAAGCACGGATACGGTAACTCAAACGATGGAAACACTTCTAGGAGATTTTTTGAAAATGATGAGGCAGTAACTAGAATCACTGGAATTGACAATCAAATCGTGAAAAGATTGGGAACGATCTTGGATGTTTTAAACTGCAAAGAAAATGTCAATTCTACAAAATATGGAGAATATGCGTCGAAAACTGCATCTCTTTTAGCAGAAATGTATCCACAGAAGAAGTTGACCCCGACCGTCCATAAAATATTGGCGCATGGCAAAGATATAATTGAGTACCAGTCTTTGCCAATTGGAGAGCTTTCTGAAGAAGCACAGGAGTCTCTTAACAAATTTTATAAAAAATATAGATTGCAGAACACATTCAAAGCATCAAGGGTAAGGCAAAATGAGGACCTCTTCAACATGTTGGCAGCATCTTCCGATCCACTTATATCTTCCCTGCGGCATGTGAAGTCACGAATAGAGTTAGAAAATAATTATAGTTTAGAAATGGTTAGTCTTTTAGATATACCTTCTCTTACGAACTGTGATGAATATTTTACAGAAAATTGAAAAAATAAATTTAAAAAAAAAATAATTTTTTTTTTAATTTGTTGGGTAATAATTTAAAACATAAAAACCTAAAGAAAAAAAATAAAAACAATCTAAAAATGTAAAAATAATTTTTTTTAGTTACCATAAAATTGATTTTTCTACTAATTTTAACTTTGATAACCCATAATTAGGCCCCTACAGAGCGTAGCACCCTTTCCAAACGCTCATTTCATAGGCTGAACAGTTATCTATCATATGCTGTTTAAACTGTTCAATTATCTTATTCGGTTCAAAAGATATGATTTTTGCAACGAAAAAACTCAAATGGCGCCACTGTGCGACGGCCGTAGCGGGCCAGAAAATGCATTACATTCTGCTGGTGTCTAATAATTGTAAATTTTTCTGTACATTCAATATACCTCATTGCTTTCCAACGGAAGGCTAAGGTAAAATGTAAATAGAAAATACAATATAATAGTCTGGTAGTGTATAAAGTCATTTCTGAAAAATTGTAGGAATAGAACTATTACAAAAAAGCTTTATAAAATACAGACCTGAAATTTAACTCATAGAATAAATTCGAAAAATGAAAAAATGTTTAATATAATAAAAAGTAACCTTCACAAGGAAATAATTCCCAGTTTCTACTTTTTATTTATTTTTAACGAAAAGTTCATTTAATTTTTACTGTCAAAAATTCAACTCCATAATCCATAAAAACAGAGGAATATTCAGTTACTAACCTAACTTCATTTTAAAGAAAAAATCGTCCAAATCGATCAAATAAAAAGAAAAATGGGCGTAAAAGTAGGCGTGGTAAATTTTTCTTTCGATGAAAACTTAAAATGGATCGATGGAGCTGTTTTCTAATTTAAGGTAAATCAAAAAAAAATAAGCGTATCAGTGGGCGGGGCAAAGTTTTCTTTCCGTACAAACCTAAGTTGGACCATGGCGATCATTTTAAAGGAAAAATCGTCCAAAACGGTCAAGCCATTCTCAAGTTATGCGCTTAATAGAAAAAGTGGGCGTAAAAGTAGGCGTGGTAAATTTTTCTTTCGATGAAAACTTAAATGGATTAATAAAACATTTGAAAAAAAAATTTGTCAAATCGATGGAGCCGTTTTCTCATTTTAGTTAATTCGAAAAAAGTGGGCGGGGGGCATGAACCTAAGTTGGATCATGGCGATCATTTTAAAGAAAAAATCGTCCAAATCGGTCAAACCATTCTCAAGTTATGTGATCAGCAACACACAACATTTAATTTTTATTACAGTTATTATTTCCGCTTAATTGAGTTTCTAAAAATGTACGACTTTTGACGCAATTAAACGGGAACTCAATTAAGCAGTACACACAGAAAAAAATACCAATGTTAAAATAACATGGCGAAATGTTGATTGAGAATCATGGTAAATCTCTGCAAAAGTATGCCCTTTATTTAAATTTATCATTATTTCATATTAATTTTAAATGAAAAATATTAAAATAATCTTACATCACGTTTATTTAATATTATTCACTGTTAAAATAACATTGTTCAATATTGAATCCATAAAAACCTGTTTTATATTAAAATCAAAAGTTTATCTTGTTAAATTAACATGCAAACATACTTAAGTATGTACATTTTATTATTTTCAAGTTTGAAATATGTTATGAAAAGAACACAATTCCCGTATTCTTTTAATTAAAATTATTTAGTTAAATAGAACATCAAGTTTTCAAAGTAGAATGATGACGAAAACGATATCGGGCCATTCTGCTGATGTTAACAAAGGAGATACAAAATAAGTGAAAGATGTGTTACAGGGGTAAGTGTTTTAAATTATTCTTAAATAAATGCATATGTTGTCTTCACACTGTTATATCACACTCCAACCAATTTGATTCTACATGAAATTCACGTTGTTTCAACTTTAAATAACTTTCATTCAACGTGATTCGGATTGTTATTTCAATATTAATTCCATTTTGCTCTAACTTTACTGCAATGTTAAATTAACATGAATTATAGTTATTTTAAAAGAAAAAAATGTTCTTCGCAAGTTATTGTAAAATCATTTTAAATTAACATGAAACAACAATGAAGCAAAATCACTACTGAAAAATGTAAAATCAACCTTGTTTTGAACGAATTTACATTGATTTTTTTCTGTGTGTACTCGGTTAATTGAATCGGCGACGCAATTAAAACGAAAATCGCTTAATTGAGCAAGATGTTCAATAAAGCTAAACACCCATGTGTAGATAGAAAATAAAACTCATTTTTTTATTTATTAAGTTAAAAAATGGATTAGGTTTTTTAAAACAAAATAAAATTTAGGTACGTTCATCGTACACTCTTTTTGCCGCAAAATAATTTTTTTACGTTTGTGGAGCAAAAACACATTAAGTAGACGGAAACAATTAACCGAAACATTTGCTCTTGTTTTTCGCAATGGGGTCTCAACTAAACGGGTATTTTTACATAGACAGTTATCCTGAATGATTTCATTCCATGATTTTTAGTGCAATAAAACGGGAAACTCAATTAAGCGGGCTCGATTAACCGATAATAACTGTATATAGATTTTATATAAAATAACTATCAAACAATTAACTGAATATTCTGTAAAAACAAAGGAATATTCAGTTATTTTATTAAATTCAGTCATTTTCGTTTACTCCACAAAAGAGCCGAATTTCTAAAAGTACCTGACAGACACCTGTCCGCTTTGTTTTCTAATGACAGAGAGAGAAAATATTATTATTTACTAACCCCGTTACACACGTTTGTTTTACTTTTGTTGTACTGACCACGTTGTTTACAAAAGAACTCTTAATTATAAGACAATTATTTTACTTTTAAAATTTGAATTTGGAAATTGTTTTACACAAAACAAGCGAATCGTTTTTTATAGATAAGTAAAAATTTATTTTTGGTAGTTAAATTAAATAAAACTAGCATTTAGCCCGCATCTTTTAGAACCTCCTTTGCCTATATGGCCATATTTGTATGCCAAAGATTATTTTTCCATGTTTTAACTTGTTTAAATTCTAGCATTTAGCCCGCTACTTTGTAATCGGGCCTTTTCTTTCATAAACCAAAGTTTATGTTCCTACGTTTTACCAAATTTAACCTATAATTTTATGTTTCTAAGTTCAATAGTATAGAAATTATTAAAAAAGTACCACTCGTAGAACACAAAAGCAAATGAAAGAATGTAAATTTCCCGTTTTTATTTATATTTTTTATTTATTTATTTATTTTGTCTATGGATGATAATCCTTACAGACATTTTAAATTTAATAATCTTAATTTAGTGTACATTAAACATACAATACAATACAAAAAAAAAATATAAAATATTTACTTAAAAAATTATGAATTTAATAAAATAATCATTTTGTTCTTAATTACATTAGGACTTGAAGAAAAATCAATACAATTATAGAATTTGTTAAATTCATTACACATTCTAATAAGAGGATCCGCATTAGCATAATTAGCTCTAAAACATCGAACTGATAATGGAATAAAATTACGCGATGGGCGTTGAGGAACATTAAACAAAATATTGTTGATTACAAAACCAGAGCTTACTTCGCAAGTAATGATGTTGAAAATAAACGATATGTTTAACATAGTCCTACGACTTTTCAGGGTGGGCAGCTTTAGAAGAGAAAGTCTAGCAGAATACGAAGGCAAGTTTACTGGATTAAAGTTTAGTCCACGAAGACAAAAGAGCAGGAATTCCTTTGGACGGATTCGATAGCATCGGAATGTTTTTTATAAATAGGGTCCCGTATTATAGATCCATACTCTAGAATAGGTCTTACAAGCGCAGTAAACAAAGTTTTTGTAACATAAGGATCATTAAACTCTTTAGCCCAGCGTTTGATGAAACCAAGTACACCCCTAGCTTTATTTACTATCATAGTAATATGCGAAATAAAATTAAGTTTCGGATCAAGCAGAATTCCAAGGTCTAAGAAATTGACGGCCAATTCCAGCTGACTACCACCAAGATGATATTGTGCAGATATTGGATACTTTCTGACAAATCGCATATATTTACATTTATTAAGATTTAACTCCATAAGATTTGTTAGGCACCATGAATACAACGAGTTTAAGTCATTTTTGAGACGTTGTTGGTCAGATACTTGACAATAACTTAGAAAAACGTTGACATCATCCGCAAACATTAAAATATTAGAAGATTGAATTGCATTAGGCAAGTCGTTAATGAAAAGTGAAAAAAGAAGCGGACCAAGGTGGCTTCCCTGTGGTACTCCAGAGAGAACATCAATTTGTTTTGAACAGGTATTTTGAAAAATAACGGTTTGTTTTCTATTAGTTAAATATGAATAAATCCATTTAATACTGAGGTCTGTGAACCCCAAAAAATATAATTTTTTTTTTTTATGAGTAAATGGTTAACTTTATCGAAAGCTTTACTAAAGTCAGTGTATATAACATCAGTTTGTTCTTGTTTCAGAAATCCACGATTTATTACGGTTGTGAGTTGAAGAAGTTTTGTCGTAGTAGAGCACCTCTTTTGAAACCATGCTGATAAGGGGATATTAAATTTTTATTCCAAAATATGTACAAATTGTATGCGTTTACTTTCTCAGGACATTGCATCTTGAATTTTATGTTTCTATGTCCAATACTTCCGAAAATTCAAAAAGTACCAGTTAAAGAGCAAAAAAGTAGCAAAAAGTTCCCTCATAGATTCGTATCCACTCAGGACATTAATTGCATGTTGAATTTTATGTTTTAAGATCGAACATTGACGATAATCAAAAAAATACCAGTTGTAGAACCAAAAAGCTGAAGAAAGATATTAAATTTCACGCATTTCCCATTTTGGAACTATTTTTTCCCCCACTTAAAGTATCAAAAACTCCATTATTTTAGTGGGTGCCCATAATTTAGTACGAATATGTCAATGAATGAAACAAAATGTTTTGTAAAAAAGGCTGACAAAAAAATACCAAAATTCAGGTTTACTGCAGAAAATGTTGTTAATATCAAAATTTGTTTACTGGTGCAAATTAACTGCCAGGCCCACGATGTCGACAAGAACATTTCTTTCGCATATTTATATTGAAAACAATAATAAAAAACTAAAATTTGTTTTTGTTTTCAATACAAATATACGAAAGAAATGTTCTTGTCGACATCGTGGGCCTGTGCCTATATTAGTTTTTTAATTAATATTTTTTTTTTTTTTGTAATGAAGAGCCATTTTTTGTAATGAATGAGGCCTTGTGAAAATTTTAAATATTCATCGAAGCCCCCGTCCTTGAGTAATTTTTAGTTATACATATGTGCCATATAAGGCCCACTACTGAAATTGTCGGTAGAGGGTGTCAAAATTACATAAGTCTCACTTGTTTTTTTTTTTATTCTTGTGTATCAATAGTTTCATAAGAAAATCTCAATCCGTGTGTGATTTTATATTTAAATCACGCCCACTATCTTCTCGAATCCTTGGCTAACAAGAATTTTTCAAAAATTTTAGCCGAACGCTTTTTTTACCATTAGCTATGGTCGAGGACACATCAAACCCCATTAAAACTGAAATTTTAAGAAGGAAATTGAAGAAATTAAAACGGCTATTTACTGGAAGCCCAGTAAAGTCGCAGACAATGCCAACCATTCCACACATGCCGTCCCTAAAAAGATAAAGAAGCTGCCAAACGAAGAACAAGCAGAAACAGAATCAAATTGTTATCTTTAGATTGAAAGATATAAATGGATACAAGTTGTAACGACCCTTTAATTCTCGTAGGATCGCAAAAGGAACTAGTATAATAAATAAATAATAAATAGTATGTGTGACAAAAATAATTTACGTCCATTGCACTCCTCTAGTAGTAGTATGTAATGTAGGTGCTCCTTAAAACATTTTAGTATTTTTAGTGAACATTTGAATTCATCTCTTGTCTGCTTGTCGGTGCCTCTTAACACTTCCAAAAAATTCTTTAAACCACTGCCGTTTTGAGTAGATCCACGTTTTCTAATGGTTGCGTCAATATGTTCCCAAGTATGTTTTAGTTGCTTGAACACACTTTTGCACACATTTCCTGAACAACAAACCAAATTCCTGGTTAATTACTTCAAATAAAATAATTTCCAAACAAACTTCTATTAACAATCCACCAACTTTATATAAAAAAATGTCAATGTGTGTCCAATGTCGTTTAAGTGGTTTATTACCAAATTTCTAAGAATATCCCCTGTAACGCCGTCTTTGCCCTTTAATAATTGTTTAATATAAGTTTGTTTTTAGAGCTATTCAACACACAACTCCGCAAATATTTATTTTTAACATTTTCTCACTTTAGCTTAAAAATATTAACAAAATTTGACACTTGCCTGCAATTCATTATGGCGTTAATTCCGGCACGTGTCATCTTGATAAATTGCGTGGACCAAAATGTTATTATTATTTTTTTTAAATTTTAAAATCAAAAAAACCCCCATAAACAAATTTACAACGGAAACGGAAGCTGCTCACACATATAGTGAGAACGTTGTTATACAATTTTAAAAAAGGAAAAAACTGCTGCCACAAATATTTCTTTATGATCAGGGTAAGTTTTTTTATACATGCACAAAAAAAAAATAATGTCAGCAAAAATAAAAAGGCAAAAGTACTTTCTTAAAAAAGGCTAAAAAACTTGCCCAGATAATAATTAAAGTAGCTCTGCGTGCTTGTCGCAATATAAGATGTACTAATTAAAAATAATAGCAGCTTTAATTAAAAATTTAATCAAGGGAATTAAACGTTAACTCATGTCAACGACATTATTGCAAAAAATGTTGTTTATGTATATTTAATTGATACTATTAATTTGTTAAATGGTGCAAATTTAATTAATTTTTTAATTGACATCCCAAATTTTTTAATTGAAACCAATTTTATTTTGTTCTGTGTAAGAAAAGTCGAATTTTTATACTCACAACACAATATTGGAGAGGGTATTATGCGTTTATGCTGATTTTAGCTACACCTTAAAAAATTGGATTTAGGCCCACCTTAAATATCGATTGACTCAGAATAACTTTTTTAATCGATCTTACGATGTTCATCCGGCTGGCTGGCTGTCATTAGAAAGTTCTTCATTAAGTCCATTTCATCATATCCAGATAACTTATATGAATCTAGTGCTAAAGATACTTCAAAACCTATAAAAATATATTTGGGATTTTCAAGTTATGAAGGAGTAAACACAATTAAACACTGTTGCAATAATAACACACAGAGAAAATATAAGATCACTTGGTAAAATAATAAAAATTTTAAATTTTATATTTTTAAGAAACTAAATATAAATTTAAAATCTTTTTGCGTTTCAAAAACTTAAAAAAAAAAGCTAAACGTGACAAGTGGCACAGCTGGGCCCCCGATACTTCGGTAGATTTCTTGAAAGCATGTGCCTTTTTGCTTGAGATAAGTTTTCTTAGGTGTGAGGTGGATGATGAGTGAAACATAGTAGCCATGGAGCCAATGAATGGATGATGTACCGTATTCATCTAGTAGATGGAGTACCGTAGGGGAAACAGCTGAAAAGGATCGGTTGTTGATTTGTGTACTGATGACAAGTTGAGATACTGGCGTTGGTGGTAGTAAAGGCTCGGTAATGATGATTGAATGAAAGGTCTAACTGGTTTGTGCGTACCGAACATGGTGAGGACCTGGAAACGATGAAGAGGTAAGAGCCTCTGTTGGTTTAAATAGTGGGGTCGATTGACTGGTAGAAAATACCGAAACTTATGAAGTGGTGATGCTGGTGTTGGGTGAGATATGGGATCTTAGGACGAAGGGTCAAGAGCCTTGGATGGTTTTGGTAAATGAATTTACTATTATGCTATTGTGCCGGTAATATCGTGATAGTGATAAGCAGCGAAAAGTTGAAAGATTGGTGAAGCGTGCTGGTTGGAATAATGCTCTTGTACAGGGAGTGCTGTACTCATGGAAGCGTGTCTTTAGAAATCACGTGGTAGTTGTGTTTCAAATCCAAGACGCGGAAAGGGAGTTCCATAACTAAAAGATAGCTTTCACTTGTGAAAGTTTGAATTGTATAGACGGATCTTCTCTAGGTGCTGTTGCTATTCAAGATATGCTGCTACTGTTCTAATACAGCGGAGGTTAGATAAATCCAACTCCTAAGCTTGGGGCGACAATATAATTTTAACCGGTAATCCACTCACATTCAGGGGCGTTTGGTTAATCCTTAATCCAAAACGAACAAATATGTTAGATCATCTTTTGGATATGTGCTTAGGGCAATAATGTTTATTTCCATAAGAATTTTTGGACAGTTTTCTTTTATAATGTTGATACAAGACCCATTGTTCAGCAATTTATTTTTTTTAAACACATATGCAGTATTCACAAGGTGTGCTATCATGTTGTATTGTCATAATTTCCTAACATTTTACAATGGTTTAAAAATATTGTTGTTGGTTCTCAATTAATAGAACTTTGCTTGCTTTGTTTATTGTACCGTCGTAATTTATCAGAAGAGACCTGTGCTGAGCGGCTAAGCCGATCCCTATTACCTTTTGTAGCTGTCGCCGTTGATGGTATAGTTTTATCCGGCTAATATCCGAATTTAACCTGCGGCTAGCAATTTTTGCAACAAAACACTTGCGGTGCCAAATTATATCGGCTTAGGACTCTGATGTTTGGTAAACAAACAAAATAAAATTTATTTGTGATTTGCGTCTTAAATATGGAAAATAGTCAGGTAAAATCTGATTTAATTTATTAATTCATGGATTAGAATTAACAAATATTTTGATTTTAGGTAAATATTTATTTTTTTTATATTTGTTTTCAATCAGCCGATTTAAATTCAAAATAGCACACTAAATTATGAGGGGTTGTTCACAACAGTCGTATTTTTTCATGATATTATTTTAAGACTTATAACACCTTGTGAATCCCCCAATAGAAAAAACGTTGTTAATGTCCTGCATTGCCTACGTTGGATATGTAGATTAGTAGTTTTGGTAGATATTTAAGCTTTAATTTATTGGGGAAGGGAGTCCGTGTTCCTTGACTCATTTTCAAATATTTTTGACTGCATTGTAGAGAACTAGATTTTGCATATTAAGAGTTTAATTGTGCGATGATATCAAAACGGGGAAAAATAATCGATATGATTATTTTTTGTATCGGTACAAGCTGCCACTATAACAATTTGGGTTAGAATTTTTCATTCATTTTTTTATACCCTCCACCACAATTAGTTGTGAAGAGGGTATATTCAGTTTGTCATTCCGTGTGAAACTTTTTTACTATTCATCTCAGACCCTATAAAGTATATATATTCTGGGTCCTTGAGTAATTTTAAGTCGATTTAGCCATGTCCGTCTGTCTGTCCGTCTGTCCGTCTGTCCGTCTGTCCGTCTGTCCGTCTGTCCGTATGTCCGTCTGTCCGTCTGTTGAAAACACGCTCACTTTCGAAAAACTCAAAAGAAATCAACAAACTTGGTGTCAAATTGCTTGTAGTTATCCTAAGCAGTTTGGGATTGAAATTCAGCAAAATCGGTTCAATAGGATCTGAGCTACGAATCAAAATGTGGAACCACCACCTAAAAAAAATTGATAATTTTGTTACAAAAACTAACATAAATGGTGGAAAAATGCACAGAATGATATAAGATTTCGCAACAATTCGTTTTATTCAACTGGAAATCACGCTGTGAAATTTCGTGAAGATCCGTCAATAATTTACCCTAGGCCCCATATATGCCCTACTCCCGGAAAACAGTATATTAAGCCTAAAACCCTAACTAACAATGCTATCATTACAAATTTTGGCAAGTCACAGTTACATAGGACTGGAAATTAAACTGTTAAGTTTCGTGAAGATCGGTCCATAATTTACCATAGGACCCATATAAAACCTACTTCCGGAAAACAACTTAGTACGCCTAAAAACGTAAAAAATAATGCTATCATAACAAAATTTGGTACATCAAAGTTTTATAGAACTAAAAATAAATCTTTGAAATTTCGTGAAGATCGGTTCATAATTTACCATAGGCCCCATATAAACTTTACTCCCGGAAAACAACTTAGTACGCCTAAAAACGTAAAAAATAATGCTATCATAACAAAATTTGGTACATCAAAGTTTTATTGGACAAGAAATAAAATTGTGTTATTTCGTGAAGATCGGTCCATAACTTACCCTGGGCGCCATATAAACCTTACTCCCGGAAAACAGTTTAGTACGCCTAAATCCGTAAAAAATAATGCTATCATAACAAAATTTGGTACATCAAAGTTTTATAGAACTGGGAAAAAGACTGTGAAATTTCGTGAAGATCGGTCCATAATTTACCCTAGGCCCCATATAAACCCTACTACCGGAAAACAGTTTAGTCGCCTAAATCCATAATTAATAACAAATCGTCACAGTTTAAGATAATAATAACATCATACAGATATTACTCCTTAAACATTCGAACTGTCGGTGGAGGGTATCAAAGATTCGGCACAGCCGAATATAGCACTCTAACTTGTTTACTATATCGTTGGCTTAATATGCAAACCTGCTTAATCCACTTTTTAGAAAGAGAAAGATACGCCTCGTCGTCAAGAAAATGAAGTTTTCTATAATTTCTCCCACAATTTTCTTAACGCCAACGTGAAAAATATGATGATTCGCTTATTCATTTCTTGTAGGGTAAGTAACCTCTAATATTTTTCCAGTTTTACTGAATTGGTAAATGAATATTTAGGATTTCATTTTCGCCTGTGTTCCTTAAAAATCCTAAGTATTTGAAAAATGTTCTTAGTTTTCCTAAATTCCCCAAAAATTACTACAAAATTACTTTGGAAATTAAAGAATAGCCCACATAAAATCTGGACGCATTAATATAGCTATAACTTTAAAAATAAAAGACAGATTTTTATAAATAATATATTGAATTAAAGGAAATTTATTCAGATTTATAGAAAATAAGAAATAAGTTTTAATTTTTTGCTGCTACGAATGAAAGAAAGAACATGTCTCTTAATGCTTTCCATTAACTTTTGCACATCTTTCGAGCCCACCTCTGCAGCGTACTTGTTCCATTTTCTTAACATTGAACGTTCGTTTTTTGCTTCTTCTTTACTTTTCTTTAATTTATTTGTAACCAGGGTTGTCAGATTTTTTTGAGCTCCATCGCCAAACCAGATGTCAGAAATCGCCAAAAATCGCCAAACGTCAATTTTGTTCAGTTTTTGTAAATTAAATTTTGCATAAAAAACGCTAGTATAATATTTCAATCAAAAATCGCTAAAACTGAGAAAAAATACAAAAAAGTCGCCAAAAGTAAATGTTGTTTTGTTTCTGTAATTTTGTTTAAATAACATAAAATGGAGATCATATATTCAGTTAAAAAACTTAAATTAAGTGCACAAGTCTATAAGATCGTGCACTTCAGCCTCGCCGATTTCATTACTGGAGTTTTGACCTGCATATATACTATTAGAATTAAATAGTGACTGAATATAAAATTCACTTAAAATCACAAAGTATACAGAGATGAAAAAAGTGACGTATGATAAATGCCTAAATCATTTGCGAGGGCAGCTTTCGAAGAAAGAGATAGAAAACGTTTTTTGTTAGTGAAGTGACAATGCGTAAAAACAGGCCGCTACTATCTAAACAAATTGCATAATCAAAACAAAAAACGCAAAAAGGGCAGCTTTCGAAGAAAAAGACAGAAAAAAACACAATATTTTCTGTCTCGTGACGCCTCTGTATACTCTGTGCTTAAAATGATAACAAAATAAAAATCATGTGAAAAGTTGCAAGTTTTTTTATATTAGTAATGATAACAAAAAATAACAAGCTTTTAAACAAAATCACCGAAATTATATAAATGGTTAAAATAGCCAAGTTATTCGCCAGTTATATCAGAAATCGCCATAAAAGTCGCCAGCCGCCAAACGGGAATTCCCATCGCCAAACACGTTTCAAAATCGCCACGTTTGGCGAGAAATCGCCATATCTGACAGCCCTGTTTGTAACATTTGCCCAATATTTTTCGATAGGTCGAAACTGTGGGCAAATAGTAGGTTTCGTATATTTCGCTATTATATCTACGCCATTGTCCTTGCACCACTTTATGGCAACATTTAAATAATGGCATTACGCAAGATTAGGCCAAAATTTTACTGAGTGTTTGTGAAGTTGAATTATTGGTAATATTCTTTTTTGTAGACATTCGTTTACATATAATTCTGACGTCATTGTTGATGATGTCACAAATGCTTCAGTCTTTGAACCACAACAACATATTGCTTGCCATGCGATAATTTTTTTTTTGTTTCAAATGTATCCAATTTAGTGTTCTTGTATTTGGAGGCGACGTTTCCACGCTTCGTTGCAATATAAAATTTGTTTCCAGGTAACTGCTTAAAATCACATTTTACGTATGTTTTTTCATCCATCATTATGCAGCCTTTAAACTTCGTTAAAACTTTGATGTATAATAGACGAGCACGTTTTTTGGCCGTAGACTCCTGTTTTTCTGTGCGGTTTGGGTATTTAATCACTCGGTAGGACTTTTATCCACTGATTGCACGTATACGCCGAATAGTACTTCTGCTTGCATTCAATTTCTTAGCTCGATCTCGGTCGGACATCCCAGGATTATTTTTAATGTAAATTAATATATTTTTCTTTAAAGTTGGGTTATTGATCTTAACTTTCTTCACTTGTTTTGGCTTTCTGTTTATAGTTCAGGTGGTCTTGTAACGATTTAAACACTAAATACTGTAGATTTAGGTATTTTAAGGAGTTTTGCAATTTAACAGCCACTATATGTTGGGTTTTTTTATGAAAATGTGCAAAATTTTTTCGCGTCTATTTTGTTCCATCGCGTCTGTACTAAAGAATGTTTAAATTACAAATTTGATATTTATAACGTATAACGGTATATGTTTTGTAAATAACATATAAAAAGAGTTGTGAATTTATTTACCAGGGGGCGCTGTAATAATGTTTTGAATGCGTCCAGATTTTATGCGGGCCATTCTTTAGAATTTCATATAAAATAAAATACAAAAATATGTTCCCAATTTATTCCTTGATTTGTTTTTTATTATTTAAAATAAAAACTTCTAACCAAAACTTCAGCCGTCGAAGTAAAATGTCCTTTAAAATAATTGTCAAATGCGATATATATTTTCCAATTTCAAAATGTTATCTAAATTGCTTTTGAAACATTAAAAATAAAACAGCAAATAAAAAAAAATAAAACACTTTGATAAAAGCCGCCATTGCATGTCCTAATAAAGTCTAGAACAACTAACTAGTAAATTTACTAAAACGGATGAGAAAAAAACAAAAACAAACACAGACACAAATAAAAAATATAATATAAAACAGGACTAAAATGTAACAAGGATAGAAACACATATGTCTACATGCATTAATAATGTCCGCTAATGAACAACAGTTGCGAACATACACTCAGAGAAAAAAAAAACTCAACTAATTGCAAAAACACACATTTCAAATGTCCATTACTGACGTGACAGTCTCACATTAGAAATTCCCATGTGGACATTAAGTATAGGAAAACAAAAAGCAGGACAAAACAGTAAACAGAAAAAACTTAACATACATGAAGTTGGATCAAAAGTAACCAATTAAATGTTGAAACATGGAGTTGACCAATGTCCATCAGAATAAGAGCAGAACAACAGCAAAAGCAAAAACAGCGAAAAAGAATTAGATACAAAAAAAATGTTTTAATAATGAGCTAAAAGTGTGTTTTATTAAAACAAAAAAATACCCCAACCACAAACTGAAAAACAAGGAATAAACAAAATAACTTGTACTGTAAGACCTTTTGCAACACCCATCCTCCCCGTCCTCCTCAACCATTGTAATTCATTATCCTTTAAACAAAAATTTAATTTTTAATAAAATAAACAGTTTAAAAACACGCAATCCTTTTTTTTTTTCTTTAGAACATCTTTATACTCGATCTAAAATTACCAAAAATTACTCAAACCTTTTGTTTGTCCTTCCGTCAGTCAGCCAGCCAGTCTGTTAAAGATACCAAATAAGGGTTGCAGTTACCCCCATCTCTTTTAGTTGCTTATCTCTCTCAGTTTAATATTTAAATTCACCGTTATGATAATGATGTCGTCTAACTGTTCTATAGATGTTGTTGCTGTTGTTACAACTCTTATTTTAACGGTATCTTCGTGTAAATGGCCATTATTTAAGCCATTTTCTATTAAGCAAAATGTCAAAATATCCCATTAAACAAGCCATTACGGTTGAGTGAAAATATTCAATCTTATGACTGTGGCTGTTTATTTAACTCTGTCTGTCAGACAGTCAGTCCGTTTGTTCGTCTGGCTGCCTTTTCATTTGATTACACTGAAACAAGACCGAAAATAATGCCAATAAAGGGGAGAGTTAAATTTTTGTTTTACGAGTACCATTACGATGCCAACTCAGTCGTTTGACTCAGGTGTTTGCAAGAATTTTCGTTATTAACAATTTTTTTTTTTTGATTTGTGTATCATCATGGTGTTTAAACTGTCTGGGTTAATAATATTTTGTAAAAGTGTAAAATGCTTGTTAATGGTAAATAAAAACTGTAAAATGATTTCAGCTGAAGATAGAAGTAACAAATCATTGGGATAAAATTGTCTATTATATTGAAATATGTTCTTTAAAAGCACTGTGCACGAATTAGACACTTTAATATTTTTAACCAACTGGTCACCCGACCAGTCAGAAAAGCTAATTTTAGTACGCTGAATTCAATGGTGCTATTAATTTTCAAAGTTACCGCTCGTATTTAAAAAAGTTGGATTAATTTAAACTGAACAATGATCCCAAAAGTATAAAACAATATCGTTTTATGGTAAATTACTATTAAAAATTAAATTCAGCGTACACGATTTAGCTTTACAAGTAGGCTGCCCAGCTTGTTAAAATTTGTGACCAGCTCACTGTAATTATTATGTGTTTACAGACTTGAAAATAACTTATTCTGTAATAACAAGAATTTAAACAATTCTACTCCTGGAAATACCCGTACCTTGAGATATGCGCCTGATAGCATAATTCCATGAAAATGTGCTTACAAGATTTTATACTTGAACTTTTATCTTATGTTAAAAGCTTCAATGTAATCCTGCAATTAGCTTTTACATTTTAAATAATTTGCTTTAGCCCCTGAGCACGGAGAGCATGTAAAAATATTATGATATTTATAACCTAACGACGTAATCTTTTCTAATAGTTTTCGATAGTTTTCGACATGAGTTACAGACAAACTTTTTCTCACTTTTCGAGAAACGATGGAATATTTTGTTTCACATCTTTTCCATGCGAGAAGTTCTCACCAAAGTTCAAAGTACTGTTTGCAAAATACAGAATATCACCGATACGATAGCCATATCCACTCAAACGTTGTTTAAGGTACCGATCAGAGAACGGCTTTGTGCAATTGCAAAAAATCGCATTAAATGAACAGCAACAAATACACTCGCTTGCGGTCATACAATCAAACTTGCGCAACCGCAAACATTCGCTGCTGGTTTGCAGTCATTCAAATAATGCACATCGTGCTTTGTTATTTATACCATCGTTAGCTTCGTTTTTTAATAAAGATGTTTGTGTGTTCGGTGACAAAGAAATCAAGCAATTATTACTCATGAAGACATTCAGCAGTTACTTTGTAGTACAAGAAAAAAAAATTTAAATGAAACTAAACGCACATACTGATGTAGGTACAAACAATTGCCATAGAAACAGAATACAGAATAATTTTTTTTATCATTTTTAAAGATTACAGTGGTTCTGTATGTACAATGTATTCTTGTTATTGTTGTTTATTTTAACAAAGCGTCTCATCGAGTGGACAATGACTACTTGAATGCAAAAGTATAAGAATGTGTGCCTTTTGAATTTACACAAGTGTGTTATATTGCGTGTGCAACCAAAATGCAAACAATACACTTTCAATAAAAAACGAATCCATGCAAAAATCAAATGTGTACGATACGATGTAAAAATTACCAACGTTGAACTTTGTTTTGCAGGCAAAGAGTGAATGTAAATTTGAGCGTATGAAGAAATCAAGAAAAATTGTGATTTTGCAGTTCTCTGGTACCGATATCATATGACCCTGAATCACGAGTGAGTCATTTTCTATTTTTTTCTATTTGGTATTATGTCAACGGTTTTGCACATATTTCTTGAACTTTCGGAGTTCTATAACACATATTTCCGATACATATTGAATGGTTGACCGAAATGTATCAACCTTGTTCGGAATTGCACTGCGGTTAAAAAACTACACTAATTTATGGATCAACCAACACACATTTATACAAAAAGTTAATTATGTAACAGTAAAGATTTTATAAAGATTGATTTGTACGATTTCACAAATCTTGATTTGATATACGCCTTAGGTAAAGGTTTACAAAAGCTTGCATGGTACTGAATTCGCGACTAGATATTTCACATTGATGTTAAGACCAGACCCTTCACTTTGGTGTGTGTTGAGACATTTTGTGATCTCCAGAATTTTTTAAGCGTACCATAAGCTTGCCTTGCCTTACAAAGTCTATTCTGAATGTCTTCATTGCAGCCCCCAATTTTTTAAACTATACTCCCTAGATAGCAAAAGTTTTCAGCATCATCAGTGCGTTGACCCAAAAACTGGAAGTTTGTGATGCATGATGAACTTATAACATGTTTAAACAATTTTCGTTAAAAAATTTTTGTTGGAGTTGACCATATCGAAAAATGTGTTTTCTTTACGTGAACTTTTAACGGAGGACCGATATCTGAACATGGCTGTACTGACTTTCGTAAGTAACCAAAATCACCAAACCAGTTTTTGAAGTTTTTAACCTGTGATACAAATAAAAGAGTTCTTTTTGTCAAACCTCAAATAATGCCACCACATTCTCGATAAAGATGTTTCTGAAACCGTTATTAAAAATTAGTTTTGCAGTTTCGTTTAACATTACGATTTTTGTGTTACTTTTGCCTCAGTGTCACGATGTTGAAGACAAAAAAATTTCGGAAAAGATATTAAAAATGATTTGAGTGACTTTCGATATCGAACGCCGTAACGCCCCAGAATTATCAAATATTAAAATTGATACTTACTGTATTGCGCTTAGATAATGGTAGAATACAATTGTCCAATTCACAAGCTCGCATTTTCTTCGAATATGTTGTTTAATCGTATAATTATATAATGTTGTTGGTTTTTGTATACAAAAATGTGGTATAATTATACGATTGATTTTTGTATATTTTGAAAAATTTTCTATTCATACCAGGATTGGAAATGTTCGGTTTATTCGGTGAATTTGTAAAAATCTTTTAAGAATATGACTTCAAACACCACAAATTCAATTCTTCTTTATTATTAATATATGTTTAATTCATTTCAGTTTATTTTTTTAACTAGCTTAATTAAAATTTTTTATAAATTAAGATTTGTTAACATTTCAACTTGATATAGAACTCCCCTACCTGGTTTAATTTCATGGTATCAAATAATGTGAATGCCAAATATTAAACGAAAACAAATAAATAAGAACCAAGAGTGAAGTGAAATGAATTGCGTGTTCCATTTTTGTCGTTACTCCACGTCTACAACTGGCATGATTTGCTGTTATAACATGATGTTATAAGAGCGTTGTTAAAA
This sequence comes from Pollenia angustigena, assembly GCA_930367215.1. NCBI lineage: Eukaryota > Metazoa > Arthropoda > Insecta > Diptera > Polleniidae > Pollenia > Pollenia angustigena. The sequence continues at coordinate 149,625,923 of OV884058.1, forward strand.
CATTTGCATTTACAACCATGATATAACATGAGAAAAACTCTAATATGATGAGTCTATACTAGGGATGCCAAACGGGAAATCCCGAATCCCGAAATACCGGGATTTTTCGGGATTTATTTTTATTAACCCCGGGATGTTTAATATATCAACTTTTGTGTACAAAAATGTTCGTTTTTATTGAATTTGTATACTCTATACAAAAAAAAATTATTAAAAATTATATTTCAGTTGTATTTTTATACCCTTCACCGAAGGTAGAAAGGGTATATATAAGTTTGTCATTCCGTTTGTAATTTCTACAATATTGATCTAAGACCCTTTAAAGTATATATATTCTGGGTCCTTATGAGGAGCGAAGTTGATTTAGCCATGTCCGTCTGTCCGTTGAAATGGGTTTTCCGAAGACCCCATATATGATGGGGGCCAGGTTATTATACATTTATGTCACATATGGTCCGGAATTGTTTGCTATTGAAATTCAGCAAGATCGGTCCACAAATGGCTGAGATATGAGCAAAAAACAACGACTACCTCTAATTTTTCCCAAAAATCCCTTGTGGTTTTTGTATTTTTATTACATTTTGCCGTATATCTGGGGAACGGCAAAAGCCAAAGTTTCCAAATTAGGTACACACATTTAGGCTGCCAATACACACCATCCTACAAAATCTGGGCGGGATTGAAGAAGTGGGCGTGGTACCTCCCGTACAAAAAAAATTCAAAATTGTATAAAACCCTAAATTTTAGGGCTGCTGTATGTCCTATGAATATGACTTATACACCAAAATATCGGACATTTTTAGTAAATCGGTTCAGATACAAAAAAGTTATGACCAAAATTAAATTTTTTTTTAAATACCCACTTTCGGGAACCATAGTTCTCCCCGAGTCCCAGCTTTTTAACTCAAGTAAATGCCAAATTTCATCTTTCAAATCGGTTAAGATATGGCTGAGTTATACCCGAAATACTGAATCCCCAAAAATTACTCTTTTTTATAATTAACTTTGTTAAAATATATGTATACAAGTATATAAAAATGTTTGTATATAACTATAACTTAAGTAAATGGTAAAATTCTTCCTTAACACGTCGATATATAAAACTATCAATTGGTTAGACAATGGGTAATTTATGAACAAAATACTCCAAAAATGGGCTAAAAAACATCAAAATTTAAAAAAAACCTAAATTTTAGGGCTGCCATATATCCTATGGATATGGCTTATATACCAAAATATCGGTATATTTTATAAAAAACTCGGGAAAATCGGTTCAGATACAAAAAAGTTATGACCAAAATTTTTTTTTAAATACCCACTTTCGGGAACCATAGATCTCCCCGAGTCCAAACTTTATAACTCAAGTAAATGGCAAATTTCTTCTTAAACACGTCGGTATATAAATCTGTCCAATCGGTTAAAAAATGCCTGAGTTATAACCGAAATACTGAATTCCCAAAAATTACTCTTCTTATACCCTTCATCGAAGGTAAAAAGGGTATATATAACTTTGTCATTCCGTTTGTAATTTCGAAAATCGGGATTTCAAAATCTCGATTCCCGAGATTTTCTAAAATCAATCCCGATTGGCATCCCAAGTCTATGCTTAGCACTAACATCTAACATAGACTCGGTGTTAAGCAAAACGATAAAGCAATGATACAACAAATTTGTTTACAATTGCATAAATAAAACAAGTAAGAGAAGTATAGTCGGTCAAGCCCGACCATATGATACCCTACACCACAGTTTTTAAAAACACATCATGCTTATGTGTCCATGTAAATATGGATTTATCTATGTTTATAAACTTCATGAAAATCGGTTTGAAAGTTTGTAAGAGGCAGAAATTTCCGCATGCCTCCCCTTGTGGTCCTATTTTTTAAAAAATGTATAGCTAATGTTTCCCTATAGATATGGATCTATCTATCATTTAAATTTCAATACAATCGGTTTGAGAGGCAGAAATTGCCCCTATCTCCCCTCGTGGTCCGATTTTTTTAAAAATTTATACATTTTGTGTCCATATAGATATGGATCTATCCATGTTTTAAATTTCATTGAAACCGGTTTGATAGTTTCTGAGAGGAAGAAATTTCCCCCTATCTTCCCTCGTGGTCCTTCGATTTGGCCCATTTTCAATAGGCTTGGTCCTTGTGCCATCAAATTATCTCCAAAATTGCGACCTGTACTTTGCGCACAAGGTTACATGGACAGCCAGCCAGCCAGCCGGACGGACATCGTTAGTTCGACTCAGAAAATGATTCTGAGTAGATTGGTATACTTTAAGGTGGGTCTAGGACCACTATTTTAAGGCGTTACACACATCAGCACAAATGCATAATACCCTCTCCACTATTGTGGTGTGGGTATAAATAGTAGTTTGTGAATTGGACAAATATAGTTCTACGAAATGAAATGCTTGCTCGATTACATAAAAATTCAGCAGACAATTAATCTGTTTGATGAGATAATTAAGCGAAGAAAATTAAGATAAGAAAATAGGTGTGACATAGAAAAGCGATTAGATATTGTTGTTATTATTTTCAACGTATAAAAGTTTGTTAAGCCTTTTTTATTAATTTTTTTAGAGACTTTCTAATTAAGTATTTTCCTTATTGCATCAGATACAAATAATAATTTCCCCGTGTCCATACTCGTCTTCATACTACACCCACAAGTGGGGAGCATTATCATCTGGTTAGACTTTCCTATACTTGCTTACTTTTTTTAAAATAAAATCTTTCTAACATAAAACAATCAAAATATTTAAAGGGGCCCATAGACACATACTGCTGACAGCTACTGCCGATGAACCCTTCGTATACGTGTGTGATTGATATTTTACTACACACTTATCAATCATCATTTTAAAATAAATTTTATTACGTGAAATTCAAGAAAAACCCTATTTTCTTCCCACTTTTATTTCTCAAAAATTATTTTAAATTTGTTTTAATTTAAATTGAAAAGAAAATTATAACAAAAAATTTATTTATTTATTTTATTGTTCATTTTTACAACTGTCAGCAGTATGAGTTCATTTCAAAATCAAACCTATTTTGATTTTTCATACTGCATTGTCGGTGTGACGCATACATAAATAAAAATTTCAAATTTACAAACACATGTTTATTGCATGAGCATAGGCAGTATGTGTCTATGGGACCCTTTACACTTTACTCGGCGGCATATTTGTTTACAAATAAACAAACAAAATGACAACTTAATATCCGCCCTCATCAATAGACTGATAGACAGACACCAATTCTCATTTACAAATCAAAATGTTATCTTTCATAATTCAAAAAGGAATGTACGATTCGACTACCTTAAAAGAGTTCATAAAGGCCAGCCATGGTATTAAAAATAGATACCACCAACCAACCACTGCCTCATTGAAAATGCATTTGGCATACTAATCACTGAAGGCAATGGAAATACATAACATTTAGACGTTAATGCAATAAATAAAAATGAGCGCTTACATCAAACAAATCAATTTTCTACTCTAATTTCAACACTATCGCTTAATAGAGAAAACACAATCTAATAATAATTTTAGCTATATTTAGCAATATTTACAAAAAAAAAAAAAAAAGCCACACGCAAACTACAACGAAGACCCTTCTTGAAGAAGAATGAAATTGCCAGATTTAGCAACAAGTTTGTGAAACGAACAAAGTCCAAAGAATTTTTTCGTTAGAATAATGGAAAAAATATGTTTGTCTGTGGTCGATTTTACGAAGTGCTACTCGAAATTTGCTGCAATGAAAAATTTGTAAAAAGCCATAGTACAGGGTGGCACAGAATGAGCTACATACATATATGGCTTCAATTATTGAATTTTGGGAAGAAGACTTGGTCAATTAGTTATAAATAACTATGCCATCGAACAACAAACAAAAATAACACTACGTGACAATTTTTTGACCAAATGAATGTGACAACTAATCTTTGTGTAAAATTGTCCGCTGAATCCGAATATGAAGTCAGAATTGTCAAAAGTAGAACAGTTTTCGAGATATTCCAAAGTAACCGTTATGTGTGTTTTTAAAAAAGATGCTGTGACTGAAATGCAAATATCCAAAAAATAAAATGTTAGCCTATTTCAATACGAACATTTTGTGCCCAATAGGAACCAGATCGGCGCAAAAATGACAAAGTTACAGAAGATTAATTGAATAAACCCACAACAAATAAATATACAAAGCTAAATTTTTAGTAAAAATAAATATTAAAAATTGCTTGAAACTATTGAATTTCTATGTGGGTTAACTTACTAAATGTTCTGTAGCTTTGTAATTTTTGTACCAATCTATGTCTTGTTGGGCTCAAAATGTTCATATGAAAATAATCTAATGCCGCATGCAATAAAACATTAGGATTTTTAAATCATTGGTTTAAAAAAAATAACTTGAAAAGAACAAAATTGAACAAAATCATAAAATTTTCAATGAAGCTTGAACTTTTGTCCCCTGTAACTCTGTCATTTCTTGACCAATCTTCACAAGCAATCCATGGGTAACCCACTTTCACCAACTATCGCTGATATAGTCCTGGATACTCTACTTGACGAAACAATTAAGGAATTGCAGGATAAAAATATCCGCATAAAATACATAGCAAAATATGTAGATGATATTTTAGCCATAGTAAAATTAGACGATAAGGATGAAATCCTAAAGACTTTAAACAAATATCATGAGAAAATTCAGGTCACAATTGAGACACAAACTAACACAGGAATTGCTTACTTAGATACAAAACTACGCATTAGTGGAAATAAAATAGTTTTCGACTGGTACGCAAAGGAAACATCATCGGGAAGAATCATGAATTTTCACGCAACACAACCACGGAACCAAATAATTAATACTGCCAGCAATTTTATCGACAGAGTGCTAAACATTAGTGACAGACAATATCACTCAAAAAACATAGAAAAGATAAACAACATTCTTACCAGTAATAGCTTTCCAAAAAATCTTATAAAAACTTTAATAACAAATACAGTAAGGAAAATGAATAACACAACATCTGGCCACTCTAATGCTGACAAGGAGAAAAAACAATTTTATAGTGTAAAATACATACCTGGACTTACGGATAAACAGAACATCAAAGACACAATAGAGAAGAAAAACATATATTTTGCTTACAAACCTAATAAAACTTTAAGCACAATATTTACAAACATCAAAACACCAATAAACAAACAACAACAAAGCAATGTTGTTTACGAAATACCATGTAAGGGCAAAAACGATCAAAGCTGCGATTTGATTTATATTGGGACCACAAAGAGTGTTGAAATATATTTGCAGATGGCAACCCTTTTTACAATGTGTATGCTGTTTCTTTGCTTATTCCTATTTTTCTTTTGATTTGAATACTTACTCTCATTAAAACCATTGTAAAGTTTAAACGTGTATATTTAAAATAAAACTATATTTAGAATTGAAATAAATAAAACACATTTATATAAAACAAAAATTATAAATTTTATCAGGTTATGGGCCCAGATGCCAAACATTGTGGTGGTTATTAAATACAATTTAATTATTGTGTTTGTTTCAAAGAAAATTAAAAACAACGATGAGTGCGCCAGTAATACAAATTGAAAAGTTGGACGACAACAACTATGACAGTTGGTCTATACAGATGAAGAGCGTGCTGATCCACAGTGGCTTCTGGAAAATTGTCAATGGTCAAATAAAGAAGGTTGAAGAAGGTGATGCCAAAATAAAATGGGAGTCAGATGACGAAAAAGCACTTGCGTCTATATGTTTGGGAGTGAAACCAACACAGTTGGGCTACATAAGGAATTGTACTTCATCCCATGAAGCATGGACAAAATTGCAACAAGTTCATATGCCAAGAGGACCGCTACAAAAGGTTTCGTTGTATAAGAGATTGGTGAATCTTTCAATGTTAGATGGTGACAATGTGGTACAACATTTGAACGAGTTTGCAGAAGTGTCTGAAAAATTGGCTGAAAGTGGCATACAAATTCAGGAGGAGCTGTTAGTAATCATGCTTTTATCCAGTCTTCCAAAAGAATTTGATAACTTCGTGGTAGCCATGGAAACACGAGATGATTTACCAAATTTTTCTTTATTAAAACAGAAACTTCTAGAAGAAGGAAAAAGAAGAAAAGAAAAAACCGAAAATGAGAAAGCAGCATCTAATTTACAACAACAAGCATTAAGTGCAAGATCATCGTATGTAAAGAAAGACAAAAAGCCTAGTAACAAAAGTAACGGCAAATTTAAAGGCAAATGTTTTTTGTGTGGTGTGATGGGTCATTATGCTAGCAAGTGTGAAAAGAGAAGTAAAGGCAACAACAATAGCAACACACAGGCAATGACAATGCTAGCTGCAGCAGAAACAAAATCGTTAAATCTAAAACATTGGTATGTGGACAGCGGCGCTACGTCGCATATGTGTAACAACAGAGAAATGTTTGTACGTTTTCAAGAACACAACGAGATTATTGCGCTAGCCGGCAATAAACATATAAATGCTGTCGGAAAAGGTGACGTATTAATTTACAACAGTAATTTTGAAATTTTACTTCAAAACGTTTTGTACTCTTCCGAGTTGCAGGCAAATTTTATTTCTGTAAATAAAGCCGTCGACTGTGGTTTGTCAGTCAAATTCGATGCTAACAGAGCTGTTATGATGAGACCGAATGGTACTGTTGTACTCAAAGCTTTTCGCAAAGATAATATGTTCGTAGCAGAAAATGAGTGCACAACAGAAAGAGTATATACAGCTTATAATAATATGAATGGTGTATGGCATAACAGATATGGTCATCTTAATTATAAAAGTCTGTACGATTTGTCAAATAAAAGTATGGTAAAGGGGATGAATATTAACAACAACAATGCTAACGATCAAGCAAACTGTAAGACTTGTATGTTAAGCAAGATACATGTATTGTCGTTTCCCAAAGAGTCTAATACAAGAACAGATAAATTATTAGAAATAGTTCACGCTGACGTTTGCGGCCCATTTAAAGTAAAGTCTGTTGGTGGTGCTAAGTACTTCGTAACATTTATTGACGACAAGTCACGAAGAGTTTTTGTCTACTTCATTAAGAACAAAAGCGAAGTATTTGATAAATTCAAATTGTACAAATCTCAGGTTGAAAGGCAGACAGGCTGCAAAATGAAAACACTCAGAACAGACAATGGTGGTGAGTTTGTGAACTCTGATTTTGATAAATTTTTAGCAGCAGAGGGCATAAGTAGACAGTTGACAGTACCATACACACCCCAGCAAAACGGGGTGGCAGAGAGAGCCAACCGTACTTTAATAGAAATGGCAAGGTCGATGATGGTACATGCAGGTGTAAAGCAGTATTTGTGGGCAGAGGCTATAAATACAGCGGTATATATTCGAAACAGATGCCCAACAAAGCTATTGGAAAATAAAACACCGTATGAAGTATGGAGCGGCAGAAGGCCCAATGTAGAACATTTTCGGACATTTGGTTCGTATGCCGTTGGTCTTAATAAATCAACAAATAAATCTAAGTTTGAAGCCAAAGGCACACAATATATTATGGTGGGTTATTCCACAACATCGAAAGCATATCGTCTCTTCGATACAGAGACACGTAAAGTTGTTGAGCAACGCGATGTACTTTTCGATGAGGACTTGTTTTTTAGTAAAAATAACAACAAAAATGAGTTGAATGGCAAAACAGATGATTATTTAACATTATGTTTTGATGAAAATGAGCAACAGTACGATGCAGTAGAAAATAACAACAATGTTATTGTAAATAAACGTAATGATGATGTTCAAGATGAAAGTGGAGATGATGTTGACAGTGATTGCCAACCTTCTGTGCAAAATGATGAACGTGAAGACAGCTTTAATACTGCTGATGATACTGATTCTGATCATATCAAGGACAATGCTGCTGGTCCTGGTCGACCCAGAATAATTCGTAGTGGTAAAGTAGGCAGACCTAGAAAACAATATAATGAAAAACAAAACAACGAATTATGTGTTGCTATTGATGAAAATATACCACAAACTGTTGAAGAAGCATTTTCAGGCGAAAATAAGTGTTTTTGGGAAAAAGCTATGAAAGATGAATATTTTGCTTTAAAGAAAAACAACACATGGTCTTTAGTAGATTTACCAAGTGGACACAAAGCTATTCCATGCAAATGGGTATTTGCACTCAAGAGAAACGTTAATGGAGAAATTGAACGCTATAAAGCACGTTTGGTGGCCAAAGGCTGCAATCAAAGATACGGCATTGATTTTAAAGAAACATTTTCTCCGGTGGTTCGTTATTCCACAATTCGTTTGTTTTTCGCATTGGCGGTTGAAAATAAAATGCATTTACATCAAATAGATGTAAGCACAGCTTATTTGAATAGTAGTCTACAAGATGAAGTCTATATGAAACAACCACAAAACTTTATGGATAAGAATTCACCAGACAAGGTTTTACGTTTGCAAAAGGCAATTTATGGTTTGAAGCAAAGCGGTAAGGAGTGGAACAGTAAACTTGATAGTGTCTTACGTAAAATGAATTTTGTTCCGTGCAAAAATGAACCGTGCTTATACAAGGCTATGAAGGACGATAATCTTGTGTTGATCGCTGTGTATGTGGACGATTTAATTATCGGTTGCAGTAATAAGACTGCAGTTCTTGATATAAAGAAGCAACTTTCAAATGAATTTGAAGTCCAAGATAAAGGTGTATTAAACCATTTTTTGGGAATGGAAATACAACGTGAAGGCGAAACAGGTATGATTAAATTAAGTCAAACTCAGTATATACGTGATGTTTTACAACAATATGGTATGGATAAATGTAAACCAGTGGCAGTTCCTTTGGAAGCTGGTTACCAAGTTAATTGTGATTCAGATTGCGAAAAATTTAATCCACAACAATACCAATCGCTTGTGGGTACACTTATGTATTTAGCAATTTCTACTAGACCGGATATTTTACATTCTGTGTCCAAAATGGCTCAAAGAAATTCTGATCCACATGTGGAACACATGACAAAACTTAAACATATACTAAGATACCTTGCTGGTACTATAGATTTAAAATTAATCTATAAACCAGGGGATGGAAATCTGGAAGGATTTGTAGATGCAGATTGGGGAGGAAACTCATTGGATAGAAAATCTTATACAGGTTTTACTTTCTTCTTTGGTGGTTGCCCCATCTCATGGGAATCTAGAAAACAAACTTCGGTTGCCCTTAGTAGTACCGAAGCCGAATACATGGCAGCTTCAGATGCTGCAAAAGAGGCTATTTATTTAAAACGGATTTTAATAGAAGTCAACAACTGGAAAGGTGGTTCTGTAAAATTAAACATAGATAATCAAGGTGCACAAAAGTTAGCTGAAAATCCTGTTTATCATAAGCGCAGTAAACATATCGACATAAAATTTCATCACATAAGAGAGCTGGTCCAAAATCAAGAGGTGAAGTTGATGTATTGTCCCACAGCTAATATGATTGCCGATATATTGACAAAGAATTTACCAAAGGTTAAACACTGTAATTTTGTTAGTATGATGAAACTTAATTGAATTTTTTTTGTAAAAACAACATCCACATTGAGGAGGAGTGTTGAAATATATTTGCAGATGGCAACCCTTTTTACAATGTGTATGCTGTTTCTTTGCTTATTCCTATTTTTCTTTTGATTTGAATACTTACTCTCATTAAAACCATTGTAAAGTTTAAACGTGTATATTTAAAATAAAACTATATTTAGAATTGAAATAAATAAAACACATTTATATAAAACAAAAATTATAAATTTTATCAAAGAGAACATTGGAAACAAGAATAACAGAACATAAAATGGACATAAACAAATTAAAGGAAAGTACTGCTTTAGCCCAACACATAAAAAATACAAATCATACGGCAGATTTTGACAAAGTACGAATATTGGATAGAGAAGGAATAGAAAGGAAAAGATTCACAATAGAGACGCTAAGAATACAACAGAAAATAAAAAAGACGATGAACTTAAAAGAAGACACACAAAACATTAGTGCCAGTTACTGTGTTGCAATATCAAAAAACCTGTGATATAATTTTTAAATTTGTGTTTAATTTAATTTTTCATGTTTAATGTTTTTCATGCTTGTCTACAACAAATTATTGTTCAATGTAATAAAAATTGATTTTCTTATTGTAAGTCATAATTAATTGTTGAAAAATGTTTGTTGTAATAATATTGTTATATATACTTTCTTTAATTTAAATAGACGAATCCCTTGATAAAGTGAACATAACATTCACGAAACGTTGGGAAAATATGGATTAAATGCATTTTTAATTACATAAAAAAACTTTAGGCCGTATTAGCTAAAATAAAATCTAATTTAATGAATAACTACATTGGCCAAACAACAAAAATATATATAAAATTAATTTTAATTAATTTTCACGTTGTAAAATTCCTTTCTTCACAAAAATAATTTAATAAAAATTAAATTTCATGAACTTAAGCCTAATTAAAAATATTAAAAATTTGGATTAAAAACCATAAATAGTTCAACAAAATAACCACAATACTAATTATTGTTCAAGCTAAGGCACGAGCTCTATGTGTACATTTGTCCTTCAAGTTGTGCTGAAAAAGGTCAACAGAAAAGAGAAAGACAAAGTGAAAAAACAAAAAATGTACTTGGACTTCAAGAAAAATTCTTGACGAAAGTACGAAAAAACAGAAGTAAAGGAAAAAACATGTAAAATCAATTAAAATTGATAATCATTCAGGAAAGCAAATTTCGATCTACCAAATGTTAAAATACAATTTGGTTTAAGGATTGATGTTTGACTGGTGACGTCAGCAGTCGTCGATGGCTGCGAGTGTAAGACGGCAAATCCATCTGAGGAGATCGAGTGGTTGCGATCGAAACATGTCATGGTAACCTGCCGGCCAGGGTTCGAGCCCGAGCCACGTCAAGAATGAAAGATTATCAATAACAATTTTAATTAATTTTCACGTTGTAAAATTCCTTTCTTCACAAAAATAATTTAATAAAAATTAAATTTCATGAACTTAAGCCTAATTAAAAATATTAAAAATTTGGATTAAAAACCATAAATAGTTCAACAAAATAACCACAATACTAATTATTGTTAAAGCTAAGGCACGAGCTCTATGTGTACATTTGTCCTTCAAGTTGTGCTGAAAAAGGTCAACAGAAAAGAGAAAGACAAAGTGAAAAAACAAAAAATGTACTTGGACTTCAAGAAAAATTCTTGACGAAAGTACGAAAAAACAGAAGTAAAGGAAAAAACATGTAAAATCAATTAAAATTGATAATCATTCAGGAAAGCAAATTTCGATCTACCAAATGTTAAAATACAATTTGGTTTAAGGATTGATGTTTGACTGGTGACGTCAGCAGTCGATGGCTGCGAGTGTAAGACGGCAAATCCATCTGAGGAGATCGAGTGGTTGCGATCGAAACATGTCATGGTAACCTGCCGGCCAGGGTTCGAGCCCGAGCCACGTCAAGAATGAAAGATTATCAATAACAATTTTAATTAATTTTCACGTTGTAAAATTCCTTTCTTCACAAAAATAATTTAATAAAAATTAAATTTCATGAACTTAAGCCTAATTAAAAATATTAAAAATTTGGATTAAAAACCATAAATAGTTCAACAAAATAACCACAATACTAATTATTGTTAAAGCTAAGGCACGAGCTCTATGTGTACATTTGTCCTTCAAGTTGTGCTGAAAAAGGTCAACAGAAAAGAGAAAGACAAAGTGAAAAAACAAAAAATGTACTTGGACTTCAAGAAAAATTCTTGACGAAAGTACGAAAAAACAGAAGTAAAGGAAAAAACATGTAAAATCAATTAAAATTGATAATCATTCAGGAAAGCAAATTTCGATCTACCAAATGTTAAAATACAATTTGGTTTAAGGATTGATGTTTGACTGGTGACGTCAGCAGTCGTCGATGGCTGCGAGTGTAAGACGGCAAATCCATCTGAGGAGATCGAGTGGTTGCGATCGAAACATGTCATGGTAACCTGCCGGCCAGGGTTCGAGCCCGAGCCACGTCAAGAATGAAAGATTATCAATAACAATTTTAATTAATTTTCACGTTGTAAAATTCCTTTCTTCACAAAAATAATTTAATAAAAATTAAATTTCATGAACTTAAGCCTAATTAAAAATATTAAAAATTTGGATTAAAAACCATAAATAGTTCAACAAAATAACCACAATACTAATTATTGTTAAAGCTAAGGCACGAGCTCTATGTGTACATTTGTCCTTCAAGTTGTGCTGAAAAAGGTCAACAGAAAAGAGAAAGACAAAGTGAAAAAACAAAAAATGTACTTGGACTTCAAGAAAAATTCTTGACGAAAGTACGAAAAAACAGAAGTAAAGGAAAAAACATGTAAAATCAATTAAAATTGATAATCATTCAGGAAAGCAAATTTCGATCTACCAAATGTTAAAATACAATTTGGTTTAAGGATTGATGTTTGACTGGTGACGTCAGCAGTCGTCGATGGCTGCGAGTGTAAGACGGCAAATCCATCTGAGGAGATCGAGTGGTTGCGATCGAAACATGTCATGGTAACCTGCCGGCCAGGGTTCGAGCCCGAGCCACGTCAAGAATGAAAGATTATCAATAACAATTTTAATTAATTTTCACGTTGTAAAATTCCTTTCTTCACAAAAATAATTTAATAAAAATTAAATTTCATGAACTTAAGCCTAATTAAAAATATTAAAAATTTGGATTAAAAACCATAAATAGTTCAACAAAATAACCACAATACTAATTATAAAATCCATGGTTATTTTAAAACCTTTCACTAAAAAGAAAGAATTACATAATCCGTTTACAATTTTTGAAGATATTTGGATTTCAGTCACATCATCTCTTTTAAAAACACAAATAACGGTTATTTTGGAATATCTCAAAAACTGTTCTACTTTTGACAATTCTGACTTCATATTCGGATTCAGCGGACAATTGTACATAAAGACTAGCTGCCAGATTCATTTGGTCAGGACTTTTTTAAAATTTTGTCACGTAGTGTAATTGAACCCGATTAAAAGTATTTAAATGACTTGTCTTGGGTGTGCGGAATACAGGGTGGCGCTATTTGATTGGAATTCTTTACAACTTAATTATTCTCTAAGGCACGAGCTCTAGTATTCATTTGTCCTTCAAGTTGTGCTGAAAAAAAGCCAACAGAAAAAAGAACGACAAAAATGAAAAAACAAAACAAATGTACTTTCGACTTCAAGAAGAATTCTTGACTAAAGTACGAGAAAACAGAAGTAAAGGAAAAAAACACGTAAAATCAATTAAAAATGGATAATCATTCAGAATAGCAAATTTCGATCTACCAAAGGTTAAAATACAATTTGGTTTAAGGATTGATGTTTGACTATTGACGTCAGCGGTCGTCGATGGCTGCGAGTGTATTACGGCAAATCCATCTGAGGAGATCGAGTGGTTGCGATCGAAAAATGTCATGGTAACCTGCCGGCCGGGGTTCGAGCCCCAGCCACGTCAAGCATGAAAGATTATCAATAACAATTTTAATTAATTTTCATGTTTGTAAAATTCCTTTCTTCATAAAAATAATTCAATGAAAATTAAATTTGATGAACTGAAGCCTAATTATAAAGATTTTAATTATTCTTTTTGTTTTTTTTTTTTTTTTTTTGTTTTTACCCGTATTTTGTACTTGGGAAATTCACTATAAAATCGAACAAAAATAACTACAGACGAAATTTTGCGAAAAGTTATGGAAAAGAGGTTGAAAACAGTACGTATGTGCGAAGTAGAAAATGGACATCACTTATAAGATGTCATTTTTCAAAGCTAATTGAAAAAGTTCCTTAATAAAAGCTATTTAAAAAAAATAATCATAAGTTATAGCATAAATAAAAAAGTTATACACCATTTAAACCATATAGCTTATTCTGCGTCACCATGTACTTATATATATTTACATTTTCCCGTAATTCATTTTTAGAACATAGGACTTCACTAATGTTTTCCATCTGGCTCTGTCGTTAGCAATGTCCATCTACTCCACTACTTCAATTTTCACTAGACTACGACAGTCTTAGGATGGGCGTCCCCTTCTTTGGCTTTCTTGAGGTGACCACTCGACACCTTGTCTTGTTACATCATGCTGTGATTTGCGTATAATATGCTGTAGCCAGAAACATCATTTTATTCATTGCCACACCGAACAGAGCACACCAACAGCTTAAGTTGTTCACGAAAGTGACTTTATCTCTTTATTGGAACCGTCATTACTGGAGATAATACTGCCGAGGCATGTGAATAAAGTTATTGCTTTAATTTCTGCATCGTAGAGAGTAAAAGGCCTATTCGTCGAAGTAATGACGCTCATAGCTATTCTTTGAGTACTCTTGAAATTTTGTATTTAAGACCGCATTTAGACTATGCAATTAACGCCGAGTTTTTTTCTTCTATTTTCTTTTAAAGGTGTTTCTACGAAACTCTTTTCACATTTACATTTACATTTTTTTCATGCATTTTTTCCACTTTTTCAACCCCGTTTTCTTCCCTACACCTCTTGCGAACAAACAAAAAGTTGCATGCGAAAGTTGCGGCAATAATTGCATAATGTAAATATGGTCTAAGAATCATCAATCCAGATATTAGATATAAATGCATTCAAGAAAATTTATCCTAAACAAAGTTTTTTCCGCTTAAAGACCATAATGTCGCTAAATTCTGCTTGTGATCAGGGCGCCCATGATATACACCACATGTTCGATAAGGTCTAACCAACGGGTTTTATGGGATTGTGGTCTCATTTTCTTCAAGCAAACTAATCTCTTTGAATCTTTGACACTAAATTTTATATTTATTATTGTTACAGCAACAACTCAGGTAAAAATGGACGATAACTTGAATATTATTTTTTTAAGCATTCCCTTGACATTAAAGTTTACAGCAATCCTATTCGGTCTATGAAAGCTATTTTACCAAAAACTATTCATTCCCTTAAAAAGAAGCTCCAAATAAAGGAGACGCAAACAAATAAAAACTCGAAACAACCTGCACTTTATGAAGATGCCAAGAAACTCAATCAAACATGAGCTCATGTTTACCTTTAATCGTTTACCTCAATCGAATATATTCAAAGAGGGTGGTATAATGAAAATGATTTAATAGAGGCGATTTATTCCTTTAACATATTAACTTAATATCAGCGCTTAATATAACAGGTAGTCATAATCGAGTGCAGCCACCCTAATGCTATTCATACGTTCATTTAAGTGGGAATTCTCCGTTTAAGTAAGATAGCGTAAGGAAGAGGGGAAGATCTCTAAACCGAAAAAATATAGTAAGAAGTTGCGGGAATCGAATCCGCAACCCTTTCAATGGTAAAATTTCTCCCTAGACTGCCGGGTTGCTCTGGAAACAGTTTAATTTGAGCTAATACATATTTGAGGATGAGTAGAAATGCTTTACATGAGCAGCTGCCGTGTTGGCCTCATCTAATTGGGTCATATTATGGGTGACAAACAATACGTTTAGTAACCGCCCCTGTGTGTAAGCGCCACCAGCACACTCAGGTAGAAACTTGAGTGCAAAAATCTTCATTATTATACATTCGTCCTTTGTTTGGGAGCTGGAACTATCTAACCTCTGCTGCCGTATGAATAGCCAGCAGCATTACCTAAGGAGATTCGCCAGCAGACCGAACTTTCCCTCAAGTGATAAAAAATGAGCCCTTGAAGCCAATTTTTTAGATCTTCCTTCCCGCGACTTTGGGTATAAGCCACAACCACCAGATAATCCCCGAGGAGGCTCAACCAATAGTCATACCGGAGCCGTGTCTCCGGGGGCTGCAGACTATCTGGTCAGCCGCGATTTCTAGAAATCTGTCAATTTTTAATTCTGCCGAATTTCAGGTATTGAATATAACTGATTTTCACAGAGGATGGAACACGAAAAGGTGAAATATCCTTTAAATTATTCCCTTCATACCCCTGAGGAATACTTAAGGACATGAGTTTATCAAAAAATATTCAATAAGAGTTTTCAGGCGGAAATTTACTCCATCCACATACATATGAGCATTAGATCGCAACCCTTTTGCGGGCTTAACGGCCTGTTTTTAAATGACAAGCGCAAAATTCTTTCATTTCACTTTTTTTTTTAATGGTTGTGGACTGTAATACTTCTGTGAAAACTCTGGAGAAACTTACTTTATGTTGGATGCTCGACCAAGCAGGCACCGAAATGAGCAACTTGCTTGGCACATAGAAACGCTCGCCGCCTTTTTATTGGTATTGAGCCCTTTTTCAGTTTCTCTGTTGGTTACATTGGGGAAACGATGATATTATAGTCCAAATGGAAATTTACTTGGCTATGGACGAATATTTCGGGACTTCGAAAAACCAGAATATTTGTCACTTTATGCCTTGAAATCACGTAAGTAATTTCTGCTTGAACGAAGTAAATTAAGGGCATTCACTGGCATATGCACTGGACACTGTTGTACCAGATACTACCACTATATATAAAGTATTATCATTTCCATCATCATTTCATAGCCATGGGGTCTATGACGAGACATCTGAACATCTGATCTATACGTGTTTTGCCTAAGTGACTCATAGAGAGAAGCTCCTTGGGAAACCCATTGTGGTTCCGACCGAAATTATTGATATCTTACCTAAGAGAACAATTGGCTGCGCATGTTGCCTGGATCTTGACCTTGGTGAATATTATGGCTGAACAAAACAACCAGTGGGTCGAAAAGCTAATTGCCTTCTATGTCTATCTATCAATCAATTCGATTACCTCTTTCTCTGTAAACTTGGGTTCAGAAACGTAGAAAGTCTCTAAGAACTTTCATAAACTGAGACTTTCTCAAAGTTCGTCACTGATCATTTCAATTGGATTCGTTACAGGTTAAAATATGTTATTCACCTTTTCTTTCACAGAAGGTACCTTTTATAAAAAGTTCTCTTAAAAATAACCAGGCCTTTTGTGAAATAGATGGGAATCTGTAAGTATTTTTACCAAATAATAGGTATTTAATGCAGTAAAGATCAAAAAAAACTTCTCTAAAAATCAAAAATTTGTCAACTAAAGTTGAAAAGATAATTCATAATAAATGTTCAGTCGTATGTCTCATGCTAAATGTAGCGTATTCGAAAAAAATTAATAACCATATTAAAAACTATTTGTCCATTGATAAATGTAAACCTAAAGAAAGGCACGTTTTTTGTATGCAATGAATAATACTTGGCAATAATGCCACACTAGATGTCTGAATAGAGAGACTACACTGAAACACAATTGCACTGCACCGTACTCAACTCAACTCAACGCTGACAAATAGTCATCCTTTTATGAAGGCCAAAATATTACGCACGCCTATCATTTCAATCTACACAGGTAAACAACAATTGCCACAATACAATTGAACACAATAATGATGATCATCGGTTTGATGATCATGATTGTAATGAAGTAAGAAATGGTAATAATAATGTACACATGTAACAACATTTGCTGGCAAATAAACTGAATGAATGGAAAAACGACAAATAAAAATGTGAACCCATAATTTTTCAACTTTATTTCAACTGTTGCACGCTCCATTCATTCCTTTCCATTACATTCATTCAAACTGAAACTGAACTGCACTGAGTACTGAGAGATTGCTAGCAAGGCACAACTCTAACATGATCGTGCAGCAATGCTTCGTTGTAGGTCTGTATGGCCATAATTCATGGTGAAACTAAGACCCATGTACAAAGTACATTATCAGGTATTTTTCCTTAAGTTGTTGTATTTTTTTTTATTTTTTTTTTTCTATACACACATACAATATTTTTCTATAGAATATGACAACAAAAGGAATTTGTTTTCAGTTACTGTGTTTAGGCTTAAAGCCAAACACACTTCGTTATAGTCATGAGCCTTAAACAAATTTACAAGTCGCGGCTGGAATTATGATTATCATATCATTTTATGCTAAACACCTCGTTAGATTAAATTAACGAATGGCGCATATGACACCAACTTTAGCAGCAGCAACAGAAAAAACTAAAGCGAAAAAAAAATTATTTAAAATAAAATATAATTTCAAAGGCATCTGAAGCTCTTACAACTCACTATATAAAATTGGCTCTCTTCTCCTTGGAAAGCAAACAGTTGGACCGACAGACAGTTGGAAGATTGGTCAGAAAAGTTTTTTTGAAAGACCATGTACAACAATTGAAAGAAAATATTAAGAAAAATTTAACACTTAAAGTTTAAAGAAAAAAAAAAACGTGGAAGTTTGTGTGCAAATTTCTTTTTATTCCAACAAGTGTGGCGCACTTCAAGATTTGAAAATACTGATCGAGTTAAGCTTAGGCACGGCTAAATGGAAAGGTAGTGTTTTATACCGTCCACCACAATTAGTTGTGAAGAGGGTATATTCAGTTTGTCATTCCGTGTGAAACTTTTTTACTATTCAACTCAGACCCTATAAAGTATATACATTCTGGCTCCTTGAGTAATTTTAAGTCGATTTAGCCATGTCCGTCTGTCTGTCCTTCTGTCCGTCTGTCCGTCTGTTGAAAACACGCTCACTTTCGAAAAACTCAAAAGAAATCAACAAGCTTGGTGTCAAATTGCTTGTAGTTATCCTCAGCAGTTTGGGATTGAAATTCAGCAAAATCGGTTCAATAGAATCTGAGCTATGAATCAAAATGTGGAACCACCACCTAAAAAAATTGATAATTTTGTTACAAAAACTAACATAAATGGTGGAAAAATGCACAGAATGATATAAGATTTCGCAACATTTCGTTTTATTCAACTGGAAATCACGCTGTGAAATTTCGTGAAGATCCGTCAATAATTTACCCTAGGCCCCATATAAGCCCTACTCCCGGAAAACAGTATATTAAGCCTAAAACCCTAACTAACAATGCTATCATTACAAATTTCGGCAAGTCACAGTTACATAGGACTAGAAATTAAACTGTTAAGTTTCGTGAAGGTCGGTCCATAATTTACCATAGGCCCCATATAAAACCTACTTCCGGAAAACAACTTAGTACGCCTAAAAACGTAAAAAATAATGCTATCATAACAAAATTGGGTACATCAAAGTTTTATAGAACTAAAAATAAATCTTTGAAATTTCGTGAAGATCGGTTCATAA
The DNA here is from genome assembly GCA_930367215.1 of Pollenia angustigena. Lineage (NCBI taxonomy): Eukaryota > Metazoa > Arthropoda > Insecta > Diptera > Polleniidae > Pollenia > Pollenia angustigena. The sequence continues at coordinate 149,645,133 of OV884058.1, forward strand.
TTTACCATAGGCCCCATATAAACTTTACTCCCGGAAAACAACTTAGTACGCCTAAAAACGTAAAAAATAATGCTATCATAACAAAATTTGGTACATCAAAGTTTTATTGGACAAGAAATAAAATTGTGTTATTTCGTGAAGATCGGTCCATAACTTACCCTGGGCGCCATATAAACCTTACTCCCGGAAAACAGTTTAGTACGCCTAAATCCGTAAAAAATAATGCTATCATAACAAAATTTGGTACATCAAAGTTTTATAGAACTGGGAAAAAGACTGTACAATTTCGTGAAGATCGGTCCATAATTTACCCTAGGCCCCATATAAACCCTACTACCGGAAAACAGTTTAGTCGCCTAAATCCATAATTAATAACAAATCGTCACAGTTTAAGATAATAATAACATCATACAGATATTACTCCTTAAACATTCGAACTGTCGGTGGAGGGTATCAAAGATTCGGCACAGCCGAATATAGCACTCTAACTTGTTTATTCTGAATTTGTACAAAGATCCGCTGCCATATTCACTTTAGGAAGAAGTTATGTACTTACCATTAGTACACGCAGAGAAAAAACATTTTTCAATATGGTCATCCCCATCAAAACAATTTTCGACGAAAATTAGCCATACTCTTATTAGTGGTAAACATATTATTTATTTATTTAAAAAATTCAAATTGATTACAAGCCTATAAAGCCTTATAAATCTAGAAATACACTATGACTATACTTTAGACATTTTATACAACAAATTCATTTTAAAAAAAAATTATACTAATTCTTAAAACACAACTTCCAGTATTCCCCCTTTTTTGCACATCTATTGAAGTTAAGTAAAATCATTTGGTATAAATGGTTTCTATAATTTACAGTTCTTTATTGAATTAGTAACAGCTAATACAAAGATTACAAATATTGCTTTACGGTCTTTTTAAATTCCTTAATTGATTTAGTAAACTTTCTCTCATTATTTGGAAGGCAGTTGTTCCATATCCTTACAACTCTTACTAGGAAGTACCTTGTCATATACAATGTAGAATGATTTGGACAAATAAGACTATTGGTTCTAGAAGATCTTCCAAAACTAAACTTTTCAAAAAGATAAGAAAGTTTGCCATACTTGACTATTTTATAAAATTGAAGCATTAAACGTAAATTAATAAAATTCTGAAAATCAGATCCTAATATAGTAAGCACATGACCAGATATGTGTTCTCTATACCCTAGACGACAAATGTATCTAACTACAGCATTAAAACAAAGTTTAAGTTTCATAAAATTATGTTGGGAAATTCCCGAAAAAACCTCCAGCCCGTCAAGAAACAAAGGAAGGCATAAAGACAGTGCCCCCTTTGCCTTATCTGTATTGGAAAGTATGAGCCCACGCAATAAAGTTTTTTTAAAGTAAAAGATATTCTCGATATTATAAAATTGATTTGATAGGAAAAATCCAACTGTGGGTCCATATAAATACCCAAAGGCTTGTGGTGAGATACAAACTGAATATTTGTATTAGTTATATGTATATTAGGCAGAACTTAGTTGCTAGAAAAGTACATGGCTTTACATGGCTTTGGATCAAGATTTAAATAGTTAATTTTTGCCTATTCTGCAATGAGTCATAAGTCATTATTAACTTTTGATTCAATGAAATTTCTACCAAAGGTAGCATCATTAGCCAGAAGTTGAATATCATCCGCGTATGTATAACACTTGCAGAACTTAATAATATTATAAATATCTTCCAAACCCTGGCCGGCAGGTTACCATGACATGTTTCGATCGCAACCACTCGATCTCCTCAGATGGATTTGCCGTCTTACACTCGCAGCCATCGACGACTGCTGACGTCACCAGTCAAACATCAATCCTTAAACCAAATTGTATGTTAACATTTGGTAGATCGACGTCAGCAGTCGTCGATGGCTGCGAGTGTAAGACGGCAAATCCATCTGAGGAGATCGAGTGGTTGCGATCGAAACATGTCATGGTAACCTGCCGGCCAGGGTTCGAGCCCGAGCCACGTCAAGAATGAAAGATTATCAATAACAATTTTAATTGATTTTCATGTTGTAAAATTCCTTTCTTCACAAAAATAATTTAATAAAAATTAAATTTTATGAACTTAAGCCTAATTAAAAATATTAAAAAATTTGGATTAAAAACCATAAATAGTTCAACAAAATAACCACAATACTAATTATCTTCCAAATATATTGTTAATAAAAGAGATCCAAAAATAGATCACTGTGGTACCCTCTAACAACGTCTCGAACACATGATTTTCTACCTCCAGACCCAACATATTGAATTCTGCCATTAAGAAATAACCACACTAAACGACATGAAGACGAATCAAAGTTAAAGCTATTTTGAAGTTTGACACATAAAATCTTGGAAAATTAACAATGAATTCAAGGACTTGTCTAAGTTAGCACGTTTATTCTTAGATATATCCAGTACTAAAACCGTTGTGTTGTAACCACATCTAATACCAGATTGAAATGAGTTTATCACATTTTGACCGCTTATATAGAGTGGTTTAAGGGCCGATGTTGAATGTAAACCACACCTAAAGGTCAAGTTTTTTTCTGCATTTCGTTTGACATTTCTCAATTTTAGAATAACTCAATTTGAACCATGGAAAGATACAAAATCTAGCAACACGTTAAAGTTATTCAGGCTTATTATGAAAATAGGCGTTCAAATAAAAATGCATATCCTGCACTTCGTGATTTTTTCATTTCACATTTTCACCTCAGTGGATTCGTCAAAAGGCGGAATTGCCGCATTTGGGCGAATGATAATCTAATAGGCTTTTTACACTGATCAACATCTAACATCTACCATCAAAGATGTAGAAAATGTGAAGCACTCGTTAACATTGCTCACATCAACCATCAAACAAATCTGTGGTTTTCATGGGCAACCGCGTATGTCTTAAAACAAATTTTTCCGGAGAGCCGAAAAACCATTCCATTTAAACTTTGTCATTACGTTAAAAAATGTTAATTGATCCATCTTTTTTCAAAAATTTTTAGAAACATGTAAAGAGCTTTTAAAATAAGGGAATATGGCATCAACATCTCAAAACCGGAAAAATAGACATACGCGGTTGCCCATGAAAACCACAGAAATATGTCACCATTTTTGAAAAAAAAAAAAAAAAATTTTTAATTAAAAATGTTTTTTTTTCACAAAAGTGCAAAAATTTAAAAAGAAAACTCAAAAATGTATTTGAAGTTCAATTTGTTTAAAAATATAAAAAAAAAATTAACAAAAAAACATTGCAATAAAAGATAAAACTTGACAAATGGTAACGCTGCTTTCAAATCAAACTTCTTTTTGTCAGTGATGCCACAATAATAATAGAACTTATTGCCACTTTTCTAGTGATGACACTAAAATAATCGAAAGATGTAGAATGGAATAAAATGAGAAAGGAACATCTTTTAAATATGTTGGTTTTTAGCCCTATGTATTTCTTACGTTAACATCTTCGCAAATGGTGGAAAATTGATGGCAGATGTTAGATGTTGATCAGTGTAAAAAGGCTATAAGAGTGATTGTCGAAAACCCAATGCACCCACAAAGAGTGACTGTTTGGTGCGGTTTATGGGTTGGCTGAATTGCAAGATATGGATGTGAACGATATGTGGTTTCAACAGGACGGTGCCACTTGCCACACAGCTAACGAAACAATGGCTCTTTTGCGCGACAAATTCAATTCTCACGTGGTGGCGGTGTCAATTGACACCGTTGGACTTCTTTCTTTGGGGTAATTGGGGTAAGAAAAGGTGAACGTCGATAAGCCAGCTATAATTCAAGAGCTAAAGGAGAAGATAGTTTGGCACATTAACGGCATAGAACCTCAATTATGCCTCAGCATCATTGAAAATTTAGACCATCGGATGGAGGTGCGACGCCGAGGCGGCCATTTGGCCGATAATAAAAAGAAATGACAATAATTTCCTAAATAATTTGTGTTTTATTCAAATTCAACATCGGTCCTTAAAATTTAACCACCCTTTATATTCCAGCATTTGTTTTCTCATTAAGATTTCTAGTACTTTAGAACTGGCATTCAATATACTTATTGGCCGAAAGTCCAAATTTTCTACAGGTGATCTTATTTTCGGTATTGGTATAACACGACCAATTTTACATAGTATAGGAAACATAACAGACGTTATTATAGAGTTTATTAGATAGGTAAATTGCTGAGAAATTATGGGAAATATAATTTTTTTAAATTTTATTGGAATACCATCAGGCCCAAAAGAATTTGTTTTAATGCCTGACATCGCCTCAAAAACTTCCAATGCATCAACGTTCCTAAATGAAAAACCTCTTTTGCCATGTTTTAGAGTCAACCTTAATATGATTCTGGCTTTTTGATGGAGGAATAATTAAAAAATTATATGGCTAAATAAACCATAATATATATATATAGCATTTTGCGTAAAAGTAGTTTTGTGGAGGAGACTATATTAAATCATCTTATTGCTTTGGGTGTACTCATGAATAGTAGTTTTAGCACCAAATACAACTTTTACAGTAGAGCTCCTAATATAGATACAGATTTAAAATACAGTGGTATCCTGGGTTAACGAATACTCAGTTTACGAATACCCAGTTAAACGAATTCGCCATTCTAACGAACGTATAATTCTTTCTCATTGAGTACCTTGTATAAGCTATCCATTTTTCGGTTTCAAAAGTAAAGTAAAATAAAACACACATGAAGATATGATGTCGCTAAAACTTTTATTTCATGTTAATCTTTCATTTTGCCGGTACGTACGAACTACAAAGTCATTTAAATGACCAAATATTTCAACATACAGATGAGTAGACGGTCACCGTTAAATCAACTTCGATACCCAAAAGCACCTCCGAACTAAACTAACTTCATAAAGTTTAAACTAAATATTGCAGAAATTTTAAACGGAATGGCAAACTTATATATACCCTTTTTAACCTCTGGTGAAGGATAGTGTGTCCAAAAAAAAAAAAGTTTTTTGGGGCTTAAGCATAATTTAAAAGCTTATAAGGTAAAGTATTTTTGAGATTTTTCGAAAGAGGTTTAGAGGTCGCTCAAGTCGAATTTTTGCCAAAAATCGGGTCTGCCGGTCTTTTTTTATGTTTTCTTGATAACTTTGTCAAAATCCTCGATTTTCTTCACATTTACGGATATAATTTAAAAGAAAAATGTCCAAGCTTTGTTGTTGTACAAAGCCTATTAGTTTTGCAATGCATTTGTAGGGTGTATAACCTACATTAAAATTTTTCGTAATTTTTCCATGAATTTTTTAAATAACGCTTTATAACTTTTAAAATTTTTATGAAAATTAAACAAACCAACAATTCAGTTTGAAAGTTCAATTTATTCTAAATTACTTAGAAATAAATATTTTTGAATTCGCTATTACAGTTCCTGAGTTATACCGGCTTTCAGCTTTGTACCCAGTTTATGATATTACTAGCTGACCCGACAGACGTTGTCCTGTCCAAATTAGGAAAAATGTTTGCGTTCGATTTTTAAAATCCGTTAAAAAGATACGAACATTTGAAAGAAAAATTAGTGAAATCGTTGGAGCCGTTTTCTGATTTTAGGTAAATCGAAAAAAATGGGCGTAACAATCTAAGTTGGACCATGGCGATGATTTTAAAGAAAAAATCGTCCAAATCGGTCAAGCCCTTCTCAAGTTATGCGCTTAATAGAAAAAGTGGGCGTTAAAGTAGGCGTGGTATATTTTTCATTCTATGAAAACGTAAAATGGATTAATACGAACATTTAAAAGAGAAATTAGTCAAATCGATGGAGCCGGTTTTTGATTTTAGGTAAATGAAAAAAAGTGGGATGGGCAAAATTTTCTTTTCGTATAAATCTAAGTTGGACCATGGCGATAATTAAAAAGAAAAAATCGTCCAAATTATATAGATGACATGGCCCCTCCGCCCGCAGACCGAAAATCAAAAATCAGACTTCACAGTGTCACCCGCCTGAATATTCTGAAAATTCCCTGAAAATTTCATCAAAATCGGCCCAGCCGTTTCGGAGTCCATACATTACATACATACATACATACATATATACATACATACATACATACATACATACATACATACATACATACATACATACATACATACATACATACATACATACATACATATATACATACATACATACATACATACATACATACATACATACATACATACATACATACATACATACATACATACATACATACATACATACATACATACATACATACATACATACATACATACATACATACATACATACATACATACATACATACATACATCCTATGTTATGTATATAGATAGATAGATCGATAACTCTTACCCAACAAACAAATAAAACTCAAACGTTTTGCTCTTGCTTTGTTAAAAAATCATTAATTACAGTTCTTACGATGTAGTTCTATTCCCTGCTATAAATTCTTAAAACCAGTTTCAGAAGTAGGGGCATTGATGTAAGTTTTAGCCCTTATCAATACATGACATGCTTTGAGGATTTTATTAAAGACCAGCTTGAAGAAATGCAACCAAGAGAAGATTTTAAATAATTGCTTCATCAGATTCTTATTTTTTGGGTGATAGATCTAAGCCCTATTCAACAGTAAATATATAGATATATTCTTTAGACTTATGCATTTTTATATTGTCCTCTTTATATTTTAAATATAAATACAAATTCACCTACAGCCCACTTTAAGTTGAAAAGTGTTAGAATTACAAAACGAGACAGAATTGCAATCCCCCAATCTTCTCACCTCTCTCACCCATAAACTCAAGAATTGCTGCAACAAAAATAAATTAAATTAAAATAAATTCACTGTTTACTTTAGGAATTGTTTCCTTCTTAAAAATTATTTTAATGATTAGAAAAGAACTTAAGAATAATAATTAATATTATTTATAGCCCATTTCCGAGGTGCGAAAGAATTCTTACTTTCGAACTATTTAAACATTTAAAACAAAACCTAATTCTAAAAATTTAAATAAATGTATTTGTAAGAAAGAAAGAATTCTTTCGCACATCGGAAATTGGCAGTTAATTTATTTTTAAATTGTTTATTAAAATGCAATTAGTTCTACAAACAAAAATCTTTTTCCTTGATCTAAATAAGGACTTTAAATATTTTTAAAATCTGTTAATAAGAAGTAAAATGGAAAAAATTCATTTATTTGAGACTTCAATCGATGTTTTGCAGCCGCTACACGTTACAACTAGTTGTACAACTGAGTTGAATAAAGCAGTTGCTCGTTCGCTACACAGGGTATTCATTTAATCGACCTTTTGCTTTAAATGGTTAATCGCTCGATTAATTAACCGAGGTTTTGGTTTAATCGGTTAATAATCGGCTAATTTTGCTTTTGATCGGTTAACCGATTAATAAAGTTTTTTATAAATTAAGTAATTTCAACATATAAAAATGCCTTAATTGTTTATTGTTTATAACAATTCTTGAACCAAAACGAGCAAACAATTGTTTAAAATAAATATTGTTGTGTTTCAAACAAAATAAAAATGTTAATGCTGTGTTCATTGTTTCGTCATAACTGTACAGTAGAAATCTAAATTATAAGCGGTAGCCCATAACAGTCATATCGTTGGCTTAATATGCAAACTTGCTAATTCAATTTCAGCACATTTTTCAGGAGAGACAAAAAACTTTTTTTATTTCATATGTACAGCTTAAGAGAAAACCCAAAAATATAGTTGATTTGACACACTGCCAGACTCAAATTGAAGAAAAACTTCATGCTGGTCGATGAGGAGTATCTTTCTCTACCACACGGCCTCAAAATCTCAATTTACATAAAAATTGGATTTAGCCGGTTGGCATATTAAGCCGACGATATATATTTCTTGTAATTATTTTAAGACATAAGACTTTATGAGTACCTTGTGAATCATTTGGTCGAGTTATTTATAAAAAAATAAACTGAGATAATTTTTAGTTATTTCAATAGTTAAAGGAGATCTTATAAAATAATCCTTTAGAAAAGTAATTTGGTTTAAATTTTTAGGATTAAAGCGATTATTTTCATTAGTTTTGACAAAACTTGACTTGGAAAAAATCTTTCACTTATCATAGATGAATATCTAATTTCTCAGTCCTTTTCCAGGATTTCTCTAAACCTTTAAAATACTCCATTATGCCATTGGAGTTTTTTTAAATTTTTACACTTCTAATTGTTTCGGTTAATTCTGCTTAAAGACTGATATGGAAAGATACATATGAAAAGAAACAAGTAACTAAACACATACATATAAAAAGTACGTGAAACAAAAAAAAGGTGTTGGCAATCAAACATTTAAACCATTTTTCGCCACATTCCTGTTGATCGATGTTGAAGATAAAAAAATCATTAAAAAACATTGTAATTTTAGTCGCCGGTCGGCGGAAAATGGGTTAAAATGAAGATCACTTTTTTAAACACATACATTTTGTATATAAGACGAAACAAATAATAAAAAACACAAAAAAATATTGAAAATTTTGTTACATCGGTTAATCGGTTAATCGACTGAAATTAACCGGTTTAATCGTTAATCGAAAAAAGCCAATTTAAAATTAGCCGATCAGTTAATCGGGTAGTAATTAATCGGTTAACCGATTGACGGTTAACCGAATGAATACCTACTGCCTTCATTTTTTTTTTTTTTTTTTTTTTTTTTTTTTGTAGAGTCAAAATGAGTTCCGATTATACATATTTTATTTTTCTATATTCTTCAATAAAATTGCGCATTAGTATTTTTTTCACACACAAATCCAGTAACTTGTCTAAGACAGACGTAGACTAACTTTTAAATAAACATCTTTGGATTCTGATCCATAATGCTCCGAAAGTAATTTATTTAAACAAACACTCTATATCATTCCAATCGCTTATAATAATTAACATTCTGGCCCCTACCTTTCGAAAGGTTGCAGTGCTTTTTCCCATTCCCTTTTAGTTTGTATTTGCATGCCTATATCTATAGCATGACCAAGACACAGATCATGATCATTATTTGCTGATTATAAAATTTTTGTTGTAAGTAGTCGTCGTAGTCTGTCTGTTTGTTGTATGAATCTATTTTCGTATTAAGTATGTCCGTTAATAAAACACAACAACAGCAAAAAGGAAAAAAGTACTAAAATAGGCATAGAGTTAAATTTGAGTATTGGAATGCAAGTATTTTGTTAAGGACCACCCAGGTCTAAGTGAAATGAATACAAATCGTTTGCGAATCAAACATACAAACAAACAAACAAAATATTAAACGTACAACATTATTTTGATTTTTGCATTTTAATGACGTGTTTCGTCAATGCACTTGCCAGTCATATGCCAACATGGTGTTGTTGTTTTTTTTTTTATTATTATTATTGCAGCTCATAGTGATTGCCGTGCTTTAGATCTTTGAGTTGAATTTCCGATTGGCTTTGTTTCGGATTTCTAAAAACAAAATTGAACGCATGCGTCAATTGTTTATCATACATTCAGTTGATTTCTGCATTATTTTTTATTTTTTTTATAAATTTTTTTTTTTTAATATGCCCTACAACACGTCTATTAAACCTTTTAGTATTTGAAACACATACACACAGAAAAAAATACCAATGTAAAATTAACATGGCGAAATGTTGATTGAGAATAATTTAAATTTATTATTATTTCATATTGGCTTTAAATGAAAAATATTAAAATAACCTTAAATCACGTTTATTTAATATTATTCAATGTTAAAATAACATTGTTCAATATCGAATCCATAAAAGCCTGTTTTATATTAAAATCAAAAGTTTATCTTGTTGAATTAACATGCATACATACTTAAGTATGTAAATTTTTTTATTTTCATGTTTAAAATATGTTATAAAATTCCCGCAGAATGACGACGAAAACCATATCGGGCGATTCTGCTGATGCTTCTGTTAACAAAGGAGAATACAAAATAAGTGAAACATGTGTTACCGGGGTAAGTGTTTTGAATTATTCTTAAATAAATGCATATGTTGTCTCTGATGCTTCTTCACACTGTTTTATCACACTCCAACCAATTTGATTCTACATGAAATTCACGTTGTTTCAACTTGAAATAACTTTCATTCAACGTGATTCGGATTGTTATTTCAATACAGTAGTTTTGACTTAACTGCCTTTTGTTTACGTGCACTTTTAACTTAACTGCACAAAATTGATAATTTTTCGAACTATTCTTTATAATTCCATACAAATTCCTTTTTTAAGTGCACTTTCTATACCTGCACATTTAAGATAAATGCACAAAATTTTTGGCATTTAAAAATTATTTTCATACAAAAAATTTAATTTAGCTGCACTTTGACTTATTTGCCCAAAATACATATTTTCTGGAATTATTCTTCGAAATCCTTTTTTACGTGCATTTTGTATACCTGCACATTTTTCATATTTTTGCGCAGCTTTAAAATATTTTCATACAAAACATCAAAGATAGCTGCACACATACAAATATTTGGTGGCCACTTTTTCACATAAATATCCAATTTAAGATGTTTATAAAAATATAAATCGCAATTATTTTGTTTTTTTTTCCATTAATTTGTATGTTCTTTGTTAATTCTCATTGTTTTTGTTAATATTTCTTTTTTATTAAATAAACATACATACACGTATAAAATGATCTGTTATTTCCCAATTAGCATAGGCTGTTTGTTAGACGATTTTGTTTAATATACAACTCCTAAAAGAATCTTTTGATGCTAATCTGATGAGTGACAAAAACATCTTAATCTCTTTTTAATTTATTATTTTTTTTTTGACACGATCATCTTTAAATCTGGGAATGAACCTTTTGAGATTCTCTGCAAGATTCGTATAACAATTACTGGGCTACCTAAATAAGACCGTTTTTGAAGTATGAAAATGCTATTGCCAATACAATTTTAATAAAACAAACCGGCCTTAGGATCTGTTAAAAAGGATTTTCCGACAGGATGGTGTTGATTTCGCGACCTTAAGGTTTGTTTTATAAAAATTGTATGAAAATTAGAAGTTTTAGCAGGAAAAATATGCTTGATGCCCTATTTAGGTAGCTCAGTCACACGGCATTTCACAAGTTGTAAAAAAATACTTACATGGGTCTCATACGACTATTGGCATGCTTTTTAAACGACTCGTTAGATAATCTCTACAGACATCATAAACGATTCCCTTTACGATTAATATAAGCGTTTTTCGCTGCGTTATGGAAGAATCTCTCATAGGAATCAGCACGTGTAACAGTTTCCCCCGTGCGAGGAATTGTCTACAATTAAAAAATGAGTTCGTCAATCAAAAACACTCTTTGTGAGATTCCCAGTAGACTCCTAGACGATTGAAAATGCTAGCTGGGTTGAAATAATAAAATAATTTTTTTATTTTTCTTTTAAATCAAACACTTTACTTTAGCTGCACTTTTGTTCAGGTAACCACAATTGTGTATCTGCACATTACGGCAGGTAAATGCATTTAAGATAACTGCATTTTTGATTTACCTGCACAAAAAATCGTGCAAAGGAGATTGTGCAGCTAAGTCAAAATTACTGTAACTGAAATTTAGCTCATAGAATAAATTCGAAAAATGAAAAATTTTGAATATAATATAAAGTTACCTTCGGAAGGAAATAATTCCCAGTTTCTATTTGTTAAAATAGTTGCGTTAAATACATTCAATTTATAAAGTAACACTATCCAGTGAGACACAAAGAATGCTGACGAAGGCCGTAGCGGGCCAGAAAATGCATTACATTCTGCTGGTGTCTAATAATTGTAAATTTTTCTGTACATTCAATATATTTCATTGCTTTCCAAAGGAAGGCTAAGGTAAAATGTACTGTATAATTACATTTTGCTCTAACTTTACTGCAATGTTAAATTAAAATGAAGAAAAAAATGTTGTTCGCAAAATCTGGTTGAATTAACATGAAAAACGTATGAATCAAAATCACCACCGAAAAATTTTAAATCAACTTTGTTTTCGACGTTTTTAACTTGATTTTTTTCTGTGTATACCGGATTTTAATACGTTTTTAGATTCGAGCTAAATTTGGTCAGAAAGAGAGTTCCCATTATGCACTCCGAAAAAATCACGGGATAAATATTTTTCGAATTTCCGGCAAATTTTTTTCCAAAATTTTCAAATTTACTTTTAATTGCTGTGATATAAAATGTTACCATTGACCAGTATTTTAATGGCTCCCGGAAAAAGTAAAGTTATTTAGAAATTCTAGTCACGATTCAAAGTACATTTTTCTGTTTTACATGTTTTTTGTCTTCGTTTTTCTCGTTGACCTTTTTTAGAACAACTTGAAGGACAAATGCAAACATAGAGCTTGTGCCTTATGTACTTTGGACTTCAAGAAGAATTCTTGTTAAAAAAATATGAAGAACTGAAGTGAGGAAGAACATGTATATCAATTAAAATAGATAATCATTCAAAAGCAATTTTGGATCAACCAAAGTAAGAATACCATTTGCTCTAAAGATTGATGTTTGACTAATGAATGCCGGCCGTTGTCAATGGCGGTGAGTTTTAAACGGCAAAGATCTCTGAAGAGATAGTGTGGTTATCCTCGAAACATGTCAAATCAGCCTGTCCGTGAACGTGGGTTCGATTCCCCGCTCAGTCAAGAATAAAAAAATATCAATAAATTTTAATTCATTTTATGTTATGAAATTCCGTTCTTCATAAAAATAATTTAATGAAAATTAAATTTAATGAACTTTAGCCTGATTAAAATATGAAAATTTGGATTAAAATCAAAGAATTTTATATGGTTGGGCCACAGTTTGCAATGTGTCCAATACAGAGCGTACTCTGGGAATACATACATTTTAATACGCCTTAAATCGTAACAAATATTTATAATATTGAAAAGTCTGAGTTTATGATGATTGGTTCATAACTAACATAATTTTCGGCGAAGAGTATCAATGATTGACAAAATAATGAGAAGAAAATTAAAGATTTTAATTCGTTTTTAACATATTTGGGCTCTTTAAAATTCCAGCGATCATCTACCTGCTGATACTATAACATGGTTAACGATTAAGAATCTTAACAGTAACAACATCCATAATCACTTTCCAAAATAGCACCCCACAATTTCGATCTTGATCAACCACTGCATTTTTCCACTTGTTGTTTTTGCAATCGCCATTGCACAAAAGTTGTTTAGGATGCCGCATTTTTATTATTTTCTCATTTTGTTTAATATTTTCGTCTTGTTTATTTGTTTAAATATGCAGTTATTTTGCTGTTTCGCTGTTATTACCGAAGATTATTATGAACTTTTATTTCACTTCGTTGTGTTTTTTTTTGTTTTTTTTTTTGTTGTTGTTATTATTGTTCCTCCTCTTGTAGTTGGATGTTGTTCGTATTTCTGAAAAACATTGCAAATGCAACGAACGATGTGGGTGGCAGCGATCCGTTTTTGTTGGGGAATGTTTTTATTAAAGAGAGCATTTCTAATGGGTGGTCCATAATTTACTTGTTATTTTTCTCATGTTTTTATTGTTGTTGGCGTATAAGATTTCACTGTTTCTTTTTTTTTTTGTGTTTATTTCTAACTTTAATAATTATGCTTATCATGATTAAGTTCATTGTGATTATTGCGCTTTTGATGAAGTGATTCAATTTAAATTCTTTTGATTGTGAGAATTTGTTCTGGTTTGTGTTTTTTTTTTTTTTTTGCGAAAAACAAAATTCTAGGTCAATGTTGTATGTTAAATTTCTCGAAAAATACATGGTAAATATATTTTTTTCGCCACTTTACAGAAATGATTACATTGAATTTCTAGGAAGTGCTTAGTTAGTGGGGTGAATATTCTTGTTAAAATCTTAATATTCTAATATTTAATGATTACTAAATTTTGCACTAAGCTGGCCTTTTAGTACCTAAAAAACAGTGAAATGTCCCCTGTTATTTCCCATTGCATGTGTAAAACTCATAGCAAAGTCGACCTTGTAAAGTATATAACATGTATATAAATACATATATACTGCACATATTGTGTACATTCTGAGTTCTTATGAGTAGCATAGTTGACATAACAATTTTCGTCTGTCTGTCCGTGTGTCTTTTTAACCATATTACTGTCACCTGCAACCATTTTCTAGTTTAATAAGTCCTACATCAAGAGGACAAAATAATATTATGGTGATAATAATAATATATTTACTCCCGTACAAATTTAGAAGGAAATTGTTGTCAGAAAAAAGTGAGAAATTTCATTCGGATTATTAATTTGCAATAGGAGGAATGGGGAAAGGAAAAAATTTCCCGCGGTATTTTTATTTGTGATTGGGCTGAATATAAAAGGCTTTCCTTGCAAGTGGAAACTTCTCTTAATGGAATGAGAAACCTTTTGGACAACAACAATTCGAAGGAAATAATTTAGTTAATAAACTCGTCGTTTTTATTGTTCAAGTTCCGAGTACGATTTTTAAATTTTAATATTGCTCGATTAATCGAATAAGAGAAAAACATGCAATGTCTATTTGATATGATAATTTTATTATATTGTGGTGTTGTAGCCACCGGGGAAATCTGCCGCAGCCAATACGTGGGATGTGCCAAAATTCCAAAATTACTGGTCTCAGAAGATCTTTAAGATCACCTGTGATAGAAGCTGACCAGAGATTCTAGCTGGAACCCCGAGTTGCAGTAGCCCCTGGTGAGCAAGCACCGGACTCACTATTTAGGCCTTCGTAAGTATGCTTCTTGCAGAAAATGCTTTCTGTCTTTCAAGAATATTGTTTTTACGGAAGTTTTGCTTTTATTTTAAAGTTAATACCCAAAGCAACAGGAAGGGGGATTTTAATACAAAAGCGTAGGGAACAATTGGCTTTTCAATACTATGGTAAAGAGTATTTAAGATTCGGCACAGCACAGAATAAATCTTTTTTACTTGTTTCTAGAAAGTACGCCTATTATAAGATCAAACCGTTATGTTAGAAGCTCTTGGAAGAAGGATATAATTTGTGAAATAAGAGATCAGAAAAATTGCAAAGAACTTAATGTAATAATGAGCTAAACTTTAGAGCATTAGTTGGAAAAAAAACTTAAAATTTGTAATTTCCGATGTCAAAAATCAAATGTACGTTTGAAGTTTACATGGACTTTAAAGTCCTTCTCTGAGCTTCAGTAGTAAAAACTTTATTCTTAAAAACTTAAATTCAGTCATAAAAACTTAATATTTATGTGACCAAAATGACCGCAATTCTATGTTTGAGTATTTTTAATAGTTTTATGGTCAAGGCTTAAGGCTAAGAAAAAAAGTTAACAAGAAAACTTTTTAAATTCGTTTAAATTTTAATTTAGCTTTTGCCCAACATTTTACATTTCAATAAAACCCACACAGAAAAAAATAAAAATAGATTTCAATTAAAAAGTTTGTAATATTAATTAACAAATTGATTAAATTTGCACCAGTAAACAAATTAATAGTATCAATTCAAACGTTTAATTTACTTGATTAAACGTTTTATTCACTTGATTCACAAAAGATTTAAAAACACTAGTGGCGAACCTGTAAATTGGCTTAGGATATGTATGTTGGATGCGATTTATAAAAAGTGAACCCTATAAAATGTTTTATAAAGAATCTATGGAAGTGGATAAAAAGTTAAAAATACTTGACTAATAACCCTGTCGGGGAAGACCAAGGAACTTCAACAAAATAAAATTAACACCATCATACGAAAATGTACGTCCCATTTCAACTCCTAAGTATAAGGATATGATGGAGTTACTAAGGTATATACCACCTATGCACCATGAATATTTTAACAAAACCTCACACATAATCTAAATGAGGAGAAATAATATGGCAAAATCTTAATAAATGAATGTAAATTAAATTTTTTAATAAATGAATTCATATTTATTTTTAACAAGTAAGAGTGCTATATTCGGCTGTGCCGAATCTTATATACCCTTCACCATTGTGCGAGCAGAATACAGAGCAACTAGACAAAAACTAAATAAAACTGGTAAATATTTTTTTTTAAATAAGAGACAACCGGTTTTGAACTTCGCTTTTCATAAGGGCCCAGAATATATATACTTTATAGGGTGTAGGATCAATATTGTATATACCTTTTTACCTTCGGTGAAGGGTATAAAAAGAGTAATTTTCGGGAATTCAGGGGTCTAATCGTATCGAATAAACTATTAAATTTTTTTGCAAACGAAAGACACTGGCGTATCGAATGAAAACTCGATAAATGTAATGTCGAGTTACTCGATGTCGAATGCTATTATTTCATATTCAATACATTTCATTCGATATCGAGTTTCAAGATACAAAAATAAATAATTTCGATGAATTTTGCTCGATATCGTATGCGGTGATTAGACCCCAGTATTTCGGTTATAACTCATACAAATTTCCGACATTTTGGTATATAAGTCATATCCATAGGACATATGGCAGCCCTAAAATTTAGGTTTTTATAAAAATTTTGATGTTTTTTAGACCATTTTTGAAGTATTTTGCTCATAAATTACCCATTGTCTAACCGATTTGATAGTTTTATATACCGACGTGTTAAGGAAGAATTTTACCATTGACTTAAGTTATATTTATATATAAACATTTATATAAACTTGTAAACATATATTTTAACAAAGTTAATTATAAAAAGAGTAATTTTTGGGGATTCAGTATTTCGGTTATAACTCAGCCATTTTTTAACCGATTTGGCAGATTTATATACTGATGTGTTGAAGAAGAATTTACCATTTACTTTAGCTATAAAGCTTTGACTCGGGGAGATCTATGGTTCCCGAAAGTGAGTATTCAAAAAAATATATATAAAATATATTATAAAATATGTTCTACTAAAAATGTCCGATATTTTGATATATAAGTCATATCCATAGGACATATGGCAGCCCTAAAATTTAGGTTTTTATAAAATTTTTAATTTTTTTGTGCGGGAGGTACCACACCCACATCTCCAATCCCGCCCACATTTTGTAGGATGGTGTGTATTGTGTACCTAATTTGGAAACTTTGGCTCTTGCCGTTCTCAAGATATACAGAAATAAAAAAAATACAACAACAACAAGGGATTTTTGGAAAAATTTAGAGGTAGTCGTGGTTTTTTGCTCATATCTCCGTCATTTTTGGACCGATCTGGCTGAATTTCAATAGCAAACTTAAACGGAGTATATTTGACATAAATATACATCAACCTAGTCCACATCATTTCTGTGGTTTTCGGAAAACCCATTTCAACATACACACGGACAGACGGACAACCGGATTTGAACTTCGCTTTTCATAAGGACCCAGAATATATATATCTACTTTATAGGGTGTAGGATCAATATTGTGGAACATACAAAAAGTCATTTTATTAATTTTGAAAGTGGTTTAAGGCCATTTTAGGTTCTGAAACACAGCTTATTTTTCTAGTTAAGTTTACAAAATGAATTACCATTGCAATACTTTAGTAATAATAACAACTGTGATCTAAAAAGGACAAATTTTCTGTGATAATTTTTAAATTTACATATATTTATTTTAATATTTTAAGTTTTGTGTTGTGTTGTCCACGTATTCAAAATACTGTGATATATTTTATAAATGATGTAAACTGACGAAAAATATTATTATTTTAATAAAACTCAATCCCTGAAGAAGTTGGAAAGAATACCAACGAAACGTCGAATTTTATTGATAATGAAATAAATAATCTTTTGTTTACATTAAATTAATGACCTTGAAAGCCTGTGCATAGAAAACTATAAAAACTATTTAGTATTACGTTATATCTGTGGTTTTCATGGGCAACCGCGTATGTCCATTTTTTCGATTTTGAAATGTTGATGACATATTGACTAATTTTAAACGCTCTTATATGGTTCTAAAATTTGTTCAAAAAACAGATACCGCCATTACGATTTTTTAACTCAATTATAAAGTTCAAAAGGTGCAATACCTATCCCATAGTTTGATCTGGAATGGTTTTTTCGGCTCTCCTAAAAAAATTGCATATTAAGACATACGCGGTTGCCCATGAAAACCACAGATATATTCTTACATGTTTAAGGTCACTAAGCCATAAAAAAATTAATGCCACTTAACAATATTTTTGAAACAAATCAAACACAAACCCTTAAATATCTCAATATAAGAAAAAATGGACTTAAACCACTCTCAAAACAAACGACTCATAGCTAGAAATTTCCGAACGTTCAACATCGTATTGCAATCTTACATAGCTTCCATTTAATACCATCACAGCGTTGGAAAATATTTTTAGCCGAAACGCGCTAAATTAAATTTGGATAAAAATCGATACATATTTATTGCACCAGATACTCTAAAATTGTTCGATTTTTACGCGAAAGCGAAATGCAGTAGTCTCATCTACCAATGTAAAAATCTTACAACGGTTTCTCTACTACTATTTCATATCGCTCATAATCAGTGCTGCCAAAACTTATTGAGGAAAAAAATATTCTAAATAAATGCTAGAATAAATGCTAAAAAAATGTATATGAAAAATATAGACAGATCTTCATTCTATTCATATTCTGCATATTGTCCTTCAGGTTCAACGACGATCTGTAAAATTTCCTTCAATAAATGTTTGTCAGATACTCGACAGGAGCAATCGAACTATGCGCAGCACATAAATTTAATGTCGCCTTTCTGAACTTTGTAACAAATTCTTTAGAAAGGCATAAGATTGTTGCTAGTTATGCCCGTTTTGTGCTTTTTTCTGTGTGTTTTTCCAGACCACTGGAAAGGTTTTTTCTAACTCATCTTTTTCTTTCACCCATTCGGTTAACTTTAGGTGGTTGCCCCAATCTTTGCGAAACTTTTGAAAATAGGTTTTTTACTAATTTTTCTCTTTTCGTGATTTTTATTTTAGTGAAACATTAATGAGCATTTACATTGTTGTATATTTTAGATCTAATTCAGTGTTAGAATCTTCCGTTATTTTCCTTTGTATTTGTATTAAACATTATAAAAAAGGAAAAATATCACAAGAATTAAAAATGCTAGGAATTTTAAAATAATGCTAGAAAAAATGCTACATTTAAAATCATTTTTTTTTTCATGCCAATCGGCTTAAAATAATACTAGAACTAGCATGAAAACCCTGCAAATAATATTAGACCACCTGATCCATTTTAATAAAATGGAATACTTCATGGACTGGTCCGATGTAATGCAAGCATGGATCATGTCATTCTTAAAAAGTGCTTGTAGTGAGACGACATGTCTTCGTTTTTTAACAACGTGCTTTTGTTTTTAAACGACTTCAAAAGTAATCCTCTTGAGTATACCATGGAGTAGTTTTAAAACTACTCCTTTGTAGTCCAAAGCTGGGTTATATTGTCCTCCCCTAAGACATCGTAATGTTTAATAGACCATGTTTTTCGAAACGTTTGGGTTACTTTTGGACTAGTCCTAGTCCCTTGCGGGCTACTCTTTAGACGCGTGTATGGACTGGTCCTACTATTTGCAGGAATGCTAAATTGGCAACACTGCTCTTAATTGAAAACCGGTGCGATATATTAGAAAATATAAACATCATGAAAAAATAAATAGATCATACATCATAAATCAAGGCGAATTGAATACTAGGTATACACGCAATTCTTCATAAATCATACTTCATAAATCAAGGCGAATTTAATAAAATTCTTCATAAATCATACATCATAAGCCAAGGCGAATTAAATACTAGGTGGGCATATCGCTACAACAATATAAAAACAACACGCAATTCTTCTGGTATAACTTTACCAATCTGTCAAGATTTTTTCACCTTGATCATGAATAAAACTACACAAAATGCTTAAGTAGTTGTAAAAATAACAAAATTTTGAATAAAAGCGTTTTTATTTACTTTATTAAAAACGCGCCGAATTAGAGCGTTTTTGTAAAACTGAAATGTGTATACACTAAAGTGTATTGGTCCTACACCATTTTTTTAATATACCAATCGGCTAAGAACTGCTTTTTGAATTGATCTAACCTCTTAAGACCCGAGCATTAACCCATTGAATTTTTACATTTCTTATATATTGTTTACACCTTTTGGGGAGGAAATAAGAAAACTGTATATTCCCTGTAGTAAATAAAATAGTCAGTTGCAAAAAACACTAACTATAAATTAACTTTTTTTGAAATGACTACAAATTGGTTTAAATCTCATGCAGATATCAACCAAAAAGGCACACGTAAAACACAAATAAAATCAAAATAAGTAAAACAAGCATGCCATGAAGTCAAATGAAAAAGATATGTACAAACATTTTAAAATAATTAAAAAATGAATCAATACAAATCTGTTTATGTACTAGCAATTATGTGGCGTATTTATTTCAGGACTACACTGAAAGAATTTTCTTCGCAATACTAACGAATTTTGACATTAATCCCATGAAAAATTGCATTATAAAGGAACCTATGCAGCGCTTCGTTGGATCAATGAAACCTGTTTCATTAAAAGGACTTAATGAAACATTACATTAGATCCATGAATATTATTCATTGGATGAATACTTTCAATAAAGTAAAATTTTTTTTTTTATATTTTTTTTAATTATTTTTTTTTTATTTTTTCTTATTTTATTTTACTTTATTTTATTTTTTATTTTTTTTCTGTCTCTGGCGGGATTCGAACATGCAACCTCGGTGCTGATAGACTAGCTCACTACCAGCTAGTCTACCGGGGCAGTGTAGTTTTTGTATAAAAAAACTATGTTTTTTTCTCAATTAAGGGCGCAAATATGAGATTAAATTGTCCATAATAACAATAACAACGTTGATTGAAAGTTTTTGTTTCATTACTATAATGACATTTTTATTGTCATAATGAAAATTTAAATTTATGAAGGCAATTATTGAAATATGTTGCTTTTATAAAAAAATTTTTTGATTTCATAAATTTAATGGCATACGTGTAACATTAGATGTATGAAATTATTAAATCTTACATTTTTTAAATAACAATTAGTCTGGGTTCACACTATGACAGTTTTATTTCAGAAAGTCAGAGTTGATTGGTGAGAGGGGAAGAGAACATGCTTTTCTTGTCTCCCCTCTCACCAATAAACTCAGACTTTCTGAAAGAAAACTTTCATAATGTGAACCCTGACTTAAACATTTTTTTAATGAAACTATTATTTTGTATTAAGTTATGAATATAGTTATGTTTGTTTATTGTTTTTTTGTGTTCCCAATTAAAATTTTTTTGTTTTACTTGGACAAACTTAAGTTTTCATATATCCAATGAAAATTTTTAACGTAATTACGAAATCTAATGAAGCGATTTTAACGAAAATACTTCATCAAACCTATGAAATTCCATTTAGACAATGAAAATTTTCATTTACCCAAGGAATACTTTTTTATGAAAATGATTCATTAAATATATGAAGCATTTTTCTTTCAGTGTATTATACATCATCATTTAGGGCAGTTTAATGCAAAATTTTCATAAATAATTATTTCTATAACAAAATATATAAAGATATACATACATATGTATGCATGTTCATATGTACATATATTTTTTTGACAAAAATTATTTAAAATTTAAATAATTTATTATTAACTGACAATACTTTTAATTAATTACAAATAGGTTGAAAAATAAGTAGTTAGTAGTCAGTTAAAATGTCATGCAAAGATGGCCAATTGACTACTGCCTATGACATGCCCATGTTAAAATAATGAGTCGTCGACAAGGAAAAAAGTCACTTAATCAACTAGATGTGGTTATAAAAAAACCAGTTTGAAGTTAGTTATAAATGTGTTTGACTTCCTACAGGGTTTTTTTTTTAATTTTATTTGAATTCTTAGAAATTAAGGGGGCACATATGTATGTGTACCTCAGGTCTTAAAATATGAAAAATTTCAACGTAAATGCTTAATTTCTTTAGATCAGAACTGAACCGATTAAGTGAAGGGCTTATTAACTATTTGTTTTATCTTATGAGGTGTAGTTTAAATTTCGGTTTTTATTATTTTTTTAATTTTTTTATTTAAACTGGTAGAAAAGGAGGTGCACATATGTGTACTTCAGGTCTTAGCGATTAGTTATTGAGGAAAAATATCCCAAGAGTAAGGTTTTTTCAAACAATTAAATTCAGGTGTAAAAATAATGGCTAAAACTTCTAAACCCTGCCATCTTTTGATATTGTTTTGAAGCGCAGTAGCTTAAAGCAAGTAATTAAACTGTTTCTATTGGTCACACAATTTCGCTAGTCTTTAAAACTTGTAATATTTTGCACATATGTATGTGTACCCATGGTCTGAAGAGGCTAATGATTTCCGTCCGGCTGGCTGTCCATGCAAGATGTTACACCAATAATGGTGGTTATTAGTAAATCGCTTAAACTTTATTTGTAAACAACTTGAAATTTTATTTAATACTAGCATATGCCCGCTACTTCGTTAGCTTCTCCTTTTTCTTCGTGGACATATTTTTATGCCAAAGTTTATTTTTCTAGGTTTAAACTTGTTTAAATTCTAGCATTTAACCCGCTACTTTAGTATTACCAAAAAGCTAAAAAAAACTATAAAATTTCTTGTATTTCCTTTTTTGGGTACTATATTTTTCCCCCATTAAAGTATCAAAAATTTCAGTATTGTAGTGGCAGCCCATAATTTAGTACGAATATGTCAATGAATGGAGGAAAATGTTTTGTAAAAAAAAGTACCAAAAATAGTTGCGATTTTCACCCCTTAAATGTTCGAAAAAGTACCAAATTCGTGTTCGTATTTTTTTGATAAGTATCGAATGTGTTATCAACTTTGTTTCTATGTTTATTGGTTCAAAAGATAAAGGGGGTGTCAAAAAAGTTCAGAAATTCAGGTTTTACACGTTTACTCCCTAAAAGGGCCGAATTTCAAAAAAGTACCAGACACCTGTCCGCTTACTTTTCTAAAGAACAACAATAAGTATTAAATTTTTTGTATCTCTTTTAGTTTTGAAGATTACCGAACTTTACCGTTTTTACCCTTTTTTACCCCCTTAACATTCGGAATTCCAAAAACCCCGTCTTAGTGTATTGATTTAGGGAGGGACCAATCTCTGGTCTAAATTTCAAGGGTCAGCGGTTTGGGCTGGGCGATGATGAATGTGTCAGTCACTCAAGCAACTCTTTTATAGATATAGAAGATAGATAGATAAACTTCAATTTTAAATGTTTTTTTCTCTAATCTTAATACTGTGAGCGTCAAAATAAAGTGTACAGCTTGTTTTCCAGTATAAAAAGGGTTATGTTAGTTATAAAAAGTTAAATTTCTACTTTGCCAATTTTGATCAGACTTCAAGCTTGCTGTCATCTGTGAAAAATACGTTGCTCCAAAAAGTGACAAAAGCAAGTTGGACAAAAAAAAACGTGATAAAAGGTAGAAATAAGAAATTCAACGGAAAAAATATAGTATCTAAAGTGAAGCGTGATAGGGTTAGCTTTTGTAAAACCTCCTAAAACAGATGGATCAGCCCAATAGTCGCTCGATATCAACTCAAGTAAACATCTGAAAACATTTGGACAGACAAATTAAAAAAAAACATTAGCAGCAAGCACTCTCTGAATAAAATTCTGCAGGAAGGGTAGCCAAAATGTCTACTGAGCTAACTTTAAAATGGGTGGAATTGATGCCAAAGAGACTAGAAGCCGTCCTAAAAGCAAAAAGAAATCAATCAAAGTATTAGCCACTTTACTTTTCTTAGTATTTTAAAACTGTACACTTTTTTTTTGACGCGTTTAAAACGGAGTATAATATTAGTTTTTTTATTGTATTGTTTTTGTTGTTTTTGAAGTACCTATTTAAAATTTTAAATAGTAATACCATTGTCCAAAGTTTTGTAAATGATAATAAACTTCTAAAAATTGTAATTATTTTTTGCTAAAATATCACTTTTTATATTGGAAAACCAGTTGTACACTTTATTTTGACGCTGACAGTATATTGAAACTCTTATATTAAATTTAATTACGAATATTTTATTTTTCCAAATTTATAATGAATATTGACATTACTAATGAAACTATGAAATTTTTGGACATTTCTTTATTCCTGAAAACGTTTTCTGCCAACAGATCAGCCAACTACTCAAACAACACACGCTGAAAGACAAAAACTATTGAGGTTAACCGCAGTTTACTGAAAACTACACAGCGTAACAAATGAATGGTAACTTAAAATAAAAGCAAATTGACAGAGTGGAAAATTAATAGATTAAAAGGATGTTCGGTGTCTATAAATAGATGCAAGTCAATTTAATATTTTATTTATACCATTACAACTGGAATTTTAAAATATTTTATCCATATTCCTTTAATATTCAAATTGTTAAAAATATAAAAATAAGGTTTAATTAAATCAAAATTAATTAAAAACTTTTAAAA
This sequence comes from Pollenia angustigena, assembly GCA_930367215.1. Taxonomy (NCBI): domain Eukaryota; kingdom Metazoa; phylum Arthropoda; class Insecta; order Diptera; family Polleniidae; genus Pollenia; species Pollenia angustigena. The sequence continues at coordinate 149,669,583 of OV884058.1, forward strand.
ACTGTTAAGCCTCCCGCACTCGAACACACATTTGCACACACACACACGCTCGTATAGCACATCCTTTTACAAATGCACTTACCTACTCACACCAGAACGTTAATACGAGTATATCCTTAATCATAATAAGCTAATTAAACAATAGATTCATGAGAAATGAAAAAAAAAATAAAATAAAAAAAAATAATATTAAAATGTACCAAGTCATACAGGAAATTTGAAAACAACGGATACGACAAAAAAACAACGAAAAATTTCCTTTCGCTGCTGAAACAGGATTCAATGTAAAAATAATAAACTCGTATGTTAATTCAAAAACATATACGATCATAATTCATAATCTCATTTTATTATTCCGTCTTTGGCATCTGCTTCATCATCATCATTATCATCCTCATTTTCTTCGAGACCATGTTTACCCTTTTTCCACGCCCAATAAAATGTTTTTTGCAGAATGCATGTTTGTTTTTCTTACAAAAAATAAAAATTTATATAAATAATTATTTTAGAGAACAGCAAAATAAAAGAAAAGTAAAATAAATATATTGTCATTCGTAATTCTCTAATGAAAATTAAAAAAGTTTTTCATTTCGACAAAAGACTTTTTCAACATTCACGTTTTTTTTTTGTGCTTATGTGCGAAATTTGTAAATAGGAGTTTTTTAATGCCTAAGGCAGTGGTTCTTAAACTTTTTCGAAGAAATTGAAAGTTTTAATTTGAAATCAAGTGGCCTGAAGGTTTTCGTAAGTAAAATCGCGAATTTCCATTTAAACGCAATCGGTTCTTTTTTTCGGAAGAAAATACGTTCACAGATGAGGGAAATTTAAGGATTTGTGTCTAAAGATGCCCGTCTAGTTGTTTTTATGAACAATACTTCTTCTGTTGTCCTTGACTCCCAGTGGATCATAGGGCCTCAACCAACCTCTTAGACAGGAAGGTCTGTGGCTGACGTTTGCTGCTTTAATCTACCCATCTATCGATTTTCTCAACGTTGTAGCAAGTGCACTAACATGCCGGCCTCACGACTGCGGGTTCTTTATTTAAAAAAAAAAAAAGTTATTAAGAAAAATACGGATCTTCGAATCAACGAGTTTTATGTGGGAAACAGAATAGTCTCTGTAGTACAACGCACAGTGGGATCAATCGCAAAAGAAGTGGTAATAAATATGAATTTTCTAAACTACTGGTGGGAATGCAAAATTATGTAAGAAAAAATGTTAGAGGTCATCAAACCCACTATCTGTATTCCTTAAGGCGGCTCCCTTACAAAATGGCTATTTTAAATACAGTTTTTTAATATTATTTTTTTATGACAAATGTATAATGCCTTAAGGAATAGAAAAAGCGGGTTATAATGTAGCAGTTCTTATTAAACGTGTTAAAATTTTGGATATTTTAAGAACAATTGTGATTTTTAGTTGAACTGCTAATTTTTAATTTATGATATTTTCAGTTAGGCTTAAGTTTATCAAATTTAATTTCCATTAAATTATTTTTACTAAAGATTGATGTTTGACTGTTGCAGGCACCGCAGTGGTGCAGAGGTTAGAGCTCAAAGAATTCTGATGAAAGAATGTGGTGATTCTTGAAACATGTAAATTCAACCCAGGTTCTAGCCCCAGCTCAGCCAAGAAAATCTATCTATCTTCTATATATATAAAACAGGATGTGTGTATGTATGTATGTATGTATGTGTGTATGTATGTACCGTATGGACTCCAAAACGACTGGCCCGATTTTGATGAAATTTTCCGGGAATCTTCAGAATATTCAGGCGGGTGACACTGTGAAGTCTGATTTTTGATTTTCGGTCTGCGGGCGGAGGGGCGTGGCAAATTTTCATATTGCACCACCAATGACTTCTAAATAATTTGGACGATTTGTTCTTTAAAATGATCGCCATGGTCCAACTAAGATTTACACGAAAACCACCAATAACTTCTAAATAATTTGGACGATTTGTTCTTTAAAATTATCGCCATGGTCCAACTTAGATTTATACGAAGAGAAAATTTTGCCCCGCCTACTTTCAAGCCCACTTTTTTCGAATAACCTAAAATCAGAAAACGGCTCCATCGATTTGACAAATTTTTCTTTCAAATGTTCATATTGATCTATTTTAAGTTTTCATCGAAAGAAAAATTTACCACGCCTACTTTTACGCCCACTTTTTCTATTAAGCGCATAACTTGAGAACGGCTTAAGCGACTTGGACGATTTTTTCTTTAAAATGATTGCCATGGTCCAACTTATGTTTTTACGGATGTTACGAAATTTTGCCCCGCCCACTTTAACGTCCACTTTTTTCGATTTACCTAAAATCAGAAAACGGCTCCATCGATTTGACTAATTTTTCTTTCAAATGTTCGTATCTTTTTAACGGATTTTAAAAATCGAACGCAAACATTTTTCCTAATTTGGACAGGATAACGTCTGTCGGGTTATCAATAAATTTCTATAAAATTTCATGTTGTAAAAAATTCCTTTCTTCAGTAAAAATAATTGAATGAAAATTAAATTTGATGAACTCAAGCCTGACTGAAAATATCAATAACTTTGAATCTTTTTTAAAAAATATTTAAAAATAAATAAACTCCATTTTCGTGAAAATAAGCCGATTTTCATACTCATTTCAAAATTTCTAATTTGATTATTCTTCACGACTAGGCAGATAAAGATATTGCAAAAAAAAACTTTTTGCGTGTCATTTCTGAATTTTTTGGAAATATAAATATAAATTTACATCAAAATGGAAATAGTTGGATATATTTCCATTTTGATTATTTTCCCATACTTTTCTAAATTTTTGAAAAGATTATTTCGCTTCAATATTTTGTTCGCATTTTTTCTTCCTACGTTACTCATTACGTCGTCAGCTTTAGCTACTACTACAACAATTTTATTCTGTTCCAGGCCATAACGTTTTGTTAGTTAGTTAATCCTTGGAAATTTGTTCGAATAACCGTATTCATAATTAAAATTTGGCATGAAGTTAGCACAAAGTTTATTTATAATACACTTACCAACCTCTAGCTAACAATTTGCTAAACTCTTGTTAACGAGCTGCCAAACGTTTGCCAATCTGTGAAAAACAGCTGTTTAATGTTAAACAATTTGGTTGGTTTTATTTCAATTTCTGTTTTATTGAGTAATATAATGTGGCAACATTCAAGCTCAGAGTTTATTTATTACACCGTGCAACAAAAAAAACCAGCCTCAACACTTGCAACGCGAAATGAAAGTAGTCTACTAGTAGAGCAAATTTGCCAAAGGGTTTTGAAAAGTTAGCTCTGCCTCCCGAACTATGTGCCCCTAAAGTTTTTGAATTTTTGAAAAAGGCGTTTGGTATAAGCCAAAAAAATTTACTAAATGTACTTCTGAGCTAAAAGATAATTTCAGATGTCTTCAGTAGAATCGTTTGGCGATTCTTTTCCTGGAATTTATTAACCCTCTAACTCTCATTTTAAGGGGTAATGTTTGTCCTTTTTCCCAACTCTTACACAAAAGTATACTAAAACGGCACTTTTAAGAGGTAAAATGTTCAAAGAATATTTTTTGCATCAAATTTCACTAGGGGTCTCCAAAGACCAAAAGTTCGTGCAATGTATCTAAAACGAATTTCCCAAAGTTCGGGCATTGACATTTTTAATTTTCTTGTAAAGGCGTTTGGTACAAGTCAAAAATATATACTAAATTTACTTCTGACCTAAAAGACTATTTAAAATGTCTTCAGTAGAATTGTATGGCGATTATTTTCATAGAATATATTAACCCTCTAAACTCATTTTAAAGGGTAATTTTTGTCCTTTTTTATCTTCTACACTAAAACGGCACGTTAGAGGGTTAAAATGTTCCACGAATATTTTCTGCATCAAATTTCACTTGGGGTCTTCTAAGTCCAAAAAATCGTGCAATTTATGTTAAACGGTATTTCGAAAACCCGTTTAACATACATCACATACATAAACGTTTAATTCACTTAATTAATTTTTTTTAAAACTGAAATAATTTTTGATTAATGGTTTAATTGTAAAAAATTCGCGAGAATTTTTTCTGTGTAGTCTTCTTCAACCGCAAGTCTAGATTTGAAAAAATCTAATTCAAACTTTGTTTAAGCACAAAACAGTTAAAGAATCTCTAACCCCCCCCCCCCCCCCCCCCCCCACCACTTGAACTTATTAATTTTATTTTAATGGCGAAACTGGTGAAGCCAAAGTCAATGTTTGGCTCTAAACCACCCAAAAAATTTCTCTTCGAGTGTGTTTAAATATGATTTGAAGAACAAAAAAATTGTTGGCATTCTTTTGTTTTAAGCACCTCCTTTTTTTAATAAAAATCTAAAATAAAAAAAAATTGTTTTGAATTTCTGTTCATGTACGAATGTATTTATCATCTGCATACATGCGAATTTACTCCTTTTAATTATCACACATTCTGTATGACTGTCTGTCTGTTTGTCTACTTTCTTTTGTTTGATTATTTTGTTGAATTTTTGTTTATCATTTTTTTTTTATTTTGTCGTATGTGACAAAAAACAACGAAAAAAAATTATAATAATTTATTCATTAGCTTATTGCTAAATAAATAAAATCCTCGAATATTGTAAATGACAACAAGAACAAACGAAAAGCTGTTGTATTGTTTGTTGCGGTTTTAATTAGTTAAAACAATTTTTAATGAATGCGAAAAAAAGATAAACATACAAAAATATTTGAATGCTAAAGAATACTCGTAAAATGATAAATAGACATTTTCCAAAGTGTAGACGAAATATTTTTTTTTTTCTCTTTTTATTATTATTTCCTGTCAGGGCTGCCAGGTACTTTTTTTCCTTGTCCCCAAAAAATCCCCAAATTAAGAAAAAAAACCTTAATAAGTAAATATTTTTCTGTTTGTTTTTTTTCTGACCAAATTTAAAATTTTTTTTTTTAAAAAGTAAAAAAAATAAGAAAAATTTTAATAAAAATCCCCAAAAATCCCCAAATAAAAATTTTTTGTAAAAAAAAATTATTTTATTTTGTTTGTTCCCTGAAGGAAAAATAACATTAATTTCTAAAGTACCTTTAACACTACCTTTTAACTAAAATGGTAATCTTAATAAGGACCTTTTACACCGTATAAGTTGTTGATAAGAGTAAGATACAAGTTTTGCTACTTTTTTTCATATTTTTAATACGAGACAAGCATGTAAAATCCCCAAAAAATCCCCGATTTTTTTTTTTAATCCCCAAAAAAATCCCCAATCCCCAAATGACTTTCTTTGTCCTTTTTGCTCGCATAAAATCCCCAACTTTGGGGATAAATCCCCAAGTCTGACAGCCCTGTTTCCTGTAATGTGTGAGAGGTATAGTTGCATCTTCTTGATACAGCACGTAAGACAGAATTTGTTGAAGGATTTGTAATTCCCCAGATGGAAAATACCGGGATAAAACTCTACACATAGCATAAGATCGATGGTCGATGTCTATTCGAATTCGGTATTTTTTTAGATTTAATTAAAATGTTCCCTTATAAATATTGTTTTCAACAAGAAATGAAGATCTTGAATGGTCCTTTCTCTCCTTGGTTGAACAATTTTAAATGACGTGTAAGGGAGTTAGGGTTGCCAGACGGGCTTGATTGTCAAGCTTATTTAGCATGTGTCAAGAATCAAGAACAAATGTAACTTGCCAAGCTAAATCGGAATTTAAAAAAAATTCCATTAAATTTTCAAGAAAAGTCAAGAAAAAGTAGCCACTAAAGATTGTGATATTTATATTTGGCCTGCAGTTAAAATGAATTGTCAGAAAGAACTATGGGTATTTGTATCCCAAAGAAAAGTAGAAGAATGTATAGCAGAAATATTGTCAATTGTAGCTTTAGACATCAATTTCGGATTAAGAAATATTGTACGAAATATCTGAACAAAATTATGTTCTCCTATCTCATATGAAATGGGCGTTACTGTAACAAAAGCCATGCTTTTTGGTCAAATAAGGTAGTTATTTGTCGATTTCCAGTTATATTTATATCTCAGCTATTTGTATACCGATCTGGAAAAATTTCAATTCCGGAATATGCAAGACATAAATATCTTCTTTAGAAAACCCATTTCAACATACACACGTACAGACAAACCAACGGACGAATAGGCGGAACATCGTTAAATCAACTCCGATACGTATAAAAACATAAGTATTTTTAAAATTACAAACTGAACAACAATATAAATTTGTTAATTTGTTTTTATTGTCAAGAAAAATTTAATTTTTTCTTTTGAATGTCAAGGTTTTTGCCAATTTTGATCTGGCAAGCCTAAAGGGAGTAGATCTTTATTGAATCGGCATGTGGCATTGTGCCTCGTTTGGAAAATAAATATGTAACATTTACCTGAAGAGTGTAAGATTTTTTTTTTGGCTATTTTATGATATTTATTAAAATTCTGTAAAAAAAAACAACATACAAAATTTAATACCAACAACGAAATTAAATCTAAACGGTTATAAAACATTCTTGATAGCCAGAATATACGACTGAAAACTTTTGATTCAAATTAAACTTCAATTCGAAAGAAAAGTCAAAATTATCAGAGTTCGAAAATAAACAGAACATTATTTAGCGATCGGCTCACGCACCCAGGAACAATATCTATTTGTTTAGTGTTTGTGTAGACGAACACAACCCTTAACACCGTTTGTAACTATTTCCAAGCAGTGTTAAAAAATAACCACTAAATATCTCTCCTTAGTGTTCGATTCAGTGGGTTTGTGGAAAACACAAACGCTATGTGTAGAAACGGAACAATATATAATGTTCGGCTCTTTCTTGAAAATAGTTACGAACGGTATTAGGGGTTGTGTTCGTCTACACAAACACTAAACACAATCTCTAAAAAATAGATATCGTTCTTGGGTGTGTGAGCCGAACGCTAAATAATGTACTGTTTATTTTCAAACACTGTTTTTAAGAAAGAGCCGAACATTATATAGGGTTCTGTTCTTCGTTAAAAAACAGAACAATTGTAATGATACTGTGAACAATGTTCTATAATGTTTCTTTTTTTACATTGAAAAAGAAATGAACAAACAAAAAATTTTAGCAACGACCGCATCACGAACAGCTTGTGTGTGTATCGTGTAAAATTATTTTGCTGGCTTTTTGTTGTTTTTTTCGTATGTGTATTTGGTTTTTGCAAAAAATTTTTGGTTTTTTTACCAGTCAAAAAAGCGCTTCGCATAACAGAAACGAACGAACATTAATGAGCTGAACCGAACACAATGAAGTTTGTGGTTTTTTAAAACAAGCAAAATTTTGTTGAGTTGGATAAGAATAGTATTATTTTTGTGTTCGAAAGATGAAAAACCGAGAAGATCAGTGGTATCTAAAGTTAAATTGCACAATACCGAATTTTGTTGGGGAAAAATTCGTTCAACAGTTGCACCTTTTTTTCAATATTCGTTGACGATAAGTTACAAACTTATGTTATTTTGGAACACCCTTAATATGCTTGTTTAAAGTAAATGAATTCACTTGAAGCTATATTTATACACGGAAATATATCTCGGCACAGATATACACAATTTTCTTGAGTAACCAGTATATATTTGTGTAAAAAATGTGCAGCATTTATGGATATACGATTTGAGAACTAAAGCATATAGAACATAGTAAACGGTCAATATTGGGAACACTCAATGCACTTCCTTATTATGACTTCATACAAAGTACATATTTAAACTTTTTGTTGAGTTGGATAAGAATAGTATTATTTTTGTGTTCGAAAGATGAAAAACCGAGAAACGTTATTATTTTATTGATTTACTACACAAACACCATTAGCGTTTGTGTTTTCCCCAAATCTACCGAGCCGAACAACTAAGGAGCGATATCACTATGGAACATTTTTGGGATTATTGTCTGGGGGGTGAGAAATTCCAAGTCAGGGTGATGGTACTAGGTCAGTATAGTAAAACCCTCAAAGGGTTTGGCGTTCGTATGTGTCAGTTTTTTTTTATGACATTTTAAATTTTTTCCTTATCTTGATGTTTTTTGTTTAACATAACTCGAGAACCACTTGTCCGATTTTGCTAAAACAAACTCAAAAAAATTTAGAATTACAATTTCTTTAATCCGTTCATATAACATTTTTGCCGGTAAAAATAAATTTGTGGAGAATTATAATTGATAAGTGCAAAAAATGTTCAAGCCTGGATGTATGCAGCAGATTTTATCACATACCTGCACTGCAATTTTTGTGACTTTTTTAAGCGTTCGGTGAAAATCGTCGGACTTTTGTTTATTATTTGAAACCCCACATTCAGTGATGCCAACAGTAGGGGATTTCCCCTTTTCTAGGGATTTTTTTTCGGAAAATTTCAACCGTAGGGAAAAGAGGACTGACATTAATTGCTGTAGTAAAAATTACTAAATTATTTAAAGGTCCTCTACGACCTATATTTAACTAATGAATAAACCTTTACGAACTAAACACCCAATTTTAAGAATTGCAAATAATGCATTAATTGACCTTCCAGCTCCTATTAATATTTCAACTGACACATACGAACGCCAAACCCTTTGAGGGTTTTACTATACTGACCTAGTACCATCACCCTGACTTGGAATTTCTCACCCCCCAGATTGGCTGTTGTACTGTGTATTTAGTGTTTAATTTCGAACGATGCAAAATATAAATTTTTTAAAGGTTTTTTCATAATAGTTTTTTACAATTGGGGGATTCACAAGGTGAGATGAGGTAAGAGATGAGATTTTCATGCACTAAAAAATAAAAAATATGTGCATAAAATATGCACTTAAAACTCCAAATGTTTGCATAAACTAATAAATACTTTTTTATATTATCTAAAGTAAGCCTTTGTCTGTTCGGCCGCAATAAACTTTTGTACACGGAAAATGAGCTCCCAAAGTCAACCGATGTTATAGGAGCATACTTGAAGGATGCCGATTTATTTGGAGAATATTAATTTTCTAATTCAAATCCCACATTTGTTTCCAGATCAAAAATAGTTGAAATTTTTTTTATATTTTGAAATCCTTAATTTCTTGCTAAACATTTGAATTTTTTTTAATTGATCGGGCTATTCTTCTTTCTACATTGTTAATTTTACTTTCTGCATATCAGTTAATGTGTCTTGAGTTGTCTTAAGTGAACAATATTCCTTAAATTTATTTATTGTTACACCAATAAATCCGTAGTTGGAAAATACAAATGCTAATTGACTTTTAATGTTATTTAAATTTAATATTTCTTTTACCTTTTTAATTGCATAAGCCCCGGTAGCAACAAGTTCTGCAATAACATTTTTAAATTGCTAAAAAATTTTTGAATAGTATTTTACAGCATCTAGCCAGGTTAATACTGACTGCGGTGGTAAGGGTAACAAGGGATACTTTTTATTAAATACTGCAACTCGTAAAGGGGTCTTTAAAAATATATTTTTCAAGTATGAAACCCATAAATTAATACTATCGAATTGGCTTCTAATTTCCTCTACACCTCAGTGCCACCCATATTCCAAGCAAGTAACATGTGAACCGTTTTGGATAAAATATTTTAAGCTCATTGGCAGCCTTAAACATGTAATCGGTTAAGAAAAGAAGGATCTTCTGTCTAAATTATTTTTTTTTTTTTTTTTTTGTAATTCCCTATGCTAATCCCCGCAAAGCTTGACGCTTTTCTGCAGGAAAGAAACCAGAGTCTCTGGCGGGAATCGAACCCGCAACCCCGGGGTTGATAGACTAGCTCACTACTAGCTAGCCTACCGGGGTTTTCTTTTTCCAAAAAATTTATTTATTGATCTTAAAATTTTTTTTGGAAGACTTTTTTGTGTATTTGGAAATTTTTTGTAGAAATTTATTTTATATTATGGAACTTTAAATAATATCGCTCAAAAATTTTAAAATATGCAAAAATATGCATTTAAAACCAAAATATGAATTTTCACAAAAATATGCAACAATATGCAAAAAGAAATCGATGCCATTTTAACGCAAATTTAATGATTCGGAAAGATAATTAGTCGACATCGACAAAAAACATGCATTTGCATGGAAATCGCATCCCTACTCATATGTCTTAAAATAATTACAAGAACTATATATTTGACAGCTGCGGGCATCCGCTTATAACTTAGATTTCTAATGAACAGTTATGTCGAATCAGTGAACAAAGCATTACAATCAAAGTTATTTATTTTATTTGAAATTTTATCTTGTTTGAAACACAACAATATTTTTTTTTAATAATTGTAAAATATTATTTAGGACATAATGACGATATGACTTGATAGCACACCTTCTGAATCCCCCAAATGTATTTTAAATAATAAGAAAAATGTTCAAGAGCACCAGTGAACCTATGGTTCTATGATTTGTTTGTTTTTTGGCATCCTTTTAAGATTGTATTAAAGCAGGGTTACGTGGGCGGCCTGGTCTACGATTGGCTTGGGTATTTTATTCCAGGGCAAGTTTAGCTTTCGCTAAATTTAATTAAATAGGTATTAATAAAAATTTCCCCGTTCTGTTTAATCCAAAAGTAGGCTTGTAATTAATAAGTCATTAGTGTAACATTTTGCTTTTGACGTTTAAATAGTTTCGAAAAAAATTTAAATTTTATCAACTTTAGCAACCTTGATTTAGTCCATTTCTTTGCCTGTAGCATGCATTGGTTTGGTTTTTATCTTCCATTAATCAAGACTACTAAAGTTTATATATAATTTTAATTCCAAATTTTATTGTTATGTTTTTTAGAAAACTCTAAACGGGCTTATTAACCCATCTTGTGTTCTATGAAAATAATATGTTCTATAAAAATAAAAAGAGTATATCATAAACTAGCTGTCCAACATTCCAATATTGCCCCCACAAAAACAAAAACTATTAAAATATATTCCACAGATGTCGAGCATCTTTTGTCTGAAAAAAGGAGGGCTCGAAGAGAGTGGCAATTGCACAGATCCCCTCAACTTAAGAACTTACTTAAAGTGTGTACAAAAAGACTAAGAAAGTTATTGCAGACTCAGAAAACGGCTTCTCTGGAAAAATATCTTAAGGAACTTGATGCAACCCCACAATCAGACTACTCATTATGGCGTGCAGCTAGAAATCTCAAAAGGCCAGTTGTCTCTAAAAAGGAAATCTGTTTGTCAATCATTTAAAAAACGTATTTACCCCAAACATATCTCACGATATTGCGGTCGAGTTACCACCTGTTGCAGCTAGAGCAGCTGTTCCCCTAAGATTTGAGTTAAGAGAAATCGAGAAGGCTATTTGTGATTTAAACCCCAAGAAGGCTCCTGGTTTTGATAAGATCAGCAACAAAATACATTTGGAGCTACCCAGCATAGCAAAGAAAATTATTCTTTTAATTTTTAATGCCATTTTACGTCTTGAATACTATCCTCAAAAGTGGAAGGTTTCCTTAGTCACCATGATACCTAAACCAGGAAAGGATCTCACAAAAGTTGAGTCATTTAGGCCTATAAGCTTACTTTCTAATATATCAAAGCTGTTTGAGAAGCTGTTAACGTCAAAATTAACCCAATTTTAAATGAAAATAGATGTATTCCTACCCACCAATTCGGCTTTAGAAGAGAACACAGCACAATTGAGAAAGAAAATATTGTTCCGCTCTCCTCATTGATGTTTCTCAAGCTTTTGATAAAGTCTGGCATGCAGGCATATTACATAAATTGAAGCTAAACTTACCAGTAAACACACACAAGCTGTTAGAAAGCTACTTAGTCGGTCGAAAGTTTATTGTTAAAGAAGGTGATTATTTAAGCTCCCCTCAGCAAATTGACGCTAGAGTCCCTCAGGGAAGCATATGCCAACAAACAACTAGACCCAAACTTCAACATTTGCTGATGATACAGCTTTTCTGAGCGTGCACGAAAACCGTCAAGAAGCATCTCGATACCTACAGGATCATATATTTCAACTCGAACTATGGTTAATGCAATGGAGGATAAAGGTCAATGAGCAAAAATGCGTACATATAACATTCACCTTGCGTCGAGAATCATGCCCCCCTATTAAAATCAATAATCAAATAATACCTCAAAATTCGCATGTAAAATACCTCGGTATTCATCTAGATCGCCGTTTAACGTGAAAAAGCCATACAGAGGCAAAATTAACTAAAATGAAACTAAAAGCCATCCAAATTCATTGCCTTATTGGAAGAAACTCTGTCCTTAGTCTCGACTGCAAACTTCTTCTTTACAACTCCATCTTAAAGCCAATCTGGTGCTATGGTATTCAGTTATAGGGCACTGCCTCGGCCTCTAATATTGGAAAAATTCAAAGGCGCCAAAATAAACTACTTCGAATAATCACAGCTGCCCCTTGGTATGTTAAAAACTCAAATATTCATAAGGATCTCAATGTTCCATTAGTTAAAACTATGATTACGAAATATGCAGTAAAATACTTAAAAAGGCTCGAATTTCACCCGAACCCACTAGCACGATATATTTTAAATGATAGCGGCCACACTCGTTTAAGAAGATGAGACACTGCAGCACTTATCCAATTAGATGAGCGATAAACACCTATAAAAGTGAACAGAACCCGTGATGAAGAAAATTTTTGTCTGGCACTGGCAGGACATAAAATAACGTATTAGGTTAAGATTTGATTAATTATTGTTAGTTCATATTTAATATATGAAGGTTCAATAAATAAATAATGAAAAAAAAAAAAAAAATATCATAATTGTTTCTTCCGGCGTTTTGTTGGAGATTCCCAACATCTTCAGGGAGATATTGTTATTGATATATAATCTCCTCGTCAATTGTTTTCTTTTTAAATTAGATTTATACACAAAACATAAAACCTACATTTTTATTAACAACACAAATGAAAAAACTATTTTTATTTAAAAATTAATGTTAAATTATAAGTTTTTATCAAACTATATCACAGTACGGAAATTATCAAGCTAAAGTTTAAGTTTAATTCTGACTCTAAATCACGTTTAAGACGAAACGTTATTAGAATTTATTTCAAATAAGTTGCAATTAAACCCTAAAATTCTAAGATGTTAGAGAATATTCAAGTAATAACTGCTTGGTCATTTAATCACACATACAAGCAGTTATTATTCTCTCACGTTCTCTTACAATTATATGCCTGCCTTTAACTGATAAGTTTAGTGAATCTATTTGAACATACCACAAGACAGTCAGTGCCTCCCTGTTGCAGCTCTGTGATAATTTTGAGGTTTAAAATTCAACAAGCAAAACATTGTTACATTATCGGAAAAACATGTAAAACAGCAGGACATTGATTTAAACATAATGAAAACAAGGATAACACAACACTATTTATACATGCATACATACATACCTACATATGCACACAGACATTCCTAGATAAATACAGATGATAGTAAAAATATAAGCACAACTTTAGGTTTCTTTACAAGTAATATTTTTCGAAAGTTTCCAGAAAAATTATTATTGTACCCATAATTCCTAGAATGTTCGGTAATTTAATTATTAATGAATAATGTGTGATGAATTTCAAACCATTTTAAAATCTACTTTTAAAATATAAAACGCATTTTTTGAAGTAAATGATGCAGAATTGTGCGCTGTGCTACTCTTTATAAAATTCATCATTTTTAATTTTCCCGTTTGAGAATGTTGAGGCATTTCAATTTCAATTTTCGTTTTTTTTTTATTAATGACTTTATTGGCAACACTTAAATCACCCTGCGGGAAATGTCTGTCAATTGTTCTTAAAGACCTTCTCCCGTAACCAGTGAATACAATATTATAATAAAAAGGGCCGAATTGTGATAGGTAAAAACAAGATATATGTATATATTACCCCACTGGTGGTAATGGTTTAAAGTGTAGTTACTCCAGAGCGAAGGTAATTGACACAAAACTAGTCATGTGACTTTGGCTTCTACAGTTGGTTGGATTAGTGAACTGTTCACTCGGGATATTAAGCGAAATTAAATGTTACCATTTAGGTTATTGCAGTGCCTGTTACAAAGTGTCAAAAAGGTGGCAATTAACTAGGACATCGCCATATAAAAGTGACAAGTCCCCTTCATATATAGAACCGGTCCCTAACACTTAAGAACTATCACGTGACAAGTTTGGTGTTACTTCCTTTTTCCCTAGGGCATCTTCTAAAATGTCGTGGTCACATAAGGAACCATTACGATTTTATAGCAAAAACAATTTTATAGTAAGCGACAACCTTCATGCAAAATGTATATGAAATAAAAAAAAACTTCTCCTGTAAAAATTTGGTGTTTGTCGCTTAAGCTTTTTTTGCGGTTATGACTCGATGTGTCGTTATTTTTTTCTAAGTGGATCGATCAATTCAAATCTTAAATGCGTTAATTTCGAAATGTACTTTTTTCAAAGTTATGACGACGTTGCAGCGAATGAGCGATATGATACAAAAACAAGTAAGAGTGCTATATTCCGCTGTGCCGAATCTTATATACCCTTCACCATTGTGCGAGTAGAATAGAGAGCAACTAAATAATTTTTACATATACATATACATATACATACATATTTACAATACTTAAAACTTCATTATAAATGAAATTTAAAAAGCGAAAACTGGTAAATATTTTTTTTAAATCGTTTTTAGTTTCTATTTATTAAAATTATTTCGTTAAATAATAAAGAAGGGTGATAACGAAAATCATATTGGGCATTATGCTAGTATATGTAAACAAATACGAAGGGGGGGGGGGGGGGGGGGGGGTGAGGGGATTGGAAGAAGAGACGACAACCGGATTTGAACTTCGCTTTGCATAAGGACCCAGAATATATATACTTTATAGGGTTTAGGACCTTCGGTGAAGGGTATAAAAAACAAACTTAATTATAAAAAGAGTAATTTTTGGGATTTCAGTATTTTGGTCATAACTCTGCTATTTCTTAACCGATTTGACAGATTTATATACCAACGTGTTAAAAAAACTTGGCTATAAAACTTGGACTCGGGAAGATCTATGGTTCCTGAAAAGGGGTATTTTTCAAAAAAAATTAATATTTTGGTCATAACTTTTTCGTATCTGAACCGATTTTCAGAAAATATTTTCTATTAAAAATTTTCGATCTTCTGATATATAAGGCGTAACCATATGTCATATGGCAGTCAAAAAATTCAGGTTTTTATACAATTTTTAATACTTTTTGTATGAGAGGTACCACGCCTACTTCTCCAATCCCGCCCACATTTTGTAGGATGGTGTATATTTATAACCTTAATGTTAATTTTAAAGCTTTGGCTCTTGCCGTTCTCCAGATATACAGAAAAAAGTAATAAAAATACAACAGCCACACGGGATTTTTTGGAAAAATTAGAGGCAGTCGTGGTTTTTTGGTCATATCTCAGCCATTGTTGGACCGATCTGGCTGAATTTCAATAGCAAGAAATGGTGGACTATATGTGACATAAATGTAAAACAACGTAGCCGCTATCATGTCTGGAGTCTCCGGAAAACACATTTCAAACGTAAGACGGACAGACGGACTGACGGACGGATATCGTTAAATCAACTTCTCTCCTCATAAGGACCCAGAATATATATGCTTTATAGGGTCTAAGATCAATATTGTAGAAATTACAAACGGAATGACAAACTTATATATACCCTTTTCCACCTGTGGTGAAGGGTATAATTAAGAAGAATAAAGGCAAATAATGAAGGAAAAATGTATTAAAAATTAAATTTTAAAGATACTAAAAACATTTTCAGTTTTAAATCTTTTCGAAATTAATTTCTATCACATCCCTGATTAATTTAAAATTGACCTTTAAAAGATTTTGTTAGTCGTGATTAATTCCCAATTTCCTGATAAAAACACTGAAATTTATTGTTGGTGGTATAAGCTATTCCTATGCGCATTTCACTGGTTGCTAAGGCCAGATCGTCAGGAAACCTCATCCAAAGATTTAAGAAAAACTAAAGATATTAAACCAAATAAAACTGTTAGGCGTATAAGAATTATAAACAACAGTTCTATCGGGTGATTTTTTAAGAGCTATAGGAAAGTTTAAAAAAAAACACATAAAATTCAGAAAAATGCATGAAATCTTTATTTGAATCGATAGTACGGTCCATATAATTTAATGTTTGAAGATTATTTCATACAAATGTTGACCGTGACTGTGCCTTAAATGGTCAATCCGCTTAAACCAATTTTTGCATACTCATTCCAACATTTCGGCCGGTATCTCATGAATAAATGCTTCAATGTGTGTATAGACATGAGCTTTAACATAGCCTCACAAGAAATAGTCTAAGGGCGTTAAATCGCACAATCTAGGCGGCCAATTGACCGGTCCCGAACGTTAAATAAAATGTTCTCCGAACTCGCCTCTCAACAAGTCTATTGTTTAGCGTGCTGTGTGTCATGTGGTACCGTCTTGTTGAAACCACGTGTCATGCAAGTCAAGCTCTTTCATTTTGGGCAAAAAAAAGTTGGATATAATCTCACGGTAGCGCTTACTATTCACAGTTACGTTACGATTCGCATCATCTTTGAAGAAGTACGGTCCAATGATGCCACCAGCCCATAAGCCGCACCAAACTGTGCGTGTGCATTTGATAATAAAATTCAATCATTTGCAAGCGTTGTTCGTTTGTAAGACGATTTTCATGGTTGAATTATTAACCAAACTGAAGATGTTTGACAGTGAAACAAAACACGAAACGTGCGTCAGCTGTTTAAACCAGTGTTGCCAAAAAGATAATAGCTAAAAAATCACCCTATACTTGTAACAATATCAAAGTTTAAACAAAAACATCAACAATGACTGTCTACAGGGCTCGTTGTAATCTGGCTTTTATTAAACGTTGGGCTAAAGAATATAATGATCCTTTCGTCACTAAACAACTGTACACAACTCTCGTTAGACCAATCAGGGAATACGGTTCCATTGTATGGGATCCACATTATATGGCTCATAATGATCATATTGAATCCATTCAAAAACAATTCTTACTTTTTTGCCTGAGAGATAGATATCGAGGATATGATAATCTCCCCTCATATTCTACCAGATTATCCTTAATACGTTTGCCAACACTGAAAAGTCGCAGAGTTATGCTTAATGTCTCATTTGTAATTAACTTAATAAATGGAAAATTATGCTCCAATTTTTTATTAAGCAGATTATCATTTAACATACCACGACGTACGGTACGGTACTATAATTCCTTATTTATAAAAACTTTCCGAACTAACTATGCTATGACAGACCCATTTAGAAAACTGTGTTGTTGCTTTAATGAAATGTTTGAAAATGTTGATTTCACTCTAGATGTAAATATTGTGAAACGTAATATTATACTTAAGTTAAATACTCCTTTGTATTAGGCTGTAAGGATTTAGCAATAGACCTAATTATATTAAATAAATAAACATTGAGAATTTACCATCAAGTTGTAATCCCCCCCTCTGTATCAACCTGTCCGTGAAACCCTGGGTTCGATTCCCAGCTCCGTCAAGAATGAAAAATTATCAATAAATTTTAATTAATTTTGTGTTGTAAAATTCTTTTCTTCATAAAAATATTTTTATTTAAATTAAATTTTATGAACCTTAGCCCGATTAAAATATCGTGCTGAAGTCTTCCCTATCACTTACAACATGAATAAGTTCAAGTCGAATCTTCACAAACACTACTCCCTTTATCCTCCTTGATAACCTACTCCACAGTTTTTACATTGACAGCCAAAGAAATATGCTGGACTTAGAAAGTGATGCTGAGTTGATTGATCGGTCTATGACTTTAATTCTTTCCACTATAGAAATTGTGGAACTATAATTATTACCAAAAGTGTATGTGTTCTAATAATACATATTGAACACACCAATTTACAATCACGCACACACTTGCTCACATCCAAACTTTTATACAAACCCTGTGAAATTGCAACAAAGCGTTTCAATTGTTAAACTATAGTTGTCAAACGCTTTAGGTGTCAATGTAGTTTGTACAAGTTAAAATCAATTACACACACAAAGATACACACACATACACTTGTAAATAAATATTTTTTATATGTATATGTATGTTTTTAGGTGAGTATGCATTTTAAAGCAGTGTCTAGTATTGTTTGATTGTGGGAGTTTGACTACCCATGGCCAAGTAAGTAACATTGTCAAATTGTTTGACCACAATTATGTGGTTTAGTGTTTGCAAAATGACTCCTGCTGATTGTGTCTGTGTGTGTGTGTGCAAATATAGTTGTATATGTATGTATATACCAGACGTTCACATGTACATTCAAATGTATGATTGAGATATCTGTTGGTTTATTATGTAGACATGGTTTAAAACAAATGCATGACAACAGCAAGAAATACAAAAACAGCAACAACAACGTTTAACGGGTAATGCATTTGTGTAAACATGTTGTTGCTCATTATGTTTTTAACACATCCATACACTCATTATCACATAAACTGTTAAACACTTCTCGGCTAATACGTTCATCTACATAAGCTTACGCACATATGTATATACATATAAACAATCACATACATATGTACATTTGTATATACATACATACATACATATGTATGTATATTCATGGCTACCCAGCTAGCATTTTGTATCATAATCTAATCATTTAGGAATAAGCTTCAAGGGCAAAATACCCGTATATGAGCTCATTTTTCAATCATTCATGATACTCTCGTTGTGAGAAAATGGTACCCTACCGATGAATCACCTGAAACAATCATTTGTGATACAATTTTCTGATTCCTTTTTGATCATTTTAATGTTAGTTTTTCTAATCATTATTGAATCGTTTTTGTCTCATTTTTTAATCGTAAATTATGTATATAGTTTTTTGATAATAATAATTATTTGTATGTATTCATATCATTTTTTAATTGTCATGTTTTTTTTTGAATTTTTCTCCTAAAATTCAGCACCATTATGGTGATAAGAAACCATTTACACTAACATTTAAGTTTATAAATTGTCAATAGTTTTTGGACTTCTTTTTTAGCCCAGCTTTTTATTTGTTTGGGTGACATGAAAGATTCTATTTTTATATTTTTTCATTTGGCAAAAACAAAAATTCGAAATATTTAAAAATCATTATTTAAACATATAAATGAATCATATATGAATCCTTTTTTAATCACTCAGGTGATAAATCAGTTTTTAATCATCAAAACTGATCTAAAAAGAATCATTTGGGTGATTTTATCAAAAAATAATCGGCCAAATGCTAGCTGGGTACAAGTGTAATATACAAGTTGATATTAATACAAGTAAATTTATACATTTGTGTTGCGATTATGTCGCCTGTAGAGTTTTACTTTAAATTTGACACATGTTTTCATCGATGTTTATTATATGTTTTTAACACTCACACAAATTCAGACAGACAGAATTTATCGTTCGTATGTCATGCTGGCAATTAATCAGCAGATTATGACCAGAGAGAAAATGGCAATATGGTTTTTGTATCTGTTGCTGTTTTACTCACAACCAAATAAAATAAAATTATTGTTTGTTTATTTCGTATTCGGAATTAAAAATTCATAAATTTAATATATATTTATAAAATCTTTATAATACCTACATAAAGTATACGTAATATTTAATGGCGCCATCTTGTAGTTAGTAGTTTCTTACATGCTTCAATATTGTATTAGCAAATCTTGCAACCTTTAGCAACAGTTCAATGCTGGTAATAGTGTGTTTTATTTGTGTCAATAGGAATAGCGGCGACATCTATGTCTCAACTATGGAAGCTAGGAGAGCGTAACTGTTGTTTGACAGACTACTAGAACTGAAAGAATTTTAAATTAAAGAGTTGAGTCAATAACCACATTCGTTCGTTCGTGTATCATGAAGGCAAAGTTCTCAGTTTTGGGGATTCATCCCTAAATTGGGGATATTTTTGTCATTAGGAATACAAATTTCGTAAAAATCCAGGGGATTTTTTGGGAAAAGCACTTTTTTCGTTTTTTGACTTGGCTGCCCGATTTTTTAAGCAGATAAATCAAAAGTGCAGTTATCTTAAATGTACCCTACAAGAAATGCATAACCAAAACTAAAAAAATTACTAACACACTTGCAACAATTTTACATTAGCTGTTGCACTCTAACCTACTTATATGTTAGAATGGTACAACTAACATTTTCCAAATAATTTTATATGGGATTTTAATGACAAATATTATTAACTTTGTGCAGTTAAGTCAAAAGTGCACTTAAACAAGATGCAGTAAAGTTAAAACTATTGTATTATACATACCATTTTTACAATGAAAAGACCGATTTGGTCAAGATGTGCGGTTTAAAACCTTTTCAAGAGCAACAGGATGCAATATGAGTTATTAGAAGCTCTTCTTAGAATAAATACACACTTTAAAATAATGCAGCTTTTGCTGTGACAAACTTATTCAATCATCTCAAATGCACTTTTTAGACAAACAACATGTAAACCAAAATTCCTAGTTTTGAAAATGATAAATATTTAAGCATAATTATTATTATTTTGCCTTTTTACGTTACCTTTGTTTCATACTATACATGTGTATATACGGGGGGTGCTTTAAAACCATGTGAGATAAGGCCATGATGGCTTTATTGCTCAATTTAATGGGATTGTCATTGAGAGGTAAGGTCATATTTAAAGTTTTGCAAATGATAGATAAAGCCATATTTTTCAGAATATTGTAATGCATGGTGTAAACATTCTGTAAAAGGGAAAATCCTTAGTTATCATTGAAAACATTTTTTATTCTTGTGACGCACGCAGGAAAACTTTATTTAGCGAAGCCACCTGCCGCGTCCTACTGGAGGAAAAAACCCCTAAGCACGGCTGCAGGCCCCCACGCAAAAATATTTTAGTATGCGAAGCTAGATTTCAATACTTAACTTTAGTGTGTCCGGAACTGAAGTGAGAGATAAAGCCATTTTTTAATATTGCTAATGTGAGCTAAGACCATGATGGCTTTATCTCCCATTCAATTAAAAAAAAGGCTTTATCTCCCTATTGAATGAGAGATAAAGCAATCATGGCCTCTCACATGGTATTAAAGCACCCCCCCGTACATTCTAGGTATGTAGAACTCAAAGAATTATAACATTAGTTTTAATGATATTACCCAAATGGATTTATTTAAATGCTTGGATATTTTTCATTAACAAAATATTATGTGACTTACAGGATCATATATTTGAACTATAAATATGGTTAAGATAATGGAGGAAAATGATCAATGAGCAAATATGCGTACATATAACATGCACCTTGCGCCGGGAATCTTGCCCCCTATTACAATTAATAATCAAATAATTTCTCAACATTCGCATGTAAAATATCTCGGTATACATCTGGATCGGCGATTACCGTGGAAATGCCATATAGAGGCAAAATTAACTTAAATGGAACTTAAAGCCATTCAAATTCATTGGCTTAATGGAAGAAATTCTGTCCTTAGTCTTGATTGCAAGCTTCTACTTTACAACTCTATCTTAAAGCCTATCTGGTGCTACGGTATTCAACTATGGGGAACTGCCTGAAGGTTAAAAAAATGAAGATAAATAATTGTCCAATTCACAAGCTTTGTCGTATGGCTTAACGTTTAAAAAAATACGAATTAATAGAAAAATTTGTTGTATCGTTCATTTGTCGTTTTGCTCAATGTCAAAACTGGATATTATCAATTTAATGTACATATGTATGTAGGTACTAGAGTTGTCAGCCGATTAAGAATAATTCGATTAATCGATCAAACAAACCCAAACTCTTGTTCGAATAATTTTAAAACGACAATTTTCGAATAACGAATAAATCGACTAATTAATGTTGATTAATCGAACAATTTTTTTTTATTAAAAAAAAATTAAATAAAAGCTTAGAGTTGGATTTGTTCTCATTCGTTTTAAGTGATTTTATACAAAATGTAGAAAAGTTAAAAATATTGTTGCCATAACCGTAGTACATTGTATTTTAAAAATTTATTTTATGTTCTTATTAAACAATTCTTAACAAACAATTGAGAAGGTGAGTGGCAAAACTGATTCGTTACAAAATTAAAAATACAAGATGACAATTGATTATAATAGCGCTTTATGAGAAGAAATATACTAATTGTATCAATGCATGTCCTCTTCCATGATTTTAGCACGGGTATGCATTGATTTTGCAACTCACCTTCTCAATTGTATCAGCTGTTTTATTTTTAAATCAAACGCTAAAAAAATTTCAAGAATGGAGATTTTTCAATTTCGGTTGAAAAATTTAGAAATAAACAAAAAGCTTTAAAATAAAGAATTGATTTATATAAATTATATCTTGAAAGTAGAAAATGTGGTAATTGTATTATATTTTTTTTTTTTTTTAATTATATATGTATATCTTTACCATTTGCGTTAGTGTCACAATATTACCATTGAAAACGATGTAGTGAAAGATAAACCAAAAACATCAAGAAATGCCGAACTTGGTCCAATGGAAAATACATTAAGAGAGACAGCGGCTGTTCTATAGAAGAAATTTTAGACAGAAGTTTTGCTGAAGATGGTAGGTCTGCCAACGCCTTTCGAAAATCCAGAGTAATATCGGATTATAAAGGAATGAAAGGTCTTACGATGCCTTTAAGTAATACAACAATATGGAGTTAAGATGAAAAATGTTATGCAACAAAACATGAAAGATTTTCCATAGTATTTTTTTTGTAAAATTTTTTTTTTTTCGTTATTCTCATCGATTAATCGAATAATTTTTTAGATTTAATCGTTTGATCGAACGAACAAAAACAATTATTTGAATTATTCGAACAAAGTTGAAAGGCGAATAATTGACAACTCTAGTAGGTACATTGTCAATTCAATTTGAGTAAACTATTTACATAAGAAGATTTACAAATTTCTTTTTACCAAATAATAAAAAAATATAAAAAATAAAACTAAAAAAAGACAAATTATGTATTTAATTTTAGATATAATTTTTTACTTCACTCTTGGTTTTTATTTATTTTTTCTTCTTCTTTAATAAAATTAGGCATTCACATTGGTTAATACCCAGAAATTAAACCAGGCGTGGGTGTTTTAATTTGAGTTAAATGGAAATTAATATCAATTAAAAAGCAATTTTAATTAAAATACAGTCAAATCCCGATAATTCGTACCCCGATAAATCGTAATTCCCGATAATTCGTAATAAACTGTCGGTCCCTTGAAAAAATCTCGTTAATTCGTAAATTTTCCATACATTTTGGTCCCCTCGATAATTCGTAATTTTTTTTCAAATAAAATCTTCTTTACCTCTTATAAATCGTAATTGTTTGCTTACTACCACTTATAATTCGTAATAAAAACAACAAAAACATGGAAAGAATGATTTTTTATTTACCACTATTTTATTTTTGCGTGGGTTTTTGCTTGTGTGTGGATTTATTTTCTTAAGATCAGTTTGTTACATACATAATTTTTATATAGAATTTTAATATATTTTATTTTTAACAACTGTTTTTTATCGTTTTAGTAAATAAATTGAAAAACCCCGTTTATTCGTATTTATTTTATTTTAACCCCGTTAAATCGAAACCCCGCTAAATCGAAAACCCCTATAATTCGTAAGAAATGGCCGGTCCCTTGCGATTACGAATTATCGGGATTCTACTGTAGTTTAAAAAAAATTAATTGATATGAATGAAACATATATAAATTCTTCAAAAGAATTCAATTTGTGGCGGTGGTTATCACGTTCTAAAACTAATTTTGCAAATTTATTAAGCTAATCGATTATTTTCATGCCTGGCAAAAATACAACATTTCTTAAAAAAAAAAACATAAAAATCAATCGTATACTGAGACAACACTTTTGTGTGGAAATTAACAACCATAAATATTCAATATTGTATAATTACAAACGTAAAAGTATCGGTAGGCTTATTTAATTTACAGTTAAACCTATCACAAAATAAATGCTGTGCTGTTGGTCGATTAAAAGGAAGAAAGTATAATCGGTCATCCCAAGTCCATATACATATGTATTAAAGAGATGCACAAGCACAAGAAATATTGCTTACAAGCAATTTCATTGAATTTAGATAGTGTGTGTTTATTACTCTCTCATTACAAAACACATACTTCCAAAAACAATTGTTTTGTTTTACGATCAAAATATAGAAGAATAGAACAAAACTGCACGAGAACAATGCTGAACTAAAATAAAGCTGAATTAGAACAAAGATGAAGTAGAACATTAAAACAGAAATAGAACATTCCAAGCATGTTTGAATGTTTTGATTGTAAACATATATGTACCAAAGAGAATTGCAAAGTTAGAAACATTTTCGTTTTGTAATGAATATGAAAAAGCTTAAAAAAGTTTATATGTAATATTAATTTTTATTTGCAAAAATTTATTGTTTATTATTTACATACATATAAAGGTACTTAGGTCTAATATTTAAATAAAATTAAGAAGAATTCATTATTTTCATACACAGAGAAAACAGATTCGTGATCACAACCGAATTTAGCGCCAATCGAAATTCGTCGGTTGCATGTACTATCACACAATTCGGTTACAATTACTGAAAATTTCGTTTCTTAGCATAATATTTTTGATAGCAACATTTGAATTTTAGTACACTATCAGTTATAACAACAGATATTGTTAGTTGTTAGTTTGATTATTAGAAACAAAATTGTGCTTATACCCGAATAAATGATAGCTGCAACTGAATTAACACATAATTGGTGTTCATAACAAGAGATTCGATTGTCGTTATCAACATATCTTTTTTAACCGGTCAAATGTAGCTTATAAGGGGCAAGGACTTCTCCAATGAATGGAAAAAATGGCTTATTTTACAGTACGGTGTCCTAGGGCAGGACCATATAACCCAGCTTGCATTACAAAGGGGAAGTCTTAAAACTACTCCATGGTATAATCCAGAGGATTAGCTTTGAAATCGTTTCAAAACGAAAACATGTTGTTAAAAAACGAAGACATATCGTTTCACTGCAAACTCTTTTTAATAATGACATGGTTCATACTTGCACTACATTGGGCCAGTCCAGGATCAAAATGGATCAAGAAGTCCAATATAATTTGAAGGGTATAAAAAATAATACAAACATTCATACATACATATACGTAAATTACTTACCCCTATTTATTAATTCTTTCACATTTTCCATTTTTGACCGCAAATATATTTTTAAATATAAGATTTAAAATTAATTTAATCTATCAAATGTTTTGACAGAAAATTTTGTAAGCAATTGGGGCTTTTAACTATTTTTTGGTTGTGAATTCCGAATAATTATATTTTCATTTGTTGTACTCGAATTGAATCTATTCCAACAATCAATAATTAGCTGCAATAAATGAATAATCATTTATTTTACAAAATTTATTGACGAAAGCAAATTATTGATTGCAATGACCAATATTCAGTATTGCCCTGTATTTAATTCGGTTGTGATTCTAACCATTTGTACTAATTTTTAGAACTTAATGAAATTAGCTATTATAACTAATAAAAGAATTGAAGGAATCATATTTCAGTTGGAACATCATTTTTATAATCAAGAGAATTAAAAATCAGTTAGAACTATACATTTTTAATAGTTGCAATAATAAATTATGTTACTTGATCAATATTTTATTACTGCAACCGTTTCCCAACCAATTTGTTTTCTGTGTGTAGATATAAAAAATAAAATCTAATGGTGTGTTTCACAATTTTTTGGGAAAATTGATAGCAACAAAATATTAATAATTATTTAACTAGAATTAGAAATATTGGTTAAATAAACGTTTAAAGTTTTATATAAAAATAAAACAAGACCTCAAGCTTGATAATTTAGTTATACATAATATAATAATAAAGGTCGACTAAAATAAAATATATGTACATTTAGGAAATAATTCAAAAATTTTGTTGTTGTCATTGGATATTGGAAAAAATATTGTAACAAAATTTGATGAATACTAAGTATTTTTTTTTTTTTTTTGCCAGTTATGGACCGATTAAGCTTTTTTCATTAGATGGATACAGTTTCACATTTCTTAGACTTGGTAACTTAAGCTCTATTTCGCTCCTTAGAACTAGAGATATATTTTCATTTTCAGGCTTAGAAATATAAATAAAACAAGTTAGAGTGCTATATTCAGCTGTGCCGACTCTTTGATACCCTCCACCGACACTTATGGTTTTAGGCGACTAAACTGTTTTCCGGTAGTAGGGTTTACATGGGGCCTAAGGTAAATTATGGACCGATCATCGGGAAATTTCACAGCGTCATTTCTAGTCCTTTAAAACTGAAACGTACCAATTTCTGTTATGCTAGCATTATTAATTATGGTTTTCTTCACGAAATTTCACAGTATCATTTATAGTCCTATAAAACTATGACGAGCCAAAATTTGTTATGATTGCATTATTTTTTACGGTTTTAGGCGTACTAAACTGTTTTCCGGTAGTAGGGTTTATATGGGGCCTAAGGTAAATTATGGGCCGATCAGCACGAAATTTCACAGTGTTATTTCTAGTCCTAAAAAACTGTGACGTTCCAAATTTTGTTACTCTAGCGCTATTTTTTACGGTTTTAGGCGTACTAAACTGTTTTCCGGGAGTATTGTTTATATGGGGCTTAGGGTAAATTATGAAGGGATCATCACGGAATTTAACAGCGTGATTTCCAGTCAAATAAAACAAATTTTTGCAAAATCTTCTCTAATTCCGTGCCTTGTTCCAGCATTTATGTTATTTTTTGTAACAAAATTATCAATTTTTTTAGGTGGTAGTTCCACATTTTGATTCATAGCTTTGGTCCTACTGAACCGATTTTGCTGGATTTCAATCCCTTAGGCTGCTTAGGATAACTACAAGTAATTTGGCACCAAGTTTGTTCATATCTTTTGAGTTGTTCGAGAGTGAGCGTGTTTTCAACAGACGGACAGACGGACAGACATGGCTAAATCGACTTAGAATTACTCAAGGACCCAGAATATATATACTTTATGGGGTCTGAGATGAATAATAAAAAAGTTTCACACGGAATGACAAACTTAATATACCCTCTTCACAACTAATTGTGGTGGAGGGTATAAAAACATCAAGCTTCCAAAGGAAGTTTATTGTGAAGATGCAGTCGCCAAGTTTCAGTAATCTCAGTAACTTAATAAATTGCCTTTTTTATTATATCGAACAAGTCTATCTAGGCCGATTGTGCCCCAATTGAATATGCCGAATCCACCCCAAAAACACTATTTACACTTTTTTTCTGTTAATTTTCAACAAAGATCTAGATTTCATTTAATTCTTAGGAAAATAGCACAATTCTTAATGTTGTGTATTAATGAAATAGAATCAAAATATTACAAAAACTCTTGCAAAAAAAACACTAAACATGTCTAGCTTTTTCAGTTGGCAAGTTAAAGATGACAAACTTTGCGGGACATATCTATTTTGATTTTCAATGCATTAACATAAATACATAGTTACCCCATGTACTCCAGTGCCGAAGCTGCCCTCAGTCTCTCCAATCGATTTCTGCGTAATTTACCCTATCTAAAGTGACTTTCTAGATTGGGTGCCATATGGTTAGTACGGGTTTTATTTTAACAACATTTAATTGTGCTTAAATATTTACATTAAAGTTTTACGGACTGAATTTTGTGTCAATAATAAAAACTTTTATTGAGGTTTATGTCATCTAAAGCGATTTACGAAACATTTTAAAAGTAACTGGGCAAATATTCCTAGCACAATAAGGATATTACGCCGTTTATACGCATGTCTCATTTGCAAATAAAATTATGTATAAGCATAATTTGATAAAATTTGGTATTTAAACTTTTATTGTCTTAAGGAATAAATCTACTGAAAGTGCTTACATACAAATCACCTCCAAAACTAGATGCAAAGCCATAATTATATTGGTATTTAGATCAAGCTAATTTATTAGCAACTTAAATCAATTTACCAAATTTTTTAGAAATCGTAAAATATTTGTAAAAAATTTAATTTTTTATTGATATTAAAAGGCAAAATAAAGTATTAAAAAGAATTAAATACGTTTTTAAACATTAATGTCAGTTAACTTAATGGAATTTTCCAAATAAAATTAAAAAAAAGTCATGACTTTCGTTTGTAACTGAAATTTGAAATATAATAGATGTAATAAAGTTATAAAATTATTACTCAAAAGGGCTTAATACTGTTATATAATACATTTATAAAAATCTTTTTTCATTTAATGAGATTTTTAATCTTCTTTCCAAGTCCAAGAAAAACACAAATATTTTTTAAAATCTTCATAACTTAAGGTTTTTAAATATTTTAGAAACAATAACAATAAACTTAGTGTTATCCAGTGATAAGAAAGTTGTTCTATATTTTTTAATACAAAACAAAACAAATAACAAGCAAATGAGTTAAAATTATAGCAAAAAGGGCTGCCATCAAAACAACAAAGAATATTTAAAACTGGATAAGTGGAAGAAACATTTGTGAATTAGATAAAAATTATAGTTGCCATATTTTACCAAGATGCGGGCACATTAATGAAATTTATGGGAATGAGAGAGGAAGTATTTGGTTCAATTAAAATTAATTGATTGGTTTGACACCGGCCAGCAATCCTACAAATGCTCTCCTTAATATAAATACAAAGTTTTTTTAGTGTTAAAAATTTACTCTTTTGGGCCCAATTTTACATATTTCCCTTACAAATGTCATCCCCTCATTAGGGTTTGAGATAAGTAATGTAACAAAAGAAGAGCCACAACTTTTAATTCATGGTCATTTATTCGCTGTAACGACTTATTTGATAATTAAATTGCGCCCAATATTAAGCACCAACGAAACCCAATACAAAACAAAAAAATTAATTATGTCATTTATTTACCTATTTATAGCTGCTTTACAGTATCACAAAAGTCTTACTTACCATTTTTACAAAAATTTAGTTAGGTATGGGGTATATATATTTTGAATACCCCCTTTTTGAATCCAAAATCTGTTTCGCGAAATAGTTAAAATTTTCACCCCTTAAACGTTCGAATTTCGAAAAAGTACCAAACTTTTATTGATATTTGTTTGATAAGTTTTGAATGTGGTAAAAACTTTATTTCTAGGTTTATTGGATCAAAAGATTGATGGGCTGACAAAAACGTACCAAAATTCAGGTTTTACCCGTTTTCACCCTAAAAGAGCCGAATTTCAAAAAAATTACACACACCTGTCCACTTATTTTTCAAAAGAACAACGATATGTATTACAGTTTTTTTGTATCTCTTTTAGTTTTGGAGATAAAAGGTTTCCGAAGTTACCCTTTTTCCCCCCTAAAAATTCGAATTTTTAAAAATCCCGTCTTAGTGGATCGAATTGGGGAGAGATCCACCTCCGGTCCAAATTTAGCTTCAGGCGTTTAGGCTGTACGATGATAAATGAGTCAGTCACTCACGCAATAAGTATACGTATGCTAAGTATGAAAAGTGGCGTATGCGGCACACCAAAATATTTTTCATTTTCAAAAAAAATACTATTAAATTCTAACTTTATTCATGAAAGTGCCCAAAAATTTAAATTTTTCTTCAAAACATATACCGTAAGCAGTGGTAAAAATATAAAAAAATTCAATCGGGTACATTTTGAGAAATCTTCATGTAAATCGTCTTTGTCGTTTTTCTCCACTCCAACTTTTTGGCATAGGTATGCGCCAAACCAATTCTGAGCTGACGAATTACATATTATATTCTAACTTAATTAACCGAGCAATAATAACTGAAACCTTCAGCAGATCGGAGAATCTGGCGGGAATCGAACCTGCAAGGCAAGCACTGACAGAATAACTCTCAATCAACTAGCCTACCGGCCAAAAGGTTTTAAAACTCTATAAAAAATGCTATTTTAATGACGAAGGGCATATAAGATTCGGCTTAGCCGAATATAGCACTCTTTTTTGACGTAAGAACCGATTTACATTTGCGAAACTTAAAAGTCCCGAATGTTTTTCACACACGATTCAATCAACTCTGGCAGCCACTTGTATAATAGGTAGTATCAAATAAAAATAGGCAAAAAACTAAAACTTCAGTGTACTTTTTATTACCATTTACTGTATATGTATGTAAGAAAATTTTGCACTGTGAAATTTGGGATTTCAAGTTTTCTCAACACTTTTTTAAGATCCCCATAACGTTGGCAAGCACATTGATATCAAACAACAACAAAAAGAGCAGACGTACACAATAAAGAATTTAGTTATCTTCAAGACGACACAACGAGTGCATTTATTAGCGGACAACAAAAAGAAATAAATTACGAAATACGTTCAAAAGAAATACAACAAAATTTTCTTTAATTCAGTTGTTCAATTATTTAATGACTTTAAGAATATCGAAGAAACCTCCAACAACAAAGAAAAGCTTGCAAGTGGGAACAATTGCAGTTTTGTTTTGATTACTACTATTTTTTACGTTAATAAATGTGTTTGTGTGCGTGTGGGTGTAGGAAATCTTAATGCAAATACAATAAACAAATTTAATAAAAACGTGTTAGTTCAATGAATTAAAATAAGACACGTATAAAAAAAATACTAAAGTAGAAAGCACAAAAATCATTAGAAAAGAATTTTAGCAGTAAGAGAGAGTAAATGAAAACAGCTGATTGTCAAAAAGTTGATAAAACAAAACACATAACAAAAAAAAATATTAACTCACATAGTACTTGAATACTTTTATCAAATAAACAAAACTTAGTGTTTTCTTAATTATTTATTAAGTTAAAAGTGACTAAATCTTAAAATAATTTTATAAATTGAATACATGTGTGTGTTATGTGATAACAAGAAACATTAACAAAAACAAGACAAGTGTAGTTGCCGGTTGTTTGTTTACAAATCGATAAGAACTCGTTATTTTTCCCCCCTTTTTTCTCGTTATTGTTGTGCTACTCATTCTTATTTTCTAACAAAATGTCTTATGTTTGCGCCAACGGGAATCACAGCGACGTCTATGTTACAAATACAGAAGTCACAAAAACCCATCGGTTGTTTGACAGACTACAAGAACTGAGGGAATTTTATATTAAAGAGTTTAGCCAAGAACCACAATTTTTTGTTCGTGTACCAGGAAGGTAAGATTTTATTAATGTTAGTATTGGTATGCCAATTCAGGGCTGTCAGATATGGCGATTTCTCGCCAAACGTGGCGATTTTGAAACTTGTTTGGCGGTGGGATTTTCCATTTGTTGGCTGTCGACTTTTTTTTTTTTTTTGGCAATTTTTGATATAACTGGCCGTTTTCTTGGCTATTTTTACCATTTATATTATTATTTCAGCGATTACTAATTTAAAAAAAAATCATTACTAATTTAAATAAAAAAATCTTTAAATTTTTTCACATGATTTTTGTTTTGTTATCATTTTAATGGCAAACTGTCTGCTACTTGATGTCAACATAAATTAATTAGACCTATAAACTGTCCATTAACGATTTTGGGTTTTTCGATATACCGACAAAAAAAAATGTTTTTTCAGTTGGAAACACCTCTCAAAATGAATGGAAAAGTTGCGAGTCTGTTGATTGAATTTATCTGTACGCTAAATATGTAAAAGGGAAATAAATAATTGGCAGATGATTGCGACAGAATAAAAGCAAATTAGGGAAAAAGATAATCGTGTAATGAGAAAACGGCCATAACTCTAATAGTATGTATGCAGGTCAAAACACCAGTCATGAAATCGTTGAGGCTGAACTGAATATATGATCTCCATGTTATGTTATTTAAAAAAAATAACAGAAAATAAACAAAATTTACTTTGGGCGACTTTTTTGTATTTTTCCCCAGTTTTTGAAGATTTTTGACTGTAACTATAAAAAAAAAATTACGAAAACTGAACAAAATTGACGTTTGGCGATTTCTGACACCCGATTTGGCGATGGAGCTAAAAAAAAATCTGACAGCCCTGTGCCTATTTAAATTACAGTGTAACCTGTCGAAAAATAAATGCTATGCTATTGACGATTCAAGAATGTTGTTAAAAGGAAAAAGTATAATCAGTCATACCAGGCCATATACCACTTGATAAAAGTTATTTTCTCAACATTTTGTACCGATTTCTGCCAAACTTACCCAGTCTTAAGTTTTTATCCTAACTAAATTTTTTAAGCTATTTACAATAGCATTAAGCATAATTTGATAAAGTTTTGTATGTATTTCCCGAACAAAAACGAAGTCAAACCTTTGATATGAAATGATTTTATAATTTGATATTTAGCACAATTCTCAAACTATTTTCAAATGTTTAAAATTTCTTTCAAATTACAGAGTCAATATTATCGGAGAACATGTAGACTATTGCGGTTATCCTGTTTTACCGATGGCCATAGATCAGTGCATTCTTTTAGCGGTAGGATATGATGAAAACTCGACGAGCCTTCAACTCAAAAATATTGAGAAAACTAAATATGAAGAATATGCCTGCGATCTGAGCAATATTAAGTATGAAGAAAAACGTTTTTATATTTTCTATATTATAAAAGTATTTTTACACTACTATTTCTCATTCAGTATAGATCTTCCTAATACTGGCGGTCCCGAATGGTATAAATACTATTTGTGTGGCATTAAAGGCATTTACGAAACTCTAAATGTTTCCAATAAATATTATGGTATGAAAATAGCGTTAAGTGGAAACATACCACCGGGTTCAGGCGTATCCAGCTCTAGTGCTTTGGTAAGCTCCTCGGTATTAGCTACTGCAGCGATTTTCAAAATGAAATTGGATCGAAAACGTTTGGCTTCAATATCGGCTGTATGCGAACGTTATATTGGTACCCAAGGAGGAGGCATGGATCAGGCTATAGCTTATCTTGCCAAAGAAGGATGTGCTCAATTTATAGAATTCCATCCAGAGCTGAAGGCAACTCCTTTGCAGTTACCCTCTGGCGCTTGTTTTGTCGTGGCGAATAGTTTGGCGGAAATAAACAAAGCTGCTACTTCGGATTTTAACGAACGAGTAGTGGAGTGTCGTCTGGGTTGTCGACTAATAGCATTTTGTAAAAACTTTAAGCACTGGCGTCAAATGCTAAGATTTGTAGACCTACAAGAAGCTTTAGGCTGCAGTTTAGAAGAACTAGAAAAATACGCACTTGAATTCGTAAACAAAGATCTATATACACGTGCAGAATTGTGCTCAATTTTTCAAATTGATGATCAAACATTCCAAAGAGAATTTCTTACTTGCAATACCCAGCACATGCAGAAGTTTAAGCTAAAACAACGGACACTTCATGTAATACAAGGTAAAGAAAAGATTTCAGCTCTCTTATTTATTTATATTTACACGTCTTTTTCTTAGAATCTATACGAGTACGCACTTTTCGGTCTTTGTGTGAACAAATCTTGTCCAATGGAGGCCGATCAAATGGATATTTAGATAATAACAATAACGTAATATTAAAGCTTTCTCAATTAATGAAACAATCACATGAAAGTTTAAAGACTTTATATGAATGTTCTCACCCTGATTTGGACAGACTTGTAAAAATTTCGGAAGAATGTGGTATTGGTGCTAGATTAACGGGAGCAGGGTAAGATAATTTTACAGAAAATGGCTTTTTGGAGTTTTAAATAATAAATAGATTTTTATTTTAGTTGGGGCGGTTGTATCGTGGCTTTATGTGATTCTGCTGAATCATCCCAAAAATATATTGCAACTTTAAAAGAGAAATATTTTTCACAATTACCACCGCATATATTAGAACAACATGCTCATAATGATTTTCGAACAGTGGTTTTTGCAACATGTCCTCGTGATGGTGCTGAAATTCTAACCTTGTCATAACATTTAAATTTGCCATTAATTGTAAATATCTACCTTCTTATGTTGTAATTTTTTTTTTTTTTTTTTTTTTGTTACAAGTCTAAAAATAAAAATATAGCTAATGCCATTTTTAGCCAAGAATCTTAATAATTTAAAAACTAACGATCTTTTTTATGGAGATACTGCCTTATCGACATAAAATTTTGCAACATTTTCTTGAGATGACATAAGGGTACGAAAATCATCATACATTTGGTACTTTTTATGACTATATGATTAACTTTAATAAATTCGAGAAACGCAGCATAATAATTAACTGCTTTTATAATGATAAGTAGGGTTCAGATTTTGATCACTAAAAACGCAAAAAATTTCCATTAAAAATCGCTTTTTATTATCAAAATAATTTTTGGGAATACAAAATTTTAATTTTAAAAAATTTTGTTATTCGTGCTTAATTCCCAGTTTTTATTCTTGGTAAAAACACTTGAAATTTAAGGTGGAAGTACATAACACGCGTTAGTTCGTCGACGAGTATTGTGCGTTTAAAAACTTTAGCGCGTAAAAAATTGCAAGTTACACAACACGCGTTACAAAAGCCATTTCTGTCAGCTGTTTTTCATTTGTTTACTTTATGTGCATTAAAAACGGGTTCGAAAGTATATCAAGATTTTGTTATTTTATTGAATTTATTCTTTTTATATAAATATTGTATGTTTTTAAGCTCTTCAATAAGTTTTTCTTTCATGATTCACAAATTTGTTAAATTATTCGTTTTATTGTCAGCTGATTACTTGTCAAAAATACACAACGCGTTAAAAAGTTCAAAGTTAACGAACTTTCTGGCGCAAACTCGTCAAAATATTTTGCATGTAGCTTGTTCTATTAAAATACACTAGTTTAACTTTTTTTGACAGAAGGCGACAGAGCGCGCGCGAACTAACGCGTGCTATGTACTTCTACCTTTATTGTAGATGGGATAAGCTATTCCTATGCGCATTTCACTGGTTGCTTAGACCAGATCATCAGGAAACTTCATCCATAAAGATTTTAGAAAAACTAAAGATATTAATCCAAATAAAACTGTTAAACGCATAAGACTTATAAGCAACAGTTCTACTTGTAACAATATCAAAGTTTAAACAAAAACATCAACAATAAACAGTGAGTTCATCTCATCTTACATTTCCCACTACAATTGATTGGAATTCTCCCAACATTAATTGTAGGTGTAAGTAGGTTAAGAAAAACATAATGTAAATTAAGAACGAATAACAAATCTTTTATAATCGTTTTTTATTTTATAAAAAACCAAAAAAAAAAAAATTTAGTCTATTTTAATTGAAATATCTTTAACCCTTAACTGGATGGCTACTGTTGTCGAATCGACGTAGCTCATTTACTTTTTATCATATAACAACAACTTTAGCTGAGGCCGAAAGCTTGTATTGAATCATGGATCCTCATTTTTTTAAAGTTGAAATTCAGAGGTGTGTACTCGTCGCAATGACAAAGAGTTACCTAAGTGTAAGTTTTTGTGTATATTTTTTTTAAATTTTATAGATCACTTTGTTAACAGCTACGTCATGTATGCTCACAATATGTTCCATAAAGATCGAAAACCGTATGACAGTATCTGAAAAATCTTTATTAATCTCTCGTGGCTCCCTATTTCAGAAGCAGATTCGAATTACGTACCTTGCAGACTTTAATTAAGGAAAAAAATTCAAAATAAAATACCTATTCGACAAGAAACCGTCGAAAATGTTGTCAAGGGATCAAAAGAGCGTAATATTTGCCACCTCTGTCCCTATAGCAAACTCAAAATGACGAAAAGTACATGTAATATATGCAAGAAAAGCATCTGTTGTGAACATAAAATTAAACTTTGTGTCTCATGCGTAAAATAAGGCTAAAACTATTTTTTTTTATTATTATTTCACTGATTCTCTTTTTACCTTTTTAGTTTTTGTTGCTTTAAAAAGTTAAATAATTTGAAAAACAAAAAAAAAAGAGTTCTAATTCGTATCGAATTTTAGAAAGAAAATTAATTGTCCTATTTTCAGAAATTACTTTATACACTACCATACTGTTATATTGTATCTTCTTGTTACATTTTACCTTAGCTTTCCTTTGACGGCAATGAAGTATATTGTATGTAAAGAAAAATTTACAATTATTAGACACCAGCAGAATGTAATGCATTTTCTGGCCCGCTACGGCCTTCGTCAGCATTCTTTGTGTCACACTGGATAGTGATACTTTATAAATTGAATGTACTTAACTCAACAATTTTAACAAATAGAAACTGGGAATTATTTCCTTTCGAGGGTTACTTTATATTATCTATATTCAACATATTTTTATTTTTCGAATTTATTCTATGAGCTAAATTTTGTCGAAATCTTTTATATAAAGCAAAGCTTAAAGGCAGAATTAGTCTTTACTTTCTGTTTCTGTTCTGTTCCGTGCCGTTCTGTTTCGAAATTGTAATAGTTACTTTTTCTGTAGCAACTTATCAGCCATTTATAACAAATTTATTAGTTTTGTACCGTCCAGTGTTTCATTTCAATCACTTTAATGCAAATAAATTTGAAGAAATTAAATTTTATGAATTCTTTAAATCCAAAAATAGTTTATTTCAACATAAATATGTATTTTTTATTATTTATTTTGCTGTCACTTCAATAACTTAACATTTTTTTGATTTTAACAAACTGAACCGCAACAGAACAGAAAAACTAATCAATTTCACAGGTTTTTTAATACCAAAAACAAATCAGCTGATTCGTAACAGAACAGAAAGTAAAGACTAACTTAGCCTTTAAAGGAATTTTTTAAGTGATTTTAAAATTTTTTTGGAAGTTTTTTTTGTGTATTTAAAATTTGTTTTAAGAACTTTTTTATAATATGGAAATTAAAAAAAATCCCTCATAATATGCAAAAATATGCATTTTAAACCTAAATATGCAAAAATATGCATTTTCACCAAAATAAAAAATAAAATATCGATACCATTTTAACGCAAATTTAATGATTTGGAGAGATAATTGATCGACATCGTTTTAGATTATCGACAAGAAGCATACATTGCCATGGAAAGCGCCACCCTAATGATGAGTTGCAAATAAAGGCATGCATGGTTGATTTAGCCAAATTTTGCATTTAAATTAATTTATTACCAAACGCAAAGTAGCTATGCAACGTTAATTGAAAGCGCTAAATAAATAAGTCGGCAAACAAATTAAAGCAGTGGTGAATAAGAGTATACTGAATCTGTCATTCCGTTTGAGAGTTTTTTAATATCCATCTAAGATCCCATGAAGTATATCTCGCACATTTGCTGCAGTTCCGTCAAAACTGAAAAGAATGCATTACAAAATAAACGTGTTGAAAGTTTTTGATCTGCCTGAATCACTTAGAAAAATTAACGACACATTCTCTTCAAATGATGAAAACAAAAAAGATATATTTAAAGATGAATTTTATGCGCAATATAAAGAAAAATAAGTGAACAATTCTTAGTCCAAAATGTCATATTTTGAGTTATGACGACGTTGCAGCAAATGAGCAATATATTCAGGTTCTTGACCGTTCTTGTCCGTCTGTTGACGGTCACTTTCGAATGTCTTAAAAGAAAATAACAATATTGGTGTTTCTAGTTCACCTAAGCAGTTTAGGATTAAAATCCAGCAAAATCGGTTTAATGTGATAAGAGTTATGAAACCATAGAAAGCCTAAATTCAAAAGAAAAATCAGTCCATCCGTACTCAAATCAATAAGAAGCGGTGTGTACGGATTTTCTTGAATCAAATACAGAAAGATTGATTCAAGTTAAGCGAAATACTTAACTTATCCATATTCAATCCCGAATTCTAACTTGAAATTAACCGAAAATGAAATTCATTTAAGTTAAACTAATGGTGTTTTCTTTTCTAAACAATAATGATGCATTATAGTTGTGTAATATATTTATTAGGTTACACAAACCCTTACAAAGTGATACTTTTTTCTAAATTACAATGGAACAAAATAATAGCTACTTTTTACACTCAACACTAATGTGTATTTAGCGTGCTAAATATTGAATGCAAAGTTTGTACTAAAAGCGATATTCACCACGCTTGTGGCAATTTTCAACATTAAATGTTCTTACAATTCCAATAAGCGTTAACAGCACTGATTTTCAATAATTAATGTCAGCTGTTGTTAAAAATTTTGCGACAAAAAAAATATAATAAACAAACGAAAAACAAAAAGTTTGTATATCCATCACAATATAACTAAAAACCACAATATACATAACTCAAATTGTCCGCAAACACAAGAAAAAAAAAATACTTGCTTGCATAAAAAAGTACTTTAAGCAGATGCAAAAAAGGGTATTATATCGCACTCAGTTATAACTGCGGGTAAGAAATGGAACAAATCTGCCATTTATTGTTGCAACATGTTTAGAAAGGAAAACGACAACTTCTTACATGTTTGCATATATTTTTAGAATGGAACAAAAACCCGCACGAATGGTAGCATATATGGAACATTATTGTCAGAAAAGAAAACACCATAAGATTGAATCAATCTCAAAATGTGCTTGTTTTAAGTATTATAAAGTTGATTCAATCCCGAATTCGCACTTGAAAAAAGTTAAATTAGAAGAAAAATTTTATTATGGTTGATTTACTTGACCGTTTTACACTTTACAGAATTATAAAACAAATGTATATAACTGAAAATATAAACTAAATGAGAATCAAGAGTTCTCAATTTTACTTTTTAAACATGAAAATAATGTGTTTTCGTCTTGTTCATTTGTTGTTTGTACACACAACAAGCTAATTCGAAAGTAATCCCATTTAGGATTGTTTTTAGTACGTTTTAGTGTTATTCGTACTTAAATTTTTAAGTACGACTCGTACTAAAAGTAAGTATAAAAAACTTAATTTATCCCGAGTGTTTTTCTTTCTGTGTACACTCGGAAAACACTTCAGTAAGTCTATAACCGTAACGAAGAATGCTATTGCGATAAAATTTGGTCTGTTATAGTTTTATAAGACTAGAAACACTGTCAAATTGTATGAAGATGTAAAGCCTACTCTGGGAAATCATTTAAAAATGCCTAAAAACGTAGCAAATATAGAAGTCGAGTCTCTTATTAACTTCAGCTTCTGTCCATTTTTTTTACCCCATTTCTTTTGTTTAATTCTCTTTTAAAAACTTTTTTCATTCCACACATTCTTACTATGAATTTTTCTTTTTGAAAGATTTAATGAGAAAGAAGTTATTTTTGAAATGTTGTAACTAAAAAAAATAATTTTTTAAATCAGAGTTGTACAATTCAAGAGTTTATAAAAAGAGTTGCAATTTTTCGCACTTTGTATTAAAAATTAACAATTTTTTATGAATGGCAACATCATTTCGTTTGACGTTTAAATTCCCTCTTTTTATACTGATTTTTTACACTTGGTTATAGTTTGATAAAAATGTAACTTTTGGTGGATTTTTTTCTTGTGGTTGTTGTAACAAAAATTACATTTTTCCACTTTTCCATTTTTCCAACAAATAAAAAAACTGAAATGAATACCCTTTCTATATGAAGATATACATCGTACTCCTAAAATATTCTATCGCCGGAGTATATCAAATATTCGGCAAAGCCAAATAAAGCATTCTAACTTGTTTTAAATTTAATAGTCCAAAATTTTAAAATTTTTGGTAGATTTTTTTTATCCCTTCCATTTCATTACCAATAAGTTGACAAAATAACCCTATATTTTTACTGCTGTTAGATGTGAATATTATTGTCAATTTTTTCCAAAAAGTGAAAAATAAAAATTTTGAGTTAATACACTATTGTTGTACACCGAAAAAATTTTCTTCACAGATCCAATGAAATTTACATTAAAATTCAACCTATGTAACCTTTCATTGGATTAATGAAGGATTAATAAAATCAATGACAAAATTTTCATTGATTTTATGAATCCTCATTGAAAAAATGGATAAAATAAACGTTTGTCATTAAACTAATGCAAAATTTTCATTGATTTTATGAACCATTTCATTAATCCAATGAAAGGTTACATAGGTTGAATTTTAATGTAAATTTCATTAGATCTGTGAAGAAGTTTGTTTCAGTGTACGAGTGCGATAGATTTACTTGATATTTCACGTTTTCTGTATAAAAAATTGTGTCGAATTTTCAAAATCGTTATATTTGGGTCATTAATCGTCAATGGGACATTTTTGAAGCCAAAACCGCTGTTAGGATGTCATACAGCTTAAGACAAAAAATCAGCCTACAAATATTTTGGTACTCTTCATAGACTGATTTGGTACCAAAATTTCAGAATGTACTCAAAACCCAACACTGTCTTACAGCACTTTTGCAAAAGATAACAAAAAGACATTGGAGAAACAACTGCCAGCAACAACAACAAAAAAAAACGCGTCATGAAGAAACAACAACAAAAAATACTTTTGCCACCAAAATGTGGAGTAATTGAAACAACTGCGAACAGTTGAAGTTCGAAGCTGAGCGCATACGTACGGTTCGTGAGCAAAGTTTTTTAAACAGAAGAAAGAATTCAAAAATTTTTTAAAAGTCGATAACGAGAAGAAAAAGTTTGGCGCAAATTTTTTGAAATAATTAAATTGTATGTGTATTCAAATCAGACAGTGTTTTGTGTTATTATTCAGCCTTATTTCGGTTCTCGATATCGAAAACGACTCAGTAATAGATTAAAGTAAATAAAATTAAAGTTCTTTAATCTACTACAAAATTCGACTTACGGTGTTACCGACATCGAGAACCGAAATAAGGCTGATTGATTTTAAGCCTAATTTCTAATTAAAACGAATAAAATAATTAAACATTTCAAACACGTTTGAATTTGTCATTAACAAGAAAGAAATTCATAGCGAAATATTTTATTGTAGGTACTGAAAAAAAATGTAAAGAAAATAAATTAAAAACAAAAAAAAATTGTGTTAATGAATAAATGCGGTCATTAATTATATACAGTCGGACAAGTAATCGAACCTTAAAACTAAATCAAAAAAAAAACTCTATAGATTTTTATATTATTCTATTTTTTATTATTTTGAAAACATATTTTTGCTTTTTCAATTTGCAAACCTATTTCTAATGCGTACCTATAAGGATTAATTTAAAATAAGGAATAAAAAATAGAATAAAATTTAAATTTCAAAGCCAACCAAACCAGCACCTTTCCAACAAAAAAAAAGGAACGCGATCAGACAACAAGCAAACCGGGTTGAAATTTCACAAAAATATCAACAACAGCAATAACACATTTTTCAAAACCAGCATTTTGTTGTTTTAGGTGAATTTCAAGAAAAGTGTTACGAACTCAACGAAAATCAACAAACTTTTAAAGTTGAAATCCTCTGCATCAGCACCAACAACGTCATCGTATAAAATTGTTTCTTTTGGATACAAACAAACGCGCATTTGTTTTTGTTGTTTTTCCCAAAAACGGTAAAGGTAATATACCAACAACAACAGCAAAAATACAATAAATTATGAACTTTTATTTAAAACGTAATAGGTACACAAAACAAACATACAGGCCACCTAAATAAGACCGGCATGCGTTTTTTTTTTTTTTTTTAATATAAAAAATTCCCTTGCCCACATTATTTATTAAAACAAACCGACATAACGATCTGTCAAGTCAGCTTTATTAACCGCCTAGTGTTGTCACCGCGTTTTATAAGTTTATCTAACTAAAACAATTTGATTGAGAAATAAAAAGTTATGCGTTTGCTGTACTTATTAAGGTTGACCTGTTACAAATTCTATGCAGAACTTTAAAAAACGAATTCATTTTTTACTCGTGCATTTATTAGTTGTAATTGTATACAAGTTTGAATACTATAAAATTAAAATTATTTATATTTAAGCAGAAAAAGATACAAAAGGAAAATGTGGGATATACGAAAAAAAATTCTTAAATAGGTATACCAAATATAGTACAGAAAACCTTTACTGAGCGAAGCAACTTTTCGACCGAAAAAAAAATTCAAGTTTTATTTCTTTGACATCTCAAAAATTACATATAAAATAAGAAAAAGATTTTATTAACAATATTACTTTAATCCACAATAAGGAATATGTATAACCCAAGGCCCATTGAAAAGGTCTGCGCAAGAAGCCTGATGATCATTGTTTATGTTCTTTTTAGTTGTCAAAAGTTGTTTACATTTTGCTTACATGTGCATGTATACGTTTGTTTACGTTTATGGTATGCCACACATACACGTTTTTCCTTTTGCTTTGTGTATGTGGTAGTAAATTTTTGACAACTAAAAAGAATCGTTTTTTGTTTTTGTACAAGTAAGCAGACCTGATAGATGGGCCTTGGTATAACCGTTATGTAAAATACTAAAACACGGCTTAAGGTTTTGCTTCCCACAAAACTTGAAAGCTATTTGCGCGCGGAATCCATCTTTTTCAACTTATTAAAAAAAAGAGACCGCCAGTATGGCTTTCGTAGATATCGCTCTACTGGAGACTCACTGGCCCTGCTATCGGGGAAATGCTATCATTCTATTCACCATTTTGGAGAAAGTAAGGTAATTGCCTAAGATATTTCCAAGGTGTTTCACAGAGTCTTGTATAGTACACTCTTGTCAACACATGTTGCATTTGGTGTCGTCAAAAATTTCTTTCGATTAATATCGTGCTCTCTGAGAGATCGCAGTTGTTTCATTTGTATTAATTTGATTAAAGACCAAGCTTATCCGATGCTGGTGCTATAAGACAGAACATGAATAATATGCAAGGCCAAGACCTTGACATAAACTCGGAATGGGGTCGTGTGAATAGGGTCGATTTAAATGCCAGAAAACCCAATGTTGCACGCTGACGCATAAACGCGTGATGGATCAAGATTCCTCATCTGTATATGTGGATGGTTTAATTATTGAGGAATTAGAATCTCTTGATGTTCGGCGCATGAAAATACAATCAGCCCAATTATGAATACGAAGTCCCCGCGAGTTTTTTCCCTTTTCCCAGTTTTACAATTGAATTAACATAGCAAAAATGGGAGAAGGGAGAAAACTCCATGGAATTTTTATTCTTTATTGGGCTGATGTCCGATAGACAAAACATATCTTCAAGGAGTCGAAAGAAGCATGCAAGTGCTTCGGTATTTTAAAATGGTTTAGAGAGATAATACACTCCATCTGTTCTTCTTACTCTTTCTACCACCTACATAAATCCGAGCGCAAATGGAAAACAACTCAACGTCTATTTTGGAGCTTTTCGACCGCCAGCAGAATAGGGCACAGGTTTTCATTGGTGACAGTAGGGTAAACAATTCATGGACTTTCTTGTGCACCGTCGCAATGTGGGTTGTATTTGCCTGTTTTATTATTAATACAATGGGATGTGTTCTGATGAAATTAGGTATCTGATCCCCGAAAACCATACGTTTGCTCGCAATACAAGTTTCTCTCAAGAGTCCATGCTTTATGGATGATTGACCGGTGCATCGTAGAACGCATTACTGGGAAAATTCGTTTTTTGGTCGGACTGTTCGTATTTGGAATAGCCTTCCTCCTTAAGTGTTCTATTATTCTACTACTTATTCCCTCTATCCTTTCCATAACCTATTTTCCTATTCTCAACACAATGCAATGCATTAGTAGAGGTCATCCCCTGAGTGCTGGTCCTATAAAAATAAATAAGTCGCGGACACGTGAACGTTCCGGTCTACTTCAATTGTTGGAAGTTACTTCTACAAAATTTGTTCCGATAATTTAAAAAAAGAACTTCTCATTAATTTCAACTTTTGTAATTTGTGCGTTTTGTGTGAAAATAAAGGGTGGTTAAATTTAAAGGGACGATGTTGATTTTGAATGAAACACAAATTATTTAGGAAATTATTGTCATTTCTTTTTATTATGATATTTGTATGGTTAAATTATGTATGGAACAAAATATCGGCCAAATGGCGGCACACCTCCATCCGATGGTCCAAATTTTGTAACTTAAAACGTTATTCGCGGCTGTGCTTCAATTGTTATCAAAATGTCAACATCGCCTTTAAAGTTCTCAGTTCGAACTATTTACACATTTAATGATCAGTCTCATTTCTTTTGATTAAGTTCAATGAATTGTTATCGATGACACAATAAAGTTCCATAACCTTTGCGGAAAAAATAACGTTTGTTTATTATTGTTTAGAATTTAAATCAAATTAATCTGTTAATAGATTATTTAGTAGCTCTGTTTAAGTTACATCAGACAAACACACACATACAAGATTATCCATCTAGTTGTTTCAAAGCCACCGGTCTATTAAGCAAGGCTGTCAGCTGTTTATTATACAAATGTCATCGGAAGCAGGGCT
Organism: Pollenia angustigena; assembly: GCA_930367215.1. NCBI lineage: Eukaryota > Metazoa > Arthropoda > Insecta > Diptera > Polleniidae > Pollenia > Pollenia angustigena. Next base: position 149,713,779 of record OV884058.1, read on the forward strand.
GTCAGATATGGCGATTTCTCGCCAAACGTGGCGATTTTGAAACGTGTTTGGCGATGGGATTTCCCATTTGGCGACTGGCGACTTTTATGGCGATTTCTGATATAGCTGGCGATTAACTTGGCTATTTTTACCATTTATATTATTTCGGCGATTTTGTTTAACAACTTGTAATTTTTTGTTATCATTACTAATATGAAAAAACATATTAAGTGAATTTTATATTGAGTCACTATTTAATTCTAGTAGTATGTATGTAATTCCAATAGTATGTATGTAATTCTAATAGTATGTAGGTCAAAACTCCAGTAATGAAATCGGTGAGGCTGAAGTGTACGATTTTATAGACTCGTATACTTAATTTAAGTTTTTAACTGAATACATGTATGATCTCCATTTTATGTTATTTAAAAAAAAAAAATACAGAAACAAAACAAAATTTACTTCAACGACTTTTTTGTATTTTTTCTCAGTTTTTGGCGATTTTTGACTGAAAAATTATACTAGCGTTTTTTGTATGCAAAATTTAATTTAAAAAAAAGAAAATTTTACAAAAACTGAACAAAATCGACGTTTGGCGATTTTTGGCGATTTCACACATCCGGTTTGGCGATGTGTGAGGGCTATCTATTAAGATATGCACTATTCGTTGGGTATGATAATACCTTAGCAATTTCGGAAAATATTTTTATATTTTGTTTACTTTTGAGGTATTAGAAAATTTATATTTCAAAAATTTTCATTTAGAAAGAAAATTCAAGCAAGACATACAAAATATAAGAAATTTAAAAAATAAAAAGGAAAATATATTGTCTTATAAAATATAATAAAGGGGAAAAGGAGCACATCTGGGACAGATCATTTTGTAAGTAAAACGGAAATTTTGAATATGGAAATTTACATTTAGGAACATTTTTTTTTTACACAGGTTTGGAGGGAAATATTTCCTCTGGAAGGTTCTGGCTTTAATACCTAATACGTTATTAATTTAGACGAAGAAAAGGAAAAGGAGGAGGACAACTTTGGGTGTTTTTAAAAAAACTGATGCAATATTGGGGTTTTTTTTTATCAAATTTTTTTTTTAAAACATTTATAACGAACCTCGTTAATCCTCAGCATCTTCTTCAAATAATTTATCAATTAAAACTAAAACTATGATTTACAATTTGTTATTAACCTAAAGAACTATATCTTGAACTCACAACTAACCAGAAAATTCGGACATCATTTTATATAACTTACACTTAAAATAGAACTAAATTACCGTAAAAGCCTCTATAATTAATAACGGAATCTAATTTAATCAATTAATTTATTTTAATTTCAAATAATTTTTGTCTATTTTACTTTGTGTGTTGTTGAATTTAGTTTTAGCTCTATTTATATTGTAGTTTAACTTCATTTATTCATTCATACATACATATACAACTAAAAACCTACATACATACATATATAACATAAAAGGGAAAAAAAAAAAAAACATGAAAATTTGACAAATTAAAAATTGTTAACATCAAGATCAGCATTTCATCAGGCCTGTTGACAACGTTGGATTTTGTTTGGTGAGTTTTATTTTCCTTTTTTAAATGAAATTATAATGCAAATTCATTAAAATTCTAAATTGAAAATATTGCATTCGGTTATGCTATTACCAAAACATTTTTTTTTTTTTTTTTTTAAAAATTTATGTTATTAACATTTGAACATCCATTATTTGAATTGTTTTTTTTTGTGTTAATTTCAATTTATTATATTTAAAGAATTAACAGATAAAATATTTAACATCCTACACAACAGAAATTTGTATTTACTTTGTTATTTTTAATTTCTATCTTTTACAAAAAAAAAGAAAAAAAAAAAAAATACAATAAAATGATAACTGAAGTTATTAATATTATGGTTTTGTGAAATTTTCGAGTTGCAATAATGATCTCATAATTTTTTTTTTGTAATATATATTTCATGAAAGGTTAAACACGTATAGTTAGGGAATCATTTTAGGGCTGTCTTTAACGAAATAACATGGAGATAGATAGGAAGGGAGGGTAGAGAAAGGGAAGAATTGTCACCATCTTCTCATGACTTTATGAGTTCAAACTTATTCTTTTATTATTAGTTTTTTTTGTTTTGTTATTTGTATTTTTTTTTATTCCTTTTAAAGTAATATTCAGGTGAAGCTACCTTTATTTTAAAATGTATGTGCGGTACTTAACCTATTCAGAAGTAGACAAGAACACCACCCCAATCCCTGAGCACGGTCGGTAATAATAGGTAGCGCAGGTCAACTAAATGAATAGGGCTTGCAGTATGAATCGTTACATTATAATGGCGCCCAACGTGGGGCCTCAGCAAAATACTTAGATCATATTATTATGATACCTAAATGTAAAAAAATACTAACAACTAAGCTGAGGTTCCAAACATATTAAGTACGTGATATTAACTTTATTATTATTTTTTTTTGTTTCTGTAACATATTGTTTTTAAATATTTTGGATATTCGGATTTTTGTTTTTTTTTCGGAAAATTTCGAACCAAATATTTATAAGAATATTTTAATTTGTATGTGATATTTCGTTTGAGTTTTTTGAATGACTTTAAAGCAATTCTTACTCACGAATAACATATATATTTTTTTTTGGTTAATTTTTAGTTGTCAAAATTTTTGCTTAATTTTATTATGATCGGGATTTTTGTATTTGAATTTATTTTGATTACCTACCCTCATAAAAGAATTGAGATTTTAGATTTTTGTTTTTTTTTTGTTTTGTTTGAATTCGAAGTCAATTTTGTTTTACTACCTGATTCCTAATTATAATGTGAATAAGCCTAGTAATGAAATATATATTATCTTTATTGAATTTTTAGTCGATACTTAATATCATATAAAATGCCTTTAACGCGAAGCCGCGAAAATTTATTAAATATAGAAGAGCCAACTAATGTGAGCTTTACAGTAAATTTAGATTCACCAAATAATGGTGTTCGGACACGATCAGCAACCAGAAATAGAACAGTACAATCTCATAACGGACCAACAGGTAATTCTGCAAATAATAATAATGATGCACATATAAGGAAAATTGTATTCGAGTCTTTAAGAGATTTTCGAAGTAATATGTTGAATCATATTTCGGCTGAATTAGCAACAATGTTTCAAAATAATAATACACAACCTAATTTTAATCATACTCGACATGACGATGATAATAATTCACATAGAGCAAATCAAAACTCAGACCAAGAACCGATTTTGGCTGAAAAAGTGCTAAATATTATTCGCAATTGGCGAATAAAATTTACTGGACATGACAATCAAATGTCCGTGGACGAGTTCATTTATCGAGTAAACATTTTAACGACTAACAATCTTCGAGGAGATTTCGACACTTTGTGTAAACATGCTCACAGCCTTTTTGAAGGCAAGGCCCTCGAGTGGTTTTGGAGATACCACAGACAGACTAATGACATGGACTGGCATTCTCTGACAACGGCTTTACGAAATCAATATAAGGATGATTGTACTGACTTTGACATCCTTGATGATATACGTAAACGCAAACAAGGACTAAGTGAAAATTTTGATGGATATTTAGATTCAATTTTGGCTATGACAGATAAACTAAAAATTCCAATTTCAGACCAAGATTTGTGTGAAACAATAAGTAGAAATTTAAAGCCTGAAGTTCGCCATGAACTTTTGCATTTAGAAATTGCAAGTATTTCCCAACTTCGTAAAGAAGTTAGAAAACATGAAAAGTTCATGAAGGATATTCACATTTTCGATTCCCGCAAATCAAAGGGAACACGTATTTCTGAGATTGGGAGCGATGACAATGACATTAATACAGCGAAGGAAGAAAGTGACGACATTTGTGCATTACATCAAATTAGATGTTGGAACTGTGACAAGGAAGGTCATACATATTTCGATTGTATGGAACCTAGACAGATATTTTGTTATGGTTGTGGTGCCAAGGACATATTTAAACCAAATTGCACAAAATGTTCAAAAAAATATTCGGGAAACGGACAGAAGGATGTTCGACGGACTTATTAAGGACATCCGGTAATATTTTTCAGAACAAATTGGACATTAAAAAGAGCAACGAAAATGGAACTCAGACTGACAACAATAGGACCGAAATTATACACCCACTGAGGAAACCGTATCACGTTCGTTTGGATGAATATAAGAAAGCTCGTGCCAGAATTTTTGGTGAAAGTAAAATTAGCAGGTCATCGAAACGAATTAGGGAATTTTATCAAAAACTTAAGTTATTTAAAAATTTTATAATTTCCCCAATTATATCTCAAGAATTAGATAGCAGGCCATATATCAACCTTAGGGTTAATAATAAGTTTATAATGGCACTATTAGATAGTGGTGCGAACAAGAGCGTGATTGGTGGAAATTTAGCTTTGGAAATTAGGAATGGGCCTTATTTTAGGAAATGTTTAGGTAACGTACGTACTGCGGACGGACAACGACAGAACGTTTTAGGGACAGTAAGATTAGAGATAACTTTTCAGAGACAGACTAGACAATTTGAATTTTTGGTGGTTCCGACAATAAAACAGGACATTATTTGTGGCTATGACTTTTGGACCGATTTTGGACTAAAAATTTCATTGCCGATTCTGGGTGAAATTGACTGTGGCGAATCTGATTCGGAAAGACTTCAACTTACTATTGAACAGAAACAAAGACTTGATAGAATTATTGCAACGTTCCCTAACTCGGACGTAGATGGTTTGGGATGTACTTCTCTAATACAACACAGCATTGATACGGGTGATGCTCGGCCCATAAAACAACGATACTATCCGATTTCACCAGCTATAGAAAAACAACTTTGCGGGGAATTGGATCGAATGATTTCTCTTGGGGTTATAGAGGAAGCTCCGAATTCCCCTTGGTCATCTCCAACAGTCGTAGTTGTTAAGCCTGGAAAAGTTAGGATGTGTGTGGACAGTCGAAAATTAAACTCCGTGACAGTTAAGGACGCATACCCGATACCGAATATTGACGGAATTTTGTCGAGACTTCCTCCAGTTTACTGTATTTCAAAGATTGATTTGAAAGACGCCTTTTGGCAAATAAAACTGGATGAAAGCTCGAGACCAAAGACAGCTTTTACAGTTCCTAACCGTCCCTTGTATCAATTTACAAGAATGGCGTTTGGACTTTGTAATGCACCGCAAACGTTGTGCCGACTAATGGACATGGTTATTCCGTATAATTTAAAAACTTGCGTTTTTGTATATCTGGACGATTTACTTGTTGTTTCGCAGACTTTTGACGAACATTTAACTCACTTGTTGGAGGTAGCTACAAATCTTCGAAAAGCGGGTCTGACAATCAACGTCAAGAAAAGTAGTTTTGCATTAAAACGAGTAAAATATTTAGGCTATGTAGTAGGGAACGGGACGTTACAAGTGGACTTAGACAAAATAAAGGCTATTCAAGACTTCCCTGTACCAAAATCCATTAAACATTTAAGACGGTTTTTAGGCATGACTGGATGGTACAGAAGATTTATACAAGACTATTCAACTTTAACATTTTCTCTGACAGAACTACTGACTAAGAAAAAATCATTTATATGGACAGATCAAGCTCAGGAAGCTTTTGACCAACTAAAGACAAAACTGACGTCTGCTCCATTACTGATTCATCCGAATTATAGCAGACCTTTTATTTTACAGTGCGACGCTAGCACATATGGGGTGGGTGCAGTTTTGGCGCAGAAAGACGAGGAGGGAATAGAAAGACCGATTGCCTATATGTCCCACAAACTCAATAGAGCGCAAAGAAACTACACAATTACGGAATTAGAATGTCTAGCAGTAGTTATGGCGATAAGGAAATTTCGATCGTACATTGAGGGGTTAGAATTTAAGGTCGTGACCGATCACGCCAGTTTGAAGTGGTTGATGGGTCAACGTGATCTTTCGGGTCGTTTATGTCGGTGGGCGTTAAAGCTGCAAGGTTTCAATTTTACAATAGAGCATCGAAGTGGAAGGGAAAACGTTGTCCCCGATGTGTTATCACGAGCTCATGAGGGTGAAGAATTTTTGAACTCGGTTGAGTTGGAGACATTACCGGCAATTGATCTAGACTCGGACGCTTTTAACAGTGATGAGTATTCAAGATTACGGGACGATTTTCAGAATTCAGGGTTGCCGGACTTTGGAATTATGGACGGGTATATTTATAAAAGGACAGCATTTACTTCTGGCGATATGGATGAATCGGTATGTTGGAAACTTTATGTACCGGCAGAACTAAGAAGAGGTGTAATATATTCGGCACATGATACACCAACATCGGCACATGGTGGAATAGTTAAGACAATCGAACGAATACGACAGTACTTTTATTGGCCTCGACTGGTGACTGACGTCAAGGATTATATTCAAAATTGTATACTTTGTAAAACTTCGAAGACTCCGACTAATATCTTACGACCACCTTTGGGGCAGATGAATGATACTGAACGTCCATTCCAAAGATTATTTGTAGACTTAATTGGACCGTTACCAAGGACGAAAAAGGGACATATCGGACTGCTTATTGTACTAGACCACTTTTCTAAATTCACTTTTCTTAAACCTCTCAAGAAATTTGTTTCGGGAAACATTATAGATTATTTACAGAGTGACATCTTTAATTGCTTTGGGGTTCCAGAGACTTTGGTTACGGACAATGGATCTCAATTTAAATGTAAGGATTTTGAGAAGTTTTTGCAAAAATACGGGGTCAAACATTTGCTAACGGCGGTTTATAGCCCACAGGCAAATGCCAGCGAAAGGGTTAATCGTTGCATAAACGAGGCTTTACGCTCATACATAAGTAAAGAACAACGAGAGTGGGATCTATATACTAGCAGCATAAATTGTTCACTTCGAAATAGTATTCACCAAACCATTAGCAGGACACCTTACCAAGTAGTTTTTGGCCAGAGTATGATAACTCATGGTAGCGATTATAGACTATTAAGAAGACTTAACCTTTTAGCTGACAGCGACTCGATAATCGAAAGACAGGACGAATTTGCTTTGATACGTAACAAAATTAGAGATTTAATTAAAAAGGCTTTCGACAAGAATGCGCGGACATACAACCTACGTTCAAGGACAAAAAACTTTACTATTGGGCAAACTGTTATCAGACGCAATTTTTCCCAAAGCTCCAAAATCAACAACTTTAATGCAAAACTTGCTCCAGTGGGTATTCAAGCCAGAGTTTTACGTAAAATAGGACAGTACAATTATGAGCTACAAGACATAAACAAAAATAGTACGGGGATTTATCATTCTAAGGATATTTGGACTTAGCACTAGCAACATTTTCTTATAGAATTTGCCCGTTCCAGATCCAGTTATCGATATGCTTTCGCATATTTTAAGCTTTATCTGTTTTGTGAGGGCTATCTATTAAGATATGCACTATTCGTTGGGTATGATAATACCTTAGCAATTTCGGAAAATATTTTTATATTTTGTTTACTTTTGAGGTATTAGAAAATTTATATTTCAAAAATTTTCATTTAGAAAGAAAATTCAAGCAAGACATACAAAATATAAGAAATTTAAAAAATAAAAAGGAAAATATATTGTCTTATAAAATATAATAAAGGGGAAAAGGAGCACATCTGGGACAGATCATTTTGTAAGTAAAACGGAAATTTTGAATATGGAAATTTACATTTAGGAACATTTTTTTTTTACACAGGTTTGGAGGGAAATATTTCCTCTGGAAGGTTCTGGCTTTAATACCTAATACGTTATTAATTTAGACGAAGAAAAGGAAAAGGAGGAGGACAACTTTGGGTGTTTTTAAAAAAACTGATGCAATATTGGGGTTTTTTTTTATCAAATTTTTTTTTTAAAACATTTATAACGAACCTCGTTAATCCTCAGCATCTTCTTCAAATAATTTATCAATTAAAACTAAAACTATGATTTACAATTTGTTATTAACCTAAAGAACTATATCTTGAACTCACAACTAACCAGAAAATTCGGACATCATTTTATATAACTTACACTTAAAATAGAACTAAATTACCGTAAAAGCCTCTATAATTAATAACGGAATCTAATTTAATCAATTAATTTATTTTAATTTCAAATAATTTTTGTCTATTTTACTTTGTGTGTTGTTGAATTTAGTTTTAGCTCTATTTATATTGTAGTTTAACTTCATTTATTCATTCATACATACATATACAACTAAAAACCTACATACATACATATATAACATAAAAGGGAAAAAAAAAAAAAACATGAAAATTTGACAAATTAAAAATTGTTAACATCAAGATCAGCATTTCATCAGGCCTGTTGACAACGTTGGATTTTGTTTGGTGAGTTTTATTTTCCTTTTTTAAATGAAATTATAATGCAAATTCATTAAAATTCTAAATTGAAAATATTGCATTCGGTTATGCTATTACCAAAACATTTTTTTTTTTTTTTTTTTAAAAATTTATGTTATTAACATTTGAACATCCATTATTTGAATTGTTTTTTTTTGTGTTAATTTCAATTTATTATATTTAAAGAATTAACAGATAAAATATTTAACATCCTACACAACAGAAATTTGTATTTACTTTGTTATTTTTAATTTCTATCTTTTACAAAAAAAAAGAAAAAAAAAAAAAATACAATAAAATGATAACTGAAGTTATTAATATTATGGTTTTGTGAAATTTTCGAGTTGCAATAATGATCTCATAATTTTTTTTTTGTAATATATATTTCATGAAAGGTTAAACACGTATAGTTAGGGAATCATTTTAGGGCTGTCTTTAACGAAATAACATGGAGATAGATAGGAAGGGAGGGTAGAGAAAGGGAAGAATTGTCACCATCTTCTCATGACTTTATGAGTTCAAACTTATTCTTTTATTATTAGTTTTTTTTGTTTTGTTATTTGTATTTTTTTTTATTCCTTTTAAAGTAATATTCAGGTGAAGCTACCTTTATTTTAAAATGTATGTGCGGTACTTAACCTATTCAGAAGTAGACAAGAACACCACCCCAATCCCTGAGCACGGTCGGTAATAATAGGTAGCGCAGGTCAACTAAATGAATAGGGCTTGCAGTATGAATCGTTACAGATGGAGCTCAAAAAAATCTGACAACCCTGATCGGAAGTGTCATTTATTTAGTGAAAGGTTTGGCACAAGGCGAATTTACTTCAGGTGGTGTCGAAAAGACAGCCGGTTTTTTTTTTCTTCAGGCCAGATGTGTCAAAAGTTTGTTTACATGTGCTTTTTAAAATTGTGTTTTAAAATTAACATTTTGCTTCACAACTTATAAATGAAAAAATTAAACAATAAAGAAATTATAAATTAAACTATGTATAAAAATTAAGTTAAAATCTTTTTTATATCACCAAAACTAATTTTTACCATTATAACTATAGCTTAAAGCTATTTCTATGATTATGTGCAGTTTAGTATTTAAATGTATAAAATGAACACAGAAAAGAAACGGCTTAGATTATTTTAAATACAACATTAAATTCAACCGAATTTGGGAATTAATGCTCACAAAAATTGCACAAGTTTATGTTAGAAAAACTATTATTTTCTTAATTCCAAAAATAATTTTATTTATTTTTTCATTTTTTTTTTTTTTGTTAATTTTAGTTTAGGGATGCCAGATAAATTTTTTCTTCAATCCCAAATTTAAAATAAAAATTACTTAAAATATCCCCTCTAAAAATAAAAATCCACCAAATAATTCTTTAAATTCTTTAGCATAGATAAGCACACTAAAACAATAATGTCATGTAACCAATTTTACAATTTGGTAATTATCTTAAAAATTCTGACCAAAAATCTACGTTATTAAAAGAAGTGGAAGTTGTGATCAGTTAATCTAAGATATAATTAATACATTTTAAATTTCTTGTTCCTATGACTAGTGGTAAAAATATAAACCTTAAAGCATCATGAGCACATTGGCAAACATGCTTCTAGCATTAATGGAGTCTGCCTGGAAATCCATGTTAAACCATTTTATATCGTTTAAGAACTTGAAATGTTCACAACTTCAGAAAATTCCAAATGTGAAGAATTAGGGTAATAATAACGACCCACAAACTCATCCATTTAACGCGTAAAATATTAATTGGCTTAGCCATTCAAGAGTGTTCTTTAAATCGAAAAAGTAAAACAATACAATTGTTCAGTTGTTTATAATACTCTTTTAAACTAATTTGTATAATTTTTATTATTAAATTCAGTTTAACAAAGAAATAATTGTTTAATATTTGTCGTAAAATTCTTTTATCACGGAAATCTTATTAAAAAATTACATATACAATTTTTGGATTTTTTTGTTTTCGGTTTTCAGAACACCCCTGAATATGTTTGTGGACATACGTTTAAAAGTGCTTTTACTTCATAGAGTTTGAACAGGTCAACCTTAACAAATGGTGCAAACGTTTTTTAGATGAGAAAAATATGCTGCTGATTAATTTTAAATAAAAAACTGATATTTACTGATCAGCAAATCAGATTTTTCAGCCGTCCGATATTGTATTTGCGCTATAATTTGTTTCATATATATTGTATTAAAATGAGTTTTGTACATAAAAAGTCTAACAGATTTTATATATGTATGACGGCTTGTAACAGAAACAAATCTATCAATAATTTCCCTAAAAAGAAAAATGTTTTTTATTACATTCTCAATATAAGCCCGAAATTAATTTTTTTAAACTAATTTGAGATAAGAACCCCAAATCTGGTAGCCCTGCTTTAGTCAACTGTTTTATACAAAGCGAATTCATATATATATTAATTCGCCTTGTTTTTGACATTACATGACCGAAAAATAAAAACAAAATACATGTTGTTTTTTGTGTTGTTGACTTGTTGTAGTCTCGCCGCCACCTGAAGTAAATTCGCCTTGGTTTGGCATTTTAGAATATGGCTCGTAAAGATCCGAAGAAAGCGTAAAATAGTTAAAAACTTACGAAGTGATTATTATGGTCATCCTAATCGACTTAATATGCAAGGAACTGGCAAGATTATAAAGAAATTTAAAGAGACTGAAAGCGTTGCAGATGTGGTAAGGCATGTGCATCATCGCAATGTTCGCACTGCCGAAAATATGGGAAGAACCGTTACCGTCAATTCAGAGCTCTAAGGCCGTATGATTACCGACCTGGCCAGCAATTGAAGATGAGAAACTGGGATATGTTGTTTCAACAAGACGGCCCTACACAAAACGCCCGATTTGGCTCTATTGCATGCAAAGTTTCCAGAAAGTGTAATTTCACGTTTTCAAGATCGTGCGGTTTGACGCCGTTAAACTTTTTTTTTATGAATCTACGAGGATAATCCCCTAACGTTGAAAGATTTGAAAAGCAACATTCGTCAACTTATCGTCGAGATAGCGCCCAAAATGTGCAAAAACAAATGGTCGAGAACGACCTCAAAAGAATCATCCAATCTAGAGGCGGTCATTTAAATGACATTTTATTTCGTACGTAATGGCAGGCTCCAACCATTATAATGAAATAAAAGTTTCATCGAAATCATAGCTTTAAGGCCGTGTTAGATACAACTTCATCGCGTTGCGTGACGTTTTTAACTTTGACAAAAAAAAGCGTAAACCAAAAGGTGTATGTCACAATTAAAACTTTGACAACAGTTACGCATTGTTTGTTAAAAAAATAAATAAAAAAATTATGCTAGTAGACAAGGTATATTTACACAAGGTAGTTTCATTTGGGAGTGTTGACATGCTGCTCTATAAAAGGAACCGAGTTGTCAAAATTGTCTTCATATAAGACAAAAACACACATGTACAAATTTTGGCTCATATACACGATATACACTATGTATATTAATGGAAAAAAAACTGCCAATAATTTTTTCTGTGTAGGGGTACCTTGTGTAAATATACCTTGCTAAAAGATTGTCAAAGCGCGCAAAAAGATGAAAGTTGCCTAACTTTTCGCTTCACAGAAAAAAGTAAAAAACGGTTTTGATCACCAAAATAATTGAAACAAGCAAAAAATTGTTTAATTTTGCACCTATCACCGAAATGATTATACCAATTACTCAAATTTGCAAAAATTGCAAAACAAGGATTTTTTTCCAATTAAAGTTTTTACATTTTAATTACAAAAATAATTGAAAAAATTATTAATATTAAACAATATTTTAATTGAATGAATTAACAAATTAATTTAAAAAAATCAATATTTTAATTGAATGAATTACTAACGTAATTGATTACAATACAGAAAATTAATTATTTTAATAATTGTATTGATTAAAACAGTGATTGAATTTTTGCATTAAATCGATTAAATTTTTAATTGAATAAATTAAACAGTGTATTTGATATACACTCTAAATTCAATTACGCAAATTATTCAATCAAACAAATTTTTAATTGAATAAGTTTGTTAAATCAATTCAGTTGATGGTTAAATGAAGCAAAATAATAATATTTAAAATATATGTTTTATTTAAATATGGTTTAAAAATAACTTGTTTTATTTGTTTAATTGTAATAGCTCATGCTTAATTGTACAAATTTTGGATGATTTTTTTGACAGAGGAATTTCATTCATACAACTTTGTATAAAATTGTAGAATAACTCTGATTCTTCAGGGTACTCAAGATTGAAAACAAAAAACTGTTTTTATTGTGTAATTTGGCTGTACTTTTTTCACCTATTCACTTTAAACGCAGAACATGAAATGACGCCAAAAATAATTCAAGAATTAACAAACAAAGAAAATAAACACCAAATTTCGATTGCGACCATAACCACCGTCAAAACTGTGGTCAGCCACAAGGCGATTTTTATTTTACGCATAATATACATACGTATGTAGGCTCATTATTGACATTGTTGGTGGTCATAATTGTAATTCGTCTATAACAAATTTCAGTTAATTTTTTACTTGTTGGTAGGTTTTTTTGCACGCGACGCTTACTGTTCTTTTTGATGACAAAAACATGTGTGTTTGTGTGTATGTAGATGTAAGGGTAAACTTTACTTTATAAACTTCATGAAAATCGGTTTGAAAGTTTGTGAGAGGCGGAAATTGCCCCCTACCTCCCCTTGTCCTATTTTTTAAAAACTATATAGTTTATGTGTCCCTATAGATATGGATCTATCTATGTTTTAAATTTCATTAAAATCGGTTTGAGAGGCAGAAATTGCCCCTGTCTCCCTCGTGGTTCTATTTTTTTTTAAATGCATACCGTTTGTGTCCATATAGATATGGTTCTATCTATGTTTTAAATTTCATTAAAATAAGTTTGATAGTTTCTGAGAGGAAGAAATGTCCCTCTATCTTCTCTCGTGGTTATACGATTCGGCCAATTTTCAATAGGCTTGGTCCTTGTTCCAATAAGAACCTATGACCCAAATGTTTATCAAATTATCTCCAAAATTGCGACTTGTACTTTACGCACAAGGTTACATGGACAGCCAGCCTGCCAGCCGGACGGACATCGTTAGTTCGACTCAGAAAGTGATTCTGAGTCGATCGGTATACGACCTAGGACCAATATTTTAAGGCGTTACACACATCAGCACAAATGCATAATACCCTCTCCACTATTATGGTGTGGGTATAATTAAATTTAATGAACTCAAGCCTAATTAAATATCAAAATTTCAAGTAATGTAAATTGCGAAAATTATGAATTATTTAAGACCAAAATAAAAACATTAAGAAGAAATCGTGGTCGGTTGTACACGTGAGGGGTACGTTCGTGGTAGCCGCTTTTACATTATACTCAGTTTGAGGTATATTCAGAGGATTCTATGTGATTAATGAATTTATTTAGTTGTGATCATGTCAATTTGAAGTGACTAACAAATCACTTCAATGTATGGCTAATCATTTCGATTTAAATGTAATTAGAGCTTTATCACGTTCGAGTTGCTTAAACGCGTTTAAGAACCCAAGTGTGAACATAGCATTAAACGCGTTTAAGAACCTTAGTGTGAACATAACATTATATTTCAAAGCAAATCAGTAACGCAACGCGGATCAAAAGTTTTATCTGACATGGCCTTTACGTGTGTTTTATTTAACTTTACTTTTGAAACTGAAAAATGTATAACCCGTTATATACATGCATATGTGTGTGTGTAAATATTTTTAAATAAACATAGCAATATCAAGACCCAATTGAAAAGAAATGTAGAAAAGGTTATGCCAAAATAAAAATAAAAAATAGGTATCATAAAGAACTCCAATTTTTTTTTTTTTTTTTTTTTGTATTTTTAACAATGAAAAAAACCTTAAAGAAAAAAAGCTGTTATGCCGGTTTAAAAAGTATCGTTGATGATCTTTTCATTTCGTTTCAAAATTTCAACTCATTTTGAACTTGGTTTAGTGTTGTTGATATTTTTGTTTATTCATAGGTATAATGAAATTAAACACAAACTCATACATACTAATTCTTCCAGGCAGACATTTACTACATACTACAAATTAAAATATTTGTTGTGAAACCAATAAAACTACTTAACATATTTCGAAATATTTTGTACATTGCAGTAGATACTCGTACTTAAAATACTGGCACATCTAGATATTTAAACTTTTGTAACTTTTTTCTTATTATAAAATCTAGTTGTAAAACACCTCATATCACCAAATAAATGTAGTTGTACCAGTAACGACCATATAAAGAACAATGTGTTTATTTACCAATTCGTCTTAATTAATGGTCATTCACTTAAACAAACAGACAGACAAACACAGTAGTAGTTGCAGCACGCACTGTGATTTATCTGCATTTCTTGAGTGATTGTTGAATGTGCTTTGTCAACTAGGACAATGCCAAATGAGCGTTGGCAGTAGGAACAATGCCAATTTTTACAAAAAAATTTTTTTACCCTACTACAAAAGTGACAAAATCTCGCTAAACATTTATTTAACTTTCTAGACTATTTATAGCACAATGATCAGAATCACATAAAATTATTAACCGTTTTTATTTATTTGTTTTTTTTTCATTGACGACCATTCTTAATAGATAATAAAAACAAATTGGAAAAAAAATTTAGCCAACAGATCAGTTAGGCGAGCTTATTAATTTCTAGATCCATTTCGTAGTAACGGGTTATCCATTAAGTGGTTTCAAAACCGCCGGTCTGGCAAGGCTGGTAACTGTAAAATATCTGTCGTCTGAAGCAGTGTTGCCAGTGGAATTTCGAGAAAGATACAGTTTAGTTTCCAAAAAAAAAAAATTTGAAAAAAAAATTAGTCCAAATTCAACGTTTAACATTTATTAACATTACATTTTTATTTCATACTCCAGGGCTGCCAGATTTGACGATTATCGTCATTTTGACGATTTTTGTTCCGAAATAAGCAAATTGCCGATTTGCTGATTTTTTTCTAAAAAGTGACGATTTTTTCTGTCTCCAAAGTCTGAATAAAACATTACATTTTCTGACAATTTCGTTTTTTAATCTTGGAATATTTAACAGCCATACCTTAACAAGAGCGGAAAGCGGAACGTTTTCTTTCGCTTGGGTTTTACGCTGATATGCCAAACTATAGCAAGAGCGTCAACGTTGTGTCACGAACAGTAGTGATAGCTTTTTTTTTTAATAAAACCCACAAATTATAAATAAAAATAGCGATAAAAACGTTAGATTGACCAAAAAATAGCTAAATTGCCATTATTAATTAGCAATAGCGGCAGACTTAACTATTAAATGAGCTATCAAAATCGGGTTTTACAATTGCAAAGCGTGCCGCTTTTGTTTAGGTACAAGTATGCAAGTATTAAGAAAATCTTTGATTGTTTTCAGAGTACAAAAACAACAGTGTTACACTTTGTTTATCTTTCGTCAAACCATCATCGAATGAACCTTTTACGACTCTCTGTATAAATCATATTTTCAACCATTATACGGCGAGCATTTCACGATTTGCAAGAGAATATCTACATGAGTCTCAAACGATTCTTGACTTGAAAGTCTTGTTAGATTATCTTTACCCACGTCTTAAACGATTCCCACAACGATTTAAGAAGCGTCTTTCGTTTTTTCGAAACGATAAAGTTGATTTTTTTATTTTTTCTCAGGAAACTGAAGATTTCCTCCCAAATTTATCTGGCAGCCCTGATGATATCATATAAATTCATTTTTATATTTATTTAAGTCATAAATATTAGGAATGTGATTTAAAAAAACAAAAAATAAGCAAACATTAAAATTAATTATATGTAACTATCTTTGGATGTTATCGAAACAAATTCATTTTTGTAAAAATTATTATACGAGTTAAGTCGTTAATACTAAGATTATATCAAAAAGTTCATATACCTTTCCTGAAAATAAAAGATGTTCATATTTCCTACGAACAACTTCGCACTACTTGTAATCGGTTTAGGTGAATCGTATGTTGAAACTTCCTTAATGTTTTCTTTCACCATTATGAAAGCTGCTACTGTATAAGTATTGATTCGGTTACGATGATCAGTCTTAGTAAGTTTTAGTCCATTTTGCATACAGATTCAAAAGATACGAAAAATATCAGGATTATACATGGTACGTAAAGCCATCCAAAGATACGAAAAATGTATCTTTCGTATCTTAATGGCAACACTGGTCTAAAGTGTCATTTACCCCCCGTTTCCACATGCAAGTGCAAGCTCGAAAAACTCAATACACTCACACTTCTTCACTAACATTCACACAATTTTTGTACTTTCAGCCAGTCGGCTATTTCCACGATTTTTCGTTGATAATACGTATACACTACTTGCAAGAAATTACTTGCATGTGGAAACTTGGGGTTATTTAGTGAAAGGTTTGCAATTTACGAATATAGCTCGTTAAAGAACCGAAGAAGACGTAAAACTAGCAGTGTTGTAACCACCAGCCAAATTCAAAATTACAATTGAGATGAAGAAAAATTACCCGAAAAAAATCCCCACCAGATTCCATTACATCGAGAAAAATACCCCGTTTGGTGCAGTTTACAGCTGTTTTTTTTTATTATTTTTTATTTATTACAACCATAATTAGTACAAATAAGACTCGAAGGCTCTTACAACATCTCAAACAAATTAAAATCATTGATCAAAATAAACTTTCAATGAACTTAAGTACTAAAAAGATAATTACATTAACATTTCAAGCAGTATAAACCAAATTAGCCATACAACAAAGGAAAATAAGTTACTAAAAAGTTTTTAATATAAGTTGGTAAGTTATTCTATAATTTCACAGCACTAATGAAGAACAGTCTTGAGAACGATTGATAGCTATAATCAGGTTAAAAATGCGACTGGATCTAGAGAAGCAAAGTTTTTGAAAATATAACCACGTTCTCGGGAATAAATGTATAACCTTGTGAAGGAAATCCAAGTTACGAATATTTAAGTATGAAGTCAAACTGCATCCCCGAATCTGTATTGAGTACTGATATATTCTATCAAATTTCCTTTTGTTAAACACATATCTGGCACAGTTATTGATCACTACCTGCAATTTATATTTTGAAGCTGCATCAAGTTCGCCAAAAACAATAGCACCCGAATGTTACAAAAGTTACTATAAAGCTAAGGTCCCACTATCGGCTCAAATAGCACAATCTGTGACGATTTTTATCGTGCTATATCGGTACACATTTAAAAACATTGCACAATTTTTTCTTAGGTGGTCCCATTATCGTCGCACATTGTGACAATTTTTTTCGGTTCATATCGGCCAAAACTCAATTGCGACAATAATCGGTACAATGCGGTCACACTATCGTGCTATTTGGGTAAATTAAATCAAATGGTTTTGTTTATTTACTTGTTGGCAGGCATAATTTTACTTTAGAAATTCGCAAAATTCTCCGTCCGAATATTATATTATGTTTCCTAACAATTTTAAATAATATGTTAATATATGTATAATAAAAAATATATTCAATTTCGTTCAAACTTACTGCACTTGTTCTTTTTTTTTTTTTTGTAATTGTTGTTTTGTAAACAAATGTTTACAAACCAGGGATGGCAACATCGATACAACTGCAATGTTTTGGTTAAAGCGAGTTGTTTTTTTTTTCATTTAGTAGTACAAACGTACTATTTAACGTTTCAATACATAAATAATAGATAAAACAAATGTAATTTTGGTACAATTAAGCTCAAAAAAGTAAAAATTTAGTAACCAGTTTGTGCAATATAAAAATTTCGTTTTGCCATCCCTTGTATCGGCGCTGATTGGCGACTGTGATCGGCACACAAGTGGCCGATAAAAATCGGTACATATTAAACAATTTGATTGCTCCACATTGTGCAAAATAGTGTTCACATTATCGGCGCATCTAGGTTTATTTTGATTGTCCACAGTCAGCACAATTTCGGCACAGATTGTCGCATATTAAAACATTTTGAACGTTCACACTATCGGCACATGAAATACGCCAAAAATTGGTGCATTGCGCCGATAGTGGGATCTTAGCTTAAGACTTTCTACCAGTTTTGGTTTAATTTATGTTGGCATCATCGGACCTTATTTTTTGAAAAATGATTGATTTAGAAAAAATGAACTGTCAATTAGCTTCCAAGGTTGTGCGATTTAACACCTCTCGATTATCTTTTGTGGGGCTACGTGAAGTCACTAATTAATGCTGCTAAACCAGCAACAATTTACGCCTTAAAGGCCAACATTGTTCGTGTTATTCGTGACATACGACCAGAAATACTCGAAAAAGTCTAGAATGCGTTTCGTCAAGAACAGCCGCGGTGCTCATTTTATTTTAAATAAAATCTATATTTTTAAACTTTTACAACTTCATGTTTATGGGTTTAAAAAAGATCCTTTATGGTCTGGAGCCATTCATTATCAAGCTTTTGAAAATCTATATTAAACGATGGAAATCTTCTCTCAATAAGAAAACGAGACTTTGGCTTAAAAGACTGTGCATTTTAAAAATGATATAATTTTTTTGTTTTTTACGAAAGAATTTCAAATTATACTTGATCTACACTAATAAGAAATTAGCAACGCTCTACCCACGACAGTAAAAATTACACCCATTTCGGGTAAATACCCACAAAGTGGCAACACTGAAAAATAGTTAAAACTTACAACAAAAGTGGTGGCTCAAACGTGGCACACTTTTTGAGCATAATTGACTTACTGTGCAAGGAATTGGTAAGATTATAAAGAAATTTTACGAGACCGGGATTCTGTAACTTTTAACAATAACAACAGTTGTTACAATTGTTAACCTGTGCCCATGTTGTGTAACTCTCGCGTCGAGAAACTTTTCGATTGAAATGTAAGAAATGAAACAAAAATGCCATAAAATAAAACAAACAACTGTTTTTCTCACTTAACTGCGTCTGTAAAATTTTTGGCGAGTAAAACCTGTAACGTAGGGAAATTACTCGCCAATTTACGAAAAAAAAGTGTGTCTGTTAAATTTCTGTGGAAAAGTCTGTAAATTGTTCTTAGCAACATAGCCCTGTTGGCCAAACTGCCGTCCACGACATTGTCGTCAACAATTTATGCACGACATGTCTTCTATCACTTAGGATTTCTGGAAGACAATTTTGAGGAAAATGTCGTGGACGAAAAAATACTCGACATTGTCTAGTGCACTGTCTTTTGAAGAAGTTAATAAACGACGACATGACCGACATTGTCTTCCATTGCCATTGACAGACATTTTCTTGTAAGGTATCCTCTATCAACAACTATACACGACAGTATGAGCGACAGTGTCTTGTAAGCTGTCCTGTATTAAAGTGTATGCACGACAATATGACCGGCAGTGTATTGTAAGGTGTCCTTTATCAACTTCTAAGCACGACAATATGAGCGACATTGTCTTGTAGACCGTCTTCTTAGCAAACAAAAATAAATTGTTCCGAATAAAAAATAAAAATAACTGTAAAATAACGATAATAATAAAAAACAACTAAAGCAAAGTGAAGAAAATCAGTCAGTCAAGTCTGAGAACTCAAAGACTAAGGTATGATTTTAAAAACATATGTATATGTGCTATGTATTGTATATTTTTATTTATTTAGGTTTATAGGCGACATTGTCGTGTAAGCTGTAACTCCTGTAACTTCATCGACATTGTCTTTTACGCAGTCGTTGACGACAAAGTAGAATCCATTGTCGTCTATATAGTCATCAAAGACAATACAAACGACAATGCCTTTAATGTGGTCATTAACGACTATATGGACGACAATGTCGTGCATGTGGTCATCAACGACAGGCTGAGCGACACTGTCTCTCTTTGTGCCGTACACGATTTACGCGACACTTGTTTGAAAATGTCGTCGACGATTCGCATTAGTTGTCCCTTACGTGTCGTGCAGGACTTAACATTGTCGTGCACGATTCATCAATGATTCGTGCACGACATAGCCAACTGGGAGATTAAAATTAACGTCAATTAATGAAAAGCACAAAGAGGAATACAAAAAAAACAAGTTAGAGTGCTATATTCGGCTGTGCCGAATCTTTGATACCCTCCACCGACACTTCGAATGTTTTAGGACTAATATCTGTATGATGTCTATTTATTATTATAATTTGTAAAAACAGACATCTGCATTAAAATTTGTTGCGGTTTAGACCTATATAAAATTATTGATCGATAATCAGAATCAATTTTAAAAAGTTTGAGTAGAATATCAGTTTAAGATGTTTAAATGATTTTCAAGAGAACAAATTATATAAAAGCCATGGTAAGCTATGAACCAATCATCCCAAATTCTACAGAACGATTTCTGGTATTAAAAAACATAAATTTCAATACAGCGGTGCAATTAGTTTAAGCGTTTGCAGTAAATTTCAAAAGGCTGCTAAAATGGAATATAAGGAAAATTATGGACTGTATATCACAAAATTGCATAACATTTTTTCTGGCCATATGAAGCTAAACTGGAAGAAAGTTTACCGCGTATTTAATTATTTTACCAGAGTGGGCTTTATATGAGGCCTATGGTAAGTTATGCACCGATCTTCACCAAATTTCACAGTGTCATTTCTAGTTCTATAAAACTGTGATGTATCAAATTTTGTTATGATAGCGTTATTTTTTACGTTTTTAGGCGTACTAAGCTGTTTTCCGGGAGTAAGGTTTATATGGGGCCTAGGGTAAATTATGAACTGATCTTCACGAAATTTCACAGTCTTATTTCTTGTCCTGTAAAACTTATATGTTCCAAATTTTGTTATGATAGCATTATTTTTTACGTATTTAGGTTTACTAAGCTGTTTTCCGGGAGTAAGGTTTATATGGGGCCTATGGTAAATGATGGACCGTTCTTCACAAAATTTTAAAGTTTTATTTCTCGTTCAATAAAACTGTGATGTACCAAATTTTGTTATGATAGCATTCTTTTTTACGTTTTTAGGCGTACTAAGCTGTTTTCCGGGAGTAAGGTATATATTGGGCCTATGGTAAATTATGGACCGATCTTCACGAAATTTCACAGTCTTATTTTTATTTCCAAAAAAATTTGATGTACCAAATTTTGTTATGATAGTATTATTTTTTACGGATTTAGGCGAACTAAACTGTTTTCTGGAAGTAGGTTTTATATGGGGCCTATGGTAAATTATGGACCGATCTTCACGAAACTTAACAGTTTCATTTCTAGTCCTATTTAACTGTGACGTGCCAAAATTTGTTATGATAGCACTGTTAGTTAGGGTTTTAGGCTTACTATACTGTTTTCCGGGAGTAGGGCTTATATGGGGCCTAGGGTAAATCATGGACGGATCTTCAAGATATTTTACAGCGTGATTTCCAGTTAAATAAAACGAACTGTTGCGAAATCTTATATCATTCTGTGCATTTTTCCACCATTTATGTTAGTTTTTGTAACAAAATTATCAATTTTTTTTAGGTGGTGGTTCCACATTTTGATTCATAGCTCAGATCCTATTGAACCGATTTTGCTGGATTTCAATCCCAAACTGCTTAGGATAACTACAAGCAATTTGACACCAAGTTTGTTTATTTCTTTTGAGTTTTTCGAAAGTGAGCGTGTTTTCAACAGACGGACAGACGGACAGACAGACGGACATGGCTAAATCGACTTAAAATTACTCAAGGACCCAGAATATATATACTTTATAGGGTCTGAGATGAATAATAAAAAAGTTTCACACGGAATGACAAACTTAATATACCCTCTTCACAACTAATTGTGGTGGAGGGTATAAAAACAAATAAATCTAAATAGATTTGTTTTAGTTTTTTTTAAGAAGATAAGCAAAACCAGCGTTTAAAAAACTGCAGTCAAAGTAGAAAAACTGTCATTTCTTCCACTTCTTCATTTGTCATTGGCCAAAATAAAACTGTTGCTTTTACTTCTGATTTATTAAATGTGAATACCTAGTCCCTGCCAATCCAACTCAAAAAGCGAAAAGTTGTACACAATGTCAAGGTCTAAACATTATAATGAAATAAAATTTTAATCGAAATGAAAGCTTTATTTGTGTTTTTTTAAACTTGACTTTTGAAACCGAAAAATGGATAACCCTTTGTAATATGACTAATATAAAGATAATAAACGAATGAATGACAAACTTGTAACAACACCCATATATATTTATTATCAAATAATTCAGAAGAAAATAAATTGTGCTAAATTACATCATTGGCCAAAATAATTCTTTTTGCTGCAAAAATTAACATTTAAACACCCGCAAAACATGTCGGGCATGTTAAACCACTGTACGTGATTTGAAAATCTTTTCAATAATTTTGTGGTTTATATTAATTTGTTTTAACTATATCTGTATTCGATTGAAATTTTTCATGTCCGAGAACTTTCTTGTATAAGTTTTGAATAAAATTCCTGTTTTTAATATGTATATATTTTTTCTTTCTTAAGCTTCAAGATTTGCGTTTGTTAGTTTAAAAAATATATAAATTATTACTGATGTACTTGTAAAATAAATCTGTTTAATGTATGAATCACTTGATATTTCATTTTTTTTTTTTTTTTTTGCTGATTTGTTTGTTTAAGGTCTTTGTAATCGCGCCGTTTGACTTGATCATGGATCATAAGTAAATAAATGTCGTCATCTTGTTTATTTATTATTTTCTTGTTATTCGTTTCTTTTTTTTATATTTATTTGTAGTGGATTTTTCTTTTTTGAGTTAAATACCACGGCGGACATAAAATCAGAAATAAATAATAACAATAACGAGCCTGATCAAGACGACAATGATGATGTTGATGATAAAAAAAAACCGGCTGCATTTAGCTCAAGTGAGAGTTGGCGGTTTTTTATTTTTATTTTTGTTGCCATCCAAATTTCTTTATTCATAAGGATTTAAGATACTTTTCTATTTTAAGCATGTTTGTATCAGAGTAATACCCATAATTGTCATTAATGCAAGTGATAACTTTTAATTTCATTTACTAACTAGAAATGTTCAACGGTTTTTGAGCAAAAATCACGTCTGAGTTAATTAATAACCGTGGGTATCTTTAATAAATGTACATATTACATGTACATTATCATTTATATGGTGCTGCGAAGTATGGCCCCAAAAAGAAAACGAAAATTTACCCCAAATTAAGAGCTAAGTACTTTTCATAATGCAATATGACCTTGATTGTTTAAATGAAATTTCAACCAAAATAAAATATTAAAAATTGCCTGAAAATAAAATGAAATCTTCTTCTTCACTGTGAAAAATAAGCTTATATTTTCATACATTTTGACCTCAAAAAGGTTAAAATTAAAAGTTAGATTAAAAATTTGGTTTCGGTTCATATGCCCCAAACTTAAAATCCCAAATTCAAAATCCCGAATTTCAAAATCCTAAGTTTAACTGCCTTTCCCAGGATTAAAACGAAAACTTAGTTCGCCAATTAAACATTTAAATTAAAAACAAAATTTAAAATATCGTCCGCTTAATATGCAAACCTGATAACTCCGTTTCAACACATTTTACAGGAGAGACAAAAAACTTTTTGGGTAATTCCATGTCAAAACGACCAAGAGTGGGACGCGACCCCTTTCGATTTTAATGAAATTTGGTGAGAAGGTTCCTTTTATCTTATAAGGAACATATATGAACGAAAAGAAATTTTAAATTTTTTTTCCAAAAGTTATGTCATATTCAAAATGTCATAATTTCGCCGAATTAGCCAAATGTGTTGAGCTTATTTCTTCAATATGTCATTTTAAAGAGAATACTTGGGGCTAAAAGCCGAAATTCCGCAATAAATAATGAAGTGGGGTTGGTCATACATTTGACCCATCTAGGAGCATCCTACGCGCTGTACCATACAAATAGTGCGGTTTAATAAAAATGGGTCAAATGTATGGCCAACCCCACTGTATTATTTATATGCTGTGTAACCTCTTTCATTTTCGAAATAACGGTATATCTTGAAAACAAGAGCTAACCTAAAAAAAAACGGTTAGCACCACTGGACTCAGCGTGCACCAATCAGTGTAAAATGCCAGGTGCGCGGCTGGTCTGTTTTTTAGCAACTAGCACAGTGTACTTATTGCTCAAAATTACAAAGTTAAAATTCTATTTTAAGATTATTTTTTAAAGGTTGCGAAAGAAAAAAAATCATATCTTTAAAAAGAAAAAAAAAAAACACCTCCTTCAAAGTTTCAGGATTTTTAAAGAACAGTTTGAGGTATTATATAAAAAAAAATCAAATAAATAAAAAAATAAGTTTTTGACTTAGTCCGTTTTTTAAATTTAATATTTTGCAGATATTACATTTTTTAAAAATAATTTTTTTGTTTCAATATATGTTTTGTACTTGGGGCTCTTTAAAATGACATTAAAATCATCTTCGTATGTGAAGTAGTTTTCGAAATATTGAAGAAATAAGCTTAACACATTCGGCTAATTCGACGAAATTATGACATTTTGAATATGACATAACTTTTGAAAAAAAAATTCTAATTTTTTTGGTTCATATATGTTCCTTATAAGATAAAATTTCATTAAAATCGAAAGGGGTCGTGTTCCACTCTTGGTCGTTTTGACATGAAATTACCCTTTTATTTTTCTATGTGCTGCTGGAAAGGAAAACCAAAGGTATAGTTGGTTTCACACACTTCAAGAATCAAATTGAAGAAAAACTCCATGCTGGTCGACGAGGCGTATCTTTCACTACCACACGGCATCAAAAGTGTAAAAAGTGGATCTAGCAGGTTTGCATATTAAGCGATATAGCGATATGGTTTTTGTTTCATTTAAAAAGTACAACACATATGTACGTACATACTAGGGATGACAATCGGGATTGGTTATTAAAAATCGCAGGATTCGGGATTGTCCGAGATCAATTTTTCAAATTTATTGCAGAAATATTGATTTAATTTAATAACATTATCGTTTTTAATACCGATACTTTATTATTTTTTTCATAAAATACCGGTATACGTATACCGACTCCCTTCAAACCGGTATTATACCGTTACTACTGTTTCGGTTTTAAATTAAAATATATTTAAAATATTTCGCAAAGAATAAAAACAAGTTAAACTTTAATACACATTTCCAGAACTTGTGCTAATGGAAAGTGTGTTTGTCAACTACCGCTGCAACACTGTTATTACTTTTTTTTTCTTACCACTGTGCAGTGTGGGGCAAAATCAAAATGTTTAGAAACTAGCAGCCGTATCCATAAAAACTTATTTATGATTAATTAACCATATTTAAGGAAAATTTGCTTAAGTTGTATTCATAAACGAAAAATAGTCTATTTAACTTTTTATAAACCATTCTTAAAGTAAGAATATTTATTGTTGGATTTACCCTTCTTTAAACCAAAAATAAAATTACATTTTGATAAATGTTTGCATTTTATGACATTATTTTTGTGAAATATGGGAAAAACGTTTTATTTTTTAATATGGAGATGTTTAATACATTTAACAAATTTTTTTTTTTTTTATTTTAGACAACCAATAAAATATTTTAAAATTTTGTTATTTGATTTAAATTAATGTGTTCAGAGGCAAATGCAGATATTCTCTTTAATTATTTTTAAAATTATTGCAATAAGTTTTGTTTAATGTTTTAAAGAACGAATTGTTGTTCAAAAATATTTAAAAAAAATAAGAGAAATAAACAATCAAAATAATAGCGATGCTAATACTGATTTATCGTATACATATTTAAAAAAAGTTCAAACAAACATTTTTATAATAACTTTCGGCAAAATGTTGTTAAGAAACTAAAATAATATGTTTTTTTATATTATAAGAATAATTTTTAAGATCTTGAATTATAAAAAAATATATTAATTATAGAATATCATGTAAACCGAATAGAAGTTTCTTTCATGCGTCACTAGCAATAAAATGGCAACAAAACGTAAAAAACATAAACATACTTAAACATAAAATCGCTACAAACAGTTAATAGTTAAAAGCTGTTATTGAACGTTTATGAATAAGCATTTTTATGGTCAGCAGAGGAGATTCCGAATTTTTGATTTGATAAAATATTCCACGTTCCACAGTGCTTTGTTGTAGAACAAAATTAGACAAAAATAGAAGGAGAAGTCTAAGGTTAAAAAGTGGCATTCTGCATTATATCATCGCGAAAGGGTACGGGTACCTCTCATTCACCCTTGTTAGATATAGCAGTTAGTTACATTTCGTCATGCCGAAGAATATAAAAAAAAACAAAAAATTTATATATGTAAATAAGCCCGTTTCCTCTTTTGCCAAAGTTGATGTTTGAAATTCGTTTTATAATCTTAAACTCGTTTTTTAGAACATAAAAAAATTAAATAAAAAAAATGAAAAGAATTCTTTTTGGGATTCGAACTGGCAATATCATCAGTCTCAGGAGAGAACTTAACAACTCGGCTATGAATGCTTTTACTGAAGAAGCGATAAATTAAAATATATTGAGTCTATGAGTTTGTTTCTTTATTTGAGCGGCATATCATATACATGCATTAATGTGTATGTGTATGCGTAAAATTAAACACATTACAAATAAAATCCACCACTTGTAGTGAAGGGTATAAAAAAACAACAAAAAAAAAACAAATTACCAACACTGTATTACCATAGCCACTGTATGACCGTAGAAACCAATATTGAATTGGTTTGTATGGTATGTTTATGTCGTTTTGGTAATACAGTGTTGGTATGGTAATGTCACGTCTAATTGGACCTTTAAAGGAAAAAATTTGAGGCAGTCGTGGTTTTTTACTCATATCTCAGCCATTTGTGAACCGATCTTGCTGAATTTCAATAGCAAACAATTCCGAACCACATGTGACATAAATGTATAATAACCTGGCCCCCATCATATATGGGGTCTTCGGAAAATCCATTTCAACGGACTGAGGGACATCGTTAAACCAACTTCGCTCCTCATAAGGACCCAGAATATATATACTTTATAGGGTCTAACATCAATATTATAGAAATTACAAACGGAATGACAAACTTATATACCCTTTTCACCACCTGTGGTGAAAGGTATAAAAATAGACAGATTTGGAGGAGAAGACATACAATTTTCAAATGGAAATGAATGTGAATAGAAACTTTAAAAATGATATTAAATTATTAAATCTGGCAACAGCGCTTAGTGCAATTAGCAATATATGACTACATTAACAAGAAGGTGAGAAAAGGTTTAATTTAACCTATAGGTCCTTTTAAGATTTACCAGGATAAATATTTTTATGAACGATTATTGAGAGTAATTAAAGCTAAATTAAGATGCCAGTATCAAAAACAGGCATTACAAATGGCAATGAAAAACTGAAAGTTTTAAATTTCGTTAATTAAAGACAGCCTTTTTTTAAGCTACCACATACTACGTTTATACGCACCACTTATTTGCAAATAAATATATTGCAAGAAGAGAATATTGCCGCAGAAACAGTGAATTAAATTTTTATTTGCGAATAGCGAACTCATAAAAACAACTCCTGATTAACGACACTATTTCTATTTCGTTGTGGCACATTCATATGACAATAAAAGTAAAATTAAATCAAAAATGTGCAAATAAATTTAAAAATACACAATAATTTTTGATCTTTTTCATTTAAAAAATAAAAAGTTCATATACATACAGTGCTACTAAATGAATAAATTTTCCATCTGGCATCACTTAAAAATAAGAATTTTCATTAAGAAATAGACATATAAACAGTAAGTAAGTTAATCGCAAATAATTTTTATTCGCGAATAGGCTACGTATAAACGTAGTAACAGTATCCATCCATAATCAACTCATTTTTTTTTTTTTTTTAATTGAACAGCTGCATATTCCATACACCTCAATAAATGGTTCTGCAAACAAAATGTGTACAAAAACCAGCATTTGTACTTGAAAATATTTATTTATTTATTTTTTTTTTTTTTTTTTGTTTTAGTTGTTGGAAAATTTGGATAAAATGAATAGGTGCTTCTTCAAAAGAAAGTTTCTTTCAAAACCTGATTTTTTTTATTATGTTTATTTTTTTACGCAAAAATATAGTCATCTTAAATATTTCAATTGCCAAATGACTCCGTCTATTGACTTTTTAAACGAGGCACATGTTTAACAAATCATTTTGCTACATACTTCTTTTCTTTTTAAAGGTTAAGTTTTCTAAAGAAAAAATACTGTCTCATTTTGAATGATAAGATAAAATTCGAGTGCATTTAATAATAAAAGAATTAATGTATCATAAACTAAAAGACGTTTTCCGCCGAAATAATAAATAATATATCACGTACTCACATTTATAAAATTCACACTCGTTAATAAAAGTGACATAAAATTTTTACAATTTTTTTAAGTGTTTTATCAATATTTTCTATCATAATTTAAATTTTTTGTTGTGGAGCTGATTAAAAAATAAAAAAACCGCTTAAGATACCCGTACACCAGGCGCGGATCCAGCTTGAGCCTTAGGGCGGGGAAATTTTGTATGATACCAAAAAGTAAAAAATTTGTTTTTAAAAGTTTATTAAAAAAAATATGTATATTAGGGTAAGTACATTTTGCAATTTTTGCGAATATCAAATTCTGCATCGCATAGCCGTATAGACCGGGAAAAAATATTAAGAAATGATGTATTACTTTTTCGCGATCGTGAAGAAAGTTTTCGCACCAGACGCGATAAAGTTTTGAATTTCAACTTTTCTCCTTACTATACAAAATTAACATTTAATTACAAAATTTTAAGATTTTCTAATAATTTTCTTTAATATAACAAGATCTTACCATTTGTACGGAAGAAGGAGCTTTAGAAATTGCATTTGGGCGGAAACTTTTTTTGGCCAAAATTACCTACAAAAAATATTTTCATTATCAATACTAAATTGCCCATGGCGTGGTGGGATGAAGAAATTTTGCCCAAAAAAAGTCATACCCTAATTAAAAAAACTTAACAAAAAGGTTAAATAAAATATAAGATTAGTTCAATATACATTAATCTTTTTAAATAAGCAATTTATGATTTCCTTGTGAGGCAAATTTAGACAGTACAGTCTATCTTCTGTCATAGTTGCTCGTAGCTTTCTTTACTGACGAGCATTGAAACGAAAATTTGAAATATTTTTCTTAGATTTAGGTAGATATCTTCATCACATCCCAGTAAAAAATTTTAAGGTTTTGGGAAGCAAGAAAAGTACAATAGCGCTGATATATGCGCTGACTATTACATATTACTTAGAAGCAACAGGGAAGCGAAAACCATTGAAGTCAATTTTCAATATAAGTAAATGAAAATTATTTAATAGCTTCGCAAAATCCCTTATAAGTAAGCAGGTTGTAAGGGAGTAGTTGAAATGATTATGTAAAAGAAAAAATTTACGACCAAAGTTCAAAGTCCTTCTGTTAATCCCTTACATGGAAGCACGTTGTATTGCAATGATTTCAAAATTTGTTTACGATTATTCCCGACATGTAATCGAAAACAAGAGATGCTTAAAATTACTTCTTTTTTATTACGCAATCAGTCAGCAAATTGTTTTTGAGCAGAGAGGACGCAAGCAAATTTTTGTGTGGTCAATTACTAGATTTGTTGTTGTTTTCTTTTTAATTTGCGTACAGTTTCGTTATATTTTAAAAATTACATATTAACTGTGTTGTGTGTTTGTTTTGTTTTTTTTACTTTTGCATAAGCTTTTGTGTTGCGCTTCTTGTATACAGTATAGAAGCAATTAATCAAAGGTATGAAAGCTGCGGTTTTTGGAAGCTATTCCTTCACGGAATAATGTAAGCCATGAAAAACGCAGTGATTTTACAAAAAAGTAGAGCTTCCAAGTGGGAATTCGCCATATAAAAATCATGCCTCTTGTAAGCACGTTTGTAAGGGGGAATTGTGCTTCTCTCCCTTACAAACCTGCTTACCAGTAAGCACCATTTTTTACTGGGATTTTATTAAAGCATCTACAACGTTATCTGATAGATCAGCCTCAAGTTTAGATCTTAGTAGGTGTTTATCTCTTTTATCAAATATAATCAGCTCATCAGCTAGTTGTGGTTTTAACAGTTTCGTATCTGTATATGACTTGATTACACTTTGAGGTAGAAGCTTATGTACGTATGTTCAATACATTTGGAATAACCATTGGGAAAGTTGTTATGAGATCTTCTAAAATAAATTCAATAAGAGGAATGTAACCTACAACTCGGTAGTAATCTTCAACGTTTTGGATGTGATTATTTCGTTCAAATCTTGTCTTTTCGATAGGAACCTCGAATTGAACCCAAATAACTTAAACTCTTTCAAAAATCGCTTTAAATTGTTCCTCGGCTTTATTTCTTTTTTCTTCATTTGATAAGGCTTGATCCTTTTTGAACATCTATATATTGCTTTTGTTAAATGACACTAAGTGGTTGTGTTGCAATAGGTATCACACTTAATATGTTTATTCCGCCAATAAATTTAAAATTACTAAGTGAGTTCCTTAATATAAAGGTAGAGATACTACCTTTCCACTCAGATATTTTTTCCAAAGCTTCTACTATATGATGTACACTTGTTGCAGAGACGCATAATGAAGAGAGTTTGGCTCCCAAATACTTTGCTAAATTTGTTTTTCGCTTGGGATGATTATATATAAAAAAATGTTGTCCTTTCTTAAAAAAATTATACAACTTTTTGTATTAATGGCACTTTATTGCTTTTAGAAATTGAGTTGTTCGGTTTATGGGAATAGCAAGGCGTTTGTTTCGCATTTGTCGCTTTTCCAGAAATTTTGAACAGCTCCATTTTCTGCTGACATCAGAGGACACCCATCTGTTTCATCTCCTATACAATTATTTAGGTCAAGATCAAAATTTGTCAAAGCTTTAAGAACTATTGATGATAGTGCCTTCGCATCAATTGACACATCAACGTCATCCATATCTTTTGAAGCCTCTTCAAATGCGTTAACAACAAAGCCAATAAATTCTTTCCTAAAAACTTTTTGTTGTATGTTGAAATATCTTAAAGATAAGGAAATCTGGCTTTTCCCCGACAAATCCGTGCTTTCGTCAAAAATTATCGAATAGAATTTTGATTCATATAACACATAAATATATACATAAATATTGCAAGTACGTAGGCTTTTCAATAATTCAACCGCACGCATTATCAAGTCAAGCGTTTAGTCTTTGGATATAGATGGCACCTGCTGGGATTGAATGTAGAATAATAAGTAATTGAATACGGTAAATTAGATGTTGCTTTGGAAATATCTAATAAATAACTATTAGGATTAAGATATGAATACTTATTGAAAATCGTTAGAGATTCAATAAAAAAATACTTATTGAAAATTTCGTTAGAGATTCCATTAAAAAAAAAAACAAAAAAACCTTGCTGGGATTTCCAAAAATTTTGTAAATTAAAAAAATATTATTATTGGGAATTCTTTTATTATCGAAATTAACAAAACATATTTTTGTAATTTACGGGGGGGAAATTTCCTTATTCCCCCCCCCCCCTGAATCCGCGCCTGCCGTACACGATATGTTTTTTACATCTGACTTGTCTGTTACTCATCTGACATCAGCTGTTTATTATAAAAAAATTTGTTGTCAGAAATCTATGCCATGAGGAAACCGGCAGCGGCGGAGGACCGCGAATCATTAGCCGGCTGAAGTTAATATTTTACAAAACCGATATATGTATGTATGTATGTATGTTTATTTAACCGTTTAATGGAATTTTTTACATAAATATGTTTCATTATTATTCCTCCGGGGGTTGCACCTTTTGGTGTTATATCCTCCAGGTCAAATCAGGTTGGGGTCATTCCTGGAACCGAAAGGGAAAAATTCATTTTTGATTCCTTGATTATGTATTAAACCTCGGGTAGAGGTGTACTGGCATTCTTCAGAATTTCATACACTGTAAATAAGTGAATGCTACTTGAAAGTGCCACATAACTAACGAAAGAGTTTTTTTTGGTCCTTGGTTAGACTTTTTTGAACTCGAAGGGTTACCTCAGAACTATAAATTAAAGGTGCTACGGGAGTTAGTAGCCCCCGACGCAAGCCGATCTGACTACTGGTGAGTAGGTCTCCTTTTAGTTTACTTCTTGCGAGATAGGATTCCAGTCTTTCAGGTTGATTATTTTTGCGGAAGCCTTGCCTTTCTGATGGAAGGGATACTATTCAGGAGAGCAAAATCACTGGTTGGGTGACGTCCTGATAAGGACTGATCTTTTACTTTATGGTTTAAGTTCAGTCCATGGGGGATCTCTAGGTGCTGTTGTTGGTAGACAGATTCAGCCAGAGTTTTATGGGGAAGGCAGCAGTGGTTAGATAGATCCGGCCTATGGCGGGTGTATATACTCGAAACTGCTACCTGTGTGTGCAAACATTTGGTAAGTGCATATATTAACTCACTCATGGTTAAGATCCATCATTTAGTTAGGTCATAATGGCTGGTATTTAGACTATGTTAGAAGCAATTGACGTGTGCGCAATTTTGACAGACATGCACAATTACATGTGACTTGAAAAGCTGACAAGTCTGATGTAAAAAACATGTTATGTAAGGAGATCTTTACTAAATTTCCTATATCATAACCAGCCTTATTGTGTAAGGCTTTGTCGTTAACGAGTAAGTCGTTTTTTGTAATAGATTAAAGACCACAGGTTGTTTGTAACTCTCTCGTTATCTACAACGCCTTACACATTAAGGCCGAATGTAATATAAAAAAAAAATGTTCAGTATCTATAATTTAAATTAAGAAGAAAATCTCGGAAGCCTATTCCAAAAATTCCTCTTTCGTTCACTGATGAAACCGACTTTTAGGTTCTTAGCTTTGTTATTCTACTGTAGTCTTCTTATTCTGTTAGTTTCTAAAGCTAATCCATCGCTTAAAATCTTAAAAGTCGATTAAGCGCAGGGAAGGAATAGTCTACTAAATTTTAACTTAGCGATTAGACTTACAGAATACCGATTAAGCGACTTCGCCAAAATAGTTGCTCTAAAATTTGTTTAGCACCTAAGCGAGCGAGCTTTAGCCACGAGATTTACAGAAAAAGAATAAAGAGCCACCGCACTTGGAGCGATGATAATCCTCAAGCCATTGCTAAAAAATAATTACATCTATCAAAACTCAGTGTTCGAACGTTGGGCCGGTAGAATTATATGTCATTACAACTAATGATCGTCAGAACGTTACAGTCAAAGGTAAGCGGTATAAAGAAATTAATCAAAATTACTTTTTTATGAGCTAATTTTTAACGTCGTCATAACGACACAACTTGGTACCAAATAAAAGGGAAGCCTTTGTAGAATTTTATAAAAATATGTATATACAATTTGATTATTCGCATTTGATAGTAAATACATTAAGCGAATTTAACAATAAGGGAAGAATTTGTTTGCATTCAACAAAAGTTTGATTAATCCTCTTATTGGAATTACAGATCATACAAAACAAACCATTAAACGAGATCAATATGAAAATATTTTTTACACAATAGTTTTTTTACTCGCGGTTCGCACAAATAAGGGAAATTTTCTCCAACTGGAAACGTAAGTCTCGGTAAGTCTTTCAGAAAGTCTGAATTTATTGGTAAGAAGGAAGAGAATCATAGCATGTTATTTTCTCCTCTCAAAAATAAAAGTTAATAAAAACAAAATATCAACATGTTACTTTAAATGTCACAATCAAGGTGAATTTATACAGGTGATCGCATCATGAGATAGTGTTATATCAGCTAACCCTTTTTTTTAAATATACTATGTATATGAGCAAGGCGAATTTATTACAGGTGGTCTTAAAAGCCCTGCTTATATTAGCTAAAATCACTATTGGATGTCAAAATTTTGTTTATTCTCTTTTATTATCTTTGCTTCTGTTTTGTTTTATTTCTGTTTTTGACATTGTACAATGATTTTACAAAAACAAATTGCTTGTGGTTTTTGTACGAGTTGTACTTGTTGTAGTGCCGAGATTACCTGGGATGAATTCGCCTTGTATATAAGTGAATGTCAAAACTATTTGTTAAAAATATAAAAAAGGGATTTTTTTTTGTTTATTAAATATACACAATTGTTTTAGAAGGCAATTATTTTTCATGTATTGCAAATTTATTGTGGCTCCACTTATTCCTTACGCATTTTTAATTCCTTGTGCTTATATTTTATATTCACCTTTTTCGTTTTATAAAATTTAAATAATTTTTTTAAGTATTTAGATTTTCATTGAATTTTAACTTATTGCACACAAATAAATTAACGATTAAAAGATGACTCGAAAATGTCACCTGTATGAATTCGCCTTGGTCGCAATTTCATTTTAATATATGTAATATGTATTGGTCTCTCCTCTAATTTATCTATTTTTGTAAAACACTGAATTAAAACAATAACTTTTAGTGTAAAAAATTAATTTTTAAAAAAAATTTAATATGAGTTTTTTATTAATAATTTATTTTTTATAAACACGATATGGACTGTAAACTGGTGATAGAAATTGTGTCGGATATTG
Source organism: Pollenia angustigena (assembly GCA_930367215.1). NCBI lineage: Eukaryota > Metazoa > Arthropoda > Insecta > Diptera > Polleniidae > Pollenia > Pollenia angustigena. Next base: position 149,748,715 of record OV884058.1, read on the forward strand.
CGAATACGAATTTAAAGCTTGCATGTGAGATATGCGTGGCATAGTCAACATGTTTTGTGGTAAATGAGGTAGAACTGTACGTAAACCTGCCATAGGATATGACATTGCAGAGATGCTTTGTGCCATTCCTTGTATACCCGCTAAAGTTTTTGTCATTTGGGCTACACGAGAAGGAAAGTTGTAGTAAGAAACGGGATAATAACTACAAACTGGTTGTGGAAAAGTCGATGATGGATAAATAACCATGGCAAATTGATCTGTATTTTCGGCAGAGTTTAATAAATTGTTTATTTTGTCGGTAGGAGCTGCTGTTAAAGTTGCAGTTTGTCTCTCCGTGTTAGTAGAAATTGTTGTTCGCTCGGTTGTGTTCGTAGGAGTTATCTCTGGTGAAGTCGCAGTTAATATTGTTGCTTCAGTTAAACTCTCTTCCACTGGATGCTCCATAACAGTGGTTGCAAATGTCTTCCGTTTGCTTAGGACATGTTTTAAATTAAGCTTTTCGTTTCCAACATCATCTTCATCCGTTAACCCATATTCGAATTTGGGCAAATCTAGACCATAGCGATAATATTCTCCTTCTCCAAGAAATTCTTGTTGTGGTCTTGCAGTCACAATTGTTGTACTCAAAGCCATAACAAATATTATAAAAAATTTATACATTTTGTTGTTTAACGTTTGAACGACCGTAACCGACTTTCATACTTTAATGGATTCTTAACCTTTTTATACCAAAAATAATGAAATCGGATTTTTCTCAACGATTTTTAACATTATGTATATTGTAGAAAATTTTTAAAACAAATGTTCTGATAAAAAATTTACATAATTTTGTTAATGCATCTTACAATAAAGTTGTTAGAATTCCAATAATACTTTTCAATATAATGTTAACCCATTAAAGTATATTGAGCCGTAACCTGTTATTAATTAAGAAATAAAAAAAGGAATGTGTTAAAATCAAATCTGTAATAAGCGGAATGTTAATAGAAAAAAGGGTTGTTTTATAAGTCAACTTTAGTAAGTAGAAAATAGTTGCTTTAGATTACTTTAATCATCAGTTTATCAGAGGAGATGAAAGGGCGGGCCGCATTTATATACAAATTCATGTTTTTTTAAGCCGTTAAAATATTGTAGTATGTAAGGGTTTTATCCGAATTGCATCGCATCCACTTATTTTTGAAAACTTAAAAATATTTTTTTTAGAAATTTTATTGTATTGTTAATTTTTTTTTTTTTTATATTATCCTTCCAAAAGTTTCTTGTTTAACGGCGTTAAATTGCATGATCTTGGTGGCCAATTGACGCCGCCAAAATGTGATTTTACTCGTTATGGAAACTTCCAATGCAATAAAGCCAAAATTGATCATGTTGTGCGGCTCGTGGCACCGTCTCTTGGAAAACACATATCCCAGTTCTTCAATTGAAGGCAAAAAAAAAGTAAGTTATCACACGGCCATAGCGCGTTGAGCCGTGGAATCGACAAATTCGGCTTATTTGACACATTTCCACTAACAGAAGCGATATTGCAGATGCCTGACCACATCTGTAACGCATCCAGTCTTTTCAAATTTCTTTATAATCTTGCCATCTCCTTGCACAGAAGCTAGATTATGACGACCATAATCATCCGGTAATGCTCGAATACTGTGCCACGTTTAAACCACCACTTTTGTGGTAAGTTTTAACTATTTTTACGCCTTCTTCGGTAATTAAACAATACTTATTCATAAATGTCAAACCTGATGACACTTAAAGCGGCCCATACACTTGCAATGTTATTATTTATGATATTCGCCATATTATTTCCATTTTGTCCTATATTATGCAATAAGTCGCACAATGGTTTCATTCATTCAATAAAAAGGTGAACATAACCTAAAGGAATAACATAAACAGCATTGTACAATGTTGCCAACACATTTCACTTTCTTTTCGTTGTGCAATAAAAATCAAAAGTCTTTTGATTCTAGCAAATATTGAACAATTTTATTGCATGTTTATGAGCCGCTTAAGATGATAGATATTTAACAGCTAACAGCCTTGCCAGACCGGCGGTTTTACAAACACTAAATGTATAACCCTGTGTTACGGATCCATAAAGTACATATCGTCAGCTCATTATTGGTTTGGCGCATATCATAATGAAAGCCAGATCAATAATGAGCTGACGATATATGTCCACAAAACTCTTAAATATATTGTATTAACTCCTTAACATGGCTACATACATAAATGAGACAAAATTTGTTTAAAAATATCTCGAGCTCTCCCTAAACTGAAGGTCATCTCAATTAATAATAATATTTAAATCATCAATTTTTGAAGGAACATACTATTTTCCAAATGCTTGCTTGCTTATTTTAAGCCCCGAAAATAAAGTAGGCTACTTATTTTTTCGAAAGGGGCAGGAGAAGTGGTACCCTTTTAAGGATGCCAATTTTTAGTATAGCATTTCTTAAAAGCCGCAACACCAATTTTCTTGAATTTTTTGCAGTAGCATCTTCTGAGCCCTGAAATTGAAATAAGATAGCAACAGGGGAAGTGGTACCCCCATAGGATGCCAATGTTAAATATAACATATCTTAAGAATTGTTTTTGTGAGAATGTTCAAACTTGGTAGGAGTCACTCTTGTGGGAAAACTATACCTTTAGAAATAGAAATAAAGGGGGTAGGTGCAGGTGGAGAAATAAATCTTTATATTATATAAAAATGAAAAATGTCCGTTTCTCTGTTTTTTTTTTTTTTTTTTTTTTTTTTTTTTTGTTGGCTATAGACGATTTTGTTGAAATTTTAACACTTACATCACGTGAGCCCCGAAAATAAAATAGGCTACTTATTTTTTCCATAGTATGCAATGACTGAATCATAACCATGCAGCCCAAACGGCAGAAGTTAGAGACATGAAATTTGGACAGTGAATAAGTCTCCCAACAAATAGATAAACAGAAAAAATGTTTTTAGAAATTTAAATATTTATAGTGTAATATTGGGCGTGGAACCTCCCAAAAAAAAACAGTATGAATAACTCTATATCTTGAGAACGATACATAACATCTGCCAAAAGGTGGACTGGATTGCAGAAGTGGGAGTGGCTCCTCCATTACAAAGATAGTGTAAATAACAGTGATCCGGTGAACTTTTTTGTAAAAAAATTTAGCTTGGTTATCAATACACAACATTTATCAAAAAGTGAGCTAGATTGGAGAAGTAGGCGTTGCGTAGTACCTCCCATACAAAGACAATTTAAATTTCTTTATATCTGGGGATTGCTCACAGTATGTAAAAGTTTTTAAGTTTTCAACAAATAGTTTGCTTTTCTTTACAAAATATATGTATGTATGTCAAAAAGATGGCTGGATTGGAGAATTTTATTTTTATTTTTTTAATTCCCTATGCTAATCCCCTCTAAGCTCTACGCTTGTCTGCAGGAAAGAAACCTGAGATTCTGGCGGGAATCGAACCCGCAACCCCGGGGCTGATAGACTTTTCAGAATGTGATAACTACCATTTATTTATTTAATTCTTCTAAATGATTTATATATGTATGTACGTTTGATTCATTTTAAATTATTTTTTAAACTATTTTAATTAAAATTGCTTATCAATTGATATTTATTACCATTTCATTTTCAATTAAAACTCTCATACCTGGTTTAGTTTCATGGTATCCAAAAAGGAAAAAAAAACAAATAAAAACCAAGAGTAAAGTAAAAAAATGTATTCGGTAAGAAGAAATTTGTTAATCTTCTTAAATAGTTTACTCAAAGTGAATTGACAATGTACATTAAATTGATATTTTCCATTTTTGACATTTAGCAAAACGACAAAGTATTGATACAAAATATTTGTCTATTCACAATTGCATAAGCAAAAATCGTAATTTTTAAACCATAAGCCATTCGACAGAGCATGTGAATAAAACAATTGTTTTATTTAAACAGGTAATACAAATTTATAATACACATAAGCATTTGTTTATATTGTTAAAAAAATGCAAAATAAACAGAGATTTAGTTCACAGAAAAAGGAAGCATTAAAAGGCAACGTTTTGTTAAAACTTTGCTTTGTCACCCTGTTCAAATTGTTTTACCCTTTAGAATGAGTTTTTTTTTCCTAAATTATCTACTTTCGGGAACTCCTTTAAGACACTTTAACTAATTGTTGTTAACCTCGAAAACAGGAACAAATAAAAAGAAAAATAATATTTACTGTCAGTATTTTGTTACTTTTTAATGTTGGCAAAATGAAAATAATATTTACATTCTCAGTCTAAAAAAAAAAAAAAAAAATACCAGTTCAATTTAAAAAAAAATAAATTATTTTTCTCACACTTGACCCAGTGCTGCAGTTTAAGCTGCTAATGCATTGTTGTTGGTTGTTGTTTCTTTTTATTGTGATTTTTGTTTGTTGTTGGTAAATCAAGTCAATATGACAGCGGTCAGGAAGTGATTTAGACACATACACACGACTTGTTTAGAAAGTGGTAGAAGTGGCTTGAAAGTCAGTCATTCATTAATTCATAAGTTGTACAGAAATTCTTAACTCGAAATTTAAATAAAAAAAAAAAACGAAATTAATTCAAACAACAAAGTTGTTGCGTGGTTGCTTATTTAGTCACATGCAAATAACTACAAATAGAGTTTTGGCCATGTTTTGGAAACACTAACTGTGTATGTATACAAATGTCCAAATCGTTGTTTTTTATTATAGATAAAACTAAATTAAAAAAGAAATTAAGCCATAAGTAAATGAGTTTTTGCATGTTTGCAATTCGTGTATGTATTTCTCTGGATTGCGGTAGAAAAAAAGAACCGGAAACGTAGACATTTAATATTTAATAGAGTCGTTAAGTGATGAACAAACCTTAAAATTTATTAATAATGTGGTTGGTTTTCCTGTGAAAACGTTTTGAGTTTAAGGAAGTGTTAGGTTATAGTGTGTGTGTGTGTGTGTGTAAACATTCCCAGTTGGCCATGTCTTCAAGACAACGTCGACGACGCGTACAAGACCCATAGTAAATCCCTGACGACATGTTGGCGACAGCCCATGCAAATCGTCGACGACTTTTTCGAACAAAGGGCACTTAAGTCGTACATAACAATGTGAGCGACTTTATCATGCACAGTGTCGTTAATGATCATATAGGTAACAATGTGGATAGAGTTATCATTGGCGACTATATAAACGAATTTTTTTCTCACGAAGTCGTTAAAACCCGACTAGCACCATTACCTTAATAGTGCCGTTGATGACAGTATTGTGGACACTATCTACAATTAAGTCGCCGATTAGTAAGTGACAATTAGGAATGTAACGAATGTCGATACCGATATATCGGCGAAACTTCAGATTTGCCAATATATCTAGGAGAAGGGGAACGGGCAAAGGGGTATACCTTGAGGATATAGATACGCAAAGCTAAAATAGGCTTCCTGACCACTGCAGTATATTTATGGCGTATGCTCTAGGGATTTCGTAGAATTGGTAAGAAGTAAAATTGCTATACTATATATCTGTGGAATTTTGTCAAAACGTCTTAAGTCGAATTATAACAGGTGCTAATATTACGAATTTTGATTCAAAAAACATTGTTGTTTACGTTTTTAAAATTTTATATTGTAAAAGAGATTTTTCTTTAATTTTTTTTTTATTTTATTATTTGATAAAAATGATTTTTTCATCGAGTTTTTTCTTAAAAATTGTTTGCTATCTTATATCGACTTAAGATTTTTTGTCAAAATGCAACAGATATATGGACAGCTCCTAGGGCCTTAAAGGGCTGTGAACTCCAACTAGTAAATTCCAAGCTAGTAAGTGATTGTAAAAGAGCTCTAAGGGAAATATTATGAGTATATGTAGTGAGTAAATGCAAATTACCTGGTCACTGCAACATCACCGCTACTGAAATGACCGATGAGTTTGGGAAACTAGGCTCGAAAATAGGGGATACTGGCTGTGTGGAAAAAGTCAGACCTCCAATAGGCTTTTAATTAATAAGGGAGTGGGTTTTGAACTTAACATATGACAATGCAGTCAACAGGAACATTAATTTGTTAATACTTCTTGGCCCATCAATTCACGTACGTATTGACCCCTCGCGAAATTATCGTATGTTTCAAAAACCAAATTTTACAGGACATCAAAAATAATGATAATAAAAGCAAAATATCAAGAAATTTTAATATTAAATTACATACAAATTTACAGTTTTTAATTTTATAAGTAGAGGACAACGTAAGCGACCATTGCATGCATTTTGTCATCAAAGTGGTTTGAAGCACGACAAAACGCGTGCAATGCTCCCTTACGTTGTCCTCAATAAAGTATTATTTAAGACAAATTTAAAAAATGTCTCCAAAAAAGACGTAAATACGATTTTAAGCACGACAAAATACACGTTTTGTTACTTAAGTCGACAAATTCAAAAATGTCCTGAAGACATCGTTGACGACATTTGCGTATATGACCATTTTGCCAACTGGGTTGGGAAGGTTAGAAAATATCCCGCAAAAAAATATTGGGAATTTAATTTTAGTTTTGTTTCTTTACAAGGCCCATCTATCAGGTCTGCTTACTTGTACAAAAACAAAAAACGATTCTTTTTAGTTGTCAAAAATTTACTACCACATATACAAAGCAAAAGGAAAAAACGTGTATGTGTGGCATACCATAAACGTAAACAAACGTATACCTGCACATGTAAGCAAAATGTAAACAACTTTTGACAACTAAAAAGAACATAAACAATAATCATTAGGCTTCTTGCGCAGACCTTTTCAATGGGCCTTGGTTTCTTTACATTTTGTTTCAGATTTAGACAACCTAGAGCATAATGTCAAATTATTTATTTCATTTAAAATTCAAATGTAAGCAAAATAAATATTTTTGGTAAGTGGCAGAGGGGAATTTAACTTAAGGCTCAGTTAGCCGGAAGTAACAGTAACGTTGCAATTCAGCTGCTTCATTTTGTTGTATGTAAACCCATTAGAACGATTATAGTCTACAGTAAGATGTTTCGTGTAAATCTGTAAGAAATAGATTGGTCTTACTTTTTTCCGATAAGGTTAAGTTACTGTTACTCCCGGCTAATTGAGCCTTTACTCTCACATTTAAATCATTTTTCTGTACAAAAACTCTCTTGCGTAAGTTTGCGTAGCGACTCAAGTTGTATGGAAGCAAAATTCGTTCTCGATGTACCCTCCAAAAAATGAATGTTGGACTTTTTTAAGATGACATTTTGAATATTTCTGCTCCAGCTTTGACCTCTCGTGAGCTGGACCACTTTGAAAAAGGGTATATTTTTGCATGTTTTGTTTATTTAAGAATCTTTTTCCTTACCAACATATACAAATTGGGTAAGTTTTTTTTAAGGCGCGTACATCTGTATATACAATTTTTCCAAGGACGATCATCCATGTCCTTTTTTTAAGGATTTTCTCTAAAAAAAACGGTTTTTGAATTTTTTGTTCGGAGTTGTTTTAAACAAAAGTGCCAAATTAACATATTTTAATCTCTAGTCGATTTAATTAAATACGTGTCTCAGCTTTTTTTGAAATTCGTACTAGTTCGCGTTTTGACAAAAATGCAACGGGGTGGTAACCCTTCGTTTTAAATAGGGCAATATGGGAATCAAATTTTATCTTTTGGCGAGTATATCATCTTTGTATGTAAATAGTTTAGATTTTTGCAAATTAGATGCATTTAACACGGTGCTCTGGAATATATATAAATTCAATTTTGTAGGTACTCTAATATGATAGCGGATTTACAAACAACCCCGAACAAAAAATTCAAAAACCGTTTTTTTACAGAAAATCCTTAAAAAAAAGGACATTGATGATCGTCCTTGGAAAAATTGTATATACCTGTCTTAAGATACCCAATTTACATATGTTGGTAAGAAAATAGATTCTAAAATTAACAAAACATGCAAAAATATACCCTTTTTCAAACTGGTCCAGCTCACGAGAGGTCAAAGCTGGAGCCGAAAAATTTAAAATGTCATCTTAAAAAAGTCCAAGGTTCATTTTTAGGAGGGTACATCGAGCACTTTTTTTTTGGTGAGTCGCTCTAATATACATATGTTTATAAGCAGGGATATAAATATATATAATATGCTTTTTGCATATTTCTTAAGTTCTTCAATTGATATATTTAGCATAAATTTGCAGGTAAGCAGCCGTTTGGAATAAATTAATTGCTTTTCGGCCAATCTGTTGCAATTACAAAATAAAAATATATGGCTCTCACCAATTTTTGAAATTTTTCTAAACAACAAGGTTTTTCATTAATCAAAGTCGTATTTTTACAAAAAGCACAAGAAAAAAATCAGAAATGGAAAATTTAAATTGTTTTTACAACTTTTCACTATTATTTTTTACACCGCCCGCCAACACTGGTGTTGAATTTATTGATGATGTTTCATACTTGGCTATCGGTAACGATAGTAACCATACACCGCCATTGACGGCGGCTGGCAGTCAATTAGCAAACTTCAATATTTAAGCTTCGTTCACAATCAAAGAAACACTTTCACTTGGTGTTCATAATAGAGCAACAATTTCTTTTGCAACCACACACATTTTGCATTAAGAAACCGTTTGTAAATTTTAGCCACAACAATATTGTGCATTTATTTTTTTTTTTTCAACATTTTGTTAAAATTTTCATTCAAAACTAAATAAAATTATTTTAAACGTCATTGGTTCTGACGTACATACAAATTGTTGCTGAAGTTCTAGTTGACTCAATTTTTTAAAAAAAATTTAGTTACATTTTAGTATATAAAATGAAAGGAAAATATATGAAATACTTTGGGAAGAAATAAGATAGAAGAAAAACGATATTGTTGCTGTGATTGTGAACAAAGCTTTAAACCAAATGGTATTTTTTTACTAAAAATATTAAAATTTGAATTAAAAACCATAAACACTCAATAAAATAACCACAATACTAATTATTGATTAATAAAAAATAAATAGATCCCTTATAGGGCCCACGCTTGAACTATTGAAACTGTCGGTGGAGGGTATCAAAGATTCGGCACAGGCGAATATAGCACTATTATTTGTTTCTAACAAATCTATACAAAACGATAGAAATAACCATAAACTTTAAGTGCTTTATTTTTAATTTTTAATCAAGCAAATACTTACTCCACTCTTGAATAAAATAACAAAAACAGCTGTTGAAAAATTTGCCAGCATCACAATAAATTTTTTTTTTTTAATATTTGGGGGATTCACAAGGTGTCATAAAGTCATATGTCTTAAAAAAATAACATGAAAAAATACGACTGTTGGGAACAACCCCTCATAATTTAGTATGCTATTTTGAATTTAAATCAGCTGATTTAAAACAAGTATAAAAAATAAATAATTAACTAACATGAAAATATTTTTTAATTCTTTTACTTGAATTAATAAGTTAAATTGGATCTTACCTGACTATTTGCCATTTTGCAGACGCAAATAACAAATAAATTTTATTTTGTTTATTTACCAAACAGCAGAGTCATAAGCCGATCTTATTTGACGCCGCAAGGGATTTCTTGCAAAAATTGCTAGCCGCAGGTCAAATTTTGATGTTAACCGGATAAAATTATACCATCAACGGCGACGGCTACAAGAACTAACGCGATACGGCTCAGCCGCTCAGCTCTGGTCTCTTCTGATTAATTACGACAGCACAATAAACATAGCAAGCAACGTTCTATTAATTTAAGACACTGTTTGTTTACAAAGCAACAACAATATTTTTAAACCATTGTAAAATGTTAGAACATTATGACAATATAACATGATAGCACACCTTGTGAATACCCCAATTATGTTTTATATTGTTAGTCCTTATCATTTATTTGTGTATTTTTGGTATCTGTTTGAATCACGACAAAATTGAGCACGCACTTAAAATAAAAATATTGGTTAGGCTCTTTAAAGCCTTGTTCAAGGCGAATTTATAAAGGTGACCGCATCATGAGATAGAGTTATGCTAGCTATCCCTTTTTATTGAAAAATACTTGGAGTATTCACAAGGTGTTATATCATGTTATATTGTCATAATGTTCTAACATTTTACAATGGTTTAAAAATATTGTTTTTGCTTTGTGAAAAAAAGTGTCTTTAATTAATAAAACTTTGCTTGCTATGTTTATTGTGCCGTCGTAATTAATCAGAAGAGACCTGCGCTAAGCGGTTGAGCCGAACTGCTTTAGTTTTTGTAGCCGTCGCCGTTGATGGTATAGTTTTATCCGGCTAATATCCGAATTTGACCTGCGGCTAGCAATTTTTGCAACGAAACACTTGCGGCGTCAAATTATATGGGCTTAGGACTTTGATGTTTGGTAAACAGACAAAATAAAATTAATTTGTGATTTGCGTCTAAAAAAATGGAAATGGAGGTAAGATCTAATTTAATTAATTTATTCATGGATTAGAATTAAAAAATATTATGATGTTACGTAAATATTTATTTTTTTATATTTGTTTTAAATCAGCTGATTTAAATTCAAAATAGCACACTAATTTATGAGGGGTTGTTCACAAGGGTCGTATTTTTTCATGTTATTATTTTTAGACTTATGACTTTATGACACCTAGTGAATCCCCCAACTATGTATTTTGTTTTTGTAAAAAGTTAGAGTGAATGTCAAAAATATTTGTTGAAAATATAAAAAAGGAAATTTTTTTGTTAATAAAATGTACACAATTGCTTAAGAAACTCCTCAATTGCAAATTAATTGTGGTTCCACTTATTCCTTACGCATCTTTAATTTCTAGTGTTTATATTTTTTCACTTTTTTTATTTTATATAATTTAAATAAGTTTTTTTTCAACTATTCAAATTTTTATTCAATTTTAAATTTGAATTAATTTTTTCACAAAATGTAAACAAAGCTTGACATTCAGTATACACACAAAAAATAAACAGATGACTGGAAAATGTCACCTTTATGAATTCGCCTTGCCCTTGTTTTTATTTAAAGAGTGATAGTGTTAACGCAAAATGAAAACAAAAATTTCGACATTTTGTTAAAAAAAAATATTTTTTTTTTTTTCAAAAAAAAAATTATATTTCTAAAACGACTGCTCATATTAAAAAAAGTTTTCTAAGTTTTAAAGGAAATTTTATTGCGGAATTTCGGTTTTTTAGTATTTTCAATAAACTAAACCGTTTTTGAGTTACGAGAATATATGTTGTGCAACCTCCTTCATTTTCAAAATAACGGTATATCTCGAAAACAAGAGCTAACCTAAAAAAAATGTTGGGCACCATTGGATTCAGCGTACCCGAATTATGCTAAAGCGCCAAGTGCCCGGCTTGTTTAATTTTGCAACTAGCACATTGTTGTCAGTTATAACTTTTAAAAACTGTTAACTGGAAGTTAAAGTAATTGGTAGTTTTAACTGAAGATGGTGAAATTGGCCGTGAAATGGATTTTCCTGTTTAAGTTCTCTGTTATATAATGCTTAAAGGCCCAAATACACTTGTCAAATGCTTGTCCAGCCGACGAATTCATCGTGTACGTGTGCTTGACGTAATATTCGCCGTCATATCTAAATTTTTTGATTTTCCATCCAGCATCGTCGGTGTGACACTTTCACTAATACTACCACAATGTTTGATGAGTATTTTGATCAATGTATTTGGGCCTTAACACTTGTTGAACGACAAAACTTTTAAATTTTACCCCTTTATTATTTTTAAAAGGAAAAGTGGCAATTAAAAAAGGTTACTTAACAAGCTCACTAAAGCCCTTTCACAGTATCTTAAAATTTTGACTCTCACAAAATAAAATTATTTTTAGTTTAATTGACAAAAAAAAATTAATAGATTTTTTCTATTTTTTTTTTTTTTTTTTTTTTTTTTGTCAATTAGACTAAAAATCATTGAATTTTGTGAGAGTCAAAATATTAAGATACTGTGAAAGGGCTTTAGTGAGTTTTTTAGTAATATCAATAAACTGAACCCTTTTTGAGTTACGTGAATATAAGCAGTGCAACCTCCTCCATTTTCAAAATAACGGTATATCTCGAAAACAAGAGCTAACCTCAAAAAACGGTGGCCACCATTGGATTCAGCGTACCCATGTGCCCGGCTTGTCTAAAAAAAGTGTCGATTTCGACCACAGTGTAATTAATGATAGCTAAACTTGGTGAAAGTGGCCGTTAGTAGGTCACTAAAAATTTTCACAAATTCAATTTGGATATAGTGCTTATAGATTATTGTAGCCCTGTCCATAGTCTTCATTTTTCATTCATTCCCGGAGATCGAAGGGTTTGGACACAGTGGCCATATCCCTCACAGAGCACTTCCATAAATTTTAATATAAAGAGACTAATTCAATATCTAATTAATTTTAAATATTAGATAAAAATTATTGATTTTTCATAATAACTGTAAAATTTCGTGTAACTAGTCGTATTTTCTTGATAATACGCATGCGATATTTTTTAAAAATATTTTTATCGCATGCGATATTTTTTTAAAATTAATTTAACTTTTCATATTTATCTTCACACACGTCACTAAAATGACATGACGAGATACATTGAAGTAATGTTCTGATATTTTGCAAAAAATTTTAAATTTTAAAGTTGTAAAAAAATATAACCCCATATAATGGCAGTTCTTATCAATATTTGATAAAATAAGTAGAAAGAAAATAAAATAAATGATAAAGTCTAGTCGGATGATATGATGCACAGCACAGCACTTGGGTAAATAAAAAAAAGAAAAAAAAATATTTTTTGGAAAAACTGGGTAACTCCATTTTTTCGTAGATAAACGAGTAAATTTACGTGCAGAGTCAAATAGTTAATAAGGGTCTTCATGATGTTGCTTAAAATTACCATTTGTGCAAATGGGTAAACTTGCGAGACTCGTTTCATCAAGATCCTTTTTAAGTTTTGTGTAATTTTAAACAATTAATGTCATTTCAAACAGAAACGTCAATAAAAAATATATTAAAAAAAAATAATCAAAAATATAATAAAAAACTTGGAATTTGTAAATTATAAATGAAATTTGTTTTTAAACATGCATAAAGAAAGCCAAAAGACTAATATGCTTATATTATTACAAGAATTTATTGTTTGTGATTTATTTACACTTGAAGTTTTCATTGAAAACGGCGGTAAGCATTAAAAAAATTTGTCTGTATAAATGCACAATTGAACTGCGTAAGTTTACGAGTCAAAATTGTTGGGCAAATTTAAGCAGTTTGTGTAAATGAATTCTCATACAATTTTTGACAGTTCATTTACGAGGGCGTAAGAATGCACAGTTTGCACAGTTTACGAGACTTATAAACGATATCATGAGGACCCTTAATGTTTTTCCACAAATTATTATTAAGTTACCTTAATTCTGTAAAATATAAAAATAAATTGAAAAAATTTTTTTTTTTTTGGAAAAACTAGGTAACGCCAATTTTCGAAACTTTAATTTTTATTCGGTTTTAATGTCCAAAAATTAGCCAAATGCAACCAACAGCCGTATTCTGTAATTCGCTAAAGCTCTATCGCTAAAAATCTATAAAGTTGATTTAGCGATTTTTTGCTACGAATGTAATTCAGTAACGTGCATTGCTAAATTTTGCAATGCACGTTACTGACATAAAAATCTAATTCAACTTTTGTATTGTCTAAGGAATTTTAGCGATCGAGATTAAGCTTTAGCTAAGCGAATTACAGAATACGGCTGCAGAAATCTTTAACATTATTTAAAATTATGTTTTGTTTAATGCGCATGCATAATAACATAAATTCATATTAAATACTTAGGGCTAAAAAATCAGAGCAAGTTAAACTCTCTTTTTGGCTTAAAATGTGTTTAAACCAACAAGTCTATAAATAACTAAACATATAAACCATCTTTAAACGCATAAAATTGGACGTTTAAACTACCAATACATATATATATATGGAAAACTATAACAACTATTTAGAGTAATCAAAAAAGGTCGATAAATACTTATAATTACAGACCATATGAATTTGATAAGATTTATCGTAGTGCTGCCACCATGTTATTTTTTAACCACATATAATACATGGCACACTGATTTACAGTTGTTGAGTTTAAACTATATATAAATTCAAGTTTAGTTCAACTAAACCAGCGTTTAAACCATCAGTGATTTATTAGCCATTAGTGAAATATGTTTAAAACTTTAACCCCCGATTTAACCAAGTTCAGTTAAAACTAACTATTACTTTAACTTCCAGTTTACAATGTGTTTTGACAGCTATAGCTTATAGTTATTTATAACTGAACTTGTTGAAATTGGTTTTAAGTGTGTTTTTCTCGTGTTTTCAGAAAATGGAGTTACCTAGTTTTTCCATACGGCCAAATGTGTACTTTTAAAACAAACAATGAAAAATAATTTATTTTCTCCTACTTATCCCTTAAGATATATAAATGAGTTAAACAATAGTTTTCTAATAAATAAAAATACCTTTATGTTTTCAAAATTGTTGGTTTGTTTTAATTATTTGCAAACAAAAAAACAAAAAAATTAAAAATAATAAGAAATATACCTACAAAGTTTCTGTATTTATAACACCTTGAAAGGTAATTAAGTAATATAAATGTAAGTCAGTGTAGGTATTTGTTTTTTAACAATAATAAAATAACTGGTAAAAAAAATTAAACATAAATTGTAAAAATGTTTTTTTTTGTGTAATAAATCATTTGAAATTTCGAAAAACAAAAATGAAAATGTATTGAATTTAAGTAAAATATAAACGAAAAATCACAAAACAAAAATAAAACAAAAAAATATTGTGTACGAAAATAAATTAGGCCAACTACCGCCAGCAATCATCATCACAATCATATACTCATTCAATATTATAATGATTTGGCAAATTGCACTTACTGGTAGCAAAAAAAAAACATGAAGACATAAATATTTACTTGTTATTAAAACAAGAGGATTGGATAGGGGAAGAAGTAATTTATAGCGGTAAATTTTATAATCAGTTTCTAACCTGATAAGCAGATTAAAATTCATTTTCGCATGTCTCTAAAAAAAATAGACGAAAACGTCACATAAAAATTATAAAAAATTATCACCCGCCAGAACAAAATTATGTCATGAGGTTAAGATTAATGTAAAAGTTCCTTATGCCAAAAATATCTTCATCTATATGAGATTTTTTGGGTCCTATTGACAATATTGAACTTTTGAGCACAATATTTTTATGGCATAGCTGCTATTGCAAAAATTTTTGTACGTAAATACCAACATTTCTACGGAAGTTATGGCATTAAAAGCTATTTTCACAAGTTGTTTTTGTATGGGAGTTAGGGTGTTCAATTATATTCAATTCAATTATAAATCGATATTTGGCATTTTTTAACTTATTCGATTAAACGAATACAATTTTAAAAATTATCGAAGTAATTATTGGGAAACAAAATTTTTTAATTAACAAAATTTTACTTGTCGTGCTTAATTCCCAATTTTTATTCTTGATAAAAACACTGAAATTTATTGTTGATTTGCTTAGGCCAGATCATCAGGAAACTTTATCCTAAGATTTTAGTAAAACTAATGACATTATACAAATAAATAAATGGGGAATGTAAGAAAATATAAACTCACTGTTTATTGTTGTTGTTTTTGTTTAAGCTTTGATATTGTTACAAGTAAAACTGTTGCCTATAATTCTTATTCGCTCAACAGTTTTGTTTGTATAATATCTTTAGTTTTTCTAAAACTTTTGGATAAAGTCTCCTGACGATCTGGCTTAAGCAACAAGTGAAATGCGCATAGGAATAGCTTATGCCATCAACAACAAATTTCAGTGTATTTATCAATAATAAAAATTGGGAATTAAGCATGACAAATAAAATTTTGTTAATCAAAAAATTTTAAAAATTATCTAATAGAATTAGTATTGTGGTTATTTTGTTGAACTCTTTATGGTTTTTAATCCAAATTTTTCAATATTTTTTAATTAGGCTTAAGTTCATCAAATTTAATTTTCATTAAATTATTTTTATGAAGAAAGGAATTTTACAACATGAAAATCAATTAAAATTGTTATTGATAATCTTTCATTCTTGACGTGACTAGGGGTTGAACCGGCAGGTTACTATGACATGTTTCGATCGGAACCACTCGATCTCCTCAGATAGTTTTGCCGTCTTACACTCGCAGCTATCGAAGGCTGCTGACGTCAGTAGTCAAATATCAATCCTTAAACCAAATTTGTATTTTTAACACTTTCTTTTGGTAGATCGAAATTTGCTTTTTTTTTTTTTTTTACTGAATGATTATCCATTTTAATTGACTTTACATGTTTTTTCCTTACTTCTGTTTTTTCGTACTTTGTCAAGAATTTTTCTTGAAGTCCAAGTACATTTTTTGTTTGTTTTTTTCATTCTATCTTTCCCTTTTCTGTTGACCTTTTTCAGCACAACTTGAAGGACAAATGTAAACATAGAGCTCGTGCCTTAGCTTTAACAATAATTAGTATTGTGGTTATTTTGTTGAACTCTTTATGGTTTTTAATCCAAATTTTTCAATATTTTTTAATTAGGCTTAAGTTCATCAAATTTAATTTTCATTAAATTATTTTTATGAAGAAAGGAATTTTACAACATGAAAATCAATTAAAATTGTTATTGATAATCTTTCATTCTTGACGTGACTAGGGGTTGAACCGGCAGGTTACTATGACATGTTTCGATCGGAACCACTCGATCTCCTCAGATAGTTTTGCCGTCTTACACTCGCAGCTATCGAAGGCTGCTGACGTCAGTAGTCAAATATCAATCCTTAAACCAAATTTGTATTTTTAACACTTTCTTTTGGTAGATCGAAATTTGCTTTTTTTTTTTTTTTTTACTGAATGATTATCCATTTTAATTGACTATACATGTTTTTTCCTTACTTCTGTTTTTTCGTACTTTGTCAAGAATTTTTCTTGAAGTCCAAGTACATTTTTTGTTTGTTTTTTTCATTCTATCTTTCCCTTTTCTGTTGACCTTTTTCAGCACAACTTGAAGGACAAATGTAAACATAGAGCTCGTGCCTTAGCTTTAACAATAATTAGTATTGTGGTTATTTTGTTGAACTCTTTATGGTTTTTAATCCAAATTTTTCAATATTTTTTAATTAGGCTTAAGTTCATCAAATTTAATTTTCATTAAATTATTTTTATGAAGAAAGGAATTTTACAACATGAAAATCAATTAAAATTGTTATTGATAATCTTTCATTCTTGACGTGACTAGGGGTTGAACCGGCAGGTTACTATGACATGTTTCGATCGGAACCACTC
Source organism: Pollenia angustigena (assembly GCA_930367215.1). Lineage (NCBI taxonomy): Eukaryota > Metazoa > Arthropoda > Insecta > Diptera > Polleniidae > Pollenia > Pollenia angustigena. The sequence goes on from OV884058.1 coordinate 149,766,013, forward strand.
GATCTCCTCAGATAGTTTTGCCGTCTTACACTCGCAGCTATCGAAGGCTGCTGACGTCAGTAGTCAAATATCAATCCTTAAACCAAATTTGTATTTTTAACACTTTCTTTTGGTAGATCGAAATTTGCTTTTTTTTTTTTTTTACTGAATGATTATCCATTTTAATTGACTTTACATGTTTTTTCCTTACTTCTGTTTTTTCGTACTTTGTCAAGAATTTTTCTTGAAGTCCAAGTACATTTTTTGTTTGTTTTTTTCATTCTATCTTTCCCTTTTCTGTTGACCTTTTTCAGCACAACTTGAAGGACAAATGTAAACATAGAGCTCGTGCCTTAGCTTTAACAATAATTAGTATTGTGGTTATTTTGTTGAACTCTTTATGGTTTTTAATCCAAATTTTTCAATATTTTTTAATTAGGCTTAAGTTCATCAAATTTAATTTTCATTAAATTATTTTTATGAAGAAAGGAATTTTACAACATGAAAATCAATTAAAATTGTTATTGATAATCTTTCATTCTTGACGTGACTAGGGGTTGAACCGGCAGGTTACTATGACATGTTTCGATCGGAACCACTCGATCTCCTCAGATAGTTTTGCCGTCTTACACTCGCAGCTATCGAAGGCTGCTGACGTCAGTAGTCAAATATCAATCCTTAAACCAAATTTGTATTTTTAACACTTTCTTTTGGTAGATCGAAATTTGCTTTTTTTTTTTTTTTTTTTTTATTTTTTACTGAATGATTATCCATTTTAATTGACTTTACATGTTTTTTCCTTACTTCTGTTTTTTCGTACTTTGTCAAGAATTTTTCTTGAAGTCCAAGTACATTTTTTGTTTGTTTTTTTCATTCTATCTTTCCCTTTTCTGTTGACCTTTTTCAGCACAACTTGAAGGACAAATGTAAACATAGAGCTCGTGCCTTAGCTTTAACAATAATTAGTATTGTGGTTATTTTGTTGAACTCTTTATGGTTTTTAATCCAAATTTTTCAATATTTTTTAATTAGGCTTAAGTTCATCAAATTTAATTTTCATTAAATTATTTTTATGAAGAAAGGAATTTTACAACAATTTTAATTGATTTTCATGTTGTAAAATTCCTTTCTTCATAAAAATAATTTAATGAAAATTAAATTTGATGAACTTAAGCCTAATTAAAAAATATTGAAAAATTTGGATTAAAAACCATAAAGAGTTCAACAAAATAACCACAATACTAATTATTGTTAAAGCTAAGGCACGAGCTCTATGTTTACATTTGTCCTTCAAGTTGTGCTGAAAAAGGTCAACAGAAAAGGGAAAGATAGAATGAAAAAAACAAACAAAAAATGTACTTGGACTTCAAGAAAAATTCTTGACAAAGTACGAAAAAACAGAAGTAAGGAAAAAACATGTAAAGTCAATTAAAATGGATAATCATTCAGTAAAAAAAAAAAAAAAAGCAAATTTCGATCTACCAAAAGAAAGTGTTAAAAATACAAATTTGGTTTAAGGATTGATATTTGACTACTGACGTCAGCAGCCTTCGATAGCTGCGAGTGTAAGACGGCAAAACTATCTGAGGAGATCGAGTGGTTCCGATCGAAACATGTCATAGTAACCTGCCGGTTCAACCCCTAGTCACGTCAAGAATGAAAGATTATCAATAACAATTTTAATTGATTTTCATGTTGTAAAATTCCTTTCTTCATAAAAATAATTTAATGAAAATTAAATTTGATGAACTTAAGCCTAATTAAAAAATATTGAAAAATTTGGATTAAAAACCATAAAGAGTTCAACAAAATAACCACAATACTAATTATTGTTAAAGCTAAGGCACGAGCTCTATGTTTACATTTGTCCTTCAAGTTGTGCTGAAAAAGGTCAACAGAAAAGGGAAAGATAGAATGAAAAAAACAAACAAAAAATGTACTTGGACTTCAAGAAAAATTCTTGACAAAGTACGAAAAAACAGAAGTAAGGAAAAAACATGTAAAGTCAATTAAAATGGATAATCATTCAGTAAAAAAAAAAAAAAAAAAGCAAATTTCGATCTACCAAAAGAAAGTGTTAAAAATACAAATTTGGTTTAAGGATTGATATTTGACTACTGACGTCAGCAGCCTTCGATAGCTGCGAGTGTAAGACGGCAAAACTATCTGAGGAGATCGAGTGGTTCCGATCGAAACATGTCATAGTAACCTGCCGGTTCAACCCCTAGTCACGTCAAGAATGAAAGATTATCAATAACAATTTTAATTGATTTTCATGTTGTAAAATTCCTTTCTTCATAAAAATAATTTAATGAAAATTAAATTTGATGAACTTAAGCCTAATTAAAAAATATTGAAAAATTATCTAATAGATTAATCGAATAATTCTAAATCCATAAAATTTATAAATTACAAGATTTTTTTAGATAATTTTAGAAAAAACTAGTACTTGACTTAAAAAAAACTTCTTATTTAAATACAACTTGTCAATGTAGCTCGAAATTGTTGCTTCACTTTCGGGTAGGAATGAAACGATACGAGTAAATACAAGTGCATTATCGATACTTTTATATAAGTACCAAGTATTTTTGTATTCGATACTTAGCAATCGAGTACCAAGTAGTATCGTTAAGATTATACTCGGTATCGGTCAAAAGTACTTGTTTCACTTTGGTATTGAAATTAATATTAAATTTTTGATTATTTTCCAAAGCTGGAGCAGCAGTTACGGGATTAAAAAAACCGTTTGCCCAGTAAACACCTATAAACCACAAATCGTCTAGGTCCATTTCCTCAATTTCTGGCTATAGGAAGTCCGTTATCATCTCGCGATAGCGAACACCACTCACGGTAATTACTTGGCCGACCTCATTTTCGAAGAAGTACGGCCCGATTACGCCGCCAGCCGCAGAACTAACTGGACGAGCATACACATACGTTTTCCCATTTTCAAAACACCCGGTCTGCTGAAATTTGCGCACATCTCCCGATTGTGGAAACATTTGGTCGATTATGCTTACCAAAAAAATCACGATGTGCACAAAATGCTCAATTGTGAACCTCTCTATGATAGAAGTTGTTAAATACTGAAGCAAAGAAAAGTCAATTTAAGTTGCGCAAACAACTTGACGTTAAGGTGTGACTCAAAATTTACATCGTGGATTATTGTTTTACCATCCTTTATTATTATATATTTATTTATTTAGAAATAAAATACATATCGAGGGCCTATATTCAAAACCCTCTATCTTTGATTTTCACGAAAATTACTTTTTAATGGTAAAATGTTCAGTAAAGCAACCCTCATCTATGGTGTGATTTTCATAACAAACATATTCTTTTTTGCTATTTTATTTGCATTTTTGTATTTTCTCTATCTTATACAATTAATTTTTCCGAATGCAAAACCCTCTATCTTTTCTAATAATAAATTTTTAAATACTTTTTTGAATAACTTGTTCCTGCAATGCATGGGTTTTACTATTTTCTGCAAGCTGAGCATGAATTTGACATTTTTAATGGTTTATTAAAATAGCGAAAGCCGATTCTGAACTGAATTATAATTAAAATATTAAAATATAATGTCCATGGCATAAAAATAAATGGTAAAAGTTGGAATCTGCTTAAAAAGTGTCTTCTTTTAAAGTTTCATCTATGATATAATTGTCAAAAAATAAGTAATTTATAGGATGTTTAAAATCGTATGTAATTAAAATATTATTATCGTGTGATAAACTTACATAATAGTATCAGCTGATGAATATAATCAACACGCTTAATAAAAAAAACATCGTGTACAGTATGAAAAAAGTATTGATAAAATTGCAGCTGAGACTGGTGTACGTCACGTTTTTACAATGGACGCTTAACCAGTAAAACTTTGTCAAAATATTAATGCATCAGCAATTTACTTTAAGCAACGCCTTCAGGTACACAGTTTTACTATTTATAATATAGGTACTCATCAGTGAACAAACTATTGGTGGAGCAAAATCAATGGTGATTTGTCCGCGTCGGTATTTGTTTCCTTTATTATAAATCATTTAAAAACGTATTGCTTATCAGATGTATTGCCAATTACAAACTCGGATGGATGTGGCTACCAAAACCGTAACCGTTATTTATCTAATGCTCTATCCAATTTTGTTGCTTAAAATAATAAAGTTATTGAACAGAAGTTCTTAGAGAAAGGCCATACGCAAATGCCCATGCTAGGATAGAGATTAAGTTGAAAAATCAATCTAAACACTTGCCAATCGATTCCGTTCCTTATTTATATCTTCCAGAAGGTAGCGTAAAATATAAAATAAATTTTGATACAGATCACATTGATCTTCCTGTTCGTATTAAACCTTATACAGACAATATTGAACCGAAACCTCTATATTCTGCTCCACTTTCAATTCAACCAAATAAGTGGAAGAATTTGCGAGATTTGAAGAGCGTCAAACTCGAAACATATTTAAAAAAGCAGAAAAAAAAATGTTTGCTATAACTTTTTGTTTAATATTGTTAATTGTAAAGTTTTTTTTCATCTTATGTTGTATTATTAGCCATTATCTTAAATAAGCCACGTTAAACACTGACAGATGGCATAAATAAATTCAAAATAATTAATTTTTATTAAAATGTAAAACCCTCTATCTTTTCATTTTCATACATACATATTGAATATTTTTGAGAAGCAAAACCCTCTATCTCGCATAAAGTCCCCAATAATGCAAAATTTTATGAACCAATTACCTGTGAGCTTCAGTAGTAGATTTCAAAAGTATTGTAGAATACCGAATTTTAATAACTCAAGAAATACGCGAAAAAAACAGTTTTTTGGCTCTCCTGAAAAGTTGTGTTTTTTAAGATAGAGGATTTTGAATATAGGCCCTCGATATTTACATTTAAAATAGATACATAGTGACATTTTGATTTCTGGAATAAAAGGTAAATTAAAGGTTGTTGTCCTGAACGTTCTATACAATTTTGTTTTCTAAGATAAAAAAGATTTTTCGAAAGGAAATTGGTACTTGGTGGTAACTAAAAGTGGTCTCAATCTTTACACGTATTGTTTTGCACAAAAGTTTTAGTGGGTCTTAGTTCTTATTGTGTTGTATAGTACTAAAACACTAATAATAACGTTTTTAAATGATGCTTTTTATTCTTTTATGATACCAACCGATACAAGTAAGTATCGATAGTATTTTTTCGATACTAAGTAGGTATCGATACTTTACGAGCGATACCACATCGAGTAAAAGTATCGATAACTTAGAGGTATCGTTTCATCCCTACTTTCGGGCACTTCGATTTTAAAAGAGTCAATATAAACTTCAGATTTTTTTTAAACTTTTCACGGACATTCCATCCTTCTGCAAATAATTTCCTCTAGAGAATCGATCGAAGTATTTATCTTGTTTAAAATATTTATTCATTGGACCACGTGTAGGCCCCTTTGATTTTGTTGGTGGAGCATCTTCTTCAAGTACTGTATTATAGTCACTGTGTAAGTGGTAAATTATTGAAGTTGTAGAAAAACATTTACGTTAATACCTTTTTGGACACCTGTTACATTTAGCTTTATTAGATTTATCCTTCGTACAGTATTTATAAACTAAACTCATTCTAAGGAGAGAAACGCATGAACTTTTTAGTTAATAAAATCGAGCAAATTTTAAAAACGACCCTGTAATGAAAGTTCATAAAAATATTCCATTTTATCAACTTCATTCTCTAAGTATCTATTATTCTTGCAAGAACAATTTAATTTAAATTATGGTTCGATTTCAATTTCACTTCATTTCAATTTCTAGAACAATTTCTAGAATATAAATCTTGGATTTAACATACCTATGTCGTTTTTTCTTTTATGAAAAATTGTGTTGAAAAAATGTAACAAAAAATATATTGTAAGCTAAAATACTTACTAAACATTACTGTTTTTTAATCCAACTTAATCGGTATAAATTCTTCGATTAATTCTTTAATCGAAATTAAATTATTTAAATATTTAAATTATTCAAACAATTAATCAATCGTCTAAAATTTTTCGATTAATCTAACAAGAATTAATCGACTGAACACCCTAATGGTAGCTATGGTAAAATATGGACGGACCGATTCCAATAAAATTTGGTAAGATAATTAAGGTTGCAATAAAATAAGTTTGAGCCAAATTTCATCTAAATACCAACAAATCTTTTAAGACCACAAAGGCTCTATTCCGATTGTTATTATTCGTCCTTACAACAATAGCTCACGATTTATTATAGCTCTTATAAAAAATACAATCTATAGAAAAAGTTAAACTCGTTTAAACTCCTAAAAAAAAAATGTCCATCTCTCCTATACGAGCTTATAATCTCCATCAAAAATTGTTCTGTATTACGTTTATCACATATTTCATTAAAGCAATTTTTTAAATGTGATAAGCGATGTATCGATTAAATGCGAATACCTTAAATAAACTAAAATCTTCTTGATGCTCTTCACTACTTCACACTATCACACAAGATTTTTGAAAAAAATACAACCCTATCATTTATTATTACATATTATGTCCTGTGGTTCCTATAAGGAACAAAGGGCCGAATTTCCCAAGCCGCTCAATACTCCCGGCTATTGGGCAAGTATCCCCGGGTAATATCGCACAGGCTTCCAAATCCTTCCGACAGCTACAGTTAAAAGGCGATTGCTTTGCTGAGTAACCTGAACGGCACGCTAACACCGTTGCGTCTCAGGTAAGTTGGTGTCACTGAAACTCAGCTTTGCACCATTAGCCGCATGGCCTGCCCAGAGGCTGCTGGCAGCCCCAACACTGGGATCGGATGTGGAGTGCTAATCAGTCACCGATCCTAAACACCAACGATAACAGAAACTACAACAAATAATAGAATAACAACCCTGTCATGATAAATTGTTATTGTTTTTGAAAATTTTCAAACAATAATTAAATCAGAGATGGATTTTCGTTAAAAATACGTTAGATAGTAAAAAACGGCCTAATATGATACCATCCGGTCGGACCTGAGTGACAATACCTTCCAATTTGTCAGGCGTCCCAAATTAAAGCTTGTTATCGTTTGTAATTTATATCACTGTGCTTTTCGCTGCAAACAGTACTTTTTAGCTTAAGAAATGACACTTGCGCTTACCTAATTAGCATACATACATACATGAGTCTCAGAAACTGTTAAGTGACTTCAAGCATATTTATTTGAATTTATTTTTAATGAAGTTTAAGTAAAATTTGTGTTAATGTAAAAGAATCCAAAATGCATACAAAATATCATCAATACACACGCCGACAGCAGGGTTGGGCAAAATACATGCATTAATGAATATGAAAAAGAAAATGCATTTAAGTCATGTATGTATTTAATACATTTATGTCGTGTATTAAATATACAAAAACCATTTAAGTTGTGTATTTAAAATACTTAATACAAAATCCTTTTTTTTTTTATTTTAATTCAATGTACAATATGAGAGTACATACATAAGTTTAACATTAATTACAAAAAACCATTATTTAAATATTGCTTAATTTAGCTAAATCAACTTTATAGATTTTTAGCGATAAAGATTTAGCTTTAGCGAATTACAGAATACGACCACAGCTAAAGAAAGCAATATTTCTTTTAATTGTGGTATTACACAAATTTAAATGCCCTAAAACTGGTACTTACTGACACGTAATTTGGCAGTAGTTTTTTAAAATAACAATTGTGCCAGTGTTACCATAACTTAATAAAGAGAAAATGCTAGATTTTGGCAAAAAATGCCAAAATATGCCAAAGAAAATGCTTCAAAAAGTGCTGAAAAATACTACATAAAAATACAAAGAAAAACGATTAAACTTGATAGAAAAAAATTATTTGCATGGAATAAAATAATATGAATTACTATTTTATTGTCTTTGAAAATTCAATTAGGAAATAATTAGGCAATTCACAATGTGTTCTATTGCGTCATATTGATTGTATATGCTATGATTTATAAATGTGACATTCATAAAAATATAGCAAATACAACCAATGTGACACAATAGAGCATTTTGTGAATTGCCTAAATATACAAAAGAAGTAAGAATGCTATATTCGGATGTGCCGAATCTTTAATACCCTCCACCGAGAGTTCGAATAGTTTAGCAGTGGGCCAATCTTAATAAACCCTGATCTTATAATTCGTTACCTTATTAAAATAAAAATCCTTATTTGTTTCAGAAATATTATCAGACGTTTAAAGAGATTTTTAGTATCGTCAATTATGGATCTTTCATTACAAATATTTAAAATTTCAAAACAATTTCAATTGGACCAAAAGAACTCAATGATCCTTTAAATGATTTTCAAACTGCCGCTTTATATGACGCCTTTGCCAAATTGTGGACCCATCTTTACAAATTTTTAGTGCGATTTCCAGTTCTATAAAAAGAATTTGTTTAAAATTTAATGAGAATCGGTACATTCTATCACCACTTTATGTTAATTTTTGTAACAAAAATATACATTTTTTAGAGAGATTGTTCCATATTTGGGTTCATATTTACGTTTCAAAAGCTGTAGTAAAGTTTTATAAACAGAGTTTCATTTTGTGGGGCATGACCATAATAACTTGTGGTCAAGAAAATCTATAAAAACATCAACTGATTTGGGTCTTCTGAAAATATTTCATAAAAAATGATAATTAGTGAAATTTTTCTAATATGTACATGATTTTTTATTAAATTATTCATATCCGGCTTGGACGAAGAACTTAATAATTGAAATTTTTTATTTAATAATAGTAAAAATGTATTTTCAAAAGACGTATTTTAAGACCTCAAGTATTTGAAATTTAAAATACTTGGGCTAAATGTATTTAAAATTCAAATTTAAAATACATACAATAAAAAAATATTTAATTTGAAAAATTTTAGGAATTCTGATGATGAAAACTAATAAATTCGACCCGAGTTCAATCACGTGTTCAGTCAAGAATGAAATAATCAAATAAAAAATTAAATTAATTTCATGTTGTAAATTCCTTCCTTCACTAAAAATAATTTAATGAACTATTAAGTTACGTTCACAATCAAAAAAAAATTTTTGTTTTTTCTTCTATCTTTTTTCTTCCCAAAGTATTTTATATATTTTCCTTTCATTTTTAGAACAAAAAAAATGTAACTAACATTTTTTTAAAAATGTAACTAAAGTTGAGTCAACTAGAACTTCAGCAATTTGTATGAAATTGTTTCCGACGTTTAAAATAATTTTATTTAATTTTAAATGAAAATGTTAACAAAATGTTTACAAAAATTAAAATAAATGCATAATATTGTTGTAGCTAAAATTTGCAAACGGTTTCTTGATGCAAAATGTGTGCAGTTACAAAAGAAATTGTTGCTCTATTATGAATGCCAAGTGAAAATTTTTTTTTTATTGTGAAAGAAGCTTTAAGCCTAATTAAAATATCAAAAAATTAACAGCCAGGCCCACGATGTCGCACGTTAACGTTCGCATAGAAAATTTCTAAAATTTGTTTTTGTTTTAAATGTAATTTTCTTTGCGAACGTTAACGTGTGACATCGTGGGCCCGGATGTAAATTAAAAACCAACAGTTCAATTAAAAATCACAATTTGTGATATTAATTAAAAAATTAATTAAATTAGCACTAGTTGACAAATTAATAGTATCAATTAAACGTTTTATTTACTTAATTAAACGTTTAATTCGCTTGACTAAATTTTTAATTTAATCTGATTTTTTATTTTGATTAATGCTTTAATTGGTGTAACATGGAAAATGTTTTCTGTGTGTATCTGTATTTCAAATGCACGTATTTGAAATACTGCCCAACCCTGGCCAAAAGAAACCTAAAACAATAATTGTGGATAAATGTTTTTAATGTTTAAGACAGCTGATTAAAAATAAAAACGAATTTTAATTTTGCAATAATCCGTCGTCACTTTTTTTATTTATTGCTAATTTAAATTGTTGTGTAAGCTGCTTTTAATAAAAAAAATGTATGCAATTTCTTGGTTTTTCATTGAAACATGAACACGTTGTATTAAAAAGAAATAAAATATGAAACCTTTTTTAAAATTTAAACAAATAAAAACTTTAAATATGAATTTTAAAATGATTAGGGGTTGACATGATTAAGAGGGAAGGGTTGACATAATCAAAATCCATTCGGGACAGTCTCCAAATTTAATTTATCATTTAAGAATAACACTGCTCGACTAGACTTGGAGGTCATGACTGTTAAATAATTTATAAATTTATATAACTAATAACTTATTTAATACTTTAATCATATCAGATTTTGTTTCTTTATTTTTTGTTGTCAATACTTTTAATTAAGTGTTTTCCAATCGTATAAGTTGTTAAAGACAAACCATTGTGTCATAACTCCGTCTTGGATCACTATTTTCAACTAAAAAAAACCAACAATAAGAACATACACACACATATAAATTTTGTTTCTTACAGTCATCGACATATTTATTTACACATTAAATTATTTTAGCTGTTAAAAAAAATTAGAAAATAAAATTATTGCTAATGAATTGCCAGAAGTACAAGGTGGCGCAAAAGTTGTCACCCGATGTTCTTCTTTGATTGTAATTTTTTTATAAATAAAAAACTTTTATTTTTGCCTTGAAAAGTATATTTGATGCCTATATTTTTTTTATATTAAGTTGGAAAAGTTATATCGGCCAAATGGCTGCCGCCAGAATTATTGACCAACGGGCCCGATTAATGGCATTTTCCATCACTCCTGCCAGAACTTCCGGCGATAGGTTACCGCATTGCAAACGGATATTATCTCTATATTATTAGGTTAATTGACATCGACTTGTTACTTCACGAAAACCCACAAAAAGAAGTCTAAATCGGTTGACCTTGCCAACCAGTGCAGACCACCAAAAAAAAGAGATTATCTGACCAAGAAATGCAGCCCTCAGAAATACGGTTTTAGGTCGTGCGATCTGCGGAGTTGCTCCATCCTGATGGAACCACATGTCCTCCAGTTGAGGTAGAAGAAAGTCGTTGAACATGGCTCTGAAGCGCTCATCGTGCACAGTTGTCGTTTGGCCCGCGTCGTTTTTGAAAAAAAGGCCCGATGACACCACATCACATAAAAAATTTGGCTTTCGTGTGTTATACGCAGATTTTCGGTTCCTTAGAATCGGAAGTTCTGCTTATTGAAGTATCAATAGAAATGGAAACGGGCCTTGTCGCTGATGATGATATTCGATGAAAAGTTGTCTTCCTCGTCGTTGAGAGGAAGCTTGAACGTGGGTTACACGCGCTTCATTTCTAAATGACGTGTATTTTGCATCTGTTTACTTTAAAAATGTCAAAGCAGAACTGACATTTAAGGCCGTTTGTAAAATGTATAGCATTTTCCGATAGGGTGATAACTTTTGCGCCACCTTGTATATAAAGTATAGAGTAGAGTAGAATTTGAGTTAAAGGTTTTATGTCCGTAATTTCTCCAAATAGTATCTAGCTGTGTATAGATATCTATAGTGAAACGAATTTTTCATTAATTTAGCACGTATGTCTTACCCACGGGTTAAACTGTAGTGTATTTTAAACCATCGATTTTTTACAATTAATTCAAAAAATTAATAAAAATCCATATCGTCGGTTAATTATTTAATTGTCGTATGTGGATACAAATTAAATAATCAACCGACGATATGTTGCCATATTCTATAAGAAAACTTAAAGGAAAGAACACGTAGGCAAAATTTACGTCGAAATTAGCAAAATAGTTTTACCGGCATTACATTTTACGGGCATTAGACAAAAAGACACAACTTGTTGAATATCGTTACTTTAATATAGAAAAACCCTAACTAACATTTTCCTTACTTTACAGGAGAAGGGAAAAACTTAATAAAAATTTTGGTATTGTAGTTGCGATTTTTATTAAGTTTTTTCCTTCTCCTGTAAATTAAGGAAAACGTTAGTAAGGGCTTTTCTATATTAATGTAACGATATGTACTTTTTATTTCAAGAGTATTAACACACAGAGATTTCAATTAAACTTAATAATTATATGGAATCCGCGGGTGAATTTTTGACACTAAAAATTAAAAAAAATAAGTAGACCGGTTTTTAACTGAATTTTCATTTAATTTATATTCAAATTTCAGCTAACTTAAGTGGGACACATAGAACAGGTATTACAATGTTGATATGTCTGGAACTCAACATAAACGCCTTTGTTTAATTTAATATAATTTTAAATTAAATTTAATCCATAGGTACGTACTAGAGTCGTCAATTATTTGCCTTTCAACTTTGTTCGAATAATCCAAATAGTTATTTTTGTTCGTTCGATCAAACGATTAAATCTAAAAAATTATTCGATTATTCGATGAGAGTAACGAATACAAAAATTATTTTTACAAAAAAATTTGCTATGGAAAATCTTCCATTCCATCCGCTATAACTTCTTCTTTTTTTGATGCATAAAATGTTTCATCTTCACTCCATATCGTTGTATTACTTTTAAAGGCATCGTAAAACCCTTAATTCCTTAATAATCCGATATTACTTTGGATTTCCGAAAGGCGTTGGCAGACCTTCCATCTTCAGCCAAACTTCTGTATACAATTTCTACTATAGAACAGCCGCTGTCTCTCTTTATGTATTTTTCAATTGGACCAAGTTCGGCATTTCTTGATGTCGTTGAATTATCTTCCACTACATCGTTTTCAATGGTTATATTGTGACACTTACGCAAATGTTAAGATAATAATAACAATAACCAAATTTTCTACTTTCAAGATATGATTTATATAAATCAATTCTCTATTTTTAAGCTTTTTGTTTATTTATAAATTTTTCACCCGAAGTTGAAAAATCCCCTTTCTTGAAATTTTTTTTTAATGTTTGATTTCAAAATAAAACAGATGCAATTGAGAAGGTGAGTTGCAAAACTCGTTCGTTACAAAATTAAAAATACGAGATGGCAATTGATTTTAACAGTTCTTTTGGCGCTTAAGTAGTAGAAATATTCTGATTGCATCAATGCATGTCCGTGCTAAAAACATGGAAGAGTGTCATATCGTATTTTTAATTTTGTAACGAACGAGTTTTGCAACTCACCTACTCAATTGTTTGCTAAGATTTATTAATTAAGAATATAAAATACATTTTTGAAATACTATGAGTACTCAACACGGTTTTTGCTTACTAAACATTGGGATTAGTTACAACCAGAGCATGGCAACAACATTTTTTAACTTTCCTACATTTTGTATAAAATCACTAAAAACTTATGAGACTTTATCAAGTTCCAAGCTTTTATTAAATTTATTTTTTAAAAAAAATTGTTCGATTAATCGACATTAATTAATCGATTTATTCGTTATTCGAAAATCGTCGTTTTAAAATTATTCGAACAAGAGTTTGGTTTTGTTTGATCGATTAATCGAATTATTCTTGATCGGTTGACAACTCTAGCACGTACTTACTAGGGATGCCAAACAGGAAATCCCGAATCCCGGGATTTTTCGGGATTTTTGTACAAAAATGTTCGTTTTTATTAAATTTTTATACTCTATACAAAAAAAATTATTAAAAATTATATTTCAATTGTATTTTTTATTTTTATAATTCTTTTTTTTTTTTCTTTTTAAAAAAAATATATATAATACCTTTTGAAAATTCATAAATAAATAAAGAAAATGTTGTTTATTTAAAAAATCCCGAAATCCCTGGATCCATAAATCCCGGAATTTCGGGATCGGGATTTTCTAAAATCAATCCCGATTGGCATCCCTAGTACTTACACAAAATAATCTACATAAAGATATAAATTAAGTATTTTTCTTTGGTGTCCCATTTATAGTGAGAGTAGCTGTATGTATGTATATGGGTGTTTGCTTTATTTCTTTTTTGTAAATTAATCATTGTTTTCATTTCTGTTAATTATATGTTGACATAAATGTTTCAGTTTAGCATAACATTGATAAATAAATGATGAATCAAGTTCAAACAATTCTTCATGGAACCCAACAGTTGACAAATAAAATGCTCTTAAAAAGTTTTAATTATTTTTATTTGTTAAATTAAAGAACAAAATAATTAAGATTTATTTAAACACCAAGGTCAAACAAACAACACAGTTTTGAAGTTTTATTTCATACACTCATGATCAAAAAAATAGAATACAAAAACTTCTTTGAAATAAAACAAATCAGTTGTCAAAACCAGAAAACCAAGAAAATAAAGTCTGTTTATTCAGCGCGTCATAATAGATTCAAAAGTATATACATATTTAAAATTTTTATATTTTTTTAAACTATGTAATAATTATTTAGTGAAAATTAAATTCAAGCCTGATTAAAATATCAAAATTTGGATAAGAAAACATAAAACAGTTCATTAAATTTCAAAAAATCTGCTTATCAGAGACGTACCTGTGCACCGAATTTCAACTCTCTGCGGTTTGGGCTGGGCGTGATTGAGTAAGTGAATGTGAGAATAAGTTAGGCCTTGTATTTTTATAAAGTATACATTTCTACAAAATGTTCTTATCACTTAAATGTTTCAGTTTTGTTCAGCTATCAACTGATCGATTACTGACAATCAAGTCGGTGGCACAATTTGATAGTTACAACCAATTTGTTTCCGTTTAATAAGTGTTTTGCTAGAAATGGTTGACATTTCGAATCGTAAACACTAAAAATGCAATAATCCTCTGTTGTTTTTGGATTGTTGTAGTTATGCCACCACCTGTATTTAAATTTGCTTTTCCGGCAATTTATTTTTCGATTTTTAATCACTAAAATCTCTTTTAGGTGAATACAAAAATTTAAGAGCAAGAGAAAATTATTAAGGTATAAACAGGCTTGCCAAAAGAATTCAAATTAAAAAAGCTAAATCGACAAAACAAAAGTGCTGAGTTGTTCTACAGTGAAAAACAAAAGTGCTAGTTTTGTAACATTGGTTTTAATTTTTTTTTTTTTTTTTCATTATTTCATCACGGGTTCTGTTCACTTATATATGTAGCTGTTTATCGCTTATCTAATTGGATAAGTGCTGCAGTGTCTCTTCTTCTTAAGCGAGTGTTCGGGTGAAATTCGAGCCTTTTTAAGTATTTTACTGCATATTTCGTAATCATAGGTTTAACTAATGGAACATTGAGATCCTTATGAATATTTGAGTTTTTAACATACCAAGAGGCAGCTGTGATTATTCGAAGTAGTTTATTTTGGGGCCTTAGAATTTTTTCGATATTAGAGGCCGAGGCAGTGCCCCATATCTGAATACCATAGCACCAGATTGGCTTTAAGACGGAGTTGTAAAAAAGAAGTTTGCAGTCGAGACTAAGGACAGAGTTTCTTCCAATAAGGCAATGAATTTGGATGGCTTTTAGTTTCATTTGAGTTAATTTTGCCTCTATATGACTTTTCACGTTAAACGGCGATCTAGATGAATACCGGGGAATTTTACATGCGAATTTTGAGGTATTATTTGATTATCGATTTTAATAGGGGGCATTATTCCCGACGCAAGGTGAATGTTATATGTACGCATTTTTGCTATTGACCTTTATCCTCCATTGCTTTAACCATAGTTCAAGTTGAAATATATGATCCTGTTGGTACCGAGATGCTTCTTGACTGTTTTAGTGCACGCTTAGAAAAGCTGTATCATCAGCAAATGTTGAAGTTTGGGTGTAGTTGTTTGTTGGCATATCCGAGGTATATATTAAGTATAAAAGTGGGCCCAGGATGCTTCCCTGAGGGACTCCAGCGTCAATTTGCTGCGGAGAGCTTAAATAATCACCTTCTTTAATAATAAACTTTCGACCGACTAAGTAGCTTTCTAACAGCTTGTGTGTGTTAACTGGTTAGTTTAGCTTCAATTTATGTAATAAGCCTTCATGCCAGACTTTATCCAAAGCTTGAGAAACATCGATGAGGAGAGCGGAACAATATGTTCTTTCTTCAAAGGCTTTTCTTCTTAAGTTAACTATACGATGGGTTTGCTCAATTGTGCTGTGTTCTCTTCTAAAGCCAAATTGGTGGTTAGGAATACATCTATTTTCATTTAAAATTGGGGTTAATTTTGACGCTATCAGCTTCTTAAACAGCTTTGATATATTAGAAAGTAAGCTTAAAGGCCTATATGACTTAACTTTTGTGTGATCCTTTCCTGGTTTAGGTATCATGGTGACTAAGGAAACCTTCCACTTTTGAGAATAGTATTCAAGGCGTAAAAATGCATTAAAAATTAAAAGAATAATTTTCTTTGCTATGCTGGGCAGCTCCAAAAGCATTTTGTTGCTGATCTTATCAAAACCAGGAGCCTTCTTGGGGTTTAAATCACAAATAGCCTTTTCGATTTCCATTATCTCAAATCTTAGGAGAACAGCTGCTCTAGCAGCAACAGGTGGTAACTCGACCGCAATATCGTGAAATATATTTGGGGTAAATTTATTTTTTTAAATGATTGACAAACAGATTTCCTTTTTCAACATCATTTCTTGCCCAACTTCCATTCAAGTTTCTTAGTGGTGGTTTAGAGACAACTGGCCTTTTGAGATTTCTAGCTGCACGCCATAATGAGTAGTCTGATTGTGGGGTTGCATCAAGTTCCTTAAGATATTTTTCCAGAGAAGCCGTTTTCTGAGTCTGCAATAACTTTCTTAGTCTTTTTGTACACTCTTTTAGTAAGTTCTAAAGTTGATTGGTTTTAATGAATATAATAAAAAATTTGCATTTGAAATTTTTTTTACATATTCATTTTGTTTTATATAAACACTTATTATAATGTTACATTATAATATATTTTATGACATGTTGCATATTTTACCCTTTCTTTTATTTAAGGTGTTCATACTGCCCTGTTATACAACATTGGTACTTACTTTGTTTGTAGAACCAATGTTTTATTTTCTTTTTCATAATATTTAGCACGACAAACATAATTTTGTAAAAAGATTCTTTTGAAACGAAATATAAAAATATTTACATAATACAATGAAAAAACAATCTATGTATGTATATTATAATCGTTTTAATTTTTCTAAGCCATTATTGATGTCAATATTTGTTGCCAAACCGTAAAAGCGTGCAGAAACTGCTCAAATAGCCTTAAAAATCGCTCATAAAGTACATTTATGATAAAAGGGTAATAGTTGTAAATAAAATCAGCTAATTTTGTTCTATTGAAGTTGCACTGCATGTAACACTTCGAGTGATAATAGGTAACATTAGAAATTGTTACATGTATATACTGTAACATATTTTTCTCAGAAAATAGATCGCTATTAAGTAAAGTTGTTAGAAGTGTTTAAAAATTTCAATTATGTCATTTTCATCTTCCTCAAATACCTGCTCATTTTGGTACTTTTCAGATGAACCGA
Organism: Pollenia angustigena; assembly: GCA_930367215.1. NCBI lineage: Eukaryota > Metazoa > Arthropoda > Insecta > Diptera > Polleniidae > Pollenia > Pollenia angustigena. Next base: position 149,783,363 of record OV884058.1, read on the forward strand.
TTGTTTTACAATATCGTCCGATATGTTGAAAGTGTGGCAACAAACGTTGTCTAATTTTGCACCTTCTCTTATGCTAACTGAACGTAACGGTTCTGGTTTCATTTAAGTTCTTAGCAAGGTTTATCTAATAGGTCTTTAGTCCAATAGGAGGTTGCCTCGCTGAACTTTCTGAATAGCTGATGTTTTTTTGTCCCAATGTCTGAGAAAACATTCATTTGCTTCTCTAAAGCCCGACAATGATTTTTGTAGTGTGGCAAAATTATTTTTGTTGATAGTATGATCAGAAAACCAAACTTCGCTCTAAACATCACATACAAATTTACAAATAGAAAATAATTGCAAGTGATATTTCGGAATAAGTATTAAAGACAAAGCATTACTGACTGCTGGCATTGCTAATAAGTAATTGCGTTTGATGCGAAAAAAAGGCTCTATTCGGCTATGCTATGCCATTTTTCCAATTTGCAAAAATTGTAAAAAGTTATGTGCCTAATATGTATGTATTTTCTTGATACACTTAAAGAATTGATACTTTACTTGAATTGATTATGTGAGTTTTTAAGTGGTTTTTGGGATCTAAAAAAAATTGCTAAAAATGCCAAATAATTACAATAATGTTCTAAACTAGCACTTAGCACTTTTTCGAAATTCTTAGTGCTAATTCAGAGAAAAAATGTGTTAAGTCTAGCACTAAAAGTGCTTAACTGGCAAGCCTGGGTATAAATCATAGTATACGACGTATAAATGCTCTTAAAAACATTTAATCATTTTTTACGACTTTTAATCAGGGATGGTAAAGAAAAGTTTTTTCAGTATCAAAATTGTTTTCACTAGTAGTATTAACCTTTGTACCCATCACGAAAAGTATATTTTTGTGTACGTACATACTTATTTATGGATGAACAATCGTTCATTTCTACATTACCCTGCGGCCACAAGTTCAAGTTGTTCTTGATAGTCTTTTACATATACTGCTTGTCAAAATTTACATAAATTGAAAGCTGTGACGTAGGCTGCACTCAATTTGTAAGCAATTTACTTCCAAGATGTCAACAACAACAGAGACAAACTTGTACTCAGCTGTTAAATTGAAAGTAAATTGCCAAACAAATGGAAAGGTGAAATTGAAAGTCATCTCGTGGTCAATTTAAAAAGTGTGAGTGTGTTAGTAAAAAACTGAGAGTGTATTGCAAATTGAAAGGCAAAACTTGATCGTGTGGCCACCAAGTAAGGTACAGGGCTCTTCTTGAGTTCTAAAGGCGACCGTACACGACATGTTTTTGTCATCTGACATGTCAAATTTCCCACTGCAAAATACATACATGTCTTGTATTACCTTTTAAACTTTGCTTCTGTAAAAGTCAGATGCAAAGTCATCTGACAAAATTTCAGGTATGGGCACCACTACACTGAAAGCTTTCAGTGTGACCAGAATTTTTAAAAAGTTTGAAATAGAGCTAAAAAAAAAGCTAAAGAAGGAAATTTAAAGCCAAAAAATAAAGCTAAATTTGTTATAGCTTCTTGTAGTAACTTTTAACTATTTCGAAATTTTTCATAGATTAAGGCCCGTTTTCACGACTTACCGATAGCTAAAAGTAGACTTTAACCGGACTTATAAAAGGGGTTCTATTATTAAAACTTTACTTTAAGCTAAAGTAAGCCATAAAGTAAATTAAGGTTCATACTACCTTAGAGCTTAAAGTAAAGTAATAATGGAACACTATCGGTAGGTTGTGAAAACGGGCCTAAGTATTGCTTATGTAATTATAGCTTAGAATAATAATAAAAATAAACGAAAAAAAAATCCATAAAAAGCTTGACCAGTAAATTGATCAAACTTTAGATTTATTTTTAACAATTTCTATGGATTTGCTTAACTTTATTTGTAAGAAGATAATTGTATAATGTAATTAAGAAACTGTATAATGATGTTTGATCTAGCTAAACGTTTTGCAAAAGCAAATAATTTTTTTATTTAAAGAAGGGACGCCAAATATTTAATAGGTATGAACATAACTTAACTAGTAAAATTATTACTAGCAGAAATTTTCAAAAAATAGTTGACGGAAGTCGTTGTTGTGATCGCAATTGTAGCCGTTTGAAATTCGAAATCACGACAACGACAATGTAAAACACATAAGTAAAAAGTTTGCCGTACATATGTCGTTTGCGTCAATCACAATACCTACTTTTAAAAACGACTTTATTTCGACCACAACAACAACACTCATAAGAAGGCCAAACAAGATATTTTCCCTGATACCTAAGCCAAAAACTAATTTTTTTCATGATGAAAAAAATAAACGATTTAATTCTTAGTTCTTTTAATGGTTTGAGTCTTCGAAAATTAAAAAGAACGTAGAACGTTTTGCTAATGTAACTATAACGCCCATAATTCGATTTACTTTTGCTCTTGATGCCTGCTTATAGATGAAATAAGTATGTGGCAAATATGCTTTCTTCGCTATATGGACTATCATGTAAATCCTTTATATTAGATTTACTTATAACGGCAGAAAAAACAGATAAATTGTAATACATATATCGCTAAAGTGATTAAAAACTGTAGTGACTATAAACAAAAAGTACTGTATGCTTAAACCTTATTTTTAAATTCGCAAGCAATATGCATAGGCATAAAACTTCCTCTAAGCTTTGCTTTTGTTCAATTATTGATTTGTGGTCTTGCTATTATCACTGAAATATGGAATAGAAATATGTATGTTTTTTGTTCTTATAAATCACATAAATATACTGTTTATTCAAGAAATTTTTCGAAGTGTAACTTTGACAAAAATTCTTGATTTTTTTTTAAAATAGCGTAACTTTTGTATTCTTGCCCTCGCAGCATTGTTACGTATGTAAATCAAATCTGCAACAGCGATTTCTTCTGCGCTGCCAGACTATTACCCTTTTAACTAAATCACACATAAGTTTATTCGGATAAACTGTTTTATTTATTTTAAAATATTAATAAACACGAAATTGAAATTAAAAAAAGGCTAGGAAAAGCTAAATGCATCGTTGAAAAAATCTGAAAAAAAGCTTAAAGCTAAATGAAATATCTCAAGCTAAAAAGGAAAAAAAACTAAATTTAGATCGAAAAAAGCTAATATGGTCACACTGGTGGCATTGTATTGGTTTGTTTACATTTGCGTTTGTTGGTTTTATGCTCTTTTGGTCTTTGTTTTGCCCATAGCTGCTGACAAGCCATCTGACATCAGAAATCTATGCCGAGAAAAAACCGGCAGCGGCGTCCACTATTGACGGAATCATTAGCCGGCTAAAGCTAATATTTTACAATACCGAGAGATGCATGATCATCCCACCATTGAAAATAATTTATGTTAATATATATATAAAAACCGTTTCATTATAATATTCTAAATTGGTATTTTTGAATTAAAAGAAAAATATGGTAAGATGGCTAAATTATTTAACGGCGTAAACACAAATTTTCGTGGAGGCATTTTTATTTTGGTTTTTGTAACAACTATGGGGGAAAAACAGAGACAACATCAGAAGCTAATTTGCTAATTTTGTACGTTTGTGACCGAATATTACAAACCTTCTGTAAAACAGCCATTTTGACAGACATGCACAATTACATGTGACTTGAAAAATTGACAAGTCAGATGTAAAAAACATGTCGTCTACATGCACCTTAAGACGATTTAATTATGTATCTCCGTTTTAATAACAGTAAAATTAACAAAATAGAATCTAGGAAGAACAAACTTACATAAATATTTTTAAAGCCAAATAGTTAGCATTTAAAACTGTTTATGTTTGTGCATTTTTTATCATAACCACAAAAAGCGTAAATATGCAATTTCAAATTTTCCTTGTTTTTGTATATTTGACATTTTTTAGTCTCAATAGCATTTTGCAGCATTTTTAAAGTTTATGATGCATATTTTACCTTTTTTAAGCATATTTTTATACATGTTGAATTTATTTTTTTTTTATTTTTTTAAAATGCTTTCAAGTGCTTTCGCTTTAAGTTTTGGTTTGCATATGGCTTTTCTACTTATACCTACACAACCATTGGTAGCATTTGTGCTGATGTGTGTAACATATAACAATATCCGTCTGTCCGGCTGACTTATTGTCTGACTATGGAAACCTTGTACGCAAACTACAGGTTTACATTAAATTTGGTACATATAATTTGTATGGCAGCTAAGGTCTAACAGTTTTAATTGCCATAAGAACAAAGCCTATTGAACAGTCCTCCAAATAATACGACTTGTCCAAACACGCATGTAAAATATAGCCCATAAGGGAATATGACTAGTCTAAAGGTAACCCAAATTTACTGATAAAACATGATATATTTAACATTAGGACGTCCTAGGGCTGGACCATATAACCCAGCTTTGCATTAAAACGGAGTAGTCTTAAAACTACTCCATGTTCTTACATACTCCTAGTGAATAAGTTTTGAAACTACTCCATGGAATACTCCAGAGGATTTTTTTTTTTGAAATCGTTTAAAAACAAAAACATGTCGTTTAACTACAAACTCTTTCTTAACAATGAAAGGCCCTTAAAATTACCGTTTGTTTCGGTTATGACCTCTTCATTCGACCCAAATCTATTACCGCTCACCAGGTTTGGAAAAAGAAAATGGTCGCAATGGGCTTAATCTGGAGAATATGCTGAATGGGGTAGTAGTTCGTATCCCAATTTATAGATTTTTGACTAGTTATGCGCTTATGGTCGAGTGTAAGCAATGTAATAACATAAATCAATAAATTCAAAAAGTCACGGAGCTATCAAACTGCCCTCGTAGATTCAGAGGCCAAATTACCGCATAATTTAAATGAAATGAGAATTTCGATCGATGTTGAATGCCGTAATTGGTCCCCAGAATAGGTTTATATAAGACAAACAAATCTCATATAAATATTGATATAAAGGCTCTTTTATGAATCTTAACTTCAAAGCATATTATTATTCTGGTGCTTCGAAATAGGAAATACTCGAAAATAATTTGTAAATACTGTGGTTTAGGGTATCATATGATCGGACTTGATCGAGCATACTTTTCTACTGGTTTATTATATGCTTTCAAATAAGCAATTTTTCGATAAAACTCATATAAGTACCCGGTAAAAACTTCGCCTACTTTTTTTTATAGTAGGCTCTCTCATTATTTAGTACATTTCTCCTGTAACTACTTATAAAACAACTTCTATAACTACTTTCTTCTGGATGTATTTAGGTAAAAAATAATGACTTACTTTTGAATGCGTTCATTTTGGGACATCCCTTGTAAAATTCATTGGTTCTTTTAGTAGAATTGTAAGTAGTGCTTTTGTTTTTCTAATTACTCAACACATTATTTTGTAGGCGAAGTTTTTACTGGGTAAATAATGAGTGAAAGAAGCTTTTCATTTTAAAATTCACAATTCACAATTTCATATTATTTTCATATAAATTTTTTTTATAAAATTACTTCTATATTTTCTTTTTTACATGTAAAATGTAAAAGTTTGTCATTTCATTTGTAATATCTACAATATTGATCTTAGACTTTATAAAGATATTTTATGTCCGTCTGTCTGTATATCCGTTGACATAATAGGGGCAAGATTGTTACATATTTATATAACATATAGTCTAGAATAAATTGCTATTGAAATAAAGCCAGATGGGTCACAAGTGACTAAGATATAAACAAAAAACATGGCTGCCTCTCATTTTTGCTATAAACTTTACTTTTTGAAGTCTTCATATATTTTTCACTTTCACCTTAAAGAACCCATAGTAGAATACTAGTAGGGAATATATTTAAAATCGGATAATAAGTGACCGATTTATAGACAAATAACTATGTCCATAACGTATGAACTAGATGATACAGAGCCAAATTATCTGGTCCGCATACAATTGTTCTCCTGAATCTAGAGTTTTGATACGATGGGGTCAGTACAAAACAAGCTAGGCTGATAAAATGAATCTCAAATACTCTTTAAACATATAATATATCCAAAATAGCTTTTTTTATTTTATCAAAAACAAAAATGGTAATACGTAAAAAGACAAATTCCAAACTAATAAAAGTATTTTCAATGGTTGATTTCGTTATTAACAAAACGTCCGACCGCATAAACTTTTCCATCCCTGTTATAAATTGTAAAGGAGTTGTTATTGTTGGTGAGCAGTACTCAAAAAAAAACAAAAACAATAATAACAACATGAGTGTAAATAAGCTATTTAGCACATTGATAACGAAATTGTTCAACAAATAAATTAAACTATGATGATGCAAATAAGTTTGTACTTTAAGAATAAAAATATAAAAAGAACAGATAATGAAAATCATTGGGAAATATTTATTAAAATACAAACATCTGTAAAGTATCTAAAATAGTTCATCGAGAAACGTCATTCATCATAAATCATCCTTGGTACACTGTGCGAAATTAAGGTTTTAATTGCTAAAACATATGTACATACTTATTTTTTTTTTTTTTTTTATAAATGTTAAATTAAAATTAATAAATATGTACTCTCGTTATTCAATAGCAAACAAACTCAACATATAAATTAAATGCAACAATAAAAAAATTCTGCTCCTCTGGAGTATTTATTGAATACAAACAATAAAGTTGATGTTGATAAGATACTGAGCCAAAAGTAGCACCATTCGAAAATTACACTTGCTTGCTCGTTCGTATTGTACTATTAAGTTAGTATATTTGTTACTAGCAAAAGTAAGTTAAAAGTTTGCGTGCAATCTTCTCTTAAAAATTTCGGGAAAAAATACATAAAAATACCAAAAAAAAAAAAAAGTGATTGTATTATCTAATCGGTTTTTCTAATTATTGCGCCAATGAAAGAACAAATTGCCAAGATAACTTGAGCTAAAAACTAATCACAAAAATAACTTTTATTCGGTTTAATAAAACAGTTCGATCCGTTCATACCTTCAGTGTCTTTAGAGGTGCAGATTTCACACATTTAAACGCGCACTTAATTTATAATAGCTGATTAAGAAGTCAAGACCCTTAACGGTTTTAAAATCTAATATTCGGAAAAGGCAAGGATTCAAAATGTCAAGGTGATAATAATAAAAAAAAATTCATTTAACAATAAACAAATAAATAATTTTATTAAAATATACAAAAAATATTTATACTTACAAAAGCAATAAATAAAAGTGCAAAAATCTTAATGAAACCTTTTATGGCTGTTTACTGTTTTAAATAAATACTTTTTTTTTATTCTACACTGTTAAAAGAAAAATAAATTTTAAAATAAACCATGTTTAACAGTTTTCTTTGTAAAGTATTATATAATGTTTAAATTAAATTAAATGGATTTGCCATTGAATTGATTAAAAAAATGTATTTAAATTCAAAAGATAACACCATTATAGCAAATTTATATGCTCGTATTAACCGAGTTATAAAGTTTTTATTTCAAAAATGTTCAACAGAATGATAAGATATGGGCATTTCCACAGAAAAGTCTACTTTTTGTCACGCTACGCCAGCAAGCAATTAAAATTGTTTATCGACGATAAATCTATGTACATATGTATACATTATTTACTTTCTTATATTTGTATATTTTATAAACAATTTTTATGTCTTGCTGGCGTAACGTGTCAAAAAGTTCTATGGAAATGCCTATACAAATGAATAAGGGCGGTTTAAAAGCTAGCCGACCTAACAAAGGCAACACAATTTATTTGGAAAAAAAAAACATTATATCTCTCAACATAATCTTCTGTTAGCTCGCTACACTTTTTCCAGACTACCTTTAAATTATTCTAAAACCTACCACCGAGCCTTTTTTTTAGTTTGGAAAGGTGAGGGAGCCTAATCTGTCAAATTGGATGCATAACAAAGCTGTTCAACTAACTTTACTTACTTCTAACCAACCTTCGTAACAACTTCCTAAACGAATTATCTTTCCAACATAATCGCCACTCCCAGCATTATAAGTATTAGACCAAAACTACTCTACTGATTAAAGTTTTTCCTGGACTTTTTCATTTCCAGCAAAACCGGGATTGATTTTTAAATGTCCTGGGAAATCCTGGGAATTCCCACCTAATACAAAACGATGAAAAATAAAATTTAATTTATTTGAACATAAAACAAATAACAGTCAACTGATCTATTAAATAAGTTTATAAATGAATTAAACGTTTAAATTTAATGCAATGCTAACAACGTGTGTGAAGATAAATATGAAAAGTTAAATTAATGTTTTTAAATATCGCATGCTATTAAAAATGTATTAAAAAATATCGCATGCGATAAAAAATATTAAAAAATATCGCATGCTATAAAAAAATATTATAAAGAATTATGAAAAATCAATCATTTTTTTTTAACATTAAAAGTTAATTTGATATTTTATTAGTCTTTTTATATTAAAACTTATGATTTTTAAAAAAATAGGACTTAGACCGAAATTCTAATGAATGAGTTCCATGAGGGATATTGCTAATGTGTCCAAATCCTTTCATCTCAGGGAACCAAGCCCAATAGAAAATGTAGACTATGGACAAGGCTGCAATAATCCATAAGCACTATATCCAAATTGTATTTGTGAACATTTTTAACCATTTTTGAAAATTTCACTCTAAGTCAAATACAAATTTGATAAAGTTCTTACAGATTATTATAGCCATAGGCTTCATTCGTAGAGATCGAAGGATTTGTACACAGTAACCATATCCCTCACAGTGCACTTTCATGAAAATTTCCCTCTAAGTAAATTTTTCAAAAATGTATAAAAATTTTAACAAATATAATTTGGATATAGTGCTTATAGATTATTATAGCCTTGTCCATAGCCTTCATTTTCTATTAGGTTTGATGCCCAGAGATCGAAGGATTTGACACAGTGGCCATATACCTCACGAAACTCTTTCATAAGAATTTCAGTCTGTCATATTTTTTCAAAAATCATAAATTTTAATATAAAAAGACCAATAAAATATAAAGTTAATTTTTAATGTTAAATAAATATTATTGATTTTTCATAAAAACTTTAAAATTTCGTGTAAATAGTCGTATTTTGTTTATAATATTTTTTATCGCATGCGATATGTTTTAAATATATTTTTATTGCATGCGATATTTTAAAAAAATTAATTCAACTTTTCATATTTATCTTCACACACGTTTGCTAACAGCAAAAAAAGTTAAATAATTTAAACAAAATATTTCTTTGAAAAATTGGATTTCAGAACAGAATAAAGATATGCAGAATCGTTTGATAGCCTATTTTTAATTTGATTTAAGAAGAATAAGAAACACGCTCACTTTCTACGGATGTTGGTCTTATAGTCAAATGCGCATAATATTATCTCTGCATACTTTTACCCTTTAACCAATTTCAAGGGGTTAAAGCTCATATTAGAGTTATCTAGATATTAACACCCAGATTTTTTGTCTAAAGAGATTTTAGGGACGGTCGCTAAATTGTTTGTTAATGTTAACATTTAAAAGGAAGTTAATGCTATTTATATATGGGAGCTTTGTGCAAATGTGAACCGATTCTAAAAGAATTTAATTTGCAGTAAAATATTTTTGGGGCGAATTTAATCTAAATACCAACAAAATTTAATGGTTTATTAACACAAAGACCGATTCTCACCATTTACATGGATTTCATCCTTAGTACAATTAAAAAATGTATATACCGAATTTGATCAAATTATCATTGCAACTTGTACTTTGCGCAAAAGTTTAACATGACCAGGTTACTAGCCAGACGGACGGATGGATATCGTTACATCACTTTAAAAAGTGATTCTGAGTCGATCTACTTAAATATTGGAACTGATTTCTATGTATTACACATATCGTCATAAACGTACATAATTGCATTTTCCTTAAAGTTTTATTATATATAAAATTGTAAAGTTTAAAATAACATTAATCTTTAACGACAACCTGCTTTGCTTTGTTGATGGTAAAATTGAAGCAACACATTGAGAATACAGATAGATATTTAAAACAGAAAAGCCTATTTTGCAAAAACAAAAAAATTATTTTGCGAAAGCTCTTGTGGGCATCTAAAAAGTTTAATATGTATGAAAATATGCCTCAAAAAGGCAAAATATGCGCTTAAAACTAAAAAAATGCTGCAATAAGGGCCTTTCAACCAAATTGGGCAAAAAAAAGCTCTAAACGGTAAAAAAAGCAGAAATATGCACTAACAAATCCAATGCAAAATTCATAAAAAGCTCTAAAACGGATAAATATATTGTTTCTGCCTTCATTGGTCGCACAAGGGAAAACATGCATAACAATATTTTTGTAACATTTTAACAGTACGAAAAACAAATTAAATAACCCACAATCAGTTACTGTAATAATTATATGAGTGTATCAACATCAAACGCCTTCCTAAAAATTAATAAATGTTTATATCCAAAGTTTGAGCAAAAAGTACTCCAGCTGTCCGAATACTTTTTATGTGCAAATTTTAACAAGTAATGAATTTTGATGTTTTATTTTCATCTTTTTTTTAATTCCCTAAGATAATCTCGCGAAGCTCTACGCATGTCTGCATGAAAGATACCGGAGTCTCTGGCTGGAACCGAACCCGCAACCCCGACTACCAAAAATTTTGAATTATTTGTTTTTTTTGAGTAAAATTTCGTGTTATACAGGTGTATTTATAATATCAAATTTAAAAAAAAAAAATTTTGAAAATAGTTTTGAAATTTGTGCAACTTTTATGTTTGTGCGAAGACTTTATTGATCCACTGTACATATCATTTGTTTACGAAATGTTGTACTGTTAATTTTTAATCGAAACAAAAAATTCTTGTTTTCGTAACATTGTGATTTATATTTCTCCAGCCAATGTCATTGAATTCTTCGATCAATAAGAAATTCTTAATTCTTTTTTTAAAAAAAAAGCGACCAAATTTTGATTTTTTATTAACTGATGAATAGATAAATTTATCAATTAAATTGAAATTTTGAGTGACCTATTTCTCAATAAATATACGTATGTTGTCTGAGTAATTATAAAAAAAAAATTTTATTGATAAATAAATTGAGAGGGTGATTTTTAAAATTATATTTGATTCAGCAAAGAATGTACCACTTTACTATTATTCAAAAACAGTAAAACCTCAGTTGTTAACACGAGCTCCTTCTTCTTATCGAAAAAAAAACTCATACATATCGAGCCCAAATCGCAAAAATTATGTAACCAACAACATTTTAGATTTTGCTTTTTGATGAAAATCGATCATTTTTGATCATTTGCATCATCTCTTAAAATCTCATATCTCTGGGAAGTACCGTAACGAAATTAGAGCAAAAGCAATTTCAAACGAAACCCTAGACTTGAAGCAAAAATATTTAGAAAAAACCTTCTCCTTTAAAGTTTTATTTTTGTTGGTTACATCATTTTTGCTATTAGGGCTCGTTATGTATAAATAATCAAATACCCAAAATCTAAACCAAAGATTTTTTGTAAAATGGAACTGAAAACCCGCCGTTCCTATAAGCATCACAGAAACTCTTATTATTTGAAAAGGTTAAGTCGGCCAGCTTATTGAGCTAAGAAATCCTCTAGCTGACAGAAGGTTTCCAGTACCCATGTTCTGTAACTTTAGTGAGAACTTCTTGCATCGAAAAGATGTGCAACAAAATATTCCATCGTTTCTCGAAAAGTGAGAAAAATGTGTGTCTGTAACATGTCGAAAACTATCAAAATAGATTACGTCGTTATGTTATAAATGTCATAATATTGCACTCGAAGCCGATGTGACATTGCAGACGTTCAGAACGCCAATAACACATATCGTTGACGGCGACCAAAATTTACTTAAATTGAAAATTTTTCAACGACGGCGGCGAAAACACAACCGACGGCTATACCAAATTGTGTAAAGTGCGACTTTAATGTTTGTTGCTTGCAACCGAGTTTTGAAAAAATTCGTATATTTTATAAAAATATTAAAAGCAAAATAATAAAACAATGAAAAATGTGCCAAGAATAAAATATTATTATTATTATTCTTTGCATTTTGCATTTTTAATTGTTTTTTAGTGTTAAAATTTTTTCTCGCCCCATTTTTATTCGTGAGTTTATTTGACAGTTCAAAGCGGGAACTTTTCTCACCAAAATATTACAGACACACTTTTTCTGTAAATTGGCTAGTAATTTCCTTACGTGACAGCTTGTACTCGCCAAAAGAAGTTACAAACACAGTTAAGTGAGAAAAACAGCTGTTTGTTTCAATTTATGGCATTTTTGTTTCATTTCACACATTTCAATCGACGCGAGAGTTACAGAACATGGGCATAGTCCGACAAAGAAAGGTTATGCCGCGCTGGGTCGGTCGACAGATCTTTAAAAAGGGGGTTTATTAACAGGGGACACCAAGTAAAAGATTGACAGTAAGTCAGGTCGTCATTTGAAAAGAATTTTATTTATAATCGCTTTACTTTCCCTTGTCCTCCGAAACCCCTACAATATACAATGTTAAAAAGCATAAATAAATAATAATATTTTACTTCATTCGTAAACTGCTCTAGGTGGGTGAAAAGCAGCTCGCGCGTCATTGTCATAACTGTTTAAGAGCAATCAGGCCAGGCCGTCTTTGGTTGTTTGCCTTTGAGCGTTGTAAATGGTTTGGCACGGTTGAATATTTATTTTTTTTTTTTAACCTAACTTTTTGCACCCTGCTCGTGAAGTACCAACAAAAACTCACTATTTGAAACTTAATAATTTACTTATTTTTGCGGCTTTATTTATTTATTTATGCGCTGTAATGGCTTTGGATTTATGAAACCACGAATCAAGAAAATTACTCTATATTAAATTTTTTATACCTAGAAAAGTTTCCTAATAATTAAGAGGATGACATAACACTAAAAGAAATTCAAAAGTAAATAATTTTGTAATAATATAAATTGTAATCAAAGTTTTTAAATATACTTTTAGACCTTCAAAACTAGCCATGGAACGTGGTCTACACGATCGTGACCGTGTGGGTGTACAAGATTTTGTACTACTCGAGAACTATCAGAGCGAAAAGGCCTTTATCGATAACTTGCGTAAAAGATTTCAAGAGAATTATATTTATGTAAGTAAAATAGAATAGATTGAATTATAAAAAAAATTTGTTTAATTTTGTGTATTATAATTTCAGACTTATATTGGTCAGGTCTTGATATCAGTAAATCCTTATATGCAATTACCCATCTATTCAGAGGCCCATATTAACGAATACAGAAATAAACATTTTTATGAAATTCCTCCACACGTGTAAGTATATTCAGTTTTAAGCCTAATTTAAACAGCAAAAACTAAAATTAAAAACCAACAGTTCAATGAATAATGACAATTGTTATAAACTAACTAAAGTTCTATATGTTATCATTTGTCCTTCGAGTTGTACAAAGAAGGGTCAACGAGAAAAAGACAAGAAAAGAAAAAAATAAATGTCTTACGACAAAGTCTTGACAAAAAGAACGACAACACAATTAAGAAAGAAACCACTACCATTGATTAATGATTGATGTTTGACTATAGACTGCAAGGTGCCGCAGTACCGCAAACGGTGAACGGCAAAGAATTCTGAAGAAGGGAATGTGGTTATTCTCGAAACATGTAAATTCGACCCGAGTTCAATCCCACGTTCAGTCAAGAATAAAATTTGGAAAAGAAAATTTTAATTTATTTCATGTTGTAAATTCTTTCCTTCACTAAAAATAATTTAATGAAAATTAAAGTCGATGAAAGCCTGATTAAAAAAACAGAAACCAAGGCCCATCTATCAGGTCTGCTTACTTGTACAAAAACAAAAAACGATTCTTTTTAGTTGTCAAAAATTTACTACCACATATACAAAGCGAAAGGAAAAAACGTGTATATGTCACACATACACAAAAAGTAAACAACTTTTGACAACTAAAAAGAACATAAACAATGATCATCAGGCTTCTTGCGCAGACCTTTTCAATTGGCCTTGACAGAAACTTTAATTAAAAACCAGCAGTTCAATAAAAAATTACAATTGTTTTCAAAAATGTTAAAAGCAAAATAATTAAACAATGAAAAATCAGCCAAGAACCTCATCCGTTTAATAGTTCATTGCGTTTTTAATATATTTTTTAGTGTTAAAATTTTTCTCACGCCGGTTATATTCGTGAGTATATTTGACAATTCAAAGGGAACTTTCTCACAAAAAATTACAGACACACTTTTTCTGTTAACTGGCGAGTAATTTCCTTACGCGACAGCTATTACTCGCCAAAAATGATAAAGACACAGTTAAGTGAGAAAGACACTTATTTGTTTAAATTATTGGCAATTTTTGTTTCATTTTTCACATTTCAATCGAATAGTTTATCGACGCTGGAGTAAGTGTCCATTTACATTATACGATTTTTGTCGTTGCGATTCTTACCTTATTGGTGAAAGGGGAGAGAGGAATTAAAAAGGATACGCAAGAGGGTGAACTCTTCGATTCGTTTCGTTCATTCATTCGTAGTTTCAAACAACGTCAAAATATATACACAAAAAGTTGTAAAGACAAAAATCGCATAATGCAAACATAAGAGTGACTTCAAATGTGAAACGACAATAATCGTAACAACAAAAATCGTATGATGTAAATGGGCACTTACAGAACATAGGTACTTACAGAGCATGGGCACTTACAGAACATGGGCACAGGATAATTGTAAAGCAAACATTGCCAGTTTGCAAAATTTAACTTTTGTTTTTTCTTTTCACTTACCCTGCAGCCACACGATCAAGTTTTTCTTGATAGTCTTTTACATATACGGCTTGTTAAAATTTACATAAATTGAAAGCTGTGACGTAGGCTGCACTGAATTTGTAAACAATTTACTTTTAAGATGTAATCAAGAAAACAATTTATAAAGACAAACTTGCAATCAGCTGTTAAATTGAAAGTAAAATTGCCAAACAAATGGAAAGCAATCTCGTGGTCAATTTAAAAAGTGTGAGTGTATTAGTAAAAAAGTGAGAGTGTATTGCAAATTAAAAGGCAAAACTTGATCGTGTGGCCTCCAAGTTATATGTATGTATTTGCAGCGCTGCCAATAGAAATATTTTTCGACAATGATGTCACTGTTAAGTGCATTAATTTTTCACATCTACCAATAAAAAATGACCTTAAAAGCTGGCGGTTGTAAGATGTCTGACAATAGAAAGCCACATTATTAAAATTTTTTTTTTTTATCGCATTTAAAAATTATGCTCTAGTTCGCAGATTTAATTAAAAAACTGTATAAAAAATTTAAATAATGAAGTTTTGATATTAATTTAGGCTTGAGTTCATCAAATTTAATTTTCATTTAATTATTTTTACCAAGGCATTTACTTCAGGTGGCGGCGAGACTACAACACAAAAAACAACATGTATTTTGTTTTTATTTTTCGGTCATGTAATCAGTGTCCCCAGTTTTGGGAATTTTTTTTGTAATTGGGGATAAAAAATTCGTGAAAATCCCCAGGGGATTTTTTGGGGAAAAGCACTTTTTTCGCTGAGGATTTTTGGGGATAATATATTATTATAAATTTCATTTTTGCAATGGCAAGACCGATTTGGTCAAGATTTGGGTACAAATTTTAGTATTTTTTGCGGTTTAAAACTATTTCAAGAACTTGTTGAAATAGTTTTAAATATGCTTTTTGTACCAACTAGCGTAACTTCTGTTGAACTAGCTTTTTTCTGTAATGAATACCACCAAAATCAATATTTGCAACGGAATGCAATATGAGTTATTAGGAGCTCTTCTTAGAATAAACACACACTTTAAAATAATGCAGCTTGCTGTGACAAATTTATTCAATAATCTCAAATGCACTTTTTAAACAAACAACATGTAACATAAAATTGAATTGGCTTATGAATTAGAAGATTATGATTCCCTAGATTTGGAAATGATAAGTATGTATTGACGCATAATTATTTTTCTTTTTTTAAGTTTTTACGTTACCCTTGTACATAGATATGTACGTAGAACTCAAAAAATAAATAACATTAGTTTTAATAATATATTACACAAATGGATTTATTTAAATATGGATGTATGCATGTTTTTCCATTGACTTAATATTATGTTTTTTATTTTTAAGAAAATTTGGGGATTTTTGGGGATGAAAAATCGCAAATTGGGGATAAGGCTTAAAATAAAACTAGGCACTCTGCACGTAATGTCAAAAACGAGGCGAATTAATATATATATGAATTCGCCTTGTATAAAACAGTTGACTAAAGCAGGGCTACCAGATTTGGGGTTCTAATCTTAAATAAGATAACAAAAATTAATTTCGGGTTTAAATTGAGATTGTAAAAATAAACTATTTGTATGGGCAAATTATTGATCGTTTTGTTTCTTTTACAGGCCAAGATCTGTAAGTGTTTTCATGTATAAAACTTATATTAATACAATTTATGTATATTAAACAAATTATAGAGCAATTCCAATACCGGACGGCTAAAAAATCGGATTTACTGAACGCTATATTAGTTTTTTATTTAAAATGTGTAAGCAGCAGAATTTTTCTTACATAAAAAAACGTTTTTACCTTTTGTTTAGGTTGACCTGTTTATACTCTTAGAAGTAAAAATACTTTCAAACATATGTCCACCAATATAATGGCTAAGCCAAAGGATATTTTACGCGTCAAATTGATGTGTTTGTATGGTCGTTATTATAACCCGAATTCTCCATTTTTAAATGTCACAACTTCAAATGTTCGTAAATGGTTAAACGGGAATTTTCAGGCTGACTCTATTAGTGCTAGAAGAGTGTTTGCTAGTATGCACATGATGCTTCATACAAGAAATTAAAAATGTATTAATTATATTTTAGATTAACTGAATGATCAACTTTCCCTCTCCCTTAATAACGTAGATTTTTGGTCAGAATTTGAAAGATAATTACCAAATTGTAAAATTGGTAAAATGACATTATTGTTTTAGTGTACTTATCTATACTTATATAAATTTAAAATACAAACTTATAAGATAAAATTAATCCCCACTAATATGTTATTTCTTAAAAATAATGCATTTGTGTGCTTTTTATTTTTGGAAGGGATATTATAGGAAATTTTTATTTAAAATTTGGGATTGAAAAAAAATTTATCTGGCATCCCTATACTAAAATTAATAAAAACATTTGAACATTTTTTATTATTTCGAATTTATTCTATGAGCTAAATTTCAGTTATGTATTTTATAAAGCTTTTTTGTAATAGTTCTATTCCTTCAATTTGAAATTTAGCTCATAGAATAAATTCGAAATAATAAAAAATGTTGAATATAATATAAAGTAACCTTCGGAAGGAAATAATTACCAGTTTCTAAAAACATTTGAGTAAAAAAATAAAAAAAAAAATTAATAATTTTTAAAATTAAGAAAAAAACAGTTTTTAAACTTGTGAAAACTTCGTGAGCATTAAATTGCAAATTCGGTTGAATTTAAAGTTGTATTAAAAATAATTTAAACCGTTTTTTTCTGCGTCCAGCTTTTGCATTAAAATATAAAAAGTGTACATACACAATAAAATATCTTTAAGATATAGTGATAAAGGTTTAAATTAGTTTTAGTAATCTAAAAACGATTTGTATTTAATTCGTATGCATAGTTTCATTAATCATCTCTTTATCGTTTTATTTTTTCATTAATAAAATGTAAAACAAAATGTTTATTAAAAACACAAAATTTTAAAAAGCACATGTAAACAAAACTTTTGACATTTCTGGCATGACCAAAAAAAATAACCGGCTGTCTTTTCGCCGCCACCTGTAGTTAATTCGCCTTTATTTTTACTGAAGAAAATTTAAAGTAATTTGTTTAGTAGTCTAGGCTTTTTATCAAAAAATTATAAAATTTTCTATTTTACCCTTTTTAGCTCTTTTCTCTAACACAACTCTTACATTAAGGCCCGTTTTCACAACATACCGATAGCTAAAGGTAAGATTTTGTTTACCGTATAAAAAGTGTTCCATTATTACAACTTTACTTTAAACTTCCAGGTAGGATTAACCTTAATCTACTTTATCGTTCACTTTAGGTTAAGGTAAAGTTTTAATAATAGAACACTTTTTATAAGGCCATTTAAAGTCTACTTTAAGCTATCGGTAAGTTGTGAAAACGGGCCTAAGTACACTAATGGTGTTTTCTTTTCTACAAAAAAATACCACCTTGTTAAAAGGTGCATATCTAAAATGTCTTGCCAACACTCTAATATGCGATTTCTTATTTGACGAGAACAAACACACAAAATTGAATCGCCCTGTTTTTAACAGCTGACAAAAAGTTTGTTTTCCAAAGTATAAAAAAAAATATAAGTACATCACATAGGGTCTTCACCTGACAATTTTTTGTCATACCAAACGTCATACTTCATATAAAAAAAACGCTGACAAAAATTTTAAAATTTTTTTTATATGGACGTTTGGTATGACAAAAAATTGTCAGGTGAAGACCCCATGCCAAGGCGAATTGATTACAGGTAGGGTTGTCAGATTTTTTTGAGCTCCATCGCCAAACCGGATGTCAGAAATCACCAAACGTCAATTTTGTTCAGTTTTAGTAACATTTTTTTTTTAATTAAATTTTGCATACCAAAAAAAATCTAGTATAATATTTCAGTCAAAAATCGCCAAAAACTGAGAAAAAATACAAAAAAGTCGCTGAAAGTAAATTTTGTTTAGTTTCTATTATTTTTTTTTTTTTAACATAAAATTGATGTCATATATTCAGTTAAAAAAAATTAAATTAAATACACAAGTCTATAATATCGTACACTTCATCCTCATCGATTTAATTACTGGTGTTTTGACCTTCATAAACACTATTAGGGTGTGTGTGAAACGGTAGCAAAGTACTCATGGTAGTAAAATTTTGACACTATTGAGGTGAATAAAATTTCACTAGCCGTAGGGGCTAGTATAAATTTTGACATTAGTGTAGAAATTTTTGACAACCACAAAATTATTTTTTTTCATCAAATTTGTTTAAACAAACCAAAAAATAATATGGAAGCAGGACCAGTGGCAAAAAAAATTAAAAAGAATTATACAAGATGTAAATATTTAAATATGGTAAGATTTTTTGCCTACACTTTTTGTAAAAATTGTTAATATATCAGAACGAATTCATCAAATAATTGGGACGATCTCATTTCCAACATAATTGAAATGATTATTGGTAAACGTTTGTTTAATTTATTCATTTCCACAAAAAATGTTACAATTTCACACAGCACAAATATGAAAATTTTCTACCACAAATAAATTTCATTTCACCATAGAACTTTGCTACCGTTTCACACACACCCTTAGAATTAAATAGTGACTGAATATTAAATTCACTTAAAATGATAACAAACAAAATCATGTGAAAAAAAGTTGCCCGATTTTTTTTTTAATTAGAAATGATAACAAAAAATGACAAACTGTTAAAAAATCGCTGAAATAATATAAATGGTAAAAATAGCCAGGCAAGTCGCCAGTTATATCAAAAATTGTCAAATGGAAAATCACACCGCCAAACACGTTTTAAAATCGCCACGTTTTGCGAGAAATCGCCATATCTGACAGCCCTGATTACAGGTAATCTCGGTACTTCAACAAATAAAACTCGTACAAAAACAACAATCAATTTGTTTTTGTAAAATCATTGTACAATGTCAAAAACAGAAACAAAGAAAATAAACAAAATTTTGACATCCAACAATGATAAAGCTAAAAAAAAAGTTATCAGCATGGCTTTTAAGACCACCTGTAATGAATTTGCCTTGCATGTACATAAACCAAAATTTGTTTATTGATTGATATTAAATAAATAAATCAAAGAACAAAATAAATGACGAAATTCCAATTTCTTTGATTTTTTTCATAAAATATGTAAACAAGAAAATACCTTTGCCAGATTCCCATTTTATTGACATCAAGGTTTTCAGATTTTTTTGATTTAACGATTTTTTTTTAAACAATTTTATAACACCGAATCCACCTTAATTTTATATCACTGACAACCTACCATTAACAATGTTATTCTTTCTATAAACACAACTAAGACAAACAACGAACTTCGCATAACACAACGAATTCTTCAGCGAGAATTCGTTGCGTAAACTCGTGCCTTATGCCATTAGAAAGGGTGAGTTTTTAAGAATAAAACAAGCCACCCTTTTAAAGAGCAAAGCATTTTTAAGGAACACACACCAAATTGCATTTTTTTTTAAATAAAATGTCGCATTTTTTTGTAGAAAAGTAAACTCCATAAGTGTGTCTTATACTCTATTTTTAAGTTTTAGTAAAATTTTTTGAGACAATTTCTTATTTGCAACAAGTACCAAAATTACAAAACTTTACCCGGTTTGACCCTCCAAGTCAAAATTTTCGAAATTTTACTCCTAATGATATTTCATAGTAAAAATGAACCAACTTTTCTAATTTCAAGTCTCCAGATGGTTTACTTTAAAGAAAATTAAAATTCCCTTTATATACCCTCCACCACCACCACTAGTGGTGAATGAGGGTGTATGAAGTTTGTCATACCGTGCGAAACTGTTGTATTATTCATCTCAGACCCCATAAGAATATACATATATTCTGGCTTCTTGATAAGTTCTAAGTCGATTTAGCCATGTCCGTCTGTTGAAAACACGTTGACTTTAGAAAAACTCAACAGAAAAGAACAAACTTGGTCTCAAATTGCTTGTTGTTATCCTAAGCAGATTTGGATTGCAATCCAGCCAAATCGCTTTCGTAGGATCAGAGCTATGAATCAAAATGTGGAACCACCACCATAAAAAACTGATAATTTTGTTACAAAAACTAACATAAATGTTGGAATAATCCACGGATTGATAAAAGATTTTGCAGAAATTCGTTTTATACGACTGGAAATCATACTGTAAAATTTCGTGAAGATCGGTCCATAATCTTTACCTAGGCCCCATATAAACCCTACTCTTGGAAAACAGTCCCAGTAAAAAAAAATTGGGTTTTTTGAAGCACTTAAAAGAAAATGCGCAAAATCGAGCGCTTCAATAAGAGAGCTTTTATGTAGCAGTAAATGATAGAAAATAAAATATACAAAAACAAGTTAGAGTGCTATATTCGGCTGTGCCGAATCTTTGATACCCTCCACCGACAGTTCGAATGTTTAAGGAGTAATATCTGTATGATGTTATTATTATCTTAAACTATGACGATTTGTTATTAATTATGGTTTTAGACGACTAAAGTGTTTCCGGTAGTAGGGTTTATATGGGGCCTAGGGTAAATTACGGACCGATCATCACGAAATTTCACAGCGTCATTTCTAGTCCCTTAAAACTGTGATGTACCAATTTCTGTTATGCTAGCATTATTAATTATGGTTTTAGGTGTACTAAACTGTTTTCCGGGAGTAGGGTTTCTATGGGGCCTAGGGTAAATTATGTACCGATCTTCACGAAATTTCAAAGTATCATTTACAGTCCTATAAAACTATGACGAGCCAATATTTGTTATGATTGCATTATTTTTTACGGTTTTAGGCGTACTAAACTGTTTTCCGGTAGTAGGGTTTATATGGGGCCTAAGGTAAATTATGGACCGATCGTCACGAAATTTCACAGTATTATTTCCAGTCCTAAAAAACTGTGACGTACCAAATTTTGTTACACTAGCGTTATTTTTTACGGTTTTAGGCGTACTAAACAGTTTTCCGGGAGTATTGTTTATATGGGGCTTAGGGTAAATTATGGACGGATCATCACGAAATTTACCAGCGTTATTTTCAGTCAAATAAAACAAATTTTTGCGAAATCTTATCTCATTCCGTGCCTTGTTCCAGCATTTATGTTATTTTTTGTAACAAAATTATCAATTTTTTTAGGTGGTGGTTCCACATTTTGATTCATAGCTCTGGTCCTACTGAACCGATTTTGCTGGATTTCAATCCCAAGCTGCTTAGGATAACTACAAGCAATTTGGCACCAAGTTTGTTCATTTCTTTTGAGTTGTTCGAAAGTGAGCGTGTTTTCAATAGACGGACAGACTGACAGACAGACAGACGGACATGGCTAAATCGACGAGAATTACTCAAGGACCCAGAATATATATACTTTATGGGGTTTGAGATGAATAATAAAAAAGTTTCACACGGAATGACAAACTTAATATACCCTCTCTTGGAGGGTATAAAAAGACTAAAATATAAAAAAAGGTTTTAAAGCGAAAAAATAAAAATATATTATAGTTTGCGAAAACTATTGAAAAAGGCATTTAAACGAGTAAAAGCAAAATGTTAAAGAATATGTTAATAAAATAAGCCATTAAAAAAGCACTTTAGGAGTGCTTTGTTTGCATGTTTAAAGAAGCGCTTATTGTCAGCAGAAAATAGTCCTCCAAACCGGGAACACCCCATACTAAAATCAGGCATCCCATCAGCAGGTTTGAAGCGATTTGAGGTATGAATTCATACATAAAACCGGCTCCTTTTGGAGCACATTTTTTACTGGGGCTTAGTACGCCTTAAACTGTAATAAATAATGCTATCATAATTATTATATGACTAGAAATCACACTATCAAATTTCGTGGAGGTCGGTCCATTATTTACTATAGGCCCCATATAAACCCTACTCTCGGAAACTATTTAAATACGTATAAAATCGTACCATCTTAGATTCATATGGCCAGAAAAAATGTCAAGCAATTTTGAGATACACGGTCCATAATTTACCTTAGATCCCAGCCTTCTGAAATTTACTGCAAACGCTAAAACTTGTTTCACTGCTGTATTGAAATTTATTCGAATTTATATGTTTTAAAACCAGAAATCACTGTGCAGAATTTTGGGATGATTGGTTTATAATTTACCATAGGTCCAAAATAAATTTCCCTCCTTAAAATTATTTCATTTTGGCTAGAACTGTTAAGAATCATCATATTTTACTCAAGCTAGTTCAAATCTCTAAAAAGAAAAGGTCTAAACCGCAATCAAATTTAATGCTAACGTCCGTTTTTATAAACAGCCGAATATAGCACTGTAACTTGTTTCTACTATTTTTATCCCTTTTCCTTGTATAATGCACTTTTTATACATCAATGTAATTGCCCTTAATTCGGATTGTACTCTTGCTGCGTTTATGTTAAAAATCATAGGTTTCAAGTTTGCTCAAAATTATATTGAAAAAACCTTTGTCTATAAAATGCACCCGGTTTGATCGACTTTTCTTTTTTCCTAAACCTCTGCGCCCTTCAAGTTTTAAGCAGTCGAACAAACCACGCTTCATTTTTATATTTAAAGATAAAATATTTTAAGGACATTATAATATCAATAAAAAAAACCCTGTAAATATGTATGCAAACGAGTATTATTTATGTCCACTTTTTTAGTTTTAAAAATGTCAATATTTCTTTTTTTTTATTAAATACTAGATTTTATATGAATATTATTCATATTTACCTTTGCAAAGAAATACACTCATACGTGTTGGTTGTACATATTTATTTCCTTTTCCGTCTTTTTTCTTTCACTCACAAAAACACACTTTAATACAATTCAGATATTAAATTGCTTTATTTATTTCCTTTCCTCTTTCAACAACTTTTATATTTTATTTCTTATACAGCTCAAAAGCACTCTATTAACTTACACTCATTGATTGCCAAGCTTTTTCTTTTTTGCAATATTTCTACCAACAACAACAATGTACTTCTCACTAAATACACACTTTTTGTTTATTAAAATACCCGACTGCTACCGAGCTACTCGCGCATCACACACTTGTTGTTTTTTTAATAACTGCTGCCAACTATACAAAGGAAATGGTAAAATAATGATGACGTCATCATTTCTAAAACAATTAAGACTTTTATACACGTTAGGAAATTTGCAATGCTTTTTTTCACCGAAATCGATTATAAACGGATAATATTTTACATTTATTTGAAAATATATCAACTTGTATACATTTTAACGCTATTTGTTAAAGCAAAACACATATGTATTTCCTTTTTAATTTTATTAAAAACCAAGAGACAGCAGCCAATGTCGACTTTACTCACGCACCGATTGCAACAGAACTGATTTTATTTATGTATAACAGTTTAGAAATCATTGCTAAAATACCGAAGCGATTAATGAATGCTGCAGAAGATAGTTTTAAAATCTAGAAAATTTAAGTGCTTTTCAATAAGGTTTCGGAAGTGTTTAGTTAGATCAAGGCCAAGGCGAATACATGTAAATGGTGGTGGCAATATAACAACAAGTAAAACAATAAAATAAAAGCTTAAACTTTGAAAGTTTAGCTTAAATTTAAATTATAAAATAAATTAAAAATAATTTTGCATTTTTACTGGATATTTTTTAAAGGCTATTCACGTCAATTTGTTTACCCTTGCAACTGTGCAAATTAGCATAATTGCACTTATTTGATTTGAGCTAGCTTTTTGCTTTTCGTTTCAGCTTTTAGAAACGATTTTTTAAAGAACACGCCATTACAAGAGGCATACACTTGCGGTTCTTTAAAAAAAATTATAATAAGTTTTAACCGTAGGTTTCTTAAAAAATGTCCAAAATGATTAATATTATCAATTTATAAGCCCAATTTATTACTTAGCTCCCTCAAAATTTCTATTTTCAGACAAGAAGTCCAGTATGTTTATTTTTTCTGCTTTTTTCGATTTTGAATGTTGAATGGTATTCCTTCGTTGCAGGGTTGCCATATGTATTTATGTATTTTTTTTAATTAGTTTTTGGAAACAAAATATGTGACTGTTTCATTTAAAAGGGACCTATGGATGAAAAAATCGATTTTTACTTTTTTGGTGATTCTTAAAATAGACGATCTTTCTAATGCAGCAAACCGCAGTTTTCTAGCTTCATTACTTTTGTCATAAGTAAAGGAGCGTATAGACGACATGTTTTTGTCATCTGACATGTCAAATTTCCCACTGCAAAACACATACATGTCGTGTGTTACCTTTTTAACTTTGCTTCTGTAAAAGTCAGACGCAAAGTCATCTGACAAAATTTCAATTAGAGCGTGCTCTATTTTCTTCTGACAAACCATCTGACATCAGAAATCTATGCCGGGAAGAAACTGGCAGCGGCGTCAACTATTGACGGAATCATTAGCCGGCTGAAGTTAATATTTTACAATACCAAGATATGTATGCTCATCTTACCATTGAATAGAATTTATGTAAATATATACATAAAAACCGTTTCATTATAAAATTCTAAATTGGTATCTTTAAAATAAAAGAAAAAATGTTAAGATGGCTAAATTATTTTACGGCGCAAATAAATATTTTCGTGGCGGCAGCAAGCTATTTTGAAATCGAGAACTACTTTGGTTTCTGCAATAACAATGCGAAGCAATGTCAGAAGCAAATTACATGTACGTTTGTGACCGAATATTATAAACCTTATGTAAAACAGCAATTTTGACAGACATGAACAATTACATGTGACTTGAAAATTTGACATGGCCGATGACAAATACATGTCGTGTACGGGCGCCTTAAGCTTTAAAATACACCTTTGATAAGTAAAGAAAATTAACTTGTTAACTTCAAAATCGTTTTCTCCTAAACACATTTTTTGCTGAAACTGTCACATTTACAGTTTTTAGAAATCAAAATTTAAAAATCTTCAGTAGAAGCAAAACAGTTTTTAATTTTACATTAGAGCCATATGAAAAAGAAATTTTAAACCAACCGTTTCAATATCAAAAAGTATACAAAATAGCAGCACGATATTTTTGCAGCGGGTATATAAAAAAAGTTCGAGTTAATACTGTCATTATGATCAAGTGCAGTATGTATTTTCTTCAAATTCGGACTTGATGAAGTTTACGATAAATTAAATTTTTTCAATTTATCAAGTTAACAAATATCAAACTTAGGTTGAAATTATTTATTATTAAATTCTATTTTTTCTACGCATATAAAAGTTGCAAATTTTGTACAAAAGATGTGAAACAAAATATTCCTTTGTTTCTCGAAAAGTGAGAAAAAAGTGCGTCTGTAAAGCTGCATGTACACTAGACTGGTCGCAGTTTTTTCTTTTTTTTAAATTTAATTGCTTGCGCTGCTTAAAATATGAGGTTTGGTGTAAGAAATCATGATCTAATTTTTCAGATCAATCCGACGGTGCCTAGCCGTGCCGGGTATGGACCAAAGTTCCCCATATTATAAAAAAACATCTTTTCTATCAGATCTTTATAGTTATACTAGTTGAAAAGCCGAAAATCAAGAATATGGCTTCGTTACGATCTTCCGCAGAGAAAGTACTTCAAGTGTGCCAAATTTCAGCTTCCTATGTCATCAGATGGCTTTAGAAAGTTGCGGAAAGAATAGGACATACATGCAAACATCGTGATATACTAAGAAATTATATATTGTATAGATTGATTAACATATGTTCGCGTAACTCAAAAACGCTTTAGTTTACTGAAAAACTAAAAAAAACCGAAATTTCGCAATAAAATTTACTTTAAGAAAGGTAAAACGTTTTTCTTATATGCGCAGTCGTTTTAGAAACATAATTTTTTTTTCTGGAAAAAAAATGATTTTTTTATGAAAATTTCGGAATTTTTGTTTTTAAAAATTCATAAAAAATTGAAAAATGCAGGTATGCTTCTAATTTTATGAAGACATATAAAAAACAACATTGCAAACAAAACAAGCTAGAAATGATTAAAATCGGTTAACAACTTTTGATTTTATGTATTCACAAAAGACGAAAAATTTTAATTAATTTAAGAATTTTATTAAACCGCCACATCTTTTGTGAATACATAAAATTAAAAGTTGTTAACAGATTTTAATCATTTATAGCTTGTTTTGTTTGCAATGTTGTTTTTTATATGTCTGCATAAAATAAGAAGTATAACTGCATTTTTCAATTTTTGATTTTAAAAATTCCGAAATTTTAATAAAAAAATTATTTTTTTTTCCAGAAAAAAAATTATGTTTCTAAAACGACTGCGCATATAAGAAAAACGTTTTACCTTTCCTAACACAGAAAAAATTATTGGCAGTTTTTTTTTCAATTAATAGTGATTTTTGAATTTTAAAATAAATTTGATTACGTTCTTAATTGATTAAATAAAAAAAGAATATTTTTTTTCAATTAAAATTTTACTTGATTTTAAGCTTAATTTTAATTATAAGTTTAATTAAATCAATCAACTCGGTTGTTTAAATTGAACACTTTGTTGCTTTCTTCTTGTTGATTTCCTCCCTCATCAACAGTTTGCGAAAAATGTTACAAGTGCAACCAACATCTTTATAAATTTATTGTCTTTGCCCTTACATGTACCTACATACATACATGTTTTTGTCATCAAAAAGAACAGTAAGCGTCGCGTGCAAAAAAAACTATCAACAAGTAAAAAATGAACTGAAATTTGGTATAGACGAATTACAATTATGACCACCAACAATGTCAATAATGAGCCTACATACATATGTATATTATGCGTAAAATAAAAAATCGCCTTGTGGCTGACCACAGTGTTGACGGTGGTTATGGTCGCAATCGAAATTTGGTGTTTATTTTCTTTGTTTGTTAATTCTTGAATTATTTTTGGCGTCATTTCATGTTGTGCGTTTAAAGTGAATAGGTGAAAAAAGTACAGCCAAATTACACAACAAAAACAGTTTTTTGTTTTTAATCTTGAATACCCTAAAGAGTTATTCTACAATTTTATACAAAGTTGTATGTATGAAATTCCTTTGTCAAAAAAATCTTCCAAAATTCGTACAATTAAGCATGAGCTTTTACAATTAAACAAATAAAACAAGTTACTTTTAAACCATATTTAAATAAAACATATATTTTAAATATTATTATTTTTCTTCATTTAACCATCAACTTAATTGATTTAACAAAGTTATTCAATTAACTATTTGTTTGATTGAATGATTTGCGTAATTGAATTAAGATTGTATTTTAAATACACTGTTTAATTTATTCAATTAAAAATTTAATCAATTTAATGCAAAAATTCAATCACTGTTTTAATCTATACAATTATTAAAATAATTAATTTTCTATATTGTAATCAATTACGTTAGTAATTCATTCAATTAAAATGTTGATTTTTTTTTAATTAATTTGCTAATTCATTCAATTAAAATATTGTTTAATATTAATAATTTTTGTAATTAAAATGTAAAAACGTTTTAATTGGAAAAAAATCCTTGTTTTGCAATTTTTGCAAGTTTGAGTAATTGGTATAATCATTTCGGTGATGGGTGCAAAATTAAACAATTTTTTGCTTGTTTCAATTATTTTGGTGATCAAAACCGTTTTTTACTTTTTTCTGTGAAAGTAAATTTTATTGCGTAATTTCGGTTTTTTTTAGTTTTTCAATAAGCTTAAGCGTTTTTGAGTTGCGCGAACATATGTTAATCTATCTATACAATATATAATTTCTTAGTATGTCAGGATGTTTGCATGTATGTCCTATTCTTTCCGCAACTTTCTGAAGCCATCTGATGACATAGGAAGCTGAAATTTGGCACACTTGAAGTACTTTCTCTGCAGAAGATCGTAACGAAGCGCTTATTGTCAGCAGAAAATAGTCCTCCAAACCGGGAACACCCCATACTAAAATCAGGCATCCCATCAGCAGGTTTGAAGCGATTGGAGGTATGAATTCATACATAAAACCGGCTCCTTTTGGAGCACATTTTTTACTGGGGCTTAGTACGCCTTAAACTGTAATAAATAATGCTATCATAATAAAATTTGGTACGTAACTATTTTATATGACTAGAAATCACACTATCAAATTTCGTGGAGGTCGGTCCATTATTTACGGTCCATAATTTACCTTAGATCCCAGCCTTCTGAAATTTACTGCAAACGCTAAAACTTGTTTCACTGCTGTATTGAAATTTATTTGAATTTATATGTTTTAAAACCAGAAATCACTGTGCAGAATTTTGGGATGATTGGTTTATAATTTACCATAGGTCCAAAATAAATTTCCCTCCTTAAAATTATTTCATTTTGGCTAGAACTGTTAAGAATCATCATATTTTACTCAAGCTAGTTCAAATCTCTAAAAAGAAAAGGTCTAAACCGCAATCAAATTTAATGCTAACGTCCGTTTTTATAAACAGCCGAATATAGCACTGTAACTTGTTTCTACTATTTTTATCCCTTTTCCTTGTGTAATGCACTTTTTAAACATCAATGTAATTGCCCTTAGTTCGGATTGTACTCTTGCTTTGTTTATGTTAAAGATCATAGGTTTCAAGTTTGCTCAAAATTATATTGAAAAACCTTTGTCTATAAAATGCACCCGGTTTTTTCGACTTTTCTTTTTTCCTAAACCTCTGCGCCCTTCAAGTTTTAAGCAGTCGAACAAACCACGCTTCATTTTTATATTTAAAGATAAAATATTTTAAGGACATTATAATACCTATCAATAAAAAAAAACCCTGTAAATATGTATGCAAACGAGTATTATTTATGTCCACTTTTTTAGTTTTAAAAATGTCAATATTTCTTTTTTTTATTAAATACAAGATTTTATATGAATATTATTCATATTTACCTTTGCAAAGATATACACTCATACGTGTTGGTTGTACATATTTCCTTTTCCGTCTTTTTTCTTTCACTCACAAAAACACACTTTAATACAATTCAGATATTAAATTGCTTTATTTATTTCCTTTCCTCTTTCAACAACTTTTATATGTATTTTATTTCTTATACAGCTCAAAGGCACTCTATTAACTAACACTCATTGATTGCCAAGCTTTTTCTTTTTTGCAATATTTCTACCAACAACAACAATGTACTTCTCACTAAATACACACTTTTTGTTTATTAAAATACCCGACTGCGACCGAGCTACTCGCGCATCACTCACTTGTTGTTTTTTAATAACTGCTGCCAACTATACAAAGGAAATGGTAAAATAATGATGACGTCATCATTTCTAAAACAATTAAGACTTTTATACACGTTAGGAAATTTGCAATGCTTTTTTTCACCGAAATCGATTATAAACGGATAATATTTTACATTTATTTGAAAATATATCAACTTGTATACATTTTAACGCTATTTGTTAAAGCAAAACACATATTTCCTTTTTAATTTTATTAAAAACCAAGAGACAGCAGCCAATGTCGACTTTACTCACGCACCGATTGCAATAGAACTGATTTTATTTATGTATTACAGTTTAGAAATCATTGCTAAAATACCGAAGCGATTAATGAATGCTGCAGAAGATAGTTTTAAAATCTAGAAAATTTAAGTGCTTTCCAATAAGGTTTCGGAAGTGTTTAGTTAGATCAAGGCTAAGGCGAATACATGTAAATGGTGGTAACAATATAACAACAAGTAAAACAATAAAATAAAAACTTAAACTTTGAAAGTTAGTTTAAATTTAAATTATAAAATAAATTAAAAATAATTTTGCATTTTTACTGGATATTTTTTAAAGGCTATTCACGTCAATTTGTTTACCTTTGCAACTGTGCAAATTAGCATAATTGCACTTATTTGACTTGAGCTAGCTTTTTGCTTTTCGTTTCAGCTTTTAGAAACGATTTTTTAAAGAACACACCTACCATTTTACGCCATTACAAGAGGCATACACTTGCGGTTCTTTAAAAAAAATTATAATAAGTTGTAACCGTAGGTTTCCTTAAAAAATGCCCAAAATGATTAATATTATCAATTTATAAGCCCAATTTATTACTTAGCTCCCTCAAAATTTCTATTTTCAGACAAGAAGTCCAGTATGTTTATTTTTTCTGCTTTTTTCGATTTTGAATGTTGAATGGTATTCCTTCGTTGCAGGGTTGCCATATGTATTTATGTATTTTTTTTTATTAGTTTTTGGAAACAAAATATGTGACAGTTTCATTTAAAAGGGACCTATGGATGAAAAAATCGATTTTTACTTTTTTGGTGATTCTTAAAACAGACGATCTTTCTAATGCAGCAAACCGCAGTTTTTAGCTTCATTACTTTTGTCATAAGTAAGCTTTAAAATATACCTTTGATAAGTAAAGAAAATTAACTTGTTAACTTCAAAATCGTTTTCTCCTAAACACATTTTTTGCTGAAACTGTCACATTTACAGTTTTTATAAATCAAAATTTAAAAATCTTCAGTAGAAGCAAAACAGTTTTTAATTTTACATTAGAGCCATATGAAAAAGAAATTTTAAACCAACCGTTTCAATACCAAAAAGTATACAAAATAGCAGCACGATATTTTTGCAGCAGCTAATTTTATGCAGACATATAAAAAACAACATTGCAAACAAAACAATCTAGAAATGATTGAAATCTGTTAACAACTTTTGATTTTATGTATTCACAAAAGACGAAAAATTTTAATTAATTTAAGAATTTTATTAAACCGCCACATCTTTTGTGAATACACAAAATCAAAAGTGGTTAACAGATTTTAATCATTTATAGCTTGTTTTGTTTGCAATGTTGCTTTTTATATGTCTGCATAAAATTAGAAGCATAGCTGCATTTTTCAATTTTTTATGAATTTTTAAAAACAAAAATTCCGAAATTTTAATAAAAAAAATATTTTTTTTTTTCAGAAAAAAAATTATGTTTCTAAAACGACTGCGCATATAAGAAAAACGTTTTACCTTTCCTAAAGAAAATTTTATTGCGTAATTTCGGTTTTTTTTAGTTTTTCAATAAGCTTAAGCGTATTTGAGTTGCGCGAACATATGTTGTGCAACATCCTTAATTTTCGAAATAACGGTATATCTCGAAAACTAACGAAAAAGCTAACCTAAAAAAACTGCTAGCACCACTGGATTCAGCGACCCCGAATTAGTTATAATTAGTTAAAAATCTTTCGTTCGTATCATACTTAAATATTAAACTGCAAATACTTTAATCTATCTATACAATATATAATTTCTTAGTATGTCAGGATGTTTGCATGTATGTCCTATTCTTTCCGCAACTTTCTGAAGCCTTCTGATGACATAGGAAGCTGAAATTTGGCACACTTGAAGTACTTTCTCTGCGGACGATCGTAACGAAGCGCTTATTGTCAGCAGAAAATAGTCCTCCAAACCGGGAACACCCCATACTAAAATCAGGCATCCCATCAGCAGGTTTGAAGCGATTTGAGGTATGAATTCATACATAAAACCGGCTCCTTTTGGAGCACATTTTTTACTGGGGCTTAGTACGCCTTAAACTGTAATAAATAATGCTATCATAATAAAATTTGGTACGTAACTATTTTATATGACTAGAAATCACACTATCAAATTTCGTGGAGGTCGGTCCATTATTTACTATAGGCCCCATATAAACCCTACTCTCGGAAACTATTTAAATACGTATAAAATCGTACCATCTTAGATTCATATGGCCAGAAAAAATGTCAAGCAATTTTGAGATACACGGTCCATAATTTACCTTAGATCCCAGCCTTCTGAAATTTACTGCAAACGCTAAAACTTGTTTCACTGCTGTATTGAAATTTATTCGAATTTATATGTTTTAAAACCAGAAATCACTGTGCAGAATTTTGGCATGATTGGTTTATAATTTACCATAGGTCCAAAATAAATTTCCCTCCTTAAAATTATTTCATTTTGGCTAGAACTGTTAAGAATCATCATATTTTACTCAAGCTAGTTCAAATCTCTAAAAAGAAAAGGTCTAAACCGCAATCAAATTTAATGCTAACGTCCGTTTTTATAAACAGCCGAATATAGCACTGTAACTTGTTTCTACTATTTTTATCCCTTTTCCTTGTAGAATGCACTTTTTATACATCAATGTAATTGCCCTTAATTCGGATTGTACTCTTCCTGCGTTTATGTTAAAGATCATAGGTTTCAAGTTTGCTCAAAATTATATTGAAAAAACCTTTGTCTATAAAATGCACCCGGTTTTTTCGACTTTTCTTTTTTCCTAAACCTCTGCGCCCTTCAAGTTTTAAGCAGTCGAACAAACCACGCTTCATTTTTATATTTAAAGATAAAATGTTTTAAGGACATTATAATACCTATCAATAAAAAAAAACCTGTAAATATGTATGCAAACGAGTATTATTTATGTCCACTTTTTTAGTTTTAAAAATGTCAATATTTCTTTTTTTTTTATTAAATACTAGATTTTATATGAATATTATTCATATTTACCTTTGCAAAGAAATACACTCATACGTGTTGGTTGTACATATTTCCTTTTCCGTCTTTTTTCTTTCACTCACAAAAACACACTTTAATACAATTCAGATATTAAATTGCTTTATTTATTTCCTTTCCTCTTTCAACAACTTTTATATTTTATTTCTTATACAGCTCAAAAGCACTCTATTTAATAACACTCATTGATTGCCAAGCTTTTTCTTTTTTGCAATATTTCTACCAACAACAACAATGTACTTCTCACTAAATACACACTTTTTGTTTATTAAAATACCCGACTGCTACCGAGCTACTCGCGCATCACACACTTGTTGTTTTTTTAATAACTGCTGCCAACTATACAAAGGAAATGGTAAAATAATGATGACGTCATCATTTCTAAAACAATTAAGACTTTTATACACGTTAGGAAATTTGCAATGCTTTTTTTCACCGAAATCGATTATAAACGGATAATATTTTACATTTATTTGAAAATATATCAACTTGTATACATTTTAACGCTATTTGTTAAAGCAAAACACATATTTCCTTTTTAATTTTATTAAAAACCAAGAGACAGCAGCCAATGTCGACTTTACTCACGCACCGATTGCAACAGAACTGATTTTATTTATGTATTACAGTTTAGAAATCATTGCTAAAATACCGAAGCGATTAATGAATGCTGCAGAAGATAGTTTTAAAATCTAGAAAATTTAAGTGCTTTCCAATAAGGTTTCGGAAGTGTTTAGTTAGATCAAGGCCAAGGCGAATACATGTAAATGGTGGTGGCAATATAACAACAAGTAAAACAATAAAATAAAAACTTAAACCTAAACTTTGAAAGTTTAGTTTAAATCTGTGGCCGTATGGAAAAACTAGATAACTCCATTTTTTGAAAACACGAGAAAAACACATTTAAAGTTTTAAACATATTTCGCTACTTATTTCATATGAATTTATGCTATTATGCATGCGCATTAAACAAAACAATATTTTAGATTCAGTTAAAGATTTCTGTTACCATTAAACTGATTTTTGGACATTAAAACCGAAAATCAATGTCACTTATCTTGTTTTTCGAAAAATGGAGTTATCTAGTTTTTCCGAAAAAAATTTTTTTTTCTTAAATTATGATTTGTAGAAAAACATTAACTTTTTGACTCAACACGTTAATTTACCCGTTTTTTGTACGAACAAATGGAGTTATCCAGTTTTTCCAAAAAATATTTTTTTCTCTTTATGCTTATACATCAAAAAATAAGCTGAGTTTTTGTCTGTTTTTATGCATAAACATAATTAAAAGGTTTACCCTTCTTGATTTTATGAAATGAATTGGCCAGTTTTAAGGACGTTGATTAACGTTATAATCGGTTTAACATAGGTTGAACCTGAACAACAGCTATTGACTTTGTGGTTAATTTTATTTTAATACATATTAAAATTTTAAACAAAAGGTGTTCCGTTAAATTTTTATACTTAACTTGGTAATAAGATCGTTTTTTAGTTTAGCTGACCAAAAACACTGTCTTATATTATTGTTTAAGCATATTTTTTTTTAATTTGCGAAAAAAAAGTATGCCGTCAAAAAGTTGTGGTTCATTTCCTTTTTTCTTTCTTTAGTCCTATCTTCATCCATACATGATCTTAACACTAAATCCGCTATCATATTAGAGTTACGACAAAATTGCATTTATATATGTATATTCCAGAGCACCGTGTAAAATGCATCTAATTTGCAAAAATCTAAATTATTTACATACAAAGATGATGTACTTGGCATAAGAAAAAATTTGATACCCATATTGCCCTATTTAACACGAAGGGCTACCACCCCATTGCATTTTTGTCAAAACATGAACTAGCACGAATTTCAAAAAAATCTGTGACTCGTATTTAATTAAATCGACTAAAGATTAAAATATGTTTATTCGCATTTTTATTACAAACAACCCCGAACAAAAAGTACAAAAACCGTTCTTTTTTATAGAATATCCTTACAAAAAGGAAATGGGTAATCTTCCTTGGACAAATTGTGCATACAGTTGGAAGCGTCTTAAAAACCCTTTCTTATGATTTCCATATTGTATATGTTGGTAAGAAAACAGATCCTCAAATTAACAAAACATGCAAAAATATACACTTTTTCAAAATGGTCCAGCTCACGAGAGGTCAGAGCTGGATCCGAAATATTTAAGTCAAAGGTTAATTTTTAGCAGGGTACATCGAGCACATCGAGAATTCATATAATATTCTTTGAATTCTCTGGAGTTGCAATTTTTATGTTCAACATTTTGACTCAAAGAACTTGCGACCAGGGGTGCCAGATAATTTTGATAAAAAATCGGCATATTTAAAAAAAAAAATCGGCATTATCGGCACTTTAATATAAAAAAATATTCTCACTTACAAATAAGAACAATTCAGAATTGTCTAATGTTTATAACTTATGAAATTTCAAAAGAATCAATCAAAATTAACGTTTTGCAAAGAAATTGTAGTTAAATATAAAGTTTTTTTTAACTTTCTTATAATTAAGTATATTCCATATACAAATATTTGAGTTTGACAATTTTATTAAATCCGTTTTAATATTAATATCAAAACAGTTTAAATTATTAATTTTTAAATAATCTTTTAAAAACGAATAACTTGCAAAGATAATTTTCCAGTGAACATTAAAACTCTGTTACATTAAAAAATTCTTTCCACATTTGCGGAAGAATGTGGAAGGACCCAAAATTGTACCAAATGCTGCCATAAAATGTTCACGTTATAAATCTGAAATTTTTCGCCAAAAAGTTTGCAAATTTATTTAATTTTCCTTATATAAGAATTGGCTTTTTAATTTATGTACTAACATCATCCTCAATTGCGTTATAATCTTAAAAAAAAAATTATTTAATTATCAAAGTAATTATTATTTAAATTATATTCACTGATAGTGAATATAAATTTATCTTACCTTTATTCTTTTGTAAGTATTTATCTATCCATTTTCAAACACAAATATAAAGTGTTTTATATTTTCCTAATTTTAACTGAATTATTTTAGGTTTAAAAATTATTTCTTTTTTAACTTTGGCCTTTAATTCTTCATAGTGGAATATTTTTCAAATAAA
Source organism: Pollenia angustigena (assembly GCA_930367215.1). NCBI lineage: Eukaryota > Metazoa > Arthropoda > Insecta > Diptera > Polleniidae > Pollenia > Pollenia angustigena. Next base: position 149,819,634 of record OV884058.1, read on the forward strand.
AATGTATTAACCCAACACACTGCATTTAATATTGAATAAAACTAACCCCTTTTTCTTTAGTAGAAGCGCTGACTTATTAACAGTTGTCTCTTTTCAATGTTACAACTGTTTCAGTATCGCTTAAAGTTAGTGTATTATTATCAAACAAACAAAAAGCAATCGCCTTTTACGTGTTAGTCAAAAAATCGGCATTTTTGGAGCAAATATCGGCAAATCGGCACTTTGATAATTTAGGGGCAAAAATGGCAGGCCTGCTTGCGACCCGAATTTGTTCTATTTCGCTCTTTCTCTCTTATTTTTCGAAACAACGTCGTTTTAAACTTCTAATTTTTCTGTTTTATCTGGGAGTTATCTTGTTTTTCAAAAAATGCATGGAGTTATCAAGTTTTTACATAAAAATTGGTATTTTTCTGATATTTGTTTTTCAAATAACTTTTAAATGAGACACTATATCAAAATTTCGAACTTACAGAGTGATAGTAAATGAAACATGCTTTCTATTTTTGTTGTTATCTCAGTTTACGAAAAAAGTGGAGTTAACTAGTTTTTCCATACGGCCACAGAAATTTAAATTATAAAATAAATTAAAAATAATTTTGCATTTTTACTGGATATTTTTTAAAGGCTATTCACGTCAATTTGTTTACCCTTGCAACTGTGCAAATTAGCATAATTGCACTTATTTGACTTGAGCTAGCTTTTTGCTTTTCGTTTCAGCTTTTAGAAACGATTTTTTAAAGAACACACCTACCATTTTACGCCATTACAAGAGGCATACACTTGCGGTTCTTTAAAAAAAATTATAATAAGTTTTAACCGTAGGTTTCTTAAAAAATGCCCAAAATGATTAATATTATCAATTTATAAGCCCAATTTATTACTTAGCTCCCTCAAAATTTCTATTTTCAGACAAGAAGTCCAGTATGTTTATTTTTTCTGCTTTTTTCGATTTTGAATGTTCAATGGTATTCCTTCGTTGCAGGGTTGCCATATGTATTTATGTATTTTTTTTTATTCGTTTTTGGAAACAATATATGTGACAGTTTCATTTAAAAAGGGACCTATGGATGAAAATATCGATTTTTACTTTTTTGGTGATTCTTAAAATAGACGATCTTTCTAATGCATAATATCTAATACTTTTGTCATAAGTAAGCTTTAAAATACACCTTTGATAAGTAAAGAAAATTAACTTGTTAACTTCAAAATCGTTTTCTCCTAAACACATTTTTTGCTGAAACTGTCACATTTACAGTTTTTATAAATCAAAATTTAAAAATCTTCAGTAGAAGCAAAACATTTTTAATTTTACATTAGAGCCATATGAAAAAGAAATTTTAAACCAACCGTTTCAATACCAAAAAGTATACAAAATAGCAGCACGATATTTTTGCAGCGGGTATATAAAAAAATTTCGAGTTAATACCGTCATTATGATCAAGTGCAATATGTATGTATTTTCTTCAAATTCGGACTTGATGAAGTTTACGATCAATTAAATTTTTTCAATTTATCAAGTTAACAAATATCAAACTTAGGTTGAACTTATTTATTATTAAATTCTATTTTTTCTACGCATATAAAAGTTGCAAATTTTGTACAAAAGATGTGAAACAAAATATTCCTTTGTTTCTCGAAAAGTGAGAAAAAAGTGCGTCTGTAAAGCTGCATGTACTCTAGACTGGTCACAATTTTTTTTTTTTTTTTAATTTAATTGTTTGCGCTGCTTAAAATATGAGGTTTGGTGTAAGAAATCATGATCTAATTTTTCAGGTCAATCCGACAGTGCCTAGCCGTGCCGGGTAGGGACCAAAGTTCCCCATATTATAAAAAAACATCTTTTCTATCAGATCTTTATAGTTATACTAGTTGAAAAGCCGAAAATCAAGAACATGGCTTCGTTACGATCTTCCGCAGAGAAAGTACTTCAAGTGTGCCAAATTTCAGCTTCCTATGTCATCAGATGGCTTCAGAAAGTTGCGGAAAGAATAGGACATACATGCAAACATCCTGATATACTAAGAAATTATATATTGTATAGATTGATTAGCATATGTTCGCGCAACTCAAAAACGCTTTAGCTTATTGAAAAACTAAAAAAAAACGAAATTCCGCAATAAAATTTACTTTAAGAAAGTTAAAACTTTTTTCTTTATGTTGGCTTTGGTTTTCGAGATATACCGTTATTTCGAAAATTAAGGAGGCTGCACAACATATTTTCGCGTAACTCAAAAACGCTTTAGTTTATTGAAAAACTAAAAAAAAACCGAAACTCCGCAATAAAATTTACTTTAAGAAAGTTAAAACTTTTTTCTTTATGTTGGCTTTGGTTTTCGAGATATACCGTTATTTCGAAAATTAAGGAGGTTGCACAACATATGTTCGCGTAACTCAAAAACGCTTTAGTTTATTAAAAAACTAAAAAAAACCGAAATTCCGCAATAAAATTTACTTTAAGAAAGTTAAAACTTTTTTCTTTATGTTGGCTTTGGTTTTCGAGATATACCGTTATTTCGAAAATTAAGGAGGTTGCACAACATATGTTCGCGTAACTCAAAAACGCTTTAGTTTATTGAAAACCTAAAAAAAACCGAAATTCCGCAATAAAATTTACTTTAAGAAAGTTAAAACTTTTTTCTTTATGTTGGCTTTGGTTTTCGAGATATACCGTTATTTCGAAAATTAAGGAGGTTGCACAACATATGTTCGCGCAACTCAAAAACGCTTAAGCTTATTGAAAAACTAAAAAAAAACCGAAATAACGCAATAAAATTTACTTTAGGAAAGGTAAAACGTTTTTTTGTATGCGCAGTCGTTTTAGAAACATAATTTTTTTCTGGAAAAAAAAATAATTTTTTTATTAAAATTTCGGAATTTTTGTTTTTAAAAATTCATAAAAAATTGAAAAATGCAGCTATGCTTCTAATTTTATGCAGACATATAAAAAACAACATTGCAAACAAAACAAGCTATAAATGATTAAAATCTGTTAACCACTTTTGATTTTGTGTATTCACAAAAGATGTGGCAGTTTAATAAAATTCTTAAATTAATTAAAATTTTTCGTCTTTTGTGAATACATAAAATCAAAAGTTGTTAACAGATTTTAATCATTTATAGCTTGTTTTGTTAGCAATGTTGTTTTTTATATGTCTGCATAAAATTAGAAGCATAGCTGCATTTTTCAATTTTATTGCGGAATTTCGGTTTTTTTTAGTTTTTCAATAAACTAAAGCGTTTTTGAGTTACGCGAACATATGTTGTGCAGCCTCCTTAATTTTCGAAATAACGGTATATCTCGAAAACCAAAGCCAACATAAAGAAAAAAGTTTTAACTTTCTTAAAGTAAATTTTATTTCGGAATTTCGGTTTTTTTTAGTTTTTCAATAAGCTAAAGCGTTTTTGAGTTGCGCGAACATATGATTATCTATACAATATATATTTTCTTAATATGTCAGGATGTTTGCATGTATGTCCTACTCTTTCCGCAACTTTCTGAAGCCATCTAATGACATAGGAAGCTGAAATTTGGTACACTTGAAGTACTTTCTCTGCGGAAGATCGTATCGAAGCCATATTTTTGATTTTCGGCTTTTCAACTAGTATAACTATAAAGATCTGATAGAAAATATGTATTTTTTTATAATATGGGGAACGTTGGGCCCCACCCGGCACGGCTAGGCACCGTCGGATTGACCTGAAAAATTAGATTATGATTTCTTACACCAAACCTCATATTTTAAGCAGCGCAAACAATTAAATTTAAAAAAAAAAATCCCATACAAGATGCGACCAGTCTAATGTACACGACTTGTTTTTTAACATCTGACTTGTCAAATTTCCCACTGTAAAATAAATACATGTCGTGTGTTATCTTTATAAAATTGCTTATGTTAAAGTCAGATGCAAAGTCATCTGACAAAATTTCAATTAGAGCGTGCTCTATTTTCTTCTGGCAAACCATCTGACATTAGAAATCTGTGCCGGGAAGAAACCGGCAGCGGTGGTCCACTATATCTACGGAATCATTAGTCGGCTGAAGTTAATATTTTACAATACCGATATATGTATGATTATCTTACCATTGAATAGAAATTATGTAAATATGTAGATACATATCGTCACCTAAAAGACGAAATAACCTATCTGCAGTTTTCAAAAGTTTACAGGAGAGGGAAAAAACGTTATAAAATTGGAACTATTAACGATATTAAAACGAAAATTACACATTTTGATTAAAATGAAACCATAAATATATATCGGTTGAGAAAATTTTGTTTTTCTAATCACAGCTTATGTTATGACACTTAGGTTTTTTGGAATTGTAAAAATCTGAAACCAAATAATCTATCTGCAGTACTAATTAGTATGAATAAATAAAAATTTCTTTATACACATGAATATTACATATATACATTAAATAATTACAGTAGTAGTTTCTTTTACTGGTTTAAGCAAAAACAAGTACTTAATGTTTGTTTTAATTACACTATGAAACAAAATTAAACTTTTATCCTGATTTTTGATAATTTTTTTTTGTGCGTAACGGCCCTCTAGGTACAAAAACTTTGTCATTTGTAATATTACATGTTCAAAATTTTGCACACATATGCGTTATGATATAGGGAATAAAAATCCATAAGAAACTCAATTTTGAAATTTTTGCAGATATGTTATTAGGTCTTTAAGATGACGATATATAAAAAAGTTTCTTTAAAATATCCTAAATTGGTATCTTTAATTTAAAAGAAAAAAATGTTAAGATGGCTAAACTATTTTACAGGGAAAATAAAAATTTTGTGGCGGCAGCAAGCCATTTTGAAACCGAGTACTTATTTTGGCGAACAAAAAACAGAAGCAGATTGCATGCAAGTTTGTAACCGAATTTTTTAAACCTTCTGTAAAACAGCAATTTTGACAGACATACACAATTACATGTGACTTGAAAAGTTGACAAGTCAGATGTTATATACATATTTTTGTTTTTGTGTCAAAATTTTTTCTCATCCCATTTTTATTCACAAAAATTTAAAGAAACACTATTTTTGTAAATTGTAATTGAATTATTACTCGCCTAAACTGTTAAGTGGGAAAAACAGTTGTTTGTTTTAATTAATGGTATTTTTGTTTCATTTCTCACGTCTCAATCGAAAAGTTTCTCGACGCGGGAACATGGGCACAGATTATTACATTTAAGAAAAGTTAACTTTCAAGAATGCAATTTTTAATCGTCAATGTAATTGCCCTTAACTCTTGTGCCTTTATGTTAAAGATCATAGGTTTCAAGTTTGCCCAAAATTATTTTGAAAAACGTGTGTCTATAAAATGAATCAAAAATTACGACTTTTAGGGCCATTATTATAACTTGGCGTTAGCTGTTATCCGACAGTTAACCGACGCTTTTTGACAGATAACACATTATTATCTGTCAATGTAATCTTAACTTTAGCTAACTTCAAGTTGTAATAATGGCCCTTACTCTGTTTTTTTTCGACGTTTCTTTTTTGCTAGACCTATAGGTATTTAAAGATAAAATATTTTATTTATAAATAAATAAAGAATTATTATCAATCAAAATAAATATGTATGTAAACGAGTACTATTTATGTCCATTTTTTAGTTTTTAAAATGTCAACATTTCTTTTTTATTAAATACCTACTAGATTTTATATGTATATTTTACATGGGTATTTACCTTTGCAATGATAGACACTCATACGTGTTAGTTGAATTTTCTTTTCCGTCTTATTTTTTCACTCACAAAAACACACTTTAATACAATTAACAAAATAAATTGCTTTATTTATTTCGTTTCCTCTTTCAACAACTTTTATATTTTATTTCTTATACAGCTCAAAAGCACTCTATTAACTAACACTCATTGATTGCCAAGCTTTTTCTTTTTTGCAATATTTCTACCAACAACAACAATGTACTTCTCACTAAATACACACTTTTTGTTTATTAAAATACCCGACTGCTACCGAGCTACTCGCGCATCACTCACTTGTTGTTTTTTTAATAACTGCTGCCAACTATACAAAGGAAATGGTAAAATAATGATGACGTCATCATTTCTAAAACAATTAAGACTTTTATACACGTTAGGAAATTTGCAATGATTTTTTTCACCGAAATCGATTATAAACGGATAATATTTGACATTTATTTGAAAATATATCAACTTGTATACATTTAAACGCTATTTGTTAAAGCAAAACACATATTTCCTTTTTAATTTTATTAAAAACCAAGAGACAGCAGCCAATGTCGACTTTACTCACGCACCGATTGCAATCAAACTGATTTAATTTATGTATTACAGTTTAGAAATCATTGCTAAAATACCGAAGCGATTAATGAATGCTGCAGAAGAAAGTTTTAAAATCTAGAAAATTTAAGTGCTTTCCAATAAGGTTTCGGAAGTGTTTAGTTAGATCAAGGCCAAGGCGAATTCATGTAAATGGTGGTGGCAATATAAAATAACAAGTAAAATAAAAACAATATAAGCCCAATTTACGCCTAGTAGTAAACTAGCATTGTAGACCTAGCAGATCTTGGGATATAGTTCATATCAGTGATGGGATTTGAAAAGTTAAATTTTGTGCCCAAAATTGTAAAAAATTGGAATTAAACTTTGAAAAATTAAAATATTAAATATAAACTGGATATTTATTAAAAAGGTATTCAAGTCAATTTGTTTACCCTTGCAACTGTGCAAATTAGCATAATTGCACTTATTTGACTTGAGCAACCTATTTGCTTTCGAAACCATTTTTTAAATAACGCAACATTCATTTTACAACATCACTTGCGGTTCTTTTAAAAAAAAATGTAAAATAAATTTGAGCCGTAAAAAATACACAAAATAATTTTTATTATAAATTTATAAGCCGAATTTATTTCCTAGCTCCCTTAAAATTTCTATTTTCAGACAAGAAGTCCAGTATGTTGATTTTTTCTGCTTCCTTCTATTTTTTAAACGCATTTATTTTTTAATTGTTTTATGTTTGAGAGAGTTCAGCTTCAAACACTATTTATAATCTTTTTAAATTTAAAGAAAAAAGTACGTTGAAAGTTATTCCTTCGTTGCAGGGTTGCAATATTTATTTTGACATTTTTCGTCAAAATCACCAAAGCATTTTTTATTAGTTTTTTGGAAATAAAATTTACAGATTTCAAATTATTAAAAATATTTTTAATAAATCCAAAAAAAAAAATTGTCCCAAACGCTATAATTCGCCAAACATGGAAAAAAATCGCCATTATATACATTTTGTTTAATTTTTATTTAAAACCAAGGACTTAATAGTTATAACTTTTATTCGATAAAAATTGCGAATAATTATTACGAATAAATTTATATTTTATTTATTAAGAATAATTATTATTTCCAATTTTTATTTTCAAAAATTGATGATAACTATTATGGGTATCTAATAAAAGTATTTCTCAAACATAACTATTACTATTCGATAGATTTATTTATTACTAATTATTTTTAATAGTTAAGAATAAGAAATAATATAACTGTTATAACTCATTTTAATATGTATGTATATGCACATGTATAATCTGCAAAAATAAAACAATTAACATCAAGAAAATATTCAAAATAATTATTATCGTAAATAAAAACAATAATAATCTTTAGTAATAGTTATCTGTAAGAGAAATTAATATTTATCGACCATAATAGTTATGGGCCAATGTAAAAAGATTTAAATATAATAGTTATGATTAACAAATATTTATTTTCATTACACATAATAATTAAAAGCAATTTTTATAGAATATTTCTTAAAAGTGGTAAATTTTTTGGTACCTGAAAAATTAATACAATTATTATTTAGGGTCTTTGTTTAAAACAAAGTAAAAATTATTAGTGAACACAAAAAAGTACAATGTTTACTATAAAATAGCTCATAGAAGTCTTCTTCATCAGACATTTTAACATTACTTAATTCAGTTTCAAATGCTGACCATATAAATATGAATACCTCAAGTTTCATACAGAAAAATACCAGAATAACAAATATTATTTTTACGGTTATCAAAGCAAATTCATGGCTTATCAAAATAGCCGACAAAATCGCCAACTACCTATTTTATAAGTCCCCATTTACATTATACGATTGTTGTCGACGAGTTGGGAGAGAGGAATTAAAAGGGGTACTTAAGCGAGTGTACTCTTCGATTCATTTTGTTTGGTCATTCGTTTTCTTACTGTTCTCTTATTTGACGAAAAATGGCACAGAAAAAGTTGTATCAACAAAAATCGAACAATGTAAATATCAGACCGACTTCAAAGAAGAAACGACAATAATCGCAACGTCAAAAACCGTATAATGTAAATTGGGACTAGTTCACAAAACAATCGCCATGTCTCCAAATCGACATTTAGGACGCAAACAAGTTTTAAAATCGCCTCGTTTGGCGAGAAATTTCCACATCGCAGAACCCTGCTGCGATGTTGTTTAGTGTAGAATTAATTTTATGAGTACTTTTAAAGCTTTTTGCACTTTTATACTTTAATTCTGATATTCTTGCACTTGCATCGTTTGTGCGAAATTATTGTCTATGGAATACATTTAATATTTTATAATAAGTTGATACTTTTAAGGTGAAAATGGGTGTACCATGTCAAATCGGACAAGAGTGGGACCCGACCCCTTTCGAATTTAATGAAATTTGGTGAGAAGGTTCCTTTTATCCTATAAGGAACATAATGAACGAAAAAAAATGTTTACATTTTTTTCAAACTTTATGTCATATTCTCAAAATGACATAATTTCTCCGAGTTGGCGGAATGTGTTGAGTTTATTTCTTTAATATCTCGAAAACTACTTTACATACGAAGATAATTTTTACGTAATTTTAAATAGAATACTGGAGCTACAAGCAATATATTGAAACAAATTTTTTTTGTTTAAATATAATATCTGCAAAATATAAAGTGTAAAAAATGGACTAAGTCAAAAGCTTATTTTTTCTCATTTTTTTATACAATACCTCAAACTGTTCTTTAAAAAAACTCAAAAATTTAAGGAGTTGTTTTTTTTCCTTTTTAAGGTATGTTTGTTTTCTTTCGCAACCTTTAAAAAATAATCTTAAAATAAAATTTTTATATTGTAATTTTGAGCAATAAGTTTTAACCTAATTCGGGCACGCTTAATCCAGTGGTGCTAACCGGTTTCTTTGGTTAGCTCTTGTTTTCAAGATATACCGTTATTTCGAAAATGTAGGAGGTTTCACATCATATATTCGCGTCACTCAAAAACGGTTTAGTTTAGTGAAATTACTACAAAAATCTAGGAGCATCCTTCGTGATGTAGGGGCCGCCATATCTATATATAAATCGGCTAAGGCAAAACAGTTGGCTTTGGTTTTCGAGATATACCGTTATTTCGAAAATTAAGGAGGTTGCACAACATATATTCGCGTAACTCAAAAACGCTTTAGCTTATTGAAAAACTAAAAAAAAACCGAAATTCCGCAATAAAATTGAAAAATGCAGCTATGCTTCTAATTTTATGCAGACATATAAAAAACAACATTGCTAACAAAACAAGCTATAAATGATTAAAATCTGTTAACAACTTTTGATTTTATGTATTCACAAAAGACGAAAAATTTTAATTAATTTAAGAATTTTATTAAACTGCCACATCTTTTGTGAATACATAAAATCAAAAGTTGTTAACAGATTTTAATCATTTATAGCTTGTTTTGTTTGCAATGTTGTTTTTTATATGTCTGCATAAAATTAGAAGCATAGCTGCATTTTTCAATTTTTTATGAATTTTTAAAATCAAAAATTCCGAAATTTTAATAAAAAAATTATTTTTTTCCAGAAAAAAAATTATGTTTCTAAAACGACTGCGCATATAAGAAAAAGGTTTTACCTTTCCTAAAGTAAATTTTATTGCGTAATTTCGGTTTTTTTTTAGTTTTTCAATAAGCTTAAGCGTTTTTGAGTTGCGCGAACATATGTTAATCTATCTATACAATATATAATTTCTTAGTATGTCAGGATGTTTGCATGTATGTCCTATTCTTTCCGCAACTTTCTGAAGCCATCTGATGACATAGGAAGCTGAAATTTGGCACACTTGAAGTACTTTCTCTGCGGAAGATCGTAACGAAGCCATATTCTTCATTTTTCGGCTTTTCAACTAGTATAACTATAAAGATCTGATAGAAAATATGTTTTTTTTATAATATGGGGAACTTTTGGCCCCACCCGGCACGGCTAGGCACCGTCGGATTGACCTGAAAATTAGATCATGATTTCTTACACCAAACCTCATATTTTAAGCAGCGCAAACAATTAAATTTAAAAAAAAAAATCCCATACAAGATGCGACCAGTCTAATGTACACGACATGTTTTTTAACATCTGACTTGTCAAATTTCCCACTGTAAAATAAATACAAGTCGTGTGTTATCTTTATAAAATTGCTTATGTTAAAGTCAGATGCAAAGTCATCTGACAAAATTTCAATTAGAGCGTGCTCTATTTTCTTCTGGCAAACCATCTGACATTAGAAATCTGTGCCGGGAAGAAACCGGCAGCGGCGGTCCACTATATCTACGGAATCATTAGTCGGCTGAAGTTAATATTTTACAATACCGATATATGTATGATTATCTTACCATTGAATAGAAATTATGTAAATATGTAGATACATATCGTCACCTAAAAGACGAAATAACCTATCTGCAGTTTTCAAAAGTTTACAGGAGAGGGAAAAAACGTTATAAAATTGGAACTATTAACGATATTAAAACGAAAATTTTACATTTTGATTAAAATGAAACCATAAATATATATCGGTTGAGAAAATTTTGTTTTTCTAATCACAGCTTATGTTATGACACTTAGGTTTTTTGGAATTGTAAAAATCTGAAACCAAATAATCTATCTGCAGTACTAATTAGTATGAATAAATAAAAATTTCTTTATACACATGAATATTACATATATACATTAAATAATTACAGTAGTAGTTTCTTTTACTGGTTTAAGCAAAAACAAGTACTTAATGTTTGTTTTAATTACACTATGAAACAAAATTAAACTTTTATCGTGATTTTTGATAATTTTTTTTTGTGCGTAACGGCCCTCTAGGTACAAAAACTTTGTCATTTGTAATATTACATGTTCAAAATTTTGCACACATATGCGTTATGATATAGGGAATAAAAATCCATAAGAAACTCAATTTTGAAATTTTTGCAGATATGTTATTAGGTCTTTAAGATGACGATATATAAAAAAGTTTCTTTAAAATATCCTAAATTGGTATCTTTAATTTAAAAGAAAAAAATGTTAAGATGGCTAAACTATTTTACAGGGAAAATAAAAATTTTGTGGCGGCAGCAAGCCATTTTGAAACCGAGTACTTATTTTGGCGAACAAAAAACAGAAGCAGATTGCATGCAAGTTTGTAACCGAATTTTTTAAACCTTCTGTAAAACAGCAATTTTGACAGACATACACAATTACATGTGACTTGAAAAGTTGACAAGTCAGATGTTATATACATATTTTTGTTTTTGTGTCAAAATTTTTTCTCATCCCATTTTTATTCACAAAAATTTAAAGAAACACTATTTTTGTAAATTGTAATTGAATTATTACTCGCCTAAACTGTTAAGTGGGAAAAACAGTTGTTTGTTTTAATTAATGGTATTTTTGTTTCATTTCTCACGTCTCAATCGAAAAGTTTCTCGACGCGGGAACATGGGCACAGATTATTACATTTAAGAAAAGTTAACTTTCAAGAATGCAATTTTTAATCGTCAATGTAATTGCCCTTAACTCTTGTGCCTTTATGTTAAAGATCATAGGTTTCAAGTTTGCCCAAAATTATTTTGAAAAACGTGTGTCTATAAAATGAATCAAAAATTACGACTTTTAGGGCCATTATTATAACTTGGCGTTAGCTGTTATCCGACAGTTAACCGACGCTTTTTGACAGATAACACATTATTATCTGTCAATGTAATCTTAACTTTAGCTAACTTCAAGTTGTAATAATGGCCCTTACTCTGTTTTTTTTCGACGTTTCTTTTTTGCTAGACCTATAGGTATTTAAAGATAAAATATTTTATTTATAAATAAATAAAGAATTATTATCAATCAAAATAAATATGTATGTAAACGAGTACTATTTATGTCCATTTTTTAGTTTTTAAAATGTCAACATTTCTTTTTTATTAAATACCTACTAGATTTTATATGTATATTTTACATGGGTATTTACCTTTGCAATGATAGACACTCATACGTGTTAGTTGAATTTTCTTTTCCGTCTTATTTTTTCACTCACAAAAACACACTTTAATACAATTAACAAAATAAATTGCTTTATTTATTTCGTTTCCTCTTTCAACAACTTTTATATTTTATTTCTTATACAGCTCAAAAGCACTCTATTAACTAACACTCATTGATTGCCAAGCTTTTTCTTTTTTGCAATATTTCTACCAACAACAACAATGTACTTCTCACTAAATACACACTTTTTGTTTATTAAAATACCCGACTGCTACCGAGCTACTCGCGCATCACTCACTTGTTGTTTTTTTAATAACTGCTGCCAACTATACAAAGGAAATGGTAAAATAATGATGATGTCATCATTTCTAAAACAATTAAGACTTTTATACACGTTAGGAAATTTGCAATGATTTTTTTCACCGAAATCGATTATAAACGGATAATATTTTACATTTATTTGAAAATATATCAACTTGTATACATTTAAACGCTATTTGTTAAAGCAAAACACATATTTCCTTTTTAATTTTATTAAAAACCAAGAGACAGCAGCCAATGTCGACTTTACTCACGCACCGATTGCAATAAAACTGATTTAATTTATGTATTACAGTTTAGAAATCATTGCTAAAATACCGAAGCGATTAATGAATGCTGCAGAAGAAAGTTTTAAAATCTAGAAAATTTAAGTGCTCTCCAATAAGGTTTCGGAAGTGTTTAGTTAGATCAAGGCCAAGGCGAATTCATGTAAATGGTGGTGGCAATATAAAATAACAAGTAAAATAAAAACAATATAAGCCCAATTTACGCCTAGTAGTAAACTAGCATTGTAGACCTAGCAGATCTTGGGATATAGTTCATATCAGTGATGGGATTTGAAAAGTTAAATTTTGTGCCCAAAATTGTAAAAAATTGGAATTAAACTTTGAAAAATTAAAATATTAAATATAAACTGGATATTTATTAAAAAGGTATTCAAGTCAATTTGTTTACCCTTGCAACTGTGCAAATTAGCATAATTGCACTTATTTGACTTGAGCAACCTATTTGCTTTCGAAACCATTTTTTAAATAACGCAACATTCATTTTACAACATCACTTGCGGTTCTTTTAAAAAAAAATGTAAAATAAATTTGAGCCGTAAAAAATACACAAAATAGTTTTTATTATAAATTTATAAGCCGAATTTATTTCCTAGCTCCCTCAAAATTTCTATTTTCAGACAAGAAGTCCAGTATGTTGATTTTTTCTGCTTCCTTCTATTTTTTAAACGCATTTATTTTTTAATTGTTTTATGTTTGAGAGAGTTCAGCTTCAAACACTATTTATAATCTTTTTAAATTTAAAGAAAAAAGTACGTTGAAAGTTATTCCTTCGTTGCAGGGTTGCAATATTTATTTTGACATTTTTCGTCAAAATCACCAAAGCATTTTTTATTAGTTTTTTGGAAATAAAATTTACAGATTTCAAATTATTAAAAATATTTTTAATAAATCCAAAAAAAAAATTGTCCCAAACGCTATAATTCGCCAAACATGGAAAAAAATCGCCATTATATACATTTTGTTTAATTTTTATTTAAAACCAAGGACTTAATAGTTATAACTTTTATTCGATAAAAATTGCGAATAATTATTACGAATAAATTTATATTTTATTTATTAAGAATAATTATTATTTCCAATTTTTATTTTCAAAAATTGATGATAACTATTATGGGTATCTAATAAAAGTATTTCTCAAACATAACTATTACTATTCGATAGATATATTTATTACTAATTATTTTTAATAGTTAAGAATAAGAAATAATATAACTGTTATAAATCATTTTAATATGTATGTATATGCACATGTATAATCTGCAAAAATAAAACAATTAACATCAAGGAAATATTCAAAATAATTATTATCGTAAATAAAAACAATAATAATCTTTAGTAATAGTTATCTGTAAGAGAAATTAATATTTATCGACCATAATAGTTATGGGCCAATGTAAAAAGATTTAAATATAATAGTTATGATTAACAAATATTTATTTTCATTACACATAATAATTAAAAGCAATTTTTATAGAATATTTCTTAAAAGTGGTAAATTTTTTGGTACCTGAAAAATTAATACAATTATTATTTAGGGTCCTTGCTTAAAACAAAGTAAAAATTATTAGTGAACACAAAAAAGTACAATGTTTACTATAAAATAGCTCATAGAAGTCTTCTTCATCAGACATTTTAACATTACTTAATTCAGTTTCAAATGCTGACCATATAAATATGAATACCTCAAGTTTCATACAGAAAAATACCAGAATAACAAATATTATTTTTACGGTTATCAAAGCAAATTCATGGCTTATCAAAATAGCCGACAAAATCGCCAACTACCTATTTTATAAGTCCCCATTTACATTATACGATTGTTGTCGACGAGTTGGGAGAGAGGAATTAAAAGGGGTACTTAAGCGAGTGTACTCTTCGATTCATTTTGTTTGGTCATTCGTTTTCTTACTGTTCTCTTATTTGACGAAAAATGGCACAGAAAAAGTTGTATCAACAAAAATCGAACAATGTAAATATCAGACCGACTTCAAAGAAGAAACGACAATAATCGCAACGTCAAAAACCGTATAATGTAAATTGGGACTAGTTCACAAAACAATCGCCATGTCTCCAAATCGACATTTAGGACGCAAACAAGTTTTAAAATCGCCTCGTTTGGCGAGAAATTTCCACATCGCAGAACCCTGCTGCGATGTTGTTTAGTGTAGAATTAATTTTATGAGTACTTTTAAAGCTTTTTGCACTTTTATACTTTAATTCTGATATTCTTGCACTTGCATCGTTTGTGCGAAATTATTGTCTATGGAATACATTTAATATTTTATAATAAGTTGATACTTTTAAGGTGAAAATGGGTGTACCATGTCAAATCGGACAAGAGTGGGACCCGACCCCTTTCGAATTTAATGAAATTTGGTGAGAAGGTTCCTTTTATCCTATAAGGAACATAATGAACGAAAAAAAATGTTTACATTTTTTTCAAACTTTATGTCATATTCTCAAAATGACATAATTTCTCCGAGTTGGCGGAATGTGTTGAGTTTATTTCTTTAATATCTCGAAAACTACTTTACATACGAAGATAATTTTTACGTAATTTTAAATAGAATACTGGAGCTACAAGCAATATATTGAAACAAATTTTTTTTGTTTAAATATAATATCTGCAAAATATAAAGTGTAAAAAATGGACTAAGTCAAAAGCTTATTTTTATACCCTCCACCACAATCAGTTGTGAAGAGGGTATATTCAGTTTGTCATTCCGTGTGAAACTTTTTTACTATTCATCTCAGACCCTATAAAGTATATATATTCTGGGTCCTTGAGTAATTTTAAGTCGATTTAGCCATGTCCGTCTGTCTGTCCGTCTGTCCGTCTGTTGAAAACACGCTCACTTTCGAAAAACTCAAAAGAAATCAACAAACTTGGTGTCAAATTGCTTGTAGTTATCCTAAGCAGTTTGGGATTGAAATTCAGCAAAATCGGTTCAATAGGATCTGAGCTATGAATCAAAATGTGGAACCACCACCTAAAAAAAATTGATAGTTTTGTTACAAAAACTAACATAAATGGTGGAAAAATACACAGAATGATATAAGATTTCGCAACAATTCGTTTTATTCAACTGGAAATCACGCTGTGAAATTTCGTGAAGATCCGTCAATAATTTACCCTAGGCCCCATATAAGCCCTACTCCCGGAAAACAGTATATTAAGCCTAAAACCCTAACTAACAATGCTATCATTACAAATTTTGGCAAGTCACAGTTACATAGGACTAGAAATTAAACTGTTAAGTTTCGTGAAGATCGGTCCATAATTTACCATAGGCCCCATATAAAACCTACTTCCGGAAAACAACTTAGTACACCTAAAAACGTAAAAAATAATGCTATCTTAACAAAATTTGGTACATCAAAGTTTTATAGAACTAAAAATAAATCTTTGAAATTTCGTGAAGATCGGTTCATAATTTACCATAGGCCCCATATAAACTTTACTCCCGGAAAACAACTTAGTACGCCTAAAAACGTAAAAAATAATGCTATCATAACAAAATTTGGTACATCAAAGTTTTATTGGACAAGAAATAAAATTGTGTTATTTCGTGAAGATCGGTCCATAACTTACCCTGGGCCCCATATAAACCTTACTCCCGGAAAAGAGTTTAGTACGCCTAAATCCGTAAAAAATAATGCTATCATAACAAAATTTGGTACATCAAAGTTTTATAGGACAATAAATAAAACTGTGTAATTTCGTGAAGATCGGTACATAATTTACCCTAGGCCCCATAGAAACCCTACTCCCGGAAAACAGTTCAGTACACCTAAAACCATAATTAATAATGCTATCATAACAGAAATTGGTACGTCACAGTTTTAAAGGACTAGAAATGACGCTGTGAAATTTCGTGATGATCGGTCCATAATTTACCCTAGGCCCCATATAAACCCTTCTACCGGAAAACAGTTTGGTTGCCTTAAACCATAATTAATAACAAATCGTCACAGTTTAAGATTATAATAACATCATACAGATATTACTCCTTAAACATTCGAACTGTCGGTGGAGGGTATCAAAGATTCGGCACAGCCGAATATAGCACTCTAACTTGTTTCTCATTTTTTTATACAATACCTCAAACTGTTCTTTAAAAAAACTCAAAAATTTAAGGAGTTGTTTTTTTTCCTTTTTAAGGTATGTTTGTTTTCTTTCGCAACCTTTAAAAAATAATCTTAAAATAAAATTTTTATATTGTAATTTTGAGCAATAAGTTTTAACCTAATTCGGGCACGCTTAATCCAGTGGTGCTAACCGTTTTTTTGGTTAGCTCTTGTTTTCAAGATATACCGTTATTTCGAAAATGTAGGAGGTTGCACAACATATATTCGCGTCACTCAAAAACGGTTTAGTTTAGTGAAATTACTACAAAAATCTAGGAGCATCCTACGTGATGTAGGGGCCGCAATATCTATATGTATAAATCGGCTAATGCAAAACAGTTAAGAACACTTTCCTCATCTGTGTTTCAACCGATTTGAACAAATTATAACCATTTGAAAGGTATTTACTCACCGAAGTGCACAATATATATTTTATTAAAATCTGTTTAATAATTTCAAAGTTATAAGCGTTTTAATTTGGTACTAACACATATGCAGAACACATAATAAAAATTTTGTTTCTTTCAATTATCAAATAATAAAAAAATAAGGTGGTCGATTATTCGACATTTTTCAGAAACCGGGTTTCGAATATTTCGACTATATAAATCTTATATATAAATCGGAACAATAAAGAACGATCTCCTTTGTTTGTCAATCGAACCTCTCTGGCGAGAAAAAGGTATCAAAAAGGGGAAATTAAGTTTCTTTCTTTTACATTTCCGTGCTGCACGTGATAATTTTAAATTTTCTATAAAATTGAAATTATCAACATAATATTATAGGTGCAGGGTCCTAAGTGAATGAAAACCTGTAAGATGAAAAATGATGGTACTTTCTGTTTTTCATCTGGAAATTTTTGAATTTTCTTTAATATTAGACATATAAAGATAAAATTATACGTTGAACTGGGTGAATAAGAACATGTAAGGGGAGCTTATTGGTACTTTTTCGTTCAACATCTGGTACTTTGATTAATTTTCGCTAATATTAGACTTGTAAATGTAGACATGTTAATTTATATAAACTTAGATGTGCTATGTTTTCTTCATAAGTACATAAAAATTTATGGTCGAATTTTGACCATTAGGCGAACACTAGTTTTATTAAACCGCCATATTTGCATGGTTAAAATTCTTAAATTTAGCCCGTGCAGCGCGTAGGAATTTCAATTTGTTAGTAATTTCAATAAACTAAAAATTTTAAGTGATTTTTATAGAAAATCGATTGATCTTAAAAAAATAAAAAAAAAAAATTTATTTGAAAAACAAATCGTCCCCTCAATAAAACAATAGTGTATACCATTATTTTTTTATTGCATATTTAGAATCTCCATCATTGATTTTATGTCTGGTCAAAATTTCGTCAAATTCTACTTCCAAAAAGTGGGTCAAAATGTCGTTGGAAAAAATAGTGTATAATTTCTTGTTCAAAATTTTCCTTCAATAAGTGTGTAAGCTTATATGCGCTATTTTACTTGAAATTGCCACTCCAACATTGTTAAAAGAATAATAGTGTATACTCCATTTTATTCTGTAGAAAAAAAATTCAATATATGAAAACTTAAACTCATAAAATAGCTTATAATAATATACACTATTGTTTGAGAAATAGTTTCATTCCGAACATCGAAAGCTGCATGATCTCCAAAATTTGTGCCAGAAGAATGTAATTCCTCGTGGCTCGCAGTCATTTTTCTTTAACTTACAAGGTGGAAAGAAGCGAAATTGTTTAGATGAGCCAGATATAGCAGAGGAAGAGAAAGAAGACGAAAAATATTTAATATTTTTCATCTGCAAAACCGGGAAATGATCAATTTAAATCAAAATTTTTCTAACTTAGTTCTAATTTTTTTTTAACCGAAATTAGCCTATAGTGTCCATATTATATTGTAAAAGTTTTATTGTGGGACATCTATTAGTTTAAAAGTTATGCAAATTTCTTTACACTCGTACTCTGGTTATTGCAATGTTGTACCGTAAAAGACAAGAAAGAACGAGTTTAAATTTTAATTTTTCTCAAACTTATTTTGAGGAATACAAAATATTATTATTAATAAAAATTTTTCACGTGCCAAATTCCATATAGCTTATCCCATCAACCATAAATTTCCGCTTATCAATAGTATGAAATGGGGATTTAGCACATTTAAATCTAACCTTGTTAATTTAATTTTTTGAATACCAAGAAAAACTTTGATAACTAATATGCATGTGGCAGTGTAAATAAAACTGAACTGGCAAAATAAAATGATTTTTTTTTATTTTTGTTTTTTCTTTACCCACTTATAACTACATTAAAGGGTGAAGTACATAACACGCGTTAGTTCGTCGACGATTATCGTGCGTTTAAAAACTTAAGCGCGTAAAAAATTGCAAGTTACACAACACGCGTTACAAAAGCCATTCCTGTCAGCTGTTTTTTATTTGTTTACTTATTTGTGCATTAAAAACGGGTTCGAAAGTATATCAAGATTTTGTTATTTTATTGAATTTATTCTTTTTATATAAATATTGTATGTTTTTTAAGCTCTTCAATAAGTTTTTCTTTCATGATTCACAAATTTGTTAAATTATTCTTTTTATTGTCAGCTGATTACTTGTCAAAAATACACAACGCGTTAAAAAGTTCAAAGTTATCCAACTTTTCGGCGCCAAAGCGTCAAAATATTTTGAATCTAGCTTGTTCTATTAAAATTCACTAGTTTAACTTTTTTTGACAGAAGACGACAGAGCGCGCGCGCACTAACGCGTGTTATGTACTACTGAAATCGGCACTGTAAGAAAAGATAAACTCACTGTTTATTGTTGTTGTTTTGTTTAATCTTTGATATTGTCACAAGTAAAACTGGGGCCTATAATTACACTGTGCAAGAAATTTACACTTTTTTTTGAGACAAGCCGGCACATGGCGATTTTGCATAATTTGAGTACGCTGAATCCAGTGGTGCTCGCAGTTTTTTTTAGATTGGCTCTGGTTTTTGAGATATACCGTTATTTCGAAAATGAAGGAGGTTGCACAACATATATTCGCGTAACTCAAAAATGGTTTAGTTTATTGAAATTACTAAAAAAAAACGAAATTCCGCAATAAAATTTCCTTTTAGAAAAGTCTTATATGAGCAGTCGTTTTTGAAACATAATTTTTTAATTTAATTAATTTTTTTGCCAAAATTTCGAAATTTTTGTTTTTTAAAAACTCATAACTCATGTATTGACTATTTTGTATGGGAGCCCCCTTAAGGAATGGAGAAAGCGGGTAGGTATGTTAGAAATAAATGATTGAGGCAAAAAATAACGTGGGTTTGGTCATACATTTGACCCATCTATGAGCATCCTCTCATTTCAGTTCCGGAGATACTAAAGTTAAGTATTGAAATCTGGCTTCGCATACTAAAGTTTTCTGCGTGGCGGCCTGCGGCCGTGCTTAGGGGTTTTTTTCCTGCAGTAGGACGCGGCAGGTGGCTTCGCTGAATAATGTTTTTCAATGATAACTAAGGATTTTCCCTTTAACCGAATGTTTACACCATGCATAACAATATTCTGGAAAAATATGGCTTTATATCTCAGGAGAAGATGAAGGCAGAGCAGAGCGGCCGGATTTTGTTTTTTTTTACCAACTTTGAAACCAACCAAAAATTTATTTTGTTTCTTATAATGTTTTTGTAGTTCTTATATTTCACATAAAGAAGTGTTGCTTACGATCATCAAATAAAAAATGCTAAGCGACGACAAAATTAATAAGCGTTAAATATTTTATACAAAATTATGAAAACTTGAAACCAATAACGCGTATACAGTAGATTTGACTTAACTGCCTTTTGTTTACGTGCACTTTTGACTTAACTGCACAAAATTGATAATTTTTGGAATTATTCTTTATAATTCCATACAAATTCCTTTTTTAAGTGCCCTTTCTATACCTGCGCATTTAAGATAAATGCACAACATTTTTGGCTATTTTCATACAAAAAATCAAAGTTAGCTGCACTTTGTCGTAATTGCCTAAAATACATATTTTCTGGAATTATTCTTCGAAATCCTTGTTTACGTGCATTTTGTATACCTGCATATTTCTCATATTTTTGGGCAGCTTTAAAATATTTTCATACAAAACATCAAAGTTAGCCGCACACATAAAAATATATGGTGGCCACTTCTTCACATAAATATCCAATTTAAGCTGTTAATAAAAATAAAAATCGCAACTATTTAGTTTTTTTCCATAAATTTATATATTTATATTAAATAAACATACATACATGTACACATAAAATGATCTGTTATTTCCCAGCTAGCATAGGGTCGTCTTTAAATCTTGGAATGAACCTTTTGGGACTCTCTGTAAGAGTTGTATAACAATTACTGAGCTACCCAAATAAGACCGTTTTTGATGTATAAAAATGCTATTTCCGATACAATTTTAATAAAACAAACCGGCGTTGTTGATTCGCGACCTTAAGGTTTGTTTTATAGAAATTGTATGCAAACTAGAAGTTTTGGCATGAAAAATACGCTTGATGCCCCTATTTAGGTAGCTCAATCATGCGGCTGAGCATTTCACGAGTTGTAAAATAATACCTACATGAGTCTCATACAACTCTTGGCATGCCTTTTGAAAGACTCGTTAGATAATCTCTACATACATCATAAACGATTCCCTTTACGATAAATACAAGCGTTTTTTGCTGCGCTATGGAAAAATCTATTATACGAATCAGCACGTGTAACAGTTTCTCCCGTGCGAGCAATTGTCTACAATTAAAAAATGAGCTCGTCGACGATCAAAAACACTCTTTGTGAGATTCCCAGTAGACTCCTAGACGATTGAAAATGCTAGCTGGGTTGAAATAAAAAAATATAAATTTATTTATTAATAAAATAATTTTTTTATTCTACTTTTAAATCAAACACTTCACTTTAGATGCACTTTTGTGCAGATAACCATAATTGTGTACCTGCACATTAAGGCAGGTAAATGCAGTTATCTTAAATGCAAAAAAAATCGTGCTAAGGAGATTGTGCAGCTAAGTCAAAACTACTGTATTATATTTTTGAATAGTTGTCCACATTATTGTTAGTGAAATAAAAATCAAACAAAAATATTAATTGAATCAGCAAAAAAAATTTCAAACAAGCGCTTGTTTGAAAATAATTCGGCAATAATTTTTTCTGTGTAGAGAAATTATTAATTTAAAAAATTGATTAAGATTTAACAAACGAAGAACTACATTTGAATTCATGATGAAATTAAACAAAAATAATTTTTTTTTCAAAAATAACAGCGTAAGAAATTAATTGTTAATATTTAAAATTGACATTAATAAGATTTTTGTTTATAAAACAAAGTATTCTCACCTTTTGTGGAGAAAGACGATTTCACAAGTCTGTTTGAACCAGGCCTGCAGTGGAAAATAATCAGATGCTAGAGAACGAATTTGAACACTTACAATTTCTGTGCCACTTTCTTTAAGTTTGAGTATAACATGTCATTGCGGCCGTTAACAAGCGGATCCGCGTCTCTTAAAATAAGAGAGGATCTAAGTTATATTTCGACTTTTTTAGCAGTAGGCTTATCCTCCTCGGATCCTCTTATAATTTTTTCACAAACGTTTTAAAGACCAGGGGGCAAATTATGGCAGTCGTGATCGAATACTTTTTCTATACGAAAGCAATTTTATTTCTAATTCTCCATACCTGACGGATCGAAATTATTTTTTTTGTGTTGTAAAGCATTTATTTGAGATTTCACAACACTGAAGAAATAATTCCGATTCGTTCAATATTGTCTGAAATAAATTTTCTTTCGAATCGAAAAAGTATTCGATCACGACTGCCATAATTTGCACCCAGTTTTTTTAGTTTCAACACTTTCGGAATGCAGATACATGTTTATATGCATAAGTTGTTTTTTCGATACAATTGAAGTCGATTCTCTTTGAAATATTCGAGTATTGTATCGAGGGTCAATAATTGTAGGTAAACAATAGGTTTCATTATTTTCACAAGCCTCAAAATTTGTATTTATAGCTATGTATTGTTAAGTCAGTCTCTAAATTTTCTCTTAATTCATTTATTATATGACACAATTTCATTATTCTGTTTTGCTCTGCTTTTTAATGTGTAATTTCTCGTACGGGCTGTTTTTAGAACGCGAGTGCAAAAGCGACACGTTTAAATAACATTTAAAACAAAAACAAATTTTTAAATTTTGTTTTTGTTTAAATGTTAGTCACTTTTGCACTCGCGTTCTAAAAACAAGCAGTTAGTTGCTATACAAGAAATAAGCATTAAAAATTAAATTGTTTGTTTAAAAATACTCCAAAAATATATAAAAAGTTTCGTCGTATCGACAGTGAAATATCGATAATACATATATCGGAAAATATGAATTATCGCCGATTTATCGGCATTCGTTACTTCCCTAATCAAAATCTTTACATAAAATTCTTCAATATCAATGGTGAAATATGATTTTGTCGTCGTTTATCTTATAAAGAGTACTATTTACCTATGTCCATTTTTTTAAGTTTTAAAAATGTCAACATTTCTTTTTTATTAAATAATACCTATATTTGATATGAATATTATACATATTTACCTTTGCAAAGAAAGACGTTCATACGTTTTGGTTGTATTTCCTTTTCCGTCTTATTTTTTCACTCACAAAAACACACTTTATACAATTCACATATAAAATTGATTCTGCTTTATTTATTTCCTTTCCTCTTTCAACAACTTATTTATTTTATTTCTTTTACAACCCAAAAACACTCTACTAACTAACACTCATTGATTGCCAAGCTTTTTCTTTTTTGCAATATTTCTACCAACAACAACAATGCATTTCTCACTAAATACACACGTTTTGTTTATTAAAATATCCGACTGTTACCGAGCTACTCGCGCATTCCACACTTGTTATTTTAATAACTGCTGCCAAAGGAAACGAAAAAAAATAATGATGACGTCATCATTTCTAGAACAATTTAGACTTTTTTAGACATTAGGAAATTTTCAATGCTTTTTTTACCGAAATCGATTATAAACGGATAATATTTTACATTTATTTGAAAATATATCAACTTGTTTACATTTCAACGCTATTTGTTAAAGCAAAACACATATTTCCTTTTTAATTTTATTAAAAACCAAGAGACAGCAGCCAATAACGACTTTACGCACACACCGATTGCAATAGAACTGATTTTATTTATGTATTACAGTTTAGAAATCATTGCTAAAATACCGAAGCGAATAATGAATGCTGCAGAAGATAGTTTTAAAATCTAGAAAATGTTAATGCTTTGCAATAAGGTTTCGGAAGTGTTAAGTTAGATCAAGGTCAAGGCGAATTCATGTAAACGGCGCACTATAGGAAATTTACTCCCTTTTTTGGCCAAAATTAATTACAGCCAAACGGGTGGACCGATTTGAACGATTTTTTGGATTTGACTTTTGGTGAACTTTTAAGAGAGAGGGAGTGACCGAAAAAAAATTTCCATACACTCAGAAAAAAAACATTAGAAAATTTAACTAAAAAATTAACAAATAATTAGTTCTAAGAAGGGGTTACGGGTTATAGGTTTCCGCAACCAAGTTTTTTTTAGATCTTTGATAGATAATCTGATATTCTAAACTGCTTTTTTTAAATTTTTTCGAGTGTACACTTACCTTTTAAATATAACAGTAAAAATTAATTTTACCAATTTAATGAAGTAACAAAGTCATGTTTAAAAAGGATTTTATTCAACAATTTGATTTTCGAGTTCGAAACCGTCAACTAAATGTAATATACATGGGTTCAAAATGCCACCACTCTCTATTTCTTCATCTTTGCTTTCGGGATTTTCTAGTCTGCATTTATATTTGCTACATGTTATAGCTTTATTTAGAGGATATATATCGCAATTTCTGATTTTATTTTCATATCTTATATTGCAATATTGCTCGTTTGAAAAGTTGTTTTCTGAAGGAAAGGCTAGTCCTTCATCAGCAGGTAGCTTAGTTGGCGTTGAAATTGTTTTCCGTATTTTCGAAGCTCTAGTTGGAGTACTGACAGCCTCTTTTAAACCTACTGCTAAATCTAATTGGTAACATTTACGAAAAGTCGCAGTTGCAGCAAAAATTATGGTGGAACCCATAATCCATTGTTATGATCTTTAGAGATTTCTGCTGCAACTCGTCGTTTTGTTCTCTCAGATTTTTGGCCGGTCGTCCAGGTTTCGATTTAATGGAGGCACACTGTGTTTCACGTATTCTGATCAAAGTACTGGATTTAAGCCAAACATCATGATGTTTTTCAAAAACTTTCAAATTTCTGGAACTATTACGCAATTTTATATTCATATTTGAACCAAATAATCGTGATTGCTCTTTTAAATACTGTTTAAAGCTTTCCGAACAACCACTCTCAAAAATTTAGGGCAAGAAATGGGCGTAAATAGCGGCTCTTTTGTCAATTTCGTTGTGTTTTTCTAGCCATATATTGAATAATTATCAATTTGGCACCAAGTAGTTAGTTACCTAAAAAATAAATTTTTTTTTTAAACTCGCAAAAAATTCGCAGATGAAATATTTTACATTTGGAAGATAATTGATTGTTCTATAGAACTATTACGATATTATGTCTAACATGTGTTATCATTTTTTGTAAGTCGATATAAAACTCTAATTCATAATTCCATAAGTTCATTTTAAGGTCACTTTAATTTTTGCAATTTAATCGAAAACTTTGATAAAAAGATATCACAAAATTCACTGAACTTAAAGGTTTTCTGATAACTGGCTTAGAAATCGTAATCAAAACACCTGTTAAAGTAACAGAAATGTTATTTTTTTTTTAAATTTAAAAAGCTTTGTTTACTTTGTTATATTTTTTATTATATTAAAACAAAAAAAAATTAACTTTGCAAAAATTATAATTTTTACTTTTCGCCAAAAAAAAGGGGAAAATTTCCTATAGTGCGGCGCACACTGTTTCATATTTTGAGAAGGCGGCCAAAATTATTTTTTTTTATGTTCTCCGATTTTAAAATTTTTTTATTCATGTGAAAGTAACACTAGTGAACCTCGGGAGCCAAAAAATTTCAACCCTATTTCAACTATTTCATTGAGAACAGGTTGGTCCGAAATGGGCTTTCTCAATATTTGGTTATAGTTTTGAATTTCTGAGTCAATTTTTGAAGTTGAAATGCTCATAACTTTTTTTTTAAGATTTTTTGACAGAATAAGTTTTGTGTATTAGTTTATTTATTAGCTATACGTGGTTTAAAGCATTAAACTCTGCGACCTCTAGAACTATTTAATTTTTCCTACTTTATAGAGCATAAGTCCTGCCCGCCAAAACGCGTCCAAAAAAAATCTATACTCTCTTGTAGTCCAGAATCTAATCTACATTTCTATACCCCATTGTACACACATCAGACCGTAGTCTTGCGAACTACAACAATTTCTGTGACCCAAGGTAAGATATTCGGTTCAAAAAATAAGTCCTGCAAGGAAACATTACTGAAATTAAAGAAGGTGAATCTTAAAGAATTTTCGACAAATAAAGCAGTTCAGGCCACATAAATTATCTAGCACGTCAGGCTATCAATTAATTTGGAGAAGGTAAATTTATTGCCATTGTTATGAAATTATTGTGGGTGAACGGATGCTGCAAAACGAATAGGCGACATAAATAGGTTAAAAAGGTTAAACATTAATAAATCGCCGCAACATAAACTACTTAGTTTAATTACCTGAAAATTGCAACTTAATTTAAAAAAATGGAAGAGCAGGTAAATGGTAAAAAAAACTACCTTCATAAAATTTTATACCATGGGGAACAAACAGTTCAACACAATATGCTACCAATTGGAGATCTATCTGATGAAGCGCAAGAAAAAAGGAACAAAGACTACAGATTTTTCCGCGAGCATAACACAAGAAAAATGTCCAGATGTTGTACTAATGAAGATCTTATTACTATTTTGTTGTGCACATCAGATCCATATATGTCCAGTATTCGACAAAAATGGAAATCAACCTCAATCGAATTAGAGGAAGAAGCTAAACAACTTCTGGAAAATGAAACCCAAAGCTATTTAGAAGAAATTTTTACTAATATTATTTAATTTAAAATTGTTTATAGATTATAATTTGTTTTTGATTTAAGTATATATTTGTATTAATATATAAAAATAAAATACACATACATCTCAAACCAAAAATAAAAGTTGAATTACCTAAAATGTTATCGATAGCCAAGAATGCTATTTGGGCATTTTTCAAAATATTCCTTTTCAGTTTTTTCGTTATAACAACTCGTCTCGTCCTAAAAAAGCCAACCTTTGGCCCCTGTGAATATTGTGACTAAAAAATTTACAGAGGCCAAATATTGGCATTTTCTGACAGGATCTAAGTTCGACAATAAAAAATAAGTATCAGTTGTAAAATACAAGAGAAAAAATGATAAAGTATAAAAAAATCATATTTGAAATATTCAACTTTTACACCGAAACTCTACAAAAAAATGAAAATGCATTTTGAACTCCCCATAACTTTTGCTCCTATCAGTCGAATTTTACGTTTTATAGCGCAAATTAAAGCCTAACATCGCACCTATCGAGCATAAGCATAAAAAAAAACCGGTCCAGTCTTCTGAAAGCCCTTTATTTATTCTTTTTTTTTCAAAATTTTTTATTTTATAATTATTTAACTATTTACATTTCTTAGGCCCGTTTTCACAACTTCCCGATAGCTAAAGGTAAGATTTCATCAGCCATATAAAAAGTGTTACATTATTACAACTTTACTTTAACCTACCAGGTAGGATTAACCTTAATCTACTTTATCGTTCACTTAAGTTTAAAGTAAAGTTTAAATAATAGAACACTTTTTATAAGGCCATTTAAAGTCTACTTTAAGCTATCGGTAAGTTGTGAAAACGGGCCTTAATGTGATTATATAGTTATAATCAAAATTACAATCTAATAACTATCTTTGTTAAGTGAAATTAACTTTAGATAAAGAGTTCGTGTTGATTTGCATTGGGGGAAAATATCTTGTACGACTTTGATGGCGCGTTCCGCACAAATGTTGCTGCGTTGTGTTTTTGGAATTCTTGATTCATCTTTCACCCAATGTCTTTAAAAGCATATCTGAGCATTAGTTAAGCGCGATATTGATTTCTTTCAGGCTTCGAAGTCATTTTTAATGTAACAATGATCTGAAAACCAAATGTTGTACCAAGGGCCACATATAAAATTTTGAAAAAAACAGAGTTGCATTAGCAAAAATCGGTTGTTTGCAACTAGTTTATCTCAAAAGCTAGTTACAAACCTGTTTATGGTTTGTATGGATAAATAAGTTTCACAAACTAGTTTATTACCATTAACAACTTATAAACTGTTTATGGTGTAGGTGTAAATGCAATATTACTGATCCCAAACTTAATTGCATTTGACGCGGAACCTTTTTTAACGATATTTTTGAGATATTAAGCCTTTTATAGCCCTTTTAAAATACCAATTTAACTTATTTTTCATTCAGCTTTATTCATCACTGATAGTAACTAACATTTATTTTCAATACTATGTTAGTAAATATTTCCCAATTTAAAATTAAAACTCTTTTACCATAGTTTTTTTTATGTTCTTAAAACGTATTACATGATTGCATTCCTTTACACGAATTCTTTCCTTTGCTATTTCTACTTCATGATTAGTTATACTTGTGACATCATCATTTTTGTTGTATCAATATAAACATTTTCCTTATTTTTTTATAAATATGCTATTGTTGTTGTATGTCTTCGATGATACATTTATTCATGCATAGTATGCAGGCCTATTTATCCACGCATACAAACAAATAAACCAGAAAAAAAATTTTTTTAAGAAAAAATTTACAACCAAAAATAAAACTCGCGAACAATTCTTTTCAGCTCGACTTACGAATTGAGTTTTATTTTAAGCTCTTAAAATTTAATTTAATTCGAGCACTCTCCGTACTCTGCTTTAATGTCTTTTATGAGAAGTGCCCCGCCCACTTCTTCCATCCTATAAATTATTTTCTTAGAGAAGTTTTGTTTATGTATGTATATATCGTCGGTTGATAATTTAATTGTCGTATGGGGATTTTTTGCGGTTTTGAGTTAAGATCGATTCCTTAGATTTTCCGACCTGATGATTCATTTGGTGTAATCAGTTTTTTGAAACCTCATACGGTTTTCGAGATATGGAGTGTTGAGTTTGTCGTGTGTGGTATTTGCTGAAGCAATTTTCAAACTTCAAACTCAATTAACTCGAAACTATCGGAATCCATATACGGCAATTAAATTATCAACCGACGATAGATCAATGTTAACAATTCAACTTAAATATAAAGTTCTTGAAAGTTATCTTATTATTTAATTCTATTCTATTAAAAATATATTTTTACAGTTTTGCAGTTACTGATAATGCTTTTCGTTCACTGATTGAAGAAAATAAAGGCCAATGCGTTCTAATATCTGGTAAGTTCAAATTTTTTTTTTAACTTTCAAACACAAAATTTTTTTTAGATTTTAGTCAGTCGTCGACATTTGCCAATCTTGACAAATCAGGCAATAACGCGTATAATATTCGCTTTCGAGAGTTCGGTCGTTTCCGATTTGTCTGCATAGGCTTGAGATTTTATATATTTTTAAGTGGCTCATACACTTGCAATATATTTGCTCAATTTTTCGCATTGTACAATTATATCGCCACTGTGTATGTCATATTCGAAGGTGTCACAATATATTCGCAAGAATCAAAATCCTTTCGATTTTTATTTATTTATTGCAATTGCATAACGAAAAAAAGTGAAATATACTGTGAAATGTGTTGGCAACAATGTATGATGTTGTTGTGTTTTAAAGGTTAGGTTTTTTTATTTTATAAGAGTTGCGCCATAATTAAATTGAAAGAATTGTGCCAATTATTGAAAAATATGGGGCAATATAGAAATAATATGGCGAATAACATATAAATACAATAATATTGTAAATGGATGGGCCGCTTAAGAGAAAATATCATCCGTCACCATACATTTCAAACGGACAAACCATCTTAAAAATTCGATTTCGAGTTTATAAATAATAATCGTTTGTCTTATCAAACTACGTGTTCACCAAAATTTAATCAAAAATGGGGAATTTATGTAAGAAATTCAAACACCTAGAATACTTTATTATTATTGATTTGTAAAGTTTTTTGCTACAAAACGTATTGGACCATATCAAAACATAATCTATAATCACAAGATTTTTAATATTTAATATTTTTTGACTACATAGATCAGATATGTTTCCTAAAACTTATAATGTTTCACATAACCAACAATTTTCTCAATTTTTCAGGTGAAAGTGGTTCGGGTAAAACCGAAGCTTCCAAAAAAGTTTTACAATATATAGCTGCTTGTTCGGGCCATCAAAGCACCGTTGAAGGTGTCAAGGATAAACTTTTAAAGAGTAACCCAGTCTTAGAAGCTTTCGGCAATGCCAAAACAAATCGTAATGATAACTCATCACGTTTTGGCAAATATATGGATATACAATTTGACTTTACCGGTACGCCAATTGGAGGTAACATTCTAAATTATTTATTGGAAAAATCACGTGTAGTCAATCAAAATAGTGGCGAAAGAAATTTCCACATCTTCTATCAATTGTTGGCTGGCGCCAGTGAAGAACAATTAAAAGATTTAATGCTGTCGAGATCATTAAGTAATTATGCCTATTTAAGTGATGGGGTAAGAATTTTAATTACTTAATTTTAAAGCCATTACGTTTTAATTGGGGTTTCTATTCTTTCATTAGGATAAAGGATTCGTTAAAACCATTGATGATGCTGACAACTTCAAACAAGTACAACAGGCCATGAGTGTAATTGATTTCTCTGCCCATGAACAAAAAGAAGTTTTCAATATTATTGCCAGTGTGTTGCATTTGGGCAATGTGCAATTTGATGAAGAGGAAGGCAAATCTAAAATCAAAAACTGTGAAGAAGTCAAAGCGGTTGCTAAACTCTTAGGAGTCGATTTGAATGAATTAAACGATGCCTTGACCCACCGCACCATTGATGCTAGAGGTGATGTAGTTACTTCACCCTTAAGCCGGGATATGGCTGTTTATGCTCGTGATGCCTTAGCCAAGGCTATCTATGACCGTCTGTTCTCTTGGTTGGTGACCCGTCTGAACATATCCTTACAGGCCAAGGATCTTCGTACAGCTCGCAACAATGTTATGGGTATTTTAGATATTTATGGTTTTGAAATTTTCAGAACCAACAGTTTTGAACAATTTTGCATTAATTTCTGCAATGAAAAATTGCAACAACTATTCATTGAATTGACATTGAAATCAGAACAAGATGAATACAGACGTGAAGGTATTGAGTGGGTACCAGTAGAATATTTTGACAACAAAGTTATATGCAACTTGATCGAGGAGAAACATAAGGGTATTATATCCATATTGGATGAAGAATGTTTGCGTCCTGGTGAGCCCACTGATATGACATTTTTAGCTAAATTAACCTATCGCTTGGGTGATCATCCTCACTATTTGTGCCATGAAAAAGCACCCATTCAAGTTCAAAAGACAATGGGTCGTGATGAGTTCCGTCTTGTGCACTATGCTGGAGATGTTACCTACAATGTCAACAGTTTCTTGGACAAGAACAATGACTTGTTGTTCCGTGATTTAAAGGAAACCATGAGCAAAGCAGATAATAATGTTGTTCGTGTTTGTTTTCCTGAGTCGGAGTATTTAAATAAAAAGAGACCCGAAACAGCGGTTACACAATTTAGAACTTCCCTGAACAATTTGATGGATATTTTGATGTGTAAGGAACCTTCTTACATACGTTGCATTAAACCCAACGATCTCCAATCACCTGGTATCTTTAACGAGCAATTGGTCTTACATCAAGTTAAATATTTAGGTCTTATGGAAAATTTACGTGTGCGTAGAGCTGGTTTTGCTTACAGAAGAACTTACGATATGTTCCTCAATCGTTACAAATGTTTAAGCAAACAAACTTGGCCCAACTTTAATGGACCAGCTAAGGAAGGTGTTAAACTTTTGGTTAAAGAACTTTACTACGCCCCGGAGGATTACCGTTTGGGTGAAACTAAATTATTTATTCGCTTCCCCAAGACTCTGTTCGATACTGAAGATGCGTTCCAAGAAAAAAAACATGACATTGCTGCTATTTTACAAGCACGTTGGAAGGGACGTGTGCAACGCAGAAAATACTTAAAATTACGTGAACAAGTTATAACTCTTCAATCGTACTGTCGTCGCTATTTGACCCAACAGGTAGCCAAGAAACGTCGTGCAGCAGCCGATAAGATAAGAGCATTTATCAAAGGTTTTATTACACGTAACGATCCGCCTAACGGCTACAACGAAAAATTCATTGCCAATACCAAGCGCATGTGGCTCTTAAGATTATCCAAGGATCTGCCAACTAAAGTTTTAGATATGAGATGGCCTTCGGCACCTAGCCATTGTCAAGAGGCATCTACCTACTTACACCGTCTACATAGATTACATCTTGCACGGAAATATCGCCTAGCACTTTCAGAGGAGACAAAGAGACAATTTGAATTAAAAGTTTTGGCGGAGAAAGTTTTTAAAGGTAAATGAAAGTAGCTTCCGAAACATGATTTTTTTTAGAATAACGTTTTATTATGTTTTGTAGATAAAAAGAGTAGCTATCCCCAAAGTATACCCCATTGGTTTAAGACCGATCGCATACCCTCCGAACATAATACTGCTATTAACAACTTTATTGGTAATAACTTTAATGGAGAGTCCCTTAAATATTCCTCTTCCTGCATTAAATACGACCGTCATGGTTACAAGTCTCGTGATCGTTTTATACCATAGACTATGAATAGACTCGACACTGAAAAAATAGTGTGGCCAAATTACCACGATAATGTGAAAGGGACAGCAAATTTTGTTTTTTCATATATAGCTGTCTTTTTCATATTATCTTGGTAATCAGATTAGTTTGTTTACATTTGTAAATTTTTCTAATTGTTATTTTTTTGTCTAAATTTGGCGCAAAATCATAATTTTCTTCCATTTTGAGGAAAATTATGATAGTTTTGGCGCAATTTTGTGGAGCCATTTGTAAGTGGATGTCGAACGATACGTATGTTTTTTTAGTGGCAAAAAAAAACATATAAATATCCAAAGAAAATGTAAGTATAAAAATGTTATTGTTAAAATTGTTTTTTTAATGAAATATTTTGCTTTTTTTTAGGAGCCGGAAATGTGTTATGGGTTGTCCACCAGGGGAGAAGCTCCACAACTTTCCAAAGGATCCGACCAGGTTAGTCTTTTTTTCGTTTTTATAAATAAGAGTGAAGATTTTGTGTATTCAATAAATTTTGGTTTGTTCAATGCACAAAATTATTGAAGTTTTTGTGAAATCTGTCCCAGTGAAGTGTATAAATGTCTTTATGGTTAAAATTAGTTTCCCAAGATAGCTCCAAACAAACAAAAAAAGAAATTTACATTCGGTGTTACAAAAATAAGACAATACCTATGTATATAGATAAAGTTATGGAGCCCTAAATTTGCGATTACAATTCTGATCGTATATGACCAATATTGGTATTTATTGAAAGCGTTTGAATAAATGTTTCAGGAAGTACAACATTTATTTAAAAATTGTTAACTCTACTTCCCAATACAGTTTTAACAAATCTTTACATCAATTTGTTACGGTAGATAACTAAGTGATTTAAAATAGTGTGTTAAAAGTGTGTAAAGGTTTTGTCGCAGGCATAAGGATTTTGTATATTGAATGAATTTTGTTTTGTTCAATGTACAAAATCATTAAAATGTTCCCCGTGCCAAAACCAATTGGATTTTTTAAGAAAGAAGTTATTTCAAAAGTGCGTTAAGGTTTTGTCACAGGCATAAGGATTTTGTATGTTGAATGAATTTTGTTTTGTTCAATGTACAAAATCATTAAAATGTTCCCCGTGCCAAAACCAATAAGATTTTTTTAAAAAGAACTTGTTTAAACAGTTTCTTATTAAAGAAGTCTTTGCCTCTGTGGCTTTTATTGCTGAGCCACCCTTATGTGCGTTAACAAATATTGTAACTACTGTTCTATATTTTGGTTTCATAAAAACGAAATAAATTTGCAATGTTTAAAAGTATTTTTGTTTCATAGAAATAACCTGCAGGTGTCTATTTGTTCTTGGAAATTGTTAGAATTTGGGATTTTTGGTTTCCATTTAGAGTAATGATACCTACGTATTTTGTTTTTGTAAAAAAATTTTGGTTTTTTTATGAAGCAGGTAAAAATATTTAAAAGGAAAAACTCTTGTTTTGTAAAAAATTGTTTGATGCCTTTAAAATTGTGTTTTTTGTTTTGTTGAAAAGGCAAAAATTATTTAAAAGAAAAAAATAACTACAAAAACTGCCAAAAATATCTTGGTTTCTTTACCAACAAAAACGATGGGTTTATTTCGTTGAACACAATTTTGTTTAGGTACAAAAATTTGAAAAGGGTGTTGTTTTGAGTGGGTTTTTCTGTTGAAGAGACATTTAGGCAAAAATTATTTTAAAAAAAAAACTACAAGAATTGAATACATGTAGTTGGCAGTTGTAAAAAAAATTTATTTCTTATTGCTCATGAAAATATTTAATACTACAGACTGAAATTAAAAATTACAATAATAATGTTTTTAAAATATATACCTATGTATGTATTTTTTGATTTTTTTGATATTTCATCATTGAATCGTTTATTTCAAAACTTCCTAGCAATTGTAAAAAATAAACGAAGTATTTGAAATAAAAGTGACCTTAAGCTCAAGTATCTATATATAAATCGGCTAAGGCAAAACAGTTAAGAACACTTTCCTCCTCTGTATGTCAACCGATTTGAACAATATACACCATTTGAAAGGTATTTACTCAATTAAGTGCACAATGTATATTTTTTTTAAATCTGTTTAATAATTTTAGAGTTATAAGCGTTCAAAATTGTTACTAACACAAATGCAAAACATTTATTTTCAATTATCAAATTTTTGGTGATCGATTATTCGCTTTTTCAGAAACTGGTTTTCGGTATTTCGACTATATAAATCTTATGTATAAATCGGACCAGGCAATACCACAGATATATTTTATATATTAATATGTTTTGCGTTTTGCGTTTGCGTTTTGCGTTTTAGGTAACGATATACACATATTTCCTTCCATATGTTTATTATCATATATTTATAAGTTTCGATTGTTATATCTCAGCAAACATAAAATATGATATTGTATTTGGATTTAATTTAATCGAACGTTAAACGTTTTAAATATAATGAATTATCTGCTTCATATTGAAGCCTAAAACTTTTTTTGTTTACTAATCCATTTTATGTTTGCTGGGACGGCATCAAGGAATTTGAAGCAGTTCTGTTATAAGCTGCAAATGTAATTAACATATTTTACTGCTATCCAGGAGTAAGTGTAGCGAATACACAATGCATCTGCATAAAAGCTTCTCCTTACTCAAGACCATCATGCGTGGTGCACACATCCTACACGAGGTGATGCTGTTTATAGCAAAACATGATGGATCTAGACCAGACAAGGTCGAAAAAAAATCTTTATTTCTTTCAAGAAATTTAACCACATAATTTTTGGGACCTACTTTTGTGAACTTCATAGCTTATGTATCTGTATGAATATGGATCTATCTATGTTTTAAATTTCAATAAAATCAGTTTGATAATTTCTAAGAGGTATAAATTGCCCCCTACCTGCCCTTGTAGTCCTATTTTTGAAAAACCGTATAGCTAATGTGTCCATATAGATATGTATCTATCTATGTTTTAAATTCCATTAAAATCGGTTTGATAGCTTCTGAGAGGAAGAATTTTCCCCCTATCTTCCCTCATGGTCCTACGATTCAATAGGCTTAGTCCTTGTGCCAATATGAACCTATGTGCCAAATTTTATTAAATTATCTCCAAAATTGCGGCCAGTACTTCGCGCACAAGGTTACATGGACAGCCAGCCGGACGGACATCGTAAGATCAACTCAGAAAGTGATTCCGAGTCGATCGGTATACTTTAAGGTGGGTCTATGAGCCATATTTTAAGGTGTTACACACATCATAACAAATGCATAATACCCACTCCACTATTGCTTATTTTGAGAAAATGAAACCAAAATTTCGTATGAGAAATTACATATATTGAAAGAACAATAAAATACTGCTTTTAAAACCATATCCATAGAAAACAAAACCGGTTTATTAAAGGTTAATTAAACAAAATTTAAAAGAAAATTCGTTGCATGATTTTTTTATAAATCTGTTTTATTTTAAATGAATAAGGCTGTAGCAGCAGTATTTTATTGCTGTTTCAATATAATTTCTCACACGAAATTTTGGTTTCATTTTCTCAAAATAAGCTGTAAAACTTCAAACAATATAATCCTAGAAAGACTTCGCCCTCGGAATCATATTTCCAAAGGTTAGTATACCATAGAACATCCATCTAACACACTTGACAAAAACTACAATTTAAAAAAAAAACCATTTCAAACTTTTAATAATTCACTTTTTCTATATTTTCAGGCACTTAACCAACGATTCTGGGAAGAAATCAACCACCAAATGGAATACCAGCAGGTTAG
The DNA here is from genome assembly GCA_930367215.1 of Pollenia angustigena. Lineage (NCBI taxonomy): Eukaryota > Metazoa > Arthropoda > Insecta > Diptera > Polleniidae > Pollenia > Pollenia angustigena. The sequence goes on from OV884058.1 coordinate 149,856,328, forward strand.
TATCACATACAAAACAATTAATTAAAAATTTCAGAAAAATCGGTTCAGTAGGTTAGGAGTCTGTAGGGAACAAACAACCATTTTTATTTTTCAACATTTTATCACAAAACTTAATTATGTTTAATAGATATACATACATATTTTGTGAGTTTCAGAAAAATCGTATAAATTACAAAATATATATTTACAATAAAAGCGTCCGCCACCTTTTCAATTAAGTTTCGATCGTTACAGATGTTCTTAACTTTTAGGAGCACACACACGGCACAATCGTTTTTATACACATAAATGTAGATGTAGGTATTGCTGGCGTTGTTGTGCTTCATATCAAATCACTTTTTGTACCATCATGGTATATTTATGTGGAAGGTTTTCGGCCCAGTCTAATATAACACTCTTACTCTTACTTGTAAACAAAATTTTTTCTTTTTTTTTAACGAATTTGTAGTCCTGAAAAGGACCGTTTGTTGGATGATGGGTGGTGGTGGTTGATTTTTTTTCTATCAACAAATTTAAGCCCGTTCGCCACAAATACGTCCAGCCAATTGTCATATAACATGTTTAGCATAGATTACACAAGACAAACAAAAAAACATTAAAATTTTTATTTATTTTTATTTTCAGGTACTTCAGCATACTAACCAATGATACTGGAAAGAATTCGGCCACTACATTTTATTTCCGCAGGTAAGTTTACCACATAAGGTTCATTCCACTTATTTAACCAACACGGCAGACCAAGTAATAATAAAACCATTAAATAATGTTATTTTTCCTTTTGTTCCTTTATTTTCAGCTACTAAAAGGGAAAATTACCCTGTTCTTTTTCCGGAAATCAATTGTTTTTGTTCATGTTTGCCAATTTGTGCGTCTAGTTGCATTGCCTGGAAGAAAAAAACAAAAAGGTAACAAAAAAACTAATTTTAACATTTTTCTTTTTTTTCAGCTTATACTTACCATGCAGCATTGAAAAATATATATAGTTTTTTTGTTTTTACTTATTTAACTTTAAAAAAAATAAAATTTATGACCAAATAAAAATTTTTCAACAAATTTCTTCTTGAAAATTTGTGTGTATTTATTTGTTTGTTTACATCGAAGGTAATGTATAGCTTATTCTTCTTTCGCGTTGTCTAGACGCTGCTATGTTTTATTACCTCTCGCTTAGAAAATCGTGGTAACCACATATGATAACACGATTTTTAAACGTCAAAGTTGCCATATCTGTTTATGTCTGTGTTTTATACTTTTGAGCAATAAAGCGATTTACGTACTGGATGGTAAAACCTTCAAGCAAAAACATCGCTTGCCTTTGGAAAAACTAGACTTTGATTTAACGAACCACAGCGATGATTTAATGGTCATACGCATTCCTCTTGACTTAAAGAAAGATAAAGGTGATCTTATCCTGCTTATACCATATATTATTGAATTCTGCACCTTCATCATTGATACTGTGGGTACGGCTGATGTGCTTAAAATCGTAGAAAGAGATTCGTAAGTTCCTATTAATTCAAATATCATATCGACCCCTTTGCGCGAAATTATCGTATGTTACAAAAACCAAATTTTACAGGACAGCCATTTTTCTACTTTTCTCTGCTATCACTTGCAATATCAAAATGAAAATATACATTCAATTTTTGGAGCAACGAATTGGAATTCGCCTACAATATTTTGGCAGGTGACGTCTCTTTGAATGTAAAACAAGATTGCATCAAAAACTCAATTTTAAAAAAATTGGCATATACGATAATTTCGCGCAAAGGGGTCGATATATGTTAGTGTGCCAGTTAGTTAAAGTGCCATTTTTATTGCAATAGTTTGGAACATAACATGGCCAAGGGCAAATCTGGTGTTATTGATATTCAAACTGGTGGTGGTGAACCAGGTGTAGTGCGCGACAAAAGTGGACATCTTGTTGTTGTAAGTAAAGTTATTGACCGATATTGGTTATGAGCCATTGAATTGAAGCCTTTTTTAATTTTAGATTGCTGGCCAATAATGATGTCGTGTTAAAAACTTATAAAAGATTTTACCTAAATTTGTAACCATGGCTTTAAATATAAATTTTTGTTATGAACTATTATATTATTATTTAAAAATAAACGATTTAATGTAATTTGCTAATAAATCTTGTATACATAAATAAAATCAGTACTAAAATAGGCTTTATTGTTTTTTTTTTTTTTTTTTTTTGTTATATTCAATCTTTTTATGCGAAAATGGAGTTAATTTAATTAATTTATAAATTATATTTATTTACAGCTAAACAAAATTTAACTAGTTTAGTTGAAGTGCTAAATACAAAAATGTAAAACATGTAACATACATATGTATTAGGGTATTCATTCGGTTAACCGTCAACCGGTTGACCGATTAATTACTACCCGATTAACTGATCAGTTAATTTCAAATTGGCTTTTTCGGATTAACGATTAAACCGGTTAATTTCAGTCGATTAACCGATTAACCGAAGTAACAAAATTTTCAATATTTTGTAGTATTATAACATATTTTTTTTGTGTTTTTAATTATTTGTTTCGTCTCATATACAAAATGTATTTGTTTAGAAAATATTTTTTAATACAAACAAAGAAGGTGTTCAGTTATCTTAATTTTACCCTATTTTCCGCCGACCGATGACTAAAATTACAATATTTTTTAATGTTTTTTATCTTCATCATCGATCAACATGAATGTGTCGAAAAATGGGTTAAATATTTGATTGCCAACACCTTTTTTTGTTTTGCGTACTTTTTATGTGGATGTGTTTAGTTATTTGTTTCTTCTCATATCAGCCTTTTAACAGAATTAACCAAAACAATAAGAAGTGTTAAAAATTTAAAACAACTTTAATGGCATAATCCTGGAAAAGGACTGAGAAATTAGACATGCATCTACGATAAGTGAAATAATATTTTCCAAGTCAAATTTTGTTAAACGAAAGAAAAGAGTCGCTTTAATCCTTAACATTTAAAATAAATAACTTTTTTTAAAGATTATTATTATAACTAATAAAATTATCTCAGTTTATTTTTGTATAAATATGTAAATATTTGGGGGATTCACAAGGTAGTCATAAATAATTACAGGAAATATATATCGTCGGATTAATATGCAAACCTTCTAAATCCACTTTTTATGTAAATTGAGATTTTGATGCCGTGTGGTAGAGAAAGATACGCCTCGTCGACCAGCATGTAGTTTTTCTTCTATTTAAGTCTTGAAGTGTGTAAAACTGACTGTAATTTTAATTTTCTATCAAGCTTCTCCTGTAAAATGTGCTGAAAGTGAGTTAGCAGGTTTGCATATTAAGCCAACGATATGATTGCTGTAAGCTACTGCTTATATTTTGAATTTAAATATGGACATTTCCTGGGGTCACGAACGTACGTTCGTACGCTTCTGATGTAGAAATAATATAGAAAACAAAACTTTTCCTATCATTTGTTTGCGATGGATTTCATCGAGTTTAAGTTTTCATAATAAAAGTAATAAACGTGTGGTCACGAACGTACGCCAAATAGAAGTCAACTTCGGCTGATAGTAGTGAAATGTAAAAATCTGCGTAATGAAACAGAATTTTCAAAAGTGATTATTTTATTTTAAAAGTGTATTAATGTAGGTCTCCATCCAGTATTTACAAAATAAAATATCTCTCTTGGCTTTTATTTAATTGGCTTATGTACGGGTCGCGAACGTACGATTTTTCCATATGTTTTTTTATTATTATCACCATGCATTTTACCATAAATGTCTTCAAATTTCCTTAACCAAAAAACTTAATACTCCTTTTACAATTGATTTTAATGGAGAGATTATGCAGAATGAGTTTAAACATAACATATTTTTTGCATGTAAAATCAGTATATAAAACTGTCTTTAGAAGTAGAAAATACAGGAAATTATAAAATTGTCCAGTTTCCAGCCCAATTGTGTCAAGTTAAACAGATCAGATATGCTAGGAAACCATTCTTTTATAAGAACATAGACTTTTTTTCTAATAAAAAACAATAAAAGACGATGATAATCAACATTTTATTTTTTCATCCTGGTAGACCATTCTGTGGAAATGTCCATATACAGTTGTGACGAATCAATGAACAGAGCATTACAATTTTCATTTTGTTTGAAATAATTACTTTAAAAAATTTTAAATTTTATTTAGGATATTATGACGATATGACTTGATACCACACCTTGTGCATTAATTGGAAAATGCATATTACATATTTATGAATTGTTTTTTTTTTTTTGCGTGCTCGTTTTAGTTCAAGAATTGTTATGTTTGGTATTTTATTGTTTTTTTTTACTTATAAACTCCAAATAATAAGCAATTAATGCATTTTTATATATTGAAATTACTTAATTTATAAAAAAAAACTTTATAAATCGGTTAAGCGATCAAAAACTAAATTAAACCGGTTAAACCAAAACCTCGGTTAATTAATCGAGGGATTAACCGATTAAAGCAAAAGGTCGATTAAATGAATACCCTAATATGTATACATAAGAGAAGATTACCAATTGACCGACATCAGTGATGACGGCTATTTGACTTTGATGTCCGACAATGGTGATATCAGAGAAGATCTCAAATTGCCAGAAGGTAATTTGGGCGTTTCTTTGAGAAACGATTTTGATAACGGAAAAGAGCTTTTGTGTACAGTCCTCAAGTCTTGCGGCGAAGAATGCGTTATTGCTACTAAGACTAATACTGCTCTTGACAAGTAGAGTGGTGTTACCGTGTCTTAAGAAGAGTTCTTTTTTACCAATAATAAAAATAATTAATAAAAAATTATGTTGTGTTTTAACCATCTATAACAACAACTACAACAATTGCTATAAAACAAAGTAACAACAAAACATCATTCAAATTGGAAAGAAGATTGAAGAAATAGATGAAAAAGTACTTGTTACTATAATAAAAAAAAACTCTAGTTGCTGCAAATTTCTTTTGCATTTAAATGTAAAAAAAAAACATACAATTTGAATTATATTTTTAAAATAGCCTGTTTTTATAATAACTTTATAATATAATATGATGATCATATTAAATGTGAAGGAGTTGTCTTATCTTCTTTTAGTTTTTCCACTTCAACAAAACAACCAACTACAATTATTATAATAATAACAGTCGTTGTTGTTGACGTCGTGTCAGATTATTCCTATTTATTTAATTTTTTATATATGTATGTATCCTACACGAAAAACAACAAAAGTATACATCGTTAAGAATTTATTTTAATAAAAAGAAACCTTAAAACAATTCTCAATATTTAAATGCTAACTAAAAAATATTAAGGTGAAAATAAGTAAAAATGCATATAAAATTTTGACATTGAAGAAAATAGAAGAGAAGAAAGGAAATCGTGTTTTAAACCCACGTAAACTCCAAACATCAAATAAATCCATAAAAAAATAAAGATAAAAAACTAATTAAAAAAATTTAAACAAAATTTTTGCCAATAAAAATTTTATACTTTAGTAATAAAAAATTAAAAAATTTTTATCCTTTACATTTTTATTTTTCCCTCATTTTTTGTTCTTTAACGAATTCACGTCAGCTTTTAAGTTTTCCAACTTGTTCTGATTTTTTTTACACTAACATTTAAGTAATTAGACTTAAATAATATTTCTTATTTTATATAAAAAATTGTCTCAGCTTAAGTAAGAAAAGAGAAATGCTTCATATTTTATTAATCTGAATTTAAATACCCCAACTGTATCTTATAAAAAAATCAAAGAACTTTAAACATTAAAAACAAACTAAAATCTTGTAATCATCCACTTAAAGATGCCTAAAAACGAATGAAACAAAAAATATGTATATATAGATGAAGCGAACCAAAATTCAAAAACATTTAGAATTTGAGTAAACCTGGATTCGCCCATGCGTTCCGATTAATATCTTTGTCCGGATAAATTTTTTTTATATCGAGTTTGACGTCCTACTTTTGAGAAAAGTAGAAATTATTGTGTTCAGCAAGTTTTTTCCTGAATTGGTTACATAATTAAAAATAAAAAATAATTTAAAGTCATTGCGAACCAGACTTTAAAGGGGAGTTGCAATCTTCTAAACTCGATTGGGAGTTATTGACCGATCTTGTTGAAAAATTGCGCCCAAACTACTATCCAATACAACTTACCTTAGTGCAAATTTAATCCAAGTCGCATGACATCGATTTCAAAAGTTGTTCCACTTAAACATTTTAACGTTGTGTCAAAAATTCAAAGAAATATTTAATTTTGTTTTTATATTAAATTGTGTTTGTTTGAAATTTTATAACTTAAAAAAGTTTTAAATTTCACAATTTTAATCGAAAATTAAAGAATTTAGTTAAGTTTTGTTATATTGAGTTTGACGTCTTACTTCTTATTATAGTATGTTCACATTTGGCTTCTTAAACGCGTTTAAGCAGTTCGAACGTGATTAAGCTCTAATCACTTCAAAATCGAGATGATTACCCATACATTGAAGTGATTTGTTAATCACTTCAAATCGACATGATTACAACTAAATCACTTCATAAACCACATAGAATCCACTGAACATACCCTAATAATGTAGAATCGCTCGATTGTGTACAACCGGCCAAGATGTCTGCTTAATATTTTTATTTTTTTTTTCCTTAAATAATTCATAAATTTTCACAATTTCATCATTAAATTGATTAAAATAATCTTCTGATAATTTTATAAAAGTGTTTTTATCCATTTTTAATACTTTAAAGAAATTTAAATTTGTTTGTTGTTTTTTTGTGTGCTTGTGTGTGTGTTTTTTCTTAATCATCTGTCATCTTAATCATCTCAAATGTAATGTGAACGGCTTTGATTAGCTAAATCAACATTTTGCTTAAACGCGTTTAAAAACCCAAATGTGAACATACTATTAAATTGCTTTAATTTTATTTAATAATGCAAACTAGTTTTTTATGTAAACAAACCTTTTTTTACTAGCAATATTTTTGACAATCCGACCACAGAAGCAGAAGTAGAGTTGACCTCACCTTCTAGTCAATTCGCCTTGGATTAAACCAAGGCGAATTCATAAAGGCTATATTTTCGAGTCATCCGTTTATTGTTTATTTCCTTGTATGTATACTGAATGTAAAGCGTTATTTACATTTTGTGAAAAAATTTGTTAAAATTTAAAATCTAAATATGTACCATGGTAGAATAATACAAGGTATAGTCATTAGAAATTTTGTTCTCAATTAGAAAACCCATAGAATGTCAAATTTATTTCAAACAAAAGAAAATGCCAAAAAGTAAAATAAATTAAAAAAAAAATTTAAAATTAAAATAAAAAAGTTACTAAAATAATTTTTTAAATCCGACTAAAAAATTGACTAAAAAATTTTGCATATGCAATTGTTCCTTTGGAACAAAAAAAATTTAATACATGTCCCGAAAATAAATCGAAATTGTGGAGTGATTCATGCGGTGTTGAGAAAGAAAACATTAAAAAATCTGTACGTTTCATTTTAAAAACACAGATTTTTTTTATCTGAATCAAAAATCAAAACGTTCCCGTTTGACGCCCTGTGCTAAACCATCTGTTATTCCTGTAAAAGGAATAACATCTATGTCCTTTATAATATTACTTTTTTTTAAATAAACAAAATTTTTCTGTATGTCATTCGGTAATTTGTTTAATTTTTTATTCTATTTCTCTTGTTTGACATTACATGGGTAAAAAAATTGACAACTCTCTCTAATGAACCTACCTGGTACTTATTATACTATGAATATGTACAAGAAAAAAAAACTTATTTAAATGTAATAAAACAAAAAAAGTGAACATAAAAACTAAACAAGAGGATTTTAAAAGGCGTAAGTGGAGCCACAATAAATTTCCAATACAGGAAAAAGATTTACCTTCTAAAGCAATTTTGTATAAGTATTTCATAAACAAACAAATTCCCTTTTTTATATTTTCAACGAATAATTTTGACATTCATTCTAACTTTTACAAAATACATAGTATGTTTTAAAAGAAAGGGATAGCTAGCATAACGCTATCTCACGATGCGGTCACCTTTATGAATTCGCCTTGGATTAAACCATGAGTTTACAGAAAACTATTAACATTACGGCTTTGGCTATGCAAATAGCCGCACTGTTAGTTTTCAGTTGTTATGTAAATGAAAACCGTTATTTTGCTCCAAACATTGATACCTATTTTATTTGTGTTTTTTTACAAGGCTTGAAAATTGTTCTAATTGGAAAGTGTGGCAATTCAATAAGTTTTTTAAGATTTGTTTTAAAAAAATTTCCAATCAGCTAACGTAAAATACCTGAAGGTATTATTGAGAAATAATTTGTAATTGATTTGTATTTCTAAATAAAAAAAAAAACAAGTTATGCCAAGAAGGTGGTCTTATGTTTTAAATTAATTAAATTAAAAAAATTATATGCAAAATTAAATTTGCTTCAATATCACTATTTCGTTTTTGGTAATATGTCATCACATATCTTATATTACGTACCTGGGGGTTCCACAATACCCATGTATACATTTTTAGTATTAGGAAAATATAATTTTTGTGATGAACTTAGTTAGGCAATCGATTCCACAATACCCGAAGTTGCATTACCAATTTCGTTAAACAGGATTTTCATAAAGGTTTCTGCTTGGGAAAATAGGTGGGAATTTTAAATTGATTATCCAAAGACTATAGAAAGGCCTACGGGATAGATGTGCACCCTTCGCCAACAAAAGTTAATGTCCTGCCTTTTAACCCAAGAAAATAGGGAAAAAATAAAACTGAGTGAATCCTAAAGCGGCTCATACACTTGCAATATAATTGTTAAATTTTTCGTATTGTACAATTAAATCGCCATTGTGTATATGATATTCGAAGGTGGCACAATATATTGGCAAGAATCAAAATCCTTTTGATTTTTATTGCATAACGAAAAGAAGTGAAATGTGTTGGCAACAATGTACGTCATCTTTTTTCATTATCTGTCATCTTTCGTTGGTCGATATGTAAAAAACACAAGTAACGTTTGACATTCCTCTCTTAAACTACGAAAAAAAGTAGCACAGCTGTGCTTTCAACGCTACTTGAAAAATGAATTCGCCATTAACTAGGTAAAATTTCTTGAATAAAACAAGAAATAGAAACAAAAAATACCCAGTACATAACAAGGCAAATGCACTTTCCAGGTGGCATCAATGCGAATCAAGAGCAGGTGAACGCGAGAGATCAGCACTCTATTATATAATTCGTCTTGTTAGTTTGTCCAAAAGATGTTTATACATTGATTTGAAAACTGATTTTGGCAAAAATGCTAGATATTTTTTAGAGCGATTTCGGGATTGTCTACCTGTTATAAATTTGCCCTCAAGCACTTACAAACACTTTCCTGCTTTAATTTTACTCTCTACTGCATGTTTATGCAAAAGCAATAAGGTTAAGGTACCCAGCGTTGCCAAATGTGCAGATTTATCTGTTTCACTCTAGAAAACAGTTCTTAATATTATTCGAATGATCATTTACATATTCTAGTGAAGCAATGTTAAAGCTTGCACTCTGTTTTAAAAGAAACAAGTTAGAGTGCTATATTCGGCTGTGCCGAATCTTTGATACCCTCCACCGACAGTTCGAATGTTTAAGGAGTAATATCTGTATGATGTTATTATAATCTTAAACTGTGACGATTTGTTATTAATTATGGTTTAAGGCAACCAAACTGTTTTCCGGTAGAAGGGTTTATATGGGGCCTAGGGTAAATTATGGACCGATCATCACGAAATTTCACAGCGTAATTTCTAGTCCTTTAAAACTGTGACGTACCAATTTCTGTTATGATAGCATTATTAATTATGGTTTTAGGTGTACTGAACTGTTTTCCGGGAGTGGGGTTTCTATGGGGCCTAGGGTAAATTATGTACCGATCTTCACGAAATTACACAGTTTTATTTATTGTCCTATAAAACTTTGATGTACCAAATTTTGTTATGATAGCATTATTTTTTACGGATTTAGGCGTATTAAACTGTTTTCCGGGAGTAAGGTTTATATGGGGCCCAGGGTAAGTTATGGACCGATCTTCACGAAATAACACAATTTTATTTCTTGTCCAATAAAACTTTGATGTACCAAATTTTGTTATGATAGCATTATTTTTTACGTTTTTAGGCGTACTAAGTTGTTTTCCGGGAGTAAAGTTTATATGGGGCCTATGGTAAATTATGAACCGATCTTCACGAAATTTCAAAGATTTATTTTTAGTTCTATAAAACTTTGATGTACCAAATTTTGTTATGATAGCATTATTTTTTACGTTTTTAGGTGTACTAAGTTGTTTTCCGGAAGTAGGTTTTATATGGGGCCTATGGTAAATTATGGACCGATCTTCACGAAACTTAACAGTTTAATTTCTAGTCCTATGTAACTGTGACTTGCCAAAATTTGTAATGATAGCATTGTTAGTTAGGGTTTTAGGCTTAATATACTGTTTTCCGGGAGTAGGGCTTATATGGGGCCTAGGGTAAATTATTGACGGATCTTCACGAAATTTCACAGCGTGATTTCCAGTTGAATAAAACGAATTGTTGCGAAATCTTATATCATTCTGTGTATTTTTCCACCATTTATGTTAGTTTTTGTAACAAAACTATCAATTTTTTTTAGGTGGTGGTTCCACATTTTGATTCATAGCTCAGATCTTATTGAACCGATTTTGCTGAATTTCAATCCCAAACTGCTTAGGATAACTACAAGCAATTTGACACCAAGTTTGTTGATTTCTTTTGAGTTTTTCGAAAGTGAGCGTGTTTTCAACAGACGGACAGACGGACAGACAGACGGACATGGCTAAATCGACTTAAAATTACTCAAAGACCCAGAATATATATACTTTATAGGGTCTGAGATGAATAGTAAAAAAGTTTCACACGGAATATCAAACTGAATATACCCTCTTCACAACTGATTGTGGTGGAGGGTATAAAAAATACATCATATATTGTACAAAATGTTTCTATGGTTCAGAACCATTCCCGATTTAAAAAATAATAATTATAAGTGGAATTACGTCAAAATAAGTGTCGAACAGCCAACACGAATCCAAAACAAGAAATAACTTTCATATTCCTAGCATTCTATCATTTTATTAAGGGCAATATGAAAACACTGATGTAAACATTCGTGTACGTGTGACATTTTTCCCCACTCATACCTGTGAACTTTAATATAGCCTCCAAGCAATTGGGATAGTAATTTTCGATTATCAACGAAATTTGAACTAATTCGTCACATTTGGTAGTTAAACAGTAGATTTTGCGGAATTTAGCAACAACAAAATACGTTAGAATCGAATAATGAGTTCTAAAATTTTACTTTTTCGTCACTTTCAAAAGTTGTTCAGATAATTTTAAAAGTTATTAAATTGCAACAAGAGCAAAAATTAACATTGCCAATGTAATATTGACTTCTTCTCAACAATTTGCAGTTAAAACGTGAATACCAAGTACAAAAGCAATTTGCCTAAGTTATGGGAGTTTTTACTTAAATTTTATTATGATCGGTGATGCGTGAGCGTGAAATAGTATAAAGCTGCAAAATAAAGTTAAATTTTAAATATTTAAAAATTAAATAGTTATATTGTACTCAAAGTTAAGACCCCGCTGGATCGAAAAGTTACCACACGTTCTAGTACACAAAATTATTAAATGAATGCACAAAACAGCCCAAACTCACTCTTCGGGTAGATTGGGTAAGTTTTTAATAATTAAGCCAATTAAAGTGAACTAAAAAAATTAAAATTGCCTTTTTTTAAGGATATTACTGATTTTTTGAACTGTTTGTTTATTCAATGACTTTAATAATTTGTGTTGAAAATTTGTGTTTATATTTTTCTAGTGAAAATTAGTGAAAACAAATTTATAAAATAGTTTTTGCAAAGCATTAAAAAAATATGCTAGAGTATTATATGATGAAACTTTTATAAAGCTTAGTCTACACGATATGTTGAATCAGCAAATTTATGTTGAAAAATTAGCTTTCAGCGCCAACATATCGTGTAGACACCAAATGGTATAACAAACATCAGCTTCGCTTAATAAATTTTTTCCTTATTTAATGGTATATCAAGCAACGACTTCGCTCAGCTGAGTAAATTTTCTTCTTTTTAACCAGAACCCCAACACCCCTAAAAATTTATGTTTCTGTAAAAGAAACTAACAAAAACTCGCGACAGAATGAATCGATTGCTATTTAATTTTGCAAGAACTTTGTTCCATAATTTACCATAGGCCCCATGTTAAACCCATTCTCGGAAATACTTAAATATGCCTAAGACGTACCTATAGTAAAATTTGGTCGGTCATATTTTCATAAAATTAGAAATCACAGAACTAAATTTGGAGAAGATCGGCCCACAATTTACTATAGGCTCCGAATAAAGCCCACTCTGAGAAATCATTTAAATACCCCAAAACGTTAAAAAATATTGATATTGTGGAAAAATAAAGTCCAATTTAGCTTTAAGTGGCTAGAAATAACACGATGCAATTTTGTGATAATCGGCAAAAAAAAAACTCACTATAGCTCCCGTAGAAAGCGGGACTTTAAAACAGTTGAAACATACAAGTGTTTTGTATTGAAATTTGGTCTTATTTATGTTTTTAATACTAAAAATTACTCAACCGATCAAGATTTTTAAGGACGTTATGGTATTGGTAATATTTTTGGGAGTGGTATTTGTATGGGAACAATAGATTTACAATAAAACTTTTTGACCCAGATTTGGTCTTAATACCAACATAGAACATGGTTTATGAGCGCAAAGACTCTTATTCGGAAAGAAGTTTTTATGGGATCTTTGAGAAATTATGGACCGTTCCTTATCGTTTAATTACAATAAATAATAGAACCAATGTACCAAATTTTTTTTTATTATTTTGCGAATTATTGCGACAAGTACTTTGCGCGCTACAACCAGCCGGCCGGACGGACATCCTTATATCGACTGAGATAGCGATTGAGTCGATCGGTATACTTAACGATGGTTATAGGACCAATATTTTTAGGTGCTACAGACACTATAGTGGAGTGGGTATCAAATAAATCCATAAAACATTCTGGTCGGCACATAATTTACCATAGGGGTAGAACTGAAATAAAGTAATAAACTGTGAGACTTTACTAATAATTTTAAGATCAATCCAGTCCTTAAATATTTTAATTTTTTGCGGATTTAACCAAGCCCAATAAAGCACTCTTACTTTTTAAGTGTTAATTACACTAAAACTATTCATTTTTGCAATAAAGGCGATAATTGATAACAAATTTTAAATAAAATAATAAAAAAAGAGAATTGTCAAATGAATTTTTAATTTTTAAACAAATGTTCTCTTTACTCAACATACATAACAACATACGAAATTCAACATATCGTGTAGACACAAAAATTGTATGCTAACTTATTTGTTGAAATATCATTTGCTAGCATATGATGAATTTGAAAAATTTAGTATTTTCAGCATATCGTCTAGACACCTAGCATATTGCATATGCTGATGGAGACATTTGTTATTTTTTTTAAGCATATGAGTATAAGCATACATTTGCTGATTCAACATATCGTCTAGACTAAAGCTAAGATCCCACTATCGGCGCAATGTACCAATTTTTGGCGTATTTCATGTGCCGATAGTGTGAACGGTCAAAATGTTTTAATATGCGACAATCTGTGCCGAAATTGTGCTGACTGTGGACAATCAAAATTAACCTAGATGCGCCGATAATGTGAACACTATTTTGCACAATGTGGAGCAATCAAATTGTTTAATATGTACCGATTTTTATCGGCCACTTGTGTGCCGATCACAGTCGCCAATCAGCGCCGATACAAGGGATGGCAAAACGAAATATTTAAATTGCACAAACTGGCTACTAAAATTTTACTTTTTTGAGCTTAATTGTACCAAAATTACATTTGTTTTATCTATTATTTATGTATTGAAACGTTAATTAGTAAATTTGTACTACTAAATGAAAGAAAACAATTCGCTTTAACCAAAACATTGCAGTTGTATCGATGTTGCCATCCCTGGTTTGTAAACATCTGTTTACAAATCAACAATTACAAAAAAAAAAGAACAAGTGCAGTAAGTTTGAATGAAATTGAATATATTTTTTATTATACATATATAAATATATTATTAAAAATTGTTAGGAAACATAATTTAATATTCGGACGGAGAATTTTGCGAATTTCTAAAGTAAAATTATGTCTGCCAACAAGTAAATAAACAAAAACATTTGATTTAATTTGCCCAAATAGCACGATAGTGTGACCGCATTGTACCGATTATTGTCGCAAATGAGTTTTGGCCGATATGAACAGAAAAAAATTGTCACAATGTGCGACGATAATGGGACCACCCAAGAATAAATTGTGCTATGTTTTTAAATGTGCGCCGATATAGCACGATAAAAATCGTCACAGATTGTGCTATTTGTGCCGATAGTGGGATCTTAGCTTAAGCTTAAGGTTAGTGTTTGAACAAATTTGCGACTTTCTGTAAATTTCTTTAAAAACATTTTTCCACATTTCACCAATTTATTTAAATATCAATTTATTTTAAAAATTGGGTTTTCATGTCAAATTAAACAAAATTATATGAAAAAATATGTATATTTAAAAATGAATTTATATTTAAAAAGAATTGATGAAATTGGCCATAACAATTATTTTGCCTAATGTACTGTGGATTTTTAATTATTTGTAAAAATTCCAGCTCAGTTATTTTTTATTTTACTCAGACTCGTCTACCAAAAACAAAGAAAGATAAGCAGTAAAATATTATAAAGAGCAATAAGAAAAAATTAACTTCAAAAGAGTACTTTTTAGAGACAAAAGCGATTCAATTGATATTCAACTAACAGAGCGCTCTGTTCTGTAATTCGTCATAAAATATAGTCACTAAGTAGATTCTTGATAGAAATATTACCATAGTGGGACACTTCTTCACGAACGATGTTACTACATCAATAAGAATGCTATTCATTTCTTCAAGCGATAGATTTTTGCTTAATGGGGAAACTTTGTATTTAGATTATTTTTCGATCGAAATTGTTTGCAGGGTTTATACGTGAATTTAATTCAAAATTGAAAGTGTGTCAGTTAATAAGTTTTGTATGTGTGTTTCAATCAGCCATTTCTTGTAGGGCTCTTTCCCCATAAGAAACCATTTTTTAAATTTTCAGGTTTCTTTAAAATAAATATGGCAGCACTGAAGGTACCATAATATTTTGATAATAAATAGTATGGTAGCTTTTATTTTGCCTATTGGACTAGGGCGGCAAACCTATCGATAGTCGACACATTCGATAGTTAGCTTAAAAACTATCGATAGTATCAACATTTTCTTATGTGTCACTTTTTGTCGTTGCAACTATTGTCAGTTCTTCTTTAAATTTGCTTTTGCGTTTACATTGTGCAATTTTTATCGCAGCATCTTTTTCTGTTTCTGTGAGAGAACAAAACGAATCGAAGAGTGAACTCGCTTGTGTACCCGTTTTAATTCCTCTCTCCCCTATCGCCAAAAAAAAAATGATAAACTACAAAATCGCAGCATTTGGTAAGAAATCGCCACGTTTGCCGAGAAAACGACGATAAAGAAATCTGCCGATAGTATCGATCTAGAAAAAGCCTATCGATAATCCGCCAAAAATAAAAATATCGATATTATCGCTTGTTTTGCAGCTCTATATCAGATTTATAAAATTTTATTGCAAAAATAATTCTACGTGTGCGCACGCCGGTCAACATAAAATATAAATAAATTAATATTTCCAAAGATGCCGCCAACTAAGAACAAACAACAAAACGTTACCAAAAACCCAACACAGAAGTTCAATGAGACTCATGCAAGAAACATAGAAGTGGCGAAAAAGCTTGTTGAAAATTATGTTTCTTCTTCTGAGGATGAAGATGAATTAGATGAAAAAACTATTTTAAGTAAATATTAATTGTTAAGTTAGGTAATAAGTATGTATGTTAATTATTTTATTGTTTATGCCAGAATCGTTGTATCAGCATTATAATTCACGCAAGGAAGATGAACATATTTTGGCCAAAACAGCCGGCTTTTTAGAAAATGTGTTGCAAACAGGTGCAGCTACGTGTCTTATTTGTATTGGCAGCATAAAACGTTCAAATCCGATTTGGTCCTGCAAATATTGTTATTGCTTTTTTCATTTGAATTGCATAAGAAGATGGGCCAATGATAGTATGGCCCAGGCAAAGGCCCAAACACAAAACGAACAGGGTTACTACAATCATATGGGCGAATATGTGCCACCCAAAAAACTCAAAGCGTTAAACTGGTGTTGTCCACAATGTAGGAGAGAATTTCTACAAGAGGAAAGACCAACGGACTATGAGTGTTTTTGTGGCAAAGAAATAAATCCGTCCTTGCAACCCTGGTTAGTTCCCCATTCTTGCGGGGAAATATGTGGTAAAGCTCTGCAACCAAACTGCGGACACAAATGCACTTTATTATGCCATCCCGGACCATGTCCACCTTGTGCTCAATATGCCACAACATCATGCAAATGTGGAAAATCTCCTCCAAAATCGGTACGCTGTGCTGAAAAGTTATGGGAGTGCCACAATAAATGTGAATTAATTCTGCCTTGCAAGGAACATGTTTGTAAAAAGTTTTGTCACAAACCTGGACAATGTCCACCTTGTCAACAGACAAGTATGCAACCATGTGAATGTGGCATGGAGACAGCAAAACGGCAATGCTGCGAACTGAAATGGCATTGTAATAAACCTTGTGGAAAACTGTATGCCTGTGCTTTACACACTTGTAAAAAAATTTGCCATTCCAGTGAATGTGGAGATTGTCCTTTAAGTTTGCCGCGTTCCTGTCCATGTGGTAAAACGGTAACATAGTACAATAATTAGTTATTAGAAAATTGTAAGTAACATTTTTTTAATAGAAAAAAGTTGGACCCTGTTCGGAGTTAATTGATACTTGCGGAGATACTTGCCAAAAGGTATTAGCTTGTGGCTTACATACATGTACGCAACGATGTCATAAGGGAAATTGCAATTTGGTAAGTTTAACAAATAATAAAATTTGAAAAGTCTAGAAGTAGGAATATCCATAAATCTATCGAATGTAAAGAGTGTATTATGCATTTGTAATGATGTGTGTAACACCATAAAACATTTGTCCTAGACCCATATTAAAGTATACCGATTTAACGATGTCGGTCCGGCTGGCTGTTCATGTAACCTTGTGCTTAAACTTCAGGCCACAATTTTGAAGATAATCCAATGAAATTTGGTAAATAGGTTCTAACTGGCACAAAGACCAAACCTATTGAAAATTTGGCGAATTGGTCCATAATTGCATATAGCCCCCATACAAGCTGTATTTCGAAATGGGACTTTGTGACTACTAGAGGTCTGCAAGAATAAATAAAAATCAGTTTCAACACACTCATTTGTTTTTTAACTACAATGTGTCGAGCACCCATTAATAACGAAACAAATGAAAAAATAACCAAAGACAAAACAAATAAAAACTCATTAAATTCAGTCAACTCAAGTCAAATGAGTGAAATATTCAAATATAACCCAGCTAGCATTTTGTATCATAATCTAATCATTTAGGAATCAATCAATTTTTCAATCATAAATGATACTCTCGTTGTGAGAAAATGGTACCCTACCGATGAATCACCTGAAAGAATCATTTGAGATACAGTTTTCTGATTCCTTTATGATCAATTTAATGTTAGTTTTTCTAATCATTATTAAATCGTTTTTGTCTCATTTTTAAATCGTAAATTATATAGTTTCTTTTAATTATATATATTATAACTTTTTGAATTCATTTTATAAAAAAAACTTATAAACTACAAAAAAAAAAAAGTGTTGCCACATATAAGTGATTTTTTCATGGCCATCTTTGCAATTTGGCTTGTGAAAATGACGCATTCTTTTCCTCTTTTATCCCTAGATTAAGTTACATATTTATATTGGTCATATTTTAGTTTTTTAGGGAAATAAGTTTGATTAATTAAAAATTAAGCTACTGTACGGAGACTTAATTGATTCAGTGTATGTATGTATTACATATCATTTTTTAATTGTCATTTTTTTTTTTTTTTAACATTTCTCTGAAATATGAGGATCATTATGGCTTTTGAACCAAAAAAAAAAGTAATTGTTTTTTCGCAAAGATGATAAGAAACAATTTGCACGCACATTTAATTTTATAAAGTGTCAATAATATTTAGGCTTCTTTTTTAGCCAAGCTTTTTATTTGTTTGGCTGACATGAAAGTTTCTATTTTTATATTTTTTCATTTGGCAAAAACAAAAATTCAAAATATTTAAAAATCATTATTTAAACATATACATAAATGAATCATGTATGAATCCATTTTTAATCGCTCGGGTGATAAATCAGTTTTTAATCATCAAAACTGTTCTAAAAAGAATCATATGGGTGATTTTATCAAAAAATAATCAGCCATATGCTAGCTGGGAATTTGAATGTAAAATTTCTGTACCTACACATTACGTATGTATGTGTAAGCTTAACTCTTCCCAGCTAGCATTTTCAATCGTCTAAGAGTCTACTGTGAATCTCATAAAGAGTGTTTTTGATCGTCATCGAGCTCATTTTTTATTTGTTGACGATTCCTCGCACGGGAGAAACTGTTACACGTGCTGTTTCGTATGAGAGATTCTTCCATAGCATAGCGAAAGACGCTTATATTAATCATAAAGGGAATCGTTTATGATTCATGTAGAGATTATCTAACCAGTCTTCCAAAAAAGCATGCCAAGAGTCGTATGAGACTCATGTAGGGATTATTTACAACTCGTGAAATGCTCAGCGGTATAACTGAGTTGCCTAAAAAGGGACATCAAGCGTCTTTTTCATGTTAAATTTTCTAATTTGCATACAATTTATATGAAACAAACTTTAAGATTGCGAAATGAATACCATCCTATCGGAAAATCCTCTTTTACAGATCGTTAGGTCGGTTTGTTTGATTGAAAATTTATTGACAATAGAATTTTCATATTTTAAAAACGCTCTTATTGAGCAATTGTTATATGACTCTTACAAAGAGTCGCAAAAGGTTCATTCCAAGGTTAAAAGCCGAGCGTGTCAAAAAATTTGTAAAAAAAGTAACAGATAAAAAAAATTTTTTTGTTTTTGTTTTTGGTACTCGAATATTTTTTGTAAACTTGCTCTCTCTAACGGGTCATTCCAATGTTTTGTTATTTATGAATGAATCTTAAATTCATTTACAGTAAAAAAGTTTTGAATTCAATTCATCTCTCTTATTTTTGTATATGGTTTACTTCCCAGGGGCGAATTTGTCGATTACAGAAGCGATGATGTGATAGACACGAGTAAGATAGTAATGCACACCATCTGAATTACAACCTAGCGCACTTTTTCGAATGCATTGGCGCATTTGTGGAGTGAACGCCTACCACTTGCACACAAAGTAAGCGGGATATTGAAGTGTTCATTCAAAAAATATAAACTCAGGGGGGCTACTCTCTATTGCGATGCGAAAGCAATTTCGATGCGAAAGCTAAATGCCAACTTGGTACTCTCTATCACTTTCGCAAAATTTTTTGAAAATAAGGCAAAACTGGCAATAAAAATGAAAGATGGCGCAGATTGACAGTAATGAAATGCTAAAATATGTGAAAATATTTGAAATTGGAAAATTTATATAAAATAAATATTGATAATTTGCGAAAAGAAAAAAATTAATAGATGCGAAAGACGAATGCGCAAACGCATTAAAGAGTACCAATCGCTAGATTTGCTACCATTTTCTATCGCATCGCAATAGAGAGTAGCCCCCCAGTACTGCTTCACACACATTGTAAGCAGGCAGTAGACAGTTTATACACAATCTCGCTTACTTCGTGGGCAAGTGGAAGGCGTCTTGCACACAACTTCGCACACATTGTAAGCAGACAGTAGACAGTCTGTACACAATCTCGATTACTTCGTGCGCAAGTAGAAGGCAACTTGCACACAATATAAAAATGAAAATATACATTCAATTTTTGGAGCAACGAAGTGGAATTCGCCTACAATATTTTGTCAGTCGGCGTCTCTTTCAATGTAGAACAAGATTGCATCAAAAACTCAATTTCAAAAAAATTGGCATATACGATAATTTCGCGCAAATGGGTAGGGTGTCGGACTGATCGACTATACTTTCTTACATGTTTTTAAATTAAAGATGTAGATCAAAAGTTATATGTACATACATACTACATTTGTTTCAAACAAAAGAGCTATAAAAAAACTCAATTTTATGTCAAATATTAAAAAATATGTACACAATTTCATCAAATATCCCTAAATTTTGCAAAATAATATTTAAAAATTTAATTTAATTTTAAATACTGGGGGGCTACTCTCTATTACGATGCGAAAGAAAATTGTAGTAAATCTAGCGATTGGTACTCTTTAATACGTTTGCGCATATGTCTTTCGCATCTTTTAACTTTTATTCTTTTCGTAAATCATCACTTTATTTTATTTAAATTTTCCAATTTCAAATATTTTTACACACTTTGGCATTTCATTACCGTAAATCCGAGCCGTCTTTAATTTTTATTGCCACTATTGCTTCATTTTCAGAAAATTTTGCTAAAGTGATAGAGAGTACCAAGTTGGCATTTAGCTTTCGCATCGCAATAGAGAGTAGACACCCTAGGGTCTAATCACCGCATTCGTTACTATCGTATCGGAAAAACTCGAATTTTTTTGTATACGATAGACACTGACGTATCGAATGAAAACTCGATAAATGTAATATCGAGTTACTCGATATCGAATGCTTTTATTTCAAATTCAATACATTTCATTCGATATCGAGTTTCATGATACCAAAATAAGTAATTTCGATAAATTTTGCTCGATATCGTATGCGGTGATTAGACACCTGGTTTAAAGAATCGTTAAAGTTTATGAAGAGACCTTCATTAAGCTCGTCTGTTGTTTAAATTTAAATAGAACAAAGTATGTGTGAGTTATCGACATTTTTTATTCATATTCTAACGGGATCAAATCGCTCGATTTCGGTGTCAAGTTCACATTACTTCCACGGGGGATGAACATGCCCTCAAATAGCTCGTTCACAATGTCCATTGTGGCATCAGGTGTGTATACAATCTAATTTAGCTCAAAAGAAGTTGGAAATCATCACCGTATAATGTTCGTCGTTAACGGTGATGGCCTGGCCAACGCTTTATCCAACAATGTGATTTGTCAAAACAGTCTGAAGAAAAATGACAGCGCATTCGACATATTTACCTTCAACAGTATGGCGGCCACTGTCAAAGTTCGTCCCTAAAAAACATATTTTCAAACAATTTAAAATTATTGGCCCTTAAAGACAGTGCTGACATTTAGTGGCTAAAATTAGCCAGTTTTCATCTTGTTTAGCCATTGTAAATTAAGCTATTATGAAAATATTTGTAATAAACAAAGAGGTCAATAAAAAAGTATACATGAAAATATTTAAAACTGTAAAATTTTAATCAATTAAATTAAATTTTAAAATGTATTTTTCTACACAAAACAGTTACTAAATCGTCGGTTGATTATTTAATTGTCGTGTGTAATTTGCATCCACAAACGACAATTAAATAATCAACCCACGAAATATTGACAAGTCTATGTGATTCCTTAGCAAAAAAAACAAGGAACAAAACCAAAATTAAACAAAAAAAGCTTGAAATTTTATGCTAACAATTTATATAATAAGACTGCCATATTCACTAGCAAACTACAAAGTACATAAAACTCTTATCGGGTTTTATGAATTGGTAGTTGATAGTTCGCCGCGTAGAGACGTGTTCCTTTTAACTCCGCAGCAAAACAACAAAAGTGCTAATAAAGAAAAATAAATAGTAAAATAAATATACAAACAAGTAAGAAAGTACAGTCGGTCAAGCCCGACTATGTGATACCCTACACCATAGTATTTTAAAACACATTTACGAGGGTGCACCCTATTCGGGACCCATGGAGAATCTTGCTTATGTGTCCATATATACATATATATGGATTTATCTATGTTTTAAATTTCATTAAAGTCAGTTTGAAAGTTTGTGAAAGGCTGAAATTGACCCTTACCTCCCCTCTCCATTATTGTGGTGTAGGTATAAAAATCTGTGCAGATACTGTTTGTTTATTATCCCTTTAAAGAATAGATACTCTTAACGAGTGTCTCTGATAATGATAATCAAAAGACACTTAGCTTTAACGACAGAAATGCATACGTGACCGTTAATGAAAAAGTACGAAAATAAACAAAAGAGGTAATGGCAGCCTTTATTTAACCGAACAACCAGAGGTTACTAAATCCTCTAAACCATAACCTATATATCTAAGAGAGCATAGTTCTGAAGAAGAATAATCACCCTCATATTTGGCGTCGGCAATTTTAAGGCAACAGCACTTCTTATCAAAGCCAACATCAATTCTATGTTAAATTGGTATTTTGTAAGAGTATTATGACGCCGTTGACTATTTATCGATAATGTTAATAAAATACAGCACACATCTCTAATATTAAAATCAGCTGATTCATTTTGTTTACTGTTTTTTACGTGGGCCAAGATAGCGTCGACGAAATAGCGTCGAATTTGGGAATTTAAAAACCGGGAAAACAAAATACCCAAATTATGGTGATTTGCAGAAAAAGAACAAAAATTTAGCGTCGAATTTAGGAATTTAAAAAGGGGAAGTAAAAATAACTAATATTTTTAATAAAAATACAACAAATATTAGTATTGTGGTTATTTTATTGAACTATTTATGGTTTTTTTAATCCAAATTTTTTTAATATTTTTAATTAGGCTTAAGTTCATTAAATTTATTTTTCATTAAATTATTTTTTTATGAAGAAAGGAATTTTTACAACATGAAAATCAATTAAAATTTACTGATAATTTTTCATTCTTGACTCAATCTGGGCTCGAACCCAGGTGTTTACGGACAGGTTACCCTGACATGTTTCGATTGCAACTACTCAATCTCCTCAGAGGGCTTGCCGTTTAACACTCGCAGCCATCGACGACTGCTGACGTCATTAGTCAAACATCAATCCTTAAACCAAATTGTATTCAACCTTTGGTAGATCGAAATTTGCTTTGAATGATTATCTATTTTAATTTACTTTAACATGTTGTTCCTTTACTTCTGTTTTTTCGTACTTTTGTCAAGAATTCTTCTTGAAGTTCAAAGTACATATTTTTTTGTTTTTTCATTTTTTGTCTTTCTTTTTCTTGTTGACCTTTTCAGCACAACTTGAAGGACAAATGCAAACATAGAGCTCGTGCCTTAGCTTTAACAATTATTAGTATTGTGGTTATTTTATTGAACTATTTATGGTTTTTTTAATATTTTTAATTAGGCTTAAGTTCATTAAATTTATTTTTCATTAAATTATTTTTTTTTTTTTATGAAGATAGGAATTTTTACAACATGAAAATCAATTAAAATTTACTGATAATTTTTCATTCTTGACTCAATCTGGGCTCGAACCCAGGTGTTTACGGACAGGTTACCCTGACATGTTTCGATTGCAACCACTCAATCTCCTCAGAGGGCTTGCCGTTTAACACTGTACTTTGAACTTCAAGAAGAATTCTTGACAAAAGTACGAAAAAACAGAAGTTAAGGAACAACATGTTAAAATAAATTAAAATAGATAATCATTCAAAGCAAATTTCGATCTACCAAAGGTTGAATACAATTTGGGTTAAGCATTGATGTTTGACTAATGACGTCAGCAGTCGTCGATGGCTGCGAGTGTTAAACGGCAAGCCCTCTGAGGAGATTGAGTAGTTGCAATCGAAACATGTCAGGGTAACCTGTCCGTAAACACCTGGGTTCGAGCCCAGATTGAGTCAAGAATGAAAAATTATCAGTAAATTTTAATTGATTTTCATGTTGTAAAAATTCCTTTCTTCATAAAAAAATAATTTAATGAAAAATAAATTTAATGAACTTAAGCCTAAAAATATTAAAAAAATTTGGATTAAAAAAATACAACAAATAGTTAACACAAATTAAAAAATACACTTTTAGGAACAAAATGAGCGATGTGTGCAAAAAATCGTTTGGTCTGTTACCGAGATATTTGGGTTCATCCAAAATGGTCAGTAAAAAGCGATGCTGATTTATCCCATGGAACACAGGCTTTTGCACGGCATAAACTGTATATAATCTGAAAGATAATAGTTTTCCAGACAAAAAGAGCGATTCGTGCAAAAAATCGCCCGTACCGTTCCTGAGAAATATGGGTTCATCCATAATGGTCAGTAAAATGCTTTGCTGATTTATCCCAGGGAACACAGGCTTTTATACGGTATAAACTGTATGTAATCTGAAAGATAATAGTTTTCCAGACAAAAAGAGCGATTCGTGCAAAAAATCGCCCGTAACGTTCCTGAGAAATCTGGGTTCATCCAAAATGGTCAGTAAAATGCTTTGCTGATTTATCCCATGGAACACAGCCTTTTGCACGGTATAAACTGTATATAATATGAAAGATAATAGTTTTCCAGACAAAAAGAATGATTCGTGCAAAAAATCGCCCGTACCGTTCCTGAGAAATCTGGGTTCATCCAAAATGGTCAGTAAAATGCTTTGCTGATTTATCCCATGGAACACAGGCTTTTGCACGGTATAAACTGTATATAATATGAAAGATAATAGTTTTCCAGACAAAAAGAGCGATTCGTGCAAAAAATCGCCCGTACCGTTCCTGAGAAATATGGGTTCATCCATAATGGTCAGTAAAATGCTTTGCTGATTTATCCCATGGAACACAGGCTTTTGTACGGTATAAACTGTATATAATCTCAAAGATAATAATTTTCCAGACAAAAAGAGCGATTCGTGCAAAAAATCGCCCGTACCGTTCCTGAGAAATCTGGGTTCATCCAAAATGGTCAGTAAAATGCTTTGCTGATTTATCCCATGGAACACAGGCTTTTGCACGGTATAAACTGTATATAATCTCAAAGATAATAATTTTCCAGACAAAAAGAGCGATTCGTGCAAAAAATCGCCCGTACCGTTCCTGAGAAATCTGGGTTCATCCAAAATGGTCAGTAAAATGCTTTGCTGATTTATCCCATGGAACACAGGCTTTTGCACGGTATAAACTGTATATAATATGAAAGATAATAGTTTTCCAGACAAAAAGAATGATTCGTGCAAAAAATCGCCCGTACCGTTCCTGAGAAATCTGGGTTCATCCAAAATGGTCAGTAAAATGCTTTGCTGATTTATCCCATGGAACACAGGCTTTTGCACGGTATAAACTGTATATAATCTCAAAGATAATAGTTTTCCAGACAAAAAGAATGATTCGTGCAAAAAATCGCCCGTACCGTTCCTGAGAAATCTGGGTTCATCCAAAATGGTCAGTAAAATGCTTTGCTGATTTATCCCATGGAACACAGGCTTTTGCACGGTATAAACTGTATATAATCTCAAAGATAATAATTTTCCAGACAAAAAGAGCGATTCGTGCAAAAAATCGCCCGTACCGTTCCTGAGAAATCTGGGTTCATCCAAAATGGTCAGTAAAATGCTTTGCTGATTTATCCCATGGAACACAGGCTTTTGCACGGTATAAACTGTATATAATATGAAAGATAATAGTTTTCCAGACAAAAAGAATGATTCGTGCAAAAAATCGCCCGTACCGTTCCTGAGAAATCTGGGTTCATCCAAAATGGTCAGTAAAATGCTTTGCTGATTTATCCCATGGAACACAGGCTTTTGCACGGTATAAACTGTATATAATCTCAAAGATAATAATTTTCCAGACAAAAAGAGCGATTCGTGCAAAAAATCGCCCGTACCGTTCCTGAGAAATCTGGGTTCATCCAAAATGGTCAGTAAAATGCTTTGCTGATTTATCCCATGGAACACAGGCTTTTGCACGGTATAAACTGTATATAATATGAAAGATAATAGTTTTCCAGACAAAAAGAATGATTCGTGCAAAAAATCGCCCGTACCGTTCCTGAGAAATCTGGGTTCATCCAAAATGGTCAGTAAAATGCTTTGCTGATTTATCCCATGGAACACAGGCTTTTGCACGGTATAAACTGTATATAATCTCAAAGATAATAGTTTTCCAGACAAAAAGAATGATTCGTGCAAAAAATCGCCCGTACCGTTCCTGAGAAATCTGGGTTCATCCAAAATGGTCAGTAAAATGCTTTGCTGATTTATCCCATGGAACACAGGCTTTTGCACGGTATAAACTGTATATAATCTCAAAGATAATAATTTTCCAGACAAAAAGAGCGATTCGTGCAAAAAATCGCCCGTACCGTTCCTGAGAAATCTAGGTTCATCCAAAATGGTCAGTAAAATGCTTTGCTGATTTATCCCATGGAACACAGGCTTTTGCACGGTATAAACTGTTTATAATATGAAAGATAATAGTTTTCCAGACAAAAAGAATGATTCGTGCAAAAAATCGCCCGTACCGTTCCTGAGAAATCTGGGTTCATCCAAAATGGTCAGTAAAATGCTTTGCTGATTTATCCCATGGAACACAGCCTTTTGCACGGTATAAACTGTATATAATCTCAAAGATAATAATTTTCCAGACAAAAAGAGCGATTCGTGCAAAAAATCGCCCGTACCGTTCCTGAGAAATCTAGGTTCATCCAAAATGGTCAGTAAAATGCTTTGCTGATTTATCCCATGGAACACAGGCTTTTGCACGGTATAAACTGTTTATAATATGAAAGATAATAGTTTTCCAGACAAAAAGAATGATTCGTGCAAAAAATCGCCCGTACCGTTCCTGAGAAATCTGGGTTCATCCAAAATGGTCAGTAAAATGCTTTGCTGATTTATCCCATGGAACACAGCCTTTTGCACGGTATAAACTGTATATAATCTCAAAGATAATAATTTTCCAGACAAAAAGAGCGATTCGTGCAAAAAATCGCCCGTACCGTTCCTGAGAAATCTGGGTTCATCCAAAATGGTCAGTAAAATGCTTTGCTGATTTATCTAGAGTTGTCAAAACCGGTTTCCGAACTATTCGAAAAACCGATTTTTTGGATTTTTCCGGTTTTTTAAAACCGGTTCCTTACAAAGGCCGGTTTTCGAAGTATTCGAGAAACCGGTTTTTTGGTCTCGAATAATCGACTTTTTCTTATATTTAATTTTTTTCATTATCTTGCATTCGATGACATTTTTTAGTAACCACTTTTGTTAATTACAACAGTGTTTTAATTTTTGTCATCATACATAACATATTCATTACAGTACCAAGCTATTGAACTTGCAGAAGAGTACTACAAAACAGAATTTTTTATAATTCCCAGCAGTATGAGTTAAGCCCAAGTTCTGACTTTGGCTTTGGTTTGTTTCTTTAAAGTATTAAAAATGGATAAAATTACTTTAATAAAGTTATCAAGAGATTATTTTAAACATATTAATGATGGATTATTTACCCTGCAGCCACACAATTAAGTCTTTCTTGATAGTCTTTTACTGTTTGCCAAAATTTCCAAACATTGAAAACTGTAATGTAGGCTTAACGCAATTTTTAAGCAAATTACTTTCAAGATGTCATCAAGAAAACAATTTATTAAGACAAACTTGTAATCAGCTGTTAAATTGAACGTAAAATTGCTAAACAAATGGAAAGTTGAAATCGAAAGCAATCTCGTGGTCAATTTAAAAGTGTGAGTGTGTTAGTAAAAAAGTGAGAGTGTATGTGTCCGATTCGACATCATACTGAGTTTGAGGTGTGTTCAGGGGATTCTTTGTGATTAATGAGATGACTTAGTGGTAATCATGCCAATTTAAAGTGGTTAACAAATCACTTCAATGTACGGTTAATTATCTTGATTTTGTATGATTAAAGCTTAATCACGTTCGACATGCTTTAACGCGCTTAAAAACCCAAGTGTGAACATAGCATGACATTTTATGTAGTTATATAAGTAGCTTGTATTTTACGTTTTAGTTCTGAAGAACATACGTACAAATAGCTTGTTTTGTTTTACTTTTTTATTAAATAATTTAAAAAACCGAAAAACCGATTATTCGAAACCGGTTTTTAGTTGCAAAACCGAAAACCCGATTTTTTCAGAAGACGGTTTTTCGATGTATTCGAAAACCGGTTTTTGTAAATATACGAATATTTGACAACTCTATGATTTATCCCATGGAACTCAGGCTTTTGCACGGTATAAACTGTATATAATATGAAAGATAATAGTTTTCCAGACAAAAAGAATGATTCGTGCAAAAAATCGCCCGTACCGTTCCTGAGAAATCTGGGTTCATCCAAAATGGTCAGTAAAATGCTTTGCTGATTTATCCCATGGAACACAGGCTTTTGCACGGTATAAACTGTATATAATCTCAAAGATAATAGTTTTCCAGACAAAAAGAGCGGAAAAAGAGAGGAAAACTATTATCTTTGAGATTATATACAGTTTATACCGTGCAAAAGCCTGTGTTCCATGGGATAAATCAGCAAAGCATTTTACTGACCATTTTGGATGAACCCAGATTTCTCAGGAACGGTACGGGCGATTTTTTGCACGAATCGCTCTTTTTGTCTGGAAAATTATTATCTTTGAGATTATATACAGTTTATACCGTGCAAAATCCTGTGTTCCATGGGATAAATCAGCAAAGCATTTTACTGACCATTTTGGATGAACCCAGATTTCTCAGGAACGTTACGGGCGATTTTTTGCACGAATCGCTCTTTTTGTCTGGAAAATTATTATCTTTGAGATTATATACAGTTTATACCGTGCAAAATCCTGTGTTCCATGGGATAAATCAGCAAAGCATTTTACTGACCATTTTGGATGAACCCAGATTTCTCAGGAACGGTACGGGCGATTTTTTGCACGAATCGCTCTTTTTGTCTGGAAAATTATTGTCTTTGAGATTATATACAGTTTATACCGTGCAAAAGCCTGTGTTCCATGGGATAAATCAGCAAAGCATTTTACTGACCATTATGGATGAACCCATATTTCTCAGGAACGGTACGGGCGATTTTTTGCACGAATCGCTCTTTTTGTCTGGAAAACTATTATCTTTCATATTATATGCAGTTTATACCGTGCAAAAGCCTGTGTTCCATGGGATAAATCAGTAAAGCATTTTACTGACCATTTTGGATGAACCCAGATTTCTCAGGAACGTTACGGGCGATTTTTTGCACGAATCGCTCTTTTTGTCTGGAAAATTATTATCTTTGAGATTATATACAGTTTATACCGTGCAAAAGCCTGTGTTCCATGGGATAAATCAGCAAAGCATTTTACTGACCATTTTGGATGAACCCAGATTTCTCAGGAACGGTACGGGCGATTTTTTGCACGAATCGCTCTTTTTGTCTGGAAAATTATTATCTTTGAGATTATATACAGTTTATACCGTGCAAAAGCCTGTGTTCCATGGGATAAATCAGCAAAGCATTTTACTGACCATTTTGGATGAACCCAGATTTCTCAGGAACGTTACGGGCGATTTTTTGCACGAATCGCTCTTTTTGTCTGGAAAACTATTATCTTTCAGATTACATACAGTTTATACCGTATAAAAGCCTGTGTTCCCTGGGATAAATCAGCAAAGCATTTTACTGACCATTATGGATGAACCCATATTTCTCAGGAACGGTACGGGCGATTTTTTGCACGAATCGCTCTTTTTGTCTGGAAAATTATTATCTTTGAGATTATATACAGTTCATACCGTGCAAAATCCTGTGTTCCATGGGATAAATCAGCAAAGCATTTTACTGACCATTTTGGATGAACCCAGATTTCTCAGGAACGGTACGGGCGATTTTTTGCACGAATCGCTCTTTTTGTCTGGAAAATTATTATCTTTGAGATTATATACAGTTTATACCGTGCAAAAGGCTGTGTTCCATGGGATAAATCAGCAAAGCATTTTACTGACCATTTTGGATGAACCCAGATTTCTCAGGAACGGTACGGGCGATTTTTTGCACGAATCGCTCTTTTTGTCTGGAAAACTATTATCTTTCATATTATATACAGTTTATACCGTGCAAAAGCCTGTGTTCCATGGGATAAATCAGCAAAGCATTTTACTGACCATTATGGATGAACCCATATTTCTCAGGAACGGTACGGGCGATTTTTTGCACGAATCGCTCTTTTTGTCTGGAAAACTATTATCTTTCAGATTATATACAGTTTAAACCGTACAAAAGCCTGTGTTCCATGGGATAAATCAGCAAAGCAATTTACTGACCATTTTGGATGAACCCAGATTTCTCAGGAACGTTACGGGCGATTTTTTGCACGAATCGCTCTTTTTGTCTGGAAAACTATTATCTTTCAGATTACATACAGCTTATACCGTATAAAAGCCTGTGTTCCCTGGGATAAATCAGCAAAGCATTTTACTGACCATTATGGATGAACCCATATTTCTCAGGAACGGTACGGGCGATTTTTTGCACGAATCGCTCTTTTTGTCTGGAAAACTATTATCTTTCAGATTATATACAGTTTAAACCGTACAAAAGCCTGTGTTCCATGGGATAAATCAGCAAAGCAATTTACTGACCATTTTGGATGAACCCAGATTTCTCAGGAACGGTACGGGCGATTTTTTGCACGAATCGCTCTTTTTGTCTGGAAAACTATTATCTTTCATATTATATGCAGTTTATACCGTGCAAAAGCCTGTGTTCCATGGGATAAATCAGTAAAGCATTTTACTGACCATTTTGGATGAACCCAGATTTCTCAGGAACGTTACGGGCGATTTTTTGCACGAATCGCTCTTTTTGTCTGGAAAACTATTATCTTTCATATTATATACAGTTTATACCGTGCAAAAGCCTGTGTTCCATGGGATAAATCAGCAAAGCATTTTACTGACCATTATGGATGAACCCATATTTCTCAGGAACGGTACGGGCGATTTTTTGCACGAATCGCTCTTTTTGTCTGGAAAACTATTATCTTTCATATTATATGCAGTTTATACCGTGCAAAAGCCTGTGTTCCATGGGATAAATCAGTAAAGCATTTTACTGACCATTTTGGATGAACCCAGATTTCTCAGGAACGTTACGGGCGATTTTTTGCACGAATCGCTCTTTTTGTCTGGAAAATTATTATCTTTGAGATTATATACAGTTTATACCGTGCAAAAGGCTGTGTTCCATGGGATAAATCAGCAAAGCATTTTACTGACCATTTTGGATGAACCCAGATTTCTCAGGAACGGTACGGGCGATTTTTTGCACGAATCATTCTTTTTGTCTGGAAAACTATTATCTTTCATATTATAAACAGTTTATACCGTGCAAAAGCCTGTGTTCCATGGGATAAATCAGCAAAGCATTTTACTGACCATTTTGGATGAACCTAGATTTCTCAGGAACGGTACGGGCGATTTTTTGCACGAATCGCTCTTTTTGTCTGGAAAATTATTATCTTTGAGATTATATACAGTTTATACCGTGCAAAAGGCTGTGTTCCATGGGATAAATCAGCAAAGCATTTTACTGACCATTTTGGATGAACCCAGATTTCTCAGGAACGGTACGGGCGATTTTTTGCACGAATCATTCTTTTTGTCTGGAAAACTATTATCTTTCATATTATAAACAGTTTATACCGTGCAAAAGCCTGTGTTCCATGGGATAAATCAGCAAAGCATTTTACTGACCATTTTGGATGAACCTAGATTTCTCAGGAACGGTACGGGCGATTTTTTGCACGAATCGCTCTTTTTGTCTGGAAAATTATTATCTTTGAGATTATATACAGTTTATACCGTATAAAAGCCTGTGTTCCCTGGGATAAATCAGCAAAGCATTTTACTGACCATTATGGATGAACCCATATTTCTCAGGAACGGTACGGGCGATTTTTTGCACGAATCGCTCTTTTTGTCTGGAAAACTATTATCTTTCAGATTATATACAGTTTATGCCGTGCAAAAGCCTGTGTTCCATGGGATAAATCAGCATCGCTTTTTACTGACCATTTTGGATGAACCCAAATATCTCGGTAACAGACCAAACGATTTTTTGCACACATCGCTCATTTTGTTCCTAAAAGTGTATTTTTTAATTTGTGTTAACTATTTGTTGTATTTTTATTAAAAATATTAGTTATTTTTACTTCCCCTTTTTAAATTCCTAAATTCGACGCTAACTTTTTGTTCATTTTCTGCAAATCACCATAATTTGGGTATTTTGTTTTCCCGGTTTTTAAATTCCCAAATTCGACGCTATTTCGTCGACGCTATCTTGGCCCACGTCTGTTTTTTATAAGAAAAATAAGTTCTGTGATGTTTGTACAAATTTTAATTTAATTAAAATTTTTTTTGTAAAAAAATAATGTTTTTGTAAAAAATTTGAAAGTTATTTTCGGCTGAATAATCTTACTTTTAAACATGTGTTGGAAATAATAGAGCCTCATTTAAAAAAGGGAACGTTTGTTCCAAACACAATATACAGTGGTGTTCTTTAAAATAAAGTCACCTTTCGCCAAAGATTTTAAATAAAAAAATGGCATACTTAATCTTCAGAACAAAGTTTTAAATTTTTATTATTATGTAACTGAACAACATAAGAATTAAATAACAAAATTTATTTTTTGATAAAAACCTTAAAGAATATATTTATATGGAAAAAAATTTGTAATATCTTATTTTAGGTGTGAAAAAAAATAGAGCCATCGACTTCAACTACCTTAAAGACAACAAAATTTCAACAGATGAACAAAGTAATAAGCTTTAATCATTAAGTATTTAATCATTAGTATTTAGTGGAATATCCTTTATTTTTGATAACGGCCAAGCAACGTTTAGGCATAGAGTCGACAAGTTTTTGGCATGTCTCAGTTGAAATATTATTCCACGCTTCTTTAACCAATGCCCACAGGTGATCTTTATTTGTTGCATGTTTTCCCTTAAGAGCTACCTTAACTACTCGCCACAGGTTCTCAATGGGGTTTAAGTCTGGTGACTGAGCAGGCCAGCTTAAAACCTTCACCCCATTGTTTTCAAACCAATCTTTTGCCCGCTTCGATGTGTGTTTCGGGTCATTGTCTTGCTGAAACACCCATCGAAGCGGCATTTCCCATTCCGCGTAGGGTTTCATAAAATCGTTAAGCAGATTTGTATAAAAAACAGCATCCATTCTTTCTTCAATCCGTACTATAGGTCCAATTCCACTGTAAGAGAAACATGCCCACACCATTATATTTCCCCCGCCGTGTTTAATTGTCTTTATTGTGTATTGGGGAAGATGTTCGGTGTTTGGTGGTCTTCGTACACAATGATTGCTTCTATCAGAGTTAAATAAATTTATTTTTGTCTCGTCGGACCACAAAATATTTCGCCATTTGCTGGCAGGCCAGTTTACATGTTCTTCGGCAAACTGCAACCTATTTTTTAAATGAATTTTTTTAAGGAATGGAACTTTTCTTGCACTTTTTGCTTTTAAATTTGTTTTTATTAATAGTTTTCGTATAGTTGAAGTTGCTACGTCGAGATTATATTCTTTTTTTAAGGCGGTAGAAGTCACAAACGGATCCTTCCTTACGTGGCGTAAAATTTTCCTTTTTAAAGCCTCTGAAATTTTTGATTTTCTTCCTCTTTTTTCTTCCTTATACTCAAATTTTATTGCATTTTCCACCATTTTCTTTGAGCACCCAACAATATCTGCAATTTTTCTGTGACTTTTACCTTGTTTATAAAGATTTTTTATAATTTCCCTACGCTCATGTGTACAATGTTTAGATCTACCCATTCTGAATTTTTATAAAAACAAATAAGATGAATTAACATTCAATTCTAATAAAAAGGACATAAACTTACGTTTGTATGGTAAAAATCTGAAAAACAATAAAATTTTTAACTTTTACAAAATATGTTTTTGTAATGCCTCTATTTTAAGGAACACTTAATATCGCAGACTTAAGAAGAATAACATAATTTTTTAAACTATTGATGCAAAAATTTTAATAAAAATAACGGTTTCATAAAGAAAACAAATACACTCAAAATATTATGTAGTTAAATTCAAACGAAAATTCATTTTAAACAAATTAAAATTCATTTAAAAAACGGATCATTTACATTTCATTTAAAACAAATGATTTATACAGTCATTTTTAAATTTTTTATTTATTAAACAGCATATTCCTTAAAATTGAATAGTTTTTACTTTTAAAAAATACATTTTAACCGACAAAAATCAAACTACATAAAAAAATAAAAACGAAAAAACATTATTTTTTGGTAGTTTATTTTTTGAATAACAAACATAAATGTTAAAAAATAAAATTATTCGTAAAATAACTATATTTTTATTCAAATTTAACAGTACGGAAAACGAATTTAATAACCCACAATCAGTTACTGTAATAATTTTATAAGTGTAAAAACAAATCCACAGTTACACTTTTGCATATCACAGTTTCCTCAAGCAAAATAAGTACAGGAAAATACAAAAAGATAAGGTGGCTCTATTTTAAGGAACACCACTGTATTTGCAGCAACATTGCGTTTTTTGGCCCAGGAATCGTACCAGCTCAGCGTTAGAAATTATTTCAACTTTTGACTGTACCAGCCACTAGTTTAAAAATTTTGTCTGAGACTCTGGAAGTCATGAAGAGAGAACTTTGTCCACAATGGATAAATTTCTTTGAAAAGCGGCATTTCCAGGTGTAATTGGCTGTGTGGACGGAACCTACATCAAAATTTTATCTCAAAAAAAAAAAAAAAACAATCGCAAAGGATATTTAATTTATGAGGAAAAGAGACCCTACATAATCCTCTGGCTAGTGATGGATTTTTTACAAGCTCTTCCACAAGCTTCTCGAACTGGCACTTAGTTCTTATTTTAATTTTTTCAATTATATCCACAAAAAATATATCAAAACACAACACAAATGAAGGAAAATATGAAAACCGCCGTAGAAATCAAAATTGCAGCCAAGGTAGGTAGGTAGAAAGGCCGAAAGGCCCAGAAACCAATATGAGCCATTGTGACGCCTAAATTAGAGATAGCTATGAAGGTAGAAAGTAGGTGAAATAAACAGTGAAAGCATAAGACAGATCCGAAAGATAGGTAGAAAAGAAAGGAAGGAAAAGAAGGTAAAATAAGGTAAAGGACCAACCCCGAGAGAAATCCCACTTGAACCAAATTCGCCATTCGTGCGGTTAGCACCCAGTCTCCCCTCGCGCAGCCAGGCCATCCCCATTACGAATCCTATCAGATTCTCGAGTCCGCAATTAGAGACATCCCCTAATTCGCCCAGGAATCTACTGCCCAGCCACCTCAGCCTGCTACCCTGCAACCTGGGACAGTGGCACAGAAAGTGCTCAACTGTCTCCAACTCCTCAGGGTCATCGCACAACCTGCATATATCCGACAAGTCGGATCCCATCCTCACCGCCATCCTGCCTATCATACAGTAACCCGTGATCATTCCTATCATGGTCCTAACGCAGACCCTGCTCCTGCCCAGCAGCGACACCGAATCGGACTTCCTAAGCACCGGCCACAGTTTCCGCGATACCCGACTGTCCGTTCGGCCCCCAGGCCCGATTGGTCACGCCCAGTAACCACTCCTTAATTCTACCAAAGTAACAAGAAGCCCATGGAGGCCTAACCGCCTCCACACGGTCAGGATCCTCCATCTCTGAGCCCTGTCTTGCCAACTCATCAGCAACCTCATTGCCGCCTATGTCGCAATGACCCGGCACCCAGCACAACCTTAGCAAATACTCCCCTAAGGCTCCCTTCAGAGCCCTCCTACACTCATCAACCAGCCTGGAGTTCACATAACAGCCGCTTACGGCCATAAGAGCCGCCTGGCTGTCCACTTATATAGTGACCTCCGAGCCCCTATCAATGTTGTCCCTCATTAGTTCCACGGCCCTCCAGACCCCCAGAACCTCCGCCTGAAAAACACTGCAGTCGTCAGGAAGCCTATATGACCTTCTTATGTTCAGATCCTCAATGTAGACCCCTGCACCCGTGCCCCTCATCTTCGAGCCATCAGTTTAAATAGCAAATCCACCAAATAATCTGCCCCTGCCCGACCAGCTCTTCCTAGAGGGCATTATTACCTCTGGCAACAGACCAAAATCCACTCTGGTGCTCACATAATCAGTGGATCCCGGCGGTCCCAGGCAATAGCCACCAGCCTCAATCTCACCCAGGATCCGTGAGTGACCCTGAGTGTCATTCCTCGTCAGTCCTAACTACCTCAGTCTAATAATGCTCCTGTCCGCCATTCCCATCACATACTGCTCAATCGGCAGAAGATGTAGAATGACATCCAGGGCAGCCTGAGGAGTACTTCTCATGGCACCTGTCATGCCAATTGAAGCACACCTCTGAGCCTTAGAAAGAAGGTTCCTACGACTTGCCAATCTCAATGACTCCCACCAAACACAACATCCATACGTATGAATGGGTCTAACCACCGAAGTGTACAGACATCCCACCACTGACGGTCGGAGTCCCCAGCTCCTACCTATCGATGAACTGCAAGCATAGTAGGCATTGAGACCCCTTTTGAGTCCGTCTTCTCCGGATTAATTCCCAGTCCTTTGTCACTTGCCATGCCGCCAGTTCGCCCAGCGCCCCTTGCATGATGTCGCTAATTGTCGGCAGAAACTTGCCCGACACCAGTATCACCACATCATCTGACCCATTCTGTCAAAACGTCTCAGAACGACATTGACGGCCAAGAGCCACAATAAGGGAGAGAGAACTCCCCCCTGTGGGGTCCCCCTAGTCACCGATTTCCTTAAGCGTTCGTTTCCCCAGTCCGAGTGAATAACTCTGCTGCTAAGCATCATAGTTATCCATTCGACCAAGAACAACGGAACCCTCAGGTCAACCAGTGCCTGCCTTATAGCCTCTATCCTCAAATTGTTAAAGGCGCCCTCTATTTCCAGGAATGCCGCCAGGGTGTATTCCCTGGTTCGCAAACCCCGCTCCACATAACCAACCACATCATGCAACGCACTCTCAACAGATCTACCTTTAAGGTAGGCGTGTTGAGCGCCGCTGACGATGCCGGCGTCAATCCCCATCCTCAGATGTAGATCAATCAGTCTCTCCAACGTCTTCAAGAGAAAAGACGACAAGCTGATTGGTCTTAAATCCTTGGGTTTAGAGTGACCGGTTCTACCCGCCTTGGGAATAAAAACTACCTTAACCTCCCTCCACCCCCTAGGAATGTACCCGTTCAGCACACATACCCTAAACAGTTCCACCAACAACAGGAGTGATGATTTCCCGATATTCTGTAACATCGCCGGAAATATACCATCTGGCCCCGCCGATTTGTAGGACCCAAAGGTATTTACCGCCCATGTTACCTTATCCAAGGTAATCATATCCCCCACCGTCTCCATTTCCTCACCGCCTGAGCCCGAACCAGAGAAGGGGTCACCACATACAGCCTGTTCCCCCGACCCAGGATCCACACACCCCGGAAAGTGAGTCTCCATAAGCAGACAGAGAGATTCAGAGCCAGATTCCGCCCATGAACCGTCCGATCTCTGAATAAATCCAGGGAATACAGGGTCCTTAGATAAAATTCTCCTGAACCTAGACATCTCATTCACGGATTCAACTGACTCGCTAAACTTAATCCACGAGTCCCTTTTCGCTCTTCTAATATCTCCCTTATACCTCCCGTAACTCAACCTGAAGTTACTCCAATCTTCATCCCTGCGCGTATACTTCGCCCTATTGAATAGCCTTCTGACGGTGGACCTTTGAGTTTTCAACTCGTCTGTCCACCATCTTGGCTGTGTACGCCTGCCCGGAAAATTTAACGGACAGGATCGCTCATAGCTACTGGTCAATACCCCCGTGAAGGTGTTTACCAGTTGCTCCACACCGGCCGGAGTCGACCCCCAGTTCCGTGTAACCCTAAGGTTCCGTTGCACCAGTCCCGAAAACGAATCCCAATCCGTCCTTCTCGGATGTCTCGACCTCTCAAACATTAGACTTAAGGACAGACGACTATGGTCAGAGAAGGAAAAATCCAAAGCCACCCTCCAGTCCTCTACTAATTCCCTACAGTTCGTCAATGTTATATCTATCACTGCCTCCCTATCCCTAGTTCTGAACAATGGCGTATTCCCCCTGTTACAGATAAAAAGATTGCTGGCAATAATAAAATCAAACATAGACCCACCTCTTTTGTTGATGTCGGCACTACCCCATTGCAGCCATCCATAACGTAAAATTTTTAAAACACGACACAAAGCAGCACAAGACAACACTAAAAATGCCGACGACAAAATCAAGGGCAATTTAAGGCAACAGCAACGCCAATTTTTCTTAGAAAATACCAGACATATGTTAACAGTCATCGAAATATGGCAATATTGCCAACGGGAATACGAAATTAAAACAAAACATAAAAAACGCCGTTGTTTACTGTTGACGAATAAGGGTGAATGTTTTTATCAACAAAAAGTTTTTATCAGCCATGAAAATAATTTTCGCAGTTATATCCAAACTCTTTGTTGAAAAGTTTTAATACTTATTAACTGAAGGACAGTTAAATACTAATAATATCGGACATAGAGAAAAGATTAACCAACCACAATTTCGCGTGGATTTAGAAACCGGCGACATAAATCTCAAGAAAAATTAGACGTACCCCATTTACATACATATACAACCCTGTCACAGAAATCAATTTCGATCGGAAGTGTTTTCGTTTTATGTGAAGCAACCCAGGCAGAAAAAGACAATACCCACGACGCTGTGCCGACGTTGCAGGGGGAACTATCAAGATCAATACAACGTACTGTTTACAAAATGTACAATGTTGTCGCAATATTAAAATGATAACGCCAAATGTGCGTCTTCCGATTCTTCTTTTTAGTGTTGTCACAGTACTGTAAATTTAAATTTACAATGTTGGATTCACGAATTTACAACGTAGTCACACCCGTCTTCCTACTCTTATTTTTAATATTGTTACAAATATAAATTCGTTAAATTAACAAGCAAAAATTTGTATATTTTCTAACCTAAAATAGTTTTTGTGTTTTCATTTTAATACGACACTTAAATTAATAAGACTACATTTTTGTATATACAGCGTTGCAGCGGTATAGAATTATTATTGTTGAAATACTATCCTTTTTGTTGCTATAATTGATCTTCTTCACGAAATAAAAACACATGCGGTTTTAAGTAATTTACAAAAGAGAATAAAAAAAAAAACTTTATTACAAGAATTAGAGTTACCAGATCTCCAATATAATAAGGTTGGTAAATATAAGTGTTGCTTACTACTGTAAATTAATTTTACATTTTCAACATCCTCACTAAAAATTGATTTACATCTTCTTTAAACCCATGTTGTCCATAAAATGACCAAGCTTAGTATTAGCGAGGGGTTTAGTCAAAATATCTGCTACCATCTTGTTAGAGCTTGTATTCTGCAAATCTATTTTGTTAGAAAGAATGTTGTCCCGTATAAAATGATGTCTTACATCAATATGTTTGGTTTTAGGGTGGTATGATTCATTTAAAGCAAGTTGAATTGCACTTTGGTTATCGCAAAATAGTTTGATTGCTCCAAGTTGATTTTGCATTAACTCCTCTTCAAGTCCTCTCAACCAAAGCATTTCCTGAACTGCCACGCCCATTGCCATGTACTCTGCTTCGCAAGTAGATAGCGCTGTAGTTTGCTGTTTTTTGGAACCCCATGCTATTGCACCACCTTTTTTTATTAAAACATAACCGCTGACAGATTTTCTCTCCTCTGGGTCAGCTGCATAATCTGCGTCACAAAAGCATATAGTTTCAAAATCAGCATTCTTATCAAATGTTAATTTGTAGTTCTTTGTACCCTTTAAGTAGCGTAAAACACGTTTTGCTGCCTTCCAGTGTATAGCTTCATAGTTGTTGTTAAAACGACTAAGTAGATTTACAGCGAAGCTTATATCTGGCCTGGTCACTTGAGCTGCAAAGAGTAGGCTGCCAATAAGTTCCTGGTATGGATACTTATCATTTTCAAATTTGTTGTTTATATTTTCATTGTTGTTGTTTTTATAAAATTTTACGTTCTGATCCATTGGTGTTGAAACCGGATTACAGGAAACCATATCAAAACGTTGTAACATTTTATCTATGTATGCTGATTGGTCAATCGTCAAGTTTTTACCAAAATTGTAATTGAGCCTCATCCCAAGGAAAGATTTTGCTGGACCAAGATCTTTCATCTTAAACTCATCTTTAAGGCCTTTGATCAAAGAGTTTTTTGTTTTATAATTTTTCCATAAAACGATCATATCGTCTACATATACTGCCAAAATAATCAAATCGTCATCATTCATGTTCATTATGTAGACACATTGGTCGGTTTTTAACTGCCTCATACCAAGGTCTTTCAACTTTTCACTTAGCTTTTTGTTCCACATTCTTGAAGCTTGCTTCAAGCCATAAAGAGGTTTATTCAATTTCAAAATTTTACCTTTTGGAACGGAGATTCCTTCAGGAGATTCCATGTAGATATCTTCGTCCAAATTACCCTGAAGAAAGGCAGTACACACGTCCAAGTGATTTATTTTCAAATCGAATTCCAAAGCTAATGACAATAAGTATCGCAAGGTATTGTACCTCATCACTGGTGAATAAGTCTCCATATAGTCAACACCGCTGCGTTGCGCGCAACCTCTCGCAACCAGTCTCGCCTTGAATTCTATTTCGCCATCTGTATTTTTCTTCTTCTTGAAAACCCACTTTGTTGATAACTTTTTAACATCACCTTTATCATCAACTATGCTCCATGTACGATTTTCTAAAAGCGAATCATGTTCACTTTGTATTGCCTTCAACCAATATTTTTTTTCAGAACTATTTACTGCATCTGAATAATTTTCAGGATCTTCGTTATTACCAGAAGTTAAGTACGTAATATAATCACCCAATGGTGTAGGTTTTCTTAATCTTGACGAACGGCGTGGTGTATCTTCTATATTTATATCATTATTTTGTTGTTGCTCTTCTTCATCAGTTTGTTGTTGCTCTTCCTGTTCATTATCAGTTTGTTGTTGCTTTTCATCATTATCTTGTTGTTCTTCTTCTTCCTTAATATCATCATCATCGCTGCTTTCAGCAGATTCAAATTCGGATTCAATACGATCATCAAGGTCTGAATTTTCATCAACCATTATCCTCACTAAATTCGGACCTTGTTGTAAAATTTGTGTATTGTTTTTATTACCAATACCTGGCTTTGGAAAATACATTTCGTTCTCAATAAAAACTACGTTGCGACTTACGTGTAATTTTCGTAGTACTGGATCATACAGCCTGTAAGCTTTCGAATTTGTACAATAACCAATCATTATGCATTTTTTTGATTTTGGATCCCACTTTCTTCTCAATTCTTTAGGTATCATCACCATAGCAGCACAACCAAATACTCGTAAATGTTCTAAATTTGTTCGCTTGCCAGACCAAATTTCCTCTGGAGCTTTACCACATGCTCTTGGTGTAAGATTCAACAAATATGCTGAGGTGCTTATGGCTTCCGCCCAGTACATTTTCTTTAAATTTGCATCATAAAGCATAGAACGTGCCTTTTCGACCAACGTCCGATTCATTCTTTCGGCTTTCCCGTTTTGTTGCGGAGTATATGGCGCTGATGTTTGATGCAGTATGCCGCTGTCATCACAAATCTGTTTAAGCTGATTGTTGCAATACTCTAAACCGTTGTCAGACCTAAGTATATTAATACGTTTGCCACTTTGATTTTCCACCAAATTTTTAAATTTCTTAAATATCTGTGGAACCTCCGATTTGTTTTTCATCATATATACAAATACCTTATTTGAGTAATCATCTAAAAACAGCACATAGTATACCAAACCACTCATCGACTTTTGTTCCATTGGCCCGCAAACGTCTGTATGCACCAGTTGCAAAATTTCATTCGTTGCTGTTGTTGATGATTTAAAAAATTTTTGCATTTGTTTACCTTGTAAACATGATGTACATACACTTGAGTCAGAGCTTTCTGTATAATTAATCCCGTAGGATTCATCAGAGTGTAGTTTTTTAATATTTATATCAGCGGCATGACCCAATCGCTGATGCCAAATTTGTTTACTAACGGCTGCAAAATTTTCCGAAATTATATTCAATTTGAACAAGCCTTTTTCTAAAAACGCCTCCGAAAAAATCATGTTGTCTTTCTGTATAATACATTTTCCACCAACAAATTTAACCTCAAAATCTTTTTCTATGAGTTGGCTTACTGAAATCAAATTTGCACAAATATCTGGCACCAACAAAACATTTTTAATCGTGATGTATTCTATTTCATTATTCAACTTTTGCTTTATACGAATGTCACCAATACCAATAACTTTGAGACTGTTGTTGTTAGCTACAGTTACATACTCCTCTTTAGCAAATTCTTTAAATTTTACAAATATACCCTTGCAGTTTACCATGTGTGAAGTAGAACCAGAATCTATCAACCATATGTTGTCAGCCCTGTCGAATTTTGCTGCAAAACTTGTTGCTAAAATTTTTTCATATTTGCCGCCATCTTGATTTTTCTTCTGCGCCTTGCAGAATTTGGCGATATGGCCCATCTTTTTGCAATTATAGCAAACCACCTTCTTACCTTTTTCATCAATTTTTTTTCCTTTTTGTTTGGTATAAAACGCTGATTCTGTTGTAGATGATGAAAAGTTGTTGTATGTATCAAAATCCTGTAATAATTTTGTTTTAATGGTGTCTGCAGTAACTTTAATATTACTACTCTCGATGGCCATTATCATGGGAGCAAAATGTTCTGGCAGACCACTTAACAGAAGACTTCCAACCCATTCGTCGTTTACCTTGAACCCAATTTGATTCAGCTTTTGGGCGGTATCTATTACGGTGTCCACATACTCACTTATATTACTGCAATTTGATAATTGTGTTGTTGTTAGTTTTCTAAGTAATCCACACCGGCGGGTTAAGCCAGAGTCATCATATGTGGATTCCAACTTATCCCAGATACCTTTTGCTGTTGTTACATTTTGTATGTGTACATACAGATTTGATGAAATGTACAGCACTAGTCTTGAAGTGGCCTTTTCATTTACATTATCATTCTCCTCCGTGCCTAAAACCGCTTTCCAGAACCCTTGCAGTTTCATTGCGTGTTCTACTGCAAATTTCCATTTATGGTAGTTCTCCCTTCCGGTCAATTTTTCGATGTCAATTATCTTCTCCATAGCGTATGCGAGGGCACATAACCTGTTGAAATACTATCCTTTTTGTTGCTATAATTGATCTTCTTCACGAAATAAAAACACATGCGGTTTTAAGTAATTTACAAAAGAGAATAAAAAAAAAAACTTTATTACAAGAATTAGAGTTACCAGATCTCCAATATAATAAGGTTGGTAAATATAAGTGTTGCTTACTACTGTAAATTAATTTTACCTTTTCAACAATTATAAACACGGTATTACGAAATAAAGGTTTAATTCTTGTATATGCAGTGTTGTAGGGGTATAGTTTTATGGTAAATACGACTTTAAAAAGCTGAAGTCGTATATTTGTATTTAGGGGTTGTACCGGTGTTGAATCTGGAGGCTTATTCTGAATTGCGATGCGAAAATGAATGCGATGCGAAAATACATAAATGCGAACAATTGCTATTCTGTATTGCGATATTCGCAAAGTTTTTTTTAATCGCATTTCAAATGCGAAAAGGTGGCAAATCGGTATTCTACATTGCGAAAACAAATGTCAAACACATGTCAAATTCGCAAAATTTATTCGACAACAAAATAGCATTCGCAAAGTACAAACATGTAAGTGAAAGATAATATTTTATTTATTTATCCATCATATATTTATTATTTAATTTAGGGAAGAAATAAGACTACCAAACCGCGTCTATTTGAAATAATGATATTTCAAAGAGGCCATTTGAAAGCAAAAAATGCACGTCAGTCGGCAAATACTTTGTAGCAAACGTTAACTGAAGAACTAAATATCAATGGACCACCTATTAGAGAAGCTGCAGGATGGAAAAAAGTATGAAATATATAAACGAGTTCAAAAATATTTGACTTCAAGTTTAATTTTAATAGGTTAGGGCCGATTTTAAAGTGCACACCAAACAGAAGCTTAGACGAAATAAAACCGACATTGGCGGCACTGGCGGTGGCCCATAAAGATATAATCCACTGTCTCCCTTAGAGGAGCAAGTTGTGAAATTGTTAAACATGACGGATTCCGTAAATGGATTACCGGGCGCATTGCATTCCGAGCTAATATTATTTAAGACATAGGTATACTAGAGCGACTCACCAAAAAAAGTGCTCGATGTACCCTCCTAAAAATGAACCTTGGACTTTTTTAAGATAACATTTTAAATATTTCGGCTCCAGCTTTGACCTCTCGTGAGCTGGACCAGTTTAAAAAAAGGTCTATTTTTGCATGTTTTGTTAATATGAGAATCTGTTTCCTTACCAACATATGCGAATAAGGTACAGGCGCGTCCTACTGTATATACAATTTGTCCAAGGACGATCATCCATGTCCCTTTTTTTAAGGATTTTCTGTAAAAAAAAACGGGTTTTAAATTTTTTGTTCGGGGTTGTTTGTAATAAAAGTGCCAAATTAACATGTTTTAATCTTTAGTCGATTTAATTAAATACGTGTCTCAGCTTTTTTTGAAATTCGTGCTAGTTCGCGTTTTGACAAAAATGCAATGGGGTAGTAACCCTTCGTTTTAAATAGGGCAATATGGGTATCAAATTTTATCTTTTGGCAAGTTATCATCTTTGTA
Source organism: Pollenia angustigena (assembly GCA_930367215.1). Taxonomy (NCBI): domain Eukaryota; kingdom Metazoa; phylum Arthropoda; class Insecta; order Diptera; family Polleniidae; genus Pollenia; species Pollenia angustigena. The sequence goes on from OV884058.1 coordinate 149,901,231, forward strand.
TGTAAATAATTTAGATTTTTGCAAATTAGATGCATTTAACAAGGTGCTCTGGAATACAGTAGACGCTCGCTTATGTGACCTAATTCAGACAGGGCCTGTTCACTAAATGGAAAAGTTCACATAATCGAGACAATATAAAATAAGTATTTCAAATCATTTTTAATATGTCGCACCTGTTCATCAAAAGTAACACAACTCAAAATTTACAAGTTTTCAGTAGAGGCAAAAAACTAATTCCGCCAATATGATGGAATTATTGTTATAAACAAATATAATGTTATAAAGGAAACTCACTAATATTTCAATAAAATCACAAAATTTATTTCTCTTCTTCCTTTTTCTGAAATTATTACGGATTATTGATTTAATACAGTTTTCATGAAATTTTTTGATCTACATGTCAATATTATTTCAAGTTATGCTTATCACAACCCAAAATCAACAGCTATTGATAAACAGATTTTTAACATGAAAACAATCACAACTCGAATTAATACAGTTTCGCTGATTCATTTGAGCACCATAACCCTTGAACACTTCAACGCAACTAAAATTACAACTCTTTAATTGAATCAAAACAAACAATATGAGTACGCAAAGAAAGACATAAAGGCATTTCTCTCATGAAATATTACAAATAGAATACCAAAAATTTTACAGTCGTTAGATATGGTAATCATACACTGTTTCCTTCAAAAAAGTGGAAAATAGAATTTTTTGAGTTGTGTTACTTTTGATGAACAGGTGCGATGTGTACATACACAGCCTATATTCAGTTTTTGTTTTAAATTAGTTTGTTAATAATAAATGTACATGAAAGTAGTCGGTTATATTTTTTTGCTTTAAGGGATTTCTGTAATGCCTTTTCCCTGCATTTTCGCAATGCCAAAATATCATTCATATCAGATATATTATTTTCACTGCAAGCAATAACTTTACAAACACCAACCATCTTATACCATCTTAGATAAATATCTTTGCATTCGTATATACAAATTTACTAGCTTTCTTCGGGCAAGAACAGATTTCTAATAAAGGGTGTTTTTTTGCATAATAAAACAAGGAAATATATTTTTAATATCAATGAAACGGGCTTTATTGGAAAGAACATTTTTTGAAATTTAAATATGATTTCTGCCATATGGCCACCACGGCTGGCGTATAGGTTAGGTTAGGTTAAATGGGTAGCCGTCACGACGACGACTCACTTGGGTCCTTATAGCGGTCCCTTTGTGATACCCCTAGCCAGTGACAAGCGTCAGCCAGTATTCACCAGACTATTCCCCAGAAGTCACTGCAATCTCGAACCAACCCGATTCCCTGCAGAACAAGGAAATCGATTTCAGTCCCGCATTGGACAAATCGTCCAGACATGGAATTCCGGTCTCCCAAAATGCCTAAACCTAATGCCCCCCAGACCAGGGCATTGGGAGAGAAAGTGAAACACCGTCTCCTCCTCCTCCTCCTCATCATGACAACTCCTACAGTAGTCATTATACGCATGAGTCCCTAACACCCAGTGACCCGTGATGACCGATATCACTGTCCTCATACGGTCCCTGCCGAGACCGAGTAGTACGCACGTTCTTGCCGCGTCATAGCCAGGCCATAGAGTCCTGGCCATCAAGCAGGTATGCTCCCCCTGCCATCTCCCCTGAGCCATTCTGTACGACTCCCGTCTGATGAGAGTCCTGCAGTGGGCCATTGAAGTGCCAATCAGGCCGTCGACGAACATGTCGTCCAAGAGACAGCCCCGTTTGGACAGACTGTCCGCAGTATGGTTACCCAGGCACCCACTGTGCCCTAGTACCCATGTCAGCGTTACACTGGAATGTTTCGCGATCTCATTCAGAGACATCCGGCATTCGAGTGTCAACATAGATGTCGTAAAGACACCAGCCAGAGCTGCAATGGCAGCTACGGCTGGCGTATAGAAGGCGCCATTTTCAACAACTTTTCGCATTCTGACCATCATTGTTTTGAAGACATATGGGCCAATGACTCCGCCAGCCGATAAAGCGCATCAAACAGTAATTTTTGTGGATGTAATGGTGTTTCGACAAAAGCTTGTGGACTCTTCTCACTCCAAATTCTGCTTATTTACGTACTTATTCAACCATAAATGGGCTTCACGGAAAATAAAATTTTGAGTGGAAATTAAAGATCAATATCAATTTGTGCTTCAGCCCATTCGCCGAATTATTTGGATTAAAAGTTTCAAATATTTCCGCGTTGCTTGATAAGTCGATTCATTATGAAATTTCAAAACAAACTAAACAAAAAGCAACTATCAGCTGTTAAATGGGTGCTCAAATAAAGCAGTGATGCCAACTCAAAGTTGTGATACTTTAAAAAACACCCTTTACAACAAATAAATACAAAATTCAACGTCTGCAAGTTGTTCACATAATAGAGATAGGTCGTGTTCACTCTTTTGAACCTAATGTGTAAAAATTTTGTTGTTCACTATTCTGGATGTTCATATAACTGGGTATCCATATAACCGAGCGTCTACTGTTTATATAAATGCAATTTTATAGTAACTATAATATAGCGGATTTAGTTTCTAGATCATGTATGGATGAAAATAGGACTAAAGAAAGAAAAAAAAAGAAATGATCCACGACTTTTTGGCGGCATATTTTTTTCGCAAATAAAAAAAATTCAAGTCGTGGATAATTTTTTTTTTTTACTTTCTTTAGTCCTATTTTCATCCATACATGATCTAGAAACTAAATCCGCTATCATATTAGAGTTACTACAAAATTGCATTTTTATATATTCCAGAGCAATGTTTCTTCCCTACAAGAAGGCTACTGGTCATTTTACTAGTTATTTGACCGGTAGTGGTGACTGATATATTGGTTAAAGGTTCTATTAGTTTATTAAGAGCAAAATGAAAAAACTAACCGATACTCTTGTGTACATGTGTTCTTGACTCTCTCTTTAACTAACTAATTCCACCCGTCTACGGAATATATATCTGAACTTCTTACTCTGCTGCTTTTTATTAGTCAATGATAACCTAAATAATGGTTAACGCTAACTAGTTAGTCTTAACGTAAATATTGGTTAGCACTAACTAGTTTTTCATAACGTAAATATTGGTTAGTACTAACCTTTATAAAATACACAAGTATATTTTTTTCATTTTAACTTTTAATTAAATTTTTTATTGGAAAAATTATAATCAAATACATAGGAAAAGTATATACCGTTATTTCTGTGGCTGGTTTATGACGTTCCACTTCTTGCATGGGTCTGAAAATGGAGGTAAACGTACGTGTGACCAATTAATTGTGATAAATAAATCAAATACATACTTGAAAAGTTATCAGGATATTTAATAACATTTTTTGTCCTATTATTATTACGGGAAATCTTAAACGATTATCCTGGCCAAATCCACCACCCACATGGCCTGTTGGACAACCACTCCTTTTAAAACTACCGCTTTGCACACGATCTCTGTTGTTTCGAGAGAATCGACCACCACGTCCTTTGAAGCCGCCATCAGTACCTTACCACTAGCATTATTTAATTTAAATTGTTTCACAATTCACAAGTGTTTGACAAAAATATATTAAAAAAAAAAGGCTTTATTTATGAAATGTTAGTTGTTCCACTCTAACATATATGTAAGAGTGAAACAACTGATATAAAATTGTTGCAAGTGTGTTAGTTTTGGTTATGCATTTCTTGTAGGGTTTCTATCAATTCTTTATCAATTAATGAATAAAAAATGTAGTGTCCAGGGCTGCTAGATTTGACGATTTATCGTAATTTTGACGATTTCTTGTTCCGAAATAAGCATAGTGCCGATTTGCTGATTTTTTACTAAAAAGTGACGATTTTTTTCAGTCTGAATAAAACATTACATTTTCAGACAATTTCATTTTTTAATCTTGGAATGTTTAACGACCGTACCTTAACAGGACGATTTATCGTAATTTTGACGATTTCTCGTTCCGAAATAAGCATAGTGCCGATTTGCGGATTTTTTACTAAAAAGTGACGTACCTTAACAGGAACAGGCGGAACGTTTTCCTTCGCTTAGCATTTACGCTGATATGCCATACCAAAGCAAGAGCGTCAACGTTGCGTCACGAACTGTAGTAATAGTTTTCTTGATTAATAAAACCCACAAATCTATACATATAAAAGAAAGTGGAGTTACTACGTTTATAACTAAAGAACAGCTGGAAAAAATCTAAAATAGGTGGCGCCATTGAAAATTACTCAGTATGAATTAAATCGTAAACTCTGCATTTGACGATGCTATGATCTTTAGCAAAGTTGTTGAGCATAAGCCGGCGAAGGTTTATAAGTTGGTATGACCAATTTCAGACAGGTGGCGCCACTGAAAATGACTCGAAATGAGTTAAATCATAAACTGTGCTTTTGATCATGCTATGATCTTTAGCACAGCTGTTGAGCATTACCATACGAAGGTTTCTAGGTTGGTATGATCAATTTCCGATAGGCGGCACCATTGAAAATTACTCAAAATAAATTATATCATTTGGTCTTTAGTAAAGTTGTTGCGCATGAGCAAAAGTTGCTATGTTGGTATGAACAATTTCCGACAAGAAGTGCCATTGAAAATGAATCAAATCGTAAGCTATGCAATTGATCATGCTTTGATTTGTTAGCAAAAAAATTTCTAAAATATTCCAGAAAAAAGAAATTATAAAGAAAATTAATTTTCTCATACATTTTGTATGGATTGCTAAAAGGAAAGTTTAAAGGAGAGAAAGTTCTCATTCCGAGAATTCCAATGATACTCACCGATATGCCATTCGAGTTTAAACGAATCCAATTTCCAATTCGTCTCGCGTTCGCCATGACAATCAACAAATCCCAAGGGCAATCATTGAGTGTTTGTGGCCTTAATTTGGAGAACGACTGTTTTTTACACGGTCAACTCTATGTCGCATGTTCCCGTGTCGGAAAGCCATCCTCTTTGTTCATTGTTTATCACAAAGTGCTTCAATGATATTCTCTTAATAGTTTACTTATAATTCACATTTTCATATGAATTTTTTTTTTGTTTGTAAATAAAGATAAATTATCTGCACCGAATATTACCTGTACCTGATTCTGTATCTGTATTTTAAATATACACAAAAACAATACTTTTCTAGGCAAAACAACGTTTGCCGGGTCAGCTAGTTATAAATAAAAATAGAGATAAAAACGCTACATTGACGAATAATAGCTAAATGCCATTATTAACTAAGAATAGCGGCAAACTTCACTACTAAACATGCTGTCAAAATCGGTTTTTCCAATTGCAAAGCGTGCCGTTTTCGTTAAGGTACGGCTGTAATATGCAAGTCTTAGAAAACCTTTGATTATGTTCAGAGTACAAAAACAACATTGTTACACTTTGTTTATCTTTCATCAAACCATCATCGAATGAACCTTTTACGACTCTCTGTATAAATCATATTTTCAACAATTATACGGCAAGCATTTCACGAGTTGTATGAGAATATCTACATGAATTCCATACGATTCTTGACAAGAAAGTCTCGTTAGATTATCTTTACCCACGTCTTAAACGATTCACACAACGATTGAAGAAGCTGTGCAATGTAAGAATCTCACTCGTGTTACAGTTTTTCCTGTGTGAGAAATCTTCTACGATTAAAAAATGCGGTCATCGACGATCAAAGACGCTCTTAATGAGACTCTTACACGATTGAAAATGGATTATGAAGTAATTATGTTTTTGTTTGAATGTTGTTTTTTTATAGAGATCGAACAAAAATTGTTAAAAATAAACTAAATTTTAAGTTGTCCGATTTTTTTTGACGATTTTTCAAAACGATAAAGACGATTTTTTTATTTTTTCTCAAGAAACTGACGATTTTCTCACAAATTTATCTGGCAGCCATGGTAGTGTCATAAGGGCTTAAGCAATCTTCTCGGTATCCTATCATTTTGCTCATGCCCTTCTTCGTCGTCGAACCACAGTGCCACAGAATCCAATTTTATTATTTTTTTTCTTACAGAATGTCCTAAATAAATTTTATAAACAATTTTCACAGCCAAACACAAACAATTTATTTATTTTTAATTTGACGTTTTTTGACATTGACGTTTATGTGAGCAGCGTTGCCACGATTTGAAATAAATTGCGAATGCGATTGCGAAATTCTAACAAAATACCAATTTTCTTTCGCATCGCATATCATTTGCGCATCGCATTGATTTTCGCATCGCAATTCAGAATAAGCCTCCTGATTTAAAAACGGTATTAAAAAACTAAGGTTGTAATTTTGTATCTACAGTGTTGTAATGGTACCATATTATTGGTAGAGTCACAATTTTGTATTTACCTGCCTGGGAAGATGCGAAATCACTTCCACTTTAGATCGGAATTGATTTCTGTGACAGGCCTGATAATATAAGTAAGATATAGCCTACACAGAAAAATATACGATAGAGGGAGGAGCCGCACAAAATGTATATCGTCATCTTAAAGACCTAATAACCTATCTGCAAAAATTTTAAAATTGAGTTTTTTATGGATTTTTATTCTTTATATCATAACGAACGCATATGTGTGAAAAATTTTGACCATGTAATATTACAAATGACAAAGTTTTTGTACCTAGAGGACCGTTACGCACAAAAAAAGAGAAAAATAAATCATCAAAAATCACGATAAAAGTTTAATTTTGTTGCATAGTGTAATTTAAACAAACATTCACCCCTATCGCAAACAACTACTCCCATGAAAATATTCCCATATTTTTTTATTTCGTATTGTGAATGATTCCCATAACAAATTTTTTGGGAATGAATTCCCAAACTTAAAAAATTTGGCATCGCCAATGTTTACTCCCGCGAATTTTTTTAATAAATAAATTCCCAACAAGTGTTGATGTGAACGAGAAGGGAACATGTAAATTTACTGCCAGTTTAACGATATCGAACGTCATCGTTCGCATAGGAAATTACATTAAAAACAAAAACAAACTTCGAAGAATGTTCGAATTTTGTTTTTGTTTTAAATGTAATTTTCTATGCGAACGATGACGTTCGAAATCCATGAACAGGCTGTTAATTTGTATTCTAAAGTAGGACTAAATTAAATTACTTTATTTATTTATCCTCTTATTGAAGGAGTGCACATAAAGAAAATGAAGATAAATACTATTCATTAGTTTTTTTATCATATTTTTATTAGTATTTTATTTTGTATATTTTCTTTCAGAATACAGGCACTGAAAAGTTACTCACAATAGACCCTTTGTTTACAAAGCACTGAAAAATAATTCACAATAGAAATTTTTACTTCCAAACAAGGCGAATTTATAAAGGTGGCCGCATCATGAGATAGAGTTATGCTAGCTATCCCTTTTTATTGAAAAATACTATGTATTTTGTTTTTGTAAAAAGTTAGAATGAATGTCAAAAATATTTGTTGAAAATATAAAAAAGGAAATTTTTTTGTTAATAAAATATACACGATTGCTTAAAAAAACTCCTCAATTGCAAATTAATTGTGGCTCCACTCATTCCTTACGCATTTTTATTTCTTGTTTTTATATTTTTCCACTTTTTTTTTGTTTTATACAATTTAAATAAGTTTTTTTTTCAACTATTTAAATTTTTATTGAATTTTAAATTTGAATTAATTTTTTCACAAAATGTAAACAAAGCTTGACATTCAGTATACACACAAAAAAATAAACAATAAACAGATGATTGGAAAATGTCACCTTTATGAATTCGCCTTGCTTCCAAAATATTTGCGATACCGATTTGTTGGGGATGGGAATTTAGGTTTGATCCCATGTATCATATTCCCATAACATTCGCGATAGGGGTGATTAAGTACTTGTTTTTGCTTAAACCAGTAAAAGAAACTACTACTGTATTTATTTAATGTATATAATATTCATCTGTATAAAGAAATTTTTATTTATTCATACTAATTAGTACTGCAGATAGGTTATTAAGTTTCAGATTTTTACAATTTCAAAAAACCGAAGTGTCATAACATAAGCTGTGATTAGAGAAACAAAATTTTCTCAACCGATATAGGTATATCACTGGTTTAATTTTAATCAAAATGTGTAATTTTCGTTTCAATGTTGTTAATAGTTCCAATTTTATAACGTTTTTTTCCTCTCCTGTAAACTTTTGAAAACTGCAGATAGGTTATTTCGTCTTTTAGGTGACGATATGTAGTCCCGTTCAATGATTAAATTGCGAAGTATTTGGTCACAGCAAGGCATTTTTACGCCCTGTTCATTGAAAAGCCAATGCATTGAAAGCAAATGTTATGCCAGTGCAAGCTGTTTTGCCAAATCCACTTTAAACTCTGAGCCTAAGGTCCAAACTCCTGTTTGCAACTTTAATCCTCTTGAATCAACTATCGAAACTCTAGTTTAAACGATCAACTATTTTACGCATAATAAAGGTAATACGATGTAGTAAATGTTAAGAATGCAATCGATGTTATTGCAAGCTTTACTTAAAAAGCCATGAACTGTCTAAAAATTTGTTTTTTGGAACGCAAACGGCAGCCGCCAACATAAAATTTAATTAGAATACTGCATATATTTTTAGAATAGAACAAAAACCCGAGCGAATGGTAGCATATATAGAACATTATTCTCAGAAAAGAAAACACCATTAGTGATAGTGCAAAAATATTGCAATAATTTTGTTAATGTTGAGTGATGAATTGAAAATTTGAGCCTCGCTAAACATGAGTGATAGTGATGTTAAAAAATTTGCACTCAAAAAAATTAGTTTGATTTAAAAAAAGCAATCATCAGTTAATTGCAACTTTATTGTTCTTCACTCATATTAATTTTATTATTGTCGAGTCCAAACTCTGTGTGGATGCGGTTCATAATTTCCGCGATTATTTCGTAAGTGTAATTTCCAGCGTGTTGATGTCACGCCAATGCAAGAAGTTTTCTTTTTAGGATATGTGTGCAGTAGTTCAGACAAATTAAATTTAAATGCAGCAAAACAAAGTTTCATTGTATGGACACAAATGCAGTTTTAAAGAGAATTGAAGAAACTTTCTGCAGAAAATTTTTAATTATATATCAACTTAAAATTTTTAAATCATATGTGGTGTTTATAGAACACGAGCGCCTTGCTCGTCCGTTCAACTTACATTTAAAACAAAAACAAATTTCGAAATTGAACGGACGAGTAAGGCGCTCGTGTTCTATAAACTACACAATAATAAAAATTAAGAAGCCTAAGAAAACACTTTTATTAAGTGATAGTGCATTGCGGACTTAAATAAATATTTAGTGCACTACCTCCAACTATGGCTGATATATGTAAACCCCAAAAAAACTCTGAAAAAACAAGTAACAAAATACTTATCGACCTACCCCGCATAGCAATAATAATAATCCATTTAATTTATAATGATATTTTACGAACTGAATACTACCCTTTAAGATGAAAGGTCTCTCTAGTTACCATTATACCTATGCCAGAAAAAGACCACATAAAGGTTGAGTCATATAGGCCTATTGGCTAATTATCTAACATATTAAAGCCATTTGAGAAACTTAGTAAACGTCATTAGAAAAACTTTTAAAGAAAAAAATATTGTTCTGTACCAGGATTAAAAAAAAACTGCAGTCGAAACCAAAAACTGTCGAACAAAACGAAAATTTGTGTACAACTTTTCGCTTTTTGAGTTGGTTTGACAGCGACTGTTTACATTTAATGAATCAGATGAAGTAATGACAAATGACTGCAGTTTTTTAAACGCTGTTCTGTACTCTTCATCAGAGTTCGGGGTAGTGCATTAAACATTTAGTGCACTAAGGTTTCCACTAAATCCCACTATAGTGACAACATTTTGATTTTTCACTATTTTTCATCACTATAGTGGTAGTGAAAAATTTTTTTACTACTACTAAAAAAATGAGTGGTAGTGAAACATATTTTAGCCACCACTAAAAAAATTAGTTTTAGTGAAAATTTTTCCACTACCACTAAACATTAGTGGTGGTAAAAATTTTGCTCTACAATAAAATAGTGCACATTTTTAACAGTCACTACATGAATGCTTTAATTATATTATATGCACAAAAATCTCAAAAAATCGTGGTTATAGAAATATTCCAAACAAATTGAAAATATAGTCAAAATATTTCCATTTTATTATTTTTCATTGTATAAAAAAAAATAAAATAAAAATTTTAAATTTTTAAGTAAAGTAAATTTCAGGAATTAAAATCTTAGCAATTTTAATTTGTATTAATATGATTTAGCAACGTATATCGCAATATGTATAACCTTATGTTTTAAGAAATAAACTTAAAGAATAAAATATTAAGTTAAAAAAATAAGACATACCCGGTATTTAAATTCGTCAACATACTTTTTTGGTAGTTAAAGATCAACTTGTCTACACTTTTTATGTACCAATATGTATGGGGAATGTAAGATGAGATAAACCCACTGTTGTTTATTGTTGATGTGTTTTGTTTAAACTTTGATATTGTTACAAGTAGAACTGTTGCTATAATTCTTATACGTTTAACAGTTTTATTTGGTTTAATATCTTTAGTTTTTCTAAAATCTTTATGGATGAAGATTCCTGATGATCTGGCCTAAGCAACCAGTGAAATGCGCATAGGAATAGCTTATCCCATCAACAATAAATTTCAAGTGTTTTTGTCAAGTATAAAAACTGGGAATTAAGCACGAATAACAAAATCTTTTGAAATTAAAATTTTGTATTCCCAAAAATTGAAATTACTTTTTGATAAAACAGGCAAGTGCACGGCCTAAAAAACACTTAATTGACAACATCTTTTGTAAGTTGTTATTGTTTTTATTTTGTTTTTCTTAACCTACTTACAACTACAATTAATGTTGAGAGAATTTCAACTAATTGTAGTGGGGAATGTAAGATGAGATAAACCCACTGTTGTTTATTGTTGATGTGTTTTGTTTAAACTTTGATATTATTACAAGTAGAACTGTTGCTATAATTCTTATACGTTTAACAGTTTTATTTGGTTTAATATCTTTAGTTTTTCTAAAATCTTTATGGATGAAGTTTCCTGATGATCTGGCCTAAGCAACCAGTGAAATGCGCATAGGAATAGCTTATCCCATCAACAATAAATTTCAAGTGTTTTTGTCAAGAATAAAAACTGGGAATTAAGCACGAATAACAAAATCTTTTGAAATTAAAATTTTGTATTCCCAAAAATTGAAATTACTTTTTGATAAAACAGGCAAGTGCACGGCCTAAAAAACACTTAATTGACAACATCTTTTGTAAGTTGTTGTTGTTTTTATTTTGTTTTTCTTAACCTACTTACAACTACAATTAAGGTTGAGAGAATTTCAACTAATTGTAGTGGGGAATGTAAGATGAGATAAACCCACTGTTGTTTATTGTTGATGTGTTTTGTTTAAACTTTGATATTATTAAAAGTAGAACTGTTGCTATAATTCTTATACGTTTAACAGTTTTATTTGGTTTAATATCTTTAGTTTTTCTAAAATCTTTATGGATGAAGTTTCCTGATGATCTGGCCTAAGCAACCAGTGAAATGCGCATAGGAATAGCTTATCCCATCAACAATAAATTTCAAGTGTTTTTGTCAAGAATAAAATCGGGAATTAAGCACGAATAACAAAATCTTTTGAAATTAAAATTTTGTATTCCCAAAAATTGAAATTACTTTTTGATATGTATTTTATTTAATTTGATTTCTTATATTCACCCTTATTGTGCTTGGCGTATTTAAAATACGCCTACGACTGTTTGGTAATAGATTAAAGAGAACGTGAACTTTTTTCCTTTAATCTATTACCAAACTGTCGTTGGCGTATTTTAAATACGCCAAACACAATAAGGGTGATTAATATATTGGTGAAACTACCTTATTTTTTTGTATTACTATTTCCGTTAAATTTTGTTGCTACTTTAATATTATAATTAATTAATTTAATAACTAATCTATCTATATATATAAAAGAAAGTCGTGTTAGTTACACCACTTATAACTCAAGAACGGCAGAACAGATTTGGCTGAAAATTGGTAGGGAGGTAGCTTAGAGCCAAGAGACGGACATAGGATACTTTTGCCCCGCCCACTTTTACGCCCACTTTTTTCGATTTACCTAAAATCAGAAAACGGCTCCATCGAGTTGACTAATTTTTCTTTCAAATCTTCGTATTAATCCATTTTAAGTTTTCATCGATAGAGAAATTTACCACGCCTACTTTTACGCCCACTTTTTCTATTAAGCGCATAAATTGAGAACGGCTTGACCGATTTGGACGATTTTTTCTTTAAAATGATCGCCATGGTCCACCTTAGGGTTTTACGGAAAGAAAAGTTTGCCCCGCCCACTTTTACGCCCACTTTTTTCGATTTACCTAAAATCAAAAAACTGCTCCATCGATTTGACTAATTTATCTTTCAAATGTTCGTATTAATCCATTTTAAGTTTTCATCGATAGAAAAATTTACCACGCCTACTTTTACGCCCACTTTTTCTATTAAGCGCAAAACTGGAGAACGACTTGACCGATTTGGACGATTTTGATTTGACTAATTTATCTTTCAAATGTTCGTATTAATCCATTTTAAGTTTTCATCGATAGAAAAATTTACCACGCCTACTTTTACGCCCACTTTTTCTATTAAGCGCATAACTGGAGAAGGACTTGACCGATTTGGACGATTTTTTCTTCAAAATGATCGCCATGGTTTAACTTAGGTTTTTACGGAAAGAAAATTTTGCCCCGCCCACTTTTACGCCCACTTTTTTCGATTTTCCTAAAATCAAAAAACTGCTCCATCGATTTGACTAATTTTTCTTTTAACTGTTCGTATTAATTTATTTTACGTTTTCATCGAAAGAAAAAATTACCACGCCTACTTTTACGCCCACTTTTTCTATTAAGAGCATGATTTGAGAACGGCTTGACCGATTTGGACGATTTTTTCTTTAAAATTATCGCCATGGTCCAACTTATTCTTTTTTTGATTGAGCCCATATCCACACCATATGTAAGTTATTTTTTAAAAAAAATTTATGATAGGTATTCCATGGATTTTTATTTTAAAGGCCGTAAATTTCGTTAAATGCTCAATTTAAATCGTGTGGTAATACAAAACTAATGTTTACTTAGGGCCAGCAACGTAGACCGGGTCAGCTAGTAAAAAATAATAAGAACATTTAAAAAAAAAATATTTTTTAAGAAACGCTTTTCTTAAAAAAGAACATTTAAAAAAAATTTTGCCCCCCCCCCCTAGATTCTATCCTGGCTACGCCCATGTATTCGTGTATTGTCATCGGGAATATGTATGCCTGCAAAGTTTCATCCATTTGCATTGAGTATAAGGCGGTTAAATTAACGTTACAAGATTTGATTTTCCGAAGTGAAGCTAAAGAAAAGGTTTTAAACAATTTTGCCGCCCCCCCCCCCCCCCTAGATTTTATCCTAGCTACGCCCATGTATTCGTGTACTGTCATCGGGTATATGTATGCCTACAAAGTTTCATCCATTTGCATTGAGTAAAAGACGGTCAAAAAAGCATTTTACCAACAAACAATTTTTTTTAGTGGAGAAGAACAAACTTGCACTAAGCTGCAAAAAAAAAGGTTTTTCACTAACACTAAATTAATTTTAGTGAAAAATTTTTCACTATCACTAAGTTTAAGTTGAAACTGCAAATTTAGTGCACTACCCCCAACTCTGCTCTTCAATGATGTTTCTCAAGCTTTCGACAAAGTCTGGCATGAAGGCTTAATAGATAAATTTAAGTTAAATTTAATACATAAAGTGTTAAAAAGAACTGAATCTGTTTTCAGGGGACTAAAAGCAATTTAATTTCTACTTCTTTCAGTCGAATCGAAATTAGTTTTCCAGAGTTGTTAAAACTTAAATACAGTCGGGCCTCGATTATCCGTGATTGTCGGGACCAGATGCATTACGGATAATCGATTTTCACGGTTAATCGAATAAAAATTTTGATTATACAGTTTTTTTTATATTTTTCAGAGTTGAGAAAAATGCACACACTGTATAAAAATCTCGCACAAAAATGTAAACAAACACATTTTACAGCAACACAACATATTTTAATTTACTTAACAATTATGTGTGTTTCTAAATTTTCAACCTTGCCGAACACAACCACGATTGTGTTTGGTTTGAATATTTGGTTGCGTACACGGACATGTGTAGTTCTCGTATTTTATGATCGAAGCACACTTTAACCATACACCAACGATTGTAGCTAAGGTCGTGTCCATGTGTGACAAAAAAAAGTACATGTACGATAGACGGGTTCGATACTTTAAGGTCGTGTATGTTTAAAAAATAAAAACATGAAAGATATACATGTTCGATTGCATGTTCGAATGTAGCTATACTTTAAGTTCGAGTGCGGAAAAAATAAAGCACATAAAGCTATACTTTAACTTTGTGTACGGCAAAAAAATGTGCATGTACAATAGACAGGTTTTACAAATAATTTTGTTTAATTAATTTGTTTAATTTGACATGAAACCCCAATTTTTAACATAAATTGATATTTAAATATATTTTTTTAATGCTTTGCAAAAATTATTTTATACATTTTTTTTTTCACTAGAAAAACAAAAATTATATATTTTTATTTATTTTAATAAATTTGGTTGAAACAATTGTTGTCGTTTTTATTTGTGTGTATGTTTCAGATTTTTCTGATCGGTAATGTTATAATTTTTAGTCGTACACGAATATAAAATACTAGCATTTAAGCCGCTACTTCGTTAGCGTCTCCTTTTTCTTCGTGGACATATTTTTATGCCAAAGTTTATTTTCAAAAAAGTACCAGGCACCTGTCCCCTTATTTTTTTTAACGAACAACAATAAGTGTTAAATTTTTTGGATCTCTTTAATTTTGGATTTTTTTGGTTAGCGGAATCGATTTGGCGAGAGGACAACCTTCGGTCCAAAAGTCAGCTTTTTAGCTTCAAGAGTTTAGGATGTGCGATGATGAATCCGTCAGTTACTTTACAAATTTATATTATATAGAGATGGAGAAAAATGTTGAGAAAACAGTAACAAAATTAGGAACGATTTTCACACCTTAAACGTTTGAATTTCAAAAAAGAGGCAAACCTGTTTTGTATTTTTTAGATAAGCTAAAAATGTGATACAATATTTATTTACCCTTTTACACCCCAAAAAGGTCTTCCTTCAAAAAAGTACCAGACACCTCTCCGTTTATTTTTTTTAATGAAGAATAATTAGTATTAAATTTTTTGTATCTCTTTTTGTTTAGGAAATATACGGTTAGCGAATTGCTGATGTTTTTTATCTCTTTTAGTTTAGGAGGTATGAGGTTCGCGGGATCGATATACATAGGTACAATTTTTACCCCTGAAACGTTCGAATTTCGAAAAAGTACCAAATTCGCATTTGTATTTTTTAGATAAGTAACAAATGTTATTTAATTTTTATTTCTATACGTATTGGCTTAAAAGCTAGATTTACTACCTAAAACGACCGAATTTCGTTAAAGTACCAGACACCAATTTGCTTTTTTATTTAATGCACAAAAATAAATATTAAATTAAAAAAATTACCAGTTTATTTTAAAAAAAATCCCTCTTACAGATTCTCATTCACTCAGGAGCTTGCATGTTTAATTTTATGTTTCTAGATCCAATAAATACGGATATATAAAAGGTACCAGTTAAAGAACAAAATAGTACCAAAAGCCCTCTACAGATTTTCATTCACTCAGGACCTTGCATGTTTAATTTTATGTTTCTAGGTCCAATACTAACGGAAATTCAAAAAGTACCAGTTAAAGAACAAAGAAGTACCAAAAACTTCCCTCTTATATATTCTTATCCACTTAGGGCATTGCATCTTGAATTTTATGTTTCTAAGTCCAATAATAACGGATATTCAAAAAGTACCAGTTTAATAACTAAAAAGTACCTATAAGCGCTTTTAGAGATTCTCATTCACTCAGGACCATGCACGTTTAATTTTATTTTCATTAGACCAACATTAGCGAAAATTTAAAAAAAGGACCAGTTAAAAAACGAAAAAGCACCAAAAAGATCTCTCTAACAGATTGTCATTCACTCAAGACCTTCCATGTTTAATTGCATGTTTCTGGGTCCAATACTAACGGAAATTCAAAAAGTACCAGCTAACGAATAAAAAAGTACCAATAAGATCCCACTTAAAGATTCTCATTTACACAGTATCGTGCATGTTTAATTTTATGTTTCTAGGTCCAATACTGACGGAAATTCAAAAAGTACCAGTAAATGAACAAAAAAGTACCAAAAACTTTCCTCTTAGATTCTTATCCACCCAGGACCTTGCATGTTTAATTTTATCTGTCTATGTCCAATACCAACGGAAATTCAAAAAGTACCAGTCCAAGATTAAAAAAGTACCAAAAAGTTCACTCTTATAGATTCTCATCCATCCAGGGCATTGCATATTGAATTGTATGTTTCTAGGTCCAATACTAACAGAAATTCAAAAAGTACCAGTTAATGAACAAAAAAGTACCAAAAAGTTCCCTCTTATAGACTCTCATCCATTCGGGACATTGCATGTTTAATTTTATTTTTATAGGTCCACTACTAACGGAAATTCAAAAAGTACCAGTTAATTAACAGAAAAGTACCAAAAACTTCCCCTTATGGATTCTTAACCACTCAGGACATTTCATTTTGAATTTTATGTTTCTAAGTCCAATATTAACGTAAATTCAAAAAGTACCAGTTAATGAACAAAAAAGTACCAAAAAGTTCCCTCTTATAGATTCTCATCCATTCGGGACATTGCATGTTTAATTTTATTTTTATAGGTCCAATACTAACGGAAATTCAAAAAGTACCAGTTAATTAACAGAAAAGTACCAAAAACTGCCCCTTATGGATTCTTATCCATTCCGGACATTGCATGATGAATCTTATGTTTTTAGGTCCAACATAAACGATAATTTAAAAAATACCAGTTGTAGAACCAAAAAGTTAAGTAAAATATCAAATTTCTCGTATTTCCCCTTTTTGGTACTATTTTCCCCCCATTAAAGTATAAAAAATTTCAGTATAATAGTGGCAGCCCATAATTTAGTACGAATATTTCAATAAATGGAGAAAAATGTTTTTTAAAAAAAGTACCAAAAATAGTTACGATTTTTACCCCTTAAATGTTCGAATTTCGAAAAAGTACCAAATTAAAATTCGTATATTTTTGTTAGGTTTCGAATGTGGTATTAACTTTGTTTCTATGTTTATTGGTTCAAAAGATAGATGGGGTGTCAAAAAAGTACTAAAAATCAGATATTACCCGTTTACTCCCAAATAGGGCCGAATTTCAAAAAAGTACCAGACACCTGTCCGCTTATTTTTCTAAAGAACAACGATAGGTATTAAATTTTTTTTGTATCTCTTAGTTTTGGAGATATAAGGTTACCGAATTTTCCCTTTTTTACCCCCTAAACATTCGAATTTCCAAAAATCCCGTCTTAGTGGATCGATTTGGGGAGTGACCAATCTCTGGTCCAAATTTCAAGTGTCTAGCTTCAGGCGTTTAGGCTGTGCGATGATGAATCAGTGAGTCAGTCAGTCAGTGAGTCAGTAACGTTACAATTTTATATATATAGATAGATACAATCGAACCTGTCTATTGTACATGTACATTTTTTTGCCGTACACAAAGTTAAAGTATAGCTATAATCGAACCTGTCTGTCGTTCATATGCTTTATTTTTTCCGCACTCGAACTTAAAGTATAGCTACATTCGAACCTGCAATCGAACATGTATATCTTTCATGTTCTTATTTTTTAAACATACACGACCTTAAAGTATCGAACTCCTCTATCGTACATGTACTTTTTTTGTCACACATTGACACGACCTTAGCTACAATCGTTGGTGTATGGTTAAAGTGTGCTTCGATCATAAAATACGAGAACTACACATGTCCGTGTACGCAACCAAATATTCAAACCAAACACAATCGTGGTTGTGTTCGGCAAGGTTGAAAATTTAGAAACACACATAATTGTTATGTAAATAAAACTTTTGAAAAGTACATTGTGTGAATGATGTGTGTATTTTTTGAACCCTGATATTTTTATTATTAAACCAGTTTCCATTGGTGTACATACATATCGTTACCTAAAACGCAAAACGCCCTATCTAACATTTTGAAAATTTTACAGGAGAAGCAAATTACTATTAAAAATGTTAATCGATAAATTGTCTTAAACTGTTTATAATTTATTTTTCTTCTATTTTTCTTGTAAAACCTACGAGTTGTTTTGATAATTGACAATGTTGCATATTATGCAAAATTTTAGTAAGGCCTTTAGCGCGTATCAAATAATCTTTTGTAGATAGGGCCGCTTGTTTTTTGTTAATAAAATTGCTCATTTTGGTTGAAAAATTCCAAAATGTATTGTGTTAATGCAATTCATCAGATTTAATGAAAAAGTCGATTTATAATTTTTTGTTAGTTAGGTCCTTTTGCGTTTTAGGTAACGATATATACATTAAAAAAATTAATTCAAGAAGTTTATGTACATTTTTAAATTAAATAAGTATGTATACAAGGCGAATTCATTTTTCAGGTGGCGTTGGAAGCACAGCTGTGCAACTTTTTTTTAAATTAGAGAGAAGAATGTCAAAAGTACTTGTGTTTTTGACATATCGGCCAACGAAAGCAGCAACAAAATACGTTGTTGTGTTTTTGGTGTTGTTACTTGTTGTAGTATCGACACCACCGTTTACATGAATTCGCCTTGTATGTATACATTAAATTTTCTACTGAAAACATGAGACAAAAAAAGGACACTAAGCAAAAAAGAATACAAATTCTTAAAAAAAAGTCGTGTAAAGTTGTATGTCTAATATTTTTCAACTGCCATCACGGATAATAGAGGTAATCACGGTTAATCGAAGCAAAAAATTTGAAAACAATGCAAACAAAACACAATAGACTGATCTTTGGCCATCATTGATCGGGGTTACCGGTTAACCGGATCACGGAAAATCGAGGCCCGACTGTATATGCTTTATAACACTGAAAAAATAATGTCGATTTGTTAATTATCGACTGAGAGAATTAGAAATAAAATTGCTTTCGAATCGAAAAAGTATTCGATCACGGATGCCAGAATTAGAACCCAGTTTTTCTTTTTAAGTATTCATATATGTTTTCATGTATGTCCACCCCTGCTGCGGACATACATTCATCCCCACACAATCTATCCTATCCACATGTTTTACGTTTGCTGCAAGATTTTGTTTTTCTAGATCTGTATTGGGCAAGGACCGGAAATTACGAACGGAAAACACAAAATTAAATTTTATTTTTTAAATAAAAAATTTTTGTGTGTGAAAAAAAGAATATTGTTTTTCTGTGTTCAAAATTTAAACGAAAAAGAAAAAAAAAATTTCTTTGAAAACAAAATTTATAGTTTCAAAAAAAAGCAAAAACTTTTTTTGTAAAAAAAAAACAAATAAAAATTTTCAAAAAACTTTTTTTTTTGTTGAAAAATATTTCCCCTACTAGCATTTGGAAGATTGTTTTATCAAAAATCACCAAACTGAGTCTTCCTCGAGTACTTTTGATGATTAAAAACTGATTAAACACTTGCGCGTTTGAAAAAAGACTCAAAAATGATTCGTTCTTATGCTTAATAAGTAATTTATTGAAAATCCAATAACAAAATATACAGCAATCGAAAATGGATCATACAGGTGTTTGAAATATGACTGTTTTGAAGTTATTTATGAATAATATTTTGATCATCTAGATGATGAAAAACTGATTTTTATTTGTAAAAGTAGCTAGCTTTGAAGCAAGTGTAAAATATTAGAATATTGTAAATTTATTAATAATATTAATGTCAGTGATCTCGTGGTGTAAACTTTACGTTTTAAGTTATAATTTTTAAAACATTAAATAAAATTTAATATATTATAAATACATATTCAAATTAAATTCTGCAAAGGTACAATTTTGTAAAAAGTGATTTTTAAATAAAAAAAAGTAATGTCAGCCAAAAAAATAAAAAGATTGGCAAAAAAGGAAGCCGACAAATTAATATCGCCAACATACCAGCAAACTTATTCTCAGGACAATCTAAAAAACAATGGAAGTTCTTTAAGTGATGATATTTTATATAATTCTGATAGTGGAAGTGAAGAGAGTTCTTTTAATGATTCTGATAGTGAAAGTGAAGAAAATAATATGGAAAGTGAAGACGATGAATTTAATTTGTGCGATGAACTGGCTTAATGGGCTATTCAATTTCAAATAAGCTTTCAAATAAGATGACGACAAGCTTAAACAATTTGTAAGTATTAAATATAGCCGTATAAATTAGTATCTAAAAGGACATTTACTCTGAACTACATAGTACCATCTCTATTTTATAACTACATAGATTATAATATATTATGATATAATCATATAAAAATAAAAATAATTTTTAATCGAGAAAACGAATTTTCAGAAACAGTTTATTGCAAAAACAGGAGGTGAAGGACCAGCACAATTTATAAGAGCCGCTGTTCGCAAAGTATTTTCCGATGAATTGGCCTCTTTATTCAGCTGGAAAGGGACAAGTACTAAGCCGAGTGCGGAAAAAGTTTACCTTATAACAATTATTAAAGGTAGGTACATGTAGTTTGTATTTGGATAATTCCCTTGCAAGTTTAATTGTCCAAAAATAAAATAAATTAATATTAATATTTTTTTTTAGCTATTTCTCATCATAAATTCAAATGCACAGATAAGGACATGAACGCTGTGCTACAAAAGCATTTTGTACATGCTAAGGACAGGGTGAATAAAAGAAAACATACAAATTAATAATTCTTCGTAAAGTTCGTTTTTTATATTAACTTATTTTAATTTTTATTGTTATTATTGTTGTTTTTGTTATTATTGTTATAGTTGTTATTGTTATTAGTGTTATTATTGTTGTTATTGTTATTATTGTTGTTGTTATTGTTATTATTGTTATTATTGTTATTATTGTTATTATTGTTATTATTGTTATTATTGTTGTTATTGTTGTTATTAATTATTATAATTATTATTGTAATTTAATAATAATTGAGTTTAAATAATTTAAATAAACTAAATTAATTAATAATTTAAATCGAAAAATATTTCTTTTTGTAATTGTAATCTATTACAAATATGACTGAAAAATAGTCAGAAAAGACTCGAAAACGATCAGAAATTCGACTCTTCATAAATTTTATTTAAATAAAATTTATGAAGAGGTTTCTGAGAATACATACATACATATTTCATTTTTTAAAAATACATACATAGAAAAAAAAATTGTAAAAAAAAAACGTTTTAAGATCTTAATTAATTAATCTTATTAATTAATTAATTAATTAATTAATCTTATTAATTTGTATGTTTTCTTTTATTCACCCTGTCCTTAGCATGTACAAAATGCTTTTGTAGCACAGCGTTCATGTCCTTATCTGTGCATTTGAATTTATGATGAGAAATAGCTAAAAAAAAATATTAATATTAATTTATTTTATTTTTGGACAATTAAACTTGCAAGGGAATTATCCAAATACAAACTACATGTACCTACCTTTAATAATTGTTATAAGGTAAACTTTTTCCGCACTCGGCTTAGTACTTGTCCCTTTCCAGCTGAATAAAGAGGCCAATTCATCGGAAAATACTTTGCGAACAGCGGCTCTTATAAATTGTGCTGGTCCTTCACCTCCTGTTTTCGCAATAAACTGTTTCTGAAAATTCGTTTTCTCGATTAAAAATTATTTTTATTTTTATATGATTATATCATAATATATTATAATCTATGTAGTTATAAAATAGAAATGGTACTATGTAGTTCAGAGTAAATGTCCTTTTAGATACTAATTTATACGGCTATATTTAATACTTACAAATTGTTTAAGCTTGTCGTCATCTTATTTGAAAGCTTATTTGAAATTGAATAGCCCATTAAGCCAGTTCATCGCACAAATTAAATTCATCGTCTTCACTTTCCATATTATTTTCTTCACTTTCACTATCAGAATCATTAAAAGAACTCTCTTCACTTCCACTATCAGAATTATATAAAATATCATCACTTAAAGAACTTCCATTGTTTTTTAGATTGTCCTGAGAATAAGTTTGCTGGTATGTTGGCGATATTAATTTGTCGGCTTCCTTTTTTGCCAATCTTTTTATTTTTTTGGCTGACATTACTTTTTTTTATTTAAAAATCACTTTTTACAAAATTGTACCTTTGCAGAATTTAATTTGAATATGTATTTATAATATATTAAATTTTATTTAATGTTTTAAAAATTATAACTTAAAACGTAAAGTTTACACCACGAGATCACTGACATTAATATTATTAATAAATTTACAATATTCTAATATTTTACACTTGCTTCAAAGCTAGCTACTTTTACAAATAAAAATCAGTTTTTCATCATCTAGATGATCAAAATATTATTCATAAATAACTTCAAAACAGTCATATTTCAAACACCTGTATGATCCATTTTCGATTGCTGTATATTTTGTTATTGGATTTTCAATAAATTACTTATTAAGCATAAGAACGAATCATTTTTGAGTCTTTTTTCAAACGCGCAAGTGATTAATCAGTTTTTAATCATCAAAAGTACTCGAGGAAGACTCAGTTTGGTGATTTTTGATAAAACAATCTTCCAAATGCTAGTAGGGTTAAATTTGTTTTGAAGAATGAAATTTTTATGACAATGCTTGAATATAATTATTTTGTTTTTGTTTTTTTTTATGTTTTTAAGAAAACGTTTTATTTTAAAAACTTTATTGTATGTTTTTAATAAAACGTTTTATTTCAAAAACTTTATTTTATTTATTTTTTTCGACGGCTTTTTTTTCAAAACTATTTTAGAAATTTTTTTATTTTCTGTAAAATGTAGAATTTTTTAAACTTGCACAATAAATATTTTTTTAGAAACAAAATAAAAAAACGTTTTCCGGTCCTTGGTATTGGGCTTTCTTCACAGCGTTTAGCGGCCTTTAGAGCGAAAGATGTTAAATTTGCTGACATAGCACATAAAATCGATAGATTCAGTGTTTGTCATTAAAAGGAAATAGGTAACATATCGAGCCCTTATAGCAAAAATGATGTAACCAACAAAAATAAAATTTTACAGGAAAATGTTTTTTTTAAATATCTTTGCTTCAAGTCTAGGTTTTCGTTTGAAATTGCTTTTGCTCTTATTTCGTAACGGTACTTCCCAGAGATATGAGATTTTTAAAGATGATGCAAAAGTTATCGATTTTCATCAAAAAACAAAAATTTTAAATGTTGTTGGTTACATCATTTTCGCTATTAGGGCGCGATGTTTTTTTTATGTTTTTTGCTCCAAATATGGGTAATTCCAAAGTGTTGAACGTGACAGTCGTACGCATCAAAAACGCAATAACATTTTAAACAAAAAATATTTTTACGTTCTCTTGACTCTTAAATTAAAGCACTAAGAAAGCACTGTATTCTATGCTAAAGTTTATGGAGTGCGCGATTCTAGGCCAAAGATAATGACAAAAGAAGTAGCGGTTCGAACGTGAAAAAAACAGAAGTAGTTTTTGTGGGCATGTATAAAAAGGCGTAATTCAGCGGAAACTGGCGCAATGTTTAAGTCAAACTTCTTTCCGAATTTTACGTAGCAATGTAACATTCAAATGTCTTGATTTGATTCCAAAATCTTCTGTATTTTCTTTTTTTTAAGCATTTTTCTTCTTTATTAATATTTTTTAAGCCAAAATCTGGGTCGATACGTGACATTTCGAACGTGAAATTTTTTCCGTAATAATTTAACTGAATAATGATCAAAATAAAATAAAAATTTACCGTTAATTCGAATGACATATTTCTCTTTTAACTCTTCCTTAGATAACAGACCATGTAAAAAAATGTTTCTGGAATAATTTTTATCAAATATCACCTTTTAAGAAAGATAAATATTAATGAAAACATAAAATAAAACATTCTCACATATCAGAAATTACGTTTGCACAACTTTGCAGTCTGATTGTTCATCTTAGAGCCAGTTTTTGACATAAAGATCAGCGATTAAATTAGAACTAATCTTTGAAATTCGATTTTGGGTAGTCGATTATTTCATTTTGTTTCCAAGTTTAAACGCCCAAAGTTGGCGGTTTAAACTTGCGACAGAACTTTCAAAAGTACGAACAGCTTATAAAAGGAAATATTTTTTATTTTTTTTTATTTAAAGTTTTTTTAAATATTCCACCCTCAAGCTTAAATAATTAAAAGTTATTATAAAACAAAGGTCAAATAAGAATAAATATCTATTTATAAATATATAATATTATATAACACAATAGAAAATTCTCGCCTTTTCTTCTTCTTTTTCACGCTAAGAACAGTAATTTGATGACAATTTTTGGTATTTGTTTTAAACTGCCATACTTATACATAAAATTATTGTCAATTCATATGGCAATGCTAAAAGCTTTAATCTTTCACTCAAAAACGCCACAGAGGATTAAGGCTAGATACATTTTATTATAAGATTTACAAATCTTACTATTGATCCTGGTTTAAACTCTAAGTAAAAAACCCGCTCTAAGAGCCAGTTTTTGACATAAAGATCAGCGATTAAATTAGAACTAATCTTTGAAATTCGTTTTTGGGTAGTCGATTATTTAATTTTGTTTCCAAGTTTAAACGCCCAAAGTTGGCGGTTTAAACTTGCGACAGAACTTTCAAAAGTACGAACAGCTTATAAAAGGAAATATTTTTTATTTTTTTTTTTTTATTTAAAGTTTTATTAAATATTCCACCCTCAAGCTTAAATAATTAAAAGTAATTATAAAACAAAGGTCAAATAAGAATAAATATCTATTTATAAATATATAATATTATATAACACAATAGAAAATTCTCGCCTTTTCTTCTTCTTTTTCACGCTAAGAACAGTAATTTGATGACAATTTTTGGTATTTGTTTTAAACTGCCATACTTATACATAAAATTATTGTCAATTCATATGGCAATGCTAAATGCTTTAATCTTTCACTCAAAAACGCCACAGAGGATTAAGGCTAGATACATTTTATTATAAGATTTACAAATCTTACTATTGATCCTGGTTTAAACTCTAAGTAAAAAACCCGCTCTAAGTGAACAAATTTATAAGTAACTTTATAAAATTAGTAAAATCTAAATATTTCTCTATAATAATATCGTAAAATAATCAGCTTTTAATAACTTTTAAATTTTCGGTCACGGTAGACCTTTTGACGGAAATGCCCATATATGTTGTAACCTATTAGTACAGCCCATTTTCCGCTTATTTATAAAAATAATTCAATTCATAATGGATATCAATTTTTGAACAGAGTTTTATGATGAATCATAATGGAGAAAACTCCCATTCGTTAAGTGCAAAGATTTATTTAAATACAAAAATTGATTACTTTAAGCTATTTGTTGGCATAAGTTTATATAAAAATGGCGCTAGATCGACACCGTTTGTAGATTAAGCCATGATGGAATTAGCACTGTTTTATGTCTATAATCATTATTTATTATTTGAATGGAACTTGTTGCGATATGTTTGAACCCTCCCCAGAAGTGATAAAGTTGTTTAATTCAAGAAATATTTACCAAATTTAGCAGAATCATTAATTTGAATGTCCACTTTCTGAATTTGTTAATCAAATTAAGGTTTATTGAGTTGATTTATAATTTAAATGTCAATAAAAACAAATGTACAAATGAAATGCAATACAAATAAAATATGTTATGACAAATTTGGGAATAAAGCGTTCTGTTTGCGATCTGCCATATGCCCCTATTACGATTTACAACTCAATTCAGTTGATATATCGGAGTTGTAAACCATAATACAAAAATGCGAAATTTTAACTGAACTAGAGTTGAGTTGTAAACCGCAACAGGGGCCATAGTTTCTTAAAAATATTCAAGGAAACTAGAGCATACTTTTGCAATTTGAAGTCGCCAAACTTCTTGCGATTGTGAGTTACAGAACTCCTATATGCGACTTACAGTCAGAATCGCAAATGTTAAGCGTTTTTTGATTTTCAGAACATTCCCGATAATCAAAATTTTGAAAAGAAACAACGGGAACTTAATTTTTCCATCTATTAAAAATATTTGATTAATAAAAATCCCTTTAATAAGACCATTTTATCAATCGTGAAGTTAAAACTGTTTACTGTGCCAATAATTTAGTGCGTCACTGTTTTTAGTGCACTACCCCTACCTATGATTATTATTTTTCAAACTGAATTTTATTTCACATTTTTTCAATCTTACAAACGGAATTTTATTTAGCATTAACTTTATTGGTTTTTCATTGTTTTTACTGTTTTTCATTATCTTAGTGTTTCATTATAACAAAGAAGAAATGCCGTTGTGGTATGCACGAAAAAGAACTACCTTGCTCCAAGGAATTCACTTGTGAAACGAAATGTAAACAAATTCGAGATTGTGGCAAGCATCCTTGCAACCGAAAGGTAAATTTACTAAAACAGAATTTGAAAATCTTAACCTAAAAATATTCCCCCCAAATATATAATACATAGTGCTGCGATAAAAATTGCCCGCCATGTGATAAAGTGTGCGGCAAACCATTGTCTTGTGGTAAACATAAATGTCAATCGATTTGTCACAAGGGACCTTGTTATCCGTGTCAACAAAAATCCCAAATCAATTGTCGCTGCGGTAAAACTAAAAAGATAGTACCCTGCGGAAGAGAGCGTACAGCACGAGTAGTTTGTTTGGAACCATGTCGGTAAGTTTTACGAAATGTCATACACATATTTGGCACAAAAAAAAACTTACGTTTTATTTGTAGTATTCCCTCAAAATGTCATCATGACAATAACCACCGATGTCATAAAAATGAATGTCCTCCTTGTGCAAAACCCTGCGGTTTACCAAACGACACCACTAATTGTGTTCATAAATGTACAGCGAAATGTCATGCATCGATTAAGGTGGCCAAAAAATCAAATCCTAATACTACAAGTATATGGGAGCCTACTAAGCAGGTTAATTTGGCTACAGCTCAAACTATCAGGTCTGGGGCTAATTCTGGCAGTCGTGATCGAATACTCTTTCGTATTCTATTCTATTACTTCTGCCAGAATTAGCCCCATGTTCTGAAAATCTCTTTAACTCGAATCCAGTGGTTTCAAATTACATGTGCCTTTTTTAAATCACGTCTGATATTTTGGTGCTCCGTTTTATTTGTGTTTCGAATCGCCGAAAGCACTCCGAGAAACACCACAAAATTAAATGAAATTACTTGTGTGATTTGAAAAGTACGTAATTTGAAATCACCTGATTTTCAGAACAGACCCGTTTAGGTTGGAATAAATATTTATTCTTTCATTTATGATTTTAGTTTGAATTCAAACAACTGCCTCATCCACGTTGTGAACAGAAAGTAAGCGTAACATGTATAGGCGGTCATGAAAATGCCGATTGGCCCTGTTGGAATTCTAAACCTACATCCTGCCAACGTTTGTGCAATCGTTCCTTGCGTTGTGGCAATCACACTTGCACTTTAGTCTGCCACACTGTGTTGGATTTAAAAGACATGAAGGTAATATGAATGAATTTATCAAAGTTATTTTGGGGAATACAAAGTCCAATATTAATACGATATCCGTTATTCAAAATTCTTAATGAATTTTTGATTTTAAGGAACAACCTGGTTGTGCTTCTTGTCAAGAGGGCTGTAAAATTTCTCGACCCGAAGGATGTATTCATAATTGTCCTAAACCCTGTCATTTACCACCCTGTAATCCTTGCAGCGCTGCTATTAAAACTAAATGTCATTGTGGATTAATGCCTATCGTTTACAAATGCAGCGATTATTACAATATTGAAGCCAAAGAAAGCGAACTTTTGGAAAAACAAGAAAACCTAAAGAGCTGCGGAAATAGATGTTTAAAAAACGTAAGTTGAAACTACTTTTACGAGAAACTCGAAATTGTTTTTTTTTTTTAATTCTCTTTCTAGTACCCATGTGGCCATCGCTGCGCAGCCCAATGTCATTCTGGACCATGCCCTTATCCGGAATCTTGTCGCAAAAAATTACGAATCTATTGTGATTGTAAACGCTTAAAATCCGAAGTTTCCTGTGACAAACATCGCGCCGGATTTCAACAATTAGAATGTGATGATAATTGTGTAAAAACTAAAAAAATTTTGGAACAAGCACGAAAAAAGGAAGAGGAACTACGACGAAAACTTGAAGAGGAACGCAATCGCTTAGAAGTTGAACAATTTGAAAAGAAGTTTAGCAAGCGCAAACCAAAAGAACGTAAAACTTTAGAAGTGAAACAAAAGACTCCCACTAACTGGACACTGATTGGATTATACGCCGGCATTGCAGCAGCTGTGTTGTTGGCGCTTGCTTTAGCATTTTTCGAGGATCACTAAATGTGTTTATTTAAATAAAACCAAAGATGGGCCATAAGTGAGACTAAAGAAAATAAATAATATTTGATAGAATATAGTGTTTTAATACTAATCAAGGATGTCCTTTATTATTTTATAACTGTAAGTAATAATTTAAATAAACGTACATTTGATGATTGAAATAAATGATGTACGTTGGCTATACTTATTTTGATTTTATATGTATTTGTAAGTATATTTAAAAACGGCGATTACCACCACCGCCAAAACGTCCCCAATTTCCAGTACCGCCCCCACGATTAAATCCACGGCCTCCTCCACCGGAGCGATTAAAACCACCACCACCACCACCGAAACCGCCGCCACCAAAACCACCTCCGCTACCACCATCAAATCTTCCCCTTTTATTTGGTATGCCACTTCCGCCGCTACCGCCACTACCACGACTTTGAAATGGCATAATGCCCTTTTCACGTTGTATCTGATAATCGCCAGCTGTTTGCACACACAAGTCTTTAATAACTGCTACCAATTTCGATTGAGTTTCGTTTAATTGTTGAATCTCTGAAGGTTCGTCACAGGCAATCGACACCAAGTCTTCTATGGCTGGTTTTAGAGCAGCCAACATGGACGCCAACTGCGGATCCATTTTGAAATTAAGCCAATTATCTAAACGTACAATATTACCTTTAACCATATCGATTTTACGGCAACCAAATAACAATAAATGTAGTGGTGCCACCATGGTCATTTGTTTACAGGATACAGCACGAGTACGTATCTTTTCGCCAAAAACAAAGAAGGGGTACGGAAAAGTAACCGCCAAATTACTACAGTTCACTGAAGTTTTATGTATTAAAGCCGCCTTTGATTCAGTAGTTAAAACTTTACGCTTCTCTTTATGATAACAAACATTTGGATACAGACCCATACATAAAAGGGCTGTAGCTACATCAAGTACAGGGTCGTCAGAGTTTGCATCTATGCGTCCGGAAATCATTGACTCTTCTGGAAAACCAGCTTGTTGCAATAAGTCTAAAAGCTGATTTTTAGCTTCAGCCATAACGCGCATAGTTGACAACTGAAGTCCCTTCCATTCACAAAAACGTATCTCTTCATCTTCTCCCTTGTGGCGGGCATTTTCCCACATTTGTTTAGCTATAATCATGGCAACATGATCAGAACATTTGGTACCACCCAGAGCTTTTTGGTGATTTTGCAAACGTCTTTGACCCAAGTCCAATGCAAAGATTTCAGAGAAAGTACTCGAGTAAGAAGCCATACTAGCGGCAATATCAGCACAACCAAAAACTGTACTTAAAACCACCATTTTGCCTAATCTAGGTTCGATAGGCAATCTGGCCAGTATACGACCCAGAGGAGTTAATTCGTCGTTGTTGTCCAGACATCGCATGTCTCGCAAAAGGACTTCGGCTTCAATAACAGCATCTAACGGCGGTGGCTCCAAGGCCTTCGATAAAAATTGATGTATGGATCCCAAACGTAAAAGTTTAATGGTCAAGGCCATTTCATGCAGTGGTGTGCGGAACATTTCTGGTGTAAGACAATTTTCAAGAGCCTGAAAACGTGCTTTAGAGCATAACGTAAAACAAAATCCGGGTCTCACGCGACCAGCACGACCTTTACGTTGTTCCAAATTCGTTTTGCTTGCCCAAACTGTGGCATAACTTGTGAGATTGTTGTGTGAAGTAAACATTTTCATGCGAGCCTTGCACAAATCAACGACAAATACAATATCATCAATCGTAATTGATGTTTCAGCAATATTGGTAGATAGAATAATCTATAATAGAGAACAGTTTAAGGTTTAATTAAAGTTTTAATTTAATTTAAGGCTTAAATAAAGTTTTAATTCCACTTTAGAATCACTTACTTTGGTTACCCCACTGGGCACCGGTTCAAAAACTTTACGCTGATCTTCTCGGGGAATTTGTGAGTGACAGGGCAGTATACGATATTGTGGACCGCCAAATTGAGAATTTTGTAAAAATTTCATTAAAGCAAAAATCAAATTCCAACCAGGTAAGAAGATTAAAACGGCACCGGGAATATTTTTTGATTTAATATGAATCAATAAAGCTTCTATGAGCTCGAATGAGCATTCTGATTCAGACAAAATAGCCATGGCGTTTTTAGTTTGTGGTGAATAGGATGAATCAATAACCTTATTAAGATTTTGGTCCCCTGCATCTTCGCCATTTTCCTTAATAACGGAATTCTCCTCATCATCCTTATCTTTATTCTTCTTGCGTGATTCAGGAGTGGGTACAAATTTTGTCATTTCAAGACAATCTTCCAAGAAAAACTGTTGAACAGGATATGCTCTGCCAGGTACCTCTAAAACTGGGCTACGACCAAAGTACTCTGAAAACAGAGTAGTATCAATCGTGGCCGACATAAGAATAATGCGTATGTCGGGATAAGTGTGCACCATATCACGCAAAATAACTAACAAAAAATCACTGTTAACATCTCGTTCATGGATTTCGTCAACAATGATGTGGGAAACACCCCGCAAACCAGCCTCCAATTTGCGCAACAAAACACCAACAGTACAAAACAATATTGCACCATAGGGACGAGGCATTGCGTTTTCAAAACGCACTGTATACCCGACGGATTCTCCTAAATTTTCACAGCGTTCATTAGCCACGCGTTCGGCTACCGATATGGCGGAAATACGACGAGGTTGTGTAACATAAATATTGCAATAAGCCCCTTGACCAGAAGATACATAATCCTCTAGAATGTATTGAGCAATTTGAGTGGTTTTACCACAACCTGTGTTACCACGTATAATAACGACCGGATTTTCATTAATGGCTTCCATGATTTCAGAGCGCATAGCAGCAATTGGCAGTTTTTCACGAAACTCCAAGAATTTCTGAAACTCTGCATTATTTAATCGTTTATCTTTGTTTGAATTTTCCAAATCGTTACATAAATCATCTAAAGAGGCAGAGGCCAAATAACCCTCATCAATGTTACAAGCATTCCAAGCATTCCAGTTTGGCTGCGGTGGTGCCCATGGTATAATAGATGCTACCGTTTGCGGATTGTCCAAGCGTAAACGATTACTATCTTTTCCTGTATTTATCTGATATAATAAAAATAAAATAAATTTTATCTGTCAAACAGGAATGTCGACGCTTGTTTATTTACCTGTAAACTTATTATATCAGTGTCAGGATCTGGTTTCACATTGTTCACATTTACTGTAGGTAAATCCAATTCACGAACGACTTCTTCAACTTTTTTCACAAGTTCTAAGTCAACATTAACCTCATACGGAGCCAATTCCTCATCGTCTTTCTTTTGCTTAAGAGTGCCAGAAAAAGCTTCGATTACACCCAAATGATAAAGTTGACGAACCAAAGACAATGCACAGGATTTACTGGCCGATTGTTTGTTAGAGCCAGTTTCACGAGCTGTTATAGTTCTCTTTAAGTCGCGCACAAAAATATGCATTTCAGCCATAAAACTCCTATAAAACATAATTTTATTTAATTGACCATAAAATTTTTTATTTAAATTAAAAACGTATGAAGGGAAAAATCTTACCATTTTAAACGATATGTAGCACCTTTTTATTTAGTAATATTTTTACTATATAAGAAGTTCTCATCTTCATTGGTACAGCCTGTGGTTTTATGGAAAAGAAATACTCCTTTCAACAACGACTACAAATTATAAAACAGAAAATAAAAAGACACCCAATTAGTTGTTCAATTCATAACAGTGACATTTTTCAAAAATTGTTAGCAAACCTGAACTCGTTGGTATATTCCATTAACGTTCCTCCCACAAAAAAGAAGAACATAAACGGAACAAGAGTTCAATCTAAGATAATCCTCAATATCTTTTTAGCAACATAATCATTTGTCTCTGTTAATGAATTGAGGGAACTGTTAATTTTCTTTTATATTTTGGTTTATTTCCAATAATAAAAATTAAAAAAATACACATCCACAAAACCACAGGCTGAATGAAGTTCCTTTTCCAGTTGCGAAAATTTCAGAATCGCGTTTAAATCAATGCAAGAAATCCATTTATTGTGATAACAGAATTATTGTCGTTAAAACAGTCCTAGGATTTCGTATTGAGTTATTTCTTATTCTTTACGTTTAATTGTTCGATATTCGGTCATATTCCTTATTTAGAACAGGACTAATTATCTTATAATACTTCAAATTTATTTATTTATACTGGCGCTACAAAATCGTTGTTATAATTATAATTTATCGGGCTTGTTATGGAATGTTATTGCTGTCAGAACCAGAATTGAAATCAACAATAAAATGCTGTTGGTGTTACAGAAATCGATATTATGTTCGAATCAGAATTAGTTGTTATCATTTTTTTTTTATTTCTATTTTTTTTAGAAATAATCCGATCAGCTGGATACCACCATTATTTCATGTTTGTTTTTATTTTTCCATTACAATAAAATTAAATAAAAGAAATAAAAATATTTATTTTTGCTTTAAGCTATTAAAGATTGACGCACATTGTAAGTAAAATGAAGAACATATGAAAACCAAATAAAAAAGTACATAAAATAAAACAAATGTTTATCCAAATAGGGGAAAACATATAAACCATGCACAAAATCGACGGGATTTTTTATATTTATTAAAAAAGTAGTTTCTGTGTAAACTTTTTTACCCTTTGTGGGCATGCAAACATGCTTTTGTAGAACTTTAAGAACACGAGTTATTACATCTGACACAGTACGGCTGTTTTCCTAAACGCCTGTTGCATTGTAGTAATACATGGCAACATGTTCTTAAATGCAACCATAAAAATTTTGAGAATGCATTTAGTTCCGAAATGCAATGCAAAAAAGCAAATAAAGCAGTTAAAATAATGTAGATGCAAACCACATTCATTTACAACACAACGTAGGTAAAAATTTAAGTACACAATGCATCAACACGGTATTGATTAGTGCATTTAAATTCAAAAACATTTGCTTTTTTAAAAATTCTCGGATTAAAGCTAAGTACAAAAGGGAATCAAAGCAAATAAATTAAAAACAAACAAACACAAAGAAAAAAATTATTCTCTTTATACGCTCAGAGTTCTTATATTTACTTATTCTTACTCACTATAAATAAGTCAAAGTAAACATTTTTTTTGCTAATGTTCTGTAAGTATTTTGCAAGATTCTTATTTTACCATGTGGGTATTATAAGCAATAAATGTAAGCAATGGTTATTGCTTTTTAATTTGTCTTATTCCCAGATTATTACTGATTATTAAAATAAAAACTAACTTTGTTTAACCGCTACAATATATATTTAGTCTCTTTTGGTGAATTTTATAGTTTTAACACAGTATTTTTATATACATATTTTATATATTTTACAGAAATTCTGTTGGTTTTTATTTTTAGCATTAATTTTGCAGTTCATTTTATGGAATATACATACATATGTATGTACATACCTATCAAGGTATATATGTATAACTATTGATATGTTGATAATTTGATCATAACATCAAATTAAACAAAAGCAAAATTTCATACAAACGAAATAAAACTTCTTAAGAACTTACATAGCGTTTACATTTGCCAGTACTGGCAAGACAGTAGCAATTCATTCAAACTTTTTCACTAATACATAAACACTTTTACAGCTATTTTGTTTTTGCATTGTTTTGCCAACTAATATGTAAATGCTTACTGTCTTGCCAGTACTGGCAAATGTAAACGCTATGTAAGTTCAAACATGTGCATGTACTGGTTTTTATTTTGCTTTCTTCTTACCATGCTTAAGTGCTGGTTCACACAGGTCAAGTTTACTTGAACAGTTTTATTTAAATTTTCTTTTGAACTTGCGTTCACGTTCATGCACAAAATTAATTTTTGTTTTCTTTCCTTCAACTTTGTAGCTTTTTATTATATTACGGATGAAAAAAGAAAAGAAAAATACAAAACTGACTGGTACGGTCAAGTATGTACCCCTTTCCATTCTCTTTACCCCTCTCTCCTAAAAGCTCGAGACTTGAAGAGTCAAACTTGACCTGTGTGAACCAGCACTATGACTTGCTTTATTTATTTTTTACAGGAACAATATTTATTGTGTTTGTTTCTTATAAAAGAGAACAGCAATTTTCTCTGTAAAGAGAAGGTACAATAAAACAAATACACGAAAAAAGAGAATGTGTTTAAATATTTGTTTTGTGTACTTTTGCAAAAGCCTAGTATTGATGCATTGTGAACACACGTTTAGGAAAACAGCCTACATATTGCTAAGCTTATATTACTATCATAAGATCGTTCTGCCAAAAATCGTAATGTTGCAGCCAATTGAATCCTACAAGAAACATTTGACAAAGCCAAGTGTACTTTACCAACATACAACAGTATTTAAAAAGCTTCCTGGCCAAAAACTTATATGCTTACACTGGCTCTGGGAGGTCCAACGGGTTGCTATGATCCTCAATATTATGCGATTCACACTTTCCAAATTGTCTTCCTCAAACAATGTATGTATCATAGCTGTTCATTGTAAATTATTTTCCTCTGAATATTGGCTCAAAATGAATTATTTACAATTTGTAACCCTTTTTCAAAAATTAAAATATGTTAAATTTATTAAATACTTCTTTAAATTAAATATAAATCAATTTCACATAATTTACGATGTCTTTCAAATTTAATTTTTTCTCTTGGAAGTTAAATTCACTATTATTTCAATTTATATTATTCAAATTATATATATATATATGTTCCCGACGATCCTATAAGGAACATATGGCCCCAAAAAAAAAATTATTCAAATTAATATTATAAAAATATATTCAAATCAATAGAAAAGTAAACAAATTTATTTGAAAAATTTTAATTTAAAAGTAACAAATAAAATAAATTTGTATAAAACTTCATGAATAAAAAAATTTCAGACTTTGTATGAAAAAATTTAATTATGTATTTAAAAACAAAATGCTTAATTTTTATTCAACAAACATTTTTTGAATTACTCATAATCTCGTCCCCTTAATAAAACAATAGTGTATAATTTTTTTGGGGTTTTTAAAAAATCGTGTTTAAAGTTTTTGTCAAATCGGATGTCTATTTAAACCTCATTATCGCGGTAAATAAAAATTCTTCATACTGGATTTTTCGACGAATACATAATACCGTTTCTTGTCTTTAAATTGACCAATTTTTTTTTATTCTACGCATCCTTTAAGACCATAATTATGTCATTCAAAGTGCAAGTCCTCCATATAGGCTATTTTATTTTTTATATGTATATTTTTTTTTGGTTTATTTTGTATGGTATACGCTGTTTTATTCAATAATTTTACGGCATTTTTATTAAAATATTTGATCTCAAAAATATCAATTTGTAACATTATAAAACAGTGATTAATTCATAGATTCAATGGCACATATTCATTACATTCCAATTTGGGTTAATTTAAACAAAAAATTATGACCAATTAAGGTATACATTTTTTGAATTACTCATAATCTGTTCTTCGATATTAGAATTATTATGATTTTTTTTTTTTTTTTATTCTAAAATTTAAAAAATAAAAGGTAATATAATAAGTAAGTGGTATTTTCGGCCATTTAAATTTTAGTTGAATTGATTTCTACCACATAACTGTACGTCTCTATTTGGAAAACAATGGCAAGAAAGTTTTATTACAAAGTGCTTAGAGCTCAGTCCATGGTTTTACATACATTTGCTTCGAGCAATTGAACCTCAAAACAACCTGACAAATTGCACTTTACCATAATTCAAGGAATATAATATTGCTTTTAGTTTCTGGCCAGTTTTCCGCCGAATTTATGTCTAAATGCCATGGAAAAGAACCTTGTGTAAGTTAATTAACCAGTAACTGCATAATAACGTTAAATTTTCAAATACGAAGTCGTCTTACTTTTAATGTTTGTATTTAAAAATGGAGCTGCACTTTTTTTATCCCAGTATTTTATTACATTGTCTTCCTAATTTTTCAAGGAAAATTTTAAAAAAAATTAATGGAAATTTTTGTATTTAAAATTTTTTTGTTTAAATATTTTTATTTTCTACCAATTTTGTTGAATAAAAATTCTAAAGCTACAAATCAAATTTTTTTTTATTTGAATTAAATTGATTTGAATATATTCAGCTTAGAATATTTGAATATAAAAAGAATTATAGAACATTTTTGAGAATCCAACTTATTTAGTTTTAAAAAGTTCAAATATTTTTTTTTATAGTACTTTTAATAAAAAATATCTAAATATATCAGAATTTTATTCGATTTTATAAAAATTAATACCACCAATATTTTAACAAAAAATCTAAAACTAAAATTGTTTTTATTTTCTTTTATAAAATAGAAATTAAAAAAAGTATTTTAATTTTGTATTTAATTCATATCTAACTACCACAGCTTCAACCATTTAATTTTTTTAATTTTTTTTAACTCAATTTGTGCTTCTTAAAATAAATAAAAATTATTCAATTTGTGCTTAAAATGCCGGTAAAAAAATGTAAACAAAGCAAAACAACTGATTCGAACATGGTGTTTGTTTTTTATCGAATCAAGACAAAACCAAGACGGTTTCATAACACCAATTGAAATCAGAAATGATTTTCAATTTTGTTAATCACAATTCTGACTTGGTTTTCATAACAACCCTGTATGTTTCGTTAGTTAGATATAAATGTTTAGTGTTCATAAAAATATTTTTAATGTAATAAACGTTAAAAATTAAATATTCTATGAAAATTTTACTTTATTATGAATACGGGGGGATTAGTATGTATTCAACCGCTGCACAAATGCACCTAATGCCGTTTCAAGACATTCCTTTTTGTTTTAATACTAATTGTCGATTACACTTTGCTAACGAATCAAATACTTTAATGCGCAAAACACACATAGCACAAACAAAAAACAACACATAAAAGCAAATGGAGATTTATCTGTTGTTTGCAGATTTTTTTAAATCACTAGATTTTATCAGTTTTATTCGAATGATACAAAGTTACATGATGAAGTTATATGATTCAACAAATATTTATTCTAAAGCAACCAGGGTTTAAAAAACTGCAGTCAAAACCAAAAACTATCGAATAAAAAACGTTAATTTGTGTACACCTTTTCGCATTTTGAGTTGGTTTGACTGCGACTGCTTAGGTTTAATTGAATGAAACGGAAGTAAAAGCAACAATTTTTTTGGACAAAAACAAATGAAGTAGATAAAATTGCAGTTTTTCTACTTTGACTGCAGTTTTTTAAACGCTGAAAGCAACAAAAGATATGCCCCCTTATTCATAAAAATGTTTCAGTTTTATAGATTTTTTCCTATAAAACTAATTTTAAGAACATTTTAAATATAAACGTTTTGTTTTATTTTTTGTGAATAAGGCCAATGGAAATGGGGAAATTAAATTTGTTCTTATGAAATGTACACCTAATATGAGTATTAAATAATTTACTATGATCTCTTTGTGTAATGAATAAAATGAAATTTTTTGTTATTTTTTACTTTTTAGAGCCACTTTTTGGGTTTGAGATTAAAGTTAATTTAATTCTATAATTAGCTAATCTGAGAATAAAGTTAATCTTGTATCAATTGAATTTGATATTTTTGGGTGGTGGCTTAAACCATGTAGCGCTACCATACTGAGCACAAATAAATGGCAACATTTTTTTGCAAATGTCAACTTTTTATCAAGCAATATGGATGTTTTCAAAGAAGAAGAAGAAAATGCGCGAATTTAATATTGTTTGAAAGGTAGAAGTTTTTTGCGTTTAAAGAATGGAAAAATTATATAAAAGTGCTAAGCAATGTTTAATAATGTATTTTTGTTTATATTTTTGCAAAAGTTCTTTATGTTAAACATGTGTATGTTGACAGTTTAAGGGGGGTGTGCTGGAAATCGCAAACGCAAGAACTTGGAGGCTGTTTATAATAAACTTGTTATCAAATTTTTATAATTTTTGTTATAAAATTCAGTTTAATAGAGAAATGTTTGTATAATAATTGTCATAAAATTCTTTTATTACACAAATCTTACTAAAAACGACTTTTAAAATTCTTGCGTTTTGCGTTTGCGATTTCCAGCACACCCCTGTAAGTTAAGTTTTAAACCACCACCGTTGGCCGCTTAAACTAGCAAAAAAAGTTAAAAAAATACAACTCAAAATGTAAATACGGAGATTAAAGTTAATTTAATCGCTAATCTCTAACCCAAAAAGTGGCTCTTAATGTAATATGTATGTGTGATATTTTGCTTTACTTTCTGTTCTGTTACAAATCAGCAGATTTGTTTTTGTTATTAAAAAACCTGTGAAATTGATTAGTTTTTCTGTTTTGTTGCGGTTCAGTTTGTTAAAATCAAAAACTTGTTAAGTTATTGTATGTGGCAAAATAAATAATAAAAAATACATATTTATGTTGAAATAAACTATTTTTTGATGTTAAGAATTCATAAAATTTAATTTCTTCAAATTTATATGCATTAAAGTGATTGAAATAAAACATTGGACAATGCAAAACTAAAAAAGTTGTCATAAATGGCTGATAAGTTGCTACAGAAAAAGTAACTATTACAATTTCGTAACAGAACGGTACGGATCATAACAAAAACAGAAAGTAAAGACTAATTCTGCCTTAAGCACTTTAGAACACTGTTAATTGTATAAAAGACAAATCTTTTTTTTTTTTTTTTTTTTTTGAGAAACGTTATTCTCAAATTTTTTCCAAATTTGAATTATAATACAATGTGGAACATAAATAAAAAATATTTTTATTTTTTAACATAAATTCATTGCTTATTTAAATAAAATGTGAGATAAACATTCGGCACCATAGCTAAAAGATGAAATAATGTTCTTACCGTCCTCTAATTCTAGCAAAGACGAAATAATTGGCTATTATTTTGATTATTGTTGCACCGCGATCATACAACAAACTTATAATTCCTAATTATTGTAATAACTTACAAATAATTTTTATTTTTCACAAGAAATATATCGTTCACCTGTAAAACACATTTAACCACGAAGAAAAAATTTAACTTTAATCGCCATTTTTAATGTTACTATTTATTTTTCGCTTTAGTATTGTCAAGTTAAGTTCTGATTATAATTTAACATTTGATACCAATTTGATGTCAAATCATTATCAATTTGAATTTAAATGTTAAAATCCAACAATTGAAAAACGTTTGAGAATTGTGTTTGATGTCAAATAAAAAGGTAATTTCGTATCAAAGGTTTGACTTCGTGTTTGTTGGGAATTAACTAACCTGTGCCTATGTTCTGTAAATTTAGTGAGAACTTCTTGCATCGAAAAGATGTGAAACAAAATATTCCATCGTTTCTCGAAAAGTGAGAAAAATGTGTGTATGTAACTCATGTCGAAAACAATCAAAAGAGATTACGTCGTTACGTTATAAATGTCATAATATTGCACTCGAAGCCGATGTGACATTGCAGACGTTCAGAACGCCAGTAACACATATCGTTGACGGCGACCAAAATTTACTTAAAATGAAAATTTTTCAACGACGGCGGCGAAAACACAACCGTCGGCTATGCAAAATTGTGTAAAGAGCGACTTTAATGTTTGTTGTTTGCAAACGAGCTTTGAAGACATTCGTATATTTTATAAAAATGTTAAAAGCAAAATAATAAAACAATGAAAAATGTGCCAAGCATAAAATATTATTATTATTATTCTTTGCATTTTGCATTTTTAATTGTTTTTTAGTGTTAAAATTTGTTTTCGCCCCATTTTTATTCGTGAGTTTATTTGACAGTTCAAAGCGGGAACTTTTCTCACCAAAATGTTACAGACACACTTTTTCTGTAAATTGGCGAGTAATTTCCTTACGTGACAGTTTGTACTCGCCAAAACAAGTTACAGACACAGACACACATGCAAATGCAAGTTCGAAAAACTCAATACACTCACACTTTTTGACTAACACGACCACATTTTTCGTACTTGCAGACAACATGCAGTTCAAATTGCAAGACATTTCTAAAGACAGTGATTTTTTGACTCTTGCAGCAAGCTAATTTCAAATTGACTTGATTGCGGAAACAATAATTATACCCAGCAAAAAAAAAATGGAAGTGATACTTCATAAACGGCATCTTAATTACATCCAAAGTAGCTAATGCTACTTTTCAGCTTTAAAGAAGTAGTTTTGAAGTACAAATATGAAATAAGATTTTGAATAGCACCTTTGTTCTTAAATAATTGTATAGAATGTAGTTGGCCTGCA
This sequence comes from Pollenia angustigena, assembly GCA_930367215.1. Lineage (NCBI taxonomy): Eukaryota > Metazoa > Arthropoda > Insecta > Diptera > Polleniidae > Pollenia > Pollenia angustigena. Next base: position 149,941,964 of record OV884058.1, read on the forward strand.
AATTTTTAAAAAGGATTGAACAAGGTATATATTTAATGTACCTTGGGATTGAATTTCTAAAAAATATTTGAATTTTTATTGAATTTTTTATTTGCGTTTCTAGAGCTTGCTTTTATATTTATTGTTCATTTATTCCTATTTTTATTTTACAAAGTAATATTTTCATAAACAAAAAAAAACTTGTGTGTTTAAAACAGCTGTTATAGTGTTAATTAAAAAATACAAAAAAATTTAATAATTAATAATAAAAAAAATTACCGAAACCATATCTTTTTTCATTTTTAGTTAAGAGTGATGATTTTTAATTAATTAAAGGGGGTTTAAATGTTTAAAAGCGATATAGATGCATTTTCAAATCACAGCATTAATATCACTTCTTAAATTGACAATTTCATTACTATTGCAGAGCTACTTTTGCTTAGCATCTTAAGTTATTTTAGTATACATTTCTTCCCCTAATTATAATTGACATTCAAATATTAGAACTCTAAAATTACTAGAAACGTAGAATATATGCAGTTAAAAGTAGTAGAAAATGAACAACATTTTTCCAATGACATGCTAATGTTAAATTCATATCTTCTTCACCCGAATTTGAAGTACTTCGGGTTTGCGAGTTGTGGTGATTTAATAACATCTTTTTCAACACTTTTTTTGCTGGGTAGTTTTAACTCTTTTTTTAAGTATACATATGGGTAATAGAACACGACCCCTTTCGATTTTAAAAAAAATCCTTTTTTCTTATAAGGAACATATATGTGCTAACCGGTTCAGTTTGTTGAAATAACTAAGAAAAACCCGAAATTCCTTAATAAATAATAAAGTGGGGTTGGTCATACCTTTGACCCATCTAGGAGCATCCTACGCGCTGCAGGGGCCAAATTAAAGAATTTTATTAGACCGCAATATTTGTATGGTACAGCGCGTAGGATGCTCCCTCCTAGATGGGTCAAATGTATGACCAACCCCACTTTATTATTTATTAAGGAATTTCGGTCCCACTCTCTGTTTATTTAGAAATTAAGCTGTTTCGCAATTAATGACTTGTATAAGCAAAAAAACAAGATTGCCTCTAATTTTTGTTATAAAATCCTGTGTTGTTTTTTTTTTTTAATTTTTTTACACAAAATGTTATCATAATAACCACCCCTATCGTGAATAACAAGTGGAATTTTTGTTCCCATGCAATTTTCATTCCCCTCGAAGGGAAAAAAGCAATCGTGAATCTCATGTGGAAAATTTTTCAATGAAATTTTTGTTTTAAAATATACAAGTATATATTGTAAAGAAAAGATAAAATAATAACGCAAAATATTTAGTATTGGAGGGATAGTTTGATTACAACGTTAGTTTTTTGCACTTTTTTAATTAAATGTAGTAAAATATTTTCCAAAATTCTGCCACCAAGTCAATCGAAAGCTTCACAAATCCGCAGGCAATCGTCCTGTTGTTTTGCATTTTGTTGAGCAATATATCGATTTGTGCCTTATTAACTTTATTAACGCTTAATATTCGATTTATAGGGGGAGCTACTTACATACATGTTCTGTTCCCTAGCAAAAATAAAATGAGAAAATCTAAGGGAAATGTGAACAAATTACGAGGGAACAAATTGTTCACGATAAGGAGAATTTTTCCCGTGAACATTTTTTCACGTTATTATTTTTCTTTGAATTACATTTTTTCATGGGAGTTGTTTATGATCGCAAATATGTGAAAAGGGGAAAAATTACTAGGGAAAAATTATTCACGATAGGGGTGAATATCCCAACATTTCATATTACAATAAGGGTTTTCACGATGGTCATTGTGCAAATTTGCAATTTGTAAACTTGCAGTGCATATTATGATTGATCGTGAGCATGCCTGTTTTTTATACAAATATTCTATTGCTTTACAACTACATATACACAAGTAGCTATATTAAAATAAAATTTAATTTTCTATTTTATATTAAAGCCCACAAAGAATTTCAATTTATGCCTTTTTCAGATGTAAAAAACGTGTATTTTTGGACATTTGCATATTTTGCAATTCGCACCACCGAACGTGAAAACTCTTATTGTAAGTTTTCCAGTACATAAACATTTTTGAGTAAAGGATTTTTTAAAGTTAATATTTTTTTAAATTTGTAACAAGTAACATAATTGTATCTTCAAAAATGTATATAAGAATAACTCGAAAACTATGCTTTACCGAGACTTTTTCCCCTTAATATTTTCTTATTATTTTTTAATTTTCTATCACCCTATGTAATGTTTTTTATTTCTAGATGAGTTGGAAAACTAGCTTTAAGTCAAATATTTTAGAGAATTTTAATATTTATTTTGTAAAATTTCGCCTTTACACAAGTAGGTGTTACACATTTTTAAACATTTTATATGAAAACAATTCTTAACGCAAGGCTTAAAGCTCAAATTAGACTATGTCACGTCTAATTTGAGCTTAAGCTAGGTACGAAAGTTTCTTTTGTAAAATTGCATATGAATTATTTTCTGATGGCTATCCAATGCGCTGTTTGTAAGGGGAGTGGGTTAATGAGCTATTCACAATGGGCCTAATCGTGATGTGAGTGGCCATGATATACATAACAGTTATCATTAGCACCTATCTGAATCTAACATATGTACACTAAACTACTTAGTAGCTGCTGATTTTAATAAGATGTGAACTACCTACCACACATATACACATATTCCTATACATATGTACATACAGCCATTTTGCTAGTTTTAACACAACTTATCAACTTTTGACTATAAAAGAATATTTGTTTTTTTAATGAACCTTTATATAATTTACTTACCTTGCATGATCTGGACCTACTGGTGTATATTTATAATCCGCTGATATTTTATTCATTTGCATAAATTGATGTAGTTTCGCCTTGGCATTTTCTATAGTCCAATTGCCGTGTATAGCGGCATTGACATCAATTGACTCCGCCTCTTTCATGTCCAATTTTTCTTGAGCACGATCCATAAAGTTAAAATGTTCACGATTATTGTTACCACGATCCATGGGACGATATGCTTGACCCAAATCGTGAGGACCAGCATTGCCATCGAAAACCCTTTTTTTAGTATCAGCATTGTTAGAGCCACCGTCGTTCCCTTCGGGGCCATCATTAGATTGATAAACTGCAGCAATACCAGCATCAGCGGGAATTTCACTCTGTTGGATTTTGCCAGTACGAGCCAAGAAATTTACAAAATCCCTTGCAGCATTTCGTTCAGCATCTTTTTTGTTTGTAGAATTGCCTACGGCAACGTATGGATATTGTGGGACACGAATCTCACATAAAAAACGTTGGCGATGTTTTGGACCTTATAAAATAATTTTATTTTTGAAAATATTTCATTTATACGTAGCATGTGCACTTTTTAGTAAAATGCTATGGAAACTTACCGGTTGGCCGAACTTCATATTTGGGATCTAGTTTCGTTTTTGCACACCATTCGTGAAAAAATGATTTTATATCGGTCATTTTTTTATTGTACAAAAGCTTACTTTTTCCACACAATTCAAATATATTTCACAATTCTCGATGAAATGCGACAAAAAATCTGTTGGTATAACAATGAAAAATTCTAAAACAAAATGTCACCTAGTGTTGTAAGAATATTGAGTACTTGGATGCGCAACACCGAGTGTTAATATTTTTTACAGAGTTGTATTTTATAGTATGATGAGCATTTACACACCAGAATAATTTTTAAGGGAACAATTTATTCTATAATACCATGTTCACACGGATAGCAATATTCTTGTTTCGATCTCCCATCCCTGTTTCGCGACCAAAACATGATTGAACCAACATGTTTTGTCACACAAAATTTTTAGAGCGAAACAGGTCGTTTCATTTTGAAACAAAATATAATCAAAATAAAAATTCATTTTAAATAAAATAAAGTGATAATTATAAAATAATAATATTAACAATAGTGATAAATAATATATTTTACTTACTTTTTTATATATTTAAAATAGAATCACACTAACAACGAAAAAATTTCAAAATGAAACAAGAACAAGAAACAAGTTTCAGAGAGCGAAACCAGTGGTTTATATTGCCGTATGAACATAGCATTAATCTCATACGGTACACACAAAAAATAATCCAGTACCCATGTTCTGTAACTTTGGTGAGAACAAGGCAAATTCAACTACAGGTGGTGTCGGAACTACACCAATCCAAAAACAACAGAAACAATATAGGGGTTATTGCTTTGCATTGTTTGTGCTTATAGCTCGAAATGTCAACCATTCTTAGCAAAACACTAACAAAACAAAACAAATAAGCTTGAACTGTCAAAATCAGATGCCGTTTCGACACCACCTGTAGTTAATTCGCCTTGGGTGAGAACTTCTCGCAACGAGAAGATGTGAAACAAAATATTGCATCGTTTCTCGAAAAGTGAGAAAAAAAGTGTATCTGTAACTCATGACGAAGACTTTCAAAAGATATTACGTCGCACATAGGCAAAAAATCTTTTCTTGAGATTTGTGGTTTTGGGGAACTGTTAAATTCAGGAAAGTTGAATAAATTGCATGCGTGTACATTGACTTTTTACGGTTTTAAGAGGTTTACAATATATTTTTTTTTTTTGTAGGTGAACGAATAAAGATTTAACATTGATTTTTCTGTCAAAGACTATATTAACAGCTACTTATAAAATTTTATTAGAAATATTAAATTTTAAATTTTTATGATAAAAAAATTCGTTCGAAATTAAAAAAAAAACGATTTTTTTGTTCACTTTTTTGTAAAAAAAAAAGTTAAAAAGTTTTTGAAAGTGAATTTAGTTACATGTTTAAAAATGTTATACATAACGATAGAATTTAAAATCTCTACTTTTAAATTAAAAAAAAAAACGTTGCGCGTTTTTGTGTTTTTGGTGATTTTTTGAAAATTTCACCTTTTTTTCTGTTTTTGCTTATCTTGCATAGGCACATAAGATAGTAACCCTTTCGTCAGTCCTAAAATGTTTCTGTTGTACGTAGATGTTTTTTATTTAAATTAATTCATCAAAAGCGGCCCATACACTTGCAATATTATTGTATAACTAGGTGCGCTTCACTACACTGCTTAAACCACTTCTTCAGTTGAGAGATATTTAATATATGCATCCTATGGAAGGTTTTCCCCCCTTCCGCTTTATTTTTATTTTCAAAAGTGTAGTGTACCATAGGAGTGACTTCTACTAAGTTTGAACATTCTTACTATAACAGTTCTTAAGATATGTGATATTAAACATTGGCGTCCTATGGGGGGTAACATTTCCCCGCTGCTATTTTATTTCAATTTTGGGGTTCAGAAGATCATACTACAAAAAGTTTAATAAAAAGAGTGCAGCGGCTCTAAATTATATTTCTATCTATGAGGGGTACTGCTCCTCCTCTGTCAATACGTAAAATTGAACAATTTTATTGCAAGTGTATGTGCCGCTTAAGACTAATATTACCTGTGTAAAAAAGGAAAGGGCGAAACATTTAGTAACGGGTTTTAACCACCTGTGCAGATAAATTAAATACAATACGAAATACATACAAGCCACATAAAAGATTAAACTGTAACCGCCCATACAAGGGGGCGGGGGAGAAAAGTGTTATTTTACGATCTCCTGGGTTCAATTTTAGGTTTTTTAACTTTCGTCGACGTTTAAACTTCCATATGCTAAACAAAAGTATGGGAAAACTTTAAAAAATTGCATTTTTCAGAGGTTGGATTAGTTTTTCTAGGGGGAACTTTTTGCTCCTTGGTCCGATTTTATTTATTTTTGAGGTTTACCTACCTATGACCATTGCACATATTTTCATCGATATAGGGGCACTCAATAACTTTTAAAAAGCAATATAATCTGAAACAATGATGATGAACAAAGATGTCATAATATTCCAATCGAAGCCGATGTGAAACTGCAGACGTTGCAAACGTCACAAAAATCGTTGAAGGTGGCAAAAATACAACCGGCGGATATACCAAATAATGTAAAGTGCGACTTTAATGTTTGTTGTTTACAAATGGCTTTGAAAACATTTTTTTAAAAATACCAATGAATTATTTTTTTGCAGTATTTGATTTCCATAACAAATTAGGAAGCACTTAAAAATTTATTTTTCATTATTGAACTATTAATATACATATAAATATATATATTTATGCATTTAAAATAATTATTTATGCCTGTATTCACAAAAATTTTTTAAATTTAATAAAGATAAAAAGAACAAATTTACTATGAAAATTAACCTTAATAAGCGTTTGTTAAATTTAATAATCGTTTATGAATCATTAAAGTCAATGTATTTTGTTTGACTACCTTTAATCACTATCGAACCGTCAGATTTCTTTTTTAATTCACAGTCAATAAAAGCTAGTTTTTTGCCAACTTTAACAGTTTTAGCATCGACAATTATCTCTTCTCCTTCTTTAGCACTTTTCAAACAATTGACATACAGATCTACAGTTACACCAGGATGTGCGTCAGCGGACATTAAGGCGTATGTAGTTATATTGTCAATTATTGTAGCAGCACATCCTCCATGAAGAGTTCCATAAGCATTAAGATGTTCTTTGGCAACAGTAAATTCACCAACACAATGACCATGGCCACCACCTGTAATTCGAATCTAAATAAAAATATATTTTTTTTATAATGTACTAGTGGACAAACAATTGCTGGAAAATGTTAAAAAAACGAATATATCAACCCCTTTGCGCGAAATTATCTAATGTTACAAAAGCCAAATTTTACAGGACAGTCATTTTTCTACTTTCGCTTGCAATATCAAAATGAAAATATACATTCAATTTATGGACCAACGAAGTGGAATATTTTGTCAGGTGACGTCTCTTTGAATGTAGAACAAGATTGCTTCAAAAACTTAGTTTCAAAAAAATTGGCATATACGATAATTTCACGCAAAGGGGTCGATATGTTTGTACATATTAAAAAACATTGGTAATGAAATTTTAGTTTAGCAAGCGTCGCACTGTGGCTGAAAATTCAATTTTGTCGGCAAAATGTTTCAGTTTCGTTTCACCGTATGTTATAGGCCTTAATGTTTCATCGTATGTCAGATTTGTGGGACATAAAATACGATAGTACATACATATTTGTTTTGTAGTTCCAACGTGTGTTGTTAAAACTAAAACATGAGTACTACTCATGCTTAAACTTATGTTTGCATCGTCTGTGGGCAGTTTTGTAATTCGAAATGAAAATTATTTAAAGTCGAACAAATTTTTAATACGTGCCTGTAAAGAAAGTTCATAAAAATATTCCTTTTTAAAGAACAAGAAAGAAAGTTCAAAAAAATATTCCTTTTTAAAAGAACAACTCTTAAAAACAGGGAAAACTACAGTATTTTTGTAAATAATTGAAATCAAAATCTAGTTCGATTCCATTTCATTTCAATTTGTAGAACATGCCCGATTGCTGAGAATCTTTTTACATGTTGCCGTTTACATTGTGCGATTTTTGTCGAGGTAACTTGAGGGCTACACGATCAAGTTTTGCCTATCAAGTTTTAATACACTCACACTTTTTTACCAATACACTCATACTTTTAAAAATTGATACGAACTTGCCTCTAAAATTCTCTTGCCAGTGAGTGTATCAATTTTCGTTCAAGAAAACATCTTATTACAAATCTTTTGAAGTTGTTTTTGTTTTTTTTTTCACAAATATTTTGCCGGCAAAAGCTGAAGTTCTTTTTTTTACAAATTGTTGCGGGAATTTTAAAATTTTAACTAAAAACCTAAAAAAACAGTGAAATATGTTTATTAATAAAATTTATTTATAAAATTAATAAGCAAAATTATGTTCTGCGATTCATAGAGCTGTACAGAAGCCATGAAATTTTATGAATCTTTCATCATATAGGCGAAATGATTTGAAAATAAAAGCCTACGAGTCTATAGCTTCTGAAACAAATATGCCAGTGGAAGAAGTAAAGAAAAAAATAAAGTCCCTTCGAACAGCCTACAGTGCAGAAAAATCAAAAGTGGAAAATAGCAAAACATTTTGAGTTGTTTTCTCGCGACGACATCTTGAAAAAGTAAATTGCTTTCAACTTGTGCGCAGCCTACGTCACAGCTGCCAATTTTTGCATATTTTGACAAACAGTATATGTAAAAGATTATCAAGAAAAGCTTGATCGTGTGGCTGCAATGTAAAGAAGAATTAATTTCTGGAAAACATTTTAAATAGATTGCGCCACCTAAATTGCCCTGTCTGATCCTAGACTAAATTAATATGAAGTATAAGTCTGGTAACATTTTTAACATTTAAAAGCAGCACCACACTATGGTGAAATGAGTAATTTCACCATGCTGAAATTTGCTGACTACAGCTGTTTCTATTTTTTTCTATTTTATGTATTTTTAAGTAAAATATTATTAATTATCAATTTATTTATTTTTAAACTTACTGCTTTTGTTACTGCATCATGGCCACCGTGTTTTATGCAATAATCCGCCACTGTTTTTAAAAATTTAATTCCTCTTTTAGACGACATTACTTGTGACTAAATACATTGACCAACTGGTGCAGATTTTACAACTAAATAAATAATTTAAAAAAGTAAGTCCATAGTCTAGAAAACTGACAATGATCAGTTTTTTATAGAAAGATAAATTCTAAACACCTTATCGGTATACCTTATTTTTTTATTTACACTTGCAGCTTTTTTTCACGTGAAGAGAGATCGCTAAAGAGGAAATAGAAATATACAAAGTTGTATTTTAAAGTAACATTACCGTAATGGCCAATATGAAATTTACACAATTATCAACGGCAGAATTTAAATTAGATTCGGTTACAGATTTCTGTTTAAATTCCTATGGAAATTGTATGGTTTTAATTGGTAACTCTAATGATGTAACTATTCTTGAGTTGATAAATAGTTGTGATACTATGGTGTTAATGCCTTACAGCAATAAACCATTCAGAACAAGTCAGGAAAAGCCAATAAGTGAAATAATAAGAGATATTGATCTAGTTAAGATTTATGAAGAAAGCTCTGTTCAAGAATCTCAAGAATTGGCATTAGATGTTATATATACTGCCGAATGTGTTGCAGAACCGCTTAAGGCACGAGTTATGCAAGCCGATATTATAACTAAAAATTTTACAAATATTTGTTGTATTTTAACAACTTATGGATACTGTGAAATTTATAAAAAAACTGCCATTACCGAAGAATATAAACCATTGAGAACAAATCTATCAAATATTTTAATAACTGATGTATTTCCTTTAAAAGTTTCACGTACGCGTATAAAAACATATAATGATTTGAAAACGTTCATAAATAAGTTTATAATTACTTCTTTTGTCATGTCTCTGCGTGTAAGCGATTTAATAATTTATTTGGGGACAGCTGCTGGTTATGTTATAGCAGTAAAATATATTGAAACTTCCAACAAGTTTAAGGAATGTGGTCATATTAAAACTTCGTTAAATCGTATATGTTATATTACTACTTACAACAAATTTATATTGGTTGGGTGTGATCAAGGAAAAGTACGTTTATTGAAAATAAATTTTGAGAATAATTGCTTTCAAGAACTGGATTATCTTTGGAGTAAATCAGATCGTATGACATGCCGTAAAGCCATGTTTACTTATAGCCAAGAATTGAAAACATATTTTTTGGTATTTTGTAAATCAGCCCACTTTTTTGCTTATCGCTTGGATTTGGAAGGTGTTGTATTATCCAGTTCTACTCTTTATGTTAGTGGTATAAAAATTACAGGTAAGAAATTTTTATATTTTAATATTTCATCATTAATTTTCACTATTTTAACCGCATTTTTTATTGACCATAACATTTCAATATTGCATTTAAATTTATAAAAATTACAATTAGGCATTGAATCAATTAGCAAAAATGAATTTATGATCACCACCATTACGGGTACAATAAAATGTATTAAATTGCTTTGTTCAACAAAAGGAGAACTAAATATCGAAGAACAGCTAATAGAACATGAGTTCGATTCATCAAACTATCAATTACTTGGTATCACAGCTTCTCCATCGAAAAATCTATGGTCATTTTTACTTTATCGTAATAAAGATTATGTACATCAGTCAAAGTACTCAGCATCCAGTGCATTTCTAAATGTGTGCAAGTTTAGTGGCTATGATAGTTTTATAAAATTAATAAATTCTAATTGGAAAAATATGAACATGGCACACGATTTAGTTTTGGGGATTAACTTGGAAATTTTTAATAATGTGGAACTCGATAAATATCTAGACTATTTAAGTTTGGAAAAATTAAAGTTTCCAGAACAAATTAATGATGCATTTTTACTAAAACTGCAAATAAAAATTATAGTTACTCGTAAAATCTATACGTATCAGAAGTGAGTTTTTCATTCAAACTTTATAGCTTCCATTATTTTAAAATTCTTTTTATTCATATTTTAGTATAAAATATAGAAAAATTAAAACCCAAATAAAAAATGAACTACAGATCTTGGAACCCGCCTTACAATTGCTACACATTTTAAGCCGTTTGCGTTACTTAAAAGAAATTAAACTTTCAAATTTTCAAGAACTAAGTATTGTATGTATGCAATTACAATATAGTAATTTATTAGACTGCATTGTAGCAATTAAAAACATTGAAGAAGAGAACAGTATTCAGCGAAAAACAGTTGAGAAATTTGTATCATATTTTGCGGTTGAATTTGAAAAGAATAAATTTCATACAGATTATTTTACCAAAACTACAGAATATTGTATGATGTGTAACCAACCCATAACAAATTTTATTAAATGTGAGCAGGATCATGAGATTAAAAGATGTAGTATTTCATTTACTCAGGTTTGTATTTAAATAATAATATTATGTCATATAAAATGCAAAAGAGCGTAACAACTCTTTATTTTTTAACTATATTGAGACATGTAATTTAGTCTAGTACATCATAGTTAATCAAAAACTCGATTTTTAATTATTTTGTTGTAACGCCCTTTTGAATTTTAATTGACGTTATGTATATATATATATATATAATTTTTATTCTGTAAGTTTATTAAAAATAAGTCAGTGTTTTAATATTTGTTTTATCTTCTTGATGTTTATTTTTTTAATGAAAGCTTTAACAATTTTAGGGAAATATGCGCAAACAATTCCAAAAAAACGCGTAAATTTCTGTGTCTTATTTGTATAGGGGCAAAGTGAAAAGTAATGGACAGATTTAGTTTATTTTTAGAAATGTAAATATTTTGACCTTGATTATTATTATTTTGTTTTCATAAATAAACTGAATTAAAAAATTTGTCTTATCAGTCAGTGATGCCAGGAGATTTTTTCAAAAATCCCTACGCGTATGAAAAAAATCGTATTTTTCCCTACATTCACTTTTTTCTTTTTTTTAATTTGTACATTTTTATTTCAAGTACATAACTTAAGGTTAATTTAAAAATAATACAAAATAACATAAAATTGAATAAAAATAACATTAAAAGTAACATAGAAAAGCCATAGGAGTAACGTAAAAACTGCATAAATTTTGGACAAAACATCAACATCAAGTTTAGACAACATTTGCTTTTAAAGAGCAGTAATGAAAAAACTGTACCCAATCAGATTTTATTTTGTGAATAATTGTTTTTGGAAACGTTTTGAACAATTTTCACATTCAAAATTATTTACAAAATGAATTTAGTTTTTAGTGGTTGTAAGCATTGTTTTTGTTAAAATATTTTATACTCAAACAATAAAATTAAATATTTTTATGAACAACATTTTTTATTTTTTCGAATTTATTCTATGAGCTAAATTTCAGTTATGTATTTTATAAAGCTTTTTTGTAATAGTTCTATTCCTTCAATTTTTCAGAAGTGACTTTTATATAATGTAAAGTAACCTTCGGAAGGAAATAATTCCCAGTTTCTATTTTTATGAACTTTCATTACAGAGTCGTTTTGAAACTTGCTGGATTTTGAATCCACTGCATTTCGATTTATAGAGTATGTCTGTATGATTTAGAAATGGATATTAAAATCTCCCAAAATTCATCACACGTTTTAAAACGATCGTTTTGAACTCGATCAAATTTCATCACATAATGTTATTTTTAAGTTTGCAATTGGAAATTTTAAGAAAAAGTTATTATAAATTATGTTTAATTTAAAACTAGTTTCATTTTAAGCAATTCGAGAGGACTGCAAAGTAGACTGCTTTTTTAAAAATGCCACATTTAGCTTAAACATATATTAATTCTTAAAGTTTTCTAAAGTGTTTAAAATTATGAACTATGTATTTTCATTTCAGCTTTCAATTTTTAAAACTAAATATTGTCCACACTGTTACGCACTGGCTAGAAACGATGATGAGGCCAAATTACATGAACTATATTCCCCAGATGAGTGTATTACGTGCATATATTGTAGATTTTTATTTAAACAAGATGTATTTTAGTTTAAAATCATAATAAAAATTTAAGAATTTTGTAAAATCTTAAAAATATAAATATGTTTCGTTATTAATATTCAGATACATATATGTCAGGATTATGTTCCATTAAATAAATATCTTGTTCCAGTTGACGTAAATCGTTTTCAATTTTGCTTTTATGAATCTTCTTTGCTACGGTGTCAGTGAACAAAGATAATCCCTGATAAGTCTTGAATAACTCGGCAAAGTTTGTTTTAAGTCCCTAAAAAACGAATAATCATTACGGTATTAATAATTGCCAAATTTTGTATTGTAAGATAATATTATTATGATTTTTTTTACCTTTAATATATCCAGACGTTCATCGGATGTTAGCTTTTTTACTCCTGGGTATCGATCGGCATAGAGTTTATTGGCATTTTCAGTTTCGAAACGCTCATTTTCACATTGAGTGTTAAGTTTTGTTAGAAATTTTTTTCGAGCACTTAAATAACGAGGAACTTTGGCGAAATTCTTTGAACAGATGTATTGCGGTACTAACCCGGTATTTAATAAATCATGCCTATCACCATTGGGAGTATCAACATAACGTGGCGGTGGCTTTTTGGTTTTTAAATTCTTAATTAAACCTACATTAATAGCTACAAAATTGGCTCTATGTTCGTGGCCTTTAAAATGTTTTGTATGTGGACACAATAAATCATCCTTGTCTCTCTTAACTATGGATGACTTGGCAGCAGTGTTACTAACCGGTCGGATAAAATGAGGAACTGGTGGTATTACTTTTCTAGGTGGACATGTATGTTCATTTAATCTTTGCCATTTTATACCACTATTTTTCTTAAGGAAATTACACGGCAATTCTAATGGAGTTTGAGAATAACCCATGGTTTGATGATTATTTTTAACAGCACTTGTTAAAAGTTTTTTCCTATCTGGCAATTCTATTATATGTCTGGCTTGTTTTTCCTCTTTAACAATTTTTCGAAATTTTGAAGTGTATTTAAGTTTTTCTCGAGTTGTTAAGTAATCCTTTTCTTTGTCCACATCAAATATATTTTCATCGTGATATGTTATATAAACCAAAGACATTTTGAATTTCAAATGTTTTATTATTTGAAGTAAATATTTTAATGGTGACAAATTATTTAGAAAATTTTATTTTATACGAATGACTATTTAAAATTGTTTGGATGGAAATAAACGGAAGAATGTTAATAGTCTGATTTATGTACATTTTATGTATGTATATCAGTTTTAATTTTTTGTCTAGCAGGTTGTCAAGTTATGTATAATAAAAGTATTGTTTGATCAAATAAAGTATTTAGTAACCATGGTTTCATTAAATTAGGCTTACTTATTTACATTTATCTAATTGCATGCATACAGTGTTATACACATATGTATATGAGGTATTTCATGTTAAGTGACCCAACTTTTGAAACTGATGTCTTCGGATTGGGATGAAGTTTGCTCCAAGGTTAGTTTAGAAGATTGCAACTCCTCCTAAAGTCTGTTTCGCAATGACTATTTATATTAAAAAAAAAATTAAGTAAGGTATGGGCACTTTGTCAGTAGTGCAGATTTCTCTGTATTTTGCAGATTTTTTAATTGCAAAAATGACAAAGTGAGATTTGCAGATTTTTGCTGTCAAATTGCAGATTAAACTTTGTGACCAATTAAAAAAAAATGGAGTTTGGAGATCAATTAAAATGTTTAATAGGAATAAATCCAAATACATATTTTAGTTAATGGTGATTTGAACTCAATATTTTAAATTTTATAAACAGTTTCCAAATTTAATATGCGAAGAAGATATGCAAACAATTGACTCTTAATTTCCCTAAATTGTTCCTTTTTATTAAAAAAATATTTGTTTTGCAACACTCATCAGTAAATTTTGTACGCAAAAGATTTCCTTAAATTAAATAAATCAAATTTTTTTTTATTTGCTGTGTATGTTGTGTACATCTCGATATATTCGAGTTATTACGTCGCACAGTGGGAAATTTTACGAGAATGCGGTCAAAATTCCATAATGATATGTTTTAAAGTTATTTTTACCCCTTCTAAACACTTGTTGTCATCGTATTGTTTTCATTCCAAACTATATGTTTAGAATCGCGCTTTAGCCGCATTACTTTATGTTGAAATATTGCAGATAAGGTTTTCGACATTAGTAAGGTTAACCGAGAGCTTGAGATGTCTTTCCTCTTTCTAACATGTTGCCGCGATTGCTGACGATACGACGGCTAAGGCGATTCCAAGTTTCTCCATACTTTTGCTAATAGTAGATTCATAATGAAGGTTTTTCCAGTGTAACACCAGGAGATATATGTATGTAATTTTGTTTATTCGACGGTAACTCTTTATTGATGTCACCAATCCTCTCAGATCACTAATGTCAAAATTGGTCTCCCTTAGATATTCTCGATTATTGAAATTTGCTACAAATCTTTTTGGGCGAACCAATCCCATTGTGTATCTTGCTTGCGCTAACACTGACCAATGTATTTTTATTTGTATCAAAGGATTCCGGGATCAGTTGCAGAAAAATTAACATTACTTTCAGAGACGAATAGCTCAACGTAGCTTCCTCTAAAGTAGCCCAATGTATGTTGTCCCCAAGCATTCCATGAGCCATACATGCAGAATGAAATGTCGGACAGTATAGCGTTTACAATCTTCAAACCTTCAAATGAGGTCGGTCATCTAACCTCATTGAGCAGCAGGCATATATGGCAACATTCCTTGTTGTTAGGATGAATGGTACAAGACTCTTGCCAGATCATGTTCTTTTTTCACTCAAGGCGAAATTCACAAATAAAAGCGGAAAGCTGGATTACCCTGGAAGGAGACCTTGATGTTTATTTTTAACCCCCGTAAATCACAAAATTAATCGCGGAAAATAAATTTTACCAGTAATTGGACCTAACTAGATCGATTCGAATCATAGAAAATTAAAAAAAATATTTGGTTAGAAAAAGTACCAAAAATTAGTAACATATCAAAAAACGTTTTAAAGAACACGGAAAGAAGTTTATTTTTAAAGTAATCAATTTCGTTTCTTAAAACAAGAAAATCCGAAATTTAAAAATAATTTCTTGATTTTAACTTGTTCTTATTGAGTAAATAAAGAATAAATAAAGAAAGGTTTTTCTTAAACCAAGCCACACATACATACATATGTATATTTAGAATAAGTAATTTTTGGCTTGGACGAAAATCATGCTAAATTTTCTTGGTTCAAGCCATATTTAATAAATAATTGTTTCCATGTAGTATTGTTGTTGTTTGGCAATTTGCACGACCACAGCACGAAAAGCTTGTGTGTGTTGTGTACATGCTTTGTTTGTGTAAAAATTTTTCGCTGGTTTTTTTTTCGTATACATATGTATGTATGTATTTTGTTTTCGTAAAATATATTTTTGTTTTCGTTAACCAAATTTTTGTTTTACCTGCCAAAAGGGCCTTAAGCACAACTGAAACGAGCAAACATTAAAGTGCTCAGAACGCAATAAAATGTCTAGCTCATGTTTTGGAATCGCAGCGTTTTCAAATCACTTACGGTTTCCGATCTACTTTTTTTTTTTTTTTTTTATATTTATTAATTATTGTAATCTCAATGAAATAATATAACATAACTATAAATCGCCTCAGCGCCCAGTATGGCATTAAGAGGCTAATGGCAACTACTATATATAATATTCTAATTTTTACAATATTTGCTTACGTACAATAAATGAAGAGGAAAAAAGAAAAGAAAAAAAAAATATAAATACATATGTATATATTTATTACAAACAAGACATTTTATTTAGAGAAGTGTTTCAACATTATCGAGTAAATATTTCTTCAAATTATGTTTGAAAGTTGATAAGACCGAAATATTCTTTAATTCATTTGGACCCATTGTAAGAAATACGTTGTTTAGATAACTCAAGCCGACATCTCGCTATATTTAAATTTCTTGATTGTCTCGTAGTTCTATGTGTAATTGACATGTTCTCTTGAAACCGTATACTGTGAGTGCCAACTCCTTTTATACATTTGAACATATATATCAATAATTGTTGTTTATACAAACCACGAACAGGAAGGATCAACTTGGCATGATTTTTAAACAAATTTACTGTGGAGTACCGGAACGGTAGACCGTATACAATTTTCAGGGCTTTATTTTGTGCCGATTGTTATGACTTTAATGTTGAACATTTTTTATATCCATATATCATAGGAAGGTATGTTAGATGTGAATGAATTAATGCGTGGTAAAGCATAAGTTTGGTGGTGGTATTTAATTTATTTTTAAATTTATAAAGAATGCCAATTCCTGATGATACTTTTGTTTTTAAGAAATTGATGTGGTGATCCCATAAAAGATTATGACAAATATTTATACCAAGATATTTAACATTTTCAGATTCATTTATCAAGTTTCCTTCCATATATACTTCCATGGGTTCAACACTCCTTGAAATATAGGGCTTAAATCGAATGAATTTGGTTTTTCTATAATTTAGAGCTAATTTATTTAGTCTTAAAAACTCTGATAGTATTGCTGCATCATATTCCATATTAACTTGTAATACTTTTTCATATTTATAATAAAACAATAGGCAAATGTCGTCAGCATACATGAATAGATGCCCATTAAATTTTATATTTTTTATATCATTTAAAAATATTTTAAATAAAAGTGGTCCAAGTACACTACCTTGTGGTACGCCATATAACACATCGAGCTCGTGACTTTTAGACTCGTTTATTTGTACGAATTGTTTCCTTTTCTTTAGATAGTCCTTCAATAAATTAATTGCATTGAGAGACAATCCAATAAAATGGAGTTTACGGCATAAAATATCGTGGTCTACTAAATCAAAGGCCTTCGACAAATCAAAAAATAGTCCTGCTACGCCCTTGTATCCAGCATCCAGTCCATTGCACACGTGTTCAATAACATTAACAACAGCTTCTTCAGTTCCATTGCCTTTTCTGAATCCATATTGGCGATTAAATAGTATATCGTGATCATCTAAATAGTCGGTTAATTGCATGGATATAATTTTTTCAAAGATTTTGTCAATAATTGAAAGCAAAGATATAGGACGAAAGTTTTCAATTCTGTTCGTTCCTGGACATTTTGGTATAGGACATATTTTATGCACTTTTAGTACTTCAGGATATTTGGAATTGCTTATCATCGTGTTGAATATATATACAATAGAGTCAGATATAGAATCTTTTCGTACAAGCAACATTTTTGGAGTTATATTGTCATAACCAGGACTTTTATGTATTTTCATATTTTCAATAATGTCAATAACTTCCATTTTATTCGTTGGCTTAAAATTAAAATTACATGTTGTTTCTTTCGTTTTGCTATTTTTCGAAGTTGTGTTTGAGTAATGAAAAGATATACGTACATATATTTTATCATAACAAATCATAAACAAACATATAAATGTTAAATACCTACCGCGTTCTTGCTTTCATAAAGATCGGTCCATAATTAGCTTTATATGTCAAGAAATAACACCGTGCAATATTGTAATAATCGGTTCATAAATCACCATAGGTCTCATATAAAGCGGCTAACAAATTACAATATTGTATTAAAATTTGGTTAAAAAAATTGGCAAAAATTTCAACAAATACCTGTTTCAGACTATGCAACATAACCCAACAATGTTTGTTATTTTGTAACCGGTTAACTGTCATCAAAAGTTTTTCCTGGAAAAAAACGTTTGATCCAGCTGTTGCTCGGTCGTTTCGGAGCGAAGATCCAATTATCGTGAGAACGTCTAAATATATTTTTTGTTGTTGCAACAATATTTGTATTTTCTTTTTCTGAATCTCCGAAAACTCGTATAAGTTTAGACGTTGCGTTTTTTGTCTCAATATATTCAAAAGGATCATCAATTGAAGCACAGCCGCGAATAACGTTTTAAGTTACAAAATAATAATTTTTCAGGAGAGCAAAAAAACGTTTTCTGACAGGCAGCATTATTTGTTTTAAAAAATTTATTTTTCTATTATTAAAAATAATGATAATAAAAACTTTAATGCAAAAGGCTTTTAAAACATTATTCCGCACTGCAAAACCATTTCGGTTTCATCATTTTGTTAGTAACTTGCAATGTTCTTCCACTGGCTGACACTTTGTACGCCATTTTGAAGGCGTTAAGGTGCATAGTTTTGGTTGATTTGATGTTTAAACTGAGTAAGAGAGTAAGGTCAACGGTTATATGCAAAAAAACAGTTTTTGCAAAATGTGGCGTTTACAACGTTATTCGCGGCTGTGCTTCAATTGCTGCCTGAGTTTACATTTCCTGCTACAGTTTTTACCTTGCAAACGTTTCTACAACCTTTATCTAAATATTATGTTTAATCAAATATTACTACACAGAAAAAATTCACCACAATTTTTCACCAATTAACGCATTAATAAAAAATAAAATCAGTTTTAATTAAAGATTTAATCAATTGAATTAAACGTTTAATCAAGTGAATTAAATGTTAAATCAAATGAATTAAACGTTTAATTGATACTATTAATTTGTTTACTGGTGCAAATTTAATTAATTTTTTAATTAATATCACAATTTTTTTAATTGAAATCAATTTTTATTTTTTTTCTGTGTTTGCGACAAAGTTTGAAACGGGTAAAAATCTTAATAGTTCGTAGCCGATAATAAAAACATGTTAACTAAGTAAACATTTTAAATATTATATATTACTTTTTTTATTAATTGAAGTTTATTATTTAGTTAGAAGCTTTTAATAAACAAAAAATACCCCAAGGGCTCGCTAATGTATTTGAAGTACATACATACAAAAAAATAAAAATATAATAAATTAAATTTAAATACTAATTTTATTTAAACGTGGTGAAAGTGTAGAATTTAATTGTGTTTAACAAATTAAGAAAAGGACAAAAAAAATCTGTTTTGTTTTGTTTTTAATATTTTAAAGCTCATAAAACATAATTTAATAAACATTATACAATTTCACAATCTTTCAATGGAAATTTTTCGATGTCCAGTTTTTGAAGAAAATATCCATACTTTTCTTAAATTATTAAATCACTCATTACTGAGTTCAACAAACATGTTGAGATATAAATTCTCATTTCAACAATTTTTTATTTCGTTTTAAAGATGATTGAATAATGATTGATGTATAAAAAAAGACATGTTTTGGAAATCGTAATCGAGTGAAATTGAAGTCGATAGGGTGATTAAAAATGAACGTAATTTTTATTGATTTAAATGTGCTGTTTCCACAATACAAGTGATTGAACGTGTTGTGTAATTTATATAAAAAGCACTCAAAAAACTAAATGTATTTTGGAAACCGCACATAATAGTAGTTCTAGTAAAGAGGAGTAGGACTTAAACAGGATAGTTTTCAGAATTTGTTCAGTAAAAATTTCACTTAAAATCGATTTTAAAATCACGTGAAATTTAAATAAATGAATGAATGTTTTCAAAAGTAGTCCTAGTAAAACTAAGTGATCCGTCCTCAAAAAATATAGAATTCATCGTTATATAAATATTCACTTTCCCCGTTTGAAGATGATTTATGATGTATGTATATAAAACGGAATGTTTTTATGAACTTTAAACACGGGATAGTATTTAAAATTTGTTCGGTTGCGATTTTACTCGAGTTTGATTTCCAGACCATGGCTGATAAATTAATCTTTTTTTATCGAAAAACAATACGTTAATTAATGTGATTTCTCTAAACAATTTATTTTCTTATAAAATCTATTTTTTTCCAATTTTAAGAAAATTGTACAGTAAAGTAACTATGTGAATAAAATTGGTTATTCGAAAGTCAACGTTCTTATAGAATATTTTAAAAACTATGTTTTTTAATAGACATGTTTTAATTATTTTATTTATTGTTTTTTTTTTAATTAATATGTTAACTGAAATAGAAAATTTGAATTTAAATTAAAATTACTAAAAATCGCACTTATTTTTCAAGCAAAAAGCTTGAAAAACTTGGCCTTATTGTATATTCTTGTTTCTTTGTATATTTTTTTAGAAAAAAGCATAGACATCGAATAATTCTTAATTCTTTAATTGTAGTTAGGTGTTATTAATAATGTCGACGATCGTAAATAAAATATTAATAAAGATATTTATTTTAAAAGATTTTTCATTAAATCAATAAACATTTAAAACCATAATTGTATTACACAGAAAAGATTTTAAATATTGTTTTTTATTTTAATCTAGGACATTCAATAATTGTTTTTTTTTTTTTTTTTGTTAAAGAAAAAAACATTTAAAACGCTTACATATAAAAAAATGTCATTTAATTATATAAAATAAATGCTTAAAGAGCACGCACATACTAATTTGTAGCTAAATATAACTAAACACAATGGAATCAATCTCTTTAACAATTAAATGATAATATTAAACATATGTAGATATGCATTGTATTTATTTGATAAATGTGGCTTGTAAAAAGGAAAGACTATGATGCAATTAATATATGATTAATGGATTTTAATTTAAATGTTAGTAAACACGAAAAAATAATACAAAAAAATAGTTCTTTATTTATTTGCATTAACACCTTCATTTTCTTTCTTTCTCTCCTCACGTATTCTTTTAAAGGCTTCCGTTTTAACAAAGTCTACGGAATTGTAGACTACTGTACTTTGTACTGGAGCTCTGGCTGAAGGATCTGCGGCTAATCCTAAACGTCCAACACCAGAATTATTTAAATTACCCACACTCATGCTCTGGCGATTAATAGCCGGAGCATTTGCCACATCCAAGTCAAAATATTGTAATTTATGCTCATTTTTGGGAGGAAGCTGCAATTGAGTGGGTACGTTAGTTGTAACTGTAGTTGTTGTGGGTAATTGTTGCATTGCTGCATTAGCTGATGCGGTACGTTGATGTATGGTAAATATTGTAGGTGCAGCATTTACAGTAGTAGGCGTATTGCATAGTGAGACATTTGATGTATTGAATGCATAATTTGGTCTGGGTTGTCGTGGTAATGTTCGAGTCTCCATTAAATAAGAGGATGCTGATGATGTATCAGCATCATTAGGTAGCACCATTGAAAGTGGAGCACCAGTAGTACGTCGGGTATTATTGCCTAAAGTATTTGAATTTCCAATCTAAAATATACAATGGGGTTTTTAAAGCAAAAAAGAAATATTTAATTTATAGGAAAAATCTTCAAATGTATTTTCTGCAAATACATTTCCTAAAATGTTCACTGTATCTAAGTAACATCAAATCTTTAACTTACCTTGTAGACATTAGGTTTATTTTTTCGATCCACCGACGGTGGTTTGAGTGAAACATTTTCACTACCCACCAGACCAGCTGGTGTTTGTATTTGGGCAGTGTGCAGACGATTTGCCAAATTATCCACTTGTTGCCCGGCCAACTGTGGCGGCTTGGCTGGTAATTCCTCTGGTGGCTTATCAGCTTCGATACTTAGTTTTGGTTTCAATTTTCTATTGACAGGCGGCAAATTAGTTTGTTCAATGAAATCATAACGAAAAACATTGCCCTCAACCTTACTGGGAGCTGCATTTGTGTAACAGTGGGGACGCGGTAGGGTTCGTATGTTTGTTGATTGGGGTCCCAAAGAATGAGCTACCGAAATCACTGAGGAAGGCGATCCTGGTACTGTATCTAAGCCAGCCATTAAGTTGGGTGTAGAAGCTGCTATGGGATTTGCCTCAGGACTTGTAACCTTTTCCATTAAATGTGCCATATTGTAATAGGGCAATTGATGTGAACGTGGAATGTCATAGCTTTCTTCGACCACAGATCTAGCATCTCGAGGTCCGATTATAGCAGGAGAAGTGTTTTCCGTATCCGAAAATTGTGGCAAATCACGGGTTGATCTGAAATTGATAATTTAAATAGTAAACAAAATTTATTCTTAAGTCAGTACTTACTTTTCACTGTCTTTGAAATCCAATATCAAGTTATTTTTATTTTTTAATACTTTTGCCAATTTTTCCAAACAATCATTGGAGTTTTGTGTTGTCATGATTTGTTGTTCTTTCTTGACATCCTCAGGTAGTTTTGAAAATCGTTGTGAATATGTTAAGACAAAAGATTCATTTTCCACCGAACTATCGGAAGGTCTAGTGTTACGATCTAAAGATTAAATTATTATAACAGTATTTATTAAGTTGAATATAAATCGTGTATTATTTGCAGCTACTAAAATATTTTTTGCTGGATTGTGCCTGAATATTTCCAACTACCTAACAAAGTTAGAATTTTCACATTAAAACCAAAAAATAACATTTAATAATGAGATTTTTAAAATTAGAGTAGGACAATTTAAAATTTACTTTTTCATTTATTTTTCAGAAAAATAATTTTAAAAAATAATTAAATTTAATTTTTGGAATTTGGGCTTTTTATTACAAAATGAACTCATTTATAAATAAATAAATTCAGAATTTGAATTCCATTGGTTGACGCCACCGTTAGTATGCTTCTTGTCTTTCAGGATGATTGTCTTTCTTTTTCTTAGATTGTTCTCCGGCCGATGGAAGAGCGCTTTTTTAAAGCATGAACTCACAAAAGGGTTTAACGAGAGACTGCTTTTTTGACGAAGATATAATTTTGGTGATCACGTGGTGATTCTGGTTTAAACCCAAAGTCGCGGGAAGGGAGAATCCCAAATAGAAGGCTGATTTTCACAATTGTGACAAAGTTCGGTATGCGGCGGTTCCCGCTAGTTTTTGTTGCTATTACAAAGATGCTGCTGGATATTTTTAAAGCTGCGGAGGTTAGATGGCTCCAGTTTCTAAGCAAGGAGCGGTTGTATTGGTTTTTGTGCCTGTATATGTGACAGCGCTTAGAGAAAGGGACTAGTAAGGTAAAGGGAACAGTAAAAAACAACTACACAAAAGAGAGGAGGTTCCTGACGTCATGAGATGTGTCGCTTTCAAATAAGACCAACACCAACACGCTCACTGATGGTACACCAAAGATACACGTATTTAAATCTTTAAAATAACTCTCCTGAACAAACCCGTTAGGTCCCTTTCTATTTTGCGCGTCACATATGCTGGTTGGGCTCACATACAGGGTCCGTTGGTAAACGTACATTTTGTAGGTGTGTACATTAGAGCGACTCAAATAAAAAAAGTTATTTTGTTACCCCTCTGAAAATAAAGCTTGATGTGTTTTATGATGATCCCCAAAATATTTTGGTATAGCGTTGACCATCCGTGAGCTGTACCATTTTTAAAAAAGGTATTTTTTTTGCTTTTCGAATTTTTTTGTACTTTGCTCCAAGACGACATAAATAAAATTTGGTATCATCGAAAAGAGTTTTTGAAACAGCTTCCAATGGTATATAAAAATTCTACGTTTGTGGAAATAATGGTCTGCTTTTCAAATTGAAATAATCAACCAGGTCATATTGCAAACAAAATGGAATCGTGCAAACTTTATACAAAGATAGAATCGCGAAAATATTTTTTATAAATTTTATGTTTTTTTATTGTATGCAATTGTATTTTTCACATTTTGATAATTGAAAAATGTAAAAATTTGATACCCATATACATATAAGGGAACGTATATTTATTTTTTCGCCAAGGTCAAAAAAGTTCACGCACCAACCGCGATGAAGTTTTGAAAATTTTTATTTTCTTTTTGGTTAAGAAAAATTAATAATATGTTTATTTAAAACAAAAAATAGCGCAAGTATGAAATTTCATTAATATTTAGAGATGGTAAGAGATTTTTCCGCAAACTAAAACGTGTCTTTAACCTTTTTTAACAAAAAAAAATTAAAAAAGAATAAAAAACACCGTATAAAATTATGAGTATTCAATATTACATTGGCTTAGAAAAACCCAATTGGTGCGTGAACTTTTTTGAGAAAAATTACAAAAGATTATGATTTTCGTGGTTACTAGGACATGGTTGACCGCATGGTACTATGCCAAAAAAATTGGTTATACCCCTAATGTACATATGTGCTAAGTAAGACTCATACATATATTTTTTACGGATTAAATTGTTTCTTTTTTTTTAAATCCCTTCACTTTGCGTTGAGAATTTTATAAAAATGTCAACCAATTTTTTGAAGTTGATTATTAAGTACCTTATCGTCCACCGATTTAAAGAGACATTTATAGTTTAAAAGTTATTTATGTGTAGATTTGCACCGTATAAATTTTTAACACACATGGGTGTAAAGAGTGCAATTTGTTGTTCTCTTAAAATGTGTATGTTTTTATTGTATAAAACACTGGTTCTCTCAAAAGTAAATGTTAAGTTATTGAGTTTCAGCCACCGGGCGAACCTAGTACTTTTAAAGCGTTTAAAAATATAAAAGGATTAATTTAAAAAATTTTGTTTTCTTTGGCAAAATTAAGGCATTCGATGGAGAGTTTCCAATTGTTCTGATCTTTTTGTAATAATCAATCTAATTTCCAAATATTCATTTTTTCGTCGCATAGATTTTAACGTTCGCATAGAAAATAATCGTTCGAAATCGACGAACAGGCTGTTAAATTAAATTAATCATTTCACTTAAAAATGGAATTTTATGAATTTTATTTTAAAATGTTAAAAAAAAATTGAAAACCTTATTTGAATTGATTTGGTTTTAAATCTAAACGGAATACTTGCATTAATACATACATACTAGGGTATGTATACATACATATCGGGCTTTTGCTTTAATCGGATAATCGCTCGATTAATTAACCGAGGTTTCGGTTTAATCGTTTTATAATCGGTTAATTTTGTTATTGATCGGTTAACCGATTAATTAAGTTTTGTAATAAAAAATGCAAAAATTATTTATTATAATATTTTTATGTATTTATTAAAAAATAAACTGTGAGATTTTTTTATTAATTATTTCAATAGTTTAAGATATCTTTTGGAAAAATAGTTTGGTTTTAATGTTTACGATTTATGCTATGTTCATACGACGATATAAACCACTGGTTTCGTTCTCTGAAATCAGATTGCCAAACATGCTGTTCATACGATTCATTCTTGTTTAATTTTGCAATTTTTTTTGTGTTGTTAGTGTGATTTTTTTTTAAAGATAAAAAAAGTAAATAAAACTTAAAAATATATTCACCCGACTGTTTGGTAATAGATTAAAGAGAACGTGACATTTTTTCCTTTATTCTGTTACCAAACAGTCGTAGGCGTATTTTAAATACGCCAAACACAATAACTATAATTATTTAATACTTTTATTATTATTATAATGTTAATTTTATCACTTTATTTTATTAAACATCAATTTTTATTATGTTTTATTCTTTGTTTTGATTTTTTTGAGAGCTAGTTCAGATAAAATAACGATAATTGTTATCGAAATTGGAGATGATAGTACATTTTATCTGTTTCGCAGCCTGTTTCAAAATGAAACGACCTGTTTCGCTCTCAAAATTTTGTATGGGGAAAGAAGTCGTTCCAATCATGTTTAGGGCGCGAAACAGGAATAAGGGAGCGAAACACGAAAATTGCTGTCCGTGTGAACATGGTATTAAGCGATTCTTTTCTTTAGTTTTGATAAAACTTTACTTGGAAAAAATTCTTTCACTTATCGAAGATGTTGGAGAAATCGGAAGCACCCATAACACAGATTCAAGAATGATAAAAACAAGATTACGCATTGCACATGTTTACAAAATACAACTGTTTAATATGACGTCACTTTAGCATATTATACACATGTTTGTTTGCTTGTGTTTCTTTGTATCATGATAAAGATTATCTAATTTCTTAGTCCTTTTCCAGGATTTCTTCCATTATGCCATTATTTCGGCTAATATTGCTAAAGATTGTTTGTGTTTCAATCGAGAGTTTCTTCTATTGTCAGATCATCATCTGACTCATCCTGGCAAAGCTCAGCACCGAACATTCTGCAAAAAATGTTTTTCCGAACCTATAGTTTCGGTGTTTGAACTGTATTTTAAGAATGTATTGCTCGAAGGAAATATATTGTAGGAAAAAATATTTTCCAAACATATACCTTTTTATACACCACAATAGTGGAGAGGGTATTATGTATTTGTGCTGATGTGTGTAAAGCCTTAAAATAGTGGTCCTAGACCCACCTTAAAGTATACCGATCTACTCAGAATCACTTTCTGAGTCGAACTAACGATGTCCGTCCGGCTGGCTGTCCATGTAAGCTTGTGCGCAAAGTACAGGTCGCAATTTTGGAGATAATTTGATCAAATTTGGGCCATAGGTTCTTATTGGCACAAGGACCAAGCCTATTGAAAATGGGCCGAATCGTAGGACCACGAGGGAAGATAGGGGGAAATTTCTTCCTCTTAGAAACTATCAAACCGATTTTAATGAAATTTAAAACATAGATAGAAACATATCTTTATGGACACAAAATGTATAAATTTTTAAAAAAATCGGACCACGAGGGGAGATAGGGCCAATTTCTGCCTCTCAAACCGATTTTAATGAAATCTAAAACATAGATAGATCCATATCTATATTTACACATAAGCTATATAGTTTTTCAAAAATAGGACCACAAGGGGAGGTAGGGGGCAATTTCTGCCTCCCACAAACTTTTAAACCGATTTTAATGACATAGATAAATCCATATTTATATGGACATATAAGCACGATGTGTTTTTAAAAACTGTGGTGTAGGGTATCATATGGTCGGGCTTGACCGACTATACTTTCTTACTTGTTTTATATGAGACGAAACAAATAATTTAAAACACAAAAAAATAACTTATAATACTACAAAAAAATTTGTTACATCGGGTAATCGACTGAAATTAACCAATTTAACCGTTAATCGAAAATTGCCAATTTTAAATTAACCGATCAGTTAAGCGGGTAATGAATACCCTAATGGA
The DNA here is from genome assembly GCA_930367215.1 of Pollenia angustigena. NCBI lineage: Eukaryota > Metazoa > Arthropoda > Insecta > Diptera > Polleniidae > Pollenia > Pollenia angustigena. The sequence continues at coordinate 149,969,262 of OV884058.1, forward strand.
TACTTTAAAAAATGGCGTAGTTAAAAATAGCTCTGTTTCTTTACTTTTTGGGAAAAGTTCGTAAAAAGAGAGCAAGCATAAATTTCTCTCATAAAGATACAAAATTACACAAAAGTACGGGAACAGAAAACACCACATTTTAAGCACAAAATAAAAAGTCATTGTTTTGAAAGTCCTTACAAAACAATAAAAGTTAATGCCAATTTTGAAAAATTTTATATTGTCTGTAGAAATAAACTAATTTTACCAAAAATCAAACAAAACAAACACTTTTACAATAACAAACATTTTATATTTAAGTACATTATTTTAACCCACAACACTTTTTCCAAAATTTGGTTAATGATTTTTTTCCTTTGCATTTGATTGTTTTGTTTATGTTTTACAGCTGTTTGACAATTTACACAATTTGCACGAAGAAAAAGTCTGGGCTGTTTCGTGCAAGAAGAAGACGAAATTTATTCTCACAAATCCGCTCTCATTTACACAAATTAAAAGTCGGGAACGCTTTTCGTGCAAATTGGGATCCCGAGGGATCCCAAAGTAGAGTAAAGAAACAGAGCTAATGTGTTAAAAATTAGATAAGACTTATAAGGAATTTATGGAAATGAGTGCGATTTTTAAGAAAATACCTTATTTTTGAGTAATTGTCATCTACACTGGCCTGCAAAATTTTGAAAAAGGCAAAACCCTGGCACTGAATCTGAGTCGGTCTCTTAAAGTTAAAAAAACCTGTTTTCGCTTTTTTCCAGACATAATTACTACCCGAATTCATCTTTATTTAAAAAATCAGACATGTCATCTAAAAGTTCTACCAATTACCTTTACAATATATGTTAATAATATCTTGTTTCTTCTCTGAGATATCTTAACCTGAATTTAAAAAAAAATCAGATTTTCGCCAAATTCATGATATTTTCGGCTTTTTTTATGACTTTTTTTCAAAGTTTTGACTTAATCTTGCATTTTTTTTTTTAATTTCTTGTCCATGGGTTGAAATTGGTTTTTGGGTCAATGATAAGAAACCTACCATCGTCTGCTTCCAGAATCTTGCTGCTCATTTTTAACGCTATATTAAGAGTCGGATACTTCCCATCCTCATGGAAGAGGTCTATAATTCTTATGATTCCCAAGCGTCCCCCAAGGCAGCATATTAGGACCGCTTCTATATATAATATACACAGCGGATATGCCAACAAACCTGACCACGCATACCTCTACATTTGCAGACGACACAGCATTTATTACCGTTAACCATGACCCAAAAGTCGCATCGCAAAATCTGCAGTCCCACATCAATAAACTAGAGGCCTGGCTAGAAAAATGGAGAATAAAGGTTAACCCGGCTAAATGTGCTCACTTAACTGTCACGCTCAGAAGACAAACGTGCCCAGCTGTAAAAATAAATTACATCACTGTTCCGGTAGAAAACCATGTTAAGTACTTGGGAATTCATATAGATAGACGCTTGACCTGGTCTCGTCATATTGAAGCGAAAATAACGGCTATGAAACTTAAAGCAGCTCAACTACATTGGCTTCTCGGTCGAAACTCAAACTTATCTTTAGACAACAAAATTCTCTTATACAAGTCCATCATAAAACCAATATGGACATATGGCATCCAATTATGGGGTACTGCATGCGCATCTAACATCCAAAAAGCTTTAAAGAAGACAGTCTAGAATATTACGGCAAATTGTCTGCGCCCCATGGTATATACGTAATGATATTATCCACAGAGATCTCAACGTCCCCACTATCCAGGAGGAAATTAAAAAATATTCAATTAGCTACATCGATAAACTAATGGCCCACCCTAACTACCTCGCTCGGGGTCTGCTTCAGTTCGAAGGTCACCAGAGGCTAAAAAGAACCTATACTTTGAGCCTAACTAGAAGACATTTTTAAAATTTGAATACAGCAGTTAGTGGTTACACTGGTAACAACTAATAGAATTAAGATTTGAATACATATTGTAAATTTCGATAAGAAAGATTCAATAAAAAAAAAAAAAATAAAAAAATAAAAATGGGTTGAAAATTTGTTGACCTGTGCTATCGAAGCATAATTTGATCTCGATAAGAAACATTATGTAATATTTTTAAAAACTTGGTTAGGTTCAAATCAAGAGTCTAGTGGTGATCAATTCAATGTATTTAAAATATAAAATATTTTTAAGCAATAAAATAACAAACTTACAATTAATTTAAATGAAATTGCTATAGCTATTAAGTTTTACACGTGCTGTACTCGTTGTACAATAAAAGACAGAAAAATTAATAAAAGCTTTTAACAAGGTTACAAAAGAATGCTAAACATCATATGGACCTGGCCCTACACATTTAATTGGAATGTTTCATTTTGAAAAATTACTTTTATGAGAAGTTTAAATATATCTTTAAATATCCATGAAAGTCCATCTTGGAAGTATCATTTCTATGAAGGCTAAGTTAGAAAAGTAGGGCACATTTTTTCATGGTTTGGCGAGTTATCTATTTGTCGTGTTTTACTTTAAATTTGAATACATACCCATATTTTCTCTTAAAGGCATTGGATGGGTCCATTCATCATCATCCGTGAAAACACTTTCGGAATCTGAATCGGATTTTTGACTTCGATTTTTAGACACATTAATGGGTTGTTGCTTAAGATATAAAATAAAAAATAGTCATTGCATTGTGCGAAGATAAACAGAAATATTTGTAAAAACTTACCGTTCCACAGTTTGTTATTTTGGGTGAATACGATTGATCATTAGTTAAATTTAAGCCAATATTATTATGACTTCTGGGTGTATCATAAAACTTTGGATCCAAATTATTTAAAGGTGTTGAAGGGTTATCGCTATCCAACTAAAAATAAGTAATACAACAATAAATAATTTATTTTCAATAGTTATCTCAAATAGTAAATAGCTACCATAAATTTCGGACTACCCGAATAACATTCACTTATGGGTATATAAGGTCCCGAAGCGGTACTTAAAGCCGGTGAAGGTTGTACGCTGTGTTGTTGAGTTTCTGGTAGTGGTGTATTATTTAAGACTAAATTTTCTGGTATCTTGCGAACAACACCATTCAAACTGACTGATAAACGTGCAGATTCCTGAAAAACAGCCGTATTCAAGTACAAAGCAGAAGAGCCAGATTGTGCTGTTGCGCTTGAATTAGCTGCTGCTGCTGTCGAATTTGCTGAGGCAACATTTACCAATTGTTGTTTTTCAAAATGGGCATCACATAAAAGTGTTTCACGATTCGTGTATTCTGTATTTACATAGGCACTATCATTACTTGGCTGATATGATGTTGTTGAGGTGGACGAAGCATTTGTTACATTTGGACTTGTTGTTGCTGCTGTGAGCGGTTGTTGTTCGACCACATTTAAAGATTTTCTTAGAATGTCATTGCTAAAGCTCTGATGAGTATTACTAGTATTCGTACAACTAGAAGAATTTATTGTTGTAGTAGTGGTATCATTTGAAGAGTTGGTGTGTGTGGTAGCAGCAATATTTTGGGCACGATTCTCATCTGTAAATAAAAGTAAAAAAAAAAGTTTTATATTTTTTACTATAGAACTTTGAATCCATTATTTTACCTTGCGATTGTTTAGTATCATGCAGATGACACACCTGACATATACAATTAACCCAATCACGCATATCCGTTTCCGTATCCGCAGCCAAATAGTATGTACGTTTTGGTGTTTTTATATCAAACATAAATTGAAACTTTTGTTTGCGATTTTCTAAACGCAAACCACAATCCACCTGTTCGCATTGATCCAAATCGATGACACCCTTCAATTTGCGACACTTACGGTCGGCATAGTATTCAAGGCAAAACTGCTCGGGTATCTCGCCTTGTTTCAAAGTAAACCAACGTCTACGCCAACGCTACAAAGGAATTAAAAACCTATGTATTAAAAAACAGTTTTACTAGACCACAATACAACACATAAACATTTGATATGTGTACATTATTTTAAAAATTATATTAATTATGATAAACTAAAAAATATTTATAAACATACATACATCTATACCTATATGTATGTATATAATTGTATTATACATATATTTGTATAAACAAAATAATTTATAGCGTAAACAACGATGTTTAGAAGTAGATAAAAAGTAAAACAATAAAAAAATCCTATAAAGAAAGTTTTTTTTTCTAAAAACATATATTTAAGATATGGCGGGAGCATTTTATTTTGCGTGCTAAAAACGATTTCGTCCTTTCCCCTTTTCTATTTACTTAAAACCTACTAATATAATGAATATTTTAAAAATTGTTATCGTATATTTTTTGCAAAATCCAAACTTACATAATCACTAAGTAACAAATAAGCCTTACAAAATATTAACTTGTTTTTGTAACATTATTTTAGTTTGAGTTAATTAAAATAAACTACACTGCATTGTCTATTTTTTCTGCTAAATTCATAGTACTTTGCTCCGTTTTTGTAATCTAATTCGTAAGAAATTCGATCTAGTTATGCACACAATTAATCAATCATTTCTCTAAATACCTCAAGTTCATGACAACGTTTACAAAGATACTAAATCATATAATAGATTCTAAATATAAAAGAAAATTTAAATGCACTTTAACAATAAAAACAATTTGCAGTGGTTTTTACACTAAATATAATTCGCACAATGCCAATTAATTTTTTATTTTGTTTTCTTAAATAAGATGCTTTCGAAATTGTTTGATTTAACCAGACTTACATAAATAAAAGATAAACAAAATGCACAACATTCAAATACAATTTAACCCATATTAATTTTTTTTTGCGAAAAAATCACGCTGTTATTTAGTATGCAAAAATAGTTGATAAATTATTGGAATAGGAAGGCGTGCAATTTAAAAACTGCTATGACTAATAAAATTTTTCCAAGAATTTAAATAAACTTTACATTATTTGAAATGTCGTTGCCGCAATATTTTTTTAAGTTTTTGTTTTTCTCAATGTTTAATAACTATTCGTGTAAATTTTATTTAGTTGTTGTAGTTGTATTAACGTAATTTTATGTCCACTATAAACGAAGACAAAACGAATAAACGAGTTGTTAGTTGTTTCAAATGCAATTTTATACTAAACAGCAAATAGAAATGGAAAATGTGAATATACGCTAGTGGGAATCGATCGGTAATTTTATGGTATGGTTAGAGTGATAAGCATGCAAAAAAAAAACAAAATACATGTTTCAAACAATCATAATGCAGAAAAATTTACTAAACCACAACACTACTTCACCACCAACAACAACGTCATAAAATAACTTATTGACATGGCCGACAGACCATCGAACCGACTAACTCTCATTTGTTTCTGGGCCATGTGCTGTTTTTAGTTGTGGCAGAACGAGGCAGAAGTATTCAAAATTTATTTTTATTTTAGTTCAAATCAAATTTTATTTTAATTTTTTTCAGTCAAATTAAAATTTGTGATTGAATTTTTAATCATTCTTAAAGATCTCAAACAAAAATTAGCTGGAATGTAAATAAAGTCAAAAGTTTAATTGAAATGGAATTTAATAAAATTGTAATGATATGATTCGAGTATAAACGTTTTGTACTTGCAAACAATTAAAGCAAAGTTTATGTTTTAAAAAACAGTTTTGCAAAGAATAACTTGTTGCAGCAAAAAAAGAAAAACTTAATCAAAAAACAAAAGAATGCTGAACACCATAAGCTCTTCCACTCATTGCTTGGGAAGACAAGGAAGATGTGGGGTTGGCGAAATGGATCAACGGATCTGTACTATCTATGATACTGCTTTTTTAACAATAAGGAATGTATAGTCGGTTAAGTCCGACCATATGATACCCTACACCACAGTATTCAAAATCATGGACCCGCCAGAACAAAATTATGTTAGCGTGCGTACAGAGTGGCCGCTTGTTGCCGAGCCGAGCCGACTGCCGCTTATTGCGAGAACCAATGCGAGAAAACTGGTACTATACAAGTTAGTACAAATAAGCGTGAACAGGTCATAGTGGGCGCCGAGCTGGTCAGAGCGCAAAGCTGATTGAATGCGAAAAAACAGTTCCAAAGCGTATTTCAGCGCCGAAAACATTGCTTATGTTATGTTGTTATGATTTAAACTTCAAATTTAAGAAAAAGTAAATAAAACATGCAATAAAAAAAATTAAAAAAATAATAAAAATTAAAAGGAAAATAAAAATTAAAAAATAAAATAAAATTAAACAAAAAAATAAAAATTCAAATAAATAAAAAAATTATAGGTAGGTAGGTAGGTAGAAAGGCCGGTGTGAAGTCTCCTTCACACCTTCACCCAGAGACCAATATGGTCCATTGTGATGCCTTATTCAGAGATAGCTCTAGGGAGATAGAAAGTTAGTGAAATAAACAGAGAAAGCATAAGATAAATAGGAAAGAAGGTTTCGGACCAAACCCGAGAGAAATCCTACTCAACCAAATACGCCCTACGTGCGTCCAGCACCCAGCCTACTCTCGCGCAGCCAGGCCATCCCCATTACAAATCCTATCAGATTCTCGAGTCCGCAACCCGAGACATCCCCTAATTCGCCCAAGAATCTACTGCCCAGCCACCTCCGCCTGCTGCCCTGCAACCTGGGACAGTGGCACAGAATGTGCTCCACCGTCTCCAACTCCTCAGGGTCCTCACACAACCTGCACATATCCGACAAATCGGATCCCATCCTCACCGCCATCCTGCCTATCATACAGTGGCCCGTGATCATTCCTATCATGGTCCTAACGCAGACCCTACCCCTGCCCAGCAGCAAAACCGAATCGGACTTACTAAGCACCGGCCACAGCGTCCGTGATACCCGACAGTCCGTTCGGTTCCCCCAGGCCCGATTGGTCGCGCCCACAATCCATTCCCTGGTTCTTCCAAAATAGAATGCCATTGGAGGCCTAACCGCCTCCAAACAGTTAGGATCCTCCATCTCTGAGCCCTGTCTCGCCAACCCATCAGCAACCTCATTGCCGACTATGTCGCAATGACCCGGCACCCAGCACAACCTTAGCAAATAATCCCCTAAGACTGCTCCAAGAGCCTTCCTACAATCATCAACCAGCTTAGAGTTCACATAACAGCCTCTTACGGCCATAAGAGCCGCCTGGCTGTCCACATATATAGTGACCTCCGAGCCCCTATCAATGTTGTCCCTTATCAGTTCCACGGCCCTCAAGACCCCCAAAACCTCCGCCTGAAAAACACTGCAGTCGTCAGGAAGCCTATATGACCTTCTGATGTTCAGATCCTCAATGTAGACCCCCGCACCCCTCATCTTCGAGCCATCAGTGAAAATAGCAAATCCACTAAATAATCTGCCCCTACCTGACCAGCTCTCCCTAGAAGGAACTATTACCTCCGGCAGCCGCCCAAAATCCACCTTAGTGCAAAAAAAATTACAGTAGAATCCCGATAATTCGTAATCGCAAGGGACCGGCCATTTCTTACGAATTATAGGGGTTTTCGATTTAGCGGGGTTTCGATTTAACGGGGTTAAAATAAAATAAATACGAATAAACGGGGTTTTTCAATTTATTTACTAAAACGATAAAAAAACATAAAAAACAATTGCTTAAACTAAGGAATATAAAAATTATGCATGTAACAAACTGATCTTAGGAAAATAAATCCACACACAAGCAAAAACCCAAGCAAAAATGTTAAGCAAAAAATCATTCTTTCCATGATTTTGTTTTTTTTTTATTACGAATTATAAGTGGTAGTTAGCAAACAATTACGATTTATAAGAGGTAAAGAAGATTTTATTTGAAACAAAAATTACGAATTATCGAGGGGACCAAAATGTATGGAAATTTTACGAATTAACGAGATTTTTTCAAGGGACCGACAGTTTATTACGAATTATCGGGAATTACGATTTATCGGGGTACGAATTATCGGGATTTGACTGTATATAAAATTATAAAAAAATTAAAAAAAAACTTATAAACAAAATTAAAAAAAAAAAGTAATAAAAATTTCGAATGAACAAAAAACCCAAATGCATGCAAACATTCATAAAACACAAATAAGAGATAAAATATCAGCGCTGATTCTCGCATCCACTATGCACACTCAAACTTGTTTCACGCATGAAAAAGTTCCGCAATAAGCGTTAGTCGGCTCGGCTCGGCAACAAGCGGCCACTCTGTGCACGCTTATTAGGAGGTTAAGATTTATGTAAAAGTTCTTTGTGTCAAATATTTTTAAGACATCTTCATCTATATGCGATTTGTTTGCCTTTAAAAGTGTTTTAAGTATGTCGCCAATTTGTATGTCAATATATACCAATATTTATAAGGAAGTTATGGCATTAAAAGCTTTTTTCGGGAGTAGTATTTATATGAGAGCTATGGCCAAAGACCGATTGCTTTAATAAACAACATTTCCTTAAACAACATTTTCCCATTTTGATAGGATTTTCGCCGATAAACACAGAAAAAACTACCAATGTTAAAATAACATGGCGAAATGTTGATTGAGAATTATGGAAAATTTCTGCAAAAGTATGCCCTTTATTTAAATTAAAAATTAAAAAATTTATATTTAATTAAAAATTAAATATTAAAATAACCTTAAATCACGTTTATTTAATATTATTCAATGTTAAAATATCATTGTTCAATATTGAATCCATAAAAAGATGTTTTTTATATTAAAATCAAAAGTTTATCTTGTTAAATTAACATGCATACACACTTAAGATTTTCATGTTTAAAATATGTTATAAAAAGAAGACAATTCCCGTATTCTTTTAATTAAAATTGTTGAGTTAAATAGTACATCAAGTTTTTAAAGTAGAATGATGACGAAAACAATATCGGGCCATTCTGCTGATGCTTCTGTTAACAAAGTAGATACAAAATAAGTGAAACATGTGTTAGAGCGGTAAGTGTTTTGAATTATTGTTAAATAAATGCATATCGTCGGTCACAGGTTGACAACTCTTAACATGTTTTTTTGTACTTTTCAGGAGACAAAAAAAAAACGTTATTACTCCGTTACTAAACCGTGTTGGAAGTAAATAAAAAAACCAAAATTAGTAGGAGATATTTATTGTAAGATGGTGTAAAAATATAAATGAAACGTACTAACATGCAGAAGGACAGAAACAGTATTTTTGCATCAAAAACCCGATTCGATTTTTTTGCGAGTTAAGAGTTGTCAACCTGTGACCGACGATATGTTGTCTTCACACTGTTGTATCACAATCCAACCAATTTGATTCTACATGAAATTCACGTTGTCAACTTGAAATAACTTTAATTCAACGTGATTCGGATTGTTATTTCAATATAAATGACATTTTGCACTAACTTTACTGCAATGTAAAATTAACATGAATTATTGTTATTTAAATAGAAAAAAAATGTTGTTCGCAAGTTATTGTAAAATCATGTTAAATTAACATGAAACAACAATGAAGCAAAAATCACTATTGAAAAATGTGAAATCAACCTTGCTTTGAACGAATTTACATTGATTTTTTTCTGTGTGTACCTAATAATTTAATTCCTATTCTGCAGCTACCTGACAATTCCAGTATATCATGGGAATTTCAAATCTAAGAATTTTTTTCATTTGGACTATATTGTAATGATATGATTCGAGTATAAACGTTTTGTACTTGCAAACAATTAAAGCAAAGTTTATGTTTTAAAAAACAGTTTTGCAAAGAATAACTTGTTGCAGCAAAAAAAGAAAAACTTAATCAAAAAACAAAAGAATGCTGATCACCATAAGCTCTGCCACTCATTGCTTGGGAAGACAAGAAAGATGTGGGGTTGGCGAAATGGATCAACGGATCTGTACTATCTATGATACTGCTTTTTTAACAATAAGAAATGTATAGTCGGTTAAGTCCGACCATATGATACCCTACACCACAGTATTCAAAATCATGGACCCGCCAGAACAAAATTATGTTAGCGTGCGTACAGAGTGGGCGCTTGTTGCCGAGCCGAGCCGACTGCCGCTTATTGCGAGAACCAATGCGAGAAAACTGGTAAAAAAAAAAATGTTGTTCGCAAGTTATTAGCTGAATTCACACCGAGCTTGTTAAGTTTGTTAGTCGTTAATCGTTACTTTTTTACACGCATTTTGTTTTTGTATATTTAACGCGCTACCGTATTAACATTTAACAAATTAACGACACGGCACCCCTGATAAAATAGTTGTTAGTTGGTAACTCACTACTTACCGTCAGTAAACGTTATTTGTGTCAAAGCATGAGTAATTAAATGGTTGACAATTGTTTTTTTACACTTTCTCATGGCATGTTTTATTTTTTCCAGAATAATAAATTGTGTCAGAACAATAAATCAGTTGTTTTACTACGAAAGTTACCAGACTAACAAAGTTTTAAAAAGGGGGTCGTTCACAGTTGGTAACTTTAACAAATTAACAAACTACCGAGTAACAAATTAACAAGTTCGGTGTGAATACCACTATTGTAAAATCATGTTAAATTAACATGAAACAACAATTAAGCAAAAATCACTATTGAAAAATGTGAAATCAACCTTGTTTTGAACGAATTTACATTGATTTTTTCTGTGTGTAACTAATAATTTAATTCCTATTCTGCAGCTACCTGACAATTCCAGTATATCATGGGAATTTCAAATCTAAGAATTTTTTTCATTTGGACTATACTACCCCAAAAAAAAAAACACTAAAATGCCAAAAGAAATTGATTTTGATTCAAATAGAATTTACATTCGGATTGTGCCCAACAACATTTTGCATTTGTAGCAACAAGTCTGTTTCTTTTGTCCCAAAGTGTAAATTCGTTGTTCAAATACAAATTTTTTTTACAACAACAGTAATATTATTTGATTCAAAAAATAAATATTTTATGGCAACAAAAATTGTTATTTCCTGCAAATGCAAATCATTTACGCCAACAGCAATTTTCAATGTGCTGTTATTTCAGAGGAAAACCTTTAACGACAAAAGTTATTTTATGTGCAACAAATAATTTTGCTGTTGAAAAACCTCAAATACTTTCATGTTGTTGCGGTAAAAAAAAATTTTGTTGGAAACTTTTTGCGACAAAAGGTTTTCATTTGCGCCAACAAGTTTTTGTTTACCCCAACAGCATAATCGTCAAATGCTCAAATTATTTGGCGTCACAATATTTTTTTTTGTGTGTAGGTGATATTCAAAAACAGAGTAATGCTTGCTGTCGTAATTTTTACCAAATTCATTTGAATTGGCTCAAATTTCATTAAATTAATTTTTTTTTGTGTGAAAGAATTAATTAAAAATTTACTAATTCAGTGCATGAATGATTCGCGAATTAATTAAAAAATGAATGATTAATTTAAAGCTCTGCCAAAAAAATGATATAACTCACAATCGTATTTATATTATAGATGATTTAGATTGCATTCAAAAAAGTTTGGACCAAATTTAATCTAAATACTAACATAATAAGATGGTTTAAGGGCACAAAGACTCTATTCCGGCAAGAAGCTTGTATGTGGGCTTCATATGAGAAATTATGAACAGATTTTCATCATTTTTAATAGGTTTATTCTTTGTGATAAAAGAACCTAATTATTTTCAAAATTGCGACCTCCACTTTGCGTTAAGCTACGGTCACATTTGTTAAATATTTGACGGAAAAGATGGGACCAACAAGTAAACTAAATAATCTTTTCTTTTAATTTCAATATTTATTTTTATTAAAATACCATATCCTACAAAAAACAGTTTTTTGCTATGTCTAGTAGTATAATTCTGTGGCCGTATGGAAAAACTAGATAACTCCATTTTTTGAAAACACGAGAAAAACACATTTTAAGTTTTAAACATATTTTGCTAATTATTTCATATGAATTTATGTTATTATGCATGCGCATTAAACAAAACAATATTTTAGATTCAGTTAAAGATTTCTGGTACCATTAAACTGATTTTTGGACATTAAAACCGAAAATCAATGTCACTTATCTTGTTTTTTCGAAAAATGGAGTTATCTAGTTTTTCCGAAAAAATTTTTTTTTCTTAAATTATATTAGTATTTTACGGAATTAAGGCAACTTAAGTAATGATTTGTGCAAAACATTAACTTTTTGACTCAACACGTTAATTTACCCGTTTTTTCTACGAACAAATGGAGTTATCCAGTTTTTCCAAAAAAAATATTTGTTTCCCCTTTATGCTTATATATCAAAAAATAAGCTGAGTTTTTGTCTGTTTTTTTACATAAACAAAATTAAAAGGTTTACCCTTCTTGATTTTATGAAATTAATTGGCCAGTTTTAAGGACGTTGATAAACGTTATAATCGGTTTAACATAGGTTGAACCTGAAACAGAGCTACTGACTTTGTGGTTAATTTTATCTTAATACATATTAAAATTTTAAACAAAAGGTGTTCCGTTAAATTTTTATACTAAACTTGGTAATAAGATTGGTTTTAGCCTTTTAGTTTAAAAACAATGTCTTACGCTTCTACTTTGTTTTTTATGTTTTTGATAAAAATAAACGTAATAGTTACACTTGCGTGCAAAAAATATAAAAATCAACACAAGAAAATCAACAATGCGACCGACTAACATAAACCTCATGCAAATACAGACTAAGTTGGAGGAAATTATTCCACAAGGCAGCACGGAAGAAAATAAAAGGAAGCAAAACGTGATCGAGCAATCGGACAAAGAACTCGTAAATTTAGAAAACAAACTGAAATCAAGTCGGAAAAAGCTCAAGAGAAGTTGTAGAAGGTTGTAGAAAAAAATAATTTTATAATATTAAAATTTTATTAGTATTAAATATCGTAAAGTGTAAAAAATATGAATATGTTCTTACTAAGAATTAATCTAAGAACTTCTTAGATTAATTTAAAAATAAAGAAATTTACAACCAGGCTCACAATGTCGATAATAACATTTCTGTCACATATTAATATTTAAAACAATAATGGAAAACTAAAATTCTTTTTGTTTTCAATATAAATATACGAAAGAAATGTTCTTGTCGACATCATGGGCCAGGCAGTTAATTTGTTCCTTTTTTAAGAAAACTGTGGCCGTATATAAAAACTAGGTAGCTCCATTTTTTAATAAAGTTTGTTTGTCTTCCAGATTCAAAAAAATTATTCTTAGAAAAAAAAACTGGATAAAAATAGTTTTTATTATTTTTGTACGTAAAAACACCTTACTATTTATTATCTTTGCAACAGAAACAAATAAAAATAAGTATGTTTAAACAATTATCAAAGTTGATGTACCACATAGGGTACGGAATATCTATATGGGCTAAAAACTATTACTCGGAAAGATTTCGGGTACAAAAGACGTAATATGCATATAAAGAATGCATAAATATATTCTTTGAATTCTCTAGAGTTGCAATTTTTAGGCTCAACATTTTGACCCGAATTTGTTCTATATCGCTCTTTGACTCTTAGTTTTCGAGACAACACAGTTTAAAACTTCTAATTTTTCTGTTTTCTAAGAGACTATGGAGTTAACTTGTTTTTTCAAAAAATGCATGGAGTTATCTAGTTTTTACATAAAAATTGATATTTTTCTGATTTTTGTTTTTCAAATAACTATGAAATGAGAAACTATATCAAAATTTCGATCTGACAGAGTGATAGTAAATGAAACTCGCTTTCTATTTTTGGTGTTATCTTAATTTTCGCAAAAAGTGGAGTTAACTAGTTTTTCCATACGGCCACAGAATTAGTTTATTTTGTGATATAAAGACGATGTTAAATCTTATTAACTATTAACAAAAGTAGTGGTTACGCTTATTTGGTCAAATATTTAATAAGTGTGACCGTAGCTTTAGTAAGACAAACGGACATCGTTAAAAAATTATTCTAAGTCGATCGGTGTGTTTCAAGTAGATCTAGAACTAATGTTTAAATGTATTACACAAATCAGTACAAACGCATAATACCGGTCAGAAAGCAATTGGCGGTTAAAGAAATCATAAATGGCTACAGATGCAATAAAGTCCTAATCAAACCCCCTCTCGTACTTTTACACTATGAGTGGCAAACCCGCTCAGCTCTGGCACAATTTAATATGATCCGGTCGGTGCAATATTCTCAACCTTGAACGAATTGTGCTGCCTTCAAAGCCTTCATAATAAAGCGCATCCCTTTTCACCGAAAAATAGGCCCACAAGCTTGCGCCCATAGATCTATAGGGATGCGATTTCCATGTTTTTTGTCGATAAACTAAGAACGATGTCGACCAATTATCTTTCCGAATAATTGAATTTGCGTTAAAATGGCATCGATTTGTTTTTGCATATTGTTGCATATTTTGGAGAAAATGCATATTTTTGCATATTTAGATTTTTAATGCATATTTTGACTTTATTGAGTGATTTTTATTTAAATTTCTATATTATTAAAAAGTTCTTTAAATAATGTTTTAATATACAAAAATAACTTTAAAAAAAAATTCTTTTGGAGCTTTGCTTTAAATACAAGATTTCAAGATTTCGATAAAATATCCTTCTTTTTTAAAACAATGCAACATATTACATGGTTTTCAAATATTTTATCCGAAATTGTTACAAGTTTCTTGCTTGGCATATAGGTTATACCATGGTGGAATAAACAGGTGGCAGCACTACGCCAGATAACGATTTTTTGCTTTTGCATTGTTTGTCTAGGTTTATGTCAAAGTTTTGTTTATGTTTACAAGAAGTACACGTTTTGTGTTGTGATTATTGTATTTTATTAAAGTTTTTGATAATTTTAAAATAAATAAGATATTGACCATAATTAAATAAAAATTGGCTAAAATTTTATTTATTTCATCACGTTCAGTGGCACGCTTTGATTTTTGTTTAAACTATTTTTTGACGTAAACGGTGATATAATTTCCATTTTTGTTGTAATGTTGTATTTGTTGCCGTAACGATGTCACCTGCTTATACCGCGTTGCAGAGGAAATTAGAAGCCAATTCGATAATGTTGCAATTTTTAATGAAATGTATACCTTAATAGCAAGATGGGGGCCTTTGAGTAAATTAAAAATGTTTGAAGAGCTTGTTGATTCAAAAATAGGACCACAAGGGGAGGTAGGGGGCAATTGCTTCTTCTAACAAAATTTCAAACCGATTTTAATGAAAATTAAAACATGGATAGATCCAAATTTATGTGGACTCTCGAAAATTTTTTGTTAAATACTGTGGTGTAGGGTATCATATGGACGGGTTTGACCGACTATAATTTCTTAGTTGTTTGTTTTTAAAATATGGGCATTTCCAGGGGTCACGAACGTACGTTCGTACGCTTTTGATGTACAAATAATATAGAAAACAAATCTTTTTCTAGGATATTTTTTCGATTCGATAGCATTTGGGTAGCTCTATGTTTAGTGCATAAGATGGATTTCATCGAGTTTAAGTTTTCATATTGATAGTTATAAACATGAGGTCACGAACGTACGCAAAATTTAAGTCAACTTTGGCTGACCGTAGTGAATTGTAAAAATCTGCGTAATAGAACGGAATATTCAAAACTTATTAATTTTTTTTTAAAGTGTATTAATGTAGGTCTCCATCTAGTATTTACAAAATAGTATATCTCTCTTGGTTTTTGTTTAATTGGCTTTTGTTTAAACCGGTCGCGAACGTACGATTTTTCCATATGTTTTTTTATTATTATCATCCTGCATTTTCCTATAAATATCTTCCAATTTCCCCAACAAAAAAACTTAACTCCTTTTACAATTGATAGCAATGGGGAGATTATGAAGAAAACGTTTAAACATAACATATTTTTTGCATGTAAAATTAGTATATAAAAATGTCTTTTAAACTAGCTTAAAAAGAAGATACAAAATTTTCCAGCAATTTCCTTAAGTAAAACAGCTGTGATATGCTATGAAACCAACGTGTGTGAAGATAAATATGAAAAGGTTTTTCTTCTTTATTAATTTTTGAGCTTAAGGTCACTTCTATTTTAAATATTTGGTATATTTTAATTATCAATATTTCGATTTCCTTTGGAAATCTTCTTCAGAATATATTTTAACAAAAATTATGTTTGACAATTAATTTTTATTTGACAATTAATTTTTATTAATTGTCAAACATAATTTTTGTTAAAATATATTCTGAAGAAGATTTCCAAAGGAAATCGAAATATTGATAATTAAAATATACCAAATATTTAAAATAGAAGTGACCTTAAGCTCAAAAATTAATAAAGAAGAAAAACATTTTAAAAAAAGGTCGAAGAAATTAGAATAAAATTATAAATATGAAAAGTTAAATATGTTTTTAAAAAATATCGCATGCGATAAAAAATATTTTAAAAAAATATCGCATGCGTATTATAAAGAAAATATGACTATTTATACGAAATTTTACAGTTTTAATGAAAAATTAATAATTTTTATTTAATATTTAAAACTATTTAGATATTTAGTTAGTCTTTTTATATTAAAATTTATGATTTTTTAAAAAATACGACTTAGAGTGAAATTCACATGAAAGTGCTGTGTGAGGGATATGGCCACTGTGTCCAAACCCTTCGATCTCAGGGAATCAAACCTAATGGAAAATGAAGACTATGGACAGGGCAACAATAACCTATAAGCACTTTATCCAAATTGTATGTGTGAAAATTTTTATACATTTTTGAAAATTTGACTTAGAGTGAAATTCTCTTGAAAGTGCTGCGTGAGGTACATGGCCACTGTGTCCAAACCCTTCGATCTCAGGGAATCAAACCTAATGGAAAATTAAGACTATGGACAGGGCTACAATAACCTATAAGCTTTTTGTCCAAATTGTATTTGTGAAAATTTTTATACATTTTTGAAAATTTGACTTAGAGTGAAATTCTCATGAAAGTGCTGTGTGAGGGATATGGCCACTGTGTCCAAACCCTTCGATCTCAGGGAATCAAACCTAATGGAAAATGAAGACTATGGACAAGGCTACAATAACCTATAAGCACTTTATCCAAATTGTATTTGTGAAAATTTTTATACATTTTTGAAAATTTGACTTAGAGTGAAATTCTCATGAAAGTGCTGTGTGAGGGATATGGCCACTGTGTCCAAACCCTTCGATCTCAGGGAATCAAACCTAATGGAAAATTAAGACTATGGACAGGGCTACAATAAAATATAAGCACTTTATCCAAATTATATTTGTGAAAATTTTTCTACATTTTTGAAAATTTGTCTTAGAGTTAAATTCTCATGAAAGTACTGTGTGAGGGATATGGCCACTGTGTCCAAACCCTTCGATCTCAGGGAATCAAACCTAATGGAAAATGACGACTATAGACAGGGCTACAATAACCTATAAGCACTTTATCCAAATTGTATTTGTGAAAATTTTTATAAATTTTTGAAAATTTGACTTAGAGTGAAATTCTCTTGAAAGTGCTGTGTGAGGGATATGGCCACTGTGTCCAAACCCTTCGATCTCAGGGAATCAAACCTAATGGAAAATGAAGACTATGGACAGGGCTACAATAACCTATAAGCACTTTATCCAAATTGTATTTGTGAAAATTTTTATACATTTTTGAAAATTTGACTTAGAGTGAAATTCTCATGAAAGTGCTGTGTGAGGGATATGGCCACTGTGTCCAAGCCCTTCGATCTCAGGGAATCAAACCTAATGGAAAATGAAGACTATGGACAGGGCTACAATAACCTATAAGCACTTTATCCAAATTGTATTTGTGAAAATTTTTATAAATTTTTGAAAATTTGACAGAGTGAAATTCTCATGAAAGTGCTGTGTGAGGGATATGGCCACAGTGTCCAAACCCTTCGATCTCAGGGAATCAAACCTAATGGAAAATGAAGACTATGGACAGGGCTACAATAACCTAGAAGCACTTTATCCAAATTGTATTTGTGAAAATTTTTATACATTTTTGAAAATTTGACTTAGAGTGAAATTCTCATGAAAGTGCTGTGTGAGGGATATGGCCACTGTGTCCAAACCCTTCGATCTCAGGGAATCAAACCTAATGGAAAATGAAGACTATGGACAGGGCTACAATAACCTATAAGCACTTTATCCAAATTGTATTTGTGAAAATTTTTATACATTTTTGAAAATTTGACTTAGAGTGAAATTCTCATGAAAGTGCTGTGTGAGGTACATGGCCACTGTGTCCAAACCCTTCGATCTCAGGGAATCAAACCTAATGGAAAATGAAGACTATGGACAGGGCTACAATAACCTATAAGCACTTTATCCAAATTGTATTTGTGAAAATTTTTATACATTTTTGAAAATTTGACTTAGAGTGAAATTCTCATGAAAGTGCTGTGTGAGGGATATGGCCACTGTGTCCAAGCCCTTCGATCTCAGGGAATCAAACCTAATGGAAAATGAAGACTATGGACAGGGCTACAATAACCTATAAGCACTTTATCCAAATTGTATTTGTGAAAATTTTTATAAATTTTTGAAAATTTGACAGAGTGAAATTCTCATGAAAGTGCTGTGTGAGGGATATGGCCACTGTGTCCAAACCCTTCGATCTCAGGGAATCAAACCTAATGGAAAATGAAGACTATGGACAGGGCTACAATAACCTAGAAGCACTTTATCCAAATTGTATTTGTGAAAATTTTTATACATTTTTGAAAATTTGACTTAGAGTGAAATTCTCATGAAAGTGCTGTGTGAGGGATATGGCCACTGTGTCCAAACCCTTCGATCTCAGGGAATCAAACCTAATGGAAAATGAAGACTATGGACAGGGCTACAATAACCTATAAGCACTTTATCCAAATTGTATTTGTGAAAATTTTTATACATTTTTGAAAATTTGACTTAGAGTGAAATTCTCATGAAAGTGCTGTGTGAGGTACATGGCCACTGTGTCCAAACCCTTCGATCTCAGGGAATCAAACCTAATGGAAAATGAAGACTATGGACAGGGCTACAATATCCTATAAGCACTTTATCCAAATTGTATTTGTGAAAATTTTTATACATTTTTTAAAATTTGACTTAGAGTGAAATTCTCTTGAAAGTGCTGTGTGAGGGATATGGCCACTGTGTCCAAACCCTTCGATCTCAGGGAATCAAACCTAATGGAAAATGAAGACTATGGACAGGGCTACAATAACCTATAAGCACTTTATCCAAATTGTATTTGTGAAAATTTTTATAAATTTTTGAAAATTTGACAGAGTGAAATTCTCATGAAAGTGCTGTGTGAGGGATATGGCCACTGTGTCCAAACCCTTCTATCTCAGGGAATCAAACCTAATGGAAAATGACTAGCACTTTCATGAGAATTTCACTCTAAGTCACATTTTCAAAAATGTATAAAAATTTTCACAAATACAATTTGGATAAAGTGCTTATAGGTTATTGTAGCCCTGTCCATAGTCTTCATTTTCCATTAGGTTTGATTCCCTGAGATCGAAGGGTTTGGACACAGTGGCCATATCCCTCACACAGCACTTTCAAGAGAATTTCACTCTAAGTCACACTTGTGACAGTGCACTGCAGTGTTGCATTTTAATTGTACTCAATATTTAAACCAATTTCGTATTAATTGCGAAATAACTAAATTGCAATTTTGTATGGATAATTAAGCTCAATAATGGCATTTATTGCGTTAAACTCAATTAAGGTGCATATCTGAACACGGTATTATACTGAATGGTTTCGCTCCATGATTTTTAGTGCAATAAAACGGGAAACTCAATTAAGCGGGGCTCAATTAATCGAAAACAACTTTATAAGCAGTGCTGCCATATTTATTTATAAAAAACCTGTTTTATAGGAAAAAAAACTGCTTATTAAAAAAATAAAAAACAAACGATAAAACCATCTGTGTATTTAAGATTTTTATAGAAATATAAAAAATTTTTTTTATGTAAAGAACTAGATATGTATATAAAAAGTACAAACATAACGCAAAATAATTCATTTAAATAATCCCCACAGAGATCGTAGTAAGTTTTATAATTTCACTTATAAGTTCAACAAATTCTTATTAAATATAATTTTTATATCTTTTTTTTTGTACGAAATTTGTGCAATCAAAATTATTTTTTTATAAAGTCTTTGGTCTGCAAAATTACACGTAACATAGAGTAGGAATTTTCAAATTATTTCTTGTTTTGGATTTGTGTTGGCCGTATACACTTATTTTGACCAATAACTTTTGTTTATTTATTTTGAATTAACTTTAAACTTAAAAAAAGAATATGATTTTATGTTAATTTGTTTTAATAAAGGATGGTCCAACCATAATGCACGATGTTAATTGTGAGTCACGCCTTAACGTCAAGTTTTTTGCACAACTTAATTTGACATTTCTTTGTGTCAGTATTTGACAAATTCAACCATGGAGAGGTACACACAAAAGGGCGTTTAAATCAAAATGCATTGCGTGCACTTCGTGATTTTTATTGGTCAGCATAATCAGCCAATTATGGACACCTACAATCGGAAGAATTGTGCTTAAGTTGGGTGCGGTTTATGGGTGGCGGCGTCATCGGACCGTACTTCTTCGAAAATGTGGGCGGCAAAGCAATTACCGTGTACGGTGTTCACTATCGCGAGATGATGGACCTAGATAATACGTGGATTCAACAGGATGGTGCAACTTGACACACAGCCCACGAAATAATGGCCCTTTTCTACGAGAAATTCAATAGCCGTTTTATCTCACTTCGTGGCGACGTTAATTGGCCGCCCCGATCATGTGAATTGACACCGTTAGACTTTTTTCTTTAAGGGAAATTAAAAAAAAAAGTGTACGTCAATAAGCCAAGAACAACACAAGAGCCAAAGCATGAGATAATTCGGCACATTTGCCACACTTAACCTAAATTATGTTTTAGTCTTTGAAAATATAGTCCGTCGGATAGTCTGGGATCACACTATGAAAGTTTTCTTTAAGTAAGTCCGAGTTTATTGGTGAGAGGGGAAGAGAAAATGCTATTATTCTCTCCCCTCTCACAAATAAACTCAGACTTTCTGAAAGAAAACTTTCATAGTGTGAACCTAGGCATACAGGTGTGCCACTTAAGCCGTGGCGAGAATTTGGTCCATATTTTGTTTCACACATAATTGTCATCCTTCTATCACAATAAAAAATATTAAGATAATTCTCTGAAAAGCTTTTGTTTTATTTAGAATTAACATCGTGAGTTTTGGTTGGACCACCCTATAGAATCAATTAACACATTGCTTATATCGCACACTATTTTGATCAAAAACAGCATAATTTAAATTTTTTTTTTTTTTGAAATAATCATTATTTTCAATCTTTGAAATTTTACAATCCTTTTAAAGCTCTGACTTGATCAGCAAATTTTTTTTAGTTTAATTCATATTGTGTGTAGTTAGTATTCATATGGCGTCAAATGATTCTTTTCTTGAATAAATATTTGCATTAAATTCATACTTTATTTCCACAAAAAGTTCAAATTAAAATTATTTTGGATTGTGTACAAACAAAATAATGTACCACAACAACAGCCAGACGCCCACTTAAGATATTTGTTAAAGATAATCAAGTATAACAATATAATATTCAAACAAATGTGAAAATTTATTTTTCACATAGAAAAAATTTATAAGGAATTTAAACTACCTATTACGTATTATTTATTTTTGATAAATACAGAGAAAATATGATGAATAAGTCATAGTATTCAATATATGTAGGTATGTAAGTTAATCTTGTGTTGTTAAAAGATAATAAATAACTATAAACAAGTTAGAGTGCTATATTCGGCTGTGCCGAATCTTTGATACCCTCCACCGACAGTTCGAATGTTTAAAGAGTACTATCTGTATGATATCAAAGTTATTTTCGGGAATACAAAGTTTATTATTAATACGATCTTCGTATGACGTGCTAAATTCCAAGTTTTTCATATTTGATAAATACACTGAAATTTATTGTTGAGGGAAAGCAAGCCTCTATGCGCATTTCGCCGGTTGCTTACACCAGCTCATCAGGAAACCTTTTCCAAAGATTTTAGAAAAGCCAAAAATATTAAACAAATAAAACCTTAAGCGAATAAGAGTTATAAACACTCTGTCTTACTTGTAACAATATCAAAGCTTAAACAAAACACCAACAATAAACAGTGAGTTTATCTTTTCTTACATCCCCCTACAATTGGTTGGGTTCTTTCCGACTCGAATTGTAGTTGTAAGTGGGTTAAAAGAAAAAACAAAATTAAAAAACAAACCGCTTCATTCTATTGTCTTCGTAAGAAAACAACGCTTAAGGTTTTATTTGTTTAATATTTTTGGCTTTTCTAAAATCTTTGGAAAAGGTTTCCTGATGAGCTGGTGTAAGCAACCGGCGAAATGCGCATAGAGGCTTGCTTTCCCTCAACAATAAATTTCAGTGTATTTATCAAATATGAAAAACTGGGAATTTAGCACGTTATACGAAGATCGTATTAATAATAAACTTTGTATTCCCGAAAATAACTTATATAATATAATTGCATGTGCATAAAACTGAATTGGCAAATTGGTTTAGTTCGTTGTTTTCTTACGAAGACAATAGAATGAAGCGGTTTGTTTTTTAATTTTGTTTTTTCTTTTAACCCACTTACAACTACAATTCGAGTCGGAAAGAACCCAACCAATTGTAGGGGGATGTATGAAAAGATAAACTCACTGTTTATTGTTGGTGTTTTGTTTAAGCTTTGATATTGTTTCAAGTAAGACTTAGAGTGTTTATAACTCTTATTCGCTTAAGGTTTTATTTGTTTAATATTTTTGGCTATTCTAAAATCTTTGGAAAAGGTTTCCTGATGAGCTGTTGTAAGCAACCGGCGAAATGCGCATAGAGGCTTGCTTTCCCTCAACAATAAATTTCAGTGTATTTATCAAATATGAAAAACTGGGAATTTAGCACGTCATACGAAGATCGTATTAATAATAAACTTTGTATTACCGAAAATAACTTTGATAATATAATTGCATGTGCCCGTGCATAAAACTGAATTGGCAAATTGGTTTAGTTCGTTGTTTTCTTACGAAGACAATAGAATGAAGCGGTTTGTTTTTTAATTTTGTTTTTTCTTTTAACCCACTTACAACTACAATTCGAGTCGGAAAGAACCCAACCAATTGTAGGGGGATGTAAGAAAAGATAAACTCACTGTTTATTGTTGGTGTTTCGTTTAAGCTTTGATATTGTTACAAGTAAGACTTAGAGTGTTTATAACTCTTATTCGCTTAAGGTTTTATTTGTTTAATATTTTTGGCTTTTCTAAAATCTTTGGAAAAGGTTTCCTGATGAGCTGGTGTAAGCAACCGGCGAAATGCGCATAGAGGCTTGCTTTCCCTCAACAATAAATTTCAGTGTATTTATCAAATATGAAAAACTGGGAATTTAGCACGTCATACGAAGATCGTATTAATAATAAACTTTGTATTCCCGAAAATAACTTTGATAATATAATTGCATGTGCCCGTGCATAAAACTGAATTGGCAAATTGGTTTAGTTCGTTGTTTTCTTACGAAGACAATAGAATGAAGCGGTTTGTTTTTTAATTTTGTTTTTTCTTTTAACCCACTTACAACTACAATTCGAGTCGGAAAGAACCCAACCAATTGTAGGGGGATGTAAGAAAAGATAAACTCACTGTTTATTGTTGGTGTTTCGTTTAAGCTTTGATATTGTTACAAGTAAGACTTAGAGTGTTTATAACTCTTATTCGCTTAAGGTTTTATTTGTTTAATATTTTTGGCTTTTCTAAAATCTTTGGAAAAGGTTTCCTGATGAGCTGGTGTAAGCAACCGGCGAAATGCGCATAGAGGCTTGCTTTCCCTCAACAATAAATTTCAGTGTATTTATCAAATATGAAAAACTGGGAATTTAGCACGTCATACGAAGATCGTATTAATAATAAACTTTGTATTCCCGAAAATAACTTTGATAATATAATTGCATGTGCCCGTGCATAAAACTGAATTGGCAAATTGGTTTAGTTCGTTGTTTTCTTACGAAGACAATAGAATGAAGCGGTTTGTTTTTTAATTTTGTTTTTTCTTTTAACCCACTTACAACTACAATTCGAGTCGGAAAGAACCCAACCAATTGTAGGGGGATGTATGAAAAGATAAACTCACTGTTTATTGTTGGTGTTTTGTTTAAGCTTTGATGTTGTTTCAAGTAAGACTTAGAGTGTTTATAACTCTTATTCGCTTAAGGTTTTATTTGTTTAATATTTTTGGCTTTTCTAAAATCTTTGGAAAAGGTTTCCTGATGAGCTGGTGTAAGCAACCGGCGAAATGCGCATAGAGGCTTGCTTTCCCTCAACAATAAATTTCAGTGTATTTATCAAATATGAAAAACTGGGAATTTAGCACGTCATACGAAGATCGTATTAATAATAAACTTTGTATTCCCGAAAATAACTTTGATAATATAATTGCATGTGCCCGTGCATAAAACTGAATTGGCAATTTGGTTTAGTTCGTTGTTTTCTTACGAAGACAATAGAATGAAGCGGTTTGTTTTTTAATTTTGTTTTTTCTTTTAACCCACTTACAACTACAATTCGAGTCGGAAAGAACCCAACCAATTGTAGGGGGATGTATGAAAAGATAAACTCACTGTTTATTGTTGGTGTTTTGTTTAAGCTTTGATATTGTTTCAAGTAAGACTTAGAGTGTTTATAACTCTTATTCGCTTAAGGTTTTATTTGTTTAATATTTTTGGCTTTTCTAAAATCTTTGGAAAAGGTTTCCTGATGAGCTGGTGTAAGCAACCGGCGAAATGCGCATAGAGGCTTGCTTTCCCTCAACAATAAATTTCGGTGTATTTATCAAATATGAAAAACTGGGAATTTAGCACGTCATACGAAGATCGTATTAATAATAAACTTTGTATTCCCGAAAATAACTTTGATAATATAATTGCATGTGCCCGTGCATAAAACTGAATTGGCAAATTGGTTTAGTTCGTTGTTTTCTTACGAAGACAATAGAATGAAGCGGTTTGTTTTTTAATTTTGTTTTTTCTTTTAACCCACTTACAACTACAATTCGAGTCGGAAAGAATCCAACCAATTGTAGGGGGATGTAAGAAAAGATAAACTCACTGTTTATTGTTGGTGTTTCGTTTAAGCTTTGATATTGTTACAAGTAAGACTTAGAGTGTTTATAACTCTTATTCGCTTAAGGTTTTATTTGTTTAATATTTTGGGCTTTTCTAAAATCTTTGGAAAAGGTTTCCTGATGAGCTGGTGTAAGCAACCGGCGAAATGCGCATAGAGGCTTGCTTTCCCTCAACAATAAATTTCAGTGTATTTATCAAATATGAAAAACTGGGAATTTAGCACGTCATACGAAGATCGTATTAATAATAAACTTTGTATTCCCGAAAATAACTTTGATAATATAATTGCATGTGCCCGTGCATAAAAGTGAATTGGCAAATTGGTTTAGTTCGTTGTTTTCTTACGAAGACAATAGAATGAAGCGGTTTGTTTTTTAATTTTGTTTTTTCTTTTAACCCACTTACAACTACAATTCGAGTCGGAAAGAACCCAACCAATTGTAGGGGGATGTAAGAAAAGATAAACTCACTGTTTATTGTTGGTGTTTCGTTTAAGCTTTGATATTGTTACAAGTAAGACTTAGAGTGTTTATAACTCTTATTCGCTTAAGGTTTTATTTGTTTAATATTTTTGGCTTTTCTAAAATCTTTGGAAAAGGTTTCCTGATGAGCTGGTGTAAGCAACCGGCGAAATGCGCATAGAGGCTTGCTTTCCCTCAACAATAAATTTCAGTGTATTTGTCAAATATGAAAAACTGGGAATTTAGCACGTCATACGAAGATCGTATTAATAATAAACTTTGTATTCCCGAAAATAACTTTGATAATATAATTGCATGTGCCCGTGCATAAAACTGAATTGGCAAATTGGTTTAGTTCGTTGTTTTCTTACGAAGACAATAGAATGAAGCGGTTAGTTTTTTAATTTTGTTTTTTCTTTTAACCCACTTACAACTACAATTCGAGTCGGAAAGAACCCAACCAATTGTAGGGGGATGTAAGAAAAGATAAACTCACTGTTTATTGTTGGTGTTTTGTTTAAGCTTTGATATTGTTACAAGTAAGACTTAGAGTGTTTATAACTCTTATTCGCTTAAGGTTTTATTTGTTTAATATTTTTGGCTTTTCTAAAATCTTTGGAAAAGGTTTCCTGATGAGCTGGTGTAAGCAACCGGCGAAATGCGCATAGAGGCTTGCTTTCCCTCAACAATAAATTTCAGTGTATTTATCTGTATGATGTTATTATTATCTTAAACTGTGACGATTCGTTATTAATTATGGTTTTAGGTGTACTAAACCGTTTTCCGGGAGTAGGGTTTCTATGGGGCCTAGGGTAAATTATGTACCGATCTTCACGAAATTTCACAGTATCATTTATAGTCCTATAAAACTGTGACGAGCCAAAATTTGTTATGATTGCATTATTTTTTACGGTTTTATGCGTACTAAACTGTTTTCCGGTAGTAGGGTTTATGTGGGGCCTAAGGTAAATTATAGACTGATCGTCACGAAATTTCACAACTGTGACGTACCAAATTTTGTTACGCTAGCGTTATTTTTTACGGTTTTAGGCGTACTAAACTGTTTTCCGGGAGTAGTGTTTATATGGGGCTTAGGGTAAATTATGGACGGATCTTCACGAAATTTAACAGCGTGATTTCCAGTCAAATAAAACAAATTTTTGCAAAATCTTATCTCATTCCGTGCCTTGTTCAAGCATTAATGTTATTTTTTGTAACAAAATAATAAATTTTTTTAGGTGGTGGTTCCACATTTTGATTCATAGCTCTGGTCCTACTGAACCGATTTTGCTGGATTTCAATCCCAAACTGCTTAGGATAACTACAAGCAATTTGGCACCAAGTTTGTTTATTTCTTTTGAGTTGTTCGAAAGTGAGCGTGTTTTTAACAGCGGACAGACGGACAGACAGACGGACATGGCTAAATCGACTTACAATTACTCATGGACCCAGAATATATATACTTTATGGGGTCTGAGATGAATAATAAAAAAGTTTTACACGGAATGACAAACTTAATATACCCTCTTCACAACTAATTGTGGTGGAGGGTATAAAAATGTATCATTTTTTCGTAGTAATTAATCGTATAATCAATGTAATTAATATTTTAATTTAATACCAAAAGTAAATATTATTTATTTAGTATATTGAAATGAAAGGAATGATTAATAACAGAAAACTATTGCTTATTTTCAATAATTGAAGCACAGCCACTAATAACGTTTTTTTTTTAAGTTTCAAAATAATAATTTTTCAGGAGAGCAAAAAAACGTTTTTTACAGGCGGGATTATTTGTTTTAAATTTTTTTTATTAATTAAAAATACTTTTATGCAAAAGGATCTTAAAACATTTTCCCACACTCCAAAAACTTTTCGGTTTCATCATTTTGTTAGTGACTTACAACGTTCTTCCACTGGCTGACTCTTTGTATGCCATTTTGAAAGCGTTGAGGTGCATAATTTTATTTTTAAACTGTGTAAGAAAGTAAGGTTAACGCTTATCTGCAAAAAGTTATTCGCGGCTGTGCTTCAATTGTTATTAGAAAGTGTTCACGTACTCAAACAGACAAGACAGTTTGCATGTTTTGCCACTGCCTTGCCAATACTGGCAAATGTAAACGCCATGCAAGGGTTCTTATTTTCGTCCACATTTCCTTTTGGGGTTTTTTTTTGTCATTTATTTTGTTATTAATATACATACATACATATTTATATTTTTAGTTTTGAATTTAGGTTAGGTTAGGTTCAATGGGCAGCCGTCACGACGACGGCTCACTTGTGGTCCCTTTGTGATACCCCTAGCCAGTGACAAGCAATTCCGGTCTCCCAAAATGCCTAAACCTAATGTCCCCCAGATTAAGCATTGGCAGATAAAGTGAAAATCCGTCTCCTCCTCCTCCTCAGCATGACAACTTCTACAGTAGTCATGGTAATCAAGACCCATCCTCCTAGCATGAGTCCCTATCACCCAGTGACCCGTAATGACCGATATCACCGTCTCATCCGGTCCCTACCTAGACCAAGTAGGTCGCACGTTCTCGCCGCGCTATAGCCAGGCCAAAGAGTCCTGGCCATCAAGCAGGTATGCTCCCCTGCAATCTCCCCTGAGCCCTCCTGTACGACTCTCGTCTGATGAGAGTCTATCAGCGGGCCATTGAGATGCCAATCAGGCCATCGACGAACGTGTCGTCCAAGAAACAGGCCTGTTTGGCCAGACCGTCAGCAGTCTGGTTACCCAGGCATCCACTGAACCCTGGTACCCATGTCAGCGTTACACTGGAATGTTCTGCGATCTCATTTAGAGACATCCGGCATTCCACTGTTAACATAGATGTCGTGAAGACACCAGCTAGAGCTGCAATGGCAGCCTTGCTGTCCGTAAATATACATATATCTCTAAATATACGATATTACCTTATCCAGTTTGCCGCCCGCCTTATGGCAGAGATTTCCGCCTGCAGCACACTACTGCCATCTGGCAGCCTAAAAGAGCCCCTTATGTCCAATTCCTCGATGAAGAAACCTCCACCTACTCTATTACCCATCTTGGAACCGTCGGTATAGACCCCTAGGGCCGGTTCCAGAGATCGCGTGTTATCGAGCAGCTCATCATCATTACCATGATGAACTGTGAATAAAGCACCGAAAAAGGGTTCCGGAGTGCAATAGTCCAGCCCCGCCAGGTCATATGATGCGTGAAGCGTGACCCTGGCATGACCATAGTTCCGCGTAGACCATAGGCCGCCCCCAGTCTAGTAGCGGAAGTCAGGGCCTGTTGTTCGGCCATGATGTCACCCTGCAGCCAGTTCAGCATAGTGAACAGCGGCTTCGTCGGTGTTGAGCGGAGTGACCCCGTGATCATCAGCGCAACCACCCTATATACTTTCTCGAGCATCCTACAGTACCGCCCCCTTCCCATGGCGGGCCACCACACTATGACCCCACAGAATAGGATCGGTATTACCACCGCCTCGAAGATCCATCCAACGCCCCTGGGGCAAAGGCCCCAGTTTCTGCAGCAGATCTCTTGCAGGTGAACAAGGCCACAATGGCCCTATCAACCCTCGAACGAACGTTGAGTTCCCAGGATAGTTTGCTATCGAGAATTACGCCCAAATATTTGGCACTGTTCGAGATCGTGAGCTAAGTGCCATTTAGCTTAGGAAGCCTAAAATTACCAACCTTATACCTCCTGGTAAAGAGTACCAACTCAGTTTTCCGTGGATTGACACCAAGTCCACAGGAGATGCCCCAAGATCTTAGAATCTGCAATGCAGATTCCATACAACGGGACAACGCACAGTGCTTTGTCCCCATATAACGAAGGGACATAAATAGAAGGAGTTGTCAGAAATTTGGTACACTAGCATAAAATAGCTTAGTTAAGAAAAATATGAATTTTTGGACAAATCGGTCCAAGGACACGCCTACCTCCCATGTGTCCTGAAATGGAAAAATGTAATTTTAGCTTCAATAATGCCCACAAAACTACAAAGAATGGTCATACTGATACACACACTACTAGCAACGTGTGTGTAAATTTTCATTTAAATCTGAACAAGGACTCAAGGTCCTGCCATATATCCTTTTTCTTAAAAATGTTATAACACTTACAAAAATTGTCTAATTGTAATAAAATTTGGTATGAAAATTGATATTTGTTAGATATATATGTATGCCAAATTTTGGTAGAATCAGATTAATAATGTGAAAAATACAAAAACATCATTTAATGAAAAATTAGTTAAAAACGCTTAAAATGCTCTTGCAAAATTAACAAGTAAGAAAGTATAATCGGTCAAACCCGACCATGTGATTCCCTATAGCATAGTATTTAAAAACAAATTTCCTAGAGTGTAATCAAATTTCCTAGAGTGAAATCCATTTGGGCAATCATGGACCCGCCAGAACAAAATTATGTTATGAGGCTAAGATTCGTTTAAAAGTTCTTTCTGCCGAATATTATTTAGATATCTTCATCTCCATACATGAGTTCTTTGGATGAGGGTTTATATGGAACCTATGGTTTAATTTGGAACTACCTGGACAACATTTTGTCATGACATAGTAGCTATAGTAAAAGTCATTGTCGCCAATTTGTATGTAAATACTAATATTTTTAGTGATTCTGAGCCGATACTACGAATTATTTGGAATTATTTCTTATTATATTCCTAATTAATTTTCTTTAAACTAATTTATTTATTACATTTACATACATATGGTCATTTTTTAATTAGAATAAATCATCTTCAGTACTGGATTCTTCCAAAAAAATATTGCCGCTCAACGAAACATTTGTTTCGTCATCTTTAGCTGGTTCATCAACATTTTCTCTCAGTATATATTTCTCAATTTCTTCAAAAAATATATTTTTTCATTTTAAACAAATTAAAATTCATTTAGAAAACGGATCATTTACATTTCATTTAACCCAAATGATTTTTACATTAATTTTTTAATTTTTTATTTATTGAACAGCATGTTCGTTAAAATTGAATAGTTTTTACTTTGAAAAATTATATTTTAATTTAAAATCAAACTACATAACAAAATAAAAACGAAAAAACATTATTTTTTGATAGTTTGTTTTTTGAATAACAAACATAAATTTTAAAAAATAAAATTATTTTTAAAATAACTATATGTATTTATAATAAATTTTAACAGTACGGAGTACGGAGTGTAAATACTAAGTTCGAATTGTAATCAAAAAATAAATATGTGTAATTTTTTTAAATTTTTTTTTGTTTATATGATGTACTACCACAAAACCTCATCCTGCTGAAAATGCCATAACTTTAGCACCCACGGGTTAAGGGGTTTGGTGCACTATTTGATTTTCATATAATACCTTTTTAGTATTTCTTTAATCCAATTCAGGATTTTAAGGTTTTTTCATATAGATTATAATTTTACTTAAACATTATGCCCCGTAATCATAAAAAATAAAATAAGTTTGAAATCTATTTTAAGGCAAAAGTTTCATACAAATTTTTCTTAAAATGAATTTCAAATCCATTTTAATTTTTTATGAATACGGCAGTATAGCTCTATAATACAAAACATTTAAGAAAAACTTGTGAAATTAGACCTATTTTAAAATGTATTTTTTGTTAAGTTGCGGCAAAAAACCGGCACTAATCTTTTCACCGCTCTTTTAAAAACACTATTTGCTAAGAAAAATCGGAATAAAAAAATGTCTGATTTTATATGATTTTTTTTAAAGTTCAAACAAACTTTTGTAATTTTTTGATTTTTTTGGAAAAATTTATATTTTTTTGAGCGATAAAAACTAACTTTAATTACTATTTTTAATAATAATGTTATTATTGCCAAATTTTAAACATACCAAGAAACTCAAAAAACCAAACTTTAAGCAATTTTTAAAAAAAATGAATTTTTGAGAATTTTTTTCTTGAAGCAATTCAATTCATTTTTTTATTCATTAATTCTTTCTTAAATTTGACTGACTTTAGCGACCTCTGGAGGCGTCTAGGAGAGTCACACGAAATCAATTCCAAAAAATGTATATGAGTTGTGTTGTTATCTATCGATCCATATATATTTTATCACATTTTGAGACTAAATTTTTTTTTGTTTTTTGTCTATGGGACAAAGCACCGTGCAACGTGTCCAGTTGTTTACCCATGACAGCCACCGCTACAGCAAAGTGTTCATCGTCAAGTTCCATAAAAGAGGGGACGTGCTTAATTCCCAATTTTTATTCTTGATAAGTACACTAAAAATTATAGCTTAAGCAACATTTTCACTGGTGTTCATAATAGAGCAACAATTTTTTTTTCGCGACCACACACATTTTAAATTAAAAAAAAAATACGTTTGCAAATTTTGCCCAGAACAATATTACGTATTTATTATTATTTGTCGGAACATTTTGTTAAAATTTTCATTCAAAACTAATGATATAAACATAACTGGGACGAACGACGAACTTCGCATAGTACGACGAATCCGTCGGCAAAAATTCGTTGCGTAAATTCGTCGAATGAGACACAATAAGTGCGTGAACTTAAAATTTTTTTTAATTTATAAAAAACTTTTAATCGGGTGTGTTCTGGAATCCGAATCCACCCGAAATGGGTTACTTTAGCATTTTTGGTGTTCTGCATTTCGATTTTGCGATCTCAAATTAGATTTTGGGTTTGTTTCAAATTTTGCAATTTTTCGCGAATTTCCGCTATGTTCGCGATTTGTTCCTGTTAGTTTTCTGATTCTATACAGCTATGCAGCTGTTAGCAAATTTTTGCGTATTTCCGCTAATTTAAAATTTTTAGGGACTTTTTTTAATCAATTTTATGGCTTGATTTAAATATTAAAAATATTTTCGCCATTTTTGCCATTTTCCGACATTTTGTTTTTTTTCACCCATTAAGCGATTTCTAATAAATTTTAGTGTTTGTTTAAAAGATTGCAACTTTTTCGCGAATTTTAGCCAAGTTTGCAATATAAGCGAATTTTCCCTGTAATTCTTTACAGATTTCACGATTTTTAATATATATTGGACTTTGCTGCGCTGTCCCTTTCACAATTTGTTTGTCTGCGTAAGAAATAGAAATAAACCTATCGCAGAGTTTGTTACGCACGACGAATTTCGGTCTGCGCAATAATCGTGTGTACTTTCATATACACCAATGTGTTCTATTTCTGGTGACTAATATTCGTTGCGAATATTTCGTCGTTCGTCCCAGTTTTGTTTCTAGCATAACGTGTTGTTTCCAGGTGACAAGCAATTGATTGTGTAGAAAAATTTATATGAAAAGCATTAAAAAAACTGAGTGATTTTTAATTAAATTTTTCTATACAATCAGTTGATTTTCACCTTGAAACAGCACATAAATAAAATTTTTATAAATTATTGCTGAAGTACAAGTTGGCTCAACTTTTTAAAAAAAACTTTAGTTAAATTTTTGTTTAAAAAATTAAATTCTAATGTTTTTATCAAGAATACAAATTGGGAATTAAACACGACAAACAAAATCCTAATTTCTAATAACTTTATATGTATACATACACATCTATATTCCTTTCTTTATAAAATGTACAACGTGGTAATTGCAAATTAGATAAAAGTTCACGAAGAACATAGGGCATCTTATATAACAACTTTATAGAATGAGCTATATATTCTAAATATGTACTTTATAAGCTTTTTAATTATTCTTTTGCTTTGTCCATTGTTTTCACAAGTTGATAATGAACAATAACGCCCATTCGTGTTATATGGTTATGTCAACAAGCTAAACTTCAGAATTCTGGCTACAAAGAATCTGCGATAGCTTACTACATTCTAAACCAACATAAACATTCCTATACATATATTTTATTGGTTTGAAAAATGCTTATTATTTCCTTAAGCACTAAAAAATTATTAACTTTCATGGATAACACAGGCCAACACTCAATTTGCTTCTTTGAATTTATCAACTGATTCTAGTTAATTTGAGTGCGCTGAATTCAAAACTGTAATCAGTTTGTCTCTATCAGCTCTAGTTTTCATGATATAACTTTATATACCCTCCACTTATGACCTCCAATTACACCAATTACCCAAATTTTTTTTCCAAAATTTTTTTTTTTTATCAAAATTTTTTATTTACTGTTATAGTTATTGCCAAAAAAAAAAAAACTCCCAAATTTTTTTAAGTATTTAGAAAGTAAAACTTTTCCATAGGAATTTAAAAAAATAAAAAGAAGTAAAACTGTTTCATACAGATTTATTAAAATAAAAAAAAAATACTTAAAATAATTTGGGAGTTTTTTTTTTTGGCAATAACTATAACAGTTAATAAAGAATTTTGATAAAAAAAAAAAAAATTGGAAAAAAAATTTGGGTAATTGGTGTAATTGGAGGTCATAAGTGGAGGGTATAAAAAGTTATATCATGAAAACTAGAGCTGATAGAGACAAACTGATTACAGTTTTGAATTCAGCGCACCCAAATTAACTAGAATCAGTTGATAAATTCAAAGAAGCAAAAATATTTTTTAATTTTGTCGGGCTGTGTAATTAAAAAAAAAAGAAAAATATCGTCTATGGGTTTTTTTCTGTTTTCGTAAATATTAACTTGTTTTCTAATAAATAAATAAAAAAGAAGTCAAAAAAAATTTTACCACAACTTAAAAAAATTAATTTTAAAAAAATTTTTATTATCGTGATTTTTGCTTAAATTTCCATAGCTTGAATAGTTGAAAAAATATACTAGAAATAAATCCAAAAAGAAACAATTGAATTTGTTCTTATACACTGTGGTGTATGGTATCATATGGCTAGCTTGACCGACTACGCTTTTTTACTTGTTATACCCTGGCAGGCCGTGTTTCTGGCTGTCCAATCTTGTTAAATTGATATCAAGTTTAAATTTGGTCCAAATTTATCTTATTTTAATCAAAATCATCTTCTCAAACTTAATTGGAATCGGTCCACATTTGACCATAGCAGCCATACAAATAATACCCCCGAAAAAAGCATTTAATGCTATAACTTCCTTATAAATGTAAGTATTTACATAAAAATTGGCGACAATGGCATTACAATACTATTATGTCACGGCAAAAATGTTGTCCTGGTAGGTCCTAAGCAAACCATAGGTCCCATAAAAAACCCACATGCATATAGCTGAAGATATTTAAATAATATTCGGCAGAAAGAACTTTTAAATGAATCTTCTCATTATAACTTAATTTTGTTCTGGCGGGTCCATGATTGCCTGAATATCGTCCAATTGCAATTCTGCCATATCTCTCTAAAGTTTTTGAAACTTTATTGCATAAACAAATTTATGAGCATGTCAATGCGAACAATTTATTAACTGATCGCCAATCTGGATTTAGACCACAACGTAGCTGTATTACTGTACTAACTGATGTAATAGTGGAAATTCGAAATAGTTTATATGATAATAAATTAACGTTCCTTGTGTTATTAGACCATTCAAAGGCCTTTGATACTGTACACCACTCAATGTTATGTATGAAATTGTTGAAATTAATTAATTTTGCAACACTAGCAGTGGAATTAATATCGTCGTATCTTTTAAATAGATCTCAATCAGTTGAAAACAATGATTCCTTATCACGAGCTTTACAGGTAACAAGAGGTATCCCTCAAGGCTCTATTCTTGGACCCCTTCTATACTCGTTATATGCTAACGATCTTCCAAAACAAATCAAATATTCCAAAATACAAATGTATGCTGACGACGTTCAGCTGTATCTTAGTAGCAACAGAGATTCAATTACGACAAGAATACAAGAATTAAATCATGATCTTGACAAAATATATACATGGGCTTTAGCTAATGGTTTACGTCTTAATCCAAGCAAATCAAAGTGTCTAATAGTATGCAAAAAGGCAGTTCGAATAGATTTTGATATAGACATATTGCTTGGGGGTTTAAAAATTGATATTGTGGATTCAGTAAGAAACTTGGGAGTAACGTTTAATAAACATCTAACTTGGTCAAATCACATTACTCAAGCGTGTGGTAGAATATACGGTATGTTGCGTAATTTATATGCCACTCAGCAATGTACGCCTTTGAAAATAAGGATATTACTAGCAAAGACTTATCTCTTGCCTACACTTTTATATTCGTCTGAAATTTTTACTGGTTGTAACACAAAGGACATGAGAAAACTTACCGTAACGTACAACAACATAATCCGCTACATATTCTCGTTAAAAAGGTTCGATAATGTATCGCAATATTCCTGTCGTTATTTCAGTATTTCTTTTCCAAACTATTTACAATTTAAAAACCTTATTTTTCTTTACAAAATTATTATGACAAGGGAGCCAGAGGAAAAGGTATACTTCAATTTCGTCACCAGGACCATGCTTCTGAATAACAATTCTTCATATTAACCATACGTCTCTGGAATCAACTTCCAAATAATTTGCAAACCACTAGCAACGCAATAAGGTTTAGAAAATTACTATTAGAATATTTTTCGTAATACTTGTTTGTTTAAATTCTAACGCAAAATTATTTTATTTATGTTATTATTTTTTTTTTTTATTTATGATATTATTTTATTTGATTATTTTTTATCTTTTAATTCTGTAGCTAAAACTTATATGCACTGTTTTTGCAGTTTTATTTTTAAATATTCAACTAAATTTGTTTAACTTAACGTGTCTGATTCTAATACATACTATAATTTATAAGATATTGTGTCTTGTTGTGTTAGAAAATCTAATTAATAAATACAAATATGCTTGTTTTTTAACATTAAAGATAAGACTAATACTGTGAAAAAACAAATATGTAATCGAAAATAAGCAATTTTAAATTATTCGAAGTTACTCGCCCAAAATTAATCGATTAATCGAACAACGGGTAATCGTTTACATACCCCAGTAAATACCGGGTATATTCCTTTTTTGGGAATTTGTTTGGGTATTTATAAAACACAAATAAATATGGCAATTATTACGATAAACTTAATTTAATTTTAAATTACTTTTCGTTTTCAAAACGTCGTTAAATATTAAAAGGCTGGTTAAATTGCACTAAAACTGCAATAAACCGGAGTATATTGATTTAAAATTGTTAAGAAGGTATGTGTTTATTAGTGAAGCTAATATTGATTAAATGATGAAATTGCATTTTAATTCGTGTTAAAATAATAAATATTAAACTATTTTTTAAAACAAAAAAGCAGTGTAAGAGCTTATTAATTTTTAAAATTTCAATTAAAAAAAAAAACGAGGAACTCTAAGCTTTCGCAGAGATGCAGTGGAAAAAGTCTCTCAAATGCGACAGAATTCATTTGAACAATTAAGTATTTCTGTGCCATGTTCTTAGATTCGGGATATAAAATTTCATTGCGCTAAGTATCTCTAGACATCTTCTTTAGCTGCACCACAGCGAAGGATGCACTGAGGAAAATCCTTCTCGAAATTTTCTTCTAAAATTTTCCCAAACGCTTCAAAGGTCAGTTCTTGTAGACCTGTCAGAACTTTACTAGATGTAGGATTGATCGTATCTTAAACACTTTCAAAATGCAGGGTCATGTTAAGTAGCTTAATAAGACGTTTTTTTGATCTACTGTCTTTGAAATGTTCGACCTTTCATTCATTGAAATTGGCGATTAAGTAAGTCGGCATTTTTTGGGATTCTGCATCTCAGTTTATCACTTATCGCATTTTTTTAATAATGTTCAAAGACTGTTATCTAGCGGAAAAGCTTTATACATTAAAGCAGTGGCTTTGCTTATGGATTTTGTTGTCTGTTCGAGGTAACCCAGCATTTGTAGTGTCATAATTTTTATTCAAACAAAAAACATTAAAAATAAGCAAAAAATTCATAAATGTACAAATACATACAAGATTTACCAATGAGAGAACATTTTACTACTATGATGCAAAGCAAAACGCCTAAAGCGACTGCATCTGTCCCAAAAGTAGAATTGTAAAATTGTATTGACAAGTAGAATACATATACGTATCGAAAGCATTATTTGGGATTACTTTCTACCTTGCATGCGTCTTGCAAAAGGTCAAAAGAGAAACATACCTATAAAACGCGTGGTGTGGACCGACTTCCAGCTTAATAATTAAAAGACAATTAATCATTATGTTTGATTTTGTGATATTGCTCTTAGTTGTTATACAAAATATAAGTATTAATAACACTGTGCAAGAAATTTACACTTTTTTTGAGACAAGCTGGGCACTTGGCGTTTTAACACAATTCGGGTATGCTTAATCCAGTGGTGCTAGCCGTTTTTTTTAAGGTTTGCTATGGTTTTCGAGATATACCGTTATTTCGAAAATGGAGGCGGACACAACCACAATGTGCTTAAGTTGGCTTAAGCAAATGTGCGATTACATGTAAATCACATGAGGCAAACCATATTGAACTTAAGGAAACTTTTTGTTAAGTTTTACGATATTGTCATTTGCTTAAGCAAAGTGCGAAACAGATCGCACATTCCGTACGGAAACAAATGTTTTTTGATTTTGTTTTGGTTTTTTTAATACATTTGAGAGAGTTTTTGTTGGTTTTTGACAGTAGTTTAAGCATGGCTATGCATATTATGGTTGGGCCTCAAAACGCTTTAGCTTATTGAAAAAACTAAAACTGCGTCGTATTAGAAACATATATATTTTTTTTTTTTTTTTGGCAAAAAAAAATAATTTTTTTGACACATTTTAAAATTTTTGTTCTTTAAAAATTCATCAAAAATTGGAAAATGCAGCTATGCAGACATACAAAAAACGAAGCTGCAAACAAAACAAGTTTAAGAATTAATTTAAGAATTTCATAAAACGCAATACATATTTGTATGGTAGCCCCCCTAAGAACTGGTGATAAGGGGCAAGTATATCTCGAGAAAATGTTAAGGACAAAAAATAAATTGATTTCGGTCAAACATTATATCCCACTAAGGGCGACTCCTGGGCATTTATGGGACTTTTTCTTTAATATATTTCTAGCGAGATAGCGGGTAGGTATGTTAGAAATAAATGATAGAGATGCAAAATAAAGTGATAAAGTTGGTCATACATTTGACCCATCTAGGGGCATCCTAGACGCTGCAGATGCCAAATTTAAGAATTTCATTAAACGGCCATATTTGTATGGGAGCTCCCCTAAGGGGCGGAGATATATGGCAAGTATGTTTTAAGAAAATGTTAAGACAAAAAACTAATGGAGGTCGGTCATATATTTTATCAACCAAGGGGCGATTTCTTGGCAGTAATAAGGCATTTTGTTCAATCTGTATTGCCTATTTTGTATGGGAGCCTTCTTAAGCAATGGAGATAGCGGGTAGATACATATGTTAGAAATAAATGTTTGAGATGAAAAATAAAGTGGGATTGGTCATACATTTGACACATCTATGGGCATCCTAGGCACATCAGCAGACAAATTTAAGAATTTCAACCATAAAAATATGACGGTTTAATAAAATTCTTAAATTTGGCCCCTGCAGTGCTAGGATGACCCTAGATGGGTCAAATGTATGACCAACTTTACCACTTTATTTTTATCTCTATCATTCTTCTTTAGCTGAACATTTTCACTAACGCTGCAAAGGTCAGTTATTGTAGACTTATCAGAACTTTTCCTAGTTATACGGGTGACCGTGTCTTAAGCACTTAAGTAGCTCAATAAGACATTTTTTTTTAATCTATTGTCTTTAAAATTTTCGAGATTTGTGTCTTAATTCAATTCATTGAAATTGGCAACTTATTGAGACGTTAATTTTTTGGTTCTGAACTACTCTACATCTCAGTTTATATGTATTTATTGTATTTTCTAATAATGTTAGAAGACTGTTAACTTGCGGAATAGCGTCAGACAATCATCTTTATCGTGGTTTTCGAATTTATAATACGCCTGCGACTGTTTGTTAATAGATTAAAGAAAATAAGTTTACGATCTCTTTTATCTCTTACCAAACAGTCGCAGGCGTATTTTAAATTCGGCTAACACGATAAGGGTGTTTGTAGCAGTGGCTTTGCTTGTGGATTTTGTGGTTTCTTCGAAGAGCTTAACACACCAAACGTTTTGTTAGTTATTTTTTAGTATTCTGCCTGACAAACCTGCTTCGTAGTAAGGGAATGGCGTGGTACTTGAAATTTTTTATGAAACTTGCTTAGAGTTCGTTCACTTACTTTACTGCATCTCAGTATATCTTATTGCCTAGAACATAAATGTGCCCTTATTTTTTTAAATGCACCTTTTGTAAATTTTATATTTTTCTAAAAAGTAATAATTATTAACATGGTATTAAGGGACCTTATCGATCGTAGGAAGATAGTAGTATATTTGGATGATATAAGCATTGCTACCGAGTCATTTGAAGAACATTTGGAGATTTAAGGAGAGGTGTCACGAACCTTGAGAGATGCGAATCTGAAGTTGAATTTTGGTAAATGTAATATAAATAAATAAAGCGCGAGTGATGACCACATCAAGACGATACAGCAGTAACCAATACCGTCTAGTCATGAAGAACTGGAGCGGTGCTTGGGTTTATTTTCATTATTCCGTAGGTTTGTTTCTGACTTTTCTAGAACGGCGAGGCCATTGAAATAAATCGTTTATTTGGACTACTGAATGTACGGAGGCTTTTTTGACGTTAAAAGGGAAACTGATAAGTTTCGAATTAGCGACCCTGGCTACCAGGAAGGGATTAAATTCACGATAGTCACCGATTGTAATTCCCTTACTTTGACGTTGGCCAAAAAGTCAATTAACCATCGGATAGCCAGGTGGGCGCTGGAATTGGAGAACTTTGATTACACTATACGACACAGCAAAGGGGAATTAATGTCGCATGTCGATGCCCTCAGCCGTACGCCACCGCCACTGGCGGCTTTCGTAGATGACTGTGACGTGGACGTAAACATACAGATTGCTCAGAGTAGGGACAGGGGTATCCAGTGTATTAGGGCCAAATTAGAAATAGGTGACGTAGAGGGATATGAAATGAGTAACGGCCTAGTCTTTCGTCATGGGGCAAGAGGCCAAAGACAATTATACGTGCCAGAGGAAATGGTAGCAAATATAATACGCCTGACGCACGAGAAGTATGGTCACGTGGATATTGAAAAGTGTATGAACTAAATAAAGAAGAATTATTGGTTCCCGAACATGAGGGATAGACTGAGTCGTTTTTTAAGAAATTTCCTGAAGTGTATATATTATTCGGCGCCGCATAGGAAAAACGAAAGGAACTTGAATAGTATAGAGAAGAAACCAATACCGTTCGACACATTGCATGTGGACCTTTATGGCCCTTTAACGGCAGTTAGATCTAAGAGGAGGCATATCCTGGTAATAGTGGACGGGGGGGGGGTGCTTTAATACCATGGTAGATAAGGCCATGATGGCAATAGGGAGATGAAGCCTTTTTTGTTTTTTTTTTTCATTTGAATGGGAGATAAAGCCATCATGGCCTTAGCTCACATTAGCAATATTAGAAAATGGCTTTATCTCTCATTTCAGTTCCGGAGACACTAAAGTTAAGTATTGAAATCTGGCTTCGCATACTAAAGTTTTTCTGCGTGACGGCCTGCGGCCGTGCTTAGTGGTTTTTTCCTCCAGTAGGATGCGGCAGGTGCGTCACAAGAATAACGATTTTCCCTTTTACAGAATGTTTTCTCCATGCATAACATTTTTCTGAAAAAATATGGCTTTATCTCTCATTTGCGAAAAAAAATATGGATATATCTCTCATTTCGCAAAATTTTACATATGACCTTACCTCTCAATGATTGGGCAAAAAGGCCATTATGGCTTCATCTCCATTTCAATTGAGCAATAATGCCATCATGGCCTTATCTACCATGGTTTTAAAGCCACCCCCCCCCCCCCCCACCCTAGTGGACGCTTTCAAAAAGTATACTGTAAACTCACCAGGGACAAAGGAGGTTGTATGAGCCTTGAGGAAGTATTTCCGAGTACTATAGCAGACCGCGGCGCATAATAAGTGACCGTGGTACGTGTTTCACGCCCGGTGTATTTAGTAAGTTCCTACAGGAACGAAATATCACTCATGTGAAGGTCTCAGTGGCGTCGCCACAATCAAACGGTCAGGTTAAAAGAATTAATAGGGACATAAGGGCAATGATGGCCAAGATGACTGAACCTGTAGGACATTCTGACTTGGTAGAGAAACAGACGCAGGAAGAATTTGCCATAAATAATACAACCAATTGCGCTACGGGCCAGTCGCCTTCTAGGGTAGGGTAGGGAACTTTTTGGGGTGGAACAGCGGGGTGAGGTAATATATGAGTTTACTGAGCATTTACAGGAAAGGTACGCTAGTGAGACCGTTGATTTAGACGCAGTTAGGGAGTCGGCATATTCGTCCATACAAAAGTCTCAATCTCGCAACCAGAAATATTTCGATGAACATCATAAACCAGCTGAACAGTTTTAGGTGGTAGACTTTGTAGTGTTGAGAAATGTTGATACGACAGTGGGGCTGAATAAAAAGTTGATACCGAAATACCGCGGCCCCTATATTATTCGAAAGCAAATGGGTAATGACCGTTATATGGTAACTGATATAGAGAACAACCGGGTGACACAGATGCCATATTCAGAGATAGTTGATGTCAGTCGGATAAGAAGGTGGGTAGAACAAGATGGGAATTTAAATGAAGGCAACACTTCCGTATATGAAGACTATCAATTTTTAGAAGAGGATAGTTCTAGTAAGATGGGAGATACTGAGTATCGTGATTATATACTTAACTTAAATGGTTAAAAATCGAACGGCGACTTGAATTCAATACTCTGAGTTTTATACATAAAATAAAACATGGTAACGCTCCAGAATATCTATGCGAGCAAATCAAATATGTCGGTGAAGTACAACCATATCAACTGCGAAATGCTGAAGACTTCAGGTTAAAAAGGGCAAATACGACAAAAATGCAATGATCATTATTTTATAAAGGACTTCAATTATTTAACACACTTACAAATGGCATTAAGACAGAACAAAATTATAATGTATTTAATAGAAAATGTGTACATTTTTAAGTATTAAATATGTTGAATGTTAGAGAACTTTAAGTATTAGAAATGAAATGAATGAATGAAATGAAAAGAAAGATGTACGGGAAGTTTGACAATCGAGGTCGGCTTTGTCAGATCGGCCGAGATTGTAGTGGTATGCAAGTTGGCAGCACTGAAATGTGGCAATGACATTTTGGCTGTTGACAACTGCAACCAACTTCAGTAGGGTTTCAGGCAAACATGCCATTCCCGGCATTATGAAAAAAGAAAAGCAAAATAAAAACTGACTGGTACGGTCAAGTCCTAAAAGCTAAAGACTTGAAGAGTCAAACTTGACCTGTGTGAACCAGCACTATCATATATAGAAAGCAAGAGTGAACAACCAAAAACGTGTATTACAAAATAGAATTAAGGAAACTTGTACAATTAACTATTAAATAAAAGTAAAGTACCATTACAAATGATTAATTTTTCATAATAAAATTTAAAGGATACACATTAAATAAAACAACATTAAAAAAATAAACGTTTGCTAATATAAATTAATTACAACGAAAATCCTGAAATATCTCGATATAGGTATGAAAAATGGAATTATACCACTTTCAAAAATAACAGCTTAGTTCCAATATTGAAAAATTATTAAAAAAATTGTTTGAATAAAATTATTTAGGCATTTTGTACATTATTCTTTGTTTTGTACATACATATGTAGGTACATGATATTAAGTTTAAAATTGATTCAATACAAAAACTAAGGTCAGACTTAATTAATATTTGACCAAATTAGCGTAGCCACTACTTCTGAAAACCGTTATTGTAATATAACATGGCCTTTATATCACAAAATAAAACGTATTATACTACTAGGCATAGTAAAAAACTATTTTAAAAATTTTTTTGTAAGATGTGGTAAAAAATAAATCCTATAAGAATCAAATATTTGACCGCAGTTTTAAACAATTGTATTTTATTCATATCTTTTAAATTCTTATTTTTTTAACAAATTTGAAAATATTTGTGTCTTTCTGATTGATTAGAATAGGTATATTTTTATATTACTAATCTATATATATAAAAAGAAGTGTACATTTTGATTGTCACTCCATAACTCGAGAACGGCTCGACCGATTGCCATAAAATTTTTAGGGAAGGTACAGGGAGGAGTGATGATGGTTAGTTGATTTTGAAATCCAAAATCGGTCTAGCCATTATCTATATATATAAAAATGAAAAATGTTTGTATGTTTGTTTGTTTGTTGGCTTATAGACTCTGAAACTACTGAACCGATTTTCCTGAAATTTTTACAGTAACTTCACGTCAGCCCTAAAAATAAAATAGGCTACTTATTTTTTCGATAGGGGCAGGGGAATTGGTACCCCCCATAGAATGCCAATATTAATTATCGCATATCTTAAGAGCTGCTGGACGCATTTTGCTGAACTTTTTGTAGTAGGATCTTCTGAGCCCCGAAATTGAAATAAAATAGCAGCGGGGGTATTGGAATCCCCCATAGGACGCCAATGTTTAACATCGCATATCTTAAGAACTGTAATAGCGAGAATGTTCAAACTTTCTAGAAGTCACTCTTATGGTATACTACACTTTTGAAAATAAAAATAAAGCGGGTAGGCGCAGGGGGGGAAATCCCTCCCATAGGATGCATACATTAAATATCGATCAACTGAAGAACTTTTAAAGGGAGAGTCTTCAAACGTGGTTAAAGCTACTATTATAGTAAACTATAAATTTCAATATAAAAATGGGCGGGAGAGACAGGGGAGGAGCAGTACCCCTCATAGATAGAAATATTAATAAGAGCGAGCCACTGCACGCATTTTGTTGAAATTTTGGTAGTAGGATCTTCTGAGTCCCAAAATTGAAATAAAGTA
The DNA here is from genome assembly GCA_930367215.1 of Pollenia angustigena. Lineage (NCBI taxonomy): Eukaryota > Metazoa > Arthropoda > Insecta > Diptera > Polleniidae > Pollenia > Pollenia angustigena. The sequence goes on from OV884058.1 coordinate 150,013,710, forward strand.
GCAGTGGGGGAAGTGGTTTTCCCCATAGGACGCCAATGTTTAATATCGCATATCTTAAGAACTGTTATAGGGAGAATGTTCAAACTTTGTAGAAGTCACTTATATGGTATACTACACTATTGAAAATAAAAATAAAGCGGGTAAGCGCAGGGGGAATACCTCTCATAGGATGTATATATTAAATATCGCTCAACTGAAGAACTATTAAAGGGCGAGTCTTCAAACGTAGTTAAAACTACTATTATGGCAAACTTTAAATTTCAATATAGTAATGGGCGGGGTAGACAGAGGAGGAGCAGTTCCCCTCATAGATAGAAATATTAATAAGAGCCGCTGCAAGCATTTTGTTGAACTTTTGGTAGTAGGATCCTCTGAGTCCCAAAATTTAAATAGCAGCGGGGGAAGTGTTACACTCCATAGGACGCCAATGTTTAATATCGGATATCCTAAAAACTGTTAAAGTGATAATGTTCAAACTTTGTAGAACTCACTCTTATGGTATACTACACTTTTAAATATAAAAATAAAGCGGGTAGGCGCAGGGGAGAAATACCTTCCATAGGATGCATATACTAAATATCTCTCAATCGATAAAGTGGTTAAAGCAGTGTTGCGAAGCGCACCGGGTTAAGCTAGTTATAATAAAATAAATAAAAAAATAGTTTATTTGGCTTGCAAGAGAAGGATTAAAATTATAAATAATTTAAATTATAATTTAAGTAGTAAAAAATAATTAAATTAAATTTCAATTGTTTAAAGAGAATATTGAACCAAGGTTTTGAATAAAATAATTTATAAGAATTCATACATATTTACAATACCCAGCTTTAATTCCCGAACTTGTTATTTTTACGTTTATTTATCTGACTCACTATTAGCAAAACTATTACTTCATTCATAAATTAAATTTTATCTTAAAAGTACATAAATAAATGCATATGTACATACATAAATGAATGAATAATTATTAATAAAAATATTTCAATACAGCAATTATACTAAATTTGAAAGTTTATAACTCTCTAGACACACAATAAAATGCAAAAAATTAGTTTGTACCTAGTTAGTTAGTTTTATATTATTTTTATTTTACTGTTATTAATACATATTTAATATTTTCCTTTTTTTACTCTTTATTGCAAACTTTTCTATAGAACATGAAACAGTAAAGAAATTCAATAAAAAAAAAGTACTTGATACTTACTGCACGCCATATACGCTTCGTGGGCGGTGATTTGATCAACCAGCCCTCATAGTAAATTTCTTTGTTCATATCGATTTTGGTATGTTTCCACAACTTTAAATCAATTTTGTCGAATTTGTTTTTATGAAAATAAATAAAAGTTTGTTTCTTAACAAAAATGTTTTCTTTGCTTTGAATTCGACAATCTCCACCCAAAAAACACTTTTGTCACGTCGTATTTCTTTTTTATATTCGTTGTTTTCGCGTTACAGGAAGTTGTATGTTTTGTTAAACTTTTTTAACTTCTTATTAAAATATTCAAAAATAACATTTAGATACACTTGTTTTAAAATTTATTAATATTTGAACACACAATTAAGACAAAACACAGTAAGATCACTTTTTAACAAAAAAAATCACAAATTATTGAACCAATAAACGAAAAACAACTGAAGAAGACAGCAAAATATGCATAGAGTTGCCAAAACCTCCTTTTCAACATAAACACGGTTGTATTTTATAGTCTAAAAGGCGAATTCAACTACAGGTGGTGTCGATACTACAACAATACCAGTTGGAACCCAAACGTTAAATTTCGTGTATATGAGTCAAAATTTGTACATGTGTGCGTTAAATTCTTTTTGTTTTATGTGAAGACAATTTTGACAGCTCGGTTCAAATCGGTTATTTTTATAGAGCAGCATATATACACTCCCAAGTCTACCTTGTGTTTATGTACCTTGAGCAGAAACAGCATTGGGTTTTTTGCATTGCATTGTTAGTGTTAACGGTTCCAAATGTCAACAATTCCTAACAAAACATTTGCAAATCAAAACAAATTGGTTCGAAGCGTCAAAATCAGATGGCGTTACGAGTTGAATTCGCCTTAGTCTTAATAAACTAACATATCGTCAGCTCATTGTTGGTTTGACCTTAACTAGTGTTTTTATTCCCCCTGTCTAAATCCAAAACCAGTTTTGTGAAATTTTTTATGGTTTCTGAGATATTAAGCATTCATTTTGCTCCATATCAACTATTTTAAAGTTTTTTAAGTATTGTTTTGTTCTACACGCCACTATTTGGTGATTGAATCAAATTCTTCATATAAAAACAAAATAAATTTCACTCTTGCTTTGCTTCACTGCCGTAAGAAAAGAAAGAAGATTAAGCAAAAGCATTGTCGAATTAGTAGCTCTTAGCAAAACGACTGCTGATTTTTTGTAGAGTTGTGTTTTTTCATGCTATTGTTTTTGTAGCAATTGTTTTTGATATATTTATTATGTTATACACAAATGAAGTGCGCGTTATTTTTTCATTGTTGTATTTCTGCATAGACCTAATAACTGGATCCTTAGCAAAAGCAAAATAAAATGTCAACGAGAAAATAAATATGTTGAACATTATTATTATTATTTGTTGCTTTTACGCCATATCGTGGGCGCATAGTGCCATAGTTGAACATAGTTTTATAAAATAATAAAGGGTTGTTAATAAAAAGTTAAAAATGTCTTAAATTTATTAAAAATATAAAAATTGAACTGTTTTCGTAAAATAAAACCAAATAAAAAAATCATCAATGTTCACTTTTTATAAGATTGATAATATAAAATCTTTCATTTCAGCAAGTTACTCAAGGCATAGTAATAGGTATACCTATGCAGCACAAAAAGCTACTTTTTAAAATTATTTTTAGAAAATTGGCGTATGCGGTTTAAAATAATATATTACACTTTCAATGAAATACTATAAACTTCTAACTTCATTCAAGAAAGTTGCAAAAGTTTACATTGTTTCATACGGCTCAAGTCTTATTGACATAAAACTTACTTTTTCTTCTTGAAACTTTCATTGACTTTCAAACAATTCATGTTATGTTGAAGACTTTTTTTTGTATAGTCTTTAAATACGATTCAGAAAGCAAAAAAATAGCGAATGAGAAAGCAAAACGTACTGACAACACATGCATCTGTCTACTCATTTTTTTTCCCTCGTCTCTCTTGCCTATAAAATAACAATCATGTCAGTAAGACATGAGGCGTATGAACTTGTGCTGGGATACTATCAATATTTTCTACTATCGATATTTATCGATAGTTCAGATTTCACTATCGAGATTACTATCGACTTAATGTTTGTACTTGTGCAGGACAACTTTAACTACCCTACAAGAAATGAATGAGCGAGTAGTCACACTTTTTATTTTGGTGTTAAGAAAATGATAGAAAGAAATGACCGGAATAAGATTTCGGTCACATTCGGTCATTTCTTTCTATCATTTTTTAACACCAAAATGAAAAATGTGACTACTCGCTCATTCATTTCTTGTAGGGTAGTTTTTAAACAGGCTACAGTTCGTTGTTTTTATCACTTTATTGAACGAAAGAGATGTATGTGTGTACCAGAGAACGGCTTTGTGCGATTGCAAAAAAATCGCATTAAATGAAAACCAACAAATACACTCGATTGCGGTCATACAATCAAACTTGAGCAACCGCAAACCACAAAGCATACAGAGATGAAAAAAGTGACGTATGAAAAATGCCTAAATCATTTGCGAGGGCAGCTTTCGAGGAAAGAGAAAGAAATCGTTTTTTTGGTAGTAAAGTGGCAATGTGTAAAAACACAACGCTACTATTAACACAAATTGCGTAATCAAAGCAAAAAATGCAAAAAGGGCAGCTTTCGAAGAAAAAGACAGAAAAAATACAGCACATTGCATCAGAATATGAAATTGATGTTTGAAAAAAGTGGCTTAAAATCAATTTGTATTGAAGGAGAATGCACATTTACCGGCTACAAAGATGTTCTCAAATTCGTTGTTTGTAATGGTGACATAGAAAAAAGCGAGTGTGTCGTTTCAATGTGTGGTCACTGCTTTAAAAATTTAAATAATCTAAAAACGCATATGCTAAAACATTTTGAAAATAACCAAACTGAAGAAATAATATACAAAAAGTGGAATACAACGATTAGATGTGTTCTGGAAACGTTAACCACCAACCCAGAATCATTTGTCAGCGATTTTACTGAACACATCAAAGTTCTGATTCCGCATCATTTCATAGCAAAGCGACAATCTGAATTTATCAGCAATAAAAGAGCGGCGCTGTTATCAGGAGAAATGTTAATTCAAACACAATATAAAAATAAATATAACTTCATTAATTTATGCCATCACAAATCTGATTTTGGGATTGACGCTGAATGGCACTTTTATGCTACCAGTCACGGAAAATCTGCATGTGATGGAATCGGAGGAACATTGAAGAGAGGTGCTCGAAATTATAGTATTGCAAATAAACATGAAATCCAGACAACGAGGCAACTCTATCACTGGGCATCAGAAACATATAAGACCACCATACAAGTTGCTTACGCAGATGCTGACGAATACAACAACGTTAAAGAAAAGCTATTTTCAAGATATAAAGAAGCTAAAACTATAACAGGAACTCAAGGCTTTCATTCATTCATTCATTCCGATAAATGAAACTTTTGTACATGTGCGCAGATATTCTGACTGTGCCAAATTTGAGCAGCGCAAAATTTCTTACAAATAGTTAACTTAAAAAAAATTTAAATAAAATAAAACACAAATTAATAAAAACATGGCAAATAATATAAACAATTGTTGATGGTTTTTTATTTGTAAACATTTAAAAAATGTAATTTCAATTTTTGGGAATACAAAATTTTAATTTCAAAAGATTTTGTTATTCGTGCTTAATTCCCAGTTTTTATGCTTGATAAAAACACTTTAAATTAATTGTTGATGGGATAAGCTATTCCTATGCATTTCACTGGTTGCTTAGGCCAGATCATCAGGAAACTTCATCCATAAAGATTTTAGAAAAACTAAAGATATTAAACCAAATAAAACTGTTAAACGTATAAGACTTATAGCAACAGTTTTACTTGTAACAATATCAAAGCTTTAACAAAACACATCAACAATAAAAAAGTGGGTTTATCTCATCTAACACTCCCCCCTACAATTAGTTGAAATTCTCTCAACATTAATTGTAGTTGTAAGTAGGTTAAGAAAAACAAAATAAAAAACAAACAACAACTTACAAAAGATGTTGTCAATTAAGTGTTTTTTTAGGCCGTGCACTTGCCTGTTTATTATCAAAAAGTAATTTCAATTTTTGGGAATACAAAATTTTAATTTCAAAAGATTTTGTTATTCGTGCTTAATTCCCAGTTTTTATGCTTGATAAAAACACTTTAAATTAATTGTTGATGGGATAAGCTATTCCTATGCATTTCACTGGTTGCTTAGGCCAGATCATCAGGAAACTTCATCCATAAAGATTTTAGAAAAACTAAAGATATTAAACCAAATAAAACTGTTAAACGTATAAGACTTATAGCAACAGTTTTACTTGTAACAATATCAAAGCTTTAACAAAACACATCAACAATAAAAAAGTGGGTTTATCTCATCTTACACTCCCCCCTACAATTAGTTGAAATTCTCTCAACATTAATTGTAGTTGTAAGTAGGTTAAGAAAAACAAAATAAAAAACAAACAACAACTTACAAAAGATGTTGTCAATTAAGTGTTTTTTTAGGCCGTGCACTTGCCTGTTTATTATCAAAAAGTAATTTCAATTTTTGGGAATACAAAATTTTAATTTCAAAAGATTTTGTTATTCGTGCTTAATTCCCAGTTTTTATGCTTGATAAAAACACTTTAAATTAATTGTTGATGGGATAAGCTATTCCTATGCATTTCACTGGTTGCTTAGGCCAGATCATCAGGAAACTTCATCCATAAAGATTTTAGAAAAACTAAAGATATTAAACCAAATAAAACTGTTAAACGTATAAGACTTATAGCAACAGTTTTACTTGTAACAATATCAAAGCTTTAACAAAACACATCAACAATAAAAAAGTGGGTTTATCTCATCTTACACTCCCCCCTACAATTAGTTGAAATTCTCTCAACATTAATTGTAGTTGTAAGTAGGTTAAGAAAAACAAAATAAAAAACAAACAACAACTTACAAAAGATGTTGTCAATTAAGTGTTTTTTTAGGCCGTGCACTTGCCTGTTTATTATCAAGAAGTAATTTCAATTTTTGGGAATACAAAATTTTAATTTCAAAAGATTTTGTTATTCGTGCTTAATTCCCAGTTTTTATGCTTGATAAAAACACTTTAAATTAATTGTTGATGGGATAAGCTATTCCTATGCATTTCACTGGTTGCTTAGGCCAGATCATCAGGAAACTTCATCCATAAAGATTTTAGAAAAACTAAAGATATTACACCAAATAAAACTGTTAAACGTATAAGACTTATAGCAACAGTTTTACTTGTAACAATATCAAAGCTTTAACAAAACACATCAACAATAAAAAAGTGGGTTTATCTCATCTTACACTCCCCCCTACAATTAGTTGAAATTCTCTCAACATTAATTGTAGTTGTAAGTAGGTTAAGAAAAACAAAATAAAAAACAAACAACAACTTACAAAAGATGTTGTCAATTAAGTGTTTTTTTAGGCCGTGCACTTGCCTGTTTATTATCAAAAAGTAATTTCAATTTTTGGGAATACAAAATTTTAATTTCAAAAGATTTTGTTATTCGTGCTTAATTCCCAGTTTTTATGCTTGATAAAAACACTTTAAATTAATTGTTGATGGGATAAGCTATTCCTATGCATTTCACTGGTTGCTTAGGCCAGATCATCAGGAAACTTCATCCATAAAGATTTTAGAAAAACTAAAGATATTAAACCAAATAAAACTGTTAAACGTATAAGACTTATAGCAACAGTTTTACTTGTAACAATATCAAAGCTTTAACAAAACACATCAACAATAAAAAAGTGGGTTTATCTCATCTTACACTCACCCCTACAATTAGTTGAAATTCTCTCAACATTAATTGTAGTTGTAAGTAGGTTAAGAAAAACAAAATAAAAAACAAACAACAACTTACAAAAGATGTTGTCAATTAAGTGTTTTTTTAGGCCGTGCACTTGCCTGTTTATTATCAAAAAGTAATTTCAATTTTTGGGAATACAAAATTTTAATTTCAAAAGATTTTGTTATTCGTGCTTAATTCCCAGTTTTTATGCTTGATAAAAACACTTTAAATTAATTGTTGATGGGATAAGCTATTCCTATGCATTTCACTGGTTGCTTAGGCCAGATCATCAGGAAACTTCATCCATAAAGATTTTAGAAAAACTAAAGATATTAAACCAAATAAAACTGTTAAACGTATAAGACTTATAGCAACAGTTTTACTTGTAACAATATCAAAGCTTTAACAAAACACATCAACAATAAAAAAGTGGGTTTATCTCATCTTACACTCCCCCCTACAATTAGTTGAAATTCTCTCAACATTAATTGTAGTTGTAAGTAGGTTAAGAAAAACAAAATAAAAAACAAACAACAACTTACAAAAGATGTTGTCAATTAAGTGTTTTTTTAGGCCGTGCACTTGCCTGTTTATTATCAAAAAGTAATTTAAATTTTTGGGAATACAAAATTTTAATTTCAAAAGATTTTGTTATTCGTGCTTAATTCCCAGTTTTTATGCTTGATAAAAACACTTTAAATTAATTGTTGATGGGATAAGCTATTCCTATGCATTTCACTGGTTGCTTAGGCCAGATCATCAGGAAACTTCATCCATAAAGATTTTAGAAAAACTAAAGATATTAAACCAAATAAAACTGTTAAACGTATAAGACTTATAGCAACAGTTTTACTTGTAACAATATCAAAGCTTTAACAAAACACATCAACAATAAAAAAGTGGGTTTATCTCATCTAACACTCCCCCCTACAATTAGTTGAAATTCTCTCAACATTAATTGTAGTTGTAAGTAGGTTAAGAAAAACAAAATAAAAAACAAACAACAACTTACAAAAGATGTTGTCAATTAAGTGTTTTTTTATGCCGTGCACTTGCCTGTTTATTATCAAAAAGTAATTTCAATTTTTGGGAATACAAAATTTTAATTTCAAAAGATTTTGTTATTCGTGCTTAATTCCCAGTTTTTATGCTTGATAAAAACACTTTAAATTAATTGTTGATGGGATAAGCTATTCCTATGCATTTCACTGGTTGCTTAGGCCAGATCATCAGGAAACTTCATCCATAAAGATTTTAGAAAAACTAAAGATATTAAACCAAATAAAACTGTTAAACGTATAAGACTTATAGCAACAGTTTTACTTGTAACAATATCAAAGCTTTAACAAAACACATCAACAATAAAAAAGTGGGTTTATCTCATCTTACACTCCCCCCTACAATTAGTTGAAATTCTCTCAACATTAATTGTAGTTGTAAGTAGGTTAAGAAAAACAAAATAAAAAACAAACAACAACTTACAAAAGATGTTGTCAATTAAGTGTTTTTTTAGGCCGTGCACTTGCCTGTTTATTATCAAAAAGTAATTTCAATTTTTGGGAATACAAAATTTTAATTTCAAAAGATTTTGTTATTCGTGCTTAATTCCCAGTTTTTATGCTTGATAAAAACACTTTAAATTAATTGTTGATGGGATAAGCTATTCCTATGCATTTCACTGGTTGCTTAGGCCAGATCATCAGGAAACTTCATCCATAAAGATTTTAGAAAAACTAAAGATATTAAACCAAATAAAACTGTTAAACGTATAAGACTTATAGCAACAGTTTTACTTGTAACAATATCAAAGCTTTAACAAAACACATCAACAATAAAAAAGTGGGTTTATCTCATCTTACACTCCCCCCTACAATTAGTTGAAATTCTCTCAACATTAATTGTAGTTGTAAGTAGGTTAAGAAAAACAAAATAAAAAACAAACAACAACTTACAAAAGATGTTGTCAATTAAGTGTTTTTTTAGGCCGTGCACTTGCCTGTTTATTATCAAAAAGTAATTTCAATTTTTGGGAATACAAAATTTTAATTTCAAAAGATTTTGTTATTCGTGCTTAATTCCCAGTTTTTATGCTTGATAAAAACACTTTAAATTAATTGTTGATGGGATAAGCTATTCCTATGCATTTCACTGGTTGCTTAGGCCAGATCATCAGGAAACTTCATCCCAAAAATTGAAATTACTTTTTGATAATAAACAGGCAAGTGCACGGCCTAAAAAAACACTTAATTGACAACATCTTTTGTAAGTTGTTGTTTGTTTTTTATTTTGTTTTTCTTAACCTACTTACAACTACAATTAATGTTGAGAGAATTTCAACTAATTGTAGGGGGGAGTGTAAGATGAGATAAACCCACTTTTTTATTGTTGATGTGTTTTGTTAAAGCTTTGATATTGTTACAAGTAAAACTGTTGCTATAAGTCTTATACGTTTAACAGTTTTATTTGGTTTAATATCTTTAGTTTTTCTAAAATCTTTATGGATGAAGTTTCCTGATGATCTGGCCTAAGCAACCAGTGAAATGCATAGGAATAGCTTATCCCATCAACAATTAATTTAAAGTGTTTTTATCAAGCATAAAAACTGGGAATTAAGCACGAATAACAAAATCTTTTGAAATTTAAAAAATGTTAGAATTGTTGAACTATTTTGTGAATGTTACCAGATATTTTCGCTGTTATTCGAATTATTTCGAAAACTTTCGGTACGTATTACTAGAAGTGACACTACTTAAAAAATTATATAAAAAAAAACTAAAAAAGAACCCATTTTACTTTTTGGATATGTTATAGGTGAAGGAAATACCTTTCTAAAAAAGTAATACACTGTAAAAAATCCTTGATCTTTTTTGGTTTTTCGTTACCTAAAATTTTTTTTGTTATAAAATATAAGGGCAATTACTAGAAGTGACACTACTTAAAAAATTATATAAAAAAAAACTAAAAAAGAACCCATTTTTATTTTTGATATGGTATAGATGAAGGATAAACCTTTCTAAAAAATTAATACACTGTTAAAAAAACCTTGATCTTTTTGGTTTTTTCGTCAGTTAAAATTTTTTTTTTTTGTTATAAATTTTTTTACAGTGTATTTTTACGTGTCATAAAGCCTGTTAAAATATCTTTTTAATGATACCAAGATCATGGAAATCGGTTTAGCCGATTCTGAGTTATTGTAGTTTAAATGGAGCTCTTTTCGACCATTTTCGCGTTTTTTCGAAAACGTTCCCACTGTGTCACGCCCAAAAAATCGCAAAACAGTCATTTCTAAAAATGAGAGTTTGTTTGTATTGATAAAATTTAGCTATGAACAAAATTTCATCGATATCTGAGGGGGTCGGGTTCAATGCATCTCGATTTTTACATGAAATTCATCATATGCGTATTGTACTGTAATTTACAAAATTAACAACAAATCTGGAATAAATAATAAACAAAAAACCGTTTTAAAACAATACAACAATTACAACATAAAAAAAAGCAAGCAATACAATAAACAACAATAAAAAAATAATAATTCGTCAGTGATGGCCATTTTTCAACGATGACCAGATCAGGGCTTTTATGGCCCTTTTTATGGCATTGTCTCTTGTGTTCCTTTTTTAACCGTCCTTCTTATTTTTTGTTAGTACGAATGTTCTTGTGTTAATCGTTGTTGAACTGTTTTGGTGATGAAGGTATAACACTGATTACCAAACAGTTTTTTAACGACTTTTAACATAGCGAATATCGGTACTTTGCGTTTGATTTGAATTTTTTTATGTTGTGATGAGAGGTCGGCTTAGAATCAACTTTTGCAATATACGTGGGCTGAGAGCGAATTTTTTCTCTGTGTATGCTCACGTTTGTCTCCACCGGCCGGATGTTTTCGCCTTATGTGAAACTCAGGTATCTGAAAATTCCGATCCACTTGATTTTTAGATTCCTGGGTATCACCTTCTATCCCTCTTTAATCTTCATCGGGGTCTTGCTATATACATACGCAATGAAGTTGTGTATCAATGCCAGCAATTAATGGGCATGCTTGATGCGGAATTTAACTGTCTTTGGGTTAAATTCAAAATCGATGCAGGGATATTACCTTATCGGGCTTCGACTCTCTGGTATGTACGAACGTTATTTTAGATGACAGTTTTTGAAAAATTTATAAGCACCTTTATGAAGGAACCGAAGTAGCAGGGACTATAAGGTATTTAATTGCAACTTTAGATAATTTTCTAAATTGGTTTTGGTTCTCAATCCAGAAGGTAATCAATCTAGCATTTGCATTTTTTTTTTACCAACATTACAAAAATATTTGACATTTCAGTCCCTATGTGAACATGTACAAATTTTGACTTAAAGGCCTTTAGTTAGCAGTAAAAAAGCACAGCTAAGCAATCCATACCACCTGCCATTCTTGCTGTTTGTAACCATTGCTGTAATTCAGCGTGAATTAATAATATCAAGTAAAAACTTGCGGCAAAAAACTGTGCTTAGATGTAATTACATGTCTTCATAACGGTATTTTAAATAATAATACATAATATCGATATTGATATTTTTCCTATCGATATTTTCGATATTTTAAGACTATCGATAATATCAATAGTACTATCCCCAGTTTCCCAGCACTAATATGAACACAGAATTTGCGTTCACGCGATGATTTTTGCTTTACTTAAAACTAAAAGTTTTTGGCTAACTATAAGTTATAATGCCAGAGTATCACACGAATAAAATTTTTGGATAGCCAATTTAGGTTATAATGCCAGGGTATCACACAATTTCCAGAGCCTCAACCACAAGTCCTCGTTCGACCTAAACCTTCGTTTAGGAAGGCGAGAGCTTTCAGAATCCACTACAGAGTATTTTTAAAAACGTCTGAGTTATATTTGGTTCTTCCCTAGTCACGTTGAGTTATTAACAGTTATCCACCAGACAAACACGTTTAAACATTGAGGTTACGAAACGATTGCACAAAATCAATGGTGATAGCCGCTAAAACCGTAGCTCGGTACAGTTATATGACGCCATGCCTTTAACCAATGTGGAACGAAACCGAAAAACGCACGAAAAGCCGACAAACAAGAACGACCTGTTGTCCTTTAAAAAAAATTAAACTAGCGCGAGTTGCTTCTCCACTCAGAGCGGTTTTACCAGTGTCACATGATGATTTTTGATTGCATTTTTTTTTTTATTTACAGTAGGGCCTTGGTTATCCGTAATTTGATTGACTGGCAGCATCAATTAACCCAGAAATTAACGATTACCCCTGATATCCGGCATTACCTCTGTTATCAGAAAATATAAAAAAGACAAGCAACCAAAAATCATCGTATGAAGGCAAAAGATTTTTGAAAGTTGCTTCAAAAGAGAAAGTGTAAGTGTCGCTAAGTCAGAATTTACACTATGGGTATTTCTTGCCAGACAGACGAAGTTTGTTCTTAATACTAAGTCTATACCAGACAATTATTTTATATTTTTGAAGTTTGACGTTATTTATGACAAAAAAAGTGTCTCGTAGAGAACGGTGATAAGGGAACGACACTTTATATTTTCTTTTCTTGCAACAAACTTCGTCTGTCCATCAAGAAATTTTTGAATAGGGATTTATTGGACGCCTTTTCGGAGACGTACAAATAAACTCGTCAGTCATCAGTTTAATTTTGATTTCCGATGATTTATTGTTATTGATATTTTTGTCACTTTCTAATTTAGTTGCGATAGCTCGGCCCTAAAGTAAAAAAAATCATTCAAAACCTAGGTTAGGTTAGAGACCATTATGGTTCGTTGTGACGCCTTAGTTCGATAGAAGAAACAACGAAGAAGAGTGATATTCGGAGTAAAACCGGAGTAGATGCAATATTTTAAAGTTTAGAATAATGATTAACTTAATAATGTTTTTAAACTTAATAAAGTTTTCTAGAATTATCGATCCAAAATAAGCACAAACGAAGGATATAAAAACTTTCCGAAAAATGTTGTTTGTTGTACTGTGAATAAATAATTAAAAGTGAATCTATTTAAACAAATGAAAAGTAAATGCGAAAAAGTAAACACAGTAGATTAGTATATGTATTTACTTATATTTGCAAATATATCGTTTCTTTCAAACAAACACATGCAGTTATTATATTTTCATATTTGCATGCAACCATACACTGTCAATTTCTTTATTTTATGTCCAGTAAACAATAAGTGCATTCTACCTCAAAACATAATCTTCTCCATGAACATATATATGTTTGCAAATATCGTGTAGACCAAGGCGAATTCATAAAGGTCACATTTTCCAGACATCTGTTTATTGTTTATTTTTTTGTGTGTATACTGAATGTCAAGCTTTGTTTACATTTACATTTTGTGAAAAAATTAATTCAAATTTTAAATTTAATAAAAATTAAATAGTTGAAAAAAACTTATTTAAATTATATTAAACAAAAAAAGTGAAAAATTATAAACACAAGAAATTAAAAATACGTAAGGAATTAGTGAGCCACAATTAATTTGCAATTGAGGAGTTTCTTAAGCAATTGTATATATTTTATTAACAAAAAAAATTCCTTTTTTTATATTTTCAACAAATATTTTTGACATTCACTCTAACTTTTTACATAAACATAATACATAGTATTTTCCAATAAAAAGGGATAGCTAGCATAACTCTGTCCCATGATGCGGTCACCTTTTTAAATTCGCCTTGGTGTAGACGTTGTATTCTGTGGTAGACGTTGAGTACAAATTTATATATCGATGTAAACAAAACAACTTTTTTCAACCGCAATTAACAACTTTTTGTTTTTGTTTATGTAAATCAACCGCAACAATAACAATATTGCAGAGCACGTGTATAGCAAAAAAAAAAAAAATATTAGAAATAAAAACAAACAGAAAAATTATGATAGTGTAAGATATTGTACCGAATTTAAATTCAAAAACGGTATATTTTACAACATTAGAAATATATTTTATTATTTAGAGAGTTACTCCATATATACAATGTAATAAACATTTTCCAAAAAGTTGTTATATGAATAAAATCTGTAAATTTTTGTGTTTATAAAATCTGATAAAAATTTTCGAAAGCCCTCAACCAGGGCTATTAAGGCCACCGGTTGTCACTTTCGGAAAATTAAAAGTTTAGGGGGCGTTCTGTATTAAAGTCAAAAAATTCAAAAAATTTCCAAAAAGTTGTTAGTTGAATAAATTCTGTAAATTTGTGTGTTTCTGAAATCTGATAAGTGAATTCGAAAGCCCCCAACCAGGGCTATAAAAGCCACCAGCTGTCACTTTCGGGGAATCAAAAGTTTAGGGGGCGTTCTGTATTAAAGTCAACAAATTAATACAGAACGCCCCCTAAACTTTTGATTCCCTGAAAGTGACAGCTGGTGGCTTTTATAGCCCTGGTTGAGGGCTTTCGAATTCACTTATCAGATTTTATAAACACACAAATTTACGGATTTTATTCACTTAACAACTTTTTGGAAAAATTTTCAAACATTTTAAGCCGCAAAGTTTCAAGATTTTTTTCATATTTTTATTAATTTCTTGACTTTTTATGGCTAATATAGCACTCGTAATGTTTCCTGATATATTTTTGGTTGTATTGTTATTGTTTGTCACGCACGTGTTCAACACAAAAAATATTGTTTTTGCGGTTGATTCCAAATATTGATTTGTTCACACGCGTTATTATGCTACAAAATCTACTTCTATATTTTACAACTATGTACAGTCTATGTAGCTGTCAACCGGCATTGCTTTCTCTCTCCTTAATTTCGCATAATTATTTTTTCTGCATTCTCGAAGTGCACGCTGTACATAAGAAAAAGTGTAAATACTAATTAAATATTTAAAATTATTAATTGAAAGTATTATCAGTGTGAAATAAATCAAAGACGCGTTGCAGAATAAAAAAATAGTTTAATATAGAAGTAAATAAAAATTTCGCTTGGAAAAATAAGTTGTATTGTGTATACTGTAATAAAACATGGCGACACAAGTATCAAACAAATCGGGCACTGGCTGGCCACGCCGTAGTAGCCAAGGACAAATGGATAATGGAACACAAAAATTCAATCTTAACCAATCGTTAACGATAAACAGGACAATAAATTTGTAAGTTACAACTGCAAAATTTATTAATGCCCGCTAAAAAAGGACAAAAAATTATTTTCAATCGTAGTGTAAATAGAAAAGTTGGCAATACTATATTTTTCAGCATTTTTTGTTATCGATTTTTTAGCATTAACTTGCGGGGGTTAAACGATCAAGTTTTGTTTGAAGTTTCAGCTCAAAAGAAAGTAAAAAAAAGTAAAAGTAAAAAAACCAAAATTAAAATTCAATGGGGCTGAGGCCCGTGGGGCCCCCTGGAAACAAAAAAACGGCAAAAGTTTACTTTACGGGGCGTACGAAAAAAATTGGACCCCCTCTGGAATAAAAAAAGAAAAAACCAAAATTAAAATTTAATAATGGTTCTGAGGCCCCTGGGACCCCATGAATCAAAAAAAACCTTCCCGCCCACTTAGTGGCATGTGTGGGTACTCAAATTAAAGGTAATTGTGTAAAAAAACGAAAATAATAAAATTAAGGTCGGGCGGGACTTCTGGGTCCCTCTGGGGGTAAACAAATTGCTCTCCCACCCTTATAACTACATATGAGTGTGTATTCGAATGAAAGGTATTTTGCTTACGATTGAACATATTTTGTGGACCGGCTTCGCTTACTAAATCTTCTCTGAATAGACGGCCTTCGGCCGGGCGCAAGGATTTTCTCCTCTATGGTATCACAAAGACCGGCTTCGCTAACTAAAACATGCCTGCATAGCTGGCCTTCAGCCGTGCGCAAGGATTTTCTACTCTATGGTATAAGAAAGACCGGCTTCGCTAACTAAAGCTTCCCTGCATAGCCGGCCTTCGTCCGGGCGCGAGGATTTTGTCCTCTTATGATATAACAATGACCGGCTTCGATAACTAAAACTTCTCTGCATATAAAAGGTATATAAATTAACCTAGAGAGGAAAATATTAAACGAATACAAAAACAAAACACATATTTGCAATCGTGAGCAAATTGCCTTTAATTTGAGTACCCACACAGATATAAGTGTTGTGTGGGGAACCCTTTTGTTTGCCCCAGGGCGCCCTAGAAGTGCCGCCCACCCAAAATTTTATTATTTTCGTTTTTCTTGCACAATTACCTTTTATTTCATTACCAACACATACCACTCAGTGGGCGGGTCGGTTTTTTGGACCCAGGGGTCCCCACGGGCCTCAGCCACCTTTAATTTTAATTTTATTTTTTTTTTTAGTTCTGAATCGGGGGCATATTTTTTTTATTTTTTTCGTACGCCCTGTAAAGTGCACTTCAGCCCAAAAAACTGCCCCGCCCTCTTAGTAATACGGGTGGGTACTCAAATTAAAGGTAATTTGCTCATGATTGCAAATATGTGTCTTGTTTTTGTATTTGCATATTATTGTCTTTAGGTTAATTTAAGTATTTTTTAGGTGCAGAAAAGCTTAAGCTAGCGAAGACGGTGTTTGTTATATCATAGAAAAGAAAATCTTGGCGTCTAGCCAAGCTTGAAGTTTTTGTTTGCGACATTTGTGTTTGTTATTTTATAAAATTCGTATTAAACTTTTATTTAAATAAATTATACACTTAGTTCACAAAAACTGTAATCTGAGCTTAAGAGTTAAACATTTTTAAATAAATTCTTTATATCCTGAAAGAATTAGTCAAAACCTTCAAAATGATACCAATATTGTCCATATACCTTTAGAAATGTAGTGAAATAATTACATATTTCTATGAAAACTAAAAACGTCCGTAACTCGAAACCCAAGCGTTTGCGCCAATTTTTTTGATTTAATTTTTCTTTTTTTTTTAAATTTTCTATCACCCTATGTACTTTTTTGGAGATGCGTCGGTAAACTATATTTTTTCCAGAAAATATAAAGTGAAAAGTGGCAAAGCATAGTTTTAGAGTTATACCTCATAAGTTCTCATATATATATATATATATATATATATATATATATATATATATATATATATATATATATGCAATTTTCCACTATATTTGCCAACGTACATATATGGCCAATATTGATATTATTTTCAAGCTTTTGAATAGATCTTTATGTTGTACTTCTAGATGTGCCGATTAAATAAAAGTCAACTAATTAATATAAAACTTAAATATATCTTTATTTAACGATAGAACAAAACGTGTTGTGTCGATAGACGGAGAAATTCAAGTACAAACTAAAAAGACAGTAAATTCAAATTATGACACATTTGACAGTATATATAAGGATGCCAGACTTTTACGTATCTGGCAGGGTTGCCCCTAACACTTTATTTACAAAATTTATTTAAAAATTCTTAACACATTAAGAAGCGAAAATGCAAGAGTTTTTAGAAAGCCTAATAATTACTATGGAGAGAAGTTTTGTAAGCGAAGCCGGTGTTTGTTATACTAAAGTGGAAAAAATATTTGCGCCCGCCCGAAGGCATTCTATCCAAAGAAGCTTTAGTTCGCAAAGCCTATCAGGGGTGTGCTAGAAATCGAAAACTTAAACTTAAGAATTTTAACTACGATTTATTTATTTATTAGTTCCGTAATAGATTTCTGTAGTAAAAGAATTTTATTACAAATATACAAATATTTCGCTATTAAACAGAATTTATTAACAAAAATTAGATTTAGAAAGTGTATTAATAAAAAAAACTTTTAAACTCTTGCGACACTCGTTTTCGATTTTCAGCACATCCCTGTATGTTTGATACCTATAAAATAAATATTTACTTTTTACACTTTTATTGGAGTAAATTACACAAGCATTTACCTTGTAAACTGTAATGGGAGTTAAACATTTTTAAAATTATATTCAACATTTTTTCATTTTTCGAATTTATTCTATGAGCTAAATTTCAGTTATGTATTTTATAAAGCTTTTTTGTAATAGTTCTATTCCTACAATTTTTCAGAAATGACTTTATACACTACCAGACTATTATATTGTATTTTCTTATTACATTTTACCTTAGCCTTCCGTTGGAAAGCAATGAGGTATATTGAATGTACAGAAAAATTTACAATTATTAGACACCAGCAGAATGTAATGCATTTTCTGGCCCGCTATGGCCGTCGTCAGCATTCTTTGTGTCTCACTGGATAGTGTTACTTTATAAATTGAATGTATTTAACTCAACTATTTTAACAAATAGAAACTGGGAATTATTTCCTTCCGAAGGTAACTTTTATATTATATTCAACATTTTTTCATTTTTCGAATTTATTCTATGAGCTAAATTTCAGTTATGTATTTTATAAAGCTTTTTTGTAATAGTTCTATTCCTACAATTTTTCAGAAATGACTTTATACACTACCAGACTATTATATTGTATTTTCTTTTTACATTTTACCTTAGCCTTCCGTTGGAAAGCAATGAGGTATATAGAATGTACAGAAAAATTTACAATTATTAGACACCAGCAGAATGTAATGCATTTTCTGGCCCGCTACGGCCGTCGTCAGCATTCTTTGTGTCTCACTGGATAGTGTTACTTTATAAATTGAATGTATTTAACTCAACTATTTTAACAAATAGAAACTGGGAATTATTTCCTTCCGAAGGTAACTTTTATATTATATTCAACATTTTTTCATTTTTCGAATTTAATCTATGAGCTAAATTTCAGTTATGTATTTTATAAAGCTTTTTTGTAATAGTTCTATTCCTACAATTTTTCAGAAATGACTTTATACACTACCAGACTATTATATTGTATTTTCTTTTTACATTTTACCTTAGCCTTCCGTTGGAAAGCAATGAGGTATATAGAATGTACAGAAAAATTTACAATTATTAGACACCAGCAGAATGTAATGCATTTTCTGGCCCGCTACGGCCGTCGTCAGCATTCTTTGTGTCTCACTGGATAGTGTTACTTTATAAATTGAATGTATTTAACTCAACTATTTTAACAAATAGAAACTGGGAATTATTTCCTTCCGAAGGTAACTTTTATATTATATTCAACATTTTTTCATTTTTCGAATTTATTCTATGAGCTAAATTTCAGTTATGTATTTTATAAAGCTTTTTTGTAATAGTTCTATTCCTACAATTTTTCAGAAATGACTTTATACACTACCAGACTATTATATTGTATTTTCTTTTTACATTTTACCTTAGCCTTCCGTTGGAAAGCAATGAGGTATATAGAATGTACAGAAAAATTTACAATTATTAGACACCAGCAGAATGTAATGCATTTTCTGGCCCGCTACGGCCGTCGTCAGCATTCTTTGTGTCTCACTGGATAGTGTTACTTTATAAATTGAATGTATTTAACTCAACTATTTTAACAAATAGAAACTGGGAATTATTTCCTTCCGAAGGTAACTTTTATATATTATATTCAACATTTTTTCATTTTTCGAATTTATTCTATGAGCTAAATTTCAGTTATGTATTTTATAAAGCTTTTTTGTAATAGTTCTATTCCTACAATTTTTCAGAAATGACTTTATACACTACCAGACTATTATATTGTATTTTCTTTTTACATTTTACCTAAGCCTTCCGTTGGAAAGCAATGAGGTATATAGAATGTACAGAAAAATTTACAATTATTAGACACCAGCAGAATGTAATGCATTTTCTGGCCCGCTACGGCCGTCGTCAGCATTCTTTGTGTCTCACTGGATAGTGTTACTTTATAAATTGAATGTATTTAACTCAACTATTTTAACAAATAGAAACTGGGAATTATTTCCTTCCGAAGGTAACTTTTATATTATATTCAACATTTTTTCATTTTTCGAATTTATTCTATGAGCTAAATTTCAGTTATGTATTTTATAAAGCTTTTTTGTAATAGTTCTATTCCTACAATTTTTCAGAAATGACTTTATACACTACCAGACTATTATATTGTATTTTCTTTTTACATTTTACCTTAGCCTTCCGTTGGAAAGCAATGAGGTATATAGAATGTACAGAAAAATTTACAATTATTAGACACCAGCAGAATGTAATGCATTTTCTGGCCCGCTACGGCCGTCGTCAGCATTCTTTGTGTCTCACTGGATAGTGTTACTTTATAAATTGAATGTATTTAACTCAACTATTTTAACAAATAGAAACTGGGAATTATTTCCTTCCGAAGGTAACTTTTATATATTATATTCAACATTTTTTCATTTTTCGAATTTATTCTATGAGCTAAATTTCAGTTATGTATTTTATAAAGCTTTTTTGTAATAGTTCTATTCCTACAATTTTTCAGAAATGACTTTATACACTACCAGACTATTATATTGTATTTTCTTTTTACATTTTACCTAAGCCTTCCGTTGGAAAGCAATGAGGTATATAGAATGTACAGAAAAATTTACAATTATTAGACACCAGCAGAATGTAATGCATTTTCTGGCCCGCTACGGCCGTCGTCAGCATTCTTTGTGTCTCACTGGATAGTGTTACTTTATAAATTGAATGTATTTAACTCAACTATTTTAACAAATAGAAACTGGGAATTATTTCCTTCCGAAGGTAACTTTTATATTATATTCAACATTTTTTCATTTTTCGAATTTATTCTATGAGCTAAATTTCAGTTATGTATTTTATAAA
This sequence comes from Pollenia angustigena, assembly GCA_930367215.1. Classification (NCBI taxonomy): domain Eukaryota; kingdom Metazoa; phylum Arthropoda; class Insecta; order Diptera; family Polleniidae; genus Pollenia; species Pollenia angustigena. The sequence continues at coordinate 150,034,421 of OV884058.1, forward strand.
GCTTTTTTGTAATAGTTCTATTCCTACAATTTTTCAGAAATGACTTTATACACTACCAGACTATTATATTGTATTTTCTTTTTACATTTTACCTTAGCCTTCCGTTGGAAAGCAATGAGGTATATAGAAATTTAGCTCATAGAATAAATTCGAAAAATGAAAAAATGTTGAATATAATATAAAAGTTACCTTCGGAAGGAAATAATTCCCCGTTTCCATTTTTAAAATTTTTAATTAGGCTTAAGTACATCAAATTTAATTTTCATTAAATTATTTTTATGAAGAAATGAATTTTACAACATGTAAATTAATTAAAATTGTATTTTTATTTAGCCACATCGCTAATTATACATTTTTAAACAATTGTAGCATAGTATTCAGATAAATGACATCCTGAAGGTTGCCAATACAAGCAAAATTTTCGGTTGACAAACTTCAAGAATTAACTATCAAATATTCTACCAAAATGTTTTTCAAATATTTTCCTATTTTGGATTTTTAAAAAACTGAATTTTTCATATTTGAAAACTGGTTGTCGCTCTTATTTAAGTTGGTTTGTAAAATAAATTAAAACTTGCACTTATAGACAATAGTTTTTAAATGGGCCCTTTTTTCATTTATTTCTTACCCTACAGAATGGTTAAGTCTTTATTTTTAAGAGCTTTTTGGTCGCATATTTCATATAAAATTATTTTAATATTACTATTCGTTTAAAAAACTGCAGTCGAAACCAAAAACTGTCGAACAAAAAACGAAAATGTGTGTACAACTTTTCTATTTTGAGTTGGATTGAAAGCGACTGTTTCCATTTAATGAATTCGAAGTAAAATCAACAGTTTCTTTTTTGCCAATGGCACATGAAGAAGTGGAAGAAATGGCAGTTTTTCTATTTTCACTGCAGTTTTTTAAACGCTGGCTTAAACAAAACTATTTGAAATATAATCTTGGCTAACAGGTTTAGTTTATAACTTTTGTTTGAAGGCTTAAAAAAATATAGATAAGCTTAACCAAATTAAAACTTATTTTAATAAAATTGGGAGAGTATCTAAAATATATCCTATCCTATCCGAAACGAATTTCGGTATCGGTATTTAAATTATATCGGTATACCGGTGTAACAATTTTTATAACGGTAAATATCGGTATATATCGGTATAACAATTAAATGAACCAAAATAAAAAAATGGTTAAAAAATAATGTTTTTTATATTCAACATTTATTAATTTTTTGAATTTATTCTATGAGCTAAATTTCAGTTATGTATTTTATAAAGCTTTTTTGTAATACATAGTTCTATTCCTTCAATTTTTCAGAAATGACTTTATACAGGAAAAATGAAAAAATGTTGAATATAATATAAAGTAACCTTCGGAAGGAAATAATTCCCAGTTTCTATTCAATAATGTTTTTTATTATTCATATCGTCACCTAAAATGCAAAAGGCAGTAACTACACTTTATGGTTTTTTACAGGAGAAGGAATAAACGTTATAAATTAAAGACTACTTAAAACTTAATAACCAAATTTTAGATTCAAGCTTAGAAAACAAAGACGGATTTGTTTCTAAAAAAGAAATTAATGGAAAAAAGTACTTTTTAAGACGTCAATAGTCAAACATCAAGCAGTCGTCGATAGCTGCGGGTGTTAAACGACAAGCCCTCTGAGGAGATTGAGTGGTTGCAATCGAAACATGTCAGGGTAACCTGTCCGTAAAAACGCCTGGGTTCGAGCACAGATTGAGTCAAGAATGAAAAATTATCAGTAAATTTTAATTAATTTTCATGTTGTAAAATTCCTTTCTTCATAAAAATAATTTAATGAAAATTAAATTTGATGAACTTAAGCCTAATTAAAAATATTAAAAATTTGGATTAAAAACCATAAATAGTTCAACAAAATAACCACAATACTAATTATTTTTTAAAATATCAAAATTGGCATAGCACATTCCGATAGAGCATAAAAAACTATAAGGGAACGTATATTTATTTTTTCGCTAAGGTCAAAAAAGTTCACGCACCAAGTGCGATGAAGTTTTGAAAATTTTTAATTTTCTTTTTGGTTAAGAAAAATTAATAATATGTTTATTTAAAACAAAAAATAGCTCAAGTATGAAATTTAATTAATATTTAGAGATGGTAAGAGATTTTTCAGCAAACTAAAACGTATCTTTAACCTTTTATAACAAAAAAAAATTAAAAAAGAATAAAAAACACCGAATAAAATTATGAATATTCAATATTGCATTGTTTTAGAAAAACCAATTGGTGCGTGAACTTTTTTGAGAAAAATTACAAAAGATTATGATTTTCGTGGTTACTAGGACATGGTGGACCTCACGGTACTATGCCAAAAAATTGGTTATACCCCTAATATACATGTGCTTATGTAATTTATTTGATTTAATGATTTAAACTAAAAATATTATTATCACAATAACAACACAAACTTAAATCAGTAAAGCGCCAAATATCTACGCTTGTCAAACCAATCTTATCTAAATGGTTTGGTTCGCCATCCGTTTTCATTTATAAAAATAAACTAGAATACTTTCTTAAAAATAAACAAATTGATGTTATGATGGCTTCTGAAAGCATTTAACCTCAAGAAATACGTTTTAAATCAATGGTTATATACTTTATGAGATAGAACTTGTGGAGGTTCTGCCATTTTGATAAAAAACCGAGTCAAACACTACCTAATGTGTGATCATCGTGAAGATTATCCCCAAGCAACGAACATTTGCGTTGATGAATTAAATAGTAACCTAGTAATTTCATCGTTATTCTCCCCACCTAGATTTTCTATATCAGAAAGCCAATATTATAAATATTTTAAATCATTAGGACACTGTTTCCTGGCCGCTGAAGATTATAACGCTAAAAATACCTTCTGGGGTCACGACTTAAAACACCAAAGGGTCGTGTTTTAAATTAATTGGTTAAAATATAAAAAAAAAACTCAGTACCCATTGCACAGAAAATATTCAGCTTAGTCAGTGTTGCCAAAACTTGGTGACCAAAAATGGCTAAATTTACGGAAAAATGGCTAAAAATGGGCTAAAAAAATGGCTAAAAGCTTTTTTTAAAGAAAAACACATTAAAATTCAATAACAAAACAGAAATAATTTATTTAAAGTGGTTTACGATGAAATTGTAAGTTAAGATCAATTTGTTAAATAAGAATAAACGTAAATTAATATTTTGATAGATATTTCAAAAATTAAATCATCGATAAATTCGATGTCGTTATTGTTCATCTCACAGGAATCACTCGGGCGGGCCTATTAGTTTTTCACTGAGCTCAAAATCAGGACCACCATGGGGTAATAAACAACTTTCTTCGTTAAAAAACTTAAAAAACAAGAAAAAAGAAAATATAAGAAATCTGGATCCCACTGCGATTACAGCAAGTATTCCGTCCTTCGTGCAAAATACAATTTGCTAAATGCTAAATTATATAACGATTATTTGATTAAAATAAAAAACAACTTAAAATACGATCCAAGATCATTCCATAAATTTGTAAATTCGAAAAGAAAGATCTCTGGCGCACCGAAGGTCATGAAATATATGGGTACTGAAACACACGATGAAAAGGAAATCAGTGATTTATTCGCCGAGTTTTTTTCGTCCACATATTCTGATGCACATTGTGCTGAAAATGTCAATTATCCATTTAATATAGTAACTGGTCAAACTATTTCATTTTCACCAATAACCACACTTAATATTATCGATTGCTTAAAATCTTTTAAATATTCAAACTCAATGGGTCCTGATGGTATACCAAGCAGTATTTTAATCAAATGTATGGAAGCTTTAGCAATGCCGTTGTCAATTATTTTTAATATTTCTTTGAAAAATGGCTATTTTCCAAAAATATGGAAAGAGTCATATTTAATTCCTTTGTTCAAATCTGGAAATAAATCAAATATAATTAATTACAGAGGTATAGCCAAACTTAGCGCAATTCCAAAACTTTTTGAAAAATGCATTTTGGATTCATTGGTTCATCAAGTTTCACCGTTATTAACACCTTTTCAACACGGATTTCGTAAAGAATCATCAACTATGACAAATATTTTAGAACTGACAACTTTGGTAAATGAGGGATTCGTCAACAACCAGCATACCGACGTTATATATACCGACTTCAGTAAGGCATTTAATAATGTAAATCACAACTTTCTTTTGAGAAAAATTGATATTATGGGTTTCGACAAAACTTATTTAAGCTGGCTAATGTCATATCTTCTCGGCAGAATACAATGCGTAAAATTTGGGTTTTCAACTTCTAAACCTATATTGGTAAAATCCGGTGTTCCGCAAGGTAGTCACCTTGGCCCTCTTTTGGTTCTGCTCTTTATCAACGACATGCCTGATATTATTAAACATTCACATATACTAATGTTCGCAGATGATGTAAAATTTTTTTTAAACTTCACGAACTCTTTAGACCATATTTATCTTCAAGAAGACTTGGATACCTTTTATAATTGGTGTAAACTTAACCTAATGGATTTAAACCTAATGAAATGTAAACATATGCGCTTTTCTAGAAAACGTAGTATTTTAAATAACTATAAACTCGGTGACTATAAAATCGAGATAGTTGACACAATTATGGATCTTGGCATCTTACTGGATGTAAAGTTGGATTTTATTCAACACATAACAATGACTGTCAACAGGGCTCGTTGTACTCTGGCTTTTTTTAAACGTTGGGCGCAGTGATGTTAACTTTGATTTTTTCATTACCGTACGGCCCTCTAAAAATTACAGTTTTTGAGAAGAAATTACCGTACGCAAAGGTTTTTTAATTTAAACATTCACAGCAGTATTTAAAAACAATTTATTTAAATTTCAAATGTGTTTTATGAAAAATTTTAAATGAAAATCTTTGTTTAAAACATATTTTAAACCAAAATTATTGTATTTTTTATCAATACGAAAGTAAATTCATCATATGTATAACTAAAATTTTAACGTTACTGCCAGACTTATTCATCATCGCACAGCCTAAACGACTGAAGCTAAAAAGTTTAAATTTGGACCGGAGTTGGTATCGTTCAACTAAGACAGAATTTTTTAAAATTCGAATATCGCAAGAGAATATTAACTCAAAAATTTTTTTTTACGTTTTGGAAAAAATTTACACGCAATATCCATATCTACCCGCTGTAAAATATAGTGCTATTTTGTCATCTTCTTATGATGAAACGATTGGTATAAAAGTTCTTTTTCATATGCCTTTAATACAAAATTAAAACAAAAAGTTTTGCTTCAACTAAAAAGTGTTAATATTTAAGCTTCGTACAGACGGCGGTCAGATCTTACAATGTTGTCATTACAATTGCCTAAAAAGAATTGCAACTGTGTTAACATTGTAAGCTCATTTTCATTTAGCAGATGTGTAAAATTAATGCATCTGACAATGGTACCATTGTCAGAAAAAGGACTACATTGTAAGATCCGACCATCGTCTGTACGAAGCTTTACTATAGTTAAATGCATCACATTACGGCTACTTTAAATGCTTAAAAAATTGTTGATTTTGAAACAGACAAAAAGTTTAAAATAAAATTAATAATATGTATAACTATCACTGTTACCTAAGCATTTGCAGAAACATAACATTCTTAATTTTTGGTTTAACATTCATCTATTTCTAAAACTGGTTGAAAATCATAAAGCCTTCATATGTAAGTATGTAGTATATAAATTTCAAAAAAACCCAAATCTTGATATTACCGTATTTTAAATGAAATTACCTTGCTACCTTTTGGGGCTCAAAATTACCGTAAAAAAGGGTAATTACCGTACGGTTAACATCACTGGTTGGGCGAAAGAATTCAATGATCCTTTCGTCACTAAACAACTTTACACATCTCTCGTTAGACCAATCTTGGAATACGGTTCGATTGTATGGGATCCACATTATATGATTCATAGTGATCATATTGAATCCATTCAAAAACAATTCTTGCTTTTTTGCCTGAGAGATACATATCGAGGATATGATAATCTCCCCTCATATTCTACAAGATTATCTTTAATACGTTTGCCAACACTGAAAAGTCGCAGAGTTATGCTAAATGTCTCATTTGTAATTAACTTAATAAATGGAAAAGTATGCTCGAATTTTTTATTAAGTAGTTTATCATTTAACATTCCACGACGTACGGTACGGTACTATAATCCCTTATTTATAAAAACTTTCCGAACTAACTATGCTATGGCAGACCCATTTAGAAAACTGTGCTGTTGCTTCAATGAAATGTTTGAATTTATTGATTTTTCTCTGGATTTAAATATTGTTAAACGTAATATTATACTTAAGTTAAATACTCATTTGTATTAGGCTGTAAGGATTTATCCATAGACCTAATTATACATATATATTAAATAAATAAAAAAATAAATAAAATAAAATAAAATAATAACTTGAAGTTAAATCATAATCACGACAACATTTACCCAACCTTTTCAGTCCAGATCTACAATAAAAAACAAGTAAGAAAGTATAGTCGGTCAACACCGACTATATGATACCCTACACCACATTATAACCTATGTACCAAATTTTTTATTTAATTCGACTCAGAAAGTGAAAGGTACGTAAAGGTGGGCTTAGGACCATTATTTTAAGGTGTTACAAACATCAGCACAAACGAATCGTACCCTCTCCACTATTGTGGTGCTGGCATAAATATTTTATTGATAAAATCGAATTAACGGTTGCTTAATGTATCCTTTTTCTCAAATTACTTTAAAAGATGTTTACTTGGGTAAATACCACAGAGCACACAGAGGCGTCACGAGCAGTGTTGGCAATTTAGCCATTTAATGGCTAGATTTAGCCATTTTTCACCCTGGTTAGCCATTAAAAAATGAGTTTAACCATTAGCCATTTTTCAACTTGTTTAGCCATAAAAAATTTTTTGCCGTTCTTTAAAAGAATAATTTTTATTTTATTATAAAAATTTATAAAAGTAAAATAAACATTTTGAACAATTACAACGCCTTTAATTTAAATCACAACTTTTACAAATGTTGAAAATCGCTATAAACTATGACGCTGAAACATCTTTCAAAATAAAGGAACAGTATTCCACTATTACTGCCTGTTTTTAGAAAACGTAAACAAGTGAGTGAGTGAGAAATTATATTGAAAACAACAATAAAAAACGAAAATTTGTTTTTGTTTTCAATATAATTTCTCACTCACTCACTTGTTTACGTTTTCTAAAAACAGGCAGTTAAATTTACAAAATGGATCAACACAAACATCGCTGTTTCTTTCTGGTTGCAAGTGTTTCAATAAAGGGACGAGGCGGTAACAAAATTGTTTTAGAAATTTCAGAATTGACTATAAAGTTGCTCGCTCTGACTTCCATGGTCTAATGCTGAAGTAGAGAGGGTGTTTAGTCAAGTAAACATCGTTAAAAGTAATTTGAGAAATAGATTACATTAAGCAACCGTAATTCGATTTTATCAATTAGGTAAATATTTTTACCATGACAATACAATATTTATACCACTACCACAATAGTGGAGAGGGTACTATGCCGATTAACTCAGAATCACTTTCTGAGTCGAATTAGCGATATTTGTCCGGCTGGCTTGCTGTCCATGTATACCTTGTGCGCAAAGTACAGGTCGCAATTTAGAGATTAATTGATAAAATTTGGTTCTAATGTGGTGTAGGGTATCATAAAGTCGGGTTTAACCGGCTATACTTTCTTACTTGTTTTTTATTGTAGATCTGGACTCAAAAGATTGGGTAAATGTTGTCGTGATTATGATTTACCTTCAAATTTTTTAAAACTTATGATTATTTTAAACTAATGAGTGATTCCTATGAGATGAACAATAACGACATCGAATTTTTCGATGATTTAATTTTTTAATATTAATTTACGTTTATTTTTATTTAACAAATTGATCTTAACTCACAATTTCATCGTAAACAACTTTAAATGAATTATTTCTGTTTTGTTATTGAATTTTAATGTGTTTTTATTTAAAAAGGCTTTTAGCCATTTTTTAGCCATTTTTTTCCGTAAATTTAGCCATTTTTGGTCTCCAAGTTTTGGCAACACTGGTCACGAGACAGAAAATATTGTATTTTTTCTGTCTTTTTCTTTGAAAGCTGCCCTTTTTGCATTTTTTGTTTTGATTACGCAATTTGTGTTGATAGTAGCGTCCTGTTTTTACACATTGCCACTTCACTACCAAAAAACGTTTTCTTTCTCTTTCTTTGAAAGCTGCCCTCGCAAATGATTTAGTCCTTTTTCATACGTCACTTTTTTCATATGCTTTATGGTAAATACCCTCTATACTTCATCATTAGACCATGTAACTGAGAGCAACTATGTAGTCCATTCTGAAATTTAAAAAAAAAAATTTTTTTGCCGCCTGCATCTCTTTATTGAAATACTTGCAACCAGAAAGAAACACCGATGTTTGTGTTGATTTATTTTGTAAATTTAATATTGGACTACTATTGCTTTATTTTGATAGATGTTTCATCATCATAGTTTATAGCGATTTCCAACATTTGTAAAAGTTGTGATTTAAATGAAATGAGTTTGAATTGTTAAAATGTTTATTTTACTTTAATACATTTTTATAAGAAATTAAAAAATATTATTTAAAAAAAAAAACGGCAAAAAAATTATGGCTGAATAAGTTGAAAAATGGCTAATGGCTAAACTCATTTTTTAATTACTAAACAGGATGGCTACATCTAGCCACTAAATGGCTAAATTGGCAACACTGAGCTTAGTACACCGGAGAATGTAGATCGCTTTATTGTTAATTTTGAAAGTTATCTGAAAATAGCTGTTCAACATTCCAGTATTGCCTCAAAAAAAAAAAAAAACAAAAAATATTAAAATATATTCCAAAGATGTCGAGCGTCTCTTGTCTGAAAAAAGGAAAGGTCGAAGAGAGTGGCAATTGCACAGATCCCCTCAACTTAAGAATTTACTAAAATAGTGTACACAAAGGCTAAGAAAGTTACTGCATACTTAGAAAACGGCTTCTCTGGAAAAATATCTTAAGGAACTTGATGCAACTCCACAATCAGACTACTCATTATGGCGTGCAGATAGAAATCTCAAAAGGCCAGTTGTATCTCAACCATTATTAAGAAACTTGAATGGAATGGGCAAGAAATGAAATTGAAAAATGAAATCTGTTTTTAAGAGCAGCTGTTCCCCTAAGATTGAGATAAGAGAAATCGAATATGCTATTTGTGATTTAAACCCCAAGAAAGCCCCAGTTTTTGATGAGATCAGTAACAAAATGCTTTTGGAGCTTCCCAGCATAGCAAAGAAAATTATTCTTTTCATTTTTAATGCTATTTTACGCCTTAAATTCTACCCTCAAGAATGGAAAACAAAAACGGAAATAAAGTGTGTGTTTGTCAAGCCATTTGTGTGGTCTATTTAGATCTAAAGCCATAACTATCAGGGGTGTTCTGGAAATCGAAAACGCAAGAATTTGGAAGTTGATTTTGATACACTTTAAATCAATTTTATATAATTTTTGTTATAAAATTCTTTTGCCTCAGTAGGAGGTATCTGCCTAGGGGGTGGAGAGAGGTCAGGGTGATTTTCATACCCAAGGCCGGTAAAGCGGGCCACTCGAAACCGGGGGACTTTAGACCTATTAGTTTGTCTTCATTTTTGTTGAAGACTCTTGAGAGGCTAATAGATTTCTATCTCAGGAGTAATATTGAGACCCGCCTTATTAGCAACGCTCAACATGCTTACCTGAAGGGTAAATCTGTTGAGAGCGCGTTACATGAGGTGGTGGATTGTATTGAGCACGGTCTGAGGCATAAGGAGTATACTCTCGCCGCGTTTCTGGATATAGAGGGAGCCTTTAATAACATTAGGATAGAGGCGATTAGGGATTCTTTGTTGGAGTTGGGAGTTGAGGACTTTCTGGTGGAGTGGATAATCTGCATGCTTGGCAGTAGGATTATAAACTCGAGCCTGGGGGATCATGTGATAAGGAGGAGGGTTACCAGGGGGACACCACAAGGGGGTATTATCGCCTCTACTGTGGTTGCTTGCGGTTAACGGGATTCTTAGGTCATTTGATTCCATGGGCAGGAAAGTTGTTGCCTATGCGGACGACATAGTTCTGCTGGTCAGGGGAAAATTTCTGTCCACGATCGGGGAAATTATGCAGGTGATGCTAGGTGAACTCTCGGCATGGGCAAAGGATAGGGGACTGGGTGTTAACCCTGCGAAGACTGAGCTGGTGCTATTCACCAGAAGGTATAGGATAGAGGGATTTAGGGGGCCAGTGCTAGATGGCGTCGAGTTGCCTCTATCGGACGGAGCAAAGTACTTGGGTAACTTTCTGGACTGCAAACTGTCTTGGAAGAGAAATACTCAGGAGAGGATGAAAAGGGGACTCAATGCATACTACACATGCAGGAACTCCATTGGTAAGAACTGGGGTCTAAGGCCTGATATGGTAAACTGGATTTACACATCGGTTGTTAGGCCTATACTTACCTATGGATGCACTGTTTGGTGGGGCGCGTTTGGAGTGGATAGCTATAGGAAGATGCTCAGCAAGGTTCAAAGAAGTGCATCTCTTGGCATCACAGGCGCAAGAAGAAGCACTCCGCAGGCAGCGCTGGACATCCTACTATATCTATCCCCTATCGAGCATTATGTGAGGAGTGTAGCAGCTAGGAACTTACTTAGACTTTACGAGTCTTCTTTAGTTAGACCTAGGCGGGATGATCACACGAGAATTTTGTACAAGATGGGTCTGCTTGATCAGGGTATTATTCTCGAGGGAATTTCGGATCATAAGACTATGACCCTGGACTTCGGTGCAACACCACCAGTGGAGTTCCCGGAAAGGGAAAATTGGAGTGGATCCAATGGACTGTTTGAGGGGTGGGCAGTATTTACGGATGGGTCCAAGATGGAAACCGGCACTGGTGCCGGTGTTTATATCGCGGACACCGAGGTAAAAAGGTCATTCAGACTCCCTGATGAGTGCAGTGTCTTCCAGGCTGAGATCCTAGCGATCTGGAGGGCGACGGAGGTGATACTGGATCACATCGTGGGTGGATCTGAGGTGACAATTTACGTCGATAGACAGGCGGCGCTTCGGGCATTGAAGAGCCATACGGTGCGATCATGCCTGGTTGCGCGGTGTAGGAGCGCTCTTAGGAAACTCATGGGGGCATTCAACGTGAGGCTGTGTTGGGTACCAGGACACTGCATGGTTGTTGGGAATGAGGTGGCGGACGAACTCGCGAGAGAGGGTTCGGGTCTCGACTTAGAGGTGGGGGACAGGGGGTAAAACCCCCCTATGCTACTACTATGGGGTGATACGGGAGAAATTCCGTGATGACGTTGACCGATCCTGGAGGGGCAGAATGGATTGCAGGGTGTCTAGGGCACTATGGCCCAATTTGGACGCGAGGGCAACCAGGGTTCTACTGGGATTGGATAGGGGTAGTCTCAGAACACTTATAGGGTTCTTGTCGGGTCATTGTCCTGTCAGGGCTTTTGCGGGCAGATGGGACAACGCCATACCGGACTTCTGCAGGCTATGCTAGGATTCAGAGGAGCTAGAGACGATCGAGCATGTACTGAGCCATTGTCCTAGGATGCAGGGTCTCAGGCTGAAGTGGCTAGGAGATAGGTTTCACGACGAACTGGGGTGCATAGCTGGATGTAATCCGGCCAATCTACTGGGGTTTGTCAGGGAAATAACGCGGCTGTTTCTGTTGAGGGGACTGTAAGGGGTCCCACTTTCTAATTTTCTGTCTATATCTTACTTCCTTTTCTCTACTTTTCACTTCCTCTTATCTCTATCTCTTACTTCATATTTTCATTGAAGGGAATCACAATGGATCGTATTCGGTCTCCGAGTGGAGGTGTGCCTATGGGCACACAACCCTTCTTAACCTAACCTAACCTATAAAATTCTGTTTAATAGAGAAATATTTGTGGCTGTAGGAAATATCGCCCAAAGAAAAATCGCAAAAAAAAAATGAAAAATCGCTAAAAAAAAAAAAAAAAAAAATTGCATGTAAAATTTTTGGGCTATATTTCGTTATTGTTGGGTGAATTTTCGTTTTTTAAAAATGTTGTATGAAAAATAGCCCATTTTTTGGGCCATTTTTCATTTTTAAATTTCTACCATAATCTTACATAGCAGAGAAAACCATGTTTTATTATGGTTGCAAACAACAAAACTATTTTTCAAGAAACTAATTTAACCATAATATGGTTGTCGGCGACAATGATTTGGTTAAATTAAACATAATATGGGTAGAATTTTTTTAAAAATTGTTTTGTAGCTTTTTCTCTGGGTGTATATATTAAATATATATATATCGAAAATAAGGATTTTCTCTTCTATGGTATAACAAATACTTGCTTCGCAAACTAAAGCTTCTCCGTATAGCCGGCCTTCGGCCGGGCGCAAGGATTTTCTCCTCTATGGAATAACAAAGACCGGCTTCGCTAACTAAAGCTTCTCTGTATAGCCGGCCTTCGGCCGGGCGCAAGGATTTTCTCCTTTATGGTCTAACAAAAACCGGTTTCGCTAAGTAAAGCTTCGAAAAACTGCCTTGTTTCCGAACAAGGTCGACTACGCAGAGAAGCTTTAGTTAGCGAAGCCGGTGTTTGTAATACCATAGAGGAGAAAATCCTTGCGCCTGGCCGAAGGCCTGCAGAGAATATTTAGTTGGCGAAGCCAGTATTTGTTATACCATAGAAGATGAAATCCTTATTTTGGATATATATATATATTTAATATATACACCCGGAGTAAAAGCTATAAAAACATTATATCCATATTATATTTAATTTAACCAAATCATTGTCACCGACAATCATATTATGGTTAAATTAGTATCTTTAAAAAAATCACTTGAAATTTTAACGGTATTTTAAAAAAAAAATTAACACATTTTTGATTATAAGTTAAGTTGCGGACGTTATGACAATTCTTCGATAGACATTATGACACTTTTAAAAGTGTCATAAAGTCCAAGGACACTACGACACTGGACGTTATGACATGTCACCTAAATTTATATGAATAATAACACTTTTTTGCAAATTGAGTAATTTGCAGTGAATGCAGTGAAACTGCGTTCACTTAAATTACATTTAAAACAAAAACAAATTATAAAATATTGTTTTTGTTTTACATGAAAATCAAGCGAACTAAATGTGTAAAATTTTAATTAAGAACTTCTGTAATGATTTTAAATCCATAAAATGTGTACACTATTTTTCCATGGAATTAATGGTCACCGTACCTATAACTCTTTAATTAGATGAGTTTGACGCCAACTAATTTGTGTACGTTAATCATTCTGTACAACATAAAAGCTTTATAGGATATTAAATCATGGTTAAGGCGTTAAACTTTGGTTGAGGCCTCATTTAATAGCACTTTATTTTATATTTGAGGCCATCAGCTCAAAAGTGGTGTAAGCCACATTACATTTATTTCATATTTGTGTGGCGTATTTCTAATTTTGTATTATAAGAAGAGCAAAAATAAATAAATGCAACACAAACTTTTGCAACGCTTTATGTTAGTGATTGGTAAAACAATAGATAAACTAGTTTCTTATTTTATTTTAGCAGTTTTAATCAATTTTGCGTAGATAAGTAAGGGTATAAAAAATTGAGGCTTGCACCACTTTAGCGCTGAAGGCCTCATTTGTTTGTTGTTTTTAAAAAATATGCTTATTTTTTATACATATTATTATTATAACTCTTATATATTTTTACTTTCTTTTTAGATATCCCCTTACAAATTATACCTTCGGAACTAAAGAACCTTTATTTGAAAAAGATCCTTCAGTACCTTCTCGTTTCCAGCGCATGCGTGAAGAATTCGATCGTATCGGTATGAGACGTTCTGTCGAAGGTGTTCTTTTAGTACATGAACATGGTTTGCCACATGTTTTGCTACTACAACTTGGTACAACATTCTTTAAATTGCCCGGAGGTGAACTTAATGCCGGCGAAGATGAAGTAGAGGGACTTAAACGGCTACTAACTGAAGTAAGTATTTGTGTATACATATGTATTTAAATAAATATCGATGTTTGCTTTGCATAGCAATCAAACTAAAAGAAAATTATATTGTAAATCATAAAAATCTTTTAACACCATAATTGTTAATTAGTTTAAAGAACCAAGGCTATTTTATGAAGAGTTGAAGAAATGATGATAATGTTGATGAAATTCAAATGTTTATTGTTTTTAGCTTATCGAAAAGATACCATTGTATTATTGGTGTTGTTGTTATTGTTTTGTAAATTAACCCTCTCTACTACGAAAATATTGAAAGAAAATGAAAACTGTATTAATTTAATTGATGTTTTATAAAAATCACATTGTTATTGTTATATTCGAATTGTAATTTATTTAGACTTTAGGACGTCAAGATGGTGTTAAACAAGAGTGGATCGTAGAAGATACTATTGGCAATTGGTGGCGGCCGAACTTTGAACCTCCTCAATATCCCTATATACCGCCACATATAACAAAACCTAAGGAACACAAACGTTTGTTTTTAGTACAACTACATGAAAAGGGTAAAGTTTTTTTAATTGCATTTTGATTTCTACTTTGATATTATTGTTTGTTAATGTTTAGCATTTAAGTTGAGGGGAAAAAATTGTTTCATTGATTCTTTTTTCGTTCCATTTTTCACAGCCACTTTAATTGTAAAATTGATTACCAAATGCATTTCATTTATTTATTTTTTTTTTAAATAATTAAAAAAACCTATTTCAGTTTTTTTTATCGAATTTCATTAAAGTCAGACATACACTCGACTTTTGTCAACATACACTCGATTATTAATATCTAGTAATCCAGTTAGGGCTATTTTATTATTAATACAATTAAAAAATTCAAATGTCACACACATAATGTTTGCTATTTTTGTATAATAATCTTTAAATCTATTTTAAATACTCGTACATTGTACACTTCATGAAGACAAATAATTTTTTAACTGTGTATGTATGTTTCTTTACACGTTGACTTTAAGTAATGTGTGTGTTTTTCAGGAAATTACAATTTTCTTAATCAAACTTTTAAAATACTTTTATTTTGCCAAACAAATTCTTTTTGTTTTTTTTTTTTTTTTTCTTAAGAAAATGTTAAATTATTGTGAATGTGCCTTAAAATTGTCCTCTAAAGGCATATCTTAATAAATATAATATACATATATATTTTTCTTTTTAAATTACTGTAATAATCCTGTTCAAGAATTTGCTTTGGCTACATTTTTTTTGCTAAAATTTCTATAAATTATACTTACAAATTGTATTTGTACATTTTTTAATGTAATGTGGCTTTAAATTGTTAGTCACATAGTAATATCATAGGAATACTTTGTAGAATGAAATAAATATATACTTAAATTACGTACATAGATTTATTATTAACTTATCGAAAATATGTAAATTTTATAATTGTATTTTACAAATGACATTTTATATATGACAACAATGAAAAAAGTTGTAAGCAATTATGTTTTATGAAGAATTTGCCCAATAATATTTTTACCTAGATTCCAAGGCGAATTCATGTAAATGATGGTGGAGATACTACAGCAAGTTCAACACTAAACCAACATTGTATATTATTTGTTGTTTTCGTTGGCCAATATGTCAAAAAAACAAACAACTTTTAGCATTCCTCTCTCTAAATAAGAAATAAAAAAAAATAGCACAGCTGTGCTTTCAACGCCACCTAAAAAATGAATTCGCTTGGATTCTATACTTCCCGAAATTAAGCTAGTTTTTAACTGTTTGTAATCAAATCTAAATTGTATCTCCCTTTTTTAGAAAACTTAGGACGAACGGATGTTTTAACTATCCAATTATACTTCAAAGTTAGGCTGAGTTCTTAAACATCATAATACTTTGCAGTCAAAGTCAAAAAAGTATCATAGAGTTTAACTATATCTAGTTTGATTATTGTGTACGCATCGATATTGTTTTAGTGAACTTTGGTACAGATAACATTGTAAAATTTTTCACGGTTGCTTGGTAGGAAGCACTTAAAAAAGCGAGTTGCTTTGCAACTGATGTTTTGGAACTCACCCTTATAGTTTAGAAATCTACAATAACGTATTCTTTGTTTAAAGCACTTTTGATAAATATAAATAGTTTACTAAATAGTTTATTTTTCTTAGTTAATTTTCTTAATTTTTTTATTCAAATAAGTTTTTCATATATTACTAGGCGGTGGTATATTCGGCTTTATCAAATCGTTTATATCCTTCACTATAATTGCATCTCTTTTAAAAACGGATTGTAAAATTTTTGGAATATATATACATAGCTTAAAAATTAGATTTTGATAACAACTTTCAGGTTTTTTTGCTCAAATTTCAAAATACTTTTTAGTATTTTTTCATAATTTAGAATTTTTTACGGCTTTTAAAATTTTTTTTTTTTGGGGAAATAACTTTTCAATAGAATATTAAATGGATTATATAGGACTGACCTATTGGACACATTATTGTAATTACCAAATAATCTATATTAAGAGAGAATATATGAGCAAAATTTAAACATTTTAGATCTTCTGTTCAAATCGTTTTAGTTAAAACCCTTTATTTTGGAGATGTCATTCGTATGTTTACAAGGTGAAATAATTAGTCGATTTGGCTCATTTTCTATATAAAATAAAGTTAACGCACTAAGAATATTTGAGCCGAATTTCAACATTCTGATTGTTTCGCACAATGCAAATGCTACGTGCCAAAATATAAATTTTTAGGGTACACTTGTGATTTGCTATATGTACATATTTTTAGTACCGTTAATACATTATCAGATCTGTTCTGAAAATCATGTGATTTCAAATCACATGTGCTTTTAAAATCACACGTGTGATTTTGTGGTGTTCTGTAAATCACACCGTTTTTGTGTTTTTCGGTGTGATTTTCAATTGACGAAAGCACAAGCAAACACAAAAAGTATGTTCTACAAAAAATTATAGCTAATTTTTAACGCTTTTTATGTTATTTTTCAACAATTTGTTTTTTAAACGATTTAGCGATCTCAAATTAAGTTTAGGGTGTGTTAAAGATTTTGCAATTTTTTGCGAATTTAAGCCATGTTCGCGATAAAAGCAATTTATTTCTATAAGTTTTCGATTCTTTATAGCTTTGACGATTTATAATAAATAGTATAAATTTGCTATCATGCCGCTGTTAGCAAATTTTTGCGAATTTCCGCTAATTTAGTCATTTTTACCGAATTTTTGCCATTCCTTATAGTTTTTGGGACTTTCAATCAATTTTATGGCTCGTTTGATATATAAAATTTTTTGCGACTTTTCGCCATTTTTGCAATATTTTTTATTTTTTTACCCATTTAGCGATTTCAAATAAAATTTAGGGCTTGTTTACAAGCTTGCAATTTTTCGCGAATTTAGCCATTTTCGCGATAGAAGCGATTTTTTTCCTGTGATTCTTTACAGCTCTTACGATTTTTAATAAATATTATACTTTGCTTTCATGCCGCTGTTAGCAAAATAAGCGATCTTTAATTCAACTAAAAAAAAAACAAACTGAAATCACAACAGAAGTCTCAAAAGCAAATATCATTTTTTTAGTGTCGTCGAATTTTCTTATTTTTAAAAGATTTGTTGCAAATAAAATAGTTTATTGCATAAACAATTAATAAACAACACATTGAATACTTTATTTAAGTAATTTATTATGACGGCCATCTTACAATAGTCGCAAAAATAACAAAGTGATTTCAAAAAGTTTTTTACGTAGCTGAACGTTTTGAAATCACAAAATAATATGCCCAGAACACCTTTCTTGTGATTTCAAATCACTTTCATAAAATGTGATTTTCAGAACAGGCCTGTATGCTATTATATACTTTATCTATATACTTTATCAAAATTATAGAATATGTAAACGGAGTGACATATTTATAAGGGTACATTTAATAACGTGCACATTTAAAAGACTTTCAAATCTAAATAAATTTGTACACTACCATAAACAACATATTAATTCCAAATTTACAATTTATATACTTACTGCTATACCAAACATAATAATGTACATATATAAAAAGTCATTTTTCTTTACAAAATATTGTTAAAAAAAAAGAACAAATAAAAAAAGAATGTAATACATTTTCTTTTATAAAATTTCAATAACTTTAATCCATCTATTAAAAACGAAGTTTTGTAAATATATAAATTTTGCATATTTGTAGGATAATCAATAAAAAAAAAATCCTAATAAACATAAAATAAAGAATATATTTGTTAAAATTAACTATTTTATATTAATTTTTTTTATTTTTGTTAAAATACAACATTAATATTGTAGAGTTATATAATTATTATTAAGATGCAAAACTTACTACTTACCTTTAATATATCAAATGATTAAAAAAAATACTATCTATTCTTTATATTAAATGAAACATTTTTATTTTTTTATTTTAAACAATTAGCTTTATTTGCTGTACCGAAAAATTACAAACTGGTAGCGGCGCCACTGTTTGAACTCTATGATAATTCACAAGGATATGGACCAATAATTTCCTCACTGCCACAAGCATTATGCAGGTAATTTCATTATAGGGCCCGTTCGTAAATGCTTCACTACTGTGCATCAAACATACCAATATTGCCTACAAAGCCAATGGAAGTTTGATGATCATCTTTTATAGCAGAAGGCATTTATTTCTATACCATGTAATTAAGACTGGGTTATGAGTAGAGTTTGCTAAAAACCGTAAAAATGTGAAACCGCGGTTTCGGTTTTAAAATGATAAAAACCGCTCGGTTTCGGTTCGGTTTTAAAATATCAAAGTTAAACTTCAGACATAAACATATGTGTATATTTTTTATACCCACACTACAATAGTGGAGAGGGTATTATGCATTTGTGCTGATGTGTGTAACGCCTTAAAATAGTGGTCCTAGACCCACCTTAAAGTATACCGATCTACTCAGAATCACTTTCTGAGTCGAACAAACGATGTCCGTCCGGCTGGCTGGCAGGCTGGCTGTCCATGTAACCTTGTGCGCAAAGTACAGGTCGCAATTTTCGAGAGTTTTATAAAATTTGGGTCATAGGTTCTTATTGGCACAAGGACCAAGCCTATTGAAAATCGGCCGAATCGATGGACCACGAGGAAAGATAGGGGGAAATTTCTTCCTCTCAGAAACTATCAAACCGCTTTTAATGAAATTTAAAACATAGATAGAACCATATCTATATGGACACAAAATGTATAAATTTTTAAAAAAATCGGACCACGAGGGGAGATAGGGGCAATTTCTGCCTCTCAAACCGATTTTAATGAAATTAAAACATAAATAGATCCATATCTATAGGGACACATTAGCTATACAGTTTTAAAAAAATAGGACCAAAGGGGAGGCAGGTGGCAATTTCTGCCTCTCATAAACTTTTAAACCGATTTTCATGAAGTTTTTAAACATAGATAAATCCATATTTACATGGACACATAAGCATGATGTGTTTTTAAATACTGTGGTGTAGGGTATCATATGGTCGGGCTTGACCGACTATACTTTCTTACTTGTTTTTGTATGTAATACAATTTTTTTTTATTTGTTTCAATACAGGTACTTTTATTAAACCTTAAGTATATACCTGTGCCTGGCCGGGCATTTTTTTACTTTTTTCCAGTTTCTTTATATATGTAATTAATAAGTTTATTGGAACCAAACTTTATGTATTCCTCAATCAAAGTGTTTTTTACAAGAAACCGTGTTAAAAGTGTAAACACCGTGGAAGTCGCAATTGGCCAAATGAAAATTTTTGTGCATATTGTAACCACCTGGGCCAAGCCCTACCCTATTATATATGTACTGTGGTAAATAAAATCAAAATGAAACGTATCAAAAATCATACGCAACACATAAGAATTCTTTCTTTACTGTTTTTTCGAAGAATTATTCTATTTGCCGACAAAATGTTCCTGCTATAGCCATAAAACTCTATACATATAAAAGTAGTCCCAGCCCTTTTTTCTATAGCCACAAAGTTTCCATACAAAATACTAGTGATCTCAGCCAGGCAAGAGTTAAAAAAGTAACTTTAGTTCTTCATAAGCATAAATATATTGTTAAAGTAAAAGCTAAAACCGAGGTTTTTTTGTCGGTTTTCGGTTTTTAGGCATTTAAAACCGCGGATTCGATTTCGGTTAAACCGAACAGCAACCCCTAGTTATGAGGCATCTGCTAAAGCAAACTATTTAAAGATATTTAAATTTTCATTTGCAGTGCAGTGATGCATTTACGAAAATGAACATGTTCATTTCAGAAAAAAAATGTATTATTATTTTCTATATTATTCATTTTAAATTTCATGAAGTATATTATATTTTGGATCGTTATAGACAGGGGTTATATTAACGATATCTGCTTGCCCTTCGGTTGTTTAAAATCAACTTTATAAAGCCTCGTCCTATATTTATGATACAAAAAAGATCGGAAAGGCTTTCAAAAAGCTATATTTCGGTCACAAATAAATAATAAATAGAATTTTAAATACCACATAATGTTCGTTACCCCTCTGTATCAACCTTTCAAAATTATTTTTCAAAATATTTTCCCCTTTTCACATATTTGCGATCATGAACAACTCCCATGAAAAAACGCAATTCAAAGGAGAATAATAACGTGAAAAAATGTTCACGGGAAAAAATTCACCTTATCGTGAAAAATTTTTTCTTCATAAGCATATGCATTGCATACTGGTGAAATTTAAGAAAATATTCGTCGAACATTTTTACCCCCTAAAGTGCCGTTTTATTTATTTTTTTTGATGCTTTTGAATGATTATTTTTTTTAATTGATTTAAAAATAAAAATTTTTTTTGGGTTTTTTTTTCGCTTTAGGTTCAATTTTATATACATGTGAGTAGAGTGGGAAACGTCCTCTACCTTAGCACATCCAGAAGAAAACTATGATGGTATATCTTTCGAACAACAACTAGAGCATAAAGATGATTATTATAACGATTATATGGAACATGATTTGCAAACACATGCAACATCATCGTTATTTAACCACCATTCTTATTGAATATTTACAATTTAATTATTATTTAAAAAATATTAATTACTATGTCTTAAAATAATAACAAAAAAAAAAAAAAAAAAAACTATCGTATTTAGATTTTAATTGAAAGAACTGTTTACGCAACATCCATTTTTCCAGCAATTCAAAAGTTACAAAAATGCTTTACACAATGTTTTTAAAAAGGATACATACTTATAATTATAAATCAAATATTATACTTACTAGTGTTTATCTAAAGTAAATAAAATTACTGAAAAAAGTAACCTAAACTATGTATTAGCCCCAGGAACTTATTAAAAAAGAAATGCCGTTTTTTTTTCAATATCGGTTTTGTATCATTTATTTAATTAATAATAAATATATGTAAATTATACAATTTAATGACAATTTTTTTTCTTCATAAACTTAAATAATGTGCTCGTTTTGTTTTTAACTTTAAACATTTATGTAGAGATTTTAAGAAGAAATATTATTTAATATTTTTTATTTTGTTCTGTTTTGTATTTTAATTAGAGCATATAATCTGCAAATAGTTTTTCATATGACTGACCTCTGTAAATGGAAGAAATATGTATAATTTTTTTTTTTATTTTTAAATTTATTTCTTATGTGTGTGTGTGTGTGTTAAGTTATAAATTTTACTATTTCCATAAATTTTTTTATTTTTCAAACAAAATTGTGAACTATTGTTAGTTAAGCTTTAAAGCAAACATAGTTTAATTGTCTAAAAATTTTACTAAAAGTGTTTGTGTAGTAAAATTAATAATATTTTCGCAACTGTAAGCGTGTAAATAGTGTGCTTGTATTAGATTAAGATAGGCAGGCTATTGTGTATGGCAGAAACTAGAGTTTATGCTTTTTTTGATCAGTATAGATATGCGAAAGCTGTTAACGGGAGCTAAATTATGGCATTTAATACTAATCGAAATTTTCATAAATTTTTTTTACTAATTTCGAACAGTATAAAACACCCTTATTTGGCTTTTTTTAAATCAAATTACACAAAGCTGTGATAAATAGTTTATACAACCTACATTAGTAAATATTTTCAGCTCATAATTGGTTTGGCGAATATGTCTTAAAGTCGTAGTGGGGGAAAAACGACAGTGAACGTTAACATGAAGTTTTCTAAAAAAATATACCCGATATATTTTTTTCACCACTGATTCTGGCATACATATGTGTAGGAAAAATGTAAATTTTTGTAATTTTTTTATGAACGAACTTAGAAGTTGATATGTAGTATTTTATTGAAAGTGTTTTGTGCCGCAAACGCCTCTTTTTTAAATTTATTTTTAAAAAGTAGCTTTTTGTGTTGCATACAGCTGTGTATTGAGTTGTTGACATTTGATTTTGCTTTTGCTCATTTTTTTCTTACGTCAATGAAGCAAAGCAAGAGTAAAACTTATTTTCTTGTTGTCGTTTTTTTTTTTTTTTGCTTTTACGACAAAAAGGCAAAGCAAGAGTGAAATTTATTTTGTACGTTTTTGTATCAGGAATTTGCCAATTTGCGTTTAGAGCAAAACAATACTTCATAAACGTACATATAATAAATAGTTTATATGGAGCAAAATTAATGCTTAATATCTCAGAAACCATAAAAAGTTTCGTAAATCCGGTTTTGAATTCAGAAATAGAGTATTCTAAATATACAATCAAAAACTCCAATTTTTGTGATTGGGTTAGTAATAAGAAACTCAACCGTATGGCTTGATGTGAGTTTGAAGAGAATCAAAATACAGATATAACAAAGTGTATGTATGCAACTTACCAACTAAGAAACGGAAAAAAAGGCAAAAGCAAGGGATTTATATTTTTAAAATACGCACGTGATTTTTGCCTTCTTTTTTTTTCTTTATTAGGTCCGGAGTTCCATCTACACAGTACTCATCAGGTCGAAGGTTTCCTCCATAGAGTACTCAATAAAATAATTTTTGCAGTTCCCTCAATCGAGTTCTCTATCCCTAGTCTACTGACTTATGTAGGTATAAAACTTTGGAAAGAAACTTTGGAATTTTTCAAAATTTTTTATCCCAAAATTTTTGCCCAATAAAAACCCTCTTTTCTCAATTTTTTTTCTTTCTTTCTATAATTGGTTTGATTACACTAAAGTGGAGGGCATAAACAATTCAACACAGCCGAATATAACACTTACTTTTCGAATATTACTTTCTAAACACTTGTGGGGTGACTTTTGTATTAACAATGTGCGTTATTTTTCAATAAATTAAGGAACAAATTTAACCGATAAAAAAATAAATCAAATAGTTGAATGTTAAGCGTTTTGCTAAATAAATAACTTAATATACAGAAAATAAAACTATAAACAATTGAATTGTAATGCAAAATATCAACAAGAAAACAAAAAGGAACTTTTAGGGGGTTTTTCATATTAAAGGATTTCTAAGTAAATATTTATATTGTTGGTGTAGGAGATGCGTTAGCTTAGCTTTGTTTAATAAAGTTATATTTCATTTTTATTTCTCCTTTTGTGTCTACTAATGTTTTTTAAGCATGCGATATGTTTGAGAAATATATGTATGTATATATTTGTTACATGTGTTTTCCTTTTAAATATATATTTATGTATGGATTTCTTTTACATATATTTTCAACAAAAAAAAAAAAAAGGACAATCGACAAAACGTTAGTTTGAGAAACTGGAAATGATTTAAAAATATATTGTATAGTGGGGGATTGATGTCGATAAAATAATCAGGGGTCTAATCACCGCATTCGATACTATCGTATCGAATAAACTATCAAATGTTTTTGCATACGACAGACACTGACGTATCGAATGAAAACTCGATAAATGTAATGTCGAGTTACTCGATAACGAATGCTATTATTTCAAATTTCATAATTTTTATTCGATATCGAGTTTCATGATACCACAATAATTTCGATCAATTTTGCTCGATATCGTATGCGGTGATTAGACCCCAGCAATTTTAAAACCAATGGTTCGATTTCCCTGCGTTTTGTTTCTTTTCGAAGTAGTTTTGGAGCAATGAGAACATATCGAGCCCTAATAGCAAAAATTATGTAACCAAAACATTTTAAATTTTTGTTTTTTAATAGAAACCGATAATTTTTGATCATTTGCATCCTCTCTAAAAAGAAATAAGAGCAAAAGCAATTTCAAACTAAACCCTAGACTTGAAGTAAAAATATTTAAAAAAACCTTCTGTAAAATATTATTTTTGTTGGTTACATCATTTTTGCTATAATGGCTTGATATGTGTTTTTTGTTATAACAAATTAATTTTAAATTTGAATGCCTTGAGTGTTTGTACTTGCTGTATTAGATTATAAAAAATACAATCAAAAATAGTTCATAAGTCCTCGTCCATATTATGAAACATTTGATGCATACACTTTCTTCAATTCTTTTGAAACTGTATTCGTGTCCATAGAATAAAACTTTTGTTTTGCAACGTTTAATCATTTTGTATGCCTTCTCTCTTTCTTTCAACAACAAACTCACAAAAATTGATTGTACATGAAACAAAGTACACTTTTCCATTCGTCTTTCTCCTTTCATTATAAAACTCAAATGTTTCGTAGCAAACGTTTCATAATATGGACGAGGACTAAGTAAACAATTGAGATAGAGAACTGACAAACCCAAAAAAGTTACAAGTTTTTCTTCAAAAACTCAGTTTCTTTAAGGATTCGCGAAACAAAAATTGGTGGGAACTCCTGTTCTAAACTTTCTCGATTCGAAAGCAATCTAATATCTAATTATTTCAGTCAATACTGAACGAATAGGAATTACTTTTTCAGTGTTGTAGAGCATTAACTTGAGCTTTACAATACTGAAAAAATCATTTTAATTCGTTCAGTATCGACTGAGTTTTTAACTATTTTTTTTGCTCATGCCTGTTGTTCCTAAACTTAAAAAAAACAAGTAAGAAAGTATAGTCGGTCAAGCCCGACCATATGATACCCTACACCACAGTATTTAAAAACACATCATGCTTATGTGTCCATATAAATATAGATTTATCTATGTTTATAAACTTCATGAAAATCGGTTTGAAAGTTTGTGAGAGGCAGAAATTGCCCCCTACCTCCCGTTGTGGTCCTATTTTTGAAAAACTGTATAGCTAATGTGTCCATATAGATATGGATCTATCTATGTTTTGAATTTCATTAAAATCGGTTTGAGAGGCAGAAATTGCCCCTATCTCCCCTCGTGGTCCTATTTTTTAAAAAATGCATACATTTTGTGTACATATAGATATGGTTCTATCTATGTTTTAAATTTCATTGAAATCGGTTTGATAGTTTCTAAGAGGAAGAAATTTCCCCCTATCTTCCCTCGTGGTCCTACGATTCGGCCCATTTTCAATAGGCTTGGTCCTTGTGCCTATAAAAACCTATGACCCAAATTTCATCAAATTATCTCCAAAATCGCGACCTGTACTTTGCGCACAAGGTTACATGGACAGCCAGCCAGCCAGCCTGCCAGCCAGCCGGACGGACATCGTTAGTTCGACTTGGAAAGTGATTCTAAGATGATCGGTATACTTTAAGGTGGGTCTAGGACCAATATTCTAAGGCGTTACACACATCAGCACAAATGCATAATACCCTCTCTACTATTGTGGTGTGGGTATAAATATACATATATTTTATGTTATTGAGCAATTTCTAATTTTTAAATTATGAATATTATTTTGTTCATATTTTTGAGTTTGTTTTCTTAACAAAAACATAAAACAGCTGTTTCAAAAATGTTTGCAAGTTAAAATTTTACCAGTACAAATGTGCAAGAATTTTTTTGACTCTTAATTTTGAAATCTCTTTTGGTCTATTTTAAACACTCCAGTAACAATTGTTAAAAATTTAATAAATGAAGAAATGAATATCTCTTTAATTATTAATTTATTTGATTTAAATATGCCTATTTTTTAAGTTATATCAAAATATATTAAAAATCATTTCCAGAACTCACAATAGCATTTATAATAATAAATTGTTGATGTACATATAAAATTTGATGCACCATATATATATGTATGTATGTATCGTTATATGTATATTTTTAAGGGAAAATTAATGTATGGATTACTCCTATTATAAAATTATAATTTTGATTATTAGTATTTTACTTACATTTAATAATGTTTTTTTTTTTCGTTTTGTTTTCCAATTTATATAAAAAAAATAATTGTTCGAATCGATATTGAGAAATACTTTCTACATTTGAATGTACTTAAATTTATCGTTATATTTCTTAAACACTAAGGGTATTCACGTCACAAGTTGCACCCTTGCAAAAAAGCTAAAGTGCAAAAATATAACAACAACCACACAGACAATGAGTTGTGCGTAAATAATTGTCGTTGTGTGTAATTTTTTTGCACTTTTGCTTTTTTGCAAGGGTGCAACTTGTGACGTAAATACCCTTACTATTTTTTTTTAATAATTTACCACAATTTATTGTGATAAAATTTCAAATCGTAATAACCCTGATCGGTTAAACCCTCACCAGACGAAGAAACTGTGGACATGGTTTCCTCATTGGCATTTGGTGATAATGGTTGTTTCCCAATGGGGCGATTAATTTTAACCACACCAAAATCTTCCCTCGACTCTTGATCAAATTCCATTTTTGTCGATGGCGTAACAGCCATGCCTACACCATATGAACGATTTTTCATGCCTGTGTGCTGTTTGCTCAAATGGAATGTAGGAGGAGACTTACGAGTTTCCGTATCAAATACAGGTGTGCCTTTTGAAGGTTGGGAAGGTGTGTTTGCCGAGGAATTTTGTTGGGACTGTGTTTGTTCGTTGGCAGCATTATCATTAATATTTATCTCCAGCTCAGCTGTGGCATTTGTAGAAGTTATGACTTGTTCATTATCTAACTGTGTTTGTAAATCTTCATCAAATTCTTCATGCTGTTGTTCTTGTTCATTTATATTTAAGTTTTCGAAATTGTCATTAACAATTTCAACTGTTGGCGGTTGGTTGCTAGAAAAAATATTGCAATTTTTTTTTTAATTAAAAACGTAAAACTACAAAAATGTTTCAAAACATAGTTCTTATGTTTAAAGAACATACAAGGGTATTTTAAAAATATATGAAATTCTTAAATTTGGCCCCTGCAGTGCCTAGGATGCCCCTAAAAGGGTCAAATGTATGACCCGTCCCACTTTATTTTTCATCCCAATTATTTATTTATAACATAACAATTCGCTATATCCATTCCTTAAGGGCGCTCCCATACAAAATGTTCAATACAGACTAGAAATATATTAAAGAAAAAGGGTGCGTTCGAAAATGCATCCTGCATCAGTGATTTCAAATGGTAATATATTTATCAGTGAAGTAAATGTGGACCAATAGTTACAAAATAAAAAAACTACAATTGTTTTTTTATCGACATTGCTTTTCTGATGCAGCGCAGTGATGCATTTATGAACGTGCCCAAAGTCCCATAACTGCCCAGGAGTCGCCCCTAGTGGGATATCGTGTATGACAGACCTCAATTAGTTTTTTGTCCTTTACACTTTCTCGAGACATACTTGCCCTTTATCTCCACTTCTTATGGGGGCTCCCATACAAATATTGCGTTTACAATAAATTTTGGGAAATTTAATGAAAAAATGTTGAGATATTTCACTGTTTTTATTTATATTTTTTACTAAAGTTTACTGTTTATAACAAATTTTGAAAAATTCCACTTCTTATAGAAAATTTTACGGTTTAAAGGAGAATTTGCAAAATTTCAGTTTTAAAAAATTTGGCGATTTAGATTTTAATTTTTTACAATAATTAGTATTGTGGTTATTTTGTTGAACTATTTATGGTTTTTAATCCAAATTTTCAATATTTCTAATTAGGCTTAAGTTCATGAAATTTAATTTTTATTAAATTATTTTTAAATTATATTATTTTTTACAATATTTAACAATTTTCGCTAAAAAAAAAACTTCATATAACCAGGGACCGTAACAGTTAAGCCTTTTTTCATAAAAGTCAGATGATAACTGTTATTTTTTGATTTTTATTTTTTTGAGCAAAAATAACAGTTATTTTTTTGATTTTTATTTTTTTGAACAAAAATAACTGTTATTTTTTGATTTTTATTTTTTCGATCAAAAATAACAGTTATTTTTTGATTTTTATTTTTTTGAACAAAAATAACAGTTATTATTTGATTTTTATTTTTTCGAGCAAAAATAAAAGTTATTCTCAAAATAAATTTACGTGTTTTAATAATTTAGATGACTTTAATAATTATTTTAATGTGCATAAGGAATTCCAATGATAATTACATACTAAAATAAAAATTTAAAGTCAACTAAATTATTAAATCACGTACATTTATTTAGAGAATAACTTTTATTTTTGCTCGAAAAAATAAAAATAAAAAAATAACTGTTATTTTTGTTAAAAAAAAAATCAAAAAATAACTGTTATTTTTGATCAAAAAATAAAAATCAAAAAATAACAGTTATTTTTGTTAAAAAAAAAAAAATAAAAAATTCACTGTTAAGTTTGATCTTAAATATAAAAATCAAAATTATAAAAATCAATATATTTTATCATTGACAAGTGCATGAGGAACAATATGGTATACTTGAATAAGTTTTTCACATTTAATTCTATATGCTTTTTTTGTTTTAAAATTCCAATATAACTGTTATTTTCGGTCCCTGCATATAACTTCATATATAAAACAAATTACTTATTGTTACTTTGACGTTTTGATCTCGGGATCAGGGGGCAAATTATGGCAGTCGTGATCGAATACTTTTTCGATACGAAAGCAATTTTATTTCTAATTCTTGTTGTCCATACTGAACGGATCGAAATTATTTTTTTTTTGTGTTGTAAAGCATTTATTTGTGTTTTCACAACACTGAAATAATAATTACGATTCGTTCAGTATTGACTGAAATAAAATTGCTTTCGAATCGAAAAAGTATTCGATCACGACTGCCAAAATTTGCCCCCAGCTTTATAAAAGTATTCGTTCACTATAATTTTATTTTTACGATTTAATTAATTAAAAAGCAGTTCAAAATTAATTTTTGTATGTTAAAAGTTTATTAATATTTTCTGTTGATAAATTGCCTTTTTATTTGTTTTTTTTTATACAAATAAAATACGGCGCTGAATTTGAAATAATTACAAAATAAATTCTTAAAAAAAGTACAATATAACAATAAAATTATTTGAAAATAAAACAAATGGTTAGATCGTGCTGCCTTAAATGCTTTTCTATGTTACAAATTAATACTTAAAAAATTTTACAATTAAAAACAAAAGGTTTCTATTAAAATTAAAAAAAAAAAAATAATAAGTTAAAAATAGAGTTAATTTGTTTATTTAAAATTTACATTAATTTAAACAGGAAAAAATAAAACAGCTACCAAGGTTTTTGTACAAAATGTCCAGTGTGAGTTATGATATTCTGAAAAAATAATAAAAAATCATAAAATAAATTAATGAAAATGAAAAAATTAAATAAATAATATAAAAAGTCAGAATAAAAAAGATGGCATTTATGCTGGGTCTCCACGTAGCGATTTTTTTTTTTGCTAAGCACAAGCAAAAACGTCGGCAGTACTTATTATATTGCTGGAGAACAAGTGAAATGCATAAACAAACGTACAGATAAATAAAATGTCAGATAAATGATTTATATGGCAATACTGTAGTGGTCAATGTGCGAACAAATAAACAACGCTGCTTGACATGAGCTCTTCACCTGATAATTTTTTGTCATACCAAACGTCAAAGTCTATACAAAAAAACTCTAAAATTTTTGTCAGCGTTTTAGTTATATGAAGTTTGTTTTGACAAAAAACTGTCAGGTGAAGACCTTATGTGAACAAGAACAAAACTAGAGGTCGAGCTGTTAAAAGGGTTCTTGCGGATCTCGACATAAACAAGTATCCTGGGCCGGATGGTATACCTGCACTGGTCTTGAAGCAGTGCTCTTCGACGCTAGCTCGTCCCTTAGCAAATCTTTTCAGCACTTTATACCGTGCCGCGGAATTTTCAGTCTGCTGGAAAGTTGCTAACGTAACGCCAATTCTTCAAAAAGGAACCGCTAATAACCCTGAAAATTACCGTCCAATTGCAATTTGTTCGGCACTTTCCAAAGTTATGGAGAGCATGGTAAATTACCATCTTGTCAAATATTTAGAATCAAACTATGTACCTACTAAGCGACCGCCAGTATGGCTTTCGTAGAGGTCGCTATACTAGAGACTTACTAGCTCTGTTATCGAAAAAATGGTGTCGTTCCATTCACCATTTTGGCGAAAGTAAGGTAATTGCTTTGGATATTTTCAAGGCGTTTGACAGAGTCTGGCATGGTGCACTCTTGTCAAAACTTGCTGCATTTGGTGTCGGTGATAATTTCTCTCGATTTATATCGAGTTTTCTGAGAGATCGCACTATACGATAGTTATAGATAGGGTTTCGTCAAACGAGTTCAAGATTCATTAAGGGGTGCCGCAAGGCTCCGTTCTTTCTCCTACTCTATTTCTTATCTTTCTAAACGACCTCCTTTGTCAAACTTCCAACCCTATCTACTCTTTTGCAGATGACAGCAACCTTTGCCACTCGTTCTCATTCGAATGCAGACCAAGCGTATCCGATGCCGCTGCTATAAGGCAGATATAAATGATACCCTTGGCCGAGACCTTGACATAATCTCGGAATGGGGTCGTGCGAATAGGGTCGATTTTAATGCCCGAAAAACCCAATGTTGCGTGCTGACGCATAAACGCGCGACAAATCAAGGTGCCACATCTGTATATATGGGTGGTATAATTATTGAGGAATCAGAATCTCTTGATGTTCTGGACATGAGGATACAATGTGATGTCCGATGGACAGAACATATATTCAAGGTGTCGAAAGAAGCATTCAAGTGCCTCGGTTTTCTAAGACGGTGTAAGATACACTTCACTTTATCTGATCTCCTTACTATTTATACCACCTATATCCGAACGCGTATGGAATACAAATCTCATGTGTGGGCCGGTGCTTCAAAGTCTATTTTGGAGCTTCTCGACCGCGTGCAGAAGAGGGCGAAGGTTCTCATTGGTGACAGTAGGGTATCCAATTCTATTGACTCCCTTGAGCACCGTCGCAATGTGGGTTGTATTTGTCTGTTTTATCGTTACTACAATGGGATGTGTTCTGACGAAATTAGGGATCTGGTTCCCGAAACCCGTACGTTTGTTCGTTATACACGTTTTTCCTCAAGAGCCCATCCTTATGTGGTCGATTGGCAGGTGAATCGTACAACGCATTACAGAGAGAGAGTTCAAATCGAATGTTCACAAACACTTCTCCCTCTATCCTCCTTCACACAACCTATTTTCCTAGTTCCAACACAATGCAATGCATTAGTAGGGGTCATCCCCTGAGTGCTGGTCCTAACAGTAAAAAAAAAAAGAATACCACAGTTGGCCACTTTTTAAATAGAAGAAGTGTTAGAGATTTTTTCGTACAAAGTAAAAACAAAGTAAAATATAATAACAAAAGGAGATCAAAAGCAAAAACACATTAAATAAAAATTAAAAAAGGTTTGTTAAGGCATCGTCCAGGTTGCAGCAATTCTAGAGTTTATTGGTGAGTACTCAGTTTCATATACTCTGCAATTCGGTTTTGTTTTGATATTCTCACACTTTTTAACTTGATTTTGGCTGTAGGTGTTTTAGTATTTATGTATATATAAAGTATAAAAAGGTGAAGAGGAAACCCAAGATAAAAATTGCAAAACTAAAAATTGCAAGTCTGGACGATGATTTAGTAAATGTAACTAAAAAGAAAATTGCATAAGTACATTAATATGTATTTATGTACATAGAAAGCTATATTAATTTTTAAATAAGAATCTAGAAAACGTTATTAATTATTACCTTCAAAACTATAAATACTTTCTAAAAACTTACCTTCCGGGTTCAGCACCGCCTTTATTTGGTGTCGTACCACTGTGAATTATCTGCAAAGCAAAAAAAAAAATTATTGAAAATTTCTGAATTTATGTAAATGGTGATTAATTAATTGCTATTTTTTCAAACTGTGTTAAACAAATTGGAATAAGTCTCAAAGAATAAAAATCATGTTAATTTCCCCCTAAAAATGTGTCTTGTTTTTGTTTTACATGTTAGTTAAGCGAATGACATCTTCGCTCGAAATCAATGAACAGGCAATAAATCTTAAAACTTTTGAAAGCGATGTCCTTAGAGCGGGATGACATATGCACCAAGGTTTTACCTATTGGATAGAAGCTTGGACACAATTTTTCAACAGGATCGGTAAAGAACTCTCTGAGTGGGTGAAAATTTAACATTTTGGCCAAACAGCCAAAATCAAAATTTTTTTAAATGGGCCATTTTTTTGCTCAAAAGAAAGCTTAGGTCCCTTCCTTTAAGAGCTTTTTGGTCGCTTAGTGCGATGCTACTTTGATATTTATCAAAATAAATGTTTTGTAACTCAAGACAAGGTGTTTTTAATTGTTAGCATATGCACTATTTTGAATTTTTCCTATTTGTTTGTAAGTGTTTCTAAAACCTTAAAAATAATACTTGTACATTAGGGATATAACTTTTTAACAATTTTTTAAAATATCAAAATTGGCATACCCCAGTCCGATAGAGCATAAAAAACTATAAGGGAGCGTATATTTATTTTTTCGCTTAGGTCAAAAAAATTCACACACCAAGTATGAAATTTCATTAATATTTAGAGATGACAATAGATTTCTCCGCAAACCAAAATGTATCTAAAACCTTTTTTAACGAAAAAAAAAATTAAAAATGAATAAAAAACACCGTATAAAATTATGAATATTCAATATTGCATTGTTTTAGGAAAACCAATTGGTGCGTGAACTTTTTTGAGAAAAATTACAAAAGATTATAATTTTCATGGTTACTTGGACATGGTTGACCTCATGGTACTATGCCAATAAATTGGTTATACCCCTATTGTACATACTGAGAAACTAAACTATCTAACTACAAGTTCATACCCTCTTTACTGTAATACCAACAATATGCTAACCTCAGGAATAAAATCACTTTTTTCTTTAGAAATGTAAAAAAAAATTAATTTTTTTATTTATTTGTAATAAAAGCACTAGCCAACAAGGTTTTGGACTGAAGCAACCAAATATCTTTCCTAGAGTAATTGGTCGAATCTGGAATTGGGGTTTCTCTATCACGTCAGGTTTTCGAGATACAAAAAAATGTTTTTATTCGTTTCTTACATAAAAAATCTCTAGTTTATTTAAAAATCAATGGATTTTCAAAAGTGAATGGCGTTAGGTTAGGTTAGGTGGACGGTCATAAAGACCCCGCATAGACCGTATTGGTCCCTAGTGTTACCATATTATACGATAACCCCTACTTGAAACGGTTAATTCGATGTGATGATACCCAAAATACTCCACACCCTCTTGGCGAATGCCAGGAGTCTCAAAAGTCCAATTCCCAGACATGAGGCGAATGAGTGCCGGTGGCAGAGTATGTGCTACACCATCTCTGTTTCCCCTGGTACCCCACAGAATCTACAATTGTCACTAGTCAGTTGTCCCGCCCTCTTGGCGTATACTGCCGTACAACAGTGACCGTTCCATCTCGGTAGTGACCAGTGTGACCACAACTAGAAACAAATTGGATGCTAAATGGGGCTTAAAACAATGCTAAAAATGCTAAAAATAAAATTTGAAAATGCTAAAAAAGGCTAAATTTTGTTAAATAATTGTATCATTTTAATGAATGAATTATACATTGATTTACCTGAAAATATTATATTTCTTTAAAATAGAATGAAGTTTATATAAAACAAGTTAGAGTGCTATATTCGGCTGTGCCGAATCTTTGATACCCTCCACCGACAGTTCGAATGTTTAAGGAGTAATTTCTGTATGATGTTATTATTATCTTAAACTGTGACGATTTGTTATTAATTATGGTTTTAGGCGACTAAACTGTTTTCCGGTATTTCCACCACAATTAGTTGTGAAGAGGGTATATTAAGTTTGTCATTCCGTGTGAAACTTTTTTATTATTCATCTCAGACCCCATAAAGTATGTATATTCTGGGTCCTTGAGTAATTCTAAAGGTACGGTCACATATGGCAAACAATTGTCAAATTTTGTTTGCCGGCATTTTTAAAAACTTTGTTAAAAAAAATAAAAATTTTATTTGCTGGTCACACTACGCACATTTATTTGCCCATTTTTGTTTGTTAAAACAGATATTAAATAGCTTCAAATAAAAAATGGGAAAACATGTTTGCCCTGTGTTCACATATAAAAATATTTGCCTAAAAAAAAATATTTGAACAAATTGTCAAAAATAAAAATTAAATAAATAAAATTACTTTTTATTAAAACTAAAAATTATCATTTTGATGCAAAATATTGAAACTTTTATGGTTTTATGGTATAGAAGAGCGAGAACAGCAGTTTTAAAAGTAAAAAAGGATTTACATGACAAATTAAGGGATAAATGCAATTTGGCGAAGTAATTTCCAGTCTAATACAACTAAATTAAACTATATTACGAACTAAAGCAATATATGTTACGGTTTAGTTACGCAAGCAATAAAGTGTTTTTAGACAGTGGATCTATTGTAAATTATATACCGATCTTCACGAAATTTAGTTGTATGATTTCTAGGCATATAAATTGAGTTTGTGCAAAATTTAACGATAAAAGGTGTATTCCCCCACCAATTTACGTTAGTTTTTGTTACAGAACCAAAAGTGCTAAATTTCAATCCAAACTGCTTAAAAGAACTTGAGTGAACTTGCCACCAAAATTTTTATGTTTCGTCAGCATCCTTTTCTTAATCGATATAACAATGTTCATCCATTTGGTTAGCTGTCCCTGTTAACCTTATTCGCAAAGTACATGTCGCAATTTTTGAAATAATCGGGTCTGTTCTAAAATCCGAATTCACTCGAAAGGGCATTAATTCAGCATTTTTTGTGTCCTGCAATTCACCACCACATGTTTTAATTCGTTTTCAATTAGGGTAGTAAGGGGTTAGTGAAAGTAAAACAAATCGACTTTTATTCTTATATTTGAGAACATTTTAAGCAAAAACCGAATTTTGCGAACATCGCGAATTTTTGCAAATTTCCACTGATTTCGCAATTTTTACAGAATTTTTGCCATTCCTTGTAGTGTTAGGGACTTTTAATCAACTTAAGGCTTATTCCAAACATATTAAATATTTTCGAGCATTTTCGCTATATTAAAATTTTTTGTTTTTCCAACATTTTGTTTTTTAACCGATACATTTTTGGGTTTGCTTCCAATTTTGCAATTTTTCGTGATTTTCTGCTAATTTAGCAATTTTTTATCAAATTTTTGCCATTCCTTTTAATTTTAGGGACTTTTAATCAATTTTATGGCTTGTTTGAAATATTAAAATTTATCGCTATTTTTGCAAATTTTTTGCAATTTTCGCATATCTTTGTTGCGTTTTTCGGCAATCGTCGCCATTATTAAGATAGAACCATACATATATAAACCGTAGTCACCTATTTTACAGGGCACTATCAAAGAAAACACCATCAATTTTTTTTCCTGCACAAGAACTTCGAATACACAAAAACATGCGGATTTCAGAACACCAATTTCTGAATTATGCGGATTCCAAAAACACACCTGATAGTAATGAAATGTTGTTTACGTTTTTATCTTCATAAGAGGTGGAAAGAATCGGTCAATAATTTCACATAGCCCCCATAAAAACTTATTTCTGGAGATGTTACAAATATTATTGTAATCGATCCCTATTTTACCAAAGCTTTTATACAAATACCACTTCTGTAAATAGCTTTTAATATCATAATAATCTTATAAATGTCGGTTTTGGCAATAATTTCTATAATAGCTTGTATGTCGTGTCAAAATTTCGTCTTGTTAGGCCGAGAATTGGTTCTAGGTCACTTGCTACAATCAGTTCAAGACGAAAAAAATCTCATAAAGGTGTCTATGTCGGTATATTATTTGGCGCTAATATGTTTTATATAAAACTTAAATTCGTTATATAATTTTATTTTGGCGGGTCTCTGATTGTCCAATGACCCCAAACTGGTACACTCTCAAAAATGTATCTATTTATATAGATACGCCATGCTTGCAATTCATAATTCGTAACATAGGCTCATAGAAATTACCCATTTACTTAAGAAAAATGTATTTTGTAACATCTTGAATCCTATTTACCGCGCAACTCTTTGCTAAAAAGAGAACACAGGAAAAAATTTTTATATAAATAAGTTTTTTCGTCATTAAAATCTTATTTAATTTTGTTTATTTTTTAAATTTTATTCAATAATTTTTATTTTAAAGCTTTTTATTTGCCGCTGTTTGTTCTTACAAAATTTTTGTAAGAACAAATATTTATTTGCCTAAAAACAAGGAAAATATTTGACGTTAAATGGTCACATTAGGAGCATTTTGTTTGCTAGCAAATAATTTTGTTTGCCCAAAATCAGCTGTTTTTCTGTTTGCCCCTCAAAAATATTTTGTGGTCAGATTAGAGCAAACAAATATTTGATATTTTTTGACAAATGTTTGCCATATGTGACCGTACCTTAAGTCGATTTAGCCATGTCCGTCTGTCTGTCCGTCTGTTGAAAACACGCTCACTTTCGAACAACTCACAAGAAATAAACAAACTTGGTGCCAAATTGCTTGTAGTTATCCTAAGCAGTTTGGGATTGAAATCCAGCAAAATCGGTTCAGTAGGACCACAGCTATGAATCAAAATGTGGAACCACCACCTAAAAAAATTGATAATTTTGTAACAAAAAATAACATAAATGGTGGAACAAGGCACGGAATGAGATAAGATTTCGCAAAAATTTGTTTTATTTGAATGAAAATCACGCTGTTAAATTTCGTGAAGATCCGTCCATAATTTACCCTAAGCCCCATATAAACACTACTCCCGGAAAACAGTTTAGTACGCCTAAAACCGTAAAAAATAACGCTATCGTAACAAAATTTGGTACGTCACAGTTTTATAAGACTATAAATGATAATGTGAAATTTGGTGAAGATCGGTACATAATTTACCCTAGGCCCCATAGAAACCCTACATCCGAAAAACAGTCTAGTACACCTAAAACCATTATTAATAATGCTATCATATAAGAAATTGGTTTTAAAGGACTAGAAATGACGCTGTGAAATTTCGTGATGATCGGTCCATAATTTACCCTAGGCCCCATATAAACCCTACTACCGGAAAACAGTTGAGTCGCCTAAAACCATAACTAATAACAAATCGTCACAGTTTAATATAATAATAATAAATAGATATCATGCAGATATTACTCCTTAAACATTCGAACTGTCGGTAGAGGTTCTGATGAAAATGGTGCCGATGTATTTCGTAATATTTCAAATCTATGTCTACACCAAATCAACGGAGTCTACAATATTTTGCTTGATCTGGTATTT
Organism: Pollenia angustigena; assembly: GCA_930367215.1. NCBI lineage: Eukaryota > Metazoa > Arthropoda > Insecta > Diptera > Polleniidae > Pollenia > Pollenia angustigena. The sequence continues at coordinate 150,072,019 of OV884058.1, forward strand.
GTAAACGTACCTAATGAATGCACAGGAAATCGTGTTGATCCAGTTACACTGCCCGAAGATCGATACCACCCCACAATTGAAATAAGCTGTAATATTCAAGGTTTAAATCGCGCTAAAAATGTTACGAAAAAGGAAAAAAATTCTGCTTCCAACGTACAAATTACGCGGATTTAAACAATCGTTTATATAATACTAATTGGCTTCAACTATTATCCATACCAAATGGTTTGACGAGTTCTGTTGATAAAATGATTCAAATTTTTTACGAAACCATGTACCAATATATGGATGAATGTATTCCAAAATATTCGCCACGTTCTCAAACTGGTCCACCCTGGAACTCTAAACAACTATCTTCCTTAAAAAATCTTAAAAATAAATATTATAAAAAATACAAGAAATATGGCCACGCATTTGATTATGGAAAATACTCTGTTCTTCGTGCTGAACACAATTTGCTGAATGCTCAACTGTACAAAAACTACTTAACCAAAATGAAACATAGTTTTAATCGTAATCCGAGGTCGTTCTTTGCGTTTGTTAACTCAAAAAGGAAGAATTACGGCACCCCATCATTTATGAAATATTAAAGTACAGAGTCAAGCAATGAATCAGACATTAGCAATTTATTCGCTGAATTTTTTGCTTCTACTTACTCTAATGCCGAATACGATGATGATGAACCCTATCCATTTAATGTTCACTCCATTCAAACAATATCATTCCCATTACTTGACACTACGCACATAATAAAATGTTTAAAAAACTTCAAATCCTCACTGTCGTGTGGTCCAGATGGCATACCAAGTTGTCTTTTGAAAAACTGTGCACCAGCTATTGCAACATCTTTATCAATTATATTTAATACTTCTTTAAAATATGGCTACTTCCCTAGAATTTGGAAAGAATCGTTTCTTATTCCTTTATTCAATTCTGGCAATAAGTCAAATATAATAAATTATCGAGGCATAGCTAAATTAAACGCTATTCCAAAACTATTTGAAAAATGTATTACTGATTCTCTTTGATAAAGTCAAATCGGGTTTGCCGTTCCCTGTTTCAGTTTTCTTCATAACATTGTCAAACGCCAAGATTTTCTTCACTTTTAAGGAAATAATTTAAAAGAAAAATGTCCAAGCTTTATTTTTATGTGCAAGAACTATAGGTTTTTGCAAAGCATTTGCTTATTTAGGCTGCTTTACAATTTTTCGTAATTTTTCCATAAATTTTGTAAATTACGCTTTAAAACATTTTATTGAAAGTTGCGCCATATTTTAATTGAAACAATTCTGCCACGTATTGCATAATATAGGGAAAATGGAAATAATATGACGAATAACATATTCATTAATATTATACCTATAATGGATGGGCGCTGTAGATATTACATATATAATTTTTTTATTAAATTATTATATGTACATTAGAGCGACTCACCAAAAAAAGTGCTCGATGTACCATCCTAAAAATGAACCTTGGACTTTTTTAAGATGACATTTTAAATATTTCGGCTCCATCTTTGACCTCTCGTGAGCTGGACCAGTTTGAAAAAGGGTATATTTTTGCATTGTTTGTTAATTTAAGAATCTGTTTCCTTACCAACTGCATATAAAATTTGTCCAAGGACGATCATCCATATCCTTTTAAGTACAGGATCATTTCTTTTTTTCTTTCTTTAGTCCTATTTTCATCCATACATGATCTAGAAACAAAATCCGCTATCATATTAGAGTTACTAAGAAAATGCATTTATATACATTCCAGAGCACCGTGTAAAATGCATCTAATTTGCAAAAATCTAAATTATTTACATACAAAGATGATATACTTGGCAAAAGATAAAATTTGATACCCATATTGCCCTATTTAAAACGAAGGGTTACCCCCCATTGCATTTTTGTCAAATTGCGAACTAGCATGAATTTCAGAAAAAGCTGAGACACGTATTTAATTAAATCGACTAAAGATTAAAATATGTTAATTTGGCACTTTTATTACAAACAACCCCAAACAAAAAATTCAAAAACCGTTTTTTTTTTTACAGAAAATCCTTAAAAAAAGGGACATGGATGATCGTCCTTGGACAAATTGTATATACAGTTGGACGCGCCTTAAAAAAACCTTTCTTACGATACCTTATTCGCATATGTTGGTAAGGAAACAGATTCTCATATTAACAAAACATGCAAAAATAGACCTTTTTTTAAACTGGTCCAGCTCACGAGAGGTCAAAGCTGGAGCCGAAATATTTAAAATGTCATCTTAAAAAAGGCCAAGGTTAATTTTTAGGAGGGTACATCGAGCACGAATTTTGCTTCCATACAACTTGAGTCGCTCTAATGTACATACATATGTATGTATTACAGTTTGATATACATACATTTTTTTAACACAATTTTTTTTAAAGAATAAGAACATCCACTAAACACTTTCTTTCATACTGAGTATTACAATGAAATTTCCTGTTGAGCTACAATAAACATTTTGTGGCTCTTTGTTTAAATTGTGTCTAAAACAAAATATGAAAAGAACAAACACACTAGAGGAAAAACACAATCCACTTCGTTGACTGCTGACAATATATTTGGAATGGTTGAAATAGAAAACAGAAACATACAGTTCAGTTCAGATAGTAAATCGTTATGTGACACGCTTACTTACACCAATAAAATAAAGAAAGTCCTTACATTAAAAAAAAAACAATCTAAACAATAGTGAAAGTATTTAGTTCAACTGTTTAAATTCTTTAAGAATGTATACAAAAAGTGAATTTGGCCTTTAGCCAAAATCAAATTCTATAGAACTCTTTTTGTTATTGTTTTTTATTTTATTGTTATTTTTTGTTGTTTACGACAATAAAAACATAATCGCTAAAAAACTTTAAGATTTTGAATATTTCTTGTAACATTTTAGTAAATAAAATTTAAAATATTTTAATTATTAAACTTAAATATTAAAGCAAAAAGATTTTATAAAATATGTAGATAAAAACTATGATTAAAAACCCAACGATTATGCAAATATTATACGCCCATATTCTGGAAAGTTTGAAAAGGCGATGTTGGACATTTGCATATGCGCCATAAAAAGAAACGTGCACATGCAATCGCAGCAAATTAGGTTCGCTCTATATTAATTGTTATTTCTTCTTAAGTGAGCAAGAAGAGTAATGTATTTTATATTGTTCTGTAATATTTGTCTTACATATCGTCACCTTAAATGGAATACATGTCTGGGGCAAATTACGGCATTTTATATCGTTCAAAATGGCAATACAATTGGAATGGAAATTTCGTCATTATTTAATGCCGTAATTTGCCCCCAGGTTGAAAATATATTGTTTTATAAGCGGTCGTTTTGTAAAAGGTGTGATGAATTTCGATCAACTTTGAAATTCATTCGAAAGATATAGTTTCTGAGTTCGAACAATTTGTACTGTGTTTTATGATTTTCGAATAATTTGGTACGAATGAACGAGTTTGTTAAACTTTTTGAAAAACAAAAATAAATAACTTTCAAAGCAGCAACTCTCTTTTACGAACAATAACTTTTTTCGAACAAGTACGAAAAGTGTAATAGACCGTACAAATAAGGGCTGTCGAGTCCTCAAAAAAAATTCTAGCTCCGACTCTGACTCCTACTCCAACCGCTGCAATTTTTTAAATCCGACTACTATTCTAACCTCGATGCTAAATGTATATGTGACTGGTCTTTGTTTGACTTTAAGCTCTTTATTGATTATATAAAAATTTAAATCGATATTTTAATTCTAGCATGTGCTCCATTGATAATACTGTGATAGAAATTGGCACATTTTTTAGACAAGCTATAGGTACTTTTCGATTTATTATAATAATTTAATTTTTAGGTTAGCTCTGGTTTTCGAGATATACCGTTATTTCGAAAATTGAGGAGGTTGCACAACATATGTTCGCGTAACTCAAAAACGCGATCTGGTCTAAGCAACCAGTGAAATGCGCATAGAGGCTAGCTTTCCCTCAACAATAAATTTCGGTGTATTTATCAAATATGGAAAATTGGGAATTTAGCACGTCATACAAAAATCTTAATAGTAAAAACGCTTTAGCTTATTGAAAAAACAAAAAAAAAAACGAAATTCCGCAATAAATTAACATGCACAAAAAAAGTAAAAAACGGTTTTGATCACCAAAATAATTGAAACAAGCAAAAAATTGTTTAATTTTGCACCTATCACCGAAATGATTATACCACATTACATTTTAATTACAAAAATAATTGAAAAAATTATTAATATTAAACAATATTTTAATTGAATGAATTAACAAATTAATTTAAAAAAATCAATATTTTAATTGAATGAATTACTAACGTAATTGATTACAATACAGAAAATTAATTATTTTAATAATTGTATTGATTAAAACAGTGATTGAATTTTTGCATTAAATCGATTAAATTTTTAATTAGATAAATAAATCAGTGTATTTGAAATACACTCTAAATTCAATTACGCAAATTATTCAATCAAACAAATTGTTAATTTAATAAGTTTGTTAAATCAATTCAGTTGATGGTTAAATGAAGCAAAATAATTATATTTAAAATATATGTTTTATTTAAATATGGTATAAAAATAACTTGTTTTATTTGTTTAATTGTAATAGCTCATGCTTAATTCTACAAATTTTGGAAGATTTTTTTGACAGAGGAATTTCATACATACAACTTTGTATAAAATTGTAGAATAACTCTGATTCTTCAGGGTATTCAAGATTGAAAACAAAAAACTGTTTTTGTTGTGTAATTTGGCTGTACTTTTTTTCACCTATTCACTTTAAACGCACAACATGAAATGACGCCAAAAATAATTCAAGAATTAACAAACAAAGAAAATAAACACCAAATTTCGATTGCGACCATAACCACCGTCAACAATAAACGTTTTACAAAGAAATTGTAGTTAAATATAAAGTTTTTTTTAACTTTCTTATAATTAAGTATATTCCATATACAAATATTTGAGTTTGACATTTTTATTAAATCCGTTTTAATTTTAATATCAAAACAGTTTAAATTATTAATTTTTAAATAATCTTTAAAAAACGAATAATTTGCAAAGATAAATTTTCCAGTGAACTTCAAAACTCTGTAACATTAAAAAATTGATTATCTAATGTAGGAAGTTATTCCTTAAAATCAAAATACTTTAAATTCCGTGATGTCGAAAAATTTTAATCAAGTTTAGAATTTCATAAAACGCAGTATTTATATGGGAACCCCTAAGAAGTGAAGATAAGGGGCAAGTATGTCTCGAGAAAATGTTAAGGACAAAAAACTAATTGAGGTCGGTCATACATTTTATTCCACTAGGGGCGACTTCTGATCATTTATGGGACTTTTTCTTCAATATATTTTTAGACCCCTTAAGGAATGGAGATAGCGGGTGGGTATGTGAAAAATTTATGATTGAGATGGAAAATAAAGTGGGGTTGGTCATACATTCGACCCATTTAGGGGCATCCTACGCGTGGCAGGGGCCAAATTTAAGAATGTGGGAGCCCTCTTCGGGAGTGGCTTAATAAATTGAACCGGTTTTGAGTTACGGGAATATATGTTGTGCTACGGTATATCTGGAAAACAAGAGCTAACCTAAAAAATGGTAAGCACCATTGGATTCAGCGTACCCGAATTATGTTAAAACGTCATGTGGCCGCCCGGCTTGTCTATTTATTTAACTAGCACAGTGTAATTAATAAAGTTATTTACATACTTATGCAAAGTAGAAAAATTTTGGAGTCGGAGTCGAGAGTTTTTGTCGGTACTTCGACTCCGACTCTAATACAAAAACAAATTATTTGAACTCGTGAATTATTTCTTTCGAATCGAAATACGCAGTATTGAAGAACTCTTTTTCATAAGTCTGGCTCCCAATATACATATGGCCTCAACTACACTTCCCCATTTATTTCCATCCCTTGCTATATTTGTACAGCTCTTTGAAAGAATATCATATCCAAGTTGTTACATATTTCAGTGGGTTGTTTCCGTAGAGTCTGCCAAACTCCTTTTTCACATTCTACTTTAAAACTCTAGATGTATCGGTGTTTGTTTACATTCAATCCAAAGTTCTTCGTTTGAAATTGCGTTCAACCACCAGATCTTCCAGATTTTTCTAAGACACTTGTTTTCAAACGTTTAAAGCTAACTTTATGTTAGAGTTGAATAGCTGTATTTTTTTACAAGTTAATATAGAGGATGATCTCCAGAGTTTCAAGTTCTAAGAAAAGACATACTGAGCTTTAGTTGTCCTGCTTAGAATGTCGTCGGCAGTATCGCTATCTGCTAGAACTACAGCACCAAGGTAATTAAAGTAAAAATTTTCAATTATATCATCGTCCGCCTAAAAGTTGATTCTTGGGTCAAGTGAATTTATCTTCCCTTATTTCGTCTTTTTAGAGTGGATTTTTAAACCAGCTTCGTGCAATTCGGTAATGATATCAACGATTTTGTTTTGCATGTTCCTATGTCCTGAAGACATCAGACATATACATACATATGTATCGTCAGTATAAGCCAGATCTTTCAGATGGTGTTGAAAATTCCATCCTATTTCTTGATTTTCGCCATCATCATTGGCCGTATCAACCCATCGTCCAGAACTAAGCGGAATAGTAATGGCGAAATGAGACAACCTTGACAAGTTCCAGAAATTCCATTTAACCGATCGGAGTGTTGGCATTATAGAGAACCCTGCAACGAATGACGTCGCACTGTGCCTTTGTTAGTCTTATCAGTTTTGGGGTAATGCTTCTCCACCGTAGTTCATCATGGATACTCTCTCTATTTATGCTGTCAAATGCAGGGCTGTACTTAGTGAACACAAGCTGTAGGACTGCTTTCAATTCGACTGACTGTTCGATTATAACCAAGTATGGGCACCACTTCATTGAAAGCTTTGCATGTGTGGCATTGTATTGGTTTGTTTACGTTTGCAATTGTTGGCTCTTTTGCTCTGTTTTTTGTGTATGTATACACATCGTTCGCTCTTTTTGCATTTTCATTTTGCATTTGCCCATAGCTGATTATAACTCTAATCGTGTTTATGAGGTCAAAACAAGAACGGCTTGGACGAAAGCCAGCTTGTTGTCTGCGTATTGTTGATTTTTCGTTTACACAGTTAAAACGAATAATAGTGAGCACCTTTGGCGGAATTGATAGCAACATGATACCTCTGTAATTTTTGCAATGACTTAGAACACTCTTTTTTGGGATGGTCACTGGATTCCATAGGACTCCAACCATTTTTCAGGCAGCTCTTCAGTCTCCGTTGCATAATGTTGTACATACTTTGTTTCTATCTGAATTTTATATGAAAAATATTTTAAAAACTGAGTATTTAGCATAGAAATTTTTTATGCGAACGTAACGTTTCTTTTTTACGTAATTGATCTAATTTTAAGCGCAGGTCATCCTAGAATTGGTCTAAGGAATGTATAAATTCGTACATATTTAAAGCCACTAATATTTACTATTTGTACTGTACTGAATACTTCCGGCGATTTTTTTTTTTTTTTTTTTTGAACTTCAGTCATAAACAATTGAAGCACAGCCGCGAATAACGTTTTAAGTTACAAAATAATAATTTTTCAGGAGAGCAAAAAAACGTTTTTTGACAAGCAGCATTATTTGTTTTAAAAATTTTTTTTTTCTATTATTTAAAATAGTGATAATAAAAACTTTAATGCAAAAGGCTTTTAAAACATTATTCCGCACTGCAAAACCATTTCGGTTTCATCATTATGTTAGTAACTTGCAATGTTCTTCCACTGGCTGACACTTTGTACGCCATTTTGAAGGCGTTAAGGTGCATAGTTTTGGTTGATTTGATGTTTAAACTGTGTAAGAGATTAAAGTCAACGTTTATCTGCAAAAAAACAGTTTTTGCAAAATGTGGCGTTTACAACGTTTTTCGCGGCTGTGCTTCAATTGTTTTAAATGGTTTTTAAAAGAATGGAAGTCCTTTTAGCATAAATACAATTTTGGTAAGTGCTAAAAAATGTTACTTAGATCCATTGATATTAAAATCATTCCCTTTTGTAGAATCATATTAAGGCGAATTCAACTACATGTGGTGTGGGAGCTACAACAATCTAAAAACAACAGTGTTTTTTGCATTACATTGTTAGTGTTTACAGCTCGAAATGTCAACTATTCCTGACAAAACACTTACAAATCAATACAAAGGTAATTGCACACCAATGTGTTTGCTGAAGCTAAATGAAGTTTAAATTGCTGATAAATGAAACACAGTGTGTGAACTGGCAATATCAAATGGCGTTCCGACACCACCTGTAGTTGAATTTGCCTTGAATCATATGAAAAATGTGTACCCAACTGGCGACCTTTAAGAAAGCTTTTTTCTGCATTCCATCTGGCATGGATCAAATAATTAAGGAAAACAATTAATTTAAACGTTTACCAACATAAATTTGTTTATTTAAATAATTTGAACATATACATATACATTTTTGTATATAAAAAAAAGCAAAACCAAATTACAACCGTAAATTTTGATTTTTCAAAATCACAAGCTACTTAAATTGAAACCGCTGAAGGCGGAATTAATGCATCACCGCCGCCTGTTTGTTGACTACCATTATTAGGTACTTGTTGTTGTGTTACGTCGTGGGTCACATCAGGACCACGAACTAAATAAATGGTTGTCTGACAGTTGGGACAAGTCGTGCACATTTCAGGTTCTGGAGTTGATATCGTTTCATTGGAAATTGGTTGGGCAGAATGTTGATGAGAGTTTGTACGAGATGGAACATTCTGTTGTTGGTTTTGTTGCTGAGACATAGTTCCTGTTGAATTTTGAACCTGAGCTTGCATTTGGTTTTGAGAATGTGTCAAATTCGTTGAATGATGTTGTTGATAATTTTGTTGTTGTTTAGTTGTTAACTGAGACTGGGTGGGCGCTTGATTCGCAATAAATTCCTCGGAAGGAGGCTTGTAAAAGAAGATAATTGTATTTATTTTCAGTATTAAAAGTTTTAAAATATTACCGAATTGTGGCGAACAATTGGTTTTCTAAATATATTTTTTTTTAAGTATTCTTCGTCAACATCTTGAAGACCCTGAAAATATGGAAAAAGTTAGTATCTTTGCACTATCTTTTAAATATGAACATAATTACCGATCTACGTTCCAAAGTTGTTTCTTTACTAGGAAGTTTACTTAAAGCATCTAGCGGGTGTCTTCTCCCCTTAAAAGAAGCATTATTTAAATCATTTTTAATTAATTAGCACATATTATAATTTACGACGCTTACATTGGATTTAGCTTGTTCAGCCACTTGACTAGGTGTCAAACTAACTTCACTGGCATTTTTCTTCTTAAATGAACATCACAAGCAAAATTACAAGGAATATAAAATAGTTTCTTTAATTTCAAATTAATATACATATGTATACTCACCAAAACATGCGTTTTAGATGATCCTGTTGTGACACGATGGCCATTGTTTTGATATTGAGTGTTATTTAAATGACTTCGTTTTGCTTCCATGGATACTTGATTTTTTATAAAAATATATGTATTTTGTGAAAACTTATTTTTCTTTATTCAATTTAAAACAATTTTTTTAATTGAAAGTTAAAGCAAAACTATTACGCTTTAAAACTATTTATTTCCCAGCGGTAAATTTTGAAAGTACCGCAAGTGAAGGACTCTATACTCCTTTTTTAAAGATTTGTATGATATCCTGCCTTCAGAATTATACCTTCTAGGTATAAATTTCTTTTTGAAAGAGCTTCCAAAATATTCAATACACATTCGCTACTCTTTTATTAAAGAAGGGAGAAAGAAAGTTGTCCTTTTTTTATGACCTTCCTTACTGCCTTCTTTGGAAAGGGAACGAAGTTGTTATTAAAAGGAATGTAGAAGGGCTTGCTCCCTGTGTAAAAAATAAATAAGTTTGGAAGGAGTACTTGTGTCTGCTAAATAAGGCCTTCTATTAGGCCCCTTTACTCATTCTTGTTATCGCTGGGTTAGGCCAATTTCAGTTAAAACTAAATATTACTTCAACTTCTAGTTAACAATATGTTTTTGACAGTTATATCTGATCGTTTATACTAAAAGTTACTGTTTTTAGAAAGCGAACGCAAAAGTGACTCGTAAAACTTACATTGAAAACAAAAACAAAATTTCAAAATTTTCTAAAAACAGGCAGTTAGTTTATAATTATAACTGATCTTGGTGAAATTTGCCGTTAATCAACAAGAGGCTATTAACTCAAAATTTAATAATTTTCAGTTGAAGAAAAACCATTCTTTATTTTACATTAAAGGCATATAAAACAGAATTTTTAAACCAACCGCTTCATTACCAATAAGTTGGCAAAATAGAACAATATTTTTACAGCGGGTAGATATGAATATTACGTGTCTTTTTTTTCAAAATCACACATATCGCACCGGTCCCTCTAAATGGGGTTAATTAAAAATGTATACAGTTTTAGTAGAGGAAAAAACCGTATAGTTTTGTACATCGTTTTCTCGCAAAAAGTTATAAATTTTGAGTAAACTCCCTTTAGAAAACCGGTACGATATGTCACCCTTATCGTGGTTGGCGAATTTAAAATACGCCTGCGACTGTTTGGTAATAGATTAAAGAGAACGTTAACTTATTTCCTTTAGGCCAGTTTTCACAACTTACCGATAGCTTAAAGTTGACTTTAACCGTCGTTATAAAAAGTGTTCCATTATTAAAACTTTACTTTAACCTAAAGAGAGCGATAACATAAATTAAGGTTCATCCTACCTGGTAGGTTATAGTAAAGTTGTAATAACACTACGTGACAATTTTTTGACCAAATGAATTTGACACATAATCATTATGTAAAATTTTCCGCTAAATCCGAGTATGAAGTCAGAATTGTCAAAAGTAGAACAGTTTTTGAGATATTCCAAAATAACCGTTATTTGTGTTTTTAAAAAAGATGATGTGACTGAAATGCAAATATCTTCAAAAATTTTAAACGGATTATGTATTTCTTTCTTTTAAGTGAAAGGTTATACATTTCTAAAATAGTAACAATGGGTCGTTTGTGAAGATGAGTTAATAAATGGCAATAGCTCTGCCATCGACAAATCGACAAATTTCAAACTTCATTATACATTTGATGATTTTTTGCAATTTTTATATTTTCAAGTTATTGTTTTTAAACCAAAAAATAAATTTTTTGACCAATCTTCACAAGCTATCCATGATTATTTTAGAAATGTTATAACCTTTCACTAAGAAGAAAGAAAAACATAATGGCCCATAATCATAGTCGGTTCTTTTTAAAAACAACTTTTAAAGAAAAACATTCTTTTAATTATTTTGCAACTATAGTCGAAATTAAAGTATGTTTTAAATTGAACCGACCAAGGCGAATTCAATTCGCCTTGGAACTAACTTTAACTGGGTGCCACCTCAAATGTAGAAAATTTTTGCATACAACATACAAGAATATATAAGCAAGTGGCAACTCTAAGCAGCTGACATTACAAAATAAAATATAAATAAAACACTGCATACTTGTAGCGTTGAAAATTTTAAAAACACAATGTGAATTTATATAGAAAGCAACAACAAAATTACAAAATATTTTTGACTTTGTTTTTGCTTGCATTGTAATTATTGGCATTGCGTTTTACACAATTAGGGCCTATACATATGTATTTTGTGTTAAAAGATAAAAATTTCCTCCAAATCAATAATAATTGCAAAATATCGACCAATATCTTGTATTATAAACATTTTTAACTTTTTGCAAGAATTATTTATATATTGCAAGAATTATTTATATATTTTATTTGGAAAAAACAGCTGATGCTGTTGTTAAATGAGTTAAACACAACTTCAGCTAGTTTTAATATTAACACCGGTTTTAACGTGTAAAGTATGCTTTTGCTTGTCTATAGCAGATCAAAAACATCTTTTTTATAAAAGTTTACTTTAAAACTCTTAAGGCCGTTTTCACAACTTACCGATAGCTAAAGGTAGGATTTTATCGGCCGTATAATAAGTGTTCTATTATTACAACATTACTGTAACCTACCAGGTAGGATGAACCTTAATTTACTTCATCGCTCACTTTAGGTTTAAGTCAAGTTTTAATAATGGAACACTTTTTATAAGGCCGGTTAAAGTGTACTTTTAGCTATCGGTAAGTTGTGAAAACGGGCCTTAAAGTATGCTTTGTTTATGACTATAGTTATGGGCCAATATGTTTAAAATTTATGAAGATATTTGCATTTCAGTCACATCATCTTTTTAAAAAACACATATAACGGTTATTTTGGAGTATCTCAAAACTGTTCTACTTTTGACAATTCTGACTTCATATTCGGATTCAGCGGAAAATTTTACATAAAAATTAGCTGTCAGATTTATTTGGTTACGACTTTGTAGTGTAATCGAACACTTTTTATACGGCCGATAAAATCCTACCTTGTAATAGACTAAGGCCCGTTTTCACAACTTACCGATAGCTAAAAGTAGACTTTAAAAGGCCTAATAAAAATTGTTCCATTATTAAAACTTTATGTTAACCTAAAGTGAGCGGTAAAGTAAATTAAGTTTCATCCTATCTGGTAGGTTAAAGTAAAGTTGTAATAAAGGAACACTTTTTATACGGCCGATAAAAACGTACCTTTAACTATCGGTAAGTTGTGAAAACGGGCCTTAGTGCAAGGGTGCATAAAGATACATATAATTTTAGTATCATTTTAGCGATACTTATGCCCAAAAAATGATATAACTCACAATCGTATTTTTTTGCACACTTTTCCGACTTACCGTCTTGTTTGCTGTCTTGCAATTTTCGCAGACAGTAAAATTGGACAGTGCTTTGACATTTGCTTGCAGTAAATCACGTTTGACATTTTTTAAAAGTAGTGTTTTTGGCAAGAAAAAAGTAGTTAAAGCGAAATCAAGTGACAACAAGAAAATAGATTTCACTCATGCTTCACTTCAAAAAAGTAGTTAAACCAAAACACAGCAGTAAGTATACGTATGCCGCACAAAAAGCTACTTTTTAAAAATTAATTTAGAAAATTGGCGTATGTGGCACAAAACAATCACCCTTATTGTGTTTGGCGTATTTAAAATACGCCTACGACTGTTTGGTTATAGAAAAAAGGAAAAAGTTCACGTTCTCTTTAATCTATTACCAAACAGTCGTAGACGTATTTTAAATACGCCAAACACAATAAGGGTGAATAATAATTTTTACTTTAAAATGCTATTTACTTCTATGTTCGTTAATCAACGTTCAAAAAATTTCAAATTTTGTTCAAAACATATCCCAAAAGCAGTAGTGAAAATACCAAAAGATTCTATCGGTTATATTTTTAGAAAACTTCATTGTCGTTTTTCTCCACTACGACTTTTTGGCGTATGTGCCATACCAATAATGAGCTGACGATCTCTTTCAAATATGTACAACTTTACATTTTCAAATTATAGTAAAGGACGCTCACTTCAACATGGGTGCATTTTTTCTTTTTAGCAATAAAAAAATGTGAACAACATGTCGAATTTCTTTAAAATACACTATTTTGAGAATAAATAAGCTTTGAAAAATACCACCTTATTTATAAAAAATAAAATACATATGTTTATAAAGGGTTTATTCAACAAATTTTTATAGAAAATCCATTTCATAAAGCTCTTATAAAACATGTTTTATCTTCTATTATATAAAAATAAGTCGGGTTTTCCTTCCTGACGCTATAACTCCAGAACGCTTGAACCGATTTCCACGGTTTTGCATTCGTTGGAAAGGTCTCGGGCACAGTGAGGTTTATAGCATATAAAATTGTTCCCCGCCCACTTTTTCTATTAAGCACATAACTTGAGGACGGCTTGACCGATTTGGACGATTTTTTCTTTAAAGTGATCGCCATGGTCCAACTTAGGTTTATACGGAAAGAAAATTGTTCCCCGCCCACTTTTACGCCCACTTTTTTCGATTTACCTAAAATCAGAAAACGGCTCCATCGATTTGACTAACTTTTCTTTCAAATGTTCGTATCAATGCATTTTAAGTTTCCATCGAAAGAAAAATTTACCACGCCTACTTTTAAGCCCACTTTTTCTATTAAGCACATAACTTGAGGATGGCTTGACCGATTTCGACGATTTTTTCTTTAAAGTGATCGCCATGGTCCCACTTAGGTTAATACGGAAAGAAAATTGTTCCCCGCCCACTTTTACGCCCACTTTTTTCGATTTACCTAAAATCAGAAAACGGCTCCATCGATTTGACTAATTTTTCTTTCAAATGTTCGTATCAATGCATTTTAAGTTTCCATCGAAAGAAAAATTTACCACGCCTACTTTTACGCCCACTTTTTCTATTAAGCACATAGCTTGAGGATGGCTTGACCGATTTGGACGATTTCTTCTTTAGGTTTATAAGGCAAGAAAATTTTGTCCCGCCCACTTTTACGCCCACTTTGTACGATTTACCAAAAATCCGAAAACGGCTCCATAGATTTGACTAATTTTTCTTTCAAATGTTTGTATTATTCCATTTTAAGTTTTCATCGAAAGAAAAATTTACCACGCCTACTTTTACGCCTACTACGAAACAATCAAAGCCGATTTGGAGGTACGATGATTTGTTGGCAGGTAATTTTTGACAAACACTTCCAGTGATACCACGATCAACGCCCGCCGATGAATTAAATGCATGTTTGAAGTCGTCTGCTTTGTGGAAACACTTTTAGAAACACGTTAGAAAAGACAAAATCCCGGTGGATATTTCAATTTCTGCCGGTTCACCGAATCAAGTCCGAACTCATCCGAAAGGTGTTTTCAAACATTACACAAAATTACAGAAATCATAATTTGTTGAGCGAACGTGCTATATTAGCTACGTTGATGTCGACGAACTGAATTTTAAGATTCAAAGTGGAATCGCTGGCAAATTGGAGACGTACAAATCGGTAGATTCCATTACTTCTCAGAACGATGTTGTCAACTATCCAATCGAACTCCCTGGGATTACCCGGATTACCTCCTCATAAATTCAAACTAAAAGTTGGATCGGTAATCATAATGTTACGAAATATAAACCAACCACGTCTTTGTAATGGCACCCGACTTACGGTAAAAAAAAACTGATGAATAACGTCATCGAAGCAACAATGCTTAAAGGAAAGTACAAGGGAGAAAATGTTTTGATACCTCGGATGCCAATGATTCCAATCGACATGGCATTCAATTTTAACGCTTGCAGTTAGTTTCCAGTAAGGCTCGCATATGCAATGACAATCAACAAACCAGACAACCAAACAAAAATGTTGTATTTTACAAAGCATTGCAATTAAAAAATTATGATATCCTAGCAAAGCAACCGAATAGAATACTATAAGATTCACAGCATATATATACAAACATATGTATTTTCAAATCAAATGTAAATCATATATACGTACATGAACAACATTTTAATTTAAAAATACTTTTTTCCTATTTTTAACGGATTTTAAAAATCGAACGCAAACATTTTTTCTAATTGGGACAGAACAACGTCTGTCGGGTCAGCTACAAAAAAAAATTTTTCTTCATCTTTTAATCACCACACGAAATGTTACATAAAACGAAGCCATCTGGTGGCGAAACGGAGTTCGCCGGGTTTGCTAGTATTTTATAAATAAGGCCGATAAAATTTCTTTATAAATTTTAAGTAAATTTCAAAGTTGTTTTAGTTATGAGTATGCAAAAATATATTTGTATGCAAGTTTTTTAAGTAAACTAGGAATTGACAGGTGGCCGAAATTCGACCACTCGACATTTACTTTTGAGAAAGCCTGTGCGTTATACAGCAAAAACGTACACATTTTAAGAGAACGGAAAAACTGCACTATTCACCCAACTTTGTACGTTTGTCTGAAAGATAAATTAAAAAGCTTTTCAAATACTTTAATTCAAAAAATTTAGAAAAAATATATTGTGCATATCTACACAAAAATTCCTTTAAAACGATATATGTTTCATTAAAATCGGTGGGCGATAAGATACTTAAAAATCAACCACAAAAAAAATTGTTCCCGTATTTATATATAAGACAAAATAATAAAATTTAAAAATTAGTTAATAGTTAAATACCTCAGCCATACTGCAAGTTGGTCTTCTGGCACCGTAACGACCCACCGGTGAAATCTGTGTTATTTGTGTAGCTAAATTAGGAGCATCTAATTGACGTTGTGATCGTTTTTTGTTATTCTCATCACCCAAATATGTAGCACCAAAAAGTTGTGTATTAGGACTTTAATTTATTTTAGTTAGTTGATTTTTGGAGGCGTTTATATTAATTTTTTACATTGATGTATGTAGACAATTTGGGTTGATAGTTGTTAAATGTTACATGAATATGAAATGTAAATGAAAGAAAGAATAAAATTTATTATTTAGTTGTTATTAAAATAAGTCACAATTTAAATATATAAATAAAATATGATTAATTTCTACTTCATTTCACGTTGAGCTTAAGGAAATTCAAATTTGTATTTACCAAAACCAAAAGCATTTTAAATTACTATTGAGAAAATGGAATTAAAAAAATGCTGTTGATAAAAGCAAAGACACTAAAAAAATTTATTTGGGTATGAAAAATGTTCATTAAGCTGCCCTTACAAATTAACGACAATCACGCGCGAGCTGCTTCCCCATCCACAGTAGTTTTAGAATTAAATTATCTTTAATATTAAAATTAAGATTATGGAAACCCAGTTAAAACTAATAATAAAATATAAAAACCAGAATCTGAAATTGGAAAATCCAAATTAGTAAAAAAAACAAATAAAATTTGAGTTAATAGGGTCAGTTTCTTTACTCTAGTTTTGCACGAAAAGCGTTCCCGAACTTTAAGCTTGTGCTAATTATCAAACAGCTGTTAAAGCATTAACAAAATAAAACAGGCAAAAAAGTGGTGTGTTCAAGGCCTATCCTCCTTGGGAATTTGTTTTGAAACAACAATAAGAAAACTGAAATTCGTTTTTGTTTTCAATATAAAATTATAATCGAAAATTTTCATTCAAGTTTGAAAAACAGGCAGTTAATTTTTTGACCTTTTTAAATTTTAAGTTCTATCGGGTTTAAAAAATGCTCTTTATTTCATTTTTTTTCGAACAATTATTTTCGATTTCTGATTTCGTATTATTGATGTGAACTCCATTATTTTTTTAGTTATTTGGATTCTATATATTAAATCGGGAAAGTACTCGATCACGACTGCCAGAATCAGGTCCCAGGCTTAATTTCGAGAATAAACCTCATCATGACGCAGGCGTTGTATGTATGCTATAAAAAGTCTGTATTATCCTCTTAATGCTACTTGAATTTATTTATTTAGCTTTAATTCTCCATTTTATCGTGTTGTCAAAAATCTCGGATTTCAAGTATATAAATTACGATATGACCTCTATGTTAGGAGTGTATTAAAGATGGATTTGTCGAAAATCAAAAATAATTTAAACGGCCTTAGAACAAGTTTGCAAAATATTGAACGTTTATACCGTGGTGTGTCAACCACTCGTTTTTTCAAATTTTGGCCGTTTTATTACCAAAATTATTTCTAAAAACTTTCAATCTAATTTCTTGTTTTTAAAAATTTTGGATTTCAACAAAAAAAAAAACCATATGAACTTGAAGATGGAAAAGTATCAAGGAGCGATTCGATAATCGAAAAAGAATATAACCGAAGAATGAGATATTAAAAAATTAATATCCTGCAGGATATGCATGCAAGAAATTTACGAAATGTTCAATGGTTATACAATGTTGTTTTAAGGATATTTGGGACGCTGAATTCAAATCTGCACTCGGTTTTTATACGAGTTATACCGTTATTTTCAAAATTCAGACATTTCCACTACATAGCTTACATTAACTTGAAAACGGAAGCACGGCTTAGCTAACATTGTTTTTTAATTTACCCAGTAGTTTCAGAGACATCGTTGAAGTTTAAAAAAAGAACAATTCTTAAAAAAAAAAAAAATTATTTAAAAATACATAAAAACTTAAATTTTGGCAAAAATTACAGTTTTGGCATAAAAACAGTTAGCTTAACATATTTCGAACGAAATGAGCTTTATTTCATTGTATTCGGTGCACAACTTTTGTTTATTTTATTCCCAATTTACTGAGACAATTAAATTGATAAAAATCGCGATTTCCATACAAAAATAATATTTTATTTTGTGTGTGTATGCTGCTTTTCTTTTTATTGACGTTTTTTGCTTCACTTAAAAATGAAGTACCTTCACTTAATTGTGAATAAAAGCTAAGTTCATCGAGTTTTATGATCAATGTCTTATTTTGTTCATAGGTTATGTGACTTTACGTGAAAGTAATAAGACTTTGACTTTTTTATGTTTTGGATTTTTCATCATTTAAAAAATTTATAATTTTTGGTTTTTTTTTGTGTGATTTGCAAAAGTTTGATTGTTTTTCAAAGCTAGCAATAACATCTTAAAAAAAAGAAGAATTCTGAAAATCGCTTCATGAAGAGTTAAGTTATGATTTTTTGAACTTTGAATTTTTGGAAAAAATCAAAAATTCGATTAATACCTGTAACTTAAAAATGCGAGCTGATAGAGAATAAGAACATTTAAAAAAAAATTTAAGAAAAATTTTGCACCCCCCCCCCCCTAGATTTTATCCTGGCTACGCCCATGTATTCGTGTATTGTCATCGGGAATATGTATGCCTGCAAAGTTTCATCCATTTGCATTGAGTATAAGGCGGTTAAATTAACGTTACAAGATTAGATTTTCCGAAGTGAAGCTAAAGAAAAGGTTTTAAAAAAAAGTATATTTTTTTTGACTTATACCAAACGCCTTTTCAAAAAATTCAAAATCTTTAGGGGCCGATATTTCGGGAACCCGAGCTAACTTTTCAAAACCCTTTGGCAAGTTTGCTCTACCGATAGTCTAGTTTCATTTTGCGTTGCCAGTATTGAGGCTGGCGGCGATGACCCGAATTTTGTTGCACTGTGTTAGATATGTTTATTATTGTTTTAAGCCGATAGTCTAAAAGCTATTGCCCCATATTAAATAATTGAATAATTTATTGTGTAATTTTAAGAATAAATAAATGTTATTTTTCACTTACATTTTTGTACTTTGCGAATGCTGTATTGCCGTCGAATAAATTTTGGTATTGTGTTATCGCATTACAGAATACCGACATGCCACTTTTTCGCATTTAAAATTCGAATAAAAATGTAAGTTTGCGTAACTCAGAATGGCAATTTTTCGCATTTATAAATTGACGAGTCGCATTGACTTTCGCATCGTAATACAGATTAAGCCCCCCTGTTCCGAATAATACAGAACATTTTTTCACCGTAATGGTATTCTGTATAATACTGAATGCATCGTTACCGTAAACATAGTCCTAAAATCTTTAGAACATTTAAAAAAAAAATAAAAATAAAACAATTTATATTTATCTAATTAGTTATGATTTTTGTTAAATTTTAGTACCTCCTTAGTTTTTATTAAAATTTATATTAAAATTGCATGTTGACATCTTGATATGACGAAGTTTCTTATGTAAATTAGTTGTTTTATTTACTTTCGTCAAATGTCTTGTAATATTTCCGCTATAACTCAGTGTAATGCATACACAAATAAATTAACTTATGGGAGTATATCACGGTGGTTAAGTTTTTTTTTTATATAATGTTTTCCTTTCTAAAAAAAATGGGCTACATTACTACAGAAACTAGTCATTTATGGTAAAAACTTAAAAATATATATACACGCATACTAACATACATAAGGAAAACTAATTGTATTGTATTAGGGAATATATAAATTCGATTTGTTTGTATTAAAGATATGGGCAGTAAAAAATAATTGTAATTTCGATTTCATTTAAAAGACCTTTTAAAACTTATAGATAGTAATATAAGATAAATATCAAACCCTTTTTTCGATTTTATCGTAAGCGACATAATTAAAACTATCGTAAGCGGCAGGTGCTATGATCAGTAAAATCTCAGCATGCTCTTGAAAGCTCTCGATTGTGCCAATATAATGTTAAAAATAAATAAACGCATAACATTAAACCTACTTAAGAAAAGCAAAATAAAATATTAGTGTGCTATTTTTCAGCTGGTTTTTGTTACAATTACAAAGGCCCAACTATAATATGCGTTAATTGACTTAAGCAATTGTGCGAATACATGTGATTCATATGTGTCAAACCATATTGAACTTAAGAAAACTTTTTGGTTCATTTTATGAAACTGGTATTTGCTTAAGCAAAGTGCGAAACAGATTTTATTTTTATTTTTTTTGATTACTTCTTTAATTTTTGACAGAAGCTTAAGCCAGCTTATGCATATTATAATAGGGCTTTTAGCCTTTATTTTACTTTAATTAAAAAAAATTGCATCTTTTCGATTTATTAAATTTAGACTTTATCATTAATCTATATATCGTCAGCTCAGAATTGGTTTGACCTACCGCCCATTTTTAAAAAATAATCACTTTTTGAATCCAAAATCTGTTTCGCGAATTTGTTTGTGGTTTCTGATAAATAAAGCATTCATTCAGGACATTGCATGTTGAATTTTATGTTTTGAGGTCAAATATTAACGATAATTAAATATACCAGTTGAAGAACCAAAAATCTGAAGAAAGATATTAAATTTCCCGTATTTCCCATTTTGGTACTATTTTTCCCCCCATTATAGTATCAAAAATTGCAAAATGCAAAATGTTTTGTAAAAAAGTACCAAAAATAGTTACGATTTTCACCCCTTAAACGTTTCGAAAAAGTACCAAACTAGTATTCGTATTTTTTTGATAAGTTTCGAATGTGGTATAAACTTTAATTCTAGGTTTATTGGATCAAAAGATAGATGGGCTGACAAAAACGTTCCAAAATTCAGGTTTTACCCGTTTTCACCCTAAAAGAGCCGAATTTCAAAAAAGTACCACACACCTGTCCAATTATTTTTCAAAAAAAAAAAAAAAAACGATATGTATGTATTACAGTTTTTTTGTATCTTTTTTAGTTTTGGAGATAAAAGGTTTCCGAATTTACCCTTTTTTACCCCCTAAACATTCGAATTTTTAACAATCCCGTCTTAGTGGATCGATTTGGGGAGTGATCCACCTTCAGGCGTTAAGGCTGTACAATGATGAATGAGTCAGTCACTCACGCAATAAGTATACGTACAAAAAGCCATTTTTTAATTTTTTTTTTTTTTAGAAAAGTGGCGTATGCGGCACAAAACAACATTTTTAATTTTCAAAAAAATACTATTAAATTCTAACTTTATTCATGAAAGTGCGCAAAAATTAACATTTTTCTTCAAAACATATACCGGAAGCAGTGGTAAAAATATAAAAAAAATTCTATCGGGTACATTTTAAGAAATCTTCATGTAAATCTTCTTTGTCGTTTTTCTCCACTCCGACTTTTTGGCATATGCGCCAAACTAATTCTGATCTGACGATATATTATAGTACAACAGGCTGTTCACAACTACTAAAATACTTATCACTTTAGAACACTTTGAAAATTGGCTTAATGTTAACAATTGGCCTTAAACATTTTATTAGTAATTGAAGTTAATTTACAAAAGTTGGTACATAAATATGTACATTTGTATGTGTATGCATTTAAAGAAATTTTCTTAACGAAAATTAGCCTACATTTCATATAGGCTACCTTGTTTTCTCTATAGATTCTACTTCTTTCTATAACCTATTAGACAGCTATAATATTTACTTTTATGCCACCACTTCTATCATGCTTGTGTTTGCATTTGAATTATTTTAAGTGAAACTTGAATAAATTGAGGCATAAATAAAAATGTGTGAAAAGTTTAAGGGTTTGTTTTTTTAGCTTTCACGACAATCAAACATGAAACTTTATACCATTTCCAAAAAAAAAAGTCAGAAAATTCTAATTCAATATTAAAGAAATTTTTAATTATATATTCTGAAGTTTTTTTTAAAACCTAATACAAAATAGTAACACCTATATCATTGTCAGCAAATGTGCTAAGTACATTTTTTAAAAATTTCAGGAGAGACAAAAACCTCTAAGGCCCTAATTATGTAAAACGCAATGCAACGAAAAGAATTACATTGAAAGCAAAAACAATAAATTATTTGTAAATTTGTTGTTGCTTTCTACAAAATTTCACATTGCCTTTTAAAATTTAACTTGTGGATATATCAATATAAAAGTATTTTTTTTGTTTGAATACGATCTTTTAAGAGTTAACACTGAATTCGCATAAAAAGTGTAAATAACACATTTGCTAACTAAGCCAACGTTATATTTAAAAAAATGTGAAATCTATTACATTGCTCAGCAAGAGATGTACATTTGGTTCAACAATTCTCAATGAGTATTAAAAACTATTTTTTAAGGACAAGAATACGCGCCTTTTGATTTTAGAAAAATTAAGATATACTAAAAATTTTATTTCTAAATACATAAAGGGCATTCACGTCACAAGTTGCACCCTTGCAAAAATGCAAAAGTGCAAAAACATAACAACAACCACAAAGACAATTATTTACGCACAACTAATTGTCTGTGTGGTTGTTGTTATATTTTTGCACTTTTGCTTTTTTGGTTTTTTTTAATCGACCTTTTCTCTATGAATCTCAAAGAAATAAATACTCAAGCTTCTTTAGTTTTACAACATTTAAAACAAAATTAAGAATTAAATAAAATTTAGTTTTACAACATTTAAAAAAAAAATAAGAATTTAATAAAAAAAACCCTGCATATTTAAGTAAAAAAATTAAATTTTAAAATTAATAAATTTATAAACAAATATCACCAGCGTTTTTTTCGTAGAATTTTAGATAAGAATTAGAAGAAAAAAAAATTATCCAAAAAAATAAAAACGAAATTTTAAAAATTTCATGCTATCACACAAATTTTTGAAATGGTGTCGTATTTTTATAGACGTACACTGCGAATCACTTAAATAAGGAATATATTTTGGCCAATTTGGATAACTCAAAATGTTTTCTTTATAAGAAATAACTTAAAAAATTCGGTTATGCATAGAGCATACATTAGTGATATAAATGAAGCAACAGCCATTTTTAATTATGTCCTTTAAATACCACTGCACGGTGGTCAGTTCCGGCCAAACACCCATAACTTTTTCAATTCTTTAAATAAACAGCTAACATTTGGTATCCAATTTAAGAATAATATATTTGATCTATCGCTAAAATTTTAGACATGTATATCCAGGGGTTTGTCAAGTAAGCAATGACGACCCAAAAGTATCGAAAAAAAAATACAAAACGGGTATTACAGTCATTACCTATGATCTTTTGTAAAGATTATATATGTAAGTAGCTTTTGCAATGTCGATGTATACTCCTCCCCGTCCCCTTAGTTTTGACTAGCAGTTAAAAAACAAATAGATATGGTTATAATATATAAACATATGTATGTAATTATATGCATATATATATGTATATATATATCTATGCATAACTCCTGCTTGAGCTACTGGGAGCTTCATAAGGAGAGGAGAATACAAACAAGGAAGTACAAATTTTATTTCTATCTTTATAACTTTACAAGATAAAAATTTTATTTTTGCCCTTTTTCGGACAAATTAAAAAAAACGACCAAACAACTTTCTACTTTTAACAAGGTTTCGTTTAAATGTGCTAAATTCCCATTTCATACTATTGATAAACTTTTGTTTTTATTTAATAATGATAAGGGTATTTATTTCAGTTTTTTTATTTGTTGGAAAAATGGAAAAGTGAAAAAATGTAATTTTTGTTACAACAACCACAAGAAAAAAAATTCCACCAAAAGTTACATTTTTATCAGACTATAACCAAGTGTAAAAAAGTCAGGATAAAAAGATGTAATTTCCGCTTTAAACGTCAATCGAAATGATGTTGCCATTCATAAAAAATTGCTAATTTTTAATACAAAGTACGAAAAATTGCATCTCTTTTTATAAACTCTTGAATTGTACAACTCTGATTTTAAAAATTATTTTTTATAGTTACAACATTTCATAGATAACTTCTTTTTCATTTAATCTTTCAAAAAGGAATATTCATATTAAATATGTGTTCAATGAAAAAAGTTATTAAAAAAGAATTGACAAAAAGAAATGGGGTCAAAAAAATTGACAGAAACTGAAGTTAATAAAATACTCGACTTTTTGGCAGACAATCGCCATTTTGAGTAACTTTTTGTAGTCGAATATTATGATGAAAATAACACCAATCACTTCGTTTTAAATTTAATAATCAATTAATTCACTTTTAACACTTTTGTTCGGCATCTTGAAAAATATCAATTACTTCCACGAATTATTTGACAGATTTTTTTGACAGTTTGTAAAAAAAAAAAAAAAACCCCGTTCACGTCAATAAGAGTGTAATTTTTCTTTTTTCCATTTTTCCAACCAAAAAAAATTGAAATGAATACCCTTGATGTTTTTTTTTTTTTTGAATTTTACGAGTTTAATGGCCATTTTCTCATTAGGCGATTATCTTTCTTCCCAACGAAAAACTGCATATTAAAGAAATTTGGTTTTCTCAATGGCTCATTTGCTTAGATTTTATCGCAAAGCTAACCGGCACTCATCTGCCAATTATTTATTTTCCTTTTATTTGCCGTACAGATAAATTCAATCAGCTGGCTCCCAACTTTTACATGTATTTTGAGTGGCGTTGCCAGCTGAAAACTTTGTTTTTTGTCGGTATATTGAGAAACCCAAAATCGTTAACGGACCGTTTATCGGTCCAATAAATTTGTGTTGACATAAAGTAACAGACTAATTATTGTTAGTTCATATTTAATATATGAAGATTCAATAAATAAATTATGAAGAAAAAAAAAAAAAATAAAGTAACAGACAGTTTGTCGATACATTGAGAAAATGGCCATAAACGTTTTTACCTATTTCTTACCCCTTAAGATTTAGAAGTATAAAGAACTTTTGCGCGTTCCATTTTATTGAAATTTAAAATAAAACACTTTAAAAAATACTTTTTAAAAGAAAAAAAATCAATCCGTTCACAATTTTCAACAAATTAATAGTGAGAATTATGGCCTTTAAATATTATTAGCTTTAAAAAATACATATGTATATTTTTCCAAAATGTATACAATTGAATACCTTAATTAAAAGATTCGCAGTGTATGTTCCATACCTAAAACACTTGACATGAAACGCGGTTTTAAAAAACAATATTCTAAAAACACGTCAAGTTGGTTATTAAGTTATTTTTTTGCCCTCATTTATTATTTTTATTTAAGTTTTTTGTAAAATATATAAAAAACTAAATATTAAAACTTTCTTCGTACCAAGAAGTAGAAAAAAAGCTAAAATGACGCATAGAGTGTAAACTTGTACACATAAAGTAGGCTTTCTTAATAAATTTTCTGATTTTTCTTTTTACGGTTGATTATAAGTCTAGAAATGAGTAATAAGAATTAAATGCTACTCACCTATTTGTGATATGCATGCCACCGTTTGTATGTTGTTTTAGCTGCTGTTGTTTATTACCATCATCAAAGAAACCCTCATAAAGAACAAAATTATTAGCCTGTGGTATAGTACGTACTAAACCGTAATGTTTCTTTAAGAAACCCAAAAGTTTTTCGGATGGTCTATCCACCGAACATTTAACGGGTGTCCAATTTTCATCAGCCAACATGGTTTCGAAGAGCTCTCTGCCCAAACCAGCTCTTTGACGTGATTCGTGTATATAGAAATCCAAAATGGAAGGAGCATTTTCCACCTTACGGGTTTGTCCTGTTTCGTCGAACAAATATAAATCTTTAGTGCCAACTTTTAAAAGACCAATAACACAGCCACTGAATTAAGGGTGAAATAAAGAATACGATAAATTCATTTTAAATTAAATACAAACACACATGCATACATATACCTAGAGTAAAATGGAGGGAGAAAATAAATTATTTTTAATTTGGGAAAAGCTATTCGTCATAAGGACATTTTGAACGTGTTTGAAAAAACATGATGTCTTGTTAAAATGAGTTGGGTGGGTGTTGTATGTAAGTTCCAAAAACGTTATTTATTTCAATGACTACACATTTTAGGGTCCTTAACGGAAATATGTGGGTCATGTTGAGAAAATGTATAAACAAAACTGAATGTAAAAAACATGTGTTGGAATTGGTTAATTGGTTTAATAATAAAAATGTTATTAAAAATAAGTTAAATAGTTTACAAATAATTAATTGTATAATCAAAATTTGTAATGGATATTTTTTTAAAAGTTGTAGTTTTATTAATGATTTTTTAAATGAAACTGCACATTTTTAATGGAATAAACTTAAAAATCTACATAAAAAGTATTTTTACTACTTTACTATGATCCTTACCAATTCGGCTTGTTAAAAAAAAAACACTTACAAGTGGATTGAAAAAAGTATATCATCTATCAGAAATAAATTGGAAAATATAACTGAAATGCTCAGAGGGATCGTAGATAGTGCAACACATAAAATGCAAACTTCTTCTCGTGTGGATTTTCTCGAAGTTCTAATTAAAACTAGCAAAATGCCATTTGGGTTTTGCTAGTTTTGCAGCTGTTCGGATTTTATGGGCTCCTGTATATTTTGGCTAAAACTTGATTTTTCCAAAGAACATGCAATTTTTCTCACGATTATATTACGGAAACCAATTGTTATATTGTTTTCCTGTCTTCGGCGCAATCCTAGCTATGGATTAGGAGAATAAAAGTGTAAAAAAAACTAACTAGAAATTAACTGCTCTAGTGCCTGTTGAAAAATCAGATGCTGCAGCATCTGATAAAGTGTTCTCTTACAAATGACACTGAATTGTAAAGTAAAAGAGCAAAAAGAGTAAGAAAAACGAAATCATAGAGTAAGTAGATATAATTCTACAAGCAGAATGAGATTCCTTGGAGTAACCTTATTAACTTCAGGTGAAGTATAAAATCTCTTACCGTATAGAATTATAAGCTTTATTTGTAGCATTGCTTTTGGCCTTTACATAATAATAATAATGGTAGCGTAAAAATTTAGAAATTTTCAGTAAGCAAAGTTGATCATTTTAAATTCAGTCATCGGAATGTCATAATAATGTTGATAACAATTTATTGTTATCAACATAAACGGGAGATTTTTTAACATAATTTGAAATATTGAGTGGCACTCTCAAGTTCAGATTCGATATTCGTATTTGTATTCGGCGAGTATTGGCGCATATATTCGTATTCGCGAGTATTGAAAATTGATATTCGTAATATCACTAGTAGCTTCTATTTAAACTATAATAACATATTTTTAAATATGTATCCCTGTTTTTAATTTAAATTCTAGCTGTCTTATTTATAAAAAATAAAACAGGTTTTTAAGGGGTATATGAAACGGATTTTCATGCAAATTAAAATCTTTACATTCAGCCATGTCACAGAGCACAATTCCGTTCGGAAACGGAATTCATTCCGTATTTTGGTGCTTCAGAAAATGACGAAAAAATTGTTCGGAATGAAACCATTTTTGTTTTCATGAACTGTATGGGAGTTGTCTGTATCTGAAACGCCATAAAACTATCAAAATACACTTTCCATCAACAAACAAATATGTTTTCTTCAATTCTGAACGGAATTGTACTCTGTGACATGGCCCAGAATCTACTTTGAAATTACGAACTCAATTACTTACTTTTTTCCAGCATTAACATCGGCCATCAGATAAATTGTTTGATTTTCCGACATTCTTAAGCGTTGTGCTGTCGTCACCGGTTTACTAAGTTTCTGGGCACTGGCTGACAACTGGCCCAAATGATCAATAATTTCGGACATTTTTGATGTAGCATCTCTGCAATGTATAAAGAAATGATCATCTAAACTTTACGAGAAACACCACAAATATCACATCTGTAATAATATAATGTATGTATTCTAATACTCACAAACATTGGCGACGATCTCCACGAAATGTATGCGGCAATAAATTCGACGTAACCTTAACAATCGGTTGGGTAAAAAAAGGACTAAGATCAAAACGAAATTCCACCATGGCGCGTCTTAAGTACGTTGTGCAAAGAAAAAAAGCTGCAATGAAATAAACAAATTTAAAAATTAATACAAATTGTTAACGTTATTTAAATATGTACATACGAAAACATTTAAATATGTTTCTTTTACGCTATATTAATGTTTAACTAACCATTCGTACGTAGTATTGTGTATAGAGCTGTGGAAATATATCATGCAAAAAATTGCAAGTTCAGCATTATATTTGAAAAAAAAATTGTATAACAATTTAACATTGGAAGGAAATTCTAACGCCGCTGCCGCTTCTACCTATGATTTCAACAACTTAAATCGTATAAATATTTACCACAATACATGGGAGGGTAATGATGATTCGTATATAATTTCATGAAATAATTTTCTAACACAACATTATAAGCACGTAATTCATAAGCATTTGCCGCTAGCTCTGTGTGCAGATATTGTCGAAGGGGGACTAAAATTATGATTGACGTAAACGGCTCAAATACAAATACATTTCAACTTGAATATGAATTTATTTCTGAGGTTCATTGGAGGAATAAATTATGTTTTAGTTGAAAGTTTCTATTTTATTACCATTTGATTTGATTTTTTTGCAAGGTTGATTTGGGGTGGCAGTTTTACTGAGGTTTTATAAAAGCTTGATACGCACGTTATACGCCTAATAAAATTTAAGTATTTATTTATTTTTAAATGAGCATTCACAAATCAACAGGAGCATTGAACTTGCACAAATTAGACTTTAAAATAAATTAATATCAAATTGAACAGAAAGCATATCATATACTGTATTTCTATTTCATTTTGTTAAAACTTAGCTTAGTACACAGAAAAAATTATTGCCGAATTATTTTCAAACAAACGCATGTTTGAAAATTTTTTTGATTTCTACAAATTTGTTTACTGATTCAATCAATATTTTTGTTTGATTTTTATTTAACCAACAAAAATGTGGACAACTCTTCAAAAATTTAATAAGCGCGCTATTGGTTTGAAGTTTTCATAATTTTGTGTGAAATATTTAACGCTCTTTAATGTTGTCGTCTTTTTTCATTTTTTTATTGATTGTAAATATAAGAACTACAACAAAAAACACATGCAGTCTATTTTTGGACGCTTTAAACAAGTACAGCAGTAAGAAAAATGATAAAATAGCGTGACGAGGTTTGTAGTAAAAAAAAAAACAACAAAAACAATAGCAGGTAAAAAAAACGTTTCATTTTTTTTAAACAACAGAAAAAACACATTATAAGAAATAAAAACAATTTTTGGTTGGTTTCAAAGTTGGTAAAAAAAAACAAAATCCCGTATTCAATTTTTTCAAACAGTTTGTTTAAATACATCAAATACAAAAATAGAATGATGGTGCAAAACATATCGAGTCGGTCTGCCGCCGTTTTTGGTTTCATTTCTTCTTCATTAGCAAAGGAAAGGATAAAGCAACAGTGAGTGATGAAGAAAAACACTGTGAGTATAAATATGACTTCGTTCAAAAATTATTCCAACAAAAAAATGTGTCTCAAAGCCAACCGGCCGCTCTGCTCTGCTTCATCTTCGCCAGCAGTGCTTGCTTGTGCCAAAACTTTTTTGTTTGATTCAGCAAAATTATTTGTTTGAAATTTATATGCATTTCAGTAAACTTTTTGTTTGATTCTGTAAAATTATTTGTTTGAAAAAATCGGCGTTTTTTTTTCAATAAACAAAATGCAAATAAATTGTTTGAATATGCGAATTTGTTTGTAGGACCGATTTTAGACAAAAAATTGTTTGATTCTACAAATTTTTTGTTTGAATTGGAAAAATAATTTTTTCTGTGTAAAAAATTCAATATTTATACCCACACCACAATGGTGGAGAGGGTATTATGCATTTGTGCTGATGTGTGTAACGCCTTAAAATAGTGGTCCTAGACCCACCTTAAAGTATACCGATCTACTCAGAATCACTTTCTGAGTCGAACTAACGATATCCGTTCGGCTGGCTGGCAGGCTGGCTGGCTGGCTGTCCATGTAACCTTGTGCGCAAAGTACAGGTCGCAAATTTGGAGATAATTTGATAAAATGTGGGTCATAGGTTCCTATTGGCACAAGGACCAAACCTATTGAAAATGGGCCGAATCGTAGGATCACGAGGGAAGATAGGGGGAAATTTCTTCCTCTCAGAAACTATCAAACCGATTTTAATGAAATAAATAAAATTAAATAAAACATAGATAGAACCATATCTATATCGACACAAAATGTTTAAATTTTTAAAAAAATCGGACCACGAGGGAAGATAGGGGCATCTGCCTCTCAAACCGATTTTAATTAAATTTAAAACATATATAGATCCATATCTATAGGGCAGTGAAGGTCACACGCATACTATCACATTTATGCTTGTGTTGACGAAATAACAGCAAAGCAACAGCCGAACGTACATTGTCACAGACAAACAAAGAAGTTTATAGTGTACATGTGTCGACGTCGCACAATCAGCATTTATATTCCTATGCACGCGTACATAGGATTTGCAAATGTGCCCGTCACTGCTATAGTGACACATTAGCTATACAGTTTTTAAAAAATAGGACACACAAACGTTCAAACCTATTTTCATGGAGTTTATAAACATAGATAAATCCATATTTACATGGACACATAAACATGATGTGTTTTAAATACTGTGGTATAGGGTATCATATGGTCGGGCTTGACCGACTATACTTTCTTACTTGTTTTAAATACATTTGTGTGTATATTTAATTTTAAAACCGAAACTGAGAAGCCCTTTTTTACTTTATTCATGTAAATACCAATCATTTAAGACTAATTACGATACATAAATTTATTGACAATAACACTTACTTGTCGTGTTAGTATTAGGTGAGCAGTGCTAGTGTTTTGTTAGCGTTTTAACAGCATTGTTTAGCAATCTGTCTTGAAAGCTCTTTCATTACGTCATTTCAAGTCTAGTTAGGGTAACAGTCGGCAATATTTTAAATCATACTCTGCTGGTAACTGTCATAAAAATAAGGATATCGGTTATTGATAGTACGTTAGGTGATTAAATATATTTAGCATAAAAAAGTTTTACGCGCTAATATTTCATATATCCCTAGACTTGACCGTAAGCGAAGCTTTGAGCCTACTTCAATATTGAAGACAGCCATCTTTATACGTTGTGACTTCATCTTAAATATTTAAGTAGCATAATGTACAATTATACACAGAATAGATTACCTCACCAATTATCCTTAATTTTATTGAGTCGCAACCTTTTTTGGGTAAACGAATTAAAATCTAAAGCTACTAACTTAAACATACAATGGCCAGAAACATACCACACGAAACAACAATGGAATTGCTTAGTAACCTGAAAATTAATATTTTTAAAGAAAGATTGCAGATTAAATCAAAAACCACCACAAGAATCTTCAAACATTTGGATTATGAAAGAGGAATGCATGAATGATGACTTAAATACAGACAATATCACATGGATATTTTAAGCACGCAGTGGGTTAACTGCACTAAATTATAACAGATTTGGTGCAGCAAACGCAGACAAGTTTTGTTAATTGTGCAATTTACAGGAGCATGAAACATTCCAACATCTTTTTGGTATCTGTCCTGTGCTAATAGAATTTAGATATGCTATGTATATTTCGGAAATCTTACCTAGCGAAAGAAGATATGATACATATACTAAATGGCCAAAATGAAGAAGGCCGGGTGAATTTAGTAAAATATTTAAAATGTGCGTTAACTTATAGAAATTTTTTAATAACGGAATTTAACTAAATTTGCCATAATTTTAATAATCAAATTTTATTTTATTGTTGCATGTCGACCGATTTCAAACAAAATATACAATTGTTAGATACCAGCTGAATGTTATCCATTTTCTGGCCCGCTACGGCCTTCATCAGCATTCTTTGTATCTCTCCAGCGCAAAGTACAGGTCGCAATTTTGGACATAATAAGGTAAAATTTGGTAATGGGTTTGAATTGCCTTGGACCAAGGCTTTCAGAAATAGGGTCTTAGTGCCCATAAACCATCTTACTATGTTAGTTTTAAGATTAAATTGGGTCCAAACTTATTTGATTGCAGTCTTAATCATTTTACAAAATTTAATTGTAATCGGTCCACATTGGAACATAAGTAGCTCCAATACAAATACTACCCCATGAAAAAGCTTTAAACTTTCTTCTGGTATTGACATAAAATTTGGCTACAATAACTTTTAAGATATGTAATGACAAAATTATGTAGTAGTAGGTTCCATATAAACAGCCTCCCTAAATTCACCTAAAAGACAAACAAATCTCATATATATGCATATATCTAAATAATATTCGGTACAAATAACTTTTGCATAAATATTAACCTCATAACATAATTTAGCGAAAATTTGTTTTTAAAAGCTATGGTTAGGCTTGACCATATTACAAATTGCTACGTTTTGAATTATATACAAACTAGCTGTTAATCCTGTCCCTGTTAAAAAATTTAATTTTTCTACGTCCCTTTTTCCTCTTCGTTCTTCGCCCACAGGCTACGTTAGGCTTTAGCCAAGGTGTTTAACTATATGGCATATGGTATATGCATGCCCATTTTCAGCTTTCTAGCCCATTAGTGGGCTTCAAAAAGCTCTGGATAGATAAAAAAAAAAGAGGAACACACAAATAAGGAAATTATACATCCTGAATGGTATTACTTTCGAAAATCAATCCCGGAATTTCTTGAAATATGTAAGTATAAAATTCTTAAAGAAAGTAAAACAAAGGTTAAACTTTTCGTTGTGTTTAACCCTCTGGCTTAGGCATGTTTTAATTTTCTATACACATTGAAAAAAGGTCTGGCCAGACTCATGTGTACCACGAAGGGTTAAAAAGTAAATTTGAACTCTTGCTTCGGATTTAGTTTATATTTTTGGTTAAATAATAATAATTTTTTCTTTCTAATTCGGGATAAAATCCACTTTATTATACTTGAATCAAGCGCATTTTGAGATTGATTTAGTCTTTGTTTTTCTTAAATAAATCTCATGTTCGGATTATTTTACGAACGAATTCGGATTAAAAAAAATTTATAATTCTTGAACCCAGCGCATTTTGAGATTGATTCAAGCTTAGTTTTACTTAAATCAATCTCATTCTCGGATTATTTCAAGTACGAAATCGGGATTGAATATGGATGATTTAAGTGTTTTGTGATTGAAAATCCGTACTTGAAGCAATCTTTCTGTACTTGATTCAAGAAAATCCGTACTCACCGTACTATTAATACCGCTTCGGATTGATTTGAGTACGGATGGATTGATTTTTCTTTTGAGTGTATACACACTTATGTAGATATGTTTAATATTTATTTTGTTAAACTTTTTGGAAAGACAGTCAGAATTGTTTAATTCAAAATGCAATGTCTAGCTTCAAAACTTTTATATTAACATTAAATTACACTTAAATACATACATACTAGGGTATTCATTCGGCTAACCATCAATCGGTAGTCAACAAGACCCAACCTAACAGTTTATTAAACAACTGTGGTGGAGTTTTGTAAAAGTAATTATGCAAAGAATTTAAAATTTGTGCTCTTCTGGATTGCTTCAAGTAAAATAATCTCCCTCAACTTAACCCCGGGTCTCCACGTAGCAATATTTATTGCGGCAAACGTCAAATTTGATTGCTCCATACAATTTGCGACGTATAGACCGCATGTTGCCATGAGTGGCAATCCATTGCGCAATGATTGCTCTTCTTATTGCTTGAGCAATTATTGCTTAGCAATCTGCTGTCAAATCAGTTGTAATTTATCTGACATTTCATTTCTCTGTACTTTTGGTTATTTATTAGTGTGTTTATTTATTAAAAAAGCAAGTGAAAAAATACTTCAACAAAATACAGAAAAAGTTTTTATATATTACATTTTTAAATAAACGTCAATATCAACAAAAGCAAACGAAGAATTTGTTTTTTTTTTTTGTATATTTTTATTTTTTCAATAGAACAATACAAGTTTTAGATTTTTTTCATACGACAATTACAATTAATTATTTTATTAATTAATTTAAAAAAGAAAATTTAACAATCACTTCAAAACACAACATAAAACATTTGTTATAAATACAGCCACAAAACTTTATGCAACTACTCGAGGTGAAAATTGAAAATTTATGGCAAAGCAATAACAAGTGTTCTCCAGCAATATAATCAGCAATCATTGCTCCATTGTTCTGTCATTGTTCTGCCGACGTTATTGCTAGTACTTAGCAATAAAAATTGCTACGTGGAGACCCAGCGTAAAACTACTAATTATTGTACCTAGTACGATATTTATTGTTTAGCCTTTTTTAAAACGAGTTCATACATACTAACTATGTATAATTAAATTGTAAAAGCAATGCACACAATGCGTATGAGGCAAACAGTTTGAAACTTTCTCACAAGCGATATGACTTTGAAACAATGAAACAGCTGTGAAATTTTGAAAAACTCACTAAAACTATTAACTAACGAGGGCTATTTACAACTTTTATTTATAATAACACTTATGGGTTTACAAACATTGCGTGGTGCAATTATATGTTCACCGATCTAGACTTAATTATAAATAACTAGCTACACCCGGTGTGCTTCGCTATCCCTTCGTTATAAAATAAAATAAGCAATTATTAGTAAAAGTATATACTAATCAGGAAAAAATATAATATTTACTTTAAAGTTATTTCTTTTAAAACTTATTTACCTATATACTTTCATTTCGAATTCTGAAGTAATTTTCTATTAATTTTGAAAACAAAAACCATTAAATTTTTTATAAAAAAAAACAGGATTTAAGTTTAATTTAACGTAATTTTTAATTTTGTACACAAAAATAATTGGAAAAAATAAAAAAAATTAAAACTGAGAGATGTGTTTTAATAAAATCACAGGGGATTAACCGCCTTAACATTGGTAAAGACCTATCCAGCGTGTCAGCAAAAAAGACTTTAGCGCAATAAATTGCCGTTATATATTGCACAGAAGTAGCAATTTTTACAAACTAAATTTCACCGTAATCCTTAGACATGGTCCAAAGATATTTAAAAAAAAGCTTCTCCTGTAAATTTTAGTTTTTGGCGCTTGAGACTTTTTGGCGGTTAGGGCTCGATATGTATAGTTTATAGTTTACATACTGAACACAGCTAAACGGCTGTGTTTAATAAGATACCAAATTTATACTATTTACATTTTGGTAGTACATAAACCAGCAATATATGTACCACATTTTTCGTGGTTTAATTTTAGTTTAGGTTGACACACATGTTGCTAGTATAGTATACAAATCCTATATCTGTCAGGGGTATAAATTGTATTGTTGGTACCGCCTCCTATTCCTCTCAAATTCTAAATTATTCGTTTTCTGCTGCGCGTACCTCCAGAGTTTGTTGTGAACGTAATGTTCTTACACGTTTTGTCACTCGTGTACGGCGACCAATATTTTGACGTGATCGTGGCATTTCGTTATTAATTATTATCAACATTTACATGTTTATTTTTGAACTGTTATGGTAAAAGCGTAAACACACCGCTGACCGTTAATAGGGTTTGGTTTGGCATATACCCCCGTATGCATAAAAAAAATTTAAATTTAATAAGGGTTTACAAAACAAATTTCCTATGAAAATTTAACTTAATAAACGTGTTTAAAATTTAATAAACGTTTATGAATATGGATGATAATCTTTAGTTAATTTTATTCTAATTGAGTACCCTTCTTCCCGCCCGTAGTCCGCCAGTTTTGGCTTGCCTGGGATTTGAGCTTGACAACGAAAATTATTTTAAAAAAAAATTTACACAAAATTTGAAGTTTTGCTAATATTCTCATCGTTTATCCTTTGAGAGAGTGGAAGAAACTTATTTCTTCAAAACACATATTTTTTAATTGAACAGTTAATCGCGCTGAACTTATAATTTTTGCACCCACTATATTGACAACTTTTCGCAGTTATAAAAACGTTTACTAATCTTAGCCTTGTAAAGTTTGTAAATATGTAATTATAAAGTAAACTAAGTATAAATGTTGGTAATAAGGCTCAAATAACCAATTAAATTTTGTTTGTGAATTTTTTATAGGTAATAGAAGAAAGTAAAGTTCATTTTGACACGTAAAATTTTCGAAATATTTTTGTAAAATCAATAACTGACAATTATTTTCAATGCAACCATTTTATAGACTAACTGAGCTACCTAAATAAGAGCGGAAGCGGTTTTTGTGTGTCAAAACTTCTCATTTGCATACAATTTATACGAAACAAACCATTAGAATGCGAATTAAAAACCACCCGGCTGATAAATCTTATTTGACAGATCGCTATGTCGGCTTGTTTTATTGAAATTGTATTTAAATAAAATTTTCATTTTTAAAAAAACGCTTGCCGCTTTTGTTTAGGTTGTTCAGTAACTAGCTGACCCGGTACGCGTTGCTGGCCCTAAGCAAACATTAGTTTTGTATTACCACAAGATTTAAATTGAGCTTTTAACGAAATTTACTGCCTTTAAATAAAAATCCATGGAATACCTATCATAAAGTTTTTTTTACAGAATAACTTACATATGTTGTAGATATGGGCTCAATCAAAAAAGAAACGCATGTATTTAAGGCAAATTGGAAATTATATTTTTTTATTACTTCATCTTAAGGCCAGCCGCCGATATACAATGTTTTTTGTTTTTTTATTTGGTGTAAAAACCTACATATAAATTTTTTGGCGTGCCAACTCGGGAGCAAGCCACATACAACTGGCCGTTTAAGCCAGCAATAGTCAATGATTGGTCTTGTGCTTTGCTGATGGTAGTAGCAAAGGAGAGACGCAAAGGGAATTGGAGCCGCTTGAATTGGAATGGTAAATCGTTGGAAATCATCGGAATTCGTGGATTTCGAAAGTTTTGATATTTGATCATTATTAACATAGGTTTTTTTTTTAAATCTTCGGAACTACATAACTGATTTAAGAGTTTGATATCTCGTTTTGAAAAACATGACAAAGGCTTTCAAAAAAAATAAAATAAAAATCAAAAATCAGACTTCACAGTGCCACCCGCCTGAATATTTTGAAGATTCCCTGACAATTTTATCAAAATCGGCCCAGCCGTTTTGGAGTCCATACGTTACATACATACATACATACATACATACATACATACATACATACATACATACATACATACATACATACATACATACATACATACATACATACATACATACATACATACATACATACATACATACATACATACATACATACATACATACATACACACTTCCTGTTTTATATATGGGCATTTCCATTTTGACGTGTCGTGATATTTGTAACACAAATTGTAAAAAAATTTAATGAAGAAGTCAAATTTGTAAAAAGGGTTTTTATATATACAAAGTAATGAAGTAGTACTGTATTCAGAAAAAAATTACAGTAATCGACGCTAAGGATTTGCAGATATAAGCAAAAATCTGCGCTGGCGTGACGTTAAAAAAACGGAAGTGGATTTTGACTTGCATTACAAAACTGAATAAGACTGCGAATTGAGCAAGATGTTTTGTATAAAACCTTTTTTAGTAAACTTTGGACTAATACAGATTTATTTTTCAAGCTATAAAATTTAAAAATCTTTGCTTGTTTTAAGGTAAATATGGGAATTTTCAGCGAAAAGTCTACTTTTTTTAAGGTAACGCCAGATTACAAATAAGGTTGCATTTTCGGACCATGTTGTTCAATCGTTATCCAATTTGTTACTAAATGTAGAGCTAGTTGTGCTTTACACCAAGATATAAAAAAGTAAACTATACATATAAAATTTGTTGAGAAACAATTCAAAATACTTCTGGCGTTACGTTAGAAAAAGTAGACTTTTCGCTGGAAACGCCCATATACCCTGTCGGACATTCAGTTAACTTTATATTAACTGAAATCTAACTATCTCAAGTAGTGGTGGTTGGCACTTGCATTACTTTTATATGGAATTAACTAACTATTTTAACATTGCGATGTCCTAGGAAGTCAATTGCCATACTCTGCATTACTTTCAGTTAACTTTAAGGCTAGTTACCTAGCCGTTAACTTAAAGTTAATTTTTTGTAGCTAACTATAACCTTACTACTTGAAGTAAGCTTTAAGTTGGTTTTTTTTAAATTAACTATTTTATTAAAATTGTATGTGCTGGTTCACACACATCAAGTTTGACTCTTCAAGTCTTGAGTTTTTAGGAGAGAAGGGAAGAGAATGCCATTTCTTCTCCCCTCTCTCCCAAAAACTCAAGACTTGAAGAGTCAAACTTGACGTGTGTGAACCAGCACTATATAGTTATTTTATTTAATTTTTTAATTATACTATAACCTGGCCATTATCGCTTACCAATTTCTACTTCGTATATAGTAATAATGGCCCTAAATAATTAAATCTTTTGTGGGTCTTGGAGCCGCTTGTTTGCCAATCGACTTTGCTCTCTCTACTTAAAATACAGTGTTTGTATACACTTTG
This sequence comes from Pollenia angustigena, assembly GCA_930367215.1. Taxonomy (NCBI): domain Eukaryota; kingdom Metazoa; phylum Arthropoda; class Insecta; order Diptera; family Polleniidae; genus Pollenia; species Pollenia angustigena. Next base: position 150,110,611 of record OV884058.1, read on the forward strand.
GTTAATGTAAATTTTCCATTTCTTTGTAGTTGGCTTTAAGTTAGTCTATACAAGCTAACTTTAAGTTGGCTTTTTTTGTGCAAGAATCCCGATAATTCGTAATCGCAAGGGACCGGCCATTTCTTACGAATTATAGGAGTTTTCGATTTAGCGGGGTTTCGATTTAACGGGGTTAAAATAAAATAAATACGAATAAACGGGGTTTTTCAATTTATTATGTTTCAACAAAAAAACATAAAAAACAATTAATTAGTATTGTGGTTATTTTGTTGAACTATTTATGGTTTTTAATCCAAATTTTTAATATTTTTAATTAGGCTTAAGTTCATGAAATTTAATTTTTATTAAATTATTTTTATGAAGAAAGGAATTTTACAACATGAAAATTAATTAAAATTGTTATTGATAATCTTTCATTCTTGACGTGGCTCGGGCTCGAACCCTGGCCGGCAGGTTACCATGACATGTTTCGATCGCAACCACTCGATCTCCTCAGATGGATTTGCCGTCTTACACTCGCAGCCATCGACGACTGCTGACGTCAATAGTCAAACATCAATCCTTAAACCAAATTGTATTTTAACATTTGGTAGATCGAAATTTGCTTTTCTGAATGATTATCCATTTTAATTGATTTTACATGTTTTTTCCTTACTTCTGTTTTTTCGTACTTTTGTCAAGAATTTTTCTTGAAGTCCAAGTACATTTTTTGTTTTTTCATTTTGTCTTTCTCTTTTCTGTTGACCTTTTTCAGCACAACTTGAAGGACAAATGTACACATAGAGCTCGTGCCTTAGCTTTAACAATAATTAGTATTGTGACGTCAGCAGTCGTCGATGGCTGCGAGTGTAAGACGGCAAATCCATCTGAGGAGATCGAGTGGTTGCGATCGAAACATGTCATGGTAACCTGCCGGCCAGGGTTCGAGCCCGAGCCACGTCAAGAATGAAAGATTATCAATAACAATTTTAATTAATTTTCATGTTGTAAAATTCCTTTCTTCATAAGAATAATTTAATGAAAATTAAATTTCATGAACTTAAGCCTAATTAAAAATATTAAAAATTTGGATTAAAAACCATAAATAGTTCAACAAAATAACCACAATACTAATTATTGTTAAAGCTAAGGCACGAGCTCTATGTGTACATTTGTCCTTCAAGTTGTGCTGAAAAAGGTCAACAGAAAAGAGAAAGACAAAATGAAAAAACAAAAAATGTACTTGGACTTCAAGAAAAATTCTTGACAAAAGTACGAAAAAACAGAAGTAAGGAAAAAACATGTAAAATCAATTAAAATGGATAATCATTCAGAAAAGCAAATTTCGATCTACCAAATGTTAAAATACAATTTGGTTTAAGGATTGATGTTTGACTATTGACGTCAGCAGTCGTCGATGGCTGCGAGTGTAAGACGGCAAATCCATCTGAGGAGATCGAGTGGTTGCGATCAAAACATGTCATGGTAACCTGCCGGCCAGGGTTCGAGCCCGAGCCACGTCAAGAATGAAAGATTATCAATAACAATTTTAATTAATTTTCATGTTGTAAAATTCCTTTCTTCATAAGAATAATTTAATGAAAATTAAATTTCATGAACTTAAGCCTAATTAAAAATATTAAAAATTTGGATTAAAAACCATAAATAGTTCAACAAAATAACCACAATACTAATTATTGTTAAAGCTAAGGCACGAGCTCTATGTGTACATTTGTCCTTCAAGTTGTGCTGAAAAAGGTCAACAGAAAAGAGAAAGACAAAATGAAAAAACAAAAAATGTACTTGGACTTCAAGAAAAATTCTTGACAAAAGTACGAAAAAACAGAAGTAAGGAAAAAACATGTAAAATCAATTAAAATGGATAATCATTCAGAAAAGCAAATTTCGATCTACCAAATGTTAAAATACAATTTGGTTTAAGGATTGATGTTTGACTATTGACGTCAGCAGTCGTCGATGGCTGCGAGTGTAAGACGGCAAATCCATCTGAGGAGATCGAGTGGTTATAAAAAACAATTGTTAAAAATAAAATATATAAAAATTATACATAAAAATTATTCATGTAACAAACTGATCTTAAGAAAAAAAATCCACACACCAGCAAAAACCCACGCAAAAATAAAATAGTGGTAAACAAAAAATCATTCTTTCCATGTTTTTGTTGTTTTTATTACGAATTGTAAGTGGTAGTTAGCAAACAATTACGATTTATAAGAGGTAAAGAAGATTTTATTGGAAAAAAAAAAACGAATTAGCGAGGGGATCAAAATGTATGGAAATTTTACGAATTAACGAGATTTTTTCAAGGGACCGACAGTTTATTACGAATTATCACGAATTACGATTTATCGGGGTACGAATTATCGGGATTTGACTGTAGTTAGCTACTCATTTGACGACAGGGTATAGACAGAAGAAGATAGATAGATAGATAGATAGATATAGAAGATGTAATTTTAAGAAGATATCAATTAAACGGTATTAATCGCTTATTTGCACATCGGTTATATGCATTTAACGCCGAAATTATATACATATGGGCATTTCCATGTTATCGTATGTGACATTTGTACGCCTTCAGAGAGATAGAGATTTTGCAAAAATAGAAGTAACTTTAAAATTTTTTTTTTCATTATGTTTTATTTAGACGGAACTATATATGAAAAAACAAATTATCAAATTCGGAACCTTGTTGTCCAAAATATCGGGCAAAATAAGTGCATATCGTACGTGACATAAAACGGAAGTGATATTGGGGAGAATGTAAAAAAATACAAAAATCATCGAATTGTGGGAGGTGTTTTTTTTTTAATTTTTTACATTAAACCATATATTTTTTCTTTATAATCCGTAATTGGAAAAAAAAATTTTTTTTGTGGATGATTTTATAATGAACAAAATGTAATATCGTGTGTGACATAACGTACGTGAAAATTTTTTCTATTAAAGTATTTACAAGGTATACCATAATATTAAAAAAAAAAAAAAATTTGAGAGGGAACCCCATTTGGGACCCATGGCCCATCAAGGTCGCAATAACAGAATTATGCTATGAGGGAGTTTACACGGAGTCTTTTCAGACATGTCTGTTTTTGACATTCTCTTTTGAACACGCTTCCAAAAACCTATTGTCTTTTCACGATGTCTTTCCAAACATGTCTGTTTTCATGTATAATAGTCTAATATACATATACATACAAATTAAAAACATTGAAATTCATATAAACAAACATGAAAACTCATATCATGTCTGTTTGGCAACCCTTCTTTCTTCTCTACCCCGATCGCCTACAAACAAAACAAACGTGTTTGTTAGACATGTCTGAATAGACACCGAGTAAACTCCCTCTATGAGATTAAGAATTATATAAAAGTTATTTGTGCCGAATATTATTCACCCCTATCGCAAACAACTACTCCCATGAAAATATTCCCATATTTTTTTATTTCGTATTGTGAATGATTCCCAACGCGAATTTTTTTAATAAATAAATTCCCAACAAGTGTTGATGTGAACGAGAAGGGAACATGTAAATTTTAATTTGTATTCTAAAGTAGGACTAAATTAAATTACTTTTTCCTTTTATTGAAGAAGTGTACATAAAGAAAATGAAGTTAAACACTATTCATTATTTATTTTATTATATTTTTATTAGTAAGGGTATTCATTTCAGTTTTTTTATTTGTTGGAAAAATAGAAAAGTGGAAAAATGTAATTTTTGTTACAACAACCACAAGAAAAAAAATTCCACCAAAAGTTACATTTTTATCAGACTATAACCAAGTGTAAAAAAGTCAGGATAAAAAGATGTAATTTTCCGCTTTAAACGTCAAACGAAATGATGTTGCCATTCATAAAAAATTGCTAATTTTTAATACAAAGTACGAAAAATTGCATCTCTTTTTATAAACTCTTGAATTGAACAACTCTGATTTTAAAAATTATTTTTTATAGTTACAACATTTCAAATATGAATTATTTTTCATTTAATCTTTCAAAAAGAACAATTCATATTAAATATGTGTTCAATGAAAAAAGTTATTAAAAAAAAGAAATGGGGTCAAAAAAATTGACAGAAGCTGAAGTTAATAAAATACTCGACTTTTTGGCAGACAATCGCCATTTTGAGTAACTTTTTGTAGTGGAATATTATGATGAAAATAACAATAATACTTCGTTTTAAATGTAATAATCATTTAATTTACTTTTAACACTTTTGTTCGGCATATTAAAAAATATCAATTACTTCCACGAATTATTTGACAGATTTTTTTTGACAGTTTGTAAAAAAAAAAAAAAAACCCCCGTTCACGTCAATAAGAGTGTAATTTTTCTTTTTTCCATTTTTCCAACCAAAAAAAATTGAAATGAATACCCTTAGTATTTTATATTGTATATTTTTCTTTCACAATACAAGCACTAACAAGTTACTCACAATAGAGACTTTTGTTTGCAAAGCACTGACAAATAATTCACAATAGAAATGTTTACTCCCAAAATATTTGCGATACCAATTTGTTGGGGATGGGAATTTAGGTTTGATCCCATATAACATATTCCCATAACATTCGCAATAGGGGTGATTTAGTTGTCTATATGAGATTTGTTTGCTCCTAACCTATTTAAGGAAGGGGGTTTATTTGGAACCTATGGTTAATTTTGGATCTACCAGCACAACATTTTGTCATGACATAGTACCTATCGTAATGTCAATGTCGCCAATTTTTATGTAAATACCGACATTTATAAGGAAAGTAGTATTTGTATGGGAGCTATTGTCAAATGTGGACCGATTCCAATAAAATTTGGTTTGACCAAATTTTAACTTAATACCAACATAATAAGATGATGCATTTAGTTGCATTTTAGTACTAACAACTACGTACGTGAATTTAGAATAGCATCCAATACAAACACAAAAATATAGCGCTAATCGAACTATATATTTGGTATTTCCTCGTATTTGTTGTTACATTAATTTCAAAGCATAATTCCAGGGTTGCCAGCATCTGTATTTATTCGGCAGAATATTGAAGATTGTTAATTGCAGTTACCAAAAATGAATCAATGAGAAATTGAGTTTAAACTTTTATTTTTTTCTTTTTAAAAGTTGTAATAAGCTATGAGTACCTCAATATAGTAAAGTTTCGGTGATTTTTTCCCCTTCTACCATATTTGAAAAAAAGTTTCAAGATTTTTAATTTTTAAGTCGTGGTCTACATTCTTATCTTCAATCTTCATTCTTCATCTTTATTCATTTATGATACTTATGAAATAAACTGAGCACTGTTTATGCATAAAATGATTTTAGACTTTATAAAGTAAATATTATTATTAGGGTATTCAATTAATTGATGTTTTGTATTAATCGAATAATTGCGCGAATAATTATTCGAGGTAAAAATTTAATGAACAATTTAATATTATACGGTTAATCGAATAATTTTAATTTTGTCTAGTTTAGATGTTTAAAAATAAGAACTAAAATTATATTTTTTAACATTTAAATTTTATTAAAACAGTAACAACAATTTAACAAAATGTACTTCATGCAAAAAAGAGGAAAACTTTTTAAATAAAAAATAGCATCAACATTCAAGCTTATCTCCTTAAATAATCTTTCAAGAAGAGTCGCAGTTTAAATTTTTATGTTTTAAACGATTTCTTTCTTTTGTTTTTATGAAACTTGCTTAAGAAACGATTGTTTCACTTATTGTTGACGTTGGACAGATTGAAAGTGAAGCATTATGAAGCATATCCAATTTCTCTGTTCTTTTTCTTAAAATTGGTAGTCTTTTATTATACCACTTGAATCTCTTTTTGATATTTTAACAATTTTAATACTTTTATAGTCTTGTTAAGGTCCGGTAGAAGGTTGTTTTCATTTGTCTCAAAAAAATCATCTTCTTCATTTGAATCATTGTGGTAAAAGTCTATACTAAACATTAGTGTCCGACCGAACGCACTTTTTGAGACCGACCCGAACCCAAACTTCGGTAAATTTTGACAAGTTCGGCCGAACCCGGACTTTTTGTTAATAAATCTGAACAATTGTACTTTTTTTGATGTATTTATTAAAAACAAAATAAAATTTCGGGAAATTATTACATTTACACTTTTGGAAGGATGCAACATGAAAAGATAAATTGCACTTTATAGTAGTCAAAACTAAGTAAGACAAAAAATTAATTTAAAGTTTAATACAAAATACATTAGGGCTATAACTTTTTCACGCTTTTTGCGAAAATCAAAAACGGCATAGTTAGTCGTGTAGAACATTAAAGTTATTAATAAAAAATATGATAATTTTTTCGGATTGTTAAAAAAGTTCACGCAGGGATCGGGTTAAAGTTTGAAAACAACCATTTAATCTCCAGAAATTTTAAAAAATATACACCTGATATATATATATATATATATATATATATATATATATATAAATTTCTTAGAAAGTTTTAGAAATTTGCTTCCCTGCGTGAGGTTTATTTCGCAAAGCGATAGGAGATAGGTGGTTTCATTACTAAAACATTCTTGGCCACTCCGTCGTACTTTGCTTATAATTTGGTTATAGCCCTAGTATACATATTAGAACTCAAACCTATACATTGTATTTTTTTAATTCGTTGGGGTGTATTTTATCTAAGTGGCGTTTAATATTGACATTTGTTTGGCGCAACATTTGCATTTAGCGCTTGCTCAATTTTTTTCAAAAAAAAAAACTCCAAAATGGATTGGATGACAATGTATACTGTAAAGTTTGGTTTGTAGTTCACCAAAAACTAGATTATCTTACCATTCGCAGAATATAAATAGAGAGTATTTTTTGCCAAATAAAATTTAACCGCTTTTTTTTTTGTTGCATTTTGTACCGTCTTCTAAAAATTACACATATGTATAAAGACATTTTTATACACTTAAGAATTTTATTAAGTCATCGCTGTATTTTTTCGAGCTAATGATCATAGCGAAAAATAGTTGTATTGATTTCGTATTATTTTCAAAAACAATGATGCCAAATTATAAATTGAAATTATAATAAATATGTTATTTCATAAAAAAAGTTCGGTGTTCGGAAATGTTCTGTAAAAATTTCGCCGAAATCCGAACTTTGACCGAACATCATTTTTTGCCGAACTCCGTAACCGAACCCGAACGTTCGGTCGGACACTACTAAACATTCTTAAAAATAAATTATTCGCAAACTCTTTAGTTTCAATCTTTGTACTATATTTTAAAAAATTGTAACTCGAAGGAAAGTTTCTGAGTTGAGAAACAATAAAAGGGTATTTATTTTTTACATTAAAGAAAAAAACTAGTACTGTGAAAAAATAAGCAATTTTTAATTATTCGAACGTTAATCGCCCAAAATTAATCGATTAATCGAACAACGGTTAATCGTCTGAATACCCTAATTATTAGTAGCGAAGTGTGATTAAACCCCCAGAGATTATATAAATCGCACTCGTTCAACAATACCTCATTAACTCAAAATTTCAGTAGAAGCAAAATAATTTTGAATTTTACACTAAAGGCATATGAATAAGAATTTTTAAAACACCAAAAAGTAGACAAAGTTGCATGATATTTTTACAGCGGGTAGATATTAGGGTTTTTTCCCGGGAATTTCACTTATTATATTTCCCGTTTTCCCGGGATTTTTCTTGCGGGATCCCGGGAAATAAAAAGTTCTTCATAGTTTCAGAAAACAGCTATTTTTACTCTGAAATTTGGTTTTCTTTTCTCTAAAAATTAGCATCTGTGGATGGGTTGTCGATTAGATCAATTATAAGAAATGTGTACAAACGTAAATTAATGTCTCCTGCGGCAATAAATCTATTAAAAGCAGAATGTGCAGTGCAACAATTGATAATTAATAAATTTAGTGAAGTGATGAATTGATAAAGAACATAAATTCAAAATAAGATGCAGGCAGTAAATTCTCATTGTCCATGGACAAGTCTTAAAAATAGGATATACATAAACATATCGCTCGCTATTGCAACATAGTCGTATCTACAAAAAAAAAAAAAATCGAGCTTGGTAATATATCCGGGAAGTGCGGGGAAAAATAATGAAACTCGTGTAAGTTACTAAAACATACAATTTGAAAAACACATTGTCCTAAAGATTACAGATGGACATAATGAAAAGAAATAGTTTGTAAGAAGTAGTCCGGATGATGCTATTTTTTGCATCAACCTTGACATCAGAAGCATGCAACAACGGTGCACTTTTAATTATTTGTCCAACCTCGGTAAAAAAGTAAACGAAATTTTTCGGAAACATGGTAATTAGTAAACAAAATCAGAAATATACTCTTTGACGACTCACTAAACGCTTTGAGTGTGTCAGAAAGTAATTTCCTACGCCGTTAAAAAATGTTAATATATTTATTAAAATATTTTATATATTTTATGAATTTACTTTTTGATCTCATATCTTGAGTACCTCAATTGTTATGTTTATTTTATCTTGTACTTGATCATCATAATACGGAATTGACTTATAATAGCCAAAGGTAATAATAATTCAAGTTCCGCTTTCAATCTTCAATTAATTTTTGTAGTATGTAAGCATTTAGTTTACTTACTTTGTAAACAAGTTCCCTCACGTTTGTTTATAAATGTTTTTTTCATTAATAAAACCAAGTTTACCTTGTATTATTTGTATGGAGCGGGATCCCGGGATCCCGGGAAATTTAAAAATTTTTCCCGCTTTCCCGGGAATCGAAAAACTCCGGGAAAAAAAAAACTCTAGTAGATATACATAAATATTACATGTCGATTTCTTCCAAAAAGTGAAAAAACAAAAATTTCGAGTTAATACACTATTGTTGAACAAGTGCGATACGTTGTTATATATTTATATCACATATAGCTTGGAAAAAATTGCTATTGAAATCCAGCCAGATTATTCCACAAATGAGTGAGATATGAGCAAAAACCTACGACTGCCTACCCATAAATCTCTAGTTTTTGTTTATAAACCTTTACTTATTGAAGCCTCCTTATAAATTCTATTTGTTAACTTTCACCTTCAGTAAACTTAGCAGAATACTGAGAGTGAAAATTGAATTAACTATTTTTTTGTTCCCAAAATAATCGCTTTACTCAATAGTGGCCATACCATATGAACTAGAAGGACCAAATTTGGCTCAGATATATCTTGCATAAAAAGAGTATTAAAAATTATCCAAATCGGTCTATTATATCACCTGACCCCATACAAGTGTCTTTCCGAATTAAAGATTTTGGTACGATAAGCCAACAAACACGGAGGTTTGATTTCAAAGTGAAAATTATTTGAAATCAAACGTTTTCTCAAACGACAAACGTTTGATAAAGATTTGAAAATCATAGCGTTCTCAACAAAAAGGGGAAATTATTTTCAAATTGAAAAATGCCTTTATTTTCAACTTGCTTTCAAACCTAATTCTCAAATGTTTTTCAAATGTGGATTATAATACAATGTGGAATATAAAAAAAATTTTTTTATTAAGCTGTTCACTTTATATTAAAATTTATTTTTAATAGTAAAACACATGTAACCACAAAGTAAACAAGTAAGAGTGCTATATTCGGCTGTGCCGAATCTTATATTCCCTTCACCATTGCAATGGATTGTGCGAGCAGAATACAGAGCAACTAGACAAAAACTAAATAAAACTGGTAAATATTTTTTTTTAAACAAGAAATGTAAATGTAATGTCGAGTTACTCGATGTCGAATGCTATTATTTCAAATTCAATACATTTCATTCGATATCGAGTTTCAAGATACCAAAATAAATAATTTCGATGAATTTTGCTCGATATCGTATGCGGTGATTAGACCCCAGTATTTCGGATATAACTCAAACAAATTTCCGACATTTTGGCATATAAGTCATATACATAGGACATATGGCAGCCCTAAAATTTAGGTTTTTATAAAAATTTTGATGTTTTTTAGCCCATTTTTGGAGTATTTTGCTCATAAATTACCCATAGTCTAACCGATTTGATAGTATTATATTCCGACGTGTTAAGGAAGAATTTTACCATTTACTTAAGTTATATTTATATATAAACATTTATATAAACTTGTTAATATATATTTTAACAAAGTTAATTATAAAAAGAGTAATTTTTGGGGATTCAGTATTTCGGTTATAACTCTGCCATTTTTTAACCGATTTGGCAGATTTATATACCGACGTGTTGAAGAAGAAATTTACCATTTACTTTAGTTATAAAGCTTGGACTCGGGGAGATCTATGGTTCCCGAAAGTGGGTATTTAAAAAAAAAAATAAATTTTGGTCATAACTTTTTTGTATCTGAACCGATTTTCCCGAGTTTTTTATAAAATATGTTCTACTAAAAATTTCCGATATTTTGATATATAAGTCATATCCATAGGACATATAGCAGCCCTAAAATTTTGTACGGGAGGTACCACGCCCACTTCTCCAATCCTGCCCACATTTTGTAGGATGGTGTGTATTGGCAACCTTAATGTGTGTACCTAATTTGGAAACTTTGGCTCTTGCCGTTCTCAAGATATACAGAAATAAAAAAAATACAACAACAAGGGATTTTTGGAAAAATTTTGAGGTAGTCGTGGTTTTTGCTCATGTCTCCGTCATTTTTGGACCGATCTTGCTGAATTTCAATAGCAAACTTAAACGGAGTATATGTGACATAAATATATATCAACCTAGTACACATCATTTCTGGGGTTTCAACATACACACGGACAGACGGACAGACGGACGGACGGACAGACGGACAACCGAATTTGAACTTCGCTTTTCATATGGACCCAGAATATATATACTTTATAGGGTGTAGGATCAATATTGTGGAACATACAAACGGAATGGCAAAGATATATATACCCTCTTACCTTCGGTGAAGGGTATCAAAATGTAACTTTAATCGCCATTTTTAATGATTACATTTATTTTTCGCTTTAGTATTGCCAAGTTTATTTTTGATTTGAATTTAACATTTGACAAACATTTGATAAAACATTTGATATCAAATGACTGAGCTAAGGTAAAATGTAACAAGAAAATACAATATAATAGTCATTTCTGAAAAATTGAAGGAATAGAACTATTATAAAAAAGCTTTATAAAATACATAACTGAAATTTAGCTCATAGAATAAATTCGAAAAATGAAAAATGTTAAATATAATATATAGTAACCTTCGGAAGGAAATAATTCCCAGTTTCTATTTGTTAAAATAGTTGACTTAAATACATTCAATTTATAAAGTATCACTATCCAGTGTGACACAAAGAATGTTGACGAAGGCCGTAGCGGGCCAGAAAATGCATTACATTCTGCTGGTGTCTAATAATTGTAAATTTTTCTGTACATAAAATATACCTCATTGCTTTCCAAAGGAAAGCTAAGGTAAAATGTAACAAGAAAATACAATGCAATAGTCTGGTAGTGTATAAAGTCATTTCTGAAAAATTGAAGGAATAGAACTATTACAAAAAAGCTTTATAAAATACATAACTGAAATTTAGCTCATAGAATAAATTCGAAAAATGAAATGAATGTTGAGTCAAATGATAAAGTCATTTCATATCAAAGGTTTGACTTCGTGTTTGTTGGGTCTTAAGATAATAATTTTGATAAGCAAGTGAACAGTTACCGGGTGTAGTGTGAATCCAACTCATAATTTTGTTCGATTAACGGCCAATTTCACCAATTTCAGTTATAATTAACTATGACTATAACTGTAACAATATGTTTTACTATAACTGTCAGTTGAATATGTTAAACTTGGTTAAATTAGTTATAAGGAAACCATGGAGAGGTACACAATTGAGCAGCGTGTTAAGATTGTTGAATCCTTTTACGAAAAAAAGGCGTTTTAATATAAATGCGTTTCGTGAACTTTGTGATTTTATTGGTCAGCATAATCGACCAAATGTGTCCACAATCGAGAGAATTGTGCACAAATTTCAACAAACCGGGTCTGTAGGATATGTGGAAAGCCCTGTGCATGCTCGCCCAGTTCGTTTATGGGCTGACGGAGTCATCGGGCCGTACTATACATAAATGGATATCGTTTGTATTTTCCATACCAACTTGCAAGGCTTTTTCGAAAGTACTTTAAGTATTTGAAATAATCTATACTCACAAGAAAGGAAAAGGATGCCCTCTGAAAATTTTAATAAGACTAATTTTGGGTGAAAGTTAAAAAAATGTTTAAATATATTTGCTTACAACTAAAACAAGAGTTAGTAAATTATATAATAAATCGTAAGCGACACACAGTGAGATATTTAAGAACAAAAAAGGGAATGTTTCTGGTAAAAGGTTAGTCCGATTGAAATCCAGATGCTTATTAAAGGCTTGTATTCCAGTTCAAGAAAAGGATTAGGGATTTATACACATATCAGGAGGGCCATAAGAGGTTCCCCAATCAGGGCACCTTAAGTATTAGAAAAATTAAAAAATTAGATCTATAATAGTGCACAAATAATTTTGGACTTTCGGATAGATATTAAGATAATTGGAAAAAATCTTCTTCAGTAAAATTCGTGTTTTCGCGCTTATGATTATTTCCACTAAAAGTAGAGTTTGACCTTTTTTTGTTACTAATGCCCTTTTTGATTTTAGGTGACGAAATGTAATATGACGTAAAACTGAATTTTTATTGTTACGTTTCCTCGTTTTTTTTCAATGTTATAGATTTATAGATTGTCCAGTTATTTTTACTAAATCCAGGTGGGTGGGTAAAAAATTACATTGTCCAGTTATTTGAATATTGGTTTCTGGCAACCCTAACCTGGAAGATATGTGGTTCCAACAGGATGGTGCCACTTGCCACACAGCCAATGAAACAATGGCTCTTTTGCGCGGGAAATTCAATGGTCGTATTACCTCACATCGTGGCGATGTTAATTAGCCACCACGATCATGTGATTTGAAACTGTTGGACTGCTTTCTTTGGGGATATTAAAAAGAAAAAGTATATGTCAATAAGCCAAGAACTATTCAAGAGCTGTAGGATGAGATAATTCTGCAGATTAACGACACTGAACCTCAATTACGGCTCTGAGTCATTTGCCATAGATCCTTCTATCATAATAAAAAATATTAAGATAATTCTTTGAAAACTTTTTGTTTAACGTGCGTTTTGATTGGACCACCCTTTATAAAAAATTTTATAAAATAACAAAATTGACGTCTCAACATCAGAACAATATTTATTATATTTTTAGCAAAATATTCCATATTTGTGTTACAATATTATTTCGCAACGCTTCAACTGTGGAAACTGATAACATAAGTACTTTTGCATTTTATTTTTGCTGACGTTTTACAATTTTTTAAGCCCCCCATGAAGTGAAAATAATATTGTTTTTTTTTCGTTTTTTCAATGAAAACAACTACAGCAACTGATCAGCACATTTAAGTCCCGCGCCTGTTTATTTGTTTGTTTTTTTTTTTATTTGTCACTATTATGAACTTTTCCGACTGAATCTCATTCTTTCTGTGAATTCACTCAAGAAATATATGATGCAAGAAAGTAAGATTCGATTATCATTTTTACAAAAACTATTGAATCAAAAAAAAGAAGAAAAATAATTTTCAAAATAAAATATGTATGTCAGACATGCATACACATTACTTTTGTTCATGATATGAATTTATTACGATTATTGTCCTGAATTGATAAAAACTCAGCATATGAGAGTTCATTAAAATCACAAACAATTTATAGATTAGCTAATAATAAAAAAAGAAACTGATACAGACGAATTTTGTTTACACTTTAGCAATTTATTTGTAGTTTTAGTTCTTTGAAATTGGGATTTTAATATTTGAAAGTTCTAATTTTTTTTAAGCTATAAATCGACTTTGTGGTCCCTTCTCCTTTCATAGCCGATGTTGTTTTACCTAAACCTATTTGGAATTGTTAATATTTTCCCTACCCTAGTATTGGTAGTACAAACATAAACCAGCCAGTCTTACCATTTAAGCATATTTTCTGCTAGATTTAGCAGATTGAGTTGGTGAATTGCATATATTTTTTAAAAAAATAGGCTTACTATTTTTTTTTTTATATTTCCTTGTTTAAAAGCAGATTTTTTTTAGCATATATTTACTTTTTAGAAAAGAAGATTCTTTTTAGCATATTTAAAAAAAAAAGAAAATTATTTATGAATACATATATATTAAAATTCCTCTTTTTGGCAATTTTTAAGCATAATTTCTTCATTTTACGATTTAGCAGATTTTTTTTAGTTTTGGCATATTCTCTTCAAACAGTTGTGGCAACACTGAAACTAGTCCTTTGTAATGTAACACTCAACATGTACATAATATATATACATAAATGTATACATTAAGTAAGTAAAGGGTTTGTTTTTATGACCAGTAGAATTTAAAATTGTAAAAAATAGCACAAATATTTAATTTTAATCAAAACAAGTGAGAGTGCTATATTCAGCTGTGTCGAATCTTTCAAACCCTCCACCGACAGTTAGAATATTTCAGGAGTAGGAGATCTACAAATTATAAATTAATCTTTTTAAAAACGTACTTTAGTATTAAAAGTGTCACGTTATGCCACCTAGCAATTAATCTAGTATTTTAGACCCATGTCGTCAAATTTTTCCTCTCACTTAATTGCGCTTTACACCAAAATGCAAAAAATTTAAATAATATATACATACAAATTTACTTTGAGAAACAATTTAAAAGGCTTGGTGGCGTAGCCTGACAAAAAGTAGACTTTTCGAGAGGTATAATTTTTAGTGGACCCATGGCATGTTATGGACCAATCATCACAAAACTCTGTGGAGAATTCTGGTATTAAAAACTTTAATTAGTACAAATTTCGATATAGTAATGAAATGTGTTAAAACTTTTTATAGTGGGTGCTAGAAGTCAGCTTAATATGGGATCAAAGGTTAAGATTGGACCGATTACCACACAATTGCATGGTTGTGTTTATGGTATATTAAGCTAAATTACACCAACTTTAACCATAATATCTACATCTGCTACGGTTCTAGGCGTGTTTAAATAAATTTCCAGACCAAATGAGAAGGAGAAAACTCCCGGGGAATTTTAATTCAAAATTGGGCTGATAATGTCGGAAGCACCACCAGCGTGTAAGCCGCATCAAACGTGGAGTATCTAGGGTCCGTTGTGGATGTTTGTCAACCTTTATGCGGCAATATTGTTGATTAAGAAACCTGTTAAGGCAATAACAAGCATCAACGATAAGTTTCGCGAATCAATACTGGTTTTGCAGAGTTAAACCAACAATAATGATTCAAACACACTAACAAAGTAATCATACCACTTAAATCTTTAGGGTATAAAAACGTGTTACTGTATGCCATTACAATATCAGTATGATCTTTTTGTTTGTTATTCTACAGACAGTATTGTAATCAAAATTGCAAATTTCCACACTTTTAACAATAGTGCAATAAAAAATAAAATGCATAGAAACAAATACAGTAAACAACAACATATTGTTGTCCGTTTTATTTAATTTTACAAGAAAATTGTTATGACTTTTAAATTTAATTTTGCTTTTTTAATTGTACGATTAGTCCCCTTGATTTTGTTTACTTAGAAATTAATTATTACAAGTTTCAATTTACATATGTATGTATAACAACCTAATGAACGCACTTTGTTTATTACTAAGCAAGCAATTAACAAAATATTTTATATAGAAGTTTCAAAATAATTAAGTATTAATAGAAATTAGTAAAAGTAATTAAAATTGATTTTCTTTGTCCTTAAGTGTAGTCAGATTGCATTAAAAAAACAACACAAATAAATTCGAATGAGTACTACCTTAATGTTATTATGTGTAATAGAAAATTGACGGTCAAAAGGGGGCTTGTTGTTCAGTTGGCAATAACAAAAATAAACATGTGATCGTATAAACCACAGAAGTCCAAACTAAAATTTAATAGACCATTAAAAGATTTCACAATTTCAAAACTTTGTTGCATTTCAAAATTTTTTAACTAAAAATAGTACATACATATTAAAGTTTTGATATGGGTAATATTTATAGGATCGAAATAACTTAGTTTTTTGATCAGAGATTTCATCGTCATTTTCGCCTAGCCATTTTCGTGGGCTCGGATATAGTAAGTAGTCGATTGAAGTAATACCTTAAGAATTTGGCGATCGTGCCGATCGCAGCTCAATTCTTAACTAAAGCCTAAATTAAAAAAAAAAAATTTATAAGAACATTTTATAATATTTACTATTTATGTATTATTTAATCTTGCGTCTACAAAACAAACCTTTTAGTTTGCTATAACACCGATATATTAGCATGAATAAATAATTATGCCTTTGAACACCCTTCGCCTGAAATATGTATTTTAACGTATGTATTTAAGCAAAACAGACTATGAATAATTTGCCATAGGTCTCATATAAAGGCCAATCCGGAAATATTTTAACTGTAGGTCGAGGGTATCAAAGATTAGGCACAGCCGAATATAACACTCTAACTTGTTAACTTTACAAAGGTTTTTTTTAAATAAAAATTGTTAAAAATTTATATTTTTTTAATTATATTTATTTTTTTTGGAAAGGTTTTCGCAAATATTCGAACGTATTTCCCAAATTTCGAAGGTATTTGCAAAATATTCGCATGTATATAAAGCGAACAGTGTTACCGTTCGTCGACTATACGTTTATTGCGATCTGTGACTTATTAATTTTGTCGATCTTTTTCCCTTGTTTAAAGATGACAAATATGTATTGAAATCCATTCGTTACGTATTTCCCAAATTTCGAAGGTATTTGCAAAATATTCGCATGTATATAAAGCGAACAGTGTTACCGTTCGTCGACTATACGTTTATTGCGATCTGTGACTTATTAATTTTGTCGATCTTTTTCCCTTGTTTAAAGATGACAAATATGTATTGAAATCCATTCGTTATTTTTCTTCAATTTCAGTAGCCACAGTTGATAGAAAGAGTCGCATATACATATTGTTACCTAAAACGCAAAAGGCCCTAACTAACCAAAAATTTTATGTCGACTTTTTTATGATTCTAATGTATTACATCAACACAAGAGTCCACAAAAAATTTACGTTTACGTTTTACAAGAAAAATAGAAAAAAAAAATTAAAAACAGTTTCATTAAATACTCTTATATTATAACTACACTCAGATAGTTTTGCTAATCAAGGGAATAAATTTAAAGTCGAGATACGTCGAAATATGAATTTTTTTAGTTAACATAAAAATATAAAAATGTTGTATTGTATACATTTTTATTAATAAAGAAAACACAGCTGTTCAAACCGGTTATTAAGTAAATAAAAAACGAAAACCGGTTTTAAAGAAATATGTTTTCTTTTTAATTCTCAAACCGGTTTTCAGAAAATGTCCAATAGTTGATAGATAACATTAGAAACTATCATTTTCAGGTATACGCAAAGAAAATCAAAAAACGAAAATGTTAGTTTAATTTATTTTCTGTTTCAAATGATTAATTGACAGATTAACACATATGTCAGCCTCGAAATATACTTCCGGATATGATTTTATTGAAGTAATCCTTTAATCCTTATTTTCCAATGTAATCGTTTTTCTTTATACCTTTTCCAAATTAAATTCTTCTTTTCCTTTATACCGTTTTCAGACATACATGTTTTATTAAGTCAATATTCGGTTTATTGACATTATTATCTAGCTTATAGCTAACTCAATAAGCGTTTGACAGTTTAAAAAAAAAACATTGTTTATATTACTACTACATACAGCATTCAACGTAAACCAATTGGCGGCCACACGATCGAGTTTTGCCTTTCAATTTGCAATACACTCTCACTTTTTTACTAACACACTCACACTTTTTAAATTGACTACGAGATAGCTTTCAATTTCACCTTTCCATTTGTTTGGCAATTTTACTTTCAATTTAACAGCTGATTACATGTTAGTCTTTATAAATTGTTTTATTGATGACATCTTAAAAGTAAATTGCTTACAAATTGAGCGCAGCCTACGTCACAGCTTTCAATTTATGTAAATTTTGGCAAGCAGTATATGGGCATTTCCAGCGAAAAGTCTACTTTTTGTAACGTAACGCCAGAAGTATTTTGAATTGTTTCTCAAAAAATTTAATCAGGTCTGTTCTGAAAATCACGTGATTTCAAATCACATGTGCTTTTAAAATCACACGTGTGATTTTGTGGTGTTCTGTAAATCACACCGTTTTTGTGTTTTTCGGTGTGATTTTCAATTGTCGAAAGCACAAGAAAATACAAAAAGTGTGTTTTCAAAATTATAGCTAATTTTTAACGCTTTTAATGTTATTTTCCAACAATTTGTTTTTTTAACCGATTTAGACTTCTCAAATTAATTTTAGGGTGTGTTTAAAATTTTGCAATTTTTTGCGAATTTTAGCCATGTTCGCGACAAAAGCAATTTGTTTCTATAAGTTTTCGATTCTTTATAGCTTTGACGATTTATAATAAATAGTAGAATTTTGCTATCATGCCGCTGTTAGCAAATTTTTGCGAATTTCCGCTAATTTTTGCCATTCCTTATAGTTTTAGGGACTTTCAATCAATTTTATGGCTCGTTTGAAATATAAAAATTTTTCGCGAATTTTCGCCATTTTTGCAATATTTTTTTTTTTTTTTTTTTGTTATTTTTTTTACCCATTTAGCGATTTCAAATAAAATTTAGGGCTTGTTTACAAGCTTGCAATTTTTCGCGAATTTAGCCATTTCCGCAATAGAAGCGATTTTTTCCTGTGATTCTTTACAGCTCTTACGATTTTTAATAAATATTATACTTTGCTTTCATGCCGCTGTTAGCAAAATAAGCGATCTTTTATTAAACTAAAAAAAAAAAACAAACTGAAATCACAACAGAAGTCTCAAAAGCAAATATCATTTTTTTAGTGTCGTCGAATTTTCTTATTTTTAAAAGATTTGTTGCAAATAAAATAGTTTATTGCATAAACAATTATAAACAACACATTGAATATTTTATTTAAGTTATTTATTATGACGGCCATCTTACAATAGTCGCAAAAATAACAAAGTGATTTCAAAAAGTTGTTTACGTAGCTGAACGTTTTAAAATCACAAAATAATATGCCCAGAACACCTTTCTTGTGATTCAAATCACTTTCATAAAATGTGATTTTCAGAACAGGCCTGATAGTTTACTTTTTTATATCTTGGTGTAAAGCGCAACTAGCTCTACATTTAGTAACAAATTGGATAACGATTGAACAACATGGTCCGAAAATACAACCTTATTTGTAATCTGGCGTTACATTAAAAAAAAAAAAAGGCTTTTCGCTGAAAATGCCCATATTTACCTTAAAACAAGCAAAGATTTTTAAATTTTATAGCTTAAAAAATAAATCTGTATTAGTCCAAAGTTTACTAAAAAAGGTTTTATACAAAATATCTTGCTCAATTCGCAGTATTATTCAGTTTTGTAATGCAAGTCAAAATCCACTTCCGTTTTTTTAACGTCACGCCAGCGCAGATTTTTGCTTATACCTGCAAATCCTTAGCGTTGATTACTATAATTTTTTTTCTGAATACAGTGCTACTTCATTACTTTGTATATATAAAAGCCCTTTTTACAAATTTGACTTCTTCATTTCATTTTTTTACATTTTGTGTTACAAATATCACGACACGTCAAAATGGAAATGCCCATATGTAAAAGACTATCAAGAAAAACTTTATCGTGTGGCTGCAAGGTAAGCAAAATGTAAACAACTTTTAACATCTTTATGGAATACAAATCTGGAATTTGCACCACCTAATGGATGGGCTTTTGTTTTGTTGTAATTTCAGTTGTCAAATGTCAAAACACTTTGTTACATGGGGTCTTCACCTAAGATAATATCTGATATAATATGTGAGAGAACGTCGGCAGAATGAGAGAACAAATTTCTTCATGTTAATCTTAATCTTAAACAAGGGGAACACGTATCTTATAAGATTTCATAATCGAATGATTCTCGTGCAGTAAACTTGTGTCGTTTTTACACATTTTTTAGTTTCTTGTTTTTTAGTTTAAAAAATCACAAGATTTTCACTATTTGCACAAAAACATTAAACATTTTAATGAATGCGTCTTTTTTTTATATGTGTGTATGTATGTGTATTTTTGACAGCTCATCTTATAAGATAGTTGTTATAAGATTTCTTATAACAACTGTCTCATAACATTTATTATAATATTAATACTAACACTATTTGAGAGTCCACACGTGGAATAATACTCTCTGCGATTGAATTTGACGTTTGCTGATATAAAAATCTTATATCTTATCTCAGGTGGAGACCCTGTGTTAAGTGAGTTGTATTTTGCTCATTAAACACACTTGTAACATGGTCGCATTTTAATTTTACTCAATATTTATAACAATTTCGTATTAATTGAGCAATAACTAAATTGCAATTTTATATGGATAATTGAGCTCAATAATGTCATTTATTGCGTAAAACTTAATTAAGGTACACATCTGAACATGGTTTAACATTCAAAATATGCATAAAAAAGGCACGACATACAGTTATGGTGTTTTCTTTTCTGACAATAATGTTCCATATATGCTACCATTCGTGCGAGTTTTTGTTCCATTCTAAAAATATATGCAAAAATGTGAGAAGTTGTCGTTTTCCTTTCTAAACATGTTGCAACAATAAATGGCAAATTTGTTCCATTTCTTACCCGCAGTTTTAACTGAGTGTGAGATAATACCCTTTTTTGCATCTGCGTTAAGTACTTTTTTATGCAAGCAAGTATTTTTTTGTTCTTGTGTTTGCGGACAATTTGCGTTATATTGCGATTTTTAGTTATATTGTGATGGATATAAAAACTTTTTGTTTTTCGTTTGTTTTACTTTAATTAAATAATTATATTTTTTTTGTCGCAAAATTTTTAACAACAGCTGACTTTAATTATTGAAAATCCGTGCTGTTAACGCTTATTGGAATTGTAAGAAAATGTAATATTTAAAATTGCTACAAGCGTGGTGAATATCGCTTTTAGTACAAACTTTGCATTCAATATTTAACACGCTAAATACACATTAGTGTTGAGTGTAAAACGTAGCTATTATTTTGTTCTATTGTAATTTAGAAAAATGTATCACTTTCTAAGGCTTCGTGTAACCTAATAAATATATTACACAACTATAATGCATCATTATTTTTTAGAAAAGAAAACACCATTAGTTTACAGTAGGGCAGCTCTGCAAAAAAATTAAGTTTTGAAGTCAAAGCAAACAACATGTTTTTAATTTAGCTGGTCGTTGTTGCTTTAAATTTAACTTAGTACCTACCTACCTATACCTACATACATAATTTAAAAAAATATACTGCACAAATTAAGGTCAATACCGTTAAAGATTACTTTATTTTTATTTATACATTAACTGCTATATTTATAAAAAATAAAATAAGTTTGAATTGTGTTTTAAGTCAAAATTTTCATTCAAATATTTCTTAAAATACAATTCAAATCCATTTTAATTTTATTGTTTTACATTAGAGTGTCCCGGTAGGCTACCGGATAGTGAGCTAGTCTATCAGCCAAGGGGTTGCGGGTTCGATTCCCGCCAGAGACTCTGGTTTCTTTCCTGAAGCCAAGCGTAGAGCTTCGCGGGGATTAGTATAGGAAATTAAAAAAAGAGAGTTTTTAACCCAAAGAGAAACAAAATATCAGTGATGCCAACTCCGCTATTATGGGGCTAGATTTAGCTCTTTTTAATTACTCTTGGCTCGTATTTTTCGCGTTAGCTCTTTTTTTTAAAGGAGCTAAAACAGGCTCTTTTTAAACGTGATATTGGAACGTTTGACACTTTTAACATCTATCAGTAAAAACTTCCCTACCCTCTACTACCCTCTTGTTTCGTCTTTGATTAAATTTTATATGCGTACACATTTTTTGCTTCGGTCAAAAGTATAGAAACGCTTGGGAATCAAAACTTGTGTTTAAAAAATGTATCAAACCAACAAAAGATCCGTCAAAAGCTTTTTGCAAATATTACAATTCAATAGTAAAAGCTGAATATTTTCATTTAAAACGCCATTCGGAGACTCAAAAACATCAAAAAGTATGGCGCCATTTAACGATGTTGTACTATCCCAACCAGATATATAATTTTCGCCAGATGTTCCGACAGAAACGTAAATTGCACATGCAATTCTAGCTTTATATACACCATTTATAGCAATGCATAACCTTTGCGATGCAAACGTGTTTGTAAAAATAAATTAGAAAGAAAAATGTAAAAAGTCAAAATTTTATACAGTAATTTTGACTTAGCTGCACAATCTTCTTTGCACAATTTTTTGTGCAGATCAATCAAAAGTGTTGTTATCTTAAATGTATTTATCTGCCTTAATGTGCAGGTCTGTGATGCGATTATGATACGAAAGATACATTTTTCGTATCTTTTGATGACTTTAGGTATCATGTTTTATCCTGAAATTTTTCGTACGCAAAATGTACAGAAATAAAATATTAGAGAATTTTAAGCTAACTTAAACTTATTAAGACTGATCATCGTAACTCGATGCTTATACAATAGCAGCTTTAATAATGGTGAAAGAAAATTAAGAATCTAGTAGTGCAAAGTTGTTCTTAGGAAATATGAACACCTTTTCTATTTTCAGGAAATTAATATGAACTTTTAGATATAATCGCCTTGGTTTAAACGCCTTAACACGCATATTAATTTTTACAAAAATGAATTTGTTTTCATTACATTCAAATTAGTTACATATAATTAATTTTTAAAGTTTGCTTACTGTATTTTTAAAAATTACCTACCTAATATTTTTAACTTAAATAAATTATTAGTATTGTGGTTATTTAATTGAACTATTTATGGTTTTTAATCCAAATTTTTAATATTTTTAATTAGGCTTAAGTTCATTAAATTTAATTTTCATTAAATTAATTTTATGAAGAAAGGAATTTTACAACATGAAAATCAATTAAAATTTACTGATAATTTTTCATTCTTGACTCAATCTGCGCTCGAACCCAGGTGTTTACGGACAGGTTACCCTGACATGTTTCGATTGCAACCACTCAATCTCCTCAGAGGGCTTGCCGTTTAACACTCGCAGCCATCGACGACTGCTGACGTCATTAGTCAAACATCAATCCTTAAACCAAATTGTGTTCAACCTTTGGTAGATCGAAATTTGCTTTGAATGATTATCTATTTTAATTTATTTTAACATGTTGTTCCTTTACTTCTGTTTTTTCGTACTTTTGTCAAGAATTCTTCTTGAAGTTCAAAGTACATATTTTTTGTTTTTTTTTTCATTTTTTTGTCTTTCTTTTTCTTGTTGACCTTTTCAGCACAACTTGAAGGACAAATGCAAACATAGAGCTCGTGCCTTAGCTTTAACAATTATTAGTATTGTGGTTATTTTATTGAACTATTTATGGTTTTTAATCCAAATTTTAAATATTTTTAATTAGGCTTAAGTTCATTAAATTTAATTTTCATTAAATTATTTTTATGAAGAAAGGAATTTTACAACATGAAAATCAATTAAAATTTACTGATAATTTTTCATTCTTGACTCAATCTGGGCTTAAATAAATATAAAAATGAATATATATGATACGACTTTCTTTACAATATTTATCATATATGTATGAAATAAAAATGTTCTGTTAAGGTGTTATGATACTTGCTATTTTTTGTATTGGATTTTTTTAGGATTGACTGAATGAAACAACAAATGCGAGAAAGAACAAGAAATACAATTTGATAAAATGTAAACAAAACAAACAATACTGCCCACGTTTTTTCCCCGCAAAAAACCGTCATAAAAGCTAAAAATCGCAAAAAAAAAAAGTTAAAAACCGTTTCTTTCGATCAAAAACTAAAAAAATTGGCAACAGTGCTAACAATTAATCTGGAAATGTCAATTTTAAGTTAAAAAATTTTATATTTTTTTGACAGTCTTAGATTATTTATCAATAACACATGTATATTTGTTTGACATTTCAAGATTTTTTATGATATAATCATACTCTTTACACTTAGTCAGTTTTCCTATGCAAATATATTTGCACTGTTTTCCAATATAGAAAAAATACAAAAAATAGCAAGTATCATACATAACAGCTTTAATAAAATGGATTTTCAATTTTTTTTTTCAAATGTATCTTTTTGGGAAAAAGCGTATCTTTTCGGAATCCAAAATGTACCTTTCTCAAAATTTCACTAACAACACTGGTGCAGGTACAACAAGGATTTTGACGAATAATTACAAAAAATATGTATGTATTTTGGGCAGTAAAGTCAAAGTGCAAATAACTTTGAGTTTTGTATGAAAATAATTTTAAAATGCCAAAAATTTTGGGAATTTATCTCAAATGTACAGGTATGAAATAATGGAATAAAGAATAATGACAAAAATTATTTATTTTGTGCAGTTAAGTCAACAGCGCACTTAAACAAAAGGCATGTTAGTCAAAACTAATGTAAAAACAAACATATGGCCAGAAGAAGAATTTAACACTTTTTAAAAATGACTGTTCATATTTTTAATTCCATTTATTGAAATGTTACACATTTTAATGTTAATACGTTGTTTTCGGTAAATTGAGCCCCGCTTAATTGAGTTCACCATTTTATTGCACTAAAAATCATGGAACAAAATCATTCAGTATAACTGTCTATGATCCGTTTAATTGCGTCACCCGTTAATTATTTCGCAAAAAAAAACAAAAGTTTCGGTTAATTGTTTCCGTCTACTAAATGTGTTTTTGCTCCACAAACGTAAAAAAAATTAATTTGCGGCAAGAAAGTCATGTTTCATGTTTCTGTTTTATAAATAAATGATCTATAAAATAAATAAAGGAATGAGTTTTATTTTCTATCTACACATGGGTGTTTCGCTTTATTGCACTTCTTGCTCAATTAAGCGATTTTCGTTTTAATTGCGTCGGCGATTCAATTAACCGAGTACTGCTTAATTGAGTTCCTGTTTAATTGTGTCAAAAGTCGTGCATTTTTAGCAACTCAATTAAGCGGACATAACGAATTTGTATGTATTCAATTCTTAAGTAGTAATTTTATTAGTCTGTGTTCATACGGCTCTTGTCTTATTGACATGATTGCTACTTTATAGGCGAGAGGGACGACGGGAAAAAAAACGAGTACACAGATGCATGTACTGTCTTTACGTTTTGCTTTTTCATTCGTTGTTTAATTTTGTTACTGTTCCCTCTCTGATCACATGTATATTGATTTCAATTTCTCCTTTAGAGTTGATTCAGCTAAACCCTACACAAATAGAAGAAGGACCAACTGGTCTATCTATGCGAGTGTACTCGAGGACAAGCTGCCTATGGGCCCGGTTCTCATAGACAGTGTGTCCATGCTCGACTCCGCAGTGGAGTCTTTGACTGGTGTCTTAATTGAGGCAACGAACGAATCCTGTAAAAGAATCGACAGGAAGGGCAAAGCTAAGCCCATATGGTGGAATGCGGAGATTGCTGAAAAACGCAAAGAAAGCAGGAAACTCTTTAATGAGGCAAAACGTAATGGTGTTTGGAACAGTTACAAGTCCTCAGTAAATGGATTCAAAAATCTTATAAGGAAGGCCAAGAGACAGTCATGGAGGAATTTCTGCAGCGACGTGGAAAACTCCTCGGAGACAAGTCGGCTACGTAAGATTTTATCCTCTAAACCAGCTATTCCATCGTATATACGGAAGATGGACGGATCCTGGACCACAAACAGTCGGGACTCCCTTGAGGTCCTGATGAATACACACTTCCCAGGTTGCACTGATGATGTGCCTAGGGAGGTAACATTTACTGGCACTCGGGATATCTCTAATATTCCGATAACTCGCCATCGTGTGGAATGGGCGGTCAAAAGCTTCCATCCCTTTAAATCTCCAGGTCCGGATGGCATTATCCCAGCGGATCTACAAAAGAACCTGGGAATATTGATGCCATGGCTCTTGGCAATTTTTAGAGCCTGCCTGAGTCTCTCATAGTCCCATTAACTTGGACAACATATAAGATCGTCTTCATCCCCAAGAGTGGGAAGACATCTCACACTATGGCTAAGGACTTTAGACCAATTAGTCTATCCTCCTTTCTACTGAAAACACTGGAGAGGATTTTGGATAGTCATATTAGATCATCGTTAGGACACAATTCCTTGTCACTGGCTCAACACGCCTACACGAAGGGAAGGTCCACGGAAACTGCGCTTCACTCATTGGTGGGCCACATAGAGAGATCCCTGCACTACAGGGAATTTGCCTTAGTTGCATTCCTAGATATTGAGGGCGCTTTCAACAACGTTGAACCTGAATCGGTTATAAACGCAATGAGACATTTGGAAATCGACCCGGCGATTATTCAATTTGTCAGCAGTATCCTGCACTTCAGGCGTATTGAATCCAACTTGGGCGCCTCGAACATCTCCAAGGTTGCGACTAGGGGCACCCCGCAAGGCGGTGTACTCTCACCATTACTTTGGAATCTGAATATGAATACCCTACTCAGGGCCATGGAAAGGACGTGCTGCAGAACGGTTGCTTATGCGGATGACGTTGCAGTTGTGGCTCTGGGTAAAGATCCCAGACTATTGTCTGAACTAATGGAGTCCGCATTGGACGTCCTAACAAAATGGTGCCAGGGATGTGGACTGGATGTAAATCCTTCCAAAACGGAACTGGTACTTTTCACAAGGAGATACAAAATTCCCAAATTTGATACCCCGAGGATAAAGGGGATCTCGCTGGAACTGTCTGACAGCGCCAAGTATCTTGGGCTAATATTGGACAGCAAACTGAACTGGAGGATGAACACCATTTCCAGGACTAATAAGGCGGCAACTGCATTATATTACTGCAAAGGGGCCATTGGCCTAAACTGGGGAATTAACCCGAGAAATGTATATTGGCTATACGAATGTGTCATTAAACCCATTCTATTCTACGGGGCAGCTGTTTGGTGGCCGGCACTCGAGGTGAAGAGTCATCAAATTAGGTTTGAACGTACAATGAGAATGGTGGCGATAGCGGTAACAGGTGCCATTAGAACAACCCCCTCTAAGGCACTGTTTACGATTTTAAACTGGTTACCACCAGACATTTTGGCGAAAAGTTTAGCTGCGAACGCGGCGGTAAGACTAAGGGCCACCGGAGCATGGAGGGATTACAATATCGGACATGCTAATATTCTGAACGAAATTAATTGGAACATGGATGTTGATTATGTCACACCCGAGCCAATCTTTGATCCTGGCTTCACGGTAAGCATTTTGGATAATGTGGTTCACTATGATGACCTACAAATTCCCGCGAACGCGATTCAAATTTTCACGGACGGGTCTAAAACACTGTGTGGTGTCGGTTCTGGCATATACTCCGAGCAGCTAAACTGCAGCATTCCTATAAGGCTGCCGGACCACTGCAGTGTCATCCAGGCCGAGATAATGGCCATCTACACAGCCGCGAGACGCATCCGGTACGGTGATATATCTGGAAGGGATATTCACATTATTACCGACAGCAAGGCGGCCATAAGATCCCTGGAGAATGTGTTCATCACATCGAGAATTGTCCGAGAATGCCGGATGTCTCTGGAGGAGATAGCGAGACATTCACTGGTCACCCTTAATTGGGTCCCCGGACACAGGGACATACCGGGGAACTGCATGGCGGATTCGTTGGCGTATGCAGGTACCACCTTGAATCGAGACGGCTCGACATATAATGTAGGTGTTTCACTCCCAAGGAGTAAGCAACTCATTGCGCACAAGTTTCATATCATCGCCAGTCAGAGGTGGCTCGTTGAAACTACCTGTGGGGAAACCAGGA
Source organism: Pollenia angustigena (assembly GCA_930367215.1). Lineage (NCBI taxonomy): Eukaryota > Metazoa > Arthropoda > Insecta > Diptera > Polleniidae > Pollenia > Pollenia angustigena. Next base: position 150,138,472 of record OV884058.1, read on the forward strand.
AAATCTGGCCCATCATAGATGAAAAAAGGACACGGCGGGCATTACAGCTGTCCAGACATCATCTTAGAAACCTGATTGCGGTTATAACCGGCCATTGGCCTATTGGGAGGCACGCCCAGAGGCTGGGGCTCCCTTACAATGACTTATGTAGAAGTTGCGGCGAGGAGGAGGAGGAAGAGTCAACGGAACATCTTCTCTGTAATTGCCCGGCATTCGGAGATCTAAGACTCAAAATGTTTGGTCGAAGAGCCCTTGGGGACAAAACTTGTCTCTCTGATGTTGATGTAAACAGGATCCACTCCTTTACTGAATCGACCGGATGGCTGCGTGGGAGCACTGGCAGCCAGACAACATAGGACCCATGGGAGACGGTGTGACATGGTAACACAACGGGAACTAATTAATGGACCCACGTGAGCTGTGCTTGATCACGGCTGCTAATGGAACCTAACCTAACCTAACCTTTGTTATTGTTTTCAATATCAAAAAAGCACATGTCGTCAACATGACATGAATCATTTCAACGCCAATTCATGTTCAAAGAAGAAAAAGGAAGAATCTTTTAAATAAGATATGAGCCGTATGAACTCAGACTTAAACATTAATACATACAGTGCCTCACATAAATATTGGCACAACGAGCTTCTTATTGTTGGAAAAATATTTAATATTAATTAGTTCATATTCTTATTTATACATTCAAAAAAATTTCATCCAAAAATATGCAAAAAATAAATTTTTGGAAGGAATTTACCAAAAACATTCACAACTATGCAGCACAAAACTATTGGCACACTCAAACTCTAGTTTGGTTTATTCCTTATTTTGCTTATGGTTCGGCAACTTAGTTAAGAAAATACCTATTAAATTAAGATTGTAAACGTAATCTAGCAGCTTTTGCAGTTAATAAAACTATAAAATGAGTCCGAAACAAAGAGAGCAAAGCACATCTCAGCACAAAATAATACTGCACCTGCACAATCAAGGCAAATCGTACGCTGAGATTCGTAAAATAATGTACAGAAGCCGTTTCACAATTCGAAGTATTGATAATCGTTTAAAAGGGCAGTCAAACTTGAAAAATGTTAAAAGAACAAAGGGGCTACCGCGTATTTCGATTCGAAAAGCAAAATTTTTCAAAAGCAATTTCCGATTCGAAAGTTAAACCGTACTGCGTAACTCGTTCGAAACGACGACAGAGTTGTATTTATAAACAAATGGGAAATTTTATTAAAAGTTGGTAGCACTGCTATTAAAATACCAAAATGGACGAAAATATCCCACAACAAAACAAATAATAAATACTATTTATTCAATGTGCGAAAAATATTATAATTGTGTTTTTTAATAAAAGTTTATTGTATTTCCCTGTGGTTTGAAGCAGGGACCGTAACAGTTATGATAAACCTGCACCATTGTGACTTGTAACCTTCCTCTCCAGTACTCGGACGGACGTAGCCCTTATCCAAGAACCTTGGATAAATAAAAATGAGGTTTGCGGTTTAAGGGTTGCGGGATACACTCTGTTTGTCCCGTCCACAGAGGACAAGGTAAGAACGTGTATACTAGCGAGAAGTGAATTGAATTTTCTCATATCTCACTCTTTCAGGTGCGGTGACTTGACCGTTATAAATGGAGAGGCCAAAGGGAAGCGTACGCTTACACTGGCCTCGGTGTATATGCCATATGAGGGGTTGGACCCTCCGGGTACAGAGGTGCGGCAACTCACGACATATGCAAGGAGGAGAGGTGCAATCCTTGTGTTGGGCTGCGATGCCAATGCTCATCACAGCCAATGCGGGAGTGCCGATATTAATAAAAGAGGTGAGTTAATGTTTGATTTTATAACTACTAACAATCTTATTATCTGTAATATGGGTAACACGCCGACGTTCAGAAATAAGGATAGGCAGGCAGTGATAGATCTGACATTAGTAAACCGTGACGAGCAAATTGTTGTTGATTGGAGGGTGGCAACGGACTGTACTTTTTCAGACCATAGTCGTATTACCTTCACACTGAATTTTGACCTACCTAGGGCTCCTCCATTCAGGAACCCGACGGGGACAAAATGGGACTCCTTCAAGGAAGGGGTCCGAACTGGGTTGGCGCATCAGGCCTTGGGCGACTTGCTGCCGACGGATCTGGAGGGGGTGGTGAATAGGTTCACTTATCTTCTAAGGGAAAGCTATGAGCAGTCCTGCCCGGTTACGTTTCCGGGTAGGCGAAAACAGCCTAAATGGTGGACCAGGGAACTTCACGTTCAAAGGTCTACGGTGAGGGGACTGTTTAATAGGGCCAAGCTTACGAGAGCACCAGAGGATTGGAACAATCACAGGGTGCAGTTCAACAGGTATAAGGCGGATCTGAAGAGAGCAAAGCGACTATCGTGGAGGCAATTTTGTGCGTCCATCGATAATGTCAACGAGCTGTCAAGATTCCGACGGATTTTATCTAAGGACCCTAAGGCCCTGGGTTACATCGAAAGGAATGATGGCTCATGGACTGAGTCTAGCTCTGAGACCCTAACCTTACTTATGGAGACGCACTTTCCCGGGTGCAGGGAAACCGGTGGTATGGAGGACGGTCAGTGGGACGTCATGTCCGTGACATCGGATCATACTTCCGCTTGCGTCGATGAAATGGTCACAAGGGAGAAGCTGGCGTGGGCGGTCAATACTTTCGACCCATATAAATCACCGGGTCCGGATGGTATTTTTCCGGCTATGCTTTGCAACATCCCGGACGATGCATCATTTCTGCTGGTGGATATATTTAGGAAATGCCTCAGTAGGAGGTATCTGCCTAGAGAGAGGTCAGGGTGATTTGCATACCCAAGGCTGGTAAAGCAGGCCACTCGAAACCGGGGGATTTTAGACCTATTAGTTTGTCTTCATTTTTGTTGAAGACTCTTGAGAGGCTAATAGATTTCTATCTCAGGAGTAATATTGAGACCCGCCTTATTAGCAGCGCTCAACATGCTTACCTGAAGGGTAAATCTGTTGAGAGCGCGTTACATGAGGTGGTGGGTTGTATTGAGCACGGTCTGAGGCATAAGGAGTATACTCTCGCCGCGTTTCTGGATATAGAGGGAGCTTTTAATAACATTAGGATAGAGGCGATTAGGGATTCCTTGTTGGAGTTGGGAGTTGAGGACTTTCTGGTGGAGTGGATAATCTGCATGCTTGGCAGTAGGATTATAAACTCGAGCCTGGGGGATCATGTGATAAGGAGGAGGGTTACCAGGGGGACACCACAAGGCGGGTATTATCGCCTCTACTGTGGTTGCTTGCGGTTAACGGGATTCTTAGGTCATTTGATTCCATGGGCAGGAAAGTTGTTGCCTATGCGGACGACATAGTTTTGCTGGTCAGGGGAAAATTTCTGTCCACGATCGGGGAAATTATGCAGGTGATGCTAGGTGAACTCTCGGCATGGGCAAAGGATAGGGGACTGGGTGTTAACCCTGCGAAGACTGAGCTGGTGCTATTCACCAGAAGGTATAGGATAGAGGGATTTAGGGGGCCAGTGCTAGATGGCGTCGAGTTGCCTCTATCGGACGGAGCAAAGTACTTGGGTAACTTTCTGGACTGCAAACTGTCTTGGAAGAGAAATACTCAGGAGAGGATGAGAAGGGGACTCAATGCATACTACACATGCAGGAACTCCATTGGTAAGAACTGGGGTCTTAGGCCTGATATGGTAAACTGGATTTACACATCGGTTGTTAGGCCTATACTTACCTATGGATGCACTGTTTGGTGGGGTGCGTTGGGAGTGGATAGCTATAGGAAGATGCTCAGCAAGGTTCAAAGAAGTGCATCTCTTGGTATCACAGGCGAAAGGAGAAGCACTCCGCAGGCAGCGCTGGACATCCTACTATATCTATCCCCTATCGAGCATTATGTGAGGAGTGTGGCGGCTAGGAACCTACTTAGACTTTACGAGTCTTCTTTAGTTAGACCTAGGCGGGACGATCACACGAGAATTTTGTACGAGATGGGTCTGCTTGATCAGGGTATTATTCTCGAGGGAATTTCGGATCACAAGACTATGACCCTGGACTTCGGTGCAACACCACCAGTAGAGTTCCCGGATAGGGAAAATTGGAGTGGATCCAATGGACTGTTTGAGGGGTGGGCAGTATTTACGGATGGATCCAAGATGGAAACCGGCACTGGTGCCGGTGTTTATATCGCGGACACCGAGGTAAAAAGGTCATTCAGACTACCTGATGAGTGCAGTGTCTTCCAGGCTGAGATCCTAGCTATCTGGAGGGCGACGGAGGTGATACTGGATCACATCGTGGGTGGATCTGAGGTGACAATTTACGTCGATAGTCAGGCGGCGCTTCGGGCATTGAGCAGCCATACGGTGCGATCATGCCTGGTTCCGCGGTGTAGGAGCGCTCTTAGGGAACTCATGGGGTCATTCAACGTGAGGCTGTGTTGGGTACCAGGACACTGCATGGTTGATGGGAATGAGGTGGCGGACGAACTCGCGAGAGGGGGTTCGGGTCTCGACTTAGTGATGACGTTAACCGATCCTGGAGGGGCAGAATGGATTGCAGGGTGTCTAGGGCACTATGGCCCAAATTGGACGAGAGGGCAACCAGGGTTCTACTGGGATTGGATAGGGGTAGTCCTAGAACACTTATAGGGTTCTTGACGGGTCATTGTCCTGTCAGGGCTTTTGCGGGCAGATGGGACAACGCCATACCGGACTTCTGCAGGCTATGCGAGGATTCGGAAGAGCTAGAGACGATCGAGCATGTACTGTGCCATTGTCCTAGGATGCAGGGTCTCAGACTGAAGTGGCTAGGAGATAGGTTTCACGACGAACTGGGGTGCATAGCTGGATGTAATCCGGCCAATATACTGGGGTTTGTCAGGGAAATAACGCGGCTGTTTCTGTTGAGGGGACTGTAAGGGGGGTATTGTTCCTACTTTCTAATTTTCTGTCTATATCTTACTTCCTTTTCTCTATTTTTCACTTCCTCTTATCTCTATCTCTTACTTCATATTTTCATTGAAGGGAATCACAATGGATCGTATTCGGTCTCCGAGTGGAGGTGTGCCTGTGGGCACACAACCCTTCTTAACCTAACCTAACCTAACCTAACCTAACAGTTATGCCTTTTTTCATAAAAGTCAGATGATAACTGTTATTTTTTGATTTTTATTTTTTTGAGCAAAAATAACAGCTATTTTTTGATTTTTATTTTTTGAACAAAAATAACTGGTATTTTTTTTTGATTTTTATTTTTTCGATCAAAAATAACAGTTATTTTTTGATTTTTATTTTTTTGAACAAAAATAACAGTTATTATTTGATTTTTATTTTTTCGAGCAAAAATAAAAGTTATTCTCGAAATATATTTACGTGTTTTAATAATTTAGATGACTTTAATAATTATTTTAATGTGCATAAGGAATTCCAATGATAATTACACACTAAAATAAAAATTTAAAGTCAACTAAATTATTAAATCACGTACATTTATTTAGAGAATAACTTTTATTTTTGCTCGAAAAAATAAAAAAATAACTGTTATTTTTGTTCAAAAAAATAAAAATCAAAAAATAACTGTTATTTTTGATCGAAAAAATAAAAATCAAAAAATAACAGTTATTTTTGTTCAAAAAAATTAAAATCAAAAAATAACTGTTAAGTTTGATCTAAAATATAAAAATCAAAATTATAAAAATCAATATATTTTATCATTGACAAGTGCATGAGGAACAATATGGTATACTTGAATCAGTTTTTCGACATTTAATTCTATATGCTTTTTTTGTTTTAAAATTTCAATATAACTGTTATTTTCGGTCCCTGGTTTGAAGAGTCAACAGAAAAAACCAACCATTACTTTATAATGCTTTTTGTTTGCATATGGGAACTTCCACAGAAAAGCTCTCTTTTTGTCACGTCACGTTACCTAGCAATTATTCTTGTATTTTAGATCCACATTGTTCAAATATTTCCTCTCTTTCACTAAATGAAAACCTAGTTGCGCTCTACACCCAAATGCAAAAAAGTAAATAATAATTTCATTATTCTTTGAGAAACAATTAAAAATGGTTGGTGACGTTACGTGACAAAAAGTAGACATTTCTGTGGAAATACCAATATGTAATTTTATTTTAATTTTTCTTAAATTGCAAGACCACAAATATTAAAACATTTTCAATAATAACGTTAGTTAACATTTATTTTATATCAATTATAATATTATTAGGTTTAATTTGTTTGTTTTACACTATTATTTATTTTGAACTTTGTCATTTGCACGTTGTCACTAACAAAATAGCTTTCGAACAATTTCCTAACGCTTTTTACATACCTGACGCTCGTTTTCGTAACACGGAGTTGGAGTTTCGAAAGGAATTTTTATTGTTCGTAATATAGAGTTGCCGTTTCGAAAGGGACTTTTTGTTTTCGAAAAGGTATTAACAACTTCCGTTCATTCGAAACAAATAGTACAAAAATCGTAATACACAGTACAAATTGTTCGAACTCGTAAATTATTTCTTTCGAATCGATATACGCAATAACCCCCCAGACCGTCCCAGAATATTAAGTGATCGCGAGAGTAACCAAATAGTGCGGAAAATTAAAATAAACCCCAAAAAAACATCCACAGAGATTGCCGCTGAAGTTAAGGAATATTTTGGGAAAGACGTTGCTCGAGTTGCTAGACGTAAGCCAATTATTTCTGATAATAACCAAATGAAGCGTTTAGCCTACGCAAAACGATACATAAGCAGGCCTACCAGCTACTGGGATCAAGTAATCTTCTCCGATGAGAGTAAATTTAATACTTGCCGCTCTGATGGTAGAACTACCGTATGGAGAAAACCTAATACGGCATACGAAAAATCAAATCTTCCGCCAACTGTCAAATATGGTGGGGGAGGAGTTATGGTGTGGGGATGCATGTCTTCTTCGGGTGTTAGAGAGTTTGTTTTCAGAGATGGCAAATATTAAACCAATAAGCAGTTTTATATTTCAACAGGATAACGACCCGAAGCATTCAGCCTATGACGTTCGTATGTGGCTCATTCCCTAACCCATCCCCCAACATCTCCAGACCTCAATCCTATAGAGCATTTGTGAAAGAACTCGATAGATGTGTGAAAAAGAGGCCAATTTCTAATAAATCTGACCTAATGAAGGCATTGATAGAAGAATGGCGGAAAATTGGCGAGGAAACAACAAAAAAAGTTGGTGCATTCGATGCCAAAACGTTTGGATGCAGTTATAAAGCAAAAAGGTTTACCAACAAAGTATTAAATGTGATATACCATAAAATAATTTTTTCGTTTTGAGTAATATAGAATAAGGTGTGCCAATAGTTTTGTACATTATTATTTTTTGTTAAATATGTTGCAAATACATACTACAAATCAAATTAAATTTTAATTAAATAAATATTTGCAATACTTAATAAACTGAAAAATGTTTATGGGAGACCATTTTTTCACTTGTACAATGTTACAATTCACCGTGCAGCGGGCATAAACATAAAAATTCTTGTTGTGCCAATAAATATATGCGGCAATGTATGTGTTTTAAATTTTTAAATAGAAATAAGTTTGAAGTACAAAAATGAATAATAAATGGATTTAAAACAGAACAATCTTTGATTTTCAAATTCAGCACTTTTTAGCAGCTCTTTTTGACTGCTCGGTTGGCACGTTTTGCTATTGAATAGTTGGAATCTCTGCAAAATATAGACATTTTTGATAAATTTTATGACTTTCCACAAGACTGTTATCAACAAGGCAAAACAGCTGATTACTTATTTAATTTTTGTTGTTGTTTCTTAAAAACAAAATCTTGGTTATTTTCCGCGCCAGACATATTCCGTCAGCAACATAAAACCACACACATGCTAGATCATAAGATCTATAAATAGCTGACTCGCCAGGCAACGAAGACTAACTTAATTGCATGTTTTTAGAACGTGAACGCAAAACTGACTCGTTTAACTAACATTTAAAACAAAAATTTAAAATTATATTTTACATGTGCTTAAACTTCTCTTCTTTATATGTATTATGAAATCTTTTTTGCAAGGTTGGAAACCGATACCGATATCGTTAAATTTAATACCGGTATTGATACCGATACCTAAATTAGTTTTTTGCATAACATACCAGTATACGTATACAGTTTCCCTTAATACCGGTACAATCGTTTCGGTATTAAAAAATAAAAAAAATTTCAAATAGAAAAAATGAAATTACATATTTTTGTTTACTTGACGCTCTATGGCTGCAACATTGTTATCGTGTTGTAACTAACTATAATAAAATCGGTGGCATGCCATAACGTCCAGTGTCAAAGTGTCCATGGACACTTAAAAAAGTGTCACAGTGTCCACATGTGTTTTATTATGATCACAGCCAACAAAACTATTTTTAAAGAAACTAATTAACCCATAATATGGTTGTCGGTGGCAATAATTTGGTTAAATTAAACATAATATGGTTAAAATTTTCTTTAAAAATCGTTTTGTTGTTTTTTCTCTGGGTGTATATATAAAATATTTGTATAACGAAAACACGTTTGGGCGCAAGGATTTTCTCCTCTATGGTATAACAAATACCGGCTGAGCTAACTAAAGCCACTTGGTATAGGCGGCCTTTGGCCTAATGTCCCCCAGACTGGGGCATTGGCAGAAAAATTGAAACGCCGTCCCTACTCCTCGTCCTCATAATGACAACTTCCACAGCAGTCATTGTAATCAAGACCTATTCTCCTAGCATGAGTCCCCATCACCCAGTGACCCGTAATGACCGATATCACTGTCCTCAAATGGTCCCTAACGAGACCAAGTAGCACGCGCGTTCTCGTCGCGTCATATCCAAGCCATCAAACAGGTATGCTCCCCCTACCATCTTCTCTGAGCCCTTCTGTACGACTCTCGTCTGATGAGTCTTGCAGCAGGCCATTGAAATGCCAAACAGGCCGTCGACGAACATGTCGTCCAAGAGGCAACCCTGTTTGGCCAGACCGTCCGCAGTTTGGTTACCCAGGCATTCACTGTGCCCTTGTACCCATGTCAGCGTTACACTGGAATGTTCCGCGATCTCATTTAGAGACATCCGGCATTCCACTGTTAACATAGAATGCGTAAAGTCACCAGCATATCTCTCTATATACGAAAGTACCTCAGCCAGTGTGCCGCCCGCTTTATGGCAGAGATTTCCGCCTGCAGCACACGTCTGTCATCTGGCAGCTAATAAGAGACCCTAATGCCCAATTCCTCGATGAAGAAACCTCCACCTACTCTATTGCCCATCTTGGCACCATCGGTATATACCTGTAGGGCCGGTTCCAGAGATCAAGTGTTTTTAAGCAACTCATCATCATCGCCATGATTAACTGTGAACAAAGCACCGAAAACGGGTTCCGGAGTACAGTAGTCAAGCCCCGCCAGGTCATATGATGCGTGAAGAGTGACGGGCATGTTCTAGAAATTTAAATGAAGTGGATTTGAAATCGAGCAAATTTTAAAATCGATCCTGTACTAAAAATTCATACAAATACATATTCCATTTTACCAACTTAATTTTGTGAGTACCAATTAGCTATACAAGAACAACTCTTAAAACAAGGAAAAACCACGGTCATTTTGTAAATAATTGAACTTCAAATCTCGTTCGATTTTAATTTCACTTCATTTCGATTTCTAGAACATGCCCGTATGACACAATAAAAGCGTCATATTGTCCATGGACACTATGACACTTTAAAGAACAAGAACAACTCATAAAACAAGGAAAAACAACGGTAATTTTGTAAATAATTGAACTTCAAATCTCGTTCGATTTTAATTTCACTTCATTTCGATTTCTAGAACATGCCCGTATGACACAATAAAAGCGTCATATTGTCCATGGACACTATGAGACTTTATTGTGTCGCTGGACGTTATGACATGCCACAGTAAAAATGTGTGACACCGACGATCCAGGATGGAAAATCAAAACATTTAATTATGACGGTTAATATTACATCCAGCACACGTACACGAGTGAATTTGTCAGCATGACAAGCATTTGACAAGTGTATTTGGCGCTTAACTGATTTAAACCGCAATAAAATAAGTTTAATACCGATATCAAATTCGTTTCAGTATCCAGCCTTGCTTTTTTGCGTTGAATTAACAGTGAAACAATCAATGTATTAAACCATATCAAATAATTTTTTTTAAGTTTTTTTGAGTCATGTTGTGCCTAAACTTTATTGAGTTACTGTACATATGTACATAAATATTGCCGACGTTTTTACATAAGTAGCAACGTTTTACAATTTTAATATGTATGTAGGACATGGGTGCATAACTTAAAACCAGATTAGTGATTTTTATTGTTTAATAAAAAAAAAATGTCAAACTCCAATATATTGATAAACCCTTTACTAAAAAAAAAATTGTCAAAATAAGAAAAACGTGCTGCAAATTGATTAATTTAGTATAGAAAATTGACTAGAACAGAAAGAGAGAGAGATAAAAACCTTACTCAGCTGTCAAAATACCAAAACTCTATAATTGTGTTAGACAGGGTTGTCAGATTTTTACTTTCATCGCCAAATAGAATACCGAAAATCGCCATAAGTTTATTTTTTTATATTTTTGTTAAAAACAAATTCGCCAAAAAAAAGTTTTATATAAAAAAGGGTATACAAGTGTATTTTGCCTTTATTTAAATTTCTCCCATTTAGCCTTATTCCAGTAGCGTGTTTATATTATAGTAGGCAATCGCAAAACGCTTAACATTTGTTCAAATTGCGAAAGGAACTACAATTTTTGCAAGAAACTATGACAGATCGCAAGCAAAACGCACAAGTTTCGGAACACTGTAATAAATCTGGCGTTTTACGATTTTAAATCAGGCTGATTATCGTAAAACCAAGTTCTTGTGAGATCAGTTAATTGAAAATTGCAAAAATATTAATTTTATCAAGTATTGAGTAGAGTTTGATGCAAAAAATCAATTTTTATAAGCGTGATTTTCTATGTGAATATAAGTCAGAATATGGTAAAATTTTGTATTTATTTGAAGCAAAGGATAAATGTCTTTAAAGGTGTATTCAGATTGGATATTTGGAATTAAATTGAAATACTTAAAGTCAACTCAATTACCTTCGTTTTCGATTCCATATTTTAATCAGGGTTTTCAAAAATTTCAAGTTAATATTTTTTTTTTTATTATTCTAATTAAGGTTTTAAAGAAATTTTTGGTTTGATTTCGTAAAAAATCAGGTCAAAATGTATAAGAAAACTGCGCATTTGTTCGCTCTGCACTCCACATTGGAAACATAGAACCTGATATCAATGTAACTTTTTTTTAAAAATAAGTTTTTCGGTAAAAATCCGATGATTGATAACTTCTGATATGGAAAATGTGCGAAAATCGAAGAAAGCTTAAGCTTTTTTCCAAAATTCTATGGCAACTTTTTTTTAATATTTTAAACTAATAAATTTTTTTCATAGAAATATTAGAAATCGTCAAAAAATAGCAGACTTTTTTAATTTCGCAAAAAAAAATCTCCATGTCGACAAACACAAAACTGCATCGACAATTAGGTTTATAGATCGGTGAAAAATCGTCACATTTGGTGTAAAAAGAAATGTGCTTACTTTGTGGTTTATTTATCTGTTTTTTTTTTTGCAGATTTTTAAAGTGTAAAACAGTCTTGCTGATTTTTACTTTTTTTAATCGCTGCGGTTTTATCAATTTTATAAGAATCATTCAAAGAAGCATTCAATTATAAATATGATTTACAAACATATTTTCTAATGCAACAATATTATAACTTGTACTCTCTTTTAAAAAAGAAGCTATTTCCGAATTACAAAATAATAATTTATGCAATTTTGTCAAAATTAAGTGTCAACTGCCAACGTTTAGAGCATATTTTTTCAAATTCATATAAAAAAATACCAAAACAAGAAATAATTTAGAAATTTCTACTAATTTTGCGGACCAAAGACTTTCTTACAAATATAATAAGAAGTTAGCTTTCCCTCAACAATAAATTTCAGTGTATTTATCGAATATGAAAAATTGGGAATTTAGCACGTCATACGGAAATCGTATTAATAATAAACTTTGTATTCCCGAAAATAACTTTGATATAATAAATTGTTGTTTTTATAAAAATTAGTTAAAAATACACCGAAATGGTTTTATAATTTTTTAGGAGCAGTTTTTTCTTCGTAAAAAGAAATAGGAAAATAAATAGCAATTTCTTTTCCCTTCTATCCTAAAAACTTAAGACTTGAATACTAAAACCAAAATCATGTTAATGAGAACTTAAGGCCATATATACATTCATATTAAATTCCCACGTTTGTGTAGGCTATTTAATGCTTTACAAAAAAAGGTCCTCGTCCATGTTATGAAACATTTGCTCCAGAAACGTTCTTAAATTCTCTTTCGAAACTGCATTCGTCTCCACAAAATGAATCAGTGATACAAAATGTGGCACAATTGGGGCTTTTGTGGCACTTTTAAATGTTTGATTACCCTGAGGTACTTTCTAATATATGTTGGACCTTTTAAATCAAAATGCAACTGACTATGTACTTTTAACCGTTCAGGACATTTTTCAATGTAATTTTCTTATGTCATATGTTTTAAATATTATATTATATATGTAACTATAATACCAAAAAACCAGTCTTCTGTCAAATAGCGGCTAAAATTTTCGATACATATGTACATATGTACATAAATACAAATTTGTATTGAAAAATAAAATTTCGTATTGCTTTTGTTTAGTAGTATGTATTTGCGAAAAAAGGCGTATAATATTCAAATGAAACAAAAATAATAAAAAATAAAAAACATTTACTACATTTCCCTATCCAAAGTATTTTAGCCCTTTCAATTTGGCCCAAAACAGAAAAACTTAAAATGCATCCCTGCAATGAATCTTGTTATGCAGCATTTAAGTATTGTGTATGCGTAAGCTCTTTTTTTCTCTCAATGAAAATTTACAAAAACTGCTTTTATACGAAACAAAGTACACTTTTCCTTAAATTTAACTGAAATTTTTTTATAATATGGAGGAGGATTAGGTATTTTAAAGAATATGGATCTTCAAAACCTTTAGTCAAGAGTTTTACTTCACAAATTACGAAACTGTTGTTTTTACAAAGTCTTGCACATTTTTAAGCGCACCATGATTTGGAACAAAGAATTAAATAAAAAGATGGCAAACCTGATTTTAAACAGAAAATGAGTACAATGCTCATTTTGGTTCGGGAGAAATCAATACATATGTATGTATCAGTGTTGCCATTAGGATACGAAAGATGCATTTTTCGTATCTTTTGATGACTTCAAGTACCATGTATAATCCTGACAGTTTTCGTATCTTTTGAATCTGTACGAAAAATGTACAGAAATAAAAGACTGATCATCGTTGCCGACTCAATACTAATACAATAGCAGCTTTAATAATGAAGAAAGAAAGCATAAAGAATCGATGATTACTAGTAGTACCTACTAAGTTGTTCTGAAGAAATATGAACATCTATTTTATTTTCAGGAAATTATATGAACTTTTTGATATAATCGCCTTAGTAAAAACCTACCTAATATTTATGACTTAAATAATTATAAAAATGAATTTATATGGTATCCGTGTATTTTCGTTACCTAAATCGCAAAAGGCCCTAACTAACCCAAAATGTTAAATCGAGCTTTTTATTGATTTTGATGTAATTATAGCTATGTTATTTTCCGACAAGTTGTTTTGTCAATCGATTAAGCGATCTTAAACTAGTTTTTGAGTTTGTTTTAAATTTTGCAATGTTTCGCGAATTTTAGCCATGTTCGCGATAAACGCGATTTGTTCCTGTTAGTTTTCTAATTCTTTACAGCTTAAACGATTAATATTCGCGACAGAAGCGATTTTTCCTGTGATTCTTAACAGCTTTCACGATTTTTTAATAAATATAAGACTTTGCTATCATGCTGCGGTTAGCAAATCAGCGATCTTTAACTAAAGTTTTTTTGGACAAAAACTTCGAATACACAAAAACATGTGGATTTGAGAACACCAATTTATGAATTATGCGGATTCAAAAAAATTTTTCATTTTCAGTTCGAGTCGAAACCTTTAACATACCTGATCATTTTCTTTACAATATAAATTAAATATGAAATAAAAGAGTATGTTAATAAATGTTAAACTTTATAAATAGATTTTCAATTTTTTTTTAATATGTATCTTTTTGGCAACTAAAATGTATCTTTCTCGAAATTTCACTGGCAACACTGGTATGTATGTATATATGTATAATGTTATTGCTTTGTTAAAACGTTATCTAAAATAAAAAATATGTACATTACATACATACAGCGTTGCCGTTGGAAATTTTCTAAAAGGGTCACAAAGAAGGAATTTTCCAAAAAAAGGGTCAAAAACAGGTCCAGTTTCTTCTTAGCAGTATTTACTTATAAAGGAGTCACAAAAAGGGCATTTAAAAATAGTTTTTTATTAACAAACGAAAAATGCGGAAACAATGAGCAATTTGCTTTTTCTTTTCGTTTTTTCTTCTTATCAACTTAAAACTCCAATTCAAGCCGGAAAAAAACCAACCAATTATAATGGAATGTAAGAAAATATTGATATCGTGGCAAAGACTTGAGCGTTGTAATTCTCATTCGCTTTACATTTTAATTTGTATTATATCTTAAGCTTCTCCAAAATATTTGGAAAAAGGTTTATTGATGATCTGGCCTAAGCAACCAGTGAAATGCGCATAGAAACTAGCCTATCCACCAACAATACATTTTAGTGTATTTATCAATAATTATTGGGTATTTAGGACATCATAATTAATAAATGAAAAATATTTATTTCAGGCAGTAAGAGCTCAAAAAACTTTACTTTATTTATTCATTAATTTTTCAAGTTAAATAAAAAATATACATACATATGTACATATGTATAGAAAAAATACATACATATGTATAAGTTAATGAAAACAAAACCGTTCTCTTATTTTTTTTCAAAAGACTGTCTTTATTATTCCAAAATTCCAACTTAAATGTAATTACATGATTTTTATTTCATTATTAAATTTGTTTACATAGCAGTTTTAGATCTTAATGCAACCGGATACCTTTTGCGTGCGCGAATAAAAAAAAATATGATGCTGACCACTGGTCTGCATTTAAGAAAAATTAACAAACTAAAATGTTATACGCGTGTTAACTTATATGAGTTATGTATGTTATTAGGAATATTGTATTTTTAATTTAATTTTAACTTTACTATCAAAAAACTAATTTAGAAGTCGTAAAAAATCTTTTAACAAAAACTGTTTTATATTTTGTTATTAAATCTTAACTTGAAGTCCATTCTTCCAGATCCTTTTTGAACAAATTAAGAGACGAAAGCATGCAATTGAAAGTTTCTACTATCAGCCTGTTCAAAATTATATTTTTAAGCAATGCTAATTTTGAAAACACTTATTTAAAAATAAACTGCTATTTCTAAAATGGTTCAAAAAGTCGCACAAAATTAAGCAAAAGGTTTAGTATCGCAACGGTAACGCTGCATACATACATACAATACTTTGATATATTTGTATTGAAAAATATGATAGCAAACTAAACAAAAAAAAATATACTCTCAGACAATATAATAACAATGGCAGACTTGTGGTCACATAAAACAGTGATGCAAACGTTTTTAAAAATATATTTTTTTGCATTATTCTAACACCAAGATTTCAACAAAAACTGTGTCTTAACACATGAAAGTAATTCGAAGAAATAGTCGAATGTCATGCAAGTTGCATATTGGTCCCAAATAGGGTACACTCTTGAACGTTGTTTTTAAATATTGTGGTGTAGGGCATTATATGCTCGGGCGGCTATGCTTTCTAACTGGTTGAATTTTGGTTTTCTGTTTAAAGTAACAAAAACAAAGTACTGGGTTTATTTTTCTGCCCATGCAAAAAGCTGCCCTTTTTGCATTTCTCTTTGCGCCATCCCTTATGCCGTAATACAATAAGCACAAATTTATTTAACTGAGATTTATATCGTTACCTAAAACGCAAAATGCCCATACAACCCAAAAAATAAAAATCGTCTTTTTCATTGATTCTCATGTATTGCATCAACAAAAATATGTATGTACAAAAAATTTTGGAATTTTTCGACCAAATTTGCGATTTTATTAACAAAAAACAAAAGGTCTTATCTACAAAAGACTATATGGTAAACGATTGAAGGCCTAACTAACAGTTTGCATAGTATGGAACATTTTACATTGTCAAAACAACTGGCAAATTTTACAAAAAAAAAAAAAAAAATAATAAACAGTTTAAGACGATTTATCAATTTATAATTTTAAATAGTTTTTGCCTTATTCTTATCAAATAAAACTGCATATTATTTTAGTTTCTGAACAAAATGTTGCCGAATGGTATCATAAAAACTTTTGTTTGAACATTTTTTAAATATACTATAAAAAAGTATTCGAATAAAAAGTCGATTGCGAGGGCGTAAAAATGCACAGTGTTATACAGAATGCGAGACTTTTATTGTAATTTTTAACCATAACATGTTTGGAGGCAACCACAATATGGTTGTGGTTTCTTGATGGATGACTAATTCAACCATAATATAGTTGTCGGTGACAATAATATGGTTAAATAATTCACATTATGTTTACAATTTTCTTTAAAATAGTTTTGTTGGAGGTGACCATATTTAAACATGTTTTTTCTCTGCGTTTATAAAGCAGATTGTTGGGTTCAAAAATTACGACAATCCGAAAAGGAAATCGGAATATTTAAAGCAGGTCGAACGAGCCAAATTAACAATAAAGCAAAATAACCAGTAAGGAATTTCTATGTAGGATTAAAATTCCAATTTAACTAATCTGACTTTCGACCAATCATCGAGAATAATATCAAAAAAATTTACTAGCATTTTAGTATCCTGGCATTATTTTAAACAAAAGGAAGTGTTTTAAATAGGGATGCAGCCGATACCGATTTAAATAATGATTCTGAGGTTAAAATAACTTCGCTGAAAGTCATGGGTTACTTCGAAGAGACTACAAAACCCATAAGCAAACCCACTTCTATATTGTCCGATTATATTCCGCTACTTAACAGTCTTCGTACATTATTAGAATATATAATAAATGAATCCGCGGAAATGGTAAATAGTTTAGAGTTCCAAAAAATATGTGCATTAGTTGGCGTTAGCACCGAATGAAAGGTTTGAGAGTATAGAGAATAACGAAACCTATTGTTTTTCTATAAGTCTTGACCGTCCATACAAAGCTCGAATATATTAAAGACAATCGACTTAAATCGTATCGAAAAAACGTCTTATTGACCCACTTAACATTGCTCTACATTCTGATCACCCCTACACCAAGTAAAAGTTCTGATAAGAGAACAGACCTTTAGAGCGTTTGTGAGAAAATTATAATAGAAATTAGAAATTCGGCCTTTTTCGGGAGTTAAAGTGGGAAAAAAAGTGTAATTTTAGTTACGTTTGTATTAATCATATTTATGACCTTTTTCTCAATGTATCGAAAAATTGCCTGTCACTAAATTTCTAAGACTGATAAATTGTTCTTTTTTGTATTTCTCAACATACCGACAAGAACATTATTTTCAGTTGGCAATACCACTCAAAATAGATGTGAAAGTTTGGAGTCAGCTGATTGAATCTATGTATATGTACGGCAAATAAATAATTGGCAATTGGCTGATTAGCTTTGCGACAGAATAGAAGCAAATGAGACATTGAGAAAAACAAATTCTTTAACCGGCAGTTATTCGTCTAACGAGAAAACGGTCATTAGACTGCAAAATGTTAAAAATCGGTTTATTTTTTGGCTGAAACTACCACTAGGGATATAGGTTTGAAAAGTTTTAACGTAAAGGTGCAAAACAGGGTAAAAGTTCTTACTTTTGTAGAATCAATTATTTTTTGGATTAGTTTTGATTAGATTTGATTATAAATGCTAATCGTCACTAATTGTGATTAGATTTTTGATTATTTCTAATCAAATCAATTAGTAATCTGAAATTTTTATCAAAATTTAATTATAATGATTAGATTATTTTATTTCTGTAATCGTTATGATTTCTAATTCTAATCGAGATTCCCCAGCTATGAACTTAACTAGTAGCATTTGTGCTGATGTGTGTAACGCCTTAAAATATTGGTCTTAGACGTACCTTAAAGTATACCGATCGTCTTAGAATCACTTTCTAAGTCGAACTAACGATGTCCGTCCGGCTGTCTGGCTGGCTGGCTGGCTGGCTGTCCATGTAACCTTGTGCGCAAAGTACAAGTCGCAATTTTGGAGATAATTTGATGAAATTTGGATTATAGGTTTTTATAGGCACAAGGACCAAGCCTATTGAAAATGGGCCGAATCGTAGGACCACGAGGGGAAATTTCTTCCTCTCAGAAACTATCAAACAGATTTCAATGAAATTTAAAACATAGATAGAACCATATCTATATGGACACAAAATGTATGCATTTTTTAAAAAATTGGACCACGAGGGGAGATAGGGGCAATTTCTGCCTCTCAAACCGATTTTAATGAAATTTAAAACATAGATAGATCCATATCTATATGGACACATTAGCTTTACAGTTTTTCAAAAATAGGACCACAACGGGAGGTAGGGGGCAATTTCTGCCTCTCAAACTTTCAAACCGATTTTCATGAACTTTATAAACATAGATAAATCTATATTTATATGGACACATAAGCATGATGTGTTTTTAAATACTGTGGTGTAGGATATCATATGGTCGGGCATGACCGACTATACTTTCTTACTTGTTTTAACAATGAGTTTGTTATATTGAATAAAATATTTGTTAACATTTAAACATCAATTTTTATATGGAGTTTGTCATTTTAACAAAATATATTAGCTCTGTTTCTTTACTTTTTGGGTAAAGTTCGTAAAAATGAGAGCAAGCATAAATTTTTCTCATAAAGAGACAAAATTACACAAAAGTACGGGAACAGAAAAACCCAAATTTTAAGCACGAAATAAAGTCATTATTTTGATAGTTTTACAAAACAATAAAAGTTTGTGCCACTTTTGAAAAATTGTATATTGTCTGCAGAAATAAACTAATTTTACCAAAAATTAAACCAAACAAACACTTTTACAATAACTAACATTATATTTTCCTAATATTTCAACATAAAACTTTATATTTAAGTACAATATTTCACTCCACAACACTTTTTCCAAAATTTGGTTCATGATTTTTTTCCTTTGCATTTCGTTGTTTTGTTTATGTTTTACAGCTGTTTGACAATTTACACAATTTACACGAAGAAACATTCTGGGCTGTTTCGTGCAAGAAGAAGAAGAATTTTATTCTCTCAAATCCGCTCTCATTTACACAAATTAAAAGTACGGCAACGCTTTTCGTGCAAATTGGGATCCCGAGGGATTCCAAAGTAGAGTAAAGAAACAGAGCTATTATTGCTTATTGATTTGAACAACGAATGTCATTTAAGAGTTATTTTTATTAATTTTTTAGTAAAATACATTAAAAGTCACATAACAAGTAACATTATAAGCTATTTCACCAACAGATGGATGCACTAGGAAGTTCCGACATTACCACAAATCGAATTTTTGACACCATTGTTGGTAATATTTGAAATACTAGAATATATGTATACATAAAATACCCGTTAAAATTTTTTTATGAATCATTAAATAATAGCTTTACTTGCCCTGTAGATTGATGCAGCTTCTAAGCAATCGAATATCCTTTATTCCTTTTAAGATTTATAACCAAAGATATTTTTATTTATTTTATATTTTAATCTTTTTGACACAAAATAATTTTTTACTATGATATACAAATTCATTTTTTACCAAAAAAATACAAATTGTAAATATGACAATTTACAAACATATTAATTAAGAAAATTGTTAAAAATATTAGAAAAGCTTTAATAAATTTTCTTCAATTAGTTATTTAGTTATATTTTTCTGTGAACACGGTTGTTAATGCAAATGTTTTAACAACGCTTTTATAACATCATTTTATAACAGCAAACCATGCCAGTTATAGACGGGGAGTTACGCACAAATTTGTAGATTTAATTTTCCTAACAACTATGATTTTAAAACCTCAAATTTAACGACACTGTTACTAAGAGCGTGATCAGCAGGCAGGCAGCCAGACAGCCAGACAGTACACAACAAATATATGTGTGTATTTTCTTTATTTTTTGTTTTTGTTTATTATTGTATTCAGTGTTGTTTGTTATTGTATAAAAATTAAAAAAAAAAATTAATACACATTCGTCGTACTATTGGAAGAAAAACTGATTTGGTATACTAAATGCTTACTCGCAGTTGTATATAAAAAGACTTTTCCTATACAAAATTTTACAGCAAATAAAATCAGTTACAAATTGCGAGTCTGGCGGGCAACAACGTTCTGTTAAATATTTTTAAATATAAATTTTCAAAAATATACATAATAGAATTTAATTAAAAAAGTACAAGTAAAAGAGTACAAACATTGTGAAAGTGATCTTGAACTTAACATTGACAAACATCTTGCAAATGATTGTGTGATAAAAACAAAAAAAGAGCACCCCAACATTTTGATTAGTTTTTATCACAAAACAAAGAATAAAAAATTTTTGCTTAAAGCTCTTTTTTAAGAAAGTAAAAAAGATTAAATAGGTACATAAAGAGCAATATATTAGAATAATGAATTCTACAATTGGATTAAGTCTTGGACGTTCAGCTACAAATGGTTGTACTATAAATGGAGCATCTACTTGTCATGCTGTAGCAGCCGCTACATTTAACGCCACTAGTATGCATACTCTGGACGTATCGGCAAAAAATAAAAGTAAAAATCCCGAATTGGCTGCCAATATCATCAAACAGTCGCACATAGTATGTTTCGATGTAGACTCTACCGTTATTCAAGAAGAAGGTATCGATGAATTGGCCGACTATTGCGGCAAGGGATCAGAAGTGGCACGTGTAACTAAAGAGGCCATGGGTGGTAGCATGACCTTTCAAGATGCCCTAAAAATTCGTCTCGATATCATCAAACCTACACAGAAACAAGTCAAAGATTTTGTTAAATTACGTCCGAGCACTTTGACACGCAACGTCAAGCGTTTCGTAGAACAACTTAAGGCTGAGGGTAAACAGGTTTATCTTATTTCTGGTGGTTTCGATTGTCTTATAGAACCTGTTGCCAAAGAACTGGGTGTATCACTTTCACATTTGTATGCCAACAAATTGTTATTTTCTTATCATGGCGAATATGCTGCGTTTGATAGAGATCAACCTACATCAAAATCGGGTGGTAAAGCAGAAGCCATTGCCCATATACGTCAACAATACGAAGCTGATACAGTGATAACAATGATTGGTGATGGAGCCACCGATCTTGAAGCTGTTCCACCTGCCAATTACTTTATTGGTTTCGGTGGGAATGTTGTTCGCTCTGAAGTGCAAAAGCGTGCTCAGTATTATATAACGGATTTTGAACAATTGATTCAATAATTTGAACAAAGAATTTATAAAGTATTTAATTTAATATTATGTTCACCTTGTATGTAGCAGCAGAATTTTCTTTTTGTATGTATGTATGTTGTTTGTAACAAAAAGTGTATATAAGAATTTTTAGTTTAATTTTTTTTAGTAAAATACAAACAAACACTACTTATAGGTAGTTAGGAAGTGCTGATGTATACGCTTCTGGTTTTATACATCAAGTCTTAAATTTTTATGAGAGAAGGGAAATGGAATGTCATTTAATTATTTTCTCTCCTTAACGCTGGGTCTCCACGTAGCAATTTTTATTGATAACTACAAGCAATAACGTCGGCAGAGCAATGACAGAACAATGGAGCAATAATTGCTGACTATATTGCTGGAGAACACGTGAAATTGCTTTGCCATAAACAAACGTACAGAGAAATGAAATGTCAGATAAATGACAACTCATTTTACAGCAGATTGCTAAGCAATAATTGCTCAAGCAATAAGAAGAGCAATCATTGCGCAATGGATTGCCACTCATGGCAAAATGCGGTCTATACGTCACAAATTTTATGGAGCAATCAAATTTGACTTTTGCTGCAATAAATATTGCTACGTGAAGACCCGGGGTAAAACTCAAGACTTGTCTACAATCTGAAGCGCGTGAATCAGCACTAAAGATGGAGGTCCACACCACGCGTTACTCGCTTTTTCGCAGCATACGCAGCTGTCAAAAAAGTAGAATCTGTGTAGTTATGCGTAGTAAGTTACATGCACAAAAGTACTTTTGTAGGCGTCACAAGCAGCGTTCGAACAAATCAGCTGATTTTGACAAATTAAATTTTATTTTTACTTGTGCTGCTGCTGCATAAAAAGCGTTGCATGTAACTTGAAACGAAGAACGCAAGTAAGGTAAGAAAAGCATGCGCTGCGTGGAGGCGAAAACGCGTGGTATGGACCTCCAGCTTAAATCAATTATTTTTTATGAATTAAGCATTTGCCTTTTATATTCAGAAGTAAATAAAATATATATTTTGTAATAAAAAACGTGAAGAAAACATTTACTGTTATTTTTATTTCATATAAAATGTTAATAACAGCGGGAGACGCAATAATCAGTGTTGCTATTTTAGAATTGGTGAAAAGCGTCTAGTGTATTTAGAAAAAATGAGACTTTGAAGGGCACTGCTACACGTTCAATATATATCGTGATATTTGGATCGCGATCCATTTTAAAATATTGATGGATCACAAGCGTATGCTACATGTTCAATATTTATCGCATCAGTATTTATGTTATTTTTGTGCTGTGCGGGTCGTCGCGATAAACCCAAAAAAAAAAGTGGAAAGAAACATTTGGAGCAAAAAGTGGTTGCAGGATCGGAAAAAATACACAAATTTTGTCAATTGTTTTACTTTTCATTTGTTTAATTTTTTCCACTGCGTATTTTATTTCTTTTATTTTGACACTTTTTACTGACGTATCATGTCAATTATTTTACTTTTTATTTGTTTAATTTTTTCCACTGCGTATTTTATTTCTTTTATTTTGACACTTTTTACTGACGTATTAATTTTTATTAATATAATTTAATATCATGAAAATGCTACGCGTTCAATATTTATCACGCGATCCACGATCCGCGATCTGAATTTCATGTTTTAGGCCATTCTGCGATATGGATCGCAATCCATCAGTATTGCATGCTACACGTTCAATAAATATCGTGATACTAGAAATATCACGATATTTATTGAACGTGTAGCAGTGCCCGAAGAAAAACTTTAAAAATGTGTGGTTTTGCTTTGCAAATAACACATTAAAAAAGGGTAAAATAGGCGCAAAAAAAAAACTTTAAATAAAGGGTATTAAAATTTTTTAAAAAAATTATTTGTTTTATAAAAATGAAGTAACAATTTATTAAAAAACAACATAAAGATAACGTTTTATCTTTCAGATTCGTTATCGTCGGGACACAAAAGGGTTTAAATGAATTACTCAGATCTTTTATAAATTTGTTTTAACTTATTTATTTGTCAATTTATAATTGCAACAACAAACTTTTTTTTATGTTAGAGCGTATTAAATATGCAATAATAAAGTTCTTGAAAAGGATTCTCTATTCAATCCAAAAATTCATCAGCTCATTCCTTTTTTCAATGTTTGCACTGTTAGATTCTTTAGAAAAATTTATATTAAGGGTCCTCATGATATCGTTTATAAGTCTCGTAATCTGTGCAAACTGTGCATTCTTACGCCCTCGTAAATGAACTGTCAAAAATTGTATGAGCATTCATATACACAAACTGATTAAATTTGCCCAACAATTTTGTCTCGTAAACTTGCGCTGTTCAATTGTGCATTTATACAGGCAAATTTGTTTAATGCTAACCGCCGTTTTCAATGAAAACTTTAAGTGTTAATATATCACAAACAATAAATTCTTGCAATAATATAAGCATATTAGTCTTTTGGCTTTCTTAATGCATGTTTAAAAACAAATTTCATTTTTTATTATCAAATTTCAACTTTTTTATTATATATTTTATTATTTTTCTATTTAATATATTTTTTTATTGACGTTTCAGTTTGAAATGACATTAATTGTTTAAAATTACACAAAAATTAAAAAGGATCTTCATGAAACGAGTCTCGCAAGTTTACCCATTTGCACAAATGGCAATTTTAAGCGATATCATGAAGACCCTTATTTTATTTATTAGAAAGTTTTATTAAAACAATGAAAATTATATTTACGATTTTTCCGAATGTGCTTCTATGAGTTAAATTTTAATTAATAAATCTTATCTAATAACTTCAATGTTAACCAAAGGTTGTGTTAAGCAAAAAGTATTAAAATATTGAAGGAATAAGACTAAATGGTTAATATAATTACAATAATTTATGAAAAGAAATAATTCCCACATTATATCAATGAAAATTGTAATGAAATCAAAAATATCTGCTTCGTTTTAATTTTTTTTTTTATTATCCACACTAAATAACGAGGTATTTTTTGCGACAATTCAAAATTTGAAGGAATTTAAACTCTTAGTTCGAGTACGAGATATTTTGTTCAAAAAAAAAGTACGTAAATTGCAAAAAACCAAAATGACATACCCTTTTTTAAAAAAGGGTATTCGAAAAATATAAGAGTTGGTCTCGTTAAAAAATATCCGAAAAGCGTCAAAATTCGTAACACTGAAAATTATTTATTGAAAAGGGAAACTCTTCAAAATAACAGTGTGAAGGATGACACAATAATTATGCATTTATTACGACGTATATTCCCACATTTGCTGAGCCAGGAATACATACATACATACATATGTATATTCTTTCTGTTCGTGAGAATTATTCGTGTTTTTATTACCTATTTTTGTATGGACCTTTTATGGAAAGAAACCAAAGTTCAGTTACTTTGAAATACCGCTCATGTTAATATATATTTTTTATTTTATATTTTAACATGAGCGGTGTTGCCTGATTTCGCTGCTGGCAACTCAATTTCAGTTCAGTCGTCATCCGTAATCGACCCATAATGGGTTCCTTTTCTGTTATACCCTTCCAAACTTCAACTGAAGTAGCCTCCAGCCACATTTGGATTAGCTTTAATTTGCTTATAGCCTTTTTACACTTGATCACAACTTAGAGGAATGCGTGGAAGATGTTAAAAATGAAAAAACTTGCTTACATTTGTAACATCTTTCATCTTGAAAATATGTATTTTCATAAAAACTAAATTAATGATATTGCTGTAAAAAGCCTATTAATAAACTCTAAAATAAGTGTTTTGTGGTGATTTATTTATTTCAATTATTGAAAGAAACATTGTGAAACTTAAAGCACCCGATGCAAATATTAATTAATAAAATTACACAGCAACCAGAATCTCCTATTTAGCAACTGAAATTAACAACTGTTAATCGCTAGTTGCCATACATAATGATATTTTGGCAATTTGCAACGCTCCTAACCTTTATTGATTATTTAATTAACTTGCAGGGAACATGGTGGAATCAAATATTATATAAGAAATGAATTATATTCTCGAATCTTATTGATACATTTTTTCTGCTGGGTGGTGAGTGTGGCGACAATTATTATTATTTTAACAAAAAAAAATAATTGTTTTATAACAAATTTATAAAGCCAATGAATTTATTTTTTAACTGTTACGATTCAAAATAGTACGTGTTTAATTGAGTTATAAAATAATTAAGTACTAAATTAAAAAACAAATGAAATAATAAAACCAAGGTTGGCAACCGACAGCGTTATTAACACCAATACTGCTTAAATACCGTTTAAAATTTAATTCCAATACAGAAATAATAAAGAGTATAATACCGGTATTGATACCGATACCCAAATAATAAATATTTTAATACCGGTTTTGATATACTATTCATGTGCCAATTGTTTGCAGCATATACAGCACTTGTATTTTAAAGTTAAAAAGTTTGAATGTTTCTGTTTGTTTGTAAGAGGTAATCTCCGGAACTGCCGGTTCGATTTTTAAAACTTTTTCAACAAAATGAAGAATGGAACCTCATAACGGACATAGGCTATATAAGGTTTCACTAAAGTGCTAAGGATATGGTCCAGGGGAGCCTCTTATAGAATAGAATAACTCAATAGTTTTCGTACTCAAAAGAAAAACAAAGCTATTTTATCGTAAGTATTTGCTGTTCACCCTCCATTTCGCCTTCAGTCTATCTATCAGACTTTTGTGTTTGATACGCTTCATTGGAAAGATCCTTCTAAAGAAGTATATGTGTATGTACACGCAGAGAAAAAACATGGTTACTGAGTGGTCACTACGACCATTTTTATTCATATTTGCCTTATATGTTTACCCTAATAATTTTATTATAGTCCTAACATAACTTGAAAAAATATTTTTTGTCCTTAACATTTTGAAAATCACTATAATAATATTATATGGTGTTTTACACCTAAAAAGTGACTCTGATCTAGCTAAACATTTCAAATTATGTGAAATGTTTGCTACTATAATAAATATATTTTCAACTATACATTTAAAATCATAATTCTAGTTGCACACAAAAGGTATGTTTAATACCATAATTTTTGTTTGCTTTAAAATACATTATCTAAATAAGCAAACATTTATTGTTAAAACCAAAAGTGTGTGTTTATAAAGAAAAAAATTTCTTCCGTCCGCGAGCATTAGTTAATCGGCAATCATGAATGATCAAAATAATTAAGAAGTTTTACAAAATAAATTTGTTCATTGAAACTGGTATGTTATTTAATGAAATTATTATCAAGTATAAATATGCAATAACGTAGCCTTTTTAACAGCCAAGAAAACCTACAACATTGAAGCCGCCTTGGAAATTATTTCAATTGCTGTTCCAGAGTGTATTAATAGTGGATTTTGTAATAGAAAAAAAGTAAGTTTGTCTTTTCTTTATATGTATTTATATGTATTTGAATTATATATGTGTTTTTATGTGTTTTTTTAATAAAAAAAGTATTCTTGATATTAAATATTTTATTGGTTTTATTGTGACAACCATAAAACATGTTAAAATAGACATGTTGCATGGTGTTAGGAAATATAGAAACATGGTTTGAATAATCGTTTGCGTTTCTCTTCTGAGAATAATAATATGTTTGAGACAATAATTAGCTATAACATTATGTCTGAACATATATTGTTACTTAAGACGTGTTTGACACAATCATAACCACAAACATTAATGATAGTTTGCGATTCTGATTGTATCAACCATGTTTTTTCTTTGCGTGTACTGATGTTTGGTTTTATTTTTTTAGGTAGTAAAAATTTTTCTCCGGGCGGGCAGCGCCGCACAATACTTTGATGTAGAACAAAATTGTGCAAAATAGGAGTTGACCCAGACTAATAATATTTTGCATGGAGGTATATATGATAATAATAATAAACAAAATTTTTAAAAAAAATTTAATTTGGCAACACTTTTTATGTTGAACTAGCTGACCCGGTCCGCGTTGCTGGCCCTAAGCAAACATTAGTGTTGTATTACCACACGATTTAAATTGAACCTTTAACGAAATTTATGGCCTTTAAATAAAAATCCATGGAATACCTATCAAAAATTTTTTTTTAAAGAATAACTTACATATGGTGTAGATATGGGCTCAGTCAAAAAAGAAACGCATGTATTTAAGGCAAATTGGAAATTATACATATTTATTACTTCATGTTAAGGCCGGCCGATAGACAATGTTTTTTTTTTTTTTCTTTTATTTGGTGTAAAAACGTATAAATTTTTTGGCGTGGCAACTCGAGAGCAAGCCACATACAACTGGCCGTTTAATCCAGCAATAGTCAATGTTTGGCCTTGTGCTTTGCTGATGGTAATAGCAAAGGAGAGACGCAAGGGGAATTGGAGCCGCTTGAATTGGAATGGTAAATCGTTGGAAGTCATCGGAATTCGTGGATTTCGAAAGTTTCAAAACCGATTTAAGATTTTAATATCTTGTTTGAAAAACATGACAACGGCTTTCAAAAAAAAAATAAAAAAAAGTAAAAAAAAATAAATATATGGGGGATTTCATGTCAAGTGACCAAATTTTTAAATCGATGTCTTCCGATCGGTCAAAAAGTTTCTGAGATAAAGGGGGTCAAAGTTTGACATTTTGTCCATACAGGTGTTCTTTCTCATCCATGTAACTTATTACCTATTGGTGTCAGACAAATTTGTCCCAAGTAGCTTAGCTAGCTGTTTGATCAATCTTTTTAAAAAAAATATTTTTATTTTTTTTTTAAATTTTTTAAAATTTTTTTTTAAATTTAAAACTTTTTTTTTTATTTTTTTTTAGCGGGAATGTTGTTTTTTATTTTTTTTTTTTTGCTCAAAAGAAAGCTTATGTATTTTTCTTTAAGGTAGTTTTGGTCGCTTTTTGGGATACGAGTGGGTTATGTATAAAAAAAAATAATTTTAAATTTTTAGCATATGCAGTGTTCTTTCTCAGCCATGTAACTTATTATCTGTTGGTGTTAGCAAAATTTGTCCCAAGTAGCTTCGATAGCTATTTGATCAATCTTTAAAAAAAAATTGTTTGTTTTCTAAAAAGATTTTTTTTTCTTAAATTTAAAACTTTTTTTTTAATTTTTTTTTTAGCGGGAATGTTTTTTTTTTTTGCTCAAAAGGAAAAGACATAATCTTTTCCTTTAAGGTAGTTTAAGTACTTTAGATTCTAAAGTACTAAATTATAAAAAAAAGATCATATATCTCTAAGTTAGAACTAAAATGTGGTTAGTTTCTTTTTTTATTCTTAATGGCGGACACTTGGTTTATTAAACGACAGAGAAAATTGAAAATAGTATTCCCTCAGTTTGTTTATGTGTCTATAAAAATTTTTTTTTATTTTTTTTTTTTTTATTTTAGTTACGGCAACACTTTTTTAAGATTCATCCAGAGCATTACTAATACATATTTTAAATAAAGTGTGGGCTTATATCAAAGAAGAATGTCTTTTTTACCAAATACTAACTTAAAAATTGTGGTTCTTCTTTAAAATAAATTTTTAATCATTTTTTTCCTAGTACATGAATTAAGTTTAATTTTTCTTGTATAATTTTATTAAAAATTAGAACAAGTTTAGCGACCTCCTGCAGTGGCGAAACGCATTTAACATAAAAAATGTTCTTCCTACATGTTATTTATTAAGATACGAATACAGTACAGTACTTTTTTTAAACATTC
This sequence comes from Pollenia angustigena, assembly GCA_930367215.1. Classification (NCBI taxonomy): domain Eukaryota; kingdom Metazoa; phylum Arthropoda; class Insecta; order Diptera; family Polleniidae; genus Pollenia; species Pollenia angustigena. The sequence continues at coordinate 150,167,753 of OV884058.1, forward strand.
GAACAATATTGTTTCACCTTATTTTTGTATATGGAACAAAGTACTGTGCGCCGCTGTCACGGCTAGTGTATATAAAGTAATGTTTTTTCCGGTCTTTTTCATTTCCCGGGAAAGCGGGATTGATTTTTCAATTTCCCAGGAATTCCCTCCCACCCAACACAAAACGATGAAAAATATTAAAACTAATTTATTTCAACAACAAATAAATAAAAATTCATGAGATCTATTAAAAAAGTTTATAAGTGCATTAAACGTTTATATATAATGCAAATCCAATAGCATTGATATAAAAACCTAACCAGTTAAATTATTTACAAAATATTTCTTTGAAAAAAGGATTTTAGTACAGGAGAAACATTCACAAAATCGTTTGACAGCCAATTTCTAATTTTATGTAAGAAGAGTTTAAGAGAGATGAGAAAACACTTTAACTTTCTGAGGATGTTGGCCTTATAGTCAAAAGAGCAATAAATAATCTCTGGACACTTAAACTTTTTAAGCAATTTCTTCAAAAACTTATAATTCCTTTTTTAAAGCAAAAGATTTTCTTTAAATCATATCATTAAAAATGTCCCCAAACGTTTATTTTTTATAATTTCTTACATAAATAGTATTTGCTACATTTTCAGAAACTAGTTCAAAAAGTCTTTCATTTCCGGGATTTTCCCATTATTAAATAAAAACAAGTAAGAGTGCTATATTCCGCTGTGCCGAATCTTATATACCCTTCACCATTGTGCGAGTAGAATAGAGTGCAACTAAATAATTTTTACATATACATACATATTTACAATACTTAAAACTTCATTATAAATGAAATTTAAAAAGCGAAAACTGGTAAATATTTTTTTTAAATCGTTTTTAGTTTCTATTTGTTAAAATTATTTCGTTAAATATATAAAATAATAAAGAAGGGTGATAGAAAATCATATTGGGCATTATGCTAGTACAGTCAAAGCCCGGTATAACGAATACGCAGTTTAACGTATATCCGATATAACGAATGGCCCAATTTTTACATTAACTACCTTGTATAGCGAATGGCAGAAAAAAAATAGTACCGATTTAACGAATGAAAAAGCAAAATAAAAAAATCGTAACAGAACCGTTACATTTTTATGTTTGTATTGAAAGAACACGTGTGATGCGTTGCTTTTTTCGTTAAAGTTTCTGTAGTTTGGTTTGGTTCATTGTGAAAACGAGATGTCAAATCGAAAAAGAATTACTTTTGATAAAAAAATTAAAGATTTTAGAAGAGTATAAGAAAGGTGTAAATCTTTCAGTAATATCCAAAAGTATGGAATACCAAAATCTTATTAAAGTTCTATTTCGACACTAAATTATAAATACAATTAATTTTTAATGTTTTTCAAATTGTAGACCACCGTTTTTTTATAACATCTTAAGGTAAAAATTACTGATCGATATAACGAATATCTCGGTATAACAAAAGGTCTGAAGGTGATAACATTTCATTTAATGTCCATCTCGACACTTCGAATTGCTATCGATTAAATACTTCAGGACAAATTACGCAAATGCTGATCCATTTAGAAGGATGTGCAGTCAATTTAATAAATTTTATAAAGTTGTAGATTTTTCTTCAAATGCAAATATTATAAAACGTAAAATTATCGTCTTATTAAACAATCAATAATTTTGTATTTTATTTGTACTAAATAGTATATGTTATTATATTGTTTAACTGTCTGTAAGGATATGATATCCATAGGCAAATTTGTAAATAAATAAATAAATATCATTCGTTAAACCGGGCTTTGACTGTATATGTAATCAAATACGAAGGGGGGTGAGGGGATTGGAAGACCAGACGACAACCGGATTTGAGCTTCGCTTTGCATAAGGACCCAGAATATATATACTTTATAGGGTGTAGGACCTTCGGTGAAGGGTATAAAAAACAAACTTAATTAAAAAGGGTAATTTTTGGGATTTCAGTATTTTGGTCATAACTCTGCTATTTCTTAACCGATTTGACAGATATATATACCGACGTGTTAAAGAAGAAATTTGCCAGTTATTTTGGCTATAAAACTTGGACTCGGGAAGATCTATGGTTCCTGAAAATGGGTATTTTTCAAAAAAAAAAAATTAATATTTTGGTCATAACTTTTTCGTATCTGAACCGATTTTCCCGAGTTTTTTATAAGATATGTTCTACTAAAAATTTCCGATATTTTGGTATATAAGTCATATCCATAGGACATATGACAGCCCTAAAATTTATACAATTTTTATACAATTTATAATTTTTTTGGTACGGGAGGTACCACGCCCACTTCTCCAATCCTGCCCACATTTTGTAGGGTGGTGTGTATTGACAGCCTAAATGTTTGTACCTAATTTCGAAACTTTGGCTCTTGCCGTTCTCCAGATATACAGAAAAAAGCAATAAAAATACAACAACAAGGGATTTTTGGAAAAAATTAGAGGCAGTCGTGGTTTTTTGATCATATCTCAGCCATTTGTGGACCGATCTTGCTGAATTTCAATAGCAAGAAATGGTGGACTATATGTGACATAAATGTAAAACAACCTAGCCGCTATCATGTCTGGATTATCCGGAAAACACATATCAAACGTAAGACGGACAGACGGTCAGACGGACAGACGGACATCGTTAAATCAACTTCTCTTCTCATATGGACCCAGAATATATATACTTTATGGGGTCTAAAATCAATATTGTGGAAATTACAAACGTTAAGAAAAACTTATATATACCCTTTTACACCTGTGGTGAAGGGTATAAAAAGCGAACCGATGAATATATGTGTCACCATGAGGTCTTAAAGTATGCGCTTACTTCTTAAGAAATGTAGCCAAATTGCTGTTGAAAACGAATTAAAAAAGAGACGATGGAATTGAATAGGTCAATCCTTGCGGAAATCACTAACAGAAATATCCGGACAAGCTCTCCAATGGAACCCGCAAGGTAGCAGGAAATGAGAAAAGCCAAAGCAAACATGGAGACAAACTATTGAAGTTAATATAAAGCAAATGCGATACAATATTAACCGGGTCAAAATCACTGCTCGAGATAGAGCAGAATGGCGAAGTTACGTTGAGGCCCTACTTCCTACTTCACTGGGAGCTAAAGGAGATAAGAAGAAAAAGTTATGTTCATCAACTTGTTATTGAACGTATATTTTCAATATATTCTAAGGGTTTTGATAACGTGAAAAAACACATACCTAATTATTGTTTCAAATTAGGCTATCAGCGCAGAAGTGGTGTAACCCACAATTTAATTTGGTTACGATTCTGGTGTAAGATATGTTTTTTGCACTGTTCTTTACAGTGCAATAGTCGAGTAAGCCAACTGTTTGTATCCAAAACAGATGGCGCTAGAAACATAGTTTTTGCACGGGCCGTTACAACCAAGTAATATAGTGCAAGAGTAGTGTTAACTCCTCATTATCTCATAATAAGTAGTCTGGGGTAACACCACTTCTGCGCTGATAGACTCAAATAAGCATTTGTTCAAACAAAACTAATCAAAAGTTATTAGTTTGTGTTTTTGGCATATTTTTTATATTTTTTCGGCATGCACATTTTAAATATTTTTGTCCATATTTAAACTTGCCCTGGTAACTAAATGATTTCACACTATTAAAAAAGAAATCAAATATTTATAAAAAAAAATTACCCCAAAAAAAAAAATTAAAAATACGATTTAAACAGAAAGAACGTATAAATATGTAAACACTTAATTGTTTTACTTTCTAAATACAAAACAACAAAAATAAAAAAATATTTAAGTTTTCCCAATCTTAAAATACCTACCTAAAAAGTGTATTTTTTTATTTACAATTAAGCCAGATGCAAGAAAAATCCGAAGAAAGAAACGAAAAAGAAACAATTATTATACAAATAAGTACATCATACCTACTAAACAACAGTTTAGAGAAAATTAAAATTTACCTCGAAACCATTTTCTAAATTAAGATCAAAGTTAAAAGACAGCAACATTTTGAAAACAAACACCAACGTTGTTTTCAAAATAAAAAAAACAATTTAACCATGTTTGTAAATACTAAAGAGCTGGTTATTAAAGTGTGAGTGCGAGCGGGAATGCCAACAGCAAAGTGTTGGCGTTTAGTTAGTTGTTTACATACAGTATGTATGTATGTATTTCTATTTTTTTAAGCTATACACAGTACAATGAAAAATTAGCAAATAAAAGTTAAAAGAATAAAATGTAAACAACAGCTTATGAGGCTTACAACAAGCACTCAAAGGTTCTAAACAAGTGTTAAATGTCATTTTTTAAACAAAACAAACAATGAACCGAACACAGTGTTTTAAGCAGTGTTACCTCCATCAAAATTCATGATGCAAAATTACCCGATTTAAATTACATTATATCTGACATGAAATTTTTTTATTTTATAAAAAACTTTTACAGAAAAGGAAAAAAATATAAGGTTATTATTAGTGTCCGCCCGAACGTTCGGGTTCGGTTGCGGAGTTCGGCAAAAAATTATGTTCGGCCAAAGTTCGTTGTTCTGCGAAAATTTTACCGAACACCGAACTTTTTTTATGAAATAACATATTTATTATAATTTCAAATTATAATTTGGCCTCATTGTTTATGAAAATAATGCGAAAACAATACAACTCTTTTTCTCTATGATTATTAGTACGAAAAAATACAGCGATGACTTAATAAAATGCTTAAGTGTATAAAAATTTCGCTATGTGTAATTTTTAGAAGACGGTAAAAAATACAACAACAAAAAACGGTTAAATTTTATTTGGACAAAAATTATTCAATTTATATTCTGCGAATGGTAAGATAATCTAGTTTTTGGTGAACTACAAACCAAACTTTACAGTATACATTCAACTAATTGTAGTGGGGAATGTAAGATGAGATAAACCCACTGTTTATTGTTGATGTGTTTTGTTTAAACTTTGATATTATTACAAGTAGAACTGTTGCTATAAGTCTTATACGTTTAACAGTTTCATTTGGTTTAATATCTTTAGTTTTTCTAAAATCTTTATGGATGAAGTTTCCTGATGATCTGGCCTAAGCAACCAGTGAAATGCGCATAGGAATAGCTTATCCCATCAACAATAAATTTCAAGTGTTTTTACCAATAATAAAAACTGGGAATTAAGCACGAATAACAAAATCTTTTGAAATTAAAAATGTAATGTTTATAAATGTTAAACGTTAAAAATAGACTTAAAAATTTTTTTCAAAATGTATCTTTTTTGAAACTAAAATGCATCTTTCTCGAAATTTCACTGGCAACTCTGGTTTATAAACACTATGAAGCTCATATTTATCGAAAGCTTAGAGTCCATACTTGTGTCATTCGCTTAGACGATGGAAATCTATTCTTAAAAAAAAACAGTGACATTGGTTATAAAGACGGTGCGCTTAAAACAAAAGCATTTAAAATAACACCTAAAAGAAATTACCCACGCTCTACCCACGACAGTAAAAATTACACCCAATTTGGATAATTATCTACGAAGTGGCAACACTGTTTTAAAGATTGATCTTTCAAAAACTCCCACACATTCATTGGCACAAAATAGGTATCTAACCGTACATAGAAAAGTATTCAGTAGAAAAAAAACGCCAACAACGTTTTCGAAACGTCATTGTAAAAACAAACAATTTCAAAGCAAAGGTCGACCGTGTGCCAGTCTACATAGAAATATGTATATGAAATATGTATCTTTTAATAAATCTTTTAAATAAAATACGTTTAAGGAGGGGTATTACCAGTTTATCATGTCATTAGTAACAAAATAATGAAATGTAATTAGAAACATATTTTATGATCTCATACACAATTTTATTTAGGCCGAGTTTGATGTTTATTTTTGAGCAACAAAAAGCCGATTCACTCATTTTACTCTATATGTAAGCACTTTAGCTTATAGCCACATCCTTAGTTGCAGCCAAGCCGTGGACTATATCGCTAGAACTATAAGCCTTATCCACATATATGCCACTATGAGGCATATAACCGAAAGCACCCTTATGGTTTTGCAACGAAGTTGAATACTGTATAAAAAAAAAAAGTTTTTTTTTTATATGGTTTTAGGCTTCGAAACTAAAAAGAACTTTGTATATTTTGCTAATGTGACTATAACGCTAATAATTTGCTTAACTTTTACCTTTGCTAGCCGCTGATAGATAAACATATGGTAAATGTGCTTACTTCGCTAAAAGGGCTTTAGCGTAAATACTTTCTTTTAAATTAACTTATACCGGCAGAAAATACAAATAAAATAACTATATCGCCAATGTGACTAAAACGGTATTGACTATAAACGAAAATTACTGTATATTGGGGTGGGTCACTGATGCATGAGAAAAAATAAAAGTTCTCGAATCATATTCTAACAGCAATATTTTTTTTTGCCTTAAGCCAGGTACTCTGTTCAACATTTCACGTGAAATGCTGTCAAAATGCATATGAAAAAAACTTGTGCGGAATATCTTTGAAATAATGTTGATAGAGTTGTACTCTGTTTATTTTGTGAAAAGGTTCCGAAATGTTTTTTGGCCTTTATTTCACGTGGAATTTTAAGCAAAAAAGTATGAACTTAATATTAAATAAGAAATAAAAAATTAAAATAACACAACCGGTAACAGTTTTTTATCCATATTTACTTTTTTTTATTAAAAAAAAATAATTTTGATAACTTTGATACTTTGAAGGAATAAAAACGTAAAATTGTACAAGCTCGCAAGATTGGTAACATTGATAAATGTCAAAATTTTCGTGTGGAATAATGAATGTTGCTCAACATTTTTCACAAATTTGAACAGAGTACTAGGCTTTAAGTTAAAACAAATAAAAATTGCCAAAAAAAAAATTTTAAAAAAAGTCACATCTTGAGCCCGCGCCGGAGCTCCTAAGAATTATTTTTGAAAAAAGCCATTTTTATATTTTACTAGCGAACCAGTGCAAAAAAGGAAATAAGAAATCAATTCGAATTCATTTAAATCAGTGATAAATTGTTTTGATTGTAATGTTCTCTCCATTTTCGGTGTAAATATAGAAAACCGATGGTTTGCCAACGCGCGAACATGATTTATACAACTGTCCATGTGAGAAAACTGGATACTCTAAATTCATTCCACAAATTTCTAATGATTGGTCTTGCGCCTTATTAACAGTATCCGCAAACCCAAGCCGAACAGGAAACTGAAGTCGTTTGAATTCAAATGGCATATCAGACGGAATCATTTGGATGCGTGGAATGAATACATCTGCGCCTTTGAATTTTCCAGTTGAAATAGTAGCTTCAATTACATAATAATAATAGCAAGTCTTGTGTCATTACACAAACTTTCAATTGGAGGTAATGCGAAGGCAATCCTGGTAAATCCAACGATTTCAAAAATTCTGTTGGATAATTCACATCTTCTATCTTGGGTATCACAAAGGGACCAATAAAGGACCCAAGTGAGATGTCTGTTGATAGCTGCCCATGGAACCTAACCTAACCTACATTGGTAACAGTATCCACAGACTTGTACGAAACCAATTCGCCAGGAATCTTCCTCTCAGAAACTATCAAACCGATTTTAATGAAATTTAAAACATAGATAGAACCATATCTATATGGACACAAAATGTATAAATTTTTAAAACAATCGGACCACGAGGGGAAATTTAAAACATGGATAGATCCTATACAGTTTTTAAAAAATAGGACCACAAGGGGAGGCAGGGGGCAATTTCTGCCTCTCACAAACTTTCAAACCGATTTTCATGAAGTTTATAAACATAGATAAATCCATATTTACATCGACACATAAGCATGATGTGTTTTTAAATACTGTGATGTAGGGTATTGTATGGTCGGGCTTGACCAACTATACTTGTTTTGTGCTGTTAGGAAACACACGTTCAATTAATTCCTCTTTTGACTCTTTTGAATTGACATTAACAGGCATTTCACGATTGCCAATTTTCAGCAATTACTTAGATAACTTATCAGCAGATGGATCATTCCGCAACTGAACACGAACGTTAGTTGTGAGTTTCAATGTTCTTACAAATCTCCATTAGCATGAAGACTTTAAGCAAGCGTTAATTCCATCGGCAGCTGTCGATCTAGGAATGACGGGCAATGTTTGCCTAAAATCGCCTGACAATAAAATCAAGGCACCACCAAACAACTCTGAATTACCTCGAAGGTCTTTCATTGTTCTTTCCAATGCTTCAACAGACTTCTTGTTCGCCATAGTGCATTTACCCCAAATAATGATACCGTAACGTTTCAATAATTTTGCCGTTCCAGATGTTTTTGAAACGTTACATGTAGGAGTTTCATTTACTTGGTAATTCAATGGCAATTTCAAAGCAGAATGTGCTGTGCGACCTCCATCTAACAAAGTGGCTGTAATGCCAGAAGACGCCTTTCAGTTTCTCAATTTTCATGGACGAAAAAATATATGTTTCGAAATGAAAGCAGTGTTCACGTAAATGGCTATAACTCATGAAGATGTGATTTACAATACCTAAGTAGCTAAATTAAAGTAATTGTTTGACTAAAATCGAATTGTTATAAATTTAAAAACTAATTGAATTTCAGTTTTCCAAAATATTAAGTCAAATTCGAAAAATTTCCATGCAAAAAAAAATACATGTTTCGGAATGAATGCAGTGTTCACTAAAATGGCTATAACTCATGAACCAATACACATTTGAAGACCGTTGATACATAAAAATCTGGTATTGATGACACCTTCCACGTGAACTTTGCAGAAACAAAATCGGTTACATATATATATTTTAAATATTAAAATATTACTTATTAAAAAAAAAAAACAATGTTGAATATAATATAAAATAACCTTCGGAAGGAAATAATTCCCAGTTTCTAGATATTATATAAGTTATTTTTGTGTCACAAAAACTTGTTTACTGTAAAATCTGGACATCTTACGTCTTGATTCAAGTTTCGTCTGTATTAAACTACTGTATTAATAGAGTCATAGATTATAAAATTATCTTATTGTTGTATAAAAACATTTGGGGTATTCACAAGGTGTGCTATCATGTTTTATTGTCATAATGTTCTAACATTTTACAATGGTTTAAAAATATTGTTGTTGCTTTGTAAACAAAAAGTGTCTTAAATTAATAGAACGTTGCTTGCTATGTTTATTGGGCTGTCGTAATTAATCAGAAGAGACCAAAGCTGAGCGGCTGAGCCGTACCGCGTTAGCTCTTGTAGCCATCGCCGTTGATGGTATAATTTTATCCGGCTAACATCAAAATTTGACCTGCGGCTTGCAATTTTTGCAACAAATCACTTGCGGCGTCAAATAAGATCGGCTTATGACTCTGCTGTTTGGTAAACAAACGAAATAAAATTTATTTCTGATTTGCGTCTGCAAAATGGAAAATAGTCAGGTAAAATCTAATTTAATTTATTAATTCATGGAAAAGAATTAAAAAATATTTTGATGTTAGGTAATTATTTATTTTTTATATTTGTTTTAAATCAGCTGATTTAAATTCAAAATAGCATACAAAATTAGGAGGGGTTGTTCACAACAGTCGTATTTTTTCATGTTATTATTTTAAGACATATGACTTTATGACACCTTGTGAATACCCCAATTGTAAATAAAGAAAATAACTTTTATTATTTGTTTATCATGTAGAGGCCTCAGAGCTGGAGCAAACCAAGTCAAAAAAACAATTCGAGAATATTTTGGGGTTGAGTAAGTGAACTGCCATCAATTTCTGTAACCATTGACTTGGGTTCATTACCGGTACCTTAGGACCGTGCTTTTCCCAGTGTAGTTGATTTATTACGCATGTTTTTGTTACAGTCTCTTTCGCAACTCTTGGTTTGTAGATGTCAGCGGTAAGGTTAAGAGAAAACAGAATTGATTAAGGTTAAGTAAAAAAGAATTGAGTACAAACTTTGTTGGACTCGGTAAGAGACTTGCACAACTAACTTACAGATCCTGAAAGGGGTTTAAGATAAACTTTCTTACGACCGAATTAAACGATACGCACGATAAGCACAATGGATTTCCATTTAAACTCTTAAATTCGAAATAAAAGGTTTGTTTTGTGTACAATCTTTAAAAATTTGTATTGCAACACGTAACGACATAGTAAGACCATATCACAAAAGATGCAAATTATTTTTGTCCAAATTAAACATTATGGACATGGACCACATGGCCATAGCGTTTCGTGACATTGTTTATAAATTAAAATTGAAGATCAAATACTTGTACTTTGTACTTTGGTAAACATGTTGTGAAGATTTCTGAAATCTGAAATAAACAATCCGCAATTGACTAATGCTTTTTAAATCAGGAGGCTCAAATTGACGCAAAATTCAGGCCACTAATATAGAGCAAAGCATTTTCATCGGGGAAAGATAATTTAAAATAATTTAATGAAGTAAAATGTGCTTAAGCCAAAAAATTAATTATTGGTATTTTTTACCTGCTGCAGATATTTGGGTCCAGCAGAAGCCGGCAATATGTTTTTGTTTTAAAATCACCGCAAAAGTTTGTGATACCTAATATTACAACACTTATATTGAGAACTTTGCTGAGAAATTCCCGAAATTTTCCGTTTAAAATTCCCGGAAATCTTAAAAATATTTTTTTCCCAAATTATAGCCCTTATTTTGGTTGTAACTGTTTCTTATTAGCCTGGTACTAATATCAAAGCACATATATTTTTAGTTAACGGATACGTAGGCCATATCGACTATTTGACGCCCTTTAAAATCAATTTTATGGATAACTCTTACTGCGAACACGTTAAAAGTTTTGTATTTGCTCTTCACTAACCTTTTTTTTTTTGTAGGGTATCTGAAGTGACTGAAACATGCAATAAATTTAATTCGACTAAATTTATTCATTGAAGTTAAAGCGTACTTTACACTGTCATGATAAGTTGTTATTTTTTTTTTTTTTTTTTTTTTTAATTTTCAAACAATAATTAGACAGCGATGCATTTTCAACGAAATACTTAAGACTTGTATTATAGTGTAAAACGGCCTAAGTTACTACAAAGAGGACATGAAATGCTAAAAAGAAATGCATTGACTTGAGCCATGCATCAAACGAACGTAAAGGGTGTTTTTTATAGAGTGACACAAGTTTAAATCGTAATAAAACAACGAAATATATTTTTAATAGCAATGAAACGGGCTTTATTGGAAAGACAATTTTATGAAATTAATGTTTAAATGATTTCTGCCATGTGGCCGCCAAGGCTTGCGCGTAGAACGCGCAAACTGGAACAGCAATTTTCAATAAGTTTTCGCAGCATTTGCGGCGATATTTCGCCGATAACTCTTCGAATGTTGATTTTCAGGTGTTCAATTGTTTGTGATTTGTCGACGTAGACAAGTGACTTAACAAAACCCCAAAGAAAATAATCCAATGGGGTTAAATCTTATAATCTTGGGCCATTACGTGAAATAATATTTTAAAATTAATGCCACGTAATTGAGGTGCGAAAAATTTGAATCATGTTTCTATATCGTTCACCCTTGACAGTAACATTCTGACCATCATATGGGCCAATGACTCTGCCAGCCCATAAAACGCACCAATCAGTAATTTTCCGTCGATGTAATCGTGTTTCGACAAAAGCTTGTGGATTCTCCTCACTCCAAATGCGACAATTCTGCTTATTTACGTACCCATGCAACCAGAAATGGACTTTATCGGAAAATAAAATTTAGAATTTTTTTAATTTTGAATTGAACAATTATTTTGATTAAAAATTTCAACAATTAGCACAAGTTGCTCTGGTGTAAGTCGATTCAAAATGAAATTTTAAAGCAAACCAAACAAAAAGCAAATATCAACTGTTAAATGGGTGCTCAAATAAATCAGTGATGCCAACTCAAAGTTGTGACACTCTATAAAAAACATCCTTTAAAACGATTTGAAATGAATTTACATAACAGTCTTATTAAATTAATCCTATTACAAAATTTGTTAATTCACTTTACATAATTATTGTACTTAAGCTGTAATTAATAGCTCATTGAAAGATTTTACAATGCCCAGTGTTTTTCTTGTTAACAAATTAACAAATAAGTACTAAACAATTTTAAACGTTGTTGAAAGTGTATACAAATAAAAATTTACTTTTATGGCAGTTAAATTTTCGTTTTCGTTTCATCAGTGGGATTAGTCATTATTAGGGTGCGGAATATCATGCAAATGCATGTTTTCCTTGAACGTTTAAATGCTAACGGCCGTATTTATAACCAAGATTTAGCCTGCATTTAGAAAAAGTATAATTTATAATGTTAATATTTCTTTTCCATTTGCTAAACGTGTGCTTATTAACAATCAAACACTTGCTAAGTGTTTGAAAACCCGCTGTTTTGTTTCAAAGTAATTTTGTAAACAAAAGTGATATTTAAGTGGAAAATCTTTAATAGAAATATCAACAAATCCATCAGAGATGTTTTTAAATAAGAGTTATTTGGGGTATTCACAAGGTGTGCTATCATGTTATATTGTCACAATGTTTTAACATTTTACAATGGTTAAAAAATATTGTTGTTGCTTTGTAAACTAAAAGTGTCTTAAATAAATAGAACTTTGCTTGCTATGTTTATTGTGCTGTCGTAATTAATTCGAAGAGACCTGGGGGCAAATTATGGCAGTCGTGATCGAATACTTTATTTATTTTATTTATTTATTAAAGAATTTCTTGCTTATCCTACACAACAAGAAATAAATCTTATAGTTAAAGTGCAGGAATTATATAAGTTTAAAACATAAGGGGGTAATCACACTGAAACGATTAAGTTTGAAAAGAAAGAAAAAGAAAAAAACAAAATAGAGTACATTTTAACAAAATGGAAAGGAAATAATCATTTAATTTAAAGAAAGATTAAATTGTAAGTTGACTGAGTGTAACATATAAATTATAGATTAAAATAAACTAAACAAAATAAATAAATAGCTTTGATGGCATAAATTAATTGGTTTAGTTTTATGGGTTTTAGCTTATTAAATAATTGACAAATTGATTTCTAAAATTGTTTACATTGTTGTTTGTTTGGACATGATTGGGCAGTAGGTTCCAAAGACTGACAGAATGAATAAAAAATTGATATTCAGATATCAGGCTGCGGTGTGTAAAGGGAATTATCTTATTTCCCCTGTTAGACCTTGCAAAGATTAATCTGTTGTACAGATATGGAGGATTCTTCGTATATATTATTTTATGTAGCATGTGCAATACCCTCATATCTAAAAGGTTTTTAAATGTCATGCCATAAAGTTTATTTGTGAACTGGGATATACTATCGTATTTTTCCAAACCAAAAACATATCTAATTATATTGTTATATGTTTTCTGTAACACATTTTTGCTACGAAAGTCGCAACTTGAGAGCAACTCGCAACGATATAAAAGTCGAGGCATTAAGTAAGTTTTGGCGATAAGTATTCTAATTTCTAAAGGCGTAAAGTATTGGGTAGGCCAAAGTTCACGTAACCGTAGGTAAATGTTTGATGCAGTTTTATTAATATGGTCAGACCAATCTAAATTATTATTGAATATAACACCAAGATTTTTTGCCGAGCGTACACATTCAATTTTTTCATTATTTAGCATAATGTCAATGTTTATATTAAAACGGATCGTTCTACGGTGAATGATAAGGCATTTGGATTTGGGGGGATTTATTAGAAATCTATTAGCGGTTGCCCATCTATAAACACTTTCTAAGTCCTTATTTAATTTATGTACGTTGTCTGCAATATTATCCACAGAACTGCCAATGTAAATGTGTACATCATCGGCATATATGTAAGTGTAACTAAAGCTGGGATCACACGAATGCCGCGTATGCACCAATATGGCACAATTTTGATTGTGCTTTATTGACGCACAATAAAGAAATTGCACCAATCAAATATTCTGAAATCACACGATTGCCCTGTTTTATACAAATTTAATTGCCGCTAGTTAGTACAAAGTGAAATGGGTACAATAATTGCCGCAACACAGTCACACGATTGTTCTTGACAACTGCGAAAACAGCTGTTGTGGTAGCTTTTTTATTCTAGTTGGTTTGTTCATTAAAAAAAAGAAAATTTTATCATAAGTATATTTAAGCAAATGTTTGTTGAATACTTTTTTCAAAATATTTTAAGAAAAATATGTGAAATATTAAAGACAAATATTTGTAAAAGAAATAATACTTATTTTTTTTAATATCTTCAATAAAAATATTCACACTGAATGTGAACATACATATTTCGTTAATAGCAATAACACTAAGTGACAATTTTTTGACCAAATGAATTTGACACCTAATCTATATGTAAAATTGTCCGCTGAATCCGAATATGAAGTCAGAATTTACAAAAGTAGAACAGTTTTCGAGATATTCCAAAATAACCGTTATTTGTGTTTTTTAAAAAGAAGCTGTGACTGAAATGCAAATATCCAAAAAATAAAATTTTAGCCTATTTCAATACGAACATTTTGTGCCCAATAGGAACCAGATCGGAGCAAAAATGACAAAGTTACAGAAGATTAATTGAATTAACCCACAACAAATAAATATACAAAGCTAAATTATTAGTAACAATAAATATTAAAAATTGCTTAAAACTATTGAATTTCTATGTGGGTTAATTTACTAAATCTTCTGTAGCTTTGTCATTTTTGTACCAATATACATATGTCTTGGTGGGCGCAAAATGTTCATATTAAAATAATCTAATGTCGCATGCAATAAAACATTAGGATTTTTTAATAATTGGTTTAAAAAAAATAACTTGATAAGAGCAAAATTGAACAAAATCATAAAATTTTCAATAAAGCTTGAACTTTTATCCCATGTAACTCTGTCATTTCTTGACCAATCTTCACAAGCAATCCATGGTTATTTTAGAAATTTTACAACTTTTTAATAAAAATTACTAAGAATTACATAATCCGTTTACAATTTTTGACGATATTTGCATTTCATTTACATCATCTTTTTTAAAAACACAAATAACGGTTATTTTGGAATATCTCAAACTCTGTTCTACTTTCGACAATTCAGACTTTATATTCGGCTTCAGCGGAAAATTTTACATAAAGATTAGCTGCTAGATTCATTTGGTCACGACTTTGATGAAATTTTGTCACGTAGTGTAATTAAAAAAAATTATAACGCATAATAAATAAATTCATATTTATCTTTATTTATTACTGAAAGAAGCACTAAAAAGTAAATTTAATAAAAGAACACAATAAATATTGGTGCATTTTTGTTATTTTTATTGACGCGCGGTTGCATAGCAAACAGTCGATTGCCGCACCAGGGTTGCATTTGATTGGTAAAAGTGAGCACAATATTGTCCTCGATTGGTACATGAGCCATTTGGTTGTGCAGTCACACGATTGGGGTATTAAAAAGTGTGAAAATTGGTGCATTGCGGCAATGGTGTGATCCCAGCTTTAGAATATGATAAAGTTCGGGGAAGATCATTAACATGCAACGAGAACAAAAGTGGTCCCAAAATTAATCCCTGTGGAACACCTTTGGTGACAGGGAGTGCAGACGAGTAGCTACCGTTAATAAATACTGATTGGTAACGACTACCAAGATATGATTTAAGTAGATTATTTGAGGTCCCTGATATACCAAATAGCTTTTTAAGTTTGAGGTAAAGCAGAGAATGGTCAATTGCATCGAAAGCTTTGGAGTGATCCAAAAGCACTAGTATATAAACTTTCCCGATAGATATAGATCATATCGAATATCCTCACTCAGATTTATTAATGCTCTAACACAGCTATGCTTAGCTCGAAAGCCAGATTGGTGTGGCGTGAGCAAATTATGCCGATCAATAAATTCATTTATTTGTGCATACATAAGTTTTTCCATTATTTTGGAAAGATAAGAAAGAATTGCAATAGACCTAAACTCCGAGTTATTTTTAGGGAGATATGACGAAAAAAAGCAACAGTTTTTTTTTGCCAATGGCAAATGAAGAAGTGGAAGAAATTGTAGTTTTTTTACTTTGACTGCAGTTTTTTAAACGCTGGTTTCTTAGCATATCTCAGCTGTTTTACTTGAGGAAATTGGGCTGGAAACTGACTGGAACATTTCATATTTTCTTTTTAAGCTACTTCTAAATACATTTTTATATAATTATTTTACAAGCAAAAAATATGTTATGTTTGAAGTCTTTCTTCATAATATCTCCATTACGATCAATTGTAAATTCAGTATTAAGTTTTCTGTTATTTTGGATAAAAAGGAAGATGGATCAGTATTTGAACGTTGAAGTCCTTAGTGAAAAAAATGCTACAATATGCAGAGTGGGAAATGCCACTTTATTGACTGTTCCAATTAACGACACGAAACACACTTCGGGTCTTGCAAAAAAATTGATTTAAGACAATGGAGTTGATTTATTGTCTTGGCCTGCGTAATCCCCGGATCTAAGTGTCCCACCCAATTTATGGAAGATTGTTGAAGAAAAGACTTGACCAATAAAATCCCAAAATAAAGACGAACTGTGGAAGAACATTCAAAAGGCATGGTATGCTTTTTAAACCAGATTTGTCGTGACTTGGTGGGTTCCATGCCAAAACGTGCTTTCTAATAAAGGACATGCGACCAAATACTAGGATGAAAGTATATTTTTTAAACGTTATTATAGTTTTTTCTAAATTTCCTTTTTTTTTTTTTTTGTCCATTAAAAATCATAGATATAAATGGACTTATAATTTTTTTTGTAAATTAAAGTGAATTTTTTAAGTTTTTGTTAAAAACATTAGCAACGAATATTGCAAGGAATATAATTACAAATTTTAATCAAAACATTTTCGTTTTATATATTTTTTTTTTATATAATTTAAACTTTGAATAAGTGACCCAATTTTTTTGGCGGTAACTGTAAATTGTTTTGCACACTATTTAATGCTATCTTAAAAAGTAGCTTGAAAAAAAAGCCAAACAGTTTTTCGACTTGTGTAAAAATGTTTACACAACTTTGGCAAAAGTAAATTATAACCCAAAAATTACGAAAAATCACCAAAAAAAAAACGGGTTTATTTCTTATGCAAAAGCACCTAAATTTGCTTTGGGCGATTTTGCTCGGGGTTATTTTACTGGCAGCCATAAGGTAAATTGGTTTATTTTTATAACTAGGTCCAATGTAAATGAGAATGAGATAGATAATCTTTTATCAACGTTTTATTCTTTTGATCAGAATATTAAGTTCACTATTGAAAGGGAATTGAATTTTTCAATTCCATATTTGGACACATTGGTGATTAGGAAAGGAAGTAGATTATTGGTAGATTGGTATCAAAAACCAACCTCATCAGGTAGAATTTTAAATTATTATTCTGAACACCCAAAGAGAATTATCATTAACACAGCTAGGAATCTAATAGACAGGATATTAACAATTAGTGACAATAGATTTCATAGGAAAAATAAGGAAATTATTGGGAATATTTTGAGGAATAATAGTTTTCCCAACAAATTGATTTGCAAATTAATAAGACAATACAATATAGATAGATCTCGTAATATTGATGAGATTTCGGCACCACGTATTTATAAGTCATTAACTTATGTACCTGGGTTTTCAGAAAGATTAGAAAACTCGAATATATATGATAAAGGGAAATACAGAATGGCACATAAGGTGATTAATAATGTAGGGAAATTATTCACAAAAACTAAGGATAGATTACTAAAGCCAGATAGGTCGAACTTAGTTTATAAGATTCATTGTGGTGGCAATGATAATGAACAATGTAGGAAAATATATCGCACCTGTTCATCAAAAGTAACACAACTCAAAATTTACAAGTTTTCAGTAGAGGCAAAAAACTAATTCCGCCAATATGATGGAATTATTGTTATAAACAAATATAATGTTATAAAGGAAACTCACTAATATTTCAATAAAATCACAAAATTTATTTCTCTTCTTCCTTTTTCCGAAATTATTACGGATTTTTGATTTAATACAGTTTTCATGAAATTTTTTGATCTACATGTCAATATTATTTCAAGTTATGCTTATCACAACCCAAAATCAACAGCTATTGATAAACAGATTTTTAACATGAAAACAATCACAACTCGAATTAATACAGTTTCGCTGATTCATTTGAGCACCATAACCCTTGAACACTTCAACGCAACTAAAATTACAAATCTTTAATTGAATCAAAACAAGCAATATGAGTACGCAAAGAAAGACATAAAGGCATTTCTCTCATGAAATATTACAAATAGAATACCAAAAATTTTACAGTCGTTAGATATGGTAATCATACACTGTTTCCTTCAAAAAAGTGGAAAATAGAATTTTTTGAGTTGTGTTACTTTTGATGAACAGGTGCGATATGTAGGAACAACTGGGACAAAACTAAAAATTAGATTAGCTGGACATAAACATGACCAAAAATATAGGAATTATAATTCAGCCCATGGAACGGCGTTATCAACTCATTGTAGGGATTTTAATCATTATCCTGATTTTGAAAACACATCAATTTTGAATACGGAAAGTTTTAAGAAACGTAGATATATGTTAGAAATGTTGCAGATAAATAATGTTCCATTTGAGAAAAGGATTAATTTTAAAAAAGATACTGAGGGCTTAGCTCAAATTTATAGACATTTATTGAATAAAAATAAATAGGTTGATGTAAGGGATAATTATAAATAGGTATTTGTCCATGATTGTTTATAAAATAAATTTCAGATGGCATAGCTTATTATTGACGGAAAGGGACATTAAAATAGGTTTTAGGCTTGAATAAATTTAAAAAATTTGTTTTCCTTTTTTGTTTGTTTGTCTTTTTGTTTAAAGTTTGTAGAATGGAATTTTAAATTTATTATGATAATTTTGTTTTTTTTTTTTTTGAAATTTTAAAATTTATTTTTCCATATTTTATTTTTCCATTTATTGTCAAATTTTATTTTATTTTAAAAAAAATTCCTGAAGAAGATTTCCAACGGAAATCGAAATATTGAAAATAAAAATATTTTAATTAATTTTATAAATAAGTGACCTTAAGCTTGAAGAATTTATTAAAGTATTTAATAAAAAAAAAGGTCGAAGAAATAGGACTATAATTTAATATAATTGTACCATATTTTGAAGAACATACATACATATGTACCACGGAGTGGCCAACAATGTTTTAGTAATGAAAACACCTGTCTCCGTTTTGCGAAAAAAACCTCACGCAGGGATGCAAATTTCTAAAACCTTCCAAGAAATTTTGAACCGCGATAAATTGTAAACCGTAGGAAAATTTTTTAATCTAAAGCAGTGGATAAATTCCAAAATAGAATTAAAGTGATACGTATAGGACTATATATAAATATCAGGTGTATATTTTTTAAAATTTCCTTGAGATAAAAATGGTTGTTTTCAAACATTAACCCGATCCCTGCGTGAACTTTTTTAACAATCCGAAAAAATTATTATATTTTTTATTAATAACTTTTAATGTTCTACACGACTATACTATGCCGTTTTGGATATTCACAAAAAGTGTAAAAAAGTTATAGCCCTAATGTACATACATATGTTTTTAATTGGAAATTTTTCTCAAACTGATTGTCCCTCTAACACAGCCCATAAAATAGTTGAGCTCTCAGCATGAAAAATGTTGTAACCTTATATTTTCTTTATTTAATCGAGATATGAGAAAGCCTTTTCCATTTTTATTGAAGACTTTGATTTTTTTCATGATAACACCAAGTATGTACTATATATTACCTTGATTAACCAACCAGATACAGCTTATCATATCTAAGTATGTAGTAGTACGGTGGAGTAGTTAGTCTAGTCGAATTAAGAGCCCTAGCGTTGGCTGTATTAATTGTTGAAACTTCAAGCCATTTTGGTGACTTTTTTTGAATTTCTCGCCTTATAACTAAAAAGGCAAAACTGATATTGTTAACAAGCAACTGCCAGTTAAATCCAGTCCAAATGTTATATAAATTAAGCTGCGTCATTTAGTTTTTGTTTGGCAGCCATTGATATCGTGATTTGAGGAGAAAACTGAAAAAAGTGAATTGAATGTGCTTTTTAAGCTGTCCCTGGCAAAAATCTATAAATTAGACTTTGAATTGCTCGCCCATTAACGATTTCTTGTTTTCCAACCGAAAGAAATGGCTCGGCGGAAAAATATTTAACTTCACCGATGAAATCATCTCACAAACAAATACCTATTTTGATTACCTGAAAAATATTATTTTTTGGAAGGAATTAAAAACTTGGACAATAAATGAAAAAAAAATTCACAATAAATGAAAAAAAAATTCACGGACTTATATGACCGCCCCGTAAAATTTCACCCAGATAAATTTCACTTTTATAAAAACTAAGCTCCTCATCATTCAGACCCAACAAGGCAAAAAAAGAAATATTATTTTAAGCAGTTAAACGTACAGGATCTGTATTTCTACACTACTTAACAGGCTTATGGCTATTTTCTTAATATATCGACAAACTGCCTGATACTTATGGCCTGTTCGTCGATAACGAATGAAGACTTCGTTCGCTTAACTAACATTATTAGACCGATAAACCATCCGTTAACAATGTCGTCTATTTTGTCGTCCACGACAAAAATTATTACATGGTTATTTCAGACAATTTTTCCATGTGCAAAATTTTATTTTCCTTGTTTTATTTCTGTAACATGTTATATACTTTTATAAGCAATTCTTAAATTGACAGTGAAGTATAAACTTCATTTAATCAATGTTCATTTTAAATTTAACATACACATACTTATGTATATTAGTATAATAACAAAGATATAGTGACACAGTGGAAATTAAAGTTGCAAAGGTCTTCCCAAATTACTTGTTGTAAACAATAGCATTTTTTTTTATGTCTGCTTTCAAATTGCTGCAAAGAAATCAAGTCTCACTGCTTTAAATAAGGAAAATATAATGACAAGCGAGTGATAAAGTGACGTAGGTACAAATACGCAACAAACTGAATAAAATGATGATGAGATCACCAAAATTTGCTCAAAAAAGTTTAAAAAAAATTATTTGTTTACTTATATAAAAATAAAATATAATTAATGAAGCCAAGTAGAAAACTTTTTAAGTACTCTAAATAAAGAGGCCATAACTAAGAATTACTACCTGCTTTTAGAAAAAGACAAATTTGGAAATTTCGTTTCTTTTTTAAATGTAAGTTGCACAAACGAGTTTTGCGCTCGTGTTCCAGAAACAGGCAGAAAGTTTTATTTTACTTTGAAAACATATGTACATATGTTTGTGTTAGAAAATTATAATAAATTAACAACATTAGTTTTGTTGTTGTTTGTTAAAGCTTGTTATCGTAAACATCTTTTAATTTTTTTGTTTAATTTGATAGATCAATTAAATGAAGGGCAGATAGTTCTTCTCAGTAAAATAAAATTTTGAAAATGTAAACAAAATGTCACAGAAAAGTTCAAAATTTGATTATACTTTAATTTTACCAACTACCGTTTAACCGTCAAGTTTTAACATTTAGTGCGGCCAGGTCAAAAAGGAAAGTGTATTTACACATCCACTCTGAGATCATAAGGTCCATTGCGAATCCATTCAGCACGAATCAAAGGGAGCATTAATTAAGCCTACCATTGTCTGTTAAAAGAGGTGGCTATACATTGTACGCATGGTAAGTTATGGACCGAGCATCACAAAATTCCTTTGAGATTTCTAGAATTATAAAAAAAACTAAATCGGACCAAATTTCAATACAGAAATGTAATTGGTAAGCGTTTAATACGTCTTTATGTGCTTTTCAGCAGGCGGATTATGGGTCCTTTATTAAATTTAGGACCGATTATCACAAAATTGCATGCTGTTATTTCTAGCAATAAAAAGCTAAATTGGACAAAATTTCAATACAATAACTTTATCTGTTCTTAGAGTTTTAAAGTGCTTTTCGAGAATGCGCTTTTTATGAGGCCGGTAATATGAGATTTTTAATATTATGGTCGCTTTTGTTGCTGCAATTTTTTAAAATTCTGCTTTGAAATTGCATTAGTTTCAGGATTATGAAATTCTAGTCTAAAAGTTGTTGTATTTTTTTATTGCCTTTCCTCTTCTTCTTTTATCTTTATATATATAAAAGAGTTGCGTGAGTGACTGACTAATTCATCATCGCCCAGCCCAAACCGCTGACCCTAGAAACTTGAAATTAGGACTAGCGATTGGTCACTCCCCAAATCGATCCACAAAGACGGGATTATTCGAAATTCGAATGTTTAGGGGGTAAATCGGGAAAATTCGTTAACCTTATATCTCCAAAACTAAAAGAGATGCAAAATAAAGGTAATACTTGTCGTTGTTCTTTAGAAAAATAAGCGGACAGGTGCCTGGTACTTTTTTGAAATTCGGCCCTATTAGGGAGTAAACGGGTAAAATCTGAATTTTAGTAGTTTTTTGCCATTTTTTGTACCAATAAACATAGAAACAAAGTTAATAACACATTCGAAACTTATCAAAAAAATACGTATAATAATTTGATACTTTTTCGAAATTCGAACATTTAAGGGGTGAAAATCGTAACTATTTTTGGTATTTTTTATTACAAAACATTCTCCTCCATTCATTGACATATTCGTACTAAATTATGGGCTACCACTACAATACTGAAATTTTTGATACTTTAATGGGGGAAAAAAAGGAAATACGGGAAATTTGACATTTTTCTTTAGCTTTTTGGATCTACTAAAGTATCGGGTTAAATGCTAGAATTTAAACAAGTTTAAACCTAGAAAAATAAACTTTAGCATAAAAATATGTCCACGAAGAAAAAGAAGACGCTAACGAAGTGGCGGGTGTATGCAGTATTTAATATATACATAGATACAAAAACACCTACAGCTTTCAACTTGAAGGAAAAGTGCAGAGTACGTGAAACTAAGTACCAGTGCTGCCATAACCAATACAATTTTTACAACCAAAATTTTTTAAATAGTTACCAAACGTGAAAAAATATAACCAAATTTAAAATGTCTTTTATTAATTGAGAAAATCATTAAAATTTATTTCAAGTTGCATTGTAATTAGGGTATTCATTCGGTTAACCGTTAATCGGTTAACCTTTTAATTACTACCCGATTAACTGATCGGTTAATTTAAAATTGGCTTTTTTCGATTAACGATAAACCGGTTAATTTCAGTCGATTAACCGTTGTAACAAAAATTATAATTTTTTGTGGTATTTAACCATATTTTGTGTGTTTTAAATTACGGGTGCGTTCTAAAACGTCGGCTGCAAAGCAACTCGCTTTTAAAATGCATTCTACAGTGCATCCATGTACAATTTTACAACGTTATCCGTACCAAAATTCACCAAAACAGTTACCAAAGTGCATCAAAAAAGATGTGCTTAGAACTATTTTTGTATACAATATATCCCCTTCTATAAATACATTTTTAAAATACAGTACAAAAACAGAAATTAAGGCATTCGGAAATTAACTTTTTTGCAGAAAGTTCGGTGCTGAGCTTTGCCAGGATGAGTTAGATGATAACCCGACAACAGAAGAAACTTACGATAGTAACGAAACAACAGAATTAACCCAAACAATTAGAAGTGTTAAAAATTTTAAAAAATAAAACAGGATTTAAATGGCATAATGGAAGATTTAATATGTTTAGAGAAATCCAGATAAAAGGCTAAGGATTTAGATATTCTGTATTATGGGGTGCTTTCGACTTCTCCAACATCTACGATAAGTGAAAGACTTTTTTCCAAGTCAAAATTAATCAAAACTAAAGAAAGGAATCGCTTAAATCCAAAACATTTGAAACAAATTATTTATCTTAAAGATTATTTAGTTCTCCTTTCACTATTGAAATTACTAATAAAATGATCTCACAAATAATTTTTTAATAAATACATAATAAGGGTCCTCATGATATCGTTTATAAGTCTCGTAAACTGTGCAAACTGTGCATTCTTACGCCCTCGTAAATGAACTGTCAAAAATTGTATGAGAATTCATTTACACAAACTGCTTAAATTTGCCCAACAATTTTGACTCGTAAACTTACGCAGTTCAATTGTGCATTTATACAGACAAATTTTTTTAATGCTTACCGCCGTTTTCAATGAAAACTTCTAGTGTAAATAAATCACAAACAATAAATTCTTGTAATAATATAAGCATATTAGTCTTTTGGCTTTCTTTATGCATGTTTAAAAACAAATTTCATTTATAATTTACAAATTCCAAGTTTTTTATTATATTTTTGATTATTTTTTTTTAATATATTTTTTATTGACGTTTCTGTTTGAAATGACATTAATTGTTTAAAATTACACAAAACTTAAAAAGGATCTTCATGAAACGAGTCTCGCAAGTTTACCCATTTGCACAAATGGTAATTTTAAGCAACATCATGAAGACCCTTAATATGTTTTAATTAAAAAATATGTTTTAAATAGTTATGAATTATTATTTTTTTGTTCGTGTTAGTTCAAGTATTCTTATGTTATTGTTTTTTTACTACTAGACTCAAAATAAAACTTTATTAATCGGTTAACCGATCAATAACAAGATTAACCGATTATTAATCGATTAAACCAAAACCTCGATTAATTAATCGAGCGATTAACCGATTAAAGTAAAAGCCCGATTAAATGAATACCCCAATTGTAATACAAAAGTTATTTGCACGTTATATTAAAATAATAATTATAAATCAAAAAAACAAAACAAGAAATGTAATTCTTTTGCATATTAAAAATATAACGAGAAATTTAATTTAAAGTTTTTATTTATTTGAGACTTTTTTCGTAAAAAAAAATTTTTACCCGTAAAATTTCCATACAAAATTCAGTATATTGAAAGTTAATAAATTGAATATTTTTTAATATGCCAGTTATAAATAACAAAAATGGAAAATTGAAGCACAGCCGCGAATAACGTTTTAAGTTACAAAATACATAATAAGGGTATTCACGTCACAAATTGCACCCTTGCAAGAGTGCAGAAATATAACAACAACCACACAGACAATTAGTTGTGCGTAAATAATTGTCTTTGTGGTTGTTGTTATATTTTTGCACTTTTGCTTTTTTCCAAGGGTGCAACTTGTGACGTGAATACCCCCAATAATTTTTCTGGAGCGCAAAAAACGTTTTTAATAGGCAAGATTATCAATTTTTCTTTTTTTTTCTTTAGATTATTAAAAATAATGATAATAAAAACTTTTATGCAAAATACCAAGAAATTTTAATTACATGCAAATTAACAGATTATAATTTTTGTTTAAGGCCAGTTTACACGGTAATACAATGTATTACGACTTTGTAGAATCAAAATATTATGAAATTCTCTCCGTGTTTAAAAGAAAAAAATAAAAATCTTTTGTAAGTACCCCGCAAATGAAATTGGACCACCTGATCCATTTTGATAAAATGGACTACTCCATGGACTGGTCCGATGTAATGCAAGCATGGACCATGTCATTGTTAAAAAGTGTTTGTAGTGAGACGACATGTCTTCGTTTTTTAACGACATGCTTTCGTTTTTAAACGACTTCAAAACTAATCCTCTTGTGTACACCATGGAATAGTTTTAAAACTACTCCTTAGTGGTCCAAAGGTGGGTTATATGGTCCTCTCCTAGGACATCGTAATGTAAAATAGACCAGGTTTTTTCCATACGTTTGGGTTAGTTTTGGACTAGTCCTGGTCCCTTGTGGACAACTCTTTTCACGCGTGTTTGGACTGGTCCTATTATTTGCAGGGTATAGTTCATGTTTACACGGATGGTATAAGTAAAATCCAAAATAATAACAAAAAATCAGATAGTTACAATTTTAAATATTTACAAAAACAACATGAAAATTTCCTGAGTTGATTTTAGTTTTTTTTGTAATCGTATAAAAATGCTATCACCTTCAATATACTCTGTTAAAATACACCTCTGGTGTGATGAGAATACATAATCCAACAAGAAATGAATGAGCGAGTAGTCACATTTTTCATTTTGGTGTTAAGAAAATGATAGAAAGAAATGACCGAAATAAAGTTTTCGATCACATTCGGTCATTTCTTTCTATCATTTTCTTAACACCAAAATGAAAAATGTGACTACTCGTTCATTCATTTCTTGTAGGGAAGTTTCTAAAATGGTTTAGAAAAAAACCATTTACCGACCGCTTGTCAGATTTTGTATCCGTATTCTCTCTTACATAGCGTTTACATTTGCCAGTACTGGCAAGACAGTAGCAATTCATTCAAACTTTTTCACTAATACATAAACACTTTTACAGCTATTTTGTTTTTGCATTGTTTTGCCAACTAATAGCTCTGTTTCTTTACTTTTTGGGTAAAGTTCGTGCAAATGAGAGCAAGCATAAATAAATTTCTCAATTACACAAAAGTACGGGAACAGAAAAAACCAAATTTTAAGCACAAAATAAAAAGCAATTGTTTTGACAGTCCTTACAAAACAATAAAAGTTTATGCCACTTTTGAAAAATTGTATATTGTCTGTAGAAATAAACTAATTTTACCAAAAATTAAACAAAACAAACACTTTTACAATAACTAACATTATGTTTTCCTTATATTTCAACATATAACTTTATATTTTAGTACATTATTTTACTCCACAACACTTTTTCCAAAATTTGGATCATGATTTTTTTCCTTTGCATTTCATTGTTTTGTTTATGTTTTATAGCTGTTTGACAATTTACACAATTTGCACGAAGAAAAAGTCTGGGCTGTTTCGTGCAAGAAGAAGAAGAAATTTATTCTCTCAAATCCGCTCTCATTTACACAAATTAAAAGTACGGGAACGCTTTTCGTGCAAATTGGGATCCCGAGGGATCCCAAAGTAGAGTAAAGAAACAGAGCTAATATGTATATGCTTACTGTCTTGCCAGTACTGGCAAATGTAAACGCTGTGTTACTCAATACATTTTGCTTTCACATGATAAGATTTTTCTCATTCTACATAATCTTTCGACATGTCGTAAAACATTGTATTACCGTGTAAACTGGCCTTTAGTGGAAAAACGTTTCATATCCACAATCGCGATGTCATTTAAAACGTTCTTTCACTACGCAAGCGGCGTTGAAAACGTTATTCCACGTTTCAAAACCATTTATTTTGTAAGAAACACAACGTTCTTCCACTAGTTGACTCTTTGCATGTCATTTTGAAGGCGTTAAGGTGCATAATTTTGGGTGATTTGAGGTTTAAACAGTGTAAGAGAGTAATGTTAACTGCAAAAAAACAGTTTTTGCAAAAAGTGGCTTTTACAACGTTGTTCGCGGCTGTGCTTCAATTGTTTTCCGCTTTTTAGCTGTTATTGGCAGGACTGTCAAATGTGGCGATTTCTTAATCCTTTTGCCGATTGAAATTTACGTTTGACGATTATTTTGTCGAAATTTAAAACGATTGGCGAATTGCAAACATATTCGTACGTTTTATTATTTTAGAAAAAAGTAACCGAAATGAAAAAATATTCACATCTTCATATTGAAAAAAAAAATTATAACCAATTTTGGTTAGAAATAAACAAAAACGGCAGCTTTGATAAGTACCTATCCCAAATCTTCTCACCTCTCTCACCAATAAAGTCATGAATTGATGCAATAATAATTAAAAGTCTGGACGATGATTAACGCACCAAATGTAACTGCAATGTGATTATTCGTTATACGGTTGT
The DNA here is from genome assembly GCA_930367215.1 of Pollenia angustigena. Classification (NCBI taxonomy): domain Eukaryota; kingdom Metazoa; phylum Arthropoda; class Insecta; order Diptera; family Polleniidae; genus Pollenia; species Pollenia angustigena. The sequence continues at coordinate 150,195,461 of OV884058.1, forward strand.
AGACGAACTTAAGTGTTTTTCGAAAGTGGGCTTTGTATAGAGTCTATGGTCAATTATGGACCGATCTTCATGAAATTTTACAGTGTGTGTTTCTAGTCTTATGATACTTATGTAATTGGATCAAATTTTACCACAAAAGCATTATTCGTTATAGTTTTAGCCGTACTTAAGTTTTTTTCGATTGTGGGTTTCATTTAAAGTCTGCCAGAATTTTACAAAATTTAAAGGTAATCGGTGCAGCCACCACTAATTTATGTTAGTTTTTGGAAAAACAACTACAATTGACATCAAAATTGTTCTTTTTTGCTGAGTAGTTCGGAAGTGAGCGTTGTTTTAACAGACGACAAACAGGCCGTCATGGCTTAATATTATATACTGTATGAGATGAATATTAAAAAAGTTTCACATGGAATGACAAACTAAGAACATATGCCCGCATTTACCACAAATATCAAACTTACCTTTTTTTAAATGTATGTATAGTAAGTTAAGTAGCTTTTAAGTTTAAACGTCTCGTTTTTCCTCGTCCTTTCAATGGATTTATGTTAAGGATGCAAATGTCTGTTACAATATTTATTTTCTGTAAACTTTAACAGTTATTCTGTAAAATGGACCGAAACGATGCTAAGAATAATACAAACAGGGTGGGTGGCTCTTGTTTTCACAAAATAACACACAAGAGATGTCAAAAAGATGAAAATTTTATAGTTTTTTGTATGCACCGAGAGGGTAGTTGAACTTTAATCGATTAGAGAAAGAACTTTGTATTTTTCGGTATATTTTAGTTGGTATAACAACATGTAAACATGCAATATAAGTTTTTTTTTTACTTTTAACAGAAAATATATTTTTTTTAAGAAATTATGTATTTTTTAAATATTTAATTTTAAGTAAATTTAAAACACAAAATTTTATTTTAGTTATTTTGTAAAAAATATTTTATTTTACACCTGAAAGAATTTGTTTATTATTCTTCTAATTGGAAAAGGCTACAAGACTAGATAAAAAAGAAAATCCTTTCAAGCGTAAAATATGTACATATATTTTTCTACTTTATTATATTTTTCTAAGCCGAAAACACTCGTGAAGCTTTTGAGATGTTTATTTGATGTTCAGTTTTTTTTATTGTTAGAATTTTCATTTATTTTATTATTTTGTGTTTTTTATAGCGGAGCTTAAAATTGTGACAACACCCGGAACGTTTGGTTAGCACGTAACAACTAAATTGTATATTCAGCGTACTCGTGCGCATTTGATATTAAAAACATCGAAATTGTATTTCAGTTTGGCCATTAAAAACTACTACAACTGAGGCTTGTTTAGGCTTTTGTTTAATACACATTTTGCTTTTTCTTTTATTTTTTTTTTTTTTTTGAGTTACGAATGTTAAAAGTATGATGCATGCTTCCACCGGTAAATGTATGGTTTTGTTTTTTTTACACAACAATACCTAAAATATAAGTGGTATATTGATTTTGTCAGTTAATTTGTAACACATGCACACATTATTTAACTAAAAATTTAAAAAACATGGAAAATATAAGAAATTATTGAAAATTTAAAACATTAAATTGTTATTATATTCAATATATTTTTAATTTTTCGAATTTATTCTATGAGCTAAATTTCAGTTATATATTTTATAAAGCTTTTTTATACCCTTCACCTCAGGTGGAAAAGGGTATATATAAGTTTGTCATTCCGTTTGTAATTTCTACAATATTGATCTAAGACCCTATTAAGTATATATATTCTGGGTCCTTATGAGGAGAGAAATTGATTTAACGATATCCGTCCGTCCGCCCGTCCGTCTTACGTTTGATATGTGTTTTCCGGAGACTCCAGACATGATAGCGGCTACGTTGTTTTACATTTATGTCACATATAGTCCACCATTTCTTGCTATTGAAATTCAGCGAGATCGGTCCAACAATGGCTGAGATATGACCAAAAAACCACGACTGCCTCTAATTTTTTCAAAAAATCCATTGTGGTTGTTGTATTTTTATTACTTTTTTCTGTACATCTGGAGAACGGCAAGAGCCAAAGCTTTAAAATTAGGTACAAACATTAAGGTTATAAATATACACCATCCTACAAAATGTGGGCGGGAACCTCTCATACAAAAAGTATTAAAAATTGTATAAAAACCTGAATCAATATGATTTTCGTTATCACCCTTCTTTATTATTTCATAATAAAAAATATTTACCAGTTATCGCTTTTTAAATTTCATTTATAATGAAGTTGTAAGTATTGTAAATATGTATGTATATGTATATGTAAAAATTATTTAGTTGCTCTCTATTCTACTCGCACATTGGTGAAGGGTATATAAGATTCGGCACAGCGGAATATAGCACTCTTACTTGTTTTTTTTTTTTGTAATAGTTCTATTCCTTCAATTTTTCAGAAATTAATTTATACACTACCAGACTATTATATTGAATAAAGTCATTTCTGAAAAATTGAAGGAATAGAACTATTACAAAAAAAAAGCTTTATAAATACATACTGAAATTTAGCTCATAGAATAAATTCGAAAAATTAAAAATGTTGGATATAATATAAAGTAACCTTCGGAAGGAAATAATTCCCAGTTTCTATTATATTGTTATATTAATTCAGAAAAGACGTATCTCACACATACATTTTTTTAAGTTTGAGATTTAAAACATGATAAAAAAGAATATATTTTTTAAGCTTCATGTTGGTTAATATATCTCAGAGAATAAACAAGATATTACAAAGATTAACAGTCTTATGCAAAACAACATTCACTTTAGCTGGGCTTAATGTGTTAATTAACTAATGTGATTTTTTTTGCATTTATTTTAAAGGTAATTAGTAGGAATTGCAGACGACATATTAGGTTTTCAAATAAAGATAATAAAGTTATAACGCCTCGAATATGGCGAAAACAGGCTTTTTTAACTTTAAGCAAAGATATTTCGAAACCTGTTGTGATTGGAGTACAAATTTGGATTCAGTGCAACTCAAACCCTTACTAAAGGTTTTAACCGAAATCGAAACCGCGGTTTTAATGCCTAAAAACCAAAAACCTCGGTTTTAGCTTTTACTTTAAATATATATTTATGCTAAAAAAAATTACAAACCATACATAATACTTGCACTTCATATAAAAAAAAAACTTTAATGATAACAGCCTGAACCAATGACAAGGTATTTCAAAATTCTTTAAATTTAAAATAAGTACTAAGAAGAACAAATGTTTCTTTTTTTAAAAAAGTAGCTGAATTGAAACAATAAAAAAAATTTTATTACCCTGCTAGCAATTAGAAAATCGTTTTTTCAAAAATCATCGGTATGAGTCTTTTTTGAGTACTTTTGGTGATTAAAAACTGATTATTCACTTACACGCTTTAAAATCGACACAAAAATGACTCGCGATTTAAAGGTGTTTGATTTAAAATGCAATAACAAAAACTGTTAAAAAAGAGTCGAAAATGTCTTTAAACTAATAAAAAAAAACTAATCATACATGACTCGTCAAGAAGAGTCTCGGGTAGGGTACAATTTTCTCCCGACAAGAGTATCATTTATGATCAGAAAATGGGCGCATATTCTAGTATTTTAATCGCGCTGAACAGTCAAAAAAAACTCGAATATTATTAAAAATTTCAAAAAAATTTTAAAAAATAAATTTGTTAAAACAATGATTTTAGTATGTACGATATTATTCAGTAAAAAAATTGACCTCCTCATATGTATGTATTTAATCACCCTTATCGTGTTTGGCGTATTTAAAATACGCCTACGACTGTTAAGTAATAGATTAAAGGAAAAAAGTCCACGTTCTCTTTAATCTATTACCAAACAGTCGTATGCGTATTTTAAATACGCCAAACACGATAATGGTGAATAACAAAAAAAAACTCCATAAATATGTATGTAAAAAAAATATTGTCCCTTAAAAAAAGATAATTGCCAATTACTATATATGTATGTATATACATATATAACCATATATTTTTGACAGTTATTCACTATAACTGTTTGTTTGTTTTAACGGAACTTGTTGAAATTGACCGTTAGTAATCAATATTATGATTAATTGATCAGATATTTGAATGATTTTATATAATAAATGTGCTTTTTTAAAATCCTTAATTTATTTTTTGATATCTCAAATATACAAATATATTGTTTTAAGAGATATCGAGACCGAACATAACATTATATCCACAATTTTTAAGTTCTTTAAACATTGTTTTGTTTGTTTATTCGCACCTTTTTGTGCTATGAGGCAAATTTCCAATGTAAAATTGGAAATATTACTATTTGTAATTTGTATGCTGCTGTTCTATTCAAAGAATGTAGGTAGGTAGTTGGAAAGGCTAGTGTGAAGTTTTCTTCACACCTTAACCCAGAAACAAATATGGTCCATTGTGACGTCTTATTTAGGAATAGACAAGTGAAAAAAAGAAAGTAGATGAAATAAAGAACGACAGCATGAGATTCGAAAGATAGATAGCAAAAAATAGTACCATACCAAACCAAAATTCGCCCTACGGCCAGGTCATCCCCATTACGAACCCTATCAGACCCTCGAGTCCACACCCCGAGACATCCCCTAATTCGCCCAGGAACAACTGCCCAGCCATCCCAGCCTGCTGCCCTAAAGCCTGGGACAGTGGCACAGAATGTGCTCACCCGCCGATTTTCGATTTGCTTAATGGTTCTTAAATTATTTGGCCAAAGCGAATACAAGAATTAGGTGAATTATTCGCATTTATATTTACAAAAGTGTAATAAAAAAAACATATAAACATTTCAGGGTATTAACCATTTGTCAATTTGTGAAATATGTTAAGTTTTACAAAACTATTCTTTGTAGTAAAATATAGTAGTGTAAATTTTTTTGGAGTTGTAGGTATGTTAGTTAATGAAAATGTTGCCTTTGTTAAGTTTATACTAGACAAAGTCTTTTACATGAAGGAAAAAATTGGGTCTTTCAAATAATTAATTATTTTATTGTCAAACTTAAATCCAATCAAAGACTTATGGGAGTAACTGGTAGAAGACACCAAAAACTCTACATTCCTAAACAATAAAATTATAAAAAAGAACTTTAATTAAAAAAACACGGAACAATATTTGGGCAGATATACCTACCACCTACAAACTATTTCAACCAATGTGTGGACTTAAGCCTTAAGTCTTAAGGTGAAAAAATACCAAAACATATAAGTAGTTTCATGGTGGAATAACCAATGGGTAGTTTAAAAAATTCATTTTGTTTTTACACTTTAAGGAAGGGAGTTAAAAATTCGTTGTATCTCAAAAAAGTATTGCTTCCATGTAATTATGTACATATGTATGTATGTCAATGTACTTGCACACAAAGTAATGTAAACGTTGGTGGTTTTCAATAACCAAACATTTACATTAATACAGTTTTGTAATTTTGTAGAACTTTTGGCCCCCTCCAACAGAAATATTTTATGTTGACATATGTATTCTGCTAATTAATCCCGCCAAGTTTTTGTTTGTGTTATTAAGAACTTACCTTTTTCAACTGAATACAATCGATTTATATAGTTTGTGTCAAATTTCAGTTTTATATTGTAAAATAATACACTTAATTTGTAATTTTGTCTAAAATATCAACAAATGTGTGGGAATTTTTGTGTACAACTATTTTTTGCTTTTTTGTTTTTCGTTTAATTTTACTCTTTCAATCAGCTGTCTAATTTTTTTTCTAACTAGATAAAAGTAAAATGAGCAATAAAAACAGGGTTGCTATGAACAACGAAATCAGAGTTGCATTATTGCATAAACCGGAAACAATTTGAGTTGTAATTAATGGATAGTTTATAGCAGAATTTTTTGTACATATACATATATGAGAAAATATTATTAAACACTTTTAAGAATAAACATGAAATTTGTATACTAATATAAGACAATAGAAGCCACCGGCTTCGCTCTCTGAAACCAGATTTCCAAACATGCTGTTTTTTTATAATTTTCATTTTGTTAGTTTAATCATGAATTGTAATTATAGATGAATGAATATTATATATACATAAGTAGCTTTAGCATTTTTCACTTGTAATATTGATTTTTTGGCCTTAATGGCTTAAAATTACGTAAATAAACTAAAAAATAAATACTTTTATTAATATTATTATTTTATAATTTTCACTTTATTTTATTTAACAAGATTTTTTTCTGTGTTTGGATTTTTTTGAGAGTTAGTTTAGACAAACTAACGAAAGTCGTTATCAAAATTGGAGATGATAGTAAATTTTTTCTATTTCGCAGCATGTTTCAAAATGAAACGACCTTTTCCGCTCTCAAAATTTTGTATGGCAAAACAGGGATGATAAGAGTCATTTTCAAAATTGTACTTCATTCAGTAAAAAATTGATTTTTTTTATATTTGTTTAAATATTTTTATTATTATATATGTATATATATATATATTAGTTCCTTTGGATTCTATAAGAGGCATACGGCTTATTTTTTATAAAAATCATAGTAGAATAGGGTAACAAATATGTTTAACGTTGTCCCGCTAAAAGCCCTTATACCGCGTTTGACCGTACTATAAAAAATCAAGCTAAAAAGTCTTCATCTGAATCTCATATTAAAGTATTCATTTAGTTCATACTATGTAAACGAAGTATGTACATATAAAGTGGTCCATACACTTGCTATATTATAGTTTATGATATTCGCCATATTATTTCCATTTTGTCCTATATTATGCAATAAGTCGCACAATGGTTTCATGCATACAATAAAAAGGTGAACATAACCTATAGAAATTACATAAACAGCATTGTACAATGTTGCCAACACATATCACTTTCTTTTCGTTACCCTACAAGAAATGAATGAGCGAGTAGTCACATTTTTCATTTTGGTGTTAAGAAAATTATAGAAAGAAATGACTGAATGTGACCGAAAATTTTATTTCGATCATTTCTTTCTATCATTTTCTTAACACCAAAATGAAAAATGTGACTACTCGCTCATTCATTTCTTGTAAGGTATGCTATAAAACAAGTCTTTTGATTGCTGCCAATATATTGTGTCACCTACGAATATCACATACACATTGGCCATATAATTGTAAAATACGTGAAATTGAACAATTTTATTGCAGATGTATGAGCCGCTTAATGAGGAACACAATTATTATACACATTGCAGATTTCTAATTAAAACAGTAAAGTCAAACGAACTTGAAAATATTTAAATTTGTTTTTAAAAATTTGTTATAAAGAAAAAAACCCTGAAGAAGGCACTCAAAGGAAGTTCCGAAATATTGGTGAAAATAAATTTATAAAAAAAGTTTTTTATATAAAACAATAAGACCTTAAGCTAGAATATTTAATTTACATAATAAAATAATAAAGGTCGATAAAATACATATTGTATATTGAAAATATTTATTTTATGCGGTTTTGGAACAATCCCCTCTATTACTAAACTCGTTGTCGACGGCGTCGTTAATTTTTAGCTCACGTCGCATTTAGTCGACGCCGACGTCAACTCGACATTAAATCGGTATTAATTTGCATGTATATGTTGATGTCGACTTGTTATCGATATTTAAAAAAAAACTATTGCTCATCCCTATGTATTTTGACAGTAAATTAATTTATTTTTTAAATTTTCGTGTAAAATGTTATTTTTGTTTGACTCTGAAAGTAGTGATGAAAAAAATAAAGAAATGCTAAAGCTTCAGAGGAAAGTTATAAGACAAAGATCATCCATTTTCAAATTGCCGGACAACACGTGAGTAATAAAACAATTTCGTTTGTATTTGTGAAAATTCATACGAACAATTTGTAAATTTGTTTTTTATATAGATTCATTGAGTATTTTGGATTAAGCATTTAAGTTTGTTTTGAAAAAAACTGAGCCTTCAATGAGGAGTATAACTCGCTCATCATCAATCTCCAACACAATCAAATTGGCAACCATTGGAAATGGTCGAAATTTAAAAATTTATAATTTTAAAAAATTTTCTAGCCAAACCTTTTGCCAACCCTCGATGTCTCTAATTGGTGGTCCCATTGAATTTAATTTTGTTGTTATTTCCTCCCATTCTTTTTTGAAATTGTTAGGAGTTGAGCTGCGTTGAAATCCTTTTGCCAAACTGGGCTTATTTTCAAGTTCAGCAATAAGGGTTTCAAATTGTTTTAAAATTGTTACTTTAATTTTTTTTTCCATTTAAATATTATTAATATATTTTTTTTAAGTTTGTTTTTTAAATATATTGTAAAAACTTTGTCACAATTTTACTAGACGACGGTAAAAACTTTGTCGACAAAATCAAAACCAATTCGTGTCAACGTCGGCGTTAAATTGTCTTCATTAATACCAAGGCCCATTGAAAAGGTCTGCGCAAGAAGCCTGATGATCATTGTTTATGTTCTTTTTAGTTGTCAAAAGTTGTTTACATTTTGCTTACATGTGAATGTATACGTTTGTTTACTTTTATGGTTTGCCACATATACACGGTTTTTCTTTTTGCTTTTTATATGTGGTAGTAAATTTTTGACAACTAAAAAGAATCGTTTTTTGTTTTTGTACAAGTAAGCAGACCTGATAGATGGGCCTTGATTAATACAAAATCTTTGTCAATAGTTATCGGTTATCGTAAATATTGACGGCGGTAATGCCATGACTGCGGTGTCGACGTCATTTAAGTCGACATTGGCTTTAGCAATAAGGGGGAATATATGTGCCTATATATGTATATTTGGAATAATAATAATAAGATTTGTGCATATATATGTATATACTAGCTGTTTGGTGCCGGCGCTGCTCGGGATTTTCTAAATAAAAATAAAAAATGGAATACTTGAGAATTTCGTTAATAACTTGACCACAGCGCTATCTACCATCAATAAGAAAAAAGATCCCAGACTTATAAACATAAGTACCTACATATCGGCTACGCAAAAAAGAATTCTTTAGCCCCTTTACCTTGTTCTTATTCTTCCATTGGCTAGATATTAGTTCCAAAAAAATTAAAAAAAAAATCGAGCATAAAACATTAAATGGGCCCTAAAAGTACCGCCCGCCCTAAATTTTATTTTCGTTTTTCTTCAACTAAGTGGGCGGGGTGGTTTTTGGTTCCAGGGAGGCCCACGGAACTCAGTCCCCTTCAATTTTAATTCCAGAGGGGGTTCAAATTTTTTTCGTACGCCCCGAAAAAAATAAATACATAAGCTTAAGAAACACTGGGTTCTAATCACCGCATACGATATCGAGCAAAATTGATCGAAATTTTTTATTTGGTATCATGAAACTCGATATCGAATGAAATGTATTGAATTTGAAATAATAGCATTCGATATCGTGTAACGTCAGTGTCTATCGTTTGCAAAAAAACTCGATAGTTTATTATACGATAGTATCGAATGCGGTGATTAGACCCCAGGTCGATTACAGATTACGACTGAAGTCGAGTTGCCAGCGGCGAAATCAGGCACACCTATTTGCTTTTTTTTAACTTTCTATCACCCTTTGTAATTTTTTTCGTTACGAACTGCAATGATTTTGATTTGTTTATCATGATTCGCAAACAAGTTATATACCAAAACAACTACACACCAAAAAACTTATACTTTGCACGTAAATGTCCTTTGTCAAATTAATTTTTTTATTGATCCATTTAATAAAAAGAAATGACTCAAAAAACAGGAATTCATTTTCAGCTAGAACGTAAACATTAACTCTTAATTTCTACGACTGTAGTTATTGGTGGAGGCTTGAGTCAATTGGAGACCACGAATGTTGTGGAAGTCCAAAAGTTTCAACATCTCCTTGGTGTCAGGATCAATTTCAATGATATCTTGTTCCAAAGCAGATACGGCAGGAACGTAGTTATCACGACGTTCACGTTCTTCTTCTTGCAATTTAATGGAGATGCCACGAACTTGAGAATGGCGGAGACGACCCATTAAATGTGTAACATAACTGAAAAAAAAAACAAAAATAAATTTTTCCATTCTTTAGGTGGATGTGTGGAAGTTATAGACAACTTACCCGGCAATTTTGTTTCTCAATGGTTTGGTAGGGATGATAGCGACTTCTTCGCAGATACGCTTGTTGGTATGGAAATCCATAGTCAAACGAGTGTAGTATTTTTCAATGATGACCTTAGCGGCCTTCTTGATTGTCTTGGTTCTAACACGACCCTGTTCATTTCAAATTTAACAACATCCATTCATATTTAACACCATGACAATGAAAACGAAAAAACAGAGAAATATAGCATAAATATCATACAAGAAACCATTTCTTTTTGCATTTTCAACACTTTTTGGGAAAAATTACAACAACATTTTAAATGTTGATCAGTTTTACACTTGATTTTTCTTAAATTTATTGTAACTTTTCACAGATGTCATTGAATTTTCACAATTATTATAAACAATTTAGCAATTGGACACCTACCATGGCGGAAGATTTTACCGGAAAAGAACAGATAGATGTTGTGTTTCATAAAATGTCATTTTGACAGCTACGACAAGGAGTTTTCAGCACATTCAGCTTATTTATACTTACTGCAAAAGATGTGTTTAATTTACATAAATTTAACAGTGTTGTCTTTAAAAATGTTATCATGTGAATTAAACCTAGCATTCAAAAAGGAGTACATAACATGCGTTAATTCGTCAACGTTTGTCGTGCGTTTAAAAACTTTAGCGCATGAAGAATTGCAAGTTACACAACGCGCGTTAAAAAACTCATTCCTGTCAGCTGTTTTTTTTTTTTTTTGGTTATTTATTTGTGCATTTAAAACGGATTCGAAAGTATATCGAGATTTTATTAGATTATTGAATTTTTTAATTTTATATTAATATTGTATTTTTTTTAAGCTGTTCAATAAGTTTTTCTTTCATGATTCACAAATTTGTTAAATTATTCTTTTTAATGTCAGCTGATTACTTGTCAAAAATACACAACGTTAAAAAGTTCAAAGTTAACCGACTTTCTGGCACAAACTCGTCAAAATATTGTGCATATAGCTTGTTCTACGAAAATTCACTAGTTTAACTTTTTTTATGACAGCAGTCTACAGGGCGCGCGCGCACTAACGCGTGTTGTGTACTTTTACCTTTAGACCCAGAACAGACGATGAAACGCAACTGCAACGAAACTGCAACTACTAGTTATTTTCGAGTTTCATTTGAGTTTATGCCATAGACTCCTTTGAGATAATGTATTTTTCTTAGGCCATAAATATACATTGTAATTTTTGCTAGTTTTTGTTTATGTGTATAAACTTTGTTATTAAAAAATATAAAATTTTTACTTTTACACGCAAGTATTAAAATTTTATGTAAACAAACATTGAAATTTCACTTTTTTGAACGCTTAAAGCAGATAAAAGGCTACAATTAATATTTCAAATTTATTAAATGTTTAATAAATAGGCTATTAAACATTTATAAATACCCTTTTTTGACTTTTGCATATTAATGACTTATAAAGCTGCAACGATGCGCGTATGAATTATACTGATACTATTTTAGTTTCTGAACAAAACTTTGCCGACAGGTATTATACAAATGTTTGTTTGACCTATACAACAAAGAAAATGACTTATTAGCAATGAAAACGAGCAACACAATGAACAGGGGCCTAATTCTGGCAGCCGTGATCGAGTACTTTCTCGGTTCGAAAGCAATTTAATATTTAATTATTTCAGTCAATACTGAACGAATCGGAATTATTTTTTCAGTGTTATAAAGCATTAATTTGAGTTTCACAATACTGAAAAAATAATTTCGATTCGTTCAGTATCAACTGAAATAAAATTGCTTTCGAATTGAGAAAGTACTCGATCACGAGTGCCAGAATTAGGCCTCAGATTGTTTAATAACATGAAATCCAGAATAGACAAACTAGATAAATCCAATCTAGTATATCCGCTTTAATGTTAGGGGACGATACTGACATATGCCAAAAGATATATGTTGGTACAACGAAGACAAAACTAAAGACAAGATTATCATCGCACAAATCCGACTTAAAATCAAATGACAAACCTTTAACACAAAAAACATCACTAGCAGCCCACTGTGCAAAAACGGACATCAACCAGACTTTGATTAGGTGAGAATACTTGTGAGAGAGAATAATCACACTAAACTATACATGCAGGAGATCACGGTATATTTATAGCAGGTAGCCGCGAGATAACAACAATTGCACAATAAAACAAACAACAGGGCTTTTTATTGTTGTTATGTTATACGAACTGTCAAACAGCAAAGGGGTTAATAAGAGACAAAAAAGACAAAAAACTTGTTTACTATACAAAACAAGCAAATAAAAAATAAACAGCTGGCTTTCCGAGACTACCTGCTATACCTTGCAGGAGATTCTACATCAAGGTATATTTACAGCAGGTAGCCGCGAGATTACAACAATTCTACAATAAAACAAACAACAGGGCTTTTTATTGTTGTTATGTGATACGAACTATCAAACAGCAGAGGGGTTGAAAAGAGACAAAAGATGAAGACAAAGAACTTGTTTACTTTTTTACTATACAACATTTGCCAGTTTGTATCACAAAACAAGCAAATAAAAAATAACCAGCTGGCTTTCCGAGACTACCTGTTATAAATATACCTTGTTCTACATATTATAAGTAAACCAAACGAAAAGAGAATTAACTACAAAACTGATACTAATAATTGCGCTCACATATATCCTCATACAATAAACAAACACAAGATTAATAAACAAAAGAAAATTATTAGACAGTCAGTGAAGAAAACTATAAACGATAACATCGGACAACACTGCATTAAATATTAAGGAAATTAATTGTTTGTTAAAATTAAGGAACATGTTTAAAATTATATTTTTTAGATCATAACTATATCCCTGAGGATGACCAACAAGTTGGTCGAAGTCATAGCTGTTCATTGTAAATAATTTTCTTCTAAATATTGGCTCAAAATGAATTATTTAGAATTTGTAACTGCTTTTCAAAAAATTCATCATAAAAATACATTTAACAAGTTAAAACATAATTTACAATTTTACAACAATCCAGTAAATTTGCATTAAATTTTTAAAAGGGTAACATTGCTTATCGTTTTGACATTTAGTGGCATGCAAGTGCCAAATTTCCACCCGCATGCAATTTTTGCTGCCACTGGAGCAAGGCGAATTGACTAGAAGGTGGGGTCAAGTCAACATGTGGTGTTTTTTTTCGGTGGTCGACTTGTCTAAGTTTGTATACAAACTAGTTTTTTATGTAAACAAACCTGTTTTTTTTTTACTAGCAATATTTTTGACAACCCGACCACAGAAGCATTGTAGTTGTAGAGTTGACCTCACCTTCTAGTCAATTCGCCTTGCACTGGAGCTGCCATTGCGAAAAATGTGTTTGTATAAGTAAAAAAGTGTGAGTGTATTGAGTTTTTCGAACTGGCAGTGGCATGTGTAAATGCTAGGTTATAAAATAAATAGAATTTTTTTGATTTTAATGTGTAAATATATTTATATTTTGTTTTAAAGCAATTTTTTACAAAGTTATGAGCGGTATGAATTATGACAAACAAAATAAAACATTGGTTGTACAAATAAAGAATTAAGTACCAAAGTTGTAAAACAGGGCAGTTTGAACACCTTAAGTCAAAGTAAGGGTAAAATATGCAACATGTCTTGCATGTTTTTAATCAACATATTCACAAAAGAACTTGAAAATTTTTCCCACAGTTGTATTTTTTGTACAAACGAACACAAAATTGTAGAACATGTAACATTAATGCAACATATTTCTCAGAAAAGAAATCGCAATTTATTTCAACTTAAGTTTCCATTGTAATATTTTAGCAAGGTGGCCTCAATATCACAAGAATACAACAACAACAGGCAAAGCATTAACAGTCAGCTGTTTTATCAGACCACCTTGTAAATAAATACACTTTTTTATATATATTTTTTTGTATTTAGTAGTGCTACCATACTTTTATCTTAATTAAACAAGACTTTTCAAGTAAAACTCAAAAAATACGATTTAAGTTTATTATGAAAATTAACTTAATATCGATTTAAATACTATCCTGAAAATTGGGCATAAATATATCAGAATTTTATTCGATTTTATAAAAATTAATACCACAAATATTTTAACAAAAAATCTTAAACTAAAATTGTTTTTATTTTATTTTATAAAATTGAAGTTAAAATTAAAAAAAAAAGTATTTTAATTTTGTATTTAATTCAAATCTTACAGCTATGGTCGAAATATTGGAATAAATAATAAAAATTAAAACAGAACAAGAGTTTTTATTTTTATTATATTTTATGAAACAGGCCTCAAGCCAAAAAATATAAGCATAACACATAACACATTTAAGTTTGTTTGAAACTTTTTTTAAATATGCGATAAGAAAGTATTTGAATAAAAAGTTTGTTTACTTTTTGAAAAATCACTATTATTATGATTGTTTATTTTCTTTTTTTTATAATATTTTTAAACAACAATTCGTTCTTTAAATTGGTTGTAAGATACAGCGTGAAAAGAGGAGATAACTTCTGATCGGTTGTTACACTCTCGATAGCAACCTTTCAAGCAAACAAAATAAAATCAAAAACGGTCCAGCCGTTTTGACTCTACCATGAAACGGACAGATTCAGAATACACCCAAATATTCACAGATGAACACTACCAACTAAAAACATCCCTCTTTTTTGGGCGAGGTTAAAAACGATTCCGGTTTTTCTATAATTCACGTATTTTAGTTGCTTTATAACTATGTATTAGAATTTTTTGTTTTGAAAAATTTTAATTTAAAAAATTTAAAGAAAATAATTAATTGACAATTTTTTTACCATGATGGATATTTATATTTGAAAATAAATATCAATGTTTAATTTTTTTTCAATAAAGGAAAATAATTTTAATCAACAAAGATACATATATGATATGATATGGAAATCATATTTTCGGGTCTCTGTTCTCAAATCGATGAAGTAAAGAAAAACCAAAAAATAGTCAAATAAAGTTTTATAAATGTTATGCAAGGCAAATTCATTTTTCCCAATCCATATTTTGAAACATTTGAGTTTGTTGATGAAAGGGGAAAGACGAATGAAAAAGTGTAATTTGTTTCATGTACAAGCAGTTTTTGTAAGTTAGCTATTGAAAGAAAGGGAAGACATAGAAAATTACTCAATGCTGTAAAACAAAATTTTTATTCTATGAACACGAATGCAGCTTTAAATGAGAATTGAAGAAAATTTTTCAGCAAATGTTTCGTAATATGGATGGGGACTTACAGGTAATCTCGGTACTACAACAAGTACATCTCGTACAAAAACCACAAGCAATTTGTTTTTGTAAATTCATTGTACAATGTCAAAAACAGAATGAAAACAAAACAGAAACAAAGATAACAAACAAAATTTTGATATCCAAAAACGATAAAGCTAAAAAAAGTTATAAGCAGGGCTTTCAAGACCACCTTGATTTTATGTGATTGAATTTTTTTTGTTAAAACTTGCAAAATTTCATATTTTTCTATTTTAAGCATTCTTTTAATTTACAATAATTTTAGCATAAAATTTAAATTCTTAAACAATTCAAAATGTGAGTCATTAAACTGTTTTTTTCGTTGCGATTCTTACCTTACCCTGCGGCCACACGGTCAAGTTGTTCTTGATAGTCTTTTACATATACTGCTTTTTAAAATTTAAGCAATTTGCTTTCAAGATGTCGTCAAGAAAACAATTTATCAAGATAAACGAAAAATTTGCTCACTAATTGAAATCAGCTGTTTTCTTGAACGTAAATTGAAACACTCACTGGCAAGAGAATTTTAAAGGTAAGTTCGTATCAATTTTTAAAAGTATGAGTGTATTGGTAAAAAAGTGTGAGTGTATTAAAACTTGATAGCAAAACTTGTAACCCTCAAGTTATTGGCGAGAGGGGAGAGAGGAATTAAAAGGGGTTCACAAGCGAGTGTACTCTTCGATTCATTTTGTTCGCTCATTCGTTCTCTCATTTCACGAAAAATGTATTGAAGTTCGGTTGCACAAAAAAAGTTTTAACGACAAAAATCGTACAATGTAAGTCCCCTTTTACAATGTGACATACAGAAGGCAGACAGACGAAGTTTGTTGGTAAGGGGGCGACGCTGTATGCGTGACACACT
Source organism: Pollenia angustigena (assembly GCA_930367215.1). Classification (NCBI taxonomy): domain Eukaryota; kingdom Metazoa; phylum Arthropoda; class Insecta; order Diptera; family Polleniidae; genus Pollenia; species Pollenia angustigena. The sequence continues at coordinate 150,211,630 of OV884058.1, forward strand.
TTACTTTTTTCCTCTCTCGCCTACAAACTTCGTCTGTCTGTCTTCTGTGTGTCATCTAGAGGTCCATAACACGCGTTTTCGCCTTCACGCAGCGCATGCTTTTATAACCTTACTTGCGTTCTACGTTTCAAGTTACATGCAACGCTTTTTATGCAGCAGCAGCACAAGTAAAAATAAAATTTAATTTGTCAAAATCAGCTGATTTGTTCGAACGCAGCTTGTGACGCTTACAAAAGTAAACCTACTTTTCGCCTCAAGGCATCTACGCTTTTGTGCATGTAACTTCCTACTTATAACTACACAGATTCTACTTTTTTGACAGCTGCGTATGCTGCGAAAAAGCGAGTAACGCGTGGTGTGGACCTCCAGCTTAAAAGGGGTCTTAATATCAGACCCACTTCAAAGAAGAAACGACAATAATCGCAACGACAAAAATCCCCTACAAGAAATGAATGTGCGAGTTGTCACATTTTTCATTTTGGTGTTAAGAAAGTGATAGAAAGAAATGACCGAATTTGACCGAGAAACTTTATTTCAGTCATTTCTTTCTATCATTTTCTTAACACCAAAATGAAAAATGTGACAACTCGCACATTCATTTCTTGTAGGGTCGTAAAATGTAAATTGGGACTGAGTTTACAAAAATTAGCAACACTGTTAAGCGTGATGTGTCAACGAGTAAAAACTTAAGAGGAAGAAGAAGAAGACTGTTTATTACTACTTCTCGTTACACAATGAGAATTATTTTTCACTCTCTTGTATTCAGACAATTGCCAATTTCTAAGTATTGTCAGCGAATTTCCTATTCCACAAAACGTTTTCTATCCAATCGAAAATTTTACGAAATGTCTGAAAAAATCCAACCAGCATCTATTAATTACCCAACTGCCCGAAAAGATGAGAGCTGTATGGAAACATTTCACAACGTTGAAATCAAAGACGTCTACCGCTGGCTAGAAGATCCCGACTCTGAAGAGACAAAAAAGTATGTCGATTTACAAAATGAAATTAGTCAGCCGTTTTTGGAAAATTTCAAGTCTTGGAAGAAAATCAATGAGAAATTGTCTAAGTTGTGGAATTATGAGAAATATGGATGTCCAATGAAACATGGTGACTATTATTATTTTTACAAGAATACAGGTCTGCAAAATCAGAGCGTTATGTATCAACAGGACAAGTTGGATGGTGAGCCACGTTTATTTTTTGATCCTAACGCTCTTTCTACGGACGGCACAATTGCTTTGGCCCAAAAGTCTTTTTCTGAAGATGGAAAATATATGGCATATGGCTTAAGTGAAAGTGGATCGGATTGGGTAAAAATTTATGTGCGCAATGTGCAAACTAACAAGGATCTAGAAGAAGTTTTAGAGAAGGTAAAGTTTTCAGACATATCATGGACCAAAGACAATAAGGGTTTCTTTTACGGTCGTTACCCCGGCCAAGAGGGAAAAACTGATGGTTCTGAAACGAAACAAAATGAATTCCAAAAGCTTTACTATCATTATGTAGGTCAACCTCAAGATAAAGATATATTAATTGCTGAGTTCCCCGAAGAACCAACGTGGCGTATACAATCAGAAGTATCGGATTGTGGCAAATATCTTATAATGCCCATAGTTAAAGACTGTCGTGATAATATACTATACTACGCCGATTTAGAAGAAGCCGGCGAAATTACCAGCAAACTAAAAGTTCATAAGATTGTGGAGAAATTTGAATCCGATTACCATTATGTTACAAATGTGGGTTCAAAGGTTTTCTTCAGAACAAATAAAAACGCTCCAAACTATCGCATCATAGCCATTGACTTTGATTCTTATGCGGAAGAAAATTGGGAAACTTTAATAGCTGAGCATGAGACTGATGTTCTCGATTGGGCTCGTTGCGTGGATGATAAAAAACTCGTGCTATGTTATATACAAGATGTCAAGAGTGCCTTACAAGTTAATTCTTTGGGAGATGGAAAGTTGATAAATAAATTTGAACTGGATATTGGTACGGTGGTGTCTTTTTCGGGGGAGAAGAAATATTCAGAAGTTTTTTACAACTTTTCCTCGTTCCTTAATCCCGGAACAATATACCATTATGACTTCAAGTGGAATGATTTTAAGCCAAAAGTATTACGTGAAATTAAATTAAACTTAGAAAACTTCTCGGCTGCCAAATACAAAGTAGAACAAATATTTTATAAAAGCAAGGATGGCACCAAAGTGCCTATGTTTATAATTTATAGAAATACTGATGTTATTAAGCCAAGACCTTGCCTATTGTATGGATATGGTGGTTTCAATATTAGTATGCAGCCTTCCTTTAGTATTTCGGGTCTTATGTTTATTGATTCCTTTGATGGCATATTGGCCTATCCTAATTTACGTGGTGGTGGCGAATACGGCGAAAAATGGCATAATGCAGGTCGTTTGCTTAACAAGCAAAATGTGTTTGATGATTTTCAAACGGCAGCTGAATATCTAATAGCCAATAATTATACAACCAAAGATCGTTTGGTTATTCAAGGTGGTTCCAATGGTGGTCTTCTAGTCGGTGCTTGTATTAATCAAAGACCAGATTTATTTGGAGCCGCTGTCGCTCAGGTGGGTGTTTTAGATATGTTGCGTTTCCACAAATTTACCATTGGTCATGCTTGGTGTTCGGACTATGGCAATCCCAGTGAGAAGGAACATTTCGATAACCTTTTGAAATATTCACCTCTACATAATGTACATACACCCCAATCTCCCCAAGAGGAATACCCATCAACTTTAATTCTAACGGCTGATCACGATGACCGTGTCAGTCCTTTACATTCACTTAAATTTACTGCTGCCCTGCAGGAAGCTGTTCGCAAATCACAATACCAAAAGAATCCCATATTGTTGCGTGTATACAGTAAAGCTGGTCATGGTGCTGGCAAGCCAACGTCTAAACGTATTGAAGAGGCCACTGATGTTCTAACGTTTATGCTTAAAAGTCTTAATGTTGAAAATGTTAATATCTAAATTACAATTAAACATATTTATGATGTATTAACAAAGTAGATTAACAGCTTAGCCATCTTTTTATACAAACGTAATATTGTTATTTACTATTTATACACATATAGATATAAATCAAGTCGTATTCAAATCTAAATCTTCTACAAAATAAACGCTTTGTTAGTACATAATTACAAAAATATTTTTTTATATCTTCAATGTTAAAATATTAAATAAATGCATTTCATAATCTAAAACTTGGACTTGTTATCATATGAATATAATACACTTGTCAGGTTTGTTTTAGACTAGCGTTTGCAAGTGGATACGGTCGTTCAAAATTAAGTCTAAATACGCTTTCAAAATTTTAATACATATCTTTGAAGACCTAACAAATATTTGGCAAAAAAAAAAAAAACAAAATCTAGAAGAAGACGTGACCAGTAAATTGATCAAACTTTAGCTTTATTTTTAAAAATTTATATTTATTTAATAAACGTTAATTGAAAGAAGATAATTGTATAATGTAATTAAGAAACTGTTGATCAAATGATGTTTGATCTAGTCAAAAGTTTTGTAAAAGCAAATAATTTTTTATGGGTCAATTGAACTTAACAAATGCCTCTTGTTTGGCTTATTTTTAATCATTTCAGCCATTATCTGAGTTTCAAAACATCATATTACTTTGCAATCAATGTCAAAAATTAAAATTCAAGTTTAACAATGCATAGTTTGCTTTTTCACCCTTATTGTGTTTGACGTATTTAAAATACGCCAACGACTGTATGGTAATATATTAAAGAGAACGTGAACTTTTTCCTTTAATCTATTACCAAACAGTCGTAGGCATATTTTAAATACGCCAAACACAATAAGGGTGATTGTGTACTCATCAATAACTTTTTTGGTAAACTTGGGACATAACAATGTAAAATTTTACACGATTGCATTATACAATGCATTTAAAAAAGCGAGTTGGAAATTACTTTTGGAACTTATATTCAACATTTTTCATTTTTCGAATTTATTCTATGAGCTAAATTTCAGTTATGTATTTTATAAAGCTTTTTTGTAATAGTTCTATTCCTTCAATTTTTCAGAAATGACTTTATACACCTCATATAAGCTAAGAAATGTTTTTCATCTAAGATGTGACAAAAACTTTGGAATTAAAAAATTGGCCTCATAACTTCATCTCAAATCTGGTCTTCAATGTAAAAAAAAAAATAAATGAATACATTGAGTGTAATAAGTTACAACAATTATAAAAAAAAAATATTAAAGGTTGCATCATATAATATTTCACAAATTGATCTTATTATCAAAATAGTAATGCTGCGGTAGAGGGCTAAAAGTAGGTCCCAGTTTTTTTTATTATTTTTCTGTATCTGAGAAAAAAATTCAACTTTTTGGTGCTATTCGAAATTTGGATTCGCAAAAAAGTTGTGACGCTACACCCTTATGTACATACATATGTATGTAAAAAAAAATTCCTTGTCTGGAGGAAGACGTAGACATCCTATCCACTAGCCGCTTTACTTATTTTACCAAAAATGCAAGATTACTAAACGTCAACTGCAGAACATAAAAATAATAAGTTATTCAGCCTTATCGTTTCTTTTTAGTACATATTTAGATTAAACACAGGTTGTGTGTAAAATTAATCTATTACAACAAACGATTTTGTCGTTTATTTATTTTTTTTTTTCATTATTTTTTTTTATTGAATCTTCATATATTAAATATGAACTAACAATAATTAATCAAATCTTAACCTAATACGTTATTTTATGTCCTGCCAGTGCCAGACAAAATTTTCTTCATCACGGGTTCTGTTCACTTATATACATATGTAGGTGTTTATCGCTCATCTAATTGGATAAGTGCTGCAGTGTCTCTTCTTCTTAAGCGAGTGTGGCCGCCATGATTAAAAATATTTCGAGCTAGTGGATTTAGGTGTTGTTCAAGCCTTTTTAAATATTTTATTGCATATTTTGTAATCATAGTTTTAACTAATGGCACATTGAGATCCTTATGAATGTTTGAGTTTTTAACATACCAGGGAGCTGCTGTGATTATTCGAAGAAGTTTATTTTGGCGCCTTTGAATTTTGTCGATATTAGAGGCCGAGGCAGTGCCCCATAGTTGAATACCGTAGCACCAGATAGGCTTTAAGATAGAGTTGTAAAGTAGAAGCTTGTAATAAGGCTGATTCATTCAGCCGTATTGTGTACGGAATTGTTCTTGTTAACGACTTATTCTAAGTTTTTGAGATCTCAGTTAAACTAGGTTTAGTTAATTTGAAAAAAGTTTTGTTCCGCTATTACCAACTTTGTATACAAAATTTTGACGGAACAGCTTAGTTTTGCTTTTTTTTTATATACATCCTTTATTTACAAGTTATTTACGTGATATGTACAGTTTGGGATTTTATCATCTACATAGATATTGCAGCAAATAATTAAATTGAATCATAAAAAACTAATAACTTTAAATTTGTGTAATTTATTTTAAAGGTAAAAACAGGGGGAAAAACCTTTATATGAATATACAAAAGTCAAATATGAGAAAAATTACATATGGGCACTTCCAAGATTGTAAACGGGACATTCGCACACGTTTATATTGACAAAACTGTAAAAAACAACCTGGGGTCCGATTATGGCAGTCGTGATCGAGTTTTTTCTCGATTCGAAAGCAATTTAATATCTAATTATTTCAGACAATACTGAACGAATCGGAATGATTTTTTCAGTGTTATAAAGCATTATTTTGAGTTTCACAATACTGAAAAAATAATATCCATTCGTTCAGTATCGACTGAAATAAAATTGCTTTCGAATCGAGAAATTACTTCAAGCCCCTGATTTTCATTTTTTAAATTAATGGTTCTTTTAACTCTCAATTAGCTCTTTAATTTCCGCAAATGGAATTTTTCGCTTCCTGTCGTGGTTTCCGAGATAATTGCAAAAAACCAGTGATTGTAAACGGGACAAAAAACGGAAGTGGGTTTTAAGGGGTAACCGTTTAAACAGTGATTTCTGCGAAACCTGACAAAATATTTTATTGGGATTAATTTTAAAATGTTGCGTACTAATGTGCCCTAAAAATGGTTTCGATTTCAAAATAAAATATGAATTACTTTTTTTTAAATAAATTGTTAAAGAAATTGTAAACGGGACATTGTAAACGGGACAATTTTTCCACCATGATTTAAAATTTTTTTATGTTGCTATTTATAATCCTTTATATACATAAGCAACTAAATAAAAAATTTTTTTTAGATCATAAATATGCCTTAGATTAGAGTAATGTTGTTCCAAATGCATATTTTCTAATATACACAAGTATGTGCTAAAAGTTGTAGTACTTCGTTTACCATTTATCTTTTTTTTTCGAATCAATTAATTTATACGCATATATTAAAAAAAATATAAGCAATTCTCTAAATAAATCTTGAAAAGAAAAATTTTATTTTTCCATTTTTTGTGGTTGACGTTTTTTTTTGGAAAAAAAAAAAAAAAAATAGTAGCCCATAAACAAATTATTTTCCATTTCGTAATTTTCAGGTTGTTTTACGTGGATTCTATGCATTCTCTTATCATTGGATACGAAGAATTTTCAATTTTATCAATATACTTATTATTAAGTCTGGTCATAAATTCGAATATATTTTCATATTCAGCCTCTTGATGAAGAAGGTATGTAGGATACCTCCAAGTCGGTCTGATAATGCTTTTATAGATGAGGTTTTTATTTTTAAAGTTTAAGTAAGAGCGTCTATTTGAAAGCGGCAAAGGGCTTTCATGGATTTTAGGGCTTTTTGACACGTTTGGTCAATGTGTTTCTTGAAGAGTAACTTTTTGTCTAAGATAACGCCCAGATATTTTACTTTATCCCTAATATCGATGTTATCACTCCCAAAGAATAGTTGGCGTTGTGCAAGTCTTTTGGGAGATTTATTGAACGGGAATATTATGGCTTGTGTTTTGTTGGGGTTGATCTTGATTTTCCATTTATAGAAATATTTGTTGCAAGCTCAGAGTCCTTTTTCCATTTTCTTTAGTAGTGCACTGGTTAGTTTTCCCGAAGTAATTACAGCCGTGTCATCTGCATAATACGCTGTTTCCATGTAATTTGGGACTTCGAAATCAGAGGTGTAAATAGAGTATAGTAACGGAGATAGTACTGAGCCTTGGGGTAGCCCAGTTGAAATTCCTGTTACTTAAAAAATCAGCAATAAGTTTACATAAGTATTTGGGAAAGTTAGCTTCTAATAGTTTAAATAACAGGTCATTATGGCAAACAGTATCGAATGCTTTTTCAATGTCTAAAAGTATCATACCTGTAGACCTTTTGTTACGTTTATTTTTAATTATTTTGTTTTTGATTCTGTTTATTTGATGAGTAGTACTATGCTCTTTTTTGAACCCAAACTGCTCACTAGAAACAAAACAATTTTAAATAGCAAATTCACTAAGGCGTGCATATATAATTTTTTCGAGGATCTTCCCAACGTTGCTTAATAAGCTGATTGGCCTGTAGCTATCAGGATTGTTTTTAGGTTTATTTGGCTTTTGTATTGCAATGCACTTGGCATTTTTGAATGGACTTGGAAAATAATTAAGCTTGATGCAACTATGTATTAAAGATTATAACCAGTAGCTCTAAAGCTTTATTAGTAAGTTTTTGCAGAAGTAGGTTGGGTATATCATCAAAGCCAGGAGATTTGGAAGACTTAAGAGTCGATATCAGATTTTTAATTTCACTTAGTGATGTTAGTTTAGCTCTTTCAAATGAGGGAGGATCATTCTTGAAATTGTTTACCCTTGCGTTTACACATTGATCGAAAGAATGCTTGAATTGTGTTGTAAGATTATTGGCCTTGACAAATGTATTGGCTAGTACTTCTGCCTTCTCGCTGTCCGAAATAATGTTTGAATTGCCAATGCTTAAATAAGGGATTTTATTCTGCCGTTTGTCTCGAAGGCTTCTGCTTATTTTCCAAAAAGATTTATCTCCCGGCTTAAGATTTGAGAGCAGTTGATTCCATTTCCTATTTCTTTCTGTATTTATATTTTTGTCAATTAGTTTACTAAAAACTTGGAGTATTGATCGTAAAAAATGGCTTCGGTATCGTTGGTGGCCCTACGACTTTTTTTTTTAATGATCTTCTTAATCTTATATATTTAATTATATTTTCAGGTAAAATAAGTTTATTGCTTGGATACAGTTTTGGCGTTGAAAAATCTCTTGCTTCTAAAATAATTTTAGTAAATTTATTAATTTCATTATCAATGGTCGCTGTTTTGTTGTACATACATATAAGTGTTAATAGTAATTTTGTTATCGATATAATTTTTGTAGGAGTTCCAATTTGTTAATTTGTAGTTAAAATAACTTCGAGCTTAGTTTTGCATAAAATGTTGGTCTTTCTTGAAATAATAAAAAAATCACATTTCGCCGCAAAAATCCGATTTGAAGACTACGTCGTTTTATATAGTAGATTAAAGAACACAGGTTATGTATTGTTTTAATCAATTACAAAAAAACGACACAGTCATTTGCTTCCGTTACCTAGTAACGGAAGTTTGTTATTTTGAAAATACATTTTCTTTGCTCTTAAGATAAAAATTAATATTTAATGCTCTATTAATTTGAATCGTATTTTACTCACATTTTTTAATATGTCTTCACGAAAAAATTATTTTAAAACCCACTTAGAGTTTTCTTCAAACTCGACAACACAAAACAACAAATTAAATTCTAGTGCAGATACTCCAGATAAGTCAATAAATTTAAATGATTTTTTAGATTTTTTGAATTTATCGTGTCATGTCAATGACATGATTTCCCGGAATAATGAAGAGTATCAAAAACAGAATAAGGAACATATTCAAACGACAAAATCTTCAGCGTCAACAAGTACTACAGATGGTGGAAATCGTTCGAAAGTCTGTGGAATACAAAGTTCAATTGACTTTCAAAAACTATCTCAAAATCGTTTAGCAAATGATTTATATGGTTTTAATCGAAATTTACGGACACACGCGAATGATTCAAATGATAACAATGCCGGCAGTAGTAGTGATACTGCTCAGGCCTTAAAGCTTACATCAAAGTCTTTCGCTGCTACAAAGGCAAAATCCGCTAATAATAACGAAGGAGCTTTGCATCCAAAATTAAACGAAAAACTGGATTATGTTTTGAATGAGGGTATTTTAGATGCAGTTTTACCTTTTATTTGTCCAGTACCTCTACCACCCAATTATACTAGTCGTTTGAAATTAAAACAGCGAGAAACGAAGGATTTAAAGGCGACTACAATAACGGCTCAGACAGCGTCAGTTTGTGAAGATACAAATGATCTAGAAGGATCTGCTATTAGTAAGGACTGTAATCCCAAAGTCAAGGGTAAAGGAAGTTTATCACATACCAAATCTAAAACATTGCCTAGCGGAGCGAAAAAGGAGTAAATACTAGTTATGGATAACTGAATTAATAACATTAACTAGCATATTTTATTTTTCTAAAGTCCCGAAGTTGTTATACATGTTTGTGATGAAGTTAAAACTACGTCCAAGGATTTTATGTGTCCTCAGAGTTTGCTCGTCAGCAAGATGGGTTATTTTGCCGATGTTACTGCCGGCCAAAAGCTCGAGGACATGGATATTTCAGTTCATTGTGATATACAAATTTTTGAATGGCTTATGAAATGGGTGAAATGTGAAAGTGTCAATACTATCAGCACTACTATGGATTCACCTAACGAAACTGCACCAAATTTAAATGTAAATAATGTGGTTCCCATTTTAGTTTCAGCCAGTTTTTTGCAGGTATTTAAATATTTGTTAATATAAAAAAAAAAACTTTAAAGGCTTAATACGTTTAAGATGGAACCATTGCTTTTGGACTGCTTAAGCTTTTGTCACTCACGTTTAGGGGAAGTGGTAAGAGTTTCTAACAATTTGTCCTGTTTAAACGATTCAATAATCACTCGTATGGCTGCTATGTTTACTAATGTTGAATTGGAAATGGTGTGTGATAAAAAAGATCGTTTGTTGCCTCGTCTATGGACTAAACTTATATATAGTCTTTTCGAACCAGAAACAGAAGCTTTAAGGGGTCATTACTATAGTTTATCTGGTCTATTTAAATGCACAAAGTTAAGATAATTTATTTTGAGTTACTGAAAAAAATATGTACATACATATGTATTTTAAAAGAATAATTTTTTAAAGGTGTCAGAAATGTTTGACCAACACTATGAAGTCCTACATACAATGTGTTCCGGGTAATGTACGCCTAAACAGATGGGGTCAAATTGTCAGTCATCATGTACGTGAACCATCATGGGATCTTAACTACTATATAACTCAATTATTTAAGGAAGTAAAATCGTGGCGTTTAGTATATTGGAAACTTTGGGGACACGCTCATTATTTATATTGTTGTTTATGTGAAATGTATTTTCCAGTTTACCAGGTATTTAACTTAAGATGATTTATTTGATTATTCGGTTTGTAGATAAAAATTTGCGAATATTTTGTAACGTAACGCCAGAAGTAATTTAAATTGTTTCTCAAAAAATTGTATATGTATAGCAGAGAACTGCAAAATCACAATTTTTCTTGATTTATTCATACGCTCAAATTTACATTCACTCTGCAAAACAAAGTTCAACGTTGGTAATTTTTACATCGTTTCGTACACATTTGATTTTTGCATGGATTCGTTTTTTATTAAAAGTGCTTTGTTTGCATTTTTTTTGCGCAATATAACACAATTGTGTAAATTCAGAAGGCACACATTAATACATAACTGAAATTTAGCTCATAGAATAAATTCGAAAAATGAAAAATGTTGAATATAATATAAAGTTACCTTCAGAAGGAAATAATTCCCAGTTTCTATTTGTTAAAATAGTTGAGTTAAATACATTCAATTTATAAAGTAACACTATCCAGTGAGACACAAAGAATGCTGACGACGGCCGTAGCGGGCCAGAAAATGCATTACATTCTGCTGGTGTCTAATAATTGTAAATTTTTCTGTACATTCAATATACCTCATTGCTTTCCAACGGAAGGCTAAGGTAAAATGTAAAAAGAAAATACAATATAATAGTCTGGTAGTGTATAAAGTCATTTCTGAAAAATTGTAGGAATAGAACTATTACAAAAAAACTTTATAAAATACATAACTGAAATTTAGCTCATAGAATAAATTCGAAAAATGAAAAATGTTGAATATAATATAAAGTTACCTTCAGAAGGAAATAATTCCCAGTTTCTATTTGTTAAAATAGTTGAGTTAAATACATTCAATTTATAAAGTAACACTATCCAGTGAGACACAAAGAATGCTGACGACGGCCTTAGCGGGCCAGAAAATGCATTACATTCTGCTGGTGTCTAATAATTGTAAATTTTTCTGTACATTCAATATACCTCATTGCTTTCCAACGGAAGGCTAAGGTAAAATGTAAAAAGAAAATACAATATAATAGTCTGGTAGTGTATAAAGTCATTTCTGAAAAATTGTAGGAATAGAACTATTACAAAAAAGCTTTATAAAATACATAACTGAAATTTAGCTCATAGAATAAATTCGAAAAATGAAAAATGTTGAATATAATATAAAGTTACCTTCAGAAGGAAATAATTCCCAGTTTCTATTTGTTAAAATAGTTGAGTTAAATTCATTCAATTTATAAAGTAACACTATCCAGTGAGACACAAAGAATGCTGACGACGGCCGTAGCGGGCCAGAAAATGCATTACATTCTGCTGGTGTCTAATAATTGTAAATTTTTCTGTACATTCAATATACCTCATTGCTTTCCAACGGAAGGCTAAGGTAAAATGTAAAAAGAAAATACAATATAATAGTCTGGTAGTGTATAAAGTCATTTCTGAAAAATTGTAGGAATAGAACTATTACAAAAAAGCTTTATAAAATACATAACTGAAATTTAGCTCATAGAATAAATTCGAAAAATGAAAAATGTTGAATATAATATAAAGTTACCTTCAGAAGGAAATAATTCCCAGTTTCTATTTGTTAAAATAGTTGAGTTAAATACATTCAATTTATAAAGTAACACTATCCAGTGAGACACAAAGAATGCTGACGACGGCCGTAGCGGGCCAGAAAATGCATTACATTCTGCTGGTGTCTAATAATTGTAAATTTTTCTGTACATTCTATATACCTCATTGCTTTCCAACGGAAGGCTAAGGTAAAATGTAAAAAGAAAATACAATATAATAGTCTGGTAGTGTATAAAGTCATTTCTGAAAAATTGTAGGAATAGAACTATTACAAAAAAGCTTTATAAAATACATAACTGAAATTTAGCTCATAGAATAAATTCGAAAAATGAAAAATGTTGAATATAATATAAAGTTACCTTCAGAAGGAAATAATTCCCAGTTTCTATTTGTTAAAATAGTTGAGTTAAATACATTCAATTTATAAAGTAACACTATCCAGTGAGACACAAAGAATGCTGACGACGGCCGTAGCGGGCCAGAAAATGCATTACATTCTGCTGGTGTCTAATAATTGTAAATTTTTCTGTACATTCAATATACCTCATTGCTTTCCAACGGAAGGCTAAGGTAAAATGTAAAAAGAAAATACAATATAATAGTCTGGTAGTGTATAAAATCATTTCTGAAAAATTGTAGGAATAGAACTATTACAAAAAAGCTTTATAAAATACATAACTGAAATTTAGCTCATAGAATAAATTCGAAAAATGAAAAATGTTGAATATAATATAAAGTTACCTTCAGAAGGAAATAATTCCCAGTTTCTATTTGTTAAAATAGTTGAGTTAAATACATTCAATTTATAAAGTAACACTATCCAGTGAGACACAAAGAATGCTGACGACGGCCCTAGCGGGCCGTAGTAGTGTATAAAGTCATTTCTGAAAAATTGTAGGAATAGAACTATTACAAAAAAGCTTTATAAAATACATAACTGAAATTTAGCTCATAGAATAAATTCGAAAAATGTTGAATATAATATAAAGTTACCTTCAGAAGGAAATAATTCCCAGTTTCTATTTGTTAAAATAGTTGAGTTAAATACATTCAATTTATAAAGTAACACTATCCATTGAGACACAAAGAATGCTGACGACGGCCGTAACGGGCCAGAAAATGCATTACATTCTGCTGGTGTCTAATAATTGTAAATTTTTCTGTACATTCAATATACCTCATTGCTTTCCAACGGAAGGCTAAGGTAAAATGTAAAAAGAAAATACAATATAATAGTCTGGTAGTGTATAAAGTCATTTCTGAAAAATTGTAGGAATAGAACTATTACAAAAAAGCTTTATAAAATACATAACTGAAATTTAGCTCATAGAATAAATTCGAAAAATGAAAAATGTTGAATATAATATAAAGTTACCTCCAGAAGGAAATAATTCCCAGTTTCTATTTGTTAAAATAGTTGAGTTAAATATATTCAATTTATAAAGTAACACTATCCAGTGAGACACAAAGAATGCTGACGACGGCCGTAGCGGGCCAGAAAATGCATTACATTCTGCTGGTGTATAATAATTGTAAATTTTTCTGTACATTCAATATACCTCATTGCTTTCCAACGGAAGGCTAAGGTAAAATGTAAAAAGAAAATACAATATAATAGTCTGGTAGTGTATAAAGTCATTTCTGAAAAATTGTAGGAATAGAACTATTACAAAAAAGCTTTATAAAATACATAACTGAAATTTAGCTCATAGAATAAATTCGAAAAATGAAAAATGTTGAATATAATATAAAGTTACCTTCAGAAGGAAATAATTCCCAGTTTCTATTTGTTAAAATAGTTGAGTTAAATACATTCAATTTATAAAGTAACACTATCCAGTGAGACACAAAGAATGCTGACGACGGCCGTAGCGGGCCAGAAAATGCATTACATTCTGCTGGTGTCTAATAATTGTAAATTTTTCTGTACATTCAATATACCTCATTGCTTTCCAACGGAAGGCTAAGGTAAAATGTTAAAAGAAAATACAATATAATAGTCTGGTAGTGTATAAAGTCATTTCTGAAAAATTGTAGGAATAGAACTATTACAAAAAAGCTTTATAAAATACATAACTGAAATTCAGCTCATAGAATAAATTCGAAAAATGAAAAATGTTGAATAAAAAATGTTTTATAAAAAACGTCTTGCTAAATTCGCAGTCTTATTCAGTTTTGCAATGCAAGTCAAAATCCAATTCCGTTTTTTTAACGCCACGCCAGCGCATATTTTTGCTTATATTTGTAAATCCTTAGCGTCGATTGTTGTATTAATTTTTTCCTTAATATCCCTGCAAAAAATAGGACCAGTCCAAACACGCGTGAAAAGAGTAGTCCACAAGGGACCAGGACTAGTCCAAAACTAACCCAAACGTATGGAAAAAACCTGGTTTATTTAACATTACGATGTCCTACTAGAGGACCATATAACCCACCTTTGGACCACTAAGGAGTAGTTTTAAAACTACTCCATGGTGTACACAAGATGATTAGTTTTGAAGTCGTTTAAAAACGAAAGCATGTCGTTAAAAAACGAAGACATGTCGTCTCATCAGGTGGTCCAATTTTATTTGCAGGGATAGTGCTACTTCATTACTTTGTATGTATGTATGTATGTATACATATATAAAAACCCTTTTTACAAATTTGACTTTAATTTATTTTTTTTACATTTTGTGGTACGCTACTACTTGCATGTGTAAAGGCAGGGTAACTGAGCTACCTAAATAAGAGCGGAAGCGTTTTTTGTATGTCAAAACTTCTCATTTGCATACAATTTATACGAAACAAACCATTAGAATGCGAATTAGAAGCCACCCGGCTGATAAATCTTATTTGACAGATCGCTATGTCGGTTTGTTTTATTGAAATTGTATAGCCCGAGCCACGTCAAGAATGAAAGATTATCAATAACAATTTTGATTGATTTTCATGTTGTAAAATTCCTTTCTTCATAAAAATAATTTAATAAAAATTAAATTTCATGAACTTAAGCCTAATTAAAAATATTAAAAATTGTATTTAAATAAAATTTTAATTTTTAAAAAAACGCTTGCCTCTTTTGTTTAGGTTGTTCAGTTAGTTTTTTAATACCGTTTTAACATAGCGTTTACATTTGCCACTACTGGCAAGACAGTAGCAATTCATTCAAACTTTTTCACTAATACATAAACACTTGTACAGCTATTTTGTTTTTGCATTGTTTTGCCAACTAATATGTATATGCTTAACTGTCTTGCCAGTACTGGCAAATGTAAACGCTGTGTAAGATTCAACACCGGTACAACCAGCGTTACCGTTGTGATTTTAAAGTATCAATTTGACCCTTTTTCGACGGTGTTGATACCTTTTATGATCCTTTTTTTAAATTATACTTTTTGTTCATTATCACCTATTTTGTGACACTTTTTTACCCTTTTTGGAAATAGCTCTCACATTTTGTTTTTGTCAACACTGCGGAAAGAAGTGCTAAACAAATGTTTTCGAAATAAGCATTGCTTGATATGGAACAGACTCAAAGTATAAACTTACAATTCCATGCTTTCTTCGCCTTGATTTTTGATAGTAAAGTACAAATTCCCTAAAAGCAAACATAACTCATATACATATTTGTTAGTTTTTACGATGGTTTCTTTTCAAAACAAAAATTTGACATTTTATTAAAAAAATGCAATTTGGTGTTTCGCTCTCTTAAAGAGTAGCATGTTTTATTCAAAAAAATTCGCCCTTAATAATGGCAAAAGGTATTGAACTTTTCGCCCCCTTTTGAATCAATAGTGTTGAGATTGCCCTAACAGGAATGAAAACAAGAGGTAAAAATTGCTAAATTAGCGGAAATTCCCAAATATTTGGTAACAGCGGTATGAAAGCAAAGTCTAATATTTATTAAAAATCTTTAAAAAATTTGACACTTACAGGAACAAATCGCTTTAATCGAGAAAATGGTTACAATTCGCGAACGATTGCAAAATTTAAAACAAACACTAAAATTTATTTGACATCGCTAAATTACTTAAAAAATTAGCTATAATGATAAAGAATAAACTTTTTGTCAGGTGTTAAAAACAGGACATAGCATTCCATAAAAAAATTAAGTTTTTTGAGCTCTTCCTACCTGAAATATTATTTTTTTGTTTGCTTATAAAAAAGCTTGGTCTTATTATGTTCATTTAAATGGGATATACTGCTTATAAAAAACTTGACCCTTTTTTTTATTGAAATACCCTTTTTTGACCCCTTTTTCTGGAAAATCCCCTTTTTGTGACCCTTTTCGTAAATTTCCAACGGTAGCCCTGGGTACAACACCCTAAATACAAATATACGACTTTAGTTTTTTAAAGTCGTATTTACCATAAAACTATACCGCTACAACACTGTATATACAAGAATTAAACCTTATGGTGTTTTCTTTTCTACAAAAAATGTGACATTTTATTTAAAAAAAATGCAATTTGTTGGATGTTTCTTAAAAATTTTGCTCCCGTAAAGGGTGGCTTGCTTTATTCTAAAAAATTCACCCTTTTCGGGAATAAAATTTTTAAGAAGCAGAGACCAAATTGCATTTTTTTAAATAAAATGTCACATTTTTTTGTAGAAAAGAAAACACCATTAATTTTCTAATACCGTGTTTATAATAAATCTATACCGCTACAACGCTGTATATATAAAAATTTAGTCTTATTAATTTAATAGTGTCGTATTAAAATGAAAACACAAAAACTATTTTAGGTAAGAAAATATACAAATTTTTCCTTGTTTATTTACTTGGTGGCCACACGATCAAGTTTTGCCTTTCAATTCCTTTCAATTTGCAATACACTCTCAGTTTTTTACTAAGTGCAGGTTCACACACGTCAAGTTTAACTCGTCAAGTCTTGAGCATTTAGGAGAGAAGGGAAAAGAGAATGCCATTTCTTTTCCCCTCTCTCCTAAAAACTCAAGACTTGACGAGTCAAACTTGACGTGTGTGAACCGGCACTAACACACTCACACTTTTTAAATTGACCACGAGATGGCTTTCAATTTCACCTTTCCATTTGTTTGGCAATTTACAAGGTATATTTACACATTGGTTTTAACTTTCTTAAAGTAAATTTTATTGCGGAATTTCGGTTTTTTTTAGTTTTTCAATAAGCTAAAGCGTTTTTGAGCGCGAACATATGTTAATCTATCTATACAATATATAATTTCTTAGTATGCCAGGATGTTTGCATGTATGTCCTATTCTTTCCGCAACTTTCTGAAGCCATCTGATGACATAGGAAGCTGAAATTTGGCACACTTGAAGTACTTTCTCTGCGGAAGATCGTAACGAAGCCATATTTTTGATTTTCGGCTTTTCAACTAATATAACTATAAAGATCTGATAGAAAAGATGTTTTTTTTATAATATGGGGAACTTTGGGCCCCACCCGGCACGGCTAGGCAGCGTCGGATTGACCTGAAAAATTAGATCATGATTTCTTACACCAAACCTCATATTTTAAGCAGCGCAAACAATTAAATTTAAAAAAAAAAATTGCGACCAGTCTAATGTACATATGTGCAGCGGTCAACCCAATTAATATATTGGCATAACTATAGTTCTAGTAGATATGAATAGGTGTGCGAAATATTTTTTTCTATGATGTTTATTTGTCGAGTTACAGGGTGGTAAAGTGTTGCCGTTTTCAAAAAAATGTTTATTAAATTATTATTTCAAAATGAAAACTAATCAAAAAAAATTTTAGGTGATTCTTATAGAAAATCGATTGATCTTTAAATAAAAAAAAAAATAATTTGAAAAAAAGTTTTCATCTGTAAAACCGGAAATCAATTTTTAATTAGTTCTAATTTTTTTTTTATTTTTTAATCTAAATTGCTTGATTTGATGGCAGATGTCCTGGTGTCGTTATCATCCAGAATCGCCAAGTTTTTTGGGTCCCGTAGCTGAGGGTCGCATAACTGGTCCAGCTGGTCGTTATGCTTGTTGCGGTCAGCAAGCTTTTCGTTACGAAACATTACCTGGTCCACATGTATGCCTATTTTAATTTGGAAAACGCAAAAATATTTTTAATTATCTTCCTCCAGGGCTGCCAGTTTCGAGAACATAGTGTATTGGTTGAAACTGATCGAGAACGTTCAATATTGTCAATAGTTCAATTAGCTATTGAAGGCAATGCCCTCGGTGACAGTCCTCCTCATCGTTTGCAAGAAATATTTGCTAATGGAGAGATTGAACCGCGATGGATGGGAATATCGTTGATGCCGCAGCGGTGCCGACAGGGATTGTTACCAGTTTTGAATCCAGATGGTAAGTAAATAAAATTATACAGACAATTCTTGGTGTCCATTAGTATGCGTAATAAACTTGCCGTACATGAATGATCGCAAAATTTGAATCAAAATTTTTTTCGTATTTGTTATTCCCTATTATATCCTCAATAAATCCCAATGTAATGATCAACAAATTCTGAAATTTGTTCAACAAAATTTTTAAAAATTTAAAATAGAGTTTTGAAACTGCCGTTAAGAGCATATTTGTCTTTTTTTCAATGCTCTCGGTCCCCAATTCTGTGGGTATTGATAAAAACGACGCCAAACATATTTTAGGACAATCGGCGAAGGCTAAGCCGTCCCTTACATCCGTCAAAGTTTGAGAAAAATAAAGTCCGACTTTTATGCTTCATAACTTGGAAAATTATTCATTTTACATAAAATCGATTACTAAGAAGTTGTTATTAGTGAAGTTTCCAACAACTTTTGTCTTAACAAGTTATCTCTTAATCTCATATTTTACAAAACCTAACTAAAGCTATGTTCACACCTATTAAATGTTTGATGTCCTACATGTAACCACTAGTTTTATTAAAAAATATTTGCTTTTTCAAAACGTTTGGCTAAATCAAACATCATTATAAAGATTTAAAATTACATTGTACAACTATCTTCTTACAATTAAAGTTAAGTAAATCAATACAAATTGATAAAATTAAAGCTAAAGTTTGATCAACTTACTGGTCACGTTTTTTTTTTTAACTATTTCGTCAAATATTTGTAAGGTCTGAACTGGAGGGGGGGGGGGGGGGAGGGGGGTTTTGGTCTTCCTGTGCCTTGACATTTTTTTCGACCATACAATCTTGGAGCACTCTTATGTACAAAAATACATATCGTCACCTTATAGACGAAATAACCTATCTGCACTTTTCAAAAGGAAAAACGTTATAAAATTGGAACTATTTGCAATATTGAAACGAAAATTACATATTTTAATTAAAATGAAACCAGAAATATATATCGGTTGAGAAAAGTTTGTTTTTCTAAACACAGCTTATGTTATGTCACTTAGGTTATTTGGAATTGTAAAAATCTGAAACCAAATAACCTATCAGCAGTACTGATAAGTATGAATAAATAACAACTTCTTTATAGATATGAATATTATATTCATTAAATAATAACAGTTATGTGTAGTTTCTTTTTCTGGTTTAAACAAAAAAAAAGTACCTCATGTTTCTTTAAATTACACTATGCAACAAAATTAAACTTTTATCGAGATTTTTGATTATTTATTTTTCTCTTTTTTTTTTAGTGCGCAACGGTCCAAAAAAGGTACAAAAACTTTGTCATTTGTAATATTACATGTTCAAAATTTTGCACACATATGCGTTATGATATAGGGAATTAAAATCCATAAAAAATTAAATTTTGAAATTTTTGCAGATAGGTTATTAGGTCTTTAAGATGACGCTATGTAGATTATCTGCGACTTGTACATAAGTATGTTTCGGAATATTGTTTATTATTTTTCAGAGTCTACCTTTCGTTTGGCTAGGCGTGTGAGACCATCTTCTTCTAAGTTTTTTGCTGATTCAAGTACGGAAACAGAAAGTACGGATACATTGGATAACATACGTATTTCAAAATTTGGTATGGCTTCTTATAACGATAGTTTTTCGACAAGTAGCAGTGATGGATGTGAATCATTAGATAGCAGAACTTTTATTCCTAAAAAAAGCTACCACAAAACACATAATAGAAAAGGGTAATTGAAACATTATTCAATGTTTTCTCATTTACATATATAAATTTCATATTATTGATTCATATAAGCAAAACACTGGAAAATCCTGGACGTTACTGGTCCGGCGAGTTATCGGCTCGGAGCAACCAGGACCATCAACGAGAGTTCGAGGAAAAAGTTATGAAACAGGTGATGGCTATGGTACAGAAGAAAACTAATTTAGACTTAGGTGTCAGTCAACAAAGTCGACCATTAGGTGGCTCATATGTTAAACTAGAACAAGAATGGAAAGAGCAATTGAAGCAGCGCATGTTTACTTCGGGCGCTATTTCGTCAACAAATACTCAAACTGGTAATGTCAATAGTATTACCTTAAATTTAAAAGGTTCACGCAAAAAAGTCGATGCAAGTGGCCAGTGAGAATTTGCAAACTTGGTAATATGTAAATTAGAATATTTTTTTTTTTCTAAAATTAAATGATGTTCATAATTAACATAATAAAATTTAATATTAAATCAGTATTTTTAGTTTTTTAATTTCAAATAATTTTAATTGTGATACCCCTATTGCAGAATATCAAGGCATGTGATAAACAGGACAAGTTTTTGCTTAAAAACTAAGTTTTTGCATATTTCGCGAGAATTTGGAATTTTGTGCATACATATCGCACTTACTCAGTGGGTATTAACTTCATAAAAATTTGTTTACTGAATCTAGGTCTAAAATAAAAGTGGCTAAAAATTTAAATGAATTTAGAAATTCGGTACCCATATTTTCCGTATGTATGTACATATGTATATCAGTAGGGATGCGATTTCCATGCCAATGCATGTTTTTTGTCGATAGCCTAAATCGATGTCGACCAATTATCTTTCCGAATTATTAAATTTGCGTTAAAATGGCATCGATTCGCGATTTTTGAGTGATATATTTTTTAAATTTCCATATTATAAAATAAATTTATAAAAAAAATTTCAAATACACAAAAAAGTCTTCGAAAAAATTTAAGATCAATAAATACATTTTTTTTTGGAAAAAGATTTTCAAAATTTAGATAGAAGATCCTTCTTTTTTTAACCGATGCAGCACCTTACATGTTTAAGGCGCTAATGAGCTTAAAATATTTTATCCAAAACGGTTCACATGTTACTTGCTTGGCATATGGGTGGTTCTAAGGTGTAGAGGAAATTAGAAGCCAATTCGATAGTATTGATTAATGGATTTCATACGTGAAAAATATATTTTTAAAGGCTCCTTTACGAGTTGCAGTTTTTAATGAAATGTATCCCTTGGTACCCTTACCACCGCAGTCAGTATTAACCTGGCTAGATGCTGTAGAATACTATTCAAAAAATGTTGAGCAATTAAATAATTTTATTAAAGGACTTGTTGCTACCGGGGCTAAGTTAATTAGCAGTTGTATTTTCCAACCACGGATGTATTGGTGTAACAATAACTAAATTTGAGGAATATTGTTCACTTAAGACAACTCAAGTCAAATTAACTGATATGCAGAAAGTAAAATTAAGAATTTGTAAGGAAGACTATCGCGACCTCCTATAACTTCGGTTAGCGTTGGGAGCTCATTTTTCATGTAATTTTTTGCGGCCGAATTGACAAAGGCTTACTTTTGAAATATAATAAAAAAATATTTATTTGCTTATGCAAACAAAAATTTAAATTAGTTATTTAAACTAAGTTTTAAAAAATATAAGACTGAACTGAACTTTTTATTTTTATTTTGTTTGTTTTAAACAAATTAAAAAAAAAAACGCCTTTTTAACAGTGTTTAAAAAACAAGACTCCAAGTAGCTGTAGTAACGAAAAAACAAAATAGTCTAGTTAAAAAGTCGTTCCTTTACTATTACTACCGCTACCGTCACATTTTAGTAGAGGTAGTTGTAGTAGTACCACAAAAAGAAAATAATTTAAGCAGCATAGTAAAAAAATTTGTACTGCTCTCGCTACCTTTTACTGCTAAAGTAGTTTTATTTTTAAAATTGTTACTACTACATACCTACTTTGGTAGTTATAGAAGGAGAAGACAACCTAGCATTTGAAGTAGCAGAAGAATTACATTGAAGTAGTTGTTTAATAACATTGAAGCAGTTTTATAATAACATTGAAGTAGTATGTTAATAACATTAAAGCAGTCATAAAATAACATTTTGGTAGCAGTTGAAGTAATAAAAACTTAAAATCTTGAGCAAAATCAGTGTTGCCAGAAAATCACCATTTCAAAACATAAATCTCCAATTTTATAAGCTTATAACAAACATGGAACGAAAATTGGAAACTTTAATTAAATTCATCAATTCATAATTTTTGAAATTGAAATGTTTTTATATAAACTATTGAGATTATCGATTCTTTTTTTAAATAGCAAAATGAGGTACACAACTATAATTCAAGATTCGTTATTGCAATAATTTTCTTCAAAGAAAAGAAAAATACAAATTAATTAATATTTTAATAATTTTGAAGTGATATTGTTTAAAGCTGCGTATAAGCCTAATCAAAGGAGTAAATTAAAAATTAATATTGTTTAACAAAATTTAACGCTTTTTAAGTTGATGGGAATATCGCACACACATTATTAGTGGTATGCACACCGAACTTGTTAATTTGTTACTCGGTAGTTTGTTAATTTGTTAAAGTTACCAACTGTGAACGACCCCCTTTTTAAAACTTTTTTAGTCTGGTAACTTTAAAATAAAAAAAATCATTTAATTTACATACTTACTCTCAATGTACACGAAAATTTCCAAAAACAAATATTTTTTTTGAAATGTATCACATGACTTTTTTTTATATTTATTTAGAAATTGCAACAGCTGATTGTGAGTTACCAACTAACAACTATTTTATCAGGGGTGCCGTGTCGTTAATTTGTTAAATGTTAATCCGGTAGCGCGTTAAATATACAAAAACAAAATGCGTGTAAAAAAGTAACGATTAACGACTAACAAACTAACAAGCTCAGTGTGAATACCACTATTGTTACATCGTCATAACTACGTTATATTAATTATAGCTGGATTTCAAAACGTCATAATACTTTGCAGTCAAAGTCAAAAATGCATCATCAATCTTATAATGCACAGTTTGCTTTTTGTTAACGCATCGATAACTTTTCTGGTGTATTTCGGGACAAATAACATTGTAAAATTCTACACGGTTGCATTGTAGAATGCACTCAAAAAAGCATGTTGCTTTGCAACTGACGTTGTCTGATAAAAAAACCGAAATCACATAACGAAAGCAGAAATGTGTGAAACAAATTAAAGCGACGATTGTATATAAACAGCGCTATTTCCTTTGTCAAAAATAGGTCTAATCATAGTCTAATTTTTTAGTATTATGGCTTTATTTTCCTTTTCTAAATCTATATTTTATGAATATGGACGTTATTTTTTAAAGCAACTTTAAAAGTGCCTAAGGAATAGGTAAATTTACGGTATTTTAAAACAAAATTTGTATATTAAACATAAAATTCCAAACCTTCCACTGCATTGTGGAATGAATGCTCATAAAATAAATATCAAAAGATATGAGTACAATAAATTCTAAATTATTGTTTGAATTTGTTCACAACATTTTCTGCGAAGATAAGCAGTCGAAAATTTTTCGAATAGAAATTTTTTAAAAAGCGTCGAGTTGCAACACTGTTTAGAATCATTCAAACAACAACATCGCATACGTACTCATTGTTGGTTTATAGTTTTGCTTATTATTTTAGTTTTTGACTACCTCAATGTTATTTTACTACTTGAATGTTATTTACATACTACTTCAATGTTATTTTATTACTACCTTAATGTTAATAAACTTCTGCCTAAAAATGTTCTAGTAAAAAAAAAACTCCCAATGCTGTAAGTAGTAGTTATAAATCGAAAACCTCAATCAAACCAATAGAAAATTATTTAGTTTTTTTAACTGCTACTTCATTTTTGTTTCTATTGCTGCTACTCTATTTTCTGGTTTTATATTTTGCACGTAGCAGTAGTTTTAAAAAAGGTAATGCTACAAAACAAGACAACTGCACTTTTGCCGCTACTTGTAATTGTTTAGAGTACTAGTTTTAGTAACAGTAAAAAAATGTTTAGGTAATGTAGTTTTTTGAACACTGCCTTTTAATGAAAATTTTCAAGATTTGAGTGCATATTTTTTATTTTTTTAACGCATATTTTGGAGTTTTAAGTGCATATTTTATGCGCATATTTTCGATTTTTTAGTGCACGAAAATCTCATCCCTATATATCAGTTTTGTCGTATAATGAAAATAAATCAAATTAGTTTATAGTTAAGGTACGTCACCTATTGTTATATCGTCAGCTCAGAATTGGTTTGACTTACCGACCATTTTTAAAAAAATTGAGTTAGGTATGGGGTATATATATTTTGAATACCCCAAATCTGTTTCGCGAAATTTTTTGTGGTTTTTGAGATATAAAGCATTCATTCAGGACATTCCATGTTGAATTTTATGTTTTGAGGTCAAATATTAACGATAATTAAAAAATACCAGTTGTAGAACCAAAAAGCTGAAGAAAGATATTAAATTTCCCGTATTTCCCATTTTGGTACTATTTTTTCCCCCATTATAGTATCTAAAATTGCAAAATGCAAAATGTTTTGTAAAAAAGTACCAAAAATAGTTACGATTTTCACCCCTTAAACGTTCAAATTTCGAAAAAGTACCAAACTTGTATTCGTATTTTTTTGATAAGTTTCGAATGTGGAATAAACTTTTTAATATTTTTAATTAGGCTTAAGATCATGAAATTTAATTTTTCATTAAATTATTTTTATAAACTTTATTTCTATGTTTTTTGGATCAAAAGATAGATGGGCTGACAAAAACGAACCAAAATGCAGGTTTTACCCGTCTTCCACCTAAAAGAGCCAAATTGCAAAAAAGTACCACACACCTGTCCACTTATTTTTTAAAAGAACAACGCTATGTATTACAGTTTTTTTGTATCTCTTTTAGTTTTGGAGATAAAAGGTTTCCGAATTTACCCTTTTTTGCCCCCTAAACATTCGAATTTTTAAAAATCCCGTCTTAGTGGATCGATTTGGGGAAAGATTCACCTGCGGTCTAAATTTCAAGTCCTTAGCTTCAGGCGTTTAGGCTGTACGATGATGAATGAGTCAATCGCTCACGCAATAAGTATACGTATGCAGCACAAAAAGCCACTTTTTTAAATTTTTTTTAGAAAAGTGGCGTATGCGGCACAAAATAATATTTTTCATTTTCAAAAAAATACTCATAAATTCTAACTTTATTCATGAAAGTGCGCAAAAATTTACATTTTTCGTCAAAACATATACCGGAAGCAGTGGTAAAAATTAAAAAAAAAATTCTATCGGGTACATTTTGAGAAATCTTCATGTAAATCTTCTTTGTCGTTTTTCTCCACTCCGACTTTTTGGCATAAGCGCCAAAACAGTTCTGAGCTGACGATATGTACTTCTAGTATATTTATTGGAACGAAACTTCTCATATTAAAATGTCTAAGTTTAGCTAGAGGAATAAGTTTTATTCACTTAAGGTAAACTACATATGTGATTGAAATTTAAATCTAATTCTATCAAGTTTTTTACCTTCTTGCCAATATAAAAAATATGAATTCTCTTAGAATAAGAATTTTGGCACAATGACTCGAACTGTTTATTTAGTTGTGTTGTATATTTTTCCGTCGTTTATCAACCTGATGGTAGTGGCTAACAAAGATTCGGCGGAATATAGCAAATCTTACATTTATTATACTTTAAACTTAATGAAATTTTATTTTTTTTTATTGTTTCTTTACAAACTAATTTTGTTTATTATAAATAATAATTTTGCTTATATTTTTATTGTAATTTAAAAGAATCAATTCAAAAGAAGCGCTTATTTTAGGTAATGATACCAATAATAAACTAAAAAAGAAACAAAAATTCTATTAATTGCATAAAAGAGAAGGTTTTACGGTATTGTTTATTAAATTAAATACAAAACTTGTTTCTTTAGCTTTACACAAGCCACAGTTCAACTGTCATCAGTATTCCAAGACTTCAACAATAAATATCCGAATTAAGGGTAAAAAAATATTAGAGAAAATACAAAACTTTAACATAAAACAAAAATGAAAAGAGTTAATTTGATTCGATGGGAGTATACAGGAAAATATGGGTAAAAATAAATAAAAAAAAAAAGGAAATTTGATAATAAAAAATTTTAGGATCTCAAGTGCGGTTTGTTTTCGTTTTGATGTTTCTTTTGTTTGTTTATTAAACTTTAAAGCGCTGCAAACCCTTTTCAAAACTTAGATAATCCCCACGAATGTCTACAAATATGGGGTGTTGGAAAATGAAGCTAACTAAATAAACTTTCAGTAGCTTTTTCCAAATCCCAATTTTCTTTCGATAGAACAGCACGAGCATCATGCTCGTCAATGCCCATATCCATCAAACGATGTATCTTGCCATCACAGTCTGCATATCTATGGGGACCTATTAAATTAATTTAAAAAAAAAAAAAAATTATAAAAAGTAAGAAACATTAAATAACTTTAGCACAACTTACCACCCGCATAAACATTGGTCCAATGCCTGGCTGTCGTTACAAATAATTGATATTTATCTTTATATTGAAAAGCAACAACAGCATCTTGAGGATCATCTGGTTCAGCAGCAGCTAATAAAGCTTGCAATGATAACAAAACAGTACGTAATGTCATAGCAGCAGCCCTTTAATATTAAAAAAGATCATCAGTTTTAAGTGCAATTATACATCATAGAACTTACCAGTTATCTTTTAAAATGTCCAAACATATGGCACCAGTAACTGAAGATATATTTGGGTGCCAAATTTTTGTTATAAAACGCACCTACAGTAGAGAAAAATATGGTTTTTGTAATGATATAAAGCAACGATTATATCTTTAAAAATTACCTTTGGTGGATTAAAAGGATACGTTTCGGGTACTTTGATTTCTAGTACAAATTTACCACCCTCATATGGAGTATCTGGCGGACCTGCAATTTCTCCACGTAATTCAGTCCAACTATCGTTGATTAATTCAATTTTAATGGAGCATTGAACAATCTAATAAAAAAAAAAAAAATTAAAGTAGTTAAGAGCATTTTTATTTATGTAAAAGAAAATTAAATATTCATAAGAAATTCTTAAATTTAATATACATTCATCGCTTATATGCACACCGGTTTATAAGTATTAAGCGCTTTTATGCATTCAAACTTGTCCAATTAGAGTTCGGTATTTAAAATAGCCGAAATTTATGTATCTTTTAAAAAATAATAGAAGTTAAAAACAAACTTAATTATCTCAAAAGGCTATAATATTCGGCTATGCCGAATCTCATATATCCTTCACCACGGTGCGATAAGAACAGAAAGTTATATAAATACCGTTCTTTAGATATAAATAAATCTATTTTGTGCCACGTCCACTTATCAAATACCGCCCACATTTTGCCGATGTTGTGTATTAATAACCAAGATGCTTGTACCTTATTTGGAAACTTTGGTTCTTGCCGTTATATAGATATATCTATAGTGTCTTTGTGCAGGATGTGACACGCCCACTTTTCCAATCCCGCCAATATTTTTACATAGATTGTGTATTGACAACCCAGCTATGGGTACCAACTTTTTTACCGTTCTTTAGATACAATAGTATAATAGCCATTCATTAACGATAAGTGCCTAATGCCCGAAATCACTATACTAGTGTAATATAAGGAGTCATTTAACTCAAACTGCATAACACATGCTTTAAATTTTTTTTTAAGAATATTCAGAAACAAAGCTATATCAACACTTCTGTCAATTAATACAAGACTTCCGACTCCTGGGGTCGCCAAGTACCCCTAAACTAATACCAAATCTTCTTCAGTCATATTTTTATTTCACATTTTAATGGATATTTAAGTGTGGCTTTATGTCACACTTTAGCACATGAATAGTTATTTTCTTATACTTTGGCCATATCCGGCATTGTGTAACATGCGCCGAATTGTTGGCGGATTGCAGAATTTTCTGACTTTATTTTTGGTTAACTTAGCTTTGGAATTGCTTTATTTTGTGTACAATAATCTTTTCTTCTTTTTAGCAAGTAAATGCTGTGACTCGAAATCTGAACCTTCGGAATTGTATTCTTAAATAATCTTTGTAAAGTAGCACCAGGTTTTTTTTCTTTAACAGTTATTTTCTTAAAACAGCTTGCACTTTAAAATACGGGCAATTTGTCTTTGTGAATTAATTTATTTAATCAATTTTTTTTTTATCAAATCCTTAGATAACTTCTTTCAACTTGGTGCCATTAAAAAACAATTTAGTTTTAATCACATCCTTTTTTTAATATGTACATTATACAAATAAACCGTGTAGAATTTTACAATGTTATCTGTCCCAAAGTGCAACAAAAAAAAGTTATCGATGTGTGCACAACAGTGAAAGTAATTTTTCGAAACGTTATTAAAATACAGTTAACATTTTTCAAATTAAATTGAACCATTTTTAAAAATAAGGAATGTAAATTGAATTTTTAGCAGCCTATTCTCTTATGCTGAACCCGACGGAGAAGGGATTTTCAAAGTCCACATTCCATACCCGATTATAATTAAATGATATAAACACTGAGCTTTACATATAGGTATGTTCTGAAAATCTCTTTTTCGTAAAGTGATCTGAAATTACTAAAAAGGTGTTCTGCGCACAAAATTTTTTTAAATCTCGTAATTGCATCTTGAAGATAACAAATCACTTAAAATTTCTATAAAATCTATATTAAAATTATCACATACACTCAAAATGAATTTTTCTTTATTTTATTATTTTTTTTTTTTTTCAACAAAGTTGATTAATTTACACGGACGAACCTCAAAATTTACAAGTTTGGGAAAACTCGTTCAAATTGCCTGTGTGTTTATTACAAGGTGGCAAGAATAAAAGATTATCAATAACAATTTTAATTAATCTTCATGTTGTAAAAATTCCTTTCTTCATAAAAATAATTTAATTAAAATTAAATTTCATGAACTTAAGCCTAATTAAAAATATTAAAAATTTGGATTAAAAACCATAAAATAGTTCAACAAAATAACCACAATACTAATTATTGTTAAAGCTAAGGCACGAGCTCTATGTGTACATTTGTCCTTCAAGTTGTGCTGAAAAAGGTCAACAGAAAAGAGAAAGACAAAATGAAAAAACAAAAACTTCAAGAAAAATTCTTGACAAAAGTACGAAAAAACAGAAGTAAGGAAAAAACATGTAAAATCAATTAAAATGGATAATCATTCAGGAAAGCAAATTTCGATCTACCAAATGTTAAAATACAATTTGGTTTAAGGATTGATGTTTGACTATTGACGTCAGCAGTCGTCAATGGCTGCGAGTGTAAGACGGCAAATCCATCTGAGGAGATCGAGTGGTTGCGATCGAAACATGTCATGGTAACCTGCCGGCCAGGGTTCGAGCCCGAGCCACGTCAAGAATGAAAGATTATCAATAACAATTTTAATTAATCTTCATGTTGTAAAAATTCCTTTCTTCATAAAAATAATTTAATGAAAATTAAATTTCATAAACTTAAGCCTAATTAAAAATATTAAAAATTTGGATTAAAAACCATAAAATAGTACATTTTAGCACACTTATCTGGTTGGAGCAGTTTTATAAAAAAATCTGTGGCATTTTAACAAAACATCTTAACCAAAATTTAAAAAATAGAAACTGGGAATTATTTCCTTTCGAAGGTTACTTTATATTATATTCAACATTTTTCATTTTTTCGAATTTATTCTATGAGCTAAATTTCAGTTATGTATTTTATAAAGCTTTTTTGTAATAGTCCTTTTCCTTCAATTTTTCAGAAATGACTTTATACACTACCAGACTATTATATTGTATTTTCTTGTTACATTTTACCTTAGCTTTCCTTTGAGGTATATTGTATGTACAGAAAAAATTTACAATTATTAGACACCAGCAGAATGTAATGCATTTTCTGGCCCGCTACGGCCTTCGTCAGCATTCTTTGTGTCACACTGGATAGTGATACTTTATAAATAAAAAAAAAAATACATAACTGAAATTTAGCTCATAGAATAAATTCGAATAAAATGAAAAATGTCAAAATTTCAAAAGTTAAAAAAAAATATTGTTGATCATACGAATTCATTCAAAAAACATTTTTGTTCGCGTTTTTCAAATTTCGCATTATAAACGAAAATTTTCTTAAATTTTGGTTTATTTTATTATTTGATAAACATGATGTTTTCACCGTTTTTTTTTTTTTTACTTTTTTGCTATCTTATCTCGACTTAAGATGTTTTGTCACAATGCCACAGATATGTATAACTTCGTAATTCGTTTTCAAATTTTTCATATTCCTATGTAGTTCTGTGGTTTGCATGATTAACCGCGTATGTACATTTTTTCGATCTTGAGATGCTTTTTACATTGTTCTTAAAATTTCTGAAAAGGATGGACCAATTCCGATTTTTTAACGCATTAACAAAGTTTAAAAAGTTCAATACCTAGCCCGTAGTTTGTTCTAAAATGGGGTTTCGGCTCTAATGAAACGAAATTATATACTCTGAGTCCCTCTTTTTGAAAAGAACTTTTTTTTTAAAACTTCCAAATTTTTACTTTTCAAGAATCTAACCAGGTGAAACAAGAGAAAACAAGAGAAAACATATGGGCAAATCCAACAATGCTCTGCAAACTTTCAAACCGATCATGGCATCATATGTCAAATACATTCAATATAATTTTTGAATCTACAAGTTATTTAATCTTGATAAGAATAACTGAAATAAATTAATTTCAGGAATACTGGGGTCTAATCACAGCATTCGATACTATCGTATCGAATAAACTATCGAATTTTTTTGCATACGATAGACACTGACGTATGAATGAAAACTCGATAAATGTAATGTCGAGTTACTCGATATCGAATGCTATTATTTCAAATTTAATACATTTCATTCGATATCGAGTTTCATGATACCACAATAAATAATTTCGATAAATTTTGCTTGATATCGTATGCGGTGATTACACTCTTGTTCTGAACCACCCTATAAGAAATAAGCTGTTTCTTATATGTACAAGATGGCCTTCTTTGGAGGGAGTTGTTGTAAGAAATTTTGCTTAGTGATATACTTTGAAACTGTATTTTGCATCATGTTTTTACGAAGTCAATTGTAAATATTTTGGATTTTTTTAGCACATTAATATACAATAATACTGAAGTCGATTTTAATAATAAAAATAATTATATGGATGTTTTAAATACTTTTATTGGCATAAACGCTTATATGTACACGATTTAGAAGTTAAACTACGTAGATTTGATGAAATTGTGTTCTGAGCTTCTTCAAAAAATCTTGATTTGACTTAAAATCAAATGTTACAAATAATGACACATTCTTAAGTGTTGTCGAAAGAAGACTTGCCTGAATTGTTCCAATTTTAAAATTTATCACTTTGAAACCGATTTTTTTATTAGTGTTACAAAACAAGCTACAAATAATTAAAATCTGTAAACAACTTTTGATTTTATGTATTCACAAAAGATGTGGCGGTTTAATAAAATTCTTAAATTAATTAAAATTTTTCGTCTTTTGTGAATACATAAAATCAAAAGTTGTTAACAGATTTTAATCATTTATAGCTTGTTTTGTTTGCAATGTTGTTTTTTATATGTCTGCATAAAATTAGAAGCATAGCTGCATTTTTTAATTTTTTATGAATTTTTAAAAACAAAAATTCCGAAATTTTTATAAAAAAATTATTTTTTTCCAGAAAAAAAAAATTATGTTTCTAAAACGACTGCGCATATAAGAAAAACGTTTTACCTTCCTTAAAGTAAATTTTATTGCGGAATTTCGGTTTTTTTTAGTTTTTCAATAAACTAAAGCGTTTTTGAGTTACGCGAACATATGTTGTGCAACCTCCTTAATTTTCGAAATAACGGTATATCTCGAAAACCAAAGCCAACATAAAGAAACAAGTTTCAACTTTCTTACAGTAAATTTTATTGCGGAATTTCGTTTTTTCTTAGTTTTTCAATAAACTAAAGCGTTTTTGAGTTACGCGAACATATGTTGTGCAACCTCCTTAATTTTCGAAATAACGGTATATCTCGAAAACCAAAGCCAACATAAAGAAACAAGTTTCAACTTTCTTACAGTAAATTTTATTGCGGAATTTCGTTTTTTCTTAGTTTTTCAATAAACTAAAGCGTTTTTGAGTTACGCGAACATATGTTGTGCAACCTCCTTAATTTTCGAAATAACGGTATATCTCGAAAACCAAAGCCAACATAAAGAAAAAAGTTTTAACTTTCTTAAAGTAAATTTTATTGCGGAATTTCGGTTTTTTTAGTTTTTCAATAAGCTAAAGCGTTTTTGAGTTGCGCGAACATATGTTAATCTATCTATACAATATATAATTTCTTAGTATGTCAGGATGTTTGCATGTATGTCCTATTCTTTCCGCAACTTTCTGAAGCCATCTGATGACATAGGAAGCTGAAATTTGGTACACTTGAAGTACTTTCTCTGCGGAAGATCGTAACGAAGCCATATTTTTGATTTTCGGCTTTTCAACTAGTATTACTATAAAGATCTGATAGAAAATATGTTTTTTTTTTTATAATATGGGGAACGTTGGGACCCACCCGGCACGGCTAGGCACCGTCGGATTGACCTGAAAAATTAGATTATGATTTCTTACACCAAACCTCATATTTTAAGCAGCGCAAACAATTAAATTAAAAAAAAAAAATTGCGACCAGTCTAATGTATGTATATACTAAAGCAGAAAAACCAAATATTTATACATATACGTATGTCCCTTCGAAAACTTGTGTACGTTCAGACGTTACGTTTTATGTTACAATCTTCAATTTGACGTTTAATGTGCTGTTTCCAGGTGACAGGCAATTGATTGTGTAGTTAAATTTATATAGAAATCACTCAGTTTTTTGACTGCTTTTTTGCTATTTTTAGAAGCACGTCCAAAAAATTGGACGTTTGGGGGCAGGATCCGACATTGCATAAGTGGCGCCTAAAATTTGAAGTCGGATCGGAACAAAAAGGAAGCAACTGTCAAGCCATGAACAACAATATGCGATATGATAAGATCGAACATTAAATGGCAGCGCCGATAAAAAAAAACAACAAAAAGGGCTGTATTTGGGAGCGTGGAAAAACAATTTTCCTGTTTTAGAAACTTGATTGACATATCTTTTATTATAGGTGGTTACTGGCACAACTTTTTTTTATTCGACCCACCCAAATTTGGCACATAGTTGAAAATGGTATTAAGATAACATTTGGACCAAACTCATTTTATTGAATCAAAACCATCTTACCAAATTTTATTTTAATCGGTTCATGTTTGACTGTATCTCGCATACAAATACTAAACCCGAAAATAGCTTTTAATTCCATAACTTGCTTATTTATTATTTATTTATTTATTAGTCTAGTCTTAATAAATTCTAAAACTAGAGATTTTTTTAAGGGGCATAGCTGCCAGGGCAATCAGCTCGGTATCACAGTGATAGATGACATACATATGGGCATTTCCCCAGAATGGTCTACCAGGATAAAAAAATAAAATGTTGATTATCATCGTCTTTTATTGTTTATTATTAGAAAAAAAGTCTATGTTCTTATAAAAGAATGGTTTCCTAGCATATTTGAGCTGTTTTACTTGAGGAAATTGGGCTGGAAACTGGAAAATTTTATAATTTCCTGTATTTTCTACTTCTAAAGACATATTTATATACTTATTTGACATGCAAGAAATATGTTATGTTTACACACTTTCTTTATAATCTCTCCATTACAATCAATTGTAAAAGGAGTATTAAGTTTTTTGTTAAGGAAATTTGAAGACATTTATGGTAAAATGCATTGTGATAATAATAAAAAACATATGGAAAAATCGTACGTTCGCGATCCGTACGTTCGCGATCGGTACATAAGCCAATTAAATAAAAACCAAGAGAGATATTTTGTTTTGTAAATGCTGGATGAAGACCTACATTAATACACTTTTAAAATAAATTAATCACTTTTAAAAAATTCCTTTTCATTACGCAAATTTTTACATTTCACTTCTGTCAGCCGAAGTTGACTTCTATTTTGCGTATTTTCGTGACCACACGTTTATAACTCTTATTATGAAAACTTAAACTCGATGAAATCCATCTTTTGTACTAAACATAGAGCTACCCAAATGCTATCGAATCGCAAAAAAAATGCTAGGAAAAGTTTTGTTTTCTATATTATTTGTACATCAAAAGCGTACGAACGTACGTTCGTGACCCCAGGAAATGCCCATATGTATATGTATATATTTGTATATGTGTAACTAGTTTTGTAATGTACATATATATCATTTACTTTAGTGTGATGATTGTACTTATATAGAAACTTTTGCTTCCCTTATGAAATTATAGATAATGTTGATGTTTGTTGTAGATGGATCTTGTAGGAGTTTATGGGCTGTTGTGTGCATTCATTGAGCAGGTGGATTATTGCTAGGTTTCTGTTACAGGTGGCACATATGATCCTCGTGCGTTCTTAATATGTAGTCTTGGGAAAATGTTGTATGGCCGAGTCGAAGCCTTGAGAAGGATTTTGTTTTATTTTTTTCGACATCAGTCGGATAAATAGAATGCTTAAAATTTGGATTGATATTGGCATAATGAGGGTGTTTTATTTGGTTATCTCTGACGTTAACGTAAATAAAATTCGTGATTTGTCGGCGTAGATCTATTTTTTCTACCGTGTCGTCTAGCAGGATGGGTGCATGTGATGCGTATCGTGCAGCAATGTCCGCTTTCTCGTTGCCTAAGATGCCTATGTGGCTAGGGACACATAAAATTCTTATTTTTCCCACGTTGTTTATAAGGGCATCTCTGATTTTAATGGCTTTGTTCCATTTATTGTTGTAGGGGTTGTATATTGTCTGAGTACTGATTAGCTATCAGCACAGAATATCGTTTTCTTTTTCGATTCAATTGCAAGTTGAATAGCACGATAAATTCCACAAGCTTCAGCTGTGAAAATAGAGGAATATTGGCATAGGGTGTTGACAGAGCTGTAAATGAATCATTCATTTTTGATTTAAATTCATTACGAGTTAGCTAAATTTTGAATTAGTTCTTTTCGCACAAAAAATTAATTGAATGAAATTTGAGTCAATTCAAATGAATTAGCCAGAAATGAATTTCAATTCGTTTTCGAATTCAAATGATAATACGGCTTAAAAATCTATTTGTTTGAATTGATTTTGAATTTATTCAAATGAATTAGAAAAATGAATTGCAATTCAAATGAATGAAATCAAAAATGAATTGCAATCAATCAAATTCAAGAGCAGATCTAGGGGGAATTACTAAAATTTACTATTTTCATTGCAGTTTGAAGTTTATATACAAAAGTAAACAAATTTTTCAATTGTAGTGAAAATAGAAAAAATTTCGCTAAAATCTTTAAAATTCGATTGAAAAATTGAAAAAACGATACACAAATATGAGATTACTTAAACAAAAAATTACTGTTTAACACACTATTTGATAAAAATAAAAATTTAGGTTTCTTTTAGCAAACAAATAAAAACAAAAATTTAAGTTTTTTTTAGCAAACAAACAGCATTTTTCCATTTTGATAGGACTTTCGCATATACCTTATAATTTAATTCCTATTCTGCCGCTACCTGACAAATCCGTTCCAATACAAAATCAATTCAAATTACAATGAATTGTTAATTCTTTAACAATTTATTTGAATTGGAAACGAATTGCAATTCATTTGACTTGAAATCGAATTGAAATTCATTTCTGTGTAATTCATTTGAATTGAAAAACGAATTGAAAATCATTTCTGTGTAATTCATTTGAATTGACTCAAATTTCATTAAATTAATTTTTTTGTGTTAAAAGAATTAATTCAAAATTTTCTAATTCAGTGCATGAGTGATTCACGAATTAATTAAAAAATTAATGATTCATTTACAGCTCTGGGTGAGCTCTACTACTGCGTAGGCGGGTAGGGTTTGTGGAGATTTTGATCCATCTGTGTATAATAATCGCCAACCGGTACTTCTCAGATCACTATTCTTTTCTGCAAAGTATTAAAAATTGTTCATTGGTGGTTTCGGGTTTTGTAAGTTTAGATAATGAGAAGTCTACCGAGGTGGCGTTGAGCTTCCAAGGTGGCTTGTTGATAGTTTTTTTTTGTAATTTTAATGGGAATGTACATGTTACGTGCAAGATCCAAGGATAGGGCTATTGCAAATTAAATGCGGATAGGTCTTTTGGACGAGAAGTTTGTTAAGATGTCGTGATCTATTTTAGAGTTTGTGCTCGTTTAGAGTTTTAATAGTATTCTTCCTTTAACTTCCAAGAATCTGTTTTCTATGGATGGAATACTTGCTTCGGTGAGGATATTGTTAATAGGTGTAGTCCTATATGCGTATACTGCGCCACGTGCGGCTTTGTGGTATGCTGATTTAATGATATTTATTGTGGATTTGGGACTATTACCGTAAAGGAACATGCCATAGTCTACTTTGCTCAGTACTAAGGTTTTTGTTAAATAAACCAAAGTGTTGATATGTACGGAACTTTTCAAGGACAAATATCGGATTATATTTGCTCTACCAAGTAGTGAGTTCTTCAGATGAAATCAGTGTTTTTCTACGTTTTGTAAAACAGTTCCATCAGTTTGTATGTTGTGAATATTCGAATTACAATTTTGTTTCCTGCAGATATGAAAGTTTTTCGTTTTTTGCAATGAGATTTTTGCGCCTGAGTAATCGGTCCATTTACTGATTTCGTTCAGAGCTTGTGATAGGCTGCTTGTAGATTCGTTCGTGCTTTGGCTCATGTTTGACTGTAGCTCGCATACAAATACTAAACCCGAAAATATCTTTTAATGACATAACTGGCTTATAAATGTTAAGGGTGGTTACATTTTAAGGGCCGATGTTGAATGTGAAGCACACCTAAACGTCAAGTTTTTTCCGCATTTCATTTTACATTTCTCAATTTCAGACTTACTCAATTCGAACCATGGAAAGATACAGTCGAGCAACGCGTTTAAGTTATTCAGGCTTATTATGAAAATGGATGATCAAATTTCGTAGAAAATCATCTTCAGTGATGAGGCACATTTTCACCTCAGTGGATTTATCAGTAAGCAGAATTGCCGCATTTGGGCGAATGATTGTCGAAAAACCAATGCACATAAAAAGAGTGACTGTTTGGTGCGGTTTATGGGCTGGCGGCAAAATAGAGCCGTATTTTTCCCAAAATGAGGCCGGTCAGGCAGTTACTGTGGATGGTGTTCGCTGTCGTGAGATGATAACAAACTGCCACCTGCTACACAGCTCACGAAACAATGGCTATTTTGCTCTACAAATTCAAAAGCCGTGTTATCTCACGTGGTGTTAATGTCAATTGGTCACCAAGATCATGTGATTTGATACCGTTGGACTTCTTTCGTTGGGGTTATTTGAAAGAAAAGATGTACGTCAATAAGCCAGCAATAATTCAAGAGCTAAGATGAGATAATTCGGCACATTAACGGCATAGAACCTCAATTATGCCTTAGCATCATCCAAAATTTAGACCATCCGATGGAGGTGTGCCGCCGAGGTCGCAGCGGCCATTTGGCCGATATTTTATTCCGTACATAATTGAAAAATACCAATATTATCATAATAACAAGAAATGACAATAATTTCCTAAATAATTTGTTTTATTCAAAATCAACATCGGCCCTTAAAATTTAATCATTCTTTACTTACAACAAAAATTGGCGACAATGACTTTTATGATAGCTACTATGTCATGACAAAACGTTGTGTTGTTGGGTCCAAAATTCGCCATAGGTCCCAATTTAACTTAACCCCCTTCCTAAAATCCCTTAAAGCCAAACAAATTTCTGGCGGTCCATGATTGCCCACACTTGCAAAAATTTGTTCTTATATACTGTGGTGTTAGGTATCATATGGCCGGGCTTGACCGACTATACTTTCTAACTTGTTAATTATAATTTAAACGGTTAGCTTTGATTCAAGTCCGTCTTTTTGGTAAAAGAAAAATTTTTTCTAATAAAAAAGCTTTTCTGAGACCAGAATTTGTTTTGTTGGTTGCACTGGATACAGATTGCTTTAAATTAATTTTTATTTTTACACATTCTATTCGCACTTTCTTTGCTTTTGATGTCAAAGGACAAATAGGTTTATTTGTATTTTTAGAACTGTTATCTGAAATTTTATATTGGTATAGAGTTTGCGTAACTCAACCTTTGGTTGGTATAAATATCACCAAAAAGTTCCGTATTAATGAGCTAAATAGCAAAAATAACAAGGGGTTGTTTTGAAAATTTAACTTTAACATTTTAAAAGGTCGATCGATTCAAAACGAACGTTTTTAAAAGGTGTGATGAATTTCGAGGGATTTTAAAAACCATTTCTGAATTATAGTCTTGAATTTTCGTTCGGAAAACACTTCACTTAAAGTATATAATATAACATTTAAAAGAAAAAAGACTGAAAGTAAAAGGAATAGGTATACATTTAAAATTATTTCTAAAGCACTTTTTTTTGTCGGTTGCAAATATCTCCCATACCACCGCATCAAATTTAATGAATGATATCTCATTTTAAAGCTTATTTCTAACACTAATGAGATTTTGATCCATCTGTGTATAATAATCGCCAACCGGTACTTCTCAGATCACTATTCTTTTCTGCAAAGTATTAAAAATTGTTCATTGGTGGTTTCGGGTTTTGTAAGTTTAGATAATGAGAAGTCTACCGAGGTGGCGTTGAGCTTCCAAGGTGGCTTGTTGATAGTTTTTTTTTGTAATTTTAATGGGAATGTACATGTTACGTGCAAGATCCAAGGATAGGGCTATTGCAAATTAAATGCGGATAGGTCTTTTGGACGAGAAGTTTGTTAAGATGTCGTGATCTATTTTAGAGTTTGTGCTCGTTTAGAGTTTTAATAGTATTCTTCCTTTAACTTCCAAGAATCTGTTTTCTATGGATGGAATACTTGCTTCGGTGAGGATATTGTTAATAGGTGTAGTCCTATATGCGTATACTGCGCCACGTGCGGCTTTGTGGTATGCTGATTTAATGATATTTATTGTGGATTTGGGACTATTACCGTAAAGGAACATGCCATAGTCTACTTTGCTCAGTACTAAGGTTTTTGTTAAATAAACCAAAGTGTTGATATGTACGGAACTTTTCAAGGACAAATATCGGATTATATTTGCTCTACCAAGTAGTGAGTTCTTCAGATGAAATCAGTGTTTTTCTACGTTTTGTAAAACAGTTCCATCAGTTTGTATGTTGTGAATATCCGAATTACAATTTTGTTTCCTGCAGATATGAAAGTTTTTCGTTTTTTGCAATGAGATTTTTGCGCCTGAGTAATCGGTCCATTTACTGATTTCGTTCAGAGCTTGTGATAGGCTGCTTGTAGATTCGTTCGTGCTTTGGCTCATGTTTGACTGTAGCTCGCATACAAATACTAAACCCGAAAATATCTTTTAATGACATAACTGGCTTATAAATGTTAAGGGTGGTTACATTTTAAGGGCCGATGTTGAATGTGAAGCACACCTAAACGTCAAGTTTTTTCCGCATTTCATTTTACATTTCTCAATTTCAGACTTACTCAATTCGAACCATGGAAAGATACAGTCGAGCAACGCGTTTAAGTTATTCAGGCTTATTATGAAAATGGATGATCAAATTTCGTAGAAAATCATCTTCAGTGATGAGGCACATTTTCACCTCAGTGGATTTATCAGTAAGCAGAATTGCCGCATTTGGGCGAATGATTGTCGAAAAACCAATGCACATAAAAAGAGTGACTGTTTGGTGCGGTTTATGGGCTGGCGGCAAAATAGAGCCGTATTTTTCCCAAAATGAGGCCGGTCAGGCAGTTACTGTGGATGGTGTTCGCTGTCGTGAGATGATAACAAACTGCCACCTGCTACACAGCTCACGAAACAATGGCTATTTTGCTCTACAAATTCAAAAGCCGTGTTATCTCACGTGGTGTTAATGTCAATTGGTCACCAAGATCATGTGATTTGATACCGTTGGACTTCTTTCGTTGGGGTTATTTGAAAGAAAAGATGTACGTCAATAAGCCAGCAATAATTCAAGAGCTAAGATGAGATAATTCGGCACATTAACGGCATAGAACCTCAATTATGCCTTAGCATCATCCAAAATTTAGACCATCCGATGGAGGTGTGCCGCCGAGGTCGCAGCGGCCATTTGGCCGATATTTTATTCCGTACATAATTGAAAAATACCAATATTATCATAATAACAAGAAATGACAATAATTTCCTAAATAATTTGTTTTATTCAAAATCAACATCGGCCCTTAAAATTTAATCATTCTTTACTTACAACAAAAATTGGCGACAATGACTTTTATGATAGCTACTATGTCATGACAAAACGTTGTGTTGTTGGGTCCAAAATTCGCCATAGGTCCCAATTTAACTTAACCCCCTTCCTAAAATCCCTTAAAGCCAAACAAATTTCTGGCGGTCCATGATTGCCCACACTTGCAAAAATTTGTTCTTATATACTGTGGTGTTAGGTATCATATGGCCGGGCTTGACCGACTATACTTTCTAACTTGTTAATTATAATTTAAACGGTTAGCTTTGATTCAAGTCCGTCTTTTTGGTAAAAGAAAAATTTTTTCTAATAAAAAAGCTTTTCTGAGACCAGAATTTGTTTTGTTGGTTGCACTGGATACAGATTGCTTTAAATTAATTTTTATTTTTACACATTCTATTCGCACTTTCTTTGCTTTTGATGTCAAAGGACAAATAGGTTTATTTGTATTTTTAGAACTGTTATCTGAAATTTTATATTGGTATAGA
The DNA here is from genome assembly GCA_930367215.1 of Pollenia angustigena. Taxonomy (NCBI): domain Eukaryota; kingdom Metazoa; phylum Arthropoda; class Insecta; order Diptera; family Polleniidae; genus Pollenia; species Pollenia angustigena. Next base: position 150,252,623 of record OV884058.1, read on the forward strand.
GTTTGCGTAACTCAACCTTTGGTTGGTATAAATATCACCAAAAAGTTCCGTATTAATGAGCTAAATAGCAAAAATAACAAGGGGTTGTTTTGAAAATTTAACTTTAACATTTTAAAAGGTCGATCGATTCAAAACGAACGTTTTTAAAAGGTGTGATGAATTTCGAGGGATTTTAAAAACCATTTCTGAATTATAGTCTTGAATTTTCGTTCGGAAAACACTTCACTTAAAGTATATAATATAACATTTAAAAGAAAAAAGACTGAAAGTAAAAGGAATAGGTATACATTTAAAATTATTTCTAAAGCACTTTTTTTTGTCGGTTGCAAATATCTCCCATACCACCGCATCAAATTTAATGAATGATATCTCATTTTAAAGCTTATTTCTAACACTAATGACGAAAAATAATTAGAAATTTAAAAATTAATATTTTCATTGATAAAAATTATATTTTATATGGAACGGTGCGAAATATTCGCACGGGTCATCTAGTATATTTAAAATCCATTTAAAAAAATACTGAAAACGATATTTTCGGTTTCAAATCGTTTCGTTTTTAAAATCCGTTTCCATCACATACCTAATAAATTTGTTTTTCCAAATTAAACTATAAAAATTACACAACTATTTTGGTTGCAATTCATTAAATTCCATTATTAACCTAAAATGCCAGTCGATCCTCTAACTAGTTTTTATAAGAATCCATAAGACGGCTGTTAAATGATAGTAGGTACCTTTTAACAATTCTATACAATGCGAAAAAAAGGATACAATAGAAGATTTAAATGATTCATCATCAGTTGCTACAATTATTTACCAGCAACAAAAACAATAAAAATTAGAAAATCAAAATAATCAAGGGCAGCCACATTTCCACTTTGAAGAAAACACAATATAACAATGAAAAAAAAACAACATATCATATAATAAAAAAAAGGAAAAACTAGGATAGGAGCCGTTAAGCCAACCAACTACCCAGTGAGCCAAATGTAACATATTATATACTAGTATTTTTGGGAAAACTCCTCATATCAAAATGCTATGAATGGACTCGACACTAACTTACCTCTTCACTGCGCATTACTTCCTTAAATTCGCGCTTAATACGTGATACTGCCATATTAGCCATGATGGACAAAATTTCTTTCTTTTTCTTTGCAGTTAGTTTCCTTGGCGTGTACGAACGAGCGCTGTCTTTAGTTTATATTATTTACTTGGCGTAACTTTGACCCCAAAATAGTTGCAGACGACAGATGATGGGCAGCTCACAAAAAAAATATTTAAGATTTTGTTTTTGTTTTAAGTCTTCATTAATTACTTTCTTTTAATTATTTTTCCCGTATTTTATGCTAAACAGGAGAAAGAAAAATTGTAAAAATAACTCACACACTCACATGGGCTCATAACACAAACTTTATGCACAATCAATTTAAAAGAGAACAAACAAACAATCGGCTAATGGGTACTTTTAGATACATTAGTCTTGTTTATTTTTTTGCAATTCTTAAGAAGTTCATTTAGTGCACAGGGTTTTTGTTTATTAATATATTTTTTAGTTATTTATTTAAATGGGTTTTTGGTTATTATGGAATATTTTTTATTAGAACTTCAAGATATTTTTACACAAAAACTAATTTTTCATTGTTGCTTGTATAAGCAGTGTTGTCAATTAAGCGATTTTACTTACATTGCAGAGTTGCACAAAAAAGTAAGTGTTTGAAGATTGTAGCGATTTTTACAAACATTTATTAAAATCATTTTCACGAGCCAAACAAACAATTTCATGTTATCAAAAGAATTTGGCTCGGAGCACACTGTTCCAAAAAAACCACAATTGAATAAATATTTTTTTTTTTCATAATCCCCTTTTACAATGTGGCAAGTGGAAGGCAGACAGACGAAGTTTGTAGGTGAGGGGTTGTAGAGGTAGAGTGTGTAGTACATGACTATCTGTACTGGACATTTGTAGACATTTTTTGCTTCTCTTTTACATTTTTCGGCATTTTCATGTTGTTGCTTCATATCATTTTTCTCACAACAATGTAATTGTAGTATCAATGCCTGTTAAATGTTCATCTCCGTCAACAGCGAAAAAGAACGAAAAGAGGAAAACAATAATTTCTGTCTGCCTATTAATTTCGCGATTGTGAAAGGTTTAGGCAAGTTCAAAAGAGAATAAGTGCTGGTTCACACAGGTCAAGTTTACTTGAACAGTTTTATTTAAATTTTCTTTTGAACTTGCGTTCACGTTCATGCACAAAATTAATTTTTGTTTTCTTTCCTTCAACTTTGTAGCTTTTTATTATATTACGGATGAAAAAAGAAAAGAAAAATACAAAACTGACTGGTACGGTCAAGTATGTACCCCTTTCCATTCTCTTTACCCCTCTCTCCTAAAAGCTCAAGACTTGAAGAGTCAAACTTGACCTGTGTGAACCAGCACTAAGAAAAATGTCTGCCTTTCAATTTCAACGTTGTAAATTGGGACATATTACTTTTTAATGCTATGTTCATACGACGATGTAAACCACTGGTTTCGCTCTCTGAAACTAGATTGCCAAACATGCTGTTCATACAATTCGTTCTTGTTTCATTTTGAAATTTTTCTTGTGTTGTTAGTGTGATTGTTTTGAAAATAGATAAAAAAGTAAATTAAACTTAAAAATATATTATTTAATACTTTTATTATTATTATTTTGTTATTATTATCACCTTATTTTATTAAACATCAATTTTTATTTTGTTTTTTCTTTGTTTTGATTTTTTTTTTTTTTTGAGAGCTAGTTCAGATAAACTAACGATAACTGTTATCAATATTGGAGATGATAGTACATTTTTTCTGTTTCGCAACCTGCATGGCCCAATTAGTAGGTCTGCGCGCAACTACAACAATCCAACAACAGAAAAAACAACACGCATTTTGTTTGTGTAAAAAATGATAAAGATGTCAAGAACAAAAGCAATTGTTTGTGTAAGAAATGGTGGAAATGTCAAAAGCAATTGTTACAAAAACAATTGCACGTATAAAACACAACTCTGCAAAAAATCAGCAGGCGTTTCAAGCAGACCTACTAATTGGACCATGGCAACCTGTTTCAAAATGAAACGACCTGTTTCGCTCTTAAAATTTTGTATGGGGAAACAAGTCGTTTCAATCATGTTTGGGGCGCGAAACAGGAATAAGAGCGCGAAACACGAATATTGCTGTCCGTGTGAACATGGTATAAACTTTGTTAAAAAAAAGAGTTTAATCTTTTTGATATTACTGATTTTTGTTATTTGGCGGATTTAAAAATAAATTCCATTTTAATTCGCAAATGAATACGTGCCAACGTCGTATAAAAATTTTATTATACCTTTGTTTTTTTCCACACTTGTATTAGCACTTTGTGGCTTTTATTTATTTTATGCCACGCTCACTTCTGCAATAATTTATGCCTTATGTCGTGCATTGACATCGAAGCTGTTTGTACCAAATTTTGAGACTTTTACTCCTCCGATTATCCGGAAATATGTAGTGAGATAAATTTTGTATTTCTATGGGAGTTGCCACTCCTACTACTTCAGTCCCGCCCACATTTTTGAGAATGTACCCAGTTTGGAAACTTTGGCTTTTGCCGTTCCCTAGATACAGCGAAATCTAAATTGCCCTTGTATGTGAGATGCCACGTCCACTTCTCTAATTCCGCCCATTTTTTCAGAGGTTGTGTATTGATAACAAAGCTATGTGTATAAAATTTTTATAATTTTTTTCTTACCGTTCTTTATATATAAATAAATCTATTTTGTGCCACACCCACTTCTCTAATTCCAACCACATTAGATCAGATGTTGTGTATTGATAACCAAGATATATGTACCAAATTTGGAAATTTTTATTCTTACCGTTCTCCAGATATACATAAATATATATTAAATTTTTATAAGAAGTGCCACGCCCTCTTAAAATTTCGAAATATTGAATAGCCTATAACCTTCCCAAGGATGCACATTAATGGACCAAATTTTATCGCAATCGGGTAAGCTTATTGGACGGGCATTTAATACGAACACACAAATATTTATTTTTATATATTAAAAGAAGATCGGTTATTGTATGATAAAGCTTTGTTCACAATGGTAGCAACAGTTTTGTTTTTTCTCCAATCTTATTTCTTCCCAAAGTATTTCATATACATATTTTACTTTTATTTTTCAAACAAAAATGGAACTATAGTTTTTTTTAAAAAATTGATTCTACTTTAGCAAAAATTTGTATAAAATTATAAATGACGTTTATAACTATTTTATTTAGTTTTGAATGAACATTTTAGCAAATTGTTTTAAAAAATAATAATAAATACATATTGTTGTGAAAAAAATTTGCAAACGTTTAGAACGAAAATGTGTGTGGTTGCGAAAAAATTGTTGCTCTTTTATGAACACCAAGTGATATTGTTGCTAGTATTGTGTAAAAAGCTTTAGAATTTATATTAAACTCCCTTTAATCAAAAAAGTACTTTTTATTACTTATTGTTAGGTACAATTATAACTTCTCATCTCCAATGTAGTTTGTAATTTATAAAAGAAGCAGTGGAGTCAGTGATGTTAACTTATATTTTTTCATTACCTTACGGCCCTCTAAAAATTACCGTTTTTGAGAAGAAATTACCGTACGCAAAGGTTTTTAATCAAAACATTACTGTGCTGTTTTCTAATGACTGGCGATTGATTGTCTAGTAAAATTTATATGAAAAGCACTCGGTCCATCGCCTGTCATTTGGAAATAGCACATAAGAGCAGTATTCATAAACCATTTACATATTTAAATTTAAAATGTGTTTTAAGAAAATTTTTGTCTTAAAAAACAATTTTTAACAAAAATGATTGTATTTTTTTTATGAATTAGGCAGTAAAATAATTTTCAATGAAATCAATCCATCTGTACTTAACTTTAGTCACATTTAAGCCGTACTTAAAACAATCCGAAAACTATAGTTAAATGTGTAACATTGCGGCTATTTTATGTTTAAGAAATGTTGATTTTAAAACAAACAAAAAGGTGTTACGAAAACATTTGGAGAAACTTAATGTTCTTAAATTTTTGTATAACATTTATCCATTTTTTAATCGAAAGTCGTCTTTCAAAAGTTAAAATTATAAAACCTACAAAAATTCAAATTTCTTTAAATTACCGTATTTGAAATAAAATTACCTTGCTACCTTTTGCGGCCCAAAATTACCCTAAAAAAGGGTAATTACCGTACGGTTAACATCACTGAGTGGAGTGGCTGTGTGAGTTTTTATGACTGAAGTTATTAAGAATTCTGAAACCATATCGCATTTAACATTCGATTGCACAACAACTAGATCTTTAGTTTCCTAACTTTATATCTTGCATAAACAAATAAGTTTTTAAAGAAAATTAATTCGGTTTAAATAGACAAAAACTCGTCAATAAACAAGTGCTGTGTCATAAAGTGTTGCAAACTTTTAATTTTTTTTTTTAAACTAATGCAATATTAAAAAACATTTTTCGGAACAAAACACGAAAACAAAAAACTACTGGTTAAATTAGTGAGTGAAGTATTTACTAGATACATACATACATATGTATGTCCATACTTACATGTGTTGTTTATATTTATTTACATATTTATAAGATTAACAACAACAGTTGTGTATAAAAGAATGGTAAAATTGCTGTGTTTGTGTGAGTTTGTCTAAAATGTGCGTTCGTGCATCTATATATTTTAGTGATTCTACACGTGGTTTTAAAATTTAAATTAACTACCTACCAAAAATGCCTTTTGTTAATTGAAAAATACGTTAAAATTTATTTTAATATGTATTTTAATACAAAGGTTATTTGCACTTTGTAGTTAAATAAGAATAACAAATTAAAAAAATGTAATTCTACATATTGAAAAAAATAACGAAAAACCTTATTCATAAACATATTTTTGTTTTATAAAAGTAAAAACCATCAACATTTTTTTATTTTTCGAATTTATTCTATGGGCAAAATTTCAGGGAACAAATCTACACAGTTTACCGACGCAGCCAAATAAAAAAAAGTACCCAGGGTGATAGAAAATTGAAAAGTAAGAAGAAAAAATAAAATAAAAAAGTTGGCGGAAACGCTTAGTTTTCAAGTTATGGACGTTTTAAGTTTTTATATAAAGGTCCTATTTTCCACTACATTTTTATCGTTATATGGCCAATATTGGTATCATTTCAAAGCTTTTGACCATATCTTTTTAGATATACAAAATTTATTTGAAAATTACTATCTCTTTACCTCACATTACATTCTTTTTGCATTTTACATCAAAATATTACAGAAGTGCACCAGGTAAGTATGTAGTTTATTTAAATAAAAGTGTAATACAAGCGTCGCAAACGAAAACGCTCCTCTCTCTCCTCTATGGTATAGCAAAAACCAGCTTCGCTAAGTAAAGCTTCTCTGCATAGCCGGCCTTCGGCCGGGCGCAAAGATTTGCTCCTATTTGGTATGACAAATACCGGCTTCGCTAACTAAAGCTTCTCTGCATAGCCGGCCTTCGGCCGGGCGCAAGGATTTTCTAATCTATGGTATAGCAAAAACCCGCTTCGCTAAGTAAAACTACTCTGCATAGCCGGCCTTCGGCCGGGCACAAGGATTTTCTCCTCTATGGTATAGCAAAAACCGGCTTCGCTAAGTAAAGCTTCTCTGCATACCCGGCCTTCGGCCGGGCGCAAAGATTTGCTCCTCTTTGGTATGACAAATGCCGGCTTCGCTAACTAAAGCTTCTCTGCATAGCCGGCCTTCGGCCGTGCGCAAAGATTTGCTCCTCTTTGGTATGATAAATACCGGCTTCGCTAACTAAAGCTTCTCTGCATAGCCGGCCTTCGTCCGGGCGCAAGGATTTTCTCGTCTATGGTATAGCAAGAACCGGCTTCGCTAAGTAAAGCTACTCTGCATAGCCGGCCTCTGGCCGGGCGCAAGGATTTGCTCCTCTTTGGGATAGTAAGTACCGGCTTCGCTAAGTCAAAAGCTTTAAAATGATACCAATATTGACCATATAAAGATAAAAATGTAGTGGAAAATCACACTTTTATATAAAAACTTAAAACGTCCATAACTCGAAAACTAAGCGTTTCTGCCAACTTTTTTATTTTATTTTTTCTTCTTATTTTTTCTATCTACCTAGGTACTTTTTTTTTATTTGGAGCTACGTCGGTAAACTAGATTTAAGCCAATTTCAGTTATGTATTTTATAAAGATTTTATGTAATAGTTCTATTCCTTCAAATTTTAGGAATGACTTTATACACTACCAGACTATTATCTTGTATTTTCTTGTTACATTTTATCTTAGCCATCCTTTGGATAGCAATGAAGTACATATGTACATATATTGTACATATGTAAAGAAAAATTTGCAATTATTAGGCACCAGCAGAATGTAATGCATTTTCTGCCCCGCTATGGCCTTCGTCAGCATTCTTTGTGTCACACTGGATAGTGATACTTTAAAAATTGAATGTAATAAACTCAACAATTTTAACAAATAGAAACTGGGAATTATTTCTTTTCATAAGTTACTTTATTATACATATCATTACCTAAAACGCAAAACGCCCTATCTAACATTTTGAAAATTTTACAGGAGAAGCAAATTACTATTAAAAATGCTAATCGATAAATTGTCTTAAACTGTTTTTAATTTATTTTTCTTCTATTTTTCTTGTAAAACCTACGAGCTGTTTTGACAATTGACAATGTTGCATATTATGCAAACTTTTAGTAAGGCCTTTTAGCGCGTATCATATAATCTTTTGTAGATAGGGCCGTTTGTTTTTTGTTAATAAAATTGCTAACTTTGGTTAAAAGATTTCAAAATTTATTGTGGACATTAGAGTTAATGCAATTCTTTAGATTTAATGAAAAAGTCGATTTATAATTTTTTGTTAGTTAGGTCCTTTTGCGTTTTAGGTAACGATATGTAGGTATTCAACATTTTTTATTTTTCGAATTTATTCTACGAGCAAAATTTCAGTTATGTATTTTATAAAGCTTTTTTTCAAATTTTAGGAATGACTGTACACTACCAGACTATTATCTTGTATTTTCTTGTTACATTTTACCTTAGCTATCCTTAGGATAGCAATTAAGTATATTGTATGTACAGAAAAATTTACATTTATTAGACGTTGTTATTATACATTTATTAATAACTCGCATTTAACCCGCTACTTTTTTAGTGTCTTCTTTTTATACCGTTCACCACAGGTGCTGAAAAGGGTATATATTAGACTGGTCGCATCTTGTATGGGAATTTTTTTTTTTTTAAATTTAAATGTTTGCGCTGCTTTAAATATGAGGTTTGGTGTAAGAAATCAAGTCCTAATTTTTCAGCTCAATCCGACGGTGCTAGTCGTGCCAAGTGGGGCCAAAAGTTCCCCATTTTATAAAAAAAAACATCTTTTCTATCAGATCTTTATAGTAATACTAGTTGAAAAGCCGAAAATCAAAAATATGACTACGCTACGATCTTCGGCAGTGAAAGTACTTCAAGTGTGCCAAATTTCAGCTTCCTATGTCATCAGATGGCTTCAGAAAGTTGCGGAAAGAATAGGACATACATGCAAACATCCTGACATACTAAGAAATTATATATTGTATAGATAGATTAAAGTATTTGCAGTTTAATATTTTAGTATGATACGAACGAAAGATTTTTAACTAATTTTAACTAATTCGGGGTCGCTGAATCCAGTGGTGCTAGCCGTTTTTTTAGGTTAGCTTTAGTTTTCGAGATATACCGTTATTTCGAAAATTAAGGATGTTGCACAACATATGTTCGCGCAACTCAAAAACGCTTTAGCTTATTGAAAAACTAAAAAAAAACGAAATTCGGCAATAAAATTTACTTTAAGAAAGTTAAAACTTTTTTCTTCATATTGGCTTTGGTTTTCGAGATATACCGTTATTTCTAAAATTAGGGAGGTTGCACAACATATATTCGCGTAACTCAAAAACGCTTTAGTTTATTGAAAAACAAAAAAAAAACCGAAATTCCGCAATAAAATTTACTTTAAGAAAGTTAAAACTTTTTTCTTCATATTAGCTTTGGTTTTCGAGATATACCGTTATTTCGAAAATTAAGGAGGTTGCACAACATATGTTCGCGTAACTCAAAAACGCTTTAGCTTATTGAAAAACTAAAAAAAACCGAAATTCCGCAATAAAATTTACTTTAAGAAAGGTGAAACGTTTTTCTTATATGCGCAGTCGTTTTAGAAACATAATTTTTTTTTCTGGAAAAAAAAATAATTTTTTTATTAAAATTTCGGAATTTTTGTTTTTAAAAATTCATAAAAAATTGAAAAATGGAGCTATGCTTCTAATTTTATAGAGTCATATAAAAAACAATATTGCAAACAAAACAAGCTATAAATGATTAAAATCTGTTCACAACTTTTGATTTTATGTATTCAAGATGAGACAGATAAGCAGTACCTAATCCAAGTTGTTGATGCCATATTGCTTAATTTTAAACGCTCTTTACATGGTTCTCAAAATTTTTAAAAACAGATAGACCCATTCCGATGTTTTAACTCTACTACAAAGTTCAAAAGGTGCAATATGTTACAAAGTTTAGTTTTAAACAAAATGTGAGGGAGTGAGGGTCAAAAAGTGGCACAGAATAGTTAAAAATGATACAAAAGGGTAAATCAAAACAAGTGTCTAAAAGGGTATCAAGACCGTCGAAAAAGGGTCAAATTGATACTTTAGTATCACAACGGTAACGCTGAATTCAACACATCTTATAAAAACAAAATCCAACAAAACAAGTAAGAGTGCTATATTCGGCTATGCGGAATCTTATATATCCATCAACATGGTGAAATGTCAAAAACAATTGCACGTAAAAAGCACAACACTGCAAAAAATTAGTTGGCGTTTCGCGCAGACCTAATAATTGGACTGCTATATTCGGCTATGCAGAATCTTATATATCCATCAACATTGTGAAATGTCAAAAACAATGGCACGTAAAAAACACAACACTGCAAAAAATTAGTTGGCGTTTCGCGCAGACCTAATAATTGGACTGCTATATTCGGCTATGCAGAATCTTATATATCCATCAACATGGTGAAATGTCAAAAACAATTGCACGTAAAAAGCACAACACTGCAAAAAATTAGTTGGCGTTTCGCGCAGACCTAATAATTGGACTGCTATATTCGGCTATGCAGAATCTTATATATCCATCAACATGTTGAAATGTCAAAAACAATGGCACGTAAAAAACACAACACTGCAAAAAATTAGTTGGCGTTTCGCGCAGACCTAATAATTGGACTGCTATATTCGGCTATGCAGAATCTTATATATCCATCAACATGGTGAAATGTCAAAAACAATTGCACGTAAAAAACACAACACTGCAAAATATTAGTTGGCGTTTCGCGCAGACCTAATAATTGGACTATGATTCACCTATACCAATATGTGTAATGATTAGGGATGAGATTTTTATGTACTAAAAAAATCTAAAATATGCGCTTAAAATATGCACTAAAAAAAAAAAATTTAACTAAAAACTTGAAAATTTCCATTAAAAAATATGTCTGCAAAACATAAGAAACCTAGCTGCATTTTCCAATTTTATATGAATTTTTAAAAAACAAAAATATCCACATTTTGATAAAAAAATTATTTTTTTTCCAAAAAAAAAAAAAAAAAAAATTATATGTCAAAAACAACTTCTCATATTAAAATAAAGTTGTGCTAAGTTTTAAAGGAAATTATTTTCAAAATAACGGTATATCTCGAAAACAAGAGCTAACCTAAAAAAAACGGTGGGCACCATTGGGTTCAGCGTATGCTAAATCGCCATGTGGCCGGCTTGTTCTAATTTTGCAACTAGCATAGTGTATTTAATAGGTGTGTACATAGCTTTACTAATTTAAATTTTTCTTAGCATAAATAAATAAGTACTGTTTTATTAAAAGTAAAACTTTGTCTTGTACTAGAAGAATTCCAATGCATTTTTAAAATATTTATTTTTAGATCCCACTTTGATTCCAGATGAGATCAAAAATACTTCAAATTTATTTTTTTTATCCTTATTTTTATTTTTTTTTTTGCAAAAAGTTTTTTTTTTAATATGTCGGGCTATTCTTCCTTCCATATTATTAATTTTACTTTTTGCAATATCAATATTTTTGACTTAAGCATTAAGTGAACTAAATACTTCCTAATTTGTTATTGTTTCACCAATATACATATTCGTAATTGGAAAATACAAATCCTAATTGACTTCTGATGTTGTTTAAATTTAATGTTTCTTTTACTTTTTAATTGCATCGGTATCAACAAGCTTTTCTAACATTCTTAAATTACTCATAGTTTTTTGACTAAAATTCTGAAGCATCTAGCCACCCCATCTTGTTACTACTGGATGTGGTGGAAGGGGAACCAAGGGATACATTTCGTTAAAAATTGCAATTTTATAGAAGTGGCTTCTTTCTAATTTCCTCTGCAACGCGGTATAACCCATGTGCCGAGAAAGTAACTTGTAACAGTTTTGGATGCAATATTTTAAAAACATGTAACGTGCTACATCGTTTTAAAATAGAAGGATATTTTGTCGAAATCTTGAAAATCTTGTATTTAAAGCAAAGCTCCAAACGAATTTTGTTGTTAATTTTAAAATTTTTTTTGTGTACTTACAAATTTGTTTAAAAACCGTTTTTGTTACATATATGGAAATTTAAAAAAAAATAGTCAAAAATGTAAAAATATGCATTAAAAACCTAAATATGCATTTTTCCCAAAATATGCAAAAACAAATCGGGAATACAAAGTTTATTATGAATACGATTTCCGTATGACTTGCTTAATCCCCAATTTTTCATATTTAATAAATGCACTGAAATTCATTGTTGAGGGAAAGATAGCTTCTATGCGCATTTGCTAAGGCCAGCTCATCAGGAAACCTTTTCCAAAGATTTTAGAAAAGCCAAAAATATTAAACCAATAAAACCCTAAAGCGAATAAGAATTATAAACACTCTAAGTCTTACTTGTAACAATATCAAAGCTTAAACAAAATACCAACAATAAGCAGTGAGTTTATCTTTTCTAACATCCCCCTACAATTGGTTGGGTTCTTTCCGACTCGAATTGTAGTTGTAAGTGGGTTAAAAGAAAAAACAAAATTAAAAAACAAACTGCTTCATTCTATTATCTTCGTAAGAAACAACAAAAAAAACCAATTTGCCAATTCAGTTTTATGCACGGGCACATGCAATTATATTATCAAAGTTATTTTCGGGAATACAAAGTTTATTATTAATACGATTTCCGTATGACGTTTTATCGCAAGTATGTATGTTAATATGAGTGGCAACACTTCCACCTATGGTATTTAGTTGTTCTAAGATGGGTAATCTCCAAGAGACGGTTCAGGTCACGGAACAGGTTTGACTCGTACTGATATCCACTGTTGGTAAAATGTGCATGCTATTGTTTCGGTGGTCATGTCTTCTAAAGGATATGCCGCAACCTAGCTGGTGAAACGATCAACACATGTGAGACAGAAAAGATTACCCATAGATTACGGCAGGGGGAACACAATATCGATGTTGACATGTTCAAATCTTGCTCCGGGAAGAGCATAAGTAGAAATCGGTGTTTCGTTATATCGATGGATTTTGCTTCGTTGGCATGGAACGCATTCTTTAGACCATTTTCTGCAATCTTTTCTCGCATCTGGCCAAATCAAACGTTCTAAAATTAGATTTGTTGTTTTGGCTACGCCCGGGTAACTAATGTTGTGCATTAAACAAAAACTATTTTACGGAAAGGTAATGTTAAAAATCGGCGTGCTTGAGCGGTCGAAACATCACAAAATATTTCCAGCTGCGTGCCAGGAATTCAGATTTTTTTAATTTTCAAATTTGAGTCGTTTTCTAAAAATTGTTTTAGCTCAGCATTGGCCATAATGTTTTCCTTGCCAGATATGTATATAATGGATGTTTGTCGTTAACAGGCCCAAAAAATCGAGATAGCGGGCTTGTCGTGGTGTTGATTTTTTCCATTTTTGTTGGAAAGCGTATTGTAAGGGCTTATGGTCGGTGTAAATACAAACATTTCTACCTTTCACAATGTGATACAAATACTTAACAGCTTAATAGGCCTCCAGCATATCTATGCCTTACTTTCTCAACCTTGTATCGTAAAAAATACAACTTTTCAGGAGAGAAAAAAATCGTTTCATCTTTGAATACAACAGTGTTTGGGTTAAAGTTTAAATGGAATTATGAAAGAATTGATTACATCTATGTATATTGTATTGAAATAATAAGTTGTTGCAGTATTAAAATACACAAATAGCAGTCGTTTGAAATGAAAACCGTATTTTTTAAGTTACGAGGTTGAGGAAGTAAGGCATCGATATTTTTCTTGTACTAGATTAAAACGTTCAGAAAAGAAAACTTGGGGGCTGTCATATGTTGTTGTCGAGAAATCTTCGAAGATAACAAACACGTTCAGGTATTTGGTACTCGACTAAGGCCTTAATACGGTCTGGTGGAGGCCGAACTCCGTTTTTATTTACCAAAAATCCTAAAAACTGCACATCTTGTTGCCCAAAAAACATTTTTATGGATTTATTATCACTCCGTATTCACAAAGATTTGCAAAAATTTTACGTAGGTGTTCACGATGTTCTTAGAAGCGACCAAAATGTCATCTAAATACCGAACACGAACCGTTGAAATGTTTGTCCGGCGTTACGTAGGCCGAAACACATATGGGTAAATTCAAGTAACCCAAAGGGGGTCGTAATGGCTGTTCTGGGCACGTCCTTGGGCCCGACGGGTATCTGGTGATACGCTCTGCGTAGGTCAATGGTGGAAAAATTTCAAGGCTTTGTAAAAAATTTGTAAAATCTTGAATGTGGGGATTGGGATAGCGATCGTGCTCCCTTATACTATTGAACCTCCGGAAATCACCACAAGGTCTCCATTCTCCATCCTTTTTTTGAACCATGTATAAGGGTGAGGCCGAAGGATTTCGTGACGGGGAACATATACCCAGATCCATATGGCCACTTTTTCACATATATATCCATTTAAGCTGTTTATAAAAACAAAAATCGCCAACAAGTCAAGTTGGCATCATAATCGGGAATGTTTTGACAATCGCAAAACGCTTAACATGTGCGATCTTGACTTGAAATTGCAAAATACGTGTAGTGTAAATCGCAATCGCAAGAAGTTTGGTGACATCAAATTGCAAAAGTATGTTCAATGGAACTTTAAAAAACTATGGCAGGACGCAAGCAAAACGCACCAGTTTCAGAACACCATAAAATAAATCTGGCGTTTTGCGATTTCAAATCGCGCGATTGTCAGAACATGGCTGTATAATTCATTTATTTTGTTTGCATGTACCTACATTTTTGCATATGGTTTGTGGTTACAACTTTACCACGAATATATGAAAGGAATAGAAAATCTTAGGCCTGGAACAGAATAAAGTAGTTGTAGTAGTATCTGAAGCTGACGAATGCTCTGTAGCGCAACAAAGTTCAAAATTCCGAATTTTGCGCTTCAACTGCAACGAATACTACAACTACTACTACGTTGTACTATCGCGAATTTTCTGTTCCCCACTTTATTTTTACCAATTTGGCTACCTCTTTAATTATAAAAATGCATATCAAATGACTACAGGTTGTTTGAACGTCATTGTTATTGTCAATTTATTAATAAAAACGTTGTTACTCCTCTTTCGAACACTAAACTTTAGCTGCACTTTTATGCAGGTAACCACAATTGAGTACCTGTACATAATGCAGCTAAATACATTCAAGATAGCTGCATTTTTGATTTATGTGCACAAAAAATCGTGGAAAGGAGATTATGAAGCTAAGTCAACATTACTGTATCTACTATAAAACATTTATTTATTATTTTTTTTATTCAATATATGTATCTAAATTAGGCCTGCCATACGTCCTGGTTTTCCAGGATTGTCCTGGTATTAGACTACTTGTCCTGGTGTCCTGGTCCACATTAAATTGTCCTGGTTTTTTTGTACAGGTCAAGACAAAAAAATTGGTTTTTTGCTGGTTCTTAAGATTAAAGCTACGGTCACATTTATTAAATATTTGACAAAATAAGCGTAACCACTTATTAGTTAATAGTTAGTGAGATTTAGCATAGTCTTAATATAACAAAATAAACTAATTATACTACTTGACATAGCAAAAAACTGTAACTGTAAGATGTAGTATTATAATCAAAATAAATATTGGAATTAAAGGAAATGATTATTTAGTTTGCTTGTTGGTCCCGTTTTTTCCGTCAAATATTTGACAAGTGTGACCGTAGCTTAAGATTTCTGTTATAACACTGCTTACATAAGGCAATTGTATAAACAACTTTAATTAAACTCAACTGTTATCTGGTGTAAGCGTCGTTTAACTAAAAGCTTTCAATAATATTAGATGAGAGTCAATCCTCTTTCAAATTTTGTTTCAACTAGTTGCTGTAAAAAGTTATACCGTGTAAACAAATTTAATAAGTAATCGAAAACCGATAACAAATTGCTTTCTCTAAAGCAGCCCATACACGCAGAGAAAAAACATGTTTAAATATGGTCCCCTCCAACAATATTATGTTTAAGGAAAATTGTCACCATATAATGTTTAATTTAACCATATTTGTGTCACCGACAACCATATTATGGTTAAATTAGACCCTATCAAGAAGCCACAACCATATTATGGTTGCCTCTAAACATATTATGTTTAAATATGACAATTATATGTTTTTAAATTAAAAATAGTATTTTTCTCTTTTTCAAGACCAACATGTCATTGTTGAAAACCAACCATGCTATTTTAAGTTTTAACATATTTTAGTAATTATTAACCATAATATGTTCGGAGGCAACCATAATATGGTTGTGGCTTCTTGATGGAGGACTATTTTAACCATAATATGGTTGTCGTTGACAATAATATGGTTAAAATTTTCTTTAAACATAGAATTGTTGGAGGTGACCATATTTAAACATGTTTTTTTCTGGGTGTACACGTTTCAATTCAATTGTCAACTGAGTCGGTTGTTGTCCAAATCAAAGCGTTTGACGGTTGTCGAGTTGGTTGAAAAAAATCAAAAGATATGGATTTTTGACGGTTGCAACAAAACTCATTAGATTTCTTTCTCACAAAGTATTATGGAATATGTAAGACTTGTGAGATTGTGTAATCTAGCCTTAAATGCTTGGTACAAATTCACATCATTATATTTGGAAAACCCGACATATAAAACTATGGACTTTTTTCCTCAATATTAACTAATCATTGGGCCTATAGTGCATTGGTGTTTTCAGCAAAAAAAGAGAGTTAGAAAAACACCTAATGCAACGATTAACTCAAAACAGCCAAATATTGATATTGTCCCTTTGAGCACCAGGTCGGAGACATAATATTAGTAGGTGGCACAATATACTGGATACAACCAAAAGTCTTGATTTATATTGCGCAAAGGTAAAATTTTGAAATGCGCTGGCAAGAGTATACAATACGCGTAAGTGTGTGTTGGTTTTGTTTCATGTGTTGAAAAAAAATTGCGTCAAATATTTTATAAAACGACAATAATAATTGCAATAAAGTACTCAATAATGTTGTGTAGTGTAACTGTAAACTTTTTGTTTCACTAATGGCAACACTGCAATGATTTCCAAACAAAAATAAGCTTTTAGAAACGGCGGTCTCTTCTCTTTTATTTCCTTTTACTCTCTTAGTATTCAATATAACTAAAACAATTTATTACTATTTGTCCCACAATGATTTTTTAGTTATTTTTTCCCACCAATAATTTCTACAAGTTGTACCGATGATACCTCCCCTGCAGGCAATTCAGTTAACTTTCAATTAATTTAAAGCTAACTATTTCTCAAGTAGTGGTGGTTGACAATTGGATTACTTTTATATGTAATTAACTAACTTTTTTAACATTGCGATGTCCTAGGAAGTAGTCAATTGTCCGACTCTGCATTACTTTCAGTTAACTTAAAAGTTAACTTTTTGTAGCTACCCAGCAAAAACTTTATAAAAATATATAGTTACACAAAGTCAATAAAGTAAATTTTTTTTAATTTTTTTTTTTATTTTTTTTAATTATTTTTTTTTTTTATTTTTTCTTATTTTATTTTACTTTATTTTATTTTTTTTCTGTCTCTGGTGGGATTCGATCCCGCAACCTTGGTGCTGATAGACTAGCTCGCTACCAGCTAGTCTACCGGGGCAGTGTAGTTTTTGTATTAAAAAACTATGTTTTTTGACTATAATGACTATAATGACATTTTGTTTGCCAATCGACATGGCTCTCTCTACTTAAAATATACAGTGTTTGTATACACTTTGGTTAATGTAAATTTTCCATTGCTTAGTTGTTGGCTTTAAGTTAGTCTATACAAGCTAACTTAAAGTTGGCTTTTTTTGTAGTTAGCTACTCATTTGCCGGCAGGGTCCTTCTTCTATTAACACAACAACAACATATTATTAATTTATTTTTCACCTATACGCTTAAGTCTTGCGCTTTCTATTACAAACTAGGCAAGAAGGCAAGAAATAATAAAAATAAAAGAAATAATGTTATTTGCAACAGTATTCGCAGTGTAAACATTGCAACAAATACAAACAAATTTTGTAATTTGTATGAAAATTCAATACAAATTAAATAATAGATATTTTGTAAAAAGAAAAAAAAAAATAAAAAGTGAAAACACAAAGTACGAAAACGAATAATTTTAAACACTTTTTTTCGCTATTGAATTCTTGACAGAGGTCATGAACGGTCACATTTTCTAAACAAACCAACAAGCAAAACAACCAATCAAAAGTGAAGATAAATGTACAAAAAGTGTTTTTAAATTTAAGAACAAAATAAAAAACTTAAACACAATTTGATTTCAATCAATTTGGGATTTCACACAATGCCTGGACTAATGGATACTGATGAAAATGGTTAGTGAAGAATTTTTAAACTTTTTGCAAGTTTTGTTTAAATATCTTATGCAGCTGGTAGATACAATAAATCTACTCGTGTCTCTTTATGCAGTTTACATACATATGTATGCATTTTAAAATATTTTTATACCAATACGAAAAGATTTTGATTAAATTAAATTAAATTATTGTCCTAGTGTGTTGTTGCAATTGTCTCTTCAGAGTGTTTTTTGTTGTATGCAATTTTGTGTATTAGAGTGCTTTCTTCTAAAGACGTGTGTTTGTTTATGCAATTGAGGGAGCGTGTATTCATTGAATACTCTTAAAGAAATAAAGATCAGTGTCGTCTTAAAGAGAGGGGCAGTGAGGTTTAAGGAAAAATACATATGTATATAAACACATTTAGAAATAATTACCGGCGTTAATATTGAAATGCAAAGCGAGGACGCCAGGATTCCTGGTTTGCTATCCTGTAGCTGTCAAACCAACTGCATTAGAAAACATTTGTGGCATTTTGACAAAACATTTTAAGTCGAGATAAGATAGCACAAAAGTTTAAAAAAACTCGGTAAAAAAATCATATGTATTAAAAAATAAAGAAAAAACCAAAATTAAATAAAAAAAATCGTTAATAATACAACATTTTAAAAATGTTAACAAAAATATTTTTTTAATGAAAATCCGTATGATTTAACACATTTTTTTCAACCTTTTAAATTTGACTTAAGATGTTTTGTCAAAATGCAACAGATATGTTAGTGGACAATTTAAATAAAATCCATTCACATTTAAATGTATTTTTTTGTGGAACTTGATTCGACATACATAGAAACATGCAAAGCTTACAAGGAAATAGTTTATTAATTGAAAGAAATTGCAAAATTATTTCATTTGAGATTAAGAACTAAATTTTGTTTTGAAAAAAAAAACCTTAAAAATGATGAGCAGCTTCACTCCAGAAAATATTGTTTCCGGGAAAACCAATAGCATAATGCCACTGTTATTATTGTTATTTACAAATGAGAAAGACAACTAAAGACCAATTCTCAATTCTGTATACGTGTTCTCAGAAATAAAGCATTTCAGAACTGTAATTATTTTGCAAATTTTTTGGAAAAATATAGCCAAAATTAAAAACGAAACGGATGAACTGACCAATGTTCGGAGGCAACCATAATATGGTTGTGGCTTCTTGATGGAGGTCTAATTCAACCATAATATGGTTGTAGGTGACAATAATATGGTTCTATTAACCATAATATGTTTAAAATTTTCTTTTTAAATAGTTTTGTTGGAGGTGACCATATTTAAACATGTTTTTTCTCTGGGTGTACCAATATAAATTTATCAATATTTAAGTTAATTTACTTATTCATAAAAATATGTGTACCTTATACCATGGCACAACTATTTGTACCATGCCTTATACATATATAAAAACTGTTTGCTCTAAAATATGTACATAGATTAATGAATTAGAATAAAAATGTTTTTTGTTCCTTTTATTTTCATGTTTTATTTTTTAACAAAAAGTACCATTTGGTGGGAAAAAGTACTTTTTAAGTTGAGGTCCAGACCACTTGAAAATTTCAATTTTGTAACACTGACGTACATAAACAAAGATAACGTCATGTAAATTGTTATTAATCTTGAACCGTCAGACGTTTTACTCTTTAATCTCTGTTATCAATTTTTTATTTTTTTACTCGTTTTGCTAAAATCAATCACAATGTTTTTACCCCCTAGCAGTGTGCCCATTTTGGCTTTTTTGCAGCTAAATTTAGCATTAAAAATTTTGATTTAGCTGTAAAATTTTCATTTAGAATTTGTTACTTTATTTAGCATTTTTATAAAATGTTTAATTCCTTTTTTATCTTATTTTTAATAATTTGGAGAAAAAGTTTTTACATATTTCTTTAGTAATCCGGTTTTTAAAAATTGATCATAATTATTAGTGTCCGACCGAACGTTTGGGTTCGGTTACGGAGTTCGGCAAAAAATGATGTTCGGTCAAAGTTCGGTGAAACTTTTACCGAACTTTACCGAACACCGAACTTTTTTATGAAATAACATATTTATTATAATTTCAAATTATAATTTGGCATCATTGTTTATGAAAATAATACGAAATCAATACAACTATTTTTCTCTATGATTATTAGTTCGAAAAAATACAGCGATGCCTAAATAAAATGCTTAAATGTATAAAAAATGTCTTTATATGTGTAATTTTTAGAAGACGGTAAAAAATACAACAAAAAAAACGTTTAAATTTTATTTCGCAAATAAATACTCTCTATTTATATTCTGCGAATGATAAGATAATCTATAGTTTTGGGTGAACCACAAACCAAACTTTATAGTATACATGGTTCCAGACAAAAATGTCATCCAATTTGGAGTTTTTTTTGAAAAAAATTAAGCAACCGCTCAATGCAAATGTTGCGCCAAAAAAATGTCAGTGGGGAGTTCATTGCCAAGCCAACAAACTACCGCCAATATTAAACGCCACTTAGGGAAAATACACCCCAAACGAATTCAAAAAATACATTGTAGAGGTTTGAGTACTAATGTGTATACTAGGGCTATAACCAAATTATTGGCATAGTACGACTAAGTGGCCAAGAATGTTTTAGTAATGAAAACACCTGTCTCCCGTCGTTTTGCGAAAAAAAAACCTTTCGTAGGGAAGCAAATTTCTAACACCTTCTAAGAAATTTTGAACCACGATGAACTGTAAACCGTAGGAAAATTTTTAAATCTACAGCAGTGGATAAATTCCAAAATAGCATTTAAGTGATACGTATGGAAATATATATATATATATAAATATCAGGTGTATATTTTTTAAAATGTCCGTGAACTTTTTTAACAATCCGAAAAAATTATAATATTTTTTATTAATAACTTTAAATGTTCTACACGACTATACTATGCCGTTTTTGATTTTCGCAAAAAGTGTAAAAAAGTTATAGCCCTAATGTATACTGTATTAAAATTGAACTTTACTTTTTATTTTTTGTCTTAAAAAAGGCAATTACTAATTATTGTTTAACTATAAAATAGTTTTGACTACTATAAAGAGCAATTTATCTTTTCATGTTGCATCCTTCCAAAAGTGTTAATGTAATAATTTTCCGAAATTTTATTTTGTTTAAAATAAATACATTAAAAATAGTACCATTGTTCAGATTTTTTAACAAAAAGTTCGGGTTCGGGTTAGGTCGAACTTTTCAAAATTTACCGAAGTTCGTGTTCGGTCTCAAAAAGTGCGTTCGGTCGGACACTAATAATTATTATAAATACATTTTTATATTATTTCTTATTTTCAATTTTTATTTTTAAAAATATCTGACAACTAACTTTTATGGGTGACAAAAAAATTGTAAATTTTGATTAACTTGAGGTCGCTGAATTCAAAACAAATCTTCATTTTTCTTTGTCAGCTCGACTTTTTGAGATATACCGATATGTCCAAAATTAAGACACTTCCGTTAAATATATTAAAATATAATAACTAACTTGATAAATAACTTGAAAACGGTTCGCCATATTCAGTTAAAAAAAATCCGAAACTCGGCAACAATATTATCTTTAAGCCGTGCTTACATTGTTTTTAAATTTGCCCAGAAGTTCATCATATTCAGTTAAAAAAAAAACCAAACCTTCCTAGATATCATTGAAGTTTTGAAAAAAAAGAACAATTTAAAAAAAATTTTATTTTTATTTTAAAATATTCATAAAAAATAAAAATGTGAGAGAAATCACAGTTTTGGTTTAAAAACATTTAGTTAAATATATTTCGAATCAAATGAGCTTTATTTCACTGTGATCGGTGCACAACTTTTGATTTTATTCACAATTTACTGAGAAAACTGAATTGATAAAAATCGCGATTTCCATACAAAATTAACATTTTTTAAAATATGAGTGTTTGCTGCTGTTTTATTTATGAACGTTTTTTTTTCCTTCACTTAAAAATAAGGTAGTAACTTAGTTGTGAACAAAATCGAAACGCGCTCATCGATTTTTATGAACTATGTTTCAGCTAACAATTTAATCTTAAAAAAATTATATATGGAAAATCGCCGAACGAAGAGAAAAGTTATGATTTTTTTTTTTTTTTTACTTTTTGAAAAAAGTTAAAAATTTGATACCTGAAACTTTAAAATGCGAGCTGATAGAGAAAAATGGAGATTAGATTTGAAATCAGCGACCTCAAATAAGTAAAAATTTGAAATAAAGTTCCAGGCCGCACAAAAAAGTTCAATTTTGTTCCCTTGTGTTACTAATCGATTTATATACTTATTTACCAATTACTTTAAAAAGTTATGAATAAAAAATAATACAACAGCTATAACTCATTTTATGTAATTAAGTTAAGTGACGCAAATTGCTTTATAAAGGATGTGCTGTTGTAGGCAAGACGTTAAAATTGAAACAAAACATAGAAATTGATTGATTGGCTAAAAAAAGGTAAACTTGTCATCGCTAAACCGTGCATGTGATTCAAAAGTATTGAACATTTTTGAAACTTTGAATCACGTCTAAGTTTTTATAGCCAATTTTATTTGTTTAGACTAAAATCCATATAACATTACCTTTAATGTATAATTTTATAGATTTTATTTTTCTCCATTCTTTAGCGATCCACTCCAAATGTAAAATATTAACATTTCGTTGCCCTTCCCTAATTTGCAGTTTTTTTCTTTCTTTCTTTAAAACTTCTTTTTTTGCTAATAGAGTACAAAACAAAAACAATTAATAACAAGAAAATATTCGGAATAATTATTATCGTTAATATAAAACAATTAAAATCATTAATATTAGTTATGGATAAGAGAAGAAAATATTTATCGATTTATCGTAGTTAATTACGTTATGTTATGTCCAAAAGATATTTATTTTCACTAGATAATCGGGCATGTTCTAGAAATCGAAATGAAGTGGATTTGAAACCAAACGAGATTTCGTTTGCAATTATTTACAAAATTACTGTAGCTTTTCCTATTTTTAAGAGTTCTTCTTGTAAAGATAATTGATACTCAAAGTGTGAAGTATATAAAAAGAAATATTTTTATGAACTTTCTTTACAGGCTCGTTTTCAAAATTTGTTCGATTTTAAATCCACTTTATTTCAATTTATAGAACATGCCCGAATATCTAATAATTAAAACCAATTTATTTATTTTTAAATAAGATTTTATTTAAATGTGCTTAATTCCCAATTCGTACCCTTGATAAACACACTGAAACTTATTGTTGATGGGATGAAGCAAGTGTCTAGGCGCATTTCACTGGTTGCTTAGGCTAGACCATCAAGACCCTTTTTCCAAAGAGTTAATGAAAAACCAAAATTTTTAAAATTATATATCTCCGATATTGGGCTGAATCTGGACGTAGAAATTATAGTCCTTGAATCTACTTTCCCTAGGCTACTTCCAGTCTTCCGCTACCCCGATTCATGTCTTCTCGAAATACCTATTTTTGGACTTGAAAATTACCATATTTTTCATACTAATGCCCAATTTTCAGGATAGTATTTAAATCAATATTAAGTTAATTTTCATAACAAACTTAAATCGTATTTAAAACAGATTGGTTTTTTGAGCTTTATTTGAAAAAAAAATATAAAAAAGTGTATTTACAAGGTGGTCTGAAAAAACAGCTGCCTGTTAATGCTTTGCCTGTTGTTGTTGTGATATTGAGGCGACCTTGCTAAAATATTACAATGGAAACTTAAGTTGAAATTAAGTGTACCGCATCGGTGACTTAAGTTTCACTTAAGTTTTTAGTGAAGAAGAGAATTTTGTATTTAAAACGATTTTAAAAATAAATGTGTTTTAATATCAATCCTGAAAATTGGCCATAAGTTAATGAAAAACCAAAATTTCAAAATTATATATCTCCGGTATCGGGCTGAAACTGGACGAAGAAAGTATAGTCCTGGAATCTAATTGCCCTAGGCTACTTCCAGTCTTCCGCTACCCCGATTCATGTATTCTCGAAATACCCATTGGACCAGCTTATATTTGACCCTATTATAATGAGAATTTCTACACTGAAAAAAATTTCTTCACAGATCCAATGAAATTTACATTAAAATTCAACCTATGTAACCTTTCATTGGATTAATGAAATGTTTCATAAAATCAATGAAAATTTTGCATTAGTTTAATGACAAACGTTTATTTTATCCATTTTTTCAATGAGGATTCATAAAATCAATGAACATTTTGTCATTGGTTTTATTAATCCTTCATTAATCCAATGAAAGGTTACATAGGTTGAATTTTAATGTAAATTTCATTGGATCTGTGAAGAAAATTTTTTCAGTGTATGAAAATACTCTTTAAAAGAAAAAAATTATTTTTTTAATAAAAACTTTATTTGGTTTTTTATAGGAAAAATGTTCTTGCTTTTAATTTTAAAAATTATTTTGTTTTTTGTTTACAAAATAAAATTTTTTTGTTTTAGCAACGTTTAACAGCGTGTGGCACGTATTTAAAATAACTGTGGGACGTATTTGACTGGCGTATTTAACTTCATACCCTTATTTATTAACTATTAAAATTTGAATTTATTTTTGCCGCCACAAACAATTTTGTTAATAAAAAACAGCTGATGTCAGATGCTTTGTCACTTGAAAATGGAATTCGTTTTAAATCAAAAACGTCATATTAACGTACACGGAGAAATAACACATGATATTGCTTGGAGGGGTTCAGACGATATGTACAAATTTAACATGTGAAAAAGTTACATTCTACATAAATAATAATACATATACATATTGTAAACATAGCTTTAGTGGGTAAAGAAAAAACAAAAATATAAACAAATTACTTTAATATTATTGTTTTTGCAAGAAAATCAACTTAGTCTGAGTTCATACGGCTCATGTCTTATTGACAAGATTCTTCCTTTTTCTTCTTTGAACATGAATTGGCGTTCAAATGATTCATGTCATGTTGACGACATGTGCTTTTTTGATATTGAAAACAATAACAAAATTAAACAACGAATGAAAAAGCAAAACGTAAAGACAGTACATGCATCTCAGTACTCGTTTCTTCTCCCCTCTTAGGGCTTAGTTAGCCGATGTGAAATTTCACATTGTAGATAAAACTTCCATAGTATAAATTTTTGCGCATTTCAGCTTATCCACCGAAATATCTGAAAAAAGTGTTTGCTCCAAACTGCTGAAAAAATAAAAATTTTAAAACTTCAACTTCTTAAACTATAAACAACAAAAAGTATAAAATTTTTTATAGTACATATATTTTAAATCGGAGAAAAGCACAGAATCGAAAATAATTTGTATTTGGCTTGTATCAGAGGTTTGCAGGCCGCCTGAATTTGAACTCAACTACCTGTTCTACCTGTTCTACATATTTATCTGATATGTTGGCAAAATCTACCCAATTGTGTAAATATTACTGTTTGTTTAAATTTTGTTAAAAATTGGTCACTAAAAATATTTATTTTCGAATAAAAATTCAGACAGGTAATAAATTCTTAACAAAAATCTTGAAAAAAGTTTACCATTATTTTTGTTAGCATTTGTTAAAATCTTTTTTGGCATTTTATGGCTGCGTCTAATGCTAAATTAAGCTGTCAAAAATTTCAAGATCTGGTTACACTGCACCCTAGTGACGTGTTTAATAATGCAAGAAATTGTAAATATTTGCCTCGTTATGCTTCGCTACAAATGAATACTGGCGGTTCAAAGGTGTCACTAATGAAAGATTATTTTTTTTTTTAATTTAAAAATATTATTTTTCAATAATAAAAGAAATGATGACAAAAATGTGAATAAACTTTTAATATTCCTATTCTTAATATGTGATTAAATTAAAAAAAATTAAAAAATCCATTGGAAATAACCTTTATACCTACTGATTAAAGTGTTGGAACTTTTGGAATATATAAAAAATAGGAAAATCATCAAATAAAACCGCATCTGCAGAATATTTAAAAAAATAATGATGTAAAAAAATATGTATTAAGCCTACAGTACACGGAATGTAAAAAGCGACATGCGAATGTGGTTCAGACGTAATTTTTACGTCACTACAAAGCCCCAATAGCAAGTTCGTGATGTGTGATAACGACAAATTACAAAATCTATTATTGCCGCAATACTATTTTTCATCCAGGCAATACGTTTGGCAATACATAAGTTGTATTTCTGTGTTTGCTGGGGTTTTATTAATATTGATGCGTTTTTTGTAAAAAAAAGCTTGATTAGCAATTTTTTAACTTTTTTTACCAAAAATTTGGCCATTGAAGAGTTGGCATCACTGATAGGGAGGATTTTTTTTTTTTTTTTTTATTATATAAATTCATTTATTTTCCAAAAAAATTCATTACAATGTAAGTGCCTCAGCGCCTTGAAGGCATTTTAGAGGCGAGCTGGCAATAATATATTGCATATCTTATAAAATAATTTCTAGTTAACAATAAGTTCAAGGCCCATCTATCAGGTCTACTTACTTGTACAAAAACAAAAAACTTTTTCTTTTAAGCTGTCAAAAACTTACTACCACATATACAAAGCAAAAGGAAAAACCGATAGTCAAGGTTTTATACAAAACGAAACTGGCACTCCTATATTTTACCACATTTATAGAAGAGCCAACATTAAGAATGTACATAGCAAAGAACTTACAACACAAAATAGCAGATTTGATACTAGCGTTTATGCAAAGGATAAAAATATAAACACAAATATAAATATGAAAAAATATTGGTGGCTCAATGGATAATTGCCAGTATTTTTGTTTTTATCTTTTGACTTTAGTTTTATTCTCTAAAATATATAAGTAAGGTTTTTTTTCAAATTTTTGCTTTGCATTTAATTATATAGAAATACATAAATCGTATCATTAGGAATTAATATATATTATCCAAAAAATTATGAAATTATAACATATAGAAAATACTTGAGAGCCCGTTTATGGGACTGTGTATAATAACTAAGTTATATTTCTACTATTTGTTTATTTATAGTTAATTATATGTTGTTTGTTAAATAAACGTTAATAAAAAAAAAAAAAAAAAAAAAAGGAAAAACCTGTATATAAACAACTTTTGAAAGCTCAAAAGAACGAAAACAATGATCATCAGGCTTCTTGCGCAGACCTTTTCAATGGGCCTTGAATAAGTTTATAATAACAAATAGAAAAAAAAAAAAAAAAAAAAATATTTAAATCAAAAGAAGCAAAAAAAAAAAAAAATAATATTTTAACATTCAATATGAATTAGAAAGAATTACATTAAAAGTTCCTCTATATTTCGAAGCAAAAAATTTTTTAAACTAGTTCTGAATAAAGAAATGCTATTTATATTTTTCTAATTTGACGGTAAGCAATTGTATTCACGACTACCCATGTACTCAATACGTTGCTTCGTAGTTTCTAGCCTACACTATGCTACTGCCAAGTTTATATTATTCCTTGTATTTAGTGAGTGCTGATAACTCGAAAAATATATGGTATGATGTCCAACGCTGTTTAAACTATTAGGGCCATTATTACAACTTGAAGTTAGCTAAAGTTAAGAATGAATTGACAGATAATAATGTGTTATCTGTCAAAAAGCGTATGTTAACTGTCGGATAACAGCTAACGCCAAGTTATAATAATGGCCCTTAAAAACATACATTAGTTATTATAGTTATTAGTATTTCTTATGTCCATATAAAATGGCTTTGAATTAGTGCATTATAAATTAATAATTTCGTTTTTTTTATCAAATTTGTTCTTAAATTTGTATAAAAAACCAATTGCCTGGGCTGTTTTGATCTTAAGATTTTGGATATGTTGACTCCAAGCAAGATTGCTCTGCAGTTGTATACCTAAGTACTTAAAAGAACTGACTTCCATGATTTCTTTTCCATCTACAAAGACACTAAAGTTGTTATGATCCGAATAAGGCTTAAATCTCATCAATCGAGTTTTGTTAGCATTTAAAAAAAGTTTATTTATTCTCATAAACTCCGATATTAATGCCGCATCTTGCTCTATATGTACTTTGGCTACCGTTTCATGCTTGTAAGGGTAAAATAAACTAATGTCGCCTGCATATATAAAAATGTTGCCAGTAAGTTCAAGATTTTTTAAGTCATTAATATAAATAATAAACAATAAAGGTCCAAGTACGCTGCCTTGCGGAACTCCAAATTCGACTTCACGAAACGAACTTTTACGAGCACCAATCTGGACAAACTGCTTACGATTCCTTAAATAACTTTCCAAAAGAGATAGTTCTTTTCCACATATACCATAACACTTAAGTTTTTGTAACAAGATGTTATGATCGATTAAATCAAATGTCTTTGTAAGATCATAAAATAAACCTGCCACGTCACAATATCCATCATCTAGACCTTTGCAAATAAAATTTACAACATTAACGGCAGCTTCCCCTGTACCACATGCTTCCCGGAATCCATATTGAAAATCATTTAGTAAATTATTTGTTCTCAAAAAAGTGGAAATTCGATTGTGCAAAATTTTTTCCAACACATTATCAATGCTCGATAAAATAGCGATTGGTCTATACATATCAGACGTACAACTATTGATTCCTTTTGGAATTGGTATTACCTTATGAATTTTTAAAATGTCAGGATAAATGCTCATATTTGCCATATTATTAAAAATATTTACCAAAATAGTAGTAAACTCATTCTTATTACTCAATATAACTTTGGGCAGAATATTATCATGTCCAGCACTTTTATTCGGCTTTATTTTTAATATAACATCCTGAACCTCTTCATATGTTGTATCATTAAGATGAAATATATTATTATAACGCTCCATTGTTCGTAAAGAATTATACGAGTCAGTTGGAAATTGTTCAATTTTCACCTTGACGTCTTTAATTGATTGAATAAAAAAATTATTTAGCACCTCCGCCTTTTCAGAATCATCTAAAATAAGTTCACCATTAGAATCTTTAATGTTGATGGGTTTTTTTGGAATTCTTCCAAGTGTCTCATTTAAAAACCTCCAGCTCTTTTTTGGATCATGTTGAATTTCATCTAGTTTATTTTTATAGATGTTGTTCATAGACTCTTTGCAAGCTCTCTTTATAACATTGCTAACTCTTTTCAATCTTTCCTGAATATCTAAACTTATAGGTTATTTTCGCCGTTGCTTTAAAAGTTTGTTTTTGTGACAGATTAATTTTTGCAAATTAAAAGTCATCCATGGAGTAATTTCTGCTCTAATGGACCTTTTTTGTCTTTTCTCAAAGGTAGAATTTCTGACAGCGTCATCAACACAAGATACTAACAGAGATGTATCAAAAGATGGATCTCCTGTTTGGTTTATAATCGGCAGATGGTTACAAATATTATCATAAACACGATTGTAATCACAACACAAATAAACATTTTCTCCTAATATTTGATTTTGAATTTCAGTTCTGATTCTGCACGAAATAAGATTATGGTCTGATAGTTCATATTCCACGGATTCAATAGACAAACAATTTAGAATGTTACTGTGTATTTGATCTATGGATGTAATCAATGTATGACAATTTCTAAAGTCATAATTTTCAAGCAAATTTAACAAATTATCTGACAAATGTATTTGTAAACCATCAATATTCGAATCTCCAGCAAAAATGCATGAAACGATAAAAATCTATCTGTGTTACATTTTTGTGATCGATAGAACGAGGCAAATTGTATACATAGGTTTACCCATGATACAAATACACAAGGTAGTTCCACTTCTCTCTCACAATATTTTTTCTGAAGTTTATCGGAATTATTTGAAATTAGTTTTTTTGTAAATATTAAAAAAGCGTTGCCACATATAAAATAAATACAATTAATTCCTTTCGGAAGTTATTGGTTAAAATGTGTAATTTGTCTTACAAATTATCAATATTTTATTTTGATATTAGTAAGAAAGTATACTTGGCCATATGATATCAAGGCGAATTCTCTACCCGTGTTTTGATTTTAGAATGTTTTTTTAGAAATGGTTGCTTTGAGTGGTATCATGTGGCAGGCAAAGTTTCGAGAGTATATCCTCTTGGGCAATCATGGACCTAAAGAAATGAAATTATGTAAGATTCATATAAGTGTTCTTTGTGCCGAATATTATCTAGGCATCTACATCAACACATATGAGATTTTTTCGTCATGAAGTGGTTTGATGAAGGGGGTTTTTGTGGGGCCTATGTTTAATTCTAAGCATAACATTTACCATGACAGTGTAGCTTTTACAAAAGTTGTCGTGTCCAAATTATTTATCACTACCATTATATGCCAATACATTAATAAGAAAGCTATAGACTTAAAAGCCTATATATGTTCAGGAGTTGTTTTTTGTGAAAGCTACGATCAAAAAAGCACCGATTTAAATAACATTTGATAGGAGGATTTGAAATCGGGTCGGTTCTGAAAATCGCGTGATTTTGTGGTGCTCTTAAAGTCATATCGTTTCTGGGTTCTGGGTGTGCTTTCGGTAATTAAAAATCACACCGAAACACACAAAAACGGAACACCAAAATATCGCACGTGTGATTTTCGCCACAAAGAGCAATAGATTTTTGTATTATCATCGCATGTCACCACTATTGTTGAATATTCAATTTCGGCTTGACAGTCTCTTGATAATTCAAATTCTTGATCCCCTTTAACCCAATGGTCATCAATAGTAATGGCAGGACGGGTTTTAAATAATTTAATTTTATTAGGATGTAAATTATCTTTGGCTTCCGCCACAATAATTTCCTTTAACTTAATGTTGCCAGTAAAGGTAATATTTAAAAGTAACTCGTCTTCGTCATTGGCACCCGCCACATAATTTCCTTTAACTTGCCGGTAAAGGGAATATTGAAAACAAACTCTTCATCGGCATTACTTTGAACAAACTCCGCTAAGTCCAAACGCTTTTCATTTGTTTCAAATTCTTTACTACTACCTTCCGATTCTTCATTTAAACATTTCAGGTTTTCCACATCGATCTTTTGTTACAGACTATATTTTATGCCCATTTCTACGGCATGTTCATCATCGGTGGCCTCATGACTACAATTTATTAATTCACATGAATATTAAAAGTTTTTTAATATAAATGTTCTACAATCTTTTGTAATTTAAAATTAAATTTTTCTAAACTTCAGAAAAAAAAAAAAAAAAAAAATAATAAAACAAAAACAGAAAATTTGGATTACTTAATGAAATACCTATGGTAGCACAAATTCTGATAATTCCCATAAACGTCAGAACGTTAATATGGCGATAAAAAGAGAGAGTGGAACTACCTTCTGTATTTGTATCATGGGTTTACCATTAATTTTATTATTTTCTAATAAAATCATAGGGTTTTTGCAGAGTGTGCCTAATTCAGCCATATTTTATATTTCGTATTTTGGTGTTGCTGTTTTGCTGTTTGCTAGTTCTCCACAGGTCTTCATTAGATATGGATTTTGGCTGTGATATTTGGAGATTATTTCTGAGCAAACGTTTTATAAAACTCTGAAGTTAAGCTTTCATATCTTCGGTAGCTAGCCATGTTTTTAAGCGGACTTTATTGCGGTTGCAAAAATAAATAAAAATGTATCTCTAGTATAACCTAGAGATGAGTTAATAAAGTCGTTACATGTTCGATTAGGTTTGTAAATCGCTTATATCCAACCAAAAATCTTAAACATAACAAATAAATGCATTTATAAATAAATTTGTTACGTTGTCAAAATTTTTAGTTCAATTAAAATAAATCTCCCTTGAATACAATTCCCATAGCATTTGCATTAATTTTGGAATCAACTTTAGCTTTTTTTCCTTATTCTTCTTTAGCATATCTAATGTATGAAAACGACGATATGAGTAAGATATCTGGAAAATGTTTAAAAATCAAAAAACCATACATATGTATTACAGATTTGATGTTTGAAATTAGCATTGGAATATTTTCAAAAACTTTGTTGTGTATTTTTCTAAGAAATTTTAAATTCAAATATCTACCTATCTCACATAAAAACAGCATTATTATACCCACACCACAATAGTGGAGAGGGTATTATGCATTTGTGCTGATGTGTGGAACGCCTTAAAATATTGGTCCTAGACCCACCTTAAAGTATACCGATCGTCTTAGAATCACTTTCTGAGTCGAACTAACGATGTCCGTCCGGCTGGCTGACTGTCCATGTAACCTTGTGCGCAAAGTACAGGTCGCAATTTTGGAGATAATTTGATGAAATTTGGGTCATAGGTTCCTATTGGCACAAGGACCAAGCCTATTGAAAATGGGCCGAATCGTAGGACCACGAGGGAAGATAGGGGGAAATTTCTTCCTCTCAGAAACTATCAAACCGATTTCAATGAAATTTAAAACATAGATAGAACCATATCTATATGGACACATTAGCAATACAGTTTTTCAAAAATAGGACCACAAGGGGAGGTAGGGGGCAATTTCTGCCTCTCACAAACTGTCAAACCGATTTTCATGAAGTTTATAAGCATAGATAAATCTATATTTATATGGACACATAAGCATGATGTGTTTTTAAATACTGTGGTGTAGGGTATTATATGGTCGGGTTTGACCGACTATACTTTCTTACTTGTTGAGTAATGTAAAAGAAATTTGCAGAAATATCGTTTTCGATATCATAATTTTCAATAATAATTAGCTATTACTTCCAGTTTTTTAAATTAAGATTTTCCTCCTCGACTCATGCAAAGAAACCCCATACACCATTTTTATAAGCGATTCATAATGATTTTTTATACCCTCTACTACAATTAGTTGTGAAGAGGGTATACTAAGTTTGTCATTCCGTGTGAAACATTTTTATTATTCATCTCAGACCCCATATATTATGGGTCTTTGAGCAATTCTAAGTCGATTTAGCCATGTCCGTCTGTCTGTCCGTCTGTTGAAAATTACTTGTAGTTATCCTAAGCAGTTTGGGATTGAAATCCAGCAAAATCGGTTCGGTAGGATCAGAGATGTGAATCAAAATGTGAAACCACCACCTAAAAAAAAATTGATAATTTTGTTACAAAAAGTAACATAAATGGTGGAAAAATGTACGGTATAATATAAGATTTCGCGAAAATTCGTTTCATTCGAGTGGAAATCACGCTGTAAAATTTCGCGAAGATCCGTCCAAAATTTACCCTAGGCCCCATATAAGCCCTTCTCCCGGAAAACAGTATAGTACGCCTAAAACCCTAGTTAAAATTGCTATCATTACAAATTTTGGCACGTCACACATTTTATGTATTCACAAAAGATGTGGCGGTTTAATAAAATTTTTCGTCTTTTGTGAATACATAAAATCAAAAGTTGTTTACAGATTTTAATCATTTATAGCTTGTTTTGTTTGCAATGTTGTTTTTTATATGTCTGCATAAAATTAGAAGCATAGCTGCATTTTTCAATTTTTTATGAATTTTTAAAAACAAAAATTCCGAAATTTTATTAAAAAAATTATTTTTTTTATCCAGAAAAAAAAATTATGTTTCTAAAACGACTGCGCATATAAGAAAAACGTTTTACCTTTCTTAAAGTAAATTTTATTGCGGAATTTCGGTTTTTTTAGTTTTTCAATAAACTAAAGCGTTTTTGAGTTACGCGAACATATGTTGTGCAACCTCCTTAATTTTCGAAATAACGGTATATCTCGAAAACCAAAGCCAACATAAAGAAAAAAGTTTTAACTTTCTTAAAGTAAATTTTATTGCGGAATTTCGGTTTTTTTAGTTTTTCAATAAGCTAAAACGTTTTTGAGTTGCGCGAACATATGTAAATCTATCTATACAATATATAATTTCTTAGTATGTCAGGATGTTTGCATGTATGTCCTATTCTTTCCGCAACTTTCTGAAGCCATCTGATGACGTAGGAAGCTGAAATTTGGCACACTTGAAGTACTTTCTTTGCGGAAGATCGTAACGAAGCCATATTTTTGATTTTCGGCTTTTCAACTAGTATAACTATAAAGATCTGATAGAAAAGATGTTTTTTTTTTAAATATGGGGAACTTTGGGCCCCACCCGGCACGGCTAGGCACCGTCGGATTGACCTGAAAAATTAGATCATGATTTCTTACACCAAACCTCATATTTTAAGCAGCGCAAACAATTAAATTTAAAAAAAATAAAAAATTGCGACCAGTCTAATAGACATCATATAGATATTACTCCTAAAACATTCGAACTGTCGGTGGAGGGTATTAAAGATTCGGCACAGCCGAATATAGCACTCTAACTTGTTTAAATCTTGTTTTGAAAGCAGCGTTACCATTTGTCAAGTTATTCCTTTTTTGCAAGTTTATTTTTATTTAAATTTTTTTGATATTATTAAACAAAATTAATTCCAAATACATTTTAGTGTTTCTTTTGAAATGTTGGTACTTTTGTAAAAAAGTGTACAAAAAAAAAAAACAATTTTTTTCCGAAATTATGACATATTTGTTTTATAGAATGTGTTAGGTGTGTTTAGTGTAAATAGAGGTTTCACATTTTCAATACCTTCAAATGTTAACGCTGTCTAATTAACTTACTTTATTGTTTAGAAAAATTTCAATAAACGATGAAGTCGTATGGAATGTCAAATTTTTTTTCGTACTACTTGTCATTTTATAACACATTGCATTCACACTATCACACTTTTACATATTACTTACGTTTTTGACATGTATTAATACAAAGTATAGTAGTGTAAACTAGCCTTTTATAATTGATTAATATGATACGGAAAAACAATTTATAATTTATTTAAATTAAAACCAAATGTTAACTGTTACATAAATACATACATATATAAAATGT
Organism: Pollenia angustigena; assembly: GCA_930367215.1. Classification (NCBI taxonomy): domain Eukaryota; kingdom Metazoa; phylum Arthropoda; class Insecta; order Diptera; family Polleniidae; genus Pollenia; species Pollenia angustigena. Next base: position 150,287,442 of record OV884058.1, read on the forward strand.
TGTTAAAGCTGTTATGATACTTGCACTGTTGCCAGAAATTTTTTCTAATAAATCTGAAAAATTGGACTTAAAAATCTGGAAAATCTGGAAAAAAATTGTTAAAATCTGCAAAATATCTGGGAACTTAAAATACTATATTTTGGGGTTGATTTTTTTTTTATTTTCGGACTCGTACAACAAACTAAAACTTAAGCCGATATCTAACATTTTTTTTGGTACATTAAAATTAAAAGTTAATAATACAAAAGAGAAAAAATATATATAATATGAATGTATGTATATATGTATATACTTAAATGTATATTGAAAAACATTGTGCAAACAGTATCATATCATCGTATATAAAATAATTTTATACATTTATCTATTGTAAATTTCAGAAGTCATTTGTCGTAAAATTTTATTTTGAATGAGAGTATTAAAATAATTTGATTTATTTAATTGAAGGAAGTCTTTTGTGTAAAAAATTCCTTCAAGCGGTATTTTATCTGAACGATTTTGCTTTGTTTTATTTATGTATATTAACTTTATATTGGTTCCACATTAGCTGATGAATGTGGCAAAGCAAATTTTTTTTAACCAAAAGGCACGATTATGTTCTTTGCATATTAAATTTGGAAACTGTTTATAAAATTTCAAATACAGATTTAACAAAAATCTTTGGATTTATTCCTTTTAAAATTTTTAATTGATCCCAAAATCCGATCTTTTAAAAAGTTAGTCACAAAGTTCAATATAAAAGTCCAATTTTTACAATTTCTTCAATTTCAAAAAATCTGCAATTTGATAGCAAAAATCTGCAAATCTCACTTCGTCATTTTTGCAACGAAAGCAAAATGCAGAGAAATCTGCACTTCTGGCAACAGTGGATACTTGCTATTTTTTGTATTTTTTCTATACTGGAGAAGAGTGCAAATATATTTGCATAGGAAAACTGACTAAGTGTAAAGAGTATGATTATATCATAAAAAATCTTGAAATGTCAAACAAATATACATGTGTTATCGATAAATAATCTAAGACTGTCAAAAAAAAATATATACAATTTTTTAACTTAAAATTGACATTTCCAGATTAATTGTTAGCACTGTTGCCAATTTTTTTAGTTTTTGATCGAAAGAAACGGTTTTTAACTTTTTTTTTTTTGCGATTTTTAGCTTTTATGACGGGTTTTTGTGGGGAAAAAACGTGGGCAGTATTGTTTGATTTGTTTACATTTTATCAAATTGTATTTCTTGTTCTTTCTCGCATTTGTTGTTTCATTCAGTCAATCCTAAAAAAATCCAATACAAAAAATAGCAAGTATCATAACACCTTAAGAAAAGTAATTTTATTCTAACTAAAAAAAACCTACGTCACTGATAATATTTATAAAAGACAGGGATGATAAATGAGAAAACCAATATCGTACCAATGAACTTTTAAAATCGTACTTTTTCAGCCCCAATAGTACTAAATATTTTTTAAAAAAACTTTTTAATTTATTTTTAAAAACATAAATGTAATACAAGAAAAACAAAAGGTACTTTAAATTCATTTGTGCATTAATTATACATAATAATAGGGTGGGTAACATTTTTTCGCGTCAAAAGCACATCGCGATTCGATCCCCGGATTTTTCAAAATATGTAGTTAGTTTTCCAAAATATTCAAGAATAGAGGTAAACAAATTGTATTTGATCTGGCCAGACCTGTATCATGCGGTTTTAAGGGTCAAGAAATCCAGACCTGTATCATGCGGTTTTAAGGCTCAAGAAATCCATTAATTTTTATTTTTGATTGCCGCCAGAGAGCGTTTTCATACACTTTTTAGAATTTATCGTCTTTTTCTCAAAATGTTATCTCGATTTTTAAGCGAAAATGAAATTTTTAAGCGTTTTAAAATTATGTACATACGAACATCTTCGGATTGCGTTGTACTACAGAAACAGGAAAGGAGTAGAAGGTCCGAATATAATAAAATTTAATTAAGCACTTGTAAAATCTCCTTCAAAATAATTCGGAGTAAAATAATAATGGAGTGGGTTACAACTGTTCCAAAATTCTGTTCATTATTTCTTTACGTGACAACCATCTTGTTGACGAATATTTGAAAATATTATGAGTTCGTTCCAAAATAATATTGAATTGAGAGGAGTTCGTCCATTCTACTATGTAGAACTTTTGCAGAAGTGGTTTCCTATATTCTTTAAATACTTGTCAATGTCATCATACTAAATTTAGAATGTGGGGTAAGCAATCGTTCAATGAACCAGTGCAAAAATCTATTCACAATAGCCGAGTTCAGCGTTTGATGCAAATGCTCTTGCACAATATCATAGCTGTTTTGTTAAATTAAAAAGCTACGAAATTTTGCATTTTTGCAAGACTATTTCCACCAAACAATAAACTGCGCTTATATTTATTAGACAGTAAATACTAGTTGCCATTTTATATGTATTATAAATATGTAGGCTTGAAAAATTTGGAAATAGTACCAAATGAGTCACGGGGGTACCAGCGTACTTTTTAGTTTTGAATTGTACCAAAAAAAGTACAATTGTACCAACTTTATCAACCCTGATAAAAGATATAAATATATCTACCGGCATTTAACCCTTCAAAATATAACTTAATGCTCTTTTAAATATTTTTGCAAAGCTTAATTTTTAAGAGTACAAATTTATACATAGTATATTTGAATATTAAACACATGGGGTTGTACACAAAAAGCTTACCCTAAAAAGCTTTTACACGACGAACGAAAAAAGAAACTATAAAATAAGGCTCCACTAACTTAAAGAAACTTATGAAAAATACACTTACACTTGTAAACGCAACAAAAACAACAACAAACCACCTGCCAGAAGATAAACACACACTTAAACAAATCACTATACGTATGTATATATACGTATATATACATATGTATATATATGTATGTATATATATGTATATACAGTCCAGGGATTAAACATTTAGTTATATTACACTTCTTTTAAGAACTTTTTAAGATAACAAGTTCTGGATCAGAGGGGGTTTGAAAATTTTGTCAAATTGTGGCGACATAATATTTTGTTTAAGTCGCTGTAGTACAACGTTACTAATAGCGCTGCAAACTGTGATAAGTTAAAAAACTGCACTTTCAAAGTAGTGTCAACAGAATACGTAGTTTTAGTAGTCGTTGCAGTTGAAATTTTGAACTTTGTTGCGCTACAGAGCATTCTTAAGCTTTAGCTACTACTACAACTTCTTTACTGAACTACCTAAACAAGAGCGGCAAGCGTTTTTTTAAACATCAAAATTCTATTGCCAATACATTTTCAATAAAATAAAACGACCAAGCGATCTATCAAATAAGATTTTCCAAGCGGGTGGTGCTAAATTCGCGTTCTAAAGGTTTGTTTCGTATAAACTGTGTGAAAATAAAAAGTTTTGACATAAACATACGCTTGCCGCTCTTATTAAGGTATCTCAGTTATTCTGTTCCTGGCCTTGTGTCGTTGATATCAGGAACAATAACTTTTTGTGCCTTTTGTTTCCTGCAAATCCCGGGAGTTTTTTATAAAGAAAAATGTAAAAAATTATTGAAGATTTCGGTTTAATAAGCATCTTCTCTAAAAAAAATATGTATGTCTTTCAAAAGTATAAATGATTTTGATCCATTATTTTAACTTTCGGTTTCCATTTGGTATCGATTTTCAATAACAGCATTTTTTATAGAATATTTCTTAAAAGTGGTAAATTTTTTGGTACCTGAAAAATGGGCATTATTATTATTTAGGGTCCTTCTTTTTTAGCAAAGGTACTATATAAGGCCTACTCTCAGAATATACTTTCATACGCCTAAAACCCTAAAGAATTACCCCCATATTTACTAAAAGCATTTCAGGTTAATTCAAGGTTTAGGAATTTTCTATGAAAATTTTTTCAGTATTATTATACACTTCATCGAAAGTATATAAAGGGTGGTCAAACCAAATTGCACGATGTTAATTGTAAATAAAACAAAAAATTAGCAGAGAATTATCCTAATATTTTTTAATATTATTGAAAAATCTATGACAACTATGTGTTATGCATATTTTCAATGACTCTGAGACATAATTGAGGATCAATGTCGTTTATGTATCGAATTATCTCATTCTTTAGCTCTTGAATTGTTTTTGGCTTATTGACGTAGTCTTTTTAAATATCCACAAAAGAAGAAGTCCAACGTTGCCAAATCACGTGATAATGATGGTCAATTAACATCGCCAATATGTGAGATAACCCGGCCATTGAATTTCTTGCGCAAAAGAGCCATTGTTTCGATGGCTGTTTGGCAAGTGGCACCATCCTATTGGAACCACATATCGTCCAGGTTCATATCCTCAATTTCTGGTCACAAGAAGTCCATTTTCATTTCGCGATAGCGAACACCATTCACCGTAACTGCTTGGCCGACCTGATTTTCGAAGAATTACGGCCCGGCCCGACGACGCACAGTAGCGCCCGTAGAGCAAACGAGGTTGCAAAAATCAAAATTTTCATGAGCACCGACGAAGTTTTGAATAAACTCATGTTATAGGAAACTTTTCAACGATTTCAAATCTGCCACTCTTAATAATATCACATTTTTAGTTTAGAAGATATAGCCGTTCAAAGTTGACCGACTTTCGGTTTTCAAAAAAACACACAATTTTTAGTAAATTTGTTGCGATTTCAGGTGTAATATCACGAAAAATAGGTAACGAATCGCCTTATTTTTTGTTTGTATTGATTGATGCATTTATTAAATGTGTAATGATAAAAAAAAAATGAACTGTTTGCTTTGTGTTTCTCCTGGTAAATCACTATTTAAAAACTATCCGTTTTTTCACTATTTTTCAACTTTGACGGAAAATAACAAAAATCTATATTTTTCTATATTTGCCATATTTGCAAAATCTGTTCTTTGATTATTTCTTTACATAATTCAAAAATTTTATCTGCCCGTACGTGCCCGTTTGGCTTCTAGAGGTAAAAAAGGTTAAAAAGACATGGTTGCCATACTAATATTGCGGTTTAATAAAATTCTTTAATTTGGCCCCTACAGCGCGTAGGATGCTCCTAGATGGGTCAAATGTATGACCAACCCCACTTTATTATTTATTGCCGAATTTCGGTTTTTTTAGTTATTTCAATAAACTAAACCATTTTTGAGTTACGCGAATATATGCTGTGCAGCGCCTTACATTTTCGAAATAACGGTATATCTTGAAAACAAGAGCTAATTTAAAAAAACGGTTAGCACCACTGAATTCAGCGTCCCCAATTAGGGTGAAATGCCAGGTGCGCGGCATTCGAGTTATCGAGTATTCGAGTTATTCGAGTTATTGAAGAAATAAGCTCAACACATTCGGCTAATTCGGCGAAATTATGACATTTTGAGTATGACATAACTTTTGAAAAAAAAATTTTAAAATTTTTTTTCGTTCATATATGTTCCTTATAAGATAAAAGGAACATTCTCACCAAATTTCATTAAAATCGGAAGGGGTCGTGTCCCACTCTTGGTCGTTTTGACATGGAATTACCCATATACCGAAAATACAGAAAATTGAAAAAATAAATTTAAAAAAAAAAAATTTTTTTTTTTAATTTGTTGGGTAATAATTTAGAACCCTAAAGAAAAAAAAAATAAAAACAATCTAAAAATGTAAAAATAATTTTTTTTTAGGTACCATAAAATTGATTTTTCTACTAATTTTAACTTTGATAACCCATAAGTAGGCCCCTACACAGCGTAGCACCCTTTTCAAATGCACATTTCATAGGCTGAACAGTTATCTATCATATGCTGTTTAAACTGTTCAATTACCTTATTCGGTTCAAAAGATATGATTTTTGCAACGAAAAAACTCAAATGGCGCCACTGTGCGACGCTGCTAGACCATATACCGCACCAAACAGTCACACTTTGTGGATGCATCGGCTTTTAAACAATATGTATGTGTATGTGTATGTGTATGTGTATGTGTATGTGTATGTGAAAATGGGGTTTCCATAGACCATCTAATTCTACCCGTAAATCTCTTGATGTTTTTTTCTGTATATCTGGAGAACGGCAAGAGCCAAAATTTCCAAATAAGATAGAAGCATCTTGGTTACCAATACAGAACCTCAAATGAGCGGGATTGGAAAAGGGGGCGCGGCACCTCCCATACAATAACATTATATGTAGATGTCTGTATTTTAGGAGAACGGCAGGAGCCAACGTTTCTAAAGTAGATACATAAGAATAGCTTATCCCATCAACAATAAATTTCAGTGTTTTTATAAAAATTGGGAATTAAAGGCTAGATTACACTATTATACTTTGTATTAATACATGTCAAAATCTCAAGTAATATGACAAAGTGTGATAGTGTGAATGCAATGTGTCACGAAATTGACAAGTATTAAGAAAAAAGTTTGACATCCCATACGACTTCATCTAGGAGCACCCTACGCGCTGTACCATACGAATATTGCGGCTTAATAAAATTCTTTAATTTGGCCCCTGCAGCGCGTAGGATGCTCCTAGATGGGTCAAATGTATGACTAACCCCACTTTATTATTTATTGCCAAATTTCGGTTTTTTTTAGTTATTTCAATAAACTAAACCGTTTTTGAGTTACGCAAATATACTGTCAGCGTCAAAATAAAGTGTACATCTGGTTTTCCAATATAAAAAGTGTTATTTTAGCAAAAAAGAATTCAAATTTTTAGAAGTTTATTATCATTTACAAAACTTTGGACAATTAAAAACAACAAAAACAGTACAATAAAAAACTAATATACTCCGTTTTGTACGCGTCAAAAAAAAGTGTACAGTTTTAAAATACTAAGAAAGGTGAATTGGCTAATACTTGGATTGATTTCTTTTTGCTTTTAGGACGGCTTCTAGTCTCTTTGGCATCAATTCAACCCATTTTAAAGTTAGCGCAGTAGACAATTTTGAGTACTCTTCCTGCAGAATTTTATTCAGGGAGTGCTTGCTGCTAATGTTTTTTTATTAATTTATCTGTCCAAATGTTTCCAGATGCTTACTTGAGTTGGTATCGAGCGACTATTGGGCTGATCCATCTGTTTTAGGACGTTTTACAAAAGCTAACCCTATCACGCTTCACTTTAGATACTATATTTTTTCCGTTGAATTTCTTATTTCTACCTTTTATAAAGTTTTTTTTTTGTCCATGTTGCTTTTGTCACTTTTTGGAGCAACGTATTTTTCCCAGATGACAGCAAGCTTGAAGTCTGATCAAATTTTGCTAAATAGAAATTTAACTTTTTATAACTATCATAATTTTTTTTATATTGGAGAACAAGCTGTACACTTTATTTTGACGCTCACAGTATGCTGTGCAGCCTCTTACATTTCGAAATAACGGTATATCTTGAAAACACGAGCTATCCTAAAAAAACAGTTAGCACCACTGGATTCAGCGTCCCAAATTAGGGTAAAATGCCAGGTGCGCGGCTGGTCTGTTTTTTGCAACTTGCACAGTGTACTTATTGCTCAAAATTACAATATTAAAATTAAATTTTAATATTATTTTTTTAAAGGTTGCGAAAGGAAAAAAATTATATCTTAAAAAAGAAAAAAAAAAAAACACCTCCTTCAAAGTTTCAGAATTTTTAAAGAACAGTTTCAGGTATTATACAAAAAAAAATCAGCCAAATAAAAAAATAGGTTTTTGACTTAGTCCGTTTTTAAAATTTAACATTTTGCAGATATTACATTTTTAAAAATAAAATTTTTTTTCAATATATTGTTTGTAGCCCCAAGTATTCTCTTTAAAATGACATCAATCTTCGTATGTCAAGTAGTTTTCGAGATATTGAAGAAATAAGCTCAACACATTCGGCTAATTCGGCGAGATTATGACATTTTGAATATGACATAACTTTTGAAATAAAAATTTTAAAATTTTTTTTCGTTCATATATGTTCCTTATAAGATAAAAGGAACCTTCTCACCAAACTTCATTAAAATCGGAAGGGGTCGTGTCCCAATCTTGGTCGTTTTGACATGGAATTACCCATATGTAATTTTTCTTCAATTGTAAAATACATTTGACTTAAATCGCCATTTAAAATTTTTCGCTTTTTATTGCCAAGTTTATTTTTAATTGAAAAATAAAACTTAACAAGAGTTTAAGAACAAACTGATAAACATTGTTTCTAAAATGTTTATGTTCAAAAATAAATTTGAATTAAAATGATAAAATCAAACTACATATTAAAAAAGGTTTAAGAATTGTGCCTGATGTTCGTGTTTGACATACACATTTCTTACTAATACAATCATATGGTTATGTTTTTTTACAACTGAGTTAAGGGCCAAATAAATAACACAAACGGTTACACAAATAGGTATATTAAAATATTATGGAGCATGCATGTTTTTGTGAATAATCAATTAAGTTGTTGTCAAACTGCTTGTGTGGTTTAGTTGCTCATTTATGTATGTTGTTTTCTCTGTCTTTCTGTTGTGGTCGTTTTCTGTGGATTTAGTATCATTTAAAAATTTCGGTTTTCTACCCCTGATAAGCCCTCATTATTTTATATATGTATTATTAAAAAAAAAGAAAATAGGAATAAAGTAGAAATATGGAGAGAGAACACAATATATTTCAAGAGTATTAAGAATCTGTGAGTAATTAAGCAAAAGAGAGCAGAATTCTTTGAATTAAACTTTAATTATTAAACTCATACTGACATGGTTTTAAGAGAATATTTTAAAAAAGTAACAAAACTGTTGTTATTGTTTTTCTTTATACGTCTTCTTGTTGTTATTTTACTAATGTATGTGTATTTTTTTGAAATATAAAAACTTGTACTCGTAGATTGTGTGATGCCAGTTCGATCTGCTAATCCGATACGCGCAAAAAGTTTGATACGCGACAATTTGGAGAAACAAGCCTTGTTAAAAACATTACACTCCAGAATGCCAAACATTAAAGTGTTTTCGGGTACATCGCATCCGGATTTGGCCCAAAGAATTGTCGACCGTTTGGGTATCGATTTAGGCAAAGTCGTAACGAAAAAATTCAGTAATTTGGAAACATGGTAAGTAAAACAAAATTCAGAAAAAATAAATACCTACCTAACAAACAAGAAAAAAAATGTAAAAGAACAAAGAAAATAACAAAAATTTAAATACAGTCAATAAAATTAAGTGAAAATTAAAAAAAAAATGGTTAAAAAATATGTGAAAAACGTACATAGATAAAAAGAATTTTAAGTGAATAAAAAATTTCTTTTTTCAAAAACACGTGAACATGAAGCAACTGAAAAATACATACTATGTATGTGAGAGAATGTGTGTGTTTGTGTTAAATTTTGTTGCTGTTGGTTGTTGTTATTCGATAAGACAAAAAAGCACATGCAAAAAATTTTTCTTGTCATTGGTACAGTGGCTAAATTTTGTATATAAAATTTTCTTTAAATTAAACAAATAATTTAATTTCTACTAATGTGTAATTTAAAACAACTGATTCCTTGTTTTTTATTGCAAAGAATAATCGCACTTGCACTTTGGCTTGTAACTATGCAGACACTGCCGCTTAATTGCGTCAAGGATGTCCGTTGCCCTTGCTTAAAAGTCTCAACAACAAGGTGTTTCTTTTATATTTCCTTTCCTCATACATACATACATATGTCAAGTATAACAGATTTACCAAAAAACCCCGAAAATCCCTGAAGAAGCAGAAGTAGGAGGAATAGTTTAATGTTGTTCTGGTTGTGTCATATTGATTTAATTCATTTTCTTATTATTCTCTACATCACTGACTGTACCTTTCTGGCTTAATTTGTAGGTTTTGTTTGGAAAAAGATCCATAAACACATTTTTTCTTCATTACATACATACAAACATACTCCCTTTCCATTCCGCATCAACAGTCTACACAACTTAATACCAACAAAAAAATTTAAAGAAATACATAGGTATAAAAACCAATAACAATTTGTTGAATTTTACTATGTATTAATTAGATTAGCATTGCGAGAATTAATCAACACAATTTAATAACGCAATAAAAAAATTTAAAAAGAAACCAAAACGTGCCTATTAAAAAGTGTTAAAAATATTGTAAATTGTAATAACGAACAAAAACACCTTAAATAAATATTAAAAATTTTTTTAAAGAAAAATTAAAGGTAAATTTTGTTTTCATCGCTTATAAAAACATTGCCTTAAAGCTTTGTTTTTAGAGGTTATATACACATATGTACCTATAAGTGTGTATATGTATATTGTTTCTAAGTGTTAACAACTTGGCGATTTTAATCTCATGTACATATTTGTAAAATGGCGTGTCAAAAAAAAAAAAAAAAAAAAAAAATGACTTAAAAAGCATTGTCATAAAAACCATTGGGTGTCAACTTTTAATTTAAAAAAAACCAAGCCCGAGAGCTAGATTTTTAAGTGTATATCAATAGAAACAGATGGAAAGTGAAACAATCTGGCAAAATCCAGCAATTTAAACACATTTTTTTTAAATATGCCAGAAAAATGTGCAATATACGCAAATAAAGCAAAAATAAGCATTCAAAGCAAAATATGCAAAAATATGCACTAACAAATCGATGCCATTTTACTGCAGAAAAGATAAGAGACAACTTCGATGATATTTACTGATTTCTTATAAGAGAAAAAATATTTTATAAAGCACCTTCGCGTGTTAAGAAAGAAAGAAAGAAAAGTATCCCGATTAATGTATTCCTCCACAGTCTATAACAACCAGGGGCTATTTCTGGAGTCGTGATCGAATACTTTTTCGATTCGAAAGCAGTTTTATTTCTTATTCGTTTAGTCAAATCGAAATTATTTTTTCAGTGTTGTGAAAACTCAAATAAGTGCTTTACAATACAAAAAAAAATTATTTTAATTCGTTCAGTATCAACTAAAAAAAATTTGAAAAAAAATTGCTTTCGAATCGAAAAAGTATTCGATCACGACTGCCAGAATTAGACCCCCGGGTGCAGAACGTAGTTAAAAGTAATTACATATGTATTATGCTGAATTCAAAGAAGTGGTGAAAGGATTCAACAAAGGTGATGAAGTTTCAATAAATTTAAGTAAATTGATATTGCCATAAATAAGGTGTATGCTGTGGACGATAGGTTTAGTAAACAAATTCGTATCAAGCTTGATAAAGTTTAAAGAAAAATGAATGATTTAAAACAATAAAAAAACTGCTAGTATATTTAATTTAAATTTTTACGAAAACAGCGTAGTGAAAATGAATATACCACAGGGGAATAATCAGAATTTAATCATTCACCTATCACTTCCGTTTTTATTCTCTTTTGAAAATAAGAGGCAGCCATATTGAAACAAAATCTAAAGTCATCTATGGAAAGCTTGGGCCTAGCAAGTTAATGGATTTTTTTTTTATCGTGCGCCAAGACAGTATCAGTTTATTTATTTCTTTGTGTCATAGTTAAAATTGTGTAGCAGTGTTGAAAGAAAGTAAATTTTATTAAGTGCTAAAACGCCATAAAAGTTTGACTAAAATGTAGTACGAAAGCAAAAGAAAATTCGAATATGTATGAACATATATAATAAATTAAAAGTAGTAATTGTCTTAAAACTCAAAAACCAAGATTTAGTTAATTTGATTGATTCAAAAAAATCCAGCATTGAAAATAAGAAAATGGCATCACTGGTGTGTAAATTTTTGTATAGTATTTTTCTCAACAGCTTTTGAGATTGTGTATTTTTCTCTTTAAAAAATGCGCGCGCAATTATTTTATCATATTTTTCTCCTGCTCGTTTTCTCTTTACTTGATTATTTTGAGATATTTAACCGAAAAACAGTTGTGTAGTGCTTTTCAAAAGTATGAATGACTTAAAATATAGACAAAAAACATGTTTAGCAAAAAGTGTGGAAAAGAAAATTGCGATAGCAAAATACAATGTTTGGAAAAAAATAGCGATAGGAAAAAATAAACATATCGAAGAAAATGACAGTTAATTGATGGTCAATCATGTCTTTATTCATACGAAAATGTCATGCAAGTTGACAATTAAAGTGACATAAACATTAAGGGAAAATATACATAAATAGTCAATACACTAAAAATATAAAAAAGATATGCCAATTAGTACAAATGGCAAATAAAAAAAAGTTTTTTGTACTTGAAGGTCATTTTAAACATTTCTCAAACATCATATTTAATTGTTTTTGCTTTTTTTTATGGGGGCAGTACATATTGATAATTCAAATAACCCAGACAGAAAACTTCGAATAAAGGTTACCAGATGTTACCCAAAAACACGAAGTCAAACCTTCAAAATGAAATGACCAAGGCGAATTTACACTAGGGGCCTGATTCTGGCAGCCGTGATCGAGTACTTTCTCGATTCGAAAGCCATTTAATACCTAATGAATTCAGTCAATACTGAATGAATCGGAATTATTTTCTCAGTGTTGCAACTTGAGTTTCATAATAGTGAAAAAATAATTTTGATTCGCTCAGTATCGACTGAAAGAATTAGAAATAAAATTTCTTTCGAATCGAGAAAATACTCGATCACGACTGCCAGAATAAGGCCCCAGGTGAACTTATCTTGCTACGTAAGCAACAGCTGATTACTAACCTTGTGTCAAAATGGTGTACCGTTCTGTTGGTTCTGGGGAATCTTAACTAAATTCTATAATTTTCGATTAAAATTGTGAAATTAAAACTTTTTTAAGTTAAAAAATTTCAAAAAAACAAAATTAAAATAAAAACAAAATCAAATATTTGTTTGAATTTTTGACACAACGTTTAAATATTTTACAGTGTTGTAAAACGTTTTCAAAATAAGACCACCTTGTATGAATTCGCCTTGGAAATGACTTTTTCATTTGATGTCAAGCACAATTTGAATAAAAAATAAAAAATAAACTTGCAACACTAAATCGAAAATTAAATATGGTTTGTTAAAAATCTATAGATTTTGATATTAGTTAGTGCTCTCCCTCCACATACCAAGTATGATATACTAATATGCGCTTTAGCTGTTATCGAAGAAATAACGCTGTTTGACAGATAACACATTATTCAACTGTATCCTAACTTGGCGTTAAATTGTAAAAACGGCCCTACGAGCCATTACTACAACTTACCGATAGCTAAAGGTAGGATTTCATCAGCCATTTAAAAAGTGTTCCATTATTACAACTTTTCTTTTACCTAAAGCCAGGTAAAGTCGTAAGTTATTGTGAAAACGGGCCTAAAGTTGTGGTCACACTTATTAAATATTTGACCAAATAAGCATACCCACTATTTTTGCTAATAGTAAGTGAGATTTACCATTGTCTTAATATCACAAAAAGGAACTCATTTTACTGCTAGACTTAGCATAATGGAATTAAAGAATATGATATATTAATTTGCCGGCTCGTCACGTTTTTTCACGTTTTCAAAAAAAAAGTTTAGAGTATTAGTTTTTTAACGTGAACTTTAACTTTTTTGTATGTTTTACATAAAGAAAAAATGACATGTTAAGTGAAGTAAACTCGCCTTTATTCCCCGTCTACAACTGACATGATTTGCTATTACAACATGATGTTATAAAAGCGTTGTTAAAACATTTGCATTAACAACCGTGTATAACATGAGAAAACCTCTAACATGATGAGTCTATACTTAACACTAACATCATTTAGTATTTAGTGTTAATGTTAAGCATTTCATGTCTGTTGTTTACTGTATGTTAGAAAGCCTTAATTTCTTGTGAAAAAATATAAATTATTGTTAAAAAATTAATTACAATGAGTAAGTTGTGGCCCTCCAGCTTAAGATTTTTTTTTCTAATTGATCGAAATTGTAAAAATGGTTGCCTAATAAATAAAAGAAAACTGTGCATGTGAGCCCGCACTCATGCAACTGTAAACATATGTACATATTTGTATACATATCGTCGGTTGATTATTTAATTGTCGTATGTCGAATGGAATTTGTATCCACATACGACAAATAAATAATCAGCTGACGATATGTATTTCCCGGGAATAATTTGCGGGATTCCCGGGAAATCTTGGAGAAAAACTTTTTTTAAAACTTTAGTAAATATATTTGGGATTCGTGTCTTAAGTTGTTTTATCCAACTTAATATCACCACAATATTAAAATTTGATGCAGATTAGGTGGTTTTTGAGAATTAGCTTTGCGATTAAGGGCATAGTTAAAGGGTTTTCCGAGAGTGTGTTTTATATGAGGCGTATGATTAATTAAGACTCGATCTAAATTGCACCATAAAAGCATTACTCGTTACGCTTTTACCACTAACTAACATGATTTCCGAGAGTGGTCTTAAAATGAGGTCGTAGGTAAGTTATGTACCGACCTTCACCAAATTTTGTGACATATAAAACGAATTTGTTAAAAATTGAATGACAATCGGTGCCTTCCGCCACCAATTTATGTTAGTTTTTGTAATTTTTTTTAGGAAGGTTGGTCCATATTTGCGTGAATAGTTCTTTTCTTATTGAACCGATTATTCTGGAATTCAATCCCAATCTGCCTTGGAGTACTAGAAACTATTTGACCCCCTAATGGCTAAATCGGCTTAGAATTACTGATGGTCCCAGAATGTATCCTTGCCGTGAGGCAAACATTTATTTAATTTTTTTTTCTTCCGTTTGACATAAATATCTAACGTCTAAAACAACTGGTTAAAATTGTAATAATCTACTCTTTAGAAAAAAGACTATGAAATAAATAATTTAAAATTTTACATTATGAAAAACTACAGTTTTTGACTTAAGACCTTTTTGCCTAACCTATATGTACATACTTTATTGGATCTTAAATTAAAATTAAAAATATTAACATGGATTGATAAACTTAGTAAACCTATATACACCACTGCTAATTAAGGGTATTTCTCCTGCATGCTGAATTTATAAAGGTGCTATCAGACGGGATGTATTTTACATATGTACTGTCAAATTTTCCATCTGTAAAAGTTGTACACATCGTGTGATACATATGAAACTTTGCATGTGTAAAATACATGTGGAAATACATATGTAAATTTTTCGATTAGAACACGCTCTATTTTCCTGTGGCATACATAAACAAAACAGCTGGTTTGTTTTGAAACGTAAACAAAAGTCAGCTTTTGTTTACATTTATAGGTTATGTCATAAGGAAAAACATAAGCAGGTGTGATAGCAAAAATTATGAATCGTATGTAAAATGGAAATTTTGACATACATACGGAATTACATATGGGAAAGAAAAGTGACAGTACATATGTAAAATACATCCCGTCTGATAGCACCTTAAGACTAGACGTTGAATTTGTTTTAAAATTCCTTCATATTCGCCCTTCCAGAAATTATATTCCTCTAAGACTTCAATACTTTAGGCTAAATAAATAAAAAATGTAGGACGGTAATCCCTGTATCCCGCGAATTTGATTTTTATTTCCTGCATTCCTGGGAATCAAAAAACCGCGGAAAAAAGACTCTAGTATTGACGTTTTGCTATAAAAAAAGTTTAAGGTTTTTGGATTTAAAAGGCGTATTTACTAGGTATAAAATTAAACAAAACAACTTAAACCGATTTTCCTTAATTTGTTAACGGCATTGCTACAAATTACTCACATATGTTATAGAGACGAAGTTTGTATAGTATGAAATACTTTAATATTATACATATTTACACACAGGTACATAGTTGTCTGTATCCGAAAACAGATAAAGACGTACTTAAGTGTTTTTCGACAATGGGGCATATGGTAAGTTATGGACCGTTCTTAAAAAATTCTGTTGTATGATTTCCAGTCATATGATATGAATTTGTTTGTTAATTTTTGTAAAAAAATACCAATTTTTTAGGGCGATTGTTCCACGTTTGTGTTCATAACTATTTTTCTACTGAACAGATTTTGCTGGACTCCAATACGAAACTGCTTAGAAAAACTACATAGAAAGAATTTGACACATATTTTGTTCTTATCTGTTGAGTCTGTCGAAAAAGGGCGTGTTTTCAACCGTCGGACAGACAGATCGACAAACGGACGGACATGGCTAAATCGACTTAGAATTACTCAAGGACCTAGAATTTATAACGGAGTCTTGGATGAATATTCAAAAAGTTTTACACGGAATAACAAACTGTGGTGATGGTGGGCATTCAAAATTAAATAAAATTCGTACTCATAAAAAATTACGCTTTACATTCATATACATATGTACTTATGTACTCATTAGGATTGCCAGACGCGCTTGATTTGCCTGGATTCTCAAGCTTTTTCAATGGGTGTCAAGAATCAAGAAAAAATGTCATTTGTCAAGCTAAACCAGAATTTTAAAAATTCTTCCATTAAATTGTCAATAAAAATAACAAAACACAAGTAAGAAAATATAGTCGGTCAAGCACGACCATACACCACATACACCACAGCATATAAGAACAAATTTTTGCAAGTGTAACCTATTTTATTTTATTTTCTTCAATTACATAACCGAGCCCTTAGGGCCTTTTATGGTTAATAAAAGCTACTATTTACGACCCATGGGCAATCACGGACTTCCCAGAAGAGAATTATGCATTTGAGTTTCATATAAAAGTTCTTTGTGCCGTATATTATTTATGTAGATATATTCGTATATATGAAATTTGTTTGCCTTTAAGTCATTTTGGAAGGGGGGGGGGGGGGGGGGGGGGGGGAGTTTATATGGGACCAACATTTTGTCATGACTCATGACATAGTAGCTATCGTATTAGTCATTGTCGCAAATATTTTTTATGTTAATACTGACATTTATAAGGAAGTTATGGCATTAAAAGCAATTTTTGGGAGTAGTATTTGTATGGGAGCTATAGTTAAATATGGACCGAATCCAATAAAATTTGGTAAAATTATGTACCGATCCGCCCTATTTTCAATAGACTTCAATGGTCATTGTGTCAATTAGAACCTATGTACCAAATTTCATCAAATTCTCCCCAAATTGCGACCTGTACTTTGAGCACAAAGTTTACATGGATAGCCAGCTAGCCAGCCAGACATCGTTAGATCCAGAATATTGGCATCTTAGATCAATATTGTGAAAAATACCAACTGAGAAAAAAACTTATTTAAAAACGAACTTATACATATCGTCGGCGGCACGAACGAAGGCCCCAATGAACTAAGACCCCAAAACGAAAATGAACTAAGGCCCCAAATATTTGTACAGGGAACAACAACAACGGTTTTTGGGGAAATAGTTCATTATTTTGTGGTTTTATTTCATTTTTTGAATTGGGGGCTTAATTCATAATGAAATAAAACCCCAGTTTGTAAAAAAGAACTAAGGTCCCACAAATAAAGTTGGGACATTAGTTCATTTTCCCCAATTTCACCAAATTTCCACAAGAGTGAAAAAAGTCCTCTAATGAAAGTGAACTAAGTCCCCAAAGAAATTGTTTTGGGACTCCATGGTATAACAAAGACCGGCTTCGCTAACTAAAGCTTCTCTGTATAGCCGACCTTCGGCCGGGCGCAAGGATTTTCTCCTCTATGGTATAACAAAGACCGGCTTCGCTAACTAAAGCTTCTCTGTATAGCCGGCCTTCGGCCGGTCGCAAGGATTTTCTCCTCTATGGTATAACAAACACCGGCTTCGCTAACTAAAGCTTCTCTGCGTAGTCGGCCTTGTTCGGAAACAAGGCAGTTTTTCGAAGCTTTACTTAGCGAAACCGGTCCCATTAATGGGGACTTAATTCATTCCCATTTTGGGGGCTTAATTCATACCATCGTTGGGGTTTTACTTCATTATGAACTAATTCCCCCTTTTTCGGGCCTTAGTTCATTTTCGTTTTAGGGTCTTAGTTCATTGGGGCCTTCGTTCGTGCCGGCCATATCGTCGCCTTAGATTGTAAACCTGCTTACTAACTTTTAGTAAATTTTACAGGACAGGCAAAAAACGGCGGCATGAAATAGCCCCCCACGAAATAAGTCCCCAACTAAATTATGAAATAATTCCCTGATTTTTGGGTCTTATTTCATATGAAATAAATCCCCAATTTAAGAGTGAAATGAAACCCCAACGAAATGAAATAACTCCCCAAATCAAAATGAAATAAATTCCAAAAATTGGGGAGTTATTTTATTGGAAATAAGTCCCCATTTCCTGAAATGAAATAAATCCCCAAAAAGTATTCAAAACATTCAATCAATTCAAAATATACATTTATTTGGATGGAGTGTTATAAAGCCATATGTACTTATTTCTCAATGGAATGAGAAATGAAATCATATGGCTTTATTGCCTACACCCAAGTGCAATATCACCATAATCGTTTAGTAACTAAAGTTGAAATAACGCCATAACAGTTAAATTGTTATGGTTACAAATTAACAAAAGAATGAGTTGCCATTGTCAAGTGTCGAAAAAATATGACAAATACCGTCCGCTGATCACGACGCGCGCGGCGGGCCCGCGACATACGCGGCAGGTGCGCTCTATATTGCATTTTATCCGGCGTTTGTCAATATAATGAAAGCATTTTTTTCTGTTGCTATGACCAACAATTCAAGTTTTCTGGGATACTGTACTTAGTTAAGAACTTATCAAAAGAGAAAGTAAAGGTACTGACTTTTGTATGAAGAAATGTTAGTTTATATCAGCACGTTATTTTATTATAACATGACATTATCAATTCAATATACTATCCGCATGTTACAAGCAAACATCATCAAAACATTAAATTAAGTAATAAAATGGAAGAGGACCAAATATACGAATATGAATTAATACCTAATTAAATTAAAAAAAAAAAATTAAATGACAAATAACACCATTATGGCTTTATTTTATTCTTTCCCAACAAACACGGAGGTTCGATTTCAAATTGAAAATGATTTGCAATCAAACGTTTTCTCAATCGACAAACGTTTGATAATGATTTGAAAATCATTTGAAAATCATAGCGTTCTCAACAAAAAGGGGAAATTATTTTCAAATTGAAAAATGCCTTTATTTTCAACTTGCTTTCAAACGTAATTCTCAAATGTTTTTCAAATGTGGATTATAATACCCCAACAAACACGAAGTCAAACCTTTGATATGAAATGACTTTGACATTTGACATCAAACACAATTCTCAAACGTTTTTCAATTGTTTGATTAAACATTTAAATTCAAATTGATAATGATTTGAAAATAAACATTTGATATCAAATGTTTTATCAATATGATGTCAAATGTTTGTCAAATGTTAAATCAAATCAAAAATAAACTTGGCAATACTAAAGCGAAAAATAAATGTAATCATTAAAAATGGCGATTAAAGTTAAATTTTTTTAGTTTGCGGTTACATGTGTTTTACTATTAAAAATAAATTTTAATATAAAGTGAACAGCTCATTTCTTGTGAAAAATAAAAATTATTTGTGAGTAATTTCAATGATTAAAAATACGAAAAAAGGAAAATAAAACGGAAAAGTGAAGAAAGTTTGTTGAACGATCGCGGTGCTACAATCCTCAAAATAAAAGGGAGCCAAGTAGTTTGTCTTTCCAAGAACTAGAAACGGAAAGAACATTATTTCATCTTTTAGCTATGGTGCTGAATGTTTATCTCACAGTTTATTTAAATAAATAATAAATTTAAATTAAAAAAAATAAAATATTTTTATTTATATTCCACATTGTATTGTAATCCACATTTGAAAAACAGTTGAGAATTACGTTTGAAAGCAAGTTGAAAATAAAGGCATTTTTCAATTTGAAAATAATTTCCCCTTTTTGTTGAGAACGCTATGATTTTCAAATGATTTTCAAATCATTATCAAACGTTTGTCGTTTGAGAAAACGTTTGATTTCAAACCATTTTCAATTTGAAGTCAAACCTCCGTGTTTGTTGGGTTACCACACGATATTGATCAGAATTTTCCAGAAAATCATGGACATATTAGAAAACATTACTGTTCTAATTTTATTTAAATTGGTGTGTTGAATTTCTAGAATTTTTTACTTACAGGGGTGTGCTGCAAATCGAAAACGAAAAACGCAAGAATTTTAAAAGTCGTTTTTGAATAACATTTCTGTAATAAAAGAATTTTATGAAAAATATTGTACAAATATTTTTCTATTAAACAGAATTTTATAACAAAAATTATAAAAATTAGATTAAAAGTGTAACTTCCAAGTTCTTGCGTTTTACGTTTTTGATTTCCACACACCCCTGTTAAATAATTTGTTTTGGTTTGAAAAAATTTGCCTTTTTTGGATAGGGGATGTTGGAAAAACAAATGTCAAATTGACTAAAAATTGCTTCTACAAGCATACTCATTACGTTTTCTTTCGAAAAATATAAGCATTTTTATTTATTGAGAAAATATTGCTTTATCAGCGAAAAAACATCTTTTGGTGAAAAAGTAAAAATGAGTATTCATAAGAATTACCTTTATAAGCATATACAATCGCCTAGAATAAACCACTATACTTATAGAAAAATGCATAAGCATTTAAAAATGCAATATAACATTTCTTAATATAACAAATGTTTAACCCACTATTGATAAAAGTTTGATATTAAACATAATCCACCCGATTACAAACTAGAAAAATCAGCGCAAAAATCCGTTTTATCCGAATACCTCGAAAGGCAAAGCAAATTTTTTTTAGGTCTGCTAAAGTCTAATTTTTTTGCAATCCATAAATAAATATATTCTTGGCGAATTAATTAAAAACTTGAATATCCGCGGTAACCAATTTTAGAGGACCACAAACAAGTAACTCTCACTACCATCTATGGACCCGTGTTCTTTCAAATCAACTTAAATAAAACAAAACGTTCGTAAACCATTGTGTTGTATTTCAGTAAAATAAAAGGAGCAAAAAAATGTTGCGTGTAATTTCATTAAAGTGAAAAAAGTGTTCAACAGACAGTTCCAAACAGTTGCAAAAGTATATAATCCCTTTTGACCCTTGCAAGATCTATTCCTCTGAAATTAGGATTGAACTAAAATACAGCACCTGGGGAAACTTTCACACACATCAGGTATAAAAGATACAGAGATGTAACGAACCATTTCTTAAAGACTACTATCCCACTAATACATAACAAACAAATTTCGACCCATTATTGATAACAGTTTGCAAGAAATCATAGTTTAGTTCTGACAAATTTTACAAAAATTTAATTTTTTCTAAAACGACATAAAATATTTTTTCTAGCAGCATGCCACACCCACAATTAGCAATATTTTAATGTAGTTTTTTAGATATCTTAGTTCAACATGCTTGCTGTCGAATTTCATTAAAATTTTTTAAATCGGCGATAGAAAAAAATTGGGCTTATGGCCGATGAAATTCAATTTTCAGCCACAATGCCTTTATCTTTCGAGCGGTATCAAAATGTCATATAATATGTACAAAAAATGGATTTAGCAGGTTTACGCTGCAAGCCGAATATGTAGTTCCCTTTCCACCTGTGGTCCAGGTTATAATTAATTTGGTAATTTAACCGAATTAAAAAATTGTCAAAAAAATAAAACTTATTCTTCTGAATGTCCAGCTTTTTGCCGACTTCGATCTGGCAAGCCTAATAAGTATGTTGTACGTACAAACGCGTATATTTAGTTGTTCGTATATTTTTCGGAAAAAATAAATTAAATTAGACAATCCCATAGAAACGATATGACTGGATGTTTAGTAGTATGTATGTAGTTGTCTTTCTTTTGGATTCAAGCCAATAAAAATATTCAGGCATATTTAAAGATTCGCAAGAATAAAAGAACAATCGTTCTACTCGAAACGTGTAGTTAATACGACATACGAAGCTGTTAAAGATAAAGAATAAAATCGACAAATCTATTTATTATATGTAAATACACACAAATACACTTGTTTGATTCTGTAATCAAATTTAATGTGCGAAGTTAAAGCATACTAAAAAACAAACTTTAACAGCTGATTTGTCAATAGAAAAAAATTGTGTGTATGTTTATACCAGTGATGGAAATGAAGATATAGTCCTATATTTTTCAATATGTACTTTGCATTTGATGTAAAAAAAAGTATAATAATGCTTCTCTTGCTGATATGATACAAGGATTTACGGGAACAATATCCTAGGAATTCCCAGAAAATTATTTTGTTTTAAATTTCGGAAACTTTTGAGTATACGAGTTTTTAAAAATTTTTATTTCATTTATAAATTGAATTAAATAAGGCCCTAATTATATATAAAAGGCAACGCAACGCCAAAGAATTACATTGAAAGCAAAAACAAGGTCATAAATATTTTGTAATTTTGTTGTTGTTGAAAGCATCAATAAATAACAAAATATTTATGACTAGGGATGAGATTTTCATGCACTAAAAAATCGAAAATATGCGCATAAACATGCACTAAAAATTCCAAAATATGCTTTAAAAAAAATATGCACTAAAAACTTGACCATTATCAATAAAAAAGCGTTTGTTTTTTTATTTTATTTAAAATTAAAAATTCTTTTGTTGTTTTTATTGTATTGTTATTCAAAGGTATAATATTTTTTAGAACTTACCCCCTGTTCATCGATTTCGAACGAAGACTTCGTTCGCTGAACTTTAATGTAAAACAAAAGCAATGTTTTATAATTTGTTTTTGTTTTAAATGTAAGTTATGCGAACGAAATCTTCGTTCGGAAATAGATGAACAGGCAGTAAATTTAAATAACTACATCATTTAAATTGCATAGTCAAATAAATACTTTTTTATATTATCAAAAGTAGGCCTTTGTCTGTTTAAAAGCTTTTGTTCATGGAAAATGATTTCTCAACGTCAACCGAAGTTGAGGCATACTTCAAGGATGCCAATACATTTGAAGAATATTAATTTTCTAATTCAGATCCCACATTTGAATCTAGATCAAAAATATTTGAAATTTGTTTTATTTTTTGAAATCCTCTATTTTTATTTTTATTTGCAACAGTTTTTGGATTTTTTTTTTTTAATTTGTCGGGCTATTTTCCATTCACATGTTAATATTACACTCTGCCATATCAATTAATTTTAGTTGACTAGTAAGTGAACTAAATCCTGTATGAAACCAATAAATCAATATTATCGAATTGGCTTCTGATTTCCTCTGCAACTAGGTGTAACCCATGTGCCAATCAAGTAGCATGCAACAGTTTTCGATAAATTGTTTTAGGACAATTGGCAGCCTTAAACATGTAAGGTGCTGCATCGGTTAACAATTTAAGGATCGTTTGTCGAAATCTTGTATTTTAAGCAGAGCTCAAAAAATTAATTAATTGATTTAAAAAAAAAAATTTTGCATGGTTTTTTTATACAATTTGGAAATTTTTCGAAGAACTTTTTTTTATAAATAATATGGAAATTTAAAAAAATATATCACTCAAAAATGTTAAAATATGCAAAAATATGCATTTAAAATCTCAATATGCAAAAATATGCATTTTCACCAAAATATGCAACAATATGCAAAAACAAATCGATGCCATTTTAACGCAAATTTAATGATTCGGAAAGATAATTGGTCGACATCGGTTTTAGACTATCGACAAAAAACATGCATTTGCATGGAAATCGCTTCCCTATTTATGACTTTGTTTTTGTTTTCAATGTTATTCTTTGGCGTTGCGTTTTACATAATACGGGAGTAAGTGATCTTGTTTAAACTAAGTAGCTTTCTATGAACAAAAAGTGGAAAATAATACATAACAGATATGGTGGAGTGCAATAATGCCTTACGAAATAAGGCCTTTAAGGCTTTATTTCACTTTCAATTGAGAAATAAGGCCTTTATTTGCAAAAAGGCTTTATTGCACTTTGAAAGTGAAATAAGGCCTTTATTTAAATTTAGCCAATGGTGCAATAAAGCCTTTATTTTATATTTTTTGATTCTTTTGTTACACTGTTACTTTACTTAATACAGTTGTTCTGCGTGGCGGCCTGCGGCCGATCTTAGGGGTTTTCCCCTCCATAGGACGCGGCAGGTGGCTTCGCTGAATACAGTTTTCCTGCTTTCGTCTCATTATCTTTCGTAGTGGGACGCGCGCAGGGAAACTTTATTCAGCGAAGCCACCTGCCGCGTCCCATGGAGGAGAAAATCCCTAAGAGCGGCTGCAGGCCGCAACGCAGAAAAATTTTATGAAGCAAAGATTTTCAATATTGTTGCAGTTAAATTAATATTTGTGTATGCTTTTTTCCAGACATTTCCTTTTATGTACATTTTAATAAAATATAAGAAGAATAAGAAATTTTATTGCTTTATTAAAAAAAAAATTTAAGTGCAATAAGGCCTTTACGGCTTTATTTCACTTTCAAAGTGCAATAAAGCCTTTTTGCAAATAAAGGCCTTATTTCTCAATTGAAAGTGAAATAAAGCCTTAAAGGCCTTATTTCGTAAGGCATTATTGCACTCCACCAACAGATATATATTTTAACAGAGACGGTAACTGAAGAACGAGGATTCTGGTCCGAAACTTTAATAATAAGTTTAAGAAAGGGTACTCGAAAAAAATAGAAGGGTAAAATGGCAACACTGCAACCACATTTGTTTTTAATATGCGTATGTTTTAGTTTTGAATGTTTTTTAGCAATACAAATATTCTTATTAATTAATTTTTGTTAGGTGTTTAAAAATCACTATATTACCTAGATTTTTTTTTTAGTTTTACAGCACAATTTATCAAAATAATAGTGTGTGC
The DNA here is from genome assembly GCA_930367215.1 of Pollenia angustigena. NCBI lineage: Eukaryota > Metazoa > Arthropoda > Insecta > Diptera > Polleniidae > Pollenia > Pollenia angustigena. The sequence goes on from OV884058.1 coordinate 150,312,083, forward strand.
ATTTGTATATACATTTGTATATTTGTATGACTGTATAGATAAAGTTGTTATGCGTAGTACTTTTTTATTTTGTGTTTTAGTTTCTGTAAAATTTAATTAGCCTTAAAGTTATATTTTTTATTGGAATTACAAAAATTTTTGGTTAGTAACAGAGTTGGCAAACAAAAATTTTAAGAATTAAACCCAACCCACATGACAAATTAATAACAGGTTATTCATTTTTCGGATTCAAAAGTTGGACAACTTTTTTGCAAATTGTGGGCGTTACATAGGCGATATTTTCGGCTATGCGCACATTGCGATGGTGCACAGGCCCGACCACATCTGCAACGCTTCCCGTCTCTCTTTAAATTTCTATATAATTTTGCCAATTCCTTGCACAGTAGGTCGATTAGGATGACCATAATCAACTTGTAATGCTCGAAAAGTGGCCACGTTTGAACCATCACTTTTTTCTAGTATTTAATAATAACTATATTTAATATTTTATAATTTTGACGCGTTCTTCGGTTGCTATACGATACATATAATCGTTAACTGCGAACCTTTACTAAATAAATGACACTTCAGATGACAGATATTTAACAGCTGACAGCCTTGCCAGAACGTCCACAATTTAAAAATAAATAAATAAAAAAAATTCTATAAAAAAACAGGTAAAAAATTGTGTAATAAAATATTAAGGGGGTAATTTTGTTGTTCACTTCACCTTGCTAATTTTCCATTAAAAATTTTGAAAATATTCCTAGTAGAGTCTTGGATAAATTTTGGTATAATAATAATTATCAAAAACGTTATTGTTGCCTTGCATTTTACTACCTTTTCTCTTACTAATTTGAACCTGTTGATCCATTTTCTATTACCCTCATGTCTCTTGAAATCTTGGTAATTCATCGTGCTCTGTTTCTTTGTTAATAATTTTATTCTAATTTCTTCGACCTTTTTTAAATATTTTTCTTCTTTATTAATATTTGAGCTTAAGGTCACTTTTATTTTAAATATTTCGGATATTTTTACTATCGATATTTCGATTTCCTTTGGAAATCTTCTTCAGATAGAATCTTAAATTATTTTTCTAAGCATCCTAAGAGAATTATTATTAACACAGCTAATAATCTAATAGATAGAATATTGACAATAAGTGACAATAGATTTCATAGGAAAAATAAAAGAATTATTGGAAATATTTTACAAGATAATAGTTTTCCTAACAAACTAATTCACAAATTAATAAGACAATATAATATAAGAAAATCTCGAAATAGTAGTGAGATCTTAACACCTAGAATATATAAATCATTAACCTATGTACCTGGATTTTCTGAAAGGTTAGAAAACTCAAATATTTATGACAAAGGGAAATATAGAAGGCACACAAGGTAAATAATAATGTTGGTAGATTATTCACAAGAATGAAAGATAGATTACAAAAATTAGATAAGTCAAATTTAGTTTATAAAATACCTTGTGATGGCAACAATAATGAACAATGTGCGAAAATATATGTAGGAACAACTGGGACGAAACTGAAAACTAGAATAGCAGGACATAAACATGACCAAAAATATAGAAATTATAATTCAGCACATGGTACAGCTTTATCGACTCATTGCAGGGATTTAAATCATAATCCAGATTTTGAGAACACATCCGTTTTAAACGTGGAAGGTTTTAAGAAAAGAAGATATATGTTAGAAATGTTACAAATAAATAATGTTCCATTTGAAGAAAGGATTAATTTTAAAAAAGATACTGAAGGTTTAGCTCAGATTTATAGATATTTATTGAATAAGAATAAATAGGTTGACGAAAAGGGAAATATGTTTAGATCTATGGTTGTTTTCTAAAAAAAAGTTTAGATGGCTTAAGTTAGATTTGTTAAAAAAAAAATTTTTGACGAAAAAGGGAAATATTTTAAAATTGTTTTTTGTTTCCTCTTTTTAATTTTTAATTTTTTAATATTTTGATTTATGAAATGTTATTGTTGAATGTTGAAAAAAAAATTTTTTTTAATTTAATTTTAATTTTTATTAATTGTCAAACATAATTTTTGTTAATTTTCATTAAAATATATCCGGAAGAAGATTTCCAAAGGAAATCGAAATATCGATAGTAAAAATATACGAAATATTTAAAATAAAAGTGACCTTAAGCTCAAATATTAATAAAGAAGAAAAATATCACATTTATATTAAAATCATTTTAAATACAAAATTCCGTTCTTTACTAAGCACTCAAATGTAACTTAATTCATCAAGCTGGTACATTTAAATTCAAGTTAAGTTTCAACAACAACGGGCAAAGCAATTACAGACAGCTCGTTTTTCAGCCCACCTTGTAAATAAAGGGTGGTTAAATTTTAAGGGCCTATGTTAAATGTGAAGTTGTTTTTTCTCTGGGTGTACTATTTATTTAAATATTCATTTCATTCAGAAATTATATTTTTTTCTGTGTTTTAATAAATTCAATTAACATTTTTATGGCCGTTTTCTCATTGCGCGATTAACCTTTTTCCCAACGAAAAACTACACATTAAAGAAATTTAGTTTTCTCAATATTTTATCTGCCAAATTTTTATTTTCCTTTAGTTTGCAGTACAGATAAATTCAATCAGCTGACTCCCAACTTTTACATATATTTTTTGAAAAAAATTGTTTTTGGCGACGAGAAACCAAAAATCGTATATGGACAGTTTATATTGAGAAAATGGCCATTAGTGTCGTTTTCTATAAAATTATATTTCAAAAGGACTTCGATTAAGTTAGAAATCGCTTTTTCTAATTAATGTATTTAAATATCTACCCCCGTATTTATAAACGATTATTAAATTTAACAAACGTTTTTTATGGAAAATTTTCATACAAAATTTGTTTTGTAAACCTTTATTAAATATTAAAATTGTTTATAAATACGGGCGCTAAAGTGTAAATTGACAAAAATGAGTTTTGGATTGTGTTCAATGAAATATTGACCTTTTTTCAATAAAAATGTGTATCATATCTAGCTCTTAACAATTTTACGCTAAAGAAACAATTACATTAGAAACACGCGCAAAACTTAACTCCTACTGTTGTGTTTGTTATTAGGGGCCACTTATTGCACACCCCCCCCTTAAAGCCCCTTCAAGTAAACGTTTGTACAAATATACATACACTCTATCAATTTTGACTTTTTCTTATCAAATTGTGATTAAAATGTCTTTCCGTTATGTTGTTTTTGTTGTACAAATTGCTTTAAACTAGGCATTCAAAAGCAACTTGTGTGCAAACAGCATGTAGGCACAAAATAGACACTCATTATTGTGCAAAACAAAAAAACAAGTAAGCAAAAAACGAACAATCATACAAACTAACATAAAAAAAGTAAACTAGGTATACTCAACTCTAATAATGACACTGTTTTTAACCCTTAGAGGTGTTAATTTTCTAAATTTGATTTTTTATTTGTAATTTTTTTCATTTTTATTTAATAAACTGCACTGACTCAACCAAGGTACTATAATAGAAGGTAGCCGCGAGATTACTATAAATGTACAATAATAAAAACAATAGGGCCTAATATTGTTGTTATGTGATAGGAACTGTCAAACAGCAGCCAAGTGTAAGGAATTTTTTTCCTAAAAATATGGGGTGGTCAGTCAGTGACGAATGTGGACAACGCTTTCACCAGATGCATTTCAAAAGCCATTTCAAATTATATTGGAGCAATGTTGCTTGCCAAGACCAAACAATTAAAAACCAAAATGTACAAAAAAGTAACCAAAATTGGTTTGTATTAAAAATTTATTTTACTTCTACTTCTCCACGTCTTCATGCGCTTTCGATTTGAACATGACATGACCATAACCCCGGCAGAGCAACAGTATTAATTTGTTCACGTTTTTGTATGTGGCGAATACGTTTTGATGTTCATGTTCTGATTTACCACAATTTTTGTGGTAGCGTTTGGTTGTATACAGAAAAAACATTATACATATGGCCAACATCATGGCGCACATGGATGTTAAGACGAATGTTTAGGCAACGATGGCGCAGCACATGGACGAAACATTCTCAGTTATAGTTCTGTGATATTAACATAAAGTTTGACTTTTATTCGATGTTTGTGTTGTATTTTACTTATTATTTATTTAATTATTTCTGTGTCGTGTAGTCCAGTTTTTAATATTAAATAGTTAAAAAGTGCAATACAAATGTAAACCCTAATTCATTATTATGGAATAAAAAAAAAAATAACCCCTGATGAAGTTCGAAAAACGCGAACGAAACGTTGGGAATAACAAATAAATTAACCATAAATGTTTTTTAGTTACATTTGGTAACAAAACGATTGATCGTAATTAGCCCGTGAGGAAAACAATAAAACCCAATAGTACACTGCCCGAAGATCGATACCACCCCACAATTGAAATAAGCTGTAAGGTTCAAGGTTTAAATTGCGCTAAAAATGTTACGAAAAAGGAAAAAAAATTCTGCTTCCAACGTACAAATTACGCGGATTTTAACAATCGTTTATATAATACTAATTGGCTTCAACTATTATCCATACCAAATGGTTTGACGAATTCTGTTGATAAAATGATTCAAATTTTTTATGAAACCATGTACCAATATATGGATGAATGTATTCCAAAATATTCGCCACGTTCTCAAACTGGTCCACCCTGGAACTCTAAGCAACTATCTGCCTTAAAAAATCTTAAAAATAAATATTATAAAAAATACAAGAAATATGGCCACGCATTTGATTATGGAAAATACTCTGTTCTTCGTGCTGAACACAATTTGCTGAATGCTCAACTGTACAAAAACTACTTAACCAAAATGAAACATAGTTTCAATCGTAATCCGAGGTCGTTCTTTACGTTTGTTAACTCAAAAAGGAAGAATTACGGCACCCCATCATTTATGAAATATTTAAGAACAGAGTCAAGCAATGAATCAGACATTAGCAATTTATTCGCTAAATTTTTTGCCTCTACTTACTCTAACGCCGAATACGATGATGATGAACCCTATCCATTTAATGTTCACTCCATTCTACTACGCACATAATAAAATGTTTAAAAAACTTCAAGTCCTCACTGTCGTGTGGTCCAGATGGCATACCAAGTTGTCTTTTGAAAAACTGTGCACCAGCTACTGCAACACCTTTATCAATTATATTTAATACTTCTTTAAAATATGGCTACTTCCCTAGAATTTGGAAAGAATCGTTTCTTATTCCTTTATTCAAATCTGGTAATAAGTCAAATATCATAAATTATCGAGGCATAGCTAAATTAAACGCTATTCCAAAACTATTTGAAAAATGTATTACTGATTCTCTCGTTCATCAAGTATCTCCCCTCCTTACGCCATATCAACACGGTTTTCGTAAAGGATCTTCAGCTATGACTAACATTCTACAATTAACTACTTTGGTTAATGAAGGATTTACTCTTGGTCAACAAACAGATGTCATTTATACTGACTTCAGTAAAGCCTTTGATAAAGTTAATCACAAGCTTCTGCTTAAAAAATTGGATAAAATGGGTTTCGATAATACTTATTTAAGCTGGTTAAAGTCATATCTGTTATGCAGAACACAGTCCGTTAAATTTAATTCTGCAAATTCAAGAAATATTTTAGTAAAATCCGGTGTTCCGCAGGGAAGTCATCTGGGCCCAATTTTATTTCTACTTTTCATCAACGATTTGCCTGAAACAATAAATTATTCTAATATACTGATGTTCGCAGACGATGTTAAAATATTTTTAAGCCTCAAGCATTTACCAGATAATAATTATCTCCAAAAGGACTTGGATAATTTTTATAATTGGTGTAACATTAATTTAATGGAACTTAACCTCAAAAAATGCAAGCACATGACTTTTTCGAGAAGGCGTGACGCTCTTGGTCACTATTATATCAGTGGTCACAAACTGGAATCAGTAAACGTAATTATGGATCTTGGTGTTTTGTTGGATGGAAAACTAAACTTTGTACAACATATCATGATGGCTGTTAATAAAGCTCGAGGAATCTTGGCTTTCATCAAACGATGGGCAAAAGAATTTAAGGACCCCTTTATTACCAAAAAATTATTCATGTCACTTGTAAGACCGATTTTAGAGTATGGCTCAATTGTATGGGACCCCTACTATAACGTTCACATTAATCTTATCGAATCTGTTCAGTAACAGTTTTTACTTTTTTGTTTAAGAGATGCTTATAGAGGCTATTATGCGCTTCCATCTTATTCATCACGACTTGCTTTGATTCGACTGCCAACATTAAAAAGCCGAAGAATTATGCTTAACGTTTCATTTCTTGTAAATCTTTTAAACGGAAATGTTTTATCAGATTTTCTTTTAAGTAAAATATCATTGAATGTTCCTCAACGCACATTAAGATTTAATCAACCACTATATGTTAAAACTTTTAGAACAAACTACGAGATGGCAGACCCGTTTAGGAAATTATGTTGTTGTTTTAATGAAATGTTTAATTTTGTAGATTTTTCTTTAAATGTTAATGTTATTAAACGTAATATTATTTTAAGTTTAAACATGTTACTGCAGTTATATTGAGAAAAATTGTTTAATTTAATAGTTAGTCTGTAAGGATTGTATCTATAGACTTAATTTAATAAATAAAAAAAATAATAAATAAAATAATATGAACAGTCTACACGAGTAGAATTCATGTGCGACATGCTGTTCTTACCAAGTTGATGGATAGAGGACACGGGTAGCTACAGTTGAAAGATATATTTATATACAGTGCAACTTCGACAATCCTGACACATGTAGTTTTAGGCTCGGTCGGATTATCGAATTGTCCGCCCTATAGTAGTGAAAATTATTTAAATTATTTAAAAAAAACATGAATTTACTCTTTTGGAATCTTTGTCACAACAAATTTAAAGACAATAAATAGCATGCCTTAACTTCAATTTATCTAACCAGCTCGCTAAAACTCGTCCTATCCTGTCATCTTTATATAAAAAATTTGTCCTTTGCTTTTAAAATTTCTGATGAAATCGGGATATGATTATTTCCAGGGTTTAAAAAACTGCAGTCGAAACCAAAAACTGTTCGCTTTTTGAGTTGGTTTGACAGCGACTGCTTACATTTAATGAATTATTTTTTTTATAGAATTTTGCGGCAACCTGCCAAATAGTAATAAAGACTTTGTAAAATATCACAATTTTCCTTTAAAGTTAAGGTTTTATGTTTTCGTTTATAAGTAAAATCGAAATGAGAAAAACACGCTTTTTATTTATTTTATTTTATTTATTTATTAAGTTTGCAATTTCGGATACAACAAGATGTAATATCTTATAATTTACAGTATCAGAATCCGAAAGTTATATTAATAAAAAATTTCGTAGGTTTAAACATTATGTTGATAAAAAATTATAATAATATGAAATTTAATAATTTAAGATATAGGGAAAAAGGAAACATAAATAAATAAAAATAGATGAAAAAGAAACATAAGAAAATATACTGTGTGATGTTCATATAAGTTACTATTGTTTTGCAGCAGATTAAGTTCGGTTAAAATGTTGAAGTATTTGTTTGAATTTATTTGCGTTGCCAATAGTACGAAAATTTGGGGGAAGTTGGTTCCAGAGACGGATAGTTAATATAAAAAAGTGTCTCAGATGCCGTGTCCCGATGTCGAATTTGCATGATACCATTTCCCCTTGCAGACCTCATAAATATTAAGCGACCATGAAGATATTTCGGTTGTTCCGATGTTACAATTTTATGTAGGAAAACAAGGTTTTTTATCTTTAAGTAGTTCATAAAGGTGACATTAAATATGCGACTGGAGTACTGAGAAACATGATCAAATCTCCTCAAGGAGAATATGTAACGTACAATGTTGTTGAACGTTGTGTTTAGTTTAGCAGTGTCTTTTGAGTTACAGCCGCAGACGATTTCTGATGAATACATCAAAGCTGGTAGTAAGTATGTTTTAGCCAGGAGTAGTCTTATTTTAAGTGGTGTGCAATACTGTGTTGCCCATAAACACCTTAACATACTATACACTCTTCCACATGATTGGTTGATGTGATCTGACCAAGTGAGTGTACTGTTGAAAACCACACCAAGATTTCTTGCACACTTACAATATCACTTTTGCTACCTCCCAGGAAAACATCAATTCTTGACTCGATTTTGACGGAGTTTTTACAAATTATAATACATTTTGACTTTTCCGGGTTAATGATGAAACAGAACTGAGGCTTCAACTTCACGCAACAATTTTAAAGCCCATAATTAAAACGTCGGCAGTAACTTCAAATTCTCTCTCATTTCTTTCGTTTTCTTTTGTTTTTATTTTTCTTTGTTTACAAAATGTATGAAATTGAATGAAAGTATGGTAGCATTGTTAAGAGAATAAGTGTCTATATGTGAGAGCATTAGAAAAAACGTCCTCAAAATAAAATTGATTTTATTTCTCGACCGCATTCTCTGGCATAATTTTATGTCAAACTGTATGAAAAACATCGTTCAGCCCCAGTTCTGTTACATCATTTAATTCGTAAACCATTTGCAGTCGCCCAAAGGAAAATATTATTTAGATCAGTGTTAAGATCTTTAACTCTTGTGAAGATGTAATGGTCCCAGTATGAAATGTCACCTTTATGAATTCGCCTTGCCTAGTATAGAGTGGTGAACCGTATCAAAGGCCTTTGAATGATCGAGCAAGACTAAAAATGAAATTCTCCCATCATCTAAGTTGCTTCTTATGGCTTCGATTACATCAGTTAGGGCGATTAAACAGCTATGCTGAGATCTAAAACCTGATTGACGATCAGTTAATAAACTGTACTGATTTATATATTCAACGATTTGTTTATGTATAAGTCGTTCAAAAACTTTTGAAAGTTATGGTAATATGGATATCGGGCGGTATTCATAGTTTGTTTTTGGTACTGGAAGGATTTTGGCATATTTCCATTCCGTCGGAAAGGTACTTGTGGTTATAATTGTGTTATAGAGATGTTTGATAGGGTGTATTATCCCTGGTAGTATAAGCTTTATGAACCTTTGGTTAATATCATCCAGACCGATTGCGTTTGTTTTAAGATTCAGGCACTTAAAACTAAACTTGGCAACGTATGGATCAAATGGCGGCGTTTGAGTATAAAAACCAGGGTTTACTGTTGGCAATGGGATATTTACGAAAGATTCGTTAAGCGAGTTAACATCAACATCATCTTCTCGCTTGGTTGTCTTACCAATTCCAATATCACGTATTATCTTCCACGTCTTTTTTGTGTTAAAAGCGCTGTTGAATTTATTGGAATAATATACAGATTTATCGTGTTTTATTTTAGTCACAACAGCTTTCCTAGCTAGACGATACTGCTCACGATATTCAGGTGTCCGTTTCCATATATGATACATATTATCCCGACACTGTATTAACGATTTTGTATCATTATTAAACCATGGCCGTACACTGTTCCTAATTGTCTTAGTTTTTAGGGGGACATGTTTGTTATAAAGGTGCAAGATATTGGAATTTATAAACGATACTTGTTCATCAACTGACGACGTGCAATACATTTGATTCCATAGAATATTGCTAACGTCCGATTCCAAGTCCAAGATATTAATATTTCTAAAATCACGGTAAGTAAATGTTGCAATCTTCTCTTTGGCAAAGTCGTATACTGCAAAAATGAGATCATGCTTAGAAAAGGCTGGTGCGGTTAGTTGATCATAGTGTAGAACCTTCTTTTCATTACTGACGAAGAATAGGTCAAGCAAGGTGTTATTAGTATTTGTGAAGTGGGCAGGTCTAGAATTGTTAACGGGAAAAAGGTTAAATGATGACATCACAGTAGTGAGACTAATATCAACGAGCAGATTGTACGCTTGCGAAGAAAAGAACCGAAACTGAAGTAAGGACAGCGGAAAAACTATTAATAAACTTGTGAATAACAGAACGTTCGATGTTAAAACGGCAAAACAGCGGCATTTAATTTTTGTTCTTGCATGAAAAAAGTCATCCGGATTGTAGATGTAAACATTTTTAATTGTCCGAAATGTAGAAGTGTCCGAAATATTGGAGTTACCGGACTATCGAAGTTGCACTGTATATGAAGAGACCAATTAAACGATTTTTATATAATTTTGGCAGTATCTTACTTATAGTCTGGAAGGAATGATAGGCTTTATTAATAAAAGTTTAAACTTATTTTCGTCTATTTAAAAAACTGTATAAACTAGAACTTTGAAATTTTCAAAGAATCAATAGACTAAAGGTACTGTCACATATGGCAAACAGTTGTCAAATTTTGTTTGCCGGCATTTTTAAAAAATTTTTTGAAAAAAATAAAAGTTTTATTTGCTGGTCACACTGCGCACATTTATTTGCCCATTTTTGTTTGTTCAAATAACTATAAAATAGCTGCAAATAAAAAATAGGAAAACATGTTTGCCCTGTGTTCACATATAAAAATATTTGACAAAAAATAAATATTTGAACAAATTGTCAAAAATTAAAATTAAATAAATAAAATTACTTTTTAGTAAAACTAAAAATTAACATTAAAATTAAATATTGAAATTTGTATGGTTTTATGGCACAGAAGAGCGAGTTTTCAAAGTATAAGAAGATAAATATAACAAATGAAGGCATAAGGCAATTTGGCGAAGTAATTTCCAGTCTTATACTACTAAATTTAACTAAATTATGAAACTAAAGCATTATTCGTAACGGTTTTAGACGCAAGCAATAAAGTGTTTTTAAACAGTGTATCTATCTTTAATTATAGACCGATCTTCACAAAATTTAGTTATATGATTTCTAGGCATATAAATTGAGTTTGTGCAAAATTTAACGATAAAAGGTGTATTCCGCCACCAATTTACATACGTTAGTTTTTGTAACATGTTTCACATTCCGGTCCATAACTCTTTTCGTACTGAATCAAAAGTGCTGAATTTCAATCAATACTGCTTGGAAGAACTTGGAAGAACTTGCCACCATGTTAACATTTTTCGCAAAGTTCATGTCGCAATTTTTGAGATAATCTGGTCTGTTCTAGAATCCGAATTCACTCGAAAGTGGATTACTTCAGCATTTCTTGTATTCTGCAATTCACCTCCATATGTTTTTATTCGGTTTCAATTAGAGTAGTAAGGGGTTAGCGAGAGTAAAACGAATCGACTTTTATTCTTATATTTAGAACATTTTTAGCAAAAACATAATTTTGGGTTTTAGAGTTTGAAATGTTATTTATTCAATTTAATGAAAACAATATGTATTTTCACACAAATATCGCGAATTTTTGCAAATTACACTGATTAAGCAACTTTTACAGAATTTTTGTCATTCCTTATAGCTTTAGGGACTTTTAATAAATTTTATGGCTTGTTTGAAATATTAAAAAATTTCGCGAATTTTCGCTATTTTTGTAAATTTTTATTTATTTTTTCCGACATTTTGTTTTTTCAGCGATTTAGCGATCTCAAATAAATTTTCGAGTTTGCTTCCAAGTTTGCAATTTATCGTGAATGTTCGCGATAGATGCAATTGTTTTCTTTGATTCTTTAAAGCTTTAACGATTTTTAATAAATATTAAATTTTGATATCATGCCGCTATTAGCACATTTTTGCGAATTTACGCTAATTTAGCCATTTTTATCGAATTTTTGCCATTCTTTATAGTACTTTGAATTAATTTTATGGCTTGTTTGAAATGTTAAAAATGATCGCTATTTTTGCAATTTTCGCGTATCTTTCTTGCTCGTCGCCATTATTAAGATAGCTCTATATACAAACCGTAGTCACTTATTTCACAGGGCACTATCAAAGAAATCATCATAATTTTTTTTTTAACAAGAACTTCGAATACCCAAAAACATGTGGATTTCAGAATGAATTATGCGGATTCAAAAAATTTTGCGTTTTCAATACGAGTCGATACCTAGAACACACCTGATGGTAATGAAATTTGGTGTTTACGTTTTTATTGTCAAAGAGGTGTAAAGAATCGGTCGATAATTTCACATAGCCCGAATAAAAACTTATTTCTGGAGAAGAGTCCTTGTGCCCATAGACAATCTATTATCACCTTATTAAATGTTATTGTAATCGATCCATATTTTAATATAGCTCTTATACAAATACCACTTCTGTAAATAGCTTTTAATGTCATAATAATCTTATAAATGTTGCTTTTGGCAATATTTCTATAATAGCTTGTATGGCGTGTCAAAATGTTGTCTTGGTAGGCCGAGAATTAGTTCTAGGTCACTTGCTACAATCACTTCAAGACGAAAAAAATTTCATAAAGATGTCGGATGTCAGAAATTATTCGGCACTTATAAGTTTTATATTAATCTTAAATTCATTATATAATTTTATTTTGGCGGGTTCATGACTGTTCACTGACCCAAAAGTGGTACACTCTTGAAAATTGATATATTAATATAGATACGCCATGCTTGCAATGCATACTTCGTAACATAGGCTCGTATATAATACCCATATTAAATAAATTACCTATTTACTTAAGAAAAATGTATTTTGTAACATCTTGAATCCTAGTTACCGCGCAACTCTGCTAACAAGAGAACACAGGAAAATTTTTATACATAAATACGTTTTTTCGTCATTAAAATATTATTTAATTTTGTTAATTTTTTCAATTTTATTCATCAATTTTTATTTTAAAGCTTTTTGTTTGCCGCTGTTTGGTCTTACAAAATTTTTGTAAGAACAAATATTTATTTGCCTAAAAACGAGGAAAATATTTGACGTTAAATGGTCACATTAGGAGCATTTTTGTTTGCTAGCAAATAATTTTGTTTGCTCAAAATCAGCTGTTTTTCTGTTTGCCCTTCAAAAATATTTTGTGGTCAGATTAGGGCAAACAAATATTTGATATTTTTTGTGAAATGTTTGCCATATGTGACCGTACCTTAACAATAAACAAAAGCTGGTGTCGAATTGCCTCAGTATGTGCAAACATGTTCGACAGAATGAAAACACCATTAGTGTTACAAGATTTAAATTTTTCTCGATAAGAACATGGGAAAAGTATACCTTATCCCTATACAATTTATTACTTAAAATCTTTTATTTTGGAAAATATTACACCTGGAACTTTTGGCTCCACGAAAAGCCCCCCAATCTAATAACGCCCAAACGAGAAATTAAATATTCCCCAATTTTTTTTTCATACATTTTTGGGTGTTATTTCATATGAAAAAACTCCCAATTTTTTTGGGCCGCTTTTCATTTTTTTTTTGGGAATTAATTCATTCTTCATTTGAGGTTTTCAAATTATGAAATAATCTCCAATGAAATAACACCCAACATATTTTTAAAATTCGGGGCTTGTTTCATAGCGTGTTTAATTTGGATGTTATTTCATTTTTAATTCGGAGGTTATTTCATTTTTAACACTAAAGTTAAGTATTGAAATCTGGCTTCGCATACTAAAGTTTTTCTGCGTGACGGCCTGCGGCCGTGCTTAGGGTTTTTTTCCTTCAGTAGGACGCGGCAGGTGGCTTCGTTGAATGAAGTTTTCCTGCGTGCGTCACAAGAATAAAAAAATGTTTTTCAATGATAACTAAGGATTTTCCCTTTTACATAATGTTGACACCATGCGTAACACTATTCTGGAAAAGTATGGCTTTGTCTCTCATTTGTGAAAAAAAAAAATATGGCTATATCTCTCTTTTCGCAAAATTTTAAATATGACCTTACCTCTCACTGATTGGGCGATAAGACCATAACGGCTTTATCTCCCATTCAATTGAGCAATAAAGCCATTATGGCCTTACCTCCCATGGTTAAAAAGCACCCCCCCCCCCCCCGTGTAAAGGCCAAACGTAGAAGGCAAATTGTCTTGGGCGGGTAAAATAACTACATTTGAACCGAATATATCCTTATTATTAAGAAGACGCCTGCGGGCCTCCACACGATTCATTTCAATAATTTTGCGACTTTGCTGTTGGTCCATATTGACTTCATGAAATCCTTGGTGAAACTGACTCTTTTATGAATTTTGGGCATAATTTCATTTTTGTTGCTGATGGGGTTAATTTCATTGGGGGTTATTTCATTTTCATCATTGGGTGTTATTTCATATGAAATAACATCAAAATATTGGGGGTTGTTTCGTTTTCGTTTTGGGGTTTATTTCATTTATTTTTCGATGATATTTCATTCACTGCTTTTGGGTGTTATTTCCTATTTTTTGGGGATTATTTCATTGGGGGCTATTTCCTGGGCGTTATTTCATTGGGGGGCTTTTCGTGGAGCCGAACTTTTATCTATCCAATTTACCAGGTTTTCATCATAAATAGTGATAACTTATTTTTAATTATTTTGAAAACTATGAAATCTGATGCAGGGGAAATGTAACCCCATATGTAATGAATACTTTATGTATTTATTAAGTTTCCTAAAAAGAGCAAGTAACCCTAACATATGTTAAATACCATAACATAACCATAACATGTTTGAAGGCGACCATAATATGGTTGTTGCTTATTGATGGAGGTCTAATTTACCCATAATATTGTATCCGGTGACAATAACATGGTTAAATTAACCATAATATGTTTGTTGGAGGTGCCAACATTGAAAAATATTTTGCTCTGAGTGTTTCTTACAAATAAAATCAACTCATATTAATAAAAGAATAAACAATATACATATCGACCCCTTTGCGCGAAATTATCGTATGTGACAATTTTTTTGAAATTGAATTTTTGATGCAATCTTGTTCTACAATCAAAGAGACGTCACCTGACAAAATATTGTAGGCGAATTCCACTTCGTTGCTCCAAAAATTGAATGTATATTTTCATTTTGATATTGCAAGTGAATACAGAGAAAAGTAGAAAAATGGCTGTTCTGTAAAATTTGGTTTTTGTACCATACGATAATTTGCGCAACGGGGTCGATATATCAAAGTTATACTTCTGGCAACATTGATTTTTAGTAAGTTAAAATTAACTGTGGGCAAAAATCAGAGAGGGATCTTTTCTTCTTTGTTGCGATCTCAAATTTTTGTGTGAGTTTTTTAGATTTTTTGGAGGCCCATAAAAAAATTGGTCACCAAAATCGCCAAACGGAGTATAAGGGTTTCCTACCGGTTTAAAAAACACAATCGAATCTTTACTGTCCAATCCGTGTGTTTTTTTGCACTGCTGCCCTGTGTAATTTTTCAATTGAAAAATTCCGAAAAAGACGAGCTGGATAAAGCAAAACTGACCAAAATTATGTTGTTTTTAACATGGAAATGGAAAAGCGTGTTATAAAGCAGAAAATAAACTTATTTGTCATATTCAACCACTTATAGCTTGCATATGGATCATTAAAATCAAAAAATATGGATGTAAAATCAATTTTCTTTTTAGTATGGTAGTCTTTAATAAAATTAACAAGCCTTTTCCGTTTTTATTTATTTATGTTTTTTTAATTAAATATTCAAATTTAATTATAATATAATTTGTTATTGTTAGGTGTTTTGTAAACAATCGAAAATAGTATCGAGTCTAAATTTAATATTGTTAATTTGTTCAAAATTTTGTTAATTAAACAAGAAGGTGTTTGAAACAGCTGGTGCATTTTATCATTAAACGATTTTGGCTGTAAGTTTACTTTTTTTTTTTTTCTATATAAAGAAATATTTTTAAAATTGAAAGTACAATAGCGACAATAATCATTATCAGTTGTTAGTTAAGCATAAAATTCTTTGCTTCATTTATTTAAATTCATTCTTTCCCAAATTTTGCAGGATGGGCACTAAGCCAAGAGAATTTTTTGTTGGTTTTTGAATTTTTTTATGTACGATATTTGGACCACGTACTACGAGTTTACGTGTATATTGAAGTACGATAGATGTATGTTCGTATAAAAAGATAAAGATAGAGATAGTGCCAGTATTATTTAGTCTATAAGTACACAGAAAAAAATAAAAATTTATTTTTATTAAAAAAATTTGTGAAATTAAGCTTCGTTCACAATCAAAGAAACACTTTCACTTGGTGTTCATAATAGAGCAACAATTTCTTTTGCAACCACACACATTTTGCAATAAGATATTTTTTTTATTATTTTTTCAACATTTTGTTAAAATGTTCATTCAAATAAAATTATTTTAAACGCCAGAAATAATTTCATACAAATTGTTGCTGAAGTTTTAGTTGACTCAATTTAAAAAAAAAAAAATTAGTTTCATTTTTGTTTATAAGATAGAAGAAAAAACCAAATTGCTGCTCTGATTGTGAACAAAGCTTTAAGCATTTTCATAATATTTTCACTTCGTGTTCATAATAGAGCAACAATTTATTTTGTAACTACACACATGTTGCATCAAGAAACCGTTTGCAAATTTTAGCCACACCAAAATTATGCATTTACATATTATTATTTTTTTCGACATTTTGTTAAAATTTTCATTCAAAACTAAATAAAATTATTTTAAACGCCAGAAACAATTTCATACAAATTGTTGCTGAAGTTCTAGTTGACTCAACTTTAGTTACAATTTTAAAAAAATTTTAGTAACATTTTTGTTCTAAAAATGAAAGGAAAATATAAGAAATACTTTGGGAAGAAAAAAAGATAGAAGAAAAAACGAAATTGATTATTAAGATTTTTGTATGACATGCTAAATTCCCAATTTTTTATATTTGATAAATGCACTGAAATTTATTGTTGAGGGAAAGCTAGCCTCTATGCGCATTTCACTGGTTGCTTAGGCCAGATAATCAGGAAACCTTTTCCAAAGATTTTAGAAAAGCTAAAAATATTATACAAATAAAACCCTAAAGCGAATAAGCATTTTAAACACTCAAAGTCTTACTTGTAACAATATCAAAGCTTAAACAAAACACCAACAATAAACAGTGAGTTTATCTTTTCTTACATCCCGCTACAATTGGTTGGGTTGTTTCCGACTCGAATTGTAGTTGTAAGTGGGTAAAAAGAAAAAACAAAATTAAAAAACAAATTGTTCCATTCTTTTGTCTTCGCAAGAAAACAACAAAAACCAATTTGGCAATTCAGTTTTCTGCACGGGCACATGCAAGTATATTATCAAAGTTATTTACGGGAATACAAAATTTACTATTAAGATTTTTGTATGATGTGCTAAATTCCCAATTTTTTATATTTGATAAATGATTGTAAACGTAGCTTTAATTACAAAATAAAATTGTTATCAGTTTAGTCAAGAATGAGACACTCTGAACCGAACGAATAAACAAAACGTTGCACTTGAACTAAAAGAGAGTATTAACTATCAAAAGATTCAAACCAATTGTTAATTTTACATTAAAGGCATATCATAACCTAAAAGTAAACAAAATAGCACGACATTTTTACAGTGGGTAGATTTAAATATTACTTGTCGATTTTTTCCAAAAGATAAAAATTTTTGATAAAATTTTTTTTTTTTGTTTTTCAAAATAAATTTAAAACTTACATATTTTTATAAAAAAAAACAAAAATAAAAAATGTATGTGTTTAATTAACTTCAAATTACAATCGAAAGCAAATCGTAAGGTAATTTGCGTCACAAGTTGCACCCTTGCGAAAAAGCAAAAGTGCAAAAACATAACAACAACCACTTAGACTATTAGTTGTATATAAATAAACAAATTTCTAAAGGGTGTTTTTTATGGAGTGACACAAGTTAAAATTATAAAACAAGGAAATATATTTTTCATATCAATAAAACGGGCTTTATTAGAAAGGAAATTTTTATGTAAATCATGTTTGAATATGGTATCAGCCATGTGGCCGTCACGGCTGGCGCGTCGAAGGCGCAATTTGGAACACAAATTTTCAACAAGTTTTCGCACTCTGACCATCATCATTTTCGAAGACATGGGCCAATGACTCCGCCGGAAAACAGTAATTTTCTGTGGATGTAATGGTGTTTCGACAAAAGCTTGTCGATTCTCCTCAATTCAAACGTATCAATTCAACCAGAATTGGGCTTCATCGGAAAATAAAATTTGGAATGGAAATTCCAAATCAATATCAATTTGTGCTTCAGCTATTCGCCGAATTATTTTGATTAAAAATTTCAACAATTTACACGCGTTGCTCTGCTGTCAGTCGATTCATAATGAAATTTCAAAGCAAACTAAACAAAAACCAATTAGCAGCTGTTAAATAAGTGCTCAAATAAAGCAGTGATGCCAACTCAAAGTTGTGACACTCTAAAAAAACGCCCTTTACGCCGGACCAAACACACAAACATCTTAATTGACAAACGAAGCTAAACGATGGAATAAATAACAAAGCAAGATGTGCATTATTTGAATGACTGCAAACCAGCAGCGAATGTTTGCGGTTGCGCAAGTTTGATTGTATGACTGCAAGCGAGTGTATTTGTTGGTGTTCATTTACTGAGATTTTTTTGCAATCGAACAAATCCGTTCTCTGTTCCGGGTGTCGTTGTCGTAATCGATCAAGTCGTTTTTTGTAAGAGATTAAAGAACACTGGTTGTGTGTTACTTTAATCTCTTACAAAAAACGACTTGAGCGATTACGACAACGACAACTGGAATAAGGCTGATTATGTAGGTTATAAATAATGACAACAGGGTGTATCTATTTAACAACAGATAGTTGTCAATTTGATAACAATGGTATTCTGAACCACTTTGGTTTTAATTGTGAATAATATTGAAAGTTGTAATTAATAATGGAACACATCTTATACGGCCGATAAATGCTAACTTTAGCTATCGGTTGGTTGTGAAAAGGGTCCTTAATGATACCATAGTTTAAAACTTATATAGTTTTAAATTGTACATACATATTATTTAATTTTAACATGACGTCATTACGTTTATATTTAATGTCTTTATTTATCTTTTGTTTATTGAAGGTAAAACATTCCAATTATTTTTCTCATAATAAATATACATACATATATAATTTTGTTTTTAACATTATTATTATTATTGTTTTTTATTATATTTTTTTTTCTTTTTTTTAGAGATAAACCGTGTTGCATGTATAGTTTAAAATTTATTGGTATCATGACATAGTTGAGGGGCTGGTTATTTATGGTGACGTTGATTGTGGGTACGTTCGTCCGTTTGTCTGTCTTGCTACTTTTTTATATTTGAATTTACGTCTTGAAATTCTTAAAGTGCTTGTATGAACGACTATTTATGTTGATTTCTCTATCGATCAAACTTTTTTTTGAAATAATTTTTGGCATTCCAAGAATTGAAAGGCAGAAGAGGGAAAAGGGATACCCTGATGATGGAGAATATTAAAATTTTAATAAAAACTAAAAAAAATAATAAACACGAATTTTTGTCTTTAATAAAAATAAACTTTCATAACTGCGTATTAATTATGTAGTAGACTTATATTAAATAAACACCATTTATAGATGGAATTGAATTAATAAGATGTGTTTAAAAAATAGTCTTATGGCCGTTTTCTCATTAGGCGATTATCTTTTCCCCAACGAAATACTGCACTTTTCTGTCGCAAGGCTAACCCTTCCTCGTCTGCAGCGTTCTCAGGTTTGGGGTTTTATACCCAAATAGGGTATTTTTTTTGTAATTGGGGATAAAAATAACGTAAAAATCACCAGGAGATTTTTTTTGGAGAAAAGTACTTTTTACGCTGGGGATTTTTGGGAACATTATATTGCTGTTACAAATTTAAATCATTATTTATATTTTTAATTTTTTGGTGTTTGGGCAAAGAAGTTTGACTTCTTGCTTCTAGTCTTTAGAAATAAGAGAGAGAGAGAAATAACCTAAACCTCTATTTTAGTCAGTGTTTCCAGTGAAATTTCGAGAAAGATACATTTTAATTGCCAAAAAGATACACTTTAGTGACAGTTACTTAAATGTAGTATTATTTCAATACGATGTAGAATTATTTCAATAAAACAGTCCTACAATTAAATTCAAGAGCCAAATTTTAGAAAGTCCCAAAAAATGTATCACACCACCGGTTAAGACTGTACTGTAGTTCATTACTTTTTCTACCTTTTTGTTCTCCATAAACCAGTTACATGATTGGTTCTCCTTTCACTGGTCATGAGTTCTTTCTTTTTGTACCTGTTCTATTTTCACAACTCCCAGGACCAGTCTGTGAGACCAATTGACACAAATTTCCCGCAGGGATACTCTTTTATTTCATATTTAATGAATATTGTAAAGAAAATGATCACGTATGTTTTAGGTTTCGACTAGAATTGAAAATGAAAAATTTTTGGAATTCGCATAATTCATAAATTGGTGTTCTCAAATCCACATGTTTTTGTGTATTCGAAGTTTATGTTCGAAAAAACTTTAGTTGAACTAAAGATCGCTGGTTTGCTAACCGCAGCATGATAGCAAATTCTTATATTTATTAAAAAATCGTGAAAGCTGTTAAGAATCACAGGAAACAACGCTTCTATCGCGAATATGGCTAAAATTCGCGAAAAATTACAAACTTTTAAACAAATACTAACATTAATTTGAAATCGCTAAATGGGTTAAAAAATGTCGGAAAGTAACAAAAAAAACTTCAAAAAAGCGAAATTTCGCGAAAATTTTTTAATATTTCGCCATAAAAAATTCATTTTTAGTCCCTTAAACAATAAGGAATGGCAAAAATTAGCAGAAATTACCAAAGTATACTTTTTATTATTAATCGTTTAAGCTGTAAAGAATTAGAATACTTACAGGAACAAATCGCGTTTATCGCGAACATGGCTAAAGTTCGCAAAACATTGCAAAATTTCAAACAAACTCAAAAACTAGTTTAAGATCGCTTAATTGATTAAAAAAACAACTTGTCGGAAAATAACATAAAAAGTCCCAGCAAAAACTTTACTTACAATCCTACTTTTAATGACTTCAAGAAGTCATTACTTTGTAGCTTTATTCGCCACTTTTTGGAGTATTAGTTATATATTAAATAATAACTTTATTATTATACTTAAATATACAGAAAAATTAAAATTTTCATTATGACAATAAAAATGTCATTATAGTCATTATAGTCAAAAAACAATGTTTTTTAATACAAAAACTAGACTGCCCCGGTAGACTAGCTGGTAGCGAGCTAGTCTATCAGCACCGAGGTTGCGGGATCAAATCCCGCCAGAGACAGAAAAAAAAATAAAAATTTAAATAAGGTAAAATAAAATAAAATAAAATAAGATAAAAAAAAAAAAAAAAAATAATTAAAAAATATAAAAAAAAAAATAATTAAAAAAAAAAAATTGAAAAATTTTTACTTTATTTTTATAAAAAAACATATTATTTTTTAGATTATAATAGGCTAAATTATAAGTGGTTACTTTTGGGACATCTCGAACAAAAATAAGTACTTTTTCTAGTAGAAAAGTAAGTAGTTGACTCCTCAAATTCTCATTATTTTTCTACTCATTTTGTAAGCAAAGTTTTTGCTGGGGTGTAAAAAAAATGAGCTATACTTACATCAAAATCAATGAAAAACTCGATTTTAAATTTTGGGTTAGTTAGGGCCTTTTGCAATTTACCCGGATACCATATAAATTCCTTTTTATAATTATTTAAGTCATAAATATAAGGTATGTTTTTACTATCGTATGATCGTATGTTTAAACTTCCTTTATGATTTCGATCTTCATTATTAAAGCTGCTATTGTATTAGTATTGAGTCGGTATTCTAATATTTTATTTATGTACATTTTGCGTACAGATTTAAAAGATACGAAAAATTTCAGGATTATACATGGTACTTGAAGTCATCAAAAGATACGAAAAATTTATCTTTCGTATCCTAATGGCAACACTGATTTTAGTAAGAAATGTGTTTAATTTGTTGTTGGAAATTTACACGTACGGACTTTTAAGAGAGCGTTATTTTGTTTCGATTTAAAATTTTTTTCTATTCTCTTTGTTTCCACATGGGTAAGGCATTTCAATTTTAAACTGCGAAGAAACTGTAAAATATTTGCGTGCTTAATTGAAATTTTAAAATTACGCATGATTTTGAAATTATTCGCAAACTTATTGCACTCGGGCAATAAGTTTGGCAATTATTGCCGTGGCAACTGGTAATTTTTTATCGCTGGGGTCAGCATGTAGTTTGATAAAACGAACCACAATCAATTAAAAACTTCATTGTGATTTTTTGTGCAGTTACGTCCGTTTTTCGTTTAAAGCAGTGAAGGGCACACATATACTATCACATTTATGCTTGTGTTGACGAAATAACAACAAAGCAACAGCCGAACGTTCCTTGTCACAGCCCACACAATGAAGTTTATAGTGTACATGTGTCGCCGTCACACAAGCAGCATTTTTATTCCTATGCACGCGTACATAGGATTTGCGAATGTGCCCTTCACTGGTTTAAAGTGACAATAAACATTCGTATGTACATATATATATTTTTTAAATTTTAATAAAATAAATAATTTTTTTTTTGTATTTCTTACTGTAGTTCCTTCTTCTTTTTTCTTTTTAGTGTTGAAATCGGGGAATCTGTACGTGGCGAAGATGTATATATTGTGCAATCTGGTTCCGGAGAGATTAATGATAATTTAATGGAGTTGCTGATTATGATCAATGCCTGCAAAATTGCCTCAGCATCTCGTGTTACTGCTGTGATTCCTTGTTTCCCATATGCCCGCCAAGATAAAAAAGATAAGGTTAGTAATACGAAAACAATGTAAATAAAATTATAAGAAAACAACTTAAACTTGTTTAAGTTAAAAATATAATAAAATTTAAATTATTGAAAGAGAAACAACAACACTAACAGTGAATTTTCTTAATTAATATATCTTTTATTTTCAAAATTTTTATTTATGTATTTATGACTTTAATTTTTGTAATCTTTCCTATTCGTTAAAGAAATTCTAATTGTTGTTTTTCCTTTTTTTTTTTTATTTACCAAAACTAATTTTTTTAATTTTAAAAGTTTTTGTGTATTTTCGTTAAATATGCTTTAATTTGTTTTTGCATTTTGATGTTTTTTTTTTTTTTTTTTTTTTTGAAAGAAGTTATTAGAATGACATCTATTTTGACAATACAGGTAATAATTGCAATACAAATGTGGATGAAGATAATGTTAATGTTTAACTTCTAGTGACAATTCTTTTTCTTAATGAGTGTTACTTCAACCGATTACTGTAAAATTTAATTATTTTTTTAATTAATAACATTTAATTTGATTTTCTTTAGCTGGCTGGCTCAGATGATGGCGGTGAAAAACGTTTAAAAAACTTCGATTGGAAATTTAGGGTATTATTTGCTTCAATTTTATTTATTACCCTTTTTTTTCTTTTCAATTACATATTTATATTTCGGGAAATAATTTAACAAAAATCGTTTAAAAACAATATCGTCTCATATATTCAAGCATATTTTGTACAAAATTTTATTTTTGTTTAAACAAAAAATTAACATTTAATTATTAATATTTAAACGATATTAGCATTATTCATTTAATTAAAAGGTAATATTCGATTCAAATTTTGTTAATTTAAGTAATTCACATGCTTTTAAAAATAATCTTTTATTGTTAAGATAATTTTTTTATTTAAATTTCAAAGGGGTATTTTAAGAATTCACATTTTGTGCACAATCACAAACTTGTTTTGTTCGGTGTAGACGATGATTAGAAAATGTGTTGCCATATTATTGAAAAAATGTGTTGCCCTAATATACAAACAAAGGTATTTGATACTCTGCCGAAATCTAGAGGCCCAACACTAACGTGCATGGGCTGGCTTTAGCAACTATGCAAATATATGTAAATCATATGTGTTAAACCATATGGAACTTAAGGAAACTTTTCGTGCCTGAGCAAAGTGCGAAAGGTCGCCCATTCTGTACGGAAATAAATTTTTTTTTATTTGGTTTTTTAACCTGCCTATTACTGCGCCAATTTTTTTAACACATATACCTCGCTTTCAGACTTAAAATAAAATGAAATAAATGGGGCAGCTAACAAAAAACTCAACTCTCTAGCGTTTCTCACAAACTAACTCGCGGAAATAGGAAAGGTTAATGCATTTAACGTGCTTGTCGTTATTTTTGACAGTAGCTTAGGCATACCTTAACGTTCGTAAAACTGCTCTGGGCAGGAAAGCAATAAAAATATAATGCATGTATGATTAACAGCAGGGAAACCCAAAAATATGCAATTGCATGTTTTTCCTTGTGCGACCAATGAAGGCACAAACGACATATTTATACGTTTTGGAGCCTTTTGTGAATTTTGGCATTGATATGCTAGTGCATATTTTACTGTTTACAGCATTTTTGTGCATAATTTAGTTAAACTAGTATTTTTGCAGCATTTTTTAACTTTATAGCGCATATTTTGCCTTTTTAAGGCATATTTTGCTACATGTTCATTTTTATTAGATGCCTGCAGGAGCTTTCGCAGCAAATAAATTTTTTTTTTCTAAATTCTGGTTAACAAATGGCTTTTCTGTTTTAAATACGCATACGTATACAGCAGAGAACGGCTTTGTGCGATTGCAAAAAAATCTCAGTAAATGAACACCAACAAATACACCCGCTTGCGGTCATACAATCAAACTTGCGCAACCGCAAACATTCGCTGCTGGTTTGCAGTCATTCAAATAATGCACATCGTGCTTTGTTATTTATTCCATCGTTTAGCTTCGTTTGTCAATTAAGATGTTTGTGTGTTTGGTCCGATAATAATTATTTTGGCAAAGAAAAAAAAAAAAAAAAATACAATCAAAAAAGCCAGAAATCAAGCAATTATTACTCATGTAGGCATTCAGCAGTTACTATGTAGTACAAGAAAAAAAAATTTAAATGAAACTAAACGCACATATGTAGGTACAAACAATTTCCATAGAAACAGAAGACTTTTTTTTATAATTTCTTAAAAAGTACAGTAGTTCTGTATGTACAATGTATTTTTGTTATTGTTGCTAATTTTTACAAAGCGTTTCATCGAGTGGTTTATTGTTGTTATTGTTGTTAATGTTCACAAAGCGTCTCAGCGAGTGGACAATGACTACTTGAATGCAAAAGTATAAGAATGTGTGCCTTCTGAATTTACACAATTGTGTTATATTGCGTGCGCAACAAAAAATGCAAACAAAGCAAAAATCAAATGTGTACGAAACGATGTAAAAATTACCAACGTTAAACTTTGTTTTGCAGCAAAGAGTGAATGTAAATTTGAGCGTATGAATAAATCAATCTGGTATACAGATATATCTGTGTACTCAATTTCGCCATTTACATTTAATATTTACTCTAAAATTGTAAAATTGTAAGACAAAGTAGGTTGTCCTTTAGGATAAATGTTATGCGATGTGTATAATACATAGAAATCTAGATCAATCTTTTTAGTATACCGATCTACTCAGAATCAATTTTAAAAGTGAACTACCAATGTCCATCCGTCCGTCTGGTTGTCTGTCCATGTTAACCTTGTGCGTAAAGTACATGTTCCAATTTTGTTAATAATTTGATCAAATATGGACAAAGTCTATGTAAATGGTGATGAGAATCGGTCTATAATTTTATATATTCGCCATAAAAACTTCTTTCCAAATAAGACTCTTTGTGTCCGGAAGACATCTAATCATGATGGTACATATTTTAATTAAATTTGCCCTAAAAACATGTTACTGCATATTAAATTATTTTCGAATCGGTACACATTTGCCCAAAGCTCCCATCCTTAAATAGCTTTATCTTCCTTTTAAATGTTAACATTAATTAACAATTTACCGACATTCCGACGTATAGATGTTAATATCTTTTATATGAATTTTAACCTAATATGGGCTTAAGCGATACTATTTTTAGGTTTTCTTTAAATTTTGTTATGAAATTGTTGAATATTTTGTCTCCAAATGAGCAATTTTTGATTTTTTTAGGGCATATTTTTAACAATTTTCAGGGCATTTTTTCCAGTTTTTACTGCATATTTAATGCGCATAAAACGCGATTTTTAGAGCATATTTCTGGTTTCCCTGATTATCAGCTATGTATGTGTACAACATTAATACAACTTTCCAATACAAATACAAAACTTATTTTTGTATATCTGAAGAATCATAGCAGTAAAAGTTTCCAAATTGGTACAAATAGCAAATAGTCAATGCATGACACCAGGCAAAAAGACAAACAAAATAAAAATTACTTCAAAAATAACTTTGAGAAATTACTTCAGTTGTAAAAAAAAATCCGTATGAGCGAGCACCTTAAATAAAAGTTAGGCTTAAGTGTGCAACATGTTTACATATTTTTAATGCAGCACATTCACAAAAGAAATTGAACATTTTCCCCACAGTTGTATTTTTTGTACAAACGAACACAAAAATGTAGAACCTGAAACATATGTGTTGTATGCAAAATTGTTGTCACAAAAAAGGTGGCCGTAAATAATTTCAAAAGAGCGATACAAATTTATTAGGGTGCATTCAAAGTTAAAATTTTTCGACTTTGACGATTTTTTATAAACATTTTTTAAGGTAACTGTATGTATTGCTTACAAGCAGCACAGCAAAAACTAAACAGCTATTTGCATAACACTAAAGGACATAATAAACCACACAACATGCTTGGCAAACACACATATTGTTTCCGTTTGGGGTTTGCCAATAAGCAACACAAATATTCTCCGTACAAACATAAAATTTTATTTTGGTTTTCAATGAATGGAGATGGCGATAGTGCTGCGGCAATTTTGTTGCTTTTTGCTTAAAACGGAGAATAAATTGTAAAATAAAGGCAAAGAATTTAAAGTAAATAGTGATTTAAACAAAGAGCTGTTTTGTGGCTTGATTAATTGAATAATTAATCATCCAACATGTCTGCCAAATATTAAAAATTTTTAATTTCTCTACAAACATTGCTTCAAATGTTTGTCTAAACAGCAAACATCCCAATTAACAACACAAAATATTTGTATAAACGTAAAATTTTGCCATGTTTGCAAAGCCATTTGTGAGGTTTATTATTATGCCCTTAAGAAATAAAATACACTGTAGTTTAGTTTTTAAAAAATCTTTTTAAAAGTGTGTGAATTTGATTCTTGTTATAAATGTTTCAGTCTTTTTTTGTGTTAACTTTTCGTCAATACTTTGTTATTTGTATTAAATTAATTAAACTGTGCATGTTTATAACTATAATTTATTAATATATTTGTTTAATTTTTTTTATCATAATTTATACATATTTTAACTTTTTTAATATTTTTTTATTTATTTATATTTCAGTACTTATTTTTGCAATGAAACGCACTTATTTTGTTCAAGAAAAAAAAAAATCGATTCGAAAAAATATTTTGTACAAAATTTGCTTAATTCGGCTTAAAGTAAAATTCGAAATTTTTTTACAAAATTTGTTTTGAAATTATCTTTTCTCCACATTTGATTTATTGTTCTTAATTTTGTTTTTTTTATTGCCATTAGAGAAGAAAAATAAGAGAAAATTTAGAACAAACAACTGCTTCATTGCAATAACTAAACTTCCTAATGAAACAACAACATTTGGTTTAATTAAATGTTTTGTTATGTCTTGTTAAAAATAGTTAAATAAGGGTTCTTCATTTATGTTTACCAGGAATTTATATTATTAAAAAAGGCCGTATTTGTTTTTTTTTTTATAAATAAGGACTTTTAAAGTTATCTTTATATTAATGTTAAGTGGGTTTTCAATGAAAGTGTTGGCTTGGGATTTAAAAGTTTTTGTTTTTTGAATTGGCTTTTTTCAAAAAGTATTAAATATCCGCATTTTTTAACTATTTTTATACTAATCACCAAAGGGGGAAAAGGGTATGAGTAAAAATTACATACATTTGCACATGCCGTGTTAGTTTAATCTCATGGGGATCTAAATAACTGTGTGACAAATCAAACCTGTGTGTGAGCGCCACCAACACACAAAGGTGGCAGAATTATTTTTCTCGGCCCTTGTCTTGGAACTGGTGTTATCTAACCCCCGCTGCTTTAGGAATAGCCAGCAGTATCAATTGAATACCAACAGCGTCTGTTGAATACCAACAGCATCAAGGGAGATCCGCCATCAAGCCGAACTTTCCCACAAGTGGGGAAAATGCAGCCCTTGAAGCGGATTCTGTTGGCAACTTCAACAATATTTATTGATTTGATTCTATTTGGTTTTAATGGGTTTTCCAAAGACCCCAGATAAAGTAGGGACAAGGTTGCAATATACAGTCAATTCCCGATAATTCGTACCCCGTTAAATCGTAATTCCCGATAAATCGTAATAAACTGCCGGTCTCTTGAAAAAATCTCGTTAATTCGTAAAATTTCCATAATAATTCGTAATAAAAACAACAGAAACATGGAAAGAATGATTTTTTGTTTACCACTATTTTATTTTTGTGTGGGTTTAGACTGTGTATGGGGTTTATTTTCTTAAGATCAGTTTGATCAGTTTGTTACATGAATAATTTTTATATATTTTATTTTTAACAATTGTTTTTATGTTTATTTTATCGTTTTAGTAAATAAATTGAAAAACCCCGATTATTCGTATTTATTTTATTTTAACCCCGTTAAATCGAAACCCCGCTAAATCGAAAACCCCTATAATTCGTAAGAAATGGCCGGTCCCTTGCTATTACGAATTATCGGGATTCTACTGTACACCATTATATTACATATAGTCCGAAAAAGTTTGCCTTAACTACATATTCAGTCAGATTGTTCCAACCACAGGAAGCGTGTGGAATAACCAGTCCAGGACCGGAGTCTTTGGTGCTTACTGATTTCCGTAGTGTCATATTAAATTCTCAGGTCAGCCGGCATTAGCTTCTTAAAAAAAGGTTGAAAACTTAAAATGCATTCTGAAAGTAAAATTTAAGGCCACTTCTTTAAACAGCTTTAAATTTTAATAACTTAAAATTGGCACAAAAGCGCCGATACCGTATGAGCTAGATGAAAGTCTCCATACAAGCAAGAATACTAAGTAGAATACTTGTGGTGAAAGTAAACAAAATTGGCCCTTAAATGTCTTAGGTTGGGACAAATAACAAAATGTTTCTTCTATAAACAATGAATTTGGTACACAAATGTGTAAACAGTTTTACATGAGCACCCGCCATATGGCCTTATCTCATGGTGGATCTTAACCACTCGCTGGCCATTTATGCATTTACCAAATGCCCTGTGTGTATAACAATACTTCAAACACAGGTATCAATTTTGAGTGTATAATTAAACAACAAATTATACACTTACCCCTTGCTTAGGAGCTGGAGCTATTTAACCTCCTCTGCTATTATAAATTCAGCAGGTTCTGTGAATAGCAACAGCACCTAGGCATGATTTGCCCGCACAGCTTATGCCTCCACAAGTGGAAAGCTCTTAATAATTCATGATAACCCTTTTCGCAGTTTTGGGTATAAACACAGCCACCTTTAAAAAGGCACTCCCCCATCGGACGGAGAACAACATGATGGAAAGCAACCTTCTATCCGACAAATAAAGCTTACGCAAAGAAGCATACTAACGGTGTCCTGCACTTGTTGCCAGACGATAAGGTACTCTGGTGATTACCTCGGTCTCAATAAATCATAAAGACTTCGCGGGTGGCCTGTCATTTAGGATGTTTGTCGTTTTTTTTTTTGGAATATATATTCTTTTTTTTTATCATATCAAGGTGAAATTTACTCCCCCGCACAGTGGCCGATTCGTCTGATCTAGCGTAACGAAATCTAAATTTTTGACTTTTAAATTCAACCATAATTTGATCTCCGCCCGTTAGCTAAATGTTCATTTAGCAAATCGATAAATTCCGAGTTGATAAATTTGCTATAATTGATCAACTGTGAGCTTTCGAACACAGCATATGTTTAAACAGCTGCTACAGAAATATTTTGCCACGTTTTTACAAGTATGCAGATTGTGATGAAAAATTGTGAAAAATAATTTTTGTGAAAATTTGAGTTGGATTTTTTATAAGTTAAAGGTATGTTATTAAAAAAAAAGTGTAAAGTTTCCTGTGCAATATATGTTATTGTAGAAAATTATGATAGATATAAACAAAATTGTTAACTCCTTTATTGTGACCGAACTTGAATTTCTGTAGAGTAAAACTTAGATAGCTGGTATCGGCCGGTAAAGAGGCTGTTGTGTTATGATAATATGTTCCGTCTACTTTGTGAAATGTCCAATATCTGCTGCTTTGAGTCGCTTTTGCTCACAATGTTGTAATTTTTAGGAACCATGTCGGTATGCAAACGCACCCTTTTTTCAGTATGGCACGGTGAAAAAGATGCTTTAAAAAAATTTTCCACACTGGCGGAGTTTGCTTTTTCAAATGTTATTGATAAATCTAACTGCACTGAGGAGGAGTACAACTTAATTATTAAAAAACTGAAAAATTTTTGCAAAAGGCTGACTGCAAAGTGGAAAGAATGCCGTAGGGGTCGGGAACGGTTCGAGAATAATTACAATGTTTGGTTGGATGAAAAATTAGTTCTTGTATGTCAAAATAATAAAAATGGAGCAGGAAGAAAACAAAAGGAAATTGCAGAATGCCACGCAAAACGTCAGTGTACCAAAGTTTCGGAACTAGTCGAAGGCAATACTTGTAATGAGCTTATGATAGCGACTCGTGTCAGCTTATACAAAGCTGGAAAACGAAGTGAATCGCTAGTTGTTTCAATGGTAGCCACTGATTCCGATGCGTCTAAAAAAATTAAAAGAAGTCTTGGATTAGATCAACAGCTCCCGATCAAGTATACGGCAGAGGAAGCTTTGGCTCTGTATATTGATGGAGGGTTTACCAAAAACTCATATAAACTTATGCAAGCTGGTGCAAAAGCTCGGAATTCTAATATCTACCCAACATACGATGTTTTGCTATCCGCCAAAAAGAAGTGTTATCCAAATGCAAAAATAGCCGAAGAATCTTGTGCTGAAGTTCCACTGCAAGAACTGCTAGATCACACAATTAAAAGAATTGTTCAAGCCCACCCAGAGGTATTTAGTCAAATATCTGTTAATGAAGACAAATATGAACATCCAACTGTGTTTTATAAATGGGGATGCGATGGGAGTTCAGGACACTCAACATATCGGCAAAGCTTTACCAATTCTGAGAAAATTATGGTAGATGAGCATTTATTTGCAGTTTGTATTGTGCCACTACAAGTAGAATTGGGTAGCTGCATACTCTGGAAAAATCCGCGGCCATCATCAACTCGATACTGTAGACCTCTTAAAATAATGTTTGCAAAAGAGTCCGCAGATTTAATTCGTGCCGAGATTGAAAAAATTAAAGCACAAATTTTGAAACTTGAACCCACACGTCTGAGCTGTTATCAAGTTAAACACAATTTGCAGCTCACAATGATCGACGGCAAAGTGTTTAGCGTTATTGCAGAGACTTCCTCGCAAACATGCGGTATTTGTAAGGCCTCGCCTAAAATGATGAATAACCTAGATCTCATTACGAGCTTGCCAAGAAGCGAAGATTTGTTTCAATTCGGACTATCGACCTTGCATGGGTGGATTCGCTGCTTCGAGTGTATCTTACATATAGGATATTGACTACAAATCAAAAAGTGGCAGGTTCGCGGCTTAGACAAGAGCATAGTCAACCAAAGAAAAGCAGAGATTTAAGGATGAAATGGCTTTATTGGTGGATATCCCAATGCAAGGTTCCGGCAACACAAACAGTGGCAATACAGCTCAAAAGTTTTTTGAAAACCACGAATTGTCTGCGCAAATAACCGGTGTAAATGGAAATCTAATTAAAAGACTTGGTGTGATTTTACGCACTTTGGCGTCAGGATATGCGGTAAATATTTGCAGTTTTCGTGAGTACGCCATACAAACCGCAAAGATATTTGTAAATGAATATCCATGGTTCTACATGCCTAGCTCAGTACATAAGATATTGCTTCACGGAGCTGATATAATTGAATGTGTACCACTTCCTTTTGGTATGATGTCGGAAGAAGCCTTGGAAGCCAGGAACAAAGATTTCAGAAATTTTCGGCTTAAGCATACACGTAAAACATCGCGAATAAATACAAAGGAGGATCTTATGAACGCTTTATTAATTTCTTCAGATCCTTTAATAACGAGTTTATGCAGAAACCCATCCCGTTTGTCAAAAAAATACACTTTTTTAGATAGGCAGATGAAATATCTTCTTTTAGATGCTTCTGAAGTATCAGAAAAGTCCGCTTTAGACTGGAGCACTGATTCGGAATAACTTTATTAAAATTAAAAATAAAAAAAAAAAATATATAAAAAAAATTTGAAAAAAATTATTAAAAAAAAAAAATTTTTTTAATATTTTTTTTATAAATTTTAAAATTTAAAAAAAATATTTCAGTTGGTTCGTTATTGGATTTCTATTCCAGCAAAATTTTTATTTTTAGGAAAACTTCATTACTTTTTCAATAATTAATTTCGTTACGCTAGATCAGACAAATCGGCCACTGTGCCCCGGGGGGAATAAATTTGGTACACTATCACCCATACCATATGAGACAGGAGAACGAAATTTATTATTGAAAATTAACTAAAAGGAACAATTGGCTTTTCAATATTTTGGTAAAGGCACTTTTGCCTGTTAATAGAAATAACTTAATACAAATTTTCTCGACGAAATTTTAGCTTTGAGATTTTTCAAATGATATTTGATTTGAGATAATTTTTTGGGAAATCATAGGTTTTCCTTTTTCAGATGTATTCTTGTAATTATTGTTCGATTTAAAGCGAAAGTAAATAAACTTTGAAACAACATTCTTTAAAGAAATTTTATTGAAAAGTTTGCAAGATCAATCTTTCATTGTTTCCAATTAACTATGGCCCCTATTACGATTAACAACTCAACTCAGTTAAGTTGTTATTATTACAACTGGTTGTGATCAGTTATAATTTTTGTTATGTTTTTGTTCACCGCAATATAGCAAAGTTATAAACCATAATACAAAAATTAAGAAATTACAACTCAACTGAGTTGAGTTGTAAACCGTAATAGGGGTCTATGTTAAATTTTAAATGGGTGAAGATTTAGTTTTCTAATAAGGTTTGAAACCAATTTTTTTTTACTTTATAAGTGTTTTCAAATCAAAATTTTAAAAGGTGGTTAAAAATTTTATTTTTTTCAATCTCAATTTTTTTTGTTATTTTCTTGAGAAATATTCATTTTTTAATAAATTCTTGCTGCCGCATTCATAAAAATATTAAACGAGGGTTGATCTTAACGGTCACATGTTAAGAAGATAAAGCTTCGCTTTTAATCAATTTTCGAAGGTTACTATTTTTTGTAAAAATAATTTATATTAAAATACAAAAACAAAATGCTTTTATTCGAACATTTCAATTTTTTAAATTTTAAACTATGTTTAGATCAAGGCCCATCTATCAGGTCTGCTTACTTGTACAAAAACAAAAAACTTTTTCTTTTAAGCTGTCAAAAACTTACTAACACATATACAAAGCAAAAGCAAAAAAACGTGTATGTAAACAACTTTTGAAAGCTCAAAAGAACGAAAACAATGATCATTAGGCTTCTTGCGCAGACCTATTCAATGGGCCTTGATTTAGATTTTGAAAATTTACCAAAAAAAAAAGGTACACCTACAAAAAAATTTATAATATTTTTTCACGACATATTTATGCACTTTAAACCAGGGTTTGAAAAACTGCAGTCGAAACCAAAAACGTTCGAACAAAAAACGAACATTTTTGTACAACTTTTCACTGTTTGACAGCGAATGTTTACATTTAAGGAATCAGAAACAGGGGTGTTAAATGGGGTTTGACATTTTGTACCAAGTCCCAAAAAAATGTACTTTTTTGACCTTCACTTTACCATTTTTTTTTAATTTACTAAAACAACAAAAAGTATATAAAAATTCAATCGTACGCAAAAAAAAAAACAAAACCTTAAATTATCAGCCCTAACTGCGAAAATAACGTAAGCGACATCATTATCGATTTTCGTTTTTTTTAATAAATAACTTTATTGGCAGCACTTGCATCATCTCCTAAAATGTCATGGTCACACAGGGTACCGTAACGATTTTATAGCAAAAGCAATTTATATGAAATAAAAAAACTCTCTCCTGTAAAATTTGATTCTTGGCGCTTACGTTATTTTCGCGGTTAGGGTACATAAAAGTCGGTGGGGTGTCACAAAGCCATAGGACATAAAGCCATATGGCGTCAAGTCCCATTCCATTGAGACATAAGGGCATATGCCATTAAGTCTCAATATAATGGGACTTAACGCCATACATTTTTTCCGTAAAATGAGACATAAAGCCATATTTTTGATAATGATTGTATTTCCCCCTATTTCATGTAGAAAATGCTTTGTTGTTTCATGTCGCCCTGTTTTATGTCAAAAATGGCGGTATGAACTAAGTCCCCAATGAATTAACTCCCCAAACCCAAAATGAACTAAGCCCCTAAATTTGGGGACGTCGTTCATTTATGGAAAAAACCCGAAAAAGCTACGCTAACTAGAGCTTCTCTGCATAGCCGGCCTTCGGCCGGACGCAATGATTTTCTCCTCTATGGTATAACAAACACCGGCTTCGCTAACTAAAGCTTCTCTGCGTAAACGGCCTTCGTTGGGAAACAAGACAGATTTTAGAAGCTTTTCTTAGCGAAATCGGTACTTGTTATACCATAAAGGAGAAAATTCTTGCGTCCGCCAAAAGGCCGGCTATACAGAGAAGCTTTAGTAAGCGAAGCCGGTGTTTGTTATACCATGGAGGAGAAAATCCTTGCGCCCGGCCGAAGGCCGGCTATACAGCGAAGCTTTAGTTAGCGAAGTAGGTCTTTGTTATACCATATAAGCATTTGTAACGCAACACATCAAATGGGACATAACACCATAATGGCTTTATGTCCCATTCCACTAAATTTGATATGAGACTTAAGGCCATATCAAAATTATGGCTTTATGTCCGTTTGGATTGAGACATAAAGCCATTATGGCTTTATGACACCCCACCGTATATGAGATCAAAAATAGGCACTTATGTGTTTTGTTGGTGGGGTGTCACAAAGCCATAGGACATAAAGCCATAATGGCTTTATGTCTCAATCCAAACGGACATAAAGCCATAATTTTGATGTGGCCTTAAGTCTCATATCAATTTTAGTGGAATGGGACATAAAGCCATAAAGCATATGCCCTTATGTCTCAATGGAATGGGACTTGACGCCATATGGCTTTATGTCCTATGGCTTTGTGACACCCCACCGTTTTGTTATTAAAATAAAAAATTTATGTTGCCTCGTCTGTGGGTACCATATGTGCAAGTGCACATATCCCCTTTTACAATGTGGCAAGTGAAAGGCAGACAGACGAAGTTTGTAGGCGAGAGAGGAAAAAAGTAAAGTGTGTCATGCATACTGCGTCGCCCCCTTACCAACAAACTTCTTCAGTCTGCCTTTCACTTGCGCTCTACGGACCACAATACTTGCCGCATATGAAAGCGCCCATTACATTAACGATTTGTTGTACAAAATAATGCAATGAAAAAGACTCAATAATTTATTTGCTATAGTAAAAATTCAAAAATGGGAAACTATGAAAAACTTTTAAATTGTACCAAATGAGTCACGGTAGTACCACGGTACTTTAGAAGGTCAAAATGTTCCAGAAAAAGTACAATTGTACCAACTTTAACATCCCTGATCAGAAGTAAAAGCAACAGTTTTTTTTTGCTAATGACAAATGAAGAAGTGGAAGAAATGTCAGTTTTTCTACTTTGACTTCAGTTTCTGAAACGCTGCTTTAAACATATTTTTTGGCATATTTATTTGATCTTTAAGCTTTTTAAATTGCATAATTTTAGCGAAAAGCAAATTCCTTCAAGTCTCGCTTTTCGTTAATAATGTAAAAGCTTTTATGCTTTATAAGTATGACATACATGTACATTATGATTTTCATAGGTGCTCAATTAAAATTTAAAAGCTTATAGGGTAAAGTATTTTTGGTTTTTTTTTAAGAATTTTCGGAATAGGTTTAGAGGTCGCGCAAATGGAGTTTTCATAAAAAAACGGAGTTTTCGGCTTTTTTTTTAACTTTACTCATAACTTGGTTAATACCACGAGTTTCTTCACTGCTGAGGAAACAGTTTTAAAGAAAAATATCCAAGCTTTATTCCTGTGTGAAAAAAATTATACGTTTTGGTGATGAGTTTACTCATTTAGATACCCTTAATTACAGTTTTTCGTATTTTTTTAAAAAAAATTTGTAATAACGCTTTACAACTTTTTAAGTTTAAATAAAAACGCAAAAAAACCAATGATGCAGTTTGAAAGACAAATTAATTATTATTAATATGAATAAACAATTTTTAAATTTGTTCTTACCGTTCCTGAGTTATACCCGTTTTTTTCTTTATACCCAGTATTTGTTATTATAAGCTGTTTGCCAGTTCACCAATCTTACCCAATCAACAAAAAAAAAAAAAAAAAAACTTTTCTTTTGCTCTGTTAAAACTCATTTTATACCTTGAAATTAATTCTGGTAATCAATTTCAGAAGTTGTGAAATTAATATAAGTATTAGCCAAAGCCACACCACTTTACTACTTGTAATTGTTGAACTTTTTTCTTTGCCTCTTGAAATGACTTGTTGGCTTTCCAATTCTGTGGCTCTATTTTTAAAATTCGGTTGAAATATTGCAAGCTTCAAAAAAAGTTAGACTGGCTTTTGAAATGAATTATTGAATTTCTTTATTTCTAAAGTTTTCTTCTGTTAAAGTTACATTTGCTACTTCATAATCGCTGCATGGAGTATCTGCAAGTTTTTTGTCATTAAGTGCTAAGTTTTGGTGTCGATACCTTCATCAAAAAACGCTGGGGCGGCCAATTTCGGAGTAAAGTACCACTGATGATCTAGAAAAGTTAAAGCGAGGCTTTTGCAACTGCTTTATTAATAATTTTATAACTATCCAATTCCTTTAATAGGCTCAGATCATTGAGAGGAGCGTATCGAGGGCACTGGCAGAGGTACCAATATTTGATATTTATTCTTAAAATAAATGAACTAAATTCAAGCAAGGCATCAACTGTTGATTTATCTATATAAGAATGCAACTGGTTTCGGAAAATGCATATTTTCAAAGAAAATATATCATTTTTCAATGCATATTTTCAAAGAAAATATATCATTTTCATTATCCAGCGAGCCCGATTGATAGCTCCTGGAGCACACATAAAATAGAAAGTGAAAATGACAGCGTGTAACGGTTTAGATCAATAAATGTCAGAAGTTAATGACAGTTAAAACGTAACTATAAAAATTAATGGAAATATACAATAATTATAACAAAAAAAGTATCACCATTTTTAAGATACAAACTATAAAAATAGTCTAAGTCGGAAACTATTGGACAAAATTCCATTTTTGTTTTCCTTAATTGTTAAGAACTTATCGGTATTCAAAATCGCGTCACTAGTTTTTACACCTTTCATATAAATTTGAAAAGGAATAAACCGTTTTTTACAGAATTTGTTAAAAAAATTACAAAAGAACTTAATATGTGGAATCGTAATGGACAAAAATATTGCCGAAACTTAAAGTTTTTACATATTGAAATAAAGTTTGGGAAATTTTCTTTAGAAATATTCGGTCAAAAAATTAAATGAACGTGGTTATTGACAAAGTTATGAGTCAAGTTTGAAAAAAGGCCGAAAAACGCGATTTTTAACAAAGACTTGATTTGCGCGACCTCTAAACCTCTTCCTAAAAATCTAAAAAAAAATTCAAAAATACTGGAACCTATAAGCTTTCAAATTATGCTTGAGCCTCTGACAAAAAAAAATTTTGGGACACCCTAATGTACATGTATATATGGGGCATTCTACACCAAAAGGGATGGTTTAAAAAAATGTTTTCTTTTTTATTTTCCCAATTTTGTGATTTTTGTAATTTGTAATAATGGTCCAAATTGGAATTTTGTGAAATATTCGCTGTTTACAGAAAAAAATACTTAAATTTTTTTTATTGAAAAAAAAAAACAGTACATATGGAAGGCCCACTGTTAAAAAAATGCAGTTTTAACCATTATTAAGAAAGTTATAAACAAAAAATAAAAAAAGTAATTTGAAGGAGAAATCAAAAAAAAAAAATCCAAAATTTACCAGGGGTCTAATCACCGCATACGATATCGAGCAAAATTGATCGAAATTATTTATTTTGTTATCATGAAACTCGATATCGAATGAAACGTATTGAATTTGAAATAATAGTATTCCATATCGAGTACCTCGACATTACATTTATCGAGTTTTCATTCTATACGTCAGTGTTTATCGTATGCAAAAACATTCGGTAGTTTATTCCGTACGATAGTATCGAATGCGGTGATTAGACCCCAGGCAATTCTTGCGAAGTCTACTAAAAAATATCACAAAATTTGGGTAATGAAAAAAAAATATTTTTAAACCATTAAAGATAATATTTTCATGCACCTTTAAATCAGAACCTTTTTCACAATTTGATTTTAATTAATTTTGAATTTGATTTTCAGAATATGGCGGAAAGTAAAAATTACAAGAAGAAAAATTTCAATAAGAATAAATATTTAAAGTTCTCCGAATATTTAAAGTTAATAAAGACCAATTGCACTTTTAAGTTAAATTAAGCACACCACCTTAATAATGTTTTTTTTTTTTTTTTTGTTACATTTAAGCACAGTTGTTTTCCCTTTAAACACAATCCTACATTCTCCATTTGTATCCCCTTAAATCCATTTATAGACCAACTTTCTTTCTCTTTCCCTTAGACTATTTATTTTTTCTTTCTTTTTTTGTGTTAAAATCTATTTCTGAACTTTATGTTTCACCTTTTGTTTTCTTTTTTTTTTTTACTTTTCTTTCAAAATGTCTTTTTAGGAATTTTCAGCTAAACAATATACTGTGAGTAGCTAAGGAACTTTTTAGAGGTCCCTCCCAAAAGAAATAAAAAAAAACAGCTTTAAAGTTTCTTTTCCTATAATGAATTTACGCTTCTTAGTGGAACAAAATTCTAATCAATTTCTAAAAAAAACATTTGGTTACGCTGTGTTTTTCTTAATATTTTAGTTTCAGTTTATAGTGATTTTATTGAAATACTCCCCATTTTCGGCAATTCACCTTTCAAAAATAAAAAAATCAATATAAATTTATGCGTGAAAATTTATTCTTGCATGTTTTTGTTTTTTAAGAAATAACTTTTTACTAGTATTTTATATTTTCTCTAAGTGTATTCTTGAATTCACAATTTTTTTTATATTAACTTATATTGTCCTACTTTAATTTTCCTAACCACATTTTTTCAAAACACTTTTTTAGTTTATTGGAATACATGTTTCACTTTTTTCAATATTTCCCCTGCTTTAATTTAAAAATTCACTTCTAAATTTCGTTTAAAACCAAAAATTTAGTTAAACAATAGATTGATTTTTTATTTTTATATTTTTTATTTTTTTATTTTATAACTTATGTGATTTGTCTTTAATTTTTTAAGAGTTATTACATTTTGGTTTAATGAACAATTTTATTTGTTTAACAACACCGTTTGCAATAGGGTCGTTTTAAAATTTCTTCATGGTTTTCATTGGTCAGTCATTAATGTCAGCGTCTTTTGTCATCATTAATTGTCAAAACCTCACATTTAACTTAAATGATATCTTAATTTACACTCGAAACAATATCATTCATATTCCATTACAGATATTTCATGGAAACAACATTTTTTTATTTAAATATTTTCAATATGATTGTTTGTTTAGGTTTGGTAAATTAATTAATTAAATATTTCTCTCTTTTTTTTCTTTTCTTTTTTTTTTTTTTTTGTTTTGTTTCTTATAGAGTCGTGCTCCTATTTCGGCGAAATTGGTTGCAAATATGCTATCAGTGGCCGGTGCAGATCACATTATTACCATGGATTTGCATGCTTCACAAATTCAGGTAAGTTCGAAAGCGTAACTTTTTTACCAAGAAGCTCATAATAAGTACATAACCAAATTCAAATACAAATAACATTTTCGAATGACTGATAGTTTAAGTCCGAATAAACATATCATGTATGTGATGAAAGTCTATCTATTTCAAAAAAATCGTTTTTAAAAAGTGT
This sequence comes from Pollenia angustigena, assembly GCA_930367215.1. Classification (NCBI taxonomy): domain Eukaryota; kingdom Metazoa; phylum Arthropoda; class Insecta; order Diptera; family Polleniidae; genus Pollenia; species Pollenia angustigena. Next base: position 150,352,148 of record OV884058.1, read on the forward strand.
GAAGAATTTCAAACTATTTAAAAATCCATAACTGAATTAAAATTGAACCAAATTTGAAAACGAGCTTGTCTTTAAATCAGGAAAAGAGCTTCGTTAATGTTTTAAAAAATTTAATTGAAAATCTTCATCGATTTTAATTTCACTCGATTTCGATTTCCCAGAAAATACAGTTCACAACACATTTAAAATTTAAAAGAATATTAACAGAAAATAAAGCTCCGTGAGCAAACATCAAACTGCTTTATCAAATTCAAAAAGTATTTAAATTTAATTAATGTGACCCAGCAAAAAACTTTTGAAGTTGTTCAAGTAGAAGGGATATTTTCATGACTTCTTTAGCACTTAACTACTTGAATGAATTAACAATGCGTTCCAAAATTCGAATAAATTTTAAATAAGTGAACCCATGAAAAATTACATGCTATGCACCCGTTCAACTCTTTTGTAGGAACAATTACAATTTTTCGCTATAATTAGGTATTCTTTTAAGATTGAAAGGAGACAAAAAAAATCAACCTAAAAATGACCTAAAAATATGGTATAAGATTAACTAAGCGCAAGAGTAGCATGGCAGTATCTAAGTTTCTTAGGTAATAAAACGTTTAACTTAGGTAATTTCTATGTTCGAACGTTGTCAAAATCTTACTACTACATAGGGAAAACAAAAGGAAAAATGTAGTTTATAATACATTCCCATAATGCATATAAAAATTAATATCGAGCACCAATGAAAATACGTATTACAATCATTAAAGATTCATTGCTTTTCATTCACACTCAATTCAGTTAATATTCCAGATCAATGAAAACCCCGAATTAAACACTGAACTTTCATTGGTTCTAAGCAATATTTTTAATGACGAGCCGTTTACCTAAATGTGAACCCATGCTCGCCAACGACACGCTAATGTTAAAATCATGCATGTTTCACCTAAAAAAAACCAATCCATTATCCGCGGAACCCATGAATTTACTACTTCTTTTGCATGTCTTTTTTTGCTGGGGATAATTGAATCAATTATTTTTATACCTCTGTGGGTATTATGCATTTGTGCTGATGTGTGTAACGCCTTAAAATAGTGGTCCTAGACCCACCTTAAAGTATACCGATCTACTCAGAATCACTTTCTGAGTCGAACTAACGATGTCCGTCCGGCTGGCTGGCAGGCTGGCTGGCTTGGAGATAATTTGATAAAATTTGGGTCATAGGTTCTTATTGGCACAAGGACCAAGCCTATTGAAAATGGGCCGAATCGTAGCACCACGAGTTAAGATAGGGGGAAATTTCTTCCTCTCAGAAACTATCAAACCGATTTTAATGAAAATTAAAACGTAGATAGATCCATATCTATAGGGACACATTAGCTATACAGTTTTTAAAAAATAGGACCACAAGGGGAGGCAGGGTGCAATTTCTGCCTCTCACAAACTTTCAAACCGATTTTCATGAAGTTTATAAACATAGATAAATCCATATTTACTTTGGTGTAGGGTATCATATGGTCGGGCTTGACCGACTATACTTTCTTACTTGTTTTTTTTTTTTTTGTTGAAAGAAAATTAAAAATACAATTTTGATTTAATTAACATTTCAGTTGTTTTGAAATACATTTTTAATTAAAATATTTATCAAATAACAAAAAAAAATTTCGTTTAAAAAAAATAAAATATAATTAAAAATTGTGGAATTGTTGTTGTAAATTGTTAAAATCAATCAACACATTGTTTGAAGCGGCAAAGTTTTTTGATAATTTTTATACCCACACCACAATAGTGGAGAGGGTATTACGCATTTGTGCCGATGTGTGTAACGCCTTAAAATATTGGTCCTAGTAAAATATTGGTAAAGTATGCCGATCGACTCAGAATCACTTTCTGAGTTGATCTAACGATGTCCGTACGGCTGGCTGGCTGGCTGTCCATGAAACCTTGTGCGTAAAGTACAGGTCGCAATTTAAAAGATAATTTAATAAAATTTAGCACATAGATTCTTATTGGCACAAGGACCAAGCCTATTGAAAATGGGCCAAATCGTATACAAGTACGGACACATAAGCTATGCATTTTTAAAAAAATAGGACCACGAGGGGAGATGGGGGGCAATATTTGCCTCTCAGAAAATATCAAACCGATTTTAATGAAATTTAAAACGTAGATAGATCCTTATTCATATAGCCATACACTGTCGAAAATTTGTTTTTAAAGACTGTGGTGTAGGGTATCATATGGTCGGGCTTGACCGACTATACTTTCTTACTTGTTTTACATAAAATAAAAAATATGATTTTTTTAAAAAAAGAAAAAATATTCACAATTTCAAATTTTTACAATTTTAAGTTATCAATAAGGGAAATCACAATGGGTAGTGCAAAGTGTGCAAACGATGCAAATGCGTGCAAAAATACACACGTTTGCACAACACAACGACATACTATGCGTCATATTGTTTTTTAGGTAATTTATTAATCGAAAATTTTCGTGGGTTTTAAAATAAAATAGAGAATTAAATTTAAATAATTTTAAAAGAAAAAATTTATTTTAATTTGCTTGTGTAAGACCCCTTTCACACTTGCCGACAACAACAAAGTCTGTACAAAATTTGTTTTTCCTTACCCCGACCTTACCGCTGACGTCTACAAACCAAGAGTTGCCCAAACCAAGAGACTTGCGAAAGTAACTTGCTGCCTGAAGTTTTTTGTGTTGCCAGAATAAATTTTTAGAAAAATAGCAAATTTGCCCAAAAAATAAAAGTGGTATGCTCACGATCAATCATAATATGCGCTGCAAATTTAAAAATTGCAAATTTGCACAATGACTATCGTGATTACCCTTAATATAATCATTTTGGTAACAGGTGCAAAATCAACAAATGGGTTGCTTGATTCTATGAATTTGATGATTAGAGATAATTTTAAATTTTTTCTGTGTATGTATTGGTAATATTTTGTTTTGCTTCCCTACAGATAATATTGGTCCATTGTGGCTTAAATGGACTACTTACAACATGGTCCAATGTACTGTAGTATGGACCATGCTATAAGAAATTAACATGCAGTGCTGCCAACAACTGCATGATGTACATATACTTTCCTATAGTTTACAGTAAAGCCCTGCACGAATGCATTCGTTTCTTTTTCACATTTCTCCACACCAACTCATTGTTGTGTCAAATACTGAGTTCTTTTTTTAAAATCAATTCGAATGATACACAATGAAAAACCGAATCAACTTTTAACAGTAGCTCGTTTCAAACAACTCGTTGTTAAGCAGTAGTTTGATTTTAAAAAACAAATCAACTCAATGTATGATTCGATGTGAAACAAAACATAACACACAACAATTGTGAGTCTATAGACTCTATAACAGGGAATTCCATTTCTTTGCCCAGTTGTGCGTACCACTACTAACACATATTTTTATGATCATCAATTCAGTCGTCGATGTGACTTCGACAAGTTACATGTCTAGCGGATGCTATGTTATTTTGCTTCATCTTGACAGAAAAAAACTTTATGATGACAAAAAAAAAATTCTTTGATACCTGTTAAAGGGTTCCTTTTTCCTACGATAAAAAGACGTACCTAAATACAGAAATTATTAAGAAAAAAATAGCCACAAGAATTTGTTGGTATTTTGTGCTTGTAAAAATATTTTGGTTTCTGTACCAATCGCGTCGGTTCGGCTATTTTTTCTTAGAAAACACTTTTCTTAAGTAAGTAAAAAAAAACAAGTTAAAAAAAGGATTGTTTTGCTACAATTTAAGTGTAAATAACCTATATACATAATAGCAAATGTGACAGTAGGTAACATGTTTGGGTAGAAAGATGTGTTTCATTGATGTATTAATGAAACTTTATTGTTTCGCACTATTTTTACTGCATACTTTTTATGCTACAATTATATGACCGAGCCCAAAGAGTTAACCTTACCTATTTATGGTAACTATTTAACGAAACTTTGACCTGTTATAATGACTTTATACATTTTTGCAGGCAAACTCAGGTGCGCATTTGGTATTTTGTAAAATGTTATGATATAATTAAAATGTATGCATAGATGTTTGAAGTATAAGTAACCCAACACCGTGAATACCATTACTATTTTACTTATCACTATGAATATCCTAACTGTTTACTAAAATAACTTTTTCACGTTATAATTCTCATTTAGATTATTTTTTTTTTGAATAAATAGACCAGGGAAATGCATTTCTATGCACAAAAGTGGAAAAAGAAATTAGGAAAAGGTAATTTAATATACATCCATACCTCCATACGTAATACTTTTTTAGTGTTAAAAATATTTGGCTTATTTAAATTTAATTTTTTTAAATTTTTTGTCTACATTTATCTACCTAGTTTTATTAATTCGTTTATTTTTCTTTATATTTATGTACATACATACATATGTATACAAACATATTTAAAATAGATGTCAGCAAACGATTCATTTAATTCAAATCCTTCCCCAAGTATCTCAAATACTTCATTAAGTACGCCTGTTATTAGAAATTCAATTGTAAGAGGCGAGTTAAAAATAAGCTCAAAAAGAGGAAGAAGTAAGGTGTGGGAAGTATTCGGAAAAGTTGAAAATATGTCAGAGGAAGAAATAAAGGACGTTGTTGCTTGCAGAAAATGTTTAAATGTTTATAAATATAATGGAGCAACTACATCTAATTTAGTTCGACATAAATGTTATTTGACATCTAATAATAAGAACATCAAAAAAGTAGAAGTAAATGCAGGGACAAAACAAAATGGAACTCTGATATTTACAGAATGGATTGTGGAGAACTGCAGACCATTCCAACTAGTAGAAGATACTGGCTTTCACAAAGTTGCAAAGTTTCTTCTATCGGTTGGCGCAAATTTCGGCGAACATGTAGATGTTCGAAGTCTTTTGCCACATTCAACAACAATTTCCCGAAATATAATGAATGTTTACAATAAACATTTTGAAAAAATAAAGACTGACATTAATTCTGTGAAGAGTGTTGGTTTTGGTCTTACATCAGACCTTTGGACCGATAACTTTATTAGAAGAACATATATAGCTGTGACCATTCACTACATAAAAGATGGACATATGTTTAGTAGACTTCTTGGCATTAATTCTATGGATGGTGAACAATGTACAAGTAATATTTATTTATTTGATAATATATATTTATAAATAGGTTTATTATAAACTTTGATATATATATATGTTTAGATGATAATATCAGTCGAAAGGTAATAAAAATACTTAATGAGTTCGATTTAGATCTGGATGACAAAGCCATTATTGTCACAGATCGAGGAGCAAACATGGTCGCTGCCTTTCGGAACAATAACCACATATTTTGCATTGACCATTTACTGCACAATACTATTCAAAAAGCTATGAAAGAAGTAGCTGCTGTTTCAGAATTATGTAGTTTATGTACTAAACTCGTAAAATATTTTAAAATTTCTGGTCTTAATGTAAATTTACAAACAACCCTTAAAAGCTTTTCACCCACCCGCTGGAATTCAATTTACTATTTATTTGTTTCTGTTGAAAAAAATTGGTCCGAAATAGTTAAACTTTTGCAACAAAAAAACGAGCTCAATAGAATGAATAATATTCATTTGAACCATATAACAGCTTTGATTAAAGTTTTGGAACCTTTCGAAGAAACTTTAAAAAAGTTAGAAGGGGAAAAGTATCCGACAATACACCTTGTTTATATTTATATCCATCGCTTAAAGAAAAAATGCAATGCTGATATCAACGACTTAGAAATTACTAAAGAGTTTAAAGAAAAATTAGCAATTTTGATAGATTCCATAGTAATTCGGAATCTAACTATTTACCATAAAATTGCTGTTTTTCTTTTCCCTCCATTAAACAAATTAGTTCAATTTAGTGAAGAAGAAAAATTCACGATTAAAGACAAATGCATGCACATTATGAGAAAACACTTTCAAGAGCAACATGAATCAGAAAATCGATTTGAAAGTGAAACAGCAATATCTAGCCATCTCATAGAATTATATTCTGATTTTTTACCACCGACTGAAAATACTACACAACTTGATGCAGTATCCAATGAATTGCTAATGTATGAAAGCTTAAATGTTAGTATTAATGAAGATTTCAACATTTTGCAATGGTGGAACTTACATCAAAATGAATTTCCACTTCTCTACAAAGTGAGCTGTAAAATATTAGCAACACCTGCTAGTAGTGCAGCTTCAGAGAGAGTTTTTTCAGTAGCTCGGAATTTGATTTCTGAAAAAAGATGCAGCATTGCTTCAAACGGTGATTCTATAAATGCCATAATGTTTCTTCATTCAAATATAGAAGCAACTGAAATACAAAATGAACTTTTAAACTGTACAAATTAATATATATTTTAAACCATTTTGCTCATTATATTATTTTTATCTTAATTTTGCAATTAATTGAATTTAGCTTTTCATTTCTTTTTTACTTTTAATAAAATATTTCAAAATATATTTTTGTAACTTTTGAATAAAATAATTTAAAATAAAAACTTAAACATTGTATAAAAATATCTTGCATCTTCATTTGTTTTTTTTTGCTCAATACAAATTTACTAGTCATACCTAATAATAAAAAAAAAGATAATTCTTATCATCTATTTTGTAACTGTTGTTTGGTTTGAATCGTTTGATTCGTTTGATTCGTGCGATTCGTTTGAGTTGGTGTAGTTTGTGTTATTCGTTTGATTCGTTGTTTCATGGAGTAAATTTCGTGCTCTTTACACTTCGTATTTGGTCGTTTATAACACACAAATTTAAATTCATTTGCATTTGTGTGTTTATATTCTTTTCGTGCTTTATGTGTTTTTCACAATACAGAGTTTGATTCGTTAGCAAAATGCAATCGACAATCACGAGTTGAAAAACAAACGAATGATTCGAAACGGCTTTCAAATGCATTCGTGCAGGGCTTTAGTTTACAGTATTACACATGTTAGCCCTGTTGGTGTCCATTTTTAATTGTTTATTAAAAAGTGAAAGTTTGTGAAATTTGTGGAAAAAAGGTAAAAGAATTAAAAATACCAAGTAAATATATTTAATAATAGCAATAATAGACTACAGAACACACCATAAAAGTAAAAAATGAAAAAGAAAAATACTTAAACTACCCCTTAAGTGTACACCATACTGTAGTGACATGGAGTACTTTTAAAACTAAACCACTTTAGTACTCCATGGAGTAGTTTAGGGACTACTTCGGTGGGTTATATGGTCCCCTCATAGGACATTGTAATGTTAAATGGACCACCTATTACCCATATATTTGGAGTAGTTTTGGAGTACTCTGACTCCTTTATGAACTACTCTTTACATGCATGCAAATGGCTTAGGTTGGGTTAAGTTCAATGGGGCAGCCGACACGAGGACGGTTCCCTTGGGTCCTTATAGCGACCCCTAAGCATTGTTGCAGCAACAATCTTAATGTAAATCGTCTCTATCCGTGGTACAATTTAAAAGTTAACCCCAGTAGTACTGCTGAATTTTTGTTTCGAACCCTACATTGTGTCACAATTGGTTAACAATTTTGCTTGCTTACAAATAAAAATATTTATTGTTAGACAATCTAAAAGGTTTTTCTACCCACAAAATATATGTTGTTTTGGCCTTGTTGTAGAACTAGGATAACCTTACTAATTGTACCAAGGCTCTATTCGTTTTGTGTTTGCCAATAAATAACACAAACATATTTCGTACAAGGATCATTTTTCGTTTTTGTCTGATTTCAATGAGTGCAGACGGTATTTATTTAAAGTGGCGGTGAAATATTAAATAAAGGAGAATAATTTTGAGTAAAGAGTGGTTTAAACAACGAGCTGTTTTGTTGCAAACAGTTCAGCTGAAAATTATTTAAATGCTTCTTTTTCTTCTTTAACGGCTTTACTCTGCTAAGTTTTCTCTAAAATTATTACATAAAGCACTGCCAATTACAAAAATTTTGTCAAATATGCAGCATGTCTGACAAGTTTAAAATATTCCTACAAACATGCTTTAAATGCTGTCCAAACAGCAAAAACCGCAATTTACAACAAAAAAATATTGTACAAAAAAAAATTTACATGTTTGCCAAGCAATTTGTGTGGTTTATTGGGCCCATAACGAAATAGTCAAACTTTCTCTTACGCCCAAAACAGACTGTGAAACACATCTGCAAGAAAACTGCAACTTCTAGTTAGTTTTAAGTTGTTTAATTTGAGTTTATGCCATAGACTCTTTTGAGAGACCACACATGACGCGACTATTTTGAAACCGGTTTGAAACAAATGGGAAATCAGTTGCGTCGAAACCACCTGTTGTCAAAGAAAGCCGAAATGAGTGTGATTATTTTATCACATTGTGGTACATTTTAAGTTGCGAGGTGTGGAAAACAATCAGCCTTATTCCGGCTGTCGTAATCGATCAAATCGTTTTTTAAAAGAAAGTAAATAGCTTTTTAATCTCTTACAGAAAACGACTTGATCGATTACGACAACGACAACCGGAATAAGGCTGAATAATTTAAAAAGCGTTTCGTTGCTTTTTACCAGTGTTGCCAAAACTTGGTGACCAAAAATGGCTAAATTTACGGAAAAAAATGGCTAAAAAATGGCTAAAAATGGGCTAAAAAATGGCTAAATGCTTTTTTAAATAAAAACACATGAAAATTCAATAACAAAACAGAAATAATTAATTTAAAGTAGTTTACGATGAAATTGTGAGTTAAGATCAATTTGTTAAATAAAAGTAAACGTAAATTAATATTAAGAAATTAAATCATCGAAAAATTCGATGTCGTTATTGTTCATCTCATAGGAATCACTCATAAGTTTAAAATAATCATAAGTTTTAAATAATTTGAAGGTAAATCACAATCACGACAACATTTACCCAACCTTTTGAGTCCAGATCCACACTATAAAAAAAATAAAAAAGTATAGTCGGTTAAACCCGACTTTATGATACCCTACACCACATAAGAACCTTTGTACCAAATTTTATCAAATAATCTCTAAATTGCGACCTGTACTTTGCGCACAAGGTTTACATGGACAGCAAGCCAGCCGGACAAACATCGTTAAGTCGACTCAGAAAGTTATTCTGAGTCAAGGCTCAGTTAGGCGAACGTTGCTGTACCGTATCTGTACTGTATCCATCAGCTGTTCGCTTTTTGTTATATGAAAACCAATACAAAAGCTTACCGAAATGCAATGTACTGTAGTTGCAACGTACCAATCTGTATAAAATATAATTTCATGCCGTTGTTACGTGACATTTGTAAGACAGTGATGGGCGGCTTGTATGTTACATTGAATGTGGGTAATTTTGCTCTTTTTTTTTGGTACTTTTTTCAGTATATATTTGGAATTGCGACAAAACAACTTACAATTCAACATATTTCCATATACAAATATACATATGTTTAGATGTTTAAAATAAACAAATGCATATACACATACAATGGAAATGTGAAACATATAAAAGACTTTAAATGGTATCAAAACCTAAAAATTTATATATCGTCACTTAAAAGACGAAATAACCTATCTGTGGTTTTCAAAAGTTTACAGGAGAGGGAAAAAACGTTATAAAATTGGAACTATTAACGATATTGAAACGAAAATTACACATTTTGATTAAAATGAAACCAGTAATATATATCGGTTGAGAAAATTTTGTTTTTCTAATCACAGCTTATGTTATGGCACTTAGGTTTTTTGGAATTGTAAAAATCTGAAACCAAATAACTCTGCAGTACTAATTAGTATGAATAAATAAAAATTTTTTTTATACACACGAATATTATGTACATTAAATAATTACAGTAGTAGTTTCTTTTACTGGTTTAAGCAAAAACAAGTGCTTAATGTTTGTTTAAATTACACTATGCAACAAAATCAAACTTTTATCGTGATTTTTGATGATTTATTTTTCTCTTTTTTGTGCGTAACGGTCCTCTAGGTACAAAAACTTTGTCATTTGTAATATTATATGTTTAAAATTTTGCACACATATGCGTTATGATATAGGAAATAAAAATGCATAAAAAAAAATAAAAAATAAAAAATTTTTGCAGATAGGTTATTAGGTCTTTAAGATGACGATATGCTAAAATACAAATTTATTTATTGTAAATCTATAATATAAATAATAAATTATTAACATTTTTTACATACACAAAATACTGTTTTAATACCATTGAAATCACGTGGTACCTTTTCTGCACAACGGTCACCATTTGAACATTTTTGATTCCCATCACCGTGTGTTTTGTTTTATGTATACCATTGCTTTTTGTTTATGTATGGGAAAACATATGACACGTTTTTAAACGTTCTATAAGTGCACCAACGTGCTTACAGTACGGTGCGGTACATTACGGGTACAGCAACGTTCGCCTAACTGAGCCTTAAATCGGTACACGTAAAGGTGGGCTAAGGACTAATATTTTAAGGTGTTACAGACATCAGCACAAACGCATAGTCTAAACTATTGTGGTGGTGGTATAAATATTGTATTGTTATGGTAAAAATATTTAACTAATTGATAAAATCGAATTAACGGTTGCTTAATGTAACCTATTTCTCAAATTACTTTTTTGCGATGTTTACTTGGCTAAACACCCTCTCTACTTCAGCACTAGACCATGCAAGTGAGAGCAACTTTATAGTCAATTCAGAAATTTCTAAAACAATTTTGTTACCGCCTGCATCCTTTTATTGAAATACTTGCAACCAGAAAGAAACAGCGATGTTTGTGTTGATCCATTTTATAAATTTAATAGTGGAATACTGTTCCTTTATTTTGAAAGATGTTTCAGCGTCATAGTTTATAGCGATTTTCAAGATTTGTAAAAGTTGTGATTTAAATTAAAGGCGTTTTAATTGTTCAAAATGCTTATTTTACTTTTATAAATTTTTATAATCGGGCATGTTCTGTAAATCGAAATGAAGTGGATTAAAAACCGACAAATTTTGAAAATGAGCCTGTAACGAAAGTTCAGAAAAATATTCCTTTTTATATACTTCATACTTTGAGAATCAATTATATTTACAAGAACAGCTCTTTAAAACAAGAAAAACTACAGTTATTTTGTCAATAATTGAAACAAAATCTAGTTCGATTTCAATTCCACTTCATTTCGATTTGTAGAACATACCCGAATAAAATAAAAATTATTCTTTTAAAAGAAAAACGGCAAAAAAATTTTATGGCTAAACAAGTCGAAAAATGGCTAAAAATATGGCTAATGGCTAAACTCATTTTTTAATGGCTGAACAGGGTGAAAAATGGCTAAATCTAGCCACTAAATGGCTAAATTGGCAACACTGCTTTTTACCGTCTGTTATAGGTCTTTATGGTGATAAAAAGTGAAAATAAGTACTGCTATAAAAAAGTCCGAAAATAAATTTAATTTCAAAAATATATTTTTACTTAAGCCCTTAATATGTATGTTTATTAAAATACAGAAATATTTTCTGCAATAACACATTACACTTGTAAACTATCTTGTCACCTTACTATTTATTACACAAGAAAATTTTATGTTTTACACTTAAAAAAATACAATTTTTATTTAAAATTTTTCAACATTTTTTCAATTTTATTACACTGTTGAACATCTCTAGTTTTACTTTGTAACTGGCCCTCATTCGGGAGGTTGAGCTATTTGGTAATTCGATTCCTTTGATCCCGATTAAGGCGTTACCGGCTTAACACGTTTCGGTATACAACTACTTTGTTGGAAAGAAGCTGAAGTTGTGTCCTATAGAAAAGAAAAAAAAAGACGTAAATGTTTGTATAATATTTATTGTATTTTTTTTCAATAATGATTCTTTGTTTAAACATTTTAATTTAAAGGAATATTAAGTGAATTGTTCAACCACGTTGTTAAAACAATCATCATTATTTTCATTAGTTTCTCTAATCTTGTGGATGTTTTGCTCTAAAAGTAAACTCAAATTGGAAGAAGAGTTTTCTAAATTATGCTGTGACAATAAACTTCTCACCGATACTTTGGCCAATTGTGCACACAGTTCCTCAATTCTTTCCTCTTTCAATCCCAAAACATTCTCCAAATGTGTGACTTTTTGCTGTGCTGCTGTTATAAATTTGTCCTTGGCCTGTGATTCTTTCAAAACTTGTTCATATATTGAATACAATATCATTTTCTGTGGCACTTGAACGATGGCATCGCCAATTTTTTTATTAACAGGTACAATCATGATTTCATCATTTTCTGTCCACAATTGCTCTTGTTCATCTGGTTTATCACCTTCACTTTTTTGAGATCGTATCACTTGCATTATATTGAATAAAAGCTCTTCTATGGCTCCAGCTACACCTTTGGATAATTTTTCAAGCATATTTTTACTCTGGTGTAAACCCAACTTGGTCAGAACTTTATAGTTAAAAGTCTCCCAATTATTTAACTTAAGCTGGGTATTGTTGCGAGGTGGATAGTTGTGTAGATCTATGAGTTTGGGATAAAAACTTTTGAGTAAATTTGCTACTGGGAGGGCATCGGAAAAGTCGCGATTTAGATTTTTGTAAGACACTTGCAAGTCCTGCAGCCAGCTTTTCAGTTCATTAAGTTGGTTACTTGTTAATCGTTTGGGCATTTTGTGGTAATGGTATTTTCGTTTCTTAAGATGTTGAAATAAATTTGGAAAATTTTATTTTATTTTAGTTTTAAAAAATATACGAGTTAAATGTTTTTGTCAAGACTTTTTTTTTATAAATTTATAGAAACTTTATGAAAAAGTGTCTGAGATTGTTTATTTTTCATTTTGTACAAAATGAACCTTGGACTTTTTTAAGATTTCATTTTAAATATTTCGGCTCCAGAGTTGACCTCTCGTGACCTGGACCAGTTTGAAAAAGGGTATATTTTTGCATGTTTTGTTACTTTAAGAATCTGTTTCCTTACCAACATATACAAGTTGGGTATCGTAAGAAAGGGTTTTTTAAGGCGCGTCCAACTGATCATGTATGGATGAAAATAGGACTAAAGAAAGAAAAAAAGAAATGATCCACGACCTGAATTTTTTTTTAATTTGCGGAAAAAATATGCCGCCAAAAAGTCGTGGATCATTTCTTTTTTTCTTTCTTTAGTCCTATTTTCATCCATACATGATCTAGAAACTAAATCCGTTATCATATTAGAGTAACTACAAAATCCCATTTATATATATATTCCAGAGCACCGTGTAAAATGCATCTAATTTGCACAAATCTAAAGATAAAAATTGATACTCATATTGCCCTATTAAAAACAAAGGGTTACCACCCCATTGCATTTTAGTCAAAACGCGAACTAGCATGAATTTCAAAAAAGCTGAGACACGTATTTAATTAAATCGACTAAAGATTAAAATATGTTAATTTGGCACTTTTATTACAAACAACCCCGAACAAAAAATTCAAAAACCGTTTTTTTTTACAGAAAATCCTTAAAAAAAAGGACATGGATGATCGTCCTTGGACAAATTTTATATACAGTTGGACGCGCCTTAAAAAAACCTTTCTTACGATACCCAACTTGTATATGTTGGTAAGGACACAGATTCTTAAAGTAACAAAACATGCAAAAAAAAAATATACCCTTTTTCAAACTGGTCCAGCTCACGAGAGGTCAACCCTGGAGCCGAAATATTTAAAATGTCATCTTAAAAATGTCCAAGGTTCATTTTTAGGAGGGTACATCGAGTACGAATTTTGCTTCCATACAACTTGAGTCGCTAGATGAAAAGCCGGTCTTAAAGACCGAAAATCGAAAATCTGGCTTCGTTACGATCTTCCGCAGAGAAAATACTTTAAGTATGCCAAATTTCAGCTTCCTATGTCATCAGATGGCTTCAGAAAGTTGCGGAAAGAATAGGACATACATGCAAACATCCTTACATACTAAGAAATTATATATTGTATAGATAGATTAAAGTATTTGCAGTTTAATATTTTAGTATGATACGAACGAAAGATTTTTAACTAATTATAACTAATTCGGGGTCGCTGAATCCAGTGGTGCTAGCCGTTTTTTTAGGTTAGCTTTAGTTTTCGAGATATACCGTTATTTCGAAAATTAAGGATGTTGCACAACATATGTTCGCGCAACTCAATAACGCTTTAGCTTATTGAAAAACTAAAAAAAACCGAAATTCGGCAATAAAATTTACTTTAAGAAAGTTAAAACTTTTTTCTTCATATTGGCTTTGGTTTTCGAGATATACCGTTATTTCGAAAATTAGGGAGGTTGCACAACATATGTTCGCGTAACTCAAAAACGCTTTAGTTTATTGAAAAACAAAAAAAACCGAAATTCCGTAATAAAATTTACTTTAAGAAAGTTAAAACTTTTTTCTTCATATTGGCTTTGGTTTTCGAGATATACCGTTATTTCGAAAATTAAGGAGGTTGCACAACATATGTTCGCGTAACTCAAAAACGCTTTAGCTTATTGAAAAACTAAAAAAAACCGAAATTCCGCAATAAAATTTACTTTAAGAAAGGTAAAACGTTTTTCTTATATGCGCAGTCGTTTTAGAAACATAATTTTTTTTCCTGGAAAAAAAAATAATTTTTTTATTAAAATTTCGGAATTTTTGTTTTTAAAAATTCATAAAAAATTGAAAAATGGAGCTATGCTTCCAATTTTATAGAGTCATATAAAAAACAATATTGCAAACAAAACAAACAATGATTAAAATCTGTTCACAACTTTTGATTTTATGTATTCACAAAAGACGAAAAATTTTAATTAATTAAAGAATTTTATTAAACCGCCATATGTGTATAATTGAAATTCTTATATTTGGCCCGTGTAGTGCCTAGGATGCCTCAAGAAGGGTCAAATGTATGACTGGAGTTGGTCTTGAGGCATCCTAGGCACTACACGGGCCTAGTTTTTCAATAAGCTAAAGCGTTTTTGAGTTGCGCGAACATATGTTGTGCAACATCCTTAATTTTCGAAATAACGGTATATCTCGAAAACTAAAGCTAACCTAAAAAAACGGCTAGCACCACTGGATTCAGCGACCCCGAATTAGTTATAATTAGTTAAAAATCTTTCGTTCGTATCATACTAAAATATTAAACTGCAAATACTTTAATCTATCTATACAATATATAATTTCTTAGTATGTAAGGATGTTTGCATGTATGTCCTATTCTTTCCGCAACTTTCTGAAGCCATCTGATGACATAGGAAGCTGAAATTTGGCATACTTAAAGTATTTTCTCTGCGGAAGATCGTAACGAAGCCAGATTTTCGATTTTCGGTCTTTAAGACCGGCTTTTCATCTAGTATCTGATTGAATAGATGTTTTTTTTTATCATATGGGGAACTTTGGGCCCCACTTGGCACGACTAGGCACCGTCGGATTGAGCTGAAAAATTAGGACTTGATTTCTTACACCATTTAACTTGATTTCTTACACATTTAAAGCAGCGCAAACATTTAAATTTAAAAAAAAAAAAAAATCCCATACAAGATGCGACCAGTCTAAGGTACATATTATAAAAACTAATCAAACGAAAAAAAATGTTAGGTGATACTTATAGAAAATCGATTGATTTTTAAATAAAAAAAATTAATTTGAAAAAAAAAAAAAATTCATCTGCAAAACCAGAAATTACCAATTTAAATCAAAATTTTTCTAACTTACTTTTAATTTTTTTTAATCCAAATTGGCCTGTAGTGTCCTTATCATCACAGAGCATACTTATCATGTTGTAAAAGTTTTACTATGACACCTCTATTAGTTTAAAAGTTATGCAAATTTCTTTACACTCGTACATGTGGTTATTACAATGTTGTACCGTAAGAGACAGGAAAGAACGAGTTTAAACTGAAAGCATCATCTGGCGTAGTGCTGCCACCTGTTTATTTCACAATGACTATAACGATTATATTAGTGATGCAAACTTGGTTTAATTTAAAAACGGTTAAAAAAGATTTAAAAAACATCTGAAATTTCAAAATTAAAAAAAAATCGTTAATCAAAAAATCGCATAAATTTGAATCCGCATAAAACGAGACCTGAGTGTACATAGCAAAGTAGATGTACACAAGGTCAAGGCGAATTCATGCAGGTGACCGCATCATGAGATAGAGTTATGCTAGCTTTTTTTGAAAATTATTTTGTTTTGTATAAAGTTAGAGTGAATGTCAAAATTATTTGTTTGTAAAATATACACAATTAATTTAGAAGGTAAATCTTTTTCCTGTATTGTAAATTTATTGTGGCTCTACTTTTTCCTTGCGCCTTTTAAAATCCTTGTGTTTATATTTTATATTCACTTTTTTGTTTTATAACATTTACATCCAGTTCATCAATTTCGAACGTTAACGTTCGTATAGAAAATTATATGTAATTTTATTATAATTATATTGTTTTTGTTTTAAATGTAGTTTTCTATGAGTTTTTTGAGCAGTTTTTTTTTTCAAGAATTTATATTTGTATCAAGGCGAATTAATAAAGGTGACCGCAACATGAGATAGAGCTATGCTAGCTATCCCTTTTCTTTTAAAATCCTTTGTATGTTGCAAAGTATATTTATACCAAGTACATGCAAGTCTACAACAAATCAACAATAAAAAAAAACAACATTCATTTTGTTTGTGTAAAAACATTTGATACTGTCAAATAGCCAAACATAAAGAAAACAAAAAAAAAAAAAAAAAAATCATGGCGCACTAAAATGTAAGCAAATTTCGACACTATCGAAAATAAAACAACTGAACAGCTGATCACTTGCATGTACTTGTAATAAATATATTTTGGTATGTTGTTTTTGTATAAAGTTAGAGTGAATGTCAAAATTATTTGTTGAAAATATTTATACACAATTGCTTTTTTTCTGTATTGCAAATTTCAGTTATTCCTTACGCCTTTTTAAATCCTTGTGTTTATATTTTATATTCACTTTGTTTTATAAATTTTAAATAAGTTTTTTTTTCAAGTACGTATTTAAATTTTTATTGAATTTTAAATAGTTTTTTCACAAAATGTAAACAACGCTTGACATTCAGTATACACACAAGGAAATCAACATTAAACCAAGGCGAATTCATAAAGGTGATATTTTCGAGTCATCTGTTTGTTGTTTATTTCCTTGTGTGTATACTAAATGTCAAGCGTTATTTACATTTTGTGAAAAAATTTGTTAAAATTTAAAATCTAAATCAAGAAAAAAAAAAAATTTATTTAAATGTAATAAAACAAAAAAAAGTGAGCAAAATATTAACAAGAGGATTTTAAAAGGCGTAAGGAATACGTGGAGCCACAATAAATTTGCAATACAGGAAAAAGATTTACCTTTTAAAGCAATTTTGTATAAGTATTTCATAAACAAAGAAATTCCTTTTATATTTTCAACCAATAATTTTGACATTCACTCCAATTTTTTCCAAAAACAAAATACATAGTATTTTTTAAAAGAAAGGGATAGCTAGCGTAATGCTATCTCATGATGCGGTCACCTTTATGAATTCGCCTTGCATTAAACAGATGACTAGAAAATGTCACCTTTATGAATTCGCTTTGCACGAGGTAGACTCACAAGCGGACAAACATAAACCCCAATTGTCAAATTCGTATGTATGAGACAAAATAAGTATACATATGTGTGCGTTAAATTGTTTTCGTTTTATATGGAGACAATTTTGACAAGTCGGGTATTTTTGTAATGCTCTCCCAAATGAGTTAAAGTTTATTCTGAGACCTGGACGTGTTACCCAAACGTTTTTCCATCATGATTCTAGAAATTCGTAAGTAACATTTCTTTAAGGCAATAAAAATCTCTAAAGAAACTCAAAGTCAGATATCTGAGTAAATTTATCTAAGAAACAAATTGTGTTATTTGTCCGTCTATATATTTTTCTCCTTCCTGTGCCCGATAATTCTCTAAAGGCAATAGAAATGCAAATAATCAAAGCCGGAGAATTACAACCCTGCGGGAAATTTGTGTCAATTGTTCCAACAGACTGGTCCTGGGATTTGTGAAAATAGAACAAGTACAAAAAGAAAGAGCTCATGTCCAGTGGAAGGAGAATCAATCATTTAATTGGTATATGAAGAACAAAAAGGTAGAAAAGGTAATGAATTACAGTACAGTCAAGAATGATAAAAACAAAATTACGCATTGCGCATGTTTACAAAATATAACTGTTTAATATGACGTCACATCAGAATTTTATAGACATGTTTGTTTGCTTATGTTTCTATATTTAAGTTGTACTTATACGCGCTGATGTGACGTAGATGCGCAGAAACATTTCATTTTTTTAAGCTGAATGCACAATCTTGTTTTCTTTGTATCATGCAGTACAGTCTTCACCTGTGGTGTGGCACATTTTTTGGGATATCTAAAATTTGTTTCTTAAATTTAGTTGTTTGTTGTTTTATTGAGATAATAGTACATTGTATTGAAATAATGCTACATTGTAGTAAATAACACTAAAACACGCTCATTGAGAATATATGTGTGACTGGACAAATGGTGTCAATTGACCCCCTCCAATGACAAACCCATGTAAAAACGATGGGTCTTGTTCATATAAAGTGTTAGAACTAGGACCGCTCTCTACCACCAAAGAGCTATCACGGGACTATTTTGGTGTCAGTCCGCTTCCCTCTAGGGAAGTCCAAGCGTCCAGTTTCCTAATTAACTGTAAACAAAATATGTTTCTTTTTATAAAGCTGATTTGCCAGCAGAGTATTTGTTATCTAGTGCAATATACATTATTGTTTCTAATAATACATCTTAGACTAGTCTTTTTATCTTATAAATATGTTTTCATTGCTAATGCCCTTTACCAGACAAATGACATAAGACGTATTGGCATTCTGGTACAAAGTAGCAAACCGTTTTAAATAGGAGTCCTTTCCGGATCGTTTTTTTTTTCTACTACAATTTCCGTGAGATCACTTGGTGAGGTAAGAATTTTTCTTTAGATTTGCACACATTTTAGATTTAAGTTTAAGAAGGATTTAGTTCACAATAAAATCGCATAGATAATAAGAAATATCTCAATTTATTTTATCTCAACTTTCCAAAAATAACTTTTTTTGTTGTATTTTAAGACCGCTAAGCATATTTTCTGTCCAGTTTATTTTAGAAATTATATTTTTTATGTTCAAACATACATACATACATATGTATGTACATAATTTTAAACTTTTTATACGAATATATTTTATTTTTATAGGGTTTCTTTGATATCCCGGTTGACAATCTTTATGCTGAACCAGCCGTTTTAAAATGGATCAAAGAAAACATTCCAGAATGGAAGAATTCTATTATCGTCTCACCAGACGCTGGTGGTGCTAAACGGTAACTTTACAACATGTTTTTATACAATCAAATATTAATGTTTAGGCTGGGGTTTTGAGATCTTAGTTAAACAAGGTTAAGTTAATCCAAAAAATAGATTTGTTCCGCCAAATTTTGACGGAATAGCTTAGTTTTCCTTAAAATGTTGGTCTTTAATGAAATAATAATAAAAAAAATCAGATTTGGCCGGAAAAATTTGAGTTTTAGACTAAGTTTAAACTTAATCCGCATCTCAAAATCCCAGCCTTATTAGAGTTGGTATAATAAAACCAGTTTAAAACAAAAGATCTGAGGTAAAATTCCTTTGTCTCCTAAAATATCTGTGATAAAGTTGAATGGCCTGTGTTTAAGAGTTTAAACTTTATATGTACTTTGGTTTCAAAATTAAATTATCAGAAATTTGTTCTTAAATTTCTAAGTAAAAAAAAATCTTAAGAAGTAAAATTTATCCTTCCCAAGGGCACTTTACAGTCGCTGGGTAATCTAGAATTTAGACAGTTGTATTATTTAAAAATATACTTATTATAAATTATCTTGTATCTTTTTTTAGATAAAGTACTTAAAGATCTGCTTACGTTAATTGTTGCCGCTTTTGTTATTTAACTGTCGGTATAGTTGATTAAGATTTTTAAAGAAAGTTAAATTTTAGTTTTATTAAGATTTATAGCAGTTTTCTTTACTAAACCCATTTAGTGGATACAACAGAATGTGCAATATTGATACGAATCTAACCCTAGTTGTATTAATTTAGCCAAACGTGTACGTAGTACTTTTATCGATCGAATAGTAGCAAAACCTGAAAAGCTTTCACCTTCCGGTTATTCTTTTGTAACTCCAATCTTTACTTTAATGTTTCTTGACTTTCGTACTTAATCGACCCTCGGTAATCGTTTCAGAGTCCGTTCTTAACTTTTTAAATACATATTAGATTTTTCTATTTTCCTATTTATATTATGAATTTTAAAAGACAAACTTACAAATCTGTTTATCTTTTTTTTCATCTAGTGTTACGTCCATTGCTGATCGTCTAAATGTTGAGTTTGCCTTAATTCACAAAGAACGTAAGAAGGCCAACGAGGTGGCTTCTATGGTTCTTGTAGGTGATGTTAAGGATAAAATTGCCATATTGGTTGATGACATGGCTGATACTTGTGGTACAATTGTGCATGCTGCCGATCGTTTAGTAGAAGCAGGTGCTACTAAGGTAGATAATTTAAATTTCATATCTAAAATGTTTACAATAATTAATTGTTTTTTTTTTTCCTTGAAAGGTCTATGCCATCTTGACACATGGCATCTTTTCAGGTCCAGCGATTTCTCGCATTAATAACGCTTGTTTCGAGGCTGTGGTTGTAACAAACACCATACCTCAAGATGGTCACATGAGAGACTGTCACAAAATCCAGGTTAGTTTATTAAAAAAACATTTTCAAAATATACATACGTACATATTTTTTAATATTTTTTAATAATTTTTATTTTTTATTAATTTTATTTTTAGTGCATCGATGTCTCTATGATGTTTGCCGAGGCTGTTAGAAGAACACATAACGGCGAAAGTGTTTCGTATCTTTTCTCAAATGTTCCATATTAAGAACTATCTACTTTTAAACAATATAATTTTGTATTTTTTTAGTTCTTATATATATATTTTAATTCAAATATTTAAAAAAAAAACAATATTTTCTATCTTTTTTCCTAATTTCACATACAAACCAACTACAATCTCTATATTTCATTTGATTTTGTTTAAAAAAAACACACACACATAATTTTCGCATTGTTGAAAATGTTTTTTGAAATCTTCTTTTTTTGTTTTTATAAAAAATATTTCTCATATTTTCGTCCTGTAATGAATTTTTTTTTTTTTGTTTGTTTTTTTTTTATACAAAAATTTTTACTTACATACATGTATTTCTTAAAATTTTTTTAAATTAAGACAATTTTAAATTGTTTTGCCATAAGAAATTTACTGTTTTTAAAAAATTTGTTTAATTTAATTTAGTTAAAATTAATATATTAAATACTACAACTATTTTACCACAACCATACACTTATACATAATCACAAACATATAAATAAAAATGAAAATTGTGCTTTTAAATTTTTTTCTAAAAAAAAAATAATAATTGTGAAATTTTTACTCAGCAAGTTTTTTTTAAAAATATTGTGCTGACACTTTTCACTTTTTTTTAAATATTTTTTTACCAATCAGAGCACTTTTGACCAGAACTTTGAAAAAATCAGAAATTCAAATATTTTTTATAGAATATTAAGAATGTTTCACCAAAAAAAAAAAAAAAAAACTGAACAGCAAGAAATAAACTCTTGAAAATAATTAAAACTAAAATACATACAGGACTGCTCTGAAAATTACTTGGTTTCAAATCACATGTGCATTTTAAAATCACACGTGTGATATTGTGGTAGCCCGTTTTTGTGGTTTACGGTGTGATTTTCAATTGCCGAAAGTACACAGAAAAAACAAAAAAACTCTATGATTTAACACAAAATTACACGTGTGATTTTAAAAGCAGGTGATTTGAATTTTACATGATTTTCAGAACAGGCTTGATTATTAAAAAAATAATAATAATAACCATTGTTATAGTTAAGTCTTCATTATTAAAACGCATAGTTCAAGAAAAAAAATAAACATAAATTGAAAATAAAAGTAAAAGAAAACAAATAAAATAATGAATAACTAAAGCAAAAAATATACAGAAAAATACATAAATATAAGACAAAAACTCAATCATTTAGTTTTATTTCTAATATTGCCAAAAATATTAAAAGATAAACTTTCCAAGCAGCAAATTGAAATCCATTATTGTAAGAAAATTGTCTCAATTGCTTATGTACTGAATTGATTTTTGAGATCTGGACTTATTATTGAACTAAATTTCTCTAGTAATATTCATTCAACAGTTTAAAACCCAACAAGGAGAGGTAGTTTAACCCTTGAATATTCACCCTTATCGTGGTTAGCGTAAGCGTATTTAGACAAATATTTGTAGAGTTAAGCTGCGGTCACACTTATCAAAAATTTGACGAAAAAACGGGACCAACAAGCAAACTTAATAATCATTTACTTTTATTCAAATATTTATTATGATTATAATACCTCATCTTACAAAAAACAATATTTTGCTATATCTAGTATTATAATTAGTTTATTTTGTCATATAAGCACCTTTTATATTTCACTTACTATTAACAAAGTTAGTGGTTACGCTTATTTGGTCAAATATTTAATAAGTGTGACCGTAGCTTTACGCTGTAGTGATTAAAAACAACGACAGTTTTTGCAACAAATACGCCAACTACGATAAATAGAAATTACATATTAAAAATGGAACGTAATTCACAAACATGAAAACTCATTTCGTGTCCGATTGGCAACCAATATTTCTTCTCTATTCCAATCGCCTACAAACAAAACAAACTTGTTTGTTAGACATGCCTGAAAAGCCACCGTATAAATGCCGCTTTACATTTTGCTGTCTTGCGAATGCTGTTTTGCAATCGAATGATGTAATATATTTTTATCAAAAATTCTTCTATAATTTCCTATTAAAATTCGGGAGTTGACGGCTCCTGAATGTGCTGAGATATGAGCAAAATATATTTGCAATTCTGAAACTGAACTGAACCGATTAATTATTTGACAGAGCCCCCATACCACCGTTTAGCCAACTCATTACTACTTTATTACAATTACTGCCAATCACCGCCATCTTTAACTTTTATTGTCAGTGTTGCTTCGCCTTCAAAAAATTTTCTAAAAGGGTAAGCGAAAGCGATAGAGAGTACCAAATTGGCAGCTTATCGCATTTGGCTTTCGTATCAAAAATGCATTCGCATCGCAATAGAGAGTATACTCCCAGGATCTTGACACGATAGCGACCGTACAAAGCAAACTATGTTGATGAATTTAGTTTGATATGGAAAATTAGCCAAATCGACCAATTGCTTTTTCTTTCTTATCGTTATGATAACTTCTACATTAATCATTGGAGTGAAGATTAAGGTTATCTTCAAACAGCTACCAATCCATACTAATCCAAATTTGCCTTTTTACGAAAGAAAAACGAACTAGTTGTCTTTACAAAGATTAAACTTAATTTAGCGGAAATACAGAGTAAATATTAATGAGATAATTGAAAACTGAAGAGGATCTTAAAAAAATTTAGTAAAAAAGGATAATTTTTTCCAAGTAAAAATTTAGTTTTGCCTTGAATACTTTGCCGCAAATATGTAGAACATTTATAGAAGAAAGTCAAACCATTACCATAATCAATAATGCCCTCACAAGTACATATAAGAACATATCAAATAAGGTCGTTACACACTATCCCACAAAGTCTTACGTGTTTTATGAAAATGCTTCCTGATGTAATTATTGTTTATAAATTTTCAAAAAACAATAACAACTTATCATGGCAGGGTTGCATTTTTATAAAATACGAAAGACTTTGTATTATAGTGTGTAACGGCCTATAGTAATTAAAGCTAGTTTACACTATCTCACAAGTCTTACGTATTCCATAATACTTTGTGAGATAGAAATCTAATGAGTTTTGTTGCGACTGTCAAAACACCTAATTTACATGACAGTTTGTGTTCACACCATCACACAAAGTATAAACACATGAAATAAAATGCAACCCTGATCCAATGAAAAGTATTATTGTTTAGAAATTTAAAAAAAAACGATGAAGTCGTATGGGATGTTAATCTTTTTTCATAATACTTGTCATTTTCGTAACACATTGCATTCACACTATCACACTTTGTCATATTACTTGAGTTATTCACATGTATTAATACAAAGTATAATAGTGTAATCCAGCCTTTAACTGATACAGGTATGTGATGAAAATCGATTTAGAAAACGAAACGATCTAAGAATTATAATATCGTTTTCAGTATCTTAAACAATTGATTTATATTACATTTTCTGCTATTTTCCTGTTATATTCTTTAAAATTGTATAATATTTTTATATGCAGTTTATTTAACTGTATATTGAACAAAAAAACAAGACTAAAATTCAGTAATGGATTTTAAAATATTCTCCCTTATTGTGTTTAGCGTATTTAAAATACGCCTACGACTGTTTGGTAATAGATTAAAGGAAATAAGTTCACGTTCTTTTTAATCTATTATGTAAACTATTATGGCGAATATAAACAAATCCGCCTTTCGTAACGTACATTTAATGGAGAAAAAGTATATGACTGACAGTCAAAAGTTTTTTTTTTTTTATCAAATAATTATCTTAAAACACATTTTTAAAAACACAAAGTTATAAATAGTAAAATATCCAATTCAAATTTTTTAAGCTTACAGCCATTTCATGAAGAAAATTTCATAAATTTTAAAATTATGTTGACAAATCAATGTAATTTTGAAAAATCTTTAAAATTCCTATGTGTATTTTCAAATATGTATATAAATATGCTTCTGAAAATAACCTAAATTCGGTACATTAAACTTATTTTCGAGTTGTTAGAAACACTAAAACGACTTGTGTAAGTTTTCAGTAATTTTCTTAAATCGATTACGCATGATTTTATGCACTTCCTACTTTAAGTACTTACTTATCTTTACTTCTCTTAAAATCAAGAAAATTACGCTCATTTAAAAAAAATAATTGAAAATATCCATTGATTTAAACTTCATTTCGATTTCAGAACATGGTGTTTTTTATATAAAAATCACAAATGGCAATATTTTCTTAGCAAAAAACTTTAAAAAATTATTTGGTTGATGTTTTGTAAGGAATTTTTTGTTTTCGATAAATTATAAAAAACTTCCGTTCATTGGTAACAAATAATTAAAACATCGTAGTACAAATTATTCGAGCCCGTAAATAATTGTATCAAGAAAAACATATTCGTACTATTATTGTTTTAGAAAAAAGTAACCAAAATTAAAAAAATATTCACATCTCCACATTGAACAAAAATATAACCAATTTTGGATAGAAATCACCAAAAACGGCAGCTCTGATTGTGATACCCAACAGTTTTTAGTTGAGTTTGCTATAAAGTTGCCAACTTAAAATATCACGTTTGACAATTGAAAATTTTATAAAATTAAATAATTTTTTTAAACTAAAATTGTTTGTAACTGTTGTGTCGCATAAAAAAATGTTTATAATTGATATTGGTGTTGATTTATTTTGTGATAACGAAAAGGAAAACTCTTGTATAGATGCGCTACGTACAAGAAGACAAATTCGTAATGATTAAAACCTTGAACTTCCCAGTGCCAGGTAATAACTTCTAATAAGTAACGAAACTTGCTTGTGCCTGATGAGTTCTTCTTCCGGTTGGGGTAGCTGTTGGCCAATCTGCTGGTTGTATTATTGGTTCAACTGACTCAGTAAAATTATCACTTGATGGTGGAATATTTTCAACACCAAATACTTGGTCGGACTTGCAATACAAGAGCCGCGAAAAAGAACCCTCAAGGCTTTTTAATGGAACTGCTTGTGATTGCCATTCCCCTGTCGCTTGAGTGTTTCTTTTATTTTTGGAAAGTTTTTTCTTTATACTTTCCTTGTAGTGTATCCAATCCTGTACCAAGAATATAATAATTAGATTAAAATTAAGATTAAGTCCCAAATTATTTAACACCACTATATACTCTTCCCATAACTCCTTAAATTAATTTTTCATCATACTAATTTTTGGTGTTTTCCGCAAGCAATTCCTAAGTTTCTCTACATAAGCTGGACAACCCGCCCAAATTGAGCTTTCTTTTTTATTTTCAAACTAATAAAAGATTTTTTGTTTTCGATTTTCACCGAATTAAAAAAAAAAAACAAGTAAGAGTGCTATATTCGGCTGTGCCGAATCTTATATACCCTTCACCATTGTGCGAGCAGAATACAGAGCAACTAGACAAAAACTAAATAAAACTGGTAAATATTTTTTTTTAAATAAGAGACAACCGGTTTTGAACTTCGCTTTTCATAAGGGCCCAGAATATATGTACTTTATAGGGTGTAGGATCAATATTGTATATACCTTTTTACCTTCGGTGAAGGGTATAAAAAGAGTAATTTTCGGGAATTCAGGGTTCTAATCACTGCATTCGATACTATCGTATTGAATTTTTTTGCATACGATAGACACTGGCGTATCGAATGAAAACTCGATAAATGTAATGTCGAGTTACTCGATGTCGAATGCTATTATTTCAAATTCAATACATTTCATTCGATATCGAGTTTCAAGATACCAAAATAAATAATTTCGATGAATTTTGCTCGATATCGTATGCGGTGATTAGACCCCAGTATTTCTGTTATAACTCATACAAATTTCCGACATTTTGATATATAAGTCATATACATAGGACGTATAGCAGCCCTAAAATTTAGGTTTTTATAAAAATTTTGATGTTTTTTAGCCCATTTTTTGAGTATTTTGCTCATAAATAACCCATTGTCTAACCGATTTGATAGTTTTATGTACCGACGTGTTAAGGAAGTATTTTACCATTTACTTAAGTTATATTTATATATAAATATTTATATAAACTTGTAAATATATATTTTAACAAAGTTAATTATAAAAAAGAGTAATTTTTGTGGATTCAGTATTTTAGTTATAACTCTGCCATTTTTTAACCGTTTTGGCAGATTTATATACCGACGTGTTGAAGAAGAAATTTACCATTTACTTTAGTTATAAAGCTTGGACTCGGGGAGATCTATGGTTCCCGAAAGTTGGGTATTTAAAAAAAAAAATTTAATTTTGGTCATTACTTTTTTGTATCTGAACCGATTTTCCCGAGTTTTTTATAAAATATGTTTTACTAAAAATAATCCGATATTTTGATATATAAGTCATATCCATAGGACATATGGCAGCCCTTAAATTTAGGTTTTTATAAAATTTTTAATTTTTTTTGTACGGGAGGTACCACGCCCACTTCTCCAATCCCGCCCACATTTTGTAGAATGGTGTGTATTGGCAACCTAAATGTGTGTACCTAATTTGGAAACTTTGGCTCTTGCCGTTCTCAAGATATACAGAAATAAAAAAATACAACAACAAGGGATTTTTGGAAAAATTTAGAGGTAGTCGTGGTTTTTTGCTCATATCTCCGTCATTTTTGGACCGATCTGGCTGAATTTCAATAGCAAGAAATGGTGGACTGTATGTAACATAAATGTAAAACAACCTAGCCGCTATCATGTCTGGATTATCCGGAAAACACATATCAAACGTAAGACGGACATCGTTAAATCAACTTCTCTTCTCATATGGACCCAGAATATATATACTTTATGGGGTCTAAAATCAATATTGTGGAAATTACAAACGTTATGACAAACTTATATTTACCCTTTTACACCTGTGGTGAAGGGTATAATAAACTTTAACTGCTAATAACACAACTACTTTTTAGCAGTTGTGTGTATTTAAAATGTTTGTCGGCCAAACTTTTTCAAAGCTGAAAACGGCAATACCATGAAAAAAACAGATACACAACTGAATAACCAACTGCCAGTTGAGTTGAGAATAGCAATGTGATTTTACCAAACACAACCAAACTGTTACAAAAGTGGAGAACCGCAATAGGGCCATAAAATACGCCTACGACTGTTTGGTAATAGATTAAAGGAAACAAGTTTACGTTCTCTTTAATCTATTACCAAACAGTCGTAGGCGTATTTTAAATACGCCAAACACAATTAGGGTGTTGTATGAAATAAGTATAGGTATATTTGTGCAAAAATTTTGTTGCTTTAGCTCACCCTGTTTGACCGCTTTAATGCCAAAAGTCTTACCCCGAGAGGACTTTTTTCTAGAGGCCTGGTGATATAAAGGACCGATTTGGTTTATTCATGCTAATTAATTTCAGCTTGTTTAGTATTTATAACGACCTCTGTAGTGCTTTCAACAGACGAACGGATATGGCTAGATAGATTAAGAATTTCACAAGGATTCAGAATATGAACACACTTCAGCAGGTATGTTGTTCAACTCTGTTTGTAAGGCTGTTTAATTGGCTAATATTATTAAAAGTATTTTTGTAAACTCTAAGCGCTAGTCCTTCCCATAAATGTTCAATTACATTAAGATCAGGGGATTGTGGTCAGGGTTGTGAACTATTTCTTATCAAAAAGCGATAAATAAAATTTATATAAAAAAATAATGAAATGTTTAAGAACCAAGTTTTTAATAACACTCACTGGTCGTCAAAAAAAAATCGTTTAAAATAAAAATATATGAAATATAAATAAAGATTTAACAGCGCAAAATTTTCAGTTTTTTCCCTCTTGTCCTTTTTTTTATGGGCTAGACTAATATTTCGACCGAAATAAGGCGGCTATGGCATATACATTTTATCATAACTTGAGAACGATTTGTGCGATTTTGTTCTTTTACATTTTTATCATTTATCAGAAATCCAGGTATATTAAGAATAAAATAAGACATGAAATCATGATGATCAGTAAACAAAATGTTAACTAGGCGTGATTGAATAAACTATTTGGATTCAGCACGCTAAAGTCAATTAAAATCACATAATCAAGTTCTTTATCTCGACTTTTTTTTGTTTTTTGCAGAGCAGTGTTAATAAAACATTAACATTTTTAAAAACCCTTTTCTGATATTTCAGAAAAAGTTAAGTACTATAATTTTAAATATACACGGAAAGAATTACTTACTAAATCACCAGAAAATATGGCTTGAACCAAGAAAATTTTCCACCAGTCTCGTCCAAGCCAAAAATTTCTTATTGTAAACATATGTGTGGCTTGGTTTAAGCTAAAAGTAATGACTCAAAGCTTACTAAATTTTACTTTACTTCAGCTAAAAAAAAATGATTTTAATTCTATAGTTACTTAAATCAAGTTTTTTATTTTACAAAATAGAAGAAAAGCCTGAATTTTTTCCTATAAATGTAGTAGCTCTAGTTAGTTTAAGAAAACTTAATACTATACATTTATGTTCTAGGTTTCGTCTCGAATTGAAAACGAAAAATTTCTTAAATCCGCATAATACATAAATTGGTGTTCTCAAATCCGCATGTTTTTGTGTATTCGAAGTTTTTGTTCGAAAAAACTTTTTTTGGACTAAAGATCGCTAATTTGCTAACCGCAGCATGATAGCAATATTTAATATTTTTTAAAATCGTGACAGCTGTAAAGAATCACAGGAAAAAATAGCTTCTATCGCGAACATGGCTAAATTCGCGAAAAATTGCAAACTTTTAAACAAACACTAAAATTTATTTGAAATCGCTAAATCGGTAAAAAAAAAACAAAATGTCGGAAAATAACAAAAAAAATTGCGTAAATTTTTAATATTTCAAACCAGCCATATAATTGATTAAAAGTCCATAAAACTATAACGATTCGCAAAAATTAGGTAAAAATTGCTAAATTCGCAAAAATTTGCTAACATCGGCATGATAGCAAAGGGTACTATTTATTATAAATCGTTAAAGCTGTAAAGAATCAGAAAACTTACTGAAACAGAGTCGTGCCTGTCAGGAAGGAAGGTCAGTCGGCTTGTTTTGATAACTTGCGTCCTATATCAATACTTTCCGTTCTTCGCTGCTATTGTCTCTGACAGATTCTGTGAGACAGTTTTTAGATAGCCGTAAGAAGGTGGTTTTACTTTCTATAGATTTCTCAAAAGCGTTTGATAGAGTAGTACACTCTAAATTACTATTAAAATTGTCTCATGAATTTAATTTTTCCCGTTATGCATGTAAACTTATTGAATCTTACCTTTATGATAGATCCCAATATGTATCAGTAGGTGCTTGTTACTCCCAGATTCGTCAGATTACAAGTGGTGTTCCACAAGGATCTGTAATTGGCCCGCTACTCTTTATGATTTATATTAATGACCTATTAGAGGCATTTAATGGCGTCTCCTGTAAGCCTTTCGTCTATGCTGACGATGTACAATTTGTTTGTTATTCTGATGCTGAGTTCCTCGACGTGTTGGAGGAGGGTGTTAATTATGTGATTCGTGAGGTGAGGTTCAGCGCGAACCGAGTTAAAACGAAAGTGATGGGATTTGGATTTGAGACAAATAACCGTAATTGTACTTTTGTATAGAAATATTATGAATAATCTTTCTTTGTAGAATGATATAACTTAGTTTATAAATGAAGGTTATACTATTTTTAAGACAAAATGTATATAATATTCCAGTAATGCGCTTTGGCCTTGAAGGCTTTTTGTATTACAAGCAATAAATAAATAAATAAATAATATAAACATCACTATTGACGGTGTTCCTGTTATTTTTGTCGACAAAATGAAATGTCTAGGGGTCGTTATTGATAATTTGTTGAATTTTTCTCCTCATATTAATTACCTTTCGTCTCGGGTATCATTTGTCTTGAAAAGACTGTATTCTCTAAATATTTACTTGCCTTGTTCAGTGAAAAGGCGTGTTACTGTGGCGGTTTTAATGCCACATATTCTATACTGTTTGTAAGTCTTTTCGGGCGCAAGTAATTATGTGCTTGAGAAATTTAAGCTTATTTTCAACAGAATTATTCGTTATGTTTTCGGTTTGAGATTTCGGGATCATGTAATTCGGCATACGCTTACCTTTCTACGGACATCTTTTGAAAATGTTATTGCCATTAGAATTTTATTATTTTTCTATAAATGAGTTGTAAATGGTAACCCTGATTATATTGTTGAAAATTTTAATTTCTCTCGGTCAACAAGGAATCCTCAAATT
Source organism: Pollenia angustigena (assembly GCA_930367215.1). Taxonomy (NCBI): domain Eukaryota; kingdom Metazoa; phylum Arthropoda; class Insecta; order Diptera; family Polleniidae; genus Pollenia; species Pollenia angustigena. The sequence continues at coordinate 150,383,217 of OV884058.1, forward strand.
ATTTTTCCTATTAGACGTTTAAACACTTTTGGACAATCATATCAGATTCGGGTTTCAAAAATCTGGAATACGTTGCCAAGAGAACTAAGAAAATTTTCATTCATTTCATTTAAATCCAAGTTGTTGGAATTTGCAGCGCTAAATAACTTGTCAATTCACTGAAACGAATAATGGCCAATGTGTTGGAATTTTCTTTCTGCATAATATGGAAATAGAATACATAGCATTCTTTATGTCTTTGTTATTTTTTAACTTAAGTTTTTTTTTCTAGTTTGTAAGATAGTTACGTTAAGTTTTTTATTGTTTATTACATATATATATTGTTTCTGATAAATAACTGAAGTTTGTTGTCTAGTTAGTAGCTTTTATTAACCATAAAAGGCCCTAAGGGCTCGGTTATGTAATTGAAGAAATAAAATAAAAAAAAAATAAAAAAAAAAAAAAAAACAAATCGCTTCTATCGCGAACATGGCTAAAATTTGCGATAAATCACAAAATTTTAAACAAACAAAAAAACTAATTTGAGATCGCTAAATCGATTAAAAAAACAAATTGTCTGAAAATAACATAAAAATCGTTAAAAAAAATAAGCTGTAATTACATCAAAATAATTAAAAACTCCACTATTGTGGTGTGAGAATAAAAACGAACTTAAAAAAAGGTCTTAATATAGTCCCAAAAGGACTTAGTTGTCATTATAGTTCCGATGGTTATTTTGATATGTATGTTACATACGGATTGTCTTAATCAGTATACCTCCCATATTTTTTGCATCGGGCATAAAAATATATACATACGTTATTTTAAACATTATTATTTTTAAATTCACTATCCAACAACAACTTTATATTTATTAAAACTTTTTATGTATGTAGGTATTTCAATTTAACTTTGTTTTTATTTTAATTTAAAACTTAAGTTATTTGAAAACTCAATTTTATAATTTAATTAACAGAACAGTTTAAAAATGGTTTCTAATAGTAACTAGAATACTTGAGTGGTTTGAGTTTTAGTTTTTGTTGAATTGCCTTAATAATATGTATGTGTTATATTTGTAAACTGCTTCGCACACTTAATATTCGAATTCACCATCTTCACCAGGAACATCGTCAGTACCGACTTCTTCAAAATCTCGCTCAAGAGCAGCAAGATCTTCACGTGCTTCGGTAAATTCACCCTCTTCCATACCCTCACCAACATACCAATGGACAAAGGCACGTTTTTTAAACATCAAGTCAAATTTGTAGCACAAATTGCTAAACGCAACTGCTATGGCGGTAGTATTCGATAACATGCAAACGGCTCTTGAAGTCTTGGCTAAATCACCGTCTGGAACGAAGGATGGTTTTTCATAGTTAATACCGATTTTGAATCCCGTTGGACACCAGTCGACAAATTGAATATGACGCTTCGACTTGATGGCAGAGACGGCGGCATTGACATCTTTGGGCACAACATCACCACGATACAACATACAACAGGCCATATATTTTCCAGCTCGTGGATCACATTTGACCATCATATTTCCAGATTCGAAACAGGCATTGGTTAAAGATGTAATGGCATGTTGTTCATGAGACGCTCGGGCGGCTGACACCAGCGGAGCATACGCCACTAGGGGGAAATGAATGCGTGGAAATGGTACTAAATTCGTTTGGAATTCATTCAAATCAACATTCATCGAACCACTGAAACGGAGAGAAGCTGTTGTGGAACTAACGATTTGTGCAATTAAACGATTCAAATTTCTATAGTCCGGTCGATCTACATTCAAACTGTTCTTACAAATTTCATAGATAGCTTCATTGTCCACCATAAATACACAATCGGAATGCTCCAATGTCGAATGCGTGGTGAGAAGAGCATTATACGGTTCCACAACAGCAGTTGACACCCTAGGCGATGGATATACAGCAAAATCCAACTTACACTTCTTGCTAAAATCCATCGATAAACGTTCCATTAACAACGAAGTAAAACCAGAGCCAGTTCCACCACCCAAACTGTGAAATATTAAAAATCCTTGCAGACCCTCACATTGTTCGGCGATTTTCTGTATGCGTGTGGTTACATTATCAATAACCTCTTTGCCTATAGAGTAGTGACCACGGGCATAATTGTTTGCAGCATCCTCCTTGCCCGATATAAGCTGTTCGGGATGGTAAAGACTACGCATGGGACCGTTGCGTACATCATCAATAACTGTCGGTTCCAAATCTACGAAAATCGATCGAGGTACTTGTTTGCCCGAACCGGTTTCCGCGAAAAATGTTCGAGCATCATTTGTGGCGTTCGATGTTCCTTCACTGCCTACTGTGCCAGCACTACTGCCACTGGCTAACATTTCTTCTTTTGTTTTAACCGAACCATCTGCATTGATGCCATGTTCGAGAAGATATAGTTCCCAGCAGGCGTTACCGATTTGAATGCCACCCTGACCAATTTGAATAGAGATAACTTCACGCTGAAATTAGTAATTTATTCGGAATGTTATTAAAAGAAAACATATAAATTTAATTGTGAATCACAAGGACATTTCAGATTTATAATGATTTAATATGGCATACAGCTGTTAAATACTTTACCAAATACATACATACATAAGTCGTATGCAAAACAATATTCTATTTAATTATAAAAATCCGTCCAAAATTCACCTCAGCTCCCATGTAGTCTATTTTCAAAAAAAAAACCAAACATCGACATGCTATTAAAAAATGTTCACTTTAATTTACAATAACTTAGCATAACTTAAGGCATTCATGAAAAATAAATTTGTATATGAGAAGTTTCATAACCAAACGATAATCATATAAATTGAATTGAGCAATGGGTTAATATATGTGTGGCATTTTGATTGAATAATGTTAATCATAAGAATCAAGGCCCATTGAAAAGGTCTGCGCAAGAAGCCTGATGATCATTGTACGAAAAAGTTTTTTGTTTTTGTACAAGTAAGCAGACCTGGTAGATGGGCCTTGATAAGAATTTTAAATTAGAAAAGCTTTTGGTTTACGTTTTCAAAATTTTGTATTACAAAGCAAAGCGAATTCATACAGGTGACCGCAACTTGAGATAGAGTTTTTGAAAAAAAATTACTATGTATTGTGTTTCTGTAATGAGTTAGAATGAATGTCATAATTATTTGCTGAAAATTTAAAAAAGTGATTTTTTTTTATAAAATATAGTACAATTGCTGTAGAAGGTAAATCCACTTATTCCTTGCGCCTTTTCAAATCGTTTTATTTTTTTTCAAGTATTTATATTTTAATTGAATTTTAAATTTGAGTTAATTTTTTCACAAAATGTAAACACACTTGACATTCAGTATACACATAAAAAAATAAACAATAAACAGATGACTTGAAAATGCCACCTGTATGAATTCGCATTTTTTCTTTAATTTTGGTTTATTTTATTATTTAATGAAAATTTTTTTTTTTACTTTTTTGCTATCTTATCTCAACTTAAGATGTTTTGTCAAAATGTCACAGATATACAGGGGTGTGCTGGAAACCGAAAACGTAAAACGCAAGAATTTTAAACGTCGTTTTTTATAAGATTTCTTTAATAAAAGAATTTTATGATAAACTAGCTCGACCCGGTGCGCTTCGCAACACTGCTTTAACCACTTTATCGATTGAGAGATATTTAATATATGCATCCTATGGAAGGTATTTCTCCCCTGCGCCTACCCGCTTTATTTTTATATTTAAAAGTGTAGTATACCATAAGAGTGACTTCTACAAAGTTTGAACATTATCACTTTAACAGTTTTTAGGATATCCGATATTAAACATTGGCGTCCTATGGAGTGTAACACTTCCCCCGCTGCTATTTAAATTTTGGGACTCAGAGGATCCTACTACCAAAAGTTCAACAAAATGCTTGCAGCGGCTCTTATTAATATTTCTATCTATGAGGGGAACTGCTCCTCCTCTGTCTACCCCGCCCATTACTATATTGAAATTTAAAGTTTGCCATAATAGTAGTTTTAACTACGTTTGAAGACTCGCCCTTTAATAGTTCTTCAGTTGAGCGATATTTAATATATACATCCTATGAGAGGTATTCCCCCCTGCGCCTACCCGCTTTATTTTTATTTTCAATAGTGTAGTATACCATATTAGTGACTTCTACAAAGTTTGAACATTCTCCCTATAACAGTTCTTAAGATATGCGATATTAAACATTGGCGTCCTATGGGGAAAACCACTTCCCCCACTGCTACTTTATTTCAATTTTGAGACTCAGAAGATCCTACTACCAAAATTTCAACAAAATGCGTGCAGTGGCTCGCTCTTATTAATATTTCTATCTATGAGGGGTACTGCTCCTCCCCTGTCTCTCCCGCCCATTTTTGTATTGAAATTTATAGTTTACTATAATAGTAGCTTTAACCACGTTTGAAGACTCTCCCTTTAAAAGTTCTTCAGTTGATCGATATTTAATGTATGCATCCTATGGGAGGGATTTCCCCCCCTGCGCCTACCCGCTTTATTTTTATTTTCAAAAGTGTAGTATACCATAAGAGTGACTTCTAGAAAGTTTGAACATTCTCGCTATTACAGTTCTTAAGATATGCGATGTTAAACATTGGCGTCCTATGGGGGATTCCAATACCCCCGCTGCTATTTTTTTTCAATTTTGGGGCTCAGAAGATCCTACTACAAAAAGTTCAGCAAAATGCGTCCAGCGGCTCTTAAGATATGCGATAATTAATATTGGCATTCTATGGGGGGTACCAATTCCCCTGCCCCTATCGAAAAAATAAGTAGCCTATTTTATTTTTAGGGCTGACGTGAAGTTACTGTAAAAATTTCAGGAAAATCGGTTCAGTAGTTTCAGAGTCTATAAGCCAACAAACAAACAAACAAACAAACAAACAAACAAACAAACAAACAAACAAACAAACAAACAAACACACAAACAAACATACAAACATTTTTCATTTTTATATATATAGATAATGGCTAGACCGATTTTGGATTTCAAAATCAACTAACCATCATCACTCCTCCCTGTACCTTCCCTAAAAATTTTATGGCAATCGGTCGAGCCGTTCTCGAGTTATGGAGTGACAATCAAAATGTACACTTCTTTTTATATATATAGATAAGATAAGATAAGATAAGAGATGATATTATACAAATATTTCTCTATTTAAGAGAATTTTATAACAAAAATTATAAAAATTAGATTAAAAGTGTATTAAAAACAACTTTCGTTTTACGTTTTCGATTTCCAAAACCCCTGATATTTTACTTCGATGTATGTATACAAAAATATGACTGAACTGGATGACAGTTGGTTAATAAACGGCCCAAACGTCGATTGTCATTTAGTTTGCTTATTTTATGTAACCTTGCTGCAAACTATTCCTTAAATCACTCAACAATTTTCCACTTTTTGGAAAAAAATCGACAATTAATATTCATATCTAACCGCTGTAAAAACATCGTGCCGTTTTGCCTACTTTTTGGTAATGATACGTTTGGCTTAAAAGTTCCTTTTCATAAGCCTTTTTTGTAAAATTAAAAATTGTTTTGCTTCTGCTGAAAATTTTTAAATTTCAAGTTAATACAGTATTGTTTTTTACAAATAACTGAAGTTTGTTGTCTAGTTAGTAGCTTTCATTAACCATAAAAGGCCCTAAGGGCTCGGTTATGTAATTGAAGAAAATAAATTTAGTTACATATGTATATAAAAGATATTTTTTGTGTTAGAAGGTTCATAATTGACAAAACGTCCTTTTTGAAAAAAAATCTTCGATTTCATTTTAATGTATTTTAAGTGGTGTTTCCACTGAACTTGAAATTATTTCCTTTATTATTTCATTATTTTATATTATCAAACAGTCGCAGTCGTATTTTAAATTCGCCAACCACGATAAGTGTTTTTTAATTACATTTAAATTATTTACCTTTGGTACGTTTTATCGCTAATGGCTGAAAAACGCTAATCGCTTTAAATTCGCGGTTTAGCCCCTGGGGGCTAATTCTGGCAGTCATGATCGAATACTTTTTCGATACGAAAGCAATTTTATTTCAGTCGACACTGAACGAATCGAAATTACTTTTTCAGTGTTGTGAAAACTCAACTAAATGGTTTACAGCACTGAACAAAAAATTTCGATTCACGCTTGAAACTGATTGTTTTCAAACCGCTTGTGTCTACTAAAATGATTGGGTATCTGAGGCTGTACTTATAAGAGAAAATTAAATGTAGCACAATAAAAATTAAAAATGTTTTAAGGCCCAACTATAAATATGCATAAGCTTCAAAATTAACAAAAATCCTCTCAAATGCATTTAAAACACAAAACCAAAAATTAGATTCTGTACGGAAAGTGCTTAAGCTAATGATAGATTCATAAAATTGAACAAAAAGTTTCCTTAAGCGGCCCATACACTTGCAGTATTATTGTCTATGACATTCGCCATATTATTTTCATTTTGTCCTATATTATGCAATAAGTCGCACAATGGTTTAATTCAATAAAAAGGTTAACATAAACTATAGGGAAAACATAAACAGCATTGTACAATGTTGCCAACACATTTCACATTCTTTTCTTTATGCAATAAAAATCAAGTCTTTTGATTGTTGCCAATACATTGTGCCACCTTCGAATATAATATACACATTGGCGATATAATTGTACAATACGTAAAATTGAACAATTTTATTGCAAGTGTATAAGCCGCTTTAAGTTCAATATCGTTTGACATATATCATCCGCTCCTTATTGGTTTGGGGCATATGCCAAAGTCGTAGTGGGGAAAAATAACAATGAAGGTTTTTATGAAGTTTTCTGAAAATATACCCGAAAGAATTTTTTTTTTGTACTTTCACTACTGCTTCTGGGATGTGTTTTGAAGAAAAACTAAAATTTTTTTGATAGCTCATGTTATACGCCACTATTCTAAATTTATTTTTAAAAAGTAGTTGTTTGTGCTGCATACGTATACTTACTGCTGTGTATTGATTTAGACATTTTTGTTGATTTTTCTCTTGAAGCAAAGCAAGAGTTAAATTTATTTTGTAAGTTTTTATATGAGGAATTTTCTGCATTCGCCAAACAGTGGCGTGTAGAGCAAAACAATACTTATTAAACATCAGAAAAGTTGATATGGAGCAAAATTAATGCTTATCTCGGAAAACATAAAAAAATTTGGTGAAACGGGCTTGGATTCCAAAATATATATACCCCATACCTAACTCAATTGTTTTAAAAATGGTCGGTAGGTCAAACCAGTTATGAGCTTACGATATGATTTACATGTATTCGCCCAACATGTACATGTATAAAGCCAACTTAAGCATATTATAGTTGGGCCTTTATTTTTATTTCAAGTGAAATTTTTTAAAGTTTTTAATCAAAATTGTTATATTTTAATCAGGCTAAAGTTCATCATATTTTTAATTTTTTTACGTTATTAATTAACAATATGCAATTAAAAAATTTACTTTGAATTTGTCAGTTCTCTCTCAATTTTTTAAATACGAACTTCTTATGATTGTATCCGTTAAAGCTATTAAGGCAAGCAAATAAACAATATTTTGTTTGTTGATGATTTGTTATGATAAAACATATGTTTTTTCGACTCAACCACAACTTCTAAAAATAGCTAAGCGCAAGTAGCTAGCGTGGCTTTCAGAACATGCTAAAAAGAACTTTTGTAAACCGTAAGCGTATAACAATGGTGACATACGTTTTGTTATAGAATTCCTTCTTACGATTGTGGTGGTAATATCTTACATTTGGCATACTAAAGCATTCTATATTTTTGATCACTAGGTTTCATTAAAAGCAAAATTTAAAATTGTTTTTTTTTATTATTTTTCTTTTTTACTTTATTCACCCAAAGCTACCACTTCACTTCTATTTCAAAAATTAATTTAACTTTATTTCAACTTATCTTTTTAATTAATGTGTATTTCGTATTGTTTTTTATGTAAATCGCCATTTTATTGGCGAGCATACATAAAAGAACATAGAATCACTAAAGCAGCTTAAGAAACTTCAAGTTTTTTAAAACAAAAAAAAAAAACTTGTTTTATTTTTGCAACCCTTAACAATTTGCTAACAATCCTTTATTTAAATATAACCTTAAATGTCCTTGGAATAAAACAATTTTAAAACAAATATGTAGCTTTAAAAAACTTACCATCTTGTCTTTAAGAAAACACAAAAAAGATCCTTGATATTTTTTAAATAAAAATTTAAAAGATAATTAGGTATATAAAATTGAATCTTTCACCAATATGGAGGTATTTTTTGTTAATAAAATAATTTGCACGTTTTTCCGATCTATAAACAATTAATTTTTTAAATAAACAAATGAAAAATTTTATAATAGAAAAAGGACTAAGCGCCGAAGTTGTTAAAAAAATGCCGAACAGTTCTGAAGATGTTGTCGAAGATGATGGTAATGAGGATGAATGGTAATGATCTACCTGGTAGCGCAAATAATTGACACTGGAATTAAACGAAGATTAAAAATTGCAGTGCTAAATATGTGTGTAATAGTTCATACAACAACAATTTAGTAGGCTGAGTACTAAAAAAGTCCTGTTATGTTTCGTAGTGGTGATGATCGATAATTTTGGTGGTGTGTTAATATTCTATTCCAAAAATGTTTTAGATTAAAATGTTGCCAGCTTGAATTTTTTATTTAATTTTATTTTATTTATTAATTTATGTATTACAATTTTAATTATTCATGCTTGTGGTTATTAATCATTAAAATTGATTTACTACAAATTTTCCATGGAATTTAATTATTCATGTTGCGGTTATTTGTTTTAAAAAATTATTAATTGAAAATACTTTAAGGCATGATTGATAAAAACAATGACGCACAATCATTTATGACCACTGAAGATTTTTGCAAAATTTATGTTTAGGCATTGCATTTTTGTGTATTTGTATGTACATACATACTTATGTATATGTAAATATAACTTATAGGCAGTATAAACCAAGGACCGGAAAATGTTTTTTTATTTTGTTTCTAAAAAAATATTTACTGTGCAAGTTTAAAAAATTCTACATTTTACAGAAAATAAAAAATTTCTAAAATATTTCTTCCTTTTTTTAAATCAAGCTCAAGGTCAGGTTAAGAAAAATATATTTTAATTTATTTTATCCAATATTTCGCTGCCACAATGGACAGCTTCTTCAGGGATCTTAAGTTTATAAATTTTAAACAAATTTTGGCACATTGTGGCAGCGAAATATTGGATAAAATAAATTAAAATATATTTTTCTTAACCTGACCTTGAGCTTGATTTAAAAAAAGGAAGAAATAAAATTAAAAGGTCGAAAAAATAGACTAAATAATTTCTAAAATAGTTTTGAAAAAAAAGCCGTCGAAAAAAATAAATAAAATAAAGTTTTTGAAATAAAACGTTTTCTTAAAAATATAAAAAAACAAAAACAAAATAATTATATTTAAGCATTGTCATAAAAATTTCATTCTTCAAAACAAATGTAAATAAAATTTATTAAGAGCCCACCCAGCCAGCAAAATACTCCGAAATTGTCTGAATCAGACATTTCATGCAATTGTCTGACTTCATTCTTGGAGACTTCGTTCAGATTTCTGTCAGACATTGAATATACCTACTGTCTGGCCGATTTCTGATCGATTTCGCATGGATATATCGAGGGGAAATTATGTACAGATATATCCAACAGAATTCCGACGGAATTGCTTCAGAATTGTCTTACGAGACTTATTATTTTTTTTAAATAATACAATTGTCATTCAATTGAAAATAATTTAAATTTTATTTTATTTGTTCAAGATGAAAGCAGTTGGAAAGCAGCAAGAATCTCGGCTAACACATCAGAACTTCCCATGCCTTTTTTATTAGATTTCTGTTAGATATCTATCAGAAATGACGACAAAAACAAGAATTTCCCACGACATGTCTGTCAGAATTCGTGTCAACCACTTCATACATTTTTGGGTCAGAAATCTGACAGAATTCGTATACGATTCCGACTTTTTTGCCGACGTTTCTCTCAGATATCTGAATGACGTCGGATTATTTTGCTGGCTGGGAGCCTTTTGAGAATACATACATATTTTATTTTTGAAAAATACATACATATGTACATAGAAAAAAAAATTCTAAAAAAAACGTTTTTAAAAATATTTTTCAACAAAAAAAAAAGTTTTTTAAAAATTTGTATTTGTTTTTTTTTTACAAAAAAAGTTTTTGTTTTTTTTGAAACTATAACTTTTGTTTTCAAAGAAATTTTTTTTTCTTTTTCGTTTAAATTTTAAACACAGAAAAACAAAATATTCTTTTTTTCACACACAAAAATTTTTTATTTAAAAAATAAAATTTAATTTTGTGTTTTCCGTTTGTAAAATCCGGTCCTTGGTATAAACATTTTTTTTCTTAAAACTTGTTTAAAAAAGTTACTTAGAAGCTAATTTTTTTGTCGGCGGTCAATAGTTTCCTAGTTATAAGCCCAACAAATTAAAAATTTATTTATCCTTCGTCGTTCTGTATGCTTGAACAAGAGAATTTTGTACACATCGTGTTTCAAATACATTTAAAATTATGTATAAAACATTCAAATTTACATATTTAATCGTTTCATACTCTTTTAAGATTTTTTGAATATCGACAAGAATATCTAAAGTGTTTTTAAGGTTTTAATATTAGGTGTGTTCCACAAGATCTCGGGCATGTTCGGACTAATGAGAGTAAAATGAAAATTACTCTCTAAATTTGCCGAAACTACACAAAATTGCTGGAACGCAAAAAACCATTTTTGCACTTCTTCAAATACTAATGCTGCTTACTTTTCAAATTAAGATCTATTTAAGTGATTTTAGACGTTTAAAAGTCATAACATAATAAAACCAAAACATTTGCATCATTGTAATTTTTTATATTTTGTTTTTTTTTTATTAAAACTTTAATTTTTTCACAAAAACCTAACATTTTGCTTTTTAAGATGTTTTTTAATTAAAACTAAACATTTTCTTTTGCTTGTAAATTTCCTGAATTATTTATCAGTTTCATATGTAAACAAAAACAGCTGATTGTTTTTTCTTGTCCGAACTTACCCAAAGAAAAAGTTCGTGCAAATTTGTACAGGAAATGAAAAAAATTTCTCTCTCAATTACTCTCTTAATTGCACAAAAATTGTTATGTGGAACGCTTTTGGGTAACTTTGTGCAAGTTCGGACTGTTTCGTTATGCATGTGGAACAGAGCTATTAAATGGTATTTTGCCGGATGCAGTGTCAGACATATGTATGTACCCTGCAAATAATAGGACCAGTCCAAACACGCGTGTAAAGAGTAGTCCACAAGGGACCAGGACTAGTCCAAAAGTAACCCAAACGTATGGAAAAAACCTGGTATATTTAACATTACGATGTCCTAGGAGAGGACCATATAACCCGCCTTTGGACCACTAAGGAGTAGTTTTAAAACAACTCCATGGTATACTCAAGAGGATTAGTTTTGAAGTCGTTTAAAAACGAAAGCATGTCGTTAAAAAACGAAGACATGTCGTCTCACTACAAACACTTTTTAACAATGACATGGTCCATGCTTGCATTACATCGGACCAGTCCATGGAGTAGTCCATTTTATCAAAATGGATCAGGTGGTCCAATTTTATTTGCAGGGTAGCGAAACGACTAGAGTAGAAACTCTTAAGGCCCAACTATAATATGCATAAGCTGGCTTAAGCTACTGTCAAAAATTAACAAAAAATAAAAAAAAGCATTTAAAAAAACCAAAATAAAATCAAAAAATATTTTATTCCGTACGGAAAGTGCGATCTGTTTCTCACCTTGCTTAAGCAAATGCCAGTTTCATAAAATTAACCAAAAAGTTTTCTTAAGTTCAATATGGTTCAACACATTTGAATCACATGTATTAGTACAATTGCTTAGGCCAACTTAAGCATATTATAGTTGGGTTTTTAAGCTTTATAAAAACGGACGTCAGTATTAAAATTGGCAATCAGACTTTATGCTTTTATTTCTAGTCATATTTAACTTAATTTGAACAAATTTGAGTAAAATATCATAGTTCTTAAGAGTACTTATAATGGACCTATGGTAACTAGACTGTTTTTTGGTATTAAAAAAACCTAAATTAAAACGAACGTCGATAAACTTTGTTATATCGTTTTATAGTTCCTAAGTGGTTTTTAAAAGGTTGCTTAATATGAGATCTATGGTAAATTGCAGGCTTTATTTCTTGCCATATGAAGCTAAAATATTCGTTGCGGGTTTAGGAGTACTAAACTGTTTTCCAAGAGTATGCTTTATATGGGACCTACGGTAAATTATAAACTAATCTTCGCAAAATTTAACAGTGTGATTTTAAGTCCTTTTAATTTGTGACATGCCAAATTTTATTGCTGTAGCGTTATTATTTACGGTTTGAGGCTTGCTAGACTCTTTTCCGCGAGCTGTCTTTATCTGGGATCTATGGTATATTATGGACCGATCTTCACGAAATTTAACCGTGTGATTTTAAGTTCTTTAAAACTGTAATATACCAGATTTTATTACAATATTAATTTTTTTTCTTTAATTTTACCTTTACCACACTTGATCACAAAAGTGTTAATTTTTTCTGCGATACGCTTCCATGTAGTTTCATTGCTAACTTTTGTTTCTCCCTTTCTATTCTAGTCGTTTTCTGTGATTATGTATGTACAATATGTATATTATAAACTTTTTTGAACAATGAGAGGGTATTTACTCAAAATTTTACTTTTTGAATTAAAACTCAGACTGATTACTGGAGGAGACCAGAATATGTACTCTGGTACGGATTCAGGAAGTTCCCGCCTTCCTATAAGAAGGTTTAGGTCTACCTTAGCTTTATTTCGAAAACACGCTAAGGGTGAATAACTTTTTAATAAAAGCCAATCTTCAGAAGAGCTTTTCCCAACAGGCCAAAACAGAGCAAAATGTTAATAAATTGTAGAATAAGCTTATCATAAGAGATTTCCAACAACATGACAACAAATATGATTTCAAAAGACTTATTTTCGCTTTAGTTTTGTAAGTGTTTTGTAATTAGTGCCGGTTCACACACGTAAAGTTTTACTCGTCAAGTCTTCAGAATTTATGAGAGAAGGGAAAAGAGATTGCCATTTCATTTCCCCTATCTCCTAAAAACTCAAGACTTGACGAGTCAAACTTGACGTGTGTGAACAATTTATATTATAGACAAGTAAGTTTTCATTATAAAACAATTTTAAATAAGACTTTTTTAATAGTAGTAATCACAACAAAATTGCTACAAATTCTTTCTAAATCATTTTGGTTTGTTGGGTTGTCTCTGTGCTGTGTCGAAATCCGACAACACTCAGCTAGCATTTTGTATCATAATCTGGTCTAATGACTAATTTTTCAATCATAAATGATACTCTTGTAAAAAGAAAATCGTACCCTACCGATGAAAGAATCATTTGTGGGCGGCATGAAATAACCCCCCAAAAAAATAATGAAAAAACCCCCCAAAGCGTGGGGCCTTATTTCATATGCAAAAAAGCCCCAATTTTGAAAATGAAATTATTGACCAATGCAATAAAAAACCCCCCAAACATAAATTAAATAATTCTCTAATTTTTGGGGGCTTATTTCATATGAAATAAAACCCCAATTTCTGAAATGAAATAAGAGCCCAATATATGTAATAAAATTAATTATACAGTTTTGCTTTGAAGAATCACGCGATAGATATCATGATATGATATACCAAACACAAGCTTCGCCAACTAAGGCTTTTCTGCATAGCCGGCCTTCGGCCGGTCGCAATAACTTTTTCCTCTATGGTATAACAAACACCGGCTTCGCTAACTAAAGTTTCTCTGCTTAGCGTCAGGATTTTCTCCTCTATAGTATAAAAATACCGACTCGACCCGGCTACGCAGAAAAGCTTTAGTTAGGGAAGCCGGTGTTTGGTATACCGTAGAGGAAAAAGTCATTGCGCCCGGCCGAAGTCCGGTTATGCAGGGTAGCTTTATTTATTGAAGCCGGTGTTCTGTATACCAAAGTGGATAAATCCTTGCGCCCAAAAACGTTTTCATTATAAATTTAAAAATAAAATAATCCCCCAAAAAGTATATTGGGGCTTTATTTCATAATGATTTTTTGGGGGATAATTTCATATGAAATAATACCCAATTAAAAAAATGAAATTACACCCCAAACAAAATGAAATAACCCCCCAAAAATCGTTTTTGTTGTTCTCTGTACAAGCTTTTTGGGGGTTATTTCATTATTTTTTTGGGGGATTATATTTTGCCGCCTCATTTGTGATACAATTTTCCTTTTTCCTTTTTAGCTTTTAATGCTTTCGGAATTTCGAAAACCCGTTTTACATAAATTGAACGACTTTTTGGTCTTAGAAGACCCCTAGTGAAATTTGATTCAGAAAATATTCGTAGAACATTTTAACCCTCTAAAGTGCCGTTTTAGTATATTTTTGTGTGGAAGTTAAAAAATGACCCCGTAAAATGAGTGTTAGAGGGTTAATATATTTAAAGAAAAGAATCGCCATAAAATTCTACTGAAGACGTCTGAAATAGTCTTTTAGCTCAGTAGTACATTAAGTATATTCTTTTGACTTGTGCCAAACGCCTTTTCAAGAAATTCAAACATTTTAATGCAGGAAATTTCGAAAATCCGTTTTAAATACATCACACGAACTTTTGGTCTTAAAATAAAAATAAAATATTCGTAGAACATTTTGACCCTTTAAAGTGCCGTTTTAGTATACTTTTGTGTAAGAGTTGAGAAAAGGACAAAAATGACTCCTTAAAATTAGAGTTAGAGGGTTAATAAATTCTAAGAAAAGAATCGCCATACGATTCTACTGAAGACATCTAGAATTATTTTTTAGCTTTGAAGTGCATTTAATATATTTTTTTTTGACTTATACCAAACGCCTTTTCAAAAAATTCAAAAACTTTAGGGGCCCATATTTCGGGAACCCGAGAAAACTTTTCAAAACCCTTTGGCAGATTTGCTCTACTAGTGGTCTACTTTTATTTTGCGTTGCAAGTGTTGAGGATGGCGGCGATGACCCGAATTTTGTTGCACTGTGATATCAATGAATCATATATGAATCCTTTTTCTATCGCTTAAGTGATAAATCAGGTTCAAGTCGTCAAAACTGATCTGATAAGACTCATTTAGATGATATTTACAAAAAATAATCACCCAAATACTAGCTGGGGAAGGGGAAAATCCATATTAGTAGGGATTATCTTCTAAAAAAATTGCCTTAGGCACAAGGACAGATTTTTTTAACATTAAAATGTAGGGACTTTTCCAAAATGTGGCAAAACTTTATACATATGTACTATATTTGTCAATCTTTTTCGATTTGTGAAAAATAGGGATTTTTTCAGGTTACGTTGGGACTTTTCAAAAAAGTATATAAAATCACTGTTTCAAACTTTAAAATTCAATAACTTGGAAACCACGAACCGTAGACAAAATGCATTCATTTTTGGCGTATAAAAAGCATACATATTTAATAAATATTAAATTAAGATAAATATTGCTACCCATAAACAAAAGTAAGGATTACAATAAAAAAATAACATATAATTAAAATAAATGAAAATCATATTAATAAATTATGAATAAAATGTGAAAAAAACGAATTAATCGCGAGTAAAAATTATGATAACTTTTTTATTTTAACATGTGGCGTTGCCTGATTTCGCTACTGGCAACTCAACTTCAGTTCAGTTGCCGTCCGTGATCGACCCATTACATTATTCATAACCAGGGAAACCATAAAATGCAATCGCAGAAACAATATATTTATCCGTTTTAGAACTTTTTATGAATATTGGCATTGATTTGTAAGTGCCTATTTTTGTATATTTTACCGTTTGCAGCATTTTTTTTGCATAATTTAGTTAAAAGGGCATTTTTGTTGCATTTATTAAGTTTATAGTGCATATTTTGCTTTTTTGAGGCATATTTTGATAGCCCCGGTAGGCTAGCTGGTAGTGAGCTAGTCTATCAGCGCCGTGGTTGTGGGTTCGATTCCCGCCAGAGACTCTGGTTTCATTCCTGCAGACAAGCGTAGAGCTTCGCGGAATTAGCTTAAAATAATAATTATAAAAAAAATATGCAAGACGGATAGATGTCTAGCTTGTGCGCAAAGTACAAGCTGCAATTTTTATTTTTATTCCAAATAAAAACTTCTTTCAAAATTAGACTCTTTGTATCTGTAAACCATCTAATTACGTTGGTTTTAAGATTAAATTCGAACCAAAACTATTTTACTGCAAATTAATTTATTTTCGATTCGGTTCGGTTCACATTTGCTCAAAGATCCCATCCTCAAATAGTTTGAACTTCCTTTTAAATGTTTACATTAACAAACAATTTAGCGACCGTCCCTAAGATCCCTTTAAGACAAAAATCTCATATGGATGTTAACATCTAGATAACTTTCGGTACAAATAACTCTTACATATCGATGGTTTTCTTCCGCAGCCACGTAACTCGATTTTTTCCGATTTTTTTGTTTTTACCGGAAAAGTAATCAGTAAACACCGCCTTACAATTTTGCAGTTTTTTTGTTTGGCGGAATATGGGAATTTTTCCTAATTCTTGGATTATAAAAGAATATATAGCAAAAAGCTTCAAATATTTGGTAAAAAAAAAGTATTTTGTCTCTCCTGAAAAGTAGTTGTTTTTGAGTTACGAGGTTGCGGAAGAAAACCATCGATATATGAATTTTAACTTGTGTTTGTGAGCCCATGACTGCCATAGTTTAAAAATAGTTTAATATAAAAATATAACGGTGTATGGGCTAAACGATTATAGTTTTAGGATTGTTTTTTTTTTAAATGCAAATGTTATTAAATTGTTAAATATTTTGTTTTCAAATGAGCAATTTTTAAGTGCATATTTTTAACATATATATGTATATTCAAGTTTTTATTTAATGCGCATAAAACGTGCTTTTATAGCATATTTCTGGTTTCCCTGTTCATAACTCTCTAATATGAATTTAGTTTAATAGGACTATTAAAATTACCTGCTGGAATTCAACTAGATTTTTCTGTCCTCACTTGAAACCACAGTTTGTATGAATATGTAAATGTTATGCCTAAACTTTATAGACTGACTGTATATTTTTTCAACCCAATTGCGAAATAAAATTAACGGGAAAAACTCGCAGGGAGTTTTTATTCATATTTGGGTTGATTATTAAAGTCCAGTCAATTAAATTGTATTTCCCGTTGCTGAAAATAGAGGCGGTAAGAGGCTACTGAACTTTTTAGTTTTTTTCAACTACCTATCTCGAAACATGATGTTAACATGCCTAGTTGAAGTTTGGTTCCTATTAATTCTTAGCATTGGGGGTTACAAATTACTCTTTGCCGCTTGAAAAAATGTAAATTTTAACTGAAAAAAACTGAACATTGTTTTACTTTAAAATTTGTTGGATTAAAATAAAATATACAAAAAAGACGGGATTGGAAAAGAAGTTCCTGTTAATCTATTAAAAACAAAAATATCTTACACTCACAATAGAAGAAAACATAAAAAATTATAAATAAATATGTTGTAAAATAACAAAAAACTTTATTTTTGACAATGTACATATGTACATACATATAAAAATAAAAATATGTTGTGTAAAATAACAAAATAATAAAATTTGTACAAAATATAGGTACCTATTTAATAATTAAAAACGCTTAAAAAACTAAAACGTATAGGTATAAAAAAAATCATATGCATACATAAAATTCAAACAAAAAAAAAAAAAAAAATGACTAAAACAATCCAATCCAACTTAATATGCTTTAATGCATTAAATTTTACTCATCTTTACGAACTCCGGTAGGCAACGTCACATCAAAAACAATGGGTGGATTGTTTGGTAAATAATTAATATCGCAAGTTGAAGCATTTGCATAAATCACACGACCATCTGATGTTATCCCATAACCTTCGTGGATATGACCAAATACGTGATATTTGGGTTTAACTCGTTTCTGTACTGTCGTCAATAGTTCTACACAGCCAGCACGAACACCCATACAACACAAATCCCCATGTCCTAATGGTGGTGTGTGTGTCACTAAAATATCAATATCAGACGGTATCTTATTCCACTTCTCCAAACATGGTAAGCCACGTGGTAAATTGAAGGCCCAATGACAAAATTCCGGTTGCCAGGGAGTTCCATAAATTCGTATGCCCCAAATTTCTACAAGGTTATCTTCCAGATACGTACAGTTAGTTAAAACATCTCGAATATTGGGTGTCTTAATGGCATCTATAATATTTTCTTTGGTATTTCCAAGAGTGGGGAGGTCATCAAGAACAGACATACCTGTATGTTTGGTTCTATAAAAAAAAAATTAAAAAATTATGTTTTAAATAAACAGTGTTTAAGTAAATTACTAATAAACTCCAGAAGACACGTTTACAAACATCATATAGGCATTTTCTAATATGCCTCATATTCTGAGTGTCAGAACTCTATATAACAAAAATTTAACGGCCAAACCAATTTTCTCAGATGCATGTATTTATTATGATGACATACTTGTCTCCAAGCTTAATTTTATACAAAATTACTATTCAAGCAAATGAAGACAAAATTTCTCTATTCGAATTGAAGGAGACACTTCAATTCTTCGAAATAGTTTATTGTCGTTAAACTTACCTTTCACTATTTGCTCGATTTTGAAATGGATGTGTGAAAGTCGAATCAAAACTCAGTTCATGATTGCCGGCAATTACAAGTTTGTGCTTGTGCGGCAAAGAACCTATCCAGTTATTAAACTCCACAACCTCCTGCAAACGACCACATTTCGTAAAATCTCCGGCATGAATAAAAATATCACCGTCTGGTATGTCGAACTTTATATAGGGTGTCAACGAGTGCGTATCACTCATACACACAATGCGCGCTTTATTAAAAGCCACTTCAGTTTGAGGTGGTTTCATTGTAACTTTAATGACACGCTGAGTCTTGGAAATTTCCTTCCAAGCTGCCGTCGGATCTTTAGTTAAGGGGTGTATAGGAATATCCATGTTGAATGGTAAAAATACTATTTCTATACAAAAAAAAAAAAAAACAACGAAACATATTAGAACTTTGTGGTTTACAAAATTATGTAGAAAATCGCTTCTTACAACTAAATACTCCTTTTAAGTGGCAAGTATCCTTTGATTTTTAAGGTAAATATTAAAACGTGTTACTGTTTACAAGCGTTTTCGTTAATAAACCATTATTTTCTTAATAAAACAGTATTGCACGCTTTCTTTAAAAAGTTTTGCTAGTTTCACAATTTAATTGCTATTTTGCAAAATTATGATCACAGAGTAAACGGAAGTACAAAAATGATACAAAGCAAATTTTGCTTAAAACATATTTTTTCAATAGTTCTCTTAGAAACAGGGTTACCATTCATTCGACTAAAGTCGCAATTTGACCCTTTTTTTAGCGGCTATGAAAGTTTTCTTTCAGAAAGTTTGAGTTTATGGGTGAGAGGGAGAGAAGAATAGCTTGTTCTCTTCCCCTCTCACCTATAAAGTCAGACTTTCTGAAAGAAAGGGTGAGTTCCAAAACATCAGTTGCAAAGCAACTCGCTTTTTTAAGTGCTTTCTGCCAAGCAACCGTGAAAAATTTTACAATGTTATCTGTACCAAAGTTCACTAAAAACAATATCGATGCGTACACAATAATCAAACTAGATATAGTTAAACTCTATGATACTTTTTTGACTTTGACTGCAAAGTATTATGATGTTTAGGAACTCAGCCAAAATTTTCATTGTGTAAAATTTATTGGCTGAAGTGCACTTTACGGGGCGTACGAAAAAAAATAAAAAAAATATGCAACCCGATTCAGAATAAAAAATGAAAAAAACCATAATTAAAATTTAAGGGGGCTGAGGCCCGTGGTGCCCTCTGGACCCAAAAAACTGCCCCGCCCACTTTGTGATATGTGTGGGTACTCAAATTAAAGGTAATTTGCTCACGATTGCAAATATGTATTTTGTTTTTGTGTTCGCATATTATTTTCCTCTCTAGGTTAATTTAAGTATCTTTTAGATGCAGAAAAGCTTTAGTTAGCGAAGCCGGTGTTTGTTATACCATAGAGGAGAAAATCCTTGCGACCGGCCAAAGGCCGGCTATACAAAGAAGCTTTAATTAGCGAAGCCGGTATTTGTTATACCATAGAGGATAAAATCCTTGCGCCCGGCCGAAGGCCGGCCATGCATAGAAGCTTAAGTTAGCGAAGCCGGTCTTTGTTATACCATAGAGCAGAAAATCCTAGCGCCCGGCCGAAGGCCGGCTATGCAGAGAAGCTTTAGTTAGCGAAGCCGGTTTTTCTATTCCATAGAGCAGAAAATCCATGCGCCCGGCTACGCAGAAAAGAATTCCTTAGCACATCGGAAATGGGCTATTAGTTACAACAAAAAATAAATTTTTTTTTTTAAAGTCGAACATAAAACATTAAAAAATACAAAATAAAACAAAATATTTACAATCGCGAGCAAACTACCTTTAATTTGAGTACCTACACATAGATGTGAGTGAATGGGTGCACTTTTTTTTTACCCAAATTTTATTATTTTCGTTTTTCTTGTACAATTACCTTTAATTTGAGTACCCACACATTCCACTAAGTGGGCTGGGTGGTTTTTTGGGTCCAGAGGGCCCCACGGGCCTCAGCCCCCTTAAATTTTAATTATGGTTTTTTTCTTTTTTTATTCTGAATCGGGTAGCATATTTTTTTTTTCGTACGCCCCGTAAAGTGCACTTTTGCCAATTTATTTTATTCTAAAATCGGAAAAAGCTGGATATACATGTTCAGAGGCACAGGAAACCACGGAGTCTGAGACGCTGCTGGTCCTTCCAAGAAACGTAATATTTCGTGATACAATTTTAATGAATGGCAACTGTAGTATAAATGGCTTAACCATGACATTAAGTCAAAGCGCCCTACTGCAGTGTTTGTAATCAGCTTTTAGTGAACTTAGAAAATCATCTTCACCACCAAGGAAAAACAAAAAACACATTCTGAAATTAAAAAATGCAACTGACTAGTTTGTTTCAATTGTTTTTTTTTTTTTTTTGCTATGCTTTTTATTAACAACCTAAAAACATTAACTGCCGTATTCATAAAAATTAAATAAGTTTGAAATGTGTTTTAAGGCAAAATTTACATACAAATTTTTCTTAAAATGCATTTCAAATCCATTTTAACTTTTTATGAATACGGCAGTAAAACTTCATATAAAAAAACACTGATTAAAATATAAGATTTTTTTATATAGACTTTGACGTTTGGTATGACAAAAAAAATTTCATGTGAAGACCCCATGGAAAAAACGTTAAAAAAAGGTGTGCGACTTTTATTTTCTCAAACCACTTTTTTGTGCGACTTTTCAAAAATACCTAACGGCAACCCTGCCTAGATACAAGGATTTATTCAAGGTATATTTATAGCAGGTAGTCTCGGAAAGCCAGCTGGTTATGTTTTATTTGCTTGTTTTGTGATACAAACAGTCAAGTTGTATAGTAAACAAGTAAACAAGTTTTTTAAATTTATCTTTTGTCTCTTTTCAACCCCTTTGCTGTTTGACAGTATCACAAAACAATAATAAAAAGCCCTGTTGTTTGTTTTATTGTACAATTGTTGTAATCTCGCGGCTACCTGCTATAAATATACCTTTGATTTATTTGAGTATGCATCAGTGCTGCCAGTGAAATTTCGAGAAAGATACATTTTAGTTTCTAAAAAGATACACTTTTTCCCAAAAAGATAAATTTTGAAAAAAATTTTAAAATTAATTTTTAACGTTTAACATTTATTAACATAACATTTTTATTTCATATTTAATGAATATTGTAAAGAAAAAGATAACATAAAATTCATGTTTATATTTTTGAAATGTGTTATTTTGATTTGAAAAAAGCACTTTAAATAGATAAAACTTCACCCAAAAACCTTTTGTATAGAAAAGGATATTAAAACTTTAAAATAAATTATTTATTTTATTATCCATTTATTTATTTAACAATATATAAAAAAAAAAAATAAAGTTTTTATCGGGCCACAAGAGGATTTCATTGAAATACCCAGATCCTTTCTTAGTTTGATTTAAATTCATTTTTAGGTAGATGTTTGAAGGAAATTTGTAATTGCAGCAACAAACTTTTCTTTTTTTTAGACCGTATTTAATTTGCAATAATGAATTAACTTTGTTTAAAAAATTCATCAAACTCAATGTTCTTTCGATTCCGTCCTTTTAGTAAGGAAACAAAAGTGTATGAATAATTAAGTGAGCTACTTCTTGACAAGGATTTTCGCCCAAAGAATTTTTTTAAATTCTAGACTTCAATACAAAATCCATTAGTTCTTTCCTTATTTTTCCATTTTTTTCAATGTTAGATTCTTTAGGAAACTTTATTTTATATATCTTAGAGACAAATCATCAATGAAATTTTGTATGAAATCAATAATATCTGTTAAGTTTTTTTTTTTAAATACTCTGAGTAGTGCTATTTTTTGCTGTCCTTTTAAATTTGAAGTAATACCCTTTGTACACTTGCATACATTTCGGAGGAACGCATGGACACAGAGTATACTTTGTGGCATGGAATATGTTGAAAATGTGAAATACGCGTTCACACTTGAAACATCTAACATCAATAAAAAATGTCACCATTTCTGAAAAAAACTTTAATTTTTTTAAATACTTTTTTTCTACAAAAGTGCCAACATTTTAAAAAATAACACCAAAATGTATTTCTAATTCATTTTGTTTGATAATTTTAGTAAAATTAAGCAAAATAAGGCTTGCAAAAAAGGAAAAACTTGAGAAATGGTAGCGCTGCTTTAAAAACAACTTCCATTTTTCCAGTGATGCCACAATAATAACAGATTTTTGCCTTTTTTCTAGTGATGACACTAAAATAAACGAAAAATGTAAAAGGGAACAAAATGAAATAGTAACATTCTGTAAAGATGTTAAAAATTTTGATTTTTAGCCCTATGTAAAAGACTTGAGGAGGAAAGTTATAGCTTAGCAAAATTTTTAAAATTTTCTATAATGTACATATGTAAATTTAGTTTTTCAATAATAACTATCTTTGTACTGAATTGACCCATTCCAGTTGCTTATAATTTTCATATACCCTTTGTACACTAGCATACATTTCGGAGGAACGCATGGAAGATGTTGAAAATGTGAAATACGCGTTCACACTTGAAACATCTATCATCTACCATCAATAAAAAATGGTACCATTACTGAAAGAAAAACTTTTATTTATTTTAATTACTTTTTTTCTACAAAAGTGGCAAGATTTTAAAAGATAGCACCAAAATGTGTTTCTCATTCATTTCGTTTGATAATTTTAGCAAAATTAAGCAAAATAAGGCTTGCAAAAAAGGAAAAACTTGAGAAATGGTAACGCTGCTTTCAAAGCAACTTCCATTTTGTCAGTGATGCCACAAAAATAATAGAATTTATTGCCACTATTCTAGTGATGACATCAAAAGAATCGAAGAATGTGAAAGGGAACAAAATGAGATAGTAATGCCATGTTTCCACGTCGATTTGAATCACCTGCTTCGCTCCCTGAATCATGTTAATGAATCATGGTGTTTACACGACGTATCTACTTGCTTCGATTTGACAGTTGTCTTTGTGCTGGTTCACACAGGTCAAGTTTGACTCTTCAAGTCTCGAGCTTTTAGGAGAGAGGGGTAAAGAGAATGGAAAGGGGTACATACTTGCCCGTACCAGTCAGTTTTGTATTTTTCTTTTCTTTTTTCATCCGTAATATAATAAAAAGCTACAAAGTTGAAGGAAAAGAAAACAAAAATTAATTTTGTGCATGAACGTGAACGCAAGTTCAAAAGAAAATTTAAATAAAACTGTTCAAGTAAACTTGACCTGTGTGAACCAGCACTTTAATAAACAAATCAGTGTTGTCAACTTTGCATTTTCAAAACACACCAAAATGGAGAAAAAACGCAGCAAGTTTAGAATTTAATTTTTATCTAAAATATTGAATTAATTTTGCATAACATTTTTATATTAAAAATACAGTAGAATCGTAAATTGTGGTTCAAGAGGAGTTGTGCACTTTAAACCAGCCGGTGCAAATTAAATTTAAGTTATTAAGATTTTTGTATGTCGTGCTAAATTCCCAATTTTTTATATTTGATAAATACACTGAAATTTATTGTTGAGGGAAAGCTAGCTTCTATGCGCACTTTAATTTATTAAAAATAAGTAATTTAAATAAATTTAGTGTGTTATTTTCGAAAAATTTGCTTATTATTGCATTTTTTTACAATTGAATGCCGCTTAGAAAATTGAATAGTTCGAAAAAGTTAACAACCCTTGGAATATTTTGGTTTACTTTTTCGCGATTCTACTGTATAACATGTTTTATTGTTATACAGTAGAATCTTTCCAGTTCAGAGTTTTTAGAAAAAAAAAAATAAAACTTATCAAACATAAAAAAACTACACAAATTTGTTAGCATTAGAGTTAACCTTGTGGAATTCGACTCGGTATTCATATGTGCTAGATAAAATTTTTTAATTGCATAAAATATATACAAATTTTTTTTTATAAAGAGATCAACACTAAATATCTAGTAAGGATTCAAAATTAACAATAGTTCAGTATTTGACGTTTTATTAAAATATTTTAAAAAATACATATACATACTCATATATATTTTTTTTTAAGAAGTTTAGTATTTTCATATTAAAAATATAACAATAAAACAGCCTTTTACATTTTACATAGTTAAAAAAGAAAAAAATCTTTAAAAAAAAAAGTTAAACAAATTTCTACATAAATAAATACCCCTATATTCATAAAAAATATTTTGGGTTTATGACAGGTTTATTAAACAAATTTTCATAAAAAATTCGTTTTATAATGAATATAAGGGATAGTATTTATGTTTGCATTCATTTGTACAAGATGATTTATTTTCGTAAATTAATTTAAAAAATTCTGTTTAAAACTTTTTAAA
Source organism: Pollenia angustigena (assembly GCA_930367215.1). Classification (NCBI taxonomy): domain Eukaryota; kingdom Metazoa; phylum Arthropoda; class Insecta; order Diptera; family Polleniidae; genus Pollenia; species Pollenia angustigena. The sequence goes on from OV884058.1 coordinate 150,408,277, forward strand.
AAGTGATCAAAAATTTATTATAATTATTCCAAATTAATAAAGTTAATATTTTCATCATTGTTGTTATCGCAGAAAAAATTTAAAAAAGCACCAAAAATGGTGCGAAACGCACCGAGTTGACAACTCTGAAACAATCGATGTTTACAGCTAGTTCAGATAAACTTGCGATAAAAATTGGAGAAGAGAGTAATTTTTCGTGCTTCGCAAGTAGATTCAATATGAGTCTACTTGCTTCGCTCTCAACATTTTGTATGGCGAAGCAGTTGCTTCGTTCATGATTGGGATGTGAAGCATGAATAGAGAGCGAAGCACGTACCGTGGAAACATGGCATAACATTCTGTAAAAATGTTGAAAAATTTTGATTTTTAGCCCTATGTATTCCTTATGGGAAAATTCCAACATTTTCGCAAATTGATGTTAAATGTTAAATGTTGACAAGTGTGAAAAGGCTATAAAAGAATCGAAAAATGTAAAAGGTAACAAAATGAGATAGTAACATTCTGTAATACCCTTTGTACACTTGCATACATTTCTGAGGAACACATGGAAAATGTTGAAAATGTGAAATACGCGTTCACACTTGAAACATCTAACATCTACTGTCAATAAAAAATGTCACCATCTCTGAAAAAAAAACTTTTATTTTTTTTAAATACTTTTTTTCTAAAAAACTGCCACCATTTCAAAAAGTAACACCAAAATGTATTTCTAATTCATTTTGTTTAATAATTTTAGTACAATTAAGCAAAATAAGGCATGCAAAATATTAAAAACTTGAGAAATGGTAACGCTGATTTCAAAGCAACTTCCATTTTGTCAGTGATGCCACAATAATAACAGAAATTATTGCCACTTTTCTAGTGATGACACTAAAAGAATCGAAAAATGTAAAAAGGAGCAAAATGAGATAGTAACATTCTGTAAAGATGTTGAAGAATTTAGATTTTTAGCCCTATGTATTTCTTATGAGAAAATTCCAACATCTTCGCAAATAGATGTTAAATGTTGACAAGTGTGAAAAGGCTATTACGACAATGAAAACGACAGAATGTACCATGATACAACTACATAAGGTAGACTCGTTGGCCCATATGTTTGTCAGTTGTTTACCCCAGTTAAAACCCAATTGTCAAATTTCATGTATATGAGCCAATATTTGTACATGTGTGCTTCAAATTGCTTTTATTTTATATGAAGACAATTTTAACAAGTCGGTTATTGCCGGCTATTTTTATAGAGCAGCATGTCTACACTCCCAAATGAGTCCACCTTGTGTAATGTACCTTGGTATGTATGTACCTATGTATATCTAAAAATATTTTAATTCAATTTGAGTAATTTTCATAAACTATTTTTTGGCGGCTCAGTACTTGGCTTAAGTCTAGCTTACCAATGCAACTACGAACAAAAAAAATATACATAGAGTAATGGAACATTGAAAAATAATAAGAAAATATTATATAGAAAAAACTCTCGGAAACGCTTAGCTTTGGAGACTTTTCAAATTTGTTTTGTTTTCGTATACACACAAAAAAATCATAGGTAAAATTACCTAAAAATATGGTAAAAAATTAACTAAGCGCAAGGGTAGCATGGCAGTATCTAAGTTTCTTAGGTAATAAAACGTTTAACTTAGGTAATTTCTTTGTTCGAAAAAGAATCTAAATATTTTGTTAAAATTACTAAGAAACTTTGAAAATTTACCAATGATAGCAAAGTTAGTTTAAATTTATATTTTAGAAAAGTTATCTAAGTTCAATTTTGTACAAGAACATAGGTGTTAGGTAAATTTACTACTTTTTTTTTTTTAAATAAAAAAGCATTTAAAAAAAAACTCTATGCACTTTTTTTTAGTTACATACTTAAATAAAATTAACTACATTTTTAATTTCATTATATTTTATTTATCAATTCATAATATGTATCATTTAATTTAATGATCTACTGGCACTTTTATATTAATTTTAACCTGTGAGCCCATGACTGCCCATAGTTTCCTAATAGGATAAAATCTCGAACATTTTTGCCTCTTCCTTTGCAAGGAATTTGTGTGAAATACTTATTGTAGCTTGAGATGCGAACAATTAGAGTTACATTAATAAGGATTAAAACTAATTTTGTCTTTGAAATCCATATTGATCCAGCATCGTGTCGTCCAAATTGATCATCTTCAATAAAAGTAATAATGTCTTATTTTTAAAAAGTTCAGCGGAGTTCCTTTTCTTATGTTAATAATACTTACTTACATACGTTGTTTTTTTATCCTTGGTTGAATAGTTTTTAATTAAATTTTTTGAACTTTATATTTAAAAATTCTAAATTCAAATTTATATTTGAATGTTTTCATTCACATCTGAAAATTATCATTAAAAAATAAAATAAACATACATTCATACATATAATAAAAAAATTCGAAGAAGATACCTAACACAATTAGTAATATTAGATGCGTTTGAATACTTTTACAGTAAAATGCAGTAAATGAGTAAAAAGATGTTGTCCAAAAATGTACGCGAACGCAAAATTTGTAAAATTTCGTAAAATAAAGGCAACAGCTGATGGCAAATAATTGAAGTGTTGAAAAATATTGACACGTTTGACTACTTAACTCGTTTTCTTATCGGTACTCGATTAAATACTTTTTATAACACGAACATTTTTGAAAAATACAAATAAATTATTTTATGTAATCTTTCATATTTGTTTGTTTTTTATTTTATTTGATTTTATTGAATTTTTTTGCTATTGATTACTTAAGTACCCAAATACTTCACACTTTTACAACTCTAAAAAATTAACATAACAAAAAAAAAATTTCAAAAGTTTGTATTTAGCCAAATTAACGCTTCACAAACAAGTTTAATTAATTAATATTTATTCACTTTTTGTTTTGGTTTAATTTTTATTTCAACTTTTCTTTTATTAAACAATTTTTTCACAATTTGTATGCTTTTTATTTGTTACTTTTGTTTGTTTACCTTTTGAAACATATGTTTTTTGATTTACTAAATTTTACTACAAAAATTTCTGCAGTAACAATTTGTAAATACTCAGACAAGAACTGTCACTTCTTGCTCTCAATTTATGTTCTCATGTACTGCATTTTGTGTACTCGAACGCAATTTCGTAAAATGCAGTAAAGTTTAGTAAAAAATAGTAAAAACTTTTGTGTTCTCGAACGCAACTACATATTAACAAAAATTTTAGACAATACTTATTGTATAAATGACCAATTATTTAAGACAATAAACCCTAGTTTTTTCTTTTTATATAAAAATAAATTACCTATGCACGCCTTGGTAAAATTACCTAAATTATTTTTTTGTGTGTATGTAATTTTTTGTAAGTGTAAGCTTTTCTTCGTTGAGCTGCGTTGGTATGTAAGTGCCGGTTCACACACGTCAAGTTTATTTCGTCAAGTCTTGAGTTTTTAGGAGAGAAGGGAAAGAGGATGCCATATCTTTTCCCCTCTCTCCTAAAAACTCAAGACTTGACGAGTTAAACTTGACGTGTGTGAACCGGCACTAAGATTTGTTCCCAGTACTTCTAATGTTTGTTTGTTTTTTCTTTACTATAAGAAGATTTTATTTTGCGTTAAAGACAAAGGTTTTATTATTAAAAATTATTAATAACACTGGTCTACATATTTAGAAAAAAAAATTTACTGCAGAAACGAAGCATGTTTTTTTTACCTAACCTGGGTGCGCTGAATAAAAATTGGGCTATCACGTCTTGTTCATTTTTTTTATTGCATGCTGGCATTGACAATTTCACAATTATTTATTTGACAGAAGCCCACATTCATTCTAAATCTTCATAATAGTAGCGTTAAGTCATGCCAGGCAGATCGTGTGTTACTAATTCAAGCTATGTTTTCTTTGTGTGTGGTGAATATTTGATAGGTAAACAAGGATATGCAATATCAGATTCATTCAAATATGCATATTTACATTATTTTGGTCTTGCAGTCAGAAACTTGGGCAAACCGTCCACACCGAAAATGTTTTGCATATTCTTCATTCGCATTTAGATTTTTTTTCCAAAAAAACTAAGTGCAGTGAGCGCGAACAAGGAGAGTGTGCTCACCAAGATTAAATGAAAATTGAAAGAATTTATCAAGGATTTTGAGAGAAAAGCATGTTGGGGGAATATTGCTGGACTCTAATAAGTGAAACCGAACCAACAAAATACAAACGCCGTTCAAATAACGCCATTCACATTTGAAAATTCTTTGATTTTTAAATACACTAGTGATTTTTTATGTAAGAAAAGAATAAGTATTTGTTTTGTATCTCGAAAACCTGACGTGAGAGAGTGATAGAGAAAAATCAATTACAGATTCGAATTCAGCCCACCAAATTTCCCTAGGAAAGACATTTGGTTGCTCCAGCCAAAACCTAGGTGCCTCATTTAATTTTATGTAGCTTCTTATATACAGTGTTGGGCTGAAGTGCACTTTACGGGGCGTACGAAAAAAAAATAAAAAAATATGCTACCCGATTCAGAATAAAAAAAGAAAAAAACCATAATTAAAATTTAAGGGGGCTGAGGCCCGTGGTGCCCTCTGGACCCAAAAAACTGCCCCGCCCACTTTGTGATATGTGTGGGTACTCAAATTAAAGGTAATTTGCTCACGATTGCAAATATGTATTTTGTTTTCGCATACAATTTTCCTCTCTAGGTTAATTTAAGTATCTTTTAGGTGTAGAAAAGCTTTAGTTAGCGAAGCCGGTGTTTGTTATACCATAGAGGAGAAAATCCTTGCGCCCGGTCGAAGGCCGGCTATGCAGAGAAGCTTTAGTTAGCGAAGCCGGTCTTTGTTATACCATAGAGCAGAAAATCCTTGCGCCCGGCCGAAGGCCGGCTATGTAGAGAAGCTTTAGTTAGCGAAGCCGGTTTTTTTTATTCCATAGAGGAGAAAATACATGCGCCCGGTTGAAGGCCTGCTACGCAGAAAAGAATTCTTTAGCACATCGGAAATAGGCTATTAGTTACAAAAAAAAAAAATAAAAATTTTTTTTTTTTAATCGAACATAAAATATTAAAAGATACAAAATATTTACAATCGTGAGCAAACTACCTTTAATTTGAGTACCTACACATAGATTTGAGTGGATGAGGGCACTTTTTTTTACCCAGAGGGCCCCAAAAGTCCCGCCCGCCCTAAATTTTATTATTTTCGTTTTTCTTGTACAATTACCTTTAATTTGAGTACCCACACATTCCACTAAGTGGGCGAGACGGTTTTTTGGGTCCAGAGGGCCCCACGGGCCTCAGCCCCCTTAAATTTTAATTATGCTTTTTTTCTTTTTTTATTCTGAATCGGGTAGCATATTTTTTTTTTTTTTTCGTACGCCCCGTAAAGTGCACTTTTGCCCAGTGTTGTATATTTTGAATGTATTAACATACCATTCGCTTGATCATGGCGAATACAAATACGAATGTAGTAAAATAAGCGAATATTCGCTGATACGAATAAGAATACTTGTAACATCACTGGTACCTATGTAAGACAAAAACTAATTTCCCGGTTCCATTTATTTTGCCCATCACTAGTCAGCTGTGATTCTGTTCAGCTCTCTGTTTACATTTTTCTTCTTTGTCTTCCATTCGAATACACTATTTGTTGATATTTTGTTATCAAAACAAACAACAATCAAAATCGCAACTGTTTTCTTCCTTCAAATGACTTTGACAGCAACAAAAAGAAATGTCAAAAATTTTCAATCAGAAAGAAAATAAAAAAACGAAACAAAAATGAAGTAAAGATGGCTCAGAGACCTGCGCCGAAGCGGCTTAGCCGGCTGTTAGCCAGCCGCCGATGAAAATATTCGTAGCCACCGCCGCCGAAATTTCTTCGGCTAAAAATCGGCTGCAGCTAAGCCACCTATTACTTTGTAAATAATTTTTATTCTCTTTTTTAGCACCTTGCCACATTCTTTTTTGTTAGTGTATCCTTAAAAAGTGCAACTCTTATGACCATTTTCTTAATGTATCGATAAACTGGCTGTTACTTAATGTCAAAAAAATTTATTAGAGCGATAAACTGTCCGTTAACGATTTTGGGTTTCTCAATATACCGACAAAAAACATTTTTTTCAGCTGGCAACACCTCTCAAAATACATGTTAAAGCTGGTAGTCAGCTGATTGAATTCATCTGTACGGCAAATAAAAGGAAAATAACTTATTGGCAGATGAGTGCTGGTTAGCTTTGCGACAGAATAGAAGCAAATTAGATATTGAGAAAACCAAATTTCTTTAATGTGCAGTTTTTCGTTGGGATAAGAGATAATAGTGTAATGAGAAAACGGCCATAAGTTTCTTGTTTATAAAGCACCCACATTTCATCAAAATTTTTTAAATAACGACATATAGGAAAATGAGTGAACACTGGTGCAATCGTTTTATAATTTTTTATTTTAACTATTCTGCGTATTTTCTTGCCGAAAAGTTTTAACTCTGTAAAAATTTGACCAAATCACTTTTGTTAAACAGCCTTAAGTGTTGATTGTTTTTATATTATATGATATGATATTTGGCTGCAATTAAAAATTAAATAAATATGTGTGAAAATAACAAAATTACAGATTTTTTAAAACTTCAAAAGTAATAGAGGATGAAACTGATTCCAGCGATACGGAGATCAGCGAGTTCAGTTCAGATTTCGTTCATTACGAAAATATGCTTAACAAGAAAAGTGAATTTAAGAGTAAAACGCAAATATGATTGTTTGCGTCACTATTGAGGCATTCGTGAACGCGGTCAACACACCAAGACTACCTACCCTTCAACGTGGTCGAAATTTTGGTGTGTCACTGTACCACATTTTGTCCTTTTTTAAGAGACCGTTTTCAAGCCGAACAATGATAAATAGAAGTTCTAAAAAAAGATGGTGTGTTTTATTATAATTGTTTTATATGTAAAAATGTTAAATTTTGTACCTCTGAAATAGCTAATTATTCAATTAATGTTTGATTTCCTGTGTCATTGAAAACATGTGATTCCTGTTTAAACAAAAACATATTTTTATGCCATGAGTAGTGAATTATAGTTTGAAAAATGGTTTGTTTAATATAAACACATACAAATATGTTTACACAAATGTATATCATATAATTTTAATATACATATCCCATCGGCTGACAGCCACATCGGCTAACAGCCGGAGCTAGCCGCCGCCGAGCAATTGTTTGCGTCAGCCGCCGCCGCCGATGAAAACCCACGGCGCAGGTCTCTGAGATGGCTACATTTTTGTGTTGTGAGTGAAAGAAATTTGATAAAATGAAATAAAAGTGCATATTAAATAAAATAAAATAAAATAAGAAATAATTAATTAACAAATAACAACCATAAAACCAACAGTTTTTAAAAAAGATTGAAACAAAATATTTAACTTAAATACTTAAAAGTGTGTGCAAAATCTAAAGTGAAAAAAACATGGACACATTTGACATGCCTGCTGCAGGCGACGATGGTCAGTTAGATGAAAAATTGGGTAAGTGTTCCAATAAGATTATGTATATACATATGTATGTAGTTTAAAAAGAATGTATAGACTTTAAAATTATATTTTAAAATAATTTCAGCAACTTATAGTCCCAAAAAAGGGGGCGTTGTTTCTCGTCTTTATTTTTTTCATTTGTTAATTGAGTTTGTAAACTGCACTATTATCTACTGTCTTCCATTTCAAACGACTGACCTTATTCTTCTTTGTTTCTATTCGTTTAAAATGTGTATGCGGCATTATTGGCAAAAGTGCACTTTACGGGGCGTACGAAAAAAAAAAAAAAAAAAATTGGACCCCCTCTGGAATAAAAAAAGAAAAAAATCAAAATTAAAATTTAAGGGGGCTGAGGCCCCTAGGACCCCATGGATCAAAAAAAGCGGCCCGCCCACTTAGTGGTATGTGTGGGTACTCAAATTAAAGGTAATTGTGTAAAAAATACGAAATTAATAAAATTTAGGTCGAGCGGGACTTCTGGGTCCCTCTGGGTGTTAAAATATAGCCCCTCGCACCCTTATAACTATGTGTGGGTACTCGAATGAAAGGTATTTTGCTTACGATTGTATTGTTTAAGGGAATAGCAACGTAGACAAACAATTTGTTATAAAAATCGCGGGATTTTTTTTATTTTTTTGTAACTAAAGCTTTTCTGTATAGCCGGCCTTTGGCCGGGCGCAAAGATTTTTTCCTCTATGGTATAACAAAGACCGGCTTCGCTAACTAAAGCTTTTCTGTATAGCCGGCCTTCGGCCGGGCGCAAGGATTTTCTCCTCTATGGTATAACAAAGACCGGCTTCGCTAACTAAAGCTTTTCTGTATAGCCGGCCTTCGGCCGGGCGCAAGGATTTTCTCCTCTATTGTATAACAAAGACCGGCTTCGCTAACTAAAACTTCTCTGAATATAAAAGATACATAAATTAACCTAGAGAGGAAAATATTAAACGAATACAAAAACAAAATACATATTTGCAATCGTGAGCAAATTACCTTTAATTTGAGTACCCACACAGATATACATAAGTGTTATGGGGGGGCACTTTTTTGCCCCAGAGGGCCCTAGAAGAGCCGCCGACTGAAATTTTTATTATTTTTGTTTTTGTTGCACAATTACCTTTAATTTGAGTACCCACACATACCATTTAGTGGGCGGGGCGGTTTTTTGGACCCAGGGGTCCCCACGGGCCTCAGCCCCCTTAAATATTAATTTTGGTATTTTTTTTTTTTAATTCTGGATCGGGTGGCATATTTTTTATATTTTTTTTTCGTACGCCCCGTAAAGTGCACTTCAGCCGCATTATTTAGTTTACATTTTGTTTTAATTTAATTTGAAAAATTTTGGGTTATTCGGCAAAAAAAGAATTGGTTTCAAACCTCCAATTCCATCAGCATTTTGTTTGTTTATTTGATTTGGCTTTGTTGCTTGCGTATTATTCATTGCACTTTTGTGTTAAAAACATTTTTTTATTTCATCGCAGACAATTTTGATTAGTAAATGCAAACCAGATGGGGAAGTCTCCCAACGGGTATAAATGTCGTCAAATACGAAAAATATTTTATCTTAAATTAGCAATATGTGCAACTCGTCAATTTTCGTTTTTATATATTTATTAAACTTTATATTCATATACTAGTGATATGTACATATATAAATATTTCGCAACAAGATTTCAATTTGGGAGCTAAGTATATATGAAGCTTTAAAGCAGTGATGTCCAAAATGTAAATTGTGGTTGTATTGCTTTATACTAGTATTAGTGAATAAAGACCCTGCAAATATCCAGCGGGAAAAAGAAGGAGTACGGATGCCTTCTAGAAGGCCTCTGCACTCCTTCTTTTGGATAAACAAGGCCTGCTCGCTCCATTCCGTACTCATATATTTTTTACACACGTTGTCATTGCGGAGTAGGCCTTTCGCTCTCGCATCCTTAAAAGGTACATAAGAATGGTAACGGGATCAAAAAAATAATTATTTTGTTTTTGCTTGTGCAAAAAACAATACAAAAAATGTTACCCCTTCTCATAGAAGCGAGTGTGGAAGGTTTATCTTATCGTTTACCCCAAAGAACCGAGGCCTTCTATGAGGCATTCTTTAGCAGTTAGATAAGAATAGTAATTTAATCAAAACAATTTTTAAGCAGGCCTTTTAAAAGGCCTGAAGTCAGAAGGTCTTCTGAGTTTTACCGCTGCGTAATAGGACCAGTCCAACAAGGAACCAGGACTAGCCCAAAAGCAACCCAAAGGTATGGATAAAACAAACTACTCCATGGTATACTCAAGAGGACTAGTTTTGAAGTCGTTTAAAAACGAAAGCATGTCGTTAAAAAACGACGACATGTCGTCTCACTACAAACACTTTTTTGCAATGACATGGTCCATGCTTGCATTACATCGGACCAGTCCATGGAGTAGTCCATTTTATCAAAATGGATCAGTTCGTCCAATTTTATTTGCAGGGGAGACAAATATTCTTAATAAAAATACAAAAAAATATGTAAGCAATTGGCGCATGTGCACTTGTCGCTTCCCTACAAATAAAATTGGACCACCTGATCCATTTTGAAAAAATGGACTACTCCATGGACTGGTCCGATGTAATGCAAGCATGGACCATGTCTTTGCAAAAAAGTGTTTGTAGTGAGACGACATGTCTTCGTTTTTTATCGACATGCTTTCGTTTTTAAACGACTTCAAAACTAGTCCTCTTGAGTATACCATGGAGTAGTTTTAAAACTACTCCTTAGTGGTCCAAGGTTGGGTTATATGGTCCTCTCCTAGGATATCGTAATGTTAAATAGACCAGGGGGCAAATCGCGACATTCGATATCGATCGAAATTCCCATGTAAATTGTATTGCAATTTCGATCGATATCGAATGTCGCGATTTGCCCCCAGATTTTTTTCATACATTTGGGTTAGTTTTGGACTAGTCCTGGTCCCTTGTGGACTACTCTGTACACGCGTGTTTGGACTGGTCCTATTATTTGCAGGGTTGATAATCGACGACTGAATCACAGAGCACAGACTGAATTGTATACCAGGGCTGCCAGGTTCTTTTTTTCGTCCTTCCCAAACTTAAAAAAAATTCCCCAAAAATCCCCCAATAAAAGAGAAAATCCCCAAAAATAAACCCCTGTAAAAAATACACAATTTTTAACGGATAATTTAAATATTTATTTGAGTTTTACTTGTACTATGTTCTACAAGAGATCATTGTTATTGTTAGGGAAATATGCAGTTGTATTAAAAACATATGTGACGCGAAAAATAGAAAGGGACCTAAGGGTTTTGCCATTTTAAAGATTTAAATCTTTGGTGTACCATCACTGAGCGTGTTGGTATTGGTTTCATTTAAAAGCGACCTTGTTGGTCAACCTTGAAACGCGCGTAGGTCGTCACTACTAGGGATTGGTAAAGCGATTTCGATTCCAATCGAAAATCGATTTTGTGGTAAAAAAATCGATTTTTTGCAATCGAATTTACGTATGCGATTTTATACTGAAATCGATTATTGGGCTTTTAAAATCTATTTTTTTATTTTTATCAAAATTTTGGCAATTTTTAACTTTAATATTAATTAAATCGATAAATTATGGGCATGCACAATAGAACGTATTTTTTTTTGTGCGTACATACGTCTGTAGGTATGCTTATGCAGTTTTCCCAGTTTAAAGTTGTAATTTTACGTATTTACCTATTAGTATCCTTGATATACTTCCAAGTTTAATATAAGGGCTCTATAGCGATATTTAAATCTAGTTATAAGCAGAGTGAAAAAACAAAAAGCATGTAATTTATCCTAACAAATCCATCAATGCATCAATGACATGCAAACGTGTTTTTTTTAAACTAACTTAATAGTAACTTAGCAAAGAAAGTTGAAATACTATCCATACATTCAGTCTTGTCACTGAATTAAATCCGATTAAAAGTGATTTCGTTTAATGTGAAGCAAGATACGAAATCACTTCCACTTTCGATCGGAATTAATTTATGTGACAGGCCTGATTGTCTACAGAAGAACACAATTTTAGTATGTAAAATGTACATGTACTTGTTCCTCTAAAGGCGATCTTAAAATTTACACATTTTCACTTTTTGCAGGAAAATTAGAAAAAGTAGTTACATATATCTACACACTGTAAAAATCTCAGTTCAATTTATCTAGCAGCTTTCCAAAAAAAAAAAAATGCTGGTGTACACCCCTTTGTTATATAAGGTATGAGTTTGCAAATTTATCTTAAACGATTTTGAAATCGGCTTTAAAATCGATTTTGAGGTTCGATAAATCGATTTCAAAAACCGTAAAAAAAGTCGATCGAAAAATCGAAAATCAATTTTGGTATCCATTTACCATTCCCAAGTCCCTACCTCTTGTTTTGTGTAGTTGGTTTTTACTGTTCCCTTTACCTAACTGGTCCCTTTCTCTATGCGCTGTCAAATATATAGTTTATAAATATGATTAGTATTGTGGTTATTTTGTTGAACTATTTATGGTTTTTAATCCAAATTTTTAATATTTTTAATTAGGCTTAAGTTCATGAAATTTAATTTTTATTAAATTATTTTTATGAAGAAAGGAATTTTACAACATGAAAATTAATTAAAATTGTTATTGATAATCGTTCATTCTTGACGTGGCTCGGGCTCGAACCCTGGCCGGCAGGTTACCATGACATGTTTCGATCGCAACCACTCGATCTCCTCAGATGGATTTGCCGTCTTACACTCGCAGCCATCGACGACTGCTGACGTCACTAGTCAAACATCAATCCTTAAACCAAATTGTATTTTAACATTTGGTAGATCGAAATTTGCTTTCCTGAATGATTATCCATTTTAATTGATTTTACATGTTTTTTCCCTTACTTCTGTTTTTTCGTACTTTCGTCAAGAATTTTTCTTGAAGTCCCAGTACATTTTTTTGTTTTTTTACTTTGTCTTTCCCTTTTCTGTTGACCTTTTTCAGCACAACTTGAAGGACAAATGTACACATAGAGCTCGTGCCTTAGCTTTAACAATAATTAGTATTGTGGTTATTTTGTTGAACTATTTATGGTTTTTAATCCAAATTTTTAATATTTTTAATTAGGCTTAAGTTCATGAAATTTAATTTTTATTAAATTATTTTTATGAAGAAAGGAATTTTACAACATGAAAATTAATTAAAATTGTTATTGATAATCGTTCATTCTTGACGTGGCTCGGGCTCGAACCCTGGCCGGCAGGTTACCATGACATGTTTCGATCGCAACCACTCGATCTCCTCAGATGGATTTGCCGTCTTACACTCGCAGCCATCGACGACTGCTGACGTCACTAGTCAAACATCAATCCTTAAACCAAATTGTATTTTAACATTTGGTAGATCGAAATTTGCTTTCCTGAATGATTATCCATTTTAATTGATGAACGATTATCAATAACAATTTTAATTAATTTTCATGTTGTAAAATTCCTTTCTTCATAAAAATAATTTAATAAAAATTAAATTTCATGAACTTAAGCCTAATTAAAAATATTAAAAGTTTATAAATATGTATATACAGTCGAACTTCCCTATAATGAACCTGCATTGAAAACATAATTGTATCTACACTTTGATTACTTTATCATCTAGAAGAAAAGTTTACGACATTTAAAAAATTGAGAAAAACTAAAATAAGAGATTTTTCGCCTTGTATTCACTTTTCAACTTATCAATCGACTTTTCTTTACCCATTCGTCACCAAACTTCATAATTTTTTTTTATATACAAGGAAACAAAATTAGCCCATTCATTGACTTAAGAGTTCATTTTAATTTTTTTATCACCTCTAATAAGTTTATGTGTGCATACATGAACTTCACTAGGAAAATACAAATTTTGTACTTATTATACATAATCATATTATTGAGAAATTAGCTTCAAACTTTTCAGATTTAAAAATTCATGCTTTTTTCGCATTTTGTTAGTTAGTTTTTCATGTCAAATAAAAATAAAATTATAGGAACAACTATATTAAAATATGAATTGATATTTAAATTGAATTGTTGAAATTAGCCATAAGCAACGAATACTTAATTTTTTTTAGCTGTATATAAATATAGTTCGCTTTGGGTCATAACTTTTTGCTTAAACCAAGCCACACATAAATTTAAAATAAGAAAATTTTGGTTTTAACGAGAATGGTGCCAAATATTTTTAGTTCAAGCTATATTTTGTGGTGCTTTAGTAAATAATTCTGTCCGTGTATTTCTCCAAAAAATCCAAATTTTTTTTTATAAATCCCCAATGAAAACCCCAAATCAAATTTTTTGTCCCTTTTAGCAACAAGAAAACCCCTAATTTGGGGTAAAAACCCCAAAGATGGCAGCCCTGTTGTATACCATCGTAGCAGAGTTGCCAATTTAGCGCCTTTGGCGCTAGATTTAGCACTTTTCAACTGTCAAAAAGGCGCATATTTTTTCCCAAGCGCTTTTTTTTAAAAAGAGCGCTAAATTAGCGCTTTTATTGATACCCAACATTTTTGTACTTTTATTTGCATACATTAAAATCAAGACACATTAAAGCAAATTTTGTTTCATTTTTGTTAATTCTTTACTCTGAAAAGCATTCTATACAAGGAAAGAAGTTTATTTTCTAAAGAAATCCATTTCGTTTCTTAAAACAAGAAAATCCAAAAATAAATAACTGATTGTTTTCTAACTTGTTTTGTTCGTATTAAGTAAATTTAAAGAAACATTTTTTCATGATTAGAAAATACACGTTTTTGGTATATGATCAAAAATTTCAAGAAGCATTTATTTAATATTAGTCTGATTTTAAAATAGAATCAAGAAACAAATGCTAGCGATTTCTTTAATTTTTCAGAAAATGCTCAGGAAAACTTGGTTTGATTCAATTAGTTTTTATTTGGATCGACATGTTAATAAATCAATCAAAAGCGTGGTTCAAGACATATTTTCTTGTGATGAAGTAAATAATTCTTTCCGTATATATTTGAAATTATATTACTTTTATTTTCCTGAAATATCAGAAAAGGCTTTAAAAATATTAATGTTTTATTAACACAGCTCGGCAAAAAACAAAAAAAAAAAAAAAAAAAAAAATCGATCTTGAGAACTTGAATATGTGATTTTAATTCACTTTAGCGTGCTGAATCCAAATAGTTTATTCAAGCACGTCGAGTTAACATTTTGTTTACTGATTTCTTGTCTTATTTTATTCATAAAATACCTGGATTTCTGATAAATGATAAAAATACTTATTTGCATGGAAAAGAAATAACTTTGAAAATAATTATTTGTAATAGATCAATATAGTTCTCAAGTTATGATAAAATGTATGTAGCATAAATGCCTAATTTCGGTCAAAATATAAGTCTAGCCCATAAAAAAACAAGACATGATAGAAAAAACTGAAAACGGATTTGAATTTAGCGCAGTAGTATCGAGCCCTAATAGCACAAATGATGTAACCAACAACAGTTTAGATTTTTGAATGTTATTTCTGTCAAGCTAATAAGGCCTAAATTTCTTCAATGTAAATAAAATTAAATTTTTAATTACAATATTTTGTTCCCGACGTTTCGTCGATTGTTTGTCGACTTTACAATAATGTAACTCATAAACAATAAAGATGTAAACAATGTGATTAAATATGAAATTTAATCACATTAAAAAGTTTTAGATATACTCAGGATCATACAAATATAAAACAAAATTTTAATATTTAAATACATATTATTTTAAACTTTAAATATATATCAGCTCAAGTAATGGCAACAATATAACTCGCATTTATGTTGTTCGTGATTTCTTTTAAATTCATTGTTCTTTTAATTTGTTGTTTTGGATGAAAATCGATAATTTTTGATCATTTGTATCATCTCTAAAAATCTCATATCTCTGGGAAGTACCGTTACGAAATAAGAGCAAAAGCAATTTAAAACAAAACCCTAGACTTTAAGCAAAATTATTGTAAAAAAACCTTCTCCTGTAAAATTTTATTTTTGTTGGTTACATCATTTTTGATATAAGGGCTTGGTATCTTTGTTTTTCATATATTTTTATTTAAAACGATTTTTTTTGAAGGCCAGTGTAATTAATAAAATTTGGTTCTTAAACTTTTCATTAAGTTTTATTTAGCGCTTTTTAGCGCTTTTTGATTGGGGACACGGCGCTTTTTGATAAGAAATAGTTCACAACCCTGTATCGTGGACTAAATGAAAGAGCGTAAGAATGCGTGACTGAGTTGTGTACTCTCGTGGACAGCGTTGCCAGAACTAAGATTTTATCTTATTTTTCAAGATTTTTTAAACAAAATAAGATTTAAAGATTTTTTTTCTCAAATTAAGACTTTTTATTTTTAGATATAAAGATTTTTAACTTTAAGTTTGTACAACATACATAAGACCATTTGTAACAAACACTGAACTCCGCTACTGTGAATAGATATTTGCACTTGTTCGTTGAACGATTGCTTATGCCACATTCTAAATTTAGTATGATGATATTGACAAGTTGACTCACTATTATTTTACTCAGAATTATTTTGAAGGAGATTTTACAAGCGCTAAATTAAATTTTATTATAATTGGACTTTCTATTCCTTTCCTATTTCTGCTGTACATATTCAGCCTTATTCCGGTTGTCGTTGTCGTAATCGCTCAAGTCGTTTTTTGTAAGATATTAAAGAACACTGGTTGTGTGTTACTTTAATCTCTTAGAAAAAACGACTTGAGCGATTACGACAACGACAACCGTAATAAGGCTGATTGAAAATTGAAAACACAATAAATTTGGAAATGCAATCCGAAGATGCTCGTATGCACATATTTTTAGAAGGCTTAAAAATTTTATTTTCGCTTAAAATTCGAGATTGCATTTAAAGAAATATTCGTCAATTTTCCACAAAAAAGACGATCAATTCTAAAAAGTGTACGAAAACGCTCTCAGGCGGCAATCAAAAGTAAAAATTAATGGATTTGTCGACCCTAAAAATCGTATGATACAGGTCTGGCTAGATCAAATACAATTTGTTTGCCTCTATTCTTGAATATTTTGGAAAACTATTTTGAAAAATCCGCGGCTCGAAATTAATTTTTGACCTATGGTTTCTTTAGCAAAGTTTCTTGGAATGACTTATAGAACAAGAATCGCGATTTTTACCCACCCTATTATTATCTATATATAAATCGGCTAAGGCAAAACAGTTAAGCACACTTTCCTCCTCCGTATGTCAACCGATTTGAACAACATATACACCATTTAAGAGGTATTTACTCAGAGAAGTGCACAATGTATATTTTATTAAAATCTGTTCAATAATTTCAGAGTTATAAGCGTTCAAAATTGTAACTAACACAAATGCAAAATAAATATTATCAAATAATAAAAAATTAGGGTGATCGATTATTCGACATTTTTCAGAAACCGGTTTTCGAATATTTCGACAATATAAGTTAGACCAGGCAAAACAGTTAAGAACGCTTTCTTCCTTTGTTTGTCAACCGAACCTCTATGGGGAGAAAAAAGGGATATATGGGAAACTAAATTTCTTTTTTTTTTTACTTTTCTGTGCTTCATTTGATAATTGTTAAATTTTCTGTAATAAAGAACTTAGAAACATAATATTATATATAGGTGTAGGATCCTGAGTGAATGATAACCTATAAGATAAAAAATGCTGGTATTTTTTGTTTTTCATCTGGAACTTTTTGAATTTTTGTTAACATTCGACCTATAAAGATAAAATTATAAATTAAACTGGGTGAATAAGAACATGTTAGGGGAGCTTTTTGGTACTTTTCGTTCTACATCTGGTACTTTGATTAATTTTCGTTAATATTAGACATAGAAACATTAAATTAAACGTGCAACGTCCTGAGTGGATGACAATATATAAAGGAGACTTTTTGGTACTTTTTTGTTTTCCAATTGGTATTTTTTATACTGAACTTACAAAATTAAATTAACTCACGTAGAAGATAATATATGAACCGGAGGTTGGTCCCTCGCCAAATCGATCCACTTTGAAGGAAAAAATAAATGCTATAAAAACTAATAAATTCATATATACTTAGATGAATTATGTTTTCTTCATATTTACAAAAAAAAAGTTATGGTCGAATTTTGACCATAAGGCGAACACTAGTGTATATATAATGTACAAATAAATTTTAAGTACCTGTTGTTTTGTTGTATTAAATTTTGGTTTTTAAAAATAAAATAAAAAAAAGTACGATTTTAAAAGTTCGTTGGTACGATATTGGTTTTCTCATTTACACAGCGTTTACATTTGCCAGTACTGGCAAGACAGTAAGCATATACATATTAGTTGGCAAAACAATGCAAAAACAAAATAGCTGTAAAAGTGTTTATGTATTAGTGAAAAAGTTTGAATGAATTGCTACTGTCTTGCCAGTACTGGCAAATGTAAACGCTATGTTATCATCCCTGGTAATGTATTTTGCACCACCAATTTTCGGTAGTTAATTCACTTAGGTAAATTTAACGTTTAAATTACCAAAATAGGGGTACTGGATAGGTAAAGATAACTGTTATGTACCAACACAACTAGATATCTGTTTGTAGAAATTACGGGCATAAGAATAAAAATTATAAAGTTATTTCTGGAAGGTCATGCCTTTTTTTTTACAAAAATGCCGTTACCTTTAATGCTGTTTTGTTTAATTAAAGAGAATTTGTAAAGCGAAGCCATAGGTAGACATACTATATATATTAAAACCATTCCTCCCGGTGTTCGACATACAATAAAGTTTAAAAGCGTACTAGGTATCACGCCAAAAGCCTTTAGTGGTATGTTCGACATACCATAGAGTAGAGAATGGTAAATAGATTCCAAATTCGTTCCTTTAACCATTTTGAGCATTTTTAAACTAATAAATTTGCAAATTGCTTAAACAGTTTATAATTTATTTTTCTTGTTATGTCTTTTGGCGTTTATCATACAATCTTTTGTGTACAGGGCCGTTCGTTTTTTGTTAATAAAATCGCTAATATTGGTCGAAAGATTCCAAATTTTTTTGTGAACATGTGTGTTGATTTAATACATACATCAAAATCAATGAAAGTCAATTTTTAATTATTGGTAAGTTAGGGCCTTTTTCATTTTATATACGATATATATTAATGGTTTTAAAAGAAACTAATTCTTATGTGCTGTTTCCAGGTGACAGGCAATTGATTGTGTAAAAAAATGTATATGAAAATTACTCGGTTTTTTATACAAATTTCAAGAGTGCCGCAATTGATTTTCAAAGTAGAGAACCTCGGGTTTTACAAAATTTAGAAGCGATCCAGAACTCTTAATTCACTGTGCAACAAAAAAAAAAAAAAAAAAAAAAACAGCTACAGTAGTTGCAATGCGAAATGAAACTAGACTAATGGTGAAGCAAATCTGCAAAAAGGTTTTGAAAAGTTAGCTCGGGGCCCTTGAAGTTTTTGAATTTTTTGAAAAGGTGTTTGGAATAAGTTAAAAAAAATATGTATACTTAATGCACTTCAGGGCTCAAAATTTATTTCAGATGTCTTCAGTAGAATTGTATGATGATTATTTTCTAAGATTATATTGACCCTCTAACTTTAATTTTAAGGGGTAATTTTTGTTCTTTTTTTCCAACTTTTACATTAAAGTATACTAAAACGTTACTTTAGAGGGTTAAAATCTTTTAAGAATATTTTCTGCATTAAATTTTACTGGGAATCTTCTAACACCAAAAGTTCGTATGCATACTTATTCTAAAATATTAATTTTTTTTTTAAATAGGACAAAAAAGATCTCAGAACTGAAAATAATTTAATTAAAAGTTAATTTTTCTAAAAAAGCCGTAAGAAATAATATTTTAGCTCATAAGTACATTTAGTATAGTTTTTTTTTGACTTATTCCAAACGCCTTTTCAAAAAATTGTACCGAATTTTGTTGCACTGTAAAATTAGCATAATTTTAAAATGAAGTCTTAAAGTTGTTGCGTTCTTTATCTCTTAGAAAATTCAAATTTGCTATTTTTGACGTACCTTGTACTAGTATTTTGCAAATAAAAGACACTCAAATTATGATTATAAAATCGCTAATTTCAAGTATTTCAAATTTTTTTGTGGAATCATCAGAATGGTATAGTTTGAATCAAAATTTTGATTTTAATACCCTTCATCGAAGGCAAAAAGGTATATAAAACTCCTTCATTCAGTCAACTTCCACAATTTTGATTCTAGGAACTTATAAAGTATATATATATATATCTGGATCTTTATCAGAAGAGAAGTCAAAATCTGGTTGGCCGTCTGATCGTCCGTCTGTGTATACTTGAAATTGATTTTCCGAAGACCCCAGAAATGGTGGGGACTAGGTGGTTATCTATTTATGTCACATATACTTCGTTAAAGTTTGCTATTGACATTCAGCCAGATCGGTCCATAAATGACGGAGGTATAAGCACAAAACCACGATAGCCTATATTTTTACCCAAAATCCCTTGTTATTGTTGCTTTTTCTGTATTTAAAATAGTTTTTTTTTTAACTCAAGAAGAACATGAGAAATTTTTTTCAAATTTGATACACATATCTGCGTTATTAATACACAACTTCAGTAAAAAAATATGGGCGGGATTGGCATCCTGGCTATGAATACACAATTTCCGACAAAATATGGGTGGGATTGGCGAAGCGGGCGTGACTCTTCTTATACAAAGATCCTAGCGTTTTGAATATCTCGAGAACGGCTAGAGCCAAGATTTCCAAATTAGGTACAAGCATCTTCGTTATCAATACGCAACATCCGACGAAATGTGGGCGGGACTGCGTAACATTTCCTTATTTCAAAAGTTGTATAGGTAGAGGAAGGACAGTGGTCCTCGAAGTATGAGGTATAAAAAAAGGAAATATTTTTATGAACTTTGAACTCGGGAGTGTTTTCAAAAATTGTTCGATTTCAATATCACGTGATTTCAATTTCCAGAACATGGGCGGGCGTATACATCCCAAAAAAGTCGAAGTTTTTTTTTCTAGAAATAGAAGATTTTTTTTAAAATATTCATTTTCGGGTACCATAAATCTGCCCGATTCCAAGTTTTATAACCCAAGTAAATGGTAAATTTAAATTTAAAGGCATGTAAATCTGCAATATCGGCTAAAAAATTGCTCATAATGTGCAAAATACTCCAAAAAAAAAAGGTTTTAATCCAAATTTTATTTTTAACAGGCTCAAGTTCATCAAATTTACTTTTCATTAAATTATTTAAAAGAAGGAAGAAATTTTTCAACATGAAATTAATTAAAATTTATTAAAAATTTTTATTGTTGACTGAACGAGGGGTCGAATTGACATGTTTCGAGTATATCCACATTCTTATCATCAGAGTTCTTTGCAGTTTTACCCTTTCCGCTTGTTATTTTCAAGCCCGACCATAAAATATCCTACACCACAGTATTTAAAAAGACATCATGCTAATGTGTCCATATTAATATGAATTTATTTATGTTTACAAACTTCATTAAAATTGCTTTGAAAGTTTGTGAGAGGCAGAAATCGCCCCCTACCTCCCCTTGCGGTCCTATTTTTGAAAAACTACATAGTTTATGTGTCCATATAAATATATTTCTATCAATGATTTAAATTTCATTAAAATCGGTTTGATAGTTTCTGAGAAGTAGAAATTTCCCCCTATCTTCCCTCGTGGTCCTACGATTCAGCCCATTTTCAATATGCTTGGTCCTTCTGCCAATAAGAACCTTTGTTGTAAATTTTATTAAATTATCTCCAAAATTGCGACCTGTTCTTTTGAAAAAATACTAGACCAGTGCCCATGTTCTGTAACTCTCGCGTCGAGAAAGTTTTCGATTGAAATGTGTGAAATGAAACAAAAATGCCATAAATTGAAACAAACAGCTGTTTTTCTCACTTAACTGTGTCTGTAACTTTTTTTGCGAGAACAAGCTGTCACGTGAGGAAATTACTCGCCAATTTACAGAAAAAGTGTGTCTGTAACATTTTGGTGAGAAAAGTTCCCGCTTTGAACTGTCAAATAAACTCACGAATAAAAATGGGGCGAGAAAATATTTTAACACTAAAAAACAATTAAAAATGCAAAATGCAAAGAATAATAATAATAATACTTTATCCTTGGCACATTTTTCATTGTTTTATTATTTTGCTTTTAACATTTTTATAAAATATACGAATGTCTTCAAAGCTGGTTTGCAAACAACAAACATTAAAGTCGCTCTTTACACAATTTGGTATAGCCGACGGTTGTGTTTTCGCCGCCGTCGTTGAAAAATTTTCAATTTTAGTAAATTTTGGTCGCCGTCAACGTCAATGTGTTACTGGCGTTCTGAACGTCTGCAATGTCACATCGGCTTCGAGTGCAATATTATGACATTTATAACGTAACGACGTAATCTCTTTTGATAGTTTTCGACATGAGTTACAGACACACATTTTTCTCACTTTTCGAGAAACGATGGAATATTTTGTTTCTCATCTTTTCTATGCAAGAAGTTCTCACTAAAGTTACAGAACATGGGTACAGGATAGGTAAAAAAAGTCGGATACTTTCTTAACTATAAGAGATACACTGTGCACGTCGCTAACTTTTTTGTTGAATTTTGAAATCCAACATTATCAATTTTACCTAAAGTGCCCTACTTTGGAAATCTATTGCGGTCCTCCTGATAAGTCTATTGACCAAAATCCACAACATAAACTGGAATACAAGTCCTGAATTGCTAACTGAAATATAATTCCAATCGCTCTAACTGTTTACAAAATCCACTATTATTTCCATTTTATTCCAAAATCTACCACTGCGGCCCGTCTGGCTGGGTGTCCATGTTAATTTTGTGCTCAAAGAACAGGTCGCAATTTTGAAGATAATTTGATGAAATTTGATACAAGGATTCAGCAGCCTATATGAAGAGAGACAAACATCTATAATTTTACAAATCCCCCATATAAACTTCTTTTCGGAATACAGTCTTTGTGCCTATATACCATCTAATTATGTTGTTATTTGGATTAAACATGGCCCAAACTAATTTTATTGCAATCTTAATAAAATAATCAAATTTTATTGGAATCGAAAACTACTTCCGAATACTACTTCCGAAAATCCAGGTTGTCCAGCCCGAGTGGGGTTTTCTGGGTATTTTATTTAAAAAATTTAAGTTCGGCATTTTCGAAACCAAATTTAGGTTGTTAAAAAAACAAATTTACAATTTTTTCAAATCAAAATCGACATTTTAAAAACTAAAACCAGGTTTTTTAAAATGAGTCGAATTCAAAAAAGGCTGATTTTCATATTTAGGGTGCTGAATTTGCTTTAAAAAATGCGGAATATGATTTGTAAAATACTCAATTTGATTTTGAAAATTCGGAAATTTTTTTAGCAACCTGAATTTGAGTTGGAAAATGATGAATTTGAAGTTAAAATTATGTATGTAGTACTATCTGTTTAAATTTAGAAAAGCCCACTAACGTTAAATGTACATACACATAAATGGGTATATAAATAATACATTGGATGAATTTTATAATAATTTTCCTTTATTTTTCCATAAATAATACGTAAAAATCATACCATCTTTGTTTTGAATGAATATAAAGAAGAAAAAACCCCGGGTGGGGTTTCTCTGTTCCCAGTGGACTGTCAACCCTGGTTCCTGGTGAACATCTTAAAAAATATTTCTACATAAAAAATATTGCATAAACCCAATTTCATTCGTATTTTGGCTAGAAAATGACTACATTTAAGACAAAAAACATTAAAAGTACTCTCCTGTAAAATTTGTGAAATGTAAGTTTGTCCCAATTCACACGTTGCAAGTCTTATTGATCAGCTTGCTACTTTATAACGAGAGTGACGAGAGGAAAAGAAACGTTTCTCTCTCACTCTCTCTCGCCTATAAGGTAGCAAGCTGATCAATAAGACTTGCAACGTGTGAATCGGCACTTAGGTCAGTTAGTAAAAACAGCGACGATACTAAAATTAAATAATCAGTACTCGAAAACAACAATATTTGGTACATTCAGTGTTGCCCAAAAATATTACAAAAAGAGACAATAATAATAAACACTAAATAATGTAACCTAGGTCTCAGTAACGAATAATTTTTATAAAGTGCATACAAAATTCGGCTGAGACAACCAAATCAGCTGAAAAATACGCCGCCGATGAACCGTTAGTTTCGGCGGCCGCACGGCTTATAAAAAATCATAGGCTGATCAGCTAGCTGCCAGTCGCGCCGGTATGGCTTGCTTCTCTGGATTAATGATGAAACAGAACTGGGGCTGAACGATGTTTTTCATACAGTTTGACCAAGGTATATTTATAGCAGGTAGTTTCGGAAAGCCAGCTGGTTATTTTTTATTTGCTTGTTTTGTGATACAAACTGTCAAATGTTGTATAGTAAACAAGTAAACAAGTTATTTGTCTTTATCTTTTGTCTCTTTTCAACCCCTTTGCTGCTTGACAGTTCGTATCACAAAACAACAATAAAAAGCCATGTTGTTTGTTTTATTGTACAATTGTTGTAATCTCGCGGCTACCTGCTATAAATATACCTTGAGTTTGACATAAAATTATGCCAGAGAATGCGGTCGAGAAATAAAATCAATTTTATTTTGAGGACGTTTTTTTCTAATATATATATATATATATATATATATATATATATTGATTCCTATGGTTCCAAGTTGGAACAAAGGGCCGTAACGAAATTCTTCCATTGGGATCTGTCCTGTGCGATTTGTCTGATCTCAGACCAAGTTCTTCTTGTTTCGCTAATTTCGGATTCTAGTTGCCTTCTCCAGGTGTTAGCTGGTCTACCTCTTCTTCTGCTGCCATGAGGGTTATAATCAATTGCCATCTTTGATATATCATCATGGGGTCTTCTCAAAATATGACCAACCCAGCTCCATTTCCTCTTTGCAATTTCTATGCGAATTGGTATTTCACCTGTTCTTTGCCAGAGGTCTCTGTTGGAAACTACGTTCGGCCAAAATATTCGCAAAATTTTTCGCAAGCAACGATTAACAAATACTTGCAGGGATTGAATGTCGCTTGCAGTAGAGTTCCAGGACTCACATCCATATAGCAGGATAGAGCGAACATTAGAGGAAAAAAGGCGAAGCTTAGTTTTTATATGTATTTGTGGTGACTTCCATACTCTTTGTAATGCACCAAAAGACTGTTTTGCTTTCCTTATGCGATATACAATATCATCACGTGAGCCGCCTGTTGTTGATATGATACTTCCTAAGTAGCAAAACGATTGGACGTCCTCGAGTTCTATGTTGTTTACTCGGAACTTGGAGAGATTATTCGAATTGATACGTAGAACCTTAGTTTTGTCGAAGTTAATGTGAAGACCGACACCAGATGCTAGCTGATGTATCTGATCCAATTTGGCTGACATGTCGGTAAAGTTATGTGCGAGCAGGCAAATATCATCAGCGTAGTCAAGGTCTTCCAATCGACCATTCATACCCCATGTAATGCCTCTTCTTATTCGGGTTGTTTGCTGCATAATTGAATCCAAAACAATATTGAATAACAGCGGAGATAGGATACATCCCTGTCGTACCCCAGTGCTTATACCAATCGGATTGCTAAACGTGCGTTCATGCAGTACTCGACTTGTTGAGTTGCCATACAAAGCTTTGATTAAGTCGATTAGCACAGGTGGAACTCCCTTGCATCGAAGTGCGTGCCAAATTGCCTGATGGTGGATCGTATCGAATGCTTTGGCGAAGTCGATAAATATCAAGTATAATGGAGATCTCCATTCCACCGACTGTTCCACTATGATCCTTAGACTATTTATATGATCGGTGCAAGATCGGTGTGGTCTGAAACCAGCTTGCTCATTTCGAAGATCTGCTGAAATTAATGATGCCAGTCTAGCATGGATTATATTCGCTAACACCTTGTTAATCATGGTTAAAAGAGTTATACCCCGCCAATTTTTACACTCTGTTAAGTCTCCTTTCTTGGGTAGTTTTATTATCATTCCCTCACTTAGTTCAGCAGGAAGAGAGTGTGATGTCCAAAAATCTCTGATAATAGGGTAGATTATTTTAGCGCTAAGAGTCGGATCAGCCTTAAGCAGTTCAGGGTTAATGTTGTCTACGCCTGGTGCCTTGCCATTCTTCAGTGCACGTATTGCAGTGACGATCTCAGTTTCGTCTGGGCAAACTGTATTTATGTCGGATCTGATTTGATGTGAAGTACAGTGACATTGCCAGACTGTTGTGGGTTGCGGAATTGACAGTATGCCGGCATAATAGTCGGACCATATTGCCAGTTGCCGCTCCACGGACGCGGCAGTTCCTCCCAACGGATCTTTAAGGGGATATGTGGTTGAACGGTAGTTCCCTGATATTTGCTTTGCAATTTTGTACAAATCTCTACTTCGATGTGTATCGGCAGCTGACTGTGCTTCTATGGCCATATTTTCCACCCAAACCCGTTTGTCTCGTCGCGCACTTCGTTTAACCTGGCGATTTAGACTGGTATACTGTGCCTGAAGGATAAATTTAGAAGCTCTTGTTCGGGCAACGTTAATGGAGCCTTTAAGTTGTCTTCTATCTTCAATAAGTTGCCAGGTAGCGTCTGAGATCCATACTTTATGCTTAGGTTGAGGATGACCAAGATGTTGCTTCGCACTGTCTGTGAAAATGTTTTTTATAGCATTCCATTGGCCTCTATTGCTGTTCGGGATATCTTCATAGCGAGTCGTTAGGGAGCCTACGTAACTTTCGAGAGTATTTGAGGATTTTAATTTGGATACATCGTATCGTCTTGGCAAAGACTGTGTTGTTTGTCGTCGGATTGCACATATCCTTAATCGTATCTCTCCTACAAGTAAATGGTGGTCTGACGCTCCATCTGCCCCACGCCTATTACGCACATCTAGTAATGAACCCCGCCACTTCTTGCTTATCGCAATGTGGTCAATTTGGGTTTCTGTTCTGTGGTCGGGGGAAACCCAAGTTACTTTATGCACGTCCCTGTGAGGGAAAATAGTGCCACCGATTGTAAGACCACTGCTTGCACATATCCCGGTAAATAATTCGCCGTTCTCGTTCATTTGCCCCAGTCCATGAGTTCCCATAACGGACTCAATATTCGTGTTAACTGAGCCCACTTGAGCGTTGAAATCACCGGTAAGAAGTAAAATATCACCACTAGGTGTGTCTTTTATTACCTTTTCCAGGAGGCTGTAGAAGTCTTCTTTGTCATTGGGGTCTGAGATTTCAGTGGGGGCGTAGCATTGAATGCATGTGATGTTACGAGCACGGGTGTGCAGACGTATGGATATAATCCTATCAGAATGTGGTTTCCATGCCATTAGGGCGCTCTTGGCCTCTCTAGAAAGAAGGAATCCTACGCCGCTCGAACGAGGGAGTCCACTTGGCTTGCCAGAATATAAAAAGGTTATGTCACCGTCGGTTGTTATTGTGCCATTATCAGGCCACCTTGTTTCACATAAACCAAGGAAGAGAAGGTTGTAGTTCTTGAATTCCTTGCAAATTTGGGCCAATCTTGATGGTTCCAGAAGCGTTCTAATATTCCATGTTCCGAATCGTGTCCTTGATTTAAAGCTAAAAGTCGTCAACAATTGGGGATCATTTTGGTTTCCATTCGTTGTGGTTTCTGTAATCAGTAGAGTTTAAGATAAACCGATGATTAGCCGATCGCATCCGATTCTGGTACCGGGATTGCCGATTGTAGCATCCAGAAATGCTGTTTTTTCAACGAGTTGTTGAGATTGGCTATTGAGTGGCGCCAATTACTCGCCACGCCGTTCCAAGGATCATTGGCAACTCGGGTATTTACAGATGCTCTAAACGAGACCCCCCGAGACTCTCCCCTTGGGACCGCTGAGTTGTCCGCTACTGCTTATTTTATTCGCAGCATCCCAACATTTCTGCTGGGGTTTCCACTATCCGCAACCCGTGGACGCGTCTGATAGCATTCAGCTATGCTTCCCGAGGCAGTAAGTACCATGTAGTATGTAATTTTACACATTACATGCTACTTAGCCACCACTTGGCATGCTCTCACATAAATACAATTATTCTCTTAACAATGCTACCATACTTTCATTCAATTTCATACATTTTGTAAACAAAGAAAAATAAGAACAAAAGAAAACGAAAGAATAAGAGAGAATTTGAAGTTACTGACGACCAAGGTATATTTATAGCAGGTAGCCGCGAGATTAAAACAATTGTACAATAAAACAAACAACAGGGCTTTTTATTGTTGTTTTGTGATACGAACTGTTAAACAGCAAATGGGTTGAAAAGAGACAATGATAAAGACAAAAAACCTTGTTTACTATACAACATTTGACAGTTTGTATCACAAAACAAGCAAATAAAAAATAACCAGCTGGCTTTCCGAGACTACCTGCTATAAATATACCTTGCTGCCGACGTTTTAATTATGGGCTTTAAAATTATTGCCTGAAGTTGAAGACTCAGTTCTGTTTCATCATTTAGACATACAATGCAAGAGCAAAAAATCTTCATCTAGCGTAGTGCTGCCACCTGTTTTATTTCACCATGGGTATCATAAAGGCTCAGTTAGGCGAACGTTGCTGTACCGTATCTGTACTGTATCCATCAGCTGTTCGCTTTTTGTTATATGAAAATCAATACAAAAGCTTACCGAAATGCAATGTACCGTAGTTGCAACGTACCAATCTGTATAAAATAGAATTTCATGCCGTTGTTACGTGACATTTGTAAGACAGTGATGGGCGGCTTGTATGTAACATTGAATACATTTTTTTTGGTACTTTTTTTGGTATATCTAAAGAATTGCGACAAAACAACTTACAATACAACATATTTTCAAATATACAAATATACATATGTTTAGATGTTTAAAGTAAACAAATGCATATACACATACAATAGAAATGTGAAACATCCCTTCAAAAAAATTAGTAGTGCAGTACTACTGTTCGAGTACTCGCCGAGCGATAGCGACTACTCTCTCTTCATTTCCTTGTTAATGCTTTCAAGTGCTGATTTTAACATTGGACTGTCATACGAAAACCAGCATTCGCTTTTCTATCGCTTTCGGAGTAGTCCACAAGTGCAGACTTTTGGAGTACCTTTCCACCAATCGCCTTTCAAGCAATCCACGAGTAGGTAGTTTGTTGGTAAATTGGTATTGAGAAAAATTAAAGAATGCAGATTTTTATTTTAATATGTATTAACGTATACGTTTATATTAAATTCATACATATATTTCGATTATTTATGTTAATATAACCATCTAAGTGCTTCACTTCTTCCACAAAATCTCCGAAAAATTCATGGACGCAGTGCGGCTTACTTTTGCCAACAAAAACACCTATTGGAAACGGTTCCAATTTTTCTTTTGTATTAATAATTTTAAACAAAATTGGCCATAGCTGCACTGATGAACTTTTAAAGATAGGAATGCCATAGATATTTATATCGATCACAATTTCGTTATAGCTTTGCAGTAAAGTGCCAATTTTTAAAATCAGTTTTTCGATGCCGAAATGGCAGTAAACACCTGGAGATATGTGTTTTGTTAGTGCAATTTGTTGCCTTCCCAATAGAGTTCCTAAACATAAAGGCACATCGAACCCTTCTTCTTTTAAAATTGCCAACAATTTCTCAACACACATTTTAGTTGGTTTGGTATCAATGTACCACGATTTCAGTTTTTCAGAAAACTTAGAATGTTCAGGAAACCTAGAATTTAATAACAACTTAAGGTATGTTCAGACCTAACAAATATTTGACGAAAAAATCCAAAAAAAGCGTGACCAATAAATTGAACAAACTTTAGCTTTATTTTTGACAAGTTCTATTCACTTACTAATCTTTATTTGTAAGAAGAGAATTGTTTAGTGCAATTTAGAAACTCTTTAATGGATTTTAATCAAGCCAAACGTTTAGCAAAACAAATAATTCGTTAATAAAGCTAGGGGTTACGTGTAGGACGTCAAATATTTAATAGGTGTGAACGTAGTTTTAGACTCATCTTCTGCCAGACTGTCATTTTCACACATGACGCTGCTTTCACAAACTTTTGCTTCTATGTTTTCACCTCTTGGTATTTCTTCACGACACTTATCAAATACTCTTTTTTTATAATAATTCTTTTGTTTTGCTAGACTTCGTTGAAAGGTGCGTTTATTCATTTTATAATTTTTTCTTACGTACTTTATTATTATTATCAGTGTGGCCATATCCAAAAATATTTTACAGCTAAATCGGCTTTAAAATAATGCTAAAAAATGCTAAAAAAAATCCTAAACTGCCAAAAAATAATGCTAAAATTTAAATTGTATTATTTTTTTGTTATTTTAGTTAATATACCTTTATACATGATTTATTTTTAGCCTGTATTTAATTATTTTGCATAATTCTTCCCTATATCAAGAGAACAAACTGATTAAAACATATTTATTAAACATAAAGTCTTAAAACTATAAAGGAAATATATTTCAGTCTTTATGTACGTACATAAAAAGTTTTCAAACAAAAGGTACCATACCATAACAAAAAATTAAGGAAACTTGACCCATAAATGGCTATTATTTAATATTTCAATAAAATTAATATAACATGTTAAATAAAAAAATTCATTTTATAAACTAAAAACGTCATCAAATAAATATTCTTCTTCAGCTTTTGAAGAATCGATCGAGATATCATTATTATATATGTTATTATTGCATTTTTATATGAGATCGTACAATTTTTTAAAACTATCGGAACATTTTAAACCACACCTAATATAAAGTAGCGATTTCATAGACTTTAACGTCAGTCTATTTCGAATTTTCGGTTTTAGGAGATTTATACCACTAAAAACCTATTTTGACTTCCGCGTTGCTTAATGGCAAGACCAAAAACTTCATTGCAAAAGAAGCTAATTCACTGAATGGATTTTCATTTAATGCATTTTTATATCCATATACATTTATTCAGAAATCAACTGTTGAGTTATTATTTAACAATTCGTATGAATTTAGTTTCTACCACTGATGTTCCAAAGTTGTAATTTTTTCTACAGTGAAATCAATCATTTTTTCTTTTAAATGTTCGCCTAATTTGCATTCATTTTAAACTGTTTTTATTAATTGAGCTATAAAATCGAGTTTGTTTTTCTATTTCAAAAGTTATGGTAGTTTTTTCGTTTCCAAAAATTTTTTAAAATCGTAATTGAGGGAAAAAATCCGCTTAACATTAAAGATTAAGATTATTTGAATATTCTTAAATTAAATAATGCTAAAAAATGCTAAATATGTAGTTGAAAAATGCTAAAAAAATGCTAACTGCTAAATGAAAAATTTGCAGCTAAATCAGACAAAAAAATGCTAAATCTAGCTGCAAAAATGCCAATATGGCCACGCTGATTATTATATATATTATTTTAATAAAGAAATTTTCGACACAATTTTTTTTTTCAAATAAACATAAATTTCAAAACCAAACAATTGTTGACAGCAATTAACAGAGTTGCCAAATTAAGTATATTTTAGTAGAATTGCTGCCTTGAAAAAACGAGTATAATATTTGCGAGAAGTCTTCCTGTACTTGCCGCCCGTCTATAAATCGTATCCATTACCACTACTGACTTTTACTGCAGTACAGCACCACTCGCCAGGCGGCAATACCTCCACGTTCTTCTGCAGGGATATTAAAGACTTTAAATGGTATTAAAACCTTGTTTGGTGTATGCACATTTACAATATATATGCTAAAAATATATAACAAATAGAAACTGGGAATTATTTCCTTCCGAAGGTTACTTTATATTCACCCTTATTGTGTTTGGCGTATTTAAAATACGCCTACGACTGTTTGGTAATAGATTAAAGAGAACGTGAACTTTTTTCCTTTAATCTATTACCAAACTGTCGTAGGCGTATTTTAAATACGCCAAACACAATAAGGGGGATTATATTCAACATTTTTTTTTTAATTTTTCGAATTTATTCTATGAGCTAAATTTCAGTTATGTATTTTATAAAGCTTTTTTGTAATAGTCCTATTCCTTCAATTTTTCAGAAATGACTCAATACACTACCAGACTATTATTTTGTATTTCTTTTTACATAACTGAAATTTAGCTCATAGAATAAATTCGAAAAATTAAAAAAAAATGTCTAAAAATATATATGTATGTTAAAATACAAATTTATTTATTGTAAATCTATAATATAAAAAGTAAATTATTAACATTTTTTACATACACAAAATACTGTTTTAATACCATTTAAATCACGTGGTACCTTTTCTGCACAACGGTCACCATTTGAACATTTTTGATTACCACCACTGTGTGTTTTGTTTTATGTATACTATTGCTTTTTGTTTATGTATGGAAAAACATATGACACGTTTTTAAACGTTCTATAAGTGCACCAACGTACTTACAGTACGGTGCGGTACATTACGGGTACAGCAACGTTCGCCTAACTTAGCCTTAATACCTAAAATGAGTTTGGTTGTGCATACGACGATTTACTCTCACACTATCAAACTGAGTTGAGTGGAGAACCGCAATAGGGCATACATTATACAATTATCTTCTTATAAATAAAGTAAATAAAAATTTTAAAAATTTTTTGTCTTTTTTATATAGAAGAAAGCTACTTAATAATGAGTGAAAGAAGCTATCAACTTTAAAAAAAGTAGGCGAAGTTTTTACTGGGGTGCAACTTAAAAATGTGTTTCTCTTGTTATTAAATAGAAATTAAAGAAAAATAATAGAAACATTTTTATACAGAAATTACAGGTTGAAGAAACTCATGCTGAAGGGGGTACTTTGTCTAAAAGGGATTTTAGGGACGGTTGCTAATTTTTTTATTAAAGTTAACATTTAAAAGGAAGTTAAAGCTATTTATATATGGGTGCTTTGGGCAAATGTGAACCGATTCTAAAAGAATTTAATTTAATCTAAATACATACCGACGTAATTAAATGGTTTATGGACACAGAGTATAATTTGGAAAAAAGTTTTTATGGGGAATATGTGAAATTTTAGACCGATTCTCACCATTTACATAGACTTCGTCCTGGGTACAATTAAAGAGTGTATTATTCAATTATCTATAAGATTGCAATTGCACTTTGCACACAAGCTTAACATGGACAGACAATTAGCCAGACGGACGGACGGATGGACATCGTTATACCACTTTAAAAAGTGATTCTGAGTCGATATACTAAAAGATTTGTCCAGATTTATATGTATTACACACATCGCCAAATTATTATGTACGTAATTGCTTTTTCCTAAATTTTTTCTTATATGGGTGATTTTTTAGCTATTATCTTTTTGGCAACACTGGTTTAAACAGCTGACGCACGTTTCGTGTTTTGTTTCACTGTCAAACATCTTCAGTTTGGTCTATAATTTAACCATGAATCGTCTTACAAACGAACAACGCTTGAATTTTATTATCAAAATGCGTGCTCTGTTGAGAAAGTTCATCGCGCGCTTCTTCCATTTTATGGTCAGTTTAATCGACCCACTGAAGCGCCTATTCGGTACGTTAATAAGCAGAATTGTCGATTTTGGAGTGAAGATCAGCCAGAAGCATTGCAAGAGCTACCAATGCATCCAGAAAAAGTCACAGTTTGGTGCGGTTTATAGGCTGGTGGCATCATTGGACCGTACTTCGTCAAAGATGATGCGAATCGTAGCGTAACTGTGAATGGTGAGCGCTACCGTAAGATGATATCCAACTTTTTTTTGCCCAAAATGCAAGAGCTTGACTTGCATGACATGTGGTTTCAACAAGACGGTGCCACATGCCACACAGCACGCTTAACAATGGACTTATTGAGAGGCGGGTTCGAGACCGGTCAATTGGCCGCCTAGATCATGCGATTTAACTCCTTTACACTATTTTTTGTGGGGCTATGTTACGGTTCATGTCTATACACACATGCCCGCTTCAATTGACACATTGGAAGACAACATTGAGGCGCAGTCACGGTCAACACTTGCATGAAATAATCAAATAAAGATTTCATGCATTTTTCTGAATTTTATGTGTTTTTAACTTTCCTATAGCTCTTAAAAAATCACCCGATATTAAAAAATATGTATTTCGATGATCATTAATACCATAATGTTTACCAAATCCTACCCCACCCCACTCCTGATCACTTAATGCATAAAAATATAATTTGTTTTGTAAAAATAAATAAAATATAATAATAATATACTACTGGAAAAACTGTAGCGTGCGTAGTGAGGCGTGCGTCACAAAGGCTTCACGGCTTTTGTCAAAAAATCACAACATTTTTTCGCTGCGAATAAGTGATTTTAGAATTCTCTTATATTCATCTTTCTTTTAGGAATAAAATTTTGTATACCTTAAAATTCGCTAAAAATTAGGAAAACACACTTCAACCTTTGAAGTTACTTCCACTCACAAACTTTGTGATCAATTATTTCGCATCAAATACTTGCTAAGAAATTATGATATATGCCATTCGTAAGTACATATTAATGTCATTAAATACTATATATAAGTTGAAGCTATCTCTTTTGAAAGACCTAAAAATGTTTAGATATCAATCAGCAAACGCGTGTTAATGTAGCGGTCATCACGCAGAATTTGCCCATATCAAATCATCGCCAAATGGAATTCGCTTCCCCAATTAAAATAAAATTAGTCAAATATTACCAAATTTAGATACTTTTACTGTTACCGTTCTACTGATATTCAGAAACCTATATTGTAATGGAGGTGTAATGACCATTCCTCCAATCAGCCATCTTTTTGACAGATATTTCGTAAAGAATACCAAGCTTTTTGTTGCAAGTTTAAACACTTTTACATACTGTGACCATTCCCCAGTTATAAAGAAAAATAAATTGTCTTTGTATGGGACGTACCACGCTCACTTCTCCAATCTAGCTCGCTTTTTGATAAATGTTGTTTATTGATAACCAAGCTAAATATTTGTACAAAATCTTAAATTTTTTTCCTGTTACCGTTCTCCGGATCATTGTAATGGAGAAGCCACTCCCACTTCTCCAATCCAGTTCACTTTTTGGCCGATGTTGTGTATTCATAACAAAGTTATTTGTTTTAAATTTGAAAACTTCTGTAACCGTTCCCCAGATATGGTGTTATTCATATTGTATTTATATTTGGGAGGTGGCACACCCACTTGGAATTTATATTTAATATTTATATTAAGGCCCCTATTACGGTTTACAACTCAACTTAGTTGAGGCAGTTAGTGGTATTGTTCATTTTATTACTTTGTCATTAGGCGTAATTATGGAGCTAAGTTGTTATGAAGTTTCTCCAAATCAGTCAAGAAAATATTAAGCCTGTGTTAAGTTTTATTTAAGAATTTTATAAATACTGATTTTTTTAAGGACGTTGCCCATGCTTTAATGAAAAATCTTGAATTAAAAACAAAACTGTATTATTTATCTCAGATCAAATCAAACAATACAAAATCCATATTCGATTAATTCAAAAGAAGCAATGTCCATTTGATTAGAGCAAACACACCAATCTGCGATTTTATTATTATAATTGCCAGCAAATATCGTTTTGGTTTAAACTTTATCATATTCATATTTACTGAATAGCATAACATACAGTAAATAAATATGAATATACTTTGAGCTACAGGTTTTTACTATTTTTTGCGAAAACTATAAATGTGGAGATTGCAGTCTTTGCAACTATACCCCTCAATTTTACACTTTTATGCCTTC
The DNA here is from genome assembly GCA_930367215.1 of Pollenia angustigena. Classification (NCBI taxonomy): domain Eukaryota; kingdom Metazoa; phylum Arthropoda; class Insecta; order Diptera; family Polleniidae; genus Pollenia; species Pollenia angustigena. The sequence continues at coordinate 150,443,537 of OV884058.1, forward strand.
AATAAGTTCCTTTTTGTTAGTATACGGCTTTCCAGAACCATACACTTTACGAGCTAGCCGTCCCCAAACATGTTCAATGATGTTAAGATCCGGCCATAATGGGGGCTTAACTATCCGGGCAGTACGAATTGTTGCATTGTCATGCTGGAATGTCCGCTGTGAGCTTCCAAAAATGTTCTGAAAGTGAGGAAACGGTTCTTGTAGCACTTCAATATAGCAATTAGCGTTCATGGTGCTGGACAGAAATTTTAGCTCACAGGTAACATAATTGGATATGGCTCCCTGCACCATAACCTCTCCCACTCTACTATGCAAAGGATCCAATTGATGCTGCTCTATACGGAGATTATTAAACTAATTTTTTTCATCTGCAAAAAAAAAAAAACGACACGGTGCCACTCGTTATTCCACGTCATGTGAGCAGTGTTCGAAAATAAACAGTACGTTATTTTGCGTTCGGCTCACACACCCAGAAATGATATCTATTTTTTTAGTGTTTGTGTAGACGAACACAACCCTTAATACCGTTCGCAACTATTTTCAAGGAAAAGCCGAACATTCGTGAAAAACAGAACAATTGTAGTGATATTGTAGACAAACATTATATTTTAATTTTTCTTTTTCACATTGATAGAGAAATGAACAAATAAAAAATTTTAAACAACGACCGCACCACGAACAGCTTTTGTCTGTATTGTGTATATGTTTTGTTTGTGTATAATTATTTTGCTGGCTTTTTGTTTTTCTTTTTCGTATGTGTATTTTGTTTTTGTAAAAAAATGTTTGGTTTTTTTTACCAGCCAAAAGGGACGAACATTTATGAGCCGAACCGAAAAAAATGATATTTGTGGATTAAAAAAAAACTGATTGGAATAAATGTTCTCATCTTTTGTTGAGTTTGATAAAAACAGTATTATTTTTTTAATGATTTTCTAAACAAACACTATTAGCGTTTGTGTTTTCCACAAATCTACCGAACCGAACGCTAAGGAGCAATATTTAGTGTTTATTTGCGAACACTGTTTTAAACACTGTTTTTAAACTTATTTGGCGATGAGATTTTCCATTTGCCGATATGGCGATGTATAATAAAGGTAGCGATTTGTTGGGTATTTTTAATGAGCCATGAATTTGTTTTGAAAATCGTTAAAGTCAACACGAAAAATAAATTATTTTTATTCTGGTTTTTTTATGTACGTATAAAATTTTAGAATTTCCTTTAACATAAGTATTTGTATTAAAAGCTTGCGAGCTTTTTCCCGTATGCTGGGTACACACTATGCAACACATTTACGCAATCTAGTGAATCAAATTCATTTTCATTCATTCCAGATTGCATCAACATCAAAACGCTTTGATATTTTGAGGTTGCATTGAAACAGATTGCATGTAGATTGCACTGTGTGTACCCAGCATTATAAATTGTGGCAATTTATTTTCACAAATAAAATTCATTGTTGTTAAAGGGGTTTTACAGATTTTTACTATTTTGGCGATTTTTTGTTTATTATCTAAGTTTTTGGAGGGTTTTGACTAAAATTTTATACTTGGTTTTTTGGGTAAACAAAATTTAATTTTTTTTAAATAAAAAAAAAATAAAAATTTTAACAAAAACTGAACAAAACTGATTTCTGTCGATTTTTGACATCAGGTTTGGCAATAAAAATCTGACAACACCGGTGAATACCTCTCATCTTATTGATGTGATCCTTCCATTCTTCACAAGTAAACTCCGTGATTGCACATGTTTTATTTGTCTCTAAATACTTTGGTGCAGGGAATCGTATGCTCGAGCTTGACCGACTGACTAAACTTTCTTACTTGAAGAAATATGTAATTTCCAAAAAAACAGAAACTTATTACAAAACACCAAACTGTGGGATGAAACTTGTAAGTTTTCAATTTGTTTCTGATTCAAAACACAATAAAAAAAAATAAACAAAAGAACTACATATTTTTCCCCATTCTGTCTGCGTTTAAAATGCACCATCAAACCGCAAAAACAAACACAAACAAAAAAGTGTAAACAAAACAAGACAAAAATTTCATTCATAAACCTATTTTGGTACAACAACAACAAAATACTATAAAAACTTTTGCAATAGAAAAAAGAAAAAGAAAAAAAATGTGAGATACGATAAACGTAAAAAGAAAACGTTATCAAAACAAAACCTTGATAATGGCCCTGAATTGAATCAAAAACAAACTAGAAAATGTAAAAACAAAAAAAAATTAAAGCAAAGAAAAAAAAAAAAACAAGTAGGAGTGCTACATACGGCTGTGCCGAATCTTTAATACCCTCTACCGAGAGTTCAAATATTTCAGGAGTGAGTTGTATATGGGATACATATTTAAATTTTTATAAAATCTGCCATCACAGTATTAGAATCAGGGACCGTAACAGTTATTCCTTTTTTCATAAAAGTCAGATGAAAACAGTTATTTTTTGATTTTTATTTTTTCGATCAAAAATAACAGTTATTTTTTGATTTTTATTTTTTCGAGCAAAAATAAAAGTTATTCTCTAAAGAAATGTACGTGTTTTAATAATTAAGTTGACTTTTAATAATTATTTTAATGTGCATAAGAAATTCCAATGATAATTACACATTCAAATATAAATTTTAATGGCCATTTTCTCAATGTATCGACAAACTGTCTGTTACTTAATGTCAACATAAATTTATTGGACCGACAAACCGTCCGTTAACAATTTTGGGTTTCTCAATACACCGACAAAAAACATTGTTTTCAGCTGGCAACGCCACTCAAAATACATGTAAAAGTTGGGAGTCAGCTGATTAAATTTTTCTGTACGGCAAATAAAAGGAAAATAAATAATTGGCAGATGAGTGCCGGTTAGCTTTGCGATAAAAACGAAGCAAATGAGACATTGAGAAAAACAAATTTCTTTAATGTGAAGTTTTTCGTTGGGAAAAAAGATAATCGCCCAATGAGAAAATGGCCATAAGTCAACTAAATTATTAAATCACGTACATTTATTTAGAGAATAACTTTTATTTTTGATCGAAAAAATAAAAATCAAAAAATAACAGTTATTTTTGTTCAAAAAATAAAAATCAAAAAATAACTATTATTTTTGATCGAAAAAAATAAAAATAAAAAAATAACTGTTAAGTTTGATCGAAAATATAAAAATCAATATATTTTATCATTGACAAGTGCATAAGGAACAATATGGTATACTTTAATCAGTTTTTCGACATTTACTTCTATGTGCTTTTTTTGTTTTAAAATTCTAATAGAACTGTTATTTTCGGTCCCTGATTAGAATTCGTTGCCTAATTTAAAATATCATGATTTGCTTCAGAAATCTTATTAGGTGCATTTAAATAATTTTTAGGAGGGGATTTTATATTGAACCCATCGTAAATTATGAATCGTTCATCACAAAATTCGGTAGATTGGTTTGTATTATTAGAAAAACATAAATAAGAATTAAATTTTAATCAGCGTTTAAAAACTGCAGTCAATATAGAAAAACTGCCACTTCTTAATTTGTCATTAGCAAAAAAAAATTTGCTTTTACTTCTGATTCATTGAATGTCAACATTCGCTGTAAAACCAACTCAAAAAGCGAAAAGTTGTACTCAAATTTACGTTTTTTGTTCGACAGTTTTTGGTTTCAACTGCAGTTTTTTAAATATGCGGTCTATGGTAAATCCTGAACCGATCTTAACAAAGTGGATTGCTTTCTAATCTTATAAAACAATGACAGACAACATTTTACTATCATAGTATGATTCGTTACGGTCTTAGGCGTTCTAAGTATTTTTCGAGAGTGGGCTTTTAATAGGGCCTATTGTCAATTATGAACCGGTATTCACAGAATTGAAACAAGTGTGATTGCAGACCCATGTGTCTCAGTTAATGAATGAAAAAAAAGTTATTAAAATAATTAAAAAAGAGTGTGAATTTAATAAATGATTTGCAGTCATATGAAACGAATTTTTACAAAATTTAATGCAAACCGGTGCATTCTGTCTCCAATTTATCTTATTTTTTGTAACTTAAATATATACATTTTTTTTTTTGGCAGGTTGTTCCTCATTGGAACTACAAAGGTTTTGACACCAATATTGTTCTTTTAACTTGAGTGTTTTTAAAGAGACCGTGTTTCCTACAGGCGGACAGACAGACAAACGGACATGGCTAAATCAACTTATAATTATTCAAAAACCAGAATATCGCGCTCTTAGGATAACAAGGTTCTATCTAACATGTATGTTAGTTGCAAATAGAACTATGGTCGCGATATATCAAAAACTTTCACACGGAATGACAAACTTAGTATACCCTCATTTACCACTACTGTTGGTGGAGGGTATAAAAACTAGAAAATGAACAAATCCGAATGGCATCACCCAAAAAAAAAACGTGTAAATAAATAAAAGGGAAACAAAAACATAAACACACACTGCAACAACAACAAATGCAGTGATGTAAGAACAAAAAATAAAAAAAAACCCGACAGCTACTCAGTGCTGCCATATATTTTTTTTACAAAAAACCGAAAATTAAAAAAAATGTATTTTTCGCATGAAAAACGTTTTTAATGCAGTGTTTTATGTTACAAAAAATTTAATTAAATTATTAAAAATTAAAAATTAATGCGACATTTTAAAAAATAAAGGCACATTTACTGCCTGTTTTTCAAAATAAAATACAAAATTTCGCTTGGGAAAATATATTGAAACAACAATTAAAAACTGAAATTTGTTTTTGTTTTCTATATTAATTTTTAAACGAAAATTTTTATTTTACAGCCAGGCCCACGATGTCACACGTTAACGTTCGCATAGAAAACTACATTAAAAACAAAAAAAAAATTGTAGAAATTGTTTTTGTTTTAAATGTAATTTTCTATGCGAACGTTAACGTGTGAAATCGTGGGCCTGGCTGTTAGTTTAAAAAACAGGCAGTAAGACAAACAGAGTTCCAGTAAAGTAAGTAAACAAGTTATTAACAAATTAAAAAAAAAACGATATCCATGTAACCTTGTGCGTAAAGTACAGGACGCAATTTTGGCGACAATTTGATAAAATTTTGCGAAATCGTACGAACCCAAGGGGAGATAGGGGGCAATTTCTGCCTCTCAGAAACTATCAAACTCATTTTAATGAAATTTAAAACATAAATAGATCCATATTTATATGGATAAGGAAGATATGTATGCATTTTTAAAAAATAGGACCACGAGGGGAGATAGGGGGCAATTTCTGCATCTCCAAAACTTTGTAACAGATTTAAATGAAATTTATAACATAGATAGAATAAAGAATAAAATTTATTTAAAATCAGTTGTGGCCTCGAGCTTATGTATTAACAGGGAAACCAGAAATATGCTCCAAAAACGCGTTTTATGCGCACTAAATATGCAGTAAAAACTGGAAAATATGCCCGAAAAATGTTAAAAATATGCCCTAAGAGTTAAAAATTGCTCATTTTAAGACACAATAATCAACAATTTAGTAACAAAATTAAAAACAAAAACCTAAAAATATTATCGCTTAAGCCCATATTAGGCTAAAATTCATATAAGAGATGTTTGCGCCGAATATTCTCTGGATATTAACATCCATAAGGGTTTTTGTCTTAAAGGGATTTTAGGTACGGTCGCTAAATTGTTAACAAATGTTAACATTTAAGAGGATTTAAATACCATCATAATTATATAACTTACGGACACACAGAGTCTAATTTGGATGTGAAATTATATACCGATTCTCACCACTCACTACGTAGTCTATCGTCCATATTTGATCAAATTATATACAAAATTGGAACTTGTACTTTGCGCACAAGGCTAACATGGACAGACAACCAGCCAGACGGACGGATGGACATCGTTAAATCACTTTAAAAAGATTGGTCTAGATCAGTGATTCCAGGAAAAATTTCAAAAAATTCCTATGTGTGTCAAAAAAATCCCTTTTTTCCCTACAACCAAACAAAATTTCCCTACACTTATCCCTACTTTAAAAATTGATTGTTTTTAGCGACAAGCAAACAAATACATATTTATTTTGTTAACATTTTGTACATATTTTTATAACAAAATATATTTATTAAAAAATTATTATTAATTAATTTCGAAAAGAACACTGCGTGACAAATTTAATTTTTTCCTTTTTGACAGAAACGTCTCTATAAATTCTTTAATCTAGAACAAAACAGAGTCAAACTTCGTATCTGATTTATCATTTCCTCATCTTTTGTTAATTTTTTAAGAGCCTAATAGTTTTCAAGAATAGCAAACTTGATACCAAATAAAAGGTGGATCTGTAAAATTAAAAAAAAAAAATATTTTCTTCAGTTCCCCTGAACTTAAATATAAAAAAAGTTCAATTTTTTTTTAAAGTTAATCATTTCATATCCTTAAAAGTTTTCATTTAAAATTTTTTAAAAATTCGAAATTGTATATTTTTATTTCTCTTAGCTTAGAAGGTGTGATTGTTTTCTTACAAATAAATTTCTATGCAGAAATTTCGTTTATTAGATATTCGCTTCTAATATTCGCATACATTTTAGAGAATGTGAGTGCGAATGCAAATAGCAAAAACAAGAGAATTTGTCGCAATGCGAAAGCGAATATACGTTGCCACTTAAAGATATATTATTAAGAATATTCGGGTACATGGTTTTAATTTAGGGATTGCCAGGCTGCTAGGGCTCATATAGTATATGGTTTCTTTTTAAAAATACTACATTTGTACTAAAATGCTATTGTATATGACACATTTTCATTTTTTAATGAAAATTAGATGAATATTTACATATTTTTAAATAATATATTGAAAATGAGATATAATTTTGAAAAGTCCCTACATTTGCCTTAAAATAAAAAAGCTGTCCTATTTTCCCTACGCTTGATATTTTTGGAAAAAATCCCTACAAAAAGGGAAAATTCCCTACATTTGGCATCACTGGTCTATATACATATCGCATAACATTTATCGCGAATGAAAACCTGCTTTGTCTTACAATTTTAGAGCAAAAATTAAATTTAGATGTTAAAATTGATTTAACAGATTTTCGAAAAAAAAAAATAAATTTATTTGCTGCGAAAGCTATTGTAGGCATCTAAAAAAATTGAATATGTATCAAAATATGCCTTAAAAAGGCAAAATATGCGCTACTTACCTAAAAGATGCTGCAAAAAGGCTATTTTAACCAAATAATGCAAAAAAAATGCTGCAAACGATAAAATATGCACTTACAAATCGATGCCAAAATTCATAAAAAGGTCTTAAACGGATAAATATATTGTTTCTGCCTTCATTGGTCGCACAAGGAAAAACATGCAATTGCATATTTATGGTTTCCCTGTTTATTAACATAGGATAGATAGATCCCTCTCAAAAATTTGTTTTTAAATACTGTGGTGTAGGGTATCATATGGTCGGCCTTGACCGACTATACTTTCTTACTCGTTTTGCGCTCTTACTTGATAATAGAGTGTTCTTTGGGCATTTCCAACTTGTGCAATGGGATTGGAATTATCTTGATATTAATTATTTTTTTTAAATTTTTGATATTTTTAAATTTGGCTTAAGTTTATTAAATTTTATTTTCATTAAATTATTTTAGTGAAGGACGGAATTTTATAACGTGAAATTAACTTAAAATTTTTTTGATAATTTTTTTTCTTGATTGCACAAGGGATTGAGTTCGTGTCGAATTTTCATGTTTCGAGGATAATCACATTCCCATTATCAGAATTCCTTGCAGTTCTACCGTTTGCGCCATTGCGTCGGCTGCCAGTCTATAGTAAAACATCAATCTTTAACCAATAGTATCGGTGGATCGAAATTTGCAGTAATTGATTTTTTTTGAACGTATTCGCAATATATTCGCTTAAATGTGGCGAATACGAAAGTCATAAAATAGCTGAAAACTCGGTACCTATTTCGAATATTTGTATTATCACTATATTATATTCTATCTTTGGTGAAGGGTATTACAAGTAAACATCTGTAAAAATTTAATTAAAAAATAAAAATTAATTCCTAAATTCTTTTCAACATTCCAAAAAACTTGAAAAAAAAATTGAATCATATGGCAACGCTGTAGCAACTACTAAAGCACTTCAGCAGTCAAAAGCCAGTCAGCTAGTAAGTCAGTCAGTTACATTTCTCATTCGGTCTAGTCGATGTTATTTTTTTTGGTCGTTTGAATTGCTTAACGAAAAAAAGTTTAGAAAATAAAATTTATAAAAAAATAAACCTTTGAATGATTTCAAAAGTTTAAATTAAATCGCTTTTAAATGATAATCAAACAAGAAATTATATAAATATAAATTTAAATGAAGACATGAGTAATAATATTTACAAATAATAATAAAATTGCATAATTTCTGTTTAATATTTCTTTAACATATAAGAAACAAACAAAAAAAAAAAAACTACAAACGCGCGCGTTTAATTATAAAAAAAACAAAAAAATTCATTTCACCAAAAAAGTGCATAATAAAATAAAAAAAAGGTGTCAGTCATCAATAATAAAAATTGTTTTTAACAAAAATTTTTAACAAGTCTTTAAAATAATTTCTTTATTTTCTGTGTTTTTTCTGCTTCTAAGTTTAATTGTGATGTAATATTTGCCTAAATATTTAATTTTATATTTAACATACGAAGGCCGACTCAAAAAATCTTGGTAAATAAAATTAATAGAAAAAAAAGATATGTACTTTCAAGCAAAAGAGTCAGCAAAATTTGGGAAATTAGAGCTCCTTTTAATTTAATAAAGAACTTGTTTTACTGCTCTGTCCATACACTTCTCGAAAAAGTGGAAAAATCTTAAACTGAACAGTACAAAATAATCAAAAATTTTAAACTGCCGTATTTATTAAAAATTAAAATGCATTTTAAGAAAAATTTGTATGAAAATTTTGCCTGTAAACAAATTTCAAACTTATTTTATTTTTTATTAAAACGACACTTAAATGTTCAATTGTATTTCAGGTGTAATTTTACGTGGAAGTTGTGAATAATTTTAAAACCATCTTTACAAATTTATGTTACAAAGTAATATAAATAAAACTGATTTGTGCCAAAAAAACCGTTTAAGGCCTTTTACACTATAGTACTAAGTATTACGACATGTTTAAAACTCAAATAAGTCTGCAGGGTAACCAATAAGATTTGTTTTTACCCATGCTATAATCATCTAAAAGGTCCGGTCATAGTGCCAGCTGTTTATGTTTATCTTGGCTATTTCAGTGCTTTTTATTGTTTTGTAATAGGAACTGTCAAATGTTGTTTACACACACACACACACACACCCACACACCCACACAATTCAGTTCCTATTACAAAACAACAACTAAGGCCCTGTTGTTTTTTTTTTTATTATACATTTGTTTTACCTTCGAGCGTACCTGGTACATGACTACACCCAATCCTATTTTTACACAGTAGATACGTTCCAGAGGATACCGTGTAAAAAAGGATACCTAATATGTACATAGGTATGTGCACGCAGAGAAAAAACATGTTTAAATATGGTCACCTCCAGCAAAACTATTTTTAAAGACAATTTGAAACATGTCATAACCATATTATTGTCACCTACAAACATATTATGGTTAAATTCGTCCTCCATCAAGTAGCCACAACTATATTTTGGTTGCCTCTAAACATGTTATGGCTTAATATGACAATAATTTGTTTTAAAGCCAGCAATTGTATTTTCCTCTTTTTAAAGAGCAACATGCTATGGTTAAAAACCCACCATGCTATTATTAGTGTTAAACATGTTTTAGTTATGTTTAACCATAACATGTTCGAAAGCAACCATAATATTGTTGTGGCTTTTTGATGGGGGACTAATTCAACCATAACATGGTTGTCGGTGACAATAATATTGTTAAACGAATCATAATATGTTTAAAATTTCCTTTAAAAATAATTTTGCTGGAGGTGACCATATTTAAACATGTTTTTTCTCTGGGTGTGTGTAATAAAATTAAAAAAATAAAATAATGCTTAGTACTTCTACATATCGTCAGTTGATTATTTAATTGTCGTATGTGGACACAAATTACATACGACATACGACAATTAAATAATCAACCGACGATATATCTTTAACGTTGTTAACATGAAACTGGCTATCCCAAACTGCTTTCGGCATTGATTTAGTTCTTTCAACAGCCAATTCTGTGATAAATAGTACGTTGTGATCCTACTTTGAAAACCTCTGCGTAGAGCTCCTTGTAACTAGCTTTACACGATTAAAGGTCTCATTTCATAGATTTTTCGTTTATGTTATCACATTTCAAAAAATGTTCTGCCAACCTATTTGCCATTTAAAGGCCCTTCGGCCTTGACTTGGCAGTTTTTGAACGTTGAATTTCATTCTCATCACTAAATTATCATTTTGATACCTTTGAGAAGCCTTGACCACTTTCAATTATCAATAAGAAATAAAACACAAAAAGAAGTGCATACACAAATATGTATGTTTGTGCATGCGTTCGTAAATTGTGAATCCCCTTACAATAAATATAGAAAAGAGCTATCACATGTCTAGTTTCCTTTTTTAATTTTTCTTAACGCACAAACTGGAAGTTCCTTAACTATGTTGAGTTCGTGGTAAACAAGATAAGTTAATTTCCGTCAGCCGTGTTTTTTCAAATTCGTGTAAAACAGGATTGGGTGTATACCATAATATCCTGAAGAAGATTTCAATAGGAAATCAAAATATCGATAATAAAAATATACGAAATATTTAAAATAAAAGTGACCTTAAGCTCAAATATTAATAAAGAAGAAAAAGAACAAAAAGAAAATCGGGGATGGAAAATTTTAATTTTATTCATTAAAAAATGGACTATAACATTTTTTTTTTTGAAGAAAACAATGCAAAATTATAAAAATCAGTTAAGAACACTTTCCTTCTCTGTTTGAACAACGACTAGAACAAAAAATACACCATTTGAAAGTTATTTACTTAAAATCTGTTCAATATTTTCCGAGTTATAAGTGTTCAAATTTGCTACTTTGTTCCAATTATCCAAAGTTTTTTTCTTTCAAATAATAAAAAAAAAGGGTGATCGATACTTCAACATTTTTCAGAAACCGGTTTTCGAAAATTTTGACTATATTAATCGGTAGAGGCAAACCAGCTAAGTTGTATAGGTGCAGGGCTCTGAGTGAATGAGAACCTATAAGTCTTAGTTCATACAGCTCATGTCTTATTGACAAGATTCTTCCTTTTTCTCCTTTGAACATGAATTGGCGTTCAAATGATTCATGTCATGTTGACGACATGTGCTTTTTTGATATTGAAAACAATAACAAAATTAAACGAGTAAGAAAGTATAGTCGGTCAAGCCCGACCATATGTTACCCTACACCACAGTATTTAAAAACACATCACGCTTATGTGTCCATGTAAATATGGATTTAACTATGTTTATAAATTTCATGAAAATCGGTTTGAAAGCTTGTGAGAGGCAGAAATTTCCCTCTATCTTCCCTCGTGGTCCTACGATTCGGCCCATTTTCCTTGCGCCAATAAGAACCTATGACCCAAATTTTATCAAATTATCTCCAAAATTGTGGCTTGTACTTTGCGCACAAGGTTACATGGACAGCCAGCTAGCCTGCCAGCCAACCAGCCGGACGGACATCGTTAGTTCGACTCAGAAAGTGATTCTGAGTAGATCGGTATACTTTAAGGTGGGTCTAGGACCACTATTTTAAGGCGTTACACACATCAGCACAAATGCATAATACCCTCTCCACTATTGTGGTGTGGGTATAACAACGACTGAAAAAGCAAAACGTAAAGACAGTACATGCATCTGTGCACTCGTTTCTTTTCCCCTCGTCCCTCTCGCCTATAAAGTAGCAGTCTTGCCAATAAGACAGCCGTATGAACTCAGTCTAAGATGAAAAATGTTTGCACTTTTTTGTTCTTCATCTGGTACTTTTTGAATTTTTGTTAATATTGGACCTATAAAGATAAAAGTAAACATGAATGGTCGTGAGTGAATAAGAATATTACGGCAGAGCTTTTTGGTACTTTTTCGTTCTACATCTGGTACTTTGATTATTTTCGTTAATATTAGACATAGAAACATAAAATTAAACATGCAATGTCCTGAGTGGATGAGAATCTATAAGAGGAGACTTTTTGATACATTTTTTCAGTTGGCATTTTCTGATATATCTTATACCGAACCTTCAAAATTAAATTAATTCACGTGGAAGATAACAAATGAACCGGAGGTTGGTCCCTCGCCCAATCGATCCATTAAGACGGAAAAAATAAACGCTCGAAACATGTGAATGCATATATGTATATGTTTACCGTTTTTCGCTACAAGTGTTCTTTATATCGCCGGTATTCTGCAAAAATCTCAAATTACAAGTAAATTTCACAAAAAAGTTGAATACAATTTCTTTTTATTAAAAAACAATTCGTTTCAGTTATTTTAAAAAAATTTACAGCGTAACTTGACATGAAACTAATTTGTAACGAATTAGTTATTCGTTGGGATTTTGTAAATGTTCAAATGAATTTCAGAATTGCACCTATGCGTGCAAATAAAACGACTTTTTCCATGTGGTTACCTCTAACAAATCTATTTTTAACAAGAAAATGTCAAATGTATTATGGTTGCTTCAACATATAAAAGTCACGGACAACCATATTTTTGTTAAATTTAGTCTTTAGCATATTATGGTTGACTTCTATCATGTTTTGGCTAATAATAACAAAAGCATGTAAACCACAGACAATAGTATATGGTTATTTTTTAACCATACTTTCGTTTTGCTTTTTTAGCACAAGCAATTTTGAATGTTACATATAACAACAAGTTTACTTGAAGTTCAATGAAATGAATTTTCAGACTAGCCTCGTATAGCTGGTGTTATTTTTTTTTGACATTTTTTCTTATACACAATAATTTGATTGTGATTTATGTTTGCATTTGTTTTAAGTTGGATGTTTTTTCTTTCTTTATTTTTTTTCGTGCTCGTTATTGTTACTAGAACAATGTTTTTGTTGTTGTCAACTATTATTATTTTTGTTGTTGTTGTTTAAAGGTGTGTGTTTTATTGTTTTTTACCTCTAGTTGTTGACATCTTTACTTATAGTTTTTTTTTTTGTTTTTATTTTATTTTTATATGTTTTTAAATTTTAATTTAGTGTTGCTAATTTTTCTATCAAGGTTTTTTTTGTTTATATTTTGACTTGTTGTTGCCATATTGATGATTCGCAAATTCAAAGCGAGTCATGGCTTTATCTGATGTTCATCCATCTGTCATACACTTGAACTTGTTCGCCATAAAAGTAAATACATACTAATAATTACATACAAACATATGTATACATGTTTTTTAATGATTTTTTTATGCATATTTAAATTTTTAAGAAGATGTTTAACATACAATAATAACCGCGTTAGAAATTAATTAACAGAACTTGATCTAAATTCAACACTAAGTGGAGAATTGTTCGCTATGAAACGATAGCACAGCGTGACAGTAGAAATACTCTTTTTAAAACCATCCAGCGTTGGCTGCAGGCCTTAGAAGATCATACTGTAATTTTCGGAATTTTAAATTTAACCGAAAAATTTCTGTTCGAAAATATCAATTTTAGAGATGCGGCCCATTTCTGGATTTGTTGAATTAAGTTTAGTGTTCGTTGAACCATAGAGGGGAAAATCCTTGCGTTCGGCCGAAGCCTCAAAAATGCTATCGTGCGATTTTTAAAACAAAAGCTATAAAATTATTCGGGATGTTAAAATTCTGGATTTTTAAACTTTGGATTTTAAAATTCGGGATTTTAAATTTGGGATTTATAGTTGAGTGAGTCCGAAAAACTTATACTTGCATTAAGTCGTTCAATACAAAAGTGTTCAAAAACACGTTAATTTATTCAGATATTGTACTAATTCATTAAACATGAAAATATTGGCATATTCTTTTATATTTTAAAGTTGCTTCCGTTGCCTTTTTGGAAGAAGTGGTCCACTTACATTTAAAATTTCCTCGGATACCTTTCCTGTGCTCTTTAATTCTTTTTTTACAATAGCCTAATACCTTTCCACACGCCGAAATTCTGGAAAGTTGGGTGGATGTGCTTGCCGTGATACAAAATTTACATTTTTGTTTGAATACCACTCAAGGGTCTTTTTTCCAAAGTGGCATCATGCCAAATCGGGACAAAAATATGAACGCAGTCTGTGCTGTTATAAGAATGGTAAAAGCCTTTTTTTGAAGACACTCCGTTATATATATTTCTGTGTTTCTCGTGACCGATGCCAGAAATTATGGGCTTCTTTTGCCACAACTGCAAATGGCTTGCCGCACAAGAAACTTCTTGGGGAATTTTGTTTGTTTTTTTGTTCGGTATTTTTCTTGAACATTACCACGTCCATCAGCCACATAATAATCTTGACTCGGAAGTTGTGAAAAGTCTGTTAATACATAAGTTTCACCATCCATCACACAACAGGTGTGTTTTTTTCATAAAATTTGAACTCAATTTTTTAGCACGTTTTTGTGCTTCTAACTTTTTTACGGCATTGCGATCTAGAACTTTATAGTACTTCTACCCAGCATCAGCTTTGTTTGGCTCTACGCACAAAAGAATCCGAGCGTTTAATTTTACGAGCTGTTTTTCTAAGCTCTTTAAAAAAAATTGATCGTCGTTGTTTGCCTTACAAACATCTGTTAGACCTTTTTTTCTTCCCGATCAAGGTTTTTTGTTTATGCTCAAGTACTCCTTATGTGTACTGTTTAATGGCTTTTAAAATAGTGTGACGATGAACCTTCAGATCTTTTGCTATTTTGGAGATTTTTTTGAAAAGTTTTAATTATTACACGTACATATTTTCGCCGTTTATTTTGACTGAAATAACAGTTGAAAATGAATGATTTATGGTATAAACACAACTGGGACGAACGACGAACTTCGTATAGTACGACGAATTCGTTGCGTAAACTCGTCAAATGCGACACAATAAGTGCGTGAACCTAAAATTTTTTTGATTTATAAAAAACTACTAACTGGGTGTGTTTTAGAATCTGAATCCACTCGAAATTGATAACTTCAGCATTTTCGGTGTTCTTCTTTTCGATTTTGCGATCTCAAATTAGTTTTTGGGTTTGTTTAAAATTTTGCAAATTTTCGCGAATTTCAGCCATGCTCGCGATTTGTTCCTGTAAGTTTTCTGATTCTTTACAGCTTTAACGACTTATAATAAATAGTAGACTTTGCTATTATTCCGCTGTTAGCTAATTTTTGGGAATTTCTGCTAATTTTGAAATTTTTACCGAATTTTTGCCATTCCTTTTAGTTTTAGGGACTTTTAATAAATTTATGGCTTTTTTGAAATAACAAAATTTTTTTGCGAATTTCTGCCATTTTTGCAATTTTTTTTTCTTATTTTCCGACATTTAGTTTTTTTTCACTCATTTAACCCGAATTCTCCCGGTTTATGAAATAATCGTCCGATTATTATAATATTTGATTCACGTTATGTCTAGGATACCTTTAGTATGTATTTGAAAAGAAAAGTGGAATATCGGGTCCAGTTTTCGAGAAAATGGGTATAAAGGTACAAAATTGTTCATATGGATTTAAGTTTTAGAACTTTTATTTGTTCTTCAGCGTTTTATGTTTTTAATAGTTACAATGAAATATAAATTGAAATATTTTTATATTTGATGATATAGGGCAAAGCAATCAACACACAAACCTTTATCACATTTTTGGCACTCTGTCCTTACAGTTGGTTTACATTTATCACCAGCACATGCTCTCTGCTTATTATTTTTTGTTCTTTGCACATAGTGCATATATCCATTATACCTAATAGCATCAGCCCCAGTCTGGGATTTCGACATTCTCCCCGGACCTTTCGGAAAATTAGTCTCTGACGGATGATATGACATTTCTAAGTCTCTTCGAAAACTGTTTTGCTTGCGTTTAGGATCATGCTGTCTCCCTAAAAACCAAGCATTTTGTACAGACACGTCCAGCATCTAGGTAAATGGGGGCCACCACCATTTTTTACTTCGAATAGATAAGCGAACAAAATTTACATTTTGATCCATTCGATCTGTTCCGCCCAGATATTTATTATAGTGTTGGATAGAATATGGAATATTTACTTCAACGTATTTTAGGTTTGCCTTACTCCACTCTTTGCCTTTCCCACGGGATCTGCAGAAAAAACACTTGAAGCTACTGTGACCACCACGTTGTCTTTCCACCCTGTTACAAAAAAATCTTCTCTCTCTGGTTCTTCGTATTTCAGAAGGTGCCAGAAGTTGGTTACGAGACAAAGAATTAATATTTCCTTCGATGTCCTCATCTGAGTTTTCATCAGTCAAAACGTCAACATCTGGAGGTTCGATGTAAAACTCGTTTGTTCCATTTTCTCCCTCTAAAATATCCAAAATGTCAGCGACGCTAAGAAATTTACTGATAAAAAAACGAAAACAAAAAAAACAACCATTTATATCCATAGTACTCGTTGTATCATAGTGTCGTCATTTGACGACAACCAAATATATGCCTAAAAAAATTCTATTTCTTCCACAACTCGAATAAAAGTTTTAAGCAAGAATCTTGTAAACTAGTATTAACTTTCATTTTATGTTACTTTTACGTCACATTTATAAAATTTATTAAGTTTTTAACACATACTTTCCAGCCGAACTCATAATTATGAATTTTTTTCAAAAACAGATTTTTAATAAATTTTAGTGTTTGTTTAGAAGTTTGCAATTTTTTTTCGCGAATTTTAGCTCACGATTTTTGACTTTGCTATCATGCTGCGCTGTCCCTTTCCTAATTTATTCGTCGTTCGTCTGCGTAAGAAATAGAAATTAACCTATCGCAGAGTTCGCTACGCACGCCGAATTTCGGTCTACGCAATGATTGTGTGTACTTTCATATACACCAATGTGTTCTATTTCTGGTGACGAATATTCGTTGCGAACAATTCGTCGTTCGTCCCAGATGTGTTTCTAGCATTAGAAAAGATAATCAGCCTTATTCCGGCTGTCGTTGTCGTCATCGACAGTGTCGTTTTTTGTAGAAGATTAAAGAAATCAGGCTGTGTGTCACTTTAATCTATTACAAAAAACAACACTGTCGATGGCACCAACGACAACCGGAATAAGTCTGAATATCTGACATATTTTTAAAATTAAAAAAATAATAATTTGTTGATATTGTTTTAAACTGTTTTCAGCATAACGATTTGAAACATAATTATTATTAAAGTACATATGATTAAATTATTTAAAATTTGTTTGATTTTAACTGGTTTTGCTTTATATAGAAAATTGTAATTAGCCAAGTCAAGTTGTTAAGTTGTTAAGTAATTATTGATTTATAATTTTCTCATTCTCAGTTCTAAACTGCAAAATTAGACCAAAGTCTTGTGTATGAAGCAATTCAATTAAAAAAATAAAATAATAATTTGTTGTATCAAGCAAGGATAAGTTTTGGTTCAAATAGTGTGTATTCATTTTTTCTGACTCACTCTTTATAACTTTCTTTGTGCTTTTTAGTTTTAACTGTTTTTTGGGTAAAAATTCATTACAAATTTTGAGGTTATTTTTCATAATGAAGAATTACTCCAAATTAAGAGTCATATTTCATATTATTTTTAGGACTATTTTTCATAACTTTGGGGTAATTTTTTATTAAAAAATTGGGTCCCATTCCGGCGCTGCGAAATATGGCCCCAGGAAATATGGCCCAAAAAATAAATGAAAATTTACCCCAAATTTGGGGCTATTTTTCATAATGCAATATGGCCCCATTTTTTTAGTGAAGAATTACCCCAAAAAAAATGAAAAATAACCCTAAAAATAAAATGAAATATGACCCTAAATTTGGGGTTATTCTTCATTATGAAAAATCACCTCAAAATTTATAATGAATTTTAACCCCAAAAAAGAACACAAAGAAAGTGACATTAAACATTTTCGGTGGAGTTCATATGCCCAAAACTAAAAATCCCAAATTTAGAATCCCGATTTCAAAATCCGGATAATTATACAGTTTTGTTTTTAAAAATCGTACGATTGATAGCACGGTTGGGCTTTCGGCCATGAACAAGGATTTTTTTCTCTATGGTATAACGAACACTGGCTTTGCTTACTAAAGCTCTACATTATAGCCGGCCTTCGGCCGGGCGGAAGGATTTTTTTCTCTATGGTATAACGAACACTGGCTTCGCTAACTAAAGCTTCTGTGTATAGCCGGGCTTCGGCCGGGTGAAAGGATTTTCTTCTCTTTGGTATAACGAACACTGGCTTCGCTCACTAAAGCTTCACTACATAGCCGGCCTTCGGCCGGGCGCAAGGATTTTCTTTTCTATGGTATAACGAACTCTTCTCGTAAAAGCCGGCCTTTGGCCGGGCTCAAGGATTTTTTCCTCTATGGTATAACAAACACCGGCTTCGCTAACTAAAGCATCTCTGCATAACCGGCAAGGATTTTCTCTGCTTTGGTATAAGAATTCGGGGTTTTTATGTTATCCCTAGAAACTTTTACATAGAATTTTATATAAATTTGTGTAAAAATGTTTGGGGTGATTTTATATTTCTTTAAACTTGCATTTTTTATTAGTAGATGAAAAATAGCCCCAAAGTAAAAATTGTGATTTTATTTGGGGCCATTTTTCATTTCTTGATATTGGGGTCATTTTTCATTCCACTTAAAATGCAAAAACACCCTAACGAAAAAATGAAAAAAAACCCAAAAAAAAAACAAAAAAATTGCGCAAAAATTGCGTGTTGTTGTGTCTCATGTAAAATTTTGGGGCCGTTGTTCATTTTCCTTTTGGGGCCATATTTCCTGGGGTCATTTTGCGCACCGCCTCCCATTCCATTATAAAAAATAGCTACAAATTTAGAGTCAATTTAAATTTATTTTTTGGGGCCATATTTCGCAGCGCCCTTTCGAAATCATGATTCAATATTCGTTGTTTTTCTTTGAAGCAGGAATTCCTGTGAAAGTTGGAACTGTGTCTCGCTTTCTCGAAAAGTAAAAAAGTCAAGGAGAAAACTCTACTTGTAACATATCTTTCTGCTCGTTTAAAACATTTTTTTAACTTAAGGGAAGGATCCGATAAAACTGAAGTAATCGTATATATTTTGCCATATTCTTAAATCTTCAAGGACGAAAATAAAGCTATACTTAAAACCTTAACCAAGAAATGCGAAGAGCTTTTATCGAACTTTAAATGGCGGCATATTACACAAAAATTACGGTATTTTAAGGCGTGGAAAAATGTTTTGTTTGCGTTTTGTGATTTTTTTAAGTCTAAATTTATTTAAGTTTTTCGATTAACCTAATGGCGATTTCTTTTCTAAGAAATATGTTGCATTAATGTTACATGTTCTACAATTTTGTGTTTGTTTGTACAAAAAATACAACTGTGGGAACAATTTTCAAGTTCTTTTGTGAGTATGTTGATGAAAAACATGCAAAACATGTTGCATATTTGACCCTTACTTTAACTTAATTTGTTCAAACTGCCCTGTTTTACAACTTTGGTACTTAATTCTTTATTTGTATAACCAATGTTTTATTTTGTTTGCCATAATTCATACCGCTCATAATTTTGTAAAATTAAAATCAAAAAATTCTATTTATTTTATAATCGTTTTTATTTTGCTAAGCCATTAGTGATGCCAATATTTGTTTCCAACCGCTCAAATAGCTTTAAAAATCGCTCATGAAGTACATTAAGGATGAACGTGTAAAAGTTGTTAATAAAAGCAGCTTATTGTGTTCTATTGAAATTACACATCATGTTACACTTCCAGTGATTATAGGTAACATTAGAAAATGTTACTTGTATATACTGTAACATTTACTTATTTCTCAGAAAAGAAATCGCCATAAATGTATACATTTTTTATTTTCCGTTCTTAACAATAATCATACGTCACCATGTCTATTTCCTAACATATTGCCACATTAATCGTACGTCTTAGTTACTGCATTAACATCGTTTTCGGTTAACATATGTTTTGCTTTCCAAATACATAATAAAAAAAATTTAACAAAATCCTTAATCCCAGTCAAAAATAGAAAAAATCAATTAATGTTTTTATCAAGGCTGGCAACCGCTACCGTTATTTATATGGATACCGCTAACCATATGTTTTGCTTTCCAAATACATAATAAAAAAAATTTAACAAAATCCTTAATCCCCTCCCAGTCAAAAATAGAAAAAAATCAATTAATGTTTTTATCAAAGCTGGCAACCGCTACCGTTATTTATATGGATACCGCTAACATACCGCTTAAAATATATTTTCCATTAGCACAACTGTTGAAAATTTTAATTTGTTACAATATTTTAGGTAAATAATGCTTTGAAATCTGTCATCTAAGTTCCTAAGACCAATTCTGTGCTTTTTTGATATTCTTGTTTGGTTTGGTTAGTTAAATTGTAAAATCAATGTATATACCTAAACCGTTATAAAAGTTTCTGTACCGGTATACCGATATTATAATTATGATTATACACCGAAATAATAAATAATTTAATACGATACCGAAATTAGTTTCGGTTTCCTACTTTGATTTTTAAAATCCAACAATTTAAACTTTTTTTCTTTTGACTACTTTTGGTAAAAAATAAAAAAAATAAAAACACAATAATAAACTGATGTTAAAACAAAAATAAAAAAAATGCGAAAACCCAAAACAAGAAAAAACCACAATTTAGCGAAAAGTAGTCAAATTTCAATGACCGATTGTGTCATAAACACGCAGCATATTTTGTAAGCTTGTGTTTTTGATGTTTGTTTACTTTTCATTGGCCTCTACACGCAGGAAAATGTTCCGTTGCTAGATTTTAAATTCCCCCGGCCACACGAGCATTAAGTTTGGTAATTTAAGTCGTGGAAACTGTCATATCAAGCCCTAACAGCGAAAATAACGTAAGCGACATCATTTTAAATTTTCGTTATTTTTTTTTAATAAATGTCTTTATTGGCAGCACTTGCTTTATCTCCTAAAATTTCATGGTGTTATAAGGTACCGTTACGATTATGTAGCAAGAACAATTTTATCGTAAGCGACAAATTTCATACAAAATTTATATGAAATAAAATAAAAAACTCTCCTGTAAAATTTGATTTTTGGCGCTTACGTTATTTTCGCACAAGACAACGTGTGCCGTACTTTGAACTTTGGCAATATGACGCATTAATTCTGCCGGCTTGTTGTTAAGACATCACAAATTGCTTGTGTGGTCGAGTGGTAAAGTTATGTTTTGAAACAGAAATTCTTCCAACAAAGTTTTGACAAATTTTAAATGTAATAAATAAAATTAAAAAAGCATAAATCGTTGCTTTCTTTATTTGCTAATCAAATTTCAAAAACTTAAATAATTGCAAAGTTAAGAACATTTCAAAGTTATCTAAATACCTGTTTTAGAGTAAAAAATTTACGGTCTAATTCATAAAAATTTCTTGTTTCAGCTTTAATGAATACAATAGTTATCAAACACTTTTTGTTTTATAAACCATTAATAAAAAATCTAATTTATAAACGCTTAATAGGAGTGGATTAACAATTAAACGTTTATACTACTTTTGCATTATTATGTTGGCAACATCATGATATGAGCCGTTTATTTTGAAAGTGGCATTAGTCACTTTTTCAAAAAAAATCGAGTTAATAATAAATAATAATAATAAATAATAATAATAATACTGAGAAAAATATCATTATCATGATGTATCAAATACAAGTGAATCTTCTCGAAAGTTAGCATCCATATTTTTAAACGTGTTAAAACGCAAACCCTTAAATATCTCGACTTAAAAACCGAAATGACTTATGCCACTTTCAAAATAAACGGCTCATATTTTAATTGTAATTTTTGTAATAGTGATGCATACAACTACGGATGAAACGATACGAGTAAATAAAAATATCATACAACGAACGAATTTTAAGTGAATTTCTGTTTTGTTTTCAATTTAAAATGAATTTGTGTTTTTTAAAACGTTATATTTGAATTAATTTTATGTTTTATTGTTAATAAAATACATACTATTGAAATAGAAGCGAAATATGCAAATCATATTTCAATATCAAATTTTTACTGCTTTAACTCTGTATGTTCCAAAAGAGATTATACAGCTTTATGTTTAATGAATAATTTAACCAATTTTAACCAGATGTTTTGAAAATAAAACCTCCAGGGTTTTAACCAAACATGTTTAGCCACATATAACTGCCAAAATATTTTAAGTTCAAATGTTTTCATTTACCTGAACATTCAGGGTATAGTAACCCTTTCTGTTTATATAATATTGGGCAAAATTTGCGCCGGTTTTTTTTTTTTGATATGTATACCCAGCAAAAACTTGGCAATGACATGCCATTACTGAACAACTTACTTTTCAATGACTACTACATACCATCTTCATTACATAGAAGTAGTTTGGTAATGACTTATTTAACTCCCTATTTGTAAGCGAGGGTGGTAAGTAGTTGCCTACAATAATTTAATCTCATATTTACGCTCTTAATTGAGTAAAACAACGTTTTTTTATACAAAAACTACACTGCCCCTAGTGAGCTAGTCTATCAGCACCGAGGTTGCGCGATCGAATCCCACCAGAGACAAAATAAAAAATAAAACAAAGTAAAATAAAATAAGAAAAAATAAAAAAAAAAATTATAAAAAAAAGTAACAAAAAAAAAATTTTTTTAAAGCCATTCAATGTTAGTTGTAATTTTGGTGACATCGGAGTAATAACTTTTTAACTCCCTATTTGTAAGCGAGGGAGGTAAGTACTTGCCTCCAATGACATCACCGTGTTAAAATAATGAGTTAAAATACCAATGTATAAGTAGTGAAGAGTCGTTATATTAGCTTTTTAACTCATTACTTTGCAATGTAAGTTTTTGCTGGGTATGTGCGTACCAATAATGTTTGGGAAATTTTTAAATGTCTTAAATTCTCTCATTAGGATTGCTTCCTCTATAAGAGATGAAGGCATTTTAATTTTTCTATTGCCCCAGCGAGCTAAGGCACGAGCCACTCTGGCTGAAATTCTACACACTGTTGCTTGAGAGAACCCATGAAGATCGGCTGTATCATCTTAAATCTACGAATTGTTTTTTAAACTTCAATTTAATTTGTAATTATCGCTTTTTTGGTAATTGCTAAAATTAGTTTTTAAATTTCTAGCAGACACATTTTTACAAAAATTTAGTTTTAAATCAATTCTATATACTAATAGTGACACCCTTTTTTTTTAACATTTAATACCTTTTTCTCGAATATATTTAGAGATATCTAGCTCTAGCATTTCCTGATATCCTTAATTTTACAGTTCTCATTGTTTTGCTTCATTTGTCACTTTCTGTGCTATATATTTAAAGCATGTAGGACAAAACATTTTTGTTCCGTGCGGCAAACCAGTAACCAACAGACGATTTACTATGTGGTTTCTACTTTGTGTTTACTTTAACAAATACTATCTATACCTATTTGAAAGACATTTTAAAATATAAGTGTAATGAATGGTAAAAAAAAGAGGTTTACATTATTTGAAATAAATCTTAATAGCTTTTTATGCAAAAACTTATAACGACTTTAAGTTTTAACAGGGAACATACATAAGTATCTCGCGACCCACGTTATTTTTTACAAAAAAATCCATCAAGCTGCTTATATTATATAAAATTAATTCAAATATTAGTATTAAACTTTTTTATTCAAATAAATAAGAATACAAAAATGTTTAATTTTTCATGCAATTATTAATATTTTATTTAAACAAACATTGAAATATCAGTTTATTAAACGCTTGAAGTAGGGTAAAGGCTACAATAAATATTTCAAATATATGAAACGTTTAATAGGCTATTAAACATTTATAAATACTCTTTTTTCGACTTTTGCTTATTAATGACTTATAAAGCTGCAATGAAGTGTTTATGAATTAGACTTTTATTAATAATTAAGCTATCTCATTTAAATCTTTATTTTGCTTTCAATAAAGAAAAAACAAAAATATTCCTCTCTGTGTATTTCTATTCTTATTGACGTTGCACGTTGTTATTGTTGTTTTTTAATTTTCCATTGACTGAATGCTGTTGTAGTTGTTGCTGCTGCTGCTGTTGCTGATGATGACAAAGATGATTAACGGGTGGGTTTTTTAGTTTTTCTCCCAAAACTTCTTATAAGTTTTTTTTTCGCTAACTTTTATTGCTTTTCTAACTGGGGTTCATAAATATACTAGCTGACCCGGAAAACGTTGTTTTGCCATATAAATTATTTCTTTCATAAGTTACAGTATCTACGCGCTTAATTTTTAGAAAACCGGTTCATTAAGAAGATAATTACAATGATAGGCTATAGCGCTTTCCCGATGTTACACTATTTGCCTGCCAAATTTCAAGATAATCAGTTGATTAGTTAAGAAGATATATGGAGGAGGAGCTTTTACCCCTTTTGCCCTATTTCACACCCTATTCCCTATTTCCTTTCAGATCTTACAGTGTCTGCATGCCAAATTTTAAGAAAACCGATTGATTAGTTAAGAAGATATAGAGAGGAGGAGCTTTTACCCCTCTTGCTCAGGGGGAGCTTTTTCCCCTCATGCCTTATATTGCGCCCTCTAGCGGTTTAAAATAAACTTTACGACCTATTCTCATACCTAACAAATACACATACAGAAAAATCGGTCAAGCCTTTTTAAAGCAGTTCAAAATGGAGGGCATTTTGTTGATATTCGTATGGAAATATATAGGAAAATCTAAATGACATATCTCCGTAACCCCTGGGCCGATTTCGTGCAAACTTAACATAAACCATCTACAGACTATTTCGGCAGTTAGTCGTGACATCAAAGTGTACACTTCTTTTTATATATATAGATTATACAATTTCAATTTTATTTTCGGTAATTTATTTTTTTTATTTATTTTAAATGTTTTCATTTTGTGAAGCCCTAATGATCTCTTAACAAGTTTTCTAAAAAAAGAACATTTCAACTACAACCGCATCCCTTTTACGAAACAGGTTTGTAAGGGAGAATACTAAAAAATAACTGTAAAAAACATTCAGTGGGAAAATCTCATAGCTTCACTGACCAGTTTTTATATGCGTTGATTAAAGCGCTTTTTGTGTCAAAAATGTATTGCTTCAAAGTGCGAACTCACCATATAAAATTCATGCCTTCCGTAAGCGAGATGGTAAGCGAAACTCTTACATTTATCCCTTACAAACCTGCTTGTCTTAAAGCACAATTTTTGATTGGGTTCTAAAAATTATGTATATTACATTTGATCATAAAGAGGGAATTAAGTAAAAATTTTAATAATTTCAGTAGAATCCAGAAACTTTTTAATTTACTATGAAGGGCATGTGAAAAAATATTTTTAAGCCAAGCGTTTGATTACCAAAAAGTCGACTAGATAGCACGATTTTTTTACAGCGGGGTAGATTTGTGTAGATTATTAATAAAAAAAAAAAAAATAAAAAATTTAAAATTTTCGGAAATTAAATAATAAGTGACATCATTTTCAATTTTCGTTTTTTTTTAATAAATGATTTTATTGGTAACACTTGCATCATCTCCTAAAATGTCATGGTCACATAACGTACCGTTACGATTTTAAAGCAAGAACAATTTAATCGTTAGCGTTCAAGGCGAATTCATCCCAGGTAATCTGGGTACTACAACAAGTACAACTCGTACAAAAACCACAAGCAATTTTTATTTGTAAAATCATTGTAAAATGCCAAAAACAGAAATAAAACAAAACCGAAACAAAGATAATAAACAAAATTTTGATATCCAACAATGATTTTTCCAATTCAAACAAAAAATTTGTAGAATCAAACAATTTTTTGTCTGAAATCGGTCCTATAAACAAATTCGCATATTCAAACAATTTATTTGCATTTTGTTTATTGAAAAAAACACTGATTTTTTCAAACAAATAATTTAACTGAATCAAACAAAAAGTTTACGGAAATTCATATACTAAATTTCAAAATCAAAAAAAAAAGGTTTTTGCACAAGCAATGATGCGCACACAAGCAGGCACTTTATTAGAAGATGATGGCAGAGAGAGCAGGGCGGCCGGCTGGCTTTGAGACACATTTTTTTGTTGGAATAATTTTTGAACGAAGTCTTTTTTTATACACACAATGTTTTTCGTCATCACTCACTGTTGCTGTATCCTTTCCTTTG
Organism: Pollenia angustigena; assembly: GCA_930367215.1. Classification (NCBI taxonomy): domain Eukaryota; kingdom Metazoa; phylum Arthropoda; class Insecta; order Diptera; family Polleniidae; genus Pollenia; species Pollenia angustigena. The sequence continues at coordinate 150,469,781 of OV884058.1, forward strand.
TTAATGAAGAAGACATGTAACCCAAAAACGGCGACAGACCGACTCGATATGTTTTTCGTCATCATTATATTTTTGTATTTGATGTATTTAAGCAAACAGTTTGAAAAAATTGAATACGGGATATTGGTTTGTTTTTAACCAACTTTGAAACCAACCAAAAATTTATTTTGTTTCTTATAATGTTGTTGTTGTTTCTGTAGTTTAAAAAGAGTGAAACGTTTTTTACCTGCTATTTTTTTTTTTTTTTTACTTCAAACCTCTTCATCTTTCTTACAGTTGTACTTTTTTAAAGTGTCCAAAAATAGACTGTATGTGTTTTTTGTTGTAGTTCTTATATTTCACATTAGGAAGTGTTGCTTACGATCAAATAAAAAAATGCAAAAAGACGACAACATTAAAAAGCGTTAAATATTGCATACAAAATTATGAAAACTTGAAACTAATAACGCGTGTATTATATTTTTGAATGGTTGTCAACATTTTTGTTGGTTAAATAAAAATCAAACAAAAATTTTAATTGAATCAGTAAAAAAATTTGTAGAAATTAAAAAAATTTTCAAACAAGCGTTTGTTTGAAAATAATTCGGCAATAATTTTTTCTGTGTAAAGATAAAAGAATAAAGTAATCAGCAGGGCTTTTAAGACCACCACCTTGTAAGCGACTACTGTTTATTTCTTTCATCAGTGCAGTTTTTTTTAATTAAATGAAGGTATTTTTCCAAAGAAGAAAATATTTTATAATAAAATTTGCGAAATAAAATTTCTAGAAATTTTTTTCCCGTGATCTAGCGGAAAAATGTTCTTGCATAGCAGAAACCCTATTCTCTATGTGTATAATTATATTTTTTTGTGTTACGACTTGTAAACTTGATAATTTCTTGTTCGTCTAAGTGTGTTTGTTAATGTACTTGGCTTGTTCTATAAATTATTAAGCTAACCATGAACTGTTTTAATTTTTAATGAATATTTATGTAGATTTCTTTTTGGTTTTCTTTAATTTTCTTTTCTTTTTGAATGTTTTATTGGGACTTTGAGGTGCAGTAAGTTGTCGACAATAGATATGGCTTTGTAATAAAAATCATTTAAAGAAAAGTTTATACTGAAAAATGTATAATTTTATTGGTTTTCTACTGGCTTGTTGTTCTATTGGGTCTAAAGAAATTCTCAAGATTCTACCCCTCTCTCATTGTGGTGTTGACATGGCATGAATATAATATATAAACCAAAGCCTTTTTGTGCAAATTGTTGCACATGACTGCCCAAATCTTAACTAAACCCATGTTGAGGTTCTAAAACTATAAATTTCTCATATAACAATAGCAAATAGAGCGACCTGCTGGTAAGGCGAACTTTTGCACTTGGGAAATTAGACCTAAACAAGAATTTTGATTAACTTCTCACTAATCCTCACGAGCTAAAAGTCCGGTGAGTATAACATCCCATGTGCAGCATGTGTTTCCCGTAGTACCAAATCGTTATTTGGTCAATCGCGTTCTTTTATATATATATATATATATATATATATTTATATATATATATATATATATATATATATGTCCTTTATTTATTTAAATATGAACAGTACTTATACCTTAATATAACAAGTACATACTTAAATATAATGTTCACGAGGAACATAGGGCGTTATAAATTTATTAACGTTTCTGTAATCATTTAGTTTAGGAATGATTGACTGATTAGGCCAATGCACTCGATCCTAGTGTTGGGGCTGCCAACAAACCTCTAGGCAGGTTTTCCTGACTGTAGAACAGCCAGGAGTGACTGAGTTTCAGTGACTTATTTCCCGGTTGTCACCTAATTACCTGAGACGCACCAATATTTACGTGCCATTCAGGTTACTCAAGCCGGCGCCTTCTCACATTAGCTGCCGACAAACGGGTGTTTGTACGACATTACCAGGGAATACTTGGTATAATACCGGAAGTTGTGAGCTGCTAGGGAAGTTCAACAATGGAATCGCTTCTTGCTATTCCCAAGTGAATAGCAGACAGGGAGCTTTCAAACACTGCGAAAGACCCCATCCCCCAAGTTTTAACGACCTCTTTTATTTTGAAGGGTTTCGAGAATTTTATGACGCTTTTACCCCTTTTTTGATGCAAGACGAAACAACACATTTTCATAATTTTTGTTCCAATTCTCATTTAATTTCTCTTGGCGCTTTTAATCTTTTTGCGGCTTGCTTTGCTAAAGAAACAGAAGCAGACTCTTTAGAGTTGAACTCTTATTTACCACATTATACTCATTTTTAAATTCCCTCCTTAAACAATCCAAATTTAAAAACTCTTTTTTTCTGCATCCTTTTGTCATATTCTAAATTTCAATCTGGCTTGAGTCATTTGAGCTGTTCAATAATATATACATGATTAAACGAATTTACCCGTTTTATACATCCCATTAAAAGGAAATAATAAACAAGACTAAACAAAAATGGACAAGTTTTTTTTTTTCGAAGGGAACAGGTGTATGCTGTTAACTTAATAACACATTTATATGATTAATTAAGCATATATATAATTAAGAAATAAATTAAAAGGTAGTCTTGTTTGTCCTTTTTGGATAAAAATTTAACTAGAAATTTGGCACAAGTTCTTTTTGAATAAAGGGTGTCCAAAAATTGAAGTATCATTTTAATTTTAATAAAACAAGAGTTTGTTTTGAGATATTAAAAATATTTTTATTTCAGTTTATTACAAATAGGTTCTTGTTAAAAATTAGGTCTGTCAAGTGACCCTCCCCCCCCCCCGCCCCCCCGACTGGGTCGGTAGGCTCTCAATCTTTTACCAAAATGATCAATCACGTTTTTCAATAACCTGTTGTCAATGGTTGATAACTGCTCGATAATGTTGTTTTTAAGCTCTTGAACTTTTGTCGGATTATTGCTGTACATTTTCGATTTAAAAAAACCCCACAAAAAATAGTCTAAAGGTGTCGTCAAATCGAACGATCTTGATGGCAAATTCACTCCTCCACGCGAAATAATGCAATTTTCGAACTTTTCTTTCAAAAGATCCATGGTTTCTCTTGCTTTGTGGCAAGTCACAAAAAGCTGCGGATAATTTCCCTGTAGCGATTTCTATTGACCTATGATACCTCAAATTTGGACACCCTTTATTAGTAATGTTTATCGCTCAAACTACATCACCTTACCCATGTAAAGTCCTCTCGAAAATGGATATTAAAGGCTCAGTACTGCCAAGTATCGGGTGATTTTTTAGCTATTATCGTTTTTGGCAACACTGGTTTGAACAGCTGACGCCCTTTCGTGTTTTGTTTCACTGGCAAACATCTTCAGTTTGGTCTATAATTTAACCATGAATCGTCTTACAAACGAACAACGCTTGCAACTTATTGAATTTTATTATCAATATGCGTGCTCTGTTAAGAAAGTTCATCGCGCGCTTCTTCGACCCGTTCGCAGCAAATGGGCCTCTGTAATCAACAACGTGAGATGATATCCAACTTTTTTTTTGCCCAAAATGAAAGAGCTTGACTTGCATGTAGAGTTTTTTTTTCCCGGAGTTTTTCGATTCCCGGGAAAGCGGGAAAAATTTTTAAATTTCCCGGGATCCCGGGATCCCGCTCCATACAAATAATACGAAGTAAACTTGGTTTTATTAATGAAAAAAACTTTTATAAACAAACGTGAGGGAACTTGTTTACAAAGTAAGTAAAATAAATGCTTAAATACTACAAAAATTAATTGAAGATTGAAAGCGGAACTTGAATTATTATTACCTTTGGCTATTATAAGTAAATTCCGTATTATGATGATCTAGTTCAAGATAAAATAAACATAACAATTGAGGTACTCAAGATATGAGATCAAAAAGTAAAATCATAAAATATATAAAATATTTTAATAAATATATTAACATTTTTTAACGGCGTAGGAAATTACTTTCTGACACACTCAAAGCGTTTAGTGAGTCGCCAAAGAGTATATTTCTGATTTTGTTTACTGATTGCCATGTTTCCGAAAAATTTCGTTTACTTTTTTACCGAGGTTGGACAAATAATTAAAAGTGCACCGTTGTTGCATGCTTCTAATGTCAAGGTTGATGCAAAAAATAGCATCATCCGGACTACTTCTTACAAACTATTTCTTTTCATTAGGTCCATCTGTAATCTTTAGGACAATGTGTTTTTCAAATTGTATGTTTTAGTAACTTACACGAGTTTCATTATTTTTTTATTTCGGTTTCCCCGCACTTCCCGGATATATTACCAAGCTCGATTTTTTTTTGTAGATACGACTATGTTGCAATAACGGAGCGATATGCTTATGTATATCCTGTTTTTAAGACTTGTCCATGGTCAATGAGAATTTACTGCCTGCATCTTATTTTGAATTTATGTTCTTTATCAATTCATCACTTCACTAAATTTATTAATTATCAACTGTTGCACTGCCCATTCTGCTTTTAATAGATTTATTGCCGCAGAAGACATTGATTTACGTTTGTACACATTTCTTATAATTGATCAAATCGACAACCCATCCACAGATGCTAATTTTTAGAGAAAAGAAAACTAAATTTCAGAGTAAAAATAGCTGTTTTCTGAAACTATGAAGAACTTTTTATTTCCCGGGATCCCGCAACAAAAATCCCGGGAAAACGGGAAGTATAATAAGTGAAATTCCCGGGAATTCCATGACATTTGGTTTCAACAAGACGGTTTCAACAAGACGGTGCCACATGCCACAAAGCACGCTTAACAATGGACCTATTGAGAGGCGAGTTCGGTGAACATTTTATTTCACTTTCGGGACCGGTCAATTGGCCGCCTAGATCGTGCGATTTAAAGCCTTTAGACTATTTTTGTGGGGCTATGTTAAAGCTCATGTCTATTCACACATGCCCGCTTCAATTGACGCATTGGAAGACAACATTGAAGCATTTATTCATGAGATACCGGCCGAAATGTTGGAAAGAGTATGCCAAAATTGGACTAAGCGGATGGACCATTTGAGGCGCAGTCACGGTCAACATTTGCATGAAATAATCTTCAAACATTAAATTATATGGACCGTACTATCGGTTCAAATAAAGATTTCATGCATTTTTCTGAATTTTATGTGTTTTTTAAAACTTTCCTATACCTCTTAAAAATCACCCGATATAACGTACTTTCTCTTATTTAGAATGTTTTTTTCTCTTTTTAAAATATTATTTTCCTTAATGAAAATGCAAAGCCTTTAAAAATCCTTAGCTAATTGGCAATCGCAACCTCTTTAAAAATGAGAAATTACAATTGAAACATGTTAAGGCGACCGTACATGACATGTTTTTGTCATCTGTCATTTGTCAAATTTCCCACTGCAAAATACATACATGTCCTGTGTTACCTTATAAACTTTGCTTCTGTAACAGTCAGATGCAAAGTCATCTGACAAAATTTCAATTAGAGCGTGCTCTATTTTCTTCTGACAAACCATCTGACATCAGAATTTTATGCCGAGAGGAAACCGGCAGCGGCGTCCACTATTGACGGCTGAAGATAATATTATACAATACCGAGATATGTATGATCATCCCACTATTGAATAGAACTTATGTAAATATATATATAAACCGTTTCATTATAATATCCTAAATTGTTATCTTTGAATTAAAAGAAAAATATGTTAAGATGGCTAAACTATTTTACGGCGTAAATAAAAATTTTCGTGGCGGCATTTTTATTTTGGTTTTTGCAACAACTATGGGGGAAAAAACAGAGACAATGTCAGAAGCAAATTACGTGTACGTTTGTGACCGAATATTATAAACCTTTTGTTAAACAGCCATTTTGACAGACATGCACAATTACATGTGACTTGAAAAGTTGACAAGTCAGATGTAAAAAACATGTCGTCTACATGCATATTAAGGGTATCCTGTCCGTGAAAGCCTGGGTTCGAGCCCCGTGGCTGTCAAGAATGAAAAATTATCAATAAATTTTAATTATTTTCATGTTGTAAAATTCCTTTCTTCATAAAAATAATTTAATGCAAATTAAATTTGATGAGCTTTAGCCTAATTAAAAATATCAAAATTTGGATTAAAAATTAAAATGTTTTCATCGCGTGCTGCTTATGGAGCTGCAAACATTTTTCATATTCTATGGGCTCTTCAAGCAAAAGTTTCGCTTTTCGTCGGGGTTTAAAAAACGGTTGAACAAAAAACGAAAATTTCTGAATAACTTTTTGAATTTTGAGTTGGTTTGAGTTTTTCTTTTTTTTTTGGCCAATGACTAATGAAGAAGTGGAAGAAATGGCAGTTTTTCTACTTTGGCTGTAGTTTTTTAAACTCTGATATTCGTTTATTCCTTATCCATGCTAAAGTGGGAAACGGAATAGTCGATGTACACAGAAAGAAAAACTTGTACTAAATTTAAGTTTTGAGTTTTAGTACGTGTTGTACTTAACAACTGAAGTACGAGTTACAGCAAAAAGTACTTAAAACAATCCAAAATGGGAATACTTGCGAGAACCAGGCGTACATACGCCTTCGCTCCTAACAGTTTGTTGTAGCAACAACAACAACAGCACTACACAAATAGGTAAAAAACGTTTTGCTTGATTTGCAATAATTCCCGAATGTAGAATGATTACGAAAACCTTATCGGGGTCTTATGATTTAGAGTTCTTGTGTAAATCAGCTGTCATAACAAAGAGAGACAGTTAAAAATGTGTATGTAGTGGTGAGTGCAAAGAGAGGAAAATAAATTTACTCGTTTGAGACATTAACTATGTGTTTTTTTCTTGTTTTTTTTTTTAAATGATGGCTTTTTACAATTGTTTCGTTAACCTTCGTGTTGTGTGTGTGTGAAATTCACGAAAAGTGCTCGGCCCCCGGGGGCATAGAGTGATGATCGTTGGTGTAAATAAAGGGGGTATTCGTGGGTTCTCGTTCTATGGGGTAAGTGTTTAGGTTAGAATCCAATTAATTTCGGATTATTTCAAGTACGAATTCGGAATTAAACACACTTAGAATTTCTTGAAACAATTTTAGTTTAGAGATTTATTCTTGCCTCACTTTTACTACAGTCAATCCCGTTTTCGGATTATTTTAAGCACGGCGCACTTGAATGGTTCGTACTTGAATCAAGCATTCTGTAGTTGTTTTAAAGAAAGTTCCACTTACCGTACTATTGACTTTATTTACGTACGAATTGATTGATTTTTCTTTTCAGTGTAGTACAACGTAACGAGAAGCGCTGCAAGGTGTTAAAAGTTAAAAACTGCAGTTCCAAAGTAGTTTCAACAGAATTCTTAGTTATAGTAGTCGCTGCAGTAGAAGCTTAAGCGCAAAATTCGAAGCCTTGAACTTTGTTAGGCGACAATGCGTTGTCAGCCGATTGTCAAATATAAATTTTTATCAAAATGGAAATATTAAGTTTGATATGCATTTATTATACAATGAGAAGTATTTTGTTCAAAAATGCACATATCGTTTATGCATAATTCTCAAAGTTTTTGAAGAGATTCTTTGCAACTATAAAGAAAGCTTTAATATCCTGGGGGGCTACTCTCTATTGCGATGCGAAAGAAAATTGTAGCAAATCTAGCGATTGGAACTCTTCAATACGTTTGCGCATGTGTCTTTCGCATCTTTTAATTTTTTTTCTTTTCGTATATCATCACTTTATTTTAATTTTCTAACTTCGAATATTTTTACACACTTTGGCATTTCATTACTGTAAATCCGCGTCATCTTTAGTTTTTATTGCCACTATCGCTTCATTTTCAGAAAATTTTGCGAAAGTGATAGAGAGTACCTAGTTGGCATTTAGCTTTCGTATCGAAATTGTTTTCGCATCGCAATAGAGAGTAGACCCCCTGTTTACAGTTTTCTTGCTACGCTACTCATGACGTCGTCAGCTTCTGCCACTACTACAACTACTTTATTCTGTTCTGTTTATTCTGCGTTAACATGCAAAATAGTATTCTATTAAAGTTTATTTGGAAGTCTCTTAACCCCCACCCTAAAAAGATTTTTTGTTTTTTTTAACATTTTATATTCAAACATATTGATTTTTTTGTTAATATAATAAAGGTCATGTCTATCCACGAAAATGTTTATCAAAGTCAATATATTTTTTTTGATTTGGGGTTGTGTTTTTGTTATTGATAAAACCTTTAATTTAAATACTGCACTTCAACTAAAATAGTTTTCTATTAAAAGCTTACGGACACACAATGACTTAATGCGGAAAATGGAATTTTTAAGTTGACTCTGTAAAAAGAAATTACCAAAAAGAGGTGGCTATAAGTTTTTTTTTGTTTTATTTTCTGTTTTCTGGAACATACCGAGACTTTTATATTCGTTTATATTTCAATAAACTCCTATTTGTTATTTTATTTTTTGGTTTCTATATTTAAATTTGTAATAGAAGAAATATTCGAACTTTTTATTTGTAGTTTTCCGGCTACTCCAGCCATCTGTTTCTTGTCCAATATTCGTTTGTTTTTTGCGTTCTACATTTATGAGAATCATTATAATTAGATTTCCGCTGATAATGCGGCTGACATTGAAACAAGCGCGAAGACATTTTGTTTTGTGTGAATGTATTTATTAAAAAAGATTCTTAAAATTAATTACGTAAAAGGGTTTCATTTATTAATTGGGTGTAAATTTGACCTCGGCAAAATTAAATATTATATTTTATTCTTTCGACTTATCAAGTATAATCTTTTTTCTGACTCAATAATAAAACTATGTATCTGGTCGACTTACAACCCTAGACAAATCACATGCAAAAATAACACAGTGCAACAAAATTCGCCTCATCGCCGCCAGCCTCAATACTTGCAATGCGAAATGAAACTAGACTATTGGTAGAGCAAATCTGCCAAAGGGTTTTGAAAAGTCAGCTCGTTTTACCGAAATATCGGCCCCTAAAGGTTTTAAATTTTTTGAAAAGGCGTTTGGTATAAGTCAAAAAAAAAAAAAAATATACTAAATGTACTTCTGATCTAAAACACTATTTCAGATGTCTACAGTAGAATTGGATTGCGATTCTTATCTTAGAATATATTAACCCCCTAACACTCATTCCCACACGAATGTATACTAAAACGGCACTTTAGAGGGTTGAAATATTTCGCGAATATTTTCTGCATCAAATTTTACTAGGGGTCTTCCAAGACCAAAAGTTCGTGCGATGTATGTAAAACGGATTTCCGAAATTTCAGCCAATGAAATTTTTGAATTTTTTGAAAAGGCGTTTGGTATAAGTCAAAAAAAAATATACTAAATGTACTTCTGAGCTAAAATACTATTTCAGATGTCTTCAGTAGAATTGTATTGCGATTCTTTTCTTAGAATATATTAACCCTCTAACACTAATTTTAAGGGGTCATTTTGGTTTTTTCTTTAACTTCCGCACAAATGTATACTAAAACGACACTTTAGAGGGTTAAAATGTTCGACGAATATTTTTTGCATTAAATCTCACCAGGGGTCCTCTAAGACCAAAAAATCGTGCAATGTTTGTAAAACGGGTTTCCGAAAAATTCAAAAATTTCAAGGCACGGAATTTTGAAAATCCGTTTTACAATTTCAAGGCACGGAATTTCGAAAATCCGTTTTACAAACATTGCACGATTTTTTGGTCTTAGAAGACCCCTGTATTGTTGCATGTATTGAGACTGGTTTTTTTTTTTGTTGCGCAGTGTAATAATTGTCTCAAATTTTTTGTCTCTAGCTTTTTCTTTTTATCGTGAAAAAAAATTCCCAAAGGACTATTTTTATATTATTTAAATTCTTTATAAATCAATTCTTAGCAAAAAAAATATAATTATTTTCTTAATAGTATTCGTCTTAAACGTTTAATTTATTTTTTCTGTAGGGATGATAAATCGAAAATCCCAGAATTTTTGGGACTGAAAAATCTTGAAAATTTTTAAAATCTTCAAGAACTAATTTCGTTTTTCTTTATTTCGCCCATCAATTGCTGTGTTTCGTTTAACTTGGATCCACAGGTGTGAAGCTTTTTCGGGACCGATTTATGTGCCGTTATTTACGCTTTTATTTATCCAATTACGTACCATCTTTTCCTTCAATCCCACTGCATAATGAAACATATTGTAACATACTTGTTATCGGTTTGAATTAGGTCTCAAACAATATAACGTATGGTGAAGAAAATACGAAAGTGTCCAACACTGTTGTTAAAAAGGACCCATGACACTTGCAAAAAAAAAAATATATATATACGGTTAATATAACTGTACCATCTATTTATTAAAAAAAACTAATATTGCTCTGATCAGTTAATTATTAACTTGAGAAATGTCACTAAACAAGCTGAATCATCGCAACGTAATTTGTAAATTTTGTGAAGAAAATCGAAATAAAACTTCAATTGAAATTTGTATTAATTTTAAAGACGTGGGTTAAAACGTTTATCTACAGAAAAATAAACTTGCTTAAGAATAAATAATCGTTTGAAAGAAAATGTGAATCAGGTCGGAAATGTATTTTGCACGACTTTAAAGTTCGGCAAAAACTTAAATCTGAAACAGTAGATTGCAGTGCAAAGTCCAAATTGCTAATAAATATGATTGCGATGGACACAATTAAAAAATATATCGAATCCATGCGAGTCCAGATAAAAGAAAAAAAAAAAAAAAAACAGCACAGTAATGACATATAAACATAATAAATAAATAAAAATTAGCTTCAAATAATTTGTTTTTAACATTTTATTTTATTTTATGATTGTTCGTATTTTATTCACCATACGTTAATATTGTCTTGGAACGCTGGTAATATATAAACGCTTTTGGCGCCCAGGACATCTGCGAATCCTGTGCAGTGCCTTATGCCCTTCTTGCACAGAAGCAAGGCGCGCAAGGTTCTCCTTTTTGTCTTTTTTCGATGTACTAGTATATAATACTTTGCGAAAAATTGATGAATTTCCTTTAAAATGAAGTACACTGATTGAAAAATGTTTTTTCATATTGATGATGCTCTATCATCAGAATTGTGACATAAATGTTATTAAAAATGGCATCAATGAGGCAAAAACTGACATCAATCCAATGACGAACGTCATCACAGAATTCATTCATATTTTATGCGTCATCAATGCCACATTTTGTGTATTATTAACTGTATCAATCAGCTGTTCGCTTTTTATTATATGAAAAGCAATACAAAAGCTTACCGAAATGAAATGAACCGTAGTTGCAACGTACTATTCTGTATAAAATAATGTTTTATAACGTTGTTACGTGACATTTGTAAAACAGTGATGGGTTGCTTCTATGTTAAATTGATTGCGGAGAATTTCGCTCTTTTTTTTGGTACTTTTTTAGGTATTTCGATAAAAGTATTTACAATACACCATATTTCCATATACAAAAATACATATAAAATACATTTGCTGCAAGACCGGCATAACTCAAAAAATGAAATTTCGGAGTTAGAGATGCAGAATTGTTCGCTTTGTTTTTCTTTATATTGTGTATTAAATTCATATTTATATCTTTTATACTTTCCCAGTTTGAAGAGAATGGGTATTCTTTTTTTCTAAGAAGTTAGAGCAAATCAAAAATTTTAAATGCGTTTATGTCGAAATGGATTTTTTTTGAGTTATGCCGGTCTTGCAGCAAATGAGCGATATGTTTAAATGAACAAATGCATATACACATATAATAGAAATGCGAAATACATATACAATATAAAAGGCTGTAATTGCCCTGCATGAAATTTCACTAGTGAATCTGTACTGATTCACTATTGACACAGTCACCAGTACTAGTAACTTATTATACCCCAGGCAATGTTATTTACAATAGACATTTAACATGGGCGTGTCATTGTAAATCTACTACTGACGTTGGTACTACTGACTAGGTAGTTCCTTTGGGAACATATGTAGACGAATATGAAGTATACGAAATCATAACAATCTTTTTTTATTTTTTCTTCAACTTTTATAGGAATTGTACTTCTAAGTTGTTATTGATAAAATCTTTTTCGTGTAAAAGCCAAATATAGTGGCAAATGTAATGTAGTGTAGACACTTCGTTAACAATGTCACCAATATAGTCGACAAAACTGGTGACTTGGAGACACTTGCGCCCAGGTTTCCTTCAGGATGGTAACAAAACATTTACAAAATAATATATGAACATGTGTATGTAAATGCATATGATAAATTACATATTTGTTTATTGTTATTTTAGAATAAATATATTAAATATTAGACTATAAAATGTTTTTTACATACACTAAATTTTGTTTAAATACCATTTAAATCACTTGGTACTTTTTCTGCACAGCGGTCACAATTTAAACATATTACATTCCCATCACTATTGCTTTTTGTTTATGCATGGGAAAATATATGACACGTTTTAAAACGTTCTATAAGTGCACCAACGTGCTTACAGTACGGTGCGGAACATTACGCGTACAGAAACGTTCGCCTAACTGAGCCTTTAAGGCAATTGTATTTTCTGACTTTTGTAATATAAAAAAAGTTAACAGCGAGCCTCCCAAATAAAAATTTTCCATATTGAATTTCGTAATAATTGTTTATATTCTATTCTGTATTTGAAATCTTAGTAGGCTGGTCTTTAGTAACGTTATCGATTTGTTTTCGTATTTGTATCGGCACATTTGTTGATTGTTAGTTGGGTACTTCGCAAAGAGCCGTTAATTTCACATTCTTTAGAATATGGCATTTTCTAAAAGAATGCATTCATAAAAATATTTATATTTTATAAGCAAAGAAATTAAATTTATGGGTGAATGTAATCTATAAAAGTTTGCGATATGAAGAGAAAACCGAGGGTTTCGCATCTTGAGAAAGTAACAATCTTATCTACCTGCCAACTTCCGCTCTAGCGGGAAGAAATAGCTTCCATGGATATAAATGTCTGTTAAAGGGGGGTTTCTCTCACTCTCTCAGCTATTTAACTAAGCTGTTTGTCCAGTTTCAAATCAAGAGTTTAAATGACGTGAATAAGTCTATTTTTGGATACTTTTTGTGGATAGCCTGATAGCTATTTTATAGATAAAAATAATTTGTTTATAAATACTTTTCCTGAAATCGGAAACACAATTTGAAAACTTTTAAACCTAAAATTTTCGAAGTACTTTTATTTGTATTCACCTCAAGAAAACCCAGCTGGTCTAACCAAAAACTGAAAAAAGGTGAATCGTACAACTTTTACTTAAAATAAAAAGATAATCACCCCTATCGTGAATAATTTTTCCCTCGAAATTTTTCCCCTTTTCACATATTTGCGATCATGAACAACTCCCATGAAAAAACGTAATTCAAAGAAGAATAATAACGTGAAAAAATGTTCACGGGAGTAAAATTCCCCTTATCGTAAAAAAATGTTTCCCTCGTAATTTGATCACATTTCCCTTAGATTTTCTCACTTTATTTTTGCTAGGGAAAAGAACATGTATGTATGTAAGAAGCTTCTCCTATATATCGAATATTAAGAGTTAATAAAGTTAAAAAGGCACAAACCGATATATTGCTCAACAAAATGCAAAGCAACAGGTAGATTGCCTGCGGATTTGTGAAACTTTCGAATGACTTGGTGGCAGAGTTTTGGAAAATAGTTTACTACATTAAATTTAAAAGTGCAAAAAACTTACGTTGTAATCAAACTATCCCTCCATTACTAAATATTTTGCTTTATTATTTTAACTTTTCTTTAAAATATATACATGTATATTTTTGAACAAAAATTTCATTGATTTTTATTTTTTTTTAATCTTTCTTCTTTTTTTTACATTCACTGGAACTGATAGCGTGAAAAATTTTTCACATGAGATTCACGTTGCTTTTTTCCCTTCGAGGGGAGTGAAAATTTCATGGGAACAAAAATATTGTTTTGAGTTTTGCCTAGACATTTATTATCGCTTATTTGCACACCGGTTATAAGCAGTTGACGGTTTTATGCATCAAAACTTGTGCAATTACAGTTTCAAATAGCTGAAATTGTTTCGTATATAAGCATTTGCTTATTTGCTTATAATAAAATTTTAATAAGTTGCATTACAAAATTCTTTCAAATTAAATAAAAAAAACGCACAAAAATTATTTCATCATAAATTTTGATCAAACTTTGAGTGTATTAATGCACTTTTGATGCAAGTAGATTTTTTTAGTTTATGCGAGTTTTTTTAAACGAATTTCTCGTTAAAAAGCACCAAATGACGTTCAAATTATGAAATGCTAATAAGCGATAAATACTGTATATATTTCTTTTACAAAATCCGCAGTGTAGCCGGCAATTAATTATGTGATTGGAACTAAAAGATCGTAAATATATTCGCGGCAAATACTTACAGGGCTATGACAATCATAATTTGACCAAATGCACTTTTAATGCTTTTTTACAAACGTATTTCTCGTTTTCTCGGTTTTTCATCGGTGTTTTCAATAGTTCACTGCAGTTTCACATGAATGCTTCCTTCTGAATCCAGACTGGTACTTTGATAATATTGAGTTACTTTCCATATGTATATTGCTCTAGTTGTTCCTTTACCACTTTCTCTATTATTTTCTCACATGTCTTCAATGTGTTTGTTGGTCGAAATTCTTCACGAAATTCGTCTGAGCGATAACTGATAAAATTAATTTACAAATAAAAAAAAAAAAAAAAAAAAATACATATGGCACTTGAACGACAAATGTCTATGTTTAACATGTCTTAGCCACTGAATAATTTACATTTACTAAATGTCGATGTACAGAGTTGACAAGGCTCGCATATCTTGCAATATGTAAGCAGTTGGCGGTACTGAATACATTCAAACTCCTTCCAATGAAGTTTGAGCTATCTAAACTCTGCTGTATTGTTCGAACCGATCATACAGATCCTGTTGATTAGCAAAAGGACAAAGATGTTTCCTCCTTACAACCGAACCCACTCAACTGGTTCCAATTGTAATTCGGAAAAAATCTATCCGCATAAATTTGGGTAGCACCACAGCCACCTCGTGTAATTGGTTTATCGACATCATTTGTAAGCTTTTCTTACAATTTTGAAACAAAAAGCATAATTTTTGTTCAGTAACACTAATCTTTTGTGAAAGAAAGAAACAAACTACTACAAACCAAGATCTTATTTTTGGACAAATATTTGGAAAGGAATGCGACGGGTACCGACGGAGAGTTTTCACCTGCCTTCCCATCGGGCTTGCACTGTTGAAGGGCGCAACAGAAACAACCGTATCAGGATGGTGTTACTAATCCCATCTTGGTATCATAACGCCGCAAACCTTTCCACCCAGACATACATGTCTTGTCCAATTTGGCTATAACACCATGCAGTGCAACATCTAACGTATAAGGGATTTCACACTTTCTTTTCAAGTAAAGCACCTGGTCTGGCGTTAAAACCACGTGCGCTTCTATTTTAAGAAAGGCTTCTAATCCGAACAAATCAAATGCCCACTACATCACAACAACCTTGCAGTGCAACATTTAATATATGATGACTTTCAACACTTTCCTTTCCGATCGGCATCTGGCCTGATGTGAGTGTATCCAACTCACCACGAAATACTCAGCAGCTTACTTACTAAGCACTACACCACTTCTGACATCTCTACAACACTCCACATCAACACAAGTCTCCAACGCTAGACGGACATTCCTCAACAAATAGTGTAACAAGACAAAAATTTAGCTTTCTGAATCAAATCCCTTGACATTACAAGAGTCCTCCACTGCAAGTGGATGATAAACTAATACCTCAACCAATGATCAGCACAGGTGTTGCAACTCACTTGCGGGCCACTGATTCCCGAGGAGAACCATATAACCATATAACTATGGTGAATACTTCACGCCATTGAATCCTTCATTCACTGGCCCTAGACTTTTGGAAGTCGTACCGCCACATCCTAGCGAAGTCTCAACTAGAGCCCTGTATTTTAGCCATCTACAAGAGATGTTACCAGAGATTACCACGAGGAGGTAATACATAGGCTTTTGTTGCAAGTTGAAGGTATACCACTAGGGCCGTCCTTCTGAACAAGCAACTTAATCTCTGCACTTGAACGACAAGAGGATATTAACTCAAAACTTAAAATTTTTCAGTAGAAGCAAAATAATTTTGAATTTAAAGGCATATGAAGAAGAATTTTTCAGCCAACCGTTTCTTCAGTAAAAAGTGGACAAAAAAGAATGATATTTTTACAGCGGACGGATATGAATATTACGTGTCGATTTTTTCCAAAAAGTGAAAAACAAAAATGTTGAGTTACTACCTACCCTCTGGTTGATCAAGTTTCATATCTATCAGGTATGTGATGAAAATCGATCGGTTTCAAAACGAACGTTTTTAAAAGGTGTGATGAATTTCGAGGTATTTTAAAATCCATTTCTGAATTATAGTCTTAAATTTTCTTTCAGAATACACTTCAGTTAACGTATATAATATAAAATGTAAAAGAATAAAGACTGAAAATAAAAGGAAATTCTATTTAAAATCCATTTTAAAAGATACTAAAAACGATATTTTCGGTTTCAAATCGTTTCGTTTTTAAAATCGATTTCCATCACATACCTGTATAAATATTATTTCTTTTTTTGTGTGCTCCTCTTTTTTTGTCTATCCAGAGGTTTTTAAAGTCCACTGGTGAGCTAAAAGGCTGAAACTTGGCATGCATATAGTAAAACACCTAGGCCAAATCCGAAAGTAGCCGGATTTTTGATTTTTGGCCTGTGCGCCAAATTCAATTTTTTAACATTTGAGCTATAACTATTGACATAGGAAGCAGAATTGCACAGCATATAGTTCTAACAATGGAGCTTGGCCTGAAGTAGTCGGATCTAAGATTTTTTGACTACGGGCGGAGAATTTAGAGGAAAAGGGGTGTGTTATTTTACATTTAAGCTAATTTTGAAGCCCCCTTAGTACCAATGAAGCTAAGAATTGCCAATCATATGATACTGAAGTTGGGTCTGACCTTAAAGTAGTTTTTCTTCCTGCCTGGCAAGGACAGACTTAACAGCTAGTTATGAAATATCTTCTACCACAATTTCCCAAAAGTTAAAATGCTTCATTATGTTCTTTAAATGCATATTTTTGTATTTCTTTGCATATTTTTAAGCACATTTTCTTTGTATTTTTATTGTCTATTTACTTGACTATTTTAACATTTTTTTTTTCTATATTCCAAAATGTGCCTTGGTTATTGGTTTGTCTTATAAAGTATTTATTCAATCCAATTATGGTTGCGGTAATCGTAAAAAAATTGTATATATTCATATCGTCGTAAAAAAACTTCAGATTATGATTTCATCCCTTTAAAATATTGACAACTGATGACGATGTTTATCAGAATTAAACTTTATTAACAAATTTTGAGTGTAAAAGTAATTTGTTAATAAATGAACAATCATCTAAGTGGATTGTTTTTGTTGTTGGTTTAATTGCTATTTTTTTTGTGAACGAAATTTAGCTTCATTATTTTAAATCTATAGTTTACAAGTAGTATACAATCTCAAACACACACCAAACAAAGTTAAACAATTTAGTCTCTTTTTTTTCCTAATGGATTTGATTTTTTATGGCTTAAAAAAAAAAAAAAATAAAAAAAAAATTTTTTAAATTGTTTTTTGCTTTTATTTCTGTTTTTGAGAGGTTTTTTATGTTTAAATTTTCGTCAACATAACGCGTACATTTGTTTTTATTTTCTGTTTTTAATTATGGGAATTGTAGCCAGATGGTGGAATTTTATTTAGAATTAAATGGGAATTTTAAAATTATTACATACATATTTTACGAAATTTGGTGTGTTCACTCTGTTGATTTGGATAAAGAAACAAATAGTTTTAAAACGGAATGATTCTTGATACTTGAGTAAACAGATATCGGTCATTTACTTCAATAGTGTCATAACACAAAAATAAGATTTTTTAAAGCTTAATATCCAAAATGTGCGTAATAATTAATTGATATTGTGTAAAAATATTATTTTTTAATCATTCCCAGCAAACACAGAAATAAACTATATGTATTGGATGAAAAATATTATTGTGGCAGTAATAGATTTTGTATTTCGGAAGATACTTCCTTAGGAAAGAAACGTGTCTCGATGGCAATACTTCTAATGGCTAATGAATCAATGAATGTTTAAGCGTTGGTTTAGTTGAACTAAACTTAAATTTATTTCTAGTTTAAACTAAACAGCTGTAAATCAGTGCGCCCATATATTATATGTTGTGCAAAACATAATAATAATGTGGCAGCACTAAGATAGATGTTGTCAAATTCATATGGTCAGTATTGGTAGTTTAAACCATGGTATAAGGATTACAAGGTAGTGCCACTCTCTCTTTTATTTTGACATATTGCCTTTTGACAACTAACGTGTTTTGTGAAAACTGTGCTACCATATTTGTTCTTAATAATCCCATTTTCTACTTTTTTTTTGTCAAAATAAAATTTTATTTTGAATAAATCAACAACACAAAAAGTTTTTAAATTAAAATGTTAACAAAGAGAAAATGAACTGCATATTCCAAGACTGCAAACACACAAGGTGCAACTGTAAGCGTTTGGATATCACATTTTTCAAAATACCGCTGTTGCCGTTCAAACGTAAAAAGTGGTTGAACGCTTGCTAGAAGGTAGAAGGAGTTTTGAAAAAAGAATCATTTGTTTGCTCAATTTATTTCGCTCAAGAAGACCGTCGAGTGAATAAACACAATGTAAGTCTTAATAGAAATGCCATTCCCTTCCAAAACAGGTAATTTGGAACATTATAGTTATAAATGATGGTTCATTGCGAACGAATCAGGCATCTAATGCCAAAGAACATCTTTGTTTTAAGGTTTTAAATTATCTCTCAGTCGGAGGAGGTTGTCATGATCATCCATCGCCATTGGAGTTCAAATACCGATTTCGATCGTATGTTTTAGGTAATTGGGACAGTTTGGATTTTTATTTCACCATAAAATTTCATTTTTTATGTAGGGAGAAATGAAAATATTTCATGTGCAGAGAGTAATGTAGAGGCCACTCAAGAGAAAATTGTTAAATTTGATTTTTACTGAAGACATAACATTAAGTAACGAAATCTATGGCTCCATAAACAAAATTTCCGTTAGCGAAGAAGAACATTTCCAGGCAAATGTCTTAATATTTCAAACTAAGAACGATTTTAATTTTATATTTAGGCTCTTGAACAAAAAGATACCCAAAATTTTTTTTTGGGGGGGGGGGGGGGGGGCCTGAATCAACTAAACGATATTGAATACGATGGGTTAGAAAACTTTGCAGGATATTTAATATCAAGGGTCTTTAAGAGTTCGAAAGCAAAACGGCAGACAACCAAGATAAAAATTATTCTAACGTTAAGCTTTTATCAGAGGGAGGGTTAATTAAACCAAATGAAAATTTTATGAAATATATGGAGGCGCTTAACACTACTTTTTTGAAGTTTAATCTTGAGCAATTATCGGCAAAAGCAAATTACATGAAAACTTTAATTAATATGTGCGACTTAAATTTAACATAACATAACATTGTAAAAAGATTTTTTTATTTTTTTTAGGGAGAACATTTTTCAAAATTCGCAAGTTGAAAAATAAATATAAAAACCATTTGCATGTAAATAAAAAGATTAAAAACCAATAATTTAATTAAATTCATCATAAAAAGTTTAATTGATTTTCATCACTATTTTAAATTAAAATGTCTACCACAATTTTCACAAAACTAAAGAACCACCAGAGTAAATAACATTTTCTTACATATTTCGCTATCACATTTTTTAACTCATTAAATTAAAGATTAAGACTAAAATTTGTACTTAATTTTCATTTATTTAAAACTACGCATTTAAATTTGAAATTTCTGGGAATCTCTATCCATTTTCCTCATGTGGCAATATTTTATTAAACCTGAATAAAAAAATACAACAGAGCAAAACACAATACTTGTCAAAAAAATTTAAGTGGCACTACCTTGTTTTCCTTATACCATGGTTTAAACTCCCAATTTTATGCGTTTAGAGATGGTTTAAATGTTTACTGAGTAATAGATTTGCTCAAGGCGAATTGACACCAGGTGACCTTATCTTGCTACGTAAGCAACAGCTGATAACTAACCTTGTGTCAAAATGGTATACCGTTCTGTTGGTTTTGGGGAATCTTTATTAAATTCTTTAATTTTCGCTTAAAATTATGAAATTTTAAAATTGTTCAATTTATGACATTTCAAAACACACAATTTAAAATAAAAAACAAAATGAAAAATTTGTTTGAATTTTTGACTCAACGTTAAAATATGTTACAGTGTTGTAAACGTTTTTAAAATAAGATCACCTTGTATGAATTCGCCTTGGATTTGTTGGTTTAAACACATTTTAAATCAAAAAGATAATTTAACTTGCACTGATTCAGCCTAAGCAATACGAAAGCGATTCTGCTAGATGATAAACTAGCAATATTGCCAGATAACCACTTATAAGAAAATAGGAAGATATCGCCAAAGTATTATTAGGATGGTCAAAGGTAGATTTTGAAAAATATTTATTTACTTATAACCACAGATTTGTACTTAACATTAAAATGCTAATTGTATAAATTATAGTTACAAATAATTTTATTTACATTAAAATAGTATTATCTATCTTTCTATATATATAAAAAGAAGTGTACACTTTGATGTCACCACTAACTGCGAAAACGGGTAGACCGATTGCAACAAAAACGTTGGGGTACGTAAGGGATAGTCTGTAGATGGTTTATGTAAAGTTTGCATGAAATCGGCCCAGTGGTTCCGGAGATATGGCATTTAGATTTTCCTATATACATATTCCCATACAAATATCAGCAAAATGCCCTACATTTTGAACTCCTTCGAAACGGCTTGACTGATTTTTATGAAATATTGTATGTGTTTTTGTTAGCTATGAGAATACGTCGTAGAGTATATTTTATACCGCTAGAGGGCACAAAATAGGGCATAAGCTCCCTCTTCCTATATCTTCTTAGCTAATCAATCTGTTTTCCTCAAATTTGGCATGCAGGCACTGTAACATCTGAAAGAAAATAGGGCGTGAGATAGGGCAATAGCGGTAAAAGCTCCCCTTCCCTATATCTTTTAAACTAATGAGCGGGTTTTCTTAAAAATTGGCATGCAGACACTGTAACATCTGAAAGGAAATAGGATGTGAAATATGGGAAGAGGGGTGAAAGCTCCCCCTCCCTATATCTTTTAAACTAATGAGCGGGTTTTCTTAAAATTTGGCATGCAGACACTGTAACATCTGAAAGGAAATAGGATGTGAAATATGGGAGGAGGGGTGAAAGCTCCCCCTCCCAATACCTTCTTGAAATTTCGCAGCCAAATAGTGTTACAGCTGGAAAGTACTATAGCCTATAGTTTTTATTATTTAGGGCGTGAAGCAGGAGGGGTAAAAGCTCCCTTCCTGTATCTTCTTTACTAATCAACCGGTTTTTCTAAAATTTGGCATACAGACACAGTAACATCTGAAAGAGAAAGGGCATGAAATAGGGCAAGAGGAGTAAAAGTTCCCCCTTCCTATATCTTCCTAACTAATCAACTAATTTTTTTTGAAATTTGGCGGGCAAATAGTGTAACATCTGGAAAGAACTAAAGCCTAATCAGCCGGTTTTCTTAAAATTTGGCATGCATACACTGTAACATCTGAAAGAAATAAGTTATATGGCAAAACAACGTTTGCCGGGCCAGCTAGTATATGTAATATAAATAGCAAAAATTATTAAGCAGTAGAGAATGAATGTATTAGATTATTATTGAAACGAACAAAAATTATCTTTATTTATACCATTTTCAGATATACCTTTTTTATTAAGTCAATATTCGGTTAATTGACATTTAGCTAACTCAATTTCTATTACTACTACATACAACATTCAACGTTAACAAAAATGTACATGTATAAGAAACTGTAAACAACTTTTGACATTTTTAATGAATAAACATCTGGCTTTTGCGCAGACCTAATGCATGGGCCTTTTTTTTGTTGTTATTTCAGTTGCCAAATGTCAAAACACTGTTAAGTAAGTTGTGTTTTGCTTAATAAACACACTTGTTATAGTGTCGCATTATAATTTTACTCAATATTTATAACAATTTCGTATTAATTGAGCAATAACTCAATTGCAATTTTGTATGTACAATTGAGCTCAATAATAGCATTTATTGCGTAAAACTCAATTAAGGTGCATACCTGAACACGGTATTACCGCATGTACGACACTTGAGTTAAATCTTTCTTTGTTTTCCCGTAAAAATTTCGTCCATAAATTTTGCAGCTTGTCTTTTGCTTAGTTCTCTAATAGCGTGGAGATTACGCTCCTTTTTTTAAATATATTTTTTGATATACATGTATAAATAAATAAATAATTTTATTTTTTTTTCTGTAAATATTTTCCAATTTTTTTAAAAAAAACTTTAAAAGAAAGAAAATAAAAAAATATTTTGATTATGTTCTTCTAGATGGCAATTTAGGGATATTGCTAAGCTATTGTCTTAGGGTATATCTTCCATTTGCTTGCTGGGTTAGACATGAATCGCCTGTGATAAAAATGCTCCTGTTTAGGCGTTTATTTAAATTATAACAATAACACATATCAGTTTTGCAATGGTCGTCTGAAGGCTTAGATTGATTGATTAATCAATAACTCTCTCTCCCTCTTCTGACAAATTGTTTATTTTGTATAATAACACTATTAACTTGGAGGCCACACGATCAAGTCTTGCCTTTCAATTTGTAATACACTCACACTTTTTAATTTGACCACGAGATTGCTTTCAATTTTACCTTTCCATTCGTTTGGCAATTTTTCGTTCAATTTAACAGCTGATCACAAATTAATTTTGTCGCTTCTTTTATAAAAACTATTTTTCTTCAATAAATAAATTGTGTTTTTAAAAATTCTTGTGCTTTTTTTACAAAATACTTTCGAGTAAAGCGACTATTTTGAGTTGTTTCTTCGTCGGGGGCATTTTTAAAATGAAATTGATTAGACAAGGGAGTAAAGCTGAACTTTTTTGTGCGGTCTGGAATTTGATTTTTAGTAATTTGAGGTCGTTGATTTCAATTAATTGAGAAAACCGAGTATCGACATCCATACAAAAAGGAAAAAACGTTCATGACACACACATACATATTTAAATGGTTATTTTTGTATGGAAATCGATATTCAGTTTTCTCAGTAAATTGCGAATAAAATCAAAAGTTGTGCACCAATTACAATGAAATAAACTTAATTTCATTTGAAATTATGTTAGGATAAATGTTTTTCGACCAAAACTGTGATTTTTGTCGTATTCTTATTTTTATATGAATTTTTAGAGAACAAATAATTTGTTTTGTTTTTCAAAATTTTCAAAAATATCTCTGAAACTACAGGCCAAATTTAAAAACAACGTAAAGATAATACTGTTGTCGAGTTTCGGATTTTTTGTTAGCTGAATAAGGTCAACTGTTTTTAAGTTATTTCAATATATGTAGTCAAAGTGCCTTAATTTATGACATAACGGTATATCTCGAAAAGTATAGCTGATAGCGAAAAATGGAGATAAGATTTGAAATCTGCGAACTCTTATTAGTAAAAATTGCCACAGCTGTCAATTCAACCAAGTTTTGACAAGCAGTTTGTGTGAACAACTTGAAAGTGGTATATTGAACGTGTGGCTGCAGGGTAGAATACAGGGTGGCGTAAATAAAACTTATAATTTAGTAAGTGAATTTATTTTTTCTTTTGGTTTTTTTTTCAGAATTAGCTTTGTAAAACTTAGGAAACAATACCGGGCAATTATTGAAAATATTTAAAGGCCCGATATAGAGAACAAACCAGAATTGTGGTTCCAACAAGATGGAACCACAGCTCACACAGGTCATTCAACTATGGTTTTTTTGATGGTAATAATAACGTAACTTATGCGCCACAATGAATCGAATGTGACTTTTTTCGTCCAAACTGTTTTAATTTGTGGTATACATTTTTTTCATGAATGTGTATTAATACATATAGAATCTCATCAGATCCCGAAAATGACTGATTATGTGGTAAATCTTGTCTTTAATTTATTCTGTATCGTTGAGTGGTGAATAAATATATAACTCTACGTAGCAGTTTTTTCCACAAATGTATCTGACCCCTAATATTTTTTGTAAAATTGTCCGCTGAATCGGAATATGAAGTCAGAATTGTCAAAAGTTGAACAATTTTTGAGATATGGGCAAATCCTGAGTGACGAACGCTACATTCGCACACGTTTTCTGATGGAAATATACACATTTTTTGGTCTTTCAAAAAAGATAGCTTCAACTTATATATAGTATTTACTGACATTAATATGTACTTACAAATGGCATATATCATAATTTCTTAGCAAGTAATTGTTGCGAAATAATTGATCACAAAGTTTTGTGACGCACGCTACAAAAAGTGGAAGTAACTTCAAAGGTTGAAGTGCGTTTTCCTAATTTTTAGCGAATTTTGCATGATAAGGTATACAAAATCTGATTCCTAAATGAAAGATGAGTATAAGAGAATTCTAAACGCACTTATTTGCAGCCAAAAAATGTTGTGATTTTTTGACAAAAGCCGTGAACCCTTTGCGACGCACGCTACGTAACGCACGCTACAGTTTTTCCAGTAGTATTGTATTATTATATTTTATTTATTTTAACAAAACAAATTATATTTTTATGAATTGCATTTCTTAAACTAATTTGTTAACTAATGAATATCAACTTTTTTTTTTAACGAAATTTATATTTTGCTGTAAGTGTTATTTTAAGCACACAAATCACCTAAAAATAATGCTAAATTCACGTATTTTATTATAAAATCAGCAGTGGGGTAGGATTTGGTAAAAATTATTGCATTGATGATCATTGAAATACATATATTTTAATATAAAAATGAAATTAAACATCTAGTCTTATATTCCGTTAAAAAAAATTCATTTGAAAAATTTTTGGTTGGTGGACTGTTTCTGGGATTCGCCCATATTCCAAAATACCCGTTATTTGTGTTTTTTAAAAAGATGATGTGACCTAAATGCAAATATATTCAAAAATATTAAACGCATTATGTATTTCTATCTTTTTAGGCAAAGGTAATAAATTTACTAAAATAACCATGGGTCGTTTTTGGAGATAAGTCTAGAAATGACAGAGTTAAAGTGGACGAAGTTTCATAAAAATGTGATGAATTTTTGCAATTTTGCTCTTTTCAAGTTATTTTTTTTTTAAACCAAAGAAGAGGAATAGGAATAGCATAGGAATAGCTTATCCCTTCAACAATAAATTTCAGTTTATCAATAGTTTGAAATGGAAATTTAGCACATTTAAGCGAAACCTTGAAATTTTTTTTAAGTTTGATCACTTACGACGTTAGCCTTTTTCATTGCGATCATTTTGTGCCTAATAGGATTCAGATGGTTGAATTAACCCACTTTTCGATTTGTATCAAATCAAAGAAAAACACAACAAATAAATATAAAAAGCTAAATTTTTAGTAACAAAAAATATTTAAAAAAGCTTGAAACTATTGAATTGCTATGTGGGTTAATTCACTAAATCTTCTGCCAGCATAACCGATCAAATGTGTCCACAATCGGGAGAGCTGGGCCCAAATTTCAGCAAACTGGGTCCGTAGGAAATTTTAAAACACCATTCATTCTTCTTCGAAAATGAGTTCGGCCAAGCAGTTACTGCACTCACAATATTCTGTACGTAAAATTAACTGAAATTGTAATATAAAATAAATGAAAATTCAATTAAAAACCGGTCTACTTATTATACCCTTCACCGAAGGTAAAAGGGTATATATAACTTTGTCATTCCGTTTGTAATTTCTACAATATTGATCCTACACCCTATAAAGTAGATATATTCTGGGTCCTTATGAAAAGCGAAGTTCAAATCCGGCTGTCCGTCTGTCCGTCTGTCTGTTGAAATGGGTTTTCCGAAGCCCCCAGATATGATGGGAGCTTCGTTGGGGTATCTTTCTGTCAGGTATTCTTATTATAATTTTGCTATTGAAATTCAGCCAGATCGGTCCACAAATGGCTGAGATATGAGCAAAAAACCACGACTACCTCTAATTTTTCCCAAAAATCCCTTGTGGTTGTTGTATTTTTATTACTTTTTGCTGTATAACTGGGGAACGGCAAAAGCCAGTTTCCAAATTAGGTACACACATTTAGGTTACCAATACACACCATTCTACAAAATGTGGGCGGGATTGGAGAAGTGGGCGTGGTACCTCCCGTACAAAAAAAATTAAAAATTTTATAAAAACCTAAATTTTAAGGCTGCCATATGTCCTATGGATATGATTTATATACCAAAATATCGGAAATTTTTAGTAGAACATATTTTATAAAAAACTCGGGAAAATCGGTTTAGATACAAAAAAGTTATGACCAAAAATTTTTTTTTTAAATACCCACTTTCGGGAACCATAGATCTCCCGGAGTCCAAGTTTTATAACCAAGGTAAATGGTAAATTTCTTCTTTAACACGTCGGTATATAAATCTGTCAAATCGGTTAAAAAATGGCTGAGTTATCAGCAAAAAACCACGACTACCTCTAATTTTTTAAAAAAATCCATTGTTGTTGTTGTATTTTTATTACTTTTTGCTGTATATCTGGTGAACGGAAAAAGCCAAAGTTTCCAAATTAGGTACACACAATTAGGTTGTCAATACACACCATCCTACAAAATGTGGGCGGGATTGGAGAAGTGGGCGTGGTACCTCCCGTAGAAAAAATATCAAAAACTTCATAAAAACCTGAATTTGTGCACTGCTATATGACCGATGGTTACACCTTATATATCAAAAGACCGGAAATCTTTAGTAGAAAATATTTTCTGAAAATTTCGGAAAAATCGGTTCAGATGCAAAAAAGTTATGGCCAAAATAAAATTTTTTTTTATTAAAATACCCATTTTCGGGAATCATAGATCTTCCCGAGTCCAAACTTTTTAAGTCAAGTAAATGGTAAATTTCTTCCTAAGCACGTCGGTATTTAAATCTTTCAAATCGGCTTAAAAATGGCTAAGTTATGATCAAAATACTGCAATCCCAAAAATTATTTTTTTTATACCCTTCACCGAAGGTAAAAGGGTATATATAACTTTGTCATTCCGTTTGTAATTTCTACAATATTGATCCTACACCCGATAAAGTAGATATATTCTGGGTCCTTATGAAAAGCGAAGTTCAAATCCGGCTGTCCGTAAAAATTATTTAGTTTTTGTCAAGTTGCTCTGTATTCTGCTCCCACAATGGTGAAGGGTATATAAGATTCGGCACAGCCGAATATAGCACTCTTACTTGTTTTTCATTTATTTTTAACAAAAAGTTCATTTAATTTTTTCTGTCAAAAATTCAACACCATATACCGTAAAATCAAATAAATATTTAGTTATTTTGTAAAATTTTACTGTCAAAAATTCAACACCATATTCAGTAAAAACAATTAAATATTCAGTTATTTTTTAAAATTTTACTGTCAAAAAATTGACCCCATATTCAGTAAAAACAATTAAATATTCAGTTATTTTATTAAATTCAGTAATTTTCGTTTACGTTGCGAGAGAGTGAGAATATTATTATTTATTTACCCTGGTACCAAGGTATATTTATACCAGGTAGTCTCGGCAAGCCAGCTGGTTATTTTTTATTTGCTTGTTTTGTGATACAAACTGTCAAATGTTGTATAGTAAACAAGTAAACAAGTTTTTTGCTGTATCTTTTGTCTCTTTTCAACCGCTTTGCTGTTTGACAGTTCGTATCACAAAACAACAATAAAAATCCCTGTTGTTTGTTTTATTGTACAATTGTTGTAATCTCGCGGCTACCTGCTATAAATATACCTTGCCTGGTACACACGTTTGTTTAACTTTTGTTGTACTGACCACATTGTTTACAGAAGAACTCTCAATTATAAGACACCAGCAGCATGACCGATATGGCTCCGCAATTATTTTACTTTTAAAAGTAGATGTATTTAACTAAATTATTTTAACAAATAGAAAATGGGAATTGCTTACACAAAACAAGCAATTCATTTTTTAAAGATAAATAAAAATTTATGTTTTGTAGTTAAATTATATAAAATAACTGAATATTTAATTGTTATGTTGTTAATTGTTATGGTGTTGAATTTTTGACAGTAAAATTTTATTAAATAACTGCATATTTATTTGTTTTTACGGAATATGTAGTTAATTTTTTGACAATTAATTTATATAAGATAACTGAATATTTATTTGTTTTTACGGAATTCGCGGTTGAATTTTTGAAAGTAAAAATTAAATGAACTTTCGTTGCTTTAAATTACATTTTTATTTAATTTAACATAAAAAAGAATTTAACTCAATCAACGGACATTATTAACTGCAACTGAAAATCCGTATTAATATGCACTTAGTTTTTTGAATAACTGTTACAATCAGTTAAAAATAAATTTGCTTGGAATTTTAAATGTTTATTTATTTAAAAATGACTGAACGGAATATTTCTTAAATAAACTAGTCTGTTACTGTAATAATATTGTGAGTGTGTCGATGGTGTTCGCTATAGCGAGATGAAATCGGAGTTCTTGTGACCAGAAATTGAGGATATGGACCTGGACCATATGTGGTTCCAACAGGATGGTCGTGGCGTCGTGATGATGTTAATTGGCTGCCACGATCATGGGATTTGACAACGTTAGACTACTTTCTTTGTTGCCACACTTATGACATTGAACCTCAGTTATGTATCAGAGTGATTGAAAATATGGACCATCGGATAGAGGTATGCCACCGAAGCCGTGGCGAGCATTTAGCCGATATTTTATTTCACACATAATTGTCACAGATCCTTTTATAATATTAAACAATATTAGGAAAATTCACTGAAATTTTTTAAAACCTTTTCTTTAGCTTCATTTCGGAAAATCAAATCTTGTAACGTTAATTTAACCGCCTTATACCAATGCAAATGGATGAAACTTTGCAGGCATACATATTACCGATGACAATACACGAATACATGGGCGTAGCCAGGATAAAATCTAGGGGGGGGGGGGCAAATTTTTTTTAAATGTTCTTTTTTAAGAAAAGCGTTTCTTAAAAAAAATTTTTTTAAATGTTCTTATTTTATTTACAATTAACATCTTGCATTTTGGTTGGACCACCCTTTAGAAAGTAAATTTCTTAACAAATTTTAAATGAACTTTTGTCTTAATACCATCAGGCACAATAAACAGGTGGTGATTGCCTAGGGTAGCCTATAATAATTTATGGAACGTTTCGAGAATAATTTTTCTTATTTTTTTAACTTTATATTAAACTTTTTGTGATCAATTTTATAACTATCAGTATCGGTATTCCGTTAATAGGATATGGAGGGTTCAAAGCTGAACCAAGTCATAAAATAAAAAACATATATGTATTTCAAAACTGGTGTGAAATTCTTCGCAAATATTAACTCCATCGAGTTCTGTAACGGACTAAATCAAAAAGTTTTTCGTTCCAAAGGTAACGGTAATAAACCCATGTCAGTGGCTCCAGAAATTAATGGAAATTCACTTACTCAAACTCAAAATATTATCGATTTTTCATTTTTGACTTGGTTTGCTTCAGCTCTGAGCCCTCCATATATAAGTTGAAAACCAATTGTAATGCCCAACTTTTCACTTTTTCATGTATCATATTTTAAGGGATCATTGCAAGGTAAATTAACTACAGGTGGTGTTGAAATGGCAACTGATTTTGACGGTTCGAGCTTATTTGTTTTGATTTGGTAGTGTTAGTGTTTTGCTAAGAATGGTTGACATTGCGAGCTATACGCACTAACAATGCAATGCAAAAAACCATATGTTGTTTCTGTTGTTTTTGGATTGTTGAAGTTCCGACACCACCTGAAGTTGAATTCGCCTTGGGATCATTGATAAAATTAATCTTTTTTTAATGAATTTCTGCTTGGAAAATTTTCTTTCTACAAATTGGGCTTGCAGAAAAATCATCCATCTGGCAACACATTGCTCTCTGTATCGTACGCTCAGCAATATTTATAATTTTTATTTTCGCTTCTACATTGAAATTTGATTTAGAAAATGCTACTTTTTTTTTGTTTCGTTTTATTTTCGTTTAGCGGCAACAGTTTGTGATTAGCGTTTGTACAAATCGTATAGAAAAAAATAAAAGTTTGCATGTCATAGAAGTCACCACAAAAAAAAAAAACAAAATTTTTTATGTATAATAATCAAAATCAATATTAAAGAAAATTATGAAAATATATGTATAAAAAACCATAAACAAGAGAATAACACAAGAATTTTTTATAGTGAAAATTTAAATCAAATGATAAATTAAAACAATTTATTGATTTTGAATACCTGAATAAACGTTTTATTTTTCTTACTGCAGCGGCAAATGAGAGATTTTTTTATTAAATTATTATAATTAAAAAAAAAAAAAAGATTTAGTGAGTAATAAAATGCGTTTAAAATAAATTTTATTCAAAGTGTATTGTTGTTTTTGATTTTTTATACAGCAACAGCAAAAACAAAAAAAAAAAAATTCTTTTTGTTTGTGTTTATTTGTAGTATTCAAATTTTTTACGTTGATGAGACTTTTTATATTTTTTTTTTTTCAATTGGGGGCTTTGAAGAGGGCGCAACTCTTTTAAATAATATTCATTTATAATTGTGCATAAAGTATAAAAAAATTACAGTGCAATCTTATCTAACAGACACCTTCCTTAAGCAACCACCCCCTCTTTCGACGGACACTGTTTCCTTTCCTGGTACCGCCAGAATTTCATAAAAAAAATGGTGGTCTTTTAAGAGAACATCCCATTTGCAAAGAAACAATTTTAAGGGCCCTTTGATGTACGGTACATAGAGATTTCACTGTAAAAATCAAATGAATTGTTATACTATATGAGTGGTTGTTTTCTTCTGTTTTTCACTTATTTTTTTGTTTTTTTTTCGCAAATTGTGTGTGAATTTCTAATTAGCATAATAATATTTTTTTTTTGTATATTTATTTAACCCCATTTAAGTTGGGGTAAAAAAATTTGCAGTTATAAGCAAATTGTTTAAAAGAAACCAGTTATAGTGCTCAATATGGCTGTGTCGAATCTCTAATACCCTCCACCGAAAGTAAAAATAATTAAGGAGTGGGCTCTATATGGGATTTATAAATTATAATTTATTATTAATAAATACTCTGTTCTAGTTAAAAAAACAGACAAGCGGGACACCTGGCGCTTTACCTAATTCTGGTACGCTGAATCCAGTGGTGCTTACTTTTTTTTTTTAGTTACGCTCTTGTTTTCGAGATATACCGTTATTTCGAAAATGGAGGAGGTTTCACAATATATGTATATTCGCCTAACTCCAAAACGGTTTAGTTTATTGAATAAACTAAAAAAAATCAAAATTTCGCAATAAAATATTAAAGGGTGATTTTTTAAGAGCTATAGGAAAGTTTAAAAAAATGAAATCTTTATTTGAATCGATAGTACGGACAATATAATTTAATGTATGAAGATTATTTGATGCAAATATTGACCGTGACTGCGCCTCAAATGGTCCATCCGCTTAGTCCAATTTTGGCATACTCTTTCCAACATTTCGGCCGGTATCTCATGAATAAATGCTTCAATGTTGTCTTCCAATGCGTCAATTGATGCGGGCATGTGTGTATAGACATGAGCTTTAACATAGCCCCACAAAAAATAGTCTAAAGGCGTTAAATCAAACGATCTAGGCGGCCAATTGACCGGTCCCGAACGTGAAATAAAATGTTCACCGAACTCGCCTCTCAATAAGTCCATTGTTAAGCGTGCTGTGTGGCATCTGGCACCGTCTTGTTGAAACCACATGTCATGCAAGTCAAGCTCTTGCATTTTGGGCAAAAAAAGTCGGATATCATCTCACGGCAGCGCTCACCATTCACAGTTACTTTACGATTCGCATCATCTTTGAAGAAGTACGGTCCAATGATGCCACCAGCCCATAAACCGCACCAAACTGTGACTTTTTCTGGATGCATTGGTAGCTCTTGCAATGCTTCTGGCTGATCTTCACTCCAAAATCGAGAATTCTGCTTATTAACGTACCCATTGAGCCAAAAATTAGCTTCGTCGCTGAACACAAGAAGCGCGCGATGAACTTTCTTAATAGAGCACGCATTTTGATAATAAAATTCAATAATTCAATAAGCGTTGTTCGTTTGTAAGACGATTCATGGTTAAATTATAGACCAAACTGAAGATGTTTGACAGTGAAACAAAACACGAAACGTGCGTCAGCTGTTTAAACCAGTGTTGCCAAAAAGATAATAGCTAAAAAATCACCCGATATATGCGCAGTCGTTTTTGAAACATAATTTATTTTTTTGGCAAAAAAAAAAAAAAAAAAAAAAATAATTTTTTAGCAACATTTCGAAATTTTTGTTTGTTAAAAATTCATTAACAATTGGAAAATGCAGATATGCTTCTAATTTTTTTCAGACATATAAAAAACGAGCCAAAAATGATTTAAATCCGTAAACAACTTTGATTTCATTCACAAAAGATGAATCATTTTGATTCTGCGCAAAGTTTCAAACCTGGTGTCTAATTTTGTCCTTCTTATAAGTTAATTTAACAACAAATACTCAAAATTTAAAAATAACCGTTACATATCATGCTAATCTTCATCATCAAACTCGGATTGCAAATTCCAGCAAAGGTCTGCTAAAAGAGAATTTAATCTTTTTCCACTATACCAATGCTCTAACTGAGCTGAAACTTGATGAAATCGTCATGATAAATTTAAACAAATAAATATTAACGTTATTGTACAAAGATATTTTATTTAAGTTGTTTAATTTTAATTAATTACCTTAAGAAAAAAAAAAACGAAACAAATAAATAAAAGTCCAATATTTTGATTTGGAAGCTTAACTTGAGGCCTATGCTAGGAAAATCTTTATAAGATGGCTAAAAAACCTGAAAAATTGTCAAACATCGTTACTTTTGATCGACATCAATTTTTTAAATTACGTGTAAATTTTGAAAAAAAAAAGTCAAAAAATTCCGTAAAAGAAAGTTAAAAAGGCAAAAAAAACTAATACAGTAAAATAAAATTTTTTTAAATAGCGCAGACTTAGCTTTATCCATGAAAAACGGATATATACCGATTTCTCAAAAACTGGAGCCAATCTGACACTTCCAAATGTACGTTCGCACTCTGGGGACTCCCCCCTTATAATTCGATTCATCGAAGTGCATTTTTTCGACTACCACAGTGTAATTAAAAGAAATCAACTAGATTAATTTTCGAATTATATTACAAACAAAAAATTATGTAAATAATAAATATTTCAATGTCGTTCCCATTTTTTTTTCTTTCAAATATTCAAAACCCAAGAGCCATAGTGCCTAACAACAGGTAAAGTTAAAAATTATTTCCCAATTAATGGGTCACGTTTTTTTTTAAATACGATTTTTTTTTATTCTTAAGTTTCTACAAGTTTATTTCGTAGTTCTTTGAAGTAACGTCAAGTTCTTTATCAGCATGTTTTTTTATTTAATTGAATTTGAGTACTACAAAGAATAGTGAAATAAACCACATGCTAGAGGAAAAACAAAAAAAAAAAACAAAACTAAAATCTAATGTTTTCTTTTTTGTTATGGTTCGGTTCACTGTTGCCAATTAACACGTGTTATATCACATTTCTAAAAACACTGAAAACCGCAAAAATTTGTATTTTGGGGTAAAAGTTTTGAAAATCACAGTAAAAACCAATTTAAAAATAATTTTTGTACAAAATGTATGCCAATAGTAAAATAATGGTATTTTAAGCATAAGGGCCTCGTGAATGGTTCGGAACTTCACCATGATTTTTATAAAAAACTAGCTGACCCGGCAGATGTTGTCCTGTCCAAATTAGGGAAAATCTTTGCGTTCGATTTTTAAAATACGTTTAAAAGATACGAACATTTGAAAGAAAAATTAGTCAAATCGATGGAGCCGTTTTCTGATTTTAGGTTAATCGAAAAAAGTGGATGTTAAAGTGGGCGGTGCAAAATTTTCTTTCCGTAAAAACCTAAGTTGGACCATGGCAATCATTTAGAAAAAAATCGTCCAAATCGGTCAAGCCGTTCTCAAGTTATGCGCTTAATAGAAAAAGTGGGCGTAAAAGTAGGCGTGGTAAATTGTTCTTTCGATGAAAACTTAAAATGGGTTAATACGAACATTTGAAAGAAACATTTGTCAAATCGATGGAGCCGTTTTCTGATTTTAGGTTATACGAAAAAAGTGGGCGGCGCAAAATTTTCTTTTCGTATAAATCTAAGTTGGATCATGACGATCATTTTAAAGAAAAAATCGTCCAAATTATATAGATGTCATTGGTGGTGCAATGTGAAAATTGGATTTTGCCACGCCCCTATTGAATATTCTGAAGATTCCCTGAAAATTTCATCAAAATCGCCGTTTTGGAGTCCATACGTTACATACATACATACATACTAACATCCTATTTTATATATATATTCCCCAATTTGCAAATGTTGTTTTAGGGTTTGTCTCTGTTCGTTTTAATTTTTATGCTGGCGGCAAATTATTTAACAGAAAACGCTAGATAGACATCACTCACTGTCTATCAAAGATTTGGGTTTCATATTTAAAATCTAAAAACGCATTTATGGCCAATTTTCAGGACTGATAAACCCGATATATTTTCTATAAATAAAAATAAAATAATTTCTGTAAAAATTTCAATAATTTAAAAACGCTAGATAGACATCACTGTCTATCAAAGAATTGGATTTCATATTTAAAATCTTAAAACGCATTTATGGCCAATTTTCAGGATTGATATTTTTAAAATCGTTTTAAATACAAAATTTTCTTCTTCACTAAAAACTTAAGTGAAACTTAAGTCACCGATGTGGTACACTTAATTTCAACTTAAGTTTCCATTGTAATATTTTAGCAAGGTGGCCTCAATATCACAACAATACAACAACAACAGGCAAAGCATTAACAGTCAGCTGTTTTTTCAGACCACCTTCTAAATAAATACACTTTTTTATATTTTTTTTTTGTATTTAGTAGTGCTACCATACTTTTATCTTAATTAAATAAGACTTTTCAGATAAAACTCAAAAAACCAATCTGTATTTAAATACGATTCAAGTTTGTTATGAAAATTAACTTAATATAGATTTAAATACTGTCCCGAAAATATGGCATTAAACTTTTTAGTTTTCAATGCAATTAAAATGCGAAACAAAAGATAGCTGATCGATTGATTCTTAATTTACTGAACTCACCCAAAGAAATTCTCTGGGTAATTTTGAAAAAAAATTTAGTCTCTTACAAACTTTCTCGTTAAAACAAAATGTTTGTGTAGTTTGTCTTACTTTGGGTAACGTCGCACTGTGGCTGAAAATTTAATTTCACTGGCCAAAAGTCCAATTTATTGTTATCGCCGATTTCAAATATTTTAATGCCAATTCATAGCAAACATACTAGAACAAGGTATCCAAAAAAAAACTGCGTCAAAATATTGGTAATTGTGGGTGTGAAAAGCTGATGTAAACAAATATTTTATATCGTTTTAGATGTAATGCAACAATGTTATAACATGTACTTCCTTCTAAAAGCAAGATATCTTAAATTGTTATAAAGCAATAAAAGATATGAAAGAAAACTTATTCATTGTGTATTTACTTAAGGTGACCTCGGTATTACAACAAAAACATTTTGTTAATTAATTGACAATCATAGCGACGAGCATATTCCCTGCAAATAAAATTGGACCACCTGATCCATTTTTATAAAATGGACTACTCCATGTACTGGTCCGATGTAATGCAAGCATGGACCATATCATTGTTAAGAAGTGTTTGTAGGGAGACGAAATGTCTTCGTTTTTTAACGATATGCTTTCGTTTTTAAAAGACTTCAAAACTAATCCTCTTGAGTATACCATGGAGTAGTTTAAAAACTACTCCTAAGTGGTCCAAAGGTGGGTTATATGGTCCTCTCCTAGGACATCGTAATGTTAAATAGACCACATTTTTCCATACGTTTGGGTTGCTTTTGGACTAGTCCTGGTTCCTTGTGGGCTACTCTTTACACGCGTGTTTGGACTGGTCCTATTATTTGCAGGGTTATACCCCAAAAATAAACTCAATACATAAACAAATACCATCACACAATAAACAGCTGACTTATCGAGGTCACCTACTAATTACACAGTTCAACACGAAAAAAAAAAGAGAAGACAAAAAAAATATATATATATATATTTATATATATATATATATATATATATATATATATATATATATATATATATATGTCAGCTTCAGTTAAAAGGGACCTATTGATGAAAAAATCTATTTTAACTTTTTTGGTGATTCTTAAAAAAGACAATATGCTCTTTCTAATGCAACAAACCGCAGTTTTCTACCCGCAAAACTTTTGCCATAAGTAAGCTTTAAAATACACTTTAAAATCGTTTTTCTCTAAAACTCATTTTTTGCCCATAGGTCCATTTTAACGAAAACTGACACATATATGTTTGCCGACGTTTTGAAAGATCACATCGTCTCATTTTATTTTAAAGGCGGTAAAGTTTCCCAGCTTTTGCCTGTTCTTGCAGCATATCGGTATATAAAACTATGTTTTCTTTACATCTGAGGTGTGGGGCGTGTTCAGCAACTTGGTAGAAAATGTTATGCCAAATGTTTTTGTGAAACATTAACCCCCAAACTCCCCCTCAAAACGGCATTTTTGGCTTTATTCTAACAAATCGTAAAAAACACCCGAAAAAGGGCAAGGCGGGCATGAAATAATCTAAAATTTTACTATTATGGTTAACATTACCCTTAATGGGCAATTTAGAATTTGACTGGTTTTTGGTATTTGGGCTAAGTTTTGGGCTTTGGTATGAGAATTTAAAAAACTTTCATCAGAGCTACCTTCTGGTTCATGGCAAAATTTTGTTCTTGTGGGTCCAGAATAAACCATAGGTCCCATATATTCTCTAAAATCCCTTTAGATCTAGATAATACAGTGTGTCCGCTGGGAAGGTATACTTTGTTTGTTTATAATTTTTGATGAAATGAAAGAGAATGGATCTTATATTAATAAATGTTTTATTAAATGTCTGCAATTATGTATGGAATAGAATATCAGTTAAATCGTCACATTAATCGATTATGGATTTTGATAAAATATTTTTACGATTAAAACACGTTGGTTTATCGAATATTTTTCCATAATAAATTTGCCACGTGTCTACTTCACGACTGCCAAATATGAACTGTCAAGACTAATGTTTACCAAAATGGCGGCAAAATAAAGTAGAAGGGAGATCGATTATTCGATTTTTTTCAATAACCGGTTTTCGAATATTCCGAATAGTTGCTGTTTTAAAAAAACCGGTTTTCGGTTAAGCATTTTAAAAATAACCAGTTTTAATTCAAATACACAAAAATACGAAAATCAAATTAGTTTTTATAATAAAAAGTTAATTAAAATAAACACAAAACAATTCACGAAGGTAAGGAACCAATAAAATACATACATAGATATGACTTAAGTTATGTTCAGACCAAACAAATATTTGACGATAGTATCCAAAAAAGTGTGACCAGTAAAAACATAGCTGTAGAAGTTTTGAAAACTTTGGTTTTAAAAAATTATAAATTTTTATTTGAGATATTCCCCCAATTTTATTTTAAATGATTTTTTGGTGGTTAAGCATATCTATAAGAATCAGTAGACTTCAACCATATTTTTGAAAAGTTGCAAACATAACCTCTTCTCTAGGATTATATATTTCAAATTATTTGGTTTCAGCATTATAGAAACGAATAGTAATATGAACATGCTTTTTGTATGAAATATCTGTAAATTCGTCGACCACAATTTAAATCCTTCCATGACATTGTTTGATTCCTTCAATTTTGTTTTAAGTTCCTGGTGTTTTAATAAATAAAACTGAAGAATTTTTTCACATCGTTGACTCCGTCAGTATGTTATAGTTTTTAACATCAAGATATGCTGGAACTACTTAACAGCCGTACCTAAACAAGAGCGGAAGGCGGAACGTTTTCTTCCGCTAAGCTTTTACGCTGATATGCCACACCTTAGCAAGAGCATCAACGTTGTTTAAAAACACCCACATAATAGAAAAAAAGAAGAGAAAAATCGCTAGATTGTCGAAAAAATAGCTAAATTGACATTATTTATTAACAAAGCGGCCAACTTCACTATTAATCGCTCTGTCAAAATCGGATTTTCCAATTGTAAAGTATTGACGCCGCGCTATTTTAGTAAAGTATTATTGGCAGTCTCTTAAAGACTACTTAGTCAAGTTTTACTTGGCGTTTATTTATGTCAAGCTTGTGGACTAATTAAAGGTGATTAATAAGTCGTGACGTTAAAGAACCTCTGCAACTTATCATTTTATGTCCCTTTAAGTACCATTGTCTTTTAAATCAGTTCGAATATTAAGAATACCGTCAAATTGCAAATTAAATACTTTGTTTGTTGTTGGTTTTTGTTACAGGAACACATGTTTATATAAGCGATTTTTATTTACATTGCTCATAATGTTTTTGTTTGACTTTTGTGACATTTTGTTTTGACATTCTTTATAATAAATTTAAGTTTGCCAAACATTCAATTAGAAAAATACTTAAATTACGGGTACATTTTTAACAAAAGTCTGGAAAACGTACTATATAAATTACACATTTCTAAAATAACCGGTTTATTTTACCAAAATAACCGGTTTTTTCGATATTCGAAAAATAGACATTTTAAAATATTCGATTTGGGCAAAACTAAAATAACCGCACGCAGAGAAAAAACATGTTTAAATATGGTCACCTCCAACAATACTATGTTTAAAGAAAATTTTAACCATATTTTGTTTAATTTAACCATATTTTTGTCACCGACAACCATGTTATGGTTAAATTAGTCCCCTATCAAGAAGTCACAACCATATTATGGTTGCCTCTAAACATGCTATGGTTAAATATGACAATAATTTGCTTGTAAATTGACAATAGTATTTTCCTCTTTTTCAAGGGCAACATGCTATGGTTGAAAACCAACCATGCTATTATAAGTGTAAAACATATTTTAGTTATTATTAACCATAATGTGTTCGGAGGCAACCATATTATGGTTGTAGCTTCTTGATGAAGGACTATTTTTTTCCATAATATGGTTGTCGTTAAAAATTATATGGTTAAATTAAACATAATATGGTTAAAATTTTCTTTAAACATAGTATTGTTGGAGGTGACCATAATTAAACATGTTTTTTCTCTGGGTGCGGTTAAAACCGGTCGAATACTATTCGATCGATCACCCTAGCTGACACCCTGTACTCAGCACAAATAACTTCTACATTAATCTTGATCTCATAAGATGTTTTTTTGCCGGGTCCATGATTTCCCTTGGGTAAAAAGAGGGTAGACTCCAGAAAACTTGTGTGTGTAGGGTATCATATGGTCGGACTTGATCGACTATACTTTCTTATTTGTTTAGATATGATTTATTTCCACCTGTTAATTCTAGCTTGTATAATTATTGGGCAGTGATAAGAGACGTTAAACTATTTTTTTTTTAACAAAATGATAAAGCCCTTAACGCTAGTCATCAATCTCTGAGAGATAGTTAATAAATACGACAAATTAATTATTTCAAATATGGGCAATTTCAGCGAAAAGTCTACTTTTTGTAACGTAACGCCAGAAATAGTTTAAATTATGTCTCAAAAAGTTGTATATGTATAGTTTACTTTTTTGTATTGTTGTGTTAAGCCCAACTAGATCTACATTTAGTAACAAAAGGGTTAATGGTTGAACAACATGGTTCTTAAATAAATACAACCTTATTTGCATCCTGGCGTTACATTAAACAAAAGTAGTCTTTTCGCTCAAAATGCCCATATGTGCCTTTAAACGAGCAAATATTTTTAATTCTAATAGCTTGAAAAATAATTCTATATAAGTCCAAAGCCTACTAAAAAGGTTTTATTCAAAACGTCTTGCTCAATTCGCAGTCTTATTAAGCTTTGTAATGCAAGTCAAAATCCACTTCCGTTTTTTTAACGTCCCGCCAGCGCATATTTTTGCTTATATCTGCAATTCCTTACAGTCGATTGCTGTAATTTTTTTTTCTGAATAAAGTGCTACTTCATAATTTTATATGTATAAATAAAAACCCTTTTTACAAATTTGACTTCTTCATTTAATTTTTGTACATTTTGTGGTACGAATATCACGACACGTCAAAATGGAAATGCCCATATGTCGAAATATTTATTCTATTTATGAACAAGGTACATAGATAAGGTTTCGAAGTTCTAGTAAATTAATTTTTTTTAAGTAATATGAAAAGACATTGTTATTGAGTTAGTAAATGTAAAGAACCACTGGAGCTTATTTACGAAAACAAAGTAGATTTTTCAGTAATTTGGTGCTTAAAATTATTATAGAAATCAATTGAAATTTAATAGTAAGCGTTAAGACCTAAACTAACATAATTTTGTTTCAAGTTCTAACGAAAATTTATTTAAATTTTGACAAACTCTTAAGTTGCCCATTATTGATTTAAGTTGTGTAAAAGGTGACATATATAATTTATTTTAATCTCAATAAAAGTCTTAATTTACATTAATAAAATTACCTAAAAACAAAAAATAATCAATTGTATCAAATTGTTTTTTTCCAGTAAGATTTTAAGCCATAAAAACTTTAATTGTGATATAAATATAGTTTTTTTTTGCAATAAATAAATTTGTATAAATATATAAAATTAACAATAACTATAAACAATAACTGTGTGATAAATTTTATACTCATTGCTAACAAAAAAATAATATTGGCAAAATAATATAATAAAAACATTACACGGCAAATACTATTAATAAGAGTAATAATAAACAAATTAGAAATAATAATAGAACAAAAAGTAAAAAAAAAAAAAAAAACAATAAACAAATACTAAAATTAATTGTCAAACGTGTGAATATTTTAAAAATTTATGCAACTTATTAATGTTATGGAATTTTCAATGGACACAAAAGAAAATAAAAGGTTTGTTTCTTTCTTTCGCAATAACTTTCACTCATTCTCTCTCATTTACGCTTTTAATGTGCAAAAGTTCCATCATTCTCTTCATTTCTTTTCGTAAATAATTGTATTTAACCCTTCGCCTCAGGTTGATTGGAACATCTACAATAATGATCTTAAGCGGCCCATACACTTGCAAATTTATTGTATATGATATTCGCCATATTATTTTCATTTTGCCCTATATTATGCAATAAGTCGCATAATGGGGTGCGTTCGTAAATGCACCACTGCGCTGCATCAGTAATTTCAAATCGTTATATATTTATCAGTGAAGTAAATGTGGACCGACAAATTGTGAAATACTCCACAAAAATAATAGTCATACAATAAAAAAAAAATTATAATTATTTTTTATCGTCTTTAAAAAAGTTTGCTTTTCTGATGCAGCGCAGTGATGCATTTACGAACGCACCCAATGTTTCATTCATTCAATAAAAAAGGTAAACATAACCTATAGGAATAACATAAGCAGCATTGTACAATGTTGCCAACACATTTCACTTTATTTTCGTTGTGCAATAAAAATCAAAAGTCTTTTGATTGTTGCCAATATATTGTGCAACCTATGAATATCACATACACATTGGTGATATAATTGTTCAATACGTAAAATTAAACAATTTTATTGCAAGTGTATGAGCCGCTTTCGACCTTATAAATTAAATAATTCTTGGTTCCTAGCGGCAGGGTTTAAAAAACTTTCGAACAAAAAACAAAAATGTGTGAACAACTTTTTGAGTTGGTTTGACAGCGGCTGTTTATATTTAATGAATCAGAAGTAAAAGCACCAGCTTTTTTTTGGCCAATGACAAATGATGAAGTGGAAGAAATGGCATTTCTTCCACTTTGACTGCAGTTTTGTTAACGCTCCATATGTCCATGTGTTGGTTGACTTAAGATAGGGTAGGGACGTCAGGCGGAATGCATAAAAAATAATTAAAAAGAAATGCATAAAGTTTCGTTCACAATGGCAGCGACTTTTTACTGGGTGTTCACAATGAAGCAACAATTTTTTTCACAATCACACACATTCTCGTTTAAGAAAACGTTTGCAAATTTTGCATAGTATTTATTACGGTTGTCATTGTCGTCAATGTAGATAAAAGAATATAGGTTGTGTGCTTCTTTAATTAATAGACAACCGAAACAAGGCTTAAGGCTCAGTTAGGCGAACGTTGCTGTACCCGTAATGTACCGCACCGTACTGTAAGCACGTTGGTGCACTTATAGAACGTTTAAAAACGTGTCATATGTTTTCCCATACATAAACATAACAAAAAAGAGAATCAAAAATGTTCTAATGGTGACCGTTGTGCAGAAAAGGTACCACGTGATTTAAATGGTATTAAAACAGTATTTTGTGTATTTAAAAAATGTTAATATTTATATTATAGATTTACAATAAATAAATTTGCATTTTAGCGTATATAAATTTTTAGCATATATATGTATATGAGTCGTTTGTTTTGAAAGGGGTTTAAAGTCCATTTTTTCTTATATTGAGATATTTAAAGGTTTGTGTTTGATTTGTTTCAAAAATATTGTTAAGTGGTATTCATTTTTTTTATGGCTTTGTGATCTTAAACATGTTAGAATATATAACGTAATACATTTTGTAAACTTTACTAGAGAAAATAAGCTGTGTTTCAGAAACTAAAAGGGACTTAAACCACTTTCAAAATTAATAAAATGAATAAGGAATAAGTCCACTTATTTTAAAGAAATTAACCCAGCAAAAACTTACATTGCAAAGTAATGAGTTAAAAAGCTAATATAACGACTCTTCACTACTTATACATTGGCATTTTAACTCATTATTTTAACATGATGTCATTGGAGGCAAGTACTTACCACCTTCGCTTACAAATAGGGACTTAAATAAGTTATTACTCCGATGTCACCAAAATTACAACTAACATGTCATGACTTTAAAAAATTTTTTTTATTATTATTTTTTTTTAATTATTTTTTTTCTATTTTTTCTTATTTTATTTTACTTTACGTTATGTTTTTTTTCTATTTTTTCTTATTTTATTTTACTTTGTTTTATTTTTATT
This sequence comes from Pollenia angustigena, assembly GCA_930367215.1. Classification (NCBI taxonomy): domain Eukaryota; kingdom Metazoa; phylum Arthropoda; class Insecta; order Diptera; family Polleniidae; genus Pollenia; species Pollenia angustigena. Next base: position 150,513,006 of record OV884058.1, read on the forward strand.
TTATTTTATTACGAATGAATTATAAATTTCGTTAATCAACTCATACACAAGTACTTAGGTATCAGATTATATGTCAGCCATTACCAAACTACTTCTATGTAATGCAGATGGTATGAAGTAGTCATTGAAAAGTAAGTTGTTCAGTAATGGCAAGTCATTACCAAGTTTTTGCTGGGAAGCAATAGAAATTGTAAATATTTTATGTTTGATGTAGATGAATGTAATAACTTTAAAATAAATAGGGAAGCTTTCAATTTAGATACAGATTTTTATTTATGTAATTAAAAAAATGTTTTTAAAAATAAATATGAATTCATTTAAAGGAATCGTAAAATCCTTAATTCTTAAATAATCCGATACAACTTTGGATTTTCGAAAGGCGTTGGCAGACCTTCCATCTTCAGCCAAACTTCTGCGTACAACTTCTTCTATAAAACAACCGCTGTCTCTCTGTATGTATTTTTCCATTGGAAGAAGTTCGGCATATTTTGATGTCGTTGGATTATCTTCTACTACATCGTTTTCAGTTAAGCTATGTTCACACTTTAAACTCGAGCGTGATTAAGTTCTAATCACATCAAAATCGAGATGATTAACCATATATTGAAGTTATTTGTTAATCACTTCAAATTGACATGATAACAACTTAATCACTTCATAAACCACATCGAATCCTCTGAACATACCTCAAACTGAGTACAATATAGAATCGGCCACCATGTAAGTACCCCTCGCGTGTACTACCGACCATGATTTCTTCTTAATGTTTTTATTTGACTTTAAATAAGTCGTAAATTTCCACAATTCCATAATTAATATGTTTAAAATGATGTTCTGATCACTTTATTAAAGTAATTTTATCCATTTTTAATAATTTAAAGAAATTTAAATTTGTTTGTTGCATTTTTTTCTTTATCATCTGTCATCTAAATCATCCCAAATGTAATGTGAACGGCTCTGATTAATTTAATCAACATTTCATGAAAATTGTTTAACGTTTGATGTAAAAAGAAAACAGCTGTTACAAATGTTTATCAAAGATTTGTTTAATACGAACTAGAGATCTGCAAGAATAAATAAAAACCAATTTCAACACACTCATTTGTTTTTTAACTACAATGTGTCGAGCACCCAATAATAAAGAAACAAATGAAAGAATAACCAAAGACAAAACGAATAAAAACTCATTCAATTCAGTCAACTCAAGTCAAATGAGTAAAATATTCATATATAATTTGAATGTAAAATTTCTGTACCTACACATTACGTATGTATGTGTAAGCTTAACTCTTACAAATAAAAGAAGCCACAAGCTTTCACACATATTATGTCAATGTATTCAAATAAATGTATGGGCATTCAATAATTCAAAAATTATTCGAATATTTTTTGTAAACTTGCTCTCTCTAACGGGTCATTCCACAGTTTTGTTATTTATGAATGACTCTCAAATTCATTTACAATAAACAAGTATTTTATTCAATTCATTCTCTCTTATTTTTGTATATGGTGTACTCTTTTCTTACATTTTTGAATGTTTAATATTTGAGTAAATGTTGTGCACTTTGAATAAAGGCAAACAAGTGAATTATTCAAAGCAGACCTCTAATACGAACATAAGATACATTTTTAAAATACAATGAATACTTAACACGGATTTTGCCTACTAAACATTGAGATTAATTACAATGAGGGCTATAGCAACAATATTTTTTACTTTTTCTACATTTTGTATAAAATCGCTAAAAACGTATGAGAATAAATCAAATTCTAAGCTTTTATTTCTTATTAGTCTTTTATTAACTTTTTAATAAAAAAAAATTGTGCGATTAATCGACATAATTTAATCGATTTATTCGTTATTCGAAAATCGTCATTTTAAAATTATTCGAACAAGAGTTTGTTTTTGTTTGATCGATTAATCGAATTATTCTTAATCGGTTGACAACTCTAGTATATACCTTATACCTTAGTAACTCCATCATATCCTTATACTTAGGAGTTGAAATGGGACGTACATTTTGTATAATGGTGTTGATTTAATTTTGTTGAAGTTCCTTGGTATTCCCCGACAGGGTTATAAGTAAAGTATTTTAAACTCTTTATCCACTGCCATCGATTCTTTATAAAACATTTTATAGGGTCCACTTTTTATAAATCGCATCCAACCTATCCTTAGCCAATTTACAGGTGCTTCTTCCAGAGGTTTTGTATAAAAAAATCTTTACGTTTCATTTTAGTTAATAAAAATTTGTGGACTTAAACCGGTTTCAAAATAATTTTTTTGGATTTCGTTAGCTAACTAATTTTCAAGTGCCCAAAATCATAACGATTTTAATGATACTAGACTTAAATTGTTTATAAATAAAAATATTATATAGGATTGCGATTGTTGTTATCATTAACTACTTTTTTTAAAAAAATTGACTTAAACCACTTTCAAAATAAACGACTCATATTGTAAATGTGCATACAACAAACAAGGTTTTGATACCATTTAAAGTCTTATATGTTTCCCTTTTTCATTGTATATGTATTTATATTTGTTTATTTTAAACATCTAAACATTATTATGTATATTTGTATACATATTTGGAAATATGTTGTATTGTAAGTTGTTTTGTCGCAATTCCATAGATATACTAGACAAAAAGTACAAAAAAAAGAGCAAAATTACCCGCATTCAATGTAACATACAAGCCGCCCATCACTGTCTTACAAATGTCACGTAACAACGGCATGAAATTCTATTTTATACAGATTGGTACGTTGCAACTACGGTACATTGCATTTCGGTAAGCTTTTGTATTGGTTTTCATCATGGTGGAATAAGCAGGTGGCATCGTTACGGCAACAAATACAACATTACAACAAAAATGGAAATTATATTGCCGTTTACGTCAAAAAATAGTTTAAACAAAAATTAAAGCTTGCCGCTAAACGTGATGAAATAAATACATTTTTAGCAAATTTTTTTTAATTATGGTCAATATCTTATTTATTTTAATTTAAAATTATCAAAAACTTTAATAAAATACAATAATCACAGCACAAATCGTGGACTTTTTGTAAACATAAACAAAACTTTGACATAAACCTAGACAAACAATGCAAGAGCAAAAAATCGTCAGCTGGCGTAGTGCTGCCACCTGTTTATACCACCATGGGTTTTCATATAACAAAAAGCGAACAGCTGATGGATACAGTACAGATACGGTACAGCAACGTTCGCCTAACTGAGCCTTTATTATTTTTTCTTAAACATTGTTAAAATTTTCATTCAACGACTATGTCGTCTTTTGGCACAGTCATTAACGACAACGAAAACCGTAATAAGGCTGATTATAAACGTCACTTTATCAGAAATTGTTGTTGAAGTAGAAGTCCACTCAATTTTTGAATGAAAATAATAACAAAATGTTTTAAAAATAATTAGAGTTGTTTAGTTTTGTTTAATGTTATAGGTTTGTGAAAAAGACGCGGTAAAATAGATTAACGAATAATATTCCTTGAAAATGGTTGACGAAGTAAACCGAAATACTGGTAAAAATAAATTGTTAAAATTAAATAAAAAAATTGTTTTTATTTTATTATCCAAGACCAGACCTTAAGCCGAAGCAAATAAATAATCACACAATAATAAGTAGAGCTGAGATTTTCATGCACTAAAAAATCGAAAATATGCACTTAAAAAATGCACTAAAAAATTCCAAAATTTGTACCAAAAAAATAAAAAATGTTCGCTAAAAACTTAAAAAATTTCTATAAAAAATCGTTTTCTAATTTTGCAAAAACAAAAATATATAAAATTAAGTCTATTATTATTCAAATATCTTTAAACAAATTAAATAACTAATTAAAATTTTTGTTTGCTTAAATAAATAAGTACTGTTTCATTAAAAGTAAAACTTTGTCTTGTTTGATTCCAGATCAGAGCAAAAATATTTGAAATTTATTTTATTTTTTGAAATCCTAAATTTTTTTGTAATTCTTCCTTTCACATTGTTTATTATAATCATCGGTATCAACAAGCTCTTCTAACGTTCTTAAACTGCTCAAAGTTTTTTGAATAGAATTCTGTAGCATCTAGCCAGGCCCCATCTTGTTACTACTGGATACAGTGGAAGGGGAATCAAGGAAAACATTTCATTAAAAGTTGTAATATTATCGAATTAACTTCTAAATTCCTCTAACCCATGGTATAACCCATGTGCCAAGCAAGTAATTTGTAACAGTTTTGGGTAAAATATTTTAAACCCATTGGAAGCCTTAACCATGTAAGGTGCTGCATCGTTTTATTAAAGAAGCGTCTTTTGTCGAAATCTTGAAAATCTTGTATTTAGAGCAAAGCTCTAAAATAATTTATTTATTGATTTTAAAATTTTTTTGGAAGCTTTTTTTGTGTATTTAATTTAATTTATAATATGAAAATTAAAAAAAAAAAATCGCTCAAAAATGTCAAAATATGCAAAAATATGCATTAAAAACCTAAATATGCAAAAATATGCATTTTCACCAAAATATGCAAAAACAAATCGAGGCCAATTTAATGCAAATTTAATGATCCGGAAAGATAATTGGTCGACATCGTTCTTAGACTATCGACAAGAAACATGCATTTTCATGGAAATCGCATTCCTACACCCAGAGAAAAAACACGTTTAAATATGATCATCTCCAACAAAACTATTTTTAATGAAAATTTTATTTTTGTCACTGACAATCATATTATGGTTAAATTAGTCGTTTATCAAAAAGCACCAACCATATTATGGTTGCCTCCAGACATGTTTTGGTTAATTATAACTGAAATATGTCTAACATTTATAATAGCAAGGTTGTTTTTCAACAATAGCATGTTGCTTTTAGAAAAGAGGAAAATACTATTGTTAATTTGAAAACAAATTGTTGTCATATTTAACCATAACATCCCAGTAAAAAATGGTGCTTACTGGTAAGCAGGTTTGTAAGGGAGAGAAGCACAATTCCCCCTTACAAACCTGCTTACAAGAGGCATGATTTTTACATGGCGAATTCCCACTTGGAAGCACTACTTTTTTGTAAAATCACTGCGTTTTTCATGGCTTACATTATTCCGTGAAGGAATAGCTTCAAAAACCGCAGCTTGCATACCTTTGATTTATTGCTTCTATGCTGTATACAAGAAGCGCAACACAAAAACTTATGCAAAAGAACAAAAAGCAAAACAAACACACAACACAGTTAATATGTAATTTTTAAAATAGAACGAAACTGTACGCAAATTAAAAAGAAAACAACAACAAATCTAGTAATTGACCACACAAAAAATTTGCTTGCATCCTCTCTGCTCAAAAACAATTTGCTGACTGATTGCGTAATAAAAAAGAAGTAATTTTAAGCATCTCTTGTTTTCGATTACATTTCGGGAATAATCGTAAACACATTTTGAAATCATTGCAATACAACGTGCTTCCATGTAAGGGATTAACAGAAGCACTTTGAACTTTGGTCGTAAATTTTTTCTTTTAAATAATTTCAACTACTCCCTTACAACCTGCTTACTTATAAGGGATTATGCGAAGCTATTAAATAATTTTCATTTACTTATATTAAAAATTGACTTCAATGGTTTTCGCTTCCCTGTTGCTTCTAAGTAGTATGTAATAGCCAGCGCACATATCAGCGCTCTTGTACTTTTCTTGCTTCCCAAAACCTTAAAATTTTTTACTGGGATGTTTAGAGGCAACCATAATATGGTTGTGGCTTCTTGATGGAGGACTAATTTAACAATAATATGGTTGTCTGTGACAATAATATGTTTAAATTAAAAATAATATATTTAAAATTTTCTTTAAAAATAGTTTTTTTTTGGAGGTGACCATATTTAAACATATTTTTTCTCTACGTGTAATAATAAGAAATACGTAATATTGTTCTGGGTAAAATTTGCAAACGTTTCCTTGATTGAAAAAGTGGTGTGGTTGTAAAAAAATTTTTGTTTTATTGTGAACATTAAGTAAAAATGTTGCTGCCATTATGAATCAAGCCTTAAAAGAAAGTTTTGAATAATTTATTGATGAACTACCAAATAAAATTTTGAAATTGAAAAAAATTTGACAAATCGCAAAAAATCCTTTCTAACTCTTATTCTGCTGACTGCGAAAAGAATATTCGCTGAAAAAAAATTTATTTAAGCGAATATACATTTCCTTTAGAATTTCTACCTTGACGTTTTTATGATTTATTTCTATAAAGGGAAGCCCAGCCAAAACGCACGATGTTAATTGTAAATAAAACAAAAAATTTACAGAGAATTATTGCTAACGAATCCACTGAGGTCGATTATGCTGACCTGAAAAATAACGAAGTGCATTTTGCTGCTCTCCATGGTTGAATTTGTCAAACACGGAAACAAAGAATTGTCAAAAATGTTGGGCAAAAAACTTGACGTTAAGGTGTGACTCACAATTAATAACGTGAATTATGGTTGGACCACCCTTTATTTTATTATTTTATTGCAAATTTTTAAATCTACATGTTCCACATGCAAATCAGAAGTTAGTTAAGATAAAATTCTTCCGACCTTCCGATAAATAATAATACGTTATTATTGAAATTAAAATCAATATTTTATCAAAAATATAAACCTTTTATGTAATAAATCAATTTTTTACACACATTCCCATTATTTATTTAACGTGACTTTCAGTTTTTGCCCAAATTGTATGATTTTTTTTTAAATTTAATTGTATAATTATATTCTTTTTAAACATTTCATAAACGATCACGTATTATTTTATTTGTTTTTTTTTTTGCTATTATTTATTATGTTTTGTTTCTTATCTTAATTAAATCCTATTTACGATTCTTTTCTATTTTAAAAACTTTGTTCAAATGAAATTCCGTTTTGTTTTTTCTATGTTGTAATTAAAGTAAAACATTGAAGGCTGTGTTTTATTAAGTGTCATGTTAACCACCGAATCGACTCGTTCTTTTTACGATCTATTGCAATTGTTTTCAAATGGAGGTACAAACTCAATTTTTAAATTAAATCTTAAGGGTAGATTTCTTTGGGTAGAATTGTTACTGATCATATTAAATGTTGTATTTGCTAAGATTTTGTAAAAAATTCATTCTACTCATTAATCAAGTATTTAATAGATATCACTGTTTTAAGATATGGTCGCTTTTAAATCATTTCAGAGAACATTAAATTTTGTTTATTAAATCGGTTCATACATTTAAAGAAGAAACAGAAAATTTTGTTAAATGTAAGAAGTTCTACATCTTGACGCAACAGAAGCTGCTGTGGTAGTTGGGGAAAAACTAGGTGCAACCCATACCCTCAGCACGGCAGGGTTCAATTTAAAAGATGTCTAATCATTGCTGACTAAGAGTTCCTTTCTGGTACTACCAGAACCAGAAGCCCGTGGCAGTTAAGTCTTCGACTGGTTTTTGGTGAAGATCCTTCTAACATCAAGTATAGCTTTTGTTCTAATCCAAATCGCAGTTAGGAAAATTTAAAAAATTAAATCTTAAAATGTCCTCTTATGGCCTCCTCTTAAGCAGCGTCGTGCAGTGGATGTTAAATAAGTGACGAGCAAAACATGAAAGCAATTCAAAGTATAAACTTGCACTTAAATGAACTTTTCGGAGCTTCATTATAAAATAATTCAATACAAATTTTGATATTTTAATTAGGCTAAAGTTCATCAAATCTTAATTTTATTAAATTATTTTATGAAGAAAGGAATTTTAGAACATGAAATTAATAAAAATTTATTGATTATTTTTCATTCTTGACTGAGCTGGGAACCGAACTCAGGCTTTCACTGACAGGTTACCCTTACATGTTTCGATTGCAAGCCTGGGTTCGGTTCCCAGCTCGGTCGAGAATGAAAAATTATCAATAAATTTTAATTAATTTCATGTTGTTAAATTCCTTTCATCATAAAAATAATTTAATAAAAATTTGATTTTATGAACTTTAGCCTAATTAAAATATCAAAATTTGGAATAAAAACCACGAACAGTTTAACAAAATAACCACAATACTAATTATTGCTAAAAGCTAAGGCACGAGCTCTATGTTTACATTTGTCCTTCAAGTTGTGCTGAAAAAGATCAACAAGAAAAAAGAAGCACAAAAACATGAAAAACAGAAAAATGTACATTGGACGTCAAGAAGAATTCTTGACAAAAAGAACGGAAAAAACAGAAGTAAGGAAGAACATGTAAATCGGTTAAAGTAGATAATCATTCAAAGCGAATTTCGATCTACCAAAGGTTAAATACAATTTGGTATAAAGATTGATGTATGACTATTGATTGCCAGCTGTCGTCAATGGCGGCGAGTGTTAAACGGCAAACCCCTCTGAAGAGATTGAGTGGTTGCTATCGAAATATGTAAGGGCAACCTGTCCATGAAAGCCTGAGTTCGATTCCCAGCTCAGTCAAGAATAAAAAATTATCAATAAATTTTAAATAATTTCATGTTTTAAAATTCCTTTCTTCATAAAACTAATTTATTAAAAATTAGAATAGATGAGCTTTAGCCTAATTAAAATATCAAAATTTGTATTAAAAACCATACCCAGTTCAACAAAATAACCACAATATTGAATATTTATAATTCCATACATTTTCTGCCTTATTCATAAAAAATAAAACAGGTTTATAAAGGGTTTATGAAACGAATTTTCTATAAAATTTATTTTTATAAACCTCCTATAAACTAGTCTATTTTTTTTTTTGAATAAGAGGGTTATTAAATATGATTGGATCGCGAATAAATTCGTTTATTTTTTAAGCCTTAATTGATGTTTTGAAATGCCAATCACTTTAAGTTTCGTACCTACTTTCGCCTCATTGACCGATTGTTTTTTTTTTGGGTATTGCAATTTACATCTTTTGAAAGATATTTCAGTTACCTGTAAATATAGCAATTTCGTCGCCTGGTTTCTATTATGTGGCTTAGATCTATGACCGTCACTGGAATACCTTTAAACTTCTCGAAATTATAATAACGTCTAATTCATTCTAAGCTATCTTAACAACCTTAAGGCAGATGGCTAGAGTCAAAAAAATCTTAAAGTTTAAATTGAAATTTATGGTAGCACGTCTACAGATCGGGCTTTACTTTTTGGGGGCCTGTAGGGGAATTCTGTACAACATGGTCAACCTTTTTATAGGCATTGTTCCTGTACTCAATTGGGTACTAAATAATGCCAACCCTTATATGTGTTTCCTTAACAAAATCTCCCTTATCGTGTTTGGCCTATTTCAAATACGCCTACGACTGTTTGGTAATAGATTAAAGGAAATAAGTCCACTTTCTCTTTAATCTATTAGCAAACAGTTGAAGGCGCATTTTAAATACGCCAAACAAGATTAGGGTGAATGTCTCTTCTTATTTAATGGAAAGGCGTGGCAATTTTCCTTTGTTTTACTATATGTGACGCGAAAAATAGAAAGGGACCTAAGGGTTTTGTTCAGGAGAGCAATTTTAAACATTTAAATACGCGTATCTTTGGTGTACCATCACTGAGCGTGTTGGTATTGGTCTTATTTGAAAGCGACACATCTCCTGACGTCAGGAACGTGTTGGTCAACCTTAAAAACGGGCGAAGGTCGTCCCTACATCTTGTTTTGTGTAGTTGGTTTTTACTGTTCCCTTTACCTTACTGGTCCCTTTCTCTATGCGCTGTCACATATCCTGATTTAGGAATAAATTCATTCCGATCATTGCCGATTCTCCTGCATGATTTTCTCTTTAAATACAGTCTTTCGATATTGCATCAAGAGAAGTTAAGGGTAAAATTTACTACCTGTACTGCATTTGAAATTACAGACTCGTTACGTTTAGTTCCTCATCTGACCTTAAAAATGATAAATATTCACCCTTATCGTGGTTGGCGAATTTAAAATACGCCTGCGACTCTTTGGCAATAGATTAAAGAGAACTTTAACTTTTTTCCTTTAATCTGTTACCAAACATTCGCAGGCGTATTTTAAATTCGCCAACCACGACAAGGGTGATTATTGTATGTGTATAAGTAAAAACGCTAAAGTTATTTAAATTTTTTCTTACCATTATTTCATCTGTATTATTTTAACACATAAGCGTTTTAAATAATATTTAAACACATTATAAATCTTTAGTAACTTAAATTCATTACTTGATAAGAATTAGTTATTTAAAGTCATATTTACTCTATGTTTGTTTAGAAAATGTCGCTTTTAATTTGTTCTTTAATTTGATTTCATTTACAATTTCCATCATTAACTGTTTATCTTTTCTTTTTAAATTACCAGGTTCAAATGTAAACCAAAATGAAAATATAAATACAACAACTGCCTTAGGTAGTCCTACCACACGAAATGCTCCAAATTCGCCGACAACTACAAGTCCCACTGTAGGATATGAAGAAGCGCAGCAACAACAACAGCAGCCGCAACAACAACATACTATAGCTTCAAACGTAGCACCTTCAGCCACTGCACCCGCTAACAGCATTAGCAGCAACAACAACGCACCAGATAACACCGAAATTTGCCTAACACCACCCCAGCGTCACTCAATAAACTCCAATGAATTACAGCAACAGTCGACGCCCAAATCCACACGTTATACAATAATAGCACAGGGAAGTGCTGTGACAGTTGAGGAGTCCGCATCTGCGGCGGGTGATAACAAAAGCGAAAGACTTATTTTATCAAGTGAAGAAAGTTCTCTGCCACAAAATTTAAACGACATAGAAAGTAGTACCCTTAATGAGTCCCAGTTAATTGTTACAGGAGTCGACGCCATTGATACAGGCGGTGGAGGTGGGGGAGGTACTGGAGTAGCAAGTAGTACTGGCTCCTCCAGTATACCCAATCAACATAATCAACAACAAAGTATCAGCAATTATCAGGGTATAAACACAGCATCAGTTTCCATAGCAAACCCGCAAAACGGTGCTAATCGTAATTATAATCCCATAATGATACCCCAACGACAGTCCCTTTTACCCTGGGGTTCTAATTCACGTTCCTCTATAATAAATGTTATACCCTACACAAATCCTACAGTTGCGTCCGGCACTAATATAAATACCAATCAGTTGGAGGCAAATGATGCAAGCTCCTTGAGACCCGGAGAAATTGTTATGCGTAATTTGTTTACCGATTTTACGCTGCAGGCTGAAAAGAAAATCGAATTGGTCATGTTGGAAAGTGTGGATAAGCCGCTTTCCAAATTACTGCAACGTGGTGAAGATCAGCAATTCGATCAACTACTTTCCGCCTTAGGCAGTGTAGCCGAACATTGTTTGCCTTCGCTTCTGCACACCCTGCTGGCCTGGCACAAACGCCAACTTTCCGATGCCGAAATTAAAAATGATCTCAAACGTATGGAAAAGTCAGTAGTAAATCTTACAAAACCTTTAAACTCACAAGACATCGAATTTCAATTGCAACGTCGTGAAGCAGCGGTGGAATTCATATTTTGCTTGGCTCTTATTGAAATTCTTAAACAATTGCCCTTTCATCCCGGACACGAGGATTTGGTTAGAAGCATTGAGAATTTAGCCTTTAAACATTTCAAATACAAAGAGGGCCTGCAGAATAATCCAAATGCCAATAATATCCACATGATTGCCGACTTGTATGCTGAAGTCATTGGTGTTTTGGCACAATCACGTTTTAGTTCAGTGCGTAAGCGTTTCATGAGTGAACTGAAAGAGCTGCGAGCCAAAGAACTGTCGCCGCATACAACACAAAGCATTATTAGTTTGCTTATGGGCATGAAATTCTTTAGAGTAAAGGTTAGTAGGTACATAGATAGACACACAAAGAAATGGATTGTAATTCAAATTTGGTTTTATATTTTTCATTTTATTGTATGAATTTCTTTTATTTTCTTTCCAGATGGTGCCCATAGAAGAATTTGAGGCATCATTTCAGTTCATGCATGAGTGTGGCCAGTATTTTTTAGAGTTAAAAGATAAAGATATCAAACACGCTTTGGCGGGTTTATTTGTGGAAATTCTAGTGCCCGTCGCTGCGGTAAGTTTATTAAGTTTTTAAGCTTCTTGATTTGCATTTTTGTTTCGTTTGTTTATTTTTTAAGTATTGTTTTGACAATTATTTTAAATTCGAATTTAATTATTTTTTGGTGGCGCATTTTGCCTTTCAAAAACTTTTTACTTCCTCTAGTCTAATTTAAATTGACAGTTTTAGGTAAATTAGAAATCTTTATTCCATATTAAAATTTCATTTATTCGGGTTATAAATAAATTTCAAGAGGAGAAGAAGTTCTTAAACACTGATTCCGAAGTTGAAAACTAAAAACACTATTAATTTGTTATATTTGGAAGTCGTAAAAAACAGATTCATACGGGCATGTTCTGACAATCGCAAAACGCTAAAAATTTGCGATTTCACTTGAAATTGCAAAATACGCAAACAAAACGCACGAGTTTCAGAACACCATTAAATAAATCTGGCGTTTTGCGATTTCAAATCGTGCGATTGTCAGAACATGGCTGATAATCTCCGTAGTAAGTGATTTCTCTAATATTGTCATATCTCTTGAACCATTTAAGATGTCACATTTGAAAACAATAAAGTAGAAAACGATGTCTAGTCTACCCGTTGATCGAAGAAATGAATTTTTTGGCTTACAGTCACAATGTCTTTATTCTTTTAATAAAAGACACTCTTAGAGAATCTTGATACGTTTTGATGGGGTTTTCTATTCGGAAAAAAATTATGGCAATTTCCGGGGGAAAAAAAATTTAAAGTTCCATGAAATGACGGGAAACTTAAGGATTGGTTTCTTTACAAAGTTAGGGATTTTTGACAGATTTTACATTTGATCACTTCTTAAAGACCGTCAATATAATATTCAATAGTTTGAACTTACATGTTTATTATTAATATAAATAAAAATGCTTAATGATTTTACGGCCCAATGCTCCTCGTTGGAATTAAAAGGAACAAATATAATTAGTATTGTGGTTATTTTGTTGAACTGTTTAAAATGTCAAAATTTGGACTAAAAACCATAAACAGTTTAACAAAAAAACCACAAAACTAATTATTGGTAAAGCTAAGGCACGAGAAAAAGGTCAACAAGAATAAGAAACACAAAAAAAATGAAAAAACAGAAAAATGTACTTTGGACTTCAAGAAAAATTCTTGACAAAAAGTACGAAAAAACAGAAGTAAGGAAAAACATGCAAAATCAATTAAAAGAAAATTTCGATCTACCAAAGGTTAAATACAATTTGGTTTAAAGATTGATGCTTGACTATTGACTGCCAGCTGTCGTCAATGGCTGTGAGTGTTAAACGGCAAAACCCTCTGATGAGAATGAGTGGTTGCAATTGAAACATGTAAGGGTATCCTGTCCGTAAAAGCCGCGGTTCGAGCCCCACGGCAGTCAAGAATGAAGAATTATCAATAAATTTCATGTTGCAAAATTTCTTTCTTCATAAAAATAATTTAATGAAAATAAAATTTGATGAACTTTAGCCTAATCAAAATATCAAAATTAGGAAGAAATATATATGTATATGTATATACATTAGACTGGTCGCAATTTTTTTTTTTTTTAAATTTACATGTTTGCGCTGCTTAAAATATGAGGTTTGGTGTAAGAAATCATGGCCTAATTTTTCAGGTCAATCCGACGGTGCCTAGCCGTGCCAAGTGGGGCCCAAAGTTTCCCATTTTATAAAAAAAACATCTTTTCTATCAGATCTTTATAGTTATACTAGTTGAAAAGCCGAATATCAAAAATATGACTATGCTACGATCTTCCGCAGAGAAAGTTCTTCAAGTGTGCCAAATTTTAGCTTCCTATGTCATCAGATGGCTTCAGAAAGTTGCGGAAAGAATAGGACATACATGCAAACATCCTTACATACTAAGAAATTATATATTGTATAGATAGATTAAAGTATTTGCAGTTTAATATTTTAGTATGATACGAACGAAAGATTTTTAACTAATTTTAACTAATTCGGGGTCGCTGAATCCAGTGGTGCTAGCCGTTTTTTTAGGTTAGCTTTAGTTTTCGAGATATACCGTTATTTCGAAAATTAAGGATGTTGCACAACATATGTTGGCGTAACTCAAAAACGCTTTAGCTTATTGAAAAACTAAAAAAAACCGAAATTCCGCAATAAAATTTACTTTAAGAAAGGTAAAACGTTTTTCTTATATGCGCAGTCGTTTTAGAAACATAATTTTTTTTTCTGAAAAAAAAAAATTTTTTTTATTAAAATTTCGGAATTTTTGTTTTTAAAAATTCATAAAAAATTGAAAAATGGAGCTATGCTTCTAATTTTATAGAGTCATATAAAAAACAATATTGCAAACAAAACAAGCTATAAATGATTAAAATCTGTTCACAACTTTTGATTTTATGTATTCACAAAAGACGAAAAATTTTAATTAATTTAAGAATTTTATTAAACCGCCATATGTGTATAATTGAAATTCTTATATTTGGCCCGTGTAGTGCCTAGGATGCCCCAAGAAGGGTCAAATGAATGACTGGTCAAATGTATGACTCCAGTCATACATTTGACCCTTCTTGAGGCATCCTAGGCACTACACGGGCCAAATATAAGAATTTCAATTATACACATATGGCGGTTTAATAAAATTCTTAAATTAATTAAAATTTTTCGTCTTTTGTGAATACATAAAATCAAAAGTTGTGAACAGATTTTAATCATTTATAGCTTGTTTTGTTTGCAATATTTTTATATGACTCTATAAAATTAGAAGCATAGCTCCATTTTTCAATTTTTTATGAATTTTTAAAAACAAAAATTCCGAAATTTTAATAAAAAAAATTTTTTTTTTTCAGAAAAAAAAAATTATGTTTCTAAAACGACTGCGCATATAAGAAAAACGTTTTACCTTTCTTAAAGTATTTTTGATATTCGGCTTTTCAACTAGTATAACTATAAAGATCTGATAGAAAATATGTTTTTTTTTATAAAATGGGAAACTTTGGGCCCCACTTGGCACGGCTAGGCACCGTCGGATTGACCTGAAAAATTAGGCCATGATTTCTTACACCAAACCTCATATTTTAAGCAGCGCAAACAATTAAATTTAAAAAAAAAAAAAAATCCCATACAAGAAAAGACCAGTCTAATATACATATACGATTTAATAAACAAAAACAAATGTACATATTAGAGTTGTCAATTATTCGCCTTTCAACTTTGTTCGAATAATTCAAATAATTGTTTTTGTTCGTTCGATCACACGATTAAATCTAAAAAATTATTCGATTAATCGATGAGAATAACGAATAAAAAAATATTATTATTATTACTATATTCCATTCCATTAGTCTACAACTATCTTCTTTATTTTTATTATTGCTTGTCAAATATTTGTTTAATAAGAACTAAACAAGGTTTAATTACAATCAGGGCTATGGCTACAATATTTTTTAACTCTTCTACATTTTTTTTAAAGGGTGGTCCAAGTATAATGCACGATGTTAATTGTGAGTCGCACTTTATTGTCAATTTTTTTGACAACCTTAATTTGACATGTCTCTGTTTTAGTGTTTGACAAAATCAACCATGGAAAGGTACGCAATTGAGCAGCGCGTTATGATTGTTGAAGCCTTTTACGAAAATGGGCGTTCAAATCCAAATGCATTTCGGCTGGTGGCGTCATCTGGCCGCATATCTTCGACAATGGTGTTCGGTATCACGACATGTCAACGGACTTGTTGTAGCCAGAAATAGAGGATATGAACATGGAGGATATGTGGTTCCAACTCTTTTTCGCTCTTTTGGCTCTTTTGCGTGACAAATTCAATGGTCGTGTTAAATGAACAATTGTACGTCAATAAGCCAAGAACAATTCAAGAGCTAAAGAATAAGATAATTCAGCACATTATCGATATAGAACCTTAATTTTGTCTCAGAATCATTGAAAATATGGGCCATCGAAAAGCGGTATGCCACTGTAGCCGTGGCGAGCATTTGGCCGATATTTTGTTTCAAACATAGTTATCATAGATCTTTCTATAACAATAAAAAATATTCTCTGAAAACTTAATGTTTTATTTACAATTAACATCTTGCGTTTTGGTTAGACCGCCCTTTATAAAACCATTAAAAACGTATAAGAATAAATCAAATTCTTGTTCGATTAATCGACATTAATTACTCGATTTATTCGTTATTCGAAAATCGCCATTTTAAAATTAATCGAGTAGGAGTTTGGTTTTGTTTGATCGATTAATCGAATTATTCTTAATCGGCTGACAACTCTAGTACATATACTTACATACATACAGCCAATCAATAAAGAGATGGATCCATTACCTATACATCTGCTTAGATATTCTACAATGTTTCTGCCACTAGTATATGGCCTCTGTACAATGACACCAATTTCGCAATATGATTTTTGGCTGTAGGAAAAATCGCCCAAAGAAAAATGGCCCAAAAATAGTATGAGAAATAGCCCATGACACTATGACACTCCAAAAAGTGTCACAGTGTCCATGGACTTTATGACACTTTTAAAAGTCTCATAATGTCCATCAGAGCAATGTCATAAAGTCTGTGGACGTTATGTCACTTTGTAGAGTGTCATAATGTCCACAACATGTTTACAAACTCGAAAGCATAGCCGGCCTTCGACCGGGTGCAAGGATTTTCTCCTCTTTGATAAAACAAGTACCGGCTTCGCTTCCTAAAGCTTCTCTGCGAAGTCGGCCTTCGTTCGGAAACAAGGCAGATTTTAGAAGCTTTACTTAGCTTTGTTTATTAGCGAAGCCGGTCTCTGTTATACCATAGAGGAGGAAATCCTTGCGCCCAGCCGAAGGCCGGCTATGCAGAGAAGCTTTAGTTAGCGAAGCTGGTTTTTGTTAAACTATAGAGTAGAACATCATTGCGCCCGGCCGAAGGCCGGCTATGCCGAGTCGCTTTAGTAAGCGCAACCGGTATTTGTTACACCATAGTGGAGAAAATCCTTGCGCCCAAAAGTGTTTTCGTTATATGTTTAATATATGCACCAAGAGAAAAAACAACAAAACCATTTTTAAAAAAATTTAACCAAATCATTGTCACCGACAACCATATTATGGTAAAATAAGTTTCTTTAAAAATAGTTTTGTTGGTTGTGACCATAATAAAACATGTTTTTCTCTGCGTGTACATCTTTAGTATTTATGGACCTTATGACATTTTTAAAAATGACATAATGTCCAATTGCAAAGTGTCTTAATGCCCACGGACATTATGACACTTTCAAAAGTGTCACAGTGACCATGGACCCTACGAAGCTGGATGTTATGACATGCCACCTTGCAAAAAGCTATATTTTGTTTGAGTAATTGATTATAACTATGCAGTGATTAATTAATATTTAACTATTGAAGAGTGCACAAAGTTTGGCAGAGGGCTCAAATAAGTATTACTGTCCATACTGC
The DNA here is from genome assembly GCA_930367215.1 of Pollenia angustigena. Taxonomy (NCBI): domain Eukaryota; kingdom Metazoa; phylum Arthropoda; class Insecta; order Diptera; family Polleniidae; genus Pollenia; species Pollenia angustigena. The sequence continues at coordinate 150,530,449 of OV884058.1, forward strand.
CGAGCAGCTGTTTTCATTTTTTTTTTTTTTTTTTTTTGAGAAAATGCGCTTTTGCTTTTTGGGTAATTTTTCATTTTTTTTGGCCCTTTTTCGTTTTTTTTGGGCAAAAATTCATATTTAACTTTTTGGGTAATTTTTCATGTTCTTTTGGGCGATTCTTCATTTGGGCGATATTTTATTTTTTTTTGGGCCATATTTCTTTGGGCGATTTTTCCTACAGCCATGATTTTTCTTGCGCGTGAAGATCTATAATAATTTGGTGGACGTCTATGGAAATTTTTGCTCGATTGCTGTTTTTTCTAGAAATACAATATCAAGAATAATTTTTTACATTTTAAACTCGGCTTATAATGAAAATATTACCGTTATAAAAGCAAAATCCACAAAAAAATTACAGTAAAATGCAGTAAATGAGTAAACTAAAAATTTTGCTCTCACATAAAGCTGTTGTCCAAAAAAGTACGCGAACGCAAAATTTGTAAAAATTCGTAAAATAAAGGCAACAGCTGATGGCAAATAATTGAAGTGTTGAAAAATATTGACACTTTTGAGTACTTAACTCGTTTTCTTATCGGTACTCGATTAAATACTTTTTATAACACAAACATTTTTGAAAAAAACCAACAAATTATTTTATGTAATCTTTCATATTTGTTTGTTTTTTTTTATTATTTGATTTTACTAATTTGTAGTGGGTTAAATTATTTAAAAGAACATGAATAATTGTTTTGCTTTTGATTACTTAAGTACCCAAATACTTCACACTTTTACAACTTTTCTTTTATTTAACAATTTTTTCACAATTTGTAGGTATGCTTTTTATTTGTTACTTTTGTTTGTTTACCTTTTGAAACATATGTTTTTTTGATTTACTAAATTTTACTGCAAAAATTTCTGCAGTAAAAATTTGTAAATACTCAGACAAGAACTATCACTTTTCGCTCTCAAATTATGTTCTCATTTACTGCATTTTGTGTACTCGAACGCAATTTCGTAAAATGCAGTAAAGTTTAGTAAAAAATAGTAAAAACTTTTGTGTTCTCGAACGCAACTATTGATACAAATCATATAATATGAAACATTTTTTGCGTTGAATTAACAGTAAAACGATCAATGTATAAAAATATCTCAAACATATTTTTTCAAGTTAAGCGAATGTTAGATATTGACAGATGTCTTTTGAGTCATGTTGAGCCTTAACTTTACACATACAACCGAAATAAAAATTGTGCTAAATGCTTTTCTAGGAAATTCATTCATAGTTATGTTGACTCAATTTTTTTTTAATTAAGGGTATTCATTTCAGTTTTTTTATTTGTTGGAAAAATGGAAAAGTGGAAAAATGTAATTTTTGTTACAACAACCACAAGAAAAAAAATTCCACCAAAACTTACATTTTTATCAGACTAAAACCAAGTGTAAAAAAGTCAGGATAAAAATATGTAATTTTCCGCTTTAAACGTCAAACGAAATGATGTTGCCATTCATAAAAAACTGCTAATTTTTTATATAAAGTACGAAAAATTGCATCTTTTTATAAACTCTTGAATTGTACAACACTGATTTTAAAAATTATTTTTTATAGTTACAACATTTCTTTTTCATTTAATCTTTCAAAAAGAAAAAATTCATATCTGTGGCATTTTGACAAAACATCTTAAGTCGAGATAAGATAGCAAAAAAGTTTTTTAAAAAAACTCGATGAAAAAATCATTTTTATTAAATAATAAAATAAATCAAAATTAAAGAAAAATTTCGTGTATAATACAAAATTTTAAAAACTTAAATAAAAATGTTTTTTGAATAAAAATTCGTATGATTAACAAAATTTTTTGTTTTGTCAAAATGCCACAGATATTAAATATGTGTTCAATGAAATAAGTTATTAAAAAAAAAGAATTAAAAAAAAGAAATGGGGTCAAAAAAAAATTGACAGAAGCTGAAGTTAATAAAATACTCGACTTTTTGGCAGACAATCGCCATTTTGAGTTACTTTTTGTAGTCGAATATTATGATGAAAATAACACCAATCACTTTGTTTTAAATTTAATAATCAATTTATTCACTTTAAACACTTTTGTTCGGCATCTTGAAAAATATCAATTACTTCCACGAATTATTTGACAGGTTTTTTTTTGACAGTTTGTAAAAAAAAAAAAAAAAAAAAACCCCGTTCACGTCAATAAGAGTGTAATTTTTCTTTTTTCCACTTTTCCAACCAAAAAAAAAATTGAAATGAATACCCTTATTAGCTTTTTATTATGCTTAAAATATCCATAGAGATTTTTTAACAACAAATCATAAAGAAACTGGGAATTATCTCCTTCCGAAGGTTACTTTATATTATATTCAACATTTTTCATTTTTCAGAAAAATTGAAGGAATAGAACTATTACAAAAAAGCTTTATAAAATACATAACTGAAATTTAGCTCATAGAATAGATTCGAAAAATGAAAAATGTTGAACAAATCATAAAATTTGTATAAATTAATTTTTTTTCAATAGCGGAATTTACGGTTGGTATGTATTTGTAGTAAACCTTCTAGATTTAAAATAATTTTTAACTACAAAGTCTGAGCGTCTTTTTTGTGGTTGTTGTAAATAATTAAAAAAAGTTGATGTTTGTTGAGTGTTTTTCCCTCAATCTTAATTCAAACTGCTTACGTTGTATTCTAAGTACCACTTATATTTATTACAATTTATAATTATAAAAAAAATTGAACTGCAAATTTCCATCGATTTCGATTCCCAGAACATGGCCGAATATATTGTATTAAAAACGAATGGACAATGACACTGTGCTTGTTCAAAAATGTAACAAACGGGACGTTTTTAGGTACTTTTAGTCAAAATTTTCAATCTTAATAAGTTTTAAAACAAAAACTAACTTAAAAAACAAAACGGTTAGTACCTTTGGATTTAGCGTATTTAGCTTTATCCGCCATTTAGTTTATGTCCTGCCAGTACTGGACAAAAATATTCCCCATCGAGGTTTCTGTTTACATAAGTAGGTAGGAGCACCGCGAAATAAGTTCCAGGTACAATAAGTCCCAGTGCAATAAATCAAATTGAAATAAATTCCAAATTCTTCATACAAATATGTGCAAATTAAATATCATTCTAGCTTTGCTTCATTACCATAAGAAGAAAAAGAAAAAGAAAAAAAGAAAATAGTTTAAGCAAAATAAGATGACAACAATTCAATACACAGCAGCGAGTATACGTATGCAGCACAAAAAGCTACCTTTTAAGTATAATTTAAGAAAAGTGGCGTATGCGGCACAAAACAATAATTTTCACTTGTAATTAAATACTATCCACTTCCAACTTCATTCACAAGAGTTCACAAAAACTTAAATTTTTCTTCAAAACATATGCCGGAAGCAGTAGTAAAAATAAAAAAAAAGTTCTATCCGGTATATTTTCAGAAAACTTGATGTAAACCTTCAATGTCGTTCTTCTCCACTACGACTTTTTAACATATGCGCCAAACCAATATTTGTACCCCAATAAATAGCAAAAAAGTATTTATCTACTTTTAAATAAATTCAACAAGACACAAATAAGCAAAATTAATAAAAAAAAAACAAAAATAAAAGAAAAGCTGATATTAAATAAGTTGTTTGTATTTTCCTACAGTTTTCGTGTATTTAATCAAGTAGCGATAAGAAAAGGAGTTCTTATAAAGTTATTGATCTACGATCAACAGATCGTCTGCCTATTAATGCATACTTTAGAAGTGAAAATGAATCGTTTTTATTCTTTAAAATATCTTGCACTTTTTTTAAAATATTAAAAAATTTTTAATTAAATAAAATTGAAGGTAGAAGTACATAACACGCGTTAATTCGTCGACGTTTGTCGTGGGTTTAATAAATTTAGCGCATGACAAATTGCAAGTTACACAACGCGCGTTACAAAAGCCATTCCTGTCAGCTGTTTTTTATTTGTTTACTTATTTGTGCATTGATAACGGAATCGAAAATATATCAAGATTTTTTTTGTATGTTTTTTAAGCTCTTTAATAAGTTTTTCTTTCATGATTCACAAATTTTTTAAATTATTCTTTTAATTGTCAGCTGATTACTTGACAAATATACACAAATATTTTGCATGTTGCTTGTTCTATGAAAATACACTAGTATAACTTTTTTTGACAGAAGACGACAGAGTTATGTACTTCTTCTACCTTTAGAATTTTTAAATTTAAAAAGATTATATATTTTTAATCTTGTTTAAAATTTTAATCATATATTTTCTTTTCTTATAAAAGTACAAGTATTTTAAGATAAATTTGATTAATTTTTTTAAAAGAAATTTTCAACTTTCTCTGGATATTTAAAAACTGTTCTTTCTTTGCAGGCTGTTAAAAATGAAGTTAATGTTCCTTGCGTTAAAAATTTCGTCGAATTACTATATATGCAGACCTTGGATGCCTCAACTAAATCGAAACATCGTTTGGCTTTATTTCCCCTGGTAACATGTTTGCTGTGTGTTTCACAGAAAACATTTTTTCTCTCGAACTGGCATTATTTCCTGGCCATGTGCTTAAGTAATTTAAAAAATCGTGATTCCAAAATGAGTCGCGTCGCGCTGGAATCTCTATATCGCCTACTGTGGGTCTATATGATACGCATTAAATGTGAATCGAATTCGGCAACACATTCACGCTTACAAAGTATTGTGAATTCATTGTTTCCCAAGTGAGCAACTTTAATTCAAAAGAGTAAAAAGTGTAGGGTGATTAAAAATTTCTTTATTTTATAGAGGCTCAAAAGGCGTTATACCCCGCGACACTCCATTGAATATATTTGTGAAAATTATTCAATTTATAGCTCAGGAACGTTTAGATTTTGCAATGAGAGAAATTGTTTACGATCTATTGTGTGTGGGGAGATCTATAAAGGTATACAATTGCAATTTATTGAATTGAAGTGTTTTTTATTGCACATTTTATTTTCCAGTTAATTTTAAATCCCGAACGTATGAGTATTGGCCTAAGAGCCTTTTTGGTGGTGGCGGATTCTTTGCAGCAGAAGGATGGTGAACCTCCAATGCCTCGCACCGTGCCAGTGTTGCCTTCTGGTAATACACTGCGTGTAAAAAAGACTTATATTAATAAGATGCTTACCGATGATACGGCCCGAAGCATTGGCATGTCAACGTATTTTCCCCATGTACGTCGTGTATTTGTTGACATTTTACGTGCTTTGGACGTCCACTATGGTCGCCCGCTAATGATGACAAATACACAAAACCAAAATAAAGAGCCCGATGAAATGCTTTCGGGTGAACGTAAACCACGCATTGATCTCTTTCGCACTTGTGTGGCGGCTGTGCCACGTTTAATTCCCGATACAATGACTCCACAAGAATTGGTAGACCTTTTGTCACGCCTCACCGTTCACATGGACGAAGAATTGCGCATGCTGACACATCAGTCGTTGCAAACATTGGTCATCGATTTTCCGGATTGGCGTCAGGATGTCGTGCACGGTTATACACAATTTCTAGTGCGCGATGTCACCGACACTTATCCGCAATTATTGGAAAATTGTACCCGCATGCTGTTTGTATTCCTTAATATTTGGCGTTGTGCCATCAATGTGAACGGTAATGGTAACTCTGGTACAAATACTTTGAAAACTCCCACAGCAAGCGCACTCACAACAACTGCTACCAATAACGGAGCCAACAATACGCATAATATTTTACAACCCGGCACGGGTAATGGTGTCGGTATTGTGGGCAAAGATACTGCTACCAGCCAATTGTCCAGTGCCAGCAATACTAAGAGTATTAATACCAATTCAAGTGCCACCTCCAGCATAACGTCGAGTGGCATGTCAACCATAACACAGGCCACCGTTATAAATATGGCTGATGCTGCAAAGAAAAATGAAATACCTTTGGCAACCACTTTGCATTTTGTCGAAGGTTATGCTCTGGTTTTATTGTGCAATTATCGCCCATATTTGCGCAAATTGGCTGCCATGATATTAAAGGAAGTTAAGAATCTGATGAAAGCTTTGGGTATACCGGAAACAGAGCCACCATTGTTAGATGTCATTGATAAATGTTGTCCTCAGGTAAGTTTTTTTAATGGATGTGATTTAAATTAAAAACAAGTAAGAAAGTATAGTCGGTCAAGCCCGACCATATGATACCCTACACCACAGTATTAAAAAACACATCATGCTTATATGTCCATATAAATATGGATTTATCTATGTTTATAAAAGTCATTAAAATCGGTTTAAAAGTTTGTGAGAGGCAGAAATTGCCCCCTACCTCCCCTTGTGGTCCTATTTTTGAAAAACTATATAGCTTATGTGTCCATATATGTAGATATGTTTTGAATTTCATTAAAATCGGTTTGAAAGGCAGAAATTGGCCCTATCTCCCCTCGTGGTCCTATTTTTTAAAAAATGCATCCCTTTTGTGTCCATAAATATACTGTTCTATGTATGTTTTAAATTTCATTAAAATCGGTTCGATAGGACCTCGTGGTCCTACGATTTGGCCCATTTTCAATAGGCTTGGTCCTTGTGCCAATAAGAACGCATGTCCTAAATTTTATCAAATTATCTTCAAAATTGCGACCTGTACTTTGCGCACAAGGTTACATGGACAGCCAGCCAGCCAGCCAGCCAACCGGACGGACATCGTTAGTTCGACTCAGAATGTGATTCTGCGTCGATCGGTATACTTTAAGGTGGGTCTAGGACCAATATTTTAAGGCGTTACACACATCAGCACAAATGCATAATACCCTCTCCACTATTGTGGTGTGGGTATAACAAGAAGTTTAATGTGTTGTCACTTTGCTGAATATTTTACCATAAAAATATTATTTAACTGCAACATAAAGATACGAAATATTGTCTTATTCAATGCCAAAACATTTTTTAAAGCAACTCCTAAAAAGTTTAAAGTAAAAACTGTATTTCTCAATCATATTTTAGTTTTTGTTCTTATTTCCTTAAAAACTTTTAAACCCTGAAGTGCTAATATAATTTTTTTGTACGTAAATACTAATTGTAAGTCCAATTAGATAACCGCAATATAGGTCCGATTTCTTGTTAGCTAAACGTGATATACATAAAAAATGTAATAGTTTGATAACTGATTTGGTTTTTGCATTTCTTTAATTAAAACTACTTTTCCAAAAACAAGTCCTCAAAATAAAAATGGTCTTAATCTAAATTACTAACATAAGTATTGCAGGGTTAATATGTTTGATGTCCTATTGAACAGAGATTTACAAAATATTAAAGTGGAAAATATGTAGGGCTTCTACTTAAATTTTTTTTATAATTACTTCACCATATTTTCTGTTTTTTTTATGCTAAAAGTTGAGCAATCTGTGTAGACCTAAAGGGTTAGTTCCGAAGACTGTGTATCATCGTAAAGCTCAGCCCCATTATTATAGACTAATTACCGACAGCATTTAACCTTTTTGCAGAGCTAACAATTTTGCCATGAATTCCAACGGTATCCAGTTCAATATAGTGAAAATCTCCTTCGTTGGTGTAAAGCGTAGCTACTTCAACAACATAGAATTTCTGTATAAGAGCCCCTGTATATTTCTTGTGTAGCATAGTGTATTTTTGGAAATCGTGGGAAATTGAGTCCTTTCCAGATGAATGGAAGGATGGTATAATAGTCAAGATTGCAAAGAAAGGAGACCTGAAGAACTGCAGCAATTGGCGAGGCATATGTGTGTTACCAACCATAGCAAAGATAATTGCAAAAATAATCCTTAATCGCGTTAAAGAGCACCTAGAAAATACCATCAGCTCATGCCAAGCCGGTTTTCGCAGTGGATATTCCTGTGCGGATCATATCAACACCTTACGAATAATCACAGAGCAGTGTGTGGAATTCAACTCCAAGCTCTATCTTCTTTTTATTGATTTTGAAAAAGCTTTCGATAGTATTAACCGGGAGTTCATATGGTTAGCTTTGCAAAGAAGAGGTATACCGGAAAAACTTATATCGCTGATCAAGGAAAGTTATAACCAAGCCAGATGTTTCGTTCTTCACAAGGGGAAGCTATCTGACCCATTTATGGTGCAAAGTGGAGTTCGCCAGGGATGTATATTGTCTCCTTTGTTATTCCTTGTCGTGATAGATGTTCTAAGTTCCATAGAAAATAGCAGCCATGGTATCCAGTGGCAAATCAACAACAAATACCTGAACTACTTGGCATACGCAGATGACATATGCTTACTTTCGCACAGACTTTGTGATTTAAAACAGACAACACTAAATTTGCAAGACAAACTGCGCTGTACAGGTCTTAAAATTAATACCGGAAAAACAAAGGCACTGAGTGTAGGAGTTGACTCTCCATCAACACTAAATATAGGCGACCAAATTTACGACTACACGTCCAACTTTTGCTACCTGGGTTGTGAGATTGACGAAAATGGAGGTGCCGACTTAGATGTAGAGAGTAGAATAAACAAGGCAAGATCATCCTTTGGCATATTAGCCCCAATATGGCAAAACAACAAAATAAGTCTTCGCACTAAGCTTAGAATCTTCGAAGCAAATGTCAAATGGGTACTTCTCTACGGATGCACAACCTGGAAAGTTACGAATATCATTACCCACCGCCTACAAACATTTGTCAACCGATGTCTCAGAAGAATTCTTCGCATTTTCTGGCCTCGGACAGTCTCTAATGCCGACCTGTTAGTGCAGTCAAGACAGATTCTGATAGAAATTGAAATACGGAAGCGCAAGTGGCAATGGATTGGTCATACACTACGACGAAACAACGACAACGTCGCCAAACAGGCACTTCGATGGAACCCATTTCAACAATCTGGCCGGCAACCTGGCAGACCACGTACAACGTGGCGACGTTCCACCGAAACTGAGATGAACAGTCTTGGCCTATCTTGGAACGAGTTAAGATCAACGGCACAAAATCGGGTCCGCTGGCGATCAGCTGTTATTGGCGCCCTATGCTCCAATGGGAGTTAGAGGAACACATATATATAGTGTATTTTTTAAACTGCATGATTTTTTTTATATCTGTTGGATTTATGTCCTAAAACATATTTCGTTTGGTACATCGTATGCGGCAATTGACTTCATTCTACAATTGTTAGCAACTGCAGCACATTGGTTTGACCTACCGACCATTTAAAAAAAAATTGAGTTAGGCATGGGGTATATATATTTTGAATACCCCCTTTTTGAATCCAAAATCTGTTTCGCAAAATTTTTTGTGGTTCATGAGATATAAAGCACTAATTTTGCTGCATATCAACTGTTTCAAAATTTTTTAAGTTTTGTTTGGCTCTACAGGCCACTGTTTGGCGATTGCAGCAAATTCTTCATACGAAAACGTGCAAAATAAATTTTACTGTTGCTTTGCTGCATTGCCGTAAGAAAAAAAGTAGTTAAAGCAAAAGCAAAATAAAATGACAACAAGAAAATAAATTTGTGAAAAATAGTTTTATAAAATAATGGACCCAACCAAGTGTACGGTTTGCTATTATTTGCAAAGTGTTTTTAGCCGACTTAACCCATTAGTGCATATGGTGCCTTTTAAGGGACGCTCTTTTTTTCCACTTAACAGCAACACGAAAGAATTAAAAATTAAACTTTCATGAAGCAGCTCATTCTCTTGTGTGTTTTTACTCAATTTTATTCTATTGAGTGCGTAATATTGTGCAAAAAATGTATAACGGGAATAAAAAAATTCGCACCACACGTGAAGGGTATGTAAAAATTAAAAAAAATTAACAGTTTGTTGCTTTATTTATATTTTTTTAATGTGTGCTTATTAAAATGAGATTAAGTAACTGAATTGCTAAAGTTTTAAAATATAAATGATTTGAAAAATATTAGCAATTGGCGTTTTTTATTCATGTCCCTTTAAAGGGACATTATACTCTATGGTAATATTCATTGCTATTCTTATACAGACTTACTGTTGCTGAAATATTGGAGTAGTTAGAATATATAGACAACTTGCAAAATACCGACATATTTGCAATACCTTCTTTCTAATTTTGACAAAAATAAAATTGGAACGTGAAAGCGTTATGCAAGAGGAGAAGGCGCCATGCAGATACCCAACCAAAAGTATTTCAACATTACAATCAAGGCATGGATGGTGTAGACAAAATGGACCAGTTAATTGTTGTTTATCGGTCATGTATAAGACAACGTAAGTGGTGGTGGCCAATTTTCGCATATCTGTTGGATGCTTCCGTTGTTAATGGTTGGCTACTAATGAGAATGCTGCCTCCAAATGATCTAGATTGCTCAAACTTGTTGCCATTCCGTAGATATATAGCCACTTCTTACCTAGAAACGTACGGTGTGCCCTCTGTAAGAGATTACAGACCATAGATTTTCAGTGCTGTTAATCGATATGACGGTAGAAATCACATAATAGACTACTCCAAACGGATAAAGATGTGCAAACTGCGGTAACAAGTCTAATTTTATGAGCAACAAGGTCCTTCACCCAAAAGAATGTTTCCAAAAATTTCACATTTCATGTGACGATATTGCATAATGTCCCTTAAAAGGGACTCCTTCTAAAATCTTTAAAAAAAATTTTATTCAAATAAAACTTCTAAAAATTATTTTAATAGTTGTTTTAAATTACGTGTTCAAAAAGAATTTTGTTAAAAAGTACTTGGGGAACTTCATGCACTAATGGGTTAAGGGAAATGATTCAACATTACACTACAAACGAAAATTAAATATGTATAATCTTACAGCAACCATTATTATGCCAAATATACCAACTTTTACTTATTGTGCCTTTTCGACGGAAGTTCATAGTGTTCGGAGTGGTAACAATATTGATAGTGCTTTCATTAAAAATTTGAATGAATTAATAAAACATTATCCACTAATTAAAACTTTGACATTATGGAGGGTTCTTGCGTACCTCAAAATAAAAATCAAATTAACGCAACCGCAATCAAAATGTTCATTAAACAAAATAATATTGATGCCGTAATACAAAAGTCTTCAGAACCAGGACATTTACTAAATTTGCTTAAAACAATGCCAAATAATAAAACAAAATTAAAAGTTATGGAAATGCTTCCGGAAGATTTTCGCACATACTCGTTGGAAGCAAATAAAATGGACTTTCGAAAAGTCCCTTTTGCTAAAATTAAAGTACTTCTATACAGTTAAAATAATGATTTATGTATATATGTATGTATGATAAAACTTCTACCAGAGAGGAAAAATATAAAAATGCAATTTTGGTTAAGTCTGCATCAAAAAATTGTTTGAAAACTCCTGAGAATTTGTTGACGAAAGTGTTGAAAATATCGAAACCATCATTTATTTCGAGCGACAAAAATAAAGACATAAAAGACTTGCTTATATTTCTTCCACCATTTAAAGCTTATTATAAAAATTTGCTCAATATTAAGTTTTTAATTTTACGTGTCTTGATTCTATATTACTTTTGCTTTACTTAAGTTGTTTAATTTGTGGCTTTTTATGTACTTTTTCATAACAGTAGAACTGATTTTTCTGTTTTTTATAAAATAAAATCAAATAAAAAAAAATAAACTGCCTATTTCACGATGTCACTCGAACGTTTACGTTCGCACATATAACATGTAAACCAAAAACAAATTTTTTAATTTTGTTTTTGTGACACCGTGAAATAGGCAGTTAAAATAATAAAAATAAAAAAATTCATCTCAACAACAAGTTACTCAATACACAGCAATACGTATACGTATGAAGCAGAAAAAGCCACTTTTTTAATTGTTTTTAGAAAATTGGCGTATGCAGCACAAAACAATATTTTTCATTAAAAAAAAAATACTATTCAATTCTAACCTTATTTATGAAAGTGCGCAAAAATTTACATTTTTCTTCAAAATATACACCGGAAGCAGTGGTAAAAATATAAAAAAATTATATCGGGTACATTTTGAGAAATCTTCATGTAAATTTTCTTTGTCGTTTTTCTCCACTCCGACTTTTTGGCATATGCACCAAACCAATTCTGAGCTGACGGCATGTCAATAGGTGTAAATTCCAATAAGATTGGAGTGGGTAGGTGACTGGGGTATTCTAAACGAATTTTTTTTTAGCCAAGTGACGTTTTTAAAAACGGATCAAAACTATTCTGTTTTAATGCGGACTATCGTATAAATTAAGCCTTTATAAGCAAAGATTCTGGATATTTTTTTCACATTTCATATTAAGTATTGGATTTTCCGAAACAATTATTCGTCCATCGAAATATTTATATCAATTCGCTGCTTTTATATTATTTTTTTTCTCTTTCATTTTTTCTATTTTGTGGTTTCACTAATGTAAGGTTGTAAGTCTGGGATCACACTATGGACGTTTTCTTTCAGAAAGTCTGAGTTTATTGGTGAGAGGGGACAAGAACATGCTATTATTCTCTCCCCTCTCACCAATAAACTCAGACTTTCTGAAAGAAAACTTTGATAGTGTGAACCCAGACTTACTCTGCTCATGATCCTGAGTTGAAGGGTATAAAAAGAATAATTTTTGGGATTTCAGTATTTTGATTATAACTCCGCCATTTTTTAACCGATTTGACAGATTTATATACCGACGTGTTTAAGAAGAAATTTGCCAGTTAGTTAGGTTATAAATCTTGGAATCGGGAAGATCTATGGTTCCCGAAAGTGGGTATTTAAAAAAAATTATTATTATTTTGGTCATAACTTTTTCGTATCTGAACCGATTTTTTCGAGTTTTTCAGAAAATATTTTCTACTAATAATTTCCAATCTTTTGATATATAAGGCGTAGCCATGGGTCATATTACAGTCAAAAAATTCAGGTTATTATACAATTTTTGAAATTTTTTGTATGGGAGGTACCACGCCAACTTCTCCAACCCCGCCCACATTTTGTGGGTTGGTGTGTATTTATAACTTGAATCTTTGCACCTAATTTGGAAACTTTGGCTCTTGCCCTTTTCCAGATATACAGAAAAAAGCAATAAAAATACAATAACAACGAGGGATTTTTGGAAAAAATTAGAGGCAGTCGTGGTTTTTTGCTCATATCTCAGCCATTTGTGGACCGATCTTTCTGAATTCCAATAGCAAACAATTCCCGACCATATTTGACATAAATGTATAATAACCTGGCCCCCATCATATATGGGGTCTTCGGCTAAATCAAGTTCTCTCCTCATAAGGACCCAGAATATATATACTTTATAGGGTCTTAGATCAATATTGTAGAAATTACAAACGGAATGAAAAACTTATATATACCCTTTTCCACCTGAGGTGAAGGGTATAAAAATATATTAAGGGTATTCATTAGAGTTGTCAATTAATCGCATTTCAACTTTGTTCGAATAATTCAAATAATTGTTTTTGTTCGTACGATCAGACGATTAAATCTATAAAATTATTAGATTAATCGATGAGAATGACGAGTAAAAAATTACGTATTTTAAATAAGTTACATCCGTCCATTCATCTACAACTATGGAAATTCTTCCATTTTCTTCTTTAGATCTAAAAAAAAATTATAATGCAATTTTTAATAAAAATATCCAACAAATGTTGTACAACAGCCCCTTTACAATTTCAAGATACTTTTGGCATTATCTACCAAAATAAACAAAAAAAAGCTATTAAAAAAAAATCGAGTTACACCTTTTTTAAACTAAGCCATCGATATGTAAATCAATTCTTTATATTTTTAGCTTTTTGTTTATTTCTTGAGTTAAGTTTTTTACCCGAAATTGAAAAATCCTCTTTCTTAAAAATTTTCCTTTTGTTTTTCAAAGATTTGTTCAATAAGAATATAAAATACATTTTTGAAAAACTATGAGTACTCAACAGGATTTTTGCTTAATAAACATTGATATTAATTCAATCAGGGCATAGCTACAATATTTTTTAACCTTCCTACATTTTGTATAAAATCACCAAAAACGTATGAGAATAAATCAAATTCTAAGCTTTTATTTAATTTATTTTTAAATAATAAAAAAAATCGACATTAATTAATCGATAAATTCGTTATTCGAAAATCGACATTTTAGAATTATTCGAACAAGAGTTTGGTTTTGTTTTATCGGTTAATAGAATTATTCTTAATCGGTTGATTTTGCAACTTTGTCATGAAATAAAGCAAAAATTTTGTTGTGCTAAGAAAAATAATTAAAAATAATATCATTTAGTACAAATTAAATATTGTAGTGCATTAACTGTAATAATATAAAGTTGTAGTTTATGACTTAAATGAAAATCTAATCAATTTGCTAAGTAATTTGCTGTTTTGAATAAAGTTAAAATACTTGCATATACATATGTACATATAATAAAATATATATGTATGTAAATTGGCTGTGATAAAGCTGTTTGCCTGTTTGTCATCATATGTTTGTAACAAATTGTTTGCTTGCTCTTCCTCTTCATTTAATTTGTCCATCGTATTTACATTTTTTTGAGACATCTTTTTTTTTGCGGCTGTTTTTGCTAGAGTTGGGAGTTTCTTATATGAATAATATGGCTCCTCATAATGAAAATTTTAAATGTCCTGACTGCAATAAAAATGTCACGAAGAGTCAAAGAAGTATTGGTTGTGCATATTGTAATAAATATTTTCATATTCAATGTGCAGAAATTACTCTTGAGCAACATATCTTGATGTCCAAAAATAAAGTATTTAAGTTTATTTGTGAAAATTGCACAAATATACCAAAATTCTGTAATGTTCAAGAAGAGCTTAAAAAAGGTTTTGCTACTCTTACCACTTTCCTAGAAAAGGAAATTGAAGATAAGATGCAGGAATGCCGGAGTAAGTTAAATGACCATCTTGAAAATGGAATTAGGCAAATGGAAAAGAAATTCAATGATTTTGTAGAATCCCAAGTTTTAAATGTTCAGCAAATAAAAACTGATGTTAAAAATTGCTTTGATGTAGTTAATGCTGTGGATAATGCTGCGAATAGTAGATTAGCTGTGCTTGAAAAGCAGAGGAGCATAATGGAAAGAAGGCTAAACAGAGCAAACATTGTTATAAGAGGTTTGCCGATGAAAATAAAGGACCTTCGAACGCCACTTTTAAAAATCTTTTCGAAATGTAGTGTTGCTGTTTCTGATTCTGATATTCAGCACTGTACCTACTTTGCTGGTGGTAAAGCTGTACTGGTAAAATTTAATTCAGTTCAGATTCGGGATGCAATTATGATAAACTTTAATAATAACAGAAATATCAAACTGGTGGATATTGTTTCTCCAAGTCATTGTAATGGTGTTCAGTCTAAAATATTTTTAAATGACCATTTGACTGATTCGGCAAGAAGACTTTTATCTGTATGCCGCAAGCTTAGAAAAGATGGAAAAATTATTAAATATAGGCTTTGGAATTATGATGTCCCTAAAGTAAGAGTTGAATTGCCTAATGGTGCTGCTGAGACATATTCTCATGATCAATGTGTTGGTATGCTGGAGAGTTCGAATGATTCATTTTCATCTGTAAATTTTTATAACAATTCGTTTTCATAACATTTATTACAATACATATTTAATATTTTTTGTAGGGAAACTTAATGTTTTACATTCATATATAATTTTTTATTTCATAATTAATGCATCTATTCTGTTTAAAGTTTTTTAAGTTTTTTTAATTATCGGAGTAAAGCTTTGATCACAATCAAAAAAAAAAAAAGTAGTTTAATTACATTTTTGTTCTTAAAATGAAAGGAAAATATATGAAATACTTTGAGAAGAAAATAAGATAGAAGAAAAACGAATTTGTTGCTCTGATTGTGAACAAAGCTTAACACATTGTTTTTTTATGTGTGTATGTTTGTATGTATTGATGTATGTATATATGTATGTATGTTCGTATGTATATATGTTCGTATGTATGGATGTATTTATATGTGTATATATATGTTCGTATGTATGGATGTATTTATATGTGTATATATGTATCTATGTACGTTGGTATGTATGTATATATATGTATCTAAATTTTTAATGTGTAATTCGGAAAGGAATGAAGAAATAATGAAAAAAAAAAAAAAAAAAAAAAAAAAAAAAACATTACCTCAGTTTAATTTTAAGATTACAAGTATTTTATTTTTAATTATTTTTCTTGCAAATATGTACTCTAATATATAATTCTAATGTCTGCTAGATTTAATCTTGGACCTGTTATAAGTGATAGTAATTTTCTTAATTCTCAATTGTCTAATTTTAAGCAGAATATAAATATAGGTCATTTAAATTGTACCAGCTTTAATTTGAAACCTAACTCCTCTAAATTATCTGAAATCAAATGTTTACTGCAGGGCTGTTGTTTGGATGTTTTTGGGGTAAGTGAGACTTGGTTGAAAGAGTCTGTATCTACTTCAGCTATTGATATTTTGGGATATACATGTCATAGGAATGATCGTCCATTTTTAAGAGGTGGTGGGGTGGCTCTTTACATTTCTAATAATATTAGGCATAGGGTGGTTCATATTGGTGTTAACTATGGGGTGGTTGAATGCTTATTTGTTGAATTGTTCCTTGATGATATGAAACTATTGGTGGGGATTGTATATCTTCCTCATGGTGACTTGGCTTCATTTGAGAACGAAGTTTCCGATTTGCTTGTTCGTTATGCTCATATTGTCATCATGGGTGATTTTAATAACAATTTGTTTGATCAGGTTAAATCTTTAAGGGTTAGAGATGTATGTAGTAGGATGGGTATTTCACTTGTTCATAACTCAATGCCAACTCACTTCGATATTAGCCATAATTCGACTTCTTTAATTGACTATTTTATGGCTTCGTCTACTCAGTTGGTTAAATTAGCTAATCAGTTTCAATGTCCAGGTATAACCAGACATGCGTTTATATTTTTATCAATTGAAATAGTACGACTAGTAAAAAGACAATTTTATGAATTTTATGATTATAATGCAGTTGATATTCGTTCGCTTGAGACTATGGCAAGTGAATGTGATTTTGATAGCATGTATTTGACTAACAATGTGGATGAACAATTAGGGATACTAAATAACAACTTTCTGTTATTACATACTGTGGTTCCTTTTAAAAGGCAAATTATACGAAATCGTGTGATTGACTGGATTAATGCGCCTGAGATTAAGTATCATATTTCTCTAAGGGATCTTGCGTATAGGGCATATTTGGGTGATAAGACTGATTTGAATTGGAGGTTATTCTGTAGGTGTAGAAATAAGGTTAAGTCAGTTATTAGAAAATTGAAGAGGAGGGCGCATGGCTCTTTATTTGATTGCAAGGACGGGAGGGAATTTTGGTCTATTCTTAGGAGAAATGGAGTTGTAAGTACTGCTAATGATTTTGTTGATGTTGATCCTGACTATTTAAATGCTGCTTTTTCTTCTAATCAATCTGATGACAGTAACAGAATTGTGGATTTTTCTAATTTTATGCATGATGGTTTTTCTTTTCGTGCAGTTGACTTGGTGGAAATGTTTGAGGCTTTTAATTTGATTAAGTCGCATGCTGTTGGTTTTGATGGTATTAGACTTAAGTTTGTAAGGCTTTTGATGCCGATTATTGGAGGTTATGTGTTGCATTTGGTTAATACAATTTTGACTACGTCTAGCTTTCCGTTACAGTGGAAGGTTGCTAAAGTTATACCTATAGGAAAAAAGGGGAGTAATGATTTTAGGCCGATATCTATTTTGCCCATTTTGTCAAAAATGGTGGAGCATATTATTAAGGTACAACTTGTTCAGCATATTGATGATAGGCAGTTATTACATGACTGTCAGTCTGGATTTAGGTGTAATAGAAGTACTACTTCTTTACTACTGGGTTTAACGGAGAACATTAGGAGGAATGTTTCTGATGGTGGGGTTTGTGTTGTATTGTCGCTGGATTTGGCTAAGGCCTTCGATAGGGTTAATCATTCGATCTTGGTAAGAAAGCTGCAGGATTATTATGGCTTTTCTGTATCGGCTTGTAAGCTTATTTTCTCTTATTTATCGGATAGAAGACAGTATGTATTTAGTGGCGGTCGTGCGTCAGGTTTGCTGTCGGTTTATAGTGGTGTCCCACAGGGTTCTGTGCTTGGTCCTCTTCTGTTTGTCATGTTTGTTAATGATCTTTTTGGTAGCATAGCTAATGGAATGTGTATTCCATTTGCATTTGCTGACGATGTGCAGTTGTTGTTCAGTGGTACTATGGAGTTTTCTGATGTTTTGCAGAGCATGATTGAATATACTGTTGGGTTATTGGTTAATTGGATAGATAATAATGACCTGTCTATTAATGCGAAAAAGACTAAGGCAATGATGTTTGGTAAATGTGATAGGGTTGATTTTTCTATTACAATAGATGGTCATTTGATTGAGTTTGTTGATAAAATGGAATGCCTTGGTGTTATTGTAGATAATAAATTGAGTTTTGAAAGCCATGTTAATAATATAGTTTCTAGGGTTAACTTTTTTTTGCGTAAGTTGTATAGTTTGGACTTAATGTTGCCTTTTTTTGTTAAAAAGCGGGTCGTTCATAGCATTATTATGCCATTATTTCTATATGCTTTGGAAGTGTACTCGGGAACTTGGGGATATGTTTTAAAAAAGATAAGGCTGGTGTTCAATAGGGTAATGAGATATTTGTTTTCTCTCAGATTAGGTCAGCATGTTTCTTCGTATGTTGTACGATTTCTTGGTTTTTCATTTGAGGATTTAGTTAAATTTAGGACGTTATTGCATTTTTACAAATCATATAGGTTGTTGACACCCAAATATTTGGTTGATTTGTTCGAATTTGGTAGATCGAGCAGAAATAAACAGTTGATTATACCAAGATTAACTTCTGTTTTGGAGCGTTCATTTTGTGTAAGAGTGGCTAGGTTGTATAATAAGTTGCCTGGCTCTTTGCGGGTATTTAATGTTTCCCCTGATGTGTTCAAGATTAAACTCTATCGTGAGTTGTCTGGATTGTTAGGTTAAAGTAAACATAGTTCCTGTTAGAGAAATCTGACCTGTAAGCAGGATCCCTAAGGGAAGCATAGTAGGACTATTGTCTGACATTTATCTTAATATCTTCATGTATTTTAGATTTTTTTTGGAATTGTTGGGTTTTGTTTTTGATTCTTGTGTAATTTAATTGACCTTTTTATTATAATTTATTATTAAAATGTAATTTATTTTATTTAAGATTATTTTTTTAAAAAATTTTTTTTGTTGCTAAGTACTATGTGCTAATATATTTTAAAATTTTTTAATTTCTTTTAAATTTTTTTACAATTATTAAGTAGAAATTTGTAAGCCGGTTATGGCCAAAAGGCTAGGTTACTGAAATTTAATAAATAAATAAATAAATAAATAAATAAATAAATTAGTGCAACTGCGCAAACTTGCTAGACTAGTTTCATGAAGAACCTTTTTAATTTTTGTGTAATTTAAACCATTAATGTCAGTTTGTAGGTTAGGTTAGGTTAGATTAGGTTAAGAAGGGTTATGTGCCCATGGGCACACCTCCACTCGGAGACCAATGATGTACATTGTGAATCCCCTCAATGAAAAAGGTACAAAAAGAGAACAGAAAAGAAAACAAATTAGAGGCGGATAGAATTAAGAAGTTTGTAAGAAACGTCAAAAACAAATAAAAACAAGTTAGAGTGCTATATTCGGCTGGGCCGAATCTTTGATACCCTCCACCGACAGTTCGAATGTTTAAGGAGTAATATCTGTATGATGTTATTATTATCTTAAACTGTGACGATTTGTTATTAATTATGGTTTTAGGCGACTAAACTGTTTTCCGGTAGTAGGGTTTATATGGGGCCTAGGGTAAATTATGTACCGATCTTCACGAAATTTCACAGTATCATTTATAGTCCTATAAAACTGTGACGAGCTAAAATTTGTTATGAATGCATTATTTTTTACGGTTTTAGGCGTACTAAACTGTTTTCCGGGAGTAGTGTTTATATGGGACTTAGGGTAAATAATGGACGGATCTTCACGAAATTTAACAGCGTAATTTCCAGTCAAATAAAACAAATTTTTGCAAAATCTTCTCTCATTCCGTGCCTTGTTCCAGCATTTATGGTTTTTTTTTGTAACAATATTATCAATTTTTTTAGGTGGTGGCTCCACATTTTGATTCATAGCTCTGGTCCTACTGAAGCGATTTTGCGGGATTTCAATCCCAAACTGCTTAGGATAACTACAAGCAATTTGGTACTAAGTTTGTTTATTTCTTTTGAGTTGTTCGAAAGTGAGCGTGTTTTCAACACACGGACATGGCAAAATCGACTTAGAATTACTCAAGGACCCAGAATATATATTAGGCTGGTCGCAATTTTTTTTTTTTTTTAATTTACATGTTTGCGCTGCTTAAAATATGAGGTTTGGTGTAAGAAATCAAGTCCTAATTTTTCAGCTCAATCCGACGGTGCCTAGTCGTGCCAAGTGGGGCCCAAAGTTCCCCATTTTATAAAAAAAAACATCTTTTCTATCAGATCTTTATAGTAATATTAGTTGAAAAGCCGAAAATTCAAAATATGACTACGCTACGATCTTCGGCAGAGAAAGTACTTCAAGTGTGCCAAATTTCAGCTTCCTATGTCATCAGATGGCTTCAGAAAGTTGCGGAAAGAATAGGACATACATGCAAACATCCTGACATACTAAGAAATTATATATTGTATAGATAGATTAAAGTATTTGCAGTTTAATATTTTAGTATGATACGAACGAAAGATTTTTAACTAATTTTAACTAATTCGGGGTCGCTGAATCCAGTGGTGCTAGCCGTTTTTTAGGTTAGCTTTAGTTTTCGAGATATACCGTTATTTCGAAAATTAAGGATGTTGCACAACATATGTTCGCGCAACTCAAAAACGCTTTAGCTTATTGAAAAACTAAAAAAAACCGAAATTCGGCAATAAAATTTACTTTAAGAAAGTTAAAACTTTTTTCTTCATATTGGCTTTGGTTTTCGAGATATACCGTTATTGCGAAAATTAGGGAGGTTGCACAACATATATTCGCGTAACTCAAAACCGCTTTAGCTTATTGAAAAACTAAAAAAAACCGAAATTCCGCAATAAAATTTACTTTATGAAAGGTAAAACGTTTTTCTTATATGCGCAGTCGTTTTAGAAACATGATTTTTTTTTTCTGGAAAAAAAAATAATTTTTTTATTAAAATTTCGGAATTTTTGTTTTTAAAAATTCATAAAAAATTGAAAAATGGAGCTATGCTTCTAATTTTATAGAGTCATATAAAAAACAATATTGCAAACAAAACAAGCTATAAATGATTAAAATCTGTTCACAACTTTTGATTTTATGTATTCAAGATGAGATGGGCCGCTTAAGACCCATGCTTGGTAGCCATTATATATCTAAAAAACACTAATTTTAAGGAATTTTCGGCTCTTTTTTTGGGAATTGTGGGATTCGTTTTGTAAGTTTAATAAAATTTTGTTCTGGTTTGTATTAAGCATTAATACATGTATTTACTTGTAAAATTTCATTATATAATATTAGCTAACAAAGATTTTATTAGATAAATTAAAATTTATATTGTTTACAAAAACTCATAACACAATTTTTTGCAGTTTTTTGCAAAATGTCTACAACGAATTTAAAAATTATATTAGTTTATGAAATCTAGACACAATTTCCAACCCTTTGATGTATAATATGTCTACTTTGTAATAACACTTTTTATCATTTTATTATATGAAGAAATATTTTTTTTACCAAAAATAAAAAAACCTCTGTGTTAGATAGCACAAAACAACATTTATAAAAAAAAATGTTTTGGGAAATTTTTTTTTTTAAATTTAAATGACAGATGACCCTTCCGTCAGTAAACACGTTTCTATAAAAAAAAAAATTTTGAAAAATTTCAGATAGCACTTTTTGAAAAATAACCCTCGATATGTAGGTCTAAGCCGCAACGAATTTTAATGCTGATGTTTGTTTTTATAAAGATAAATTCATATGTAATAAATAGGTATCATATAGAACCCACTCCTGAAATATTCGAACTGTGTGGAGGGTGTCAAAGATTCGGCACAGCCGAATATAGCACTCTAACTCTTAATAACAGTTATTTTTTTATTTTTGTTTTTTCATGCAAAAGAAAAAGTTATTCTCTAAAGCTGCCCATACCCTTGCAATTTTATTGTATATGATATTCGCCATATTATTTCCATTTTGTCCTATATTTTACAACAAGTCGCACAATAGTTTCTTTCACTCAATAAAAAGGTGAACGTAGCCTATAGGAATAACATAAACAGCATTGTACTATGTTGCCAAAACACTTTACTTTCTTTTCGTTGTGCAATAAAAATCAAAAGTCTTTTGATTGTTGCCAATATATTGTTCCACCTTCGAATATCACATACACATTGGCGATATAATTGTACTATACGTGAAATTGGACAATTTTATTGCAAGTGTATGATCCGCTTAAAGAAATGTACGTGTTATGATAATTTAATTGACTTTAAATGTTTATTTTAATATGTAATCATTAGGGATGCAATTTCCATGCAAATGCATGTCTTTTCTCGATAGTCTAAGATCGACGTCGCACAGTGGCTGAAAATCGTTTTTCATCGGCCAAAAATTTGTAACTTTTGAACCAATAGAGATAATTTTGTAATTTTTTTTTTTGCAGGAGAGAAGACCTGAACTTATTTACAGTTTTAATTTTGTTAAAATCCGTTTAGTAGTTGTTGAGAAATTTAAGGTCAAAGTTGAACTTTTGATGTTTTTTAGCATTTAGTAAGAAAATGATAATGATTGAGATTGAGAATTATGGGATTTTTTTTATAAAAAAGTGGGATTTTTTTATAAAAAAAGTGGGATTTTTTTCAGCCCACTGTTTTAAGAACTTTTTAATCTACATTACTGCCGAATTTCGTTAGCATATCTTTGTTCATGTCAGATTTATAGAATGTCAAACCTTAAAAATATTATTTTTTACTCATATTGAAAGCCCTTTTATTTTGACATTCTATAAATCTAACATGAATAAAGGTATCATAATGAATTTTGGCAGTTATGTAGATTAAAAAGTTCTTAAAACAGTGGACTGAAAAACATCCCCATTTTTGATAAACAAATACCCAAATTCCCAATCCCGGAAAACGGCTTTAAATTTTTTTTTGTTCAATAAAGGCAATATAATTTACGGCGGCATGAAATAACACCCCAAAATATAACCCCCCAAAAAAATAATGAAATAACCCCCCAAAGCGTGGGGCCTTATTTCATATGCAATAAAGCCCCATTTTTGAAAATGAAATTAGCCCCCAACGAAATGAAATAACGCCCCAAACATAAACGAAATAATTCCCTAATTTTTGGGGGCTTATTTCATAAGAAATAAAACCACAATTTCTGAAATGAAATAAAGGCCCAATATATGTAATACAATTAATTATACAGTTTTGTTTTAAAGAATCACGCGATATATATAATGGTATGATATAACAAACATAAGCTTCGCCAACTAAGGCTTTTCCGCATAGCCGGCCTTCGGCCGGGCGCAATGACTTTTTCCTCTATGGTATAACAAACACCGGCTTCGCTAGCTAAAGCTTCTCTGCATAGCGCCAGGATTTTCTCCTCTATAGTATACAAATACCGACTCGACCCGGCTACGCAGAGAAGCTTTAGTTGGCGAAGCCGGTGTTTTGTATACCATATACATAGAAGAAAACCATTGCGCCCGGCCAAAAGCCGGCTATGCATGGCAGCTTTTTTTACCGAAGCCGGTATTCTGTATACCAAAGTGGATAAATCTTTGCGCCCAAAAACGTTTTCATTATAAATTTGAAAATGAAATAATCCCCCAAAAAATATATTTGGGCTTTATTTCATAATGATTTTTTGGGGTATAATTTCATATGAAATAATACCCCAATTAAAAAAAAAGAAATAACACCCCAAACAAAATGAAATAATCGCCCAAAAATCGTTTTTGTTGTTTTCTGTACAAATTTTTGGGGGGTTATTTCATTATTTTTTGGGGGGTTATATTTTGGGGGGTTATTTCATGCCGCCATAATTTACCATACGATATTGCTCAGAATTTTCTAGAAAATAATGGACATATTAGAAAACATTACTGTTCTAAATGTATAAAAACACGGTGCTACAAAATTTCCTTTTTTGCAAGCACTTTCAAAGTGACCTAGTGTATGCTATAGGTCTAGATGAGTGTATTACAAAAGCGGTTTTAAAAGTTTCAATATACCTCCAAATTCCCGAGTTATGGACCAAAGGAATTTTTTTGAGGCTGCTACTTTAAAACTTTTATAACTTTATTATTTATTAACCGATTTTTGAAATTCAAACGGTTTTGAAAAGCAAAATAATTGTTATTTTTAAATATATATTCTTCTCAGTCAATATTAGCACAAATATGAATAGATTTTTTCAATTATATGGAAAATTTTTAATTTTTTTTAAACTTTTTAAATTTCAACGAGACTTTTTTCCGAATTTAGTTTAAAGGCAACAAATATATTAAAGACAGTATTTTTCTGAGTAAAATGAGACGTCATTTGTTAAAATCGGTTGAGATATGAGGAAGTTATAGTACTTTTGCGAACAAAAGAGTGGCAACCTGTTTCGATTAGATTGGCATGATTTAATAAAATAACTTTAATCTTAAATAGCTCCTCATAAAAAGTACTATAACTTCCTCATTTCTCAACCGATATTAATAAATGACGTCTCATTTTACTCAGAAAAATACTGTCTTTAATATATTTGTTGCCTTTAAACTAAATTCGGAAAAAAGTCTCGTAGAAATTTTAAAAGTTTAAAAAAAATTAAAAATTTTCCATATAATTGAATCAATCTATTCATATTTGTGCTAATATTGACTGAGAAGTATATATATTTAAAAATAACAATTATTTTTCTTTTCAAGACCGTTTGAATTTCAAAAATCGGTTAATAAATAAAAAAGTTATAAATGTTTAAAAGTAGCAGCCTCAAAAAAATTTCTTTGGTCCATAACTCGGGAATTTGGAGGTATATTGAAACTTTTAAGCCCGGATTCGTAACATGCTCACCAACACCTTTAACGCACACTAGGTCATTTCAGAAGTGCTTTTCGAGTGTAGCACAGTGAAATCAATGTGCTGAAATTTTAGAATTTTTTACTCAAATAATTTTTTTTTTTTGTTTGAAAAATTTGATTTGGAATATGGCATATGGGAGTAAAAATGTCAAACTGACTATAAATTGCTTCTACAAGCATACACTTAATGTTTTCTTTTGAAAAATATAAACATTTTTATATATTTCTGGAGAAGTTCGTAGTCATATTACCTTTATATGCATATACATTCGCCTTGTATATGCCACTATACCTTTAAAAAAAATGTATAGGCATGTAATAATACCTATGATCATTTTGTGAATAGGTTTCTACATTATCAACTCTACAACAGGTTCAACTGGAACCAGTTCCACTAGAAAACTTTTTAGATTAAAAGAATAAATAAGTGTAAATTTAAAAAAAATTTTTTTTTTTTTTTATTAAATAACAATAAGGACAAAAACATATTTTTTGCTTAAATAACAATAAAATTTATTATATCTACTATTGATTCGGTTGGAAAATTGCCTCCAAATATTCCATATTTGGTTTTGTATTATCTTTGTCCTGTAGCAGTCCTTTTGCTTCTTCATCTAAGTCCCGATGTTCTACTTTCCATTGACTTCGAATGCTAGAGATGAGCGGATCTGACCTTGCCAACAATATATTAAAAAGATCTTCGTTCGTAAAATCTCATGACATTTTTCTGGTATTGTGCTCCCTATAAAATCTGTAATCTTTATTCCTTTTTTCCTGGGCTTCTTCTGACAGATCTCCTAGTGGTACTAAATGATGCCTAATGACATCCTCTGCATGATAAAGGATTTTATGAACCGTTGCAGACATATTTCTCCATGGATATTAGATAGTATATATATATTGGCATAATCCCCAAATTTTCTATAATCAATTTGTTCATTGCATGCAAGTACATCAATGATTGTTTTAAATCTTGATATAAGACTTATATCAACACCTGTTATTTCAGATGCTTTTTTGGGATCAGAGAAGAACCTTCTTGCTGTATTCCCATAATTCGTATTGCCTGATCCTTGTTTTGGTTGGTCTATAATCAAGCCACATTTGCGAAATTCATCCTGATCATGCTTCTTTTTTATACTTCTTAAATCCTTGTTGGTTTCATTGTTTCTTATTGATCCTGTAGGTCCAAAATCCAAATCATAACTGATTTTTAGTATGTGCTCCATAATTCGTATTCTTGTATGTAGCGGCGATAATCCAAATTCGTATGCATTAGTATTATCTAATGATTTTTCCGGGACTTGGTTTAATTTGCTTGATGTGGTTTGGCATATAATGCAGCTGGATTAAGCCTTTGTGTCAGTCAAAGCCTGGCCTACTTTTCCGTCTATCATCGTTAGCACTAATTGATAGTTAACTTCAATTATATGGCAATCTATTTCTAATACTAATGGCCGTAGTGTTGCAACTTGGGCTCTTATATAACTGGTTTCATTTTTAATGGTAACAGCAGTTTCCTTTTTAAATTCAAATTTAATTGGTCTGCAGTATTTTGTAGAAGATGGTGTGAGATTTTTCCAAAAATCCTTTGTTTGAATCGTACTGGTCGAAGGCTCCGAGTGTTCCAAATTCTTTACCAATCGCAATGGAACAAATGATACCATGAACATATCTAAAGTAGATACTTTCACCTTCCTACAGCTAGTAAAATCTCTCTAACCCCTTTTGAGCCTCATAAATTCTATACTTCTGAATTTCAATTTGACTACAATATAGAACCCGTAAAAATATTTAATAACACAGCAGGTATAATCGGTACAGTAATACAACATAACATTGTTTGAAGACTGCTTTACTACCAATATAAAAAATGTTGAACCCACTATTGATAAGAGTTTGACATAAAACATAATCCATCCGATTAAAAAACTAGAAAAACCGTTATAAAATCAAGCCAAAAAATCCGTTTTATCCGAATATCTTCAAAGGCAAAGGAGATAACCTAAAAATTTAAGCATATTTTTTGTAGCACACCTTAAATTTAATTTTTTTTGAAATCCATAAAATATTTTTGGTGAATTTTTTAAAAGTTTGAATTTCCGAGGTTACCAATTTTAGAGGTCCGCAAGTCACACTCCCGACCCTCCATTCTTTCAATTCAACTCAAAAGCTATCCGGCTATGACAGTTTAAAATTTCATTCAAATATGTTCAGCCGTTCATAAGAAGCAAAATAATTTTTCAAAACAAAACGTTCGTAAACCCTTGTGTTATATTTCAGTCATATGAGCAGCTTAAATAAAAATAGCAAAAAAAAATGTTGCGAGTAATTTCATTAAAATGAAAAAAGTGTTCAACAGACAGTTCCAAACAGTTAAACAAGTATATATGGGGTTAAAGAGGACACTTTCAGCTTTCTGATGGTACTAAAATCTCTTTAACCCATTTTGACCCTAACAAGTTCTACTCCTCTAAAATTCGGATTTAACTAAAATATAGAACCTGGGGAAACATTTAATAAAAGATCAGGTATAAATGATACAGTGATGTAATGAACCACTTTTTAAAGACTACTATCCCACTAATATAACAAAAAAAAATTTCGAACCATTATTGAAAACGGTTTGCGAGAAATCATAATTTAGTTCTGATCAAATTTACAAAAAATTAATTTTTTTCTAAAACAACATAAAATATTTGTTTCCAGCAGCATGTCACAGCCACAATTATCAATATTTTAATCTAGTTTTTTGGATACCTTAGTTCTAATATGTTTGCTATCGATTGGCATTAAAATTTTTGAAATCGGCGATGACAAAAAATTGGACTTTTGGCCGATGAAATTCAATTTTCAGCCACAGTGCGTCGACCAATTATCTTTCCGAATCATTAAATTTGTTTCAAAATGGCATTGATTTGTTTATGCTATTGTGGCATATTTTGGTGAAAATGCATATTTTTGCATATTTAGGATTTTAATACTTATTTTTTGCTCATTTTGACACTTTTGAGTGATTTAATTTTAATTTCCATATTATAAAAAAAGTTCTTAAAAAAAATTTTTAAATACACAAAAAAAAACTTCCAAAAAATTTTTTTAAATCAACAAATAAATTATTTTGGAGCTTTTATTTAAATACAATTTTTTCAAGATTTCGGCAAAAGATCCTTCTATTTTAATCCGATACTTGGTTTAGGCTTCAAATTTACTATACTGATGAATGCCTCAAACTTCATACTAAAATTAAAGTAATATAATTTTTTCGGCTTTAATTTAAAGAATTTCAAACAAATTCATGGCTCATCAATATTTTATAAATATAAATTGCAAAAAACTCGCCATGTCGCCAAATCGTAATCGTCACATCTGACAACCCTGGTACATACTAGAGTTTTGGTTAAAATTCAAACTTTTATTTTTAAACGTCAGATGGCACCTGTAAACACTGAGTGCTGCCAAGGCGCAATAAATCAATATCGACTCTTAGGGCACTGCTACACGTTCAATAAATATCGTGATATTTCTACTATCACGATATTTATTGAACGTGTAGCATGTAATATTGATGGATCGCATTCCATATCGCAGAATGGCCTAAAATATGAAATCCAGATCGCGGATCGTGGATCGCGTGATTAATATTGAACGTGTAGCATTTTCATGATATTAAATCATGATACGTCAGTAAAAACTGGCAAATAAAAGAAAATACGCAGTGAAAAAAATTAAACAAATGAAAAGTAAAACACAATTGACAAAATTTGTGTATTTTTTGCTCCACATTTTTCTTTGCACTTTTTTCTTCAATGAAAAAGCAAGCAAACTAGCTAAATAGGCTTCCTTTTGGGTTTCTCGCGACATTGATCAACGACCCGCACAGCACAAAAATAACATTAATACTGACGCGATAAATATTGAACATGTAGCATACGCGCGTGATCCATCAATATTTTAAAATGGATCGCGATCCAAATATCACGATATTTATTGAACGTGTAGCAGTGCCCTTAATAAAAATTAATTTATTAAAAGTTTTTATAACTTCATGCTTGGTAGTAAATTAGATCTAGCAGATCTGTTGTTATAGAACATAAGGGTGAGGCAAAAGTAACTATATGATTTTTAAATAAATATAAAATGGAGTGAAAAAAAAACAAAAATTTAAGGATAAAAATAAAGTATATTTTATTACATTAATTATGAAAAATAATAATAGTTAGTTAAAAATGTGCTCTTTGTATAGCATTTTCCATAACTCTGTTGAGTGTTTCTTATGGTATACGATCAATTTCTTCTTGAATGTTGTCCTTAAGTTGCTGCAAGGTATGGGGCTTATTCACATAAACTTTGTCTTCGAGATAGCCACACAAGAAAAAATCTGGTGCAGTTAAATCAGGCGATCGTGGTGGCCATCCCGAACGGCCGTTTTTTGAAATTAACCGGTTGAGAAAAAAAATAATAATTTTTAACAATGGTAAAATTCATTGCAGACATTTCTGAAATATGAAGTAAACGTTTATGACAGCCCTACACCTTCTTAGGGGTGTTTTTTACGATTTGTTAGAATTGAGTCAAAAATTACCGTTATAAAGAGGAGTTAGAGGGTTAATTATAAAGCATTATTTCTTAAAATTAAATTAAATTTAATAATAAATACTTCAGTAATTTAATACCTACAAAATGTCTTCACACTTCTTAGATCGAAATGCTATTTTTGATGATAAATTCTTCACTTGACTTCGGTGCTTAATGGGAACATAATTACTAAACTGTTAAATACTGTTTTATTAAGCAAACGTTATGTAAAACTATAAAATCCAAAAAAAAAAAAAAAAAAAAATGTGAAAAGCCGAATATTGGTTAAGTGTGACTTTACGTATTTTTACAATTTAAAATAGTTTCTTCAAATTAACCCCCATATTCATATTTTTTTTTATTTTTATTTATAAAAGGTTTATTGGACTTATTTTCATAGAAAAATCGTTTCATAAACCTTTTAATAACCCTGAAATGTTTTTTATGAATATTGGGGGTAAATCTTTAGAGTACTTACCATTTGCATTTTAAATACTATTCTTCTTTTTTTATTTTATAAATGCCTTTTAATTTTGTACATCCGATTTTATCAACAGGTCCTTGAAAAATGTCTACCGCATTTGCCACAGGCTGAAAAGACTGCAATATTAAATGCCACACAAATCGATTTACAGTGGATAGCCGAACGTTCGAGTGGTGTTTGGTTGGGTGGTTTAACAGATGGTAAGTGCCAAACGTCAATAAATAAACAAACAAGAAAACAGATAAACATTTCTGTCGTTATTTATACTTTAGCAAAATTTTACTTATTTTCTGTTTTTACTTTCTCTACAAACACAGACAATTCGAAATCCTCTACCTCCACCCTGAATTTATCGCAAACAAGTGCAACACCCCAGCAACAATTTGATCCATGGTCAGCCTGCTTGTTTGGTTTTCTTGAAAGGGATCGCATTTTACAGAAATGTCCTTCAGCAGTTGCTCAAGCGTGGCCAATTTGTTATGCCAGAGTGACAACACTCTATAGCGTCATAGACCCAACGTGAGTTTGAGTATTTTATTTATTATAAAAATTATTATTATTTTTTTCAATTTCTTCTCGTTTTCCTTTTAATTTAATTATTATTAAACTTTCTTACCTTCCAACAGACCTGTGAGTGACAATCGAGCATCGTTGTTGCGTTCTTCGGCACCTACCAAGAAAGTGCCCACAGAAAGTCAAAAGGATTTTTATCTGCGTTTGTGGCGTAATCAAGTTGTTATGGCAATGCGTTTGGTACCACAAATACCCAGTGTTGCTATACGTTGTGCTTCGCCCGATTTAAGTTTGAGGTAAGTTATTACTTTTTGTTTGTTTTTAGTTTTTCTTTTTTTATATAATATTTCTTCTATTTTCTTTTATACATATTTATATTGTTTTATTTCTTACTGTTGTTATTTATACATTTTAATAATAACAAACATTCAACATAAATCTCACTACCGTTCTTGTTCAAGTATTAAATATTGTATTTGTTTGTTTTTTGTTTTATTTTTTTTATACATATTTATTTATTACATTTTTTCATTTTTTGTCTTTTGGTTCGTTTATGGTTTTGTGTAATCGTATTTGAGTTTAAATCCGTTTTCCTTGTAAAAAGAATTAATTCAGTTCATTAAATTCATTAGGTATTAAAAATCGTTTTGGTATCATTGTATGTAATAATTGTATCATAATTTTACAGAAAAGATTATTTCTTCTCGATAGATTTATTTGAAATTCAAAGGGAAGTATTTATAAGTAAGTTTTATCTATAATTTTTAATTTACCAGCTCTATGATGAGAGTTAAACGGAGAATTAAATTTGAAACTGTAATTTTATTTTTTGAAAAAAAAAACACTTTAATAAATTTATATACACAGACTTACAAAAATTTACATACGCCCAAATATTTTTGAATAAAAGTAAACCGTAGGATTCTTTTATATTATTAAAAATATTGAGCAGGAAAAGGGAAACAACAAATATATTTTTTTTTCATTTAAATATATTGAACAACTTAAAATAACAAAATTATTTTCGGGAATGCATAATTTTTCATTATATTTGTCTTTTCTAAAATCTTTGGGAAAAGGTTTCCTGATAAGCAATCGGTGAAAAGAGCATAGAAACAAGCTTATCCCATCACCAATAAATTTCAGTTTTTTTTATCAAGAATGAAAATTGTGAATTTGCAAGTGCCCGTGCATTAAAAACTGAACTGGCAAATTGCTTTATTTTGATTTCCTTGCGAAAACAATAAAGCTATTTGTTTTTGCTTTTAATTTTGTTTACTCTTCACCCACTTACAACTGCAATTAATGTTGGGAATGTCCAACCAATTGTAGTGGGGAATGTAAGAAAATACACTGCCTGGCTCACGATGTCGACAAGAACATTTCTTTCGTATATTTATATTGAAAACAAAAACAAATTTAGTTTTTAATTATTTTTTCAATAAAAATAAGCGAACGAAATGTTCTTCTCGACATAGTGGGCCTGGCTGACAAACTCACTGTTTATTGTTGTGATATGGTTTAAGCTTTGAAATCGCTGTAGGTAAAACTTGATGAGTGTTTGTAATTCTCTTTCACTCTGCAGTTTTATTTGCATAATATCTATAGCTTTTCTAAAGTCTTTGGCGTTTTGAGCATAGGAACTAGCTTATCCAACAATAAATTTGAGTGTAATTATCAAGAATGAAAATTGGGAATTTAGCACAACAAATAAAATGTGACTGACTTCCAAAACGTCAACTGCTTTGTATTAGAACAAAGTATAATCCCAGCCAGCAAAATAATCCGACGTCGTTCAGATATCTGAGAGAAACGTCGGCAAAAAAGTCGGAATCGTAGACGAATTCTATCAGATTTCTGACCCAAAAACGTATGAAGTGGTTGACACAAATTCTGACAGACATGTCGTGGGAAATTTTGGTTTTTTGTCGGCATTTATGATAAATATCTAACAGAAATCAAATGAAAAAGGCATGGGAAGTTCTGATGTGTTAGCCGAGATTTTTTGCTTTCGAACTGATAGCTGAAAGAAATAATTTTATTGCAAAATATGTACATAATTATAAATTTTGCACGTACGTACCAAAGTATATTTATTACAAGTACATGCAAGTGATCAGCTGTTCAGTTGTTTTATTTTCGATAGTGTCAAAATTTGCTTACATTTTAGTGCGCCATGAATTTTGTTTGTTTTCTTTATGTTTGGCTGTTTGACAGCATCAAATGTTTTTACACAAATAAAATGAATGTTGTTTTTTTTATTGTTGATTTGTTGTAGACTGGCATGTACTTGGTATAAATATGCTTTGGTACGTACCTTTTTATGCTTTTTATCTTGAACAAATTAAATAAAATTAAAATCATTTCCAACTGAATGACAATTGTCATTATTTTAAAAAAATAATAAGTTTCTTTAGACAAATCTGAATGAATTCCGTCGGAATTCTATTGGACATATCTGTACATAAATTCCCCCCGATATATCCATGCGAAATCGATCAGAAATCGGCCAGACAGTTGGAATATTCAATGGCCGAAAGAAATCTGAACGAAATCTCTAAGAATGAAGTCAGACATTTCCACGAATTGCAACATAGTCATATCTCAAAAAATCGAAAATTTTAAGTTACTTAGGCAAAAGTGTTTCCTTATACCTTCTAAATATATAAAACGAAAATCAGAATTATATCTAACTTCGGTTCAAATATAGCAAAATATTATTTATTAAATCTGTAAAACAGGGTAAATTTTCAAAACTTTTATCGCATTTTGCCAAGTTTGATTTTTTTTTTGAAATATGACTATGTTGCAATAAAGGAATGATATATTCTGGGAACTTGAATAATTCTTATGGCCATTTTTTCAATGTCTCCAAAAACTGTCTGTTACTTAATTTCAACATAAATTTATTAGACCGATAAACAGTCCGTTTAGGATTTTGTGTTTCTCAATATACCGACAAAAAGCATTGTTTTCAGTTGGCAACGCCTCTCAAAAAATCTGCAAAAGTTGATTGAATTTTTCTGTACGGTAAATAAAAGGAAAATAAATAATTGGCAGATGAGTGCTGGTTAGCTTTTGGACAGAATAGAAGCAAATAAGACTTTAAGAAAAAGCAAATTTCTTTAATGTTTTCGTTGGATTAAAAGATAATTGCCTAATGAGAACGGCCATAAGTGGAACAGCCTCCCTAAAAAATTTATATTTTTGTTACAAAAACTACCATTATTTTTGACAGAATGCAACGCTTCTTATTAAATTTTATACAAATTTGTTTTATATGACTGGAAG
This sequence comes from Pollenia angustigena, assembly GCA_930367215.1. NCBI lineage: Eukaryota > Metazoa > Arthropoda > Insecta > Diptera > Polleniidae > Pollenia > Pollenia angustigena. The sequence continues at coordinate 150,564,380 of OV884058.1, forward strand.
TTATATAACATTTTGGTTGGATCGGACCAAAATTAACTATAGGCCCCATATAAAGCCCACTCTTTTAAAATACTTTAGTACACCTAAAACCTTAACGAATTGTAGTAAAACTTAGTTTGTCATAGTTTCATAGGATTGAGATCACTCTGCAGAAATTCTTAAGTTTATATTAAAATTTGGTCTGTTAGAGTTTCATAAGATTCGATAGAAATCACACTGCCAAATTTCGCACTTGAATACCGAATTTTGTGATAAACGATCTATAATTTACGCTAGATCCAATAGAAGCCCTTTTTTGAAAATTAATTTAGTACGCCTAAAAGTTTTTCTAAAACAAATCATAATATTCTATTTAAATAAGTTCAAATTAGCTTTTATATGACTTTTTGAAAAAGGCTTCAATACGCATAAAAAGCCTCAAAATATAATACTGTTCGATCAGGTTTTGATAAAGATTCGCTAATAACTTAAGATCCCATTTAAAGCCCATTCCTGAAATATTCGAACTCTCGATGGAGTGTAGCAAAGATTCGGCACAGCCGAATAATATTTGTTTTTAAGATACAAATGTATGCATCAATTTCTTAGAAGCTACGAAGCATTTTGTGTTTGGCGTTTCTCGCATTGAAGTGAAGAAGTTGGCTTTTTTATTTTTATTTTATTTTATTACATTATACAAAATATATTCTAATGCTGGCAAATTATCAAAATCTGCTTGCAATGCACCTTTCTCAACTTCATATGAAAACAAGGCGTCGAAAATGTAGTATTCTACCCCGCTTGGACAAGACCTGTCTAAACATGAATGTTCTCCAGAAACCTTGTTCATAACTTCTCGCATCGAAAACATGTGAAACAAAATATTCCATCGTTTATAAAGTGATAAAAAATGTGTGTTTAACTTATGTCGAAAACTATAAAAAGAGATTACGTCATTACGTTATAAATGCCATAATATTCCACTCGAAGCCGATGTAAAATTGCTGACATTAAGAACGCCAATCACACATTTCGTTGACGGCGACCAAAATTTATTAAAATTGAAAAATTTTCAACGCCGGCGGCAAAGGAACAACCGTCGGATATACCAATTAATGTAAAGTGCGACTTTATTATTTGTTGTTAAAAAAAAAAAAAAAAAAACATCTTTCTATTTTATAAAAATGTAAAAGCAAAATAATTAAACAATGAAAAAATAATTAAACAATGAAAAAAAGTTCATTGCATTTTGCATTTTTAATTAATTTTTTAGTGTTAAAATTTTTCTCACGCCGGTTTTATTCGTGAGTATACTTGACAGTTCAAGTATCTCACAAAAATTTTACAGACACACTTTTTTTTTAAATTGGCGAGTAATTTCCTTACGTTACTCTTACGTAATCATACGTTTTGGATTTTCATTTTGTTTTCCTTGCTTAACTTATGCATGTATAAAAAAGTATTCTTACTTAAACGATAAAATTAAAATTTTTCTCTGTTTTTACGTATCAGCTGCTTAAAGATTTAAGGTTTGCTTATGTTAATTGATAAAGCGAAAATTCCATCGACGTACGTCATTTTTATTTTTTTTACGCACAAATAACAAAAGTTAAAATTTATAAATTTTTTTTTGCTTAACACAATTCAACAAGAAAACGAATTTTTCGTAGCTACCAGTCATTACTGTTAGTCCTATAAAAGGCAGATTCAGTAAATAAATACTGATAAATGACTAATCCATCACACATGAGAACAATTTTTAAGCACATAATTTAATCACACACGGTAGTAAAATTAGTTGGCATAACGTGTGTACGTGTACACAACTTTGTATGTATTAGTGTTTTTTGCATTAATTTGTTTTTGAAATTGTGCATGTGTTGGTTTTGTGCTGGTTGAAACTTTAAGCCAAGGAAAACCCATTCCTTCACCTCGCTTGCCCACAAGTTGCCATTTTACGCCAGCATAATTGTTCTCGTATGTGATGGCTCAATAATTAAAAAAAAAAAAACAAAAAAAATTATCACGGAGAGATTCACACTTCAAGAACTAAAAAATTTTCTACTACTACTCAACAAGGCCATATCCTATGCTGTATAAAATATTAAAAGTGTATTTTTTTATATTTCTTCACACAGTGTGATTAGCATAATAATTTTTTATTAATTTAATAAATTTACCACAATTATTTGTGAAGAAACGTATTATGAAAAAGTATTATAGTTGATTAGAGCAAAGATGAAGGAATTGCATTGTTTAACTGATTAAACAATGGGATAACTGCACTCACTGGCAATACCACAGAAGTTTTTGCCACGTGGCAAACGGAAGTAGCCATCTTCACCCCAAACCTTATCCCAAGAGTTCTTGACGATCCAATAATCCAAACCATTTTCACTGCCGTAGCCCACAACCAAAATAGAGTGATTAGGTTCGTCCTTGTTGCATTCCTCATCGGCGTAAATGCCGCGTTTGTATAATACCAAAGATTCAAGAGCATTAATCGAACAGGCCAATGGACCCAAAGTGGCAACAACTTTTTTCATGGTCTCTTCATCCTTGGGATCAATGGCAGCAAACCCAGAAATTTCAGCGCCTTTAATGTTGTTCTTGTAAGAGCAAGTTTGCTTCTTATCCACATAAGGGTAACTATCGCCCTTAGCAATACCCTTTTGAGTGGTGATGAACTCAAATCCGTATTCTTGGAAACCACCATCACAACCAGCCAAACCAAATTCTTCTTTACCACAATCGACGAGATTTTGTTCGGAAAGATTTATCAATTTGCCAGTCTTGCGGAAAATATGTCCTTCAATGGCACCAGTAACAGCGAAGGACCAACAAGAACCACACTTACCTTGGAATTTGACGGGAGTAACACCACCTTCTTTGCGCCAATCGAAAGAGTCGGGAATTGCAGCTCCACCTTTAACAAGAGCCTTTTGGCGATGCTTTTTAGCCGCGTTGCTAGTATTAAAGATTAAAAATTAACATGTTTATTGGTTTAATAATATTTTTTTTTTTATAAGAAAAACTTACTCGCCCTGGGCAGACTTGCGATTGCCGGTGAAGTGTTTAAGGAAATCGTCAAAGGGGATGTCAGAGAAAGCATTGGCTGCTAATTCGTAAGTGGATTTACCAGCAGCAAAAGCTTGATTGTTGGCATCTACCAATTTCTTGTGAGCGTTGAATACATTTTCACGGAAAGTCTTTTCGGCAGCAGTGGCATAAGTTTTACCACTTTGTTGCTACAATTTAAAAACGAAAACTTTAGATCATTTTGAATTTTTTTAAAGAAACTATTTTTACTCACCGCAAAGTCAGCGAAATTCTTGGCGTCATTTACAAAGGGCACACTGGCAACACGGGAAGCTATAGATTGAACGCCTTGTTGAAAGCTATTGGCAACATTACCAAAACCTCCAAAACCACCAAATTGGGCTAAAGCCAGTCCACAAAATAGCGGTAAAATGCAAACAATCAACTTCATTTTATCTACAAAAAAAAAAAGAAAAAAAAAACCGTTATAAGTTAAATTTATTTTTGATTTTTATAACCTTGTTTGTCTAAATTTCAAGTTAAACATTTCTATTATATCACTTTTCAAACAAAACTTATTAAAAAACCGCTAATCAAGTCCACCAGAGAGACAAATGAACCAACCTTTCAAATGTAATCAGAAATAATGTTTTCACTTTAATCTCTGACAGCATCTTTTATAGATTTTTCTAATTGTTAATTCGTATTAACTAATTAACTACCGTTTGGCTGGCTGTTCGTTGACATTTGGCATTGTAGAACTATTAAGTACCCTACGCCTAAAGCCAAACAAACACCTTGTAAAGTTTGAAATTAATATTGTGGCAGAACTATAAAAGATTATGCACACTTTTGAAAAGCTGATCAATAATAATTTTTTTTGTGTACTTCTATAGAACACATATTAAGTCAGCTCATTACTGTTTGGCGCATATGCCAAAATGTCGTAGAAGAGAAAAACGACAATCAAGGTTTAAATGAAGTTTTCGGAAAATATACCCGATATAATTTTTTGGTATTTTCACCACTGCTTCGACCACGGCGTTGGAAGAAAATTGTATTTTATTAAAAGTGAAAATTATTGTTTTGTGCCGCATACGCCACTTTTAAAAACTTATTTCTAACGTTGCAGCACAAAGAGCTATGTGCTGCAACCGTAACCTACTGCTCTGTATTGAGTTGTTGACATTTTATTTTGCTTTAACTATTTGTTTTCTTACGGCAATAAAGCAAAGCAAGAGTGAAATTTATTTTCTTGCCGTCATTTTATTTTGCTTTTGCTTTAACCACGTTTTTTCTTACGGCAATGAAGTAAAGCAAGAGTGAATTTTTTTCGTACATTTTTGTATGAGAAGTTTGCTGCTTTTGCTAAACAGTGGCGTGTAGAGCAAACCAGTACTTAATTAACTTTAAAATAGTTGATGTGGAGCAAAATTAATGCTTTGTATCTCAGAAACCATAAACAATTTCATGAAACAGGTGTTGGATTTAGAAAAGGGGTTGGTTGGTTAAAGTGGTAGCATGCACAGATCTAGTGCTGCAAGTAGAGTCGACAGTGACTCCGTTTTGACATAGAAAAGGGGTATTCAAAATACATGTATATACCCTATACTTAACTAATTTTTTTGTAAATGGTCGGTACGTCAAACCAATAATGAGCTAATGATAAGCTTTAGTCTTATTCAAAAGCTTAGTGCAGTTCTTGGAACAACTTTTGCTTGTCATATGCCACTGAAGAGCAATTATTTGAAGTTAAATTCTTTAAAACACCTCCGTAAATAATGGCATACATACATCTTAAAAGAGCTTCATCTAAAAGCTGTCTGCGGACCTCACTAGATCCTCGTATACCAATCCAAAACTTTCAGAGATTTTTGGTCTCCACTTTGAGTGAAATAAGATTTGGTAGTCCGGAGAAGTACCATGTCATTTAAAAAAGTAAGCTTAATAAAACGAAAAAATAGTGTTGAAGAGCAACCTTGTCAGCCCGCCACTCTTTACAGCCTAACCATAAAACTAAAAGACGTCCTGATATACTCTGAGAGATAATAATAACTTATCATAAAATTCTGCATCTTTTTAAGCTTCTTTCTCTGTTGCTTTAGAACATTCTTCTGATAACTCCAATTTATTTTAATAACCATTTTCTAATTTAAACAACCTGATTTAAAATGGCTCTAAATGATTTAACTCTTTTAAATTACTTTAGAAATCTTAAAGCTTATCAAATTTACTACTTACAAGTTCTAGAATACATTGAACATGCATAAATAAATAATACAATACAAATGTAAACAAATTATTACACATTTGTAGGCAAATAATTATAGATTCATATTTAGATTTAATAGATCTGGTATTAAATTTTATAATAAATCAAAATGTATAGTTGATGCACAGTGTAGCAAACTTGTTTTGTTTTTTGTTACACTCGTATAATTGATTGGACTTAAAAAAACAAACAATAATCAATATTTGTTTTATATTTTTCTTTTTGAAACTTGTTTTTAATATTAAAAATTTTATTGATACGTACAGTATCGATCAAAAGAAAGGCACCCCTAAAGTGTGCGTTTCTTCAATCGGTAGTTTTTCTTTAAAAAATCTTATGTTGAACTTAAGAAAAAAACTTTAGATACATTTTAGTCTTAACGAAAACTTAACGAACAAAACTAAAGCACCTCCTAACATTTTGATGGAAAGTGAATACAAAAACGATAAGCAACTTTATAATAAATAACTGTACTGTTTAAAAAAGATTGTTGTAATTATTTGGAAGAAATTTCACGCGTTTTCAACTATTTTGTACACTTTAATTGAAATAAATTTTGGAACTGGAAATTATGGCCAGAAATAGCTACTCAAGCGAATTAAAAAAAATAATTGATTGAATCCAATGAATAATACGCTCGGCCGAGACCTTGACATAATCTCGGAAGGGGGTCGTAAGAATAGGGTCGATTTTAATGCTCGAAAGACTATGTTGCATGCTGACGCATAAAAGCGCGTCGCATCAAGGTGCCTGATCTGCATATATGGGTGGTATAATTATTGAGAAATCAGAGTCTCTTGATGTTCTGGGCATGAAGATTTCATGTGATGTCCGATGGACAGAACATTTATTCAAGAAGTCGAAAGAAGCATTTAAGTGTCTCGGTTTTTTAAAACGGTTACACCCCATCTGATCTCCATACAATTTATACAACCTATATCCGACCACGAATGGAATGCAATTCTCATGTGAGGTCCGCAGCATCAAAGTCTATTTTGAACCCTTCTCGACTGCGTACAGGAAAGGGCGTAGGATCTCATTGGTGACAGTAGGGTATGCAATTCTATTGACTCCCTTGAGCACCGTCAAAATGTGGGTTTCAACATGAAAAAGTTCAAGTTGAATGTTCACACAAACTCTTTTTCTAGTTCCTAAACAATGCAATGCATTAGTAGGAGGCATGCCTTTAGTGCTGGTCCTAAAAAAAAATTATAATAATTAAAAATAATTAATTAATAAATCTTTTTAATCATGATGTCTAACTTAGAAATATCAACAAACTGGTAACGTTTCTGTAATATGTACAAGCAGGAGGAATACCTCGAAAGACTTCACAAAGATCAAAATAATTATTGAACATCATCTGATCGAATCAAGACCCATTTAGAACGTAAAGTCAGCGAAAGAATTATTAAACGAAGAGCGGTTGAAGCCGGGTTATTAAGCAGGAGGCTTATTCTGAATTGCGATGCGAAAATCAATGCGATGCGCAAATGAAATGCGATGCGAAAGAAAATTGGTATTCTGTTAGACTTTCGCAATCGCATTCGCAATTTATTTCAAATTGTGGCAACGCTGCTCAAATAAACGTCAGTGTCAATAAACATCAAATTAAAAATAAATAAATTGTTTGTGTTTCGCTGTGAAAATTGTTTAAATAATTTATTTAGGACATTCTGTAATAAAAAAAAAATAATAAAAATGGATTTTGTGGCACTGTGGTTCGACGACGAAGAAAATGAAAATGTTTTGTGTGTACTTTAAAATCGGCCCAATACTTTTAAAATTTAAGTTAAAGTCAAATATTTTTGAACTGGTTTATATATTTCATATTTTTTCCATCCTGCAGCTTCTCTAATAGGTGGTCCATTGATATTTAGTTCTTCAGTTAACGTTTGCCACAAAGTATTTGCCGACTTATGTGCATTTGGCTGTGCTTATTCATATACATATTCTATCATTATTTCAAATTGACGCGGTTAGGTTGCTTCCCTGAATTAAATAATAAATATATGATGAATAAATAAATAAAATATTATCTTTCACTAACATGTTTGTACTTTGCGTATGCTATTTTGTTGTCGAATAAATTTGGCGAATTTGACATTTGTTTTCGCAATGTAGAATACCGACTTGTCACCTTTTCGCATTTGAAATGCGATTAAAAAAAAACTTTGCGAATATCGCAATACAGAATAGCAATTGTTCGCATTTATGCATTTTCGCATCGCATTGATTTTCGCATCGCAATTCAGAATAAGCCTCCAGGCATTCAGATCGAAAACTCTTTAGGTTACCAACAAATCGGAATGGCCGGCTGGAGTCTGCTCAATCACACCTCAATTGTATTGTATGGTTAAAAAATGAAAGCCAGTCTTGTTTTCTGTTGAATCAAAATATAATTTAAAAGACTCCGATCTTATCAGACACATAAGATGGGCTAACGGACAGAGATCTACAAGATATCGATTATGCTCGCTTCTAAACAAAGTAGTGTGAAGGTTTCAGCAGTATAACGATCCTAAGCCAACCTCAAAACACTAAAAGTCTTAAGTCCAGAGAAATAAAATTAAAGTTTTAAATTGGCCCGCCCATCCACAAGACCTTAACGCCATCGAGAACTTATGGAAGATTGTTGTATGAAAATCAATATAGAAAATGGTAAAACAAAGGGTGATTTGTTCGAGGCAGTTAAAATGGCTTTGGTATAGAATACCCTAAGAAACAATCGAAAACCTAAAGTGCTCTTTGCCTAAGAGATGTGCAGCAGTAGCAAAAACAATGGATTTTCTACGAAATATTGAATATTTAAAAAATTCTTGCTTCATACATAAGGAGGTGCTTTAGTTTCGTTAATTCTTAAATTTATATAAAAGGTCCCAGTAAAAACTTCGCCTACAAAATAATCAGCCTTATTCCGGTTGTCGTTGTCGTAATCGCTCAAGTCGGTTTTTGTAAGAGATTAAAGAACACTGGTTGTGTGTTTCTTTAATCTCTTACAAAAAACGACTTGAGCGATTACGACAACGACAACCGGAATAAGGCTGAATGTGTTAAGTGATCAGGAAAAAGTAAAAATACTACTTCCAATTCCACTGAAAGAACCAATGAATCTTACAAGGAATGTCCCAAATTCAGCGCATTTAAATGTAAATCATTACTTTTTTACCTACATACATCTGAAAAATAAGTTGTTTTAGAATAAGTTATAGTAGTTATATAGAAGAAAGCTACTAAATAAGGAGTGAAAGAAGCTATTCATTTTAAAAAAAGTAGGCGAAGTTTTTACTGGGGTGCAACTAAAACATTTTTTTCTCTTGTTATTTAATAGACATATAATAACTTTAAAACTTTACTCGTTTTAACAGTTTTATACAAAAATTACAGGTCGAAGAAACTCATGCTAAGGGGGTACTTTATTTTTGATCGATACTGTATGTATAAATTTAATTCTTAATGTACCGTTTTAAAATCAAAAACAAAGTTTGTATTAAAATTCTAATTTGAAAGGACAGATGTGAACAAATAACTAGCACAAATTTTTACATTCAAAATTTATATTATTCTTTCGAAATTATAAATTATTTTTGTAATTATTTATGTAATCACCAGTGAAACCAGAAATATGTTCTAAAACACGTTTTATGTGCATTAAATATGCAGTAAAAACTTCAAAATATGCCCTGAAAATTGTTAAAAATATGCACCAACAAATTCAAACAGTTCCCTTAAAAAAAATTATAATCGCTAAAGCCTTAACTCCATAGTATTTACAGACGAATTTTCGAGATTTAACCCTATTTGGAAACAATGGGCCGTCATCGGCTCACAAAAATAGAGTAAGGAAAAGAGATTTAAATTCATATCAGTGTTATTTGTGCCGAATATTATCCAGACAGTTGCTAAATTTTTTATTAAAGTTAACATTTAAAAGGAAGTTAAAGCTTTTTATATATGGGTGCTTTGGGCAAATGTGAACCGATTCTAAAAGAATTAAATTTGCAGTAAAATATTTTTGCGGCGAATTTAATCTAAATACATACCGACGTAATTAAATGGTTTATGGACACAGAGTATAATTTGGAAAAAAGTTTTTATGGGGAATATGTGAAATTTTAGACCGATTCTCACCATTTACATAGACTTCGTCCTGGGTACAATTAAAAAGTGTATTATTCAATTATCTATAAGATTGCAATTGCACTTTGCACACAAGCTTAACATGGACAGACAATTAGCCAGACGGACGGACGGATGGACATCGTTATACCACTTTAAAAAGTGATTCTGAGTCGATATACTAAAAGATTTGCCCAGATTTATATGTATTACACACATCGCCAAATTATTATGTATGTACGTAATTGCTTTTTCCTAAATTTTTTCTTATATGGGTGATTTTTTTAGCTATTATCTTTTTGGCAACACTGGTTTAAACAGCTGACGCATATTTCGTGTTTTGTTTCACTGTCAAACATCTTCAGTTTGGTCTATCATTTAACCATGACTCTTCTTACAAACGAACAACGCTTGCAAATTATTGAATTTCTGTTAAAAAAGTTCATCGCGCGCTTCTTCCATTTTATGGTCAGCTCATTTTTGGCACAATGGGTACGTTAATAAGCAGAATTGTCGATTTTGGAGTGAAGATCAGCCAGAAGCATTGCAGGAGCTACCAATGCATCCAGAAAAAGTCACAGTGTGGTGCGGTTTATGGGCTGGTGGCATCATTGGACCGTATTTCTTCAAAGATGATGCGAATCGTAACGTAACTGTGAATGGTGAGCGTTACCGTGAGATGATATCCAACTTTTTTTTGCCCAAAATGCAAGAGCTTGACTTGCATGACATCTGGTTTCAACAAGACGGTGCCACATGCCATACAGCACGTTTAACAATTGACTTATTGAGAGGCAAGTTCGGTGAACATTTTATTTCACGTTCGGGACCGGTCAATTGGTCGCCTAGATCGTGCGATATAACGCCTTTAGACTATTTTTGTGGGGCTATGTTAAAGCTCATGTCAGACCCGAAATGTTGGAAAGAGTATGCCAAAATTGGACTAAGCGGATAGGCCATTTGAGGCGCAGTCACGGCCAACACTTGCATGTAATAATCTTCAAACATTAAATTATATGGACCGTACTATCGATTCAAATAAAGATTTCATGAATTTTTCTGAATTTTATGTTTTTTTTTTGTTAAAAACTTTCCTATAGCTCTTAAAAAATCACCTATTACATATATAAAATTTAAAAGTTTAAAATAGCTTTAATCATTAACGACAACCTGCTTTGTCTTACAATTTTCAAGTAAAAATTAAATACATTTATTTAAAACAGAAAAGCCAAAATATTGCAAAAAAAAAAATTATATGTTGCGAAAGCTCTTGTAAGCATATAAAAAATCAACATGTATCAAAATATGCCTCAAAAAGGAAAAATATGCGCTAAAAATTAAAAAATGCTGCAAAAAGGCTCCTTCAACCAAATTATGCAAAAAATGCTCCAAACGGTAAAATATGCAGAAATAGGCACAAACAAATCGATGCCAAAATTCATAAAAAGCTCTAAAACGGATAAATAAATTAATTGGTCGCACAAGGAAAAACCTGCAATTGCATATTTTTGGTTTCCCTGGTAATCACCCAGCGGAAAAATGAGGAATTGATTACATAAAAAATTAAAAAAATAATGTATTATTTTCGAAAGAGTTAGATAAGAATGGTAATTGAATCAAAAAAGTTTTTAAGCAGGCCTTTCATAAGGATATCTTCTGAGTTTTCCCGCAGGGAAACGACACATACATAAGTAAACATCACAAATTCTCGCTGACTGCACATTTTTTACAATGTATACTCGAATTAGGCTTGGCAGAAAGAATCAAGACAAAATATGTTTTGTTAAGATTTATTAAAGCCCAACCAGTTTTACCCGTTTTCACCCTAAAAGAGTCGAATTTCAAAAAAGTACCACACACCTGTCGACTTATATGTATTACAGTTTTTTTGTATCTCTTAGTTTTGGTGATAAAAGGCTTCCGAATTTACCCTTTTTTACCCCCTAAAAATTCGAATTTTAAAAATCTCGTCTTAGTGGATCGATTTGGTAAGAGATCCAAATTTCAAGTCTTTAGCTTCAGGCGTTTAGGCTGTACGATGGTGAATGAGTCAGTCACTCACGCAATAAGTATACGTATGCAGCACAAAAAGCCACTTTAATTTTTTTTTTTTTTTAGAAAAGTGGCGTATGCGGCACAAAACATTATTTTTCATTTTAAAAAAAATACTATTAAATTCTAACTTTATTCATGAAAGTGCGCAAAAATTTACATTTTTCTTCAAAACATATACCGGAAGCAGTGGTAAAAATATAAAAAAATTCTATTGGGTACATTTTGAGAAATCTTCATAAAAATCTTCTTTGTAGTTTTTCTCCACTCCGACTTCTTGGCATATGCCCCAAACCAATTCTGAGCTGACGACTTGTTTCCCCCATACGCTAAACAGTTATAACACTGCTTGAATCGAAAACTTTTTTGTAAAAAGCGGGGCACCCGGCCGGTAAACCTAATTTGAGTACGCTGAATCCAGTGATGCAAACCGCTCTTTAAAGTTTCTCTTATTTAAAAACATTTTTGTACTAGAACAGTGTAATTTAAAGTGTTAAACAGCTAACTTAAAAAAAGCGTACAGCAATTTTGGTACGCTTTAATTGGTTTAAGCAATTGTGTTATTTTTTAAAAGATTATCTTAGAAAGTTTTTCATTGTAAATAATTCTTTTCAAAATCAAGAATTTTTCTTAGTAAATGTCAAGAATTTTGCAAGTTTCAATCTGGCAAACCTAACTTGAATACACTCACAACACTAAATCAACTTTGCGACGAACAGTAACTCATAGCAGTTGTCATTGTGGTTGTACTCTGTACACACATTTCATTTTTGTTGTGTGTATGATACACTTAGGCAGGCCTTTAGGTTACATATTTGTTTTTTTTTTTTTAAATCCTAGATGAATTTTATTATTCAAGCATCTGATATCGAATTACGATTTAAATCAACCAGTTCTAATTAATTAATTGAACTACTGTTTCAGTTAAATACAACATCTGATGGAAAATTACTTTGGGAAGTTTATAACTAGTTTTTGAGTTTATCGCTAAATACTGGGCGCCTTAATTAAAGTGATGGTACAATATTTAGATAAATTTAAATTAAGATTTAATTTTATTCTAACTGAACGATTTAACTTAACTGTACCCTACTTTAAGACAGGCAATAGTTTTATATCATTAAATCTGTTGAATTTGTTGCTTTCATAAATTTTTCACACAATCAATCGTCTGTCATGTTTGTTGCAATAGTTGTCTGGTTTCAATCATTTGAATTAACAATTCATTACACTGTGCAACAGTATGTACTGTTATTGTGCAAATCTGTACTTGATGATAAGTGTCATCTGTGTTTATCTTATGCTCTTCTCTAAAACCTGTTTCATAATTTTTTTTTTTAATTATTAAAAAATATTTTTTTTTTCTTGATTTGCTTGCTTGTTTTGTATTCTCTGGCTGCCATTAACTAAATTACGCATACAAATTCTATTGAAATTCAATTCCATCAATAAAATCATTTTTATTTTTTTTTTTCAATTTAAAGTGCATAAAACACAAATGAAGTGTTCTATGAAGGCTTCAAAATGGGATTAAGCAAAATTTTATTTAGTAAAATTCTAAATAACTAAACAAAAGCTAATAAAACCTTTTAAAAATGAGAATGATTTGTGTTTTAAAATATTTATTTTAGTATTGTTAATTTGCAACTGGGGAGTTTTTCCGCTTACATTGTAACATACATAACTTTAAGGCCCTTTTACACTTCAATCAGGGTATTGCGACATGTCAAAAACTTTAATAAATTAATATAAATAATAGTGCGAAAAGAATTTGTTCTGAAAATTCAAGAACTTCTTAAAGAAAATTGAAAGACATTTCTAAACGATAAGATTTTACACTCTTTCAGAGTTGTATTTTTTAGAAGCTCAAAAAGAATATCAGGGATGGCAAATTGAAATTTTTGTAATTTTTTAATAATAATAAAAAAAAAAACTAAAAATTAAAAAAACAATTTTAATAAATGATTCGTATTTGTTGTAAATCTATTAACTACGTTACACAGAAGATGAAAGTATGAAAAAATTACATTCGTACCAACTTACCCATCCTTGAAGACAATAGCATAACGGCTGTTGAATAATTTTCCACCTGCGCCCATGTTCTGTAACTCCCGCATCGAGAAAATTTTCGACTGAAATGTGAGAAATAAAACAAAATGCCATAAATTGAAACAAACAACTGTGTATCTTAGCTGCGTCTGTGACATATTTGGGTCGAAATAGCTGTCACGTAAGGAAATTACTAATTTGTATGAAAGTTCCCGCTTTGAACTGTCAAATAAATAAAAAATACAAAATGCAATGAATGATAACACGAAAGAGGTAAAGATTTTGTCCTTGTCAGATTTTTTCATTGTTTAATTATTTTACTTTTACATTTATTTTACAATAGACGGATGTTTTTTTTTTTTGTAAACAACAAATATCAAAGTCACACTTAACATTATTTGGTATAGCGGACGTTTGTTCTTTTACCGCCGGCGTTGAAAATTTTTAAATTTTGATCGCCGTCAACGAAATGTGTGATTGGCGTTCTTAATGTCTGCAATTTTACATCGGCTTCGAGTGGAATATTATGGCATTTATAACGTAACGACGTAATCTCTTTTGACAGTTTTCGACATGAGTTACAGGCACATTTTTTCTCACTTTTCGAGAAACGATGGAATATTTTGTTTCACATGTTTTCGATGCGAGAAGTTATGAAAAAGGTTTCAGGAGAACATTCATGTTTAAGCAGGTCTCGTCCTAGCGGGGTGGAATATTAGCTTTTCGAAGCCTTGTTTACATATGAAGTTGAAAAAGGTGCATTGCAAGCAGATTCTGATAATTTTCCAGTATTAGAGAATATTTTGTACAGTATTTATCGGATATAAGAACATCTCATATAAGAACAAAACACGTTTAAGAAACATTTTCAAAATCACCATGTCTTTTTAGTGATTTTTCTAACAAAAAAGGTTTCATATAAGAAAAACGCTTATAAGAAAAAAACTGATTAAAGAACATTTTTCTTAAACACCAAAACCACAAAATGCATAGAAAAAGAATTTATATAAGAAACTTCCAAGGGCAACACAGAATTTATGTATTTGCATGGACAACGCTGTTTTATATCACTTTTAACAACAAGAACAAAGTTTTTTACTTTTAGTTTTAGATGAGCGAGTTGGTACTCATGAGAAGCTTTGTGTTTTTTGCCAATAAAAACAAAAGTAAAAATTTAAAAAGAAATACAAAACGGCATAAAAAGAAGCGAAATTGCAAAAAAATATAATATTGGACTTTCAACGTTATCTAAAATAGTGAAAAACTCAAAAGACATAGAAAATAATTATTTAAAAGTTAGAAATGTTACCAAAAAAAGAGACAGAAAACCAAAATATGAAAGAAATAAGTTTCTTATATAAAATAATTGTATATAAGAAAGAAACGCTTATAAGAATCTTTTTTCGTGGATTTTTTAAGGCAAAGCCAACTTCTTTACTTCTATGCGAGAAACGCCAAAATTAAAATGCTTCGTAACTTCTAAGAAATTGATGCATACATTTGTATTTTAAAAACAAATAATATTCGGCTGTGCCGAATCTTTGCTACACTCCATCGAGAGTTCGAATATTTCAGGAGTGGGCTTTATTTGGGATCTTAAGTTATAAGCCTTAAGCAAAGGCGTACTAAAGTAATTAAAAAAAAGGGTTTCTATTGGATCTAGCGTAAATTATGGATCGTTTATCACAAAATTCGGTATTAAAGTGCGAAATTTGGCAGTGTGATTTCTATCTTATTTTATGAAACGCTGATAGACCAAATTTTAATATAAACTTAAGAATTTCTGCAAAGTGATCTCAATCCTATGAAACTATGCAAAACTAAGTTTTACTACAATAGTATTATTCGTTATGGTTTTAGGCGTGCTAAAGTATTTTCAAAGAGTGGACTTTATATGGTAAATTATAGTAAATTTTGGTCCGATCCTATCATAATGTAATATAATTTCTAGTCATATAAAACGAATTTGTGCAAAATTTAAAAAGGAGCGGTGTGCATTTTGTCAACAATTAATGGTAGTTTTTGTAACAAAAATATCAATTTTTTAGGAAGGTTGTTCCACATTTGGGCTCGTAACTCTTTTCCTACTAAGCCGATTGTACTGGATTTCAATTCCAAACTGCTAAGGGGAGCTAGAAACAATTTTGACGGACTGGTAGACAGACGGACATAGCTTTAAAGACTTAGAATTATTCAAGATCCCAGAATATATCGCTCCTTTATTGCAACATAGACATATCTCAAAAAAAATTAAACTTGGCACAATGCGATTAAAGTTTTCAAAATGAACCCTTTTATACAGATTTAATAAATTATATTTTGCTACTACTTCGATATAATTCTGATTTTTGTTTGTCATAATGATTTATAATTATACACATTCTCAGTTCCATACTGCAAAATAAGACTCGTAAGTCTTGTGTATGGAGGAGTTCAATTAAATAAATAAATAAATAAATATAAAGAAGGTATAAGGGAACACTTTTGCTTAAGTAAGATTTATTGATATATGACTATGTTGCAATAAAGAAGCGATATATTCTGGATGCTATGGGAAGAGAAGATCAAATCCAGTTGGCCGTCTGCTCGTCTTTTGAAATGGGTTTCCCGAAAACCCCAGATATGATGGGGACTTGGTTGGTGTATATTTATGTAAGATATGCTCATTTAAATTAAGCTATTGAAATTCAGCCAGATCGTTCCATAAGTGGCTGATATATGAGCAAAAACCACGACTGCCTCTAATTTTACCCATACATTCGTTGTTGTTGTTTTTTATACCCTTCACCGAAGGTAAAAGGGTATATATAACTTTGTCATTCCGTTTGTAATTTCTACAATATTGATCCTACACCCTATTAAGTATATATATTCTGGGTCCTTATGAAAAGCGAACTTCAAATCCGGTTGTCCGTCTGTCCGTCTGTCTGTTGAAATGGGGTTTCCGAAGCCTCCAGATATGATGGGGACTTGGCTGGGGTATCTTTATATCAGTTATTCTTATTATAATTTTGCTATTGAAATTCAGCCAGATCGGTCCACAAATGGCCGAGATATGAGCAAAAAACCACGACTACCTCTAATATTACAAAAATCCCTTGTGTTTGTTGTATTTTTATTACTTTTTGCTGTATATCTGGGGAACGGCAAAAGCCAAAGTTTCCAAATAAGGTACACACATCTAGGTTGCCAATACACACCATCCTACAAAATGTGGGCGGAATTGGAGAAGTGGGCGTGGTACCTCACGTACAAAAAAATTAAAAATTTTACGGCTGCCATATGTTCTATGGATGTGACTTATATATCAAAATATTGGAAATTTTTAGTACAAAATATTTTATAAAAAACGCGGGAAAATCGGTTCAGATACCAAAAAGTTATGACCTAAATTAATTTTTTTTTTTAAATACCCACTTTCGGGAACCATAGATCTCCCCGAGTCCAAACTTTATAACTCAAGCAAATGGTAAATTTCAAAATGATTTTTTTATACCCTTCAAATACCGAAGTTCAAATCCGGTTGTCCGTCTCTTCCCCACTCCCCCCCCCCCCCACCCCTCTTCACATTTGTTTACATATACTAGCATAATAATGCCCAATATGATTTTCGTTATCATCCTTCTTTATTATTTCATCTATTTAACGAAATAATTTTAACAAATCGAAACTAGGAATTTTTGTGTTTTTTTGCTACTTAAAAACTCCCCAAAAAGATAAAAGAAAACAAATACACATACTTACATGCCACAAACTATTTTGGTGAATATATTTCCATATTTCGGTTCACAACTCAAATAAGTTCATTTGTAATTTTTGTTATGGTTTACAACTTTGCTATTGTGGTGAACAAAAACATCAAAAGTAATTACAACTCAACACAGTGAACATTAATCGGGCCATATTTCATTTAAATGATATTCAAACAAAGTTCCTTCATGGTTTAGTTGTCTAGGGGGTGTGTTAAGTTAGAAACTGTGAGTTCTCTGGTTCGAATCTTCTTTTTTTTTAAAAGAAAATTTTTTATCAAAAAGTAATTTCAATTTTTGGGAATACAAAATTTTAATTTCAAAAGATTTTGTTATTCGTGCTTAATTGTTGATGTGTTTTGTTAAAGCTTTGATATTGTTACAAGTAAAACTGTTGCTATAAGTCTTATACGTTTAACAGTTTTATTTGGTTTAATATCTTTAGTTTTTCTAAAATCTTTATGGATGAAGTTTCCTGATGATCTGGCCTAAGCAACCAGTGAAATGCATAGGAATAGCTTATCCCATCAACAATAAATTTCAAGTGTTTTTATCAAGAATAAAAACTGGGAATTAAGCACGAATAACAAAATCTTTTGAAATTAGAAAATTTTTTTTTTTAATTTTTATTTTTTTTATGTTCTAAAAACGATTTAAAAAAAATATTTAACAGTTTTTGCTTTTTAAATTTACTTTATAATGAAGTTTAAAGTACATATTGTTAATATGTACGTATGCATATGTGAAAATTATTTAGTTTTTGCCTGGTTGCTCTGTATTCTGCTCCCACAATGGTGAAGGGTATATAAAATTCGGCACAGCCGAATATAGCACTCTTACTTGTTTTTATTTCTTTTGTTTTCTCTATAACTGAAGAACGGCAAGAGCTAAAGTTTCCAAATTAGGTGCAATCATCTTGGTTATCAATACACGAACTCCTAAGAAAAATGAATGGGATTAGAGAAGTGGGCATGACACTTCCCATACAAAGACATTAAAAATTCTTGTATAACTTACTTCTCTAATCGCACGATGGTGAAGGGTTAGGGTTGCCAGATCTCAAGAGGTAAGTAACTGGACAATGGAATAAATTTACCGGGATTTTGAAAAAGTAACTGTACAGGACAGTTTAGAAATGAAACTTCAGTTCAAAAGACTAAAATTTTTTTTAAAATTTTTTTTTTACAAAAAATCTATACTGCTATACTGGTCTGTGCCTAGTAGTGCTGGGATACTATCGATATTTTCCACTATCGATAGTTCAGATTTCACTATCGATATATCGATATTACTATCGACTGAATGTTTGTACTTGTGCAGGAAAACTTTAATTTTTTGTTATAAGGCTACAGTCCGTTGTTTTTATCAATTTATTGAATGTATGAGACGTATGTATATACGCACGTTATTTTAGATGACAGTTTTTTAAAAATTGCAACTTTAAAAAATTTTCTTAATTCTAAACCCAAAAAGTTAATCTATCTAGCGGACTTATCCTCTAATGGTCGTTCATTGTTTTGTCCTGTGCTTGCAATTGCATTTGGATTTGCATTTTTTTACAACATTACAAAAATATTTGACATTTCAGTCCCTATATAAAAAGCACTACTAAGCAATCCATACAACTTGCCATTCTTATTGTTTGTATTCATTGCTGTAATTCAGCGCGAATTAATAATAGCAAGTAAAAATTTGCGGCAAAAAACTGTGTGTGTATAGCTGCTGTTAGATGTCTTCATATGGGCATTTCCACAGAAAAGCTCTCTTTTTGTCACGTCACGTCACGTAACCTAGCAATTATTCTTGTATTATAGAACCACGTTGTTAAAATTGTTCCTCTCTTTCACTAAATGAAAACCTAGTTGTGCTCTACACCCAAATGCAAAAAAGTAAATAATATTTTCATTATTCTTTGAGAAAAAATTAAAAATGGTTGGTGACGTTACGTGACAAAAAGTAGACATTTCTGTGGACATACCAATATCTGTATTTTAAATACTAAAAATATCGATATTTATATTTTTCCTATCGATATTTTCGATATTTTCAGACTATCGATAATATCGATAGTCTATCGATCGTTTCCCAGCACTAGTGCCTAGTATGCCCCCATACCCTTGACCCTAGTATTGAAAAACCAATTGTTCCCTAGCTCATATGGTGTGGGTGCTGCGTGTCAAAATCCTTATTCTGAAAGCATTTTACCTGGACAGATCACAAAAATCAGGACTATCTAGGCCATTCCAGTCCATCTGGCAATCTAATGAAGGGTATATAAGATTCGGCTTACTTCTTTTTTTTATCAGTCTTTTTAAATGCATTTTGAATGGATCAAAACAAGTACATAGTTCTTAAGCAAAACAGGATCTAGTTTTATTAAATAAATAACGGTTCCAAGTCCAAAAACACCAAAAATGTATAATAAAATGAAAATAAAAAAAATATAAAATAAAAAATTTATCATCAACATCGGCGTTTTCTTCATTTAAGCCATCATTTTTATCATCGCCATTAAGTCGACTTGATGAAGTATCCAGCTCTGGCAAGGTATGAGAAACCTTCTTTTGAGGCAAATTTTGCCTGCATGACATAACTGCTTAACAAAAACAGTTTCAAATATTACTGTCTTCCTAAACGTCTGTTTGCATTGTCAAAGCAGTGTTTTAATCAGGAAACTTTACATGCTGCAAATCATTTAAAAAAATGCGCTGGTTGCATTTGTTTGATTTAAGCTGCGAAACAGATGACGTTAGGAATGCTATTCTTTGTCAAAGTTTGCACGGTTGTGTTTGGGAATACGTGACATTTTTGCACTGCAATACAACATGCCGATTTTGATAAGATTTTTCGAGTTTTGCGAAATTCTCTATATTTTTTCCAACATCTTATTTTGAGCTTCTCGTGCTTTTTCCGATAGTTGACCGAGAACTTATGCATTTTGGTGTCATGTTGTACAAAAGATATATTGAAATAAAAAGTCTTTCTGTATTTTGTGCAAATATTCTTAATCTATTTGATTTCATGACCACGAGCCACTACAATTATCAGAAGATTCATTTGATTTATTAAATTAAGATTCAATCCTGTTATTTCAACTCATATTTTTGGTACCATAAATTGTGTTTCCAAAAACAGTAACGATTTGTTTTTTAGATTCAGCTGTAGCCTGCTACGTTTTTAAGGATTTTTTTGTATGCAATATGCAGAAGGGAATCAAAAAACCTGATCCTAATTCATAAAGTTCTTTAACCTAATTGATTTCTTTTTAAAATGTTAGAACTGAAAGCAGTTAAAGCAATTTTTTTTTTTTAAGTTTTACAAATGTGTTTTATTCAAATTTAGTATTAATAAAATTGTCTTAATATGTTAATTAAGTTTTAACTTTCCCAAAATGTTTATTATTCTTCGGTTTTATTCAGTTACAATACATTTTTGAAATTAAGTTTATTGCGATATTGTGCCATTTCCATAAAATTAGCGTTCATATGTTAGAAATTAATTAAGACATTTTTTTAAGTATTCGAAAAATTTAATAGTTTTTTTTTGAATCTAAGAAGCTGGCGATGTGATTTCAATTAGGGTGATCGATTATTTGACTTTTTTCGAAAAGCGGGTTTAATTAAGTTTGAAAATTTGAGGAAAACCGGTTGTACTTTTGATTACTCAGAATATTACGGTTAACTAGTTTTTGTTTAAAGACTTATTTTAATAATATAAAAAAATATAAAATGTTAATTAAATTTAAAAATTTTTTTTTTAATCTTTCTGAGGCATTTTACATGTTAAGATTTAAATAATGCGTTTGGCAAAATCTATCCATCAGCTCTTCATTGCAGCATTGTAAAGCGAATTCGTTTAAAAAATAGGCTTTTATATACAATGATAGAACAGAAGTTATAACGCTGATGTATGTTGCCATCAGTACTATGACAAGTGTCTTCGTTTTTGACCCCATGATACTCTTCATCATTGTGATGTCAGCCTTAACATCCAAATTGTCATCAGGTGAAATTATGTCATCAATGGAATGCTACATCAGCAGCACACAAATTACGAATCGGAGTCAGTTTAATAAAACATGTCATCAGTGCGATGACTCGTAAACATCGGAGAAATGGCTTACTAGGCAGTTTGTCATTAAATTCAGTCAATGGGATTGACTTAACACATCTAGCGCCAAGCCCCAAAATCGCAATTCACTCATTCGGGCCAAAAAATTTTTTTTCGTGAAAACATTCTGTTTTGGTTTAATTATATTATATTTGAAGACAGAAAGTGCAAATTTTCAGTTTTTCCATGGTTTTTCCGCAATTTTCCGTGTGTGCACCGGTGATCACGCGGCCCCAGGAAGTAAACATTTAACATTCAAGTAAAAACATGAATTTTTAAAAATAAAAAAACTTGGATTTGAATGTCAACATTGTTTTAATTTGGTAAAAATTTGTTTATTTCAATATAGAAATGATAAAAATACTATTGAAAAAATTTATCCACCTGTTCTCATTGAACGAAATAACCCTATATTTTGTCAGCCTCTGACGCATTATGGGTATGCAATTTGCTCGGGCCAAGTACAAATCCACGTTCTCCTAGGGCCACAGATTCATTCCATGTATATAAACCCAATGTCAATCGTGTGCAAAGGTTGCGTGTGGAAATGTGAACACGCGGCCCGAACGAGTACTCAGGTCCTGTGCACCGGTGCCGCACATGGCGCTAAATGTGTTAAGTCAAAGTGAGAGAATATTCAGCCTTACTGTGGTTGTCGTTGTCGTAAACGAATATGTCGTTTTTTGTAGTAGATTAAAGAACACAGGTTTTGTGTTACTTTATTACATTACAAAAAACGTCACAGTCGTATACGACAACGACAACCACAACCATAATAAGGCTAATTATTATTAATTAACCCGTTGCACATGCTTGTTTAATTTTTGTTGTATTTCGTCTTTTGTTAACAGAAGAGCTCTCAATTATAAGACACCAGCAGCATGCAAGATATGGTTTTCGTAGTCATTTTACTTAAAAAAAATATTATTTTTTATTTTACTTAATAATAAAAAATAGAATATGGGAATTTTTGCTCCTTAGTTTACATTTTAAACATAAAAATAATGTTAATAATACATAAAACGTGGCGTATGTAGTCATAGCATTGATGACGCATAAAATATGACACTGGATTGATGTTACTTTTTGCACCATTGGATTGATGGATGCCATTTTTAATAACATTGATGTAACAATTCTGATGTCAGGACATCATCAATATTAAGATGCATTTTTCTATCAGTGTACCAATTTATTTCCTAGACGAACAAACTCACCCTATATCCAGTTGGCTGTAGCTTTTTCTTCTTGCGTGCAATTAGCGAGAAATTTTTGTTTTTTTTGTAAAGTTTTGGTGTTCCATCATTAACTCCTCCAATACTTTTATTTGCCGTGTGTTCAATTCATTATAATTTGTCTTAGAAACATAATAATGCTATACAAATACAATTGATTTATTGAATTTTCAGTTTATTCACATTAATTTTTTATCAAATGTAAAAAGAATTTTGTTAACGGATAACAACAGTTCGTAAAAATAGTACGTTAGGTGACGTACAACACGTTCACGTATGTGTTTTATAATCCGAAAAATATTTATTTACGTGACGAGTTGTATGTTCACGGATGTAACGATTTGCGTTCAGTTTTTAGGAAATGATGTTAACAAAAAAATTCGTATGAACGATCAACTGAAAAGCTCTCAGGATACCCGAAATTAATTCAAATGGCAGCACTGGATAACAGTGATGGGATCTTTAGCATCATTGGCATATTTTTGCCACTATTTAATGCTGCTTGACCCTTTCACTTATTTTTACCCTCTTTAGATTCACATATATTTTGGTCGATTAGTTTTGCCAAAAGAGACAAAAAAATTCTCTCCTTAAACACTGCTTAACGTTCTCGTTAAAACACAACATTGTGAAAACCCACTTTAAAAAGCAACAATCTTTTATTTATTTTTTCTAAATGAAGTTACTTTTAACAAAATTTAAATGGTCCCGTGCAATAAAGCCATAGGAAATAAAGCCATATCAAATTATAATGTTTGTGTGTATATTTGCAAATATGAAAACATACATGTGTATTCAAAATATTTTAAAGTTTCAAACAAGTTTTTAATTGTTTCAATTAAAAAAAAAAAAATTGAAAAAAATGTGGATTTGTGTTTAAGTTTAATTTAGCCTTTTTTTACTGTACACTGAAAGAATTTTCTTCGCAATACTAACGAATTTTGACATTAATCCCATGAAAAATTGCATTATAAAGGAACCTATGCAGCGCTTCGTTGGATCAATGAAACCTGTTTCATTAAAAGGACTTAATGAAACATTACATCAGATCCATGAATATTATTCATTGGATTAATACTTTCAATAAAGTAAAATTTTTTTATTTTTTTTAATTACTTTTTTTTCTTTTTTCTTATTTTATTTTACTTTATTTTATTTTTTATTTTTTTTCTGTCTCTGGTGGGATTCGAACATGCAACCTCGGTGCTGATAGACTAGCTCACTACCAGCTAGTCTACAGGGGCAGTTTAGTTTTTGTATGAAAAAACTATGTTTTGTTCTCAATTAAGAGCGTAAATATGAGATTAAATTGTCCATAATAACAATAACAACGTTGATTGAAAGTGGATTGAAAGTATCTGTTTCATTACTATAATGACATTTTTATTGTCATAATGAAAATTTAAATTTATGAAGGAAATTATTGAAATATGTTGCTTTTATAAAAAAAATTTTTGATTTCATAAATTTAATGGCATACATGTTACATTAGATGTATGAAATTATTAAATCTTACATTTTTTAAATAACAATTAAACATTTTTTTAAGGAAACTATAATTTTGTATTAATTTATGAATATAGTTATGTTTGTTTATTGATTTTTTGTGTTCCCAATTAAAATTTTTTGTTTTACTTAGACAAACTTAAGTTTTCATAAATCCAATGAAAATTTTTAACGTAATTACGAAATCTAATGAAGCGATTTTAACGAAAATACTTCATCAAACCTATGAAATTCCATTTAGACAATGAAAATTTTCATTTACCCAAGGAAAACTTTTTTATGAAAATGATTCATTAAATATTTGAAGCATTTTTCTTTCAGTGTAGGTCACTATCAATTAAACCTATTGATTGAAACTCAACAGCAAGAAAAGCTCAAACTTACAAATATGCTAATTGATATGATCAATTTGTTTGCAGAAGGAAAATCAAGGAATTTAATTAATAGTACAAATTTCTAACTAATATGTTAATTGAAGTTGGTTTTTTGTTTTTTCTGCGTATAAAGGCAAACATCCGTAGAGAGGGAAGGTATTTTCTTATTAAACGATTCTGTAAATGCGTATACTGTACTAAAATCCTAATTTTAAAGAAATATTTTGTTTAAATAGTTTAAGTATTTTAGTTTTACGTCAATGCAGTTGACTTTGCATTTAAAGAACTGAAACTCTTTTTTTTATTTTTTTCTCACTAAATTGTAATGTACATTGAAAAGTTTATTTAATGGGCGATTCTATTCTAGACAACTTTTAACATCAATTTTCAAATCACACTATTTGATACTTTTTTGATGCCAATTTAAAGTAAAATATCTATATTTTATAATAATATAATTTTTTTTAGACGTAAGCTTAAATATATATTTGTTGTGCACTTCGAATCATTAAGATTCATAGAACAGAAAATTCATTGCACAGAAAAAATTATTAGTAGTTTTTTATCAATTAAAAAAATTGTTGTAAAAGTATTAAAACCTAATTAATGTGATAATTGAATCAATTATTTTTTTTGTTGAACGAAAATTAAAAATATAATTTTGATTTAATTAACATTTTATTTGTTTTGAAATAAATTTTTAATTAAAATAATAATTAAATAACAAAAAATTATTTCGTTTAAAATAAAATAATTTAAACTTGTGAAATTGTTTTTGGAAATTGTCAAAATCAATCAACACATTGTTTGAAACGGCAACGTTTTTTGATAATTTTTTTAATTAAAACTAAAAATATCATTTATTGGAAAAAAAATATTTAAAAAATTAAATTTTTACAATTTTAAGTAATCAATATAATCATTTTGGTAATAGGTGCAAAATCAACAAATGGGTTGCTTGATTCTATGAATTTGGTATAAAATTGGTGATTAGAGAAAATTTTAAATTTTTTCTGTGTGCATGTTGCACAGGTCATGGCTTAAAGAGCAAATTTCTTATTATTGGATTATATTTCTCTACAATGTTTGATTTGATAATCATAGTCTGATATCTAATCCCAGTAAAAACTTCGCTTACTTTTTCAAAACGAATAGCTTCTTTAACTCATTATTTAGAAGCTTTCTTCTATAACTACGCCTATAACAACTTCTATAACTACTTTTTTCTGGATGTTTTTAAGTAAAAAAAATAATGACTTTTAAATGCGTTCATTTTGGGACATGCCTTGTAAAATTCATTGGTTCTTTCAGTAGAATTGTAAGTAGTGCCTTCATGTTTTTCTGATTACTCAACACATTATTTTGTAGGCGAAGTTTTTACTGGAATCTTTCACAATAAAAAAGAATAATACAATACAAATTTCAAAATTAACAGAGTTTTGTGGTATGATCTTATGAAAGTTGGCCAATTTGGTTGCACCCGTCATGCACTTTAAAGCTCTCTCGTGGCTATTTGATCGTTTCACATAAATTCTAGATAACAATAGTATATAAAAAAATGTTACCCATTCTAGAAATAACTTAATTGCAAATGTGTTTCTTTCTATTAGTAAAAGACGTTTAAAGCGTTTAAATGTTGCACCCGTCAGAATAGAATTGCCCTAGTAGATCTCAAGAATTGTAACTTTTTTTCAAATTATCAAAAAGCAATTTCAATTTTTGGGAATACAAAATTTTAATTTCAAAAGATAATTCCCAGTTTTTATTCTTGACAAAAACACTTGAAATTTATTGTTGATGGGATAAGCTATTCCTATGCGCATTTCACTGGTTGCTTAGGCCAGATCATCAGGAAACTTCATCCATAAAGATTTTAGAAAAACTAAAGATATTAAACCAAATAAAACTGTTAAACGTATACGAATTGTAGCAACAGTTCTACTTGTCATAATATCAAAGTTTAAACAAAACACATCAACAATAAACAACAGTGGGTTTATCTCATCTTACATTCCCCACTATAATTAGTTGAAATTCTCTCAACATTTATTGTAGTTGTAAGTAGGTTAAGAAAAACAAAATAAAAACAACAACAACTTACAAACTTAAGGGAATTAAGTACGAATATTAAAATCTTTTGAAATTAAAATTTTGTATTCCCAAAAATTGAAATTACTTTTTGATAATAAACAGGCAAGTGCACGGCCTGAAAAACACTTAATTGACAACATCTTTTGTAAGTCCCTTAAAAAGGTGATATTTGATAAATAATTTTTCCAAAAAATTTTCTTACATGGTCTGTAATCTAAGGAAGAGTTCGAAGAAAAATGTGTTATTCGGATTAACGGTAAATTTTTATTTTATTTTAATCATTATTCCGTTAAATTATTACCGAAAAAATTTCACGTTCGAAATGTCACGTATCGACCCAGATTTCGGCTTAAAAAAAGAAAATACAGAAGATTTTGGAATCAAACCAAGACATTTTAATGTTACATTGCTACGTGAAATTCTGAAAGTAGTTTGACTAAAAAATTGTGCCAGGTTTCGCTGAATTATGCCATTTTAAACATGGCCACAAAAACTACTTCTGTTTTTTGCATGTTCGAACCGCTACCTAGAATCGCGCCCTCCAGTGCTTTCTTAGTGCTTTAATTTAAGGGAAAAGAGAATGTAAAAATATTTTTTGTTGAAAATGTTATTGCATTTTTGGTGCGTACGACTGTCACGTTCAACACTTTGGAATTACCCATATACGAAGCAGAAATAGAATTTAATAATAAAAAGTTCAACCTGAGTTTGATTATTGTGAACTTTAATAACTGACAAAATTTAATGTATCGTACGTAAATTTCATCCACTCAAGTATACAAATAATACATACATATCGCTACCTTAATATTGAAAAGCATATTGTAAATTATGATCCTCAAATACGCCACTGGTAAAAAAATTTCCGTGTTTCGGCTAAAAATAACAATCAAAACTTTAGGCTAATCGTTTTCTGGTTTTTAGTGTGAAAATGGTTTTTACCATAAGAGCATCTATTATTTATAAAATATATAAAATATCCATTAAAAATGCATAATTTGAAATAAACTTTCAAAATTTATTTCTATAATGAGGGAACTTGGCAGTCAATTTGGCCCGCTTACGTTACAATATTGGCACAAGCGAAAATTTTCATAATCACTGCTGGAAAAAAAAAAAATTAGGATTAAGCTTTGAATACATATTGTAATTTTCGACAAGAAAGATTCAATAGAAAAAAAACTGCTGGAAAAATATACACAGAAAAAAATAATTTTCATACGCACAGAAAAAAATCAATGTAAATTCGTTCAAAACAAGGTTGATTTCACATTTTTCAGTAGTGAATTTGCTTCATTGTTGTTTCATGTTAATTTAACATGATTCTACAATAACTTGCGAACAACATTTTTTTTCTTTTAAAATAACTATAATTCATGTTAATTTAACATTGCAGTAAAGTTAAAGTAAAATATCATTTATATTGAAATAAAAATCCGAATCACGTTGTATTTCAAGCTGAAACAACGTGAATTTCACTTAGAATCAAATTGGTTGGAGTGTGATATAACAGTGTGAAGACAACATATGCATTTATTTAAGAATAATTCAAAACACCTACCCCTGTTACACATGTTTCTCTTATTTTGTATCTCCTTTGTTAACAGAAGCATCAGCAGAATGGCTCGATGTGGTTTTCGTCATCATTCTACTTTGAAAACTTGATGTACTATATAAAGGTGTTATGATACTTGCTATTTTTTGTATTGGATTTTTTTTAGGATTGACTGAATGAAACAACAAATGCGAGAAAGAACAAGAAATACAATATGTTAACAAACCGTTTTTTCTGATTAACATTTCTCATGTAAATTTTTTTCTTCTTTGACTAAAACAAAAAAATAAATGGCAAATTTTGTTGATTCCAAAATAAAATGTAAACAAAACAAACTATATTGCCCACAAAATCCCGTCAAAAAAGCTAAAAATCGCAAAACAAAAGTTAAAATCCGCTACTTTTGATCAAAAACTAAATAAATTGGAAACAATGCTATTTAATCTGGAAATGTCAATTTTAAGTTAAAAATTTTTATATTTTTTTTGACAGCCTTAGATTATTTATCGATAACACATGTTTATTTGTTTTACATTTCAAAATATTTTTATGATATAATCATACTCTTTACACTTAGTCAGTTTTCCTATGCAAATATATTTGCACTGTTCTCCAATATAGAAAAAATACAAAAAAATAGCAAGTATCATAACACCTTAACTAAATAATTTTAATTAAAAGAATACGGGAATTGTCTTATTTTTATAACATATTTTAAACATGAAAATAAAAAAATTTACATACTTAAGTATGCACATATGCATGTTAGTGCTGGGATACTATCGATATTTTCTACTATCGATATTTATCGATAGTTCAGATTATACTATCGATGTATCGATATTACTATCGACTGAATGTTTGTACTGGTGCAGGAAAAGTTTAACTAGTTTTTTATTTTTTGCGAAATAATATGCTGCCAAAAAGTCGTGAATCATTTCTTTTATTCTTTCTTTAGTCCGATTTTCATCCATCCATGATCTAGAAACTAAATCCGCTATCATATTAGAGTTTCTACAAAATTGCGTTTATATATCTGTGGTTTTCATGGGCAACCGCGTATGTCTATTTTTTCGATTTTAAGCGCTCTTTACATTTTTAAAAAAATGTTTAAAAACAGATAGACCCATTCCGATGTTTTAACTCAATTACAAAGTTCAAAAGGTGCAATATCTAACCCATAGTTTGATCTAGAATGGTTTTTTCGGCTCTCCTGAAAAATTTTATTTTAAGACATACGCGGTTGCCCATGAAAACCAC
The DNA here is from genome assembly GCA_930367215.1 of Pollenia angustigena. Taxonomy (NCBI): domain Eukaryota; kingdom Metazoa; phylum Arthropoda; class Insecta; order Diptera; family Polleniidae; genus Pollenia; species Pollenia angustigena. Next base: position 150,593,770 of record OV884058.1, read on the forward strand.
AGATATATTCCAGAGCACCGTGTAAAATGCATTTAATTTGCCAAATCTAAATTATTAACATACAAAGATTATGTACTTGGCGAAAGAAAAAATTTGATACCCATATTGCCCTATTTAAAACGAAGGGTTACCACCCCATTGCATTATTGTCAAAACGCTAACTAGCACGAATTTCAATAAAAGCTGAAACCCGTATTTAATTAAATCGACTAAAGATTAAAATGCGTTAATTCGGCGTTTTTTTTACAAACAACCCCAAACAAAAAATTCAAAAACTATATTTTTTTTACAGAATATCCTTAAAAAGGGACATGGATGATCGTCCTTGGACAAATTGTAAATACAGTTGGACGTGCCTTAAAAAAACCTTTCTTACGATACCCATATTGTATATGTTGGTAAGAAAACAGATTCTCAAATTAACAACACATGCAAAAATAGATCCTTTTTCAAAATGGTCCAGCTCACGAGAGGTCAAAGCTGGAGCCGAAATATTTTAAATCGCATCTTGCACGAATTTCGCTTCCATACAACTTGAGTCGCTCTAATAAACATGTACAAATTTCGACCTAAAGGCCTTTAATTAGCAGTAAAAAGCACAGCTAGCCAATCCATACCACTTGTCATTCTTGTTTTTTGTTTTCATTGCTGTAATTCAGCGCGAATTAATAATAGCAAGTAAAAATTTGCGGCCAAAACTGAGTTTGTATAGCTGCTGTTACATGTCTTCATAGCTGTATTTTAAATAATAATAAAATCGATATTGATATTTTTCCTATCGTTATTTTGAGACTATCCGTAATATCGATAGTTTCCCAGCACTAATGCATGTTAATTTAACAAGATAAACTTTTGATTTTAATATAAAACAGGTTTTTATGGATTCAATAGTGAACAATGTTATTTTAACAGTGAATAATATTAAATAAACGTGATTAAAGGTTATTTTAATGTTTTTCATATAAAATTAATATGAAATAATGATACATTTAAATAAATGGCATACTGCCAACAACACTGCATTAAATATTAAGTAAATTAATTGTTTGTTTAAATTAAGAAACATGTTTTAAAATTATATTTTTTAGATCATAACTATTTCCCTGAGGATGACCAACAAAGTTGGTCGAAATATTGGAATAAATAAATAATTAAAAATTAAAACAGAACAAGAGTTTTTATTTTTATTATAATTTATGAAACAGACCTCAAGCCGAATAATATTAATATAACACATTTAAATGGCATACTTTTGCAGAAATTTACCATGATTCTCATTCAACATTTCGCCATGCTATTTTAACATTGGTATTTTTTCTGTGTGTATTTGAAAACGAAAATAGCACATTTGATAAAAAAAAAATTTTTTGAATTTTCTGCAATGACGATTTTCGCGATATTGATAAAAAAGTTTGTATGTTAAGTTATTGAATTTGTAGTTAACAACCAAGTTAATTGAGCCAATAAAAAAAATTGTTGCCCAAGATAATTTTTTTCAACAAAATGTTTACGTGTTTTGTTAAAATAAATTGTTGGAAGTCAAGGTCTATCCAATAGAAGCCAGATGTTTATTTGGTTTATTCCTCAACGATGTCAAAAGTTCTTTACATTTTCATTATACATGTGTATTTTTGTTTACCTTTTCGGTTTTTTGCCACATATACATGTACACAAATCACATTATTCCTTTTGTTTTCCATATGTAGTAGTAAGATTTTGACAACGGCGGGGAATTTTACACAAACAAAATGCCGGTTGTTTTTTGTATTGTTGGATTGTTGTAGAAGTAAGCAGACCTATTGGATAGGCCTAGGTTTGAGTGGTGAACTGTGTAGTGACGAATTCATTTTCAGTGACAAATTTGTTTAGTTCAGCATAAAAATGTAGAATTGAACATTTGTATTCAACGATCATTGACCGTTGTTTATTTAAAGTATCAGATTACCAAAAAGAATTTGTGATCGCAACAACGTACTGCAATTTTATTTTGCTACTGACCTATCTTACTGGTACAAGTTATTTACAGTCTGCCAGAATGTCTTAATGATGCATTTTGCTTACTATTATTTTGATTGAAAATTACACTGATGTCTGGATACACTACAGAGGATAAGCTAGTTCTATGCGCATTTCGCTGGTTGCTTAGGCCAGATCATCAGGAAACCTTTTTCAAAGATTAAGGCAAAACTAAATATATTAAACACATATAACTGTAAAGCGAATGAGAATTATGAGCTATTAAAAAAATTTACAAAAGTTGTAAAAATACTGTCTTTATCTAAAAAATCGGCGGTATACAGGAAGGAAGTTTATTTTCTAAAGTAATCAATTTCGTTTCTGCAAACAAAAAAATCCAAAATAATTTCTTGATTTTAACTTATTTCGTTAGTATTTAGTAGAACTTTCTTAAATAAAGAAACATTTTGCTTAAACCAAGCCACACATATAGAATAAGTAATTTACTTGAAAGAAAATAAGGCCAAATTTCCTTGGTTAAATCCATACAGAGTTAATAATTCCTTACGTATATAAAAAATATTGTTCCTTTAATATTGATCTACATATTGATATATCGATATATTTTGTCTCTCCCTACTATAAAGAATCTTTTAAACTTAAACATTTTTAAAACAGTTGTGATTTTTAAGTTGAACTGTCGATTTTTAATTTGAAATTTTGATAATTAGTTTGGCTTGAGTACACGCGAAAGATTTAGTTAGAAGGTATCATATGTAGGGTGAAATCAAGTTTATCTCACTTAAATTGTTTAAAGGTATTTAGAGTTTTTATTTTGTTTTTACACATCCAACTGGTTAATTAAATACTTCCCTTTGATTTCCATTAAAAATCAATTTAGAAGATATTTTTATTTATAAATATTTAAATTTAATAAGTATTTATCATATAAATAATAATTTGTAATTTTAAAACTCATACTAGATAGGTAGTAGTCATTAAATAATTAATTTATTAAATATGAATGTGTATGTATGGGTATATTGTATTTTAATATCGTCTAAACAACTATCATTTAAACATTTTTACATATACAGGGCAGGCCGATAATTGATCACAGGGACCCATGCTTTAATCATTCTTGAAAAAAAAATGTGTCGAGAATTTCTTGCAAATGTTGGAGCGTAGAAAACCAAAATTAGCCTCAAGTTACCCTTGTATTAAACCTTAAACTCTGAATGTTTGAACATTTTAAAAACGAAAATGATACAAGGGAATCGCATTGTGGACTCAAGCTTGAACAACTAATTTCCTGGTCTATATAAAAATTTATTTACGAATCAAAACAAATTTTTTAATAGATCAACAAACGGACAGATAGACGGGCATGGCTAAATCGACTAACAGAGCTACCTAAACAAGAGCGGCAAGCGTTTTTTTAAATATGCAAATTCTATTGCCAATACATTTTCAATAAAATAAAACTACCAAGCGAACTATCAAACAAGATTTTCCAGCCGGGTGGTGTTAAATTCGCGTTCTAAAGGTTTGTTTCGTATAAACTGTATGAAAATGATAAGTTTTGACATAAAACAGACGCTTGCCGCTCTTATTTAGGCAGCTCAGTAAGAATTCCTCAAGGAACTGGAATATATATGGGAAATTTCATGTCAAGTTACCCAATTTTTAAATCGATGTCTTCCCATTTGGACCAACGTTATTCCTATTGGATAGTAGTTTTGACACAAATTTTCAACAAGATCGGTCAAAAAGTTTCTGAGTTAGAGGGGGTCAAAGTTTGAAATTTTGGCCCTATAAGAGTTCTTTCTTATCCATGTAACTTATTACCTATTGGCGTTAGCAAAATTCGTCATGTTTACATGGATAAGAAAGAACACCTGTATGGCCAAAATGTCAAACTTTGACTTCCTCTAACTCAGAAACCGATCTCGTTGAAAATTTCTGTCTAAACTACTATCCAATAGGACTAACCTTGACCCAAATTTCATCCAAATCGGAAGACATCGATTTAAAAATTGGGTCACTTGACATGAAATCCCCCATATACCTTATGGGTTCTTAGATGAATATTAAAAAAGTTTCACATGGAATGAAAAACTTAGTATACCCTTATTTACCGCTAGTGGTGAAAAGTATAAAACTGGGTAAACATATGTAAAACATGTTTGTAAATGTTTTTAAAGGGGCTGTTCCAGCAACGTGAGACGCTTTTAGTACATATGTACTTAATATATTAATCATAAATAATAATGAAAAAAGTATTCAGTCATAGATATTTATCGCTTAAGGTATGTTCAGACCTTACAAATATTTGAAGAAAAAATTCAAAAAAAGCATGACCAGTAAATTTCTGAATCTTGAGCTTTATTTCTAACAATTTTTATTGACTTAATAAACTTTATTTGTAAGAAGATAATTGCATAATGTATGCCTTATTGCGGTTTTCCACTCAACTCAGTTTGGACGTGTGAGAGTAAATCCGACGTATGCAAAAACCAAACTCATTTTAGGTACTGTGGTACCCATGGTGAAATAATACAGGTGGCAGCACTACGCCAGATTAAGATTTTTTGCTCTTGCATTGTTTGTCCAATCTTATGTCAAAGTTTTGTTTATGTTTACAAAAAAGTCCACGTTTTGTGCTGTGATTATTGTAATTTATTTTTAATAATTTTTCATCTATTGGGTGATTCACAAGGTGTCATAAAGTCATATGTCTTAAAATAATAACATGAAAAAATACGACTGTTGTGAACAACCCCTCATAATTTAGTATGCTATTTTGAATTTAAATCAGCTGATTTAAAACAAATATAAAAAATAAATAATTAACTATCATCATAATATTTTTTAATTCTTTTCCATGAATTAATAAATTAAATTGGATCTTACCTGACTATTTTCCATTTTGCAGACGCAAATAAGAAATAAATTTTATTTTGTTTGGTTACCAAACAGCAGAGTCATAAGCCGATCTTATTTGACGCCGCAAGTGATTTCTTGCAAAAATTGCTAGCCGCAAGTCAAATTTTTATGTTAACCGGATAAAATTATTCCATCAACGGCGACGGCTACAAGAACTAACGCGATACGGCTCAGCCGCTCAGCTCTGGTCTCTTCTGATTAATTACGACAGCACAATAAACATAGCAAGCAACGTTCTATTAATTTAAGACACTTTTTGTTTACAAAGCAACAACAATATTCTTAAACCATTGTAAAATGTTAGAACATTATGACAATATAACATGATAGCACACCTTGTGAATACCCCATATACATATAAAATTGTAACGTAACGTAACTGACTGACTAACTCACTGATTCACTGACTCACTGATTATCATCGCACAGCCTAAACGCCTGAAGCTAAACACTTGAAATTTGGACCAAAGATTGGTCGCTCCCCAAATCGATCCACTAAGACGGGATTTTTGGAAATTCTAATGGTTAGGAGGTGGTAAAAAAGGGTAAAAACGGGAAAATGCGGTAACCTTATATCTCCAAAACTAAAAGAGATACAAAAAATGTAATATTTATCGTTTTTCTTAAGGAAAATAAGCGGATAGGTGTCTGGTTCTTTTTTGAAATTCGGCCCCATTAGGGAGTAAACGGGTAAAATCTGAATTTTAGTACTTTTTTGCCACCCCATCTATCTTTTGAACCAATAAATATAGAAACAGAGTTAATACCACATTCGAAACTTATCAAAAAAAAAAGATGTATTCGAATTTGGTACTTTTTCGAAATTCGAACATTTAAGGGGTGAAAATCGTAACTATTTTTGGTACCTTTTTTTACAAAACATTTTTCTTCATTCGTTGACATATTCGTACTCAGTTATGGGCTCCCACTACAATACTGAAATTTTTGATACTTTAATGGCAGGAAAAATAGTACCAAAAAAAGAAAATACGGGAAATTTCATATTTTTCTTTAGCTTTTTGGTTCTACAACTGGTATTTTTTTAATTATCGTTTATATTGGACTTAGAAACATAAACTTCAAGATGCAATGTCCTGATTGGATAAGAATCCCTAAGTGTAAGTTTTTGGTACTTTTCTGTTCATTAACTGGTACTTTTAAAATTTCCGTTAGTATTTCTTGAGTGATTGACAATCTGTTAGAGGGATCTTTTTGGTACTTTTTCGTTTTTTAACTGGTACTTTTTTTAAATTTTCGATAATATTGGTCTTATGAACATAAAATTAAACCTGCAAGGTCCTGAGTGAATTAGAATCTCTGAAAGGGCTTAATGGTACTTTTTAGTTCTTAAACTGGTACTTTTTGAATATCCGTTATTATTTGACTTAGAAAAATAAAATTCAAGAAGCAATGCCCTTAGTGGACAAGAATGTATAAGAATGAAGTTTTTGGTACTTTTTTGTTCTTTAACTGGTACTTTTTGAATTTCCGTTAGTTATTAAACGTTATTAAACATGCAAGGTCCTGAGTGAATAAGAATCTGTAAGAGGGCTTTTTGGTAGTTTTTTGTTCTTTTACTGGTACTGCTAGAATAATTAATTTTAACATACAATGTCCTGAGTGGATGAGAATCTATAAGAGGGAACTTTTTGGTACTTTTTTATTCATTAACAGGTACTTTTTGATTTTTCGTTAATATTAGACCCAGAAAGATAAAACTAAACATGCAAGGCCCTGAGTGAATGAGAATATGTAAGAGGGGTTTTGGTACTATTTTGTTCTTTAACTGGTACCTTTTTAATTTCCGCATTTATTGGATCTAGAAACATAAAATAAATATGCAAGGTCCTGAGTGAAACAAAATCTGTAAAAGGGATTTTTTGGTACTTTTTCGTTCTCTAACTAGTACTTTTTTATAAACTGGTACTTTTTTTAATTTAATATTTATTTTTGTGCAATAAATAAAAAAAGTAAATAATTGTCTGGTACTTTTACTAAATTCGGCCGTTTTAATAAAAAGTAAATAAAAATTTTATAACATTTGTTTGCATGTTTGGTACTTTTCGAAATTCGAACGTTAAAGGGATAAAAGTTGTACCTATGTTTGTTATTTTTTCAAAAGATTTTTTTGCCATCTATTTATCTTTCACCGCGGAGCGTCTAAGCGTCTGAACCTAAAAGGCTGCAATTTGCACCAGGGCCTAGCCTCTCGAAAAACGATCCTGTTAATCTCATACCTCCTTGTCTAAAAGAGATGAAAAACATTAACACTTATTGTTGTTCATTAGAAAATTTCGCTAACCTCATATCTCCTTAACTAAAAGAGATACAAAAATTGAATACTTTTTATTGTTCATTAAAAAAATAAACGGACAGGTTTCTGGTACTTTTGTGAGGAACGGCTTTTTTAGGGGTGTAAAAGGGTAAATAAAAATTATATCACATTCTAGCTTATCTAAAAAATACAAAACAGATTTGGACCTGTTTTGAAATTCAAACGTTTAAGGTGTGAAAATCGTTCCTAATTTTGTTACTTTTTTCACAACATTTTTCTCCATCTATCTAAATAATATAAAACTGTAAAGTTACTGACTGACACATCCTAAGATCCTGAAACTAAAAAGCTGACATTTGGACCGGAGGCTGGCCTCTCGCCAACTCGATCCCGCTAACCTCAAAAATCCAAAACTCAAAGAGATACAAAAAATTTAACACTTAATGCTGTTCATTAAAAAATAAGAGGACAGGTGTCTGGTACTTTTTCGAAATTTGATCCTTTTGGGGAGTAAACGCGTAAAACCTGAACATATTTTGGAACCTTTTTGCCACGCCACCACTGTAAGTACATTAGAGACACAACTATTTCGGACATCATTGCCCCAAGGGACTATATCTTATGGGCAATATGGGATAATAAAACACATTTTTCAGTTCAATTTAAGCCAACATTTTTTTTTTTTTGCTTAATTGGCGAAGTCCCTCACGCCCACCAAAGTTTTTTTCATCCTATGACAAAAACGTACTACACTATAGGCTCCAACTACCATATTAAAATTTTTAATACATAAATGGGGAGAAAAAGTATCAAAAAGGATAATACGGGAATTTAACTTTCTTTCATTTGCTTTTGTGTTCTACCAGTCGTACTTTTTGAATTTTCTATATTGAACTTAGAAGCACAAAATTAAAGGTGCAAAGTCCTGTGTCAATATCAACCTATGAGATGAAAAATATTGAAACTATTTTGCTAAAACCTATTTACATATACTTTGGCATATAAATATGTTCATGAAAGAAAAGGCCTGATTACAAAGTAGCGGGCTTAATGCTAGAATTAAAACCAATTTAAACCTAGAAAAATAAGCTTTGGCATACAAATATGCCCACGAAGGAAAAGGAGACGCTAACAAAGTATAACCCGCTACTTTGTTAGCGTCTCCTTTTCCTAGCTAGGAATTAAATTTATTTCATCATATACAGCGGTACGTCCTGGTTTTTGTTTTAAATATGTTTTGACGTAAGATGGGACCTAATTTCCATTTTTATTGCAATATTGTATTTTTTGTCGTTACGATGCCACCTGCTTATTTCACCATGGTGATACCCAACTGTTTTTAGTTGAGTTTGCTGTAAAGTTGCCAACTTTAAATATCACGTTTGACTAGTGAAAATTTTTTACACTTAAATAATGTTTTCAAACTAACAGTGTTTTTTAAATGTATAGCATTAAATATATAAATATCGATTTATTTATGATGCTGAACATGAAAACTGTTGTATAAATGTGCTACGTATAAGAAGAAAAATTGGTGATGATTCCAGCCCTCTTGAACTACCCAGTGCCAAGTAAGAACTTCTAATAAATAACGAAACTTTCTTGTGCCTGTGGAGTTCTTCTTCTGGTTTAGGTAGGTGTTGAAATATCTGCTGGTTGTATTATTGATTCAACTGACTCAGTACAATTCTCACTTAATAGTGGAATATTTTTAACGCGAAATACTTGGCCGGATGGCGCCACTTGCTCGTGCAATGGCAAGAGCTGCGAAGCAGTATCCTCAAGGCTAATTAATGGAACTGTTTATGATGGGCCTCCCACTGTCGCTTGAGTGTTTCGTTTATTGTTGGCAAATTTTTTCTATATACTTGCTTTGTAGTGGATCCAAACCTGTGCCAAGAACATTATAATTAGATTGACCCATTGATCTAATCGTAAAATTTTAACTAAAGTTTTAAGTTTGTATGTACCTGGAGCTCCGTAGAAGTTGCTAGTAGTGAACAAAAAATTTCACCTCTTCCCACTCCTGGGATAGGACAGGGTACTTAAATACCCAACATGCTTTAGTGGCTTATTACTGAGCGTCATTTCTGGTTAGTTGTTAAAATGCCAAGAGAGGTTTGCTTAATGTGATTACTCGAAAATCGTCTTCATATTTTTAAAAATTTAAAGCGTTTCAGACAAAAAGGAGGATTTGGTGTTCATCCCATAAATCAAGCAAATTTGTTGGCAATACTGCCGTATGTCTGTGAAATCCTTTGATTTTCTGTTGCAAAAATTTAACACCAGTGGGGTAATTCTGTAACTTTTTAAGGACAAAAATTTGTCGTTAAGTAGAAAATTTTTACTTAAAAATACTTTGAATTTACTACTTAACGACAAATTTTTGTCGTTACAAAGTTTCAGAATTACCCCACAGATTTGGTTAAAAGTTTACAGAAAATTTTGTAATCTGTGTTGTCATAATAGCAGTCGGCTTTGTACAGATGGCATTATAAAATTATAAACTTTTGACATGTTTATTCATTGCCGCTCAGAAAACAACTAAAAATTAGAACAAGTTTTATTCCTGAGCGGCGCCGCACAGTAGCGCCCGTAGAGCAAACGAGGTTGCAAAAATCAAAATTTTCATGAGCACCGACGAAGTTTTGAATAAACTCATGTTATAGGAAACTTTTCAACGATTTCAAATCTGCCACTCTTAATAATATCACATTTTTAGTTTAGAAGATATAGCCGTTCAAAGTTGACCGACTTTCGGTTTTCAAAAAAACACACAATTTTTAGTAAATTTGTTGCGATTTCAGGTGTAATATCACGAAAAATAGGTAACGAATCGCCTTATTTTTTGTTTGTATTGATTGATGCATTTATTAAATGTGTAATGATAAAAAAAAAATGAACTGTTTGCTTTGTGTTTCTCCTGGTAAATCACTATTTAAAAACTATCCGTTTTTTCACTATTTTTCAACTTTGACGGAAAATAACAAAAATCTATATTTTTCTATATTTGCCATATTTGCAAAATCTGTTCTTTGATTATTTCTTTACATAATTCAAAAATTTTATCTGCCCGTACGTGCCCGTTTGGCTTCTAGAGGTAAAAAAGGTTAAAAAGACATGGTTGCAGAAATTGTATGACAGTAGTTTGATCTAAAATCTAAAAAAACTACTCATTGAAATTAGCAGGTACGTACCTCACTTAAACAATACTTTGGCGTACAAATGGTCAAGAACAATATTGACTACAGGTAGGCACAAATCTTATTTGGACACGTGCATAATATCAAAATTGCATTATTCAGCCTAATTCCATTTGTATGCAGGGAACAGGTAAATTTTTCGGCATGGTAGCATAAGCCTATATATTGCAAATGGTCAAGAACAATATTGACTACAGGTAGGCACAAATCTTATTTGGACACGTGCATAATATAAAAATGCATTATTCAGCCTAAATCCATATGTATGTAGGGAACAGGTACATTTTTCGGCATGGTAGCATAAGCCTATATATTGCAAAATAAGCATAATGCCTGGATTAGTCTACGACTGAAAGTTGGCGCAACAATTACTGAAACCATTAAACAATTTAAGTACTGAAAACATGGCGTTGAACAATTTTAAATTATTTGAACTGTTTAGAAAGTCAACCACACCAAATTTTTTCACGGAAGCTGCTTTAGAAGAACTTGATAGCTTATACGGAAATATTGAGAGAAGCGAAATTATAAAAAATAATTTTTATCTGATATATGCAAATATTAAGGCAAAATGGGTGAAATCTAATCGAACCATTCAGAACTTCAACTCCAAATACGAGGACTGGCTTAATGAAGATACCATCCTGGATATATTGGCAGTAGATAAACCCACCACATCAACCAGAGGAGCAAAAGGAAGGCCAAAAAAAAGTATTGAGGAGTGTTCAATTTTCACAAGAAAGAGGAAACTTGCCGATGCCACCAATGACTTGACCACGAAGCAATTATCGGAAGCGCTGTCTATTAAATTTACAAAGGATAGTGAAAGAGTTAGGTCGCACATAACCAAATCTGTTGCTGATGCAAGCCCACTGCGACTAAAAAGGATTAAGGAAAGCATTCCCACGCCCACAAACGCACACATTAAAAAGTATGGTTCCGAAGAAGCCTTGGCCTTGTTTATGGACTTAGAACTTTCCAAAGAGAAATATGAGAAACTACGGGCATCTTTAACGCGACACGGCGCTGACGTTTTACCCGGATACAAGCATATTACGCAAGCCAAAATAAATTCACGACCACTGCATACGGAATTTACGGAAGTCTCTGCGAAAGCCAATCTGCAGGATCTCATGGGCCATACAGCAAAACGGTTGTTGGAGAGTCTTCCTGAAAATGAGGTGAAAATTCTTCCTGAGAAGTTGACATTGATCAGCAAATGGGGCTGCGATGGATCATCCGGACAAAGCGTTTATAAGCAAAGGATATCTTCCGATGACGCTACAATATCGGACGGAAATATGTTTATGGCATCTGTTGTTCCTTTGCGGCTTAAATCGGATGTTTCCCTTCACTGGAAAAATCCACGTCCGTCATCAGTGCATTATTGCCGACCAATAATGTTTCAGTTTGCAAGGGAATCGGCAGAACTCATAAGGACCACGGTGAAGGACATTGAAGAACAAATAAGCAAGATTAAGCCTACAAAGCTGCAAATTGGAGAAGGAAAATATATTGAATGCAATTACGAGTTCCATCTGACCATGGTTGACGGAAAAGTCGTAAACGAACTGACAGGAACAACCTCAACAATGTCATGCCCGATTTGCAAAAAGAGTCAGAAGAACTTTGGTAATTTAAACGATTCTACAAATGAGGAGAATTACGAATATGGAATGTCACCATTGCACGCAAGGATAAGGTGTATGGAATTCTTGCTAAAACTGGCGTATACCCTACCACAAGAGGAGGAAAACTTCGATGAAAATACATCAATAAAGGATAAGGAAAAGATCAGAAAGAAGCAAATACAGGATGCTTTTTTTAAACAAGTTGGACTAAAAGTAGACTGTCCCAAGCACGGATACGGTAACTCAAACGATGGAAACACTTCTAGGAGATTTTTTGAAAATGATGAGGCAGTAACTAGAATCACTGGAATTGACAATCAAATCGTGAAAAGATTGGGAACGATCTTGGATGTTTTAAACTGCAAAGAAAATGTCAATTCTACAAAATATGGAGAATATGCGTCGAAAACTGCATCTCTTTTAGCAGAAATGTATCCACAGAAGAAGTTGACCCCGACCGTCCATAAAATATTGGCGCATGGCAAAGATATAATTGAGTACCAGTCTTTGCCAATTGGAGAGCTTTCTGAAGAAGCACAGGAGTCTCTTAACAAATTTTATAAAAAATATAGATTGCAGAACACATTCAAAGCATCAAGGGTAAGGCAAAATGAGGACCTCTTCAACATGTTGGCAGCATCTTCCGATCCACTTATATCTTCCCTGCGGCATGTGAAGTCACGAATAGAGTTAGAAAATAATTATAGTTTAGAAATGGTTAGTCTTTTAGATATACCTTCTCTTACGAACTGTGATGAATATTTTACAGAAAATTGAAAAAATAAATTTAAAAAAAAATAATTTTTTTTTTAATTTGTTGGGTAATAATTTAAAACATAAAAACCTAAAGAAAAAAAATAAAAACAATCTAAAAATGTAAAAATAATTTTTTTTAGTTACCATAAAATTGATTTTTCTACTAATTTTAACTTTGATAACCCATAATTAGGCCCCTACAGAGCGTAGCACCCTTTCCAAACGCTCATTTCATAGGCTGAACAGTTATCTATCATATGCTGTTTAAACTGTTCAATTATCTTATTCGGTTCAAAAGATATGATTTTTGCAACGAAAAAACTCAAATGGCGCCACTGTGCGCCGTTTAGCCGCTCACATGGAGCTCGTTACGTGGCCACTTCAGTAGTTTGTTTTCAATTTTTGCCGCTCAACGCTCTGCCGATCACTGCTCTGCCGCTCGTCGCGTGGCCTCGGCCTTACATGTATTTTTCGTCATACCAAACTTTGGTTTTCCTTGAGCAATTTCTAGGTTTCTCTCACAAACCTGGACAAGCCGCTCAAATTGAGCTTTCGTTTATATTTTCAAGCAAATAAGTGTTTTAAAATAGCGAAAAAGTGATGACAAACATTTATACTTACGATTTCTCGAGTTTGTTTTCAATTTTCGCCGCTTAAGGAAAATCAACTTCAACTCCCAATAACACAACTACTTTCTTAGCCTGTGTTCATACGGCTCATGTCTTACTGACAAGATTGTTACTTTATAGGCGACAGGGACTGGGGGAAAAGAAACAAGTACACAGATGCATGTACTGTCTTTACGTTTTGCTTTCTTATTCGTTGTTTAATTTTGTTTTTGTTTTCAATATCAAATAAAACAAAATAAAGAACATTTCGTCCACATGACATGATTCATTTGAACGCCAATTCATGTTCAAAGAAGAAAAAGGAAGAATCTTGTCAATAAGACATGAGCCGTATGAACTCAGACTTAGCCGTTGTATGTATTCAACATTTTTCGCGACCAAACTTTTACAAAGTTTAAAACGCCAATACCACGAAAAAACAGAAATGATAATGGCAATGCGAGTTTACCAATGACAACCAAACTGTAACAAAAGTGGAGAACAGAAATAAGGGCAGAATTTTTAATAAAACTAGTGATTACGTGTAGGACGTTCAATATTTGATTGGTGTGAACAAGGTCAATTTTTGACTTCTTAATTAAATACGTATTAAGTTAATTGTAATTTTAAATATAGTTTTATTTTCTCAGTGTTATTGTAATAATCTTATTCAATGAAGATAAAAGTATGATGGCACTACTAAATAAAAAAAAAAAAATATCATGCAACATCGAATTCATAAATGATTCTTAAATTTAAAAAACATTTGTTTAGAAAAATTTTCACTTGTAAACCTTTCTTATAATTAAAATGTTTTTATGAATACAAACAGTAAATTGTATCTATTTTCAAGAGTGTCATAATGGATCAGCTGCAGACGTATTCTGTAATTCGCTAAAGCTAAATCTCTATCGCAAAAAATTTTAAAAGTTGATTTAGCACTTTTTGAATGCAATACTGTAACGTGCATTACCATAAAAATTTCATTCTCCGCAATTTTAGCTTTTAACGTCATCGCTAAAATGTTTCAATTTTGTGTTTTCTTAAGCGGCCCTTATACTTGCATTCCCTAGAGGGAAGCGAACTGACACCAAAGTAGTCCTGTGCAGGGACCGAAAATAACAGTTATATTGGAATTTTAAAACAAAAAAAGCATATAGAATTAAATGTCGAAAAACTGATTCAAGTATACCATATTGTTCCTCATGCACTTGTCAATGATAAAATGTTTTGATTTTTAAAATTTTGATTTTTATGTTTTCGATCAAGTTTAACAGTTATTTTTTGATTTTTATTTTTTTGAACAAAAATAACAGTTATTTTTTGATTTTTATTTTTTCGAGCAAAAATAAAAGTTATTCTCTAAATAAATGTACGTGATTTAATAATTTAGTTGACTTTAAATTTTTATTTTAGTGTGTAATTATCATTGGAATTCCTTATGCACATTAAAATAATTATTAAAGTCATCTAAATTATTAAAACACGTAAATTTATTTCGAGAATAACTTTTATTTTTGCTCGAAAAAATAAAAATCAAATATTAACTGTTATTTGTGTTCAAAAAAATAAAAATCAAAAACTATCTGTTATTTTTGATCGAAAAAATAAAAATCAAAAAATAACAGTTATTTTTTTTCAAAAAAATAAAAATCAAAAAATAACTGTTATTTTTGCTCAAAAAAATAAAAATAAAAAAATAACAGTTATCATCTGACTTTTATGAAAAAAGGCATAACTGTTACGGTCCCTGGTCCTGTGATAGGTCTTTGGTGGTAGGGACCGGTTCTAGTTTTAACACTTTCTATGAATAAGACCTATCACCACCGGTGAAGACTGTACTGTAATTCATTACTTTTTCTACCTTTTTGTTCTTCATAAACCAGTTATATGATTGGTTCTCCTTTCACTGGTCATGAGTTCTTTCTTTTTGTACCTGTTCTATTTTCACAACTCCCAGGACCAGTCTGAGGGACCAATAGACACAAATTTCCCGCAGGGTTGTTATTGTATATGCTATTCGCCATATTCACCCTTATTGTGTTTGGCGTATTTAAAATACGCCTACGACTGTTTGGTAATAGATTAAAGGAAAAAGTTCACGTTTTCTTTAATCTATTACCAAACAGTCGTAGGCGTATTTTTAATACGACAAACACAATAAGGGTGATTGTTTCCATTCTGTCCTATATTATGCAATAAGTCGCACAATGGTTTCATTCATTCAATAAAACGGTGAACATAACCTATAGGAATAACATAAACACCATTCTACAATTTTGCCATCACATATCACTTTATGTTCGTTGTGCAATAAAATACGTAAAATTGAACAATTTTATTGCAAGTGTATGAGCTGCTGAAGACATTTTAACGATCGAGATTTAGCTTTAGCTAAGCGAATTACGGAATACGGCTGCCTATTGCAATTAGTTTTGCCTGTTGTTTTTGTATTGCTGTCATATTGAAGCCAAAAATTGGCCATTAGTAATTAATTTTTAAAATATGTATGTATGTATATGTTTGCCCGTACTGTATTTAATGTAATTTTTGTGTTTTTGAAGTGTTAAAACTCATATTCTTCGAATTGAAATAGAAATCCTCATAATAAATAAAAATTTCATTATTCAAAAAGCATTTACATTTGAATGTATGTTTGTTTCTACATTAAAAAAAAAGGAGAAAAAGAAACCCATTTTCCTACTCATGAATTTACATCATTTGGGTGGGGACGTTTCCGTTTATCATTCCGCTAATAATTAGAAACCTGTGTAAACTAAAACTGTATGATTTTTTTGTGGCATTTTTTCTGATTTTTTAGTTCTCCACTCATCTTTTAATTGAAAAATTTTCATCCCACGCCATTTGCGAAAAGTGCAACTTGAATCCTTCACAGTTTTATGTTTTTTGTTTGTTTTCTTAACATTTAGTTTCAAATTGTTAAAATATTTTTCGTTTTTTATGGTTTTTCTTAAAAATTTATTGTTCATTTGTTTAAGTTTTACTCTAATTAAATTTCTTTTTCTTTTTGATTTTGAAACGAATTTAATTTAATTTACTCGTACGATTTTTAGTTTACAAGACCAATCGGATTCACGTTCATTATCCGATTCCTTGGATAATATACCTTCAAATGTATTTGGACCTGAAGGGATTGTTACACGTTTTACTTTGCCGTTATCGTATGGTCGCAAAGAGGCGCGCCAAAAACGTTTGGGGTAAAAAACTTTTACAAATTAATACTTTAATTATACAGGAATAAATGAAACAAAAAAAAAAAAAAAAAAAAATTCAGCTTTGCTAATTTGTTTTAGTTTTAAAATAAAATTGGTTTTTATTAATAAAAAATTTTGTATTCCCTAAACAAATTTTATTAAAAAAAAAAAACTTTAATCAAAACATTTTCAGTAATGCGATTCGAAAGAAAAAATTTTGAAAAAAAAATATTAAAAAGTTTTCTTTTATTAAAAATATGTCTGAATGGAAAATTTAAGAAATTAGCTTTAAAAAAAAGTTTTAATATTTAAAACTTGATAAGTAGAACGCTTCAAGCATGTTACGTACAGTGAGGCACAAAACATATTGGACTCATATCATACGTTTCCCAAAAAAATCTTAAGGAATTATCAAAATTAGCAATTGGTGTGCGATTTTGCATACAATTAGTTAATTTTGCAATTAAGTTATGCATGTAAAGAAAGCATTAAATATTGTCGCATGTGCTACAATTTACCAGGTTTTGCAGAATTAACCTGATATTGCAGCAAGATAAAGTAACAAAAGTAAAAAGAAAAAACAATTGATAAAACTACGCAGTATGATTGAATCTTTAATTTTTTCTTTGCAAAAATAAACACCTAAGCTAAGATCACACTTTCGGCGCAATGTACAAATTTTCGTTGGACATCATGTGCCGATATTCTGAACGCACGTAATTTTTTAATGTATGACAGTCTGCGAAGAAATAGCGCTAACTTTAGACAATTGATGTACCCATAATGTTAACACTATTTAGCACAATGTTAAGCAATCAAAATGTTACAAATGCGCCAATTTTAATCGGCAACTTGTGCGCCGTTCTAAGTGGGCAAACAGCGCCAAACAAATAAAAAAATCAACGTGAACACATTAATAAGAAATTTTGCTAAAATTAACTATTTATAGGAAATTTTGTTAAAATTATATTTTTATTGGTAATTTTGTTAAAATTATATTTTTAATTTTAAAAGTTTTTGTTATTCGTGCTTAATTCCCAGTTTTTATTCTTGATAAAAACACTTGAAATTTATTGTTGATGGGATAAGCTATTCCTATGCGCATTTCACTGGTTGCTTAGGCCAGATCATCAGGAAACTTCATCCGTAAAGATTTTAGAAAAACTAAAAAACTTACAACTGCAATTAATGTTGAGAGAATTTCAACTAATTGTAGTGGGGAATGTAAGATGAGATAAACCCACTGTTTAATTTTGATGTGTTTTGTTTAAACTTTGATATTATTACGAGTAGAACTGTTGCTATAAGTCTTATACGTTTAACAGTTTTATTTGTATAATATCTTTAGTTGTTCTAAAATCTTTATGGATGAAGTTTCCTGATGATCTGGCCTAAGCAACCAGTGAAATCAACAATCAACAATAAATTTCAAGTGTTTTAACAAGAATAAAAACTGGGAATTAAGCACGAATACCAAAATCTTTTAAAATTAAAATTTAGTATTCCCAAAAATTATTTTGATAATTAAATTTTTATTGATAATTTTGCTAAAATTTACTATTTATAGGAAATTTTGTTAAAATTTACTAATTATAGGAAATTTTATTAAAATTTACTATTCATAAGAAAATTTTATTAACATTTACTATTTATAGGAAATTTTGCTAAAATTTATTTTTTATAGGAAAATTTTGTTAAAATTAAATATTTATTGGAAATTGTGCTAAAGTAAAATTTTTATAGGAAATTTGTTGAAATTTACTATTTATAGGAAATTTTGTTAAAATTTACTTTTTATAGGAAATTTTGCTAAAATTTACTATTTATAGGAAATGTTGTTAAAGTTTACTATTTATTTAAAATTTTGCTAAAATTTTTTATTAATAAGAAATTTTCTTAACATTTATTTTTTATAAGAAATTTTGTCAAAATTAAATTTTTATTGAAAATTGTGCTAAAATTTACTATTTATAGGGAATTTTATTAGGATATACTTTTTATTTAAAATTTACTATTTATAGGAAATTTTGCTAAAATTTATTTTTTATAGGAAAATTTTGTTAAAATTAAATACTTATTGGAAATTGTGCTAAAGTTAAATTTTTATAGGAAATTTGTTGAAATTTACTATTTATAGGATATTTTCTTTAAATTTACTATTTATAGGAAATTTTGTTAAAATTTACTTTTTATAGGAAATTTTGCTAAAATTTACTATTTATAGGAAATGTTGTTAAAATTTACTATTTATTTAAAATTTTGCTAAAATTTTTTTAATATTTTTAATTCGGCTTAAGTTCATGAAATTTAATTTTCATTAAATTATTTTTATGAAGAAAGGAATTTTACAACATGAAAACTAATTAAAATTGTTATTTGATAATCTTTCATTCTTGACGTGGCTCGGGCTCGAACCCTGGCCGGCAGGTTACCATGACATGTTTCGATCACAACCACTCGATCTCCTCAGATGGATTTGCCGTCTTACACTCGCAGCCATCTGAGGAGATCGAGTGGTTGCGATCGAAACATGTCATGGTTACCTGCCGGCCAGGGTTCGAGCCCGAGCCACGTCAAGAATGAAAGATTATCAAATAACAATTTTAATTAGTTTTCATGTTGTAAAATTCCTTTCTTCATAAAAATAATTTAATGAAAATTAAATTTGATGAACTTAAGCCTAATTAAAAATATTAAAAAAATTTGGATTAAAAACCATAAATAGTTCAACAAAATAACCACAATACTAATTATTTTGCTAAAATTTTTTATTAATAAGAAATTTTCTTAACATTTATTTTTTATAGGAAATTTTGTCAAAATTAAATTTTTATTGAAAGTTTTGCTAAAATTTACTATTTATAGGGAATTTTATTAAAATATACTTTTTATATAAAATTTACTATTTATAGGAAATTTTGCTAAAATTTATTTTTTTATAGGAAAATTTTGTTAAAATTAAATACTTATTGGAAATTGTGCTAAAGTTAAATTTTTATAGGAAATTTGTTGAAATTTGTCATTTATAGGAAATTTTATTAACATTTACTATTTATAGGAAATTTTGTTAAAATTAACTATTTAAAGGAAATTTTGTTAAAATTTACTATTTAAAGGAAATTTTTTTAAAATTTACTATTTAAAGGAAATTTTGTTAAAATTTAATATTTATAGGAAATTTTGCGATCACAAGATATCTTCTGTTGCAATCTCGGCTGTCCAGAGATCCTACCTGGTGTCACGGGAGTCTGTAGTCCACGGTGTCGCAAAACGCTTTCTGTCTTTGCGAAAGCTTTTCCTTTTTGAAAATTAGCACTTTTCAAGGTGAAGCTTACTTATCTTTTGGTTAAGGAATTAATGGATAGATGCTTTCGGGAATCATGTGGCGATTGTGGGATTGTCCGTAGATGCTTTTGCTACTTACCAGTTGTTTCTGGTATTTTTCCAAAAGCAGCTCTGAAACAAGTTGCGATTGCATAATCTTGCCGGATTATAACCACAAATTGCTACCTGTTTGTGATAGTGCCTCTCACACAAGGTGGCGGTTGGTTAACGCATTGCTTGTCACCCAAGTGGATAAGATACACAAAAAGATCGTTTATGTAAATTTTCATAAAATGATCGATTCCTTATGATCAGAGTTGTATTTTCTTGTAAAGTAGCTGAGTCATATGATTTTGCATCTTTTTTGTGTTATAGTGTGTCATTGACAACTGATTTGAGATTTTTTTATGTCATACAGAATACTGTCAGATTTTTGTTTGAGTAGAATAATGAATCCCCCTGGCATAAAGCAAACTTTTCATCCCTAGACTTGGTTATATATTTAAGCCTTTGACTGCAAAGAATTATGATTCTATTTTTTTATTTCAAATTGCTTAGAACTGATAATTTAATCGGACCGTTTTGATACTTTTTATATTAGTCCGCCATCTTTTTTTTGTAGAATGAAAGTATATTCTTCGGAAATAATATTCACTACTAACGTATGATTAGTCTACATTGTTTTGTGACAGCCTGTACTTGAGTTTAAGTAATTGAATGCTTAATTTAATTGTATGTCTATATTTTTGCTAATTAGATTTATGTTGTTATATAATTATTTGTTATTATTAATGCGTTTAAATGTTTTGCTAAACACCTACAACTAGTTTAGAACAATTAATTTATTAAATTTTTAAAATTAATTTATTATATTAAAAACAAATTAGATTTGTTGAAAACTAAATACGATTAATTTTTTTATTATTTTTTTTTTTTTTTGTTAAATTTGTTATATTTATTTAAGTTAATTGTTTACATTTTTGTAGCAAAGCCTGGCAGCCGAATGTGTGTTCATACTTAACAAATATTTGCCGAAGCAAACGTTACCAATATCTTTATTATACATTTGAGTGATTCTGCATAAAGTTTTCTCGATTAAACGGCTTTATTCAGCTTATTTATTATATTTTATTATATATATGTATATTCATATACATTTATCAAACAAAGCAAAGCAAATGGTTTTAAAAAGTAGTGGTTGTGCTTTTTTAGACAAATACTTGTTAAGTGTGACATATGTACATACCTTTTCTTTTTATAAGGGGTGTTTTTTAGAGGCATAGATTTTTTTTTTAATAAATCACAACAACTTCAATACAATGACCAACATTTTTGGCTTTCGTAGCTCACAGATGTCATGGCATTTTATATTTGAAAATAATTTCTGGCATATGGCCTCCGCAACTGTGCCTTACAAACGCCATCCCGCCGACCCAATTTTGCAGCACTTTTACGAGCATATTCCGGCCTTATTGCGTTAATAGGCTTTTGACACTAATCAACATCTAACATCTATCATCAAAGATGTAGAAAATGTAAAACACTCGTTTACATTGCTCACATCTAACATCTACCATCAAATAAAAAACATCTACCATCAATTAAAAAAATGGTGACAATTTTTGAACAATTTTTTTTTTAATTAAAAATATTTTTTCTCACAAAAGTGCCAAAATTTAAAAAGAAAACTCAAAAATGTATTTGAAGTTCAATTTGTTTAAAAATATAAAAAATACTTAACAAAAAAACATTGCAATAAAATATAAAACTGGACAAATGGTAACGCTGCTTTCAAAACAAACTTCTTTTTGTCAGTGATGCCACAATAGTAATAGAACGTATTGCCACTTTTCTAGTGATGACACTAAAATAATCGAAAGATGTAGAATGGAATAAAATGAGATAGGAACATCTTTTAAAGATGTTGAAAGATGTTGGTTTTTAGCCCTATGTTTTTTTTATGGAAAGATGTTAACATCTTCGCAAATGGTGGCAAATTGATGGTAGATTTAACATATTGATCAGTGTAAAAAGGCTATAACAGTGCGTCGAATGTTGGTATCTAAATGATCAATGGTTGCTAGTTTATCAGCATAGACCAGTGATTTGACGTATCCCACAAAAAGTAGTCTAAAGGTGCCAAATCCGAAGAACGCGATAACCAATTCACATCTCCATTTCTTCAGGTAATTAGATCATCAAACGTTTGGCTCAACAATATTGTCACGCGCTGTATGACATGTTTCGCCGTCTTGTTAGAATCATTTCTCCTCCAAATAATTTGCAATGACATGAGGAATAAAAACAATGTTGGGAAGGTACTAGCATTTTTTTTTTGATTTTTGAAAATTAAAAACATATTGGTCATGTAACCCAACTTTTAGTATACCGATCGACTTAAGGTCTTTTTAATTTTAATTAATTTTAAGGATACAAAAAAGTTAAGACAAATAAACTAAATTTTTTAATCACAGGTTCAATTACCAATTGCATGTTATTAATGGTTACTAATTTCTAATAGCATGCAATTTTTTTAAATTCCCTAAGCTAATCCCGCGAAGCTCTTCGCTTGTCTGCAGGAAAGAAACCAGAGTCTCTGTCGGGAATCTAACCCGCAGCCCCTACGCTGATAGACTAGCTCACTACCAGCAGCCTACCGGGGCACTCTAATTGGTTATTGTTCCTTTCCAAATTACATGTAATTGAAATTGAAAGTAACTGATGTAAATGAAGTTATAATTGCTTTTTAAGTGCTTTTTTTACCAACAATGAAATTATTACAAAGCCTGTACATTTCAAAATATATAGGGTGGCGCATAAGTAACATTATGATTGACAAAAAAGAACCATAGTTGGATGAGCTGTGCGAGCTGTGGCACCATCTTGTTAGATTAACAATTCTGAATAGTTCGCTATCACGGGCCTTAAAATTTTTGGAATCATTGCCCGGTATTGCAGCCACAGATAAAAAAAATGGTTTTCAATTAAAAAATTTTTAATATTAACTAAAAAACTAATTAAATTTACACCAGTAAACAACAAATTAATAGTATCAATTAAACGTTTAATTCACTTGATTATTATTTTTGATTAATGCTATAATTGGTGAACAATTTTTAAGTATTTTTTCTGTGGGCATTCACATTAGCCGCTACTTGGTCATTGTTTTCCAAAAAAAAAATATGGTCAAATTATCTTTTCTGAAGTTATTCCACACCATACTGTGCATCTAAGTGGTTGCATAGAAAAAAATAAAAATTGATTTCAATTAAAAAGTTTGTAATATTAATTAATAATATAAAAACTGTAAGGAGTGAAATAAAGCCATACAAGGCCTTATTTCCCATTTAATTTTTTTTCTTTTAATATAATTCTAATTTATTTAAAATTTGTTTTGTTTTGGGCGCAAGGATTTTCTCTTATATGGTATTACAAAAACCGGCTTCGATAACTAAAGCTTCTATGCGTAGCCGACCTTCGGCCCGGGCGCAAGGATTTTCTCCTCTATGGTATAACAAATACCGGATTCGCAAACTGAAGCTTGTCTGCATAGTCGATCTTGGGCCGGGCGCAAGAATTTTCTACTTTATGGTATAACAAGCACCGGTTTCACTAGGTAAAGGTTCTAAAATCTGCCTTGTTTTCTAACGAAGGCCGACTACGCAGAGAAGCTTTAGTTAGCGAAGCCGGTATTTGTTATACCATAGAGGAGAAAATCTTTGCGCCCGGCCGAAGGCCGTCTATGCAGAGAAGCTTTAGTTAGCGAAGCCGGTATTTGTTATACCATAGAGGAGAAAAACCTTGCGCCCGGCCAAAGGCCGTCTATTCTTTGGAGTTTGTAAACATCTTGTGGCGGGCCTGCCGGACGCGCTCCCTCCCCTCCCCCTTGTACCTACTGTACCATATTTTTTCAACACCTGATAATGGCAACTCATTCTTTTAGCAATTTGTAACCATAACAATTACACTGGTGTTATTGCACTTGGACGGTGGTAATAAAGCCATATGGCTTTATTTCTCAATTCATTGAGAAAAAAGGCCATATGGCTTTATTTCCTATGGCTTTATTACACGGCACCAAATAGGCCTCATCCCTTATTATTCGATATCATTTTTGTTTCTAAATAATCGAAAGCTGACTTTCAAAATAAAATTTAACAATTTTGCTTCTTTATTCTGTTTTATGTTTTTTAAAGTTCATTCTGAAAAAAAGAAAACATTAACAGAAAATTTATTCATTTATTTAATCATAATATCCATTATGCGCCACCCTGTACAAAACATAGGAAAAATGCTAATACAAAGAAAATATAAGCATTGCCTTAAAAAGGCCAACGACTGCTGGTCAAAATTATAATGTTGTTATAAAATAGGTTTTAAAGGATTTTGGTGTGCGTCATGGTAAGTCCCAATTCATACGATGCCAGTCTCACTGATCAGCCTGCTACTTTATAGGCGACAGAGGCGGGGAAAAAAGAAACGAGTTCTCAGCTTGATGAACTCTTCATATACGTTTTGTTTTCTTATTCGTAATTTTCCGCAGGTCTTATTTGGCAATTGTCTTTCATATTCAATTTCGTTATAAACCGTTATTTTCGTAGCGTGTGTGATTTTTTGTGTGTACATTTTGTAAAAATCTGTTCAGAATAAGTAATAAGACTCGCATTGTGTGAACGCCGAGGATAGTTCAAAGAAGAAAATGTGATAAGTTAATCAATTAGACTTGCCTCGTATGTATTGGGACTAATGATTATTTTTAAAGCATAGTTTCTGTAAGAGGTATCAACTCGTATATTGAGTATTGAAAATGCACCAAAGCGTTTCATTATTTGACCTGGCACTAGAAGTAATAGTAATTGGTTATTACGAGTTGCTATTTACAAAATGGAATTGAATTTGTGATTGGCATAATTGAATTCCAATTACAAAAAGCGGATAAGAAATTGGTAATTGGAAAATAATAAGAAATACCCAAGTCTGTCTCTTGGTTCGAAATAAGGGTACCTCTTACATAAATTCCTCTTAGGTTGGTCGAGATTGCCTTACTTTAATATAATTTTGCAACCCCTGCTTTTTTTTTTGTCAGTGTCCCCTCCTTATTTAGTTAAATAAATGGTTTAATTTATATATACGTTTCGTTTTAATTTTCTTTTTTTTTTCAAAGTACATAATGAAATTCTTTCAAATTAGACTTCCTTTAAGTTACAAAAAAAAAAAACCTTAAAAGAATTTTTCTTTTTATGGTTGGATGCAACAAATTAAATAAAGAATGCAACATTTTAATTGATTGACATATAATTTATTTGGTTTCTCTTTAATATGCTACATGTTTGTTTTTTTTTTTTTAAAAAGGATTAAAAAGTATTCTCAACCACTTAACAACAGTTTTTTTATAATAAAACAAATGCTGCATTCTTGTTGTTTTTCCCTTTAATTAAATTTTTTTTATAATTGTTAAATTAATTGTTTCCCTTTAATCCTGTAAAAGAAAAAATACATTGATTTTGCTTTTTAATCTTAAAACATTTATTTTTGTAGTTCATCACCGGATTCATTAAATGCTGATCGAAGTGATAAATCTGCTTTGGGTATGGCATCACCGCAGGCTCTGTACAAGTTGGTGGTTCCTCTGTTGCGTTGCGAAGTGGCAGATGTTCGTGATGCGGCTGTGAATGCTTTGGGAATGATAAATCATGATGCTCTCAAGTAAGTGATAAAATGTATTTATACTTATATATTAAAAAAAAAAAACAATAAATAAATAAATAGCGAATAAAAAAAGGCGACTAATAACAAACATGGGTGCATTCACAAGTAACCCAGCAAATAAATCTGTTCTACTATTACTAATGTAAAACTAATGATTGTGATAAAATTGTAAAGGGAACATTACACAAAAAAAATTATTGCCGAATTATTTTCAAACAAACGCTTGTTTGAAAATCATTTTAATTTCTATAAATTTTTTTACTGACTCAAACAATATTTTTGTTTGATTTTTATTTAACCAACAAAAATGTGGACAACTCTTCAAAAATATAATAAACGTGTTATTGGTGTCAAGTTTTCATAATTTTGTATGAAATATTTAACGCTCTTTAATGTTGTCGTCTTTTTGCATTTTTTTATTTGATCGTAAGCAACACTTCTTTTTGTGAAATATAAGAACAGCAACAAAAAACACACACAGTCTATTTTTGGACGCTTTAAAAAAGTGCAACTATAAGAAAAACAATAGCAGAAACAAAATCCCGTATTCAATTTTTTAAAATTATTTGGTTAAATACATCAAATACAAAAATAGAATGATGACGAAAAATCGATATGTTTTTCGGTCTGCTGCCGTTTTTGGTTACATTTCTTCTTTAGCAAAGGAAAGGATACAGTAACAGAGAGTGATAAAGAAAAACATTGTGTTGTGTATAAATAAAACTTCGTTCAAAAATTATTCCATCAAAAAAAATGTGTCTAAATGCCAGCCGGCGGCTCTGCTCTGCCGTCATCTTCTAATGCAGTGCTTACTTGTGTGCGCGTCATTGCTTGTGCAAAAACTTTTTTTTTTTATTTTGAAATTTAGTATATTAATTTCAGTAAACTTTTTGTTTGATTCAGTTAAATTATTTGTTTGAAAAAATCAGTGTTTTTTTTTCAATAAACAAAAATTATATAAATTGTTTGAATATGCGAATTTGTTTATAGGACCGATTTCAGACAAAAAATTTTTTGATTCTACAAAGTTTTTGTTTGAATTGGAAAAATAATTTTTTCTGTGTAATAACTAACCCATAATTACTTCTAAAATGCGAGATTCAAAATAAAATGTTTGAAATATTAAATTTTTTTTTTCGATATATCGCTAAAAACCAATTTTGCAAATAAAATTAGTAATTTCCGTTAAATTTTATAAAATATCTATTTGGTCAGGCATCTCATCAAGTACAATTTAAAAATAAAAAGAATTCAGGATTTAAATTAAAAAATTTTCATAAGTCCCAATTTCCACAATGCAAGTCTTATTGATCAGCTTGCTACTTTGTAGGCGAGAGTGACCAGGGGAAAAGAAACGAGTACTCAGCTTGCTGTACTCGTCATATGCGTTTTGTTTTCTCATTCGTAATTTACAGCAGGTCTATTTTGACAATTATCTTTCATATTTAATTTCGTTGTACAAAGTTAATTTCGTAGCGTGTGTGAGTTTTTGTGTGTAAATGTCAAAACGCACATATACATCCATACAAATGGAATAACAGATAAATAATAAGACTTGACTCGTGAAAACGCCGAAGCTGATTCAAAGACCCAATTTCTCAACAAAATTTTAGTTAAATTTTTGGTGCTTAAAATGAAAAGAATGTATATGAAAAACTTTTGAAAATAATAAGACGTATGATAAACGAAATGGCTGCTTCTATTGTGAATGAGGCTTAAAGGTCAATATACTTTTTAGAAATGAGAATATAACGGTTGAGTTCCCTGCAGATAACGAGACTAGTCCATACATGCATGTAAAGAGTAGTCCATAAAGGAGTAGGAGTACTCCAAAACTACTCCAAATATATGGGTAAAAGGTGGTCCATTTAACATTACGATGTCCTAGGAGGGGACCATATAACCCACCGAAGTAGTCCCTAAACTACTCCAAGGAGTACTAAAGTGGGTTAGTTTTAAAAGTACTCCATGTTACTACAGTATGGAGTAGTTGAAGCATTTTTCTTTTTAATTTTTTACTAATCGCCTTTTATGATGTGTACTGTAGTATATTATTGTTATTATTAGATATATTTACTTGGTATTTTTAATTTGTTTACCTTTTTTCCACAAATTTCACAAACTTTCACTTTTAAATAAACAATTAATAATGGACAACATCAGGGCTACCAATGTGTAATACTGTAAACTATAGAAAATTATACATCATGCAGTTGTTGGCAGCACTTCGTGTTTATTTCTTATAACATGGTCCATACTACAGTACATTGGACCATGTTGTAAGAAGTCCATTTGAGCCACAATGGACCACGTAGTCCAATATTATCTGTAGGGTTACTATGAATTTTAATTACATTTTAAGTTCTTGCAAAGGCGAATTTAAATAGCAGGTCTCGACAATGCTACAACAATAAAAAAGTGAGTAAAGTGAGTCCGTCTTGGTTTTAAAACGGCCAATTAAACGACAAGATGTGTTTGTTAATACCCTGCAAATAAAATTGGACCACCTGATCCATTTTGATAAAATGGACTACTCCATGGACTGGTCCGATGTAATGCAAGCATGGACCATGTCATTGTTAAAAAGTGTTTGTAGTGAGACGACACACAGTGCTTTGGCCCATAGAGATAAATCAAAAAAAAAACAAGTCTTATATTGTGCTTAAAAATGTACAGATCGATAGATAACAAAATAATTAAAATGAATTTTGAAGAATTTTTAAGATTTAACTCTTTTTGGCGGCGCTAGAGGTCGCCAAAGTTTGAGAATTTATAGTAAAAATGGCCAAACAACTACTTGAGTTTTACATGCTTTAGGAAAACTGTTGTTTTTTAAAGCACGAGATTGAAATTTTTTTCTGTAGTAGTTTACTATATTTAGAACTAACTGTAAATTGATTTATTTTATTGATTTATTTTCTCATAAGTGTTTTTTTATTGGTTTGAAAAATGCTTATTATTTACTTAAGCTCTAAAAATTTTCTAACTTTGATGGAATATTAAAAAAAAAAGAAAAATATGGTCTATGGGGTTTTTTCTGATTTCGAATATTTAGACTGTTTTCTAATAACTACAAAAAAAAAATTGAAAAAATTTTACCACAACTTGAAAAAAAAAACTTTTTTTAAATGGCTATTTTCATGATTTTTGATCAAATTTTGATAGTTTTCAGGAGTTTAAAAGACAATTAACTACAAATACTGTGAAATATTAATTCAAACTTATACCATTCAATAAAAAACAACAAAAATCAAAATATGTATAAAAAATTGTTTGTGTTTGTCTGCATTTTACGGCATAAGAGGGCGCTGAAATCACAAATGCCCTTGGTTTTTTATTGTTTCAAGAAAATAATTGTAAAAAATTAATTTTTTGAATTACGAGATTCAAATTTTTTTCTGTAACAGGTAACTATATTCTAAACCATCTATAAAAAATTTTTACTGGAATTATGCTCCTATACATATTTTTTAATGGTTTGAAAAATGCTTATTATTTAGTTAAGCTCTAAAAATTTCTTAACTTTGATGGAATATTAAAAAAAAAAGAAAAATATGGTCTATGGGTTTTTTTCTGATTTCGAATATTTAGACTGTTTTCTAATAACTACAAAAAAAAAATTTAAAAAATTTTACCACAACTTAAAAAAAAATTTATTTAAAAAAAATGCTATTTTCGTGATTTTTGCTCAAACTTTCATAGATTGAATTAGTTAAAAAAAAAATAAACTAGGAACATAATAAGAAAAAAATCCAAATATATATACTATTGAATTAGAAAAATTGACAAGATAAATTAAAAAAAATTAGTATAACAGTTGTGTCTGTTTCTTTTTGTCGACACAAGATGGCGCTAAATTCCCAGTGACGTTGGTTTTTCATCGTATAAAGAATATTTTCAAAATGTGACTTAGTGCCGTTATTTTTTATTTAAATTGAAGATGGTTACGTGACAGAAGTTTTTTTTTGGTAACAGCCTTTGTTTGTAGTAAGAGCAATTCTATTGTGGAGTGTTCGAAAATATTGCATACAGGGTTTTCAATTTAAAAGAAAATAAAAATTTTCTATTAAAATGTTAAATCAATTTATATATTTAATAAATACTTACTTTTACAAACGAGTAAAAGTGAGGGCGCGTGGTTCAAAAAATGAACGTGCACATCTCTAATCAATTTTATTGCAATCAAAATCAGCTTATCAAATTTTATTGGAATCTTTCTATTTTTGAACATAGCTCCCATACAAATCATTCTCCCGAAAATAGCTTTTAATGTCAGCTTCCTTAAAAATATATGTAGTAACATACCAATATAAACCATAGGTTACATATAAACCCTCATCCAAAAAACCCATATATGAAGATGAAGATATCTAAATAATATTCGGCAGAAAGAACTTTGAAACGAATCTTAACCTCATAACATAATTTTGTTCTGGTGGGTCCATGATTGCCCATGGGTCCCAAATAGATTACAATCTAGGAACTTTGTTTTTAAATACTATGCTATAGGATATCACATGGTCGGGCTTGACCGATTATACTTTCTTACTTGTTATTTTTGCACGAGCATTTTAAGCGTTTTTCACTCATTTTTCATTAAATGATGTTTTTGTATTTTTCACATTTATAATCCGATTCTACCAAAATTTGGCACACATATATATCTAACAAATATCAATTTTCATACCAAATTATTATTACGATCGGATAATTTTTGGAAGTGTTATAACATTTTTAAGAAAAAGGATATATGGCAGGACCTTGAGTCCTTGTTCAGATTTAAGTGAAAATTTGCACATACGTGGCTAGTTGTGTGTGTATTAGTATGACCATTTTTTGTAGTTTTGTGGGCATTATTGAAGCTAAAATTACATTTTTCCATTTCAGGACACATGGGAGGTAGGCGTGTCCTTGGACCGATTTGTCCAAAAATTCACATTTTTCTTAACTAAGCTATTCTGTGCTTGTGTACCAAATTTCAAAAATTTCTGACAACTCCTTCTATTTATGTCCCTTCGTTATATGGGGACAAAGCACTGTGCGACATGTCTTCGTTTTTTAACGACATGCTTTCGTTTTTAAACGATTTCAAAACTAATCCTCTTAAGTAAACCATGGAGTAGTTTTTAAACTACTCCTAAGTGGTCCAAAGGTGGGTTATATGGTCCTCTCCTAGGACATCATAATGTTTAATAGACCATGTTTTTTCCATGCGTTTGGGTTACTTTTGGACTAGTCCTGGTCCCTCTTTATACGCGTGTTTGGACTGGTCCTATTATTTGCAGGGTATTCAACCATTTTTAATATTCACATACAAAGATGCTCCAGATTTTTTTCATATGTTTGTGTAACCGTTTGTGTGGTTTATATGGCCCATAAAAAAACTCATAGAGTTCACCCGTCGCTCAGTTTGTGGCAGCAAATCTTTCGATCTCGAAGGTTTACTTTAATATTAGTAGCGATCCTTTGGCGACATCTATAACGAACAACTTTAACTCTAAATATTCACTAAAAACAGTTTTAATTATTCGATTAAAATATCGCTTAACATTCGTTTTTAATAGGTTTATTTTGTGTGTTTTTTTTCACTACAAAAAAGAGTACGTTTTGTATTTTTATATATAATACATATGTAATATTTATTTATAAACACAAAACAAAAATTTGTACTTCAAGTTAAATACAAATAATTCTTAAAAATATTTATAAATTAATAATTTGGGAGTGGCTGAAACGGTAGCAAAGTTCTATGGTGAAATGAAATTTGTTTGTGGTAGAAAATTTTCATATTTGTGCTGTGTGAAACATTATTGACAACGTAAAATTTTGACATAAAGAAAAAACAAATACTAATAGTTTTGTGAAAATTAATAAATTAAACAAAGGTTTACCAATAATCATTTCAATTCTATTGAAAATGAGATCGTCCCAACTATTTGATGAATTCGTTCTTAATATGTATAACAATTTTTACAAAAAGTTTGGGCAAAAAAGCTTATACATATTTAAATACATACTTACATCTTGTATAATTCTTTTTAATTTTTTTTTTCGCTGGTTCTGCTTCCATATTATTTTTTATTTTGTTTAAACAAATTTGATGAAAAAAATAATTTTGTGGTTGTCAAAAATTTCTACACTAATGTCAAAATTTATACTAGCCCCTAGGGCTAGTGAAATTTTATTCACCTCAATAGTGTCAAAATTTTACTTCCATGAGTACTTTACTACCGTTTCACACACACCCGTTATATCAAAATAATTTTAAAAAAATAAAATACATACTTATATTTAGCGATCAGCATTTTTTTTATTGATTTTTTGTTCGCAAAAAGAAAACCACATTATCATTTATAAAGGTTTGGTGAGAAGTAAGTGAAGCTAACGGTTTTAAATTAGCTTACTCAAATTTAAGTTCGCAAAAACTTCGTTGATGCGAACATTCACTTTTATCTCAAATTTTCGAACATTCAGCGAGCATTTTTGTTTCGCCAATTCTTCGCAGTGGTGAATGTTCGCTTTTTTCGAAACTCAGATCAAGCGGGTTTTTTGTTCAAAGCAAGTCTTCAGCAATGTTTGTAAAAAAAAAAATTTATTATAAAAAAACAAAACAAAAAAAAAAAAAAATTTCTATGTTTCCCGCTTATAGCTGAATCACAAATTTCCAAAATTAAATTAAAAAAATAAAAACGTTAGAATTTACGCGAAAATAGCTAAATTGGCAACAGAGATGCTGAGAAAATCATTAAAGCTTTCAATACCTGGGTCGAGTAGGCAATAGAAAATTACAATTTTTCACAATAAGCGATAAATTTTTTTCACAAATCCCGCATTTTTTAAGTTATACACCCAATATTATTGACTGACAACCACTGTTCGAAAATAAACAGTAACGGACATGTTCTGACAATCGCAAAACGTTCCGTTTAGCGCAATAACAAAAAGTTTAGAGACTTTAAATTACAAAAATGTGATCAAGGGAACTAGAATATTTGTAAGAAACCATGTCATATCGAAACCTAAACGCACGAGGTTAAGACCACCATGAAATAAGTCTGTCGTTTTGCGATTTCAAATCGTGCGATTTTTAGAACAAGGCCGTAAATATCGCTCTTTGTGCGGTTAATCTGTGAAAAACACAAACGCTAATAGTGCTTGTTTAGTAAATCATTAAAAAAATAACGTTTCCCTATTTGTTTCGAACACAAAAATAATACAGTTTTTATTCAACTTCAAAAAAAAGATGAGAACATTTAATTCCGTTCGGTTTTTTTTTAATAAACCACAAAATTCATTGTGTTCGGTACAGCTTACTAATGTTCGTTCGTTCCAGTTGTGCTTAGCGCCATTTTGGCTGGTAAAAAAACCAAACATTTTTTACAAAAACAAAATACACATTCGAAAAAAAAAAACGAAAAGCCAGCAAAATAATTTTAATAAAAATAAAACATACCCACAAAACATACCAAAAGCTGTTCGTGCTGCGGCCGTTGCTTAAATTGTTTGTTTGTTCATTTCTAAATCAATGTAACAAAAAAGAAACATTATAGAACATTAAAATATAATGTTTGTCTACAGTATCACTACAATTGTTCTGTTTTTTAACGAAGAACAGAACACTAGATAATGTTCGGCTCTTTCTTGAAAATAGTTACGAACGATATTAAGGGTTTTGTTCGTATACACAAACACTAAAAAAATAGATATCGTTTCTGGATGTTTTAGCCGAACGCTAAATAAGGTTCTGTTTCTTAGCGAACACTGCTGACAACTGACACCAAATTACTTTCTTATAATCAGGGAAACCAGAAATATGCTCTAAAAAACACGTTTTATGCGCATTAAATATGCAGTAAAAACTGGAAAATATGCCTTGAAAAATGTTAAAAATATGCCCTAAAAATTAAAAATTGCTCATTTGAAGACACAATATTCAACAATTTAATAAGAAATATAAATATAAAATATAAAATTCCTATAAGAGATGTGTGCGCCGAATATTATCTAGATATTAACATCCAAATCGGTTTTTGTCTTAAAGGGATTTTAGGTACGGTCGCTAAATCAACAAATGTTAACATTTAAAAGGAATTTAAGGCTCGTTAAGGATGGAAGCTTTGAGCAAATGTGAACCGATTTGAAAATAATTTAATTTGAAGTAAAATATTTTTAGCACGAATTTAATTTAAATACCATCGTAATTTGATAGCTTGCGGACACAAAGAGTCTAATTTGGATGTGAAATTATAGACCGATTCTCACCATTTGTCCAAATTTGATTAAATTATCCACAAAATTGGAACTTCTACTCTGAGCACAAGGCTAACATGGACAGACAACCAGTCAGGCGGATGGATGGACATCGTTAGATCACTTTAAAAAGTGATTCTGAGTCGATCGGAATACTAAAAGATTGGTCTAGATAAAAATCGCATAGCATTTATCCTTAATGGCAACCTGCTTTGGATTACAATTTTAGAGTAAAAATTAAATGTAGATGTCCAAATTGAAGTAACAGATTTTCGAAAAAAAAAAAAAATGTTATTTGCTGCAAAAGCTATTGTAGGCATCTAAAAAATTGAATATGTATAAAAATATGCATTAAAAAGGCAAAATATGCGCTATAAACCAAAAAAATGTAGCAAAAAGGCTCTTTTAACTAAAATATGCCAAAAATGCTGCAAACGATAAAATATGCACTAACAAATCGATGCCAAAATTCATAAAAAGCTCTAAAACGGATAAATATATTGTTTCTGTCTTCATTCGTCGCACAAGGAAAAACATGCAATTGCATAATTTTGGTTTCCCAGCTAATAATACATATTTCTTTTTTTAAAACGGATATTCAACTTAAAAATTTGTTCACTGGGTTGCAACGTTCTTGCTCGTGTGTGTGGATTTTATTAAGTGGAAAAAGATTAAAAAAAAAAAAAAAAAAATAACAGGAGTGTTACATTAATCATGCGTGATTTCTGACACAGTGTTTTTCCAAATCAGTTATTTGGAAATTGAATAAACAAAATGAAAAGTCAAAAATCAATATTTGTAATAGTCAATTAATGTAACAACAAAATTGTTATCATAAGTTCGCTCTTAAATTCACTTGACAGATTTAATTTTTAAGTCTCGACTTTTGCTTTGGAATTCATGACATACTTACACACATACAAACTTCTTTCTTAGTTATAAACTAACAGCCGTAATCATAACAAAAATTTAGCCCCAGTTTGTACACTACGTACAATCTCCAATGGACATTGCCGTTTTTGCATCAATTCTTAATTTTTGAACATACTTTTTTATGGGATAAAAGTGTTTCTGGTATTGTTATATTCACTAATTGGAAGCATTCATTAAATACAACAAAGAGGTATTATTAGTTACGTTTGTGAAAAATGTGGACATTGCAGTCTTTGCATCTATACCCCTCAATTCATCGGAGGAAATTTCTGTTGCAACACTTTCAAAGCTGGTGCAAAAATCAAATTGTAGTTGTTGCAAAGATGTTGACCGCATTTAAATTTTTAATTTATATGCGAATTTCAAAAGCCACTTAGGATTATTAAAAAAATTTTCATACACATACATAGGTGACTAAAAATTAATCTCGTCTAAATAACCTTAATTAATAGCAAACAAGCAGTGTCATGTTTTTGCTTTGTTTTTATTGAATTTTCTTCTTTTTTTTATAATAATACATATAACGTTAAGGGGTCACCAGATTTTGTGAAAATCATTTTGGGGCCAAGGCTTCAAAAAGGTTGAAAACCACTGCATTAAATAATAACAGTTATAGTTTCTTTTACTGATTTACACAGAAAAAAATTTTTGCGCCAGTAAAAGAATTAATCAAAAATAAAATCATTTTTAATTAAAAATTTAATCAGGGCCCTATTCCACAAAGCAACTTATCAAATTTTCACTTTGCACTTATCAAATTGAATTTTTTGGCAAAGTGATAAGTGTTTCTGTTCCAGATAATTCTTTGCAAATCTCACTTTGCACTAAGCTACCCAGCGGGAAAATGGAATTAATAGGAATCGAGAAAGTAATACATATCTTGTATGATATTTGATTCCAGAATTCATTATTCTTAACACAGACCATGTCCTAGGATTGTAATAAATTATTTTAATGTATCCTGCGAATGAATTAAATAATTCATTCTTTGGAATAAATTATATTATTCAAAAGTCTTATAATAAAAGTCTTCTCCAATGCCGTTTGGAATACATTTTTTAATACCTGTTTACTTTAAATAACTTTGACCCACAGACATATAATTTGTGCTTTGACCGTACGCTTTCAAACACAAACTGCGACTAAAATAAAAATTATAAGTAGGCGACATAAAGGCAGCAAAAAAATAACGGATTTTTAATAAGGAAATATGTATGTAAAGCAAAAACACGAAGAATTGTTACTAACAGAAACAATACATTCCTTGTTCTGCAAATGTGGGAATATACGTGGTAATCAGTGCTTAAATTTTGTGTCTGATGAAATTACCTTCTCGATTCCAATGAATGCATTATTATTCTTTCGAAAATAATGCATTATTTTTTTTAAATTATTTATGTAATCAATTCCTCATTTTCCCGCTGGGTTGGCTCTCTTTGCAAAGTCTTTCCGCCAGGGGTGCCAGATAATTTTGATAAAAAATCAGCATATTAAAAAAAAAAATCGGCATTATCGGCACTTTAATATAAAAAAATCCAATCCAAAATACCTTTTTTAAATACAATAAAATTCAATTCTAACTTACAAATAAGAACAATTCAGAGTTATCTAATGTTTATAACTTATGAAATTTCAAAAGAATCAATCAAAATAAACGTTTTACAAAGAAATTGTAGTTAAATATAAAGTTATTTTTATCTTTCTTATACTTAAGTATATTCCATATACAAATATTTGAGTTTGACATTTTTAATAAATCCGTTTTAATATTTAT
This sequence comes from Pollenia angustigena, assembly GCA_930367215.1. Classification (NCBI taxonomy): domain Eukaryota; kingdom Metazoa; phylum Arthropoda; class Insecta; order Diptera; family Polleniidae; genus Pollenia; species Pollenia angustigena. The sequence continues at coordinate 150,630,350 of OV884058.1, forward strand.
ATCAAAACAGTTTAAATTATTAATTTTTAAATAATCTTTAAAAAAAGAATAACTTGCAAAGATAAATTTTTCAGTGAACATCAAAATTCTGTTACATTAAAAAATTCTTTCCACATTTGCGGAAGAATGTGAAAGGACCAAAAATTGTACCAAATGCTGCCATAAAATGTTCACGGTATAAATCTGAAATTTTTTGCCAAAAAGTTTGCAAATTTATTTAATTTACCTTACATAAGGATTATTTAATTTATGTACTAACATCGTCCTCAATTGCGTTATAATCTTAAAAAAAAAAAAAATATTTAATTATCAAAGTAATTATTATTTAAATTATATTCATTGATAGTGAATATAAATTTATGTTACCTTTATTCTTTTGTAAGTTTTTATCTATCCATTTTCAAACACAAATATAAAGTGTTTTATATTTTCCTAATAGAAAAAGAAATTTTAACTGAATTATTTGAGGTTTAAAAATTATTTTTTTTTTTAACTTTGGGCTTTAATTCTTCATAGTGGAATATTTCAAATAAAAATGTATTAACCCAAGAGTGCGCAAAGCAGGCCCGCCATTTTTGCCGATTTATCGGCATTTTGCCGATTTTTTGCCCTTAAATTATCAAAGTGCCGATTTGCCGATTTTTGCTCCAAAAATGCCGATTTTTTGACTAACACGTAAAAGGCGATTACTTTTTGTTTGTTTGATAATAATACACTAACTTTAAGCGATACTGAAACAGTTGTAACATTGAAAAGAGACAACTGTTATTAAGTCAGTGCTTCTACTAAAGAAAAAGGGGTTAGTTTTATTCAATATTAAATGCAGTGTTAGTAATGTGTGTTGGGTTAATACATTTTTATTTATGAAGAATTAAAGGCCAAAGTTAAAAAAGAAATAATTTTTAAGCCTTAAATAATAATAATAATAATTTGTTGCTTTTACGCCAAATCGTGGGCGCATAGTGCCAAAATAATTCAGTTAAAATTTATTTTTTTATTAGGAAAATATACAACACTTTATATTTGTGTTTGAAAATGGATAGATAAATACTCACAAAAGAATAAAGGCAAGATAAATTTATATTCACTATCAATGAATAATAATTACTTTGATAATTAAATAATTTTTTTTTTAAGATTATAACGCAATTGAGGACGATGTTAGTAGTACTAACATCGTTATTAAAAGCTATTCCTATGCATTTCACTGGTTGCTTAGGCCAGATCATCAGGAAACTTCATCCTAAAAAACACTTAATTGACAACATCTTTTGTAAGTTGTTGTTTTTTTTTTCATTTTGTTTTTCTTAACCTACTTACAACTACAATTAATGTTGAGAGAATTTCAACTAATTGTAGTGGGGAAATGTAAGATGAGATGAACCCACTGTTGTTTATTGTTGATGTGTTTTGTTTAAACTTTGATATTGTTACAAGTAGAAATGTTGCTATAATTCTTATACGTTTAACAGTTTTATTTGGTTTAATATCTTTAGTTTGTCTAAAACCTTTATGGATGAAGTTTCCTGATGATCTGGCCTAAGCAACCAGTGAAATGCATAGGAATAGCTTGTCCCATCAACAATAAATTTCAAGTGTTTTTATCAATAATAAAAACTGGGAATTAAGCACGAATAACAAAATCTTTTGAAATTAAAATTTTGTATTCCCAAAAATTGAAATTACTTTTTGATAATAAACAGGCAAGTGCACGGCCTAAAAAACACTTAATTGACAACATCTTTTGTAAGTTGTTGTTTTTTTCATTTTGTTTTTCTTAACCTACTTACAACTACAATTAATGTTGAGAGAATTTCAACTAATTGTAGTGGGGAAATGTAAGATGAGATGAACCCACTGTTGTTTATTGTTGATGTGTTTTGTTTAAACTTTGATATTGTTACAAGTATAACTGTTGCTATAATTCTTATACGTTTAACAGTTTTATTTGGTTTAATATCTTTAGTTTGTCTAAAACCTTTATGGATGAAGTTTCCTGATGATCTGGCCTAAGCAACCAGTGAAATGCATAGGAATAGCTTGTCCCATCAACAATAAATTTCAAGTGTTTTTATCAATAATAAAAACTGGGAATTAAGCACGAATAACAAAATCTTTTGAAATTAAAATTTTGTATTCCCAAAAATTGAAATTACTTTTTGATAATAAACAGGCAGTGCACGGCCTAAAAAACACTTAATTGACAACATCTTTTGTAAGTTGTTGTTTTTTTCATTTTGTTTTTCTTAACCTACTTACAACTACAATTAATGTTGAGAGAATTTCAACTAATTGTAGTGGGGAAATGTAAGATGAGATGAACCCACTGTTGTTTATTGTTGATGTGTTTTGTTTAAACTTTGATATTGTTACAAGTAGAACTGTTGCTATAATTCTTATACGTTTAACAGTTTTATTTGGTTTAATATCTTTAGTTTGTCTAAAACCTTTATGGATGAAGTTTCCTGATGATCTGGCCTAAGCAACCAGTGAAATGCATAGGAATAGCTTATCCCATCAACAATAAATTTCAAGTGTTTTTATCAATAATAAAAACTGGGAATTAAGCTTTTACGCCAAATCGTGGGCGCATAGTGCCAAAATAATTCAGTTAAAATTTATTTTTTTATTAGGAAAATATACAACACTTTATATTTGTGTTTGAAAATGGATAGATAAATACTCACAAAAGAATAAAGGCAAGATAAATTTATATTCACTATCAATGAATAATAATTACTTTGATAATTAAATAATTTTTTTTTTAAGATTATAACGCAATTGAGGACGATGTTAGTAGTACTAACATCGTTATTAAAAGCTATTCCTATGCATTTCACTGGTTGCTTAGGCCAGATCATCAGGAAACTTCATCCTAAAAAACACTTAATTGACAACATCTTTTGTAAGTTGTTGTTTTTTTTTTCATTTTGTTTTTCTTAACCTACTTACAACTACAATTAATGTTGAGAGAATTTCAACTAATTGTAGTGGGGAAATGTAAGATGAGATGAACCCACTGTTGTTTATTGTTGATGTGTTTTGTTTAAACTTTGATATTGTTACAAGTAGAACTGTTGCTATAATTCTTATACGTTTAACAGTTTTATTTGGTTTAATATCTTTAGTTTGTCTAAAACCTTTATGGATGAAGTTTCCTGATGATCTGGCCTAAGCAACCAGTGAAATGCATAGGAATAGCTTGTCCCATCAACAATAAATTTCAAGTGTTTTTATCAATAATAAAAACTGGGAATTAAGCACGAATAACAAAATCTTTTGAAATTAAAATTTTGTATTCCCAAAAATTGAAATTACTTTTTGATAATAAACAGGCAAGTGCACGGCCTAAAAAACACTTAATTGACAACATCTTTTGTAAGTTGTTGTTTTTTTCATTTTGTTTTTCTTAACCTACTTACAACTACAATTAATGTTGAGAGAATTTCAACTAATTGTAGTGGGGAAATGTAAGATGAGATGAACCCACTGTTGTTTATTGTTGATGTGTTTTGTTTAAACTTTGATATTGTTACAAGTATAACTGTTGCTATAATTCTTATACGTTTAACAGTTTTATTTGGTTTAATATCTTTAGTTTGTCTAAAACCTTTATGGATGAAGTTTCCTGATGATCTGGCCTAAGCAACCAGTGAAATGCATAGGAATAGCTTGTCCCATCAACAATAAATTTCAAGTGTTTTTATCAATAATAAAAACTGGGAATTAAGCACGAATAACAAAATCTTTTGAAATTAAAATTTTGTATTCCCAAAAATTGAAATTACTTTTTGATAATAAACAGGCAGTGCACGGCCTAAAAAACACTTAATTGACAACATCTTTTGTAAGTTGTTGTTTTTTTCATTTTGTTTTTCTTAACCTACTTACAACTACAATTAATGTTGAGAGAATTTCAACTAATTGTAGTGGGGAAATGTAAGATGAGATGAACCCACTGTTGTTTATTGTTGATGTGTTTTGTTTAAACTTTGATATTGTTACAAGTAGAACTGTTGCTATAATTCTTATACGTTTAACAGTTTTATTTGGTTTAATATCTTTAGTTTGTCTAAAACCTTTATGGATGAAGTTTCCTGATGATCTGGCCTAAGCAACCAGTGAAATGCATAGGAATAGCTTATCCCATCAACAATAAATTTCAAGTGTTTTTATCAATAATAAAAACTGGGAATTAAGCACGAATAACAAAATCTTTTGAAATTAAAATTTTGTATTCCCAAAAATTGAAATTACTTTTTGATAATAAACAGGCAGTGCACGGCCTAAAAAACACTTAATTGACAACATCTTTTGTAAGTTGTTGTTTTTTTTCATTTTGTTTTTCTTAACCTACTTACAACTACAATTAATGTTGAGAGAATTTCAACTAATTGTAGTGGGGAAATGTAAGATGAGATGAACCCACTGTTGTTTATTGTTGATGTGTTTTGTTTAAACTTTGATATTGTTACAAGTAGAACTGTTGCTATAATTCTTATACGTTTAACAGTTTTATTTGGTTTAATATCTTTAGTTTGTTTAAAACCTTTATGGATGAAGTTTCCTGATGATCTGGCCTAAGCAACCAGTGAAATGCATAGGAATAGCTTATCCCATCAACAATAAATTTCAAGTGTTTTTATCAATAATAAAAACTGGGAATTAAGCACGAATAACAAAATCTTTTGAAATTAAAATTTTGTATTCCCAAAAATTGAAATTACTTTTTGATAATAAACAGGCAGTGCACGGCCTAAAAAACACTTAATTGACAACATCTTTTGTAAGTTGTTGTTTTTTTCATTTTGTTTTTCTTAACCTACTTACAACTACAATTAATGTTGAGAGAATTTCAACTAATTGTAGTGGGGAAATGTAAGATGAGATGAACCCACTGTTGTTTATTGTTGATGTGTTTTGTTTAAACTTTGATATTGTTACAAGTAGAACTGTTGCTATAATTCTTATACGTTTAACAGTTTTATTTGGTTTAATATCTTTAGTTTGTCTAAAACCTTTATGGATGAAGTTTCCTGATGATCTGGCCTAAGCAACCAGTGAAATGCATAGGAATAGCTTGTCCCATCAACAATAAATTTCAAGTGTTTTTATCAATAATAAAAACTGGGAATTAAGCACGAATAACAAAATCTTTTGAAATTATTTCTATTAATTATATAAACCATTTTAATTTCCGAATGTGTTCAATGATTTCAATTTATAATGTATATGCATTAGGGTTGCACCGAAATCTATGGAGCAATTTTTTTGTATTAATATTGATGTCTCCCGGGCGGAATATTGTGCCACATGGTCTAAAATTGATGTCGAAAAAATGTCAGCCAAATCGGATAACTTTAACCCGTGCCCCTTTGAGGTCAAAGTTCAAATGATAAAAAAAATTTCCATACAAGCAAAAAAAAAAAAAAAAAAATTTGTTTTTTTTTTTTTTTAAATATTAGTTTGCTTTATTAGCTTATTAACGACAAAAAATCTCATTTCGATCGGACAAGATTTTCAGTTTCTAAAGTGACTCCGAAAAAAAAAATTTGAGGCTTGTTAGGGGCTTACTCTTTTTTTTTTTTAGTTTTGATAAGCACACATTAAACATTTTTTGTTGCTCTTAATACCAGGTTTTTTAAATTTTTTTTTTTTTTTTTTTTTTTTTTTTGGTGACATCGAAGTTTTGTTCTAAATTGGGGCCAAAAGCTGCAAAAATTAAGTTTTTGACCCTATTAAAAAACAAAATTACGACATCACAAAAAATGTTTAAAAAAACCTATTATTAAGAGCGACAAAATATCTTTAATGTATGCTTGTCAAAACTAAAAAAAAAAAAAAAAAATTTTGAAAATTTTTTAGAGTAAGCCCCTAACAAGCCTGAAAATGTTAATAAGCTAATAAAGCTTACTAATATTAAAAAAAAAAAAAAAAAAAAAAAAATCGAAAAAAAATGTTTGCTTGTATGGAAAAATTTTTTTTTATCATTTGAACTTTGACCTCAAAGGGGCACGGGTTATAGTTATCCGATTTGGCTGACATTTTTTCGACATCAATTTTAGACCATGTGGCACAATATTCCGCCCGGGAGACATCAATATTAATACAAAAAAATTGCTCCATAGATTTCGCTGCAACCCTAATGCATATACATTATAAATTGAAATCATTGAACACATTCGGAAATTAAAATGGTTTATATAATTAATAGAAATAACTTATAAAAAGAAATAATACATAAAATGTATTTAGTATATCTATACTAGTGCTGGGAAACTATCGATAGACTATCGATATTATCGATAGTTTTAAAATATCGAAAATATCGATAGGAAAAATATAAATATCGATATTTTTAGTATTTAAAATACAGATATGAAGACATCTAACAGCAGCTATACACACACAGTTTTTTGCCGCAAATTTTTACTTGCTATTATTAATTCGCGCTGAATTACAGCAATGAATACAAACAACAAGAATGGCAAGTGGTATGGATTGCTTAACAGTGCTTTTTACTGCTAATTAAAGGCCTTTAAGTCGAAATTTGTACATGTTTATATAGGGACTGAAATGTCAAATATTTTTGTAATGTTGTAAAAAAAAAATGCAATTGCTAGCATAGGACAAAACAATGAACGACCATTAGAGGATAAGTCCGCTAGATTGATTACCTTTTTGGGTTTAGAATTGAGAAAATTTTTTAAAGTTGCAATGGAATATCTTAAAGTCCCTGTCACTTCGGTTCCTTCAGAAAGGTACTTATCAATTTTAAAAAAACATACGTCTCATAGGTACATTCAATAAAGTTTTAAAAACAACGGACTGTAGCCTTATACAAAAATAATTAAAGTTTTCTTGAGTACAAACATTCAGTCGATAGTAATATCGATATATCGATAGTGAAATCTAAACTATCGATAAATATCGATAGTAGAAAATATCGATAGTAGCCCAGCACTAATCTATACACATTCTGCTGGTGTCTTATAATTGTAAAAATGTGTACACAAAATTTACTTCATTGCTAAATAAAGGGTAGTTTAAAAAAAATATGTAACATGAAGGTACAATAAATTCTAGTAGTGTATAGATTTCCTAATTCCTTATAATATGTATATATCTATAGCTTCAATTTTTACCAAAGGATGGCATTTAAAAGGTTACTAAATTATAAAAACAGGCTTCCTGGGAGGAAGTTTTGAAAAAAGCCCAATCTTTGCAACTGGCGTTTGTCCAAAAAACATGGACATATGCGTCTACTATAACATCGACAACTCTAGGGATGGATCTGTAAACTACTGATTTTGCAATACCATGCAAAGCTACTGCACACAGTAGCAGTTGATTTTCAGCTTACAAACTGCGCTTTTAACTGTGCTCTAATTCTTCTTTAATTTTATTTAAAAAGAAATCAACTTAAATCAATTAAAATTTTGTAGTCCCGAAAAATTAATTCGGGCCCTAGAATTTCTTATTATGCCCTCGTCTCCACTATTGTAAAACAAAAAACTAGCGTCTTAACATTTTGAAAGCTTCACTAGCTATAACAATATGAATTTGCAAAGAGATCGTTTACCTTGCAAATTTTTGACAAACTTATCAAAATTTGCTTTGCAAAAATAGAATTGACAGTTTTTGTGGAACGAAACAGCAAAATTATTTGCAAAGTCTTTGCAAGTTACACTTTGCAATAATAACTTTGCACTTTGCACAAGAGAACGTACGTGGAACAGAAATTGAAAAGAAAATATAAAAATTGCAAAGACTTTGCAAATTTCACTTATCAATTTCAACTTATTAAATTAAATAGTTCTGTGGAACATAAAGTTTTGCAAATTGACGAAACATTTAAAAGTGCAAAGTGAAAAGTTGATAAGTTGGTTTGTGGAATAGGGCCCAGGTGAATTAAACTTTTAAACAAGTGTATTAAATATTTAATTGACAATATTGCAAAATTCCTTTCTTCATAAAAATAATTTAATGAAAATTAAATTTGATGAACTTTAGCCTAATTAAAAATATCAAAATTTGGATTAAAAACCATAAACAGTTTAACAAAATAACCACAATACTAATTATCCTTAAAAGATAATCATATCATGAGTCAATATGCATAATGCAATAATATGCTTAATTTCATGACATACCTTTAAGATAATCGTACATAAAACTGACACATTATTTTAACGTGCTTTATTGTTGTATTTTTTGATTAATTACGATATTAAATAAAAATACTAATGAGCATTTTCTCATTAGGCGATTATCTTTTTTCCCAACGAAAAACTGCACATTAAAGAAATTTAGTTTTCTCAATGTCTCATTTGCTTCGATTTTATCGCAAAGCTAACCGGCACTCATCTGCCAATTATTTATTTTCCTTTTATTTGCCGTACAAATAAATTCAATCAGCTGACTCCCACCTTTTACATGTATTTTGAGTGGCGTTGCCAGCTGAAAACAATGTTTTTTGTCGGTATATTGAGAAACCCAAAATCGGTCCAATAAATTTATGTTGACATTAAGTAACAGACAGTTTGTACATACATTGAGAAAATGTCCATAAAATTAAAAATATTTTTATATATGAAAAGTCTAAAGTGTTCATTAACTTATTCAAGTTAGTTAAAGAAAATATCAATATTTGAAAAGTGTATGCGTAAAATTTACGCAGATAATCTTTCTAGGGTTAAGAGGGATCTGTTTCAGCATGTTGCTCCAGTCCACATAATTTAGAAACAATATCGCATTTGCAATAAATTCTTAGCTTCACTTCGGAAAATCAAATCTTGTAACGTTAATTTAACCGCCTTATACTCAATGCAAATGGATGAAACTTTATAGGCATACATATTCCCGATGACAATACAGGAATACATGGGCGTAGCCAGGATAAAATCTAGGGAGGGGGGGGGGCAAATTTTTTTTTGAATTTTCTTATTTTGGTTGTCCGCTTCACAAATAATATCTTAATACGAACTTTTGCTTTATATTTTACTTTTCAAACATGAAAACAATGTATGTTTTTCTTCTTTTTCTGTTGCTTATTATGTTTCTTCACAAAACAAGCAAATAGTTTTTTTACCTACTTGTGTGGTGTTGCTGTATCTTATTAAGTGATTAAAGAAAATTGCTTAAAATTTTTCAAATATATTTAACAATTTTCTTAATTAACATGGTCGTAAATTGTCATATTTACAATTTGTTTCTGTTTAAATATACATAAACACTAGAGTTGTCATTTATTCGCCTTTCAGCTTTGTTCGAATAATTCAAATAATGGTTTTTGTTCGCTCGATCAAACGATTAATTGTAAAAAATTATTCGATTAATCGATGAGAATAACGAATAAAAAAATTATTTAAAAAAAAAACTACATATTTTAAATAAGATACATCCGTCCATTATCTTTAACGTTATCTTAATTCCATATCGTTGTATAACTTAAAGGAATCATCATAAAATCCTTAATTTGTAAATAATCCGAAACAACTTTGGATTTTCGAAAGGCGTTTGCAGACCTTCCATCTTCAGCCAAACTTCTGCGTACAATTCCTTCTATATACATAACAACCGCTGTCTGTCTTTATGTATTTTTCCATTGGAACAAGTTCAGAAATTTTCGATGTCGTTGGATTATCTTAAACTACATAATTTTCAATGGTAATATTGTATCACTTATACTATGTTCACACTTGGGTTCTTACGCGTTTAAGCAACTCGAACGTGATTAAGTTTTAATCACATCAAAATCGAGATGATTAACCATTTATTGAAGTGCTTTGTTAATCACTTCAAATTGACATGATAACAACTAAATCACTTAATTAATCACATCGAATCAATCGGTCACCATGAACGTTTCCCTCACGTGTACAACTGGCCACGATCTCTTCTTAATGTTTTTATTTTTCCTTAAATAATTCAAAAATTTCCACAATTCCATCATTAATATGTTTGAAATAATCTTCTGATAACTTTGTAAAAGTATTTGTATCCATTTTTGATACTTTAAAGAAATTTAAATTTGTTTGTTGTGTTTTTTTTTAATCAACTGTCATCTTCATCATCTCAAATGTAATGTGAACGGCTCTGATTAACTTAATCAACATTTTGCTCAAACGCAAATGGCAAAGATATATATAATTTACATTATATATATGTATAATACAATGACAGCATTTTCTACTTTCATGATATGATTTCTATAAATCAATTCTGTATTTTTTTTGGCTTTTTTTATTTCCTGGATCCTTCACCCGACAGTGAAGGATCCACTTTCTTGAAAATTGTTTGATTTAAAAATAAAACAGCTGTTACAATTGTTAATCAAAGATTTGTTTAATAAGAGCATAAAATACATTTTTGATTTATTATGAATACTCAACACGGTTTTTGCTTACTAAACATTAAGATTAATTACAATCAGGGCTATATCTACAATATTTTTTACCTTTCCTACATTTTGTATAAAATCGCTAAAAACGTATGAGAATAAATCAAATTTTATGCTATTATTTCTTATAAGTCTTTTATTATAATTTATGTTTTAATAAAAAAAATTGTCCGATTAATTGACATAATTTAATCGATTTATTCGTTATTCGAAAATCGGCATTTTTAAATTATTCGAACAAGCGTTTGTTTTTGTTTGACCGATTAATCGAATTATTCGTAATCGGTTGACAACTCTAATAAACACATACATACATACATATTATTTTGTGTCAAAACATTTAAATACCAAATTAAAATTTTTTAAATATTTTGGCTCGAACCACTAAAAGATTATTGAAAATCAGAACCAATTTTTGGGGTATGTAAAGTTGCTGCGAATGGTAAAGAGCTATTAACGGGCCTTTCGTTTATTTCAGTTTTCAAATACTAGTCGATAATGGTGTCAAGATTGTTTTGAGTACGTTTAAGTGTTATTCGTACTTAAATTTTTAAGTACGACACGTACTTAAAGTAATCTATTCCGAGTGTTTTTCTTTCTATGTAGGAAATAAACTGCTTAGCTATATTCAGAGAATTATCTCTATATTTTTTAAAAATACAGGAGGATCTATGGCAATTATGTGAGAAAAAAAATATCGACCAAATGCTCGCCTCGGCTTTAGTGGCATACTTCTATCCGATGGTCCATATTTTCAATTACTCTGAGGCATAATCGAGGTTCAATGTCTTTAATGTGTCGAATTATCTCATCCTTTAGCTCTGGAATGTTTCTTGGCTTATGGACGTACGCTTTCAAATCACATGATCGTGGCGGCCATTGAATTTCTCGCGCAAAAGAGCCAAATAACAGCCGTTGGCTGTGTGGCAAGTGGTACCATCCTGTTGGAACCACATATCGTCCAGGTCCATATCTTCAATTTCTGGTCACAAGAAGTCCGTTTTCATTTCGCGATAGCGAACACCATTCACGGTAACTGCTTGGCCGAGATAATTTTCGAAGAATTACGATGAAGCCGCCAGCGCATAAACCGCACCAAACAGTCACTCTTTGTGATGCATCGGCTTTTCAACAATCTCTCGTCGATTCTCATTTGCCCAAATGCGGCAATTCTTATTAATTAAATTTTTGTAAAAGGCTTCAACAATCTTAACGTGCTGCTCAATTGTGTACCTCTTTATGGTTGACGAAATAAGTTGGGCAAAACACTTGACGTTAAGGTCTGAAAATAAACATCGTGCATTTAAGTTGGACCACCGTTTGCTTAAGGCGTTTTACACTATAATACAAATCTTCAGTATTTTGACAAAATTGCTTTCCTGTTCTTATTATTGTTTAAAAAAATTAAGAAAAAAAAAAAAAAAAAAATAAAACAATAACAACTTATCATGTCACGGTTGTATTTTCCTCAAAAGGCTTTAGACTTGTATTATAGTGTGAAACTGCCTTTAGTAATGCAACTATGATTTGTTCAAAGGAAAAAAAAAAAAAAAATATTTCCCCGTAAGAGAAAATAATGATGTTTTATTGTTTTTGCAAGAAAATCAAAATTAAGCAATTTGCCAGTTCAGTTTTTTATGCAATTGCACTTGCAAATTTACTATCAAAGTAATTATTGGGAACACAAAATTTTTAATTGGGAATTAAGCACGAGAAGCATAATCTTGGTAATGAAAATTTTTAAATGCATATTTCATTTCGTCGGCTTAATTACCGAACCTGCTAGCTCCCTTTTAACAAATTTTACAGGAGAGACAAAAAACGTTTTGTTTTTCCTATTTTCTGCTTGAGAGGATAGCCAAAAAAAAAAAGAAAAAAAGTTGATTTGACACACTTTAATGCTGGGTACACACTATGCAACACATTTACGCAATCTAGTGAATTAAATTCATTTTCATTCATTCCAGATTGCATCAACATCAAAACGCTTTGATATTTTTAGGTTGCATTGAAACAGATTGCATGTTGATTGCACTGTGTGTACCCAGCATAAGACTCTAATTGAAGAAAAGCTACATGCTGGTCGACGAGGCATAGCTTTCTCTACCACACAGCATCAATTTACTTAAAAAGTGGATTTAGCAGGTTTGCATATTAAGCCGACAATATAATCGAACCCTAACCGCGAAAATAACGTAAGCGCCAAAAATCAAATTTTACAGGAGAGAGCTTTTTTATTATATTTCATATACATTTTGTATGCCAATAAAGTCATTTATTAAAAAAAAAAACGAAAATTAAAAATCATGTCGCTTACGTTATTTTCGCAGTTAGGGCTCGTTATGATAGCCTCTAAACATGTTGTAGTTAAATATGACAATAATTTGTTTTCAAATTAACAACAGTATTTTCCTCTTTTGCAAGAGCAACATGCTATGGTTGAAAAACGACCATATTGTAGTTATTAATATACCTAACATGTTCGGAGGCAACTATAATATGGTTGTGGTTTGCTGATGTTGGACTCATTTAACAATAATATGGTTATCGGTGACAATATTGATATTGTTAAATTAAACATAATAGCTGAATTCACACCGAGCTTGTTAGTTTGTTAGTCGTTAATCGTTACTTTTTTACACGCATTTTGTTTTTGTATATTTAACGCACTACCGTATTAACATTTAACAAATTAACGACACGGCACCCCTGATAAAATAGTTGTTAGTTGGTAACTCACTACTTACCGTCAGTAAACGTTATTTGTGTCAAAGCATGAGTAATTAAATGGTTGACAATTGTTTTTTTACACTTTCTCATGGCATGTTTTATTTTTTCCAGAATAATAAATTGTGTCAGAACAATAAATCAGTTGTTTTACTACGAAAGTTACCAAACTAACAAAGTTTTAAAAAGGGGGTCGTTCACAGTTGGCAACTTTAACAAATTAACAAACTACCGAGTAACAAATTAACAAGTTCGGTGTGAATACCACTAATATGTTTAAAATTGTCATTAAAGGAGGGGACTTTGTATATTTAAACATGTTTTTCCAATGGGTGTGGGGAGAGCTAGCTTCATTGTAGAGATAGAAGTTCAGTATAGGGAAATTCAACTATATAGTGTAATGCCGCGAGAAGCAACTTAGTACGAAAAGTAATGTGCTTAGGAAGTTGTTGTGATTAATAAGTTGTTCTTAAGATGGGACAGTTGCTCATGTGAAAGTAATTGTGTTACGATATTTCCATAGTTTGTTTGAAACACTAAAATTTTTATAAAATTTTAATTAACGGTTTGCATTCTTCTTCTTCTAACTTTTATTTATTAAGATTTCACAAATAAATTTACAAAATATAAGTTAAAAAGCGCCGGGCAACTAGACCACATGCGCTCGTCTATCTAAATTACAAAATCTTTTTGAACACTCTTTCCTGTATGTACATTTTTTGATTTTATACAAATGAAATTAAAAAAAGAAACAAAAAATCTACAAAAGTTAAAAAATTAAAATAAAAATTGGCTCTAAACATATCGTATGTCATGTTTCCGTAGACATCTCTGGATTTTTGGCAAATTGTCATCTACTGCGCAATCAAGGATTTTTTCCAGCGGTTCTTCTATTTTAGAATAACGGCAATCTATTAGCATATGAGGAATAGTAAGTATGACATCACAATGGCTGCATTTTGGAGGTTGTGGGAGGCCACTCTCTATTGCGATGCGAAAGCAATTTCGATGCAAAAGCTAAATTCCAACTTGGTACTCTCTATCACTTACGCAACAGTTTTTGAAAATTAAGCAATACTGGCAATAAAAATGAGGATGGCGCAGATTGACAGTAATGAAATGCTAAAATATGTAAAAATAATTGAAATTGGAAAACTTAAATAAAATAATTAGTGATGATTTGTGAAAAGAAAATATTTAATAGATGCGAAAGACAAATGCGCAAACGCATTAAAGAGTACCAATCGCTAGATTTGCTACCATTTTCTTTCGCATCGCAATAGAGAGTAGCCCCCTGTTTTCTCGTACACTCAAAATATTATGTAGTTAAATTCAAACGAAAATTAATTTTAAACAAATTAAAATTCATTTAAAAAACGGATCATTTACATTTCATTTAAAACAAATGATTTTTTCATTAATTTCTAAATTTTGTTTTATTGAACATCATATTCCTTAAAATTGAATAGTTTTTACTTTTAAAAAATATATTTCAACCGACAAAATCAAACAAATTAACAAATAAATACGGAAAAACATTAAGGGTCCTCATGATATCGTTTATAAGTCTCGTAAACTGTGCAAACTGTGCATTCTTACGCCCTCGTAAATGAACTGTCAAAAATTGTATGAGAATTCATTTACACAAACTGCTTAAATTTGCCCAACAATTTTGACTCGTAAACTTACGCAGTTCAATTGTGCATTTATACAGACAAATTTTTTTAATGCTTACCGCCGTTTTCAATGAAAACTTCAAGTGTAAATAAATCACAAACAATAAATTCTTGTAATAATATAAGCATATTAGTCTTTTGGCTTTCTTTATGCATGTTTAAAAACAAATTTCATTTATAATTTACAAATTCCAAGTTTTTTATTATATTTTTGATTATTTTTTTTTAATATATTTTTTATTGACGTTTCTGTTTGAAATGACATTAATTGTTTAAAATTACACAAAACTTAAAAAGGATCTTCATGAAACGAGTCTCGCAAGTTTACCCATTTGCACAAATGGTAATTTTAAGCAACATCATGAAGACCCTTATTATTTTTTGGTAGTTTGTTTTTTTAATAACAAACATAAATGTTGAAAAATAAAATTATTTGTAAAACAACTATATTTTTATTCAATTCTAACAGTACCGAAAACGAATTTAATGTCCTACAATCAGTTACTGTGTAGTAATGTTTTGAGTTAAAAAGGGCTTTACCCACTCTAAGTCGGGCAAGCGTTACACACTGTGGCTGTGTTAAATTTCTGCTGTACTTACCCTTTTAGGTGTTGAGTTTTGTTATGCTTGTATTTTATTAAAAGGGTTGGTTAACGTCTTAGAAAAACACGGCACTTCTGTAATCTGGGATAAATTAAAGGCTTCTTTAGCACTTTTATCAGCCTTCTCATTCCCCTGAATTCCAATGTGAGAAGGAATTCAAAGAACCCGGACTTGATGCTAAACGCTCTTCAGTTGAAGCATATCATCATAGGCACCATGTTGATTTTTAATAAAGGCCTTTGTGGCACTTAAGCTATCCGTGCAGATTAATGTTCTCTCGCAGTGTACGTTCGAAAAGTTAATGGCAGTTTTGATAGCTGCAATTTCAGCGGCAAAATTCCGGTATGGTCTGGTAAACGAGCTTAATTTCTTACTTCGAACTCTGTTTCCGATATTTGTGCAATAACAGAGTAAGATGTGGCACCATTTTGAAACGAACCGTCAGTATAATAAACTACTGATAGTGAGAAATCAGTAAATTTCTGTCGTAAGCAGTTTCCTAAAATATAACGATTTGGTGTTATTTTTGTTGCAAACGCTTAAACAGTCGTCCATCCTGACAGTTGTGTCAGAAGATGCAATGTTGGTCGGTCTAAGTGGCATGGCTATATTAGACTTACGCAAAAGCCCTTTATGTTGTTGATGGCAGTTGTGGTGTGAATCCAAATTTCTCTATAACGTCGTATGTTCTAACTTTTATTTTATGTTTTTTGTTTTTTTGCAGAGATTTAATGGAGGAATTAGTCGTCTATATTCGTGAAGCTGTTGACAGAAAACAGGAGAACATGCGAAGACGTAGAAGACGGGACGCTCTGCGTCTGCAATTGGTGCGAGTGCTAGAGAAAATTGCGGAAAATGGTACATTTGGTGTAAGGTAAGTAAAAATGGCCTAGACTATTTATGAGATATACTTTATATGCTAACTGCCGTATTCATAAAAAATAAAATATGTTTGAAATGTGTTTTGAGGCAAAATTTTCATAAAAATTTTTCTTAAAATGCATTTCAAATCATTTTAATTTTCTATGAATACGGCAGTAAATGTGTAAATGAGGACTAACACTTACGTTTTCCGTGTGTTTTTTTTTTTTATTATCTTAATGTATCGAACATGAGTGGTAGCCAAAGTTTTATCAGTCAGCCAGAAAATAATTGCGGTTGACTGACAAAAATTAGCAGCCAAACTATCGAGAAAGTAAAAGTTTGAGCAAAACTGTCATTCATGATCGATAGTGCGTACCAGAGATTAGCAATGAATCGTTTTTTCGCTACTCATACTGACTCATGCAATTGTAAGTATAAGTGCGTAGAAATCATTTAAACTAAACTACTCGGATTCACTCAGACTCACAAGAGAAATATTTATGAGTGCGACGTCGACATTATACGCATACTCATAAATGACGTCAGCTGGATTTATAATTTCAAGAAAATACTTACAATACTCACAATGATTCAAATCACTTAGCTGATCCAATTTACCGTTTTAACACAACAGATAAAACACACAACTTAATAATCAGCGCTGCCAGATAAATTTGCCGAAAAATCGTCCACTTCATACATGTAACTTTAGTAAACTGTAATTGCCAAATCGTCACTTTGCTATTTCGGGGACAAATCTGGCAGCCTCAGATTTTGCTTCGCCTATACACATTGAGTTGAGTAGATTCTAAATCAAACACTACAAATGTTGCTAAGTATGAGTACAATGAATAAAATGAAACTTTTGAGTGAATATGAGTTTGAATAACATTGGAATAAGTATGAGTGCGTATAAGTACAAGAATTTATGAGTCATGATTTAGCTCTACTCACTTTTTCACTACTCATTGCTGATCTCTGGTGTGTACCCCACTTAACGTTATATTTTAATTAATGCCTTGTTTTTTTTCATTTTTTTTTACAATTTTAATTATTTTTTTTTTGTATTTTTTTAGTACTTGTGTTTTGGAACGTGATACAATGTCTTTGCATCCAACATTTGTTGAGTACATCGATGGAGCCATGCAATATTTAGTTGCCGAAACGGACAAGGACAACATCAGTATACGAGAGGTCAAGGCACATTTTTGTAATTTTATACGCAAAATGATAAAGAACTTTTCATGTAAGTCAGTTGATAAGTTTGTTACAAACAAAAACAAATACGTAACATACTTTCTATCAGTGTTCGAAAATAAACACTAAATATCGCTCCTTAGTGTTCGGTTTGGTAGATTTGTGGAAAACACAAACGCTAATATTATTTGTGTAGTAAATCATTAAATATTAAATCTTTCGAACACAAAAATAATACTGTTTGTATCCAACTCAACAAAAAGATTAGAACATTTAATTCCATTCGATTTAAAAAAAAAAAATACAAATTGTGCTCGGTTTAGCTCATTAGTGTTCGTTCGTTTCAGTTGCGCTTGGTGCCTTTTGGGCTGGTAAAAACAACCAAAAATTTTCTACAAAAAAAAAATACACATACGAAAAAAAACAAGAAGACAGCAAAATAATTTTACAAAAACAAAACACGAACACAATACACACACGTTCCCGCGACAATTGGGTCTACGTACCGGAACGACTCGGAGCATCAACTGCGCCGACCAAAATTGTTGCTAAAATTGTTTGTTTGTTCATTTCTTAATCAATTTAAAAAAAGAAACATTATAGAACATTAAATGTTCTATCACTAAAATTTGTAACACTACAATTGTTCTGTTTATTAGCGAAGAACAGAACACTATATAATGTTCGGCTCTTTCTTGAAAATAGTAACGAACGGTATTAAGGGTAGTGTTCGTCTACACAAACACTTAAAAAGAAATATCGTTCTTGCGTGTGTGAGCCGAACGCTAATTAATGTTCTGTTTATTTTCGAACACTGGTGCCTAATTACCGCATTCGATATCGATTAAGCTATCGTATCGAGTAAACTATCATTTTTCTGCATACGATAGACACTGACGTATCGAATGAAAACTAGAGAGATGTAATGTTTTTGGATACTCGATATCGAATGCTATCATCTCAAATTACGATACATTTCATTCGATATCGAGAGTCATAATACCAAAATAAAAAATTTTGTTCGATATCATATGCGGTAATTAGACCCCTGCTTTCTATTAGTTTTAATTATTTTCTTTATTTGTTGAAATGATGGGCTTTTATTGTGAAACATTTGAAAAAAATAAATTTATTTAAAGTATTGGTTATTGTTAGGTGTGATCTTTTCCCATTTTTTCTGAAACCATTTAAATCTATTCTACGCCAAAAGAACTGCTTATTTTTGAGGTCAGGAGCGGATCAAATTCAGACTGAGAAGAAGAATATTCTGATGTGAAGCGTTAACCAAAACGTTAAGGGTAAACCATAAGGTGGATGATTCCGAAACACTCTTTTTTTAAAGGTTTTTAACTGGACTTGCAACATGCGGACGAGAATTGTCATGGAGAAATATTACCGCTTCATATCTTTTAGCTGATTCCGTTCTTTTTTTGTCAATTCTCGATTCAAACGAATCAAGTGTATTTGGTACAGGTACCCTGTAATCGTCTGCCCCGATTTTATTTGCTCGCAATACAGGGTTATCCATTTAGTGGTTATTAAACCGCCGACCTGGCAAGGCTGCTACCTGTTAACCTTTAAGTCAACTTTTTGTGAAAAACCACACAAAATTAATAATTTTTACAAAATAAATGTACACTAAAGAAAGTTGTTGACTATGTTAGCAATATCAATTAAGTACTGAAAAAATTTTTTTTGTTTAAAAATATTTTTAAGTAACGAAATATTTCCGAACTTACGTAAGTTACCCTAGTGTGTGGCTTGCCACACATATATAGTTTCTATGGAATTTGCCCGAAAGATAAGATTTTCTCTCGGCAAATGTGAATATTTTTTTTGATATTGTTGCAAACTGCATGCAACCAACGTATGTTTTGTAAAGTGCGTATTTATAGATATAAAATACACACAAGCTTTTAATGGTTTTCTATTGATCACCAACGCGATAATTACATCATTAAAGTTGCGTCAATCATGACTTTGGTAACAAACGAACGAAACGAACACAGCAAAGTAGACAGAAATTGTATATATGTGTGAAAAACCACACACGAGGGTAATTAACGTAAGTTTTTTTGAGGGTCATTTGGGGGTTAAATTTCTGTCATCTGAAGTGTTATTTATTAAATGAAAGTTTTGCTTTGTATTAATATGAATCGTTTTACATTCGTAAAACGCCTTAAAATTGTTTAAACATTCTACAAAGTGGTGGTTCAAACGTGGCACAGTTTTCGAATATTACGGGGTGATTATGGTTGTCGCAATCGGACTTCTGTGAAAGGAATTGGCAAGATTATAAAGATATTTGAAAAGACTGGAAGCGTTTCAGATGTGGCCAGGCCTGGGCATCATCGCAATGAGCGAGCTGCTGAAAATATCGCTTTTGTAAGTGAAGGTTGGCGGATAATTCGAATTTAGCGATTCCACGGCTATGAGCGCTATGGCCGTATGATAACCGACTTTTTTTTGGCCTGCAATCGATGATAAGGAACTGTTCAACATGTGGTTTCAACAAAACAGTACCACACGATGCGACCGATTTTATCTTTATTGCATGGGAAGTTTTAAGAACGCTTAATTTCACGTTTTGGCGACGTAAATTGACCATCAAGGTCATGCGATTTGACGCAGTTAGACCTTTTTGTAGGGTTACATCAAAGACCGTTTCTACGCGAATAATTCCTTAACGTTGGAGTATTTGAAAATCAACATTCGTCAAGTTTTCGTCAAGATAAGAAAGGCGGTAATTTTAATGACATTGTATTTCGTTCGTAATGGCAAGGTCCAAGCATTATAATGAAATAAAAGTTTCATCGAAATGAAAGCTTTAGTTGTGTTTTATTTAACTTTACTTTTCAAACCGAAAAAAATAAGCCTATTTAATGAGATCCTTCAGGTCCCGCCAAATCAAAGCATTACCTTGAGGCCATGAATACTCGGCTTAAGCGTTAAATCGGCATTTTGGCCAGGCAAGCCGAAGAGCAATGAACCAAATTTTAACAAAGGATCCATTTCTTATCGGCATAATTGCAACCAGTACAAATAATTCAACGTCTCTCGATTTTAAAAATGTGTGGTACCCAATCTTCGTGCCAACGGATGAATTCTGCTGCAGCTTGTTAATGTTTTAGGATGCTGCTTGAGTGGGTCTTAATGATTTTCAAAGTCTTTCTTGAGTTTGACAATAATTTTCATGGAGTAATGTCTACAATTCAACATTTTCTAACTTTTTGCCATGCTAAACGCTTGTTGCCTTGCAATGCAACAATTTAACTTCATGTATTTCCAAACGCAACCGTGCAAACCTTAACTAAGCATGGCATTTCTTAAGTCATCCGATTCGCAGCTAATATAAAAACAAACTCAACTAGCGCATTATTAAGATTGACAATACATGTGATTTCCAGTGCTGCAAAGTGCCAATATGGGACAGTAGCTTATGTTGAATATAGTAAAGGGTGTCCAAAACTTAACGCAAGATTTAAATAAAATAGAAAACACAGTTTTTAGTATTTTCTTTGGGGCTGCCTCTTAAATAAAGAAGACGTTTATTTAGTTCATTTTTATTTATCAATATTGTATTTTAAACTTTATAGTTGCCATAATATAAAATTGCTTATTCATTTGATATTTTATTTTTAGTGGAATCATGTGCTACTCTACTGACACGTGACTTAAAGCGAAATCTTTTTAATTTATTCGCAACATGGTGTGGAACATTTTCAAAGCCGCTGGGCATTACATCTCAAATTGGACAAAGTGCTGAAGAGGAGAAATTGCAATTTAGTGCTTTACAAGTAAGTAGTTCGTTAAGGTTCATCATTATACCCACCACTCATCCCTTGTTTAAAACATTTGGCACTTCATTTTTTATTCTTTATCATTTTATTACGTTCTCTTACTTAATTTATCAAATAGACTTTTGACATTTTATTAATAGCCCGTTTACATTAAAACAAAATCTAGTATATTTGATTTAAAGTCTGTCTCAAAATCTAACTGCCTGTTTTTAAAACGCGAGTGCAAAAGTGACGCGTTTAACTAACATTTAATACAAAAACAAAATTTCAAAATTTGACTCGTCCTTTTTGCGCACGCGCTCTAAAACCAGGCAGCAACATTTTTGACATTAGCGAGATCTATTTTTTAACAAAAACAGCTGGCTGAAAGTTTTTTTTTTTATAAAATATATAAATATATATCAGTTTCTGAAATCCAAAAATTCTTAATGCATATAATGAAATTTTGTTAATTTAAATTTTTTTTAACTAAAATGTATGTATATTGAGTTCACTTTTCACTTATTGGTTTTAATTAATATTGAGTAAATCTATTTTAAAAAAAGAAGCTAATGCACTTCAGAAATGCGTGCTTCATTAATACTCGGTTTTTTAATTTTACCACAAAATGCAACGCTGTAAATCTGCATGTTTAGGCGAGGTTAGGTTAGGTTCCACTGGCAGCCGCAATTATGCACAGCTCACGTTGGTCCAGTAATAAGTTCCCGTTGTGTTACCATGTTACACCGTCTCCTAATGTTCCTACGTTACTTTACTGTTGATATTTTCACCCAGACATCCGGTTGATACAATGAAGGAATCGATCCTGTTCAAAACAATGTCAGAGAGACAGATTTTGTCCCTGATAATTCTTTGACCAAACAGCATAAGTCTCATGGCCGAGTGCCGAGCACTGACAGAGAAGATGTTCCGCTGACTCCTCGTCGCCGCAACTTCTACATAGGCCATTGTACGTGTTTCCATAGGTCTTTGGGCGAGTTTCCTAATGGGCCAGTGGCCAGTTGTAACCGCAATTAGGTTTCTTAGGTGAAGTCTGGACAGCCTTAATGCACGCCATGTCCTCTTTTCATCTATGATGGGCCAGAATTTTCTGGATTCCCCACATGTAGTTTCATCAAACCACCTTTGATTGGCAATGAGATGAAATTTGTTTGCAATAAGTTGCTTACTCCTTGGGAAAGAAACATCTATATCCTGGGTCGAACCGCTACGACTCAAGGTGGTTCCTGCATGTGCCAGCGAATCAGCCATACAGTTTTTATGTACGCCTCTGTGCCCAGGGACCCAATTAAGGGTTACCACTGAATGTCTCGCTATTTCCTCCAGATAAATCCGGAATTCTCGGACAATTTTCGGTATGATGAACACACTCTCCTGGGATCTTATAGCCGCTTTACTATTGGTAATAATGTGAAAATCCATGCCAGATATCTCACCATTCCGAATCTGCATGTTTACATAAAATATTTGTAAAATGGGGAAACACACATTAATTAACATGTCATTCTCAAGTTTGTTTTATAAAAGACGCGATGTGTCGTAAAGGAAATAATACTTCGTAAGAGCAAAGAAAATTAGTGATTTTTCTTTACAAAAAAAGAAATACAAAAATTTTTCTGAAATATTGAATATGAAGCCGAATACTTTCGGTGACATTATCCGAAGATATAAAAACGAGGATAGAATAGATTTTAAAAACAAACTGGGCATCCAAAAAAGCTTACCAAAATGGAAGAGCGCCGTATTGTTAGAAAAATCTAGGCCAATCCGCGCTTAATTGCCTGCAAAATTGTTACCTAAGTTGCGGCGGTATTTGGAAAGACAGTTGCAGAAGCAGCAATACGTCGCGACGCGTCGCACAATTAAAAAAGAAGGGTTCAACGGTCGCATTGCCGAAAAAAGCCTTTCGTGAATTTGAAAAACAGAAATCATCGGTAACAATTTGCTAAAGACCATTTAAAAAAAGTTATAAGTTGGTGGAAAGACGTAATTTTTCTGGATGCAAGCAAATTTCACTTATTTTGAAGTGATAGAAAAGCTTAAGTGTTGCGCAAGCCGAATGAGGAGTTGAAAGGCTAAAAATATTGCTCCAACAGTTTTAAGCACGAAGAAGGAAGTGTAATGGTGTGGTGCTGCATAGCAGTGAGAAGGGTTGGGAAACTGGTATTTATCGAAAGCATTATGAACAAGGCTGTTTATTGGAAAATTTTGAGAGACAATTTGAAACAATCTGAAGAAAAAAAATGGGAATTGCAAGAACTTTTAAATTGTATCAGGACAACGACTCTAAACATAAAGCCCACGTTGTTCGTGAGTAGCAGAAAAGGGGGTAGTACATTCATTTTGCAGTTATAACTCACACTTAGTGATAGTGCAAAAATATTGCAATCATTTTGTTGAGGTTAAGTGATGAATTGAAAATTTGCAGCCTCACCAAACATGAAAAAAATAGTTTGATTTAAAAAAAGCAATCATCAGGTTATAGTATCTTTTTTCACTTATTTGAGTGCAACTAAAAATGTTGCACTTAATTTAAAATCAAAAACAGTGTTGTTTACTTGCAAAAAAATTATTTTGAACAGGTCAAATCGTCTTTCTGAGGTTATCAAAAATAAGGGCTATCCAACCAGATATTAGTTTATTTTTATTGTTTATTTTTAATTAAACAATAATTTTATATACTACTGAAAAAACAAATCAATCCATCCGTACTTAAATCAAGCCGAAGCGGTTTCAATAGTACGGTAAGTACGGATTTCCTTAAATCAAGTGCAGAACGCTTAATTCAAGTACGGTCCCCGAATTCGTACTTAAAGTAATCCGAAAACAGGATTGACTTAATTAAAAGTGAGATAAAATTAATCTTAAATTGTGCTTGATTTAAGAATTTCCGGCTTAATCTCGATTCGTACTTGAAATAATCCGAAAGTGAAATTAGATGGATTCTTACCTAAACACTTATTTTACTTACTCGTTACACATGTATATTTCACTTTTGTTGTATTCCGTTCTTTGCCTTTAGAATAATTCTCAATTCTAAGACACCAGCTGCTTGCCCAATATGGTTTCCGTAATCATTCTACTTTAGAAATTCGATGCTTTTAACTAAATAATTAAAAAAAAAGATTATGGGAATTATTGCACACTCGGATGCGCGCATCAAGCTTACCAGTTTACCACTTTTAGTGCTAGATTTATCAAATTTTTTTCTGATTTAGCACTACGAATTTCAAAAAAAGTGCACATTTTTATAATTATTTTCATTTTTAGCACTATTTTTAGATCCCAAAACTACTTAAAAACTCCCATATTTAATTCAAGTAAAGTATCAATTCTTTAAGTGTATAACATGCTACCTTTTTTGCTACTTTGGTGCATACTGTTTCTTGCATCTTTGTAGTGTACAATGAAACAAATACAGTTACTTTAATTCTTATGAAGAAATAAATTAAAATTGTTTATTGGGCTGAATAAAAACAAAAATCAAGGCAAATTGAGTAGAAGGTGAGTTCAACTCTACAACAACACTGCTTCTGTGGCCGGTTTGTCAAAAATATTGCTTGTAAAAAAAGGTTTGTTTACATAAAAAACTAGTTTTTATACAAACTTTGAGAAGGTTCAAAATTAGACAACGTTTGTTGCCACACTTTAAACATATCGGATGATATTGTTAAAAAATCGGTTCATCTGAAAAGGACCAAAATGAGTTGGTATATGAGAAAGATGAAAATGACACGATACAAATTTAGTTTTAACAACTTTATTTAAAATACATGCATATATTATAACAAGCATATACCCGCTACTTCGTTAGTGTCTCCTTTTTCTTCGTGGACATATTTTTATGCCGAAGTTTATTTTCCTAGGTTTAAACTTGTTTTAATTCTAGCATTTAACCCGGTTCTTTAGTAGAACCAAAAAGCTAAAAAAAAAAAATATAAAATTTCCCGTATTTCCTTTTTTGGGTACTATATTTTCCCCCCATTAAACTACCAAAAATTTCAGTATTGTAGTGGCAGCCCATACTTTAGTACGAATATGTCAATGAATGGAGGAAAATGTTTTGTAAAAAAAGTACAAAAAATAGTTACGATTTTCAACCCTTAAATGTTCGAATTTCGAAAAAGTACCAAATTCGAATACGTCTTTTTCTTGATAAGTTTCGAATGTGGTATTAACTTTGTTTCTATATTTATTGGTTCAAAAGATAGATGGGGTGGCAAAAAGTACTAAAATTCAGATTTTACCCGTTTACTCTCTAATAGAGCCGAATTTAAAAAAAAGTACCAGACACCTGTCCGCTTTATTTTTTAAAGAACAACGATAGGTTTTAATTTTTTTTTTGTATCTCTTTTAGTTTTGGAGATACCGAATTTTCCCGTTTTTACCTTTTTTACCCCCTAAACATTCGAACTTCAAAAAATCCTGTTTTAGTGGATCGATTTGGGGAGTGACCAATCGCTAGTCCAAATTTCAAGTTTCTAGGGTCAGCAGTTTGGGCTAGGCGATGATGAATGAGTCAGTTAATCAGTCAGTCACTCACTCACACAACTCTTTTATATATCGCTACCATCCCATAAGAATCTATTAATTAAGCGCCACTTTTTTCGAAAATGACTTTTTGATGTGGAACTATACTAGAAGTTAAGCGCCACATTTTGGCCTGAGTTTCGCTGCCCTATCATGGATGCAAAGGAAACTAGAGAGAAAATAAAATTGTATCAACCTTCAAGTTTTTTCACAGGAAAAATTTTGCTCCCTGAAATTTGTATTATCCGCCAAAGAAATTATGCTAAGCCACATTTTTAAAAATGTAGTTGTCGTAAGCAACAAAAGGTCCACACAAAAATTTTGTTAGATGTCGCTTAGTTTAACTGAAATTGTCGCTTAGCACACTCATTCAACTAGATCTTGATCCATTTTTTTCGCTTTTAACACTCCAGATTATGACTGTCTTCGAGTTTAAATAATTTTTCTATGAAGTACGCTACTGCTTATTCCCATTTATTTTGTGTTTTTTTTTTGTCTCGTCGGTTGTAAGCGTATTGGCAGAGGCAGACGAAGAAGATGATTTGTCTGACAATAAAAGTAATTATTAATAATCTTAAAATTTCCGTTTTGTAATTTTTGTTTTGAAATAAATGTTTTGTTACTTTTTATATAGATTTTTATTTATTTTATTGTTAAACAGAAAACATAAACAATTAATTAAACGACACAATTTATTTCAAACCTTTATTTGTTTTGTCCATGTCAATATTTAAAGCGCCATTTACCATTGTATCAAGCGCCAATGTCTTGACCACGAAAACGTACTAAGCGACAACAAATTTGTATCTGATAAAATTTTTGGTTTTGCAATTATGTCAAGTTTTGTATTCTGAAAATCGCTTTCCAAATATGTTCCTTTCAATAAAATACACAAATAAATAACTAAATGAGACGTTTTTTTCGTTTCCTACACAGTTTTAGAAATGGCGCTTAGTACTGACACCAAAATAGGCCTGTGATAGGTCTCTGGTGGTAGAGACCGATTCTAGTTTTAACACTTTCTATGAATAAGACCTATGACTTTTACATAGGGTTGTCATTGGAGGGGGTCAATTGACACCATTTGACCAGTCACAAATCTTTTCTGAATGGACGTATGTAGTGACAGTTACTAAAATGTAGCATTATTTCAATACGATGTAGTATTATTTTAATAAAACAAGTCCTAAAATTAAATTCAAGAGCCAAATTTTAGAGAGTCCCAAAAAAATTTATCACACCACCGGTGAAGACTGTACTGTAGGTCCCTATTACGGTTCACAACTTAACTCAGTTGAGTTGTAATTAAGACAACTGGTTGTGATCAGTTGTAATTTTTGTTATGTTTTTGTTCACTGCAATATTGCAAAGTTGTAAACCATAATACAAAAATCAAGAAATTTCAACTCAACTGTGTTGAGTTGTGAACCGTAATAGGGGCCGTAATTCATTACTTTTTCTTCCTTTTTGTTCTTCATAAACCAGTTACGTGATTGGTTCTCCTTTCACTGGTCATGAGTTCTTTCTTTTTGTGCCTGTTCTTTTTTCACAACTCCCAGGACCAGTCTGTTGGACTAATTGACACAAATTTCCCGCAGGGTATCAGTATGTATTAGCGTGGCCGTTATTGTATGGAGATTTTTTTTTTTTTATATTTCTTATATTTCTTATATTTTCCCCCCACCAAATCGGTTCAGTTTTATGTAAAAAAAATAAAAAAAATTTCGTAGCGATAAGTTGACTTCAAGCTACTTATTCAAATGTAATTTGTTTGCATATGACTGTCTCTTAAAAACAACATCTTACAAGAATATGATATATGGCAATATTTTAGCTCTTCTAGTCAACAACATTAGCCTCGAAGAAAGTTTTTTGCTAAAATTAATATTTTAGAAAATAATTATGAAAATAACAACAAAATACCAAACTTTATATACGTTTTATATATATAAAAGCCGGATTTAATGTCAAGTGACCCAATTTTGAAACCGCTTCAGATTTACATGAAATTTGCACCAACCCAATAAAAAATTTTATCATTTTGCGAAGCACTAATGGTACATTTAACAAAATAAGCGCACAATTATGCGCTACGCAATAAGACATACAGAAATGCAGTAAAGTAAGTGAAAAAACTCTCAACAACTTTTATAAAAAAAAATAACATTTCAAGTGCTTCGGCATTCCCTTACTACGAAGCAGGTTTGTAAGGGAGAATACTAAAAAATAACTGTATCAAAACATTCAGTGTGTAAAGCTGATCAATACATCCAACAATTTTTTTATGAGCTGAATAATGCGCTTCATGTGTCAAAAATGTATTGCTTCAAAGTGGGAACTCGCCATATAAAATTCATGTCTTCCGTATGCGCAATGGTAAGCGCAACTCTTATGTTTCTCCCTTACAAACCTGCTTCGTTGGAAGCTCCATTTTTTACTGGGAATGTTAGTCCTATTGGATAGTATTTAGTTTAGACACAAATTTTCAATAAGATCCGTCAAAAAGTTTCAGAGTTAGAGGGGGACAAATTTCATCCAAATCGGAAGACCTCGGTTTAAAAATTGGGTCACTTGACATTAAATCCGCCTTTTATATATATATATATATATATATATATATATAAAACTTTTCAATATTTTTAATCAGGCTTAAGTTCATCAAATTTATTATACCCTCAACCACAATTAGTTGTGAAGAGGGTATATTTTGTCATTCCGTGTGAAACTTTTTTATTATTCATCTCAGACCCCATAAAGTATATATATTCTGGGTTCTTGAGTAATTCTAAGTCGATGTAGCCATGTCCGTTGAAAACACGCTCACTTTCGAACAACTCAAAAGAAATGAACAAACTTGGTGCCAAATTGCTTGTAGTTATCCTAAGCCGTTTGGTATTAAAATCCAGCAAAATCGGTTCAGTAGGATCAGAGCTATGAATCAAAATGTGGAACCACCACCTAAAAAAATTAATAATTTTGTTACAAAAAATAACATAAATGCTGGAACAAGGCACGACATGAGATAAGATTTTGCAAAAATTTGTTTTATTTGACTGGAAATCACGCTGTTAAATTTCGTGAAGATCCGTCAATAATTTACCCTAAGCCCCATATAAATCCTACTACGGGAAAACAGTTTAGTACGCCTAAAACCGGAAAAAATTGCGCTAGCGTAGCAAAATTTGGTACGTTACAGTTTTTTAGGACTAGAAATGACACTGTGACGATCGGTCCATAATTTACCTTAGGTCCCATACAAACCCTACTACCGGAAAACAGTTTAGTACGCCTAAAACGGTTACAAATAATGCAATCATAACAAATATTGGTTCGTCACAATTTTATAGGACTATAAAGGATACTGTGAGATTTCGTGAAGGTCGGTACATAATTTAACCTAGGCCCCATAGAAACCATACTCCCGGAAAACAGTTTAGTACACCTAAAACCATAATTAATAACAAATCGTCACAGTTTAAGATAATTATAACATCATACAGATATTACTCCTTAAACATTCGAACTGTCAGTGGAGGGTATCAAAGATTCGGCACAGCCGAATATAGCAATCTAACTTGTTTTTCTTTAAATAATTTTTTTGAAGAAAGGAATTTTACAACATGAAAATTAATTAAAATTGTTATTGATAATCATTCAGTCTTGACTGACCTGAGATTCGAACCCAGACGGTTACCCTGACATGTTTCGATCTCTACCACTCGATCTCCTCAGAGGAGTCTTACGCGTCTTACACTCGCAGCCATCGACGACTGCTGACGTCAATAGTCAAACATCAATCCTTAAACAAAAAAAAGCAAATTTCGATCTACCAAAGGTTTCAAGAATGAATGATTACACTGTGCGACAAATGGTAGGGGTCAGTGATCGAGATGGGATGAAACCAACGGGATATGTTATATCGGTAAAAAAAAGAAGTTATACGTGTCCCGGCGTTTCGCTGGGTCACGTCTAGGAATCGAGATATATCGATTTGAAAAATGGGCTAAAAAACATCAAAATGTTTATAAAAACCTTAATTTTAGGGCTGCCATACGTCCTATGGATATGACTTATATACCAAAATATCGGAAATTTAGTAGAACATATTTTATAAAAGCGAGTCCAAGCTTTATAACTCAAGTAAATTTCTTCTTAAACACGTCGGTATATAAATCTGTCAAATCGGTTAAAAAATGTCTGAGTTATAACCAAAATACTGAATCCCCAAAAAATACTCTTTTTTTATACCCTTCGCCGAAGGTAAAAAGGGTATATATAAGTATCCCAGTAAAAACTTCGCCTACAAAATAATCTGTTGAGTAATCAGAAAAATTTATTTATTTATTTATTTAAGAAAAAATTTAACTTCTACAACAAAACATCAGTCTTAAACAGTAGAAATCTTATGATGTTATTTTGGAAAATGAAAAATAATAAACTTAAGTCTAGGTATAGTTATTACAAAATCGATATAAATAAAATTATTGTAACTAAACCAAACAAATAAATAACGAAAAACTACATATCAAAATATCATAAATACATTTATAAAAAATCAAAAAATATTGAAGTAAAGAACTATACCGAACTATAAACAAACTTGTTGACTACGAATAATATTTAAATATTTCTTTCTTAAATTGTAACACATTGCTGATTTCTTTTATTGTTGGATTAGTAATATTATTCCAAAGACGTATTGCAAATATGAAAAATTGCCATTCAGATATTAATGTGTGATGTCTGATTTGAATTAAATTTCTATTTCTTCTGAGTCGACTAAATTTTAAACGATTAAAAAGATGACCTGGCTCACGGGTGGTTATAATTTTGTGAAGAAATACTACACTCATAAAATTATTACAGTAACTGATTGTAGGTTATTAAATTCGTTTTCGGTACTGTTAAAATTGAATAAAAATATAGTTATTTTACGAATAAATTTATTTTTCAACATTTATGTTTGTTATTAAAAAAACAAACTACCAAAAAATAATGTTTTCCGTATTTTTTTTTTGTTAATTTGTTTGATTTTTATCGGTTAAAATATATTTTTTAAAAGTAAAAACTATTCAATTTTAACGAATATGATGTTCAATAAATAAAAAACTTAGAAATTACTGAAAAAATCATTTGTTTTAAATGAAATGTAAATGATCCGTTTTTTAAATGAATTTTAATTTGTTTCAAATGAATTTTCGTTTGAATTTAACTACATAATATTTTGAGTGTAAAGTTCTTATTTTCAGTAAATCTTCAAAAAGTACCCCGAATATTTTTTTAGAGTAAGGTGTAATACTAATGTAAGTACCATTTATGTTATAATTTCTGATCCCGTAAACGTACCTTGCAATGTTGTTATATGTGACGGTCAATTTAGATTTACTGGTTTCATCACAACTTGCAAAAATCTCACATCCGTAGGTTAAAATTGGTATCAAATATGTCTTAGCAAGTAATAAGCGTATTTTCAATGGGGTGCAATATTGAGTAGGCCATAGGGTTCTTAGCATCGAATATGTTTTACCACAGGCAGCTATAACGTGATCAGACCAGGTTAAAGTGTTATTAAAAATTACACCAAGATTTTTTGCTTTATCTACGATTTCAATCCGTTGGTTTTTAATAAAAATATTGGGATAATCAATAATTTTCTGTGTTCTTTTACGTATTACAATGCATTTCGATTTGGTAGGATTTAAACTTAACCCGTTAACATCAGCCCAACGTGAAACCCGTTGTAAGTCCTGATTAAGTCTTGCAGTACATTCATCTAAGTTCCCTTTTTTGTTACTTATGTATAATTGTACGTCATCGGCATACATTCTAATGTTGCAATGGAGCAACTGTTCAGGAAGATCGTTTGCGTAAATGGAGAAGAGGAGAGGACCTAGAATGGATCCCTGAGGAACACCCCTGACAACAGGAAGAAAATTTAAGATAGTTGAAGGACTAGTTTCAACACACTGGACACGATCCTTAAGATATGAATCAATCAATCTAATGGATATTGATGAAAAATTCATCATTTTCTCCAGTTTTTGAATAAGTATTGTGTGGTCAACGGTATCAAAAGCCTTTGAATGATCCAACAGTACTAAATATGCAACCACCCATCGTCAATTTCCTTTCTAAGATCTTCTGCTACATCAGTTAGAGCAGTAATACAGCTATGTTTGGCCCGAAAGCCAGATTGTTGATCGGTCAATAATTTACTATCATTTATATAATTGGTTATCTGTTCATGTAAAAGTTTCTCGAAAGCCTTTGAGAGATAAGGTAAAATAGCTATGGGCCGATATTCAGTGGATGATTTTGGTATTGGAATAATTTTTGCCTGTTTCCATCTTAGTGGATAAGTGCCTTCCATAATTATTTTATTGAAAATATGAGTGATAAATGGTAGTAGTGACGGAAGAATAATTTTAAGGAAAGCTGGGTGTATACTATCTATTCCTATAGCTTTTGATTTAATGGAAAGGCAGCTTTTGAGAACATCCAACTGGCTAACATACTCAAAATTAAAAGGATTAGATGGGAGATTGGTTGCATGAAAATTGATATAATGGGTATGATCTGCTTGAGGCATGGGTATATTAACAAAGTTTGAATTTAATTCATAAGGATCCGATATACTTTTGTCCTGCTTATTCTTATTTTCTACGATTCCAATTTCCCTAATAGTTTTCCAAGTATTTTTAGTGCTAACAGAATTCATAAATTTTTCAGAGTAGTATTTAGATTTTGCGTTTTTAATGGTTTTGGTTACGATTTTTCTAGCATTGCGATAATTTTCGTGTAGATTATCAGTTTTAAAGCGTTTCCATCGAGAGTAAGCGTTGTCACGATCTACTATAAGGCGCTTTATTTCAGATGTGAACCACGGTTTCTGGCGGTTACTCATTTCCTTCGTTTGAATTGGTACTATTACGTTATACAAGCTTTTTATATTTTGTGCCAAGAAGGCCAGCTGATCATTTACCGATAGCATGTAATAAATACAACCCCAGTCTATTTTAATATACTCTTGTTCCAAAATGATGTTATTAATCCGTTTAAAATTACGAAATTGAATAATGTTAGTAGATATGAAGGCACTACAGTAGTTTTGACTTAACTGCCTTTTGTTTACGTGCACTTTTGACTTAACTGCACAAAATTGATAATTTTTGGAATTATTCTTTATAATTCCATACAAATTCCTTTTTTAAGTGCACTTTCTATACCAGCACATTTAAGATAAATGCACAAAATATTTGGCATTTTAAAATTATTTTCATACAAAAAATCAAAGTTAGCTGCACTTTGACTTAACTGCCCAAAATACATATTTTCTGGAATTATTCTTCAAAATCCTTGTTTACGTGCATTTTGTATACCTGCACATTTTTCATATTTTTGGGCAGCTTTAAAATATTTTCATACACAACACTAAAGTTAGCTGCACACATAAAATATTTGGTGGCCACTTTTTCACATAAATATCCAAATTAAGCTGTTTATAAAAATATAAATCGAAATTATTTTGTTTTTTCCCCATACATTTTTATGTTCTTTGTGAATTCTCATTGTTTTTGTTAATGTTTCTTTTATATTAAATAAACATACATACACCTGCGGGAAATTTGTGTCAATTGGTCCATCAGACTGGTCCTGGGATTTGTGAAAATGGAACAAGTACAAAAAGAAAGGACTCATGACCATTGAAAGAAGAACCAATCCCTTAACTAGTTTATGAAGAACAAAAGGGTAGAAAATGCAATGAATTACAGTACAGTCTTCACCGTTGCTGTGACACATTTTTTGGTACTTTCTAAAATTTGGTTCTTGAATTTAATACTAGGACTTGTTTTATTGAAATAGTACTACATTGTATTGAAATTCTGCTACATTTTAGTAACTGTCACTAAACACGTCCATTCAGAAAAGATTTGTGACTGGTCAAATGGTGTCAATTGACCCCCTCCAATGACAACCCTATGTAAAAGTGATAGGTCTTATTCATATAAAGTGTTAAAACTAGAACCGGTCTCTACCACCAAAGACCTATCACGGGACTACTTTGGTGTCAGTTCGCTTCCCTTTAGGAACATGTATAAAATGATCTGTTATTTCCCAGCTAGCATAGGCTGTTTGTAAGACGATTATGATTAATATACAGATCCTAAAAGAATCTTCTGATGATTATCTGACGAGTAACAAAAAAATCTAAATCTGTTTTTAATTTAATATTTTTTTTTTTTTGAGACGCTCGTTTTTAATCTTCGAATTAACCTTTTGGGTTATAACAATTACTGAGCCGTTTGGAAGTATGAAAATGCTATTGCCAATTCAATTTTAATAAAACGAACCGGCCTAAGGATCTTTTGGTATGAAAAATAAGCATGATGCCCTTATTTAGGTAGCTCAGTCATACGGCTGAGCATTTCACGAGTTGTAAAATAATACCTACATGAGTATCATACGACTCTTCGTATGCTTTTTGAAAGACTCGTCCGATAATCTCT
Organism: Pollenia angustigena; assembly: GCA_930367215.1. Classification (NCBI taxonomy): domain Eukaryota; kingdom Metazoa; phylum Arthropoda; class Insecta; order Diptera; family Polleniidae; genus Pollenia; species Pollenia angustigena. Next base: position 150,664,656 of record OV884058.1, read on the forward strand.
ACATACATCATAAACGATTCCCTTTACGTTTAATATAAGCGTTTTTCCCTGCGTTATGGAAGGATCTCTCATACAAACCAGTATGAGCTCCCGTGGGAGCAATTGTCTACAATTAAAAAATGAGCTCATCAAAAACACTCTTTGTGAGATTCCCAGTAGGAATAAAATATAAATTTATGTATTAATAAAAAAATGTTTTATTCTTCTTTTAAATCAAACACTTTACTTTAGCTGCACTTTTGTGCAGGTAACCACAATTTTGTACCTGCACATTAAGGCAGGTAAATGCATTTAAGATAACTGCATTTTTGATTTACCTGCACAAAAAATCGTGCAAAGGAGATTGTGCAGCTAAATCAAAACTACTGTACTTACAATTCTACTGAAAGAACCAATGAATTTTACAAGGCATGCCCCAAAATGAACGCATTTAAAAGTAAGTCATTATTTTTTTTACTTAAATGCATCCAGAAAAAAGTAGTTATAGAAGTTGTTATACATGTAGTTATAGAAGAAAGCTACTAAATAATGAGTTAAAGAAGCTATTCGTTTTGAAAAAAGTAAGCAAAGTTTTTACTGGGATATAAAAAGTTTGGTATTTTGTTGTTATTTCTTAAATCTTATGTCATATGCAAAAAAATTACATTTGAATAAATGGCTTGAAGGCAAACTTGGAGGGTTGGACGCCCCCTAAAACACAACTTACCGCTACGAAATTTTTTTGTATTTTTTTTTACAAAAAACTGAACCAATTTGGGGGGGGGGGGGGGGAAGGCGTGGGTAAATATTAGAAAAAAAAAAAAATAAGTAACGGCCACCGTAATGTATAAACAGTAGAATCCCGATAACTCGTAATCGCAAGGGACCGGCTATTTCTTATGAATTATAGGGGTTTTCGATTTAGCGGAGTTTCGATTTAACGGGGTTAAAATAAAATACATACGAATTAACGGGGATTCTATAACGATAAAAAACAATTGTTAAACATAAAATATATAAAAATTATTCATGTAACAAACTGATCTTAACCTGCAAATAATAGAACCAGTCCAAACACTACAAACACTTTTTAACAATGACATGGTCCATGCTTGCATTATATCGGACAAGTCCATGGAGTAGTCCATTTTATCGAAATGGGTCAGATGGTCCAATTTTATTTTCAGGTTAAGAAAATAAACACACACATAAGCAAAAACCCACGCAAAAAAATAGCGGCAAACAAAAAATCGTTCTTACCATGTTTCTGTAGTTTTTATTACGAACTATAAGTGGTAGTTAGCAAACAATTAAGATTTATAAGAGGTATAGAAGATATTTTTTGAAAAAAAAAAAAAAAAAAAAAAAAAAATACGAATTAGCGAGGGGACCTAAATGTATGGAAATTTTACGAATTAACGAGATTTTTTCAAGGGACCGACAGTTTATTACGAATTATCGGAAATTACGATTTATCGGGGTACGAATTATCGGGATTTGACTTTAGATAGATTGTAACATTAAAAAAAAGTTTTTATATCAAACAAAATGAATATTTATTATAAATTTAAACGTAAAGTTTTTATTATAATTAGTATTGTGGTTATTTTGTTGAACTATTTATGGTTTTTAATCCAAATTTTTAATATTTTTAATTAGGCTTAAGTTCATGAAATTTAATTTTCATTAAATTATTTTTATAAAGAAAGGAATTTTACAACATGAAAATTAATTAAAATTGTTATTGATAATCTTTCATTCTTGACGTGGCTCGGGCTCGAACCCTGGCCGGCAGGTTACCATGACATGTTTCGATCGCAACCACTCGATCTCCTCAGATGGATTTGCCGTCTTACACTCGCAGCCATCGACGACTGCTGACGTCACTAGTCAAACATCAATCCTTAAACCAAATTGTATTTTAACATTTGGTAGATCGAAATTTGCTTTCCTGAATGATTATCCATTTTAATTGATTTTACATGTTTTTTCCTTACTTCTGTTTTTTCGTACATTTGTCAAGAATTTTTCTTGAAGTCCAAGTACATTTTTTGTTTTTTCATTTTGTCTTTCTCTTTTCTGTTGACCTTTTTCAGCACAACTTGAAGGACAAATGTACACATAGAGCTCGTGCCTTAGCTTTAACAATAATTAGTATTGTGGTTATTTTGTTGAACTATTTATGGTTTTTAATCCAAATTTTTAATATTTTTAATTAGGCTTAAGTTCATGAAATTATTTTTATGAAGAAAGGAATTTTACAACATGAAAATTAATTAAAATTGTTATTGATAATCTTTCATTCTTGACGTGGCTCGGGCTCGAACCCTGGCCGGCAGGTTACCATGACATGTTTCGATCGCAACCACTCGATCTCCTCAGATGTATTTGCCGTCTTACACTCGCAGCCATCGACGACTGCTGACGTCAATAGTCAAACATCAATCCTTAAACCAAATTGTATTTTAACATTTGGTAGATCGAAATTTGCTTTCCTGAATGATTATCCAATTTAATTGATTTTACATGTTTTTTCCTTACTTCTGTTTTTTCGTACATTCGTCAAGAATTTTTCTTGAAGTCCAAGTACATTTTTTGTTTTTTCATTTTGTCTTTCTCTTTTCTGTTGACCTTTTTCAGCACAACTTGAAGGACAAATTTACACATAGAGCTCGTGCCTTCGCTTTAACAATAATTAGTATTGTGGTTATTTTGTTGAACTATTTATGGTTTTTAATCAATTTTAATTAATTTTCATGTTGTAAAATTCCTTTCTTCATAAAAATAATTTAATGAAAATTAAATTTCATGAACTTAAGCCTACACTGAAAGAAAAATGCTTCATATATTTAATGAATCATTTTCATAAAGTTTTCCTTGGGTAAATGAAAATTTTCATTGTCTAAATGGAATTTCATAGGTTTGATGAAGTATTTTCGTTTAAATCGCTTCATTAGATTTCGTAATTACGTTAAAAATTTTCATTGGATATATGAAAACTTAAGTTTGTCCAAGTAAAACAAAAAATTTTAATTTGGAACACAAAAAAACAATAAACAAACATAACTATATTCATAACTTAATACAAAATTATAGTTTCATTAAAAAAATGTTTAATTGTTATTTAAAAAATGTAAGATTTCATACATCTAATGTTACATGTATGCCATTAAATTAATGAAATCAAAAAAATTTTTTATAAAAGCAACATATTTCAATAATTGCCTTCATAAATTTAAATTTTCATTATGACAATAAAAATGTCATTATAGTAATGAAACAAAAACTTTCAATCCACTTTCAATCAACGTTGTTATTGTTATTATGGACAATTTAATCTCATATTTACGCCCTTAATTGAGAAAAAAACATAGTTTTTTTATACAAAAACTACACTGCCCCGGTAGACTAGCTGGTAGTGAGCTAGTCTATCAGCACCGAGGTTGCATGTTCGAATCCCGCCAGAGACAGAAAAAAAAAAAATAAAAAATAAAATAAAGTAAAATAAAATAAGAAAAAAGAAAAAAAAAATAATTAAAAAAATATAAAAAAAAAAAAAAAATTTACTTTATTGAAAGTATTCATCCAATGAATAATATTCATGGATCTAATGTAATGTTTCATTAAGTCCTTTTAATGAAACAGGTTTCATTGATCCAACGAAGCGCTGCATAGGTTCCTTTATAATGCAATTTTTCATGGGATTAATGTCAAAATTCGTTAGTATTGCGAAGAAAATTCTTTCAGTGTAATTAAAAATATTACAAAGTTTTTATTATATTAATAAAAATCAATACTTAAAAACAAGCACTCTTGTTTTTAACTGTAAAACAAATTAGCACCTTTTTTGTCGATTAAGCACTTTTAATTTGAATTCTTCTGGCAAGCCTGGCACGCATATTGATTTTCGAAAGTTATCCCATTTTTGATTGTTTTAAGTACTTTTAAGTATTATTCGAACTTAAATTTTTGAGTACGACGCCCCGTATTAAAGCAAGAAGAAACAACTAAAGTTTAGTACGAGTTTTTTCTTACTGTGTATGTGCTAAACAGCGAATATTAACAAAGTGTTTTGTTTTGTTTTTATTAATATTGTTTGTTTAATATTCAGAATTCTGAAATAAGTTTTTTTGCTCCCTTAATATATCTTATTAATAAAAAAATAACATAGAAAAAAATCGGCATTTAAAAATTTGTATTATTTTTTATTTATTATCAACTTCATTTATTTTATTAATATTATTATACTCTAGTGACAAAGTTGATTTTGTTTTTTATTGAAAATGCAGTCAAAAACAACTAGATTAATCAAAAAATTTTGCTTGAAATCTTGTAAGTACTACTAGATCTTGTTGTATTGTAAATGGGCTAAAAGATATATATTTTTTTTGTAATTCTTTTTCTCTTTTCTATTGAGTTTGATTCTTTTTAGTTTTGTTATTAAGTTACTTATTAAATAACAATTTGATTTTTTTTTTATTTTATTTCATTTTCCGTTGACCAGGCCATGTCTGCTCTTTTGTGTTGTGGCCATGTCTTCTACACTCCATATTTATCCGATGACGGCATAATTTATAAATGGCTTGACATGCTTTTAGCCTCTAAAGATGAAAAGGTATGTATGTGTGCGTTTGCTAAGAATATCTGGAGTTTTTTTTGAGTTTTGCGTAAAATTGATTTTTTTATAGTTGCATAATTTTTTTTCCTTTTTCAGATTTATCTATTGGCTCGTGATACGGTAGTTTTGCTTTTAGAATCAAATCCAGATATGGGTCAGTTACTGGAATGGGTTATTGATCGCTGTTATACCTCGGCACCGCGGGAGGCAGACGCCTGCTTTTTAGCCTTAGCAGCCATTTTTAGTGCAAGGTAAGTCATTTATATTTTATAGTTTGTAGCGTCTTTCGCACACATTTGGTGTGTACAATTATTATTGTTAAAATTTTATTAATTCTTAGTTGCAATGAAAATAATTAACAAGTTATTTAAGTGAAATGTGTAAACCAAAACGTTTTTAAAAACTAAACAACCGTAACAAGATTTATTTTAAACAAATTAAAGCCCACTGTACATCATAATACTTATCTTTTCTGCTTCTTTAACACATTCAAAGAAACTTTAAATGTTGCAATTTGTTTTGCTTAATTTAATAAAAAAAAGTTCTTAAAATAAATTTTTTTTCATTTTAAAATTTCTTTAGATTCAAAAGTTTTCAATTAAGTGAAGTAGATGAATAAAACAAATTTGTTATGTTTTTAGTTAAAAAAAAAGTTTATTATTTTCATAGAAACTTGTTGAAATGATTTAAAACGAAATATAAATTCCTTAATATTTTATAACAATTAGTTAATAAACTTTGTTACCCCCCTTTACTTGCAGAGAATATCCCTGTGATCATTATACCTCAGTCATAACAGTCACTCTGCTAATGACAGGCTGTCCACGTGTGGAGGTCCATTCAACAGCTCTTCTTCTGCTGCAAATTTTAGATAAGCGTTTCTTCGGCAGTCTGGGCCCACTGCATGCAGAAAATGAAAAAGGTACGTTTCTACAGCCATATTAAAATTAAACAATTGTCACAAAGAAATAAAAATGAAAATTAAATTCAAACTCACATTACTATTGTTTAAAATGGGGACAAATGATTGGTACGGAAAGCGTTCATGTCCCGCTTAAAGTTGATGTTGACAGAACATTTTTGATGCACGAGTATCTATCCTCAATTGTGTTGTGTTTATTTCAATGAATAGTTCTAAAACATTATTAAACAATATCTATTGTTTCCGATATTAATTTTATTGAAATGGGGTTTTCATTAAGCAAGATGTATTTTGGCTTGGTGGCTTAATTTTGGAAATGACTTTTATTTCAAAAGAAAGCTCAACCAATTGCACTTTTTATGGAATACGGCCTCGTTTGAATGTCCGCTTGCTTAAGTAAATACACTTGCACCAGTTTTTTATGACCTGAGCACACAAATCAATCAAAATACCAGCAGTATCTTATTCGGCGGTTTAATGTAACCCCAAAGAGAAGAGTCTAAAAAGGTTTTAAATTGCATGGACAAGACGGTCAGTCTCGTAAATCAAATTTAAAACATTTTAGATGTCTTTAAAAGATTTCTTTTGTTATTAAAAAATTAAAAATTACGAAAAGAAAGTACTTTTTAGTTGAGACCCATACATGTCTGTGTACAAGTTGAGAGTCTAAAAACGGTTTGAAATAAACAGGTGGCATTACTACTCCAGCTGACTGTTATTTGCTTTGTCCTTCTAGTGTAGAGATTTTTATTTTATTTTACTCATAAATTTTAAACGATTAAGGCTGGACTTTCGGGGTCTCAGTTAAACTAGGTTTAGTTAATCTGAAAACAAAATAAAAAAATCACATTTCGTCGAAAAAACCCTAAATTCAGACTACGTTAAACTAACGTAAAACTTAATCTACATCTCAAAACCCCGGCCTAAGGCAATGTCAATTGAATGGCGACGCACATCAAATTTAGAAGCTACAAAAAATATTACGACGCAAACTGAAACAACGCAAAAAGTGATTACTGTATTACATTACCGATACGGTAATTATTTAAAAGCATTTATTAGTTAATAGCTTAAACTCCGTTTAAAGAAAAGGTTAAAGTTTTCAATGTTTTTTTTTTTTTTTTTTAATTTTCTACGGTTGTGACACAGAAATGCTACTAGTTTAATAGTGTCGCAAGCGCAGAAATAACTCAAACTTCTTTAATAGATTACCAGTCTGGAAACAGATTTACCTTAGCATCTGCCATATGATCTACTCTAATGGTGGATCTTCACCACACGGTGAACAAAAATAAGTTAACCTACCGCCCTCCTGTGTTCACGGAGACTTCAGCTACAGGTAGCAGTTTTGAGTGTATAATCTTACAAGAAAATATACACTTGCCCCTTGTTTAGGAGCCAGAGCTATCTAACCTCCTCTGCTATTAGAAATCCAGCAGCTACTGTTGAAAAGCAACGGCACCAGAGGGTGCTACCTCCTCAAGCCGAACTTTGCGACAAGTGGTAAAAAATCCGCCCTTTAGTGAGATTTTCAGTACTATCCCAACAAGCGACTTCGGACTTCAGCCGAACGTATCTCCTCGTCCAAAATTCTGCCCTTCGTTAAATCCATCCCATTGGAGGAGATAGCAGGTGGTTTCCCTTAAGTAAGTCCCTGGACACAGGGGCATACATGGAAACTGTAAGGCTAATTCGCTGGCACATGCAGGAACCACCTTGAGTCGGGTTCGACCCATGATATATGTAGGTTTTTCGCTCCCAAGGAGTAAGCAACTTATTGCAAACAAATTTCATCTCATTGCCAATCAAAGGTGGTTTGATGAAACTACATGTGGGGAATCCAGAAAAATCTGGTCCATCATAGATGAAAAGAGAGCACGGCGTGCATTAAGGCTGTCCAGACATCACCTAAGAAACCCAATTTCGGTTACAACTAGCCACTGGCCCATTGGGAAACACGCCCAAAGTTTTGGGATACCTTACAATGACCTATGTATGAGTTTCGAGGAAGAGAGGAGTCTTCTCTGTCACTGCTCGGCATTCGGAGACCTGAGAATTGAGCTGTTTAGTCAAAGAATAATCAGGGACAAAATCTGTCTCTCTGACATTGATTTGAACAGCCTCCATTTCTTCATTGAATCCACCGGATGTCTGGGTGAAAATATCAACAGCCAAGTAACGTAGGAACATTGAGAGACCATGTAACATGGTAACGGGACCCACGTGAGCTGTGCCGAATTGCTGCTGTCAGTGGAGCCTAACCTAACCTAAGCCCATCCCATGCAAGTTTATGCCTTGAAAAAGAGAACAATTTGATGAAAAGCAATCTTCTATTGGAAATGTAAAGATTTCGTAAAGACAATCAGGAAGCATCTTCCGCAAGAATCATACTAAGGGGGCCTCTGCCAATAGTCAGACTGCAGCCTACTGACTCCCGCGGCAATAAAGTAAAAGTACTTTGGTGAAAGTTCGGTCTCAAGAAATCAAGTTGACTTTTAGAGCCCTGTCTTTTGGATCTATGTCGAATCCTAAGTATGCACCAAATTTGCCCGGTTAAGCGTAACACCAAAAGGTGAATTATCTTAATTATGATCCCTTCAAAAACCCGAAGGGAATAGATTATCAATATTGACTGACTAAAGCCTAGTTTACACTATTAAAGCTTAATTGTGTTAAACGCAACGCAACGGCAAAAATTTCATTGAAAGCAAAAACAAACTCAAAAATATTTTGTAATTTTGTCGTTGCTTGCTACTTTGAATTTTTTATTGAATTTTTTAATTTCAGGCACATATTTTGTGGCGTTGAAAATTTAAAAAATCAATATAAATTTCTGCGGAAAGCAACAACTTGACTTTGACTTTGTTATTGCTTTCAATGAAATTTTTGGCGTTGCGTTTTACACAATTAGGGCCTAAACTTTGTTTTAATACATGTCAAAAACTCAAGTAATATGTAAAAGTGTGATAGTGTGAATGCAATTATTATGAAAATGACAAGTAGTACGAAAACAAATTTGACATCGAAAACGACTTCATTGTTTTTTGAAAATTTTTAAAACAATTATACTTTCCATTTCATCAGGGTTGCATTTTAACAAAAGCATGTTCACTTGGGAAAGTGTGAACACAAACTGTAATGTTAAATGAGATTTTTTACAGTCGCAACAAAACTCATTAGATTTCTATCTCACAAAGTTTTATGGAATACTTAGGGCTTGTAGTACTTGTAGATAGTGGAAACAAAGGTGACCATACGTTATGCTTTTTTTGGGGGGAAATCGTTTTTTTAACTCGTCATCTAAAAAAGTTGTATCCTCTTACTGTCATTTTTTTAAATGTTAAGGGCCGATGTTGAATGTGAACCACACCAAAACGTCAAGTTTTTTTCTGCATTACATTTGACATTTCTCAATTTCAGACTAACTAAATTTGAACCATGGAAAGTTGCACAAACGAGCAACGCATTAAAAAATGAAAATAAAACAAAAAATGTACTTTGGACTTCAAGACAAAAGAATTCTTGACAAAAGAACGAAAAAAACAGAAATAAGGAAAAACATGTAAAATCAAATTAAATCAATTAAAATAGATAATCATTCAAAGCAAATTTTGATCTACCAAAGGTTAAATACAATTTGGTTTAAGGATTGATGTTTGACTATTGACTGCCAGCAGCCGTCGATGGCTGTGAGTGTTAAACGGCAAACCCCTCTGAAGAGATTGAGTGGTTAAAATTAAAACATGTAAGGGTAACCTGTCCATGAAAGCCTAAGTTCGGTTCCGAGCTCAGTCTAGAATAAATAATTATCACTTTTAATTAATTTCATGTTGTAAAATTTCTTTCTTCATAAAAAATAATTAAATGAGAATTAAATTTGATAAACTTTGGCCTAATTAAAATGTTGAAAATTTGGATTAAAAACTATAAATAGTTCAACAAAATAACCACAATGCTAATTGCAACGCGTTAAAGTTATTCAGGGTTATTATGAAAATGGGTGGTCAAATCAAAATGCACATCGTGCACTTTGTGAGTTTTTCGGTCAATTTAATCGTCCAAATGTGCGTACAATCGGAAAAATCTTGCACAAATTTGAGTAAACCGGGTCTGTATGAGATGTGAAAAAACCAGTGATGCTCTTACAGCTCGTATTGCAGAAAATATTGCTGCTGTTCGCGATTGTGTGGCTGCATCACCTCAACTCTTCTTCGTGCCCAACAATTGCACCTCTCACCCTCGTCGTTGATGAATATTATGCATAGACTTGCATTTACACGCTTACAAGGTGCAATTGGCTCAAGAACTAAAGCCTCTTGACCATTCCAAACGTCGTCAATGCTCAGAATGGTGGCAAGAAATGGCAACAGTGGATGATCAATTTTCGAAGAAAATCATCTTCAGTGATAAGACACTTTTTCACCTCAGTGGATTCGTCAATAAGCAGAATTTCCGCATTTGGGCGAAAGATAATCCAAGAGTGATTGTCGAAAAACAAATGCACCCACATAGAGTGACTGTTTGGTGCGGTTTATGGGCTAGCGGCATCATCGGGCCGTATTTTTTTTTTTCAAAATGAGGCCGGTCAGGCAGTTATTGTGAATGGTGTTCGTTATCGTGAGATGGTAACGAACTTTATATGGCCCGAATTGGAAGATATGGATGTGGACGATATGTGGTTTCAACAGGACGGTGCCACTTGCCACACAGCTAACAAAACAATGTCTCTTTTGCGCGACAAATTCAATGGCGGTTTTATCTCACGTGGTGGCGATGTCAATTGGCCGCCAAGATCATGTCATTTGACAACGTTGGATTTCTTTCTTTGGGGTTTTTGAACGAAAAGGAGTACATCGACAAGCCAGCAACAATTCAAGAGCTAAAGGATGAGATAATTCGGCACATTAACGGCATAGAACCTCAATTATGCCTCAGCGTCATCGAAAATTTGAACCATCGGATGGAGGTGTGTGACCAAGATCGCGGCGGCCATTTGGCCATTATTTTGTTCCATACATAATTGAACCATACCAATATTATCATAATAAAGAGACATGACAATAATTTCCTAAATAACACAAGGCAACAAAATCGAAAAAAATTTAAAGGCTTGAAAACCCACTATAAAATTTTGATGTATTGTGGTTCCAGTAGTAAAAATATGGTCCAAATTTTAAATTCTATGGAGAGGTTTTTTTTTACATTTTTTTCTAAAAATTGAGATTTTTGAAAAGGCAGCTCCTTACATCTTATCGTTACTTTGGAACGACGCACAGTGTTGTGAGCGTGGCCATAAATAGAAAAATCCAATTATGGAAATTAAAAAAATGGCTAATGGCATTTAATAAAAGATACTTTTACTAATAAGCGTAAAAAAAAATTAGATTGAAATAATAATTTTTTCTAAAGATATGGCTCTTCAAAATTGTGGTTTGAAATAACTGCAATTTTGTATAAAAAAGGAATAAAAATGAGCATGTACTTCCCAGTAAAAACTTCGCCTACAAAATAATGTGTTGAGTAATCAGAAAAACATAAGAGCACTACTTACAATTCTACTGAAAGAACCAATGAATTTTACAAGGGATGTCCCAAAATGAACGCATTAAAAAGTAAGTCATTATTTTTTTTACATGCATACATCCAGAAAAAAGTAGTTATAGAAGTTGTTATAGATGTGGTTATAGAAGAAAGCTACAAAATAATGAGTTAAAGAAGCTATTCATTTTGAAAAAGTAGGCGAAGTTTTTACTGGGTTCATAGGGTTAAATAATTGAATTTAGTTGGCAAATAAAAAAAATTTGTACTAGATTAGTTGTTGTATTATGTTTTAAGTATATAAACGGTATTTTTAATTACATATGTCGATAACAGTGTATGCATCATTATTAGAATGATATTAATAAAACAAAACAAAACTTGTTGTGATAAGCAAACATATAATAGTGAATAAAAAATAATTTTCAAGTATTACCGGGATAAATTTTGTTTCATTTTATAACAAAAAGTATGTTAATTTATAAAAATAAAAATTTAGCTGCGCTTAAGTGCGCCAATTTAAATAATTCTTATTTTTTTAGTGTCGATTCAAATGAAAATGCGAGACTTTTTTAATTCTTGGATTGAGTTAAAGGAAAACAAAAATGTAGTTAAAAATGATTAGGAATTGTGGGAGCTCGAATAGGGAAATCTTTGGAAGCGAAAGACGTTCGAAAAATATATATCGTCGGTCTCATGTAGAAAGGCCCTAACTCGATTTTTTTCGAAATTGAGTTTTTAGTGATTCCAATACATTTCCCACAAATACACCTCGTCACAAAAATTTAATTCAATAGCATCAAAAATATCAGTTTAACAAGCAATTGAAGAAGCCATTTTACATTAAGATACATACAATTTCTATTATGTTTTTGCCTTCTACTGTAAAGTTGCATTTATGTGAGTTAGGGCCTTTCTATATGAGACCAACGATATGTAATTTAAATTCAAAATTAAAGCGGATGTGGTCCGATTGCAACCGAAAAAGGGACCGGTTCGAGTGTGAGTTCGGTGACTGGCTAAATACCGATTTGCCAATACACGGAGTAAATTTGAGTGATGTTTGTATTTTTTTAAATTAGTTACTGTATTGTGAATGCTGCGAGTAGGTCAAAAAGAAGAAAGGTACAAAAATTAATTTCAGCCAACTCTGCGGAGGCAATTAAGAAAGCAGCAACAAAGGTTGATCCCTGTATAGAAAAAACAATTTCTGTAGAAAAAGCTTTGGCTTTATACATTGATATGAACCTTTCATATCGACAATATAAAATGATGAGGTCTGTTGTAAATTCCGTTCATAAAAATTTTTTTCCGTCATATTACTGTATTGCTAATGCAAAGAAAAATTTTATACCTGATGATATTGTTGCTACAGAAAAATCCGCAGAAGTTCCCCTCCAAAGCATTTTAAATATAACTGCAAAAAGTATTTTGGATTTACATAATTTTGATTTAAAAAATGATATACTATTAGAGTGCAAATGGGGATTTGTTTACGCTTATTAGTAAAAGTGTCTTTTATTAAATGCCATTAGCCATTTTTTTAATTTCCATAATTGGATTTTTCTATATATGAAAATAATATTTTTTATAATTTTAGAATTTGATTGATGCAGTTTTATTAAATAGATTTCAAATAACAATAATCAAAAATAAGTTTTAAAATATGTTAATATATACTAAAGTTAGAGCTAATCAAATATGAATGTTTTAGGTGAATGTGCAGCATGCAAAGAAAAATTTAAAATAGTGCGAATATGCTAAAGGGTTAATATGATATAAATTGTCGATAAAGCCGGCAATATTTACATTTATATTATAGTGTGATATTACTAAAATATGGTAAGGCACTTTTTTATCCATTTAGCTATCATATGTATGTGTTTTACCGTTGTTCTGAATGTGAACAAAAGAAAGTAATAATTATTTACAACTTGCAAGTTAACCTGGCAATTGAAAGAAAACTATAAAAACTCTTTTTTTTATAATTTAGTATAATATTAATTCAAGTATTTATATTATAAAAAAGTATGTGACATTTGCGAAACGTTGCGAAAATTTAACTTTTTTCATTTTTTCAGTGTCATCAAAGGTACAAATTAGAGAATTTTCAATATTTGACAAACAAACATAATTCTTACAGAGCAGCCCATACTGAAATAATTAATTTTTTGGAAAAGAAATTTAAGACTAAAGTGGAAAAAGAAACAAATACATTTTTATTTTATTACTGTTTTGAATTTTATGAAAAAGGACATTTTTCAGCTAGGCGTGTCCATGTTCCGATTTGGATAAAATTTGATCAATCAAATTTGGTGTATCAAGTCCAATAACTATACGAAATTTCATGAAGTTTGAACTCTTTGTCTATCTTTTATGACATTTTTTATTTTCAGGATATATGGGAAGGACATGAATCCTTGCTCCGAAAATTTAGAAATTTTAAATTTTGTTATCTTTTATCAATTAAAACATTTGTGCCAAATTTCAACTCTTTACAATAACGTCTTCTATTTATGGCCGCTCGTTATATGAAAACACGACACTGTGCGACGTACTCGAATTTGTAATGCAATCCGTCAAAACATTTTAAATTACGCCAACTATTTTTTTAGCCATTACTTTTGGAGTTATTAAGGCCGAAGTGGCCAAAAAAAATTCTTTTTTTGTTTTTTTATAAAATTTTTGATATCAAAAAATTCATAAAAAATTTAAATCAACAAATACTTACCAGTTTTAGTACTAAAGCTTAAAGCTGCATGCATTAGAAGTAAAATACATTTTATTTCATAAAAATCCATGGATAAATACCTGTGTTATTCCCGATAAACTGAAAGTACCTAGTTTTGACCTTTTTTATCGCAAATTTGTGTTGAGCAACATGTTTATTTAATGTTTGCAACATGATGCTCAACACAAATTTGCGATAAAAAAGTGTCAAAACTAGGAACTTAAACTTTATCGGGAATAAAACACGAATTTATCCATGGATTTTCATGAAACAAAATTTATTTATTTTTTTTTTGCCACTTCGGCCTTAATAACTCCAAAGGTAATGGCTAAATTAAAAAATGATATTAGAAAAACTTAAATCAAGCGTAATTTCTTATGTTTTGAGTGATTGGATAACAAAATCGGGTACGTCATTCAAAAGCTACGATAAGATGTATGGAGCAGCCTCTTCAAAAAATTTCAAATTTTAGAAAAAAAATTAAAAAAAAAACCTTACCATAGAATTTAAAAAAATCATGTTTTTTGCAGTTAGGTGGCTATAGTGGTTATTCAAGCCCTTTTTTGCTGTTGACCTGTGTAATTTGTGTTTTATTCAAAATCAACACTTAAGATTTAACTTTATTTTGTCATCTTAAATATTATAAACATGACAAAGGCGCATTTAATAAGTTGGTGTAACATCAAAAATGTAAACAAAATTTGTTTGCTTATATGTAGTTTGACTTTTATGCGTTCCAAAAAAAAAAAAAAAAAAAAACGATCAGAAAATAGTCAGCTGACTTAGTAATGCCACCTGGGGTTTTTCATTTTATTTTCCTTTATTATTTTTCTTAATGCCATCTTTTTTCTGTTCCAAAATCTGGTCGCCCTACAAATATAAACACAAAAAATATGCTGGGATATTAATAAAATTAAATTTGTAGTCGTATAAAGAGATTTTTTTTTTATATTTTGTAACTATAAATAAACCTGGATTTTTTATGTTCCATTTTATGCCGAATTATTAATTTTATATCTGTGTGTTAATTAACAAATAAGATTTTTTCAATACAAATCACCAGAGGCAGTTGATTCTTAAAATTTTATTTAATAAAACGTATCAAAATAAATAATTATTATTACCTTTTTTTTTAGTTATATCTGTCATACATTTGAAATACCTACAAGTCAATCATAAATTGAATTGTTTTTTTTTTACAAGTAATTTCCAATTGAAATGGAAATTTTTAAAAAAAAACTTTCAATAGAAAAATGAGAAAATGTAATGTTGTAATGCAGTGTAATATTTTAAACAGAGTATGAAAGCAAACGAAACATTTCGGAAGAATGAACAATACTTTTAAAATTTTTAAACTGTTTTGTACGAGAGCAAACCCTAAACAAATACTTTTTAAGTGAGAAAGAAAGTACCAACTCGATGGCGCCTGCAGTTAAAAGATTTTTTAAAAACTATCCAGCCGTAAAAGCTTACTTGTTGTCCGCAAACTGTTGTTCTTCACCTGTTTTAAGCCAATGTTTTGAAAATGAACTTGCTAAAGCAAACCTTAGCTATTTTCGCCACATAAAGGGTGGTTTAATTTTAAGATTTTTAATAAAACACAAATTATTTAGGAAATATTTGTCATTTCTTTTTATTGATTCAATTATGTATGGAACAAAATATTGGCCAAATGGCCGCCTCGGCGACACACCTCCATCCGATGGTCCGAATTTTCGATGACCCTGAGCCATAATTGATGTTCTATGCCGGTTACGTGCCGAAATACCTCATCTTTTAGCTCTTCAGCTGTTGCTGGCTTGTCGACGTACACCTTTTCGTTCAAATAACCTCTAATGCTACGAACACAACTGGGACGAACGACGAATTATTCGCAACGAATATTTTTCACCAGAAATATAACATATGAAATATATGAAAGTACACACAATCATTGCGTAAACCGAAATTCGTCGTGCGTAACGAACTCTGCGATAGGTTTATTTCTATTTCTTACGCAGACGAACGACGAATAAATTGGGAAAGGGACAGCACAGCATGATAGCAAAGTTCAATATTTATTAAAAATCGTGAAATCTGTAAAAAATTACAGGGACAATTCGCCTCTATTGCGAACTTGGCTAAAATTCGCGAAAAAATGGCAAACTTTTAAACAAACATTAAATTTATTAGAAATCGCTTAATGAGTAAAAAAAAAAAAACAAAATGACGGAAAACAACAAAAAAAAAATTTGCAAAAATGGCAAAAATTCGCAAAAAATGTTATTATTTCAAAAAAGCCATAAAATTGATAAAAAAAAACTCCTTAATACTATAAGGAATGGCTAAAATTCGGAATAAATTGCAAAATTAGCGGAAATTCATTACAAAATGTCGGAAAATGGAAAAAAAAAATTTTTAAAAAATGGCGAAAAATCGCCAAAATTTTAAATATTTTAAAAAGCCATAAAATTTAAGAAAACTCCATAAAACTATAAGGAATGGCTAAAATTCGGTAAAAACACCAGATTAATGGTTTTTTATAAATTAAAAAAAATTTTAGGTTCACGCACTTATTGTGTCTCATTTGACGAATTTACGCAACGAATCCTTGCCGACGAATTCTTCGTACTATGCGAAGTTCGTCTTTCGTCCCAGTTGTGTTTCTATCATAAGAAAGAAGTCCAACGGTGTCAAATCACATGATCTTGGCGGCCAATTGACATCGCCACCACGTGAGATAAAACGGCCGTTGAATTTGTCGCGCAAAAGAGCCATTGTCCACCACCGTTCCACCGTTTTGTTGAAACCACATATCGTCCACTTCCATATCTTCCAATTCGTGCCATAACAAGTTCGTTATCATCTCAGTATAGCGAACACCATTCACAGTAACTGCCTGACCGGCCTAATTTTGGAAAAAAACGGCCCAATGATGCCGCCAGCCCATAAACCGCACCAAACAGTCACTCTTTGTGGGTGCATTGGTTTTTCAACAATCACGCTTGGATTATCATTTGACCAAATCCGGCAATTCTGCTTATTGAAGAATCTACTGAGGTGAAAATGTGGAATGGTCAAGAGGCTTTAGTTCTGGAGTCAATTGCACCTTGTAAGCGTTTAAATGCAAGTCTTTTTGCATAATGTTCATCAACGACGAGCGTGAGAGATGCAATTGTTGGGCACGACCAAGAGTTGAGGTGGTGCAGCCACACAATCGATGTGGTTTTTTCACATCTCCTACAGACCCGGTTTGCTCAAATTTGTTTACGTTTTTTTTGGATTGTGCGCACCTTTTGACGATTAAATTGATCGAAAAAATCAAGAAGTGCACGATAAGTATTTTGATTTGAACTAGGGATTGCTGAAGCCGAAAACCGGCAAAAAAACCTCCGTTTTAGCTGTTCCTTTAACAATATATTTATGCGTAAAGAAATTGCAAATTCTACATAATACTCGTACTTCATATATAAAAAAAATGCATACATAACAGCCTGCAACAATGGCAAGGTATGTATTTCAAAATTCTTAAAATTCAAAATAAGTTCTAAGAAGCACAAATTTTATCTTTTTAATAAAAGTTTAAAAAAATTGTATGACATACAAAACAATATTATATAATATATGACTCAACAAAAAAAGTGCTCGATGTACCCTCCTAAAAATGAACCTTGGACTTTTTTAAGATGACATTTTAAATATTTCGGCTCCAGCTTTGACCTCTCGTGAGCTGGACCAGTTAGAAAAAGGGTATATTTTTGCATGTTTTGTTAATTTAAGAATCTGTTTTCTTACCAACATATACAAGTTGGGTATCGTAAGAAAGGTATTTTAAGGCGCATGGAACTGTATATAAAATTTGTCCAAGGACGATCATCCATGCCCTGTTTTTTTAAGGATTTTCTTTAAAAAAAAAAAAAACGGTTTTTGAATTTTTTGTTCGGGGTTGTTTGTAATAAAAGTGCCAAATTAACATATTTTAAACTTTAATCGATTTAATTAAATACGTGTCTGAGATTTTTTTGAAATTCGTGCTAACCCTTCTTTTGCCAAGTATATCATCTTTGTATGTAAATAATTTAGATTTTTGCAAATTAGATGCATTTTACACGGTGCTCTGGAATATATATAAACGCAATTTTGTAGTAACTCTAATATGATAGCGGATTTTGTTTCTAGATCATGTATGGATGAAAATAGGACTAAATAAAGAAAAAAAGAAATGATCCGCGACCTGAATTTTTTTTTAATTTGCGGAAATATATATGCCGCCAAAAAGTCGTGGATCATTTCTTTTTTTCTTTCTTTAGTCCTATTTTCATCCATACATGATCTAGAAACTAAATCCGGTATCATATTAGAGTTACTACAAAATCGCGTTTATATATATTCCAGAGCACCGTGTAAAATGCATCTAATTTGCACAAATCTAAATTATTTACATACAAAGATGATATACTTGGCAAAAGATAAAATTTAAAACCCGTATTGCCCTATTTAAAACGAAGGGTTACCACCCCATTGCATTTTTGTCAAAACGCGAACTAGCACGAATTTCAAAAAAAGCTGAGACATGTATTAATTAAAATCGACTAAAGATTAAAATGCGTTAATTTGGCGTTTTTATTACAAACAACCCCGAACAAAAACTATATTTTTTTACAGCATATCCTTAAAAAAAGGACATGGTTGATCGTCCTTGGACAAATTGTAAATACAGTTGGACGTGCCTTAAAAAAACCTTTCTTACGATATCCATATTGTATATGTTGGTAAGGAAACAGATTCCTAAATTAACAAAACATGCAAAAATCGAAACCGCGGTTTCACATTTTTAAGGTTCTTAGCAAACTCTTATGAACGCCCATTTTCATAATAAGCCTGAATAACTTTAACGCGTTGCTCGATTGTGTATCTTTCTATGGTTCAAATTGAGTTAGCCTGAAATTGAGAAATGTCAAATTAAATGCAGAAAAAAGCTTGACGTTTAGGTGTAGTTCAAATTCAACATCGGCCCTTAAAATTTAACTACCCTTTAGAAAATACAATATTATGCCTTTAAAAAAAAGGATAATGACAACCTACAAAGCAACTTTGCGAAATATTTAAACAACATAAGAATCAAACAATTTATGGTTTCTTAGCCGAACGTACAAATTTGCAACGCTGCAATAATGAAGAGGAGAAGAAACTGGCGTTTTAAAAAGCTTGTAGATGAGTTTCTATCGAAAATGAAACTTTATATACGAAAACGTTTCCGGCTTAACAATAACAAATTTACAAAACTTTCCATTTTCAACCTTTACTTAAACATTTCGGTCCATGATTTCGTAAAAGTAATTCAATTACAATAGCCACCTTGTTGGACTGGAGCAACCAAATATCTTTCCTACGGTAATTTTGTGGGCTAAATTCGAATCTGTAATTTTTTATTCTCTATCACGTCAGGTTTTCGTGATACAAAAAATATTTTTATTCGTTTCTTGCATAAAAAATCGCTTGTTTATTTAAAAATCAATGAATTTTCAAAAGTGAATGGCGTTATTTGAACGTCGTTTGTATTTTGTTGGTTCGGTTTTACGTTTTAGAGTCCAGCAATAGTCTCCCAGCATGCGTTTGTCTCAAAATCCTGGATAAATTCTTTTAATCTTCATTAAATCTTGGTGGGCACGCTCCACTTGTTCGCGCTCACTGCACCTAGTTTTTTTTCTTTTTGGAAAAATATTTAAATGCGAATGAAGAATATGCAAAACATTGGCGGTGTCCACGGTTTGTCCAAGTTTCTGACTACGAACCCGAATAATGTAAATATGCAAATACTCAACACACCCATAGCAAAAATAGCTTGATTCAGTAACACACCATTTCCTTGACATGCTTAAACGCTACTTTTATGAAGATTCAAAATAAATAGGGGCTTCTTTCAAATTAATAACTGTGAAAATGTAGCGTCAGTATTGACTGTTTTACAGTATTGCCAGCATGCGATAAAAAATGAACAAGATGTGATAGCGCAATTTTTACCCAGATTAGTTTAAAAACATGCTTCGTTTCTGCAGTCAATTTTTTTTCAAATTTATAGACCAGTGTTATTTTCTATAAATAAATTGACTTTAATATGCTTTTTGATGCGTTTGTATCATTAAAAGCTTTTGATGAAAAAAATTTAAAAAGAAAAACCTGTAGAAAATAAATGAGAAAAATTTAAACAAAGTTGGTCATTACCCAATTTCGAAAATATTCGAATTTATAGTTCAATGTTTTCTTTTTGGAGAAAAAAGTGTAGCTAAATTTTAATTGAAAACTTCGAGAGTAAATTAATAATAAATATTAAATACACTTTGTGTTCTTAAATTTTTTAAAACCGGGAAACGGTAAAAATGACATCGTAAACGAATTACACAAAAACGTGATAAATATTTGTACTTTTAAATTTACAATTATTAAATTGATTAATTAGAATAATTAAATTGTTTAATTAGAATAATTAAATTGTTTAATTAGAATAATTAAATTGTTTAATTAGAATAATTTAAATGTTTAATTAGAATAATTTAAATGTTTAATTAGAATAATTGAAATGTTTAATTAGAATATTTAAATTGTTAAATTAATATTATTAAATTGTTTAATAAAAATAATTAAATTGTTTAATTGGAATAATTAAATTGTTAACTAGAATAATTAAATTATTTAGTTAGAATAATAATAAGAATAATGCGCTTTTTGGGCTGGAGCCATTGGCCCATATGTCTGGAAAAACGATGATGGCCAGTTGAAATGTAGCCCTTACAGAGCCTTGAACACCGATATACAAAATGTTATGATCGGACTAAAAATGGCGACACAGTGAACAAAAAACTAAAAGGGCCGTATTTCTAGGCGTGGCAAAAAAATAATTTTTGGATTTGTTTTTACATTATCTTTAATGGGACTGACAAAAAATTTTTTTTCGAACCACTCTAATGGCCAGAATGCGAAAAGTTGTTGAAAATTGGTGTTCCAGATTGCGCCTTCTACGCGCCAGCCTTGGCGACCCCATTACAGAAATCATATTTAAACATTAATTTCATAAAATTTTCCTTCTTATAAAGCCCATTTCATTGATATTAAAAATATATTTCCTGGTTTTATTACACCGCGGAACACACATTCTGTCCTATTTACCAAATATACTTTTTCGGAAAGGGGAGAAAAAATAAAAATACACGTGCACGTCAGATTTTTTTTTTGTCCGTCTGTCCGCCTGTGTGAAAGACTTTGGATTGATTTTTAACCCTTTTTCCGTGATCCAATCGAGCTGAATTTTTGCAGGCAGACTCGTGGATAAATTCGATTCAAAGTCTTTCACACAGGCGGACAGACGGACAAAAAAATTCTGACGTGTACATGAAAATCGCCGATACACGTGTATTTTTATTTTTCTCGCCTTTCCGAAAAAGTATATTTGGTTCATAGGACATAAAAAAAGCTCGCTTTTGTAACCCAGTGTTATGATTTAAACTTATGCCACTCTATAAAAAACACTCTTTATATAACATAATCCGAAATTTGCATATGCAAAGCTGTCCCACGCGGTCGTGCAGAAAGGTTTTTAAAATATTCAAGGTCTTAGCACCAAACAGCGTTGCGATAAGATTTCTTATCGTTTCTGCCAAATAAGTTATGAAAACAAAATTTGGTAAATTTTAATAAATTTAAATTCATTTAACGTTGTTTGTTAAAGTAATTTCTAGTCTATAGTCTATATCGATTCTATTTGGAATTTTGACTAATGAATAGGAAACTGATGAGGAAAACTAAATACGTTATTTATTTATTTTTTGTTAATGAAAAGTCTATTCATGTTGTTATAACCATATTTTAATTGAATAAATGTTAGCGTGTGCATTTTACAAGGAAACATAAATTCGATTTTCTATGAGTTTTACCTCAATACTAAATATGAAATAGTATCTGTTAAAAATGTTTGATTGAAAGTGATATTGAGTAGAACAAAATATTTATTTTACATTTAAAAGTTCTTTTTTTTCTTTTCTCTTTTACATTTTTGTTAATAATCATCTTATAGTATAAATACGAAACCTTTTGATTATTAAGTTCATTTTAATTAAAAATCTAATTAAACAATTTTTCTTATTTTTTTTATATTTTCATATTTATTAAGTTTGAAGTCTTTTTGTTTTTATAAAGATATTTATTTTATTTTATCCGGTGTAATAAAAAATAATAGACTTCAAGTTTAATAAATTAGTATAAAATAAATTAAATGAAAATAAAATAAAGGTCAAACAATAGAAAATTTTTAAACAACTTTTCGTTCAATTAAATGGTTACAAGAAGACAATTAAAATAATTTATTTTTAACTTTAAAAGACATACAATAAAAGCTTAAAATTATATGAACTAAAAAATACTTGAATGTACTATGTACTCGCAGTTTGGAAATTGGTACTTAATAAGAAGAGTAAGACTTATTTCATATGTTGCAGCTCATGAATTTCATTCCAACTGGTTTGGGTCTTCATGCGTCTACGTGTTGAGACATTAGTGCCACAAGATCCACCAACACCGCCGCTATTGCGAAAATATTCGGACACTGCAAAAAAAGAAAAAAAGAAAACGAGAACGTAGTGATAAGTTAATCCATTCAGTTGAAATAATAAATCTCAGTTTCTTTTTTTTTATTGAATAACGTTTTAAGCTCTATATTTTTTTAAACATTAAATACATACACTTATTAAATAAAAGGAATATTATGCTCATAGAAAAATGCATCTTCATATTGATAATGCCCTAGCATTAGAGTTGTGATATCAATGTTATTACAAATGGCATCAATGAGACAAAAAGTGACTTTAATCCAATGATGAACCTCATCATAAAATTTTGTCGCATTTTATGCTTAATCTGTGCTATGACTACAGTGACATCAATTCGATGCCACATTTTGTGTTTTATTAACATTATTTTTTTGTTTAAAAAGTAAAATAAGAAGCAAAAATTTCCATATTCTATTTGCTTAAGTTATTTATGTGTTATAGGGCCCATACACAATACCATCACAATTGTGCTATCAAGTGATTGTGCAATTAAGCTTGAAGCACACAATACACCAGCACGCTGGTGCAAAATTCATTTTTTACCAAAAAATGTGTGGAAAAGGTCGTAATGAATGAAGAAAACATTTTGCATTTGCAGTATTCCGTACTTTTTACTTTCCATAGGCAAGGCATTGTTTTATAAAGTTCGAGAATTTCTCCCTAAAACATTTTTTTTGGCATTCATATTTAAAATTTTTTATTTTTTGATGTTTTGACGATTTAACTTTTATGAGCTAACTTTACAACACACGATTCAATCATGCTGGTGCAATCAAAAAAATATCAAACTATTTCTGATAAAGCACCAGCAGCTGGTACAATCACACCACAAGCTCATACACGGTCAATCAGCTGGCACAATCACTTGATTGCAGTCATGATGGTGTTGTGTATGGGCCCTATAACGGGTGGAAAAAATAATAATATTATCTCACTTTGACCTAAGTCAATCCCAGTGACAAACTGTCATTAAATTGTGCCTATGAGTTCTTTCTCCGATGTAACTGAGTCATCGCACTTATGACATTTTTTTATAACTTAACTAACTCCGAATCGTTATTTCTGTAATGCCGATGTGTTACCGCTTTGATGACATAATTTCACCTGGTGATAATTTGGCCAAGTGATTTTAAGGCTGACATCCAAAGGATGAACAGTTACATGGGGTCAAAAACCAAGACACTTGTCATAGTACAGGAGTCAAAATACACCAGCGTTATGACGCCTTTTCTATCAGTATAGGACCACTAAAAATAGGATTCTAAGTAAAATTCAAATTAAAAGTTAACAATTCGTCTTCATTAACACAAGTGATAGTAATTTACATCTAAGGGTGCCTCGGTAGTCTTGTCGGTAGGGAGCTTGTCCATCAGAGTGGGGACTGCGAGTTCGATTTCTGCCAGACAACTGTTTCTCTACAATAGTGTGAAGGTCTATGTTACAATTGCTCGGTAAATTAATTAAGAATTTAATTTTTAATTATATTTGTAACATCCCCTTGGTGTATGTGGAAAAAACATTAAGGAATATTTCACCTTTTGGTGTTACAACCTCGGGGGGAATCAAAATGCGGTTAATACCTTGAATTTGACAAAAACCAAAAATCGACAGATCTCAAGAGATGCGTACGATCTTGCTTTCACAAATGGGTTGGGTGCTTTCAGGGATCTCGTGGTGGTTGCGGCTTAAACCCAAAGCCACGCGAAGGGGTATCCAGAAAATCCCTCTAATGGGCGGATTTTTCACCTTTTGTGAGAAAGTTCGGCTTGGGGGAGCATCGTTGCTGCTGTTCCTCAACAGCTGTTGCTAGCATATTTCCAAAAGCAGCGGAAGCTAGATGGCTCCAGCTCCTTAGCAAGGGGCGAGTGCATAATCTTTTCGATCTAGACACAGAAAAAAATCAATGTAAACTCGTTCAAAACAAGGTTGATTTTACATTTTTCAGTAGTGATTTTGCTTCATGTTAATGTAACATGATTCTACAATAACTTGCGAACAACATTTTTTTCTTTTAAAATAACTATAATTCATGTTAATTTAACATTGCAGTAAAGTTAAAGCAAAATATCATTTATATTGAAATAAAAATCCGAATCACGTTGAATAAAAGTTATTTCAAGCTGAAACAACGTGAATTTCATGTAGAATCAAATTGGTTGGAGTGTGATATAACAGTGTGAAGACAACATATGCATTTATTTAAGAATAATTCAAAACACCTACCCCTGTAACGCATGTTTCTCTTATTTTGTATCTCCTTTGTTAACAGAAGCATCAGCAGAATGGCCCGATATGGTTTTCGTCATCATTCTACTTTGAAAACTTGATGTACTATTTAACAATATAATTTTAATTATTTTTTTTTTTTTGTGAAATTCCCTATGCTAATCCCCGCGAAGCTTGGCGCTTGTCTGCAGGAAAGAAACCAGAGTCTCTGGCGGGAATTGAACCCGCAACCCCGGGGTTGATAGACTAGCTCACTATTAGCTATCCTACGGGAATATCTTCTTTTTATTACATATTTTAAACATGAAAATAAAAAAATGTACATACTTAAGTATGTATGCATGTTAATTTAACAAGATAAACTTTTGATTTTAATATAAAAAGCAGTTTTTTATGGATTCAGTATTGAACAATGTTATTTTAACAGTGAATAATATTAAATAAACGTGATTTAAGGTTATTTTAATATTTTTCATTTAAAATTAATATGAAATAATGATAAATTTAAATAAATGGCATACTTTTGCAGCAATTTACCATGAATCTCAATCAACATTTCCCCATGTTATTTTAACAGTGGTATTTCTTTTCAGTGTGTATAACTAAACTAAAATAACTAAACTCGTATAACTAAAATGAGTTTTTGCTGAATTTCATTACGTATATTTAATGAGGAGATAAAAATTATTCCAATTTTCGTTATTATCTTAAATGCTTGCTATTTATGAATGTTCTTTATTTGTACACTACTCAACCAAATCAAACAAATATGAACTAAACATTTTAGCGTAAAAGTAAAAATATTTCCTTAATTTATAAAATTGAAAGGAGTGTTGCCAAATAAGTCGCTCCTTAAAAACAATAAACTTAAAACCTAAAAATTGTAGTTTTTAAATTTTCTGTATTCCCCTACTCCCCCCCCACCCCCCCTAAAAAAAGGTATAAACTCAAACCTGCTGTTATGTGTTTGAGGATTTTCACAAATTGCTAAAAATAAACTTGCCAAACACTATCACACAACTTTTGGAAGCAAAGCAAAAAATAAAGTGAAATCGAGCATTTTTGTTAAAAAAATTTTGATTGATTATTTTGTGCTTCTTTTTTTTGCCTTTGTGAAAAGTTTCAACTAATATTGACGAAACAATCGTCGATCATATTGTTTAAGGCAGTGAGGCAAATGTTTAAAGGCGGTTGCAGTCAAACCATGTAAAATTTTAAAACTAAATATTTGCTCTTGAAAAAAATCAAAATCAATCAATTGGGGCCATGTGATGACATCTGGTTATAAAAACAATTAGAGTGTGTGTTTCTTTCTCCCTTAAATTTCCCTAAATTTACGCATGACTGAAGAAAATAAATATTTTGGTAAGTGAATTTTTGACTTTAAATTCTATGCACATAAATATATCGTTATCTTAAATGCAAACGGACGTAACTACACTTCTTTTTTTTAACAGCCGTTTAAGTTTCATTAATAAATTTTGAAGTTTAATAAAACGAACCATAACACTGTGTGTAATTTTTTAAGTCATGGCAAAATAACCATATACAAACACCACTACGTGATAAAAGAAAAAAAAAAAAAAAAAAAAAAAAGACTCGTGTCTCCCAGTTTTGCCCAAAGTCATGCACTTTTTTTTATGGGCCCCCAAAGATTTGGGGCCTCGGTGTAATTTTTGCAAAAAGTGATAATTTTCTCTGGCTCATATCTTGCAAACCATTCGGAATTTTGATTTACCCTCTGAGACAAAGTTGTAGCCCTTGTTATAAAGAGCAAAATTTGTGAACATATAAAATCAGAAAAACTTCATCTTCAAGATCAAAATCGCTAAAAACCTTCTTTTTTCCCCTGTTCAGGTCTATAGGTAGCAAACCATTCAAAATTCAAGGAAACAGTCAACCACAAAAATGTACCTAACCTGGGCTTTACACGTGAAAGTACTTTCTTGCAAGTAGAGTATACGTATTATCAACGAAAAATCAAAGATCGTGTTGCACTTTGTAATTAATCAAAAATTTGATTTCGAATTTTTATGTAGTGTTTAATCAAAAATTAGCCAACTTTCTAACCTCTTGAATTCCCAGCTAACTTGTTCATTAAGTAAAGTCCGTTTACATTTAAGGTGACGATATGCGAATGTATGTTAAATGGAATCGATTCCAATATTGTTTATTATTAAAGTTTATTTTAAGTTTATTACCTTTCCAAACACTTTGAGGTTCGTGCTTTTATCATCGCTCAGCCCAAAATGTACAATAAAACTTCTAAGTGTGTCCAATTCGGAATTATCCAGTTTATGGGATAAATTTAAGATGTTTCATAACAAAACAATCTAATTCTATTGAGTGTATATTTCATTTGGTTCTTGTCTGTAATAACACAGAAAAAAATTTTGCACCAGTAAAAGCATTAATCAAAAATAAAATTTAATTAAAACATTAATCAAGTGAATTAAACGTTTAATCAAGTGTATTAAACGTTTAATTGATATTATTAATTTGTTTACTGGTGCAAATTAATATTAATACATAATTAAACGCATTTGATTTTGTACAAATTCGTGTTAAATGACTAAATATCTTTTACTAAATTTTTTGAAGATCTTTTCATAATTTGAAATAGGCCCCATATAAAGCATACTCTCGGAAAACACTAAAGTACGTATTAAACCGTAACAATTAATGCACTGCCATATTTTATTAACCATAAGCCCTGGCGGTGCGCAATATGACCCCAGGAAATATGACCCCAAAAAGAAAAAAATGAAGAATGGCCCCAAAACTTTATATGAAACACATAAACACGAAATTTTTGAGCAATTTGTTTGTTTGTTTTTTTTTTTAATGTTTTCGTTGGGGTGCTTTTAAGTAAAATCAAAAAATGGCCCCTAATTAATTCGAAATTTTTACTTTGTGGCCATATTTTATTTAGTCTGGGTTCGCACATTGAAAGTTTTCTTTCAGAAAGTCTGCGTTTATTGATGCGAGGGGAGAGAAGAATAGCGTGCTCTTTACCCCTCTCACCACTAAACTCAGACTTTCAGCAAGAAAACTGGCATAGTGTGAACCCAGGCTTAATGAAAAATCTTTTACCAAAATTCTCAATTACGTTTTTTAACAAACTGTTGTCAATGGTTTATATCTGCTCGATAATGTTGATTTTAAGCTCTTGAACTGTTGTGGGATTATTGCTGTACACTTTCGATCTCAAAAAACTCCACAGAAAATAGTCTAAAGGTGTCAAATCGCCCGATCTTGGTAGCCAATTCACTTCTCCATTACGAGAAATAATGCGATTTTTGAACTTTCCTATTAAAAGTTCTATTATTTATCTTGCTGTGTAGCAAGCAAGTGTCACCTCCAATTTGGGCAGCTTTTATGAAAATAAGACCTATTATACCCTTCACCGAAGGTGGAGTATAAATATTCTGGGTACTTATGAGTAGCGAAGTTGATGTCCGTCTGTCCGTGTGTATGTTGAAATGGGTTTTCCGAAGACCCCAAAAACAATGGGGACTAGAATGTTATACATTTATGTCACATTTACTGTGCTTAAGTTTGCTATTGAGATTCAGCCTGAATAGTCGATAAATGGCTGAGATATGAACAAAAACCACGGCTGTCTCAAATATTTTTCCGTATAATCCCATGCTGTTGTTGTTTTTTAATATACATTTTTTTTGAGAATTTTGTTTAACATTTTTGTACACATTGCAAATACATACTGTACAGCGAATTCGATTTAACGATGTCCGTCTGTTTTTCAGAAAAAGCAAAAGTTTCCAAACTACGTCCAAGCACCTTATCAATACACAACATCTCACAAAATGTGGGCGGGAATGGATAAGAGGGCGTAGCGCAAAATAGATTTATTTATATCAAGAACTGTAAAAGAAAAATAGCTGGGTTATCAATATATCGGGTGATTTTTAAAGAGCTATAGGAAAGTTAAAAAAAAAACACATAAAATTCAGAAAAATGCATGAAATCTTTATTTGAATCGATAGTACGGTCCATATTATTTAACCTTTATGTGCTCGGAAGTCTACATTTGTAGTAATTTTGATTAGATTACCGAATAAAAATTAAAAACGTCAGTCAAACAATTTGAGGTTTTTGATAGCTTCCTAAAATCTTGTTTTAAGCAGATTGAAACGTTGGTGATGTAAAAATAATTATTTCTTAGGTGCTAAAGGGATGTTTTTACAAATGATCATCTCGTGGCCGGTAGTCTACATTTGTAGTCACTATGTGGTTTGTATGCAAAGAAGCTTTATTTGTTGCTTATTACATTTGCACACCTTGCTTTTCTTTTATTTTTGCTAAAAAAAAGAATTTTTGCATCACGTGTATGCTGATAACGCATCAAAGTAATAACATTTCATCAAAAACAATAGAGCATAGACGAAGTGTACGTTACTTTTATGATTTTATATTGTTTTGTTTTTTTATTCTTTGTATTGCAAAAATTAGTAAAGTGTTGCGCATCAATGTCAAAATCTCGATTCAAACAAATACTTTGATTTATTGGTTTTGATAGCCAGCGTACTACAGCTACTCGACTACTGGAAGATAAAGCAGCACCAATCTCAACCATTTGGAACCATGTTGAGAAATAACAGTGTATGAACAACTGTTTTCATATCGTGGACGAACCAAATTTACCCAGTACATACCTTGAAAGCCTGCGAAATACGGTATTCAAGTTTGGTTTGCTTGCGATGCAATATCATTTTATCCGCTCAGAAGCGAAATCTACGTAGGAAAGAACCCGAACACAATTCGATCTGCAAATGTTGGAGAGCATACCAAAAGAACAATGGTTTGTGACAATTTTTTCACATCGTTAAATTTGGGTAAATTTTTATTGTCCAAAGGCCTTGCAATTCTTGGTACAGTTCGCCAAAATAAACCCAACGAAATGAAAGCTGACCGTTAACGTGGAGAATATTCATCAGTTTTATATTTTTGGAATCAAAGTTTGCACTATCATCTTATGTGTCAAAAAAGGGAAAGGCAGTTGGTATACTGTCAAGTACAACTTTGAATAATGATATTGGGAGAGAGAAAAAAATAAGCCGCAGTATATTCTTGACTATAACGTCAGCAAAGGAGGCATCGGTGCAAAGGACAAAATGCTGTCAGCATATTCTACAAAACGCAAAACATTGCGATGGCCATTGGCAATCTTTTTCAACTTGCTAGATATATCTGCCTTAGCTACTTATATCATCTACATAGAAAATAATAGCCATATTCAGCAAACAGGCAAACGCAAAAAGTTCTTGAGAAGTTTGGCAAAATAGATGTTTATGCCAGCAATTATAGAACGTTCAAAAATTTCAAGGGTAGTTACTACAAATGTAGTCTTCCGACCGCCCACGTAAGTTTTCGATCCCGAGCACATAAAGGTTAATGTTTGAAGATTATTTCATGCAAATGTTGACCGTGACTGCGCCTCAAATGGTCCATCCGCTTAGTCCAATTGCTTCAATGTTGTCTTCCAATGCGTCAATTGAAGCGGGCATGTGTGTATAGACATGAGCTTTTACATAGCCCCACAAAAAATAGTCTAAAGGCGTTAAATCGCACGATCTAGGCGGCCAATTGACCGGTCCCGAACGTGAAATAAAATGTTCACCGAACTCGCCTTTCAATAAGTCCATTGTTAAGCGTGCTGTGTGGCATGTGGCACCGTCTTGTTGAAACCACATGTCATGCAAGTCAAGCTCTTGCATTTTGGGCAAAAAAAAGTTGGATATCAGCTCACGTTGTTGAGTTACAGAGGCCCAATTGCTGCGAACGGCGACGAATCGATAATTGATGGTCATCATTAACACTGGCCGATAAAGCTGCGATATTTTTTTCACTTCGCACTCTACGTAAGCGTGTTGGTGGTTTAATGTCCAACAACGTAAATTTGGTGCGAAATTTAGTCACAATAGCCCAAATAGCCGCTTCAGTGGGTCGATTAAACTTAGCATAAAATGGAAGAAGCGCGCGATGAACTTTCTTAACAGAGCACGCATTTTGATAATAAAATTCAATAATTGGCAAGCGTTGTTCGTTTGTAATCCGATTCATGGTTAAATTATAGACCAAACTGAAGATGTTTGACAGTGAAACAAAACACGAAACGTGCGTCAGCTGTTTAAACTAGTGTTGCCAAAAAGATAATAGCTAAAAAATCACCCGATTTATTACAATTATTTACAAACATCTTGGTTATTAAAACACAACATCCAACGAAATGTGGGCGGTATTGGAGAAGTGGACGTGGCACAATAAAGGCGGTATAAATAGAACTTTCTGGTCTTATCGCACCATGGCGAAGGGTATATAAAATTCGGCATAGCCGAATATAGAACTCTTACCAGCGTTTAAAAAACTGCACTCAGTCAAAGTAGAAAAACTGCAATTTCTTCCACTTCTTCATTTGGCATTGGCCAATAAAAAAAATGGTTCTTTTACTTCTGATTCATTAAAAGTAAAAAGTCGCGTTCAAGCCATTCCAAAAAGCGAATAATTGTACACAAAATTTTACTTTTTTTGTTCGACAGTTTTTGGTTTCGACTGCAGTTTTTTAAATCCTGGGGGGTTACCGCGTATTTCGATTCGAAAGAAATTATTTACGGATTCGAACAATTTGTACTGTGTATTACGATTTTCGTAATATTTGTTTCGAATAAACGGACGTTTTTCATACTTTATTAAAAACAAAAAATCACTTTCTAAAAAGCCACTCTCTATAACGAACAAAAATTGTTCATCAAATTTCCCATTTACTAAAAAATACAACCTCTGTCATCGTTTCAAACGATTACGAAAATCGTAATACACAGTACAAATTGTTCGAATCCGTAAATGATTTCTTTCGAATCGAAATACGCGGTAACCCCCCTGTCTCTTTCTTGCTTTTTTTTCTTATTTTGTAAAACACTTCACGTCAATATTTTAATTTAGAAATTTACAATAATTTAAAGAGTTTTATATAAAAAATTTGTATGGGTAGTATCAAAATCCCGACTTTTTATACCCTAGACCAGAAAATACCTGCGCTATGCAGAGATACGAAGCCGGTGTTTGTTACGCCATAGAGAAGAAAATCCTAGCGTCTGGCCAAAGGTCCAATAATGCTCTCTATCGTGCGATTTTTAAAACCAAAACTGTGCAATTAGTCGGGATATTAAAATTCAGCATTTTAAAATTCTTAATTTTTTAATTTGGCATTTTGAAATTCGTGATTTTGAATTTGAGATTTTAAGTATCGGGCATATGAAGTCAACCCAAATGATTAATATAACTTTCTTTGTGTTTTTTTTAAACCTTAACTTTTTGCGGTGAACAAATTTAAGGTGATTTTTCATAATGAAGAATTACCCAAAATTTCTTTCATTTTATTTTAGGAGTGCCCCGGTAGACCAGCTATTAGCGAGCTAGTCCGGGGGTTGTTCTTATGGGGAAAAAAGGTTATATTTATTTTTTTTTTTTTTGGGTGACATTTCATTCAGAAAATGAGGTGGGTCATATTGCCTAAAATTTTGGATCAGTTTTCATTTTCAATTTTAAGGGCCATATTTCGCAGCGCCATATACCCAATATCAAGCACACTGTCGGAAAACCCTTAAGTATGCATATGCCTTAAGCTACAACGAATATTGGCTTATAATTTTTAAATATAAAGCCCAATTTTAAAATATTCTTGCTTTGGGTGGAGGGTATCAAAGATTCTGCACAAACGAATAGAACAAATTTTTTTTAAATATGTATATTCTTTTACTCCAGCCTTTGTCTGTCTGTCTGTCTGTCTGTCTGTCGGTCTAACTGCTGTTGTGCGATAAGTAAAATTTTTTCCATTCGATTACTTGGGGGAGTTAAATTTTTCCTCGTTCATACAAATTGTATGGCAAATATTGTAAAAACAAAGTTGGCCTTGACTTAGTTTATGGCAGAATTGTTTAATATTTTCATGTTTATTAAACAGACATTTAGAGGTTTTTTAAATTTCCTTTAACCTTCTGAAAATGAAATTAAAAAGTGCAACAAAAAAGAATTTTTTTTTCAAAAATGTATTTAAAATCTCATTCTATTTTTCTTTATCGCAGGCAGATTAAGTTAATGATTAAATATTAATTCTTTGAAACGACGAACGCGTGATTTATTTCATTCGATTTATCAACCCGCTGTAACGAGAAGATGCCAAAAACAGAAGAAACCCAAAATGGCCTTTAACCTCCGTCTACAATGTAGATTCTACATGCTTCTAATAAAATAAAAAAAAAAAATGCTTTTCTATTAAAATTTGCAATCGAAACTTGTTCAAAGAAAAGTCTTTTTAATTAACTTTGACTTGTTTGAAACTGACTATTTCATATTTATTTTCTAATTAATTAGCTCAATGCTTTAAAAAAAGTTTTTTTTTTCTGCAATATACATATGTATCTATTACAAACCAGATACTTTTAATTTGTAGGTGGTAGGTCAAATAAGTCATTAAAAATTAATAAAAAAAAAAAACTCCACAGACAAAGTTTTTCTAGTTTGAATAACCTTTTCTTTTGGATAAGTATTAATTATATGAATTAACGAGATTTTGTTTGCCGTGCTTAATTCCCAATTTTTATTCTTGATAAAAACACTTAAAATAATTGTTGACGGGGAACGTAAGAAAAGATAAACTCACTGTTTATTGTTGTTGTTTTTGTTTAAGCTTTGATATTGTTACAAGTAAAACTGGGGCTTATAATTCTTATTCGCTTAACAGTTTTATTTGTTTAATATCTTTAGTTTTTCTAAAATCTTTGGATGAAGTTTCCTGACGATCTGGC
This sequence comes from Pollenia angustigena, assembly GCA_930367215.1. Classification (NCBI taxonomy): domain Eukaryota; kingdom Metazoa; phylum Arthropoda; class Insecta; order Diptera; family Polleniidae; genus Pollenia; species Pollenia angustigena. The sequence goes on from OV884058.1 coordinate 150,698,080, forward strand.
CTAAGCAACCAGTGAAATGCGCATAGGAATAGCTTGTCCCAACAACAATAAATTCCAGTGTTTTACTTTTAACATCAGGTATCGTCGCTACGTGAATTTTTACAAAAATTCAATTGAAAATCTTCATCGATTTCAATTTCACGTGATTTTGATTTTAAACGCAGATGGCCGTTTGTCATGACATAGTAGCTATCTTTAAAGCTATTGTAGCCAATTTTTATATCAAAACCAACATATATAAGGAAAATGTGGCATTAAAAGCTATTTCCGGGATTATTATTTGTTCAAATGAGGACCTATTTCTAATAAGATTTGATAAGATGTTTTAAATTGCAATAAAATAAATTTAAGTCAAATTTAATCTAGATACCAACCAGAGAACGGCTTTGTGCGATTGCAAAAAATCGCAGTACATGAACACCAACAAATACATTCGCTTGCGGTCATACAATCAAACTTGCTTCGTTTAGCTTCGTTTGTCAAAAAAGATGTTTGTGTGCTTGGCCCGACAATGATTGTTTTGGCAAAGAAAAAATACAAAAAAAAAAAATACAAACAAAAAAACCACAAATCAAGCAATTATTACTCATGTAGGCATTCAGCAGTTGCTATGTCCCAGTTGGCCACGTCTTTAAGACATCCTCGAAGACGGATGCACGACAATGTTAATTTCTGCACGACATGTGAGGGACAGCGGGAACAAATCGTCAACGACATTTTCGAACAAGTGTCGCGAAAATCGTGCACGACACAAAGAAAGACAATGTCGCCTACTTTATCATTAACGACTACCTGCATGACACTGTCGTCTATTTCGACGTCCACAACAAAAATTTTTATATGGTTATCTGATTCAGACAGTTTTTTTTAGTAAAGTTGGAATTTTAATTTCTGTTATACGTTTTATATTCGACTCCTATGTTAACAAAGCCTCTCATCGAGTGCTCAGTCTGAGTTCATACGGCTCATGTCTTATTGACAAGATTCTTCCTTTTTCTTCTTTGAACATGAATTGGCGTTCAAATGATTCATGTCATGTTGACGACATGTGCTTTTTTGATATTGAAAACAATAACAAAATTAAACAACGAATGAAAAAGCAAAACGTAAAGACAGTACATGCATCTGTGTACTCGTTTCTTTTCCCCACATCCCTCTCGCCTATAAAGTAGCAATCATGTCAATAAGACAAGAGCCGTATGAACACAGACTCAATGACTACTTGAATGCAAAAGTATAAGAATGTGTGCCTTTTGACTTTACACAATTGTGTTATATTGCGTGCGCAACAAAAAATGCAAACAAAGCACTTTCGATTAAAAACTCACATATGCACAAATAAAATGTGTACAAAACGATGTTAAGGTTACCAACGTTGAACTTTGTTTTGCAGGCATGAAGTTAATGTAAATTTGAGCGTTTGATTAAATCGACAAAAATTGTGGTTTTTGCAGTTCTCTGATACCAACATAATAAGCTGGTTTATTGACATAAAGAATACAATCCGGAAAGAAGTTTGTATGGGGCCATGTAAAATTAAGGCCATGTAAAATTATGAAGCCGGACATATGGACAAACATCGTTAGATCGACTCAGATAGTGCTTCTAATTCGATCGGTTTACTTGAAGGTGGGTCTAGGACCGACCAATATTTTTATTACCCAACAGCACAAACGTATCTTTCGTCTTTTGTGGTGGGGATAGAAAAACTTGCTGTATTTTTATTAGGGACGTAACGATACTGTTTTTTTAGGAATGTTTTGTAATTAAAAAAAGGTGAAAAATTATTAATAATATTAATTTTTTTTTATATTAATATAAATATGGTTGAAAATAGCTAGAGGCAATAAACCCATTTTTAGCTGTAAAATCTAAACAGTTAGAAATAGAACCATAATCTTTTTTTCTTTAGATAGATATTTTCCCAAAGATCATTTCTACATACCCAGCTCAAAAAATTCAAATTTGGAGTTACTACGATCTTGCACCAAAGGCTCGAATATTAATAAAATTTTAAAAACAACGAATTGAATTTGAATTGGTAAAATTATCGGTATTTGATACGTCCCTAATTTTTACGCTATAATTTGTGTTCTAGTTCCAGTGTTTGAAAACAAACAGAACGTTTTTTACCGTACGGCTTACACAGCAGAAAAGATATATATATTTTTTTAGAGTAATACCGTTCGTAACTTTTTTCAAGAAAGTAACAAACATTATATAGTGTTCTGTTCTTCGTTATAAACAGAACAATTGTAGTGGTTTAATAGACATACTTTGTATATTAAGGTTCGTTAGTGTTTCTTTCCTACATAGATAAAGGAATGGACAAAAAAAAATTTTTTTAGCAACAACCACAGTTCGAATAGATTTTGGGTGTATTGTGTACATATTTTGTTTATATAAAATTTGCGGGGGTGCTTTGATACCATGTGAGATAAGGCCATGATGGCTTTATCTCTCATTCAGTAGGGAGATAAAGCCTTTTTGTTTTTTTTTTTTCATTTGAACGGGAGATAAAGCCATCATGGCCTTAGCTCACATTAGCAATATGTATTAGAAAATGCCTTTATCTCTTATTTCAGTTCCGGAGTCATTAAAATTAAGTATTCAAATCTGGCTTTACATACTAAAGTTTTTCTGCTTAGGAGTTTTTTCCTCCAGTAGGATACGTCAGTTGGCTTCGCTGAATAAAGTTTTCCTGCGTGCGTCACAAGAATAAAAAAATGTTTTTCAATGATAATTTTCCCTTTTACAGAGTGTTTACACCATGCATAACAATATTCTGAAAAATATGGCATTATCTCTCGTTTGCGAAAAAAAATATGGCTATATCTCTCATTTCGCAAAATTTTAAATATGACCTTACCTCTCAATGACATCTCAATAAGGCCATTATGGCTTTATCTCCCATTCAATTAAGCAATAAAGTCACATGGCCTTATCTCACATGTTTTTAAAGCACCCCCCCCCCCCCCCCCTAAAATTTATTTGCTGGCTTTTTGTTGTTTTTTCGTATATTTATTTTTTTTTTTTTTAAATTTTTTTGCTTCCTTTACCAGTCAAAAGGGCGCTAAGCACAACTGAAACGAACAAACATTAATGTGCTGAATACAACGCAACGAAGTTTGTGGTTAAAAAAAAACAGAACGAAATAAAGGCCCATAACTATAGTCATACACAAAGCATACTTTAAGGCCCGTTTTCACAACTTACTGATAGCTAAAGGTAGGATATTATCGGAAGTATAAAAAATGTTCCATTATTACAACTTTACTTTTACCTACCAGGTAGGATGAACCTTAATTTTCTTTATCGCTCATTTTAGGTTAAAGTAAAGTTTTAATAATGGAACACTTTTTATAAGGCCGGTTAAAGTCAACTTTTAGCTATCGGTAAGTTGTGAAAACGGGCCTAAGAGTTCTAAAGTAAACTTTTATTAAAAAATATATTTTTGATCTACTATAGACAAGTAAAAGCATACTTTACACGTTAAAACCGTTGTTAATTTTAAAACTAGCTGAAGTTGTTTTTAACTCATTTAACAACAGCATCAGCTGTTTTCGCCAAATAAAATAGTTCTTGCAAAAAGTTAAAACTGTTTATGTTACAAGATATTCGTCGATATTTTGCAATTATTATTGATTTGGAGGAAATCTTTTTTCTTTTAACACAAAAAAATATGTATAGGCACGCAATGCCAAAAATTACAATGCAAGTAAAAACGAAGTCAAAAATATTTTCAATTTTGTTGTTGCTTTCTAGATAAATTCACATTGCGTTTTTTAAATTTTCAACGCTACAAGGTATGCAGTGTTTTTTTTTTATATTTTCATGTTCAATGTCAGCTGCTTAGAGTTGCCACTTGCTTATATTTTCTTGTATGTTGTATGAACAAATTTTCTACATTTGAGGTGGCACCCAGTTAAAGTTGGTTCAATTTAAAACAGTGATCATCACAAAGAGAGACAGTTAAAAATGTATATGTAGTGGTGAGTGCAAAGAGAGGAACATAAATTTACTCGTTTGAGACATTAACTATGTGTTTTGTTCTTGTTTTTTTAAATTATGGCTTTTTACAATTGGTTCGTTAACCTTCGTGTTGTGTGTGTGTGAAATTGACGAAAAGTGCTCGGCCCCCGGGGGCATAGCGTGATGATCGCTGATTTAAAACATACTTTAATTTAGAGTATAGTTTCAAAATAATTAAAAGAATGTTTTTCTTTTCAAGTTGTTTTCAAAAAGAACCGACTTTAGCATTTGACTATGATTATGGGCCAAAATGTTCTTATATTTTTGTTGAGTTGGAAAAGTACAGTATTATTTTTGTGCTCGAAGATCACCAACAGAAACGTTATTTTTTTAATGATTTACTAGGCAAACACTATTTGCATTTGCGTTTTCCACAAAACTTATCAAATGTTTATTTTCGAACACTGGTTGCTTTAGTTTCTAGAAAAGTTTTTTTTTTTTTTTTAAATAAAGTTGTTCTAGTATTTAACTACAATTTTGTTCTAGTGTCTTGTTAAGTGTCTAAATCTAATTTTTTGCTCAAGGTTCTTAACCAGTTTTTTTTTTTTGTAAAAATAATTGGCTGTTGTAAATAGAGAAAGGTTTTTTTTTAACAGAAAATGTTGCTTCAGTGTCCGAATAATTTTATTCCCTAGTGTATTTAAGTATGTATAAACTGTTTTCTATCGAAAAAATTTCTAACTCTTCCAGTTTTGTTTAAGGAAAAATTTAGAGCGGATATAATTTTTCTCTATGATAAAAAAATTGTTTGTAAGAACTTACCAATTGACCGCCTTTTGGCTTTTATGCAACATGTAAAACAGATTAAGCATTCAAATAACAGCAAATACATTAAAAAAAATATTGATTTGAAATTCCTTTTATCAGTAAGTTTTTAATTATGTGCTACTTTCATATGTTGTTTTTATAAATCCCACTTTTTGCAATAACTTATTTATCTTTCTTTTATATTAATTTTTGTTTTGTAAAATAATTTCTAAACAGAATTACTTTCTAATAATTTCTTTTTGTGTAAAAAAAGTTATTTATTTTTGCTTATTCATAAGTTAATAACACACATTTAAATTTTTCTGCTTTTCGATTAAATATAAATGAAAAAAAGTTGCTGTAGTGTCTAAATTAATTTTTGTTCAATAGAACTTTTTTTTATATTGAAAAAGTTGCTGTACTGTCTAGAGATTTTTTTTTTACATATAAAATGTTGCTTTAGTGAGTTTTATGTTTTTTGTATTAAAAAGACTTGCTCTAGATACAAGATACGAGGGCGGACCAGTAAGTTCGCGGCTTTTTGAATTAACCGCAGCTTAACTGAAAAGGCAACACTGATCCTGTCAACAAGCAGCATCTTCTGACAGTTGACTCCAGTACCTTTCTTTCTGTAACTTTGGTGTGAACTTCTTGCATCGCAAAGATATGAAACAAAATATCCATTCCATTGTCGAAAGCTATCAAAAGAGATTACGTCGTTACGTTATAAATGTCATAATATTACACTCAAAGCCGATGTGACATTGAAGACCTTGAGAACGCCAGTCACACATATCGTTGACGGCGACCAAAATTTGTTAAAATTGAAAAATGTTCAAAAACGGCGGCGACAACATAACCTTCGGCTAAACTAAATAATTTAAAGTGCGATTTTAATGTTTGTTGTTTACAAAATGGCTTTGAAAACATTCGTATATTTTTGCAAAATGTTAAAAGCAAAATAATTAAAGAATGAACAAATCTGCAAAAAAAAAAAAAAAAATACTAACCTCTTTTATCCAAAAACGTGCGATTAATTTTTTGGTCCTCCCTCGAACTAGTTTTTTTTAAAGACAAGTATAGTCTAATGTGTCTAGTGAAGTTTTTTATTATAGAAAATTATTTGCTTTAGAGTCTAAATAAATTTTCTTAAATGCACTTGTTTCAAGAATTATAAAATTGTTTTAATCCGAATTCGTACTTAAAATAATACGAAAATGAGATTGATTTAAGTAAAACCAAGATAAAACCAATCTCTAAAGGTGCTATCAGACGGGATGTAAAAGTTGTACACATCGTGTGATGCATATGAAACTTTGCATGTGTAAAATACATGTGGAAATGCATATGTAATTTTTTCGATTAGAACACGCTCTATTTTCCTGTGGCGAACATAAACAAAACAGCTGGTTTGTTTATACACGTTAAAAAGTCAGCATTTGTTTACATTTACAGGTTTTGTCATAAGGAAAAACATAAGCAGGTGTGATAGCAAAAAGTATGAATCCTATGTAAAATGGAAATTTTGACATACATCCGGAATTACATATGGGTAAGAAAAGTGACAGTACATATTTAAAATACATCCCGTCTGATAGTACCTTAAGTGCGCTTGATTCAAGTATTATAAAGTTGTTTTCATCCTGAATTCGTGCTTGAAAAAAACCAATAAAGAAATAAGAAAGTTATTATGATTGACAGAATGTTAAAACATCAACATTATACCCGATATGGTTTTTACTTTTAAAATCGCATGTACTTTTTAACCCTTCGTGGAACACATGAGTCTGGCCAGATCTTTTTCAGTGTGTATAGAAAATCAAAACATGCGTAAGCCGAAAAGTTATTCTTTTTTTACTTGATTTAGGAATTTTATACTTATTTCAAGAAATTCCGGGATTTATTTTCAAAAGTAATCCCATTTAGGATTGTTTTAGTGTTATTCGTACTTCAATTTTTGAGTACGACTCGTACTTAAAGTAATAATAAAAAACTTAATTTATCCCGAGTGTTTTTCTTTCTGTGTAAGTGTCTAAAGTCTTGAAAAGTTTTTAGAGTCTAGAGAAGTTTTTTCTGTAAAAAAGTTTATCTAGTGCCTAGAGAAGTGTTTTTTTCTGCAGGAAACGTTGGTTTATTATCTAGAAATAGTTTTTTTTAAAGGGTGGTCCCTCCAAAACACACGATGTTAATAGTAAATTAAACAAAAAGTTTTCAGAGAATTATCTTAATATTTTTTAATTTATAAGATTTTGTTTGTCGTGCTTAATTCCCAGATCATCAGGAAACATTCTCCCAAAATTGTCTATTGATTCACTTGAGCTGGTTCCCGAAACCCGTACTTTTGCTCGTAATACAAGTTTTTCCTCAAGAGCCCATCCTTATGTGGTCGATTGGCAGGTGAATCGTACAATGCATTACAGAGAGAATTCGTTTTTTCCCGAACTGTTTTCCTGCAGAAGTCTTCCCTCTCACTTACAACATGAGTGCCCCGGTAGGCTAGCTAGTAGTGAGCTAGTCTATCAACCCCGGGGTTGCGGGTTCGATTCCCGCCAGAGACTCTGGTTTCTTTCCTGCAAACAAGCGTCAAGCTTCGCGGGGATTAGCATAGGGAATTACAAAATTAAAAAAAAAAAAAAATTGAGTTCAAATCGAATGTCCACAAACACTACTCCCTCTATCCTCCTTCCCACAACCAATTTACCTAGTTCCAACACAATGCATTAGTAGGGGTCATCCCCTAACAGAAAAAAAGTACTTTTTGGGAATACAAAGTTTTTAATTAATAAGATTTTGTTTGTCGTCCTTAATTTTTTGTTATTAAAGAAGGATCTATCACAATTATTTGCGAAATAAAATATCATCCAAATGCTCGCCACGGCTTCGGTAGCATACCTCAATCCGATGGTCCATATTTTCAATGACTCTAAAGCATAATTTAGGTTCAATGTCGTTAATGTGCCGAATTATCTCATCCTTTAGCTCTTGAATTGTTCTTGGCTTATTGACGTACACTTTTTCTTTTAAATATCGACAAAAAAAAAAAAAAGAAGTCCAACGGTCATTGAATTTCTCGCGCAAAAGAGCCATTCTTTCGTTGGAACTACATATCGTCCGGGTCTATATTCTCAATTTCTGGCCAAAAGAAATCCGTTATGCCCAAAGAAAGAAGTCCAACCGTGTCAAATCATATGATCATGACGACCAATTAACATCGCTACAACGTGAGATAACACGGCCATTGAATTTGTCGCGCAAAAGAGCCATTGTGTCGTTGGCTTTGTGGCACCATCCTGTTGGAACATTTTATATTCCAGGTCTATATCCTCAATTTCTGGCCACAAGAAGTCCGTTATCATCCCGTGATAGCGAACACTATTCACGATAGCTGCTTGGCCGACCTCATTTTCGAAAAAGTACGGCCCGATGACTTCATCAGCCCATAAACCGCACCAAACAGGTGTTTTCAAATTTCCTACAGACCCAAGGTTACTGAAATTTGGGCACAGTTCTCCCAATTGTGGCCACATTTGGTCGATTATGCTGACCAACAAATCACGAAGTGCACGAACTGCAGTTTAATTAGAACGCCCTTTTTTTAAACACTTCAGCAATCTTAACGCGCTCCATAGTTGAATTTGTTAAACACTGAAACAAAGAAAGTTCAAATTAAGTTGGGCAAAAAACCTGACGTTTAAGTATGACTCACAATTAACATCGTGCATTATGGTTAGACAACCCTTTATTTAAAAAAGTTTCCACTTACCCAAAGTACTGTTTGGCAATTTAAAGTCATTTAACCAATATTAAAATATTTTGTTACTAAATTGTTAGAATTTGTTTACATACATACATGTTAAGTAAACAAATTAGGTTTGTTCTTTGTTTTAAAGTGGTATCTTTTTACATTTAAGAAGATGTAATTGAAGTAGAACGGAGCTTTTGAATGTTTACAAACCTCATCAATCAACTTGATTTAAATTCTTTGTCATTGTTGTGGGTGTTAATGATATTAATTTTTTACATGCCATATGATATTCTGGTGTTTTTCTTTTCTTTTTTTTTTTTGGTATAAAAGCACAGTGGCGTAAAATTTAAAAATGTGGTAGTCATTATCGCACTTCATAACTTTTTTTTGCCGCTTTGCTTGACTTTTTTTAAGTCGTTGTTTAAATTCTAGATGTTTTTCTATTGCATTTTAAAAAGAGTTAAACAGGCTATCAAAATAAAAACCCCGTGTATGAAAAAATCGTTTCTGAATTATTTTTTAAAACCAAGAAAAAAATAAAATAAAATAAAATACATATGTTCACTTTAAAACCCATCATTATATTTATTGCTTAAGGTGTTATGATACTTGCTATTTTTTGTATTGGATTTTTTTAGGATTGACTGAATGAAACAACAAATGCGAGAAAGAACAAGAAATACAATTTGATAAAATGTAAACAAAACAAACAATACTGCCCACGTTTTTCCCCCACAAAAAAAACCGTCATAAAAGCTAAAAATCGCAAAAAAAAAGTTAAAAACCGTTTCTTTCGATCAAAAACTAAAAAAATTGGCAACAGTGCTAACAATTAATCTGGAAATGTCAATTTTAAGTTAAAAAATTTTATATTTTTTTTGACAGTCTTAGATTATTTATCGATAACACATGTATATTTGTTTGACATTTCAAGATTTTTTATGATATAATCATACTCTTAACACTTAGTCAGTTTTCCTATGCAAATATATTTGCACTGTTCTCCAATATAGAAAAAATACAAAAAATAACAAGTATCAACACAGCTTTAATGATTCAGACGATTTTTATTTTATCCTGAAATCACTTTCTTAAATTCTATTGTTCATAACTTTAAACTAAGAAAACAAAGTGTGTGCGGAAAATAACAACTTATGTCAACTTATGATGGAGTTCTTTAAACAGAAGGAAGAGTTGTTTGTTTAATCATTTTCGAAAGATTTAAAAATAATTACAACTAAAAGTTGTTGTAACTTAAATATTACTAAAAATACACAATTTCTAAAAATATTAAAATTAAATTTATTTTCAATACTGGCCTCAAGCTTGAAATAAAAGCATTTTTATTTATAAAAATTGTTGTTTTAGAAATAATAACTTATCGTTATAATACTTTTCTTTTCCGTTTGTAAAATCAATAGAAGCGACTATATGTCATATAATTATAATTTTTAATAATTAGTATTGTGGTTATTTTGTTGAACTATTTATGGTTTTTTAATTCAAATTTTTAATATTTTTTAATTAGGCTTAAGTTCCTGAAATTAAATTTTTATTAAATTATTTTTATGAAGAAAGGAATTTTTACAACATGAAAATCAATTAAAATTGTTATTGATAATCTTTCATTCTTGACGTGGCTCGGGCTCGAACCCTGGCCGGCAGGTTACCATGACATGTTTCGATCGCAACCACTCGATCTCCTCAGATGGATTTGCCGTCTTAAGCCTAGTACTCTGTTCAAATTTGTGAAAAATGTTGAGCAACATTGATTATTCCACATGAAAATTTTGGCATTTATCAATGTTACCAATCTTGCGAGTTTGTACAATTTGACGTTTTTATTCCTTCAAAGTATGCTACATTGTTTCGTGTATGTAAACAAACGCCACATGTATTTTACTAAAATTATTTTTTTTTAATAAAAAATTTAATAAAAAAAAGTAAATATGGATAAAAAACTGTTACCGATTGTGTTATTTTAATTTTTTATTTCTTTTTTAATATTAAGTTCATACTTTTTTGCTTTTGCTTAAAATTCCACGTGAAATAAAGGCCGCTTACATTATTTCGCAGTTGTAAAAAAAATGTTGCCAGAAACATTTCGTTACTTTTTCACAAAATAAACAGAGTACAACTCCATCAACATTATTTCATAGATATTCCGCACAAGTTTTTTTCATATGCATTTTGACAGCATTTCACGTGAAATGTTGAACAGAGTACCAGGCTTTACACTTGCAGCCATCGACGACTGCTGACGTCACTAGTCAAACATCAATCCTTAAACCAAATTGTATTTTAACATTTGGTAGATCGAAATTTGCTTTCCTGAATGATTATCCATTTTAATTGATTTTACATGTTTTTTCCTTTACTTCTGTTTTTTCGTACTTTCGTCAAGAATTTTTCTTGAAGTCCAAGTACATTTTTTGTTTTTTCACTTTGTCTTTCTCTTTTCCGTTGACCTTTTTCAGCACAACTTGAAGGACAAATGTACACATAGAGCTCGTGCCTTAGCTTTAACAATAATTAGTATTGTGGTTATTTTGTTGGACTATTTATGGTTTTTTAATCCAAATTTTTAATATTTTTTAATTAGGCTTAAGTTCATGAAATTTAATTTTTATTAAATTATTTTTATGAAGAAAGGAATTTTTACAACATGAAAATCAATTAAAATTGTTATTGATAATCTTTCATTCTTGACGTGGCTCGGGCTCGAACCCTGGCCGGCAGGTTACCATGACATGTTTCGATCGCAACCACTCGATCTCCTCAGATGGATTTGCCGTCTTACACTCGCAGCCATCGACGACTGCTGGAAAGCAGGAAAGCAAATTTCGATCTACCAAATGTTAAAATACAATTTGGTTTAAGGATTGATGTTTGACTAGTGACGATATAAAAGAAAAACTTATTTTTTATAATAACTGTAAATTTGAATTTTTAAAATAATAAAGTATCTACAGATAATAAAATATGCCAGAGTCAAGCAGAAGAAGTATAAAAAACAAAAAAATAATTTGTGCGCAGTGCAAATTGTACATTGAAGACAGCATATACTACGTTTATACGTATCCTATTCGCGAATAAAAATTATTTGCGGATAACTAACTTACTGTTTATATCAGTGTTCGAAAATAAACACTAAATATCGTTCTTTAATGTTCGGTTCGGTAGATTTGTGGAAAACACAAACGCTTATAGTGTTTGTGTAGAAATTCATTAAAAAAAATAACGTTTCCCTGTTTGTCATCTTTCGAACACAAAAATAATGCTGTTTTCATCATACTCAACAAATGCTGAGAACATTAGATTCCGTTCGGTTTTTTTTTGAAAATCCACGAACTTCAATGTGTTCGGTTCGGCTCGTTAATGTTCGTCGCTTTTTGCTGATAAAAAAAAACCAAACATTTTTTACAAAAACAAAATACACACACGAAAAAAACATTATAGAACATTAAAATATAATGTTTTTCTACAGTATCACTACAATTGTTCTGTTTTTTTTAACGAAGAACCGAACATTATATAATGTTCGGTTCTTTCTTGAAAATAGTTACGAACGGTATTAAGGTTTGTGTATGTTTGCACAAACACTAAAAAAATAGATATCGTTCTTAGGTGTGTGAGCCGAACGCTAAATAATGTACTGTTTATTTTCAAACACTGGTTTATATATCAATTTTCTTAATGAAAATTCTTATTATAAGTGATGCCAGACGGAAAATTTATTCATTTAGTAGCACTGTATATATATAAACTTTTTGTTTTTTAAATGAAAAATATCAACAATTATTGTGTATTTTTAACTATATTTGAACATTTTTTATTTAATTTTACTTTAGTTGTCATATGAATGTGCCACATCGAAATAAAAACGTAAAACGGTTAATAGTGTGGCAATGCTTAAAAGCTTATTTGCAAATAGTGTCGTTAATCAGGAATTGTTTTCATGAGTTACCTTTACGCAAATAAAAATTCAATTCACTGTTTATGCGTCAATATTCTCAACTTGCAATATCTTTATTTGCGAATAAGTGGTGCGTATAAACGTAGTAATAGAATGTGATAAATGCAACAAAAACTTTATACGTTTTACATCGTTATAAAAGTTTATTCCTGGCACGCCGGCATTTTTTATTGCTAACAGTTCTTTTGGAGTCAAGTGCCGCTTTCATGTTGTGTGTTCCACTGATGGGATTTGTGGTACAATTGTACCAAATTTGGTACAATCGAAACTTCATTGGTACACAAGTACAATTCACCCCTTTTTGGTACAATTTAAAAAATACCCACGAAGTTTTATCACTTCTTTGAGGTGGATTAACTCACTTTTCTTTTCAATAGTGGGTTCAGTATTAACCTTGCAAAAGTACAAATGCAAAATAATACAATTTTAAATAACAATCGTGACCAGAACTGCCAAAATTTGTATTATTGTTAATAAATGTTCGGATATTTTACTTACATATAAAGTACATACAAACATAAGTATATGTACTCGTATCCATGTATAAGCCTAGGATTGAGTGTCTCCAAATCGCCACTTTAGTCGATTGTCAACCAAGTGTCTACATTTTTGTCTGCCTTTAAGAAAAAAGAGAAATAGACAAATTTTTGCTTCTTCTTAATTTTTATACCCACATCACAATAGTGGAGAGGATATTATGTCATTGTGCTGATGTGTGTAACACTACAAAATAATACTTTCTGAGGCGATTTAACGATGTCCCTCCGTCCGACTGGCTGGCTGGTTGTCTGTCCATGTAACCTTGTGCGTAAAGTACAGGTCGCAATGTTAAAGGTAATTCGATGAAATTTTGAACATAGTTTTCAATTCATAAGGACAAAGCCTACTAAAAATGGTGAGAATCACTCTATAATTTCACATGTCCCCATACAAACTTCTTTCCGGAATAGTGTTATTTCATATAAACCATTCTGTTACTTATTTAGATAATATTTAATTTTGTTCTGGCGGGTCCATGATTGCCTATGAGTCTCACTCTCGAAAAATTGTCTGTATATACTGTGGTGTAGAGTATAAAATGCTCGGGCTTGACGGACTTTAATTTCTTACTTGTTTTGTTTTTGTTTTTAATAAATAAAAATGTGTTTTAAATTCTTTCTATGTATGCTGTTTCATTTTATAGCGAAATTATGGTACAATTTATGTTAATTTGGTACAATTATGCCATTGAGACGGTACAATTTAAGAATTGACAGATCCCAACAGTGGTGTGTACATCTTTGGACAAACGTTAGTTTGAGTATTTGCTAAAAAATGAGAGCGAAGAATTTGTATGTCATTTATGTGAGAATAAAAAAACAATAATTTTTCGGTAAAAGAAGAACTCAATGATATTAAACAAGAGTTAAAAATATTGGATCAATTGTCTGTTTTAAATGAAACAATGACTTTCATGTCCAAGCAATTTGATGACTTGATTAGAGGAGTAGCGGCAAAAAAGAAAAAAGTGGAGAGTTTACAGAAAGAAAATAAAGAACTTAAAACCAGTGTTGCCGTTAGGATACGAAAGATACATTTTTCATATCTTTTGATGGCTTCACGTACCATGTATAATCCTGACATTTTTTGTATCTTTTGAATCTGTATTTGTGAGGAAATCTTCAGTTTCCTGAGAAAAAATAAAAAAATCGTCTTTATCGTTTCGAAAAAGTTGGAAAACTTAAACTTTAATTTTTTTTTATACAATTAAACGATTTTTTAAATGGCACAGCGAAAGACGCTTCTTAAATCGTTGTGGAATCGTTTAAGACTTGGGGAAAGATAATCTAGTGAGACTTTCATGTCAAGAATCTTTTGAGACTCATGTAGATATTCTCTTACAAATCGTGAAATGCTCGCCGTATAATTGTTAAAAATATGATTTATACAGAGAGTCGTAAAAGGTTCATTCGATGATGGTTTGACGAAAGATAAACAAAGTGTAACACTGTTGTTTTTGTACTTGCATATTACAGCCGTACCTAAACCACGCTTTGCAATTGTAAAACCCGATTTTGACAGCTCATTTAATAGTAAAGTCTGCCGCTATTGCTAATTAATAATGGCAATTTAGCTATTTTTTGGTCAATCTAACGTTTTTATCGCTATTTTTATTTATAACTTGTGGGTTATACTAAATAAAAAAGCTATCACTACTGCTCGTAACACAATGTTGACGCTTTTGCTTTTGTATGACATATCAGCTTAAAAGCTAAGCGAAAGAAAGGTACGGCTGTTAAACATTGCAAGATTAAAAAACGAAATTTTCAGAAAATGTAATGTTTTTAATCCGAATAAAATAATTATATATATAATTTTTTGATTATTATCAATAGGATTTTTTTTGTTGTTTGTAGGCTTAAATAATAATGAAAGTAACTATATTAAGTATTAAAAATTTTTATTTTTCGAATTGACTTCAAGAATTTCATGACCGCTTATTTTTGAAAGATTAGTGAGAGTAATTTTATATGCAGCTTTTTTTGATTGCAAGTTCAAATTTTGCACTATTTGAATTGAGTGCATACTTTTTGCACTCAATCTGCTTTTAGTGATAGTGAAAAAATTTGCAATATCACAAAATCATCACTACAGCTGATAAAAAAGAGTGCAAACTAATATTTTTGCAGTTTTATTTAGTGATAGTGCACTGCTGATTTAAATCAATATTAAGTGCAATACCCCCAACTATGATTTTATTAATGTTAAAAAAGTTTTTTAAATTGTTAATCTTACCTGTTATCTGTGTTGTTCCGTCCCTTTGCTTCGCTGAAACTTTCCGAAACATGCTCAAAACTGCTTTACTAATAATGGCGAATGTTTTGAAATAAAAAGAAAGTAAAATTTAAGTTAGTAAAAAATTTATTAAAAAAAAATAAAAGATGATATTGTTTGTATTGTCTGTGTTTGCACTATACTTTTGGAATGATATCACTTTAAATATAATAAATTTCCAGCAAAAACGGCACAACATTAAACTTAATCAGCCTAATCTCGAATATTCCCTGGTAATTTCTTTCTCAAGGAAAATACTTTTCTCGCGAAAAAAATCCTTAAATATAAATTCCGCGGAAGCAAACAAAAAAATATTTTGCATATTTTGATAAAAAAGTTTCAACAATTTCAAACAAACAAGCAACCTTAACAAAAAGCAACTTTCAGCTGTTAAATGGGTGCTCAAATAAAACAGTGATGCCAACTCAAAGTTGTGACACTCTTAAAAACACGCTTTATGTATGAAACATATGACACGTTTTGAAATGCTCTTAAAGTGGACCAACGTGCTTACAGTACGGCACTGTATATTACATTGCATTACATCACATTTAAGGTCGGATAAGACAGCCTTAGCGACGTGCGTCCGTCTGGCTGGCTATCCATGTAAGCCTTGTGCGCAAAGGACAGGCCGCAATTTTGTAGATAATTTAATCAAATTTGGGACGTACACTTCAATTCTCGAAGGGACGAACAATTTTAAAGTAGAAGAGAACCGGTCTATAATTTTTTTTTTACAGCAACATAAATCGACGCACCCAATGTTTATAAATTTAATCCATATTTGATCGTAGCTACCGTGCTGGAGGACTTATTTAACCATACTATGGTTGACGGTAAAAGTAATATGGTTAAATTAACCATATTATGTATGTTGAAAAATTTTCGTTGAAAATTGTTAAGCTGGAGGTGACCACAAATTATAAAATGTTTTTTCTCTTCGTGTATGACATAATTTTGTTTTACGCATGGATCCCAGATATTGTATACTCGCAAAAACTTCCCTTATATACTGTGTGGTGTCTATCCATCTCATCCTTCTTTTTTTTACTTTCTCTACTTTTTTCTTTTTATTGAAGTGATTCACAATGGACCGCATTGTTCTCCGAAAAGAAGTGTGCCCTTGGGCGCATAACCCTTCTTTACCTAACCTAACCTACTGTGTGGTGTAGGGCACCAAATGGTCGGCATTACCGACTATATTTTCTTATTTTATTTATTTATTTTTTTGAAAAGTCAGAAATTTAATTTTTTTCGTGATTGGGTAATTGAATGGTAACATATTAATGGCCATTTTCTGTTTCTTAATGTCAACATAAATTTATTAGACCGGTAAACTGTCCGTTGACGATTTTAGGTTTCTCAATATACCGACAAAAAATATTGTTTTCAGTTGGCAACACCTCTCAAAATAAATGTAAAAGTTGGAAGTCAGCTGATGGAATTTATCTGTACGGCAAATAAAAGGAAAATAAATAATTAGCAGATGAGTGCTGGTTAGCTCTGCGACAGAATAGAAGCAAATGAGACATTGAGAAAACCAAATTTCTTTAATGTGCAGTTTTTCGTTGGGAAAAAAGTTAATCGCGTAATGAGAAAACGGTCATCAATCCGGCAGACTTTTGTGAAGCGAATTGTGTATTTTTTTCTTTTTTTGAGTTGAAAATTTGTATAAATTATAAAATTCGTCTCAACTAAAGCTTCGTTCACAATCAGAGCAACAATTTCGTTTTTATTCTATCTTTTTTCTCTCCAAAGTATTTCATATATTTTCCTTTCATTTTTCAAACAAAAATTTAACTAATTTTTTTTAAAAATATAACTAAAGTTGAGTCTACTTTAACAATTTGTATGAAATTGTTCCTGACGTTTAAACTAATTTTATTTAGTTTTGAATTAAAATTTTAACATCCCTGCAAATAATAGGATCAGTCCAAACACGCGTGTGAAGAGTAGCCCACAAGGAACCAGGACTAGTCCAAAAGTAACCCAAACGTATGGAAAAAACATGGTCTATTTAACATTACGATGTCCTAGGAGAGGACCATATAACCCACCTTTGGACCACTTAGGAGTAGTTTTAAAACTACTCCATGGTATACTCAAGAGGATTAGTTTTGAAGTTTAAAACGAAAGCATGTCGTTAAAAAACGAAGACATGTCGCCTCACTACAAACACTTTTTAACAATGACATGGTCCATGCTTGCATTACATCGGACCAGTCCATGGAGTAGTCCATTTTATCAAAATGAATCAGGTGGTTCAATTTTATTTGCAGGGATAATGTTGTAAAAAATAATAATAATAAATGCAAAATGTTTGCGGTTGCAAAAGAAATTGTTGCTCTATTATGAACACCAAGTGAAAATGTTTTTTTGATTGTGAACGAAGCTTCAAAATAAATTATTTTAATTGTAATTTTGTGCAAATGATTTTTTTTTGATTGTTATCGAATAATTGTTTTATTTATTATTGTATGACTTTTCAATAAAATTTTTTACTAAAGCAGAAATTCAAACGTAAGACTGAATTCATTGGATAAAAAACATGTTGCAAATTTTACTAGGAATCCTAGAATTATTAAAAAAATACTTTAATATTATTTTTACAAGGAAAAATAAAACGAAAATATTTCCTTTTGTAAATAATAAATAATTGTTTGAGCATAAAACACAATGTTTAATGTTCTCGGTAAACAATCAGAGAAAAACGTAGCTATAAGAACAACTAAGAGGACTTGACCTGCCAATAGCCTTTTAAAACGAGGAAAATATTTGGCATTTAGTGGTCACACCAGGGTTTCTTAATTGCCGGAATTTTGTTAGATACTCGGGAGGAAAATATTTGGCGTTTAGTGGTCACACTAGGGATTCTTAATTGCCGGGATTTTGTTAGATACTCGGGAACGTACAAAATGTTTCTTTTATTCGGAGGAGTTTCTTTATAGTCGTTTCAGCATTTAAATTAGCTTAATCAGAAAAATAGTAAGTGCCTGCTATCCGTTTCGGTCATTAAAGTCCACACATTACTCTCGCCTTTCTTTTCTCGCTAAATTCTTCTAAAGCATTTAACTATCATTAATGCGAACTCTTTGCTCAAAATACTTAAAAATTTGTTAAAGAATTAAAGAGAATTGATTATGCAAATCATTGGAGTTAAAATTTTCTAGTATTCGCTTAAAATCTGAACATTCGCTACAAAGTTTTAAAAAGTATTTCAAAATGTTGACACTACTGCTTCATAGTGTTAATCAATTCTTAATGCTTCGTTCGGGAATTATTTCGAACATTCAGGGGCCCACTGTAAGTATAAATTGATTTTGGACTGTGTCCGCAGGAGCTGATCAAACGAATTTCGATTCGGTATAACAGCGCAAATTTTAAGAAAAATAGCTCTATTGAGAGATTTTCACTCATTTGAAATATTCACATTAGATAGTGCATTTGTATTAGCTGACACTATAATTCAATAATGTACAAGGTAGAAAAAAACAAGTAAGAGTGCTATATTCGGCTGTGCCGAATCTTATATACCCTTCACCATTGTGCGAGCAGAATACAGAGCAACTAGACAAAAACTTAATAATTTTTACATATACATACATATTTGCAATACCTCAAACTTCATTATAAATAAAATTTAAAAAGCGAAAACTGGTAAATATTTTTTTAAATCTTTTTTAGAACATAAAAAAAATAAAAATATTAAAAAAAATTTTTCTTTTTAAAAAACCAAGAATCGAACCGGGAACTCTCAGTTTCTAACAAACCCCCTAGACAACTGAACCATGAAGGAACGTTAATCGAATATCATTAAAATTAAATATGGCACGTTGACTGTTCACAAAATTCAACAAAGTTTTGTTGTAATTACTTCTGATGTTTTTTTTCACCACAAAGTTGGGAAATATATTCACCAAAATAGTTCGCGCCATGTATGTGTGTTTGTTTGTTTTCTTTTATCTTTTTTGGCGAGATTTTAAGTAGCAAAAAACACAAAAATTCCTAGTTTCTATTTGTAAAAATATTTTCGTTAAATAGATGAAATAATAAAGAAGGGTGATAACGAAAATCATATTGGGCATTATGCTAGTATATGTAAGCAATTGAAAGGGGGGAGGGGGGGGGGGGGGGTAGAGGGACATCACATGGTTAAATCAAGTTCTCTCCTCATAAGGTCCCAGAATATATATACTTTATGGGGTCTAAAATCAATATTGTGGAAATTACAAACGTTATGACGACAAACTTATATATACCCTTTTCCACCTGAGGTGAAGGGTATAAAAAGAGAGATTATAACTCAGCCATTTTTTAACCGATTTGACAGATTTATATACCGACGTGTTTAAGAAGAAATTTTCCAGTTTGTTGGGTTATAAAACTTGGACTCGGGGAGATCTATACTTCCCGAAAGTGGGTTTTTAAAAAAAAAAATTTAATTTTGGTCATAACTTTTTTGTATCTGAACCGATTTTCCCGAGTTTTTTATAATAGTTTTTTATATATCCGATATTTTGATATATAAGTCATATCCATAGGACATATGGCAGCCCTTAAATTTAGGTTTTTATAAAATTTTTAATTTTTTTTGTACGGGAGGTACCACGCCCACTTCTCCAATCCCGCCCACATTTTGTAGGATGGTGTGTATTGGCAACCTAAATGTGTGTACCTAATTTGGAAACTTTGGCTCTTGCCGTTCTCAAGATATACAGAAATTAAAAAAATACAACAACAACAAGGGATTTTTGGAAAAATTTAGAGGTAGTCGTGGTTTTTTGCTCATATCTACGTCATTTTTGGACCGATCTGGCTGAATTTCAATAGCAAGAAATGGTGGACTGTATGTAACATAAATGTAAAACAACCTAGCCGCTATCATGTCTGGATTATCCGGAAAACACATATCAAACGTAAGACGGACAGACGGTCAGACGGACAGACGGACAGACGGACATGGTTATATCAAGTTCTCTCCTCATAAGGTCCCAGAATATATATACTTTATGGGGTCTAAAATCAATATTGTGGAAATTACAAACGTTATGACAAACTTATATATACCCTTTTCCACCTGAGGTGAAGGGTATAAAAATAAAACCGAATACAAATTAATGCTAGAAACACAACTGGGACGAACGACGAACTTCGCATAGTATGACGAATTCGTTGCGTAAATTCGTCAAATGAGACACAATAAGTGCGTGAACGTAAATTTTTTTTAATTTATAAAAAAACTATTAACTGGGTGTGTTCTAGAATCCGAATCCACTCGAAATGGATTACTTCAGCATTTTCGGTGTTCTTCATTTCAATTTTGCGATCTCAAATTAGTTTTTGGGTTTGTTTCAAAATTTGCAAATATTCGCGAATTTCAGCCATGTTCGCGATTTGTTCCCGTAAGTTTTCTGATTCTTTACAGCTTTAACGCCTTATAATAAATAGTAGACTTTGCTATCATTCCGCTGTTAGCAAATTTTTGCGACTTTCCGCTAATTAAGCAATTTTTACCGAATTTTAGCCATTCCTTATAGTTTTAGGGACCGTTAATCATTTTTATGGCTTGTTTGAAATATTAAAAATTTTCGCGATTTTTCGCCATTTTTGCAAATTTTTTTTCGCCATTTTCCGATGATTTGTTTTTTTTTTCACTCATTTAGAGATTTTTAATAAATTTTAGTGTTTGTTTAAAAGTTTTCAATTTTTTTTCGCGAATTTTAGCCAAGTTCACGATTTTTAATAAATATTGGACTTTGCGATCATGCTGCGCTGTCCCTTTCCCAATTTATTCGTCTGCGTAAGAACTAGAAATAAACATATCGCAGAGTTCGTTCGCACAACAAAAAACTTAAACAAAAATGTTTTTTGAACATCCGGCGCACAATACTTTTTGATGTAGAACAGAATTCTGCAAAAATGGAAGGAGTTGCCCCAGACTAATAATATTTTATAGTTAACAAATTTCAATCTTTGAAGAAATGCTGTCAAAGGATTCATGTACCTCCCATATATGTTTTTTTTTTTAAATTTAATTCGGAAACACTATTTATGTTGAATTGTTGAAAATAACAAAATCTATCTTCTATATATATAAAAATAAAAAATATTAGATTACTTCTTTTTTCGATAGGGGCAGGGGAATTGGTACCCCCCATTGAATGCCAATATTAAATATCGTATATCTTAAGAGCCGCTGCAGGCATTTTGTTGAACTTTTATTAGTAGCATCTTCTGAGCCCCAAAATTTAAATAAAATAGCAGCGGGGGAAATGGTACCCCCATAGGACGCCAATGTTTAATATCGCATATCTTAAGAACTGTTATAGTGAGAATGTTCAAACTTTGTGGAAGCCACTCTTATGGTATACTACTATTTTGAAAATAAAAATAAAGCGTGTAGGCGCAGGGGGGAAATACCTCCCATAGGACGCATATATTAAATATCGCTCAACTGAAGAACTATTAAA
The DNA here is from genome assembly GCA_930367215.1 of Pollenia angustigena. Lineage (NCBI taxonomy): Eukaryota > Metazoa > Arthropoda > Insecta > Diptera > Polleniidae > Pollenia > Pollenia angustigena. Next base: position 150,719,864 of record OV884058.1, read on the forward strand.
GGGAGAGTCTTCAAACGTGGTTAAAGCTACTATTATGGTAAACTATAAATTTCAATATCAAAATGGGCGGAGTAGACAGAGGATAGATAGAAATATTTATAAGAGCCGCTGCACGTGTTTTGTTGAATTTTTGGTAGTAGGATCTTGAGAGCCCCAAAATTGAAATAAAATAGCAACGGGGGAAGTGGTACCCCCATAGGACGCCAATGTTTAGTATCGCATATCTTAAGAACTGTTATAGTGAGAATGTTCAAACTTTGTAGAAGTCACTCTTATGGTATACTACACTTTTGAAAATAAAAATAAAGCGGGTAGGCGCAAGGGGGGAAATACCTTCCATAGGATGCATAAATTAAATATCGCTCAACAGAAGAACTATTAAAGGGAGAGTCTTCAAACGTGGTTACAGCTACTACTATGGTCAACTATAAATTTCAATATAAAAATGGACGGGGTAGACAGAGGAGGAGCAGTACCCCTCATAGATAGCAATATTAATAAGAGCCGCTGCACGCATTTTGTTGAACTTTTGGTAGTAGGATAATCAGAGCCCCAAAATTGAAATAAAATAGCAGCGGGGGAAGTGGTACCTACCATAGGACGCCAATGGTTAATATCGCATCGGGAGAGTCTTCCAACGTGGTTAAAGCAGTGTAGCGAAGCGCACCGGGTTAAGCTATTTCTATATATAATGTTAAAATTGATGTACTCAATTTTTTATAAATTCTAGCAAGGATTTTTGTATTTTAAAATTTGATACAAACAATTTAAATATCTCATAACTAAAATATTTCATACAAAAATGTAAAAAACAAGTACAATTTGGTGTTCCAGAAAAAGCACAAAAATTTTATTTATTTATTTCTTTTTTCGATGTTCCGTGCAGTATGGATCTGAGCATATGCAAATTCAATAAATAGGAAATCGGGAAAAAATCAGAAATTAAAAAATAACAAAATTGTGTAAAATTATATTTAGTAGTTTTAAAAATAAAATTTAAAATTTAATTACGCTTTATTTCATAAAGTTAGCGAAATTAATTAAAACAAGTTAAAAAAAGAAAAATGGCAAAAAATATAGTTCCTGAATTGACGTGCGTTACTTATTTTTTGTGATATATAGGGGATTCCGTTCCATAAACTGATTGCGTGAATAAAGAAATGGTATTTAGAAATCAGTGTTCGATGACCAAATGCTAGAAGTCTTTTACCTCTGTCAAGTGTTGAAAAGTTTAAACGTGTGTAGAGATGCTCAGGCTGATATGTGTATATAATTTTGTGCAGAAACAGTAAAATACGCACTCTTAAGTAATCATCAAAAGTGATTCCGTAAAGCAAGGTAACGTAGGAGGAAATATGGTCATATCTCCTTAAACCATAGACGTAACGAACAATGTTATTAAACGCCACATTAAGTTTCCTTTTACTACCGCTGTCACAGCTGGCAAATAATTCACAGCCATACAATAAGATGGGTATCAAATATGATTTAGCAATGAGTACAGGTAACCCTCCTACAAGACGGCTTCCTACAAAACGATTTCGATCTTACACGAAAAAAAATTTTCGGAAGTCTCCTCATCTACAACCAGGTTTCATTCTAACACGATAAAATGGAATTGCAACTTTATCATGATTGAGTTGTTAAAATTTTACCAAAATAGTACAAAAGTACTAATTTTTGCATCCCTGTTACGATTTAGTTAGATTTCGGTGATTCAGCAAAGTGTATGTGTGTCTACACAATTTTCGCATCCACCGAAAGTAAAATTGAGAAATACCCGAAGTATCTTACATCGGGCTTCAAGTGTTTCCAACGTTGTTGCGAATAAATTGATTTAATATAAAAAATATAAAATATATTTAATTGAAAAAAATTTCTTTTTACACTGTCTCCTAGCCTCATATAACACGTTTTCCTACAACACGGCGTTTTCTAGGAACCTATAAACCGTGTTGTGGGAGGGTTTCCTGTATTCTTATTTTAATTGGAGTACAATACTGGGTTTGCCACAGATTCCTTAACATTGAAAACGTTCGACCACATGCAAAATTAACGTGGTTAGACCAAGTGAGGGTGTTGTTAAAGTATATACCAAGATTTTTGACAGAGTTTACAATTTTAATGGACTGGTTATTTAAAGTTAGAGTACGATTGCCGTCAAGTTTTAACGACCTTTTCTTAATAATCAAACACTTGGACTTGATAGGATTAATTGCTAGACCATTAGCGGTGGCCCACCCGTAAACACGATCTAACTCCTGGTTTAAGGTCCTCACACATTCATCAATCAAATGCCACTTAAACTCAAAATGTGGTAAATTTTACATCTTTACATCAATAGTTAGGGCAACGGAGCATATATTCTTAAAAAAAAAAACTGAAAAAACGGTGTACTGAGTTTTTTTTTTTTAAATTAAAACTAAATATTGAAGATTTTCATATTTTTTCAAAAACAACCTGTATTTTTGACGGGTATATAATAATGTCTAATAACGGTAGAGCTTTTCTTGAAGTTAATTTCTTTAGAACGTTAATTTTTAAACACAGTACAAAGAAAATAAGATAATTTTATCGTACAGAAAAATATTTAAAAGCACTAAATTATAAAAAATAATAAAGGCGTTTTGGGCCTCTAAAAAAATATATCTCTAAGTTAGAACTAAAATGTGTTGAGTTTCTCTTTTTATTCTTAATGGCGGACACTTGGTTTATTAAACCGCAGGGAAAATTCCAAAAAAATATTCACCTATTTTATTTGTTCATCAAAAATTTTTTTTAGTTACGGCAACACTTTTTTCAGATTCATCCAGAGCATTAATAAAACATACAGTAAAGAAAGTGTGGGCTCATATCAAAGAAGTATGTTTTTTTTGCCAAATGCTTATGGCGTTTTCTTTTCTAAAAAAAGTGTTGCATAAGTGTTACATGTGACTTGGCAATATTTTTAAATGCTCCCCTAATTTTTAAGAAGTGCTTCATATTTTACGTTTACAAAAGAACACAAATTTCGGCATTAAAAAATAAAGGACAATTAGCTCAAGGTAAATTCAATTACAGGTGGTGGCAAGACTACAATAATCCAAAGCCAACAGAAACAACAGATGTTTTTTGTATTGCATTGTTAGGGTTTACTTCTCGAAACTTGCCACCACCTTGTATTGAATTCGCCTTGATCTAGTGCTGCCCATTTATTTAAAATGAGTGTTGAACATGTAGCATTTTTTTTTATTTTAAAGGGAACATCATCAGAAAAGAACGCTTTACACTTTTAAAATAACACATGTTTTTCAGAAAAGAACATAAAAAGAAGTAAAAGGCAGAATAAATAGAGAATTTTACTCAGAAAAGACAACGCCATAACTTAAAAATTGTGGTACTTCTTTAAATGATTTTTTTCCAAGTACATGAATTAAGTTTAATTTTTCATGTAAAATTTTATTAAAAATTAGGACAAGTTTAGCGACCTCTAGCAGCGGCGAAACGCATTTAACATAAAAAAAGGTTCTTCCTACATGTAATTTATTTAGATACGAGTACAGTACAGTAGTTTTTTTAAACATTGGAATAACATTGTTTCACCTTATTTTTGTATATGGAACAAAGTACTGTGCGGCCTGGCCTCACTTCAACAAAGATCAACAAAGATTTTGACAGTGCTGCCAATTCATAAAACAAATTTTACATTTAATGTGCCATAGCCATCGCTATGGCACATCGATAAGTCGAATGCAACTGACAATATGGGCTTAAGTTAAACCTAAAGTCGTTCGCCTAAGACTCGTAGATATAGTTTCAAAGTTTTCCTTGCTTTACACTAATTTTTTTGAAATGCACTGGAAAACTAGACTTAAGAATGCAAGATTGAAACTCAGAACTTAAACCGAAATTTAAGTTAAAAACTTTAACGATAGATTCTCAAAATTTCCTGCCTTAACAATTTTCGGAAATTTAACAAAAAAACCTATTTTTTTCTTAAAATTTTTTCCGCTTACAAATTATATTCATTATGTTCAAATTACAAACGTTTTTATGTTTTCGGTGGAGATGTGTTGTATGTATGTATGTACGCATGTCCCAACAAACACAAAGTCAATCCTTTGATATGAAATGATTTTATCATTTGATATCCAACACAATTCTCAAACTTATTCAATTGTTTGTTTTTAACATTTAAATTCAAATTGATAATTATTTGAAAATGAACATTTGACATCAAATGTTTTAGCAATTTGTTGTCAAATTGGTATCAAATGTTAAATTCAAATCAAAACTAAACTTGGCAATACTAAAGCGAAAAATAAATGTAAAAATTAATTTTCATGTTGTAAAATTCCTTTCTTCATAAAAATAATTTAATGAAAAATTAAATTTCATGAACTTAAGCCTAATTAAAAATATTAAGAATTTGGATTAAAAACCATAAATAGTTCAACAAAATAACCACAATACTAATTATTGTTAAAGCTAAGGCACGAGCTCTTTGTGTACATTTGTCCTTCAAGTTGTGCTGAAAAAGGTCAACAGAAAAGAAAAAGACAAAATGAAAAAACAAAAAAAATGTACTTGGACTTCAAGAAAAATTCTTGACAAAAGTACGAAAAAACAGAAGTAAGGAAAAAACATGTAAAATCAATTAAAATGGATAATCATTCAGGAAAGCAAATTTCGATCTACCAAATGTTAGAATACAATTTGGTTTAAGGATTGATGTTTGACTATTGACGTCAGCAGTCGTCGATGGCTGCGAGTGTAAGACGGCAAATCCATCTGAGGAGATTGAGTGGTTGCAATCGAAACATGTCATGGTAACCTGCCGGCCGGGGTTCGAGCCCCAGCCACGTCAAGAATGAAAGATTATCAATAACAATTTTAATTAATTTTCATGTTGTAAAATTCCTTTCTTCATAAAAATAATTTAATGAAAAATTAAATTCCATGAACTTAAGCCTAATTAAAAATATTAAGAATTTGGATTAAAATGCCGATAAAAGTTAAATTTGTACTTGGTGGTTTCATGTGTTTTACAAGCGAACGAATTATTTCTTGTGAAATATAAAAATTATTTGTGTCAAATTAAATAATTTAGAATACGAAATATAAAAAAAATAAAACAGGAAAATAACAAATTATAAGTTTGTTGTATGATCGCGGTGCTACAATACTCAAAATAAAAGGGAGCCAATTATTTCGTCTTTGCAAAAATTAGAGGACGGAAAGAACACTATTTCATCTTTTAGCTATGATACCGAATGTTTATCTCACAGTTTATCTAAATAAATAATAGATTTTAATTAAAAAAAAAATTTTTTTTTTATGTTCCACATTGTATTATTATCCACATTTGAAAAACATTTGAGAATTACGTTTGAATGCAAGTTGAAAATAAAGGCTACGATTTTCAAATGATTTTCAAATCAATATCAAACGTTTGTGGTTTGAGAAAACCTTTGATTTCAAATAATTATGAATTTAAAATCAAACCTCCGTGTTTGCTGGGGGTATGACATAAAACTTACCGAAAATTTTGTCCACTCACACAGTATAGAACGAAATTTATACCAAAATTTGTTACAAACAGCAATTGGAAAATGTATTGCAGTACAATGGTTGTCTTTTCATTTGTTGATGATTGAGTCTGTAAAAAAAATAATAATAATAATCAGAAAAAAAAACTTTTTAATATAAAATGAGAATATAAAATTACAGAATATGAAAAATTATACATACACTTATACATAAAAAGGTAATTTGAATTGGTTAAATTTCACTTTAACTATTATAATAGAATAGATACTTGTACACTGCGATTGACCAGGATAAAACTAAACAAGTTGAGATAAATATCTTTCGAACCAGAAAGCGGATAGGGAATTCTGATTTTATTTTCTTTGAACGTAGTGATCGCTCTTATATATTTCTTTATATCTTTGGCACTTACTTCATACATCTACATGTCGAGGAGACCAAAGTTTTGCTTCAAAAGCCATTGAACTCAAGTATCCCATTCTAGCATTCATCCACCAGATCTATGTTTCTACCTTCCTAACATGCCATCCTTATGTCAGAAAATTTAAGCTGGCGTGAAATAATTTACCCTATGTCCTACATCAAGTCCACTTGCAAAACTCTTTAGTACACTTAAAAAAACCATAACGAATAATGCTAATCAGTGTTCGAAAATAAACACTTAATATCGCTCCTTAGTGTTCGGTTCGGTAGATTTGTTGAAAAACACAAACGCTTAAAGTGTTTGTGTAGTAAATCATTAAAAAAATAACGTTTCCCTGTTTGTCATCTTTCGAACACGAAAATAATACTGCTCTTATCCAACTCAACAAAAAGATGAGAACAGCTAATTCCGTTCGGGGGTTTTTTTTTAACTACAAACCTCATTGTGTTCGGTCTGTTATACTTAACGTCTTTGTGGCTGTTAAAAAAAACCAAGCATTTTTTACAAAAGCAAAAACCACATACAAAAAAACATAAGAAACCAGCAAACTAATTTTACACAAACAAAACATATACGCAATATGTACACCAGAGAAAGCCAATGGGTATAAAAAAAAGTACTCTACCACATATCGACAATTTTCAATACGTGTGCGTACTCGTATCTGTTTATTCTCATACTTGTGTATATCCATGCGCATTTGATTTCATTCATGTATGTTATCATACTTATTGTGTTTCATACTCGCACATATTCAGACACACCCATAGTTTTAGCATTGACTTCAAACATTTTTTTTTTGTTAAATTTTTTCATAAATGTTGCCAGAATTTTTTTTCCAAATTGCTGAATCACAAATAAATACGTTTTTTCAAAATCGTTTGAGTACAATTCAACAAAATTTTATTGAAAAACGATTGTTGACTTTAAAAAAATTTCTGTGATATAAAGATTTGCGTTCTTATTTAAGAAAATCTAAAAAAATGACTAAATGGATGCAAATTAAAATACGTCGTGTTATTTTAATCGTTCTTAATAAAAACAGAAAAAGATACCGTAATCAAAAAAAAAAAAAAAAATCGAGTATTCATATTGGCAGTTAAGAAATGAGATATCACAGGTAAATACATCCATTTATATTCACCCTTATTGTGTTTGGCGTATTTAAAATACGCCTACGACTGTTTGGTAATAGATTAAAGAGAACGTGAACTTTTTTCCTTTAATCTATTACCAAACTGTCGTAGGCGTATTTTAAATACGCCAAACACAATAAGGGGGATTATGAGTTTGAGTAGTTTATCTGTTGCCAGTTGCATTTTTAAGACGTTAAAAAATGGTTTAAAATTTAATTGCTGAAAATAATCGGTATGCCAACGAAAATGTTAGCCTTAAAGAAGACTTCGACATCATGCTATGGTGGAAAAACAACTCCACAAGGTATCCACGGTTGTCTTAATCAAGAATTTTATGAAATTTCCTGCCTGCAGCGCAGCTTTAGATTAAGATTTCTCTTTAGCTGGAAACATAAAAAAGAAACAGAAAAGATCCCAAAATAGTTGATAACCTCCTTTTTTAATTATTTTTATAAAAAACCTCTTTCGTAAAATATATTATAATTTATTATAGCTTTAGAAGCATTATTTTAATTTGATAGCAAATATTTATGTTTTAATATAACTTTAACATACATTTTTAGGTCGTGGCAACACTGCTTGCTTTAAAATAACCATACAAAATGTTGAAGTTACTTGTCGATACTTACGATACATGCCTTTACTCATACGCATTCAAAGGATTACCCATAAGCATGCGTGTTTGTTCATACGCATACCGGTCGACATACAAACTTATTCATGCTCATACTTATTGGTAGTCATACCTGCCTGTACTCGTGCTCGGTGGCATATGAATATTTTATAAGTATTAAAAATATAACTTTTTGGCTTTCTCTGATGTACACACACAAGCTTGTTTGTTCATTTCTTCATCAATGTTAAAAAAGAAACATTAAAGAACATTAAAAATATAATGTTTGCCTACAGCATCACTACAATTGTTCTGTTTTTTAACGAAGAACAAAACACTACATTATGTTCGGCTCTTTCTTGGAAAAAGGTTACGAACGGTATTAAGAGCAGCGTTACCGTTGTGATACTAAAGTATCAATTTGACCCTTTTTCGACGGTGTTGATACCTTTTATGACCCTTTTTTTAAATTATACTTTTGTATCATTATCACCTATTTTGTGACACTTTTTGACCCTTTTTTGGAAATAGCTCTCACATTTTGTTTTTTGTCAACACTGCTGAACAGAAGTACGAAACAAATGTTTTCGTAATAAGCATTGCTTGATGTGGAACAGTCTCAAAGTATAAACTTACAATTCCATGCTTTGTTCTCCTTGATTTTTGATAGTTAAGTACAATTTCCCTAAAAGCAAACATAACTCATATAAATACTTGTTATTTTTTACGGTGGTTTCTTTTTAAAACAAAAATTTGTCATTTTATTAAAAAAATGCAATTTGGTGTTTTGCTCTCTTAAACAGTAGCATGTTTATATAATGGCAAAAGCTATTGAACTTTTCGCCCCCTTTCGAATCAACAGTGTTAAGAGTGCCCTAACAGGAATGAAAACAAGAGGTAAAAATTGCTCAATCAGCGGAAATTCCCAAATATTTGGTGAAAGCGGTATGATAGCAAAGTCTTATATTTATTAAAAATCGTAAAAGCTTTAAAAAATCTGACACTTACAGGAAAAAATCGCTTTAATCGAGAAAATGGTTACAATTCGCGAACGATAGCAAAATTTAAAACCAACACTAAAATTTATTTGACATCGCTAAATCGGAAAATTACATAAAAAGTACGAAAAAATTAGCTATAATGATAAAGAATAAACTTTTTGTCAGGTGTTTAAAACATGACAGAGCATTCCATAAAAAAATTAAGCTTTTTGAGCTCTTCCTACCTAAACATTATTTTTTTGTTTGTTTTTAAAAAAACTTATTCTTATTATGTTCATTAAAATGGGAAATACTGCTTATAAAAAACTTGACCCTTTTTTTTTATTGAAATACCCTTTTTTGACCCCTTTTTCTGGAAAATCCCCTTTTTGTGACCCTTTTCGAAAATTTCCAACGGTAACCCTGATTAAGAGTCGTGTTTGTCAAATACTAACAAATACTAAAAAAATAGATATCGTTGCTAGATGTGTGTGAGCCGAACGCTTAATAATGTTCTTTTTATTTTCGGACACTGATTTTAATAAAATTTTGTCTACCACGGTTTTGTAAGACTATAAATCACGCTGTTAAATTCGCAATTTAACATGGAAGTGCCATAAAAAGTCAAAATTAACCTAAAAGCAATTCAAATAAATTTGCTAATTTCAAGAAATTCTGTTCTAAGTCAGTAGCTCGTTTCTGTATTTCTCGCATCGTAAAATTTCTTACATGAAGTGTGAAACAAAAAATTCCATCGTTTCTCGATTTATGAGATAAAAGTGTTTCTGTATTTGAATGCGAAAACAGACACAATAAATTCTGTTTATTCTGGAATAAAAAGGGCTGTCAGATTTGACGAGTTATCGTCATCTTGACGATTTTTTGTTCCGATATTAACAAAGTGACGTTTTGATGATTTTCGCTAAAAAAAGTGACGAAAGCAAAAGCAAAAACAAAATCAAAAATATTTTATAATTTTGTTGTTACTTTCTATAGGAATTGATCTTGAATTTTTAAATTTCAAACACTTCTGTTTTGTGGCGTTGAAAATTGAAAAAAAAAATAATAATAATATGAATGTCTGTAGAAAGCAACAACAAATTTATAAAATATTTTTGATTTTGTTTTTGCTTTTAATGAAATTGTTGGCGTTACGTTTTACACTATAAGCCCCTTAGTCTTCGAAATAAGATAATTGTAAATATTTTTATATGTTTGTTTATTGGGAAAAAAGATATCTTTAGAAACAAGGGTTAAATTTTTATATTTGTCCCTATTGTGAAAATTGTCCTCGAAATTGTTTGTCTCTTCCCTAAACAATGTATCGGCAAAAGCAAAATTTCGAGGGAAAGTAATGGACCGACTTGGCTTATTTTGAACATTTAATACTTCTTATATACATATACAAAATATGATTGATATTTGATATTCTTATCTTATATGTACACTTTTGTGCCAAAACCATTATTCCGGCAAGAAAGAAATTTGTTTGTCTCCCAGTAAAAACTTTTTCAAAATGGATAGCTTCTTTCACTCGTTGTTTAGTAGCTTTCTTCCATAAGAACTTCGATAACTACTTTTTTCCGGATGTATTTAGATAAAAAAATTACTTACTTTTGAATTTGTTCATTTTGGCACAACCCTTGTAAAATTCATTAGTTTTTCAGTAGAATTGTATGTAGTGCTTTTATGTGTCTCTGATTACTTAACATATTATTTTGTAGGCGAAGATTTTACTGGGTCTTTAACCCGTTTATTTATGAACCGATTTTTTTAATTTTAACTACCAGGTATTCTACTAAGTCTATTTCAGGTAAAAAAGAAAAAGATTATAGGAATAGGTAAATTAAAGACATTTGTAAACCGATATAGTTAAATTTCAATAATATACTATTTCGGACTACATACGATATAAATATAAAACAACGTTGTCACTATCAATTCCATAAAAACCCAGAATATTTATAATACTGTTATCCAAGCTGATTTAATTTAAAAATTTTCCATTTTGATCTCGGTTTTTGTAAATATGTTTATATCTATTTTAAAAAAGGATGTATGTTTATTTTATTAATCTTGGTTTCTTTTTGCTTTTGTAAAAATATTTATTTTATTTTTTGTTTAAAATGATATTTTCTCATGCCTTTGTGTAACTTCCCCAGGGAAAAATAACAATTTTAAATTGTTATCGGATTAAAGAAAATATATAATTTTTTAAAAAATGATCCTCCAGCTTAACAAAATAAATATATAAATTTACTGCCTGTTTAACGATATCGAACGTCATCGTTCGCATAGAAAATTACATTTAAAACAAAAACAAATGTTCGAATTTTGTTTTTGTTTAAAATGTAATTTTCTATGCGAACGATGACGTTCGAAATTCATGAACAGGCTGCTTTTTCTCGCATCCTTCCAATAATTGCTGGAAAATTATTTAAATGACAGATAATTCTCGCAAAAAAAAAAGATACAGAAACACTTGTGTGAGAAAAACCATTTTTAGTTTCATTTCACACTATTTTTGTTGCAATTCACACGTTTCATGCGAAAAGTTTTACGATGTGAGAAATACAGAAACGGGCGATGTGAGAAATACAGAAACTGTGTATTTGAGCACTGCCTCGACCTGTTAAAAAGGATTTAGCAGGTTTGCGCTCTTAGCCGACGATATATTTTTTGGAATATTTTGTGCTCAAGGTTTTTACTGCTGGTACATTAAGATCCTTGTGAATACTCAAGTTCTATACATAAAAGTGAGTGGATGCGATGATTCGAAGAATTTAGTTTTGTTGCCTACTATTTGGGACTCAATAGAATATTAAAGAAGATTTGTTACTTAAGGTAGAAAAATTAAATATTAAAAGGTTTTTGTCTGCCCTATAAAATTTGCTAGAAGTCAGTTAGCAGGTTTACACTCTAAGGCGACGATATAAAAAAATACAATTTTCAGAACATGGCTGTATATAAAATATAAGTTCGATCCTACGAGAAGCCAACAAACCCAACAACCACGGAGGTTTAATATCAAATTGAAAGTGATTTGAAATCAAACCTTTTCTTAAACCCCAAACGATTAATAACACTGCTTTACAAGTTTTTAATTTGGAAAAATACCAAGAACGCCACATGCCTAGCTAAGTTAATTGGGGCCTCCTGAACACGAAAAACGCTGTAGTTTTTTTAAGTACCGTTTTTTAGATTACGGTACTTTTGTGTTTTTCGGTGTATGGTCCCACTCAAACCCTTGTGGAGCCCAACCGAATAGTCCGATCGAGATAAATCGTTGGAAAGGTAATTGAATGCCTTTTCCGTCGATATGCTGAAAATTTCGGTGGGGCTCCACAAGGGTTTGCGTGGGACCATACACAGAAAAACACAAAAGTACCGTTATTTAAAAAATGGTACTTAGAAAAAAAATCTACAGCGTTTTTCGTGTTCAGGAGGTCCCAATTAACTTATCTAGGCATGTGGCGTTCTTGGTATTTTTTGGCTGTAAACCAGTGTTATGATTCGTAAATCTTTATCTACAATTTGAAAAATGCATTTATTTTCAACTGGCCTTCAAATCTGATTTTCAAATGTTTTTTTTTAACACAATGTGAGATGTGGGACAGAAATAAAAAAAAAAAAATGATTATTTAAATAAACTGTCAGCTTAACATCCGCAAACATAGCTGCTGCTGAAATATGAAATAGGTTTCTTTCAGTTCTTAAATTCTGGAAAGACGAAATACTTGGCTCCTTTTTATTTTGAGGATTGTCATGGCTCTACCGCGATCGTACAACAAACTTCACTTTCCCTTCACTTTTTATTTTTGTTCGCATTCTTACTCTTTGTAATTAATTTTTTATTTACAAATATGTAATAAATATTTTTATACCCACACCACAATAGTGGCGAGGGTATTATGCATTTGTGCTGATGTATGTAACGCCTTAAAATATAGGTCCTAGACCCACCTTAAAGTATACCGATCGTCTTAGAATCACTTTCTGAGTCGAACTAACGATGTCCGTCCGGCTGGCTGGCAGGCTGGCAGGCTGGCTGGCTGGCTGTCCATGTAACCTTGTGCGCAAAGTACAGGTCGCAATTTTGGAGATAGTTTGATGAAATTTGGGTCATAGGTTCTTATTGGCACAAGGACCAAGCCTATTGAAAATGGGCGAAATCGTAGGACCACGAGGGAAGTTAGGGGGAAATTTCTTCCTCTCAAAAACTATCAAACCGATTTCAATGAAATTTAAAACATAGATAGAACCATATCTATATGGACACAAAATGTATGCATTTTTTAAAAAATAGGACCACGAGGGGAGATAGGGTAATTTCTGCCTCTCAAACCGATTTTAATGAAATTTAAAACATAGATAGATCCATATCTATATGGACACATTAGCTATACAGTTTTTCAAAAATAGGACCACAAGGGGAGGTAGGGGGCAATTTCTGCCTCTCACAAACTTTCAAACCGATTTTCATGAAGTTTATAAACATAGATAAATCTATATTTATATGGACACATAAGCATGATGTGTTTTTAAATACTGTGGTGTAGGGTATCATATGGTCGGGCTTGACCGACTATACTTTCTTACTTGTTTTTTTTTTACTTTACTTAATATGTATGAAATTTTTCTTTAATTTTAAAACACATTACAATTTAATCGCAGTTTTTTAATGTTTACATTTATTTTGATATTTTAATCAGGCTTAACTGCGTAAAATAAAATTTTCTTTAAGTTATTTTTATGAAGAAAGGAATTTTACAACATGAAATGAATTTAGATATGTTGATAATTTTTCACTCTTGACTGACCGGGGAGTTGAGCCCAGGTTCATGCGCAGGTTGATTTGAAATGTTTCGATAGTAAGCACACTATCTCTTCAGGAATCTTTGCCGTTTAACACTCACCGCCATTGACGACGTCAGTCAGTCAAAATTAATTTAATGAACTTTAGCCTAATTTAAATATCAAAATTTGGATTAAAAACCATAAACATTTAAATAGAATATCCACAATACTAATTATTGTTAACATTTATTTTTCGCTTAAGTGTTTCCAAGTTTATTTTGATATGAAAACAATTTCAAATTGATAAAAACATTGTTTGTGAAAGTTTATATTCAAATTGTTAGCAATTTGAATTCATATGTTAAATTGAGCAAATGTTAATTGTGCTTGATATCAAAAACAAAATAAATTCATTTAATATCAATCACCCTGAGTTCACCAAGTTAAACCGATTAGAAGCTTTACCTTATTATTCTTTATTAAGGTTTGATTTAACAATAATATTGTTGAAGTAATTATTTTTTGGAAAAAGTTTTCCCTGATTCGCAATTACAGTATTTAACGCTTATTTGCACACCGGTTATAAGCATTTTACGCTTTTTTGCATCCCAACTTGTGCAATTACAGTTTGCTATTTAGAATATCTGGAGCCTGATTCTGGGAGTCGTGATCGAGTACTTTCTCGATTCGAAAGCAATTCAATATCTTATTATTTCAGGCAATACTGAACGAATCGGAATTATTTTTTTAGTATTGTAAACCATTAATTTGAGTTTCACAATACTAAAAATATAATTTCGATCAGTTTCGTCTGAAAGAATTAGAAATAAAATTGCTTTCGAATCGAGAAAGTACTCGATCACTACTGCCACAATAAGCCCCTGAAATTGTTTTGGGTATAAGCATTTGTTTATATGCATATACCTCGTTAATACATCACAATGAACTACAATTTTAATAAACTTTAGTTAAATACAATAAAAAGGCACAAAAATTATTTCATCAAATCTAAAATTTCTAAATTTTAATCAAACTTTGATTGTATTCAGGTACTTTTGATGCAAGAAATTAGTTTTTCTTCATGATGTTAATAAAATAAAGCGAGTTTTATTTTTATAAGCACAGTAGATGAGTTTTTGTAAATGCATTTCCCGTTTAGAAGCACCAAAACAAATTATAAAATGTTTTTAAGCGACAAATACTGCATAAGAGCCTTTTTACTCAAAATTTTGTTGGCTCTGTTCTGATGAATCGCAGTGTACATTTAATAGGAGCGTCAAAAATATGAAATTGGAAATATTTTGTTATTTTTATGTTTTAAAATAAAAATAAATTGTGGCCTCGTACAACCGCTTCTGACTTTTACAAGTTAATGGAAAATGTATAAATTAACTTTGATTTTTATTTTTAACTGAAAAATAATCACACATACACACCAAAGACATCAAATGCCAATTACAATATTGCAAATTTGTGTCACAATCTTTACATGAGTATTTTTTAAATGCATTTCTCGTTTAGAAGCACTAAAAAACTAACAAATTATAAAATGTTTATAAGCGACAAATACAGCATAAAAGCCTTTTTACCTAAAGTTTAGTTGGCTCTGTTCTGATGAATCGCTGTATACATTTAACAGGAGCGTCAGAAAAATAAATCTGGAAATATTTTGCTGTTTTTATGTTCTAAAATAAAAATAAATTGTGGCCTCGTGTAACCGCTTCTGACTTTTAAAAGTTAATGGAAAATGTATAAATTAACTTTGATTTTTATGTTTAACTGACAAACAAACACACACACACACACACACACACACACGCACATACACACCAAATACATCAAATGCCATTTAGTATATTGTAAATTTGTGTCACAATCATTACATCCATATGGATCTAAGTGGAGGTTTCAGATGACGAAATGGTTGCCATATGAATTTATTGGTGATCAAAATTATCAAATTATGTTTGTTTAATGCATTTTTTTTTCCTCCAAACTGATATTATTTCGCAAAAAAAAAACTCCCTCATGATTTAAATAGAATTTATGGAAATTTTTTTATAATAATTTGATGCTGTTATTGGTGGAAGTGCAGGTCATGCTTCAAATCTGGGGGGTTGCAGAGACACTACGTTACTCTGCTGGTCAATGACAGAACAAACTTTTAAACTTTTGACGACATTAAAAAGCTAAATTTTAGGCATAAATTGTTAAAACAAAGAAAATATTTTCATACACAATTTGAAAAATGAAAACAATTTTATTTAAAAAAATTCTCAACGCAGGTTGAAGGTATTTTCAAAAGAATCCCTTTAAATGAATTCGCTTTGAAAAATTTGTATGAATAGAAAGTGTTAAATTTTTTATTTAAAGGCTGGGGGCTAATTCTGGTAGTGGTGAACGAATACTTTATCGATTCGAAAGCATTTTTTTTTTTTTTGCTAATTCTTTCAGTCGACACAACATGTAAAAATAATTTCGATTCGTTCAGTATCGACTAAAGAATTTAAATTAAATGGCTTTCGGATCGAAAAAGTATTCGATCATGAATTAGGCCGTTGTTATTTATAAACAATTTTTCAAACGAATTCGTTAACGTTTTTAAACGATAGTTTTTAAAAGGTGTGGTGAATTTGATCTTTTTTAAAATCCATTTCTGAACTAAAAACTAGAAGTTTTTATTTAAAAATTAATAATTCATCATCGCACAGCCTAAACACCTGAAGCTAAAAACTTGAAATTTGGACCGGAGGTGGGTCTCTCCCCAAATCGGTCCACTAAGACGGGATTTTTGCAAAATTCGAATGAAATTTGGTTCTTTGAGGGTGAAAACGGGTAAAACCTGAATTTTGGTACGTTTTTGTCAGCCCATCTATCTTTTGAACCAATAAACCTAGAAATAAAGTTTAAACCACATTCGAAACTTATCAAAAAAAAAAAAATAAAAAATACGAATACGAGTTTCGTACTTTTTCGAAATTCGAAGGTTGAACGGGTGAAAATCGTTACTATTTTTGGTACTTTTTTAGAAAACATTTTGCTTCATTTATTGACATATTCGTACTAAATTATGGGCACCCACGAAAATATTGCAATTTTCGGTACTTTAATGGGCGGAAAAAATAGTACCAAAATGGGAAATACGGGAAATTTAATATCTTTTTTCAACTTTTTGGTTGTACAACTGGTATGTTTGTATTATCATTAATATTGGACCTTAAAACATTCAACATGCAATGTCCTGAGCGGATACGTATCTATGGGGGAACTTTTTGGTACTTTTTTGTTCTTTAACTGGTACTTTTTGTATTTTCGTATTAGACCTAGAAACAACAAATTCAAGATGCAATGTCCTGAGAAAGTAAACGCGAACACCCTGTACATATTTTGGAATAATACGGGAAATTAACTTTCTTTCATTTCCTTTTGTGTTCTACGAGTGGTTCTTTTTTAATTTTCTATACTATTGAACTTAGAAACACAAAATTTTAGGTTAAATTTGTTTAAATCTAGGAACATTAACTTTAGCATATAAATACGTTTACAAAGTAGCGGGCTAAATGCTAGAATTTAAACAAGTCAAAAGCTGGAAAAATAAACTTTGGCATACAAATATGTCCACGAAGAAAAAGGAGACGCTAACGAAGTAGCGGGTTAAATGCTAGTTATAATATAAAAT
This sequence comes from Pollenia angustigena, assembly GCA_930367215.1. Classification (NCBI taxonomy): domain Eukaryota; kingdom Metazoa; phylum Arthropoda; class Insecta; order Diptera; family Polleniidae; genus Pollenia; species Pollenia angustigena. Next base: position 150,737,022 of record OV884058.1, read on the forward strand.
TAGGAAAAATTAAGAAGTGGGGCAAAAACTGTCTGCGATGAATCCCAATATTATCTGACTGGAACACCAATTAAATACCAGAAGCAAGATGGTATTAAAATTAATAGATGGTAAAAATACACAGCACATATGTGACACTGGGAAATATCTACTAAGCCAGTCGCCTCCTTGCAAGCAGTGTTGCCAATTTAGCCATTTAGTGGCTAGATTTAGCCATTTTTCACCCTGTTTAGCCATTAAAAAATTAATTTAGCCATTAGCCATTTTTCGACTTGTTTAGCCATAAATTTTTTTTGCCGTTTTTCTTTTAAAAGAATAATTTTTATTTTATTATAAAAATTATAAAAGTAAAATAAACATTTTGAACAATTAAAACTCCTTAAATTTAAAACACAACTTTTAAAAATGTTGAAAATCGCTATAAACTATGACGCTGAAACATCTTTCAAAATAAAGGAACAGTATTCCACTATTAAATTTAAAAAATGGATTCACACAAACATCGCTTTTTCTTTCTGGTTGCAAGTATTTCAATAAAGGGATGAAGGCGGTAACAATTGTTTAAGAAATTTCAGAATTGACTATAAGGTTTCTCTCACTTCCATGGTGTAATGCTGAAGTAGAGAGGGTGCTTAGCCAAGTAAACATCGATAAAAGTAATTTGAGAAATAGGTTACATTAAGAAACCGTTAATTCGATTTTATCAATTAGGTAAATATTTTTACCATAACAATATAATATTTATGTATACCACCAGCACAACAGTGGAGATCGTACTATGCGTTTGTGTTGATGTCTGTAACATCCTAAAATATTGGTCGTTAGCCCACCTTTACGTAAACCGATTGGCTTGGAATCTCTTTCTGAGTCGAATTAATTATGTTTGTCCGGCTGGCTGGCTGTCCATGTAAACCTTGTGCGCAAAGTACAGGTCGCAGTTTAGAGATTATTTGATAAAATTTGGTACAAATTGTAGGGCATCATAAAGTCTGGTTTAACCGACTATACTTTCTAACTTGTTTTTGATTGTAGATCTGGACTCAAAAGGTTGGGTAAATGTTGTCGTAATAATGATTTACCTTCAAATTATTTAAGACTTATGATTATTTGAAACTAATGAGTGATTCCTATGAGATGAACAATAACGACATCGAATTTTTCGATGATTTAATTCTTTAATATTAATTTATTTTAATATTAATTTACGTTTATTCTTATTAAACAAATTAATCTTAACTCACAATTTCATCATAAACAACTTTAAATAGTTTAATTATTTTTTGTTATTGAATTTTTATGTGATTTTATTAAAAAAAAAGCTTTTAGCCATTTTTTAGCCCATTTTTAGCCATTTTTTTCCGTAAATTTAGCCATTTTTGGTCACCAAGTTTTGGCAACACTGCTTGCAAGTGACAGAGAAGGTGGATCCGATTCACAATCATAGTATTTATATGTACTTGGTGTAATTCCATTGTTTTGTATTTTGGTAAATTTACGCAAAAATTCATTTTTTTGCAGATGAGGGTAATTTTGTTCTTGAATAATATTGTGGACACCGAAATAATGGAAGTTGCTTATACATTGAACCTCCCTAGGGGTAACCTCTAAATAGTTAGGAGCTTTTTCTATCACATTTCGTTTTTTCGAACTTTAACCCAAGTGCGGCATGCAAAATTTATTTTTTTTAAGCCGATTGAGGTCAAATTTTTTGTTAATTTTTTTTTTATTATAAACTCACATTTCGTTTTCTAAAAAGATTAGATTTCAATTCAATTCATTAAATAAAAATATTAATATTTTTACCAGTGTTCGAAAATAAACACTAAATATCGCTCTTTAGTGTTTGGTTCGGTAGATTTGTGGACAACACAAACGCTAATAGTGTTTATGTAGAAAATCATTAAAAAAATAATGTTTCCCTGTTTGTCATCTTTCGAACACAAAAATAATACTGTTTTTATCCAACTCAACAAAAGATGAGAACATTTAATTCTGTTGGTTTTTTTTTAAACCACAAACTTCATTGTGTTCGGTTCGGTTCGGTTCATTAATGTTCGTCGCTTTTGGCTGGTAAAAAAAAAACCAAACATTTTTTACAAACCAAAAAACACATAAGCTGTTCGTGCTGCGGTCGTTGCTAAAATTTTTTGTTTGTTCATTTCCTTATCAATGTTAAAAAAGAAACCTTAAAATATAATGTTTGTCTACAGTATCACTACAATTGTTCTGTTTTTAAACGAAGAACAGAACACTACATAATGTTCGGCTCTTTCTCGAAAATAGTTACGAACGGTAAAATGGGTTGTGTTCGTCTACACACACACACACTAAAAAAATACATATCGTTCTTGGGTGTGTGAGCCGAGCGCTAAATAGTGTACTGATTATTTTCGAACACTGATTTTTTCTACAATTACAATTTATTAAAAACATTTTCTTTCTTTTTCAGGTAAATCCAAAGTGTTACGTTTTGTATATTTAAATTGATTTACGCAGTAAGTTGAAAAATATTATTATTTTGAATTTCAAAATACTTGTCAATATCTTTGCGAAAGTATCATTCCATAATTTACTGTAGGTCCAAGGGGATTTTTTTTTAAAAAAATTTCCTAAAAAAAAATATTCTAAAACAATGATATAGAAGATGTTCCGTTAACTCTTTTTTTCTTGTTCCGCTGACTCTTCCTAAACCAAGCTCGTATTTAATATCTAATTGTTCTGGTAAAGGGTGTTTTTCTAAGCGCGATATAACTTACGAAAAGGTTAGCTGTCAAACGGACTGTCATACTGCGCTTACTTTGTGACATTTATGATCAGTATACTCGAGCAAATTATCATAAATAGATTTACGCTTGAACAACGCTACCAAGTTATTCAAGCTTTCAATTAGCCGCATATGGTGTGAGACTCATCCAAAATAGACCCTACAGACTCTTACATCCAGAATAATGCACCATTTGGTGCTGCATCATTGCACACAATTGCTTCAAGAATGAAGCCGGAGCTCGCGATCAATGGAGATCGCTACCACACTTTGATCAATGATTTTTTTTTTTTTGTTGGAAAACATGGATGATATCAACCCGGGCGAGAGGCCATACGGCGACCGCAAGCATCGGCTGATTGAAATCAAAAATTTTGCGATAAGTTGATGTCGATGGCTGTACACTTCGGTGGTTGGACCCATTTTTACGTATGGATGATGTGTTTGGTGGAAAGCATTGAGACTGGCTAGTCGGAGGGACCTTATGTCTAAGGCTCAGAGGCGTGTTTCGATCGGAGGCCTCAGGTGGCCTTGGATGTTATTCTACATCTTCTGCCTGTAGAGCAGAATGTGATTCTTAGACTAAGGACTGATAGGAAATTTCATGGAGGGTCACTTGAGGCTCTTCGGTGAAATTAGCGCTGGTGGTTATTACCTGCTTTCGACTGGCTCCACGGATTATGTGGATACTGGGGTTGATGTTGGGGGTTTGCCTGAGTAATATTGCCGTCTAGGGAGAGCAGATTTTATAGGCGATTTGCTATTTTTACTGATGGCTCTAAGATTAAGGGCACTGGTGCGGGGGTCTACATTGAGGATCCGGACATCAGAAGCTCATATAGACTTCCTGACGACTGTAGTGTATTTAGGCGGAGGGAGCAACATTGCCAGGGGCTCAAAGGACACTATATATGTGGACAGCCAGGCGGCTCTTAGGGCCTTGATGGGCTGTTATGTGAACTGTAGGCTAGTGGATGATTACAGGAGGGCTTTGGGAAAAATATTAGGAAATTATGTGGTGAGGCTGTAATGGGTACCGGGTCACTGCAACATCACCGGCAACGAGATAGCTGATGAGGACTACTTAAGACGAATTAGGAAATGCGTCCTAAGCGGGACTTAACATGTCTGGCAGAGCAAAACGGACTGCCGGGTATCGCACTCGCTGCGGCCGGTGCTTAGTGGGTCAATTTCGGTTACCATAGGTATGGTAGGCAGGCTGTTGGTGAGAATGGGATCTGTCTTGTCAGATGTATGTAGGTTGTGTGAGGACCCAGAGAAGTTGGATACAGTTGAGCACTTTCTGTGTTACAGCCCAATGCTACAGAACAGCAGGCTGAGGTGGCTGGGTAGCAGATTCCTGCGCAGTTCGGGCTGTGAGCTCGAGAATCTGACGAGATTCGTAATGGGAATGACCTGGCTTAGCGGCAGGAGACTGAACACTGAGCACATGTAGGGCAGTTTTCTGTTTAGTAGGGTTGTTTTTGCTTGTGCTGTCTGAATTTTTCTCTTCCATCAGTTTCTCTTTTCCTGTGCTTTCACTCCTTACTTCTTCTACTATTTCATACTAGAATTCTTCCACTACCTAAGGCGTCACAATGGACCATATTGGTCTCTGGGTGTGGGTGTGAACTTTACTTCGCACCAGCCTTTGTAACGTCAATTGGGCTCTAAGGTCGTTCGATTTAACACCACTCGAAATTTTTCTGTGGGGCTACGTGCAGTCCTTAGTTTATACAGTAAAACAAGCAACCATTGACACCTTAGATGCCAATGTTGTTCTTGTTATTCGTGACATACAGCCAGCAATGCTTGCAATAGTGGCCCAACATTGAACGTCCAGAATGTTCTTCGTCAAGAACAGCCACGAGGCGCGTTTATCACGAATCATTATCAAATGGTAATGCTTTGTTTTGATCTCTCAAAAAAGAAAAAGCTTTTGTATTCAAAAACAACCTTCACAATACAATTAAAAATAGTTTCGAATGATAAGTTTTATATGATGGAAAAACTGTTGTATAAAACTTTATACAATAAGCCCACAATTGGATAGAGCACCGATTTAGAGCCAAGGGTCTGTATGCTAAATAAATATTATTTTTTTTTAAGTGGTAGAGGTTGGCATTAAAGAGTACTTTTCAAATAGTCTTTAATGAATTTATATGTAATAAAAAATACAAAGTAAATATCGCTCATGTGCTTCAACAGCGTCATAAGTAAAAAAACACAAATTTCAGCTTAATATCACTAATCCATAGTAAATCAGGAGGAGTTTTATAAAGTTTGTTATATTTCATACAGTATTTATCGGATATAAGAAACTTAAAAAATCAAGAAAAAAAGTTTCTTATAAGCGTTTCTTTCTTATATACAACTATTTTATATAAGAAACTTATTTCTTATATAAGTAGCTATGGCCATAAGACTTTCATATTTTCGTTTTCTGTCTCTTTTTTTTGTTACATAAGGTCTTCACCTGACTATTTTTTTGTTATAATAAACGTCAAACTTTGACGTTTGGTATGACAAAAAATTGTCAGGTGAAGACCCCATGTTAACGTTTCTAACTTTTAAATAATTATTTTCTATGTCTTTTGAGTTTTTCACTATTTTAGATAACGTTGAAAGTCCAATATTATATTTTTTTTTGCAATTTCGCTTCTTTTTATACCGTTTTGTATTTCTTTTAACATTTTAACTTTTTCTCATAAGTACCAGCTCGCTCATCAAAAAAAAACTTTGTTCTTGTTGTAAAACTGTCATAAAACAGAGTTGTCCATGCAAACTACATAAATTCTGTGTTGCCGTTGGAAGTTTCTTATATAAATTGTTTTTCTATACATTTTGTAATTTTGGTGTTTAAGAAAAATGTTCTTTTATCAGTTTTTTTCTTATAAGCGTTTATCTTATATGAAACCTTTTTTGTTAGAAAAATCATAAAAAAGACATGGTGTTTTTGAAAATGTTTCTTATAAGCGTTTTGTTCTTATATGAGATGTTCTTATATCCGATAAATACTGTATAAAGATATTCTTAACTCAACTCATAAGAGAAAAATAAAATTTTCTTTTTCCTTTATCTTGTGTGTAAATTTGAAGCTTTAAAATCGTTTTCGGTAAAAGCAATATTTTGGATTTATGACGTTTTTGCAACAAATGAGCGATATGAAATTATGAAAAAATACTTTTGAATAAATTGTTCATTTTACTATTTTATTTTTTTTTGTGTGTGCTTCAAACTAAATTTGGTTAATCTAGTATGACCTAATCTCAAAAGTGTTTCACTGTTTTTTTTTTTTTTAATCCTGTATTATTATTTTTTTTTATGCCATGAACAGAAACAATCATACACATGTAGGTATTTTCCTTTATTTATTTTATACTTAATATCATAAAGTTTCTGCACGTGTGGGTGAATTTGACTTTTGAATCTTTTTAAACATGATAAAATTATTTCAATTTATTTCTATTTTTTTTTTCTTGTTAATTTTTTTTGATATATTTTTTTTCTTGTTAATATTTAGTTTCAAGTATTTTTTTTATTGGAGTTTCTCAAAGACAACACAAGATAATTTGCATAAATCTTAAACGTGATAAACAGGGCAACTATTTATACATAAGCATATACAAATGTTAACACATGCAAGCAAAAGAGTTCAAAAATGTGCAAAAAAAAAGAAGGATTAATATGCATGCAAATATATTGAAAATGCTCACATTTTTATTTCCTTGTAAATTTTTATTGGAAATACACCAGGCGAATTCATTACAGGTGGTCTTAAAAGCCCTGCTGATAACTTTTTTTTGTTTGTATATTAACTTTGTTTCTCTTTCGGTTTTTGACATTGTTCAATGATTTTACAAAAACAAATGGATTGTGGTTTTTGTACGAGTTGTGTTTGTTGTAGTACCGAAATAACCTGTAATTAATTCGCCTTGGGAAATACATATACAAAATGTTATAAATGGAGTTTTCAAATTGAAATTGTCAGTCGAAGCACAACTTAATCACCCCTATCGCGAATGTTATGGGAATATGTAATATGGGAGCAAACCTATATTCCCATCCCCAACAAATCGGTATCGCAAATATTTTGGGAGTAGACATTTCTATTGTGAATTATTTGTCAGTGCTTTATAAACAAAAGTCCCTATTGTGAATAACTTGTCCGTGCTTGTATTGTGAAAGCAAAATATACAATATAAAATGCTAATAAAAATTTAATAAAATTAATACTGAATAGTGTTTATCTTCATTTTCTTTATTTACACTCCTTCAATAAAAGGAAAAAATAATTGATTTTGTCCTACTTTTGAATACAAATTAAAATTTAAATTTTCCCTTCTCGTTCACATTAACACTTGTTGGGAATTTATTTAGTAAAAATACTCGCGGGAGTAAACATTGGCGATGCCAAATTTTTAGGTTTGGGAATTTATTCCCAAAAAATTTGTTATGGGAATCATTCACAATGCAAAATAAAAAAATATGGAAATATTTTCATGGGAGTAGTTGTTTGCCATAGGGGTGAATAGAAATATGTTTAGCATATGTTCGAGAGCGAGTCAATAAGTTCGTGACTTTTTGAATTTTCCGCCTCTTAACTGAAAGGGCAAAACTGCTTTTGTCAACAGGCAGTTGATTCCTGTTAAAATTTCAATAAGGGTCATTTAGTTCATGTTTGACAGAGGTCTGCCGCGTGACATGAGAAAGAAAAACACTCGGGATAAATAAAGTTTTGTATACATACTTTAAGAACGAGTCGTTCTTAACAATTTAAGTACGAATAACACTAAAACGTGCTTCAAACAATCCTAAATGGGATAACTTTCAAAAATCAATCCGGAAATTTCTTAAAATAAGTACATACAAAATTGTTAAACCAAGTAAAAAAAAAAGATTTAACTTTTCGTTGGTAGTGCCACTCTGAGAGTAAAATTCTCATTATTAGTCTTATCTCTCAACATTGCATTCTTTCTGCGTGCAAACCAGGGCTGCCAGATTTGACGATTAATCGTAATTTTGACGATTTTTTGTTCTGAAATTAGCGAAGTGCCGATTTGCTGAAATGTGACGATTTTTTTCAGTCTCCAAAGTCTGAATAAAACATGACATTTCCTGACAATTTCTTTTTTTAATCTTGGAATGTTTAACAGCCGTACCTTAACAAGAGCGGAAGGCTGAACGTTTTCTTTCGCTTAGCTTTAACGGTGGTATGCCATACCAAAGCAAGCGCGTCAACGTTGTGTCACGAAGTGTAATGAAAGCTTTCTTGTTTAATAAAACCCACAAATTATAAATAAATATAAAGATAAAAACCAACAAATAGCTAAATTGCCATAATTAATTAAAAATAGCGGCAAACTTCACTACTAAACGAGCTGTCGAAAGCGGTTTCAAATTGCAAAGCGTTCAGACCGCTCTATTCAACAACTAGAAAAGGCCTGCCGCTTTTGTTTAGGTATGGCTGTAATATGCAAGTCTTAAGAACATTTTTGATTATTTTCAGAGTGCAAAAACAACAATGTTACACTTTGTTTGTCAAAGTATCATCGAATGAACCTTTTACGGCCACGAGTTGCAAGAGAATATCTACATGAGTCTCATACGATTCTTGACATGAAAGTCTCGTTAGATTTTCTTTACCCACGTCTTAAACGATTCCCACAACGATTAAAGAAGCGTCTTTCGCTGTCCTATTGAAGAATATTACTCATGTTATCACAGACGCTTTTCACGAGACTCCCAGTAGCTCTGACACGATTGAAAATGCTAGCTGGGAATGAAGTAATTATGTTTTTGTTTGAATGTTTTTTTTTATAAAAATCGAACAAAAATTGTTTAAAAAAAACTAAATTTTAAGTTGTCAGATTTTTTGATGATTTTTCGAAACGTTAAAGACGATTTTTTTATTTTTTCTCATGCAACTTGTTTCTTCGATTTTTCGTTGATAATACGTATACTCTACTTGCAAGAAAGTACTTTCACGTGTAAAGGGTATGTAAATCAAATCTGCAACAGCGATTTCTTCTGCGCTGCCTGACTATTACCCTTTTAACTAAATCACACATAAGTTTATTCGGATAAACTGTTTTAAATATTTATTTTAAAATATAAATAAACACAAAATTAAAAAAAGGCTAGGAAAAGCTAAATGCATCGTTGAAAAAAAGCTGAAAAGAAAGGAAAAAATAAAGCTAAATTTAGCTCGAAAAAAGCTAATATGGTCACACTGGTTTTTGGTTAGAATCAATCTAATTTAACTTTCAGATTATTTACGTATTACGGATCAAGCGTATTTTGAGATTGATTCAATCTTAGTTTTACTTAAATCAATTTCATTTAAGTATTTCGCACTTGAATAATCCATAATGGAATCAATCTTTCTTGACTTGATTCAAGAAAATTCGTAATCACCGTATTATTAATACCGCTACTGATTGATTTAAGACGGATAGATTGAATTTTCTTTTTAGTGCGGAAAATAGTGAATTTCGTTTGCGTGGAATTTCATGCATTTATTATTGGAAAATATGTGCATTAAAGATGCTTAAAAAATGGTCTAAATATGCTTTAAAAATTAATAAAATATGCATTTATTATTTAAAGAAAAACTGGCAGTGACTGTATTTGTATTTTTATAGTCTTGACACACATTTTAATAGAATTAAAGTTTCTTTAACTTGCAAACATCAAATTATTTAATAGTAAACTCAATTTTTATTGGCTGTACTTAAAACTAAAACGATATACATATGTACAGTAGAGCGACTCACCAAAAAAAGTGCTCGATGTACCCTCCTAAAAATGAAACTTGGACTTTTTTAAGATGACATTTTAAATATTTCGGACCAGATGCATCTAATTTGCAAAAATCTAAATTATTTACATACAAAGATGATGTACTTGGCAAAAGTAAAAATTTGATACCCATATTACCCTATATAAAACGAAGGGTTACCACCCCATTGCATTTTTGTCAAAACGCGAACTAGCACGAATTTCAAAAAAAAAGCTGAGACACGTGTTTAATTAAATCGACTAAAGAATAAAATATGTTATTTTGGCACTTTTATTACAAACATCCCCGAACAAAAAATTCAAAAACCGTTATTTTAACAGAAAATCCTTAAGAAAAAGGACATGGATGATCGTCCTTGGACAAATTGTATATACAGTTGGATGCGCCTTAAAAAAACCTTACGATACCCAACTTGTATATTTTGGTAAGGAAACAGATTCACAAATTAACAAAAATGCAAAAATAGACCCTTTTTCAAACTGGTCCAGCTCACGAGTGGTCAAAGCTGGAGCCGAAATATTTAAAATGTCATCTTAAAAAAGTCCAAGGTTCATTTTTAGGAGGGTACATCGAGCACGAATTTTGCTTCCATACAACTTGAGTCGCTCTAATGTACAGTCGAATTCGCTTAATTGCAATGAACTATTTTTCTGTATTAGCTTGAACGAATTTCAATGCATTTTTGTTCGCTAAAAAGAAAATCCGCTTAAGCGAAAAATCGTTAAACTGCAATAAATTTTGCTTGGTAATACGCTTATGTATATGAAACAAATACCGCATAAGAGAAACAAATTATTAGTTTAATGACGTTGAAATATCTTGCAAATCAATGATTAAATGCATCTTTTTAAAGCTACAAACTACCTTGTAAAAGAGCGAAAAGACTACTCGTATAGCGGCGTAAAGCGTTCGATGCAAATGGTCACGCGAATGTGCGAATGCAAAATATTGTAGCATTTTTTTTTTTTGCAATCCAACAACAATTGTAAGGGGACGATTTACGCCTCCAATGAGTAAACCAGTTACTACCTACAATTGAATGGGATCGGGCAACATTGACCTGTCTCAATTTAATTTGAATATTTGAAGTTGTTTTTATTGCGGGTAGCCTCAACAGTCCAGCAATAATTTTTTTTGTTGCTTTCTGCAAAAAAGTCACCCGTGGTTGTTAAAGATTGCGTTGTTTACTGTTTAAATGCCATCATAAGCATGTTTTTCCAAGATTATCACCATTAAAACACGACAAACTCGAAGTCAAACCTTTGATATGAAATGACTTTATCATTTGACATCAAACACAATTCTCAAACGTGTTTCAATTGTTTGATTTAACATTTAAATTCAAATTGATAATGATTTGAAAATAAACATTTGATATCAAATGTTAAGCAAAAAAGCATTAAAAATGGCGATTAAAGTTAAAATTTTTACTTTGTGGTTACATGTGTTTTACTATTAAAAATAAAATTTAATATAAAGTGAACAGCAAGCATATTTCTTGTCCAATGATTAAGAATACAAAAAAAAGGAAAATAAAACGAGAAAGTGAAGAAAGTTTGTTGAACGATCGCAGTGCTACAATCCTCAAAATAAAAGGGAGCCAAGTAGTTTGTCTTTCCAAGAATTAGAGGATGGAAAGATCATTATTTCATCTTTTAGCAAGTGCCGAATGTTTATCTCACAGTTTATTTAAATAAATAATAAATTTAAATTTAACAAAAATAAAATATTTTTATTTATATTCTCCAATGTTTTATTATAATCCACATTTGAAAAACATTTGAGAATTAAGTTTGAAAGCAAGTTGAAAATAAAGGCATTTTTCAATTTGAAAATAATTTCCCCTTTTTGTTGGGAACGCTATGATTTTCAAATGGTTTTCAAATTATTATCAAACGTTTGTCGTTTAAGAAAACGTTTGATTTCAAATCATTTTCAATTTGAAATCAAACCTCCGTGTTTGTTGGGAATCTCGAATTTCAGAACTCTGAATCTCAAAATCCCCAACTTTGTAATCCCGAATTTGGAAATCCTAAATTTAAAAGCTAATTTATCAAAAAACGAATTAAGAAGCTTTAAATAGCGAAGGCGATTTTCGTTTTACAATAAAGGAGGAAACCCTTTGGCCCGGCCGAAGCCCCGCTTATGTTAGGGAAGCCGGTGTTTGTTATACAGAATTTAATTTTCTTTTTATTTATATATTTGATATGGATTGCAAGCCTTTTCGGCCAAATTAATCCAGCTAAATCGAAATATGGTTTTTTTCTCTTTACCCACTTACAACTACAATTCGAGGCGGAAAAATCCAAACAATGTAAGAAAAAATAAGCTCACTGTTTATTGTTGGTGTTTTTTTGAATATTCTCAGCTTTTCTAAAATCTTGGGAAAAAGGTTTCCTGATGATTTGGCCTAAGCAACCAGTGAAATGCGCTTAGAGACTAGGGTTGAAACGAATACCGATATATCGGCGGTACTTCTGATTTGCCGATATATCGGTATCAGCGGAAGTCGATACGACTATACTTTTTTATAGTTTTTTGAAGAAAAAAAAAACAGTTTAATTTTCAAAGCTTATTTTTTACATAACAGCTAAGAGCAATAACACATTCAATCCTAAGGCTGGAGGTCCACACCACGCGCTCAATATGTTCTTTTTTTTATTTACAGATAAATATTAAATCAATTTCATTTTCTTCTTCGGCCTTTTTTAAAACGCATGCTAAAGTAGAAAGTAATTCTACTTCATACTTTTGAAACGAATACATATGTATATTCTACGCGTTTGCTGTTTAACTTGTCAACACAATTTTAAACTTCTACTTTGCATACACTTCTACAGATGCATAAGCGCATTGAACGCTTGTTGTGGACCGGTAGCTTAAGCCGTTTTGCTTTGAACCGTAATATGAAGTTGAATGTTCTCTCATGGAAAAGCCTTTTGCCCAAGAAAAATTGTATAATTTTGCGAAGCACTAAAAGTACATTTAAAAAATAAGCGCATATTTATGCGCTAGGCAAAAAGAAATACAGAGATGCAGTAAGTGAACTACAAAGTGCAGCACCATTCCCTTACTACAAAGAAGGTTTGTCAGGGAGAATACTATAAAATAACTAACAAAACATTCAGTGTGTAAAGCTGAACGCTACACTTACCAGTTTTTATATGCGCTGAATAAAGCGATTTCTGTGTCAAAAATGTATTACTGTAAGGTGGTAGGTACTCACCATATAAAATTCAGGCCTTCCGTAAGCGAGATGGTGTGCTAAACGGTTACATTTCTCCCTTAAGCCTGGTACTCCGTTCAACATTTCACGTGAAATGCTGTCAAAACGCATATGAAAAAAACTTGTGCGGAATATCTATTAAATAATGTTCATTTTGTGAAAAAGTTCCGAAATGTTTCTGGCAACATTTTTTTACAACTGCGAAATTAAGTAAGCTGCACTTATTTCATGTGAAATTTTAAGCAAAAGCAAAACAATATGAACTGATTATTTAATAAGAACTAAAAAATTAAAATAACACAACTGGTAACAGTTTTTTATCCATATTAAATTGTGTGTTAAAAAAAATAAATTTTAGTAAAATACATGTGGGGTTTGCTTACATATGCCGAACAATGTCGCATACTTTACAGAAATAAAAACGTCAAATTGTACAAACTCGCAAGATAGGTAACATTGATACATGTCAAAAATTTCGTGTGAAATAATATAAGTTGCTCAACATTTTTCACGAATTTGAACAGAGTACTAGGCTTTACTCAAAAAACTCAATACACTCACACCCCTGCAAATAAAATTGGACCACCTGACCCATTTTGATAAAATGGACTACTCCATGGACTAGTCCGATGTAATGCAAGCATGGACCGTGTCATTGTTAAAAAGTGTTTGTAGTGAGACGACATGTCTTCGTTTTTTAACGACATGCTTTCGTTTTTAAACGACTTCAAAACTAATCCTCTTGAGTATACCATGGAGTAGTTTTAAAACTACTCCTTAGTGGTCCAAAGGTGGGTTATATACCATGGAGTAGTTTTAAAACTACTCCTTAGTGGTCCAAAGGTGGGTTATATGGTCCTCTCCTAGGACATCGTAATGTTAAATAGACCAGGTTTTTTCCATACGTTTGGGTTACTTTTGGACTAGTCCTGGTCCCTTGTGGACTACAGGGACTTTTTGTACTAACACCATCACATTTTTCGTACTTGCAGCTCAACTTGCAAGAGAATTTGCTTGCACGTACATATTTGACACTTGTCGCAAGTAAAATGACAAATAAAAAAACAATGTTGCCGTGGATGAGTTTTGTATCAATTAACTAGTACTTAAGCCTAGATTACACTATCTCACAAGTCTTACGTATTCCATAATACTTTGTGAGATAGAAATCTAATAAGTTTTGATGCGACTGTCAAAAAATCTAATGTAACATGGCAGTTTGTGTTCACACCATCACACAAAGTATAAACACTCACATTTGAAATAAAATGCAACCCTGATCCAATGAAAAGTATTATTGTTTAGAAATTTTTCAAAAAACGATGAAGTCGTATGGGATGTCAAACTTTTTTCATAATACTTGTCATTTTCGTGACACATTGCATTCACACTATCACACTTTGTCATATTACTTGAGTTTTTGACATGTATTAATACAAAGTATAATAGTGTAATCTAGCCTTTAGTAAAATAAGAGTTATGTTTATAGCTGATTTCTGCGTATTTATAAAAAATTAAAAATAGAAAAGAACAGAACAGAACTATACAACAACGCATCTCAATGGTATTTTTAAACATAAATTTCAGGCATTTAGAAAAAAAAATTTAAATTTAAATATTAGCATTTCCTAGGGTCACGAACGTACGTTCGTACGCTTTTGATGTACAAATAATATAGAAAACAAAACTTTTCCTAGCATTTTTTTTTTTCGATTCGATAGTATTTGGGTAGCTCTATGTTAAGTGTGGACACGAACGTACGCAAAATAGAAGTCAACTTTGGCTGACAGTAGTGAAATCTAAAAATCTGGAAAATGGAACGCAACATTCAAAAGTGATTAATATATTTTAAAAGTGTTTAAGTGTAGGTCTCCATCCAGTATTTACAAAATAAAATATCTCTCTTGGTTTTTGTTTAATTGACTTATGTACCGGTCGCGAACGTACACAGAAAAAATTATTGCCGAATGATTTTCAAACAAACGCTTGTTTGAAAATTTTTTTGATTTCTACAAATTTTTTTACTGATCCAATTAATATTTTTGTTTGGTTTTTAATTAACCAACAAAAATGTTGACAACTAGTCAAAAAATACAATATACGCGTTATTGATGTCAAGTTTACATAATTTTGTATGAAATATTTAGAGCTCTTTAATGTTGTCGTATTTTTGCATATTTTTTATCTCATCGTAAGCAACACTTCTTTATGATAAATATAAGAACTACAACAAAAAACACATGCATTCTATTTTTGGACGCTTTAAAAAAGTACAGCAATAAGAAAAATGATAAAATATAGCGTGACGAGGTTTGTAGTAAAAAAACAACAAAAACAATAGCAGGTAAAAAAAAAAGTTTCTCTCTTTTTAAACAACAGAAACAACAAAAACATTATAAGAAACAAAATAAATTTTTGGTTGGTTTCAAAGTTGGTAAAAAAAAACAAAATCATTTTTTTTTATATACATATGGGCATTTCCATGTCATCGTACGTGCCATTTGTACGCCTTCAGAGAGATAGAAATTTTGCAAAAATAGTATTAACTGGAAAATTTTTTGTATCATTATGTGTCATTTAGAGGGAACTATATATGAAAAAAAAAAATTTCAAATTCGGAATCTTGTTGTCCAAAATATCGGGCAAAATAAGTGCATATCGTACGTGACATAAAACGGAAGTGAAATTTGGGTGAATGTAAAAAATACGAAAATCTGCGAATTGTGGGAGGTTTTTCTCCTTTTTTTAATTTCATTCATTAAACCACATATTTTTTCTTTTAATCCGTAATTGGAAAATAAATAATTTTTTTGATGGTTTTATAATGAACAAAATGTAATATCGTTCGTGACATACCGTACGTGACAGATTTTTCTCTTATAGTATTTACATGGCAAGAAATATATTTTTTGTAAATATATGTATATAAAAACTTTAAACAAACAAGTAAGAAAGTATAGTCGGTCAAGCCCGTCCATATGATACCCTACACTATAATATTTAAAAAAAGATTTTTTGAGAGTGTACCCTACTTGGGGCCCATGGTCAATCAAGTTCGCCAGAACAGAATTATGGTATGAGGTTAAGAATTATATAAAAGTTATTTGTGCCGGATATTGTGTTAATTTCCGCAGGAATTGAATACACACTTACTCGTTTAACTTTAAAATAGAACTCATTTATTTACATATTATTATTTCACTTAAATACTAAATTCTTATCACTAAAACAGTAACAATATTCTTACCTACTAGATCTTATAAATTACAATAATACATACATGCACCCTAAATAAACAAAAGATAAAACGATCGTTATAAACGCATTAGTGTTTATTAGAAAATAAAGGATCGCTCACATGCATGTATGTATTACATATTATATGTGTGTACCACGTGTTGAGTTTAAAATAACATTCTGGCGGCCTTGAAAGATTGTAATCTGTTTATGATGTGTGTACACCAGATGTTATTTCAAACTCAACATTCTGGCGGCCTTGAAAGATTGTAGTCTTTTAACAAATTGTTATCTCGTTAATATTTTATACGTATACATCTTTTAGTCTTAACATTATAGTTACATTAATCTAGTTAAATAATAAAGAATTAATACCTTTTACAATATAATTACATTAATCTAGGTAGAGCAACGGTTGCGGGTAAATAGTTTGAAGATATAATGCACAGCTTCCTAAATATGTAAACAACTGCAAATATAATAACACAGATTATTATTATTGTTGTAATGCTGATACCATAATGTGTCAGATGATGAACGTTGAGTTGTGTAGTTAATCCAAATAAACTGGTTGCTGTTGGGATGTCCGGAATTTTGTATATTTCCATTTCACCAGCAATCTTAACGTGAGCAATCGCTGGTATGAATTTCGAGATGTTAATTGTTGGGAAAACATAGCTTACTTCTGAATCATATACATCGTAAGCCCAAAGATTTACTTCAGCTGAATCGAGTTGACATTCAGCATACAATTTTAATATACCAGCACCTTTTATTATGATCGGATGGATTTTATCGTTACATATTACATCTGCTGACGTATCTTCCTTAACAGAAAATACCCAAGAGTTTGCAGTGTGCATCTGTTGCCAATAGTTCTTGAATCTTTTTATTTCTATTTCGCAACTATTAGGAATATTATTCGTCTTTAAGAAGAGTTCCATCTCGCAACTAGTTGTACCTCTCATCTTAAACATTGGATGAATTTGGTTGCATAACATCAGCTGATTCATTTTTTGACAATGACCAAATTCATTATTGTCTAACTTGTAGTATGAATTCTTTCGTTCATTGACAAGAATATATCTGTCGGTTGTATAAATTTTTATAGATAATCCGTCGTGTAGAATGGGATACGTATAAATTTCATACGCTTGAAGAATCTCCTTGTTGATTAAAGGAAGACGTATATTAAACAGGATGAAATCTGTCGTTGTTCTTGTTGATACCTGAGCCACTCTTTCCATTTCAATAGGATTTTCTGAAGGAAGACGCAAGTTCCGACTTATCTTTGTCTTGATCATTTCAATTTGTTGCTTAAATTTCTTTACAGGCAGTATTCGGTGAATGAAGTTGCCTTTCAAATTAAAAAGAACTTCAATTATGTCTTCTTGTACTTGCTCAAATATTTCCACCGATATCAAAATGTTTGTTATTGCTCTGATTCGTGCTGCTTCATCTTTCGTCACATGTATTTCGGTCTCCAATGACTTTATGGACTCGCTCAGCTTTACAATATTTTTAAAAACAACCTTATTTTCTTTTTTAATCACATCCAATGTCATATCTTGAACAGATGAAATATTTTGAATGACGTTCAGCATCTTCAGATTATCTTCAGAGCCTTGTTTCAATTTTCGTGATATTCTATCGGCATGTTCTTCATCCATCAAACCGAATAATGCATTCTGTATACTTCCCACGAATGGCAAAAGAGATCGTGTTTTACGTCTTGGAACTGAAGACATTATTAATTCATGCCTGTTCAACACCCGATCATACATAGTATATAGGTTTTGTTCTGCTGATGATGAAAATATTTGCTTCGTTTTTCTTAAATTGTCAAGTGTACTTTTCGCTTCATCTAGGAATGATTTGGCTTCTATATAATCCGATATGTTGACATGTACTAAAATATTCCACGAGCTTGTTGATAACCCTACCGTTTCTACCTTTTCAAAAAATATACCTGTCTTATTACTAAATTCTTTTATATCAAATTGGGCATTAATCGGATTAAGTATGGATAGTAATGATAACAAAACCAATAACATATTTTTATTTTTCAATCTTTTAGTGACGTTATTGCTACGGGTATTATAATTAATATCATTATTACTACAACTTCTTTCAGTTTTGCTCTTAGCATTATTACCTAAATGTGAATACTTTGAATTTTCTTCTTTATTTATTAACGTAGTCACTTTTTTAATGTCGTCTTCGACATCATCAGCGGGAAAAGGACAAACATTGTGAATTGACCTTTTGGTCTCCCCATTGCTTGTCCTTACATCCACCATTCTACATAAACCATCCGATCCTAATATGGTTCGGATGATCCTCCCCCGCCTCCAGCTCATTGGAGGAATGTTGTCCTCTTTTAGTAGAACTAATGTTCCCGGCTTAAGATTTTCTATAGGTTTTTTCCATTTGTACCTTTTTTGTAATTCGGATAAGTATTCTAATGACCATCGACTCCAGAATTCTTCCATATTGGATTGCACTGATTTCCAATGCTCTCGTACATTATGATAGCACTGATTATTTAATGAATCATTAAAAGTGGTCAATGACTCACCAATTAGAAAGTGTCCTGGAGTTAAGACATGCAAGTCATTAGGATCATCGGACAAAGGAGTCAACGGTCGTGAATTTAAAATTGCTTCTATTTGTGTCATAAGAGTATATAATTCCTCGTACGTCATTGTGCCCTCTGTTACTGTATAAAAATGTTTTTTCACTGACTTTACGACGGCTTCCCATAATCCTCCTACATGAGGTGACCTTGCTGGTATGGTTAGCCATTCAATGCTATTATTTTCACAGAAAATATTTAAATTCCTCTTGTGATTGGATTCAGAAAAAAGTTGATAAATTCTATTTAAACTGTTAGCAGCCCCTACAAAGTTCGTTGCATTGTCCGAAAAAATTTTCTGTGGACAACCTCTCCTAGCTACAAACCTTTTTAAGGCCCCTATAAATGCTGCTGAGGTTAAATCTGAAACTACTTCCAAATGCACGGCTTTTGTAGAAAAACAAACAAATACACATACATATGACTTGTCTGTCTTTTTTCCTCTAATTTTATAATGAATTGTAATGGGACCCAGAAAATCTATTCCTACATTTAAAAATGGACGAGTCCTTATAACCCGATCTTTCGGTAAGTTTCCCATCAACTGATGCAACTGTCTTGGTCCTTTTCTAAAACATCTATAACATTTGCTAACAATTCCCTTTGTCAGCTGTCTACCATTCAATGGCCAAAAACGTTGTCTAGTTATTGTTAATAATCCTTGAGGGCCTATATGTAGATGTTCTTTATGTATTTGTTCTATTAACAATCTAACAATATCATTTTTGTAAGGTAGAACAATTGGATGTTTAGCCTCAAAAGTTAAGGAACTATTTTCTAACCTACCTCCCACTCTAATCAGTTCCTGGTTGTCCAAAAAAGGGCATAATGTTGTAAGTTTTGATGATTTTGGAAGCATCTTTTTACGTTTTAATATGGTTAATTCTTCTCCAAAGTGTTCCTTTTGAATATTTTTTAAAATAAATTTTAATGCTTCTTTTCTGAAAAATAAAAATGGTTTAGATTTTTGTCTTTTACTTAAATGAATGAACTTTAAAATATATGCTATACTATTTTGAAGAAAGTTAAATTTGTTCCTATGATTAATTGTGTTATATAAAGAGTCGACCTTTTTTACCAGCAAAACATTAACTCTTCTTTTTTGTTCTGGAATTTTTGGTTCCAAAATAAATGAAGAGTAATACGGCTCGGTTTTCTGTAAAAATTTTGGACCTTTAAACCAAAATTCATTTTGAATTAATTCTTTTGCCATTAGTCCTCTAGATATAAGGTCCGCTGGATTTTCTTCCGACCTTACATGTCTCCAATATTCTATATTAGTATTAGATTGTATGAAATTAATTCTGTTAGATACAAACAATTGCAAATTTGCCGGATCCAACTTTAACCAGCTTAATACAATGGAAGAATCAGTGTAAAAGAAAAAGTTTTTAAACTCAATTTTAAGACTCTCTATTACTACTTTCATCAACTCTGTTAGTAATACACTGGCACATAATTCCAACCGTGGAAGTGTAATCAATTTAATTGGAGCAACTCTTGATTTTGATGCTACCAAATTTGAATGTACATTTCCATAGCTGTCTATTGACCTTATATAAATTGCTGCACCATATGCTTTCATTGAAGCATCACTAAAGCCATGTAATTCTACAAGTGTTGGTTTTACACTAATAAAATGTCTAGGTATTGTTATTTCATTTAAATATTTAAAATTATTTTTTATCTTTTCCCATTTGTGACTAATTTCTTTTGGTACTTCTTCATCCCAATTTATTTTTAATTTCCATAATTCTTGCATCAGTATTTTTGTACTCACCACGACAGGTCCAACTAATCCTAGCGGATCAAATAATCTAGAAATTTCTGACAGTATGGTTCTTTTTGAAATGGTTTCGCCAGCCTCCCATTTACAGTTTAGGCTTAGTTCGTCTGCGTTTGGATTCCATATAACACCTAGAGTTTTAATAAAATTTGAACCTTCTGACTTAATATTAAGACTTTCTACTATATGGTTTTCATTTACTCCATTTAATAAAGACATATCATTTGCACACCATTTTCTTAAAGGCATACCAAACTCTAGCAAAATTTTGTTTAAATTTTTTCTAAGTATTGTAACCTTTTCTAATGAATCTCCTCCGGTCATTAAATCATCCATATAAAAATCATTTTTTATGATTGCGGATTCTTCCGGAAATTGATTTGTTTTCCAATCTGCAATTTTTTGCAGGCATTTAACTGCTAAATATGGGGCTGATGTCGTACCATAAGTTACAGTTTTGAGGGCGTATGTTTTTAATTGCTCTGTTGGGTTAAAACGCCAGAATATTAACTGATATTTTAAATCATTCTCTGATACCCAAATCTGCCTGTACATTTTTTCTATGTCGGCTGAAAAAACAAATCGATGTTTTCTAAATCTTAGTAGAATATTAAAAAGGTTTTCCTGAAGTTTAGGACCCGTGTGCATAATATCGTTCAATGATATATTTGTTGTAGTTTTGCATGATGCATCAAACACAACTCTCAACTTTGTAGTTGTACTTTCAGGTCTAATAACACAATGATGTGGTACATAATACACATTATTTCTTAAATTTTTAATGTTTATTAATTTCATATGCCCCATTTCCAAATATTGTAACATAAACTCCTTATATTGTTGACCTATTTCCGGATTTTTGCTTAATTTTCTTTCTAGAGAAAAAAATCTTCTTTTAGCTACAAAGTCAGAATTGCCCAATTTGCTAATATGGTCTTTAAAAGGTATTGCTACTTGAAATTTTCCATCTGCCAATCTCTTAATATTCTGATCAAATAATTTTTCGCACTTCTCTTCCATGGCTGTTAAATGATTTATTTTTGGTACTTCTTCTAGTTCCCAAAATTTTTCCAATATACCTTCGCATGTTGTGTTTACCGTAACTTTAGTATTTTCACTAATACCATCTAACTTTGTCATACTGTAGGCTACCCAACCCAATTTTGTGTTCTGTAATTTTGTTTTTGTTGTTTTATCTTGTATTTTCCCATTGCATATGAGATCAAATACAAATTCGTTTGATAGAAGTAAATCAACTCCTCTTGGTATATTGTATTGAGGATCTGCTAACTTAGTATTGGCAGGAAAATTTCCTGCTAACATCTTAGAACTTGGTACATCAGACACAATCTTATTCATTACCACAGCATTTAAGAAAGTTTTATATTCAGATACCTTTGATTTAATGTTTATGCCTATTTGTTCCTGTACCGATGATTTTTTCATTTGTAATCCCTCTATTTTTTTATTTATCTTAATAATATCAGGTAATTTTAATTTGTTTTTAAATTCTTTTGTTATTATATTTAGCTGAGAACCATTATCTAATAATACTCGACAGTCTATCCATTTATTATCTCCAGTTTTAACTTGAACAATTGCTGTAGATAAGAAGACGTAATCATTATTATTATCTTCATTATCACTGTTTACCAATACCGTTTTCTGCTGGAATTTTTCTTCATGGAGAAGAGTGTTATGGTCATGTTTGCATATTCTGCAATTGAAGTTAGTAGGGCATTTTTTTGTAAAATGACCTGAGGAAAGACATTTGTGACATACTTTAAAATCTTTTACCTTCTCCAATCTATCTTTAACAGATAAACTTCTAAATTTGGAACATCTAAATAAATTATGATTTATAGAGCATCCCAATAAGCATTTCATGTTACTTGACCCAAAATCCTCTTTCTGTTCTTCTTGCTTTCTAGAATATTGAAATTCTTTTCTGTTATTTTCCCGAAAATTATTTGTTTCATGATCCCATTTTGTAAACTGCTGACATGCATCTAGAGAATATTGAATTTGTTGCAAAAATTCAATCAATTGGTCTACCTTTGGCAATTCTCTAGATGCACCCAAAAATTGCTCAAATTGGATTCTCATTTGATAATCCAATTTTCTTTGCAATATAAAACAGATTAAGGATTGATACATTTCCGCTGGATCAATTTTCACTACATTTAATGCTTGCAAACTTTCGTTTATTATATCTATAAAATTTCCCACACTTTTAGAATTAAACTTTACTGAAGGAGCGTCAAGAATAGATTTAAAATAAATTGAGGTAGTAGCTCTATTATTCGAATAATATTTTTCTAAAATATTCCAAGCTATATCAAAATTTTCTTCTCTGGAGGGTAATTTTGCTATTTTCTTTATTGCCTCACCAGTTAATTTTGATTTTAATACACACATCTTTTGTGTTTTTGAAATTGGTTGATTCATTATTAATTGTTCAAACAATTCTTTAAATGTATCCCATTCCGTAGTTTTTCCATCAAATTGTGGTAGGTCAATTGATGGCAATGTAAATGGAAGGGATTTAAAACTTATTCCAATATTTGAAATCTCCTGATATGAATCACGCAATGAGTAGAATACCTCAGTCAACTCATCATCAGGAAATTCTCCAATATATTGAAAGAACACTTTTTCTGCAATTTCAAACTTGTCTTTTACAGCATCAATTGTTATCTTTTTACATTTGAAATTGTCTATATTTACTTCTACCTCATCTAAAATATACTGAAATTGCCGTTTCAAACCAGCATGTTTTTCCCTTTCATACTCTAGCTTCACAGCAAATTTTTTCATTTCACTTTCTTCCTGAGGTAAACATTTTTTAGCCTGTATATTAGAAATAGAAGCTTGTTGCCGCATTTCTTGCTGCTCTATTCTGTCTTTTACATTTTGATACAATTTTTCAAAATTTTCTGAAATTTCCTGCACCTTCTTCACAAAGTCTGTTTTAAAATAATTATTCTTTTCCATTGTTGCG
Organism: Pollenia angustigena; assembly: GCA_930367215.1. Classification (NCBI taxonomy): domain Eukaryota; kingdom Metazoa; phylum Arthropoda; class Insecta; order Diptera; family Polleniidae; genus Pollenia; species Pollenia angustigena. Next base: position 150,760,473 of record OV884058.1, read on the forward strand.
GAAGGTGGTCGGAGCTCTTTATCATTTTTATTAAATTCTTCAACTGAATTTTTAAACGATTCTCTTGTTTTTTTTACTTCAATTTTTAATCCCTGCTCATTAACATTGCCCTGAGCTAAAGCACTCAGAGCATTGTAAAGGCCTGAAATTTTCTGCCCTAACTTCTCCTGGTATTGGATAATATCGATAGGATTCATTATTTTTATTTTTATTTTTACTTACTTGAAATTGTTATTACTTTTTTCAATTATCACGTCGGGGTCACCAAAATGTTAATTTCCGCAGGAATTGAATACACACTTACTCGTTTAACTTTAAAATAGAACTCATTTATTTACATATTATTATTTCACTTAAATACTAAATTCTTATCACTAAAACAGTAACAATATTCTTACCTACTAGATCTTATAAATTACAATAATACATACATGCACCCTAAATAAACAAAAGATAAAACGATCGTTATAAACGCATTAGTGTTTATTAGAAAATAAAGGATCGCTCACATGCATGTATGTATTACATATTATATGTGTGTACCACGTGTTGAGTTTAAAATAACATTCTGGCGGCCTTGAAAGATTGTAATCTGTTTATGATGTGTGTACACCAGATGTTATTTCAAACTCAACATATTGTTTAGTTATCTTAATCAATATGAGATTTGTTTGCCCCTAGCCGATTTAAGGAAGGGGGTTTATATGGGACCTATGGTTAATTTTGGACCTACCAGCAAAACATTTTGTCATGACATAGTACTATCGTAAAAGTCATTGTCGGAAATTTGTATGTATGTTTATAGCAACATATATAAGGAAGTTATATTAAAGCTATTTTCGGGAGTATCACTTGTATGGGTCAAATATGGAAAAAATTTTGTAAGATGATTTTGATTGTAATAAAATAAGGTTTGAACAAATGTAAACTAAATACCAACATAATTAGATGATGCATTTAGTTGCATTTTAGTACTTAAAATATCGTACGTGACGAGCTTTAAAAGCTTATAAAATTTTTATTATAGAAATTTAAAAAAAAAATTCCGATCAATATTTTTTTGCAGCAAATATCTTGCTTTGGACTTTTATTTTGAAATATCTAAGACTTACCAATTTCATATGACAAAGATAAATGATGTTTTCGCACCACGTACGTGAAATTAGAATAGCATCCAAAACAAACACTAAAATATACCGCTAATTGAGCTATAAATTTGTTCTTTCGTCATTGATCTTGTTCATTGTTGTTGTAACATTAATTTTAAAGTATAATTGCAGTATTACCGGTATCTGTATTTAATCGGCAGAATATTTAAGATTGTCAATTGCAGTTACTAAAAATAAATCATTCACCCCTATCACAAACAACTACTCCCATGAAAATATTCCCATATTTTTTTATTCGTATTGTGAATGATTCCCATAACAAATTTTTTGGGAATGAATTACCAAACATAAGAAATTTGGCATCGCCAATGTTTACTCCCGCGAATTTTTTTAATAAATAAGTTCCCAACAAGTGTTGATGTGAACGAGAAGGGAACATGTAAATTTTAATTTGTATTCTAAAGTAGGACTAAATTAAATTACTTTTTCCTTTTATTGAAAGAGTGTACATAAACAAAATGAAGCTAAACACTATTCATTATTTATTTTAATATATTTTTATTAGTATTTTATTTTGTATATTTTTCTTTCACAATACATGCACTGACAAGTTACTCACAATAGAGACTTTTGTTTACAAAGCACTGACAAATAATTCACAATATAAATTTTTACTCCCAAAATATTTGCGATACCAATTTGTTGGGGATGGGAATTTAGGTTTGATCCCATATATCATATTCCCATAACATTCGCGATAGGGGTGATTGAGAAAGTGAGTTAAAATTATTATTTTTTGCTTTTTAAAAATTGTAATAAGCTATAAGTACCCCGGCATAGTAAAGTTTGGGTGTTTTTTTCCTTTCCTTTGAGTCCTGGTTGACATTCTCATGGAAATGCCCACATATAATTTCATTTTATTGATTGCAATTCACTTTAACACAAATAATACTTAAGTTTAAGAGAGATGGCAAAAAATACCTTACAGCTATAATATTTTACTTATTGAACCAAAGGAGCATACTTAAATTAATAATAGAAACACCAGGAAGGAAAATTTACATAAAAACCTTCAATAAATTAAGAAGTATAGATATATTACAGTAGTTTTGACTTAGCTGCACAATCTCCTTTGCACAATTTTTTGTGCAGGTAAATCAAAAATGCAGTTATCTTAAATGCATTTACCTGCCTTAATGTGCAGGTACAAAATTGTGGTTAACTGCACAAAAGTGCAGCTAAAGTAAAGTGTTTGATTTAAAAGTAGAATAAAATAATTATTTTATTAATACATAAATTTATATTTTATTAAAATTTTATTCCAACCCAGCTAGCATTTTCAATCGTCTAGGAGTCTACTGGGAATCTCACAAAGAGTGTTTTTTTTAATTGTGGACAATTCCTCGAACGGGAGAAACTGTTACACGGGCTGATTCGTATGAGAGATTCTTCCATAACGCAGGGAAAAACGCTTATATTAAACGTAAAGGGAATCGTTTATGATGTATGTAGAGATTATCGGACGAGTCTTTCAAAAAGCATACGAAGAGTCGTATGATACTCATGTAGGTATTATTTTACAACTCGTGAAATGCTAAGCCGTATGACTAAGCTACCTAAATAAGGGCATCAGGCGTATTTTTCATGCCAAAACTTCTAATTTTCATACAATTTCTATAAAACAAACCTTAAGGTCGCGAAATCAACACCATCCTGTCGAAAAATCTTTTTTTACAGATCCTTAGGCCGGTTGGTTTATTAAAATTGTATTGGCAATAGCATTTTCATACTTCAGAAACGGTCTCATTTAGGTAGCTCAGTAATTGTTATACGACTCTTACAGAGAGTCCCAAAAGGTTAATTCCAAGATTTAAGGACGAGCGTGTCAAAAAAATAAATAAAAAATTAAAAAAAGATTTAGATGTTTTTGTAACTCGTCAGATAATCATCAGAAGATTCTTTTAGGAGCTGTATATTAAACATAATCGGCTAACAAACAGCCTAGGCTTGCTGGGAAATAACAGATAAGTTTATACATGTATGTATGTTTATTTAATATAAAAGAAATATTAACAAAAACAATGAGAATTCACAAAGAACATAAAAATTTATGGAAAAAAACTAAATAATTGCGATTTATATTTTTATAAACAGCTTAAATTGGATATTTATGTGAAAAAGTGGCCACCAAATATTTTTATATGTGCAGCTAACTTTGATGTTTTGTATGAAAATATTTTAAAGCTGCCCAAAATTATGAAAAATGTGCAGGTATACAAAATGCACGTAAAAAAGGATTTTGAAGAATAATTCCAGAAAATATGTATTTTGGGCAGTTAAGTGAAAGTGCAGTTAACATAGATTTTTGTTTGAAAATAATTTTAAAATGCCAAAAATTTTGTGCATTTATCTTAAATGTGCAGGTATAGAAAGTGCGCTTAAAAAAGGAATTTGTATGGAATTAGAAAGAATAATTCCAAAAATTATCAATTTTGTGCAGTGAAGTCAAAAGTGCACGTAAACAAAAGGCAGTTAAGTCAAAACTACTGTATATGAAATTAGCAATATTTAAAGTTTTAACATAAATAGTTTTTTTTAACATAAATAGTGCTTGTTACTACAAGTATTAAAATTTAACATATGTTCTGTATGAACAAGATTAAAAATATAATGTTTTATGAAAACAAGTTGCGAAGATATTCAATGTCTGAATAAGTACAAGAGTTCTGAAATTTTTCAGTTATTTTTCCAATACGATCGATAACAAGTTCAACATTACAAAGTCCATGGAGTCTGTTTGTGGAGTAATGCCACGGCAGATTCAAAATCATTTTAAGAAGTTTGTTCTGTCTAATCTGCAGTTTCTTGATGTGAGTTCTGGCGCAATGGCCTTATACTGGGCATGCATATAAAATTATAGCCTGGAATATAGTTTTTACCAAAATAACTTTATTATATGTACTAAGCTGAGATCTGCGATTAATAAGAGGGTATAATGTTTATTTATTTATTTATCATATAAAATAATTCATTTTAATTTTGTTGCCTCTGCGCCTTAAAGGCATTGTAGAGGCGAGTTGGCAATTAAATATTACATAATTTACACTATTATACGTATTATTTAAGCTAATTGAAAAAAACAAAAAATAAATTTAAAAAAATAATAATAAATATATATGTATGTATTTATTTATACTATTATTATATTTAAACTTTTTACATTAATATCTCTTCCATGTGTTGAATTAAATAATCTTTAATATCTCTTTTAAATATTGATATTCTTTCAATATCTTTCAAATATTGAGGCAAATTATTGAACTCACGACTACCCATGTATTCAATCCTTTGTTTTGTTGTTTCCAGCCTACACCGGGCTACTGATAAATTGTGATTGTTTCTTGTATTGAATGAAGATTGATTCCTCGAAAAGCTTATGGTGTGATGGCCAATATTGTGCAGACATTTGAAAACATAAATTAATAACTGCAATTCGTAAATTCCGTAAATAGGTAAAACATTCTTAAAGGTATTACTAAATAATGACAACGTTGGATATGTTATGGGAAGGTTAGCTACAACTTTTAATGCTTTATTTTGCATTCTCTGTAACGATTTAAGTTCAGTGCTCTTTTTATATCCATACAATATTGCCAAGTAATTAAAATGGCTTTGAATTAAAGCATTATAAAGCAATAATTTCGTTTTTTCATCAAACTTATTTTTAAATTTATAAAGTAAACCTATAGCCTGAGCAGTTTTTGCCTTTAAATTACGAATATGCAGACTCCAAGAAAGATTATTTTGTATTTCTACACCCAAATACTTAATGGAACTGACTTCCTGCACCTCATTACCATCTACAAATACACTAAATTGGCCGTGATCACCACAAGGCTTAAATCTCATTATTCGAGTTTTAGTTGAATTAAAAACTAGTTTGTTAATTCTTGCAAATTCGGTTAGCAACGACGCATCCCGTTCCATATAAACCTTGGCAACTGTTTCGTATTTGTAGGGGTAGAATAAGCAAATATCATCCGCATAAATAAAGAGTTTTCCAGAAAGTTGAAGATTTTTTATATCATTAAGGTAAATGGTAAACAATAATGGACCAAGTACACTACCCTGTGGCACACCATGTTCAACTGCACCAAGTGAACTTTTATGGCTTTTTATCTGAACAAATTGTTTGCAATTCATTAAATAACTTCTTAAAAGAGACATTTCTCTACCACAAATACATACCATAAAGTTTCAACTTGTCCAACAAAATATCATGATCTATAAGATCAAAAGCCTTGGTAAAATCATAAAATATGTTCTGATACTAATATTAAATTTTCGTATTATGTGCATTACGTGATTGTTATAAGTTAGACGTTTATCAAGAGTTACACCTAAATATTTAATGTTGTCAGACCAGGGTATATTTATACCATTTAAAAATAAGTTGGAGCTAGGAAGATTACATGAACTTCTTTTCCTTGTAAAAAAGAAAGCTTGTGATTTTCCTGCATTAATTTTGATTTTCCATTTAGTAAAGTAATGACATAACCCTTAGAGTACGAAGTACGAAGCTCGATTTTTGTCATAAAGTACGGAGTGGGGTCACTAAGGTCCCCCAGAGAAAAATGAGCTTTTGTTGTTAACATGTTAGCATAAAAGAACTAAAAATATTATTTTATTAATTTTCGATTTTAATTTTTAATTACCTCATCAAAACATGTTAATTTTAAAACATTTCATTTTACAATTATTATTAAGGAACACAAACTTAGGAATTCAATTCTTTTCTAAAGAAAAAAAAAAAAAAAACAAAAAATAAAAAAAATATAATATGTAATTCAATGTGTATAATGTGAATAAATATAATAATTGAAAGCATCATTTCATCAGAATAACAAGAATCCATAACATGTTTTTGACAAACTATTTTCTTTTCTTCAGTTCTATGTTGTTTGCAAACAATATTAGAGCATTTCACTTTCGACTTCTTATCTCTATTCCTAGGACACAGGAAGCAACGACCATGTTTTTCTCCATTTCTCTTTATAAAATTTTCACAATTTTTTTCAATTTCATCTGCAACACCACAAGCCGACAAGGCGCGTCTTAAACTTGGTATGGTTTTAGCTTCGTTTTGCAAACGCTTTTTCATATTTGGTTCAGCTAGTTTTTTCCAAGATCTAATTGAAATTTTTTTCTTCGTGATGAGCTTGAAAGATTCCATTCGGGGTTCTTCTGTATAAAGATTATAAATGCATTCATTGTCTACCATATTCATAAAAATTCTAAATGGCCAACGTACGCCTGCGACATGAATATTCTCTTATAAGTTTATCGCTATTGTCTACCGCTCCCTTGGTTCGATTATAGTCCATAATCATAACTGGTTTAGTTACAGAACTATCTGCATGTTGGGAAGACAACAGATGTACCATTCGGTTCTTTTTAGGATTATATGATACCATTGAGATGTTCTCTGTGAAACAAAATATCGAAGAATACTCCTTCCGATGTTTTTATAATTTCAATTCGTTGGGTGTTTTGTTTTTCCTCACAGTTCCTAAAAGCGTCATATTTTTTGTAAGAAGGAACTCCGCTAATTCATAACGTGTAAAAAAATGATTAGTAGTTATTCCCATGCCGGATTCAAACAAATGCTCAGCGAGATCTTTAACCACTCGTGCACCTTGTTGTTTTTCTACGTTTCCACCAGGGAGCTTTCCCGTATACACCTGCAGATTGTACATATATGATGTTTTCACATCAGCGGCTGCCCAAATTTTAATACCATATCTTCCCGGCTTAGATTTTATGTATTGCCGAAATGGGCATTTGCCGCGAAATGTTGCTAATTGTTCATCGATAGTTATTTCACCAAAAGGGTAGAATGACTTTTGGCAATTATCTACAAAATGACCCCACAAAATGACCCCCCGCGTAATGGCAGCTAGCTTATCAGTCTCTTTTCGAGCTTGTCTTATAGTTGTATCATCAAACCTTATATACTCAGACAATGCAATAAATTTATCACGAGACATAGATGCAGTAAATATATTTCTCCGAATGGATTCGTTAGTACTCCACATTTCTTTTACATTTTCTCTTCTACAATGTAGCGCTCCAGCTGGTATAAGTACTCCAAGAAATGCATCTAATTCAGATTCAGTTACCAGTTTCCAATTTTTTTGCCTCTGGTGATGCTCTTCAATATACTTTTCAAACACTCGTTTGGCTTCTTCGTTAGTATGAAGACAGATTTTCTTTTTGTAAGCTGGTGTTGAATATTTCATCATTTTCGCTAGCGTCACTCATCCCAATAAAAAATGGAGCTTCCAACGAAGCAGGTTTGTAAGGGAGAAACATAAAAGTTTCGCTTACCATTGCGCTTACGGAAGACATGAATTTTATATGGCGAGTTCCCACTTTGAAGCAATACATTTTTGACACATAAAGCGCATTATTCAGCGCACATAAAAATTGTTGGATGTAACGATCAGCTTTACACACTGAATGTTTTGATACAGTTATATTTTAGTGCTCTCCCTTACAAACCTGCTTCGTAGTAAGGGAATGCCGTAGCACTTTAAATGTTTTTTTTTTTTTTTAATAAAAGTTGTTGAGAGTTCTTTCACTTACTTTACTGCATTTCTGTATGTCTTATTGCGTAGCGCATAATTGTGCGCTTATTTTTTTAAATGTACCTTTAGTGCTTCGCAAAATTTTGAAATTTTTTATTGGGATGTTACTAGTTACTCCTGGGGTAACATTCACAATATTACATGCCAATCTACGCGTTTATGGAAATGGCTTCAAAGACCAAACTCTGCCAGACTTAGGGATGCAATATTCCGCATTCAACATAATTTTCAATTTCGTCGATATCCGGAGGAATATCTTCTTCTTGTTCATGTTCTTCTTCCTCAATCTCGTCTTCTGTTTCACTTTCATCACTTATATAATTACAAGGTTCATAATCAGAGTTGTCACTGTCCCAATCTAATACTATATCATAAGGATCCTCTTCACTGTCATTTATATAGTCTTCTGTCGCTTGCTGGGATAGTTTTCTTTTGTAGTTTTCCATTTTTGGCCCAAAAAAAACAACGAAAATTTGTAATGTAAAGTACGACGTGGGGTAACTTGGGTACCCCAAACGAAAAACTTACCTTCTAATTACAAACAGATTGACATCTTAATGCCACTTATAAGTTTTTATATTGTGTTCAAAATAAAATTTGAATACCTAAAAGGAAAAAGGCAGAAAAAAATTATTTGCGAAGTTATTAAAGAAAAACTAAGATTGGAGGACCTAAGGTCCCCCACTCCGTACTCTAAGGGTTAAGGGCAGATTGCCTATTGCCGATTATTATTTCTGGTGAAGACCCAGAGCTATAAATAGCAGTATCATCCGCAAAAAAGCATAGTTACATGAGTCCAGCATAGGAATATCAGAGCAGTATATAATGTAAAGTAATGGCCCTAGTACCGAGCCTTGAGGTACACCAGCCATTATGTTAAAAGAATTTGAAAATACATTATTAATAGACACATAAAATGAACGGTTAGAGAGAAAACTTTCTATAATGTTAATCAAGTATGGGGGGAAGCTTAATCTAATTAATTTATAGACTAAGCCTCGATGCGAAACTGAATCAAATGCTTTCTCGATATCTAAACAGATCATACCAACTGATTCCTTACAGTCTAATATGCTTTTTACAAATTTTGTAATACGTTTAAGTTGCAGTGTTGTATTATGAGAAGGTCTAAACCCGAACTGTTCGTTCGGAATTACGTTGGCGCTATCTAAGTACTGCCATAGTTTGGTTTTTACTATTCTTTCAAATAGTTTTCCAATACTACTCAGTAGACTTATAGGACGATAACTGGCTGCAATGTTACTTGCCTTTCCAGGTTTTAAAATTGGAATAATTTTAGCAGTTCGCCATGATCTAGGAAAATATTGCCATTTAATGCATGCATTGAATATTGCTAGGAGATATTTTATACCAACTAAAGGAAGGTTTTTCAAAAATTCATTTCGCACGTTGTCTAGACCACACGATTTTCTTGACCGTGTATTGCTTAACAAGTCACGTACAGTAGCGACAAAGGTACTTTTAAATTGATCAACTGTTGATGAAACAGTTCTTTCTGTTAAAGAACAATTATAAGTAGAAGAGATTAGATGACTTGTTGAGAAGGTATGACCAAATAAATTAGCTTTTCTAGAATCAGTGACAATATTCCCATGTTTTTTTTTTTTTTTTTTTTTTTCATTATTTATTTATTGAATCTTCATATATTAAATATGAACTAACAATAATTAATCAAATCTTAACCTAATATTATTTTTTGTCCTGCCAGTGCCAGACAAAAATTTTGTTCATCGCGGGTTCTGTTCACTTTTATAGGTGTTTATCGCTCATCTAATTGGACAAGTGCCGCAGTGTCTCTTCTTCTTAAGCGAGTGTGGCCGCTATCATTTAAAATATTTCGTGCTAGTGGGTTCGGGTGCAATTCGAGCCTTTTTAAGTATTTTACTGCATATTTCGTAATCATAGTTTTAACTAATGGAACATTGAGATCCTTGTGAATATTTGAGTTTTTAACATACCAAGGGGCAGCTGTGATTATTCGAAGTAGTTTATTTTGGCGCCTTTGAATTTTTTCGATATTAGAGGCCGAGGCAGTGCCCCATAACTGAATACCATAGCACCAGATTGGCTTTAAGATGGAGTTGTAAAGAAGAAGTTTGCAGTCGAGACTAAGGACAGAGTTTCTTCCAATAAGCCAATGAATTTGGATGGCTTTTAGTTTCATTTGAGTTAATTTTGCCTCTATATGGCTTTTCCACGTTAAACGGCGATCTAGATGAATACCGAGGTATTTTACATGCGAATTTTGAGGTATTATTTGATTATTGATTTTAATAGGGGGGCATGATTCCCGACGCAAGGTGAATGTTATATGAACGCATTTTTGCTCATTGACCTCTATCCTCCATTGCTTTAACCATAGTTCGAGTTGAAATATATGATCCTGTACACTCATAAAATTATTACAGTAACTGATTGTAGGTTATTAAATTCGTTTTCGGTACTGTTAAAATTGAATAAAAATATAGTTATTTTACGAATAAATATATTTTTCAACATTTATGTTTGTCATTAAAAAAACAAACTACCAAAAAATAATGTTTTCCGTATTTTTTTTTGTTAATTTGTTTGATTTTTATCGGTTAAAATATATTTTTTAAAAGTAAAACTATTCAATTTTAACGAATATGATGTTCAATAAATAAAAAACTTAGAAATTACTGAAAAAATCATTTGTTTTAAATGAAATGTAAATGATCCGTTTTTTAAATGAATTTTAATTTGTTTCAAATGAATTTTCGTTTGAATTTAACTACATAATATTTTGAGTGTAGGTATCGAGATGCTTCTTGACGGTTTTCGTGCACGCTCAAAAAAGCTGTATCATCAGCAAATGTTGAAGTTTGTGTGTAGTTGTTTGTTGGCATATCCGAGGTATATATTAAGTATAAAAGTGGGCCCAGGATGCTTCCCTGAGGGACTCCAGCGTCAATTTGGTGCAGGAGAGCTTAAATAATCACCTTCTTTAATAATAAACTTTCGACCGACTAAGTAGCTTTCTAACAGCTTGTGTGTGTTTACTGGTAAGTTTAGCTTCAATTTATGTAATAAGCCTTCATGCCAGACTTTATCGAAAGCTTGAGAAACATCGATGAAGAGAGCGGAACAATATTTTTTTTCTTCAAAGGCTTTTCTTATTGCGTTTACTATACGATGGGTTTGCTCAATTGTGCTGTGTTCTCTTCTAAAGCCGAATTGGTGGTTAGGAATACATCTATTATTATTTAAAATTGGGGTTAATTTTGACGCTAAAAGCTTCTCAAACAGCTTTGATATATTAGAAAGTAAGCTTATAGGCCTATATGACTCAACTTTTGTGTGATCCTTTCCAGGTTTAGGTATCATGGTGACTAAGGAGACCTTCCACTTTTGAGGATAGTATTCAAGGCGTAAAATAGCATTAAAAATTAAAAGAATAATTTTCTTTGCTATGCTGGGTAGCTCCAAAAGCATTTTGTTGCTGATCTTGTCAAAACCAGGAGCCTTTTTGGGGTTTAAATCACAAATAGCCTTTTCGATTTCTCTTATCTCAAATCTTAGCGGAACAGCTGCTCTAGCAGCAACAGGTGGTAACTCGACCGCAATATCGTGAGATATATTTGGGGTAAATACGTTTTTTAAATGATTGACAAACAGATTTCCTTTTTCAACATCATTTCTTGCCCAACTTCCATTCAAGTTTCTTAATGGTGGTTTAGAGACAACTGGCCTTTTGAGATTTCTAGCTGCACGCCATAATGAGTAGTCTGATTGTGGGGTTGCATCAAGTTCCTTAAGATATTTTTCCAGAGAAGCCGTTTTCTTAGTCTGCAGTAACTTTCTTAGTCTTTTTGTACACTCTTTAAGCAAGTTCTTAAGTTGAGGGGATCTGTGCAATTGCCACTCTCTTCGAGCCCTCCTTTTTTCAGACAAAAGATGCTCGACATCTGTGGAATATATTTTAATAGTTTTTGTTTTTTTGGGGGCAATATTGGAATGTTGAACAGCTAGTTTCAGAAAACTGTCAAAATTGTCAATAGAGCGATCTACATAATCCGGTGTACTGAGCGGAATATTTTCTGTGCAATGGGTACTGAGATATTTTTTATATTTCAACCAATTAATTTGCGTAGCTGTCGTCGGAGGTACAATTCTATTGGGGTTCATTATAGTAACAATTGTAGGTGTGTGGTCGGAAGATAAATCTAGGGAGGCTTCAACTTGGATCGTTTCTATGGGAATGTTTTTAACCACGCCGAAATCTATGACATCTGGAATTTTTTGAAGATCAGTGGGCCAATATGTTGGTTGTCCGCTCGCTACCACATTTAAATCCATTTTAGAAATTATGTTAAATAAAACACGACCCTTTGGTGTTATAAGTCGCGACCCCCAGAGGGTATGTTTAGCGTTATAATCGCCAGCGGCTAGGAAACACGGTCCTAATGATTTAAAATATTTACAATATTGGTCCTCCGATATTGAAAATCTAGGCGGGGAGTATAACGATGAAATTATTAGGTTTCTATTTAATTCCTCAACGCAAATGTTCGTTGCCTGGAGATAATCTTCACGATGATCACACATTAGGTAGTGTTTGACTCGGGCCTTTATTAAAATGGCAGAACCTCCACAAGCTCTATCTCGAGGGTCCTTGGTATCATATAGTATATAACCATTTATTTTAAACGTACTTCTTGAGGTCAAATGAGTTTCAGAAATCATCATGACATCAATTTGTTTATTTTTAAGAAAGTATTCTAATTCATTTTTATGTTGGCGGATGCCGTTTGCGTTCCAAAAACAAATTTTTAAACAGTTCATGGTTTGTTAAGTACAGCTTGCAATAACATCGATTGTATTCTAAGCATTTCCTGCATCATATTACCCATTGTGTTCGTAAAATTATTTACTGTTTGCACTAATGTTTCCATGGTTTTTTCTAAACGACTTAAATTAGAAAATTGAGTTTCATCATTACTTGGCGAGGCACCTTGCATTGGCTCATGGTTTGATTTTAGGACGTTAGCGTAAGAGGTTCTGTTATTACTAGGCTGGGGGGCTTGAATTGCATTTGTGTTAACCTGATTTGTTACCTGCATTTGAGGGGGATTAGTTTTCGGTCCGACCGACTGCTTGACGATAGTATATACAGGGCATCCTCTATAATTGGCAGTGTGATTACCGCCACAGTTGCTACATTTTTTTACGTTGGGGTCGGTTTTAGACTTGTCGCAAAGAACTGTTCCATGTAATTCACCACATACTACGCAAACAGGGGGTAAGTAGCAGTATGCCTTAGTATGGCCAAATTCCTGGCAGTTTAGACATTGAACAGGACCATTTCTTTTGTGCGGCTCCTCAATAGTTACCCTTCTGTACAGAATATATTTCAAATTATAAATTGGATGCGTTTCATTTTTTTTGAGCTTAACGTCGCCGGGTTCAAGCTCCACTCGAAATAGTGGTTGGGGATTTTTTTCCCTATTTTTGATATTTGTTACGTTTTTGATTTTAAAGCCCTTCTCTTCCAAAAAAAGCTTTAATTTCCCCTGAGTCTACGCATGAGTCTATGCCCTTGATTACTACCTGAAGACCTTTACTGCTCTTCAGTTGATACGTATAAAAGTTTTTATTCAGAGTCTCAAATCTTGTAATTACCTTTCGAAAATCATCCTCGTGATTCACCTGTATTTTAGTCTCGTTAATGATACCGCGCTTTATTGCAGCTACATAAAAGGAATTTTCACCTATCTCCGAAATTAAACTTTTTATTAACTCATTAGAGTTTTGCTCTCTAAGGTATATCGGGGGTGGCTTAGACGATTTAATGACGTTTGGTGCTTCAGAGGATTCATCCTCCAGAATCGCGAAACGATTTTGTGTATTTATTTTATCAAAAGATGGTACTTTTGAGGCCGAAGCAACTGCTGCAGAGGTAGGGCTGCGTCCCCGTTTAAGCACTGTTATGTACCTGTCCATACCAACTTGTACTGTAGGCTTTTGACAACTTTTTACAGGGGGGTTTTCCATTGCATTTGTGTTTAAGTTCATGGTATCATTGCCCACTAAATTTGTTTTTGACGTCACGGCAATACTTGCTGGCCTGGCAACACTTGTCACCAAATCTTGTCACTATCCACCGTTTGTGTAAATACCGAGGGTGAGAGGGAACGTGTTCGAGTAATTGGCTTAGCCGTTAGGTAGTTAATATTGTTTTGTTTGGTTTTATTTATTTCTGCATTATTTTCATTTGCATTAACTAAAACGTAAACGTTTCTTTCATTTTGTCTTAGTGTTGTTTCACTGTTTGTACTCATGCAAAGAGTTGTTTTTGTTTTTCACCGTTTTGCTTTGCTTTAATATTTTTATTATTTATTGTATTTTACAACAACAAAAGAAAAACCAGAATTTAAATGTTTTTTTCAGAATATGTATACACATGTATGAACATTCATACGTACATATATATTTTTACTGATTTATTTTATTTAATTTGATCGTTTTAAATTGTTCACTATTATGTTAAATAATTTAATTAACAAAATATATTATTTTGTTTTTTTTAAGCGTCCATTCGCTGCTTAGATTACAAAATCAAATGTGATTAATTAATAGTTCAAATTGTATGCGGGGCTAAAATACACGTCTGTATCACAACAAAGCACAAACCCATGTTGAGTGACTAAAGTTGGTATGTTTAAATATTTGTTTTTCAAAACCTTAGCAATGTTCCAGAATGGTTTTGAACGGTTGTCTAAGCTTCGTAATTTTTCTTCCCATTTTGAATTTCTAAAATTCCAAATTAATTATAGTTTCTGCATCTGATCATTTCCAAGATGTTGCGAGGGAGTCTTAAAAAATTAGAATTTAGATTTTGAACACATGGTGAACTTTCCTTTGCTGATCTTACGGCAATATTTTCAAAAATCTGAATGGAGGAATTTATTTCCTCTCTACTTCCAATAGTTTCACTATTTGAGTAGTATACAGATAAATGAGACTGAACTCTACCCGAAAACCTTCTCCAATTTATTCTTCTAAAATCATAGTGCTCGTTAGCGATTCTATTGACATCTGTATTAATGAAAAACAAAACAGGTAAATGATCAGATGAAAGTTCATTTAACACGTTCGGATGCGTTATATACTCTGGGATATTAGTAAGTATTAGATCCAATGTTGATGGTGAAAAGAGGTTGGCATAGGAGTTGGACTGTCTGGATACAGAATTGCAAATGGAAAATTATATGTTAGATCAAAAAGTGTATTTCCGTACGAATTTGCCCTTTGGCATCCCCAGTAACGGTGTCTACTATTCAGATCGCCACATATTACAAATTTGCCCTGCATGCTAAGAAACTTGCTCAAGTCATTTTTATAACTAGATACTAGTTCTCGGTTGTCGCGACCACCGGGAAAATAAAGGAGTACAATTTTAGACTATTGTCCCCTTCCAAATTTATCTCAATTGCCACATTTTCTATTGCCTTTGTCCTTAAATTCTGTATCTGTCGAAAACTAATAGTTTTTCTGATAACAATTGCAACGACGAATAATATTAAATAGCGGACATGTAAATTTTGATTTATTATCCAACCATGTTTCATTAACAAGGCAGATATAAATATTATTAATAACTAAAAAATTAAAGAACT
Organism: Pollenia angustigena; assembly: GCA_930367215.1. Taxonomy (NCBI): domain Eukaryota; kingdom Metazoa; phylum Arthropoda; class Insecta; order Diptera; family Polleniidae; genus Pollenia; species Pollenia angustigena. The sequence goes on from OV884058.1 coordinate 150,775,887, forward strand.
CAATAATTTTACCACGAATGCTTCTTGCATTCCAAAATATTATTTTTAAGCCATGATTTGTAATATTAGAATATAAATATTTAATTGTTAGTTGTGTAATTACGTTAAATTGCTCTTCCTTAAAGGCTCAGTTAGGCGAACGTTGCTGTACCGTATCTGTACTGTATCCATCAGCTGTTCGCTTTTTGTTAAATGAAAACCAATACAAAAGCTTACCGAAATGCAATGTACCGTAGTTGCAAACCAATCTGTTTAAAATAGAATTTCAAGCCGTTGTTACGTGACATTTGTAAGACAGTGATGGGCGGCTTGTATGTAACATTGAATGCGGGTAATTTTGCTCTTTTTTTGGTACTTTTTTAGTATATCTATGGAATTGCGACAAAACAATTTACAATACAACATATTTCCAAATATACAAATATACATACATATCACAGTACAACATTTTTCAGTCAATTGATTGCCAACTCAATTCTGTGAACTGTATGTGAAATTAGACCCAAAAAGAAGAATTTCTGTATCATTCGTTTTGTCTTCTTACCTGCGATTTGAAGTTAGTATCGATTTGAAGTTAGTACTATCGTATAGGGGAATTTATCACGTTTTAGGCCCTGTTGTTTGACATAGCTCGACAACCACTAGCCCAATTTAGTTGAAATAAATTTTAAAAAATTAAGAATTACGATTCCCTTAATCTGTTCATATATTGTTTTCCTATACAAGTAACACTTTCGAAGTTAAAAATGAATGTATGAAGGGAAAAAATTATTTTTTGCCTAAAAATTTAAATTTTTTTTTTTTTTAAATACATAAAAAATCCAAAATGGAAAAAAGTTTCAAGTCTAGTTATTTTTTCGCAAAGTCACATAACCTATGAGCAAAATGAGACAAAGATCATAAAAATCGATGCACGCGTTTCGCTTTTATTCGCAATTGAGTAAAGGTATGAATTTCAAAAATCAGTTATAGCCACCACCCTTAAAATAAAAATAAAAATATAAATTAAAAAATTATCATGCAAAAAAAAACTTTATTTATAAAAACTTAATGAAAATAAAATAATATGCAATTAATACGCAATTATAATATGCATAAAAACAAAATTTAGAACATTTTTTCAATTATTGGCAATATCCATCCTTGTAGAAGTTGACGCTTGTGGTTCTGATGATCTTGTTTTCTTCGTAGGTTGTTCATATTCATGGTCTGAGTCTGTATCGTCATCCGAGATACACATACTATTCAAGGGCGTGTTTCTTTCACTGTGTCCACCAATTTCAATGTCTTCATCTTCGGTGCTTTCTTCAAACTGCATAATTGTGGAACTCCACCAACAAACCTCCGCAAGCAATGCATCCAATTTTTTGCTTTTGAACCGCTTTTCAAATGGCATGGTCACCTGGTGGAACCTCTCTCCTTGTTCGTCTGATTCCTGAGGTGATTGTGCCAAAAAAGTATCGAGGTGGTGGTGCAAGAAATGCAATTTCAGCGTCATGGATGCACCGATTTTTTCGAAATAAAACAGCAACCTGTCCACTCGTTGCTGTATCTCTTCTCGCTGGACACGGTTCTTTCCTAGAACGCCTTCTATTACTTCTTTCAATGCGTTCCATGCATGTTGGTGGTCGTGATGCTCTGAAAGCAAATGTGTGAAAGAATCACTTTTGATCAATTTCCGAATATCAGGTCCATTGAGAATACCTGTTTTAAATACATAAGAAAAACGAAAAAATTATTGGTAATGCGAATGTATAGAAATTAACAAATTTAGATATGACAATATTGAAATACAGAGTACGATACGTACCGTTTTTAATTTTCTCATCACTGAGTTTCGGAAAGATGGATTTCAAACAGTCAAAGGCGCCGTTAACTTTTTTGACCACCACTTCAACGAATTTCCCAGCTTTTCCCAGTTTCATGTGGAGCGGTGGCAACAAAATATCATCCAGGTCCTTTATCATAGGTTCATTGCGTAATTTTAATTGTTTGTTGAGCTCGGGAGTTCTTCCTTTCCAATCTTTACATTGATATTGATTTCCTTTGTATCGTGAATCCCAATTACAAAGGAAGCAGAAGTATTTTGGATATCCGCCCTTTTCTATAATCCCTTGTAGTATGTTGACCACCTTCAGATCGCAACAAATGTTCCATTTGTGTTCATCGTATTTGATTTTATTCAAAATTTCGCCCAATGCTTCATACGTTTCCTTCATAGTTGTGCTGAATCCCAATGGAATGCATGGTTTTTTATTTTTTTTGTGCAGCAGCACAGCCTTCAAACTACCCTGCGGGAAATTTGTGTCAATTGGTCCAACGGACTGGTCCTGGGAGTTGTGAAAATAGAACTGGTACAAAAAGAAAGAACTCATGACCAGTGAAAGGAGAACCAATCATGTAGCTGGTTTATGAAGAACAAAAATGTAGAAAAAGTAATGAATTACAGTACAGTCTTCACCGGTGGTGTGATAAATTTTTTTGGGACTTTCTAAAATGTGGCTCTTGAATTTAATTCTAGGACTTGTTTTATTGAAATAATACTACATCGTAATGAAATAATACTACATTTTAGTAACTGTCACTAAACACGTCCATTGAGAATATATTTGTGACCGGTTAAATGGTGTCAATTGACCCCCTCCAATGACAACGCCATGTAAAAGTGATAGGTCTTATTCATATGAAGTGTTAGAACTCGAACCGGTCCCTACCACCACAGACCTATCACGGGACTACTTTGGTGTCAGTTCGCTTCCCTCTAGGGTAGTAACTGAACCATCGATGAATAAACGCCAGTCGCCAGCGATATAATCCATTCCCAATTTTTTCACTAAACCTGGGATATCATGGCAGTACGTGAACGTATTTGCTTCGTCAACGAAATAAAATTTCTGAAAATCAGCTTGGCGTTGTCGGTATGATGTTGCGCTGACATTTTGCTGTGTGAGTTTTCTTCTCTTCAAAAATGATGTCAGCCATTCGGAGTCGTGTTGTGATAGTCCCAGCTTGGCCACAATGTAATCCATTTCGATTTGTGGTAGCGGTTGTGGTTGTGGTGCACTATTTTCAATATCGGGTATCCAATCAGCATCATCCAAATCGGTCGGATTGGTGAAAACGGTTTCGGCTAGCAGGGACACAGTATCCGCACTCGGAGGTTTAGGTGCATCGGTATCAGCAGGGCGTTGCACTGGAAGTGTGGCAGTAAATGCAGCAGTGTATACTTTTGTTTTCAATTGTTGTCTGTTTAATCCAGGACGAAAATTTATGCATGCATAGCACCTGGATTCATCATGTCCAGTTGTGTCTTCCACCCAAATTACTGGCTTCATAAAAGATAACTTTCTACTTTTTCCGTGAATCCATTTTAGAAGGGTAGTATAACAACTGTTGCACACTGTGTTCGGCGTAAAATTTGCACCACTTAAATCTGCTTCATCGAAATAATTACAATACGCGGTTTTGAATTGCTCAGTAAACAAATTTTTTCGATCTTTTTTCTGTATTTTTCGGACGATATGACCACAAACGTAACAATATTCATCCAAATATGGGCACTTGTTGTTTTCCATATTGATATATTTTATGTTTTGTTGTTATTCACTTTTAAAAAACTGGAGAAAAATCACTTTTACTGTTCGCGTTCGTCGGCACTGGCTGAATGCCAAAAATCGATCAATGCACACCTATAAATACTACGTATTTTTGAATATTTTACTGCCAGGTACTTATAAATGGGCGCATATTTTAAGGGCGGCTGGCTATATACCTGATTCAGCACTTGTACGTTTCAAACTGTGCAAAACTTTCCAAATAATGACCACCCTTAAATGTGGGTGCAATTTCTGTAAAAAAATCATATAGGTAGCCACCGGAAAAACCCAAATAATAAAAAGGTCCACTTTCCGTTTAATTGTCCACGTACATTTATTACCGCAATCATAAAAATCAAATAACCTTTTGTTTATTCCTTTTTTTTTTAATTCTCAGAATCATGAAAAAGGGGTCAATGTTTTCTCCAAATAATGTTGTGCATATCTCGAGCAAATTTTTGAAATTCATACATTTACTTAATTGTGAATAAATGACAAACGCGTGCATCGATTTTTATGATCTTTGTCTCATTTTGCTCATAGGTTATGTGACTTTGCGAAAAAATAACTAGACTTGAAACTTTTTTCCATTTTGGATTTTTTATGTATTTAAAAAAAAAAAAATATTAAATTTTTAGGCAAAAAATAATTTTTTCCCTTCATACATTCATTTTTAACTTCGAAAGTGTTACTTGTATAGGAAAACAATATATGAACAGATTAAGGGAATTGTAATTCTTAATTTTTTAAAATTTATTTCAACTAAATTGGGCTAGTGGTTGTCGAGCTATGTCAAACAACAGGGCCTAAAACGTGATAAATTCCCCTATACGATAGTACTAACTTCAAATTGATACTAACTTCAAATCGCAGGTAAGAAGACAAAACGAATGATGCAGAAATTCTTCTTGTTGGGTCTAATTTCACATACAGTTCACAGAATTGAGTTGGCAAATCATGTGTTGTACTGTGTATGTTTAGATGTTTAAAATAAACAAATGCATATACACATACAATGAAAATGGGAAACATATAAAAGACTTTAAATGGTATCAAAACCTTGTTTGGTGTATGCACATTTACAATATATGTATTCTAAAAATGTATATATGCTAAAATACAAATTTATTTATTGTAAATCTATAATATAAATATTAAATTATTAACATTTTTTACATACACAAAATACTGTTTTAATACCATTTAAATCACGTGATACCTTTTCTGCACAACGGGCACCATTTGATCATTTTTGATTCTCATCACTGTTTGTTTTGTTTTATGTATACAATCAGAGTATGAAAACAAACAAAACATTTCGCAAACGTTTGCAAAATGTACAAAACTATTCAAAATTTTTAAATTGTATTGTACATGAGCAAAACCAAAACATAAACTTTTCAAGTGCCAAAGAGAGAAAACGAAACAATTGGCTTTCCACTCATCTGCATTATTTAATTTACCGTTACAATCGTACATCTGAGTACAAAACAGATAGAGAAACGTTTTGTTTTGAGTAATTGATTTAGTTCTTGTTTGGTTTGTAGTGGCATAACAAGATTAAAATCCACACTGCCTCGTCCAAAAAATGATTTATTTTTTATTATTTTTTCTTTGAATTACATTTTATTTAATTTACTTTTTTTTTAATTTCTATGGTAGTCAACATAAGCATTAATAAAAACAAAAAAACCTAAAAACCTCTCTTTTTATTTCACTTAGAAACAATAGTAGTGAGTAAATCAATTACCAAACGTTTGTCAAACGTTTTTTCTATGAATGTTTCAATATTGTTCTTACTCTTTGCTTTTCCAGCTGTGTACGTTTATATTAATGTACAATTTGCGCTCACGATCAAAAACAATACAAAACAAAATGGCACAATCGTTCTCATTGTTTTGGTTTTGTTTTTGTTTTACACACTGCAAAGAACAAAACAAAACGAAAGCAAACGTTTCGTTTTGTTTGTTTTCGTACTCTGTATACAATTGCTTTTTGTTTATGTATGGGAAAACATATGACACGTTTTTAAACGTTCTATAAGTGCACCAACGTGCTTACAGTACGGTGCGTTACATTACGGGTACAGCAACGTTCGCCTAACTTAAGACTTACAATCTCTTAATTTCGAAATCATCTCTAACGTTAGTTGAGTTAACTCTTGCTCAGAGAACAAATTATTACATTGAGTGTTTTTACCTGGCATCTTTTATAACTGTTCTATTATTGTTGTAATTGCTATGAACATTATTGTGTACTTGGTTTTTTGGTAGACTTGGAAATTGAGACCGATCACTTGTATTGATCTCAATATAACGTGGAGAACTAAATTTATTAAAATTTTTATTTTCAGTTTGTCTCTTAGTTGTAAGTATAATTCTCTATTAGGACAATTGAGATCAAATGAGTTATGCCTTCCACCGCAGTTAGCACATTTTGGAATATTTTGAGTATCACAATCTCTCGTTTTGTGCTTTCCAGCACAATAAGCACACTTTGTTTTTACATTGCAGCCTTTCTCGCCATGTCCAAGCATTTGGCAGTTATTACATTGTACAACTCTATTTTTTTTTTTCTTTGGTACTCCCATCTTATCCTTGTACGAAAGAGACATTTGTGTGTTGATTTTAGCTCATTAAGCTTAACTGAGCCATTCACAAAATGAACCACATATATAGTATCAATGTAATTATGCAATTTTATCAACACGCTTAACTTCAGTGCATTTTAAGCCTCTTGCAATTAATTCATTTTTGAGCTCTACTTCAGATTTATTTTCAAGGCCAAATAAACTAACTTTGAATGATCGATCACTTTTTGCTTCGTGCGTAAAAAATTGACAGTTTTCTATTTTTAATAGAGTTGTAACGCACAGAAAAAATTATTTTTCCAATTCAAACAACAAATTTGTAGAATCAAACAATTTTTTGTCTAAAATCGGTCCTACAAACAAATTCGCATATTCAAACAATTTGTTTGCATTTTGTTTATTGAAAAAACGCCGATTTTTTCAAACAAATAATTTTACAGAATCAAACAAAAAGTTTACTGAAATTCATATAAATTTCAAACAAATAATTTTGCTGAATCAAACAAAAAAGTTTTGGCACAAGCAATGACGCGCACACAAGCAAGCACTGTTGGCGAAGATGAAGCAGAGCAGAGCGGTCGGCTGGCTTTGAGACACATTTTTTTGTTGGAATAATTTTTGAACGAAGTCATATTTATACTCACAGTGTTTTTCTTCATCATTCACTGTTGCTTTATCCTTTCCTTTGTTAATGAAGAACAAATGTAACCAAAAACGGCGGCAGACCGACTCGATATGTTTTCCGCCATCATTCTATTTTTGTATTTGATGTATTTAAACAAACTATTTGAAAAAATTGAATACGGGATTTTGTTTTTTTTTACCAACTTTGAAACCAACCAAAAATTTATTTTGTTTCTTATAATGTGTTTTTTCTGTTGTTTAAAAAAAATGAAACGTTTTTATACCCTTCACCACAGGTGTAAAAGGGTATATATAAGTTTGTCATTACGTTTGTAATTTCCACAATATTGATTTTAGACCCCATAAAGTATATATATTCTGGGTCCATATGAGAAGAGAAGTTGATTTAACGATGTCCGTCTGTCCGTCTGTCCGTCTGACCGTCTGTCCGTCTTACGTTTGATAGGTGTTTTTCGGGAAAACCAGACATGATAGCGACTAGGTTGTTTTACATTTATGTCACATATAGTCCACCATTTCGTGCTATTGAAATTCAGCAAGATCGGTCCACAAATGGCTGAGATATGATCAAAAAACCACGACTGCCTCTAATTTTTTCCAAAAATCCCTTGTTGTTGTTGTATTTTTATTGCTTTTTTCTGTATATCTGGAGAACGGTAAGAGCCAAAGTTTCCAAATTAGGTACACACATTTAGGTTGTCAATACACACCACCCTACAAAATGTGGGCGGGATTGGAGAAGTGGGCGTGGTACCTCCCGTACAAAAAAAATTAAAAATTGTATAAAAACCTAAATTTTAGGGCTGTCATATGTCCTATTGATATGACTTATATACCAAAATATCGGAAATTTTTAGTAGAACATATTTTATAAAGAACTCGGGAAAATCGGTTCAGATACAAAAAAGTTATGACCAAAATTAATTTTTTTTTAAATACCCATTTTCGGTAACCATGGATCTTCCCGAGTCCAAGTTTTATAACTCAAATAAATGGTAAATTTCTTGCTAAACACGTCGGTATATAAATCTGTCAAATCGGTTACAAAATGACTGAGTTATAATCAAAATACTGAAATCCCAATCCCAATCTTTTTTATAACTAAGTTTGTTTTTTTTATAATTAAGTTTGCTTAAATATATGTACATATACATATATGCCTATAAGCCAATTTAATGGAAATATTATTTTTAAGCACGTTGGTATATAAATCTGCCAAATCGGTTAAAAATGGATAAGTTATGTGCAAAATACTCCAAAAAAGGACTAAAAACATTAACATTTTTATAAAAACTAAAATTTTAGAGCTGTATTATGACCTATTCATACGCTTTAGATATCAAAATATGGGAAATCTTTAGAAAAACTCGGAATATCGGTAAAAAAAAAGGAATGTCAAAAATATAGTTTTTTTTTTTAATACCTATTTTCGTGAACCATAGAACTTCCCGACACTCTTACTTGTTTTTACCTGCTATTGTTTTTGTTGTTTTTTTTACTACAAACCTCGTCACGATATTTTATCATTTTTCTTATTGCTGTACTTTTTTAAAGCGTACAAAAGTAGACTGCATGTGTTTTTTGTTGTAGTTCTTATATTTCACATTAGGAATTGTTGCTTACGATCAAATAAAAAAATGCAAAAAGGCGACAACATTAAAGAGCGTTAAATATTTCATACAAAATTATGAAAACTTCAAACCAATAGCGCGCTTATTAAATTTTTGAAGAGTTGTCCACATTTTTGTTGGTTAAATAAAAATCAAACAAAAATATTGATTGAATGAGTAAAAAAATTTGTAGAAATCAAAAAAAATTTCAAACAAGCGTTTGTTTGAAAATAATTCGGCAATAATTTTTTCTGTGCGGCTTCATATGTAAGCATACTTTCACAAAATATCTGTGATCCAATAGAAATTCTCTTTAAACGGTAATTAGAAATACCTTTCATTGACAACATTTTGTGTATAAAATCTCCTGTTTGAGCCAACACTTTGATTGGAGGAATATAAACCTTAGGTAAGATAGTCCCACCTCCAGACGCGCCCTGCTGCATATCATCGTCATTATCACCATCATCATCGTCAAGGGCTTGCAAAGGGGTCCAATAATTACCCCTTTTTCGTTTAGAATTTTGCATATATCAACAACAACGAATAATAAAGTGTAAAGAAACCGCTCTATCCGTCTGTTCACAAAGAGATATGCAGGAGAACTGAATAAACTGTTTGCTTAAATGCATCAAATACAAAAATAGAATGATGACGAAAAACCATGGTGAAATAAACAGGTGGCACCACTACGCCAGATGACGATTTTTTGCTCTTGTATTGTTTGTCTAGGTTTATGTCAAAGTTTTGTTTATGTTTACAAAAAGTCCACGTTTTGTGCTGTGATTATTGTATTTTATTACAGCCGTATTCATAATGAAAATTTGGCATAAAGTTAGCAAAAAGTTTTTTCATAATACACTAACCAACCTCTGGCTAACGATTTGCTAAACTCTTGTTAACGAGCTGCCAAACGTTTGCCAACTTGTGAAAAACAGCCGTTTAATGTCAAACATTTTTGTTGGTTTTTTTTTAAATAACTGCTGTTTTTTAATTTACTGTCTTTTCTTAATTTATATTAATTTTAAAAACTTTTTAAAATTTTTATATGTGAAGGGAAAATGGAAAAAAAATTGACAAATTCAGCGATGATTAATGCAAAACGTGTTGCATTTTTGATTAATACAATGTGGCATCATAAAAATTCAGAGTTGATTTATTAAAAGTTGGCAGATGGAGAAAAATTCGTTATGAATTAACTCTGTGCCAACAAGCTGCCAAGCTTAATCGCCATTCTAGTTAGCAGCTCGTTGTACGTAGTGTACAAACTATGGCTAACTTTTTGTTATAAATACGGCTGTTAAAGTTTTTGATAATTTTAATTTAAAATAAATAAGATAATGGTTAAATTTAAATTAAAATTGGCTAAAAATGTATTTATTTCAACACGTTCAGCGACACGCTTTGATTTTTGTTGAAAGTACTTTTTGACGTAAACGGTGATATAATTTCTATTTTTGTTGTAATGTTGTATTTGTTGCCGTAACGATGCCACCTGCTTATTCCACCATGACGAAAAACATATCGAGTCGGTCTGCCGCCGTTTTTGGTTACATTTCTTCTTCATAAGCAAAGAAAAGGATGTAGCAACAGTGAGTGATGAAGAAAAACATTGTGTGTATAAATAAGACTTCGTTCAAAAATTATTCCAACAAAAAAATGTGTCTCAAAGCCAGCCGGCCGCTCTGCTCAGCTTCATCTTCTCCAAAAGTGCTTGCTTATGTGCGAGTCATTGCTTGTGCAAGAACTTTTTTGTTTGATTTAGTAAAATTATTTGTTTGAAATTTATAGGAATTTCAGTTAACTTTTTGTTTGATCCAGTTAAATTATTTGTTTGAAAAAATCGGTGTTTTTTTCAATAAACAAAATGCAAATAAATTGTTTGAATATGCGAATTTGTTTATAGGACCGATTTCAGACAAACAAATTGTTTGATTCTACAAATTTTTTGTTTGAATTGGAAAAATAATTTTTTCTGTGTACGGGTCGCGAACGTACATTTTTTCTTTATGGTTTTTTTATTATTATTACCATGCTCTTATTGAGCTACTTAACATTCCGAAAGTGCTGAAGACACGGTCACCCCTACACCTAGAAAAAGTTCTAAAATCGAACTTGTCTATCGTACATGTACTTTTTTTACACGTACTTGACCTTAAAGAGTATCGTACATATACGTTTTTTTTTGCCGTATACGTACACGACCTTAGCTAAAATCGTACATGTATGACAGTGTTACCACCAGCAAAATTCAAAATTACACTTGAGATGAAGAAAAATTACCCGATTTAAATGAAATTACACCTGATATAAAATTGAAGTTTTAAAAGACATTTACTAAAAAGTTTTGCAAACACTGCAAGAAGATCAATATTATTCAAACTGTTAAGATTCTTATTGTAATTTTAAATAAATTAACAAAAATAACGTTAAAGACTTAAGAACAATTAATAAAACATTAAATAAAATTACTTAAATAATAATTATAATTAGTTTAACTTCCAAAATTGGTTGAATATATCATTGCGATTCCTTTATAAAGGGTGTTTTTTTAAGCCCATAGAGTTTACAAAAGATAAGCTGTCAAACGAACTGTCATACTGCTTTCACTTTTTGCTCAGGCACATCACCAAGAATAGATTCATGCTTGAACAATGCCAACAAATATCCAATTAAGTTTGAAAATCAGCCATCAATTTTCGCATCTTATAGGGGACTTCAAGGCCGTGCGATGTGACAGCTCTTGACTGTTTTTCGTTGGGCGTTGAAGTCAGTGGTTTATGCTGATATACCAGCAGCAATTGACGTCTTAGAACCAGTAATGCTCGAAAAAGAGAAACAAATTGGACTTAAATGCGTTTCGTCAAAGACAGGCACGGTGCCTGTTTGTTTAAAATCCGTTTCAAATGGTAGTGCCGTGTATCAATCTGCGATTAAAATTAATTTTTTTTAAGTTTCATGGTCTTAAAAATACCCTGTATGCCTTAATTAAAAACAAAATGCCTGCATGGTTTTATACAACTGTCTATTTCGTAATTCAGTTTTACAACTGTAAAGGGCGTTTAAAAGTAGCAAGATAAAAATAAAATTAATTATAAATATATTGGAATATTGGAAACATATCTACCCCCAGGCTAGTTTTTAGCTTGAGTAACTTTTTTCAATAAACTTCAGGTTCTAAATCACTACGATAGGCATCTTTATCCAAATCTAAGGGTCCATCTTGCGACATTCATTACCAAACTTTTGAAAATTTATATTTAATAATTGAAGAAGTCTTTTCTCAAAAAGAAACTGATAATTTGGTTCAGAAGACTGTACATTTTTTAGCAACAATATTTTAAAAGAAATTAATGTCATCATTGAAATCGAATCTTGATTTTATTTGGGCATCTGAAGTGAGAATTTCAAATAACACCTGAATTACACTTCAACTTCAAAAAAATCAGCTGGTAGGTCTAAAATTTACTATAGATCCCATATAACCCCTCTTTCTAAAATCACTTAAGGTTAAACAAATCTCATATAGATGAAGAATCTAAATAAAATTTGGCACAATGAACTTTCACATGAATCTTAACGCCCTAACATAATATTGTTCTGGCGAGTTCATGATTGCCCATGGGTTCCAAATAGGGTACACTATCGAAAATTTGTCTTTATATACTGTGGTGTAGGGTATTAAATGCTTACTTGTTCTGTTTTTGTTATATTGAATAAAAAAGTGCTATGAATTCTTACAATGTATGCTCTTTTAATTTATATTGGTAAAATTTTGCCATTGAGACGGTACAATTTAAGTATTTCCAGATCCCAACAGTGATACACAGTACACACACAAGCTGTTCTTGGTGCGGTCGTTGTTAAAAAATTTTGTTTGTTCATTTCTTTATCAGTGTAAAAAAAGAAACATTATAGAACAATAAAATATAATGTTTGTCTACAGTATCACTACAATTGTTCTGTTCTTTAACGGCTCTCTCTTGAATATAGTTACGAAATGTATTAAGGGTTGTGTTCTTCTACACAATCACTAAATAAATAGATATCGTTCTTGGTAGTGTTAGCCGAACGCTAAATAATTTACGAACACTGTTCCTAAGTACTCGACTGTAATTGTATTAAAACCTCAGCACATTCACAACTACATATTTTGAATCACGTGCAATTATAACGTTAACCTTTTATTAATTTAAATGTCTTTGAGTATTTTATTGCGTCTCGTTTCTTTTTTCAATTTGCAGTTAAAGCCCGAAAAACATCTTTCAACGTGGAATTTATTGATACGTTGTTGTGTTGAAAAGAAACCAGGCGATAAAATGAAATTTGTACTTAAACGATTTTATGACCTTTAGAAAAACATGACATCATTTTAACTTCCATTAAAGAACAATGTACACTAAGATGCTTTTTAACAGATCGAACACGTGTGGTAAATGGGCTTAAGGTTGGTGGAGTGGGAGGGGGGGGGGGGGGGTTATGTGTTTTAACAACGTGTCTGTGTTAAAAAAAAAAAAATCATTTTGGGCCTCATAAAAAAAACTGTTAAATGTTTTATTATTTTTGTTGTTGATGTCATTGCTTCCACCGGTAATTTAAATAAAATTATAAGAATGAGTTGTTTACGAAAACCGACAATTATGCTTGTATGACTGACTGTCTCGCTGTGAAGGATACAGCAAAATGTGGCAAAAACAAAACTGAAGTTCCCTAACGGATGGTTTGATTTTTACAACAGACAGCGCTAGCGGAGGGTGTAGGCGCGACTAACTTTTAAAATTAAAACCTTTAGATGAGATGGGAAGAGACCTCTTCGACTCAAAAGCGATATACTTTCATATTTTTCACCCGATCTTAAAAATCATACTATATTTATATGAAATATGCAAAAAAGGATCTATAAAAACTTTAACCCTTAAATCCGTGAGGTCAGTACCATGAATTATAATCAGGGTTCACTTTAACAGTTTGCGGATAAGTAAAATAAATTGTTCGCAAGCTGAAACATTAGATTAAAGTACAGTTACACTGTCTGCTTTATTTTGAAGTATGTATACTAGCGTGGCCGTTAGTTGTATGGTGAACTTTTTTTTTTTTATTTCTTATATTCTCCCCGCCCAAATCGGTTCAGTTTTATGTAAAAAAAAAAATACAAAAAAAATTTCGTAGCGATAAGTTGTGTTTTAGGGGGGGGGGGGGGGCGTCCGCCCCTCAAAGTTTGCCTTCAAGCCATTTATTCAAATGTAATTTGTTTGCATATGACCCCTAAAACACAACTTATCGCTACGAAATTTGTCCGTCTTTTTTTTTTTGTACATACAACTGAACCGATTTGGGCGGGGAGGATATAAGAAATCAAAAAAAAAAAAAATAAATAACGGCCACCCTTATGTACACATTTAATTTAATTGAATAATAAAGAAATAAGTCATGTACCATATATGGCTCGGTAGGCATTTTAGCGCCCTATGCCCCAGTGGGTGTTAGAGGAATATATATAGGGTTAAAACACAGAATTAAAATATTTAAAACAAAATTTTAACTACACGTTTTCGATATTTTCTCTATATTTATTTCTAAAGGGTTGTCCAACCATAATACACTATTTAAGTTGTGAGTCTCTCCTTAAGGTAAAGTTTTCTGCCCAATTTGACATTTCTGTGTTCCAGTGCTTGACAAATTAAGCCATGGAGAGGTACACAATTAAGCAGCGCGTTAAGATTGTTGAAGCCTTTTACAAAAATGGGCAATTGTGCAAATGAGAAGTCACGAGTAATTGTGAGGATGGTGCCACTCGCCACACAGCCAACGAAACAATGGCTCTTTTGCGCGAGAAGTTCAATGGCCGTGCTATCTCACGTCAGTACGCTGTTAATTTCCCGCCACCATCATAAGATTTGACACCGTTCGACTTCTTTCTTTGGGGATATTAAAAAAAGAAAAAGTGTACATCAATAAACCAAGAACAATCAAGAGCTTAAGGATGAGATAATTCCAAAATATGGACCATCCGATAGAGGTATGCCACATTTGGCCGATATTTTGTTTCACACATAATTGTCAAAGATCCTTTTATCATAATTAAAAATATTAAGATAGTTCTCAAAAAATTGTTTGTTTCACTTACAATAAACATTGTGCGCTTTGGTTGGACCACCCTTTATTTCTTTTTTTGTATCCTCTAGTGTTCTTCATTAAATACAGTGCAGTTTTACTTGTTCCTGTTCACAGAAAAAGCTCTTGCTAATCACTAATATGTACAAAATTGTACAAAATTTTTATAGAGACAGTATTTGTGACGAAAGCCACACTATTTTAAAGAACATTTAAATTCTTTGTAAACATGCTGTGAATAATAATTTGCCAGATATTATTTTGAAATGTACCACAAATATATAAATGGGAAAAATTTGGCACTTACAAAGCATAAAGCCCTTTTGACACTACATTTTTAATTCATTGAAAACAATAAAAAATGTAAACAAAATTAATTTTCATTAAATTATTTTCACTGAGGGAAGGAATTTTACAACTTGGAATGTTACAAATAAAATGTCGACGAAAGTGGACAAAAAAAAAAAAACAAGTTAGAGTGCTATATTCGGCTGTGCCGAATCTTTGATACCCTCCACCGACAGTTCGAATGTTTAAAGAGTAATATCTGTATGATGTTATTAGTATCTTAAACTGTGACGATTTGTTATTAATTATGGATTTAGGCGACTAAACTGTTTTCCGGTAGTAGGGTTTATATGGGGCCTAGGGTAAATAATGGACCGATCTTCATGAAATTTCACAGTCTTTTTCCCAGTTCTATAAAACTTTGATGTACCAAATTTTGTTATGATAGCATTATTTTTTACGGATTTAGGCGTACTAAACTGTTTTCCGGGAGTAGGGTAAATTATGGACTGATCTTCACGAAATTACACAGTTTTATTTCTTGTCCCATAAAACTTTGTTGTACCAAATTTTGTTATGATAGCATTATTTTTTACGGATTTAGGCGTACTAAACTGTTTTCCGGGAGTAAGGTTTATATGGGGTCCAGGGTAAGTTATGGACCGATCTTCACGAAATAACACAATTTTATTTCTTGTCCAATAAAACTTTGATGTACCATATTTTGTTATGATAGCATTATTTTTTACGGATTTAGGCGTACTAAACTGTTTTCCGGGAGTAAGGTTTATATGGGGCCCAGGGTAAGTTATGGACCGATCTTCACGAAATAACACAATTTTATTTCTTGTCCAATAAAACTTTGATGTACCAAATTTTGTTATGATAGCATTATTTTTTACGTTTTTAGGCGTACTAAGTTGTTTTCCGGAAGTAGGTTTTATATGGGGCCTATGGTAAATTATGGACCGATCTTCACGAAACTTAACAGTTTAATTTCTAGTCCTATGTAACTGTGACTTGCCAAAATTTGTAATGATAGCATTGTTAGTTAGGGTTTTAGACTTAATATACTGTGTTCCGGGAGTAGGGCTTATATGGGGCCTAGGGTAAATTATTGACGGATCTTCACGAAATTTCACAGCGTGATTTCCAGTTGAATAAAACGAATTGTTGCGAAATCTTATATCATTCTGTGCATTTTTCCACCATTTATGTTAGTTTTTGTAACAAAATTATCAATTTTTTTTAGGTGGTGGTTCCACATTTTGATTCATAGCTCAGATCCTATTGAACCGATTTTGCTGAATTTCAATCCCAAACTGCTTAGGATAACTACAAGCAATTTGACACCAAGTTTGTTGATTTCTTTTGAGTTTTTCGAAAGTGAGCGTGTTTTCAACAGACGGACAGACGGACAGACAGACGGACATGGCTAAATCGACTTAAAATTACTCAAGGACCCAGAATATATATACTTTATAGGGTCTGAGATGAATAGTAAAAAAGTTTCACACGGAATGACAAACTGAATATACCCTCTTCACAACTAATTGTGGTGGAGGGTATAAAAAAACATAATAAACAAATGTATTCAGGTTTTCAAGACAAAGTCTTGACAGAAAGAATACGAAATAAACAGAGGAAAGTAGGCAACGTGTAATTTTAAATTTAATGATAATAACAGCAAATTTCGAACCACCAGTACTACTGGTTAAAGATTGATGTTTGACTGTTGGCTAACGGGCACCGCAGTGGTGCAGTGGGTAGAACTCAAAGATATTCTGAGGATAGAATGTGGTGATTCTTGAAACATGTAAAGATCAGTGATTGAAAATTGAAAAATTTAGATGGTACTGACCACCCAGCAAGAGAGTACTTTTTCAACATTTTGGTACTTTTTTAAACATATTTTTTTATGGAAAATAAACTTCGAAAGTTTAAAGTTAAATAAAACTAGTGGTTACGTGTAGGACGTCAAATATTTAATAGGTGTGAACATAGCTTAAGACTTTTTGAGTGTTTGCAATTCTCATTCACTCTGCATTTTTATTTGCTAATAAATTTGGCTTTTCTAAATTTTTTTGGTAGAATGTTTCCTGAAAGATCTGGCCTAAGCAACCAGTAATTTGCGCATAGAAACTAGCTTTTCCCCCAACAATAAATTTCAGTGTTTTTATCAAGAATAAAAATTGGTAAAGGAGCGTATAGACGACATGTTTTTGTCATCTGACATGTCAAATTTCCTACTGCAAAACACATACATGTCGTGTGTTACCTTTTTAACTTTGCTTCTGTAAAAGTCAGACGCAAAGTCATCTGACAAAATTTCAATTAGAGCGTGCTCTATTTTCTTCTGACAAACCATCTGACATCAGAAATCTATGCCGGGAACGGCGTCAGTTAATATTTTACAATACCAAGATATGTATGCTCATCTTACCATTGAATAGAATTTATGTAAATATATACATAAAAACCGTTTCATTATAAAATTCTAAATTGGTATCTTTAAAATAAAAGAAAAAAATGTTAAGATGGCTTAATTATTTTACGGCGCAAATAAATATTTTCGTGGCGGCAGCAAGCTATTTTAAAACCGAGAAAAAAACACAGACAATGTCAGAAGCAAATTACATGTACGTTTGTGACCGAATATTATAAACCTTATGTAAAACAGCAATTTTGACAGACATGAACAATTACATGTGACTTGAAAATTTGACATGTCAGATGACAAATACATGTCGTGTACTGGCGCCTTAATTAAGCACCACAAACAAAATCTTATTCATTAAAAATTTTGTGTTCCCAATAATATTTTGATAATTTAATTGATAATATTATCAAAAAGTAATTTCAATTTTTGGGAATACAAAATTTTAATTTCAAAAGATTTTGCTATGGATGAAGTTTCCTGATGATCTGGCCTAAGCAACCAGTGAAATGCGCATTGGAATAGCTTATCCCATCAACAATAAATTTCAAGTGTTTTTATCAATAATAAAAACTGGGAATTAAGCACGAATAGCAAAATTGAAAATTGAAATTAAAATTGATAATATTTATATGTTTATTAGTTCAAATTCTACTTTAGGTGAGGCGAACATAATAATCCTACTGCTACTTCAATTGCTTCCTTCTTATTTCGTACTACTGCAGTTTGTTTACTACTATAACTATTCTTTCTTAACAATGCAGAAATAAAGCAGTTGTCACGACTACAACTATTGCAATGAACTATAAGGAAGCAGAAGTAGTAACTAATATGGCTTTAAGGTCTTTTAAATCTTTGCTTTAAAGTATATTTTCATTACTATCGCTACTTGTAGTAGTTTTTTTACAAAAGCGGAGTTCAATATCAGGGTTGCAAAAGTGCAAATGCAAAATAACGTAGCTTTCCGTTCGATTCACTTAACCCTGCAAGGTTATTCTTCATTTTAGTTGATTAAAGTTACTCTTCGTCGAATCGACGAACTTTTAAAAAAAATAAATTCTAGCGGATCGATTTTTAAAGTTAAAAAATAAAATTATTAAAAATTAAAAAATAAAAAAAATAAATATAATATAAAAAATAAAAATTCATTTTCCCTATAAAATTCGATGCGAATTTGATCTCTTTTTTTTGTTTGTTTTTTAAATTAACGACCTTTTTAAAACAACAAAACCTCAAAATGTAAAAAAATAACTTTTTTCTTACTTAGCCTTTAAAGATAATCAGTCAAATAATACAAAAGAAAAAAAAATATTTAGTTATTAGCGTCATTTTACGCATGAGGCATAAAGTTCAACTTTATGTTCGTAACAGATGCTTTTCTTGCATAAATTACAGGTACTTTTCGTGGTTCTGCGTTTGCTATAGGGACAGAGGTAACAATTTGTATGCTCTTTTGGCCGTTTGACAACATTTTCAACGGATTCTTGTCGATTATGTATTTTATTTTGAACTTTTCCCATAATTAAGGTCTGCAAGGCAGGTGTCTCGAATCTGCCTCTTAGATAGGGGACGAGATGGAAATGAAGATTTTTCAGGTACTGTCGTCGGTTTTGGGTTTTCGATACTTAAATAACATATTGTGAGTTTATATGACGTAGTTGTTGACAAATGCAATATTTTAAAGTCTAAAAAATAGACCCAAAAAACTTACACTAAAGTTACTCTTCGTCGATGTGACGAGAACACACCTCTAAATTTCAACTTTAAAAAATCAGGATCCAGCGTACGTTTGCTTACTACAAGCTTTTGGCATCAGCTAACGTTGTTGACAAAAAGGGCGTTATTGGAACACTCATAAAAAAGTTAAACGATAAAAAGTAAATGAGTTTCGTCGATTCGACGAAGAGTAACCGTGCAGGGTTAAATTGCAACGATATTTTGTATTTGCTCGTTTGCAAGCCTAATACTAAGCTCCGCTAATTACACTGTGCGACAAATGGTAGTGGTCAGTAATCGGGAAGGGTTCGAACTACCGGGGAATGTTATATCGGTAAAAAAGAAGTTATACGTGTCCCGGCGTTTCGCTGGGTCACTTCTAGGAATCGAGATTTATCGATTTGAAAAATGGGCTAAAAAACATCAAAATTTTGAATCCCCAAAAATTACTCTTTTTATACCCTTCACCGAAGGTAAGTATTTCGGTTATAACTCAGCCATTTTTTAACCGATTTGACAGATTTATATACCGACGTGAAATTTACCATTAACTTGAGATATAAAGCTTGGACTCGGGGAGATCTATGATTGCCGAAAGTGGGTATTTAAAAAAAAAAAAAATAAATTTTGGTCATAACTTTTTTGTATCTGAACCGATTTTTTCGAGTTTTTTATAAAATATGTTCTACTATATTTTGGTATATAAGTCATATCCAAAGGACGTATGGCAGCCCTAAAATTTAGGTTTTTATAAAAATTTTGATGTTTTTTAGCCCATTTTTGAAATCGATATATCTCGATTCCTAGACGTGACCCAGCGAAACGCCTGGACACGTATA
Source organism: Pollenia angustigena (assembly GCA_930367215.1). Classification (NCBI taxonomy): domain Eukaryota; kingdom Metazoa; phylum Arthropoda; class Insecta; order Diptera; family Polleniidae; genus Pollenia; species Pollenia angustigena. Next base: position 150,795,722 of record OV884058.1, read on the forward strand.
ACTTCTTTTTTACCGATATAACATTTCTCGTTGGTTTCATCCCATCCCGATTTTGACTGTCGCATAGTCTTATAATTACATTTAAAAACGCACAATTGGCAGGACCCTAAAATCGCTACTGCTACATACATTTATATGAAATTTATACGTTTAAACTTTAATTAGCGTACTCTCAGTTAACTTTGTTTCACATGCTTGATAATTAGCTCAATTTACTCCAACTAATATTTCTCATTGAGCTTAATTAAAGTTAAAATATTTTACACACATATGTACATAATTTCGTTTGAAAACAGTTGAGTACATTCTTTTCAGAATACTTACTTTACGAATTGCGTCTATGTAATTGCAATTGCATGAGTATGAACAGTAATTAAAAGTTAAAACTTGCTTTAAATAGTTTGCTGGCTACAGAGTGTTGATAATACGCTTTAAGTAAAAGAATAAAAGTGCATACTTATTTTCATTCGAAATTTCTTTTTGAACACTTTCATAAGTTTTAAATGCACAAAGTCTTTCTTAAAATTTCACTGAATAGGTTTATGTCAGTATTTGTGTCAGTTTTTATTTTCTTCAATTTAAAATTAAATACGATTTTAATGACTTTAATGAGTTAGGTTGGTTTAAATGAGTTTTATATTAAAATAAATCGATAATGTCCTTGAAAATTTACATGTTTGACATATTTACATAGTCTGTGATTTTTTGTCGTATTGTCACAGTTGGCTATAAAGGCAGTTTCACACTATAATACAAGTCTTAGTATTTGTGTAAAGTCTTTGACTTTGGTGTGTTCAGACATATAGAGGAAAATTCAATGGCCAACATTTTTGTCAAACATTTCATCCACGCCCTCCCTCTTTTTCGGGGTGTTTTTTAACGATTTGCTAGAATAAAGCAAAAAAAATGCCGTTATTTGGGGAGTTGGAGGGTTAATATGTACCAAAACAATATTTGCCATAACATTTTCTACAATGTTGCTAAACATTGCCTACACCTCAGATGTAAAGAAAACATAGTTTTTTATACTGATATGCTGCAAGAACAGGCCAACAGGCCAGGCTGGGTAATTTCAATTTAAAATTCCGGGTGTGATCTTTCTCCTCTACCATAATCCGTTGTCAGAACTTCGTAATCGTGCATTATGGTTGGACCACACGCTTCAATATGAGGAATTATGGGCCCACACCGACAAATTTTATTTATATTATTGCGTTAAAATAAAATGCATAAAGATCCGGCCCCCATATATTGTTATTTAACTAATTGTGCCTACTTCTTTGAAATTCGTAAACTGGGAAACATTATCATTTGTAATTTTGATTGCACGAGAGGTGCCCTACTTCCCGACCAAATTCAAAACTTTATTTAGACTAAACCTCTGCAAATAATATTAAAAATTTCAACAGAATTTATTTGGGTCATTCTTTGGGGAATTTTGATCTTAATGAGATTTCTAAATGAACAATATACAAACAAGTTCCTTTTCAGTGATCAAAGGTCACACAAATAGTTTTCACTTAACAAAAAGAAAAAAAAAAAATTGTTTTCAAACAGAATAAAATAAAGTAAATATTGTCTTACCTCCAGATACGTTATCATTCTCATAATAAAACTTGGCAAATTCAAACAAACGAAGACCGTTGAGACAATTAACAACATTTTTGTGACCTTTAATTGTGATGAATTCGTAACTTTTCTTCTTCCTGAAACAAAATGCAGTAAGAAGAAATTAGAAAAGTAAACAAAATTTTTTTATTTTAGATTTCTTTATACAAAATGAACAACACTCTACATTTTAAAGAATTTCAATTTTTTTCTTTTTAGTTGTTTTTAGAAAATGTACAAAAAAAAATATTTAAATAAATAAACGTGCTGCAAATTTTATTGTTTAAATAAATTCATTTAGAATAAATATTTTCTAGAGAAATAAATAACAATTGAGACTATGTGCATAAAGAAATGCCTTCATTTTGAATTGTTGCTTGCAAAATATGTGGCTCCAAATTGGCGTTTTGCAGGGTTCGTGGTTTGTAGGCCGTGATGTAATACAGGCCTGTCACAGAACATTAAACGAAATCACTTTCGATCGGAAATGAATTCTGTGACAGGCCTGCTAATCCCCCACGAAATTACCAAAAAAAAAAACAAAATTGGTGGCATGAAAAACCCGAAATAAAGCCCAAATTTTTAAAATTAAATTAACCCCCAACGAAATGAAATAACGCCCCAAACAAATTTGAAATTATTCCTTAAAAACGAAATAAGAGTCCAATATGTATTATACAATAAAATATGTGACAGCCCGGCGTTTCGCTGGGTCACGTCTAGGAATCGAGATATATCGATTTCAAAAATGGGCTAAAAAACATCAAAATTTTTATAAAAACCTAAATTTTAGGGCTGCCATACGTCCTATGGATATGACTTATATACCAAAATATAGTAGAACATATTTTATAAAAAACTCGACAAAATCGGTTCAGATACAAAAAAGTTATGACCAAAATTAAGGTTTTTTTTTTAAATACCCACTTTCGGCAATCATAGATCTCCCCGAGTCCAAGCTTTATATCTCAAGTAAATGGTAAATTTCTTCTTAAACACGTCGGTATATAAATCTGTCAAATCGGTTAAAAAATGGCTGAGTTATAACCGAAATACTTACCTTCGGTGAAGGGTATAATACATATATATGTATATGACATAGAGAAAGGGACCAGTAAGGTAAAGGGAACTGTAAAAACCAACTACACAAAACAAGAGGTAGGGACGACCTACGCGCGTTTTCAAGGTTGACCAACAAGGTTGAGATGTGTCGCTTTCAAATGAGACCAATACCAACACGCTCAGTGATGGTACACCAAAGATACACGTATTTAAATCTTTAAAATGGCAAAACCCTTAGGTCCCTTTCTATTTTGAGCGTTCAATACACACACAAAAAAAATCAATCTAAATTCGTTAAAAACAAGGTTATTTTAACATTTTTATACCCACACCACAATAGTGGAGAGGGTATTATGCATTTGTGCTGATGTGTGTAACGCCTTAAAATAGTGGTCCTAGACCCACCTTAAAGTATACCGATCTACTCAGAATCACTTTCTGAGTCGAACTAACGTTGTCCGTCCGGATGGCTGGCTGGCTGGCAGGCTGGCTGGCAGGCTGGCTGGCAGGCTGGCTGGCAGGCTGGCTGGCAGGCTGGCTGGCTGTCCATGTAACCTTGTGCGCAAAGTACAGGTCGCAATTATGGAGATAATTTGTTGAAATTTGGGTCATAGGGTCTTTTTGGCACAAGGACCAAACCTATTGAAAATGGGCCAAATCGTTGGACCACGAGGGAATATATCAAACCGATTTTAATAAAATTTAAAACATACATAGAACCATATCTATATGGACACAAAATGTATAAATTAGCTATACAGTTTTTGAAAAAATAGAACCACAAGGGGAGGCAGGGGGCAATTTCTGCCTCTCACAAACTTTCAAGCCGATTTTCATGAAATTTATAAACATAGATAAATCCATATTTACATGGACACAAAATCATGATGTGTTTTTAAATACTGTGGTGTAGGGTATCATATGGTCGGGCTTGACCGACTATACACTCTTACTTGTTCAGTAGTGATTTTGCTTCATTGTTGTTTCATGTTAATTTAACATGATTCTTCAATAACTTGCAAACAACATTTTTTCTTTTAAAATAACTATAATTCATGTTAATTTAACATTGCAGTAAAGTTAGAGCAAAATGTCATTTATATTGAAATAAAAATCCGAATCACGTTGAATAAAAGTTATTTCAAGCTGAAACAACGTGAATTTCTCATAGAATCAAGTTGGTTGGAGTGTGATATAACAGTGTGAAGACAACATATGCATTTATTTAAGAATAATTCAAAACACCTACCCCTGTAACACATGTTTCACTTATTTTGTGTCTCCTTAGTTAACAGAAGCATCAGCAGAATGGCCCGATATGGTTTTCGTCATCATTCTACTTTGAAAACTTGAAAACTAAATAATTTTAATTAAAAGAATACGGAAATTGTCTTATTTTTATAACATATTTTTAACATAAAAATAAAAAAATGTACATACTTAAGTATGTATGCATGTTAACTGAACAAGATAAACTTATGATTTTGATATAAAACAGGTTTTTATGGATTCAATATTGAACAATGTTATTTTAACAGTGAATAATATTAAATACACGTGATTAATATGAAATAATGATAAATTTAAATAAATGGCATACTTTTGCAGAAATTTACCATGATTCTCAAGCAACATTTCGCCATGTTATTTTAACATTGGTATTTTTTTCAGTGTGTATACAGTTTTGCTTTAAAGATTCGCATGATAAATGTTACAACTTCGGCCGGGCGTAGAGATTTCCTCCGCTATGATATACCAAACACCGGCTTCGCTAACTAAAGCTTTTCTGCATAATTTTTTATGAAATAATCCCCCAATTAAAAAAAATTAAATAACCCCCCAAAATCGTTGTTGTTGTTCTCTATACAAACTTTTGGGGGGTTTTTTCATGCTGCCAAAAAAATATCCCCCTAAAAAGTAGTACAAAGAGCAACCACAATTAATGGGGGGATTATTGCATTTCATTTGAAATAATAAATTCAATTGCTGAAAAAGTAAAATGTAAATTCAGTCATTTGTGATGAAAAGTGACCCAAAATTTTTGGGCTATTATTCGTTATTATTGGGTTATGTTTCGTTTTTAAAATTTGGTGATTTTTCATAATGAAAATATCATATGAAAAATAGCCCATTTCTCGGGTCATTTTTCATTTTTAAAACTGGCAAAATCGGCTGTAGGAAATATCGCCCAAAGAAAAATGGCCCAAAAAAATAAATGAAAAATCGCCCAAAAAAATTCCATGTAAAATTGGGCCTGAATTCATATGAAAAGTGACCCAAAATTGTTGGGCTATTTTTCGTTACAATTGGCTGATTTTTCGTTTGTTAAATTTGGTGATTTTTCATTATGAAAAATCACCGAAAAATATTATATGAAAAATAGCCCATTTTTCGGGCATACTATTTGTCTAAATCATTCATTATTACTATACGACGAATTCCTACATGTTATTTATAAAAATAACGGGACATATTGCAAAAAGTTGGCATGTCATAACGTCCAGTGACATAGTGTCCGTGGACAAACTCGAAAGCATAGCTTACAAACTCGAAAGCATAGCTCTTTGATAAAAAAAAGTACCGGCTTCGCTAACTAAAGCTTCTCTGCAAAGCCGGCCTTCGGCCGGGTGCAAGGATTTTCTCCTCTATGGTATAACAAAAACCGGCTTCGCTAACTAAAGCTTCTCTGCCCAGCCGGCTTTCGGCCAGGCGCAAGGATTTTCTCCTCTATGGCATAACAAATACTGGCTTCGATAACTAAAGCTTATCTGCGAAGTCGGCCTTCGTTCGGAAACAAGGCAGATTTTAGAAGCTTCACTTAGCGAAACCGGTACTTGTTATACCATAAAGGAAAAAATTCTTGCGCCCGCCCAAAGGCCGTCTGCGCAGAGAGCCGGAGAAAAAACAACAAAACCATTTTTAAAAAATGTTGACCATATTATGTTTAATTTAACCAAATCATTGTCACCGACAACCACATTATGGTAAAATCAGTTTCTTTAAAAATAGTTTTGTTGGTTGTGACCATAATAAAACATGTTTTTCTCTTACATTTGTAAGTTACTAAATTTATATGAATAATAAACACTGTTTTGCAAAATGGGTAATTTTTAATTTCTTTTTTGGGAAAAAATTCGTTTTTTCTTTTTGGGTCATTTTTCATTTTCAATTTGGGCTCTTTTTCGTTTCTTTTGGGCAAAATTTCATATATAACTTTTTGGGTTATTTTTCATGTTCTTTTGGGCGATTCTTCATTTGGGCGATTTTTCATTATTTTTTTTGGGCCATTTTTCTTTGGGCGATATTTCCTACAGCCGGCAAAATCTTACATACTATTTGTCTAAATCATTCATTATAACTATACGTCGAATTCCTAAATGTTATTTATAAATATTACGGGACATACATATTGCAAAAAGGTGGCATGTCATAACGTCCAGTGTCATAGTGTCCGTGGACAAACTCGAAAGCATAGCTTACAAACTCGAAAGCATAGCCGGCCTTTGGCCGGGCGCAAGGTTTTTCTCCTCTTTGATAAAACAAGTACCGGCTTCGCTAACTAAACCTTCTCTGCACAGGCGGCCTTTGGCCGGGGGCAAGGATTTTCTCCTCTATGGTATAAAAAAAACCGGCTTCGCTAACTAAAGCTTCTCTGCATAGTTGGCCTTCGGCCGGGCGCAAGGATTTTCTCCTCTATGGTATAACAAATACTGGCTTCGCTAACTAAAGCTTATTTGCGAAGTCGGCCTTCGTTCGGAAACAAGGCAGATTTTTGAAGATTTACTAGCGAAACCGGTACTTGTTATACCATAAAGGAAAAAATCCTTGCGCCCACCCAAAGGCCACCTGCGCAGAGAAGCTTCAGTTAGCGAAGCCGGTACTTGTTTTATCAAAGCTATATTCTCGAGTTTGTGAGCACGGACTGTATGACACTGCTCTGATGGACACTGTGACACTTTTTGGACACTATGACAATGGACGTTATGGCATGCCACCTTTCTAAATATACTCTAAAGGTTTTACTTAAATTGAAAAACATTAGCCCTAAAATCTTCAAGGTCAAAAGCCAAATTTGAACATATTCATAATTTCTAAGGGAAAGGTAGCGAAGTATTGTATATTTTTGTGTCGGTTTATAGGAAACTGAAGAAAATATACCCTACAGTCATACGCAGACAAAACAGTGAAAAAATGGAAATTAACCCTTAAATGTACTTTTGGGGTCAAAATGGCTGCAAACTTGATAATTTTTCATTCTTGACTGCGCACAGATTAAAAACCATAAACAGTTCAATAAAATTACCACAAAACTAATTATTGGTAACAGCTAAGGCACAAGCTCTATGTTTTCATTTATCCTTCAAGTTGTGGTGAAAAAAGGTCAACCAGAAAAGGAAAGACAAAAACATGAAAAACAGAAAAAATTTACTTTGGACTTCAAGAAGAATTGACAACAAGTACTAAAAACAGAAGTAAGAAATAACATGTAAATCAATTAAAACTGATAATCATTTAAAGCCAATTTCGATCTACCAAGGTTAAAATACCATTTGGTTAAAGATTGATTTTTGACTATTGACTGCCAGCCGTAGTCAATAGCGGTGATTGTTAAACAGCAAACCCCTCTGAAGAGACTGAGTGGTTGCAATCGAAACATGTGAGGTTAAACTGTGCATGAAAACCTAGGTTCGATTCCCAGCACAGTCAAGAATGAAAAATTTTCAATAACTTTTAATTCATTTCATGTTGTAAAATTGCTTTCTTCATAAAAATAATTTAATGAAAATTAAATTCTATTAACTTTAGCCTGATCAAAATATCAAAATTTGATAAATACGTTTAAGTTGTACTAAGAACGAAGTCTATAGTGAGATTCGTTCTATAATTTTACTTAGCCCCATACAAACTTATCTTCGAAATATACTCATTGTGCCATAGACCATCTTTTTTTGTTTGGATTTAAATTAAATTTGAACCAAAAATATTTTCCTGCACATTAAATTCTTTTTGTAATCGGCTCATATGTGACCATAACTCCCATTCGAAAATAGTTTTAACTTTAATATTAATAAAAAATTTAGCGACCGTCCCTAAAATCTCATATATGTTCAGAATTCAGCCTTATAACGAAAGTCGTTGTCGTAGTTGATTTCGAAGTCTTAGCCGTTTGAAATGTTTGTCATTATCGTTTAAATTTTACGACACGGACAATATAAAACACAGAAAGTTTGTCGTATTTATGTCCTTTACGTCAATAATAATACCAATTTCAAATAAAAACGACTTGCTTTCTACAACTAAACGACACTCATAATTACGCCGAATATTCGGCACAAATAACTCTAATATGATTTATAAGTAAATAAGGTAAATTTGTTTTGGCCCATCGGTTCCGAATTCGATGCAATCTCGAAAATTTGTTTGTGTGGTATGGGTTTTACCCATTACTATTTATTTCAAATAGATTCGATAAGGCATTGTGAACTAGTGCTGGGATACTATAGTTCTGATTTCAATATCGATACTATTGATATTACTATCGACTGAATGTTGGTACTTGAGCAGGAAAACTTTAAGTAGTTTATATCACGCTACAATATTTTTGATATTTTAAGACTATCGATAGTACTATCTATTGTGAACAAAATTAGCCTATCATGCTAAATTCGAAGGGACTAAGCTTTGTTTGCCATTTTACATACATTTATGTATTCTAATTTCGTGTAGAATTCGGGTTAACGATTACTGTACGCTGTGGTCGAAAAAGTATTGCTCCATCCTACTTTTTGTGTGCAAAGACAAAGTCGGTCAATATAATAATAAATTTACTTATCTATAAAATTTTTGCATTTTTGTTCAAGTTTTTTAATGTGCGAATATTGGTCTAATTCAAATATACGAATTATCAGATATGCCTGTTGCCAGTTTATATGCTCAAAACACGCAATGGTTTTCGGAATCCTCTGTCAATACTAAATTTAATTGATTTAACACCCACAAATGAACTCTGCTGGCACATTTCGTTGTCAAAACAATGATTTACACTTCTTTTTAAGGACATATGAAAGGGAAGAAGAATATGAATGACGTATAATTTTAATCTTTTGTTTACAAAGTGAATGAAAAATAACATGTTTGTCCTCCGGTTTCTTTAGTAAATAAACTAAAAAAAAAAAATAAACTTATCTAATTGAACTGAATTCAAAAATAAAACTTTTTTGAATTAAAATTAAGGAATATATAAGTTTTTCGCAAAAGCATAAGTACAAAATTTAATTCAAAGATTTATCCTGACGACTTTAAATGCTTTTTAATATGACCCTTTTTTTATATAAACATTTTATTTTTTCCTGTTTACAAAACCGAATTGGCCATAAACATAATTTAAAATGTATAATACAATTCTGTTAAATTAAATGTTCGCCCCTATTTTGTTTGGCATATTTAAAATACGCCTACGACTGTTTGTTAATAGATTAAAGAGTACGTGAACTTTTTTCCTTTAATCTAGTACAAAACAGTCGCAGGCGTATTTTCAATACTTTTCTGGTATTATACGGATTACCAAAGATTTGAAAAAGGTTTTTTAGTTTCCCAGAGGTTTGTCATACCCGAAAAGCTAAAAAAAATTCGGGACCTTTTTCTTGAAAGAAGGCAATATAAACGCTATTGTTGACTACTAGTTGTGGTTTAGGGGATAGAAAAAGTTTCATTTTAAGAAACTGTGCACACTTTTCTAACAATGGCGTCAAGTCTTATTATTAATACGATTTCCGTATGACGTGCTAAATTCCCATTTTTTCCTTTTACTGTCAAAATTAAAAAAAAAAATTACTTATAATGATAGAACTTGCGAAAGGGTTAAGGTCCAATTAGATGTGACTTTAACAAAATGCCATAGCCGTAACCATGGCCATGGAAACCAAAATTCAGTTGGTTTGCATTGTTTTGGTTATGGCCTTATGGTAAGGTTGATTCAAACAGATGTTTTGTACGGTTGTGGTTATGTCACGTCTAATTTGAGCTTTAGCTGTGAAACTAACTGCCATACTGTGCTCATTTTTGTCATTTTTTATCTGTATACTCTGGCAAGACATTGGGTATAAATTCACTATTGAACAATTCTATCAAAATAATCCAAATCTGGAGCTGGTGTTACGGTCAATGAAGATCGTTAGTCCCAATTTACACTATGGACATTTCTTGCCGGACACAAAAAGTTTGTTGGCGAGAGAGGCAAGAAGTAAAGTGTGTCAAGCATACAGCGTAGCCCCCTTACCAAAAAACTTTTTCTGTCCGGCAAGAAATGTCCGTAATGTAAATTGCGACTCATCGCAGCATAAAATGTAATACAAAAATATGCGTATGCAATTACTTTTAAGATTGTCAGTGCTTGAAGAAATGTTGTGGATATCCCATTTCAAAACATTTACAATATAATTAGCTAATTTCGGTATAAAAATAAAACAATTTTAATTTTTTTTTTAATTTCCTAAGCTAATTTCGCGAAGCTCTGTGATTGTCTGCAGGAAAGAAACCAGAGTCTCTGGCGGGAATCGAACCCGCAACCCCGGCGCTGATAGACTAGCTCGCTACCAGCTAGCCTACCCGGGCAAAAAGTATTGGGGCTTAGTTAGACAATTTTTTATTGGAACGGACAGTTGCTTACGTATCTTTTAAACTTGTCGTCTAAAGTCGTATCATTACCCCTTTTTGGTGGTTTTAGACTTTTTGTTCGATTTTCCAAACTCATCTTACAATTTTGCGAGTGTTTCTTAATTCTGTGACGACCTTTTCCCCCTTTTTAACAACAAATCGTCAAAATGACGAACAAAATATTAATTATAATCATAATCAACCCTATCGTGAATAATTTTTCCCTCGTAATTTTTCCCCTTTTCACATATTTGCGATCATGAACAACTCCGATGAAAAATTGTAATTCAAAGGAGAATAATAACGTGAAAAATTGTTCACGGGAAAAAATTCCCCTTATCGTGAAAAATTTTTTCCCTCGTAATTTGTTCACATATCCCTTAGATTTTCTCACTTTATTTTTGCTAGGGAACAGAACATGTATGTAATTATCTCCTCCTATAAATCGAATATTAAGGGTTAATAAGTTAATTAGACATAAACCGATATATTGCTCAACAAAATGCAAAACAACAGGTCGATTGCCTGCGGATTTGTGAAGCTTTCAATTGACTTGGTGGCAGAATTTTGGAAAATATTTTACTACATTAAATTTAAAAAGTGCAAAAAACTAACATTGTAATCAAACTATCCCTCCAATACTAAATATTTTGCTTTATTATTTTAACTTTTCTTTAAAATATATACTTGTATATTTTTGAACAAAAATTTCATGGATTTTTAATATTTTTTAATCTTTCTTCTTTTTTTTACATTCACTGGAACTGATAGCGTGGAAAATTTTTCACATGAGATTCACGATTGCTTTTTTCCCTTCGAGGGGAATGAAAATTTCATGGGAACAAAAATTCCACTTGTTATTCACGATAGGGGTGAATATTAAAAGCAAGCACCAAATTTTCTTTGTTTGGCAACATTGACTTGTGTTAAATATAAGAGAACTTTTTAAGGAATTTCTATAAAAATCATACATCCCTGCGGGAAATTTTTGGCAATTGTTCCAACAGACTGATCCTGGAAAAGAAAAGAAAGAACTCATGACCAGTGAAAACAGAACCAATCGTTTAACTGGTATATGAAGAACAAAAAGGTAGATAAAGTAATGAGTTACAGTACAGCCTTCACCAGTGGTGTGACACATTTTTTGGGACTTTCTTAATTTTGGTTCTTAAACTTAGTTCTAGCACTTGTTTTTTTAAAAAAACCATAAATTGTTAAGAAATAATACTACAGTGTAGTAACTAACACTAAACACGTTCATTGATAGACTGGTCAAATGGTGTCAATTGACCCCCTCCAATGACAACCCCCTTATTCATATAAAGTGTTAGAACAAGAACCGGTCCCTACAACCAAAGACCTATCACGGGACTACTTTGGTGTCAGTTCGCTTCCCTTTAGGGGTATTATACTTTTTGCAGAAAGTAATTTAAAATCAACAAAAATTTAATCAAGTAATATCTTTCTTTTCCGACTTAATGAAAATGTTAACAACCCAAAATGTTCTTTTGTTTTGTTTGATTCTATTAATGTTTGTTATGTTTTATGTTATGATTTTTATACATTAAAAAGTGTTGGCGAACTTGATTTTCATTAACGACTTGTTCGTGCGACTTAATTTTTATTAAACGACCTGTTGTGCCACTTTCCAAAAACTCTTAACGGTAACCCTGATCCCATTTCAAAACGTTTACAGTATTATGAGTATATTTTCGGCAGATTAATTTCGGATTTAAAACAAACAAAAAAAAATAAAAATGACTAACCCTACGTTGCCACAAGCAAGTTATTACTTGCAAGTAGTGTATACGTATTAATTACAAAAAACCGGACAAATACAAAATACAAAAAAGTTTTTAAAATTAACTAAACTTCTAGCTTTTATTTTCAAATCGTTGCATTTATAGACTCTCCCCATGGCTACGATATAACTTAATCACTCTATAAATTCTTCTTTATTTAACTTTTATGAAATCTTAATGAAAAGTTTTGTTAATTTTAAAAATATGTGAATACAGTATTGCCGTGTTTCCGATATCATAAAATTACTAAAAAGAATATAAATATTAATTTAAATTTTTTTTTCTAAATGCCTGAAATTTATGTTTTAAAATACCATTGAAATGCGTTGTTGTATAAGTTAACTCCCAAAACATTTTTCATATGAACACCCCAAATCTTAATCCGTCTGGTGGTAAATACCACTAATAATAATTATTTTTACACGCTTTGCCGATGTTGCACTTTTACCTACACGCGCCAATTGCATTGGTTCTTTTTACAGTTTGTTCAACTTCCTTTCCCATTGTTATGTGACCCAACTATAATAAGTTTCGCAACTGTTAAAATTAATAAGAATTATTTCTGTAAACGCTGACGACATGTCTGAAGTTTAGTAAACATAATTAATCTGAAAACTGTTTTTTTATTAATGCTGATTTAACATAATTTATTTAAAAATTGTTTTATTGTAAATTTCTGTAAATGTCGACTAAACATAATTGATTTAAAAAATATTTTTATAAATAAAATATTGCTTGATTACAACTTTAGTCGTAGGCAAGTACTCGAACTAAATAAAACGTATTTTTATTTAACTGGCGCCCAACATAAAATTTAAATAAAACACTGAAGTAGTGTTAAAAAGAAAAAAAACTTTAAAATATTATTTTTTTAATTGTGTTAAAATTCCGTAGAATACAAACACGCCGCGGATCTAAGAGTAATTAGAGAACCGAAGTAAATAGTGAAACGGATGAATTCTTGATTACCAACCACGGTTGTAACTTAAATTTTAAGTGAACACTTTAAGCTTATAAATAAAGGAAGTGTAATACTAAATTATTTAAAAAATTAAGAATACAATAAATAAATGAAGTGTGCCTCATCAATATCAACGTTATCAAAATCGTTCCTTAAGTAATTGCACAAATTCTAAGGACTTGTTACTTAATATCGTAGTTTACTCCAACCTTTTATTTAAAAAGAAAAAAGAAAAACAACAACTGTTTATTATAAAAAAAAGAAAGAAAGCTTATTACGTTGTGCTCAAAAATTTTAAGAAGAATAAGCCAAATAAACATTATCTACAAAACTAAGGGAGCAGAAACAACAAAAATAATCTCAATTACGAAATCAACACCATCAACAAAAGCAACCCAAAGAAGTGCCACCAATAAAATTAACAAACCAACAACCAAGAATATAAGAAGTCAATTGAAAATGATGCAACAACTCCTTATAGTAATGTAAGTTAAGTGAAATTTTTAAGAAGTGCATTATTATTAGAAATAAAATAAAAATAAAAAAAATCTGTAAGTTAAGTTAGGATTATAGTGACAAGCTATTTTTTTTTTAGGAAGAAAAAAAAACACGCGAAATTCAAAATAAATTGATGAAATTTTTAAGCAAACACAAACATTTTCATTTTCGAATAGCCTTAAGTCTAGAACAAGTTGTAAGAAAAACCAAGTGCAGACCTTCCGATTAAGAGATATAGGAAAAGGAAAAAAAAACATAAACTTCAGATCAAAAGAAAAGTTCAATATCAGCTCTGAGTGTGGAAAAAGTTTCCCAAACTTATGTCCGACTCTAGTTACGATACAGACGGATCCACGACAGAAAACTTAGACTGGATAACCTCCTCAGGAGATTCAGGAGTAGAATACGACAGTAAACGAACAGAGACAAGACAAAGGGTACCTTTAAGTAGAGAACGAAGACATTTTTATTATAATTTACGCCAAAAAAGATTAAACAATCAAAATGGCTAATCCTAATAACCTTATCAGACCCCCAGTTCTAAATTCCAACCAAGCCCCTGGAAACCAAGTTGTAACTGCCGAAATTGAAGCACAGATCGTAAATTTAGTTAGAAGAGCTTATGAGGAAGAACGACAGGCCAGAAATAGAGAAGTGATATTAGTAGACCAGGGAATAGACACACAGTACAACAACAATCTAACGGATCTTGACAAAATTCCAGACATAGTAAAATGTCTTAGAGATTTTTCTGGGAACCCGACAGAGTTCGGATCATGGAAGAAAAGTGTAGAAAGGGTTCTTAAGATTTATGATTCACTCAAGGGAACGCCTAAATACTTCGGAATATTGAACGTTGTAAGAAACAAAATTACGGGCAACGCGGATATTGCGTTGGAGTCCTATAACACTCCACTTAACTGGGACTGCATAATAAAATGCCTTACTATACATTACGCAGACAAGAGGGATTTAGGAACGCTGGAATACCAAATGTCTTCCATGACTCAGGGTAATAATTCAGTACAGGACTTTTACAAAGAAATTTACGCCCATCTGTCCCTAATATTAAATAAAATTGCATGTATGGAGGAAAGTGAGACAGCCATTCATTTATTAACCAAAACGTACCGCAACAAGGCACTGGACACCTTTGTAAGAGGACTTAGAGGCGACTTGCCAAGACTCTTAGGAATAAGAGAACCTTCTGACTTACACGAAGCTTTACACTTATGTTTAAAATTAGAAAACCAACAGATTAGGACACAGTATGCAATCAATACTACCAGGACACCCCCAAATTCGCTACGTAAACCTAATAACCATAATCATAATCAGAACCAAACTTTCTACCCTCAATTATCTCATTTGCCCCATATATCACGTTATCAAATAAACTATCCTCATCAAAACAATGTGCGCTCGCAAACACCGCAATACAGTCAAAGATTAAACCCCCAAGCGACACCCATGAATACTAATAAATATTTCAACCCACAGACGACTCAAAATCAACAGTTACTATTCAGAAACAATTACCAAACGCCACCAAGACCTACTCAACAAAAACCCCCAGTTCCAATGGAGGTAGACTCGTCCTTAAGATCAAGAATGGTCAATTACATGAATAGGCCAGCCCCGAATAATGAAAGGTTTTCAGGCGTAAGACCACTTCCACCATCGGCACAAGCACATCATCCAGCAAAGTTACAAAGAGTTAATAACATTGAGGCAAGTAATACGGAAACAAATTTAAACAATGAACTAACAAACGACAGTTTAGAGCTGCAACAAATAAATGAACCGGACGAAGAACTGACTGAATACATCGAACAGTATTTTGGACAGGAAGATAACGAACAAGTAAACGAATTTTCAGATATACATTTTTTAGGCTAACCTACTCTACTCTACCATATTTTGAGTGCAAGACGGCTGACGGACAAATTCTTAAATTTCTAATAGACACAGGATCCAACAAAAACTACATTCAGGATTCTCTCATAAAAAACCCAATAGAAAACGAAACTTCTTTTCTAGCTAACTCTGTTGGTGGAAAAATTCCAATAACACACCATACGTTCATTAACTTATTCGGTATTCAAACGGAAAAACTAAAATTCTTTATATTACCTAATTTAAAATCGTTCCATGGCATACTTGGCAACGACAGCCTAAAAAAACTTAACGCTATAATTTTTACTTCAAAAAATCTCATGTTAATTAAAAATTCAATAAGGATCCGCATAAAGCAACAGCTATCGCAATCAGTAAATGCCATAGACATCAGAACAGATCATTTAACAGACAATCAGAGACATAAGCTAAAATTAATCTGTCAGAAATATCCAAATCTTTTCTCAGACCCGGACGAAAAATTAACCTTTATCACCACTGTAAAGGCCGAGATAAGGACAACAACTGATACACCAATTTATTCAAGACATTATCCTTACCCGATGGCAATGAAAGACGCCATAGAGGAACATATCCAAAAACACCTCGACCATAATATAATCCGACCCTCTAAATCCCCATATAATGCTCCAGTTTGGGTTGTCCCAAAAAAAATTAATGCTTCAGGAATTAAAGAAAGTAGAATGGTTATAGACTTTAGAAAACTCAATGAAGTCACCATTCCCGACAGATATCCGATACCGGAAATTAATGAAGTCCTTGCCCAACTTGGTAGTAACAAATGGTTTTCCGTTATTGACTTAAAGAGCGGTTTTCACCAAATTCCCCTTAAAGAAGAGGATATGGAAAAAACAGCATTCTCAGTTAATAATGCGAAATACGAATTTACTCGATTGCCATTTGGCCTTAGGAACTCGCCTGCAATTTTCCAAAGAGCCCTGGACGACATCCTAAGGGAACATATAGGAAAAATCTGTTACGTTTATATAGATGACATCATAATTTTTGGTACAAACGAACAAACTCATCTTGACAATTTAGAAATAATTTTCGACACCCTTCAAAAAGCTAATGTGAAAGTCCAACTCAACAAATGCGAGTTTTTAAAAAAAGAAGTAGAATATTTAGGCTTTATTATCTCCACAGAAGGTATAAAAACAAATCCCACCAAAGTTAAAGCTATTCAAACATTAAAACCCCCAACTAACATAAAGGAGTTAAGATCATTCTTAGGAATGTCAGGCTTTTATAGGCGTTTCATCAAGGATTATGCGAAAATCGCAAAACCCCTTACCTCACTTTTAAGAGGGGAGGAGGGACGCATGTCCAAAAAAATGTCATCAAAGATTCCTATAATTTTAAATAACGATGCTTTAGAGGCTTTTAATAAAATAAAACGAACTCTGTCATCAGAGGACGTTATGCTTTCCTTTCCTAACTTTGATCGGGAATTCCATCTGACAACTGATGCTTCCAATTACGCGATTGGCGCTGTTTTAGAGCAAGATGGAAAACCTATCACATTTATTTCAAGGACACTTAATAAGTGCGAAGAGCATTACGCTACTAACGAAAAGGAAATGCTTGCCATAATTTGGGCCCTAAAATCTCTAAGAAACTACCTGTATGGAGCATCTACGGTGAAGATTTTTACAGACCATCAACCCCTTACATACGCACTCAGCAGCAGAAATACGAATAGCAAACTCAAACGTTGGAAGGCCATTTTAGAAGAATATAATTACGTACTGAAATACAAACCTGGAAGCAATAATATCGTAGCCGATGCACTCTCTAGACCAACACAAATCAACTCTCTGACACCTACGCAGCATAGTGATGAAAGTTCAAACCATAACTTAATACCTTTTTCGGACACCCCTATCAATGTGTTCAAAAACCAACTAATAATTTTGATTGGCAACCCAGCATATAAATTTGAAGTAGTATTCCCAACTTACCACAGACACACTATAACCGACACAGACTTCACAAAAGATAAATTAAAATTATTACTAAAGAAATATTTGAACCCGTCAGTGACAAACGCTATCAGTACAGAAGATCATATTTTAGGAAAAATTCAAGACATCTACGCCAAACATTTCGGACAATATAAGCTCAGGTATACCAGAATAATGGTAAAGGACCTGATATCTGATACAGAACAGCAGACAGAAATACTAAACGAACATAGAAGAGCACACCGACATGCGAAAGAAAACAAAACCCAACTTTTACAAAAATTCTATTTCCCGCAAATGCAAGCAAAAATATCTAAAATAATCAAACAGTGCAAAATTTGTCGAGAAAATAAATACGAAAGACATCCAAGCAAGGCAGTCTTAAAACTTACTCCATTACCAGAGTATCCAGGACAATTTATTCATCTCGACTTATACCATACAAATAACAGAGTCATTCTGACTGCAATAGATAAATTCTCAAAATACGCGCAGGCTAAAATTATTAAATCAAGGGCAACTGAGGACATCAAAACACCTCTAAGGGAATTACTGATTTCTTTCGGAACACCCGAAAACATAGTAATAGATAATGAGAAATCTTTAAATTCCTCTGTCATTACATTTATGCTAGAAGATCAGTTAGGAATAAAAATTTACCGCACTCCTCCGTATACTAGCACAGTAAACGGCCAGGTAGAGCGTTTCCATTCCACCTTGACAGAAATAATGAGATGCCTAAACGCCGAAAAAATTTACAGCTCCTTCGAAGACCTTTTACAAAATTCTATTAATAAATATAACTATTCCATACACTCTACTATAAACAAAAAACCTATAGATGCATTTTTCGGAAGAACTTGTATCGACCCCTCCAACCAAAAAAAGGACAGACTTTCCATCACCAATAAGATATTAGAGAAACAAACCAAGGACCTAAAGACACACAACAAAAACAGAACGGAAAATAGGACTTATATGCCAGGAGAAGCCATTTTTGTAAAGTGTAATAAAAGATTAGGTAATAAACTAACTCCGAGGTATAAACAGGAAACGGTTAAAGAAGACAAGGGAGGAACTGTTTTAACCGAGTCGAAAAGAATTGTCCATAAAGACTTAATAAGGAATTAATTGATGCTATTTTTACAGGTTAGCGATCGCTTCAACCAGACCGGAGACACAAATATTAGATTATTCGAACTCTCAAGTAATAGCTACAGAAATAGGCCAATCAAAACTGATAATTGGAGACTTTAAGATACTGCACGTTATTAAGCTGAACCAATACAATGAACTACTAACAAAGCTAGAAGAAACTGTCCGAAGAGATATTAGCAGGAAAGATAACAACTTCAACTTTTTACTGTACGGAATAAACCAACAAAGGAAAGCCTTGAACGAACTGAAACCTAGACGGACGGCAAGATCTATAAATATTTTAGGTACTGCTTTGAAATGGATCGCTGGGACACCTGATCACGACGACTTTCAGATTTTGTCAGACTACTCACAAAATATAATAACAAACAATAATAACCAAATGATCATTAATAGAGCAGTTGAAGAAAGACTACAGATTATCACCAACAGAACTAATTCAATACTTAATACTATTAAAACTACAAATGACTTAAAAGTCGAGCTGATTAAAGATATCGAACAGAAACTTAAAATTATTAGCGAAGAACTAAGAAACGTTAACTATGCTATCCAGTGGGCTAAGGGAGGAATCATTAATTCCTTTATCCTTTCTGACCTAGAATTGACGGCCGTTAAGGAATTTTTCACAAATCAGAGCCTACCCTATCTGAACATTATAGAGGCACTCGAGTTCGGTGAAGTCAAGATAAGCTCTAGTGAAGCAGAACTTATCTTTATACTAAATTTACCTAAAACAGAAGATGTTATTTGTAAAAGGTTATTTGCAAGACCTGTAAGGAAAGGAAAACGTGCAATTAATTTAGGAAACGAAAATTTTATTATATGCGACAAATCTATATTAGAGGTAAAAAGTCGCTGCAAGGAAATTAACGAAGTATTACTTTGCAGACGAGAAAATGTTCGAAATATTACAGACACGAAATGCTTGCCTAACCTGTTATCAGGAATACCTTCATTTTGTCCCATGACAAACTACCATCATCTACCAATCATAGAGGAAATTATGGCGGGTCTAGTACTCTTAAATGGGTATTCGGGTCCAATAATGATAGAAAATGAACAACTCACTCTCAATGGAACCTTTTTAGTAAAGTTCCACAACACTTCTATTTCCATCGGAGATGCAGAGTACTTTAATAAATATAGAACTATGGCTAGACCCCTGCCAGCTATCGTGCAATCTTCTAACGTAATGACTTCATATGAAGAGATATTATCCCTAGAGAAACTTGAAGATTTACATCTTAACAATATAGAAGAAATTCGCGAGCTGACACATAAGAATCAGGTCTCAACATTTTTAAGCCTCACCCTTCTCGGAATATTTACCCTGGGGTTCATATGGTTCATAATCAAACGATTTTTTCCTAGAAAGAAAACACTAAAAATAGAAACGGTATTAGGCCAGGCCAAGGAGTGTCAAGATATTGGTTCTTCCAACATGGAAGTTGGAATTTAAAGGGGGAGGAGTTAACTCCCAAAACATTTTTCATATGAACACCCCTAATCTTAATCCGTCTGGTGGTAAATACCACTAATAATAATTATTTTTACACGCTTTGCCGATGTTGCACTTTTACCTACACGCGCCAATTGCATTGGTTCTTTTTACAGTTTGTTCAACTTCCTTTCCCATTGTTATGTGACCCAACTATAATAAGTTTCGCAACTGTTAAAATTAATAAGAATTATTTCTGTAAACGCTGACGACATGTCTGAAGTTTAGTAAACATAATTAATCTGAAAACTGTTTTTTTATTAATGCTGATTTAACATAATTTATTTAAAAATTGTTTTATTGTAAATTTCTGTAAATGTCGACTAAACATAATTGATTTAAAAAATATTTTTATAAATAAAATATTGCTTGATTACAACTTTAGTCGTAGGCAAGTACTCGAACTAAATAAAACGTATTTTTATTTAACTTATAGTTGTGTTCTTTTTTATTTTTAATTTTTTATAAATACACAGAAATCAGCTACACTAAAAATATTATGTATGTAGTTAAATTCAAACGAAAATTCATTTTAAACAAATTAAAATTCATTTAGAAAACGGATCATTTACAATTCATTTAAAACAAATGATTTTTACATTAATTTTTAAATTTTTTATTTATTGAACATCATATTCCTTAAAATTGAATAGTTTTTACTTTTAAAAAATATATTTTAACCGACAAAAATCAAACTACATAACAAAATAAATACGGAAAAACATTATTTTTTGGTAGTTTGTTTTTTGGAAAACAAACATAAATGTTGAAAAATAAAATTATTCGTAAAATAACTATATTTTTATTAAATTTTAACAGTACCGAAAACGAATTAAATAACCTACAATCAGTTACTGTAATAATTTTATGAGTGTATAAACATAACTTTTATTTTACTACGTACTAGTTAATTGATACAAAACTCATCCATGGCAACACTGTTTTACCATTTGTCATTTTACTTACTACAAGTGTCAAAAATTTACTTGCAAGCAAAGTCTTGTAAAACAGTCAATACTGACAGTACAATTTCACAATTATTTATTTGACAGAAGCCAACATTCATTCTAAATCTTCATAATAGTTGCGTTTAGGCATGTCAGGGAAATCGTAGGTTACTGATTCAAGCTATTTTTGCTTTGTGTGTGGTAAATATTTGGTTGAAAAAAAGGATATGGGTAATTCTATGTTGTAGCGAGCAAAGTCGCTGGCCTCGTTTTGCTCACCACAAAATCATTTTTTTTGTATGAAGTATTAGTATGATTTATTTGTTTTATATATTGAATTGTATTATTTATTTGTATTTAATTGTATTATTGTTTTAGTAGAGGATATATATAGATATATGGTAAAGCGTATTTAATGGTAGATAAGTTTGAATTTAACGGATATTGTAGGGAAGTAACGCCATCTGGTTGTCAGGATACATATATAATACACAACAATGCAACACTGAGCAATTCCAGCTGTATTGCTGACGTGGCTGTATGTGTGTTTGTGTGTATGCCTGTGTACAACGCACAATATTATAAAAGGGCGAACATCAACTGATGCGAGGTCAGTCGGTGTACAGATCGACATGGGAGAATACCTACTTAAGACAGTTGGCTTCACATTTTATGAGAGCTTGAACCATCAGATCTGACCAGCCTAAAGGCAGAATTAGTCTTTACTTTCTGTTCTGTTACGAATCAGCTGATTTGTTTTTGTTATTAAAAAACCTATGAAATTGATTAGTTTTTCTGTGCTGTTGCGGTTCAGTTTGTTAAAATCAAAAAATTGTTAAGTAATTGTAAGTGACAGCAAAAAAATAATAAAAAATACATATTTATATTGAAATAAACTGTTTTTTGATTTTAACAATTCATAAAATTTAATTTCTACAAATTTATGTGCATCAAATTTATTGAAATAAAACAATGGACGGTGCAAAACTAATAAATTTGTCATAAATGGATGATAAGTTACTACAGACTATTACAATTTCGTAACAGAACGGCACGGAACAGAACAGAAACAGAAAGTAAAGACTAACTGAGCCTTAAGGGTAAGAACTACTTAAGAGGTGGATACACATTTTAAGTAGAACTACTATTGGCATTGCTAGGCTAGTGTAGAGAGGAAGTGAGAGCATTACCTGTGGGGTACCTGAGCAAGTGCTTTCAATTCCTAGCGCGGAGGTAGAGGTAAGAAAGTACGTGCGTGGGCAAACCGTGTACTAGCTTGATTCTACTCTGTGCCCCCGCTGAAGGCTTCATCTACCGACTTGTAAATGTAGTGTTGAGTTAGTAACTAATTGTTTAAGTTAATAAATATAATTTACTTTACTTAGCGAAACCGGTACTTGCGCCCGCCCAAAGGCCGTCTGCGCAGAGAAGCTTTAGTTAGCGAAGCCGGTCTTTGTTATATCATAGAGGAGAAAATCCTTGCGCACGGCCGAAGGCCGGCTATGCAGCGAAGCCTTAGTTAGCGAAGCCGGTTTTTGTTATACCATAGAGTAGAAAATACTTGCGCCTGGCCGAAGGCCGGCTATGCCGAGACGCTTTAGTAAGCGCTGCCGGTATTTGTTACACCATATGTCTTAATGCCCACGGACGTTATGACATTTTCAAAAGTGTCCATGGACATTACGACACTGGACTTAATGACATGCCACCTTGTAAAAAGCTATATTCTGTTTTGAGTAATTGATTATAACTATGCAGTGATTAATTAATATTTAATTATTGAATAGTGCACAAAGTTTGGCGGAGGGCTCAAATAGGTATTACTGTCCATACTGTCGCGCAGCTGTTGAAGATACAATGCAATTTTTTACATAAAACTTACATTTGTATGTTACTAAATGTATATGAATAATAAACACTGTTTTGCAAATTGGGTAATTTTAAAATTTTTTTTTTTGGTGGGAAAAAATTCTTTTTTTCTTTTTGGCTCATTTTTAATTTTTATTTTGGGCCCTTTTTCGTTTCTTTTGGGCAAAATTTCATATTAAACTTTTTGGGTAATTTTTCATGTTCTTTTTGGCGATTCTTTATTTGGGCGATTTTTCATTTTTTTTTTGCCCATTTTTCTTTGGGCGATTTTTCCTACAGCCGAAAAAATTACAGTATTCAGCAAACTTTTACAAGTTACTGAAATAATGCAGTACTAAGCTAATTTCCCTTTTCTGAAACATATGCAAACAAATATATTTTACCTGAAAAAGTCTAAATATTAATTGACAACGCTTACAATATAACTTTTTTTTATTAAAATTCTTTTAAAAAGTGAGTACTGATATTTTTAGTAATCAGTAAAAATTTCCTGAATATTGCCATTATTTCAGTAACCAGTAACTGGTTTTACTGGTTTTACTGGTTTTCATTCAATTTGTCTTGGTTTAGTTTGTTTTTGTCTATTTTACAATTTTCATCATTTTCTTATATTTTTGATTTTAAATATTCAACTACATATGTATTAGGGGTATAACCAAAATAAGCACCTATCATTACGGTATGGGCAATGTTATACTGATATTAAAAATCGATATCAGGGGTCATTTCGGTCCAAAAACCTTCGGCACCGAATGGAATTTCTAAAACACCAAAAAATTTTTTTTTTTTTTTTTTAATTTTTATTACAAAGTAAAAAAATTAAAACAAGCTTAATTAAATAACTTATACATTATTGTTGTACATTATAAACTTCAAATTAAGAGTTCGTGTTGATTTACAGAACGGAAAAATGTCTTCATCAACTTTCACCGCCCGCTCTGCGCATATATTGCTGCGCTGCTGTTTAAAAATTCTTAATGGCTCCTTAACCCAGTATCGAAGAAAACAGTTGTGAGCGTTATTTTAATAATCAAACAAGTAGAAATTTCTTAACTAATTCTGAGCTATATTAAAAACAAGAAAAATAATTTAAAATGTCTATGAAAATAATACATATTTTAACGCATATGTTTTATAATGGGAATCCTTCCCTTTCTCTAGTTTCCAGAAGCAGATAACGCGGAGAAAACGTACAATAACATTACAAAAAATTTTTTGTTTTTTTAGTTTGACTATTGATTTTTTTTTTTGGTGGGAGTCCTTCCCCAAAAAATATTTGTGGGAACATCTAAGAAGTTAATATTAATAAAAATATATGTGTTTTTACGTTATATTTTTGTCGCATAAATTGTAATATAAATTTTTATGGTGGGTATCCTTCCCTTGTACCGTTTTTTGGTTTATTTTTTTGGAATGCAAGGAATCGCCATTTCATAAAAAAAACACGAAATGCAAGGACCAGCATGGCTTTCGACGTTAGAATTATGGATTTCCTGTAAAACTGAAAAAAATTATAAGCTAAAACTTCATCGCGATCGGTGCCGAACCTGTTTGAACGCTCGCGAAAAAAGGAAGGCACATTTCTTCATATTTTTTTATGCACTATCTCACTATGATATTTGCAAAAAAAAGCAAATGGTTATTTCCCTAATATGTATGTTTCAATTATTTTTTTTTATTCTTTTTTAATTCAATTATGTTATAAAGATATAAAAACAAAGCTTTATACATATCGTTATAAAGAAATACCCTTTAATTTTTTAAAAGTAAAATATATACAGTTCTATGTTCTTGATTTAACACGGTTTAAGGTCCCCAAAAATGAAATTTTGTAAGTATCTCATGCTTTGATTTACGCGATATGTTAAATTTCTGGTCCCATAAAGGGAATTTGTACCAGTCCTTGTTTTACGCGAATTTGATTTACACGTGCTTTCTTCGGTCCCAACAGACCGCATAAATCGAGGGTTACCTGTATAGTTATACATATAGATATACAGATATATCTGTAAAAATAAAAAGAATTTTTTTTATTTTGTTAGGAAGGAATATCGCTTAGCAACTGTTATTAGAACCACAAAGATTTTAAAACTTTCTAGCTTTTTTTTAACCATGGAAAAATACTGTTTAAAACTTTGAGTTAACAAATGTGTACAATAAAAAATGTTAAAGTAAATTCTGTGTGTTTACTTTTATTTTGCAATAAAAAGAACTTGCGGTTTATTTTAGGAAAATAAATTAAAACGTTTTTAAAAGGTTGAAAACGCTACAAAATATTCATTTGTAAAAAAGCAGAATAATATTTTTTTATTTATTTTTAATTTTTATTTTATTTCTTTTTTCTTTTTAATCCAATTTATTTTAACAAACAATTCGAAAAAAAAAACAGGAAAACGTAACAACTCCCTCCCACAAATAACCAGATCAACTTTCCTTAAATCTTTTCAACTTAAGTGATTCTTTAGAAAATATTTGTACGTGAAGCGAACACAGCACACACATTTTTTATTTATAATTTTTTATACCGTATAGACGTGAACTACCCTGTAAATAATAGGAACAGTCCAAACACGCGTGTAAAGAGTAGTCCACAAGGGACCAGGACTAGTCCAAAAGTAACCCAAACGTATGGCAAAAACATGGTCTATTTAACATTACGATGTCCTAGGAGAGGACCATATAACCCACCTTTGGACCACTTAGGAGTAGTTTTACGTGTGTAAAGGGTAGTCCACAAGGGACCAGCAGTCGTATTCCGTAATTCGCTAAAGCTAAATCTCTATCGCTAAAAATCTAAAAAGTTAATTTAGCGATTTTTGGGTACGAATGCAATTCTGTAATGTGCATTGCTAAATTTGCCAATACCATACAAATTTAATTCGGCGCAATTTAAGATTTAAATGTCATCGCTAAAATTGTTCAATTTTGTATTCTCTAAGGCATTTTAGCTATCGAGATTTAGCTTTAGCTAAGCGAATTACAGAATACGGCTGCAGGACTAGTCCAAAAGTAACCCAAACGTATGGAAAAAACATGGTCTATTTAACATTACTATGTCCAAGGAGAGGACCATATAACCCACCTTTGGACCACTTTGGAGTAGTTTTAAAACCACTCCATGGTATACTCAAGAGGATTAGTTTTGAAGTCGTTTAAAAACGAAAGCATGTCGTTAAAAAACGAAGACATGTCGTCTCACTACACAGAAAAAAATAATTTTTCCAATTCAAACAAAAAATTTGTAGAATCAAAAAATTTTTTGTCTGAAATCGGTCCTATAAACAAATTTGCATATTCAAACAATTTATTTGCATTTTGTTTATTGAAAAAAACCCTGATTTTTTCAAACAAAAAATTTAACTGAATCAAACAAAAAGTTTACTGAAATTCATATACTAAATTTAAAAAAAAAAAAAAAAAAAGTTTTTGCACAAGCAATAACGCGCACACAAGTTAGCACTGTATGAGAAGAAGACGGCAAGAGCAGAGCCGCCGGCTGGCTTTGAGACACATGTTAAATTTTCGAACGTAGTCTTATTTATACACACAACACAATGTTTTTCTTTATCACTCTCTGTTGCTGTATCCTTTCCTTTGCTAAAGAAGAAATGTAACCAAAAACGGCAGCAGACCGACTCGATATGTTTTTCGTCATCATTCTATTTTTGTATTTGATGTATTTAACCAAACAGTTTTAAAAAATTTAATACGGGATTTTGTTTCTTGTAATGTTGTTTCTGCTATTGTTTTTCTTATAGTTGCACTTTTTTAAAGCGTCCAAAAATAGACTGTGTGTATTTTTTGTTGTTGTTCTTATATTTCACATAAAGAAGTGTTGCTTACGATCAAATAAAAAAATGCAAAAAGACGAGAACATTAAAGAGCGTTAAATATTTCATACAAAATTATGAAAACTTGACACCAATAACGCGCTTATTATATTTTTGAAGTGTTGTCCACATTTTTGTTGGTTAAATAAAAATCAAACAAAAATATTGTTTGAATCAGTAAAAAAATTAATAGAAATTAAAAAAAATTTTAAACAAGCGTTTGTTTGAAAATAATTCGGCAATAATTTTTTCTGTGTACAAACACTTTTTAACAATGACATGGTCCATGCTTGCATTACATCGGACCAGTCCATTTTATCAAAATGGATGAGGTGGTCCAATTTTATTTGCAGGGTATTCACAAAACAAACAAAAACACAGAAATTAAAAAAAAAAACACATAATGAAATAACGGTCAAACCGAATCTATGATCCCTCTCACCCTTATTAGTTTTGGCCTATTCAGATTTTGTTATGATTGGCTCATAAGATCTAGATCTTCTTAAAAAGTCCACTTCGTAATAATCCCAGTTTCGGTAGAGGGTATCAAAAATTCGGCAAAGTCAGAATTACATGTTTTTTTTGTGGTTGGTATAAAAAAATGTCAACTTACTTGATTTTCTTGAGAATATATCACCATAATCACCGTTACTACCACTTGTAGCATGCTTTATAATTGTTGCACGATTTGGATGTGAATGCGTATGTGGGCACTCGGACTGATGTGAATGCTGCTGGTGTTGCGGGTGATGATGATGGTGTTGGTGTTGGTGAGTAACATTATGATTCTGTTGTCCATTCAAGTGTGTTGTTACATTTTCACAAGATGTGGATTTTTGTCGTTTAAGTGATAAAGTTTTAATGCGATATGTTGAAATCCCTTGTTGTTGAGACATTGTTGCCATTGTTGTTGTAGTATTTCCAGATGTTGCTGCTACCCTTTCACGTGGCGAGCAGGTTGATGAAGGTGATGAAATGGTACCGTGTAGTGCTATATGTTGTGATTTCCTTAAAAGATTTCATGAATAAATTTAAAAAAAATATGAATTTCTTTGAATTTAAATGGAATAGTCTAAAAGGCAAAACTACTTATGTAAAATAAAGTTAAAGTTGACAAGTTCACAGGTTCACTGTAAAAATATTGCCCGAACCGAAACTCGTGCTCCCGCTGTATTTATTTATAAACACAAACATAAAGCCCATACACATTTGATGGAGTTAATGTGTTGGTGTACTAATGTGAACATAAGGGGTTTCGCTCACATTGTTTGTGTTTATGCATAAATAAAGCGGGAGCTCGATTTTCGGAGCCCCATGATTATCGCAGTACCCCGAGTTTCGGAACGGGCAATATTTTTACAGTCTGTTTAATTGCAACTACGTATTTTCAAAAAAAAAAAACAGCCGCAATAAGTGCAACATAGCTTTTTATATTCTTTCACAACTTTTCTTTCTTCAGAGTTCAATAACGAACTTTTATCAAAGTGATTTTATTTAGAAGAAGAATCTTATTTCAACAAAATTACGCGTTTACACAAACATGTATAATATTTCCTAATTTACACCTTCTGTGTGTTTTTTACTCAGAAGCGTCAATATTTTAAATGGGATAATTTTATAGTTTTTTTTTTAAGTTGCTTGCTTCGGTCGCCAACACGAAGACCGCTTTTACACTCTCCGCCGCTCGGGGTTCCAAAGGATATACTAAGTTTGTCATTCATCTTAGACCCAATACAGTAAATATATTCTGGATCCTTGAGTAGTTCTAAGTCGACTTAGCCAAGTCCGTCTGTCTGTCTGTCTGTCTGTCTGTTGAAAACATGATCACTTTCGAAAGACTCAACAGAAAAGAACAATTTTGCTATCATATTGTTTTTAGTTCTCTTAAGCGGTTTGGAATTGAAAACATAATCGGTTTAGTAGGAAAAGAGTTATTAACCTAAATGTGGAACAAACTCCCTGTAATAAAAACTAGCAAAAATCAGTGACAGAATGCACCGATTCTCATTAAATTTTGCACAAGTTTGTTTTGTATGGCTAGAAATCATACTACTTAGTTTCGTGAAGATCAGTCCATAATTTACCAAAGGCCCCATATAAAGCCCACTCACAACAATTCATTCCTTTAACTCCATTCCTTAAGGGGGCTCCTAGATGGGTTCAGCGAAGCCACCTGCCGTGTCCTACTGGAGGAAAAAACACCTAAGCGCGGCCGCAGGCCGCCACGCAGAAAAACTTTAGTATGCGAAGCCAGATTTCAATACTTGACTTTAGTGTTTCCGGAAGTGAAAACTATTAATCAATATAAAATGCAAAAGTTCTTCAAAACAGAAATGAGAAATAAAGCCATTTTCTAATATCGGTAATGTGAGCTAAGGCCATGATGGCTTTATCTCCCATTCAAATGAAGAAAAAAAATAAAAGACTTTATCTCCCTTTTGAATGAGAGATAAAGCCATCATGGCCTTACCTCCCATGGTTTTAAAGCACCCCACCCGCGAATATATGCAGTGCAACCTCCTACATTTTCGAAATAACGGTATATCTCGACAACAAGAGCTAACCTAAAAAAAAGGTTAGCACCATTAGATTCAGCGTACCCGAATTATGTTAAAACGCCATGTGCCCGGCTTGTCTATTTTTTCAACTATCACAGTGTAATTTACGATAGGCCCTATATCGGGTGTTTTTTTTACAGGTTTGTTTTTCGAATAGAGATAAAACTGGCATTTTGTGGTCAAATCTGGCAACTCTAATGTCATTTATGTTCAGTTTGGTTTGCCATTTCATCATGAACAGGTTGACAAAAGAACAACGCTTGCAAATCGTGCAAATTTATTTCGAAAATAACGGTTCAGTTCGCGAAGTTTACCGCAAGCTCCGTCCATTTTATGGTCGACATAATCGTCCATCAGAGCAATTAATTCGGTTAACCATGGATCGTTTTCGCACTACGTTTACTCTATGTGATAATACGCATCCGCAGAGACGTCGAACAGTGCGCACCGAAGAAACAATTGCCGCTGTAGAGCAAAGTGTTGAAGAGGACCCGAATGAATCGATTCGCCACCGTGCACAGCAATTGGAGCTTTGTCCATCAACTTTATGGAAGATTTTGCGCAAAGATCTTGGCTTGCGACCTTACAAGATCCAGCTTGTGCAAGAATTAAAGCCGCGAGACCATGCAATGCGTCGTGATTTTGGTGTATGGGCCGAAAATGAGATTGATCTCGATGCTGATTTTCATCGCAAAATTTTGTTCAGTGATGAGGCTCATTTTTGGTTGAATGGCTACGTCAACAAGCAAAATTGCCGCATTTGGAGTGAAGAGAATCCACATGAGACCCTTGAGACGCCATTACATCCACAAAAACTGACTGTTTGGTGTGCTCTATGGGCTGGTGGAGTCATTGGGCCATACTTCTTCCGAAATAATGCTGGAGAGGCAGTTACCGTTAATGGAGACCGGTATAGAGCCATGATAACCGACTATTTTGTTCTCGAATTGGATGGCATGAATGTGGATGAGTTGTGGTTCCAACAAGACGGCGCTACATGCCACACAGCGCACGCCACAATCGATTTATTGAAGGAAACATTCGATGAGCGCATAATTTCGCGGAATGGACCTGTCAATTGGCCACCAAGATCGTGTGATTTGACACCATTGGATTATTTTCTTTGGGGATATGTGAAGTCGCTCGTCTACGCCAACAAACCAGAAACGTTAGGGGAATTGGAAGCCAACATTCGTGGCGTTATTGCCGACATACGGCCCCATATGCTCGAAAAAGTGGTTGAAAATTGGACCTGTAGAATTGGCTTTATTCGAGCCAGCCGCGGCGGCCACATGCCTGAAATCATATTTAAACATTATAAAATTATCCTTCCAATAAAGCCAAAATGATGGTCATTAAAACGATTTTCTTGTGTTTTATTTCAATTCGAAGTTCTATACCACTGAAAAAAACACCCGATATAAAGCTTACTTTTGAAATAGACTTTAATACACCTAAAATTGTGTGGTCAGTTGCGTGCGAATACTGCACTTTTACTTGTTTTACAGCAAAGTTTTTTATTAAATTCTATTTTTTAAGATTTTATTTAAAGTTTGTTTAAGTAAAGTCTAAACAATTTGCTAAAGCAAAAGTATTATTTACGATAAAAAAATAAAATTTTTTATAAACAACAAACGGTCGAAATCGAGGTCGCACTGTAATTTTTGATGCCAACTGGCAACAATTTGAACGTCTCTAAATTTTTAATCTGTACGTATAAGCAAAATTTGCATTTAACGAGAGGAAAAAAACAATATTAGTTCTTATGTGTGGTTGGTCACCTTAGGTATGGCCTTAATTAAATACGTTCTTACTGGTTTTCATGATTTTTTTTTCTGAGAAAGCTAAAAGTGACAATTACAATTTAATCAGCTTTACAAATTATTTTTTTTTTGGAAATTAGTTGGAGTGAGAAGTTTTTCAAACAGAATTAGTGTTCTTCTGATGATTGTATGTAATACAATACTAAAAATCTATGTCCATCACATAGTTGGGGGTAGTGCACTAAATATTGATTTAAATAAGCAGTGCACTATCACTAAATAAAACTGCAAAGCAATTAGTTTGCACTCTTTTTGAACAGCTTTAGTGATGATTGTTATTTTTAAACAACCACTAAAAAAATTTTAGTGATATTGCAAATTTTTTCACTATCACTAAACGCAGATTGAATGGAAAAATCTCACTCAATTCAAATAGTGCAAATTTCGGACTTGCAATCAAAAAAGCTGCATACAATTATTTGATCACAAAAATTTAAAAAATGTAACTTTGTATGGGCATGGTTCTTAATGTTTTTCGAGGATATGCATACATGCAAAGATAAAACATGGTTGGGGTAAACATATTCTAAGAGCAACATATTATGATAAGATTCATGATTGTAGTCACCATATTAAGATTATTATTGAATCATATTATGACTAAATATACTCGTACTATTACATCATAATATTTTTCCCTTAATCATATTATTATTTTGTTAATCATACTAAGTTAAGAAGTAATAAAATTATTGTCATGTTAATCATCATAAGCTAAGAAATTAATCATATTATTGTCATGTTTATCATAATTAGCTACGAAGTAATCACATTATCATCATGTTAATCATATTAAATAAAGAAGCAATCATATTATGATACAGCACTTTTCATAGCTTTCATAAAAATACAAAATAAATTAGAATTTTTTTGCATCGATTTTTTATTTTGTGGCTTTTTACAATTTTTCTTAAAGTTAATCAAATAGCGGAGTTCAATGTAAAACTTGCAAAAGAGCAAATGCAAAATCTGTGGTTTTCAGGGGCAACCGCTTATGTCCATTTTTCCGATTTTGAGATGTTGATGTCATATTGTCTAATTTTAAATGCGCTTTACATTTTTTTTGAAAAAGATGCATCAATTCCGATTTTTTAACGTAATGACAAAGTTTTAAAAGTGCAATACCTATCCAATGGTTTGATCTAGAATGGTTTTTCGGCTTTCCTGAAAAAATTAAGACATACGCGGTTGAACATGAAAACCACAGAAATATCGTAGCACTTTTATAAAATATAACGAAATCTCTGTGTGTTTTGTTGTTGGATTTTACAAGAAAACTATGATATTTTGCATTTGCACTATTACATCACTAATACTTGAATGAACTCCGCTAATATTTTAATTTCTTTAAACTTATTTTTTTTATGGAATTTTATCTTTTAATTGTTTAACCGCTCACAAATAAAAAAAACGACACAACTGATTCAAAATTATTTTAAAATGGCGCTAACATAATATGATTAGAGTAAAAATAGTTTGATTGCATCTTGAACATAATATGATAATGTATAGAAAGTTATCATGTTATGGCTATTAAATATCATGCTATGGTTGTGAGTAATATGTTTAGAAAGTTATCATAATTAAGTTGTTAGAACTATAATTATTTTTCGGTCAACAATACTCAAATTTATAATTGCAATAAACATTGATATGTTTACAGTAACTATAATATTGCTGATTCTTAATAAAACAAGTAAGAAAGCATAGTCGGTCAAGCCCGACCATATGATACCCTACACCAAAGTATTTAAAAACACATCATGCCCTATAAATATGGATTTATCTATGTTTATAAACTTCATGAAAATCGGTTTGTGAGAGGCAGAAATTGCCCCCTACCTCCCCTTGTGGTCCTATTTTTGAAAAACTGTATAGCTTATGTGTCCATATAGATATGGATCTATCTATGTTTTAAATTTCATTCAATTTGGTTGGATAGCCGCTAACCATCTTCTGAGAGGAAGAAATTTCCCCCTATCTTCCCTCGTGGTCCTACAATTTTGCCCATTTTCAATAGGCTTAGTCCTTGTGCCAATAAGAACCTATGTCCCAAATTTTATTAAAGGTTACATGGACATCCAGCCAGCCAGCCAGCCAGCCTGGCAGCCAGCCGGACGGACATCGTTAGTTCGACTCAGAAAGTGGTTCTGAGTTGATCGGTATACTTTAAGGTATATTTTAGGGCGTTACACACATCAGCACAAATGCATAATACCCTCTCCACTATTGTGGTGTGGGTATAATTAACAATTATTTGTGTACGACAACAATATATTGTTACATTAAACAAAGTGTTGTTGCCGTAACCATGCCCAACCATATTTTTTCTCTGCGTGTAAGCAAAGAACATTAAACAAAATGAAATTTTGTCAATAACGGTATAATTATTGGCTTTAATCTAGAAAAAAACCGTTTTTGATTTTAAATTTAGTGCAACAATTTTAGTTGCACTCAAGTGAGTGAAGAAAAAAAAGTTGCAATAAACTGATGATTGCTTTCTTTTAAATCAAACTATTTTTTTTTAAGTGCAATTTTTTTTAGCATCACTAGCACTCATGTTAAGTGAGGCTGCAAATTTTCAATTTATAACTCAACATCAACATAATGATTGCAATATTTTTGCACTATCACTAAAATGCAAAATGAGTGCACTACCCCCATCTATGGTCCATCAGTTCAAAGTGTAAAAGGATTCGATTATTTTTATTTTTTTATTTTTTTTTTTGCTAGTTTATGTCTTATTTAATTCCAATTTCCGGGTAACTTTATCTGTGTGCTATATTATTATCTATTGCTGTACAGTGTTTGTCTGTTTAGGGATATAATTGCTAGATTTTGCCATTTTTATGCAAATTAAAATTTACAAAATGATGCCATGGCTTTGATTTCTATACTACTAAGTTATTCATCTGGGCTTGTACTGCGAATAACAAAATATGTAAAAACTGCATATAAGTAAAAGTATGTAATTTTGATTATTCATGACGAAATTTAAATAATACAAACATACTACAATGTAAATGGATTTGTTTTGTCAGCTCTTCTTTTACTAACAATTGCATATATAATTAATTTAAGTTTTGCAAAAAATTTAGCATTTTTAAAGCATGTTTTATGCGTATATTTTCGTAAAAAAAATTTTCACGCCCGAGTTATCATTAAATTCAGAAGTGTTTAATATTAATTTCGGCAAATGGTAATAAAGGGTGTTTTTTTAGAGGTGAAGAACTTTTTTTATCAAAGTAATTTTTGAGAATACAAAATTTTTAATTAATAAGATTTTGTTTATCGAGCTTAATTCCCAGTTTTTATTCTTGATAAAAACACTGAAGTTTATTGTTGGGGGATAGGCTAGTTTCTAGGCGCAATTCACTGGTTCATCATCAGCAAACATTCTACCAAAAAAAATTAGAAAAGATTTTTTTTCTGCATAAAAATTAAATATCAACATTTGGTGTAAAACCTATGAACAGTTCAACAAAATAACCACAATACTAATTATTTAAAAAAGATATTAGCAAATTAAACTGCAAAGTGAATGAGAATTAAAAACTCTCAAAAAGTCTTATTTGCCACGATGTCAAAGCTTAAACAAAATACCAACAATAAACAGTGAGCTTATCTTTTCTTACATTCCCCACCATAATTGATAAGTAAGTAAGAAGAACTTTTAATATTGTTACGTTACTGCCTTTTCAATAACGTTTTCGGTTTATTTCCTTTATAATTAACCTCTTGAGTTCTTTATTGCACCTTAATAGAATTAAATAAACACATAACTTTAATTTATAACACTTATTTATTATTATTTAGAACTTAGTCACTTTAACAACTGTAATTTACAGCTTTTATTCACAACTCACTGCAATGCTTATAATTTTATCCGCGTGATGCGTTATTGACAACGTCTGAACTTAGAATGATCTTATGCCATCTCTTGCGATTCTATTTATGCTCAAGTTCAGGGGGGTTATTATGTAATTCGATTCGAAACGAAAATACTTCGAAAGAAATGAAATCGAAAATGAAACGGTATTTTCTAAACCGTTCGAAAGCACCACAGATTTGTATTTGTTAAAAAAAGGGAAAAACAAAGTGCTGCCAAATTTATACACAATAAATTTGACAGTACCTGTCAATATTGACAGAACTTTTTTTGAAAAACAAGCGTTTAAAAAAAAAACGTAAAATTTTCCGCAAAACGTAAATATAAATGAAAACTTCCAAACAAAAAAAAATAACAAAAAATTATTAATAAAAAAATAACGGTTTAAGAACATGGATTCTGTTGCATTGTGGTTGGAAGATAGCGATAAAGAAAGTGATGCAATTGCAGAAAGAGTAAGAAAGATTTTTTTAATTATGAAATTTTATCATAAAAATACTACTTTTAGTTTCGTGAAAAACTTTCGGCTTAATAAAAATTAATTTATGTATATCTACAATTGAATAAAAGGTGATTTAGAACCAGCTGAAAGATCGACAGTCATTGCACCTTTGAAAAAATTAGCTGCCACATTAAAATGTTTGGCACTAGTTGGATACCAACATCAGATTGGCCAAGATTGCCTTGTGGGACTTTCGCACCCATCAATTTCCATATGCTTATCCGAGGTATGCGAAATAATCGAACCAAATCTTTGCCCGAAGCAATGAAAAGAAATGACTAAAGAAAAAAAGGAGGCGAAAAGATATTTTTTTTTAATTAATGTGGAATACTTTGAGCAGTAGACGGCACTCACATTCAAGTAATAAGGTCAAGTAACGATGAGCATTTATACTTCAACCGAAAACAGACATTTAACCTTAACGTGTTGTTTATAGTCTTCCCATACCTAGTAACAAAGCACATTTGTAAATATAGTAAATACTAGATGACCCGTGCGAATATTTCGCACCGTAATTTTTATCAATGAAAATATAAATTTTTCAATTTCAAATTATTTTTCGTCATTAGTGTTAGAAATAAGCTTTAAAATGAGATATCATTCATTAAATTTGATGCGGTGGTATGGGAGATATTTGCAACCGACAAAAAAAAGTGCTTTAGAAATAATATATATGATAACACAAAATCGATTAAATGAACACTCAATTTTTTCCAATTCACTATACGATGGACCAACCGAATCTTAATCCTTTGACAGTCTTTGCCACAAATCCTTCGACTTGCTTTTAGCATTTGCAACATTTAGGTGGCCCTTTGCTAAATCTGCATGTGCAACCATAAAATCAACCATCACCTTATACTGTCTTGATTTTGTAAACAACATTGCTTTGTTTGAGCTTTCCCTAAAGCATTTAAAAAAATTGCTATGTATAAAAATTTTCAGACTAAAAACAAAAAGAGTTGTGACAACAAACACATGGTATAAATTGTGATTTCAAGTCACTCACAGTTCTAAATATAGAGTATATCTTATGTTTTTAATTCTATTTTACAGTTTTTGTAAAAAGTTTTATTTACTTACTTACATTTTTTAATTTTTTATCGTTTTCACAAGCACAGCCACTTTCGAATAATTTACGAACAATTTAAATGAACTGACATTTGCTTTCGTATTACATAGTTGCAATTGTAAAAGGGTAATTTTTAATTTACGAAAAGGGGTAAAAAAATCCCGCAAAAATAATATATTTCCGAACGTTCGAAAATAAATTTTTGAAAAACGTACTACATAATACAATTTGTACGAATTCGTAAATCTTTTCTTTCGAATCGTATTACATAATAACCCCCCAGACGTGTAGATGATACTATTATGCTGTAATGATATAGGTGCAATAATAATGCCTTCCGAATGACGTAGATACGGAATCAAATAAAAACTTGTAATCGTTAATCAATGGTACACAAAACAAAGAAAAAACAAACAAAATTTTCCACAAATTTGGCTTTTTCTTATTTTATTTTCAAAGAAAAACAAAATACGTTTACAGTGGAATTGCGGCTAAATAGAGCATGTCTTTAGAAACATACGGCGGTACGTCCCAAGTTCTAAGACGTACGACCCAGTTGTGTTCCTAGCATTAGTAAGCCTGTATCTATACCGCTCACCGTTAACTGTGGTGTTTCGACCATCGTTATTTGTGAAGACATATGAACCAATGATTCCACTGAACCATAAAAATCACAATTTTTGTGAGTTTTTCCAGATGTAATGGTGTTTCGACTATGGCGCCAATTGTGCTTATAATCATAGCCATTCTAACCAAAAGTGTTTTTTTTTCGATCGAACCATGATTTTTAAAAAAAAATTGAGTAATTTGCAAACGTTGCTCTAGCGCGATTTTATTCATGATGAAATGCCACATCAAACTTACCTCAAAACTATCAAATTACCTCAAAATTGTCAAATTAGGTGTCAGCAAAGACTGCTAACAATTTTAAGTTCACAGCAGAGAACGGATTTGTGCGATTGCAAAAAATTCGCATTAAATCAACAACATCAAATACACTCATTTGTATTCATGCAATCAAACTTTCTCAGCCACACAAATCGGTGTTGTTTTAAAATTCAAGTCATGCACAGCGTATTGGCTTTGCCATTCATACCATGTTTAGGTTCGTTCGCCAATTATTGCTCTGGTAAAAAACATATACAAAGAAAAATACACAAAAATCATTGCTCTGATGACTTTTCAGCAGCTGAAACAATTTCCATAGAAACAGAAGACGTTTTTATTTTTTATAAATTCTTAAAAAGTACAGTAGTTCTGTATGTACAATGTCTTGTTGTTATTGTTGTTAATGTTGCTTGTTACGCTTTTAAAAAAATATCCTTCAAATAATAGGACTAGTCCAAACACGCGTCTAAAATGTAGCCCACAAGGGACTAGGACTAGTCCAAAAGTAACCCAAACGAATGGAAAAAACATGGTCTATTTAACATTACGATGTCCTAGGGCAGGACCAGCCAGCAATGGATAACAAAGGAGTAGTTTTAAAACTACTCCATGGTATACTCAAGAGGATTACTTTTGAAGTCGTTAACATAGCGTCTTCACCTGACAATTTTTTGTCATACCAAACGTCAAAGTCTATATAAAAAAAACTCGAAAATTTTTGTCAGCGTTTTTTTTAATACGAACACATTTCGTTAAAAAACGAAGACATGTCGTCTCACTACAAACACTTTTTACAATGACATGGTCCATGCTTGCATTACATCGGACTAGTCCAATGAGTAGTCCATTTGATCAAAATCAGGTGGTCCAATATTATTTGCAGGGTAAACACAAAAACAACAATCATACCAACAAATCGACTCGTACTCATACCAATTTTCATTCGTCGTTGTGTAATCTAGTGGACAATGACTACTTAAATGCAAAAGCAAAAGAATAAATGCCGTTTGCCTTTAAGAAATTGTGTTATTGCGTGCGCAACAATAAATGCAAACAAAGCACTTTCAATAAAAAACTCACACATGCACAAATTAAATGTGTACAAAACGATGTCAAAATTACCAACGTTGAACTTTGTTTTGCAGGCATAGAGTTAATGTAAATTATAGCGTATGAGTAAATCAACAAAAATAGTGGATTTTGCAGTTCTCTGGTTCACTGGTTCTTAAGAGCCAAATACATTGGTCAAATGCTTGACATGCAGACGTACGTGAATTCACCATCACCACCAATTCACAAACAAATTTTCACTAACAACCCTACCTAAAAAAGAGCGGGAAAGCATTTTCCAGCTGTCAAAAGTAATCAAACACATTCGTCGAATGCTCAACATGCAGGCGAATTCACTCGAGTGCGTGTGCTTGACGTAGTATTCGCCGTAATATCTAACAGCCACCTTCATAAAAAGTTCTTATTTTAAGCTTATTGTATGTAATAACTATCAAACGCTACTACAAAAAACACTTGTTTTCTTTGCTATAAGATTTTCTTAACTAAATCTAGTTGTTTGATCGTCTGTTTTTGTTTATTATTTGTCTGTATATGTGAGCACAATTTTCTGTATGTGCCCATTTAGACAGGGAAACATTTGGAAGGGAAACATTTTGTTTGTTAGCAAATAACGGGTGGGGAAGAGAGAATGGTTTTTGTGTTCGGTACTCGGCGACACGCTATGTTCTCATTTTCTTTGTTGACATTTACTTTGCTTTTTGAGAAAAAAAACAACAATATTAACAGAATGTTTCCGGCAACATGTTCGTCTGTGTGACCGCAAATGAAAAAACAAAAGAGAATTCCAGATGTTTTCCTTCCAAATGTTCGCTCGTCTAAACTCGGACTATCTTGTCGGTAATTGAGACGAAGTTCTGGGTCAGTATTAATGATATGTAGCATCTCTAGTATAAATCTCCTTGAGTAATTTCTCTCTTCTTGTAATATTTGTACTCCTTCAAAATGTGCTTTATGATTTGTCAGCGTACAGTGGGCTGCTAGCGCAGTTTTTTGCTCAATAGGTTTGTCACTAGCTGTTTGGTCAGATTTATGTGACGATATCCTTGTCTTATGTTTTGTTTTTGTCGTCCCAACGTATACTTTATTGCATATATTGGGCCCGTCACCACTACACGGAATTTTATACACCACATTTGACTTTTCTTCCTTTTTAATTTTTGTTTTACTAAACAACTGATTCACAGTGTTGTCCGTTCTAAATGCTAGTTCAAAATTTTTCTCATCATAAATATCTGAGTTTTTCCATCTTTCAGAAAGTCCAGAAATATATGATACGCTTTTGTATCTTTTTGGTTCTCTTTCCTCCTGCTGCCTGTTGTTTTTTGCATGTTTTATAAGATTTTTAATTGTCTTTATTGGGAATTTATTCATGCTTAATATATTAGTTATTTTTGCTATATTATTTTTATTCGAATAAAAAGTTTGTTTACTTCTGATTAACATCACTATTATTATGATTTGCTTATTTTATTTCTTTTTAATATTTTTGAAAAATAACACTACGTGACACAATTTCAACAAAGTCGTGACCAAATGAATCTGGCAGCTTTATGTAAAATTGTCCGCTGAATCCGAATATGAAGTCAGAATTGTCAAAAGTAGAACAGTTTTTGAGATATTCCAAAATAACCGTTATTTGTGTTTTTAAAAAAGATGATGTGACTGAAATGCAAATATCTTCAAAAATTGTAAACGGATTATGTAATTCTTTCTTTTTAGTAAAATGTTATAAAATTTCTAAAATAACCATGGATTGCTTGTGAAGATTGGTCAAGAAATTACAGAGTTACAGGGGACAAAATTCAAGCTTCATTGAAAATTTTATGATATTGTTCAATTTTGTTCTTTTCAAGTTATTTTTTTTAAACCAAAGATTTAAAAATCCTATTGTTTTGTTGCATGCGTTATTTTAATATGAACATTTTGAGCCCAACAAGACATAGATTGGTACAAAAATTACAAAGCTACAGAAGATTTAGTAAGTTAACCCACATAGAAATTCAATACTTTCAAGCAATTTTTAATATTTATTGTTACTAAAAATTTAGCTTTGTATATTTATTTGTTGTGGGTTAATGCAATTAATCTTCTGTAACTTTGTCATTTTTGCACCGATCTGGTTCCTATTGGGCACAAAATGTTCGTAATGAAATAGGCTAAAATTTTATATTTTGGATATTTGCATTTCAGTCACAGCATCTTTTTTAAAAACACAAATAACGGTTATTTTGGAATATCTCTGTAATTACACTACGTGACAATTTTTTGACCAAATGAATTTGACACACAATCTTTGTGTAAAATTTTCCGCTGAATCCGAATATGAAATCAGAATTGTCAAAAGTAGAACAGTTTTTGAGATATTCCAAAATAACCGTTTTTTGTGTTATTAAAAAAGATGACGTGAGTGATATGCAAATATCCAAAACACAAAATTTTAGCCTATTTCAATACGAACATTGGGCCCAAAAGGATCCACATCGGTGCAAAAATGACAAAGTTGCAGAAGATTAATTGAAATAACCCACGACAAATAAATATACAAAGCAAAATTTTTAGTAACAATAAATATTAAAAATTGCTTGAAACTATTGAATTTCTATGTGGGTTAACTTACTAAATCTTCTGTAGCTTTGTAATTTTTGTTTTTACATAAAGCTGCCAGATTCATTTGGTCACGACTTTGTTGAAATTTTGTCACGTAGTGTTATTTTTCAAAAATATTAAAAAGAAATAAAATAAGCAAATCATAATAATAGTGATGTTAATCAGAAGTAAACAAACTTTTTATTCGAATAAAAATAATATAGCAAAAATAACTAATATATTAAGCATGAATAAATTCCCAATAAAGACAATTAAAAATCTTATAAAACATGCAAAAAACAACAGGCAGCAGGAGGAAAGAGAACCAAAAAGATACAAAAGCGTATCATATATTTCTGGACTTTCTGAAAGATGGAAAAACTCAGATATTTATGATGAGAAAAATTTTGAACTAGCATTTAGAACGGACAACACTGTGAATCAGTTGTTTAGTAAAACAAAAATTAAAAAGGAAGAAAAGTCAAATGTCAAATTCACTAAAAATAAAGAAAAACATAATCCGTTTAAAATTTTTGAAGTTATTTGCATATCAGTCACATCATCTTTTTTAAAAACACAAATAACGGTTATTTTGGAATATCTCAAAAACTGTTCTACTTTTGACAATTCTGATTCCGCGGAAAATTTTATAAAAGACTAGGTGTCAAATTCATTGGGTCACGACTTTGTTGAAATTTTGTCTCGTAATGTTATTTGTTGTTTTTAACAAAAAAAAAAAAAAAAAAAAAAAACAACTGGTTGCAATAATTTAATAAATAATTAAAGAGAATATCTGCATTTGGCCCTGAACATATTTATTTAAATCTTATAATGTTTTTTTAAATGGTTGTCTTTAATAAAAAAAAAATCAAGTTAATATTTCACAAAAATAATATCATTAAATGCAAACACTTATGGTGTTTTCTTTTCGGACAATAATGTTCCATATATGCTACCATTCGTGCGGGTTTTTGTTCCATTCTAAAAATATATGCAAAAATGTGAGAAGTTGTCGTTTTCCTTTCTAAACATGTTGCAACAATAAATGGCAAATTTGTTCCATTTCTTACCCGCAGTTATAACTGAGTGTGAGATAATACCCTTTTTTGCATCTGCGTAAAGTACTTTTTTATGCAAGCAAGTATTTTTTTTCTTGTGTTTGCGGACAATTTGCGTTATATTGTGATTTTTAGTTATATTGTGGTGGATATAAAAACTTTTTTTTTTCGTTTGTTTTAATTTTATTATATTTTTTTGTCGCAAAATGTTTAACAACAGCTGACATTAATTATTGAAAATCAGTGCTGTTAACGCTTATTGGAATTGTAAGAAAATTTAATGTTGAAAATTGCTACAAGCGTTGTGAATATCGCTTTTAGTACAAACTTTGCATTCAATATTTAACACGCTAAATACATATTAGTGTTGAGTGTAAAACGTAGCTATTATTTTGTTCCATTGTAATTTAGAAAAATGTATCACTTTGTAAGGGTTCGTGTAACCTAATAAATATATTACACAACTATAATGCATCATTATTTTTTCGAAAAGAAAACACCATTATTAAAATGTCATTTTATTTTTGGTTTAAAGAAGGGCAAATCCAACAATAAATTTTCTTACTTTACGAAAGGTTTAATAGACTATTTTTCGTTTATGAATACAACTTTAGCATTTTTTGCTTAAAAATAATTTATTAATCAGAAATAAGTTTTTATGAATATGGCTGTAACTTTTTTGATTTCCCATCCTGCATCGTCTGTGTCACACATACCAACACATTTTCCCTAATACTACCACAGCCCTTGATGGGTAATTTGATCAATGTATTTGGCCCTTTAAAAAAACGAGCGTACGACAAAACTACAAAAACAATTCTCTTGATATTGAATTTTTTTTAGGGCTGGGTTCACACCAGAGAATGACAAAAGTATCATTTTAAGTACTCTTTCAATATTAGTGAGAAAACATGTACGGACATGTATGGGTAAAGATCAAAACCATACACATACGTACCAATACCCATTACAAGCTAAAGTTGAATATGTATAGGCATACGCTGCCAATGTGTATTTGCATATTCATTCTTCTTTTTGAATGTACATGCAGATATAAATAAAATTTGTGTTAGCTATCTGCAATACCCATATAAGTATGTGTATTACCGTACCCTGCAAATAAAATTGGACCACCTGACCCATTTTGATAAAATGGACTACTCCATGGACTAGTCCGATGTAATGCAAGCA
Source organism: Pollenia angustigena (assembly GCA_930367215.1). Taxonomy (NCBI): domain Eukaryota; kingdom Metazoa; phylum Arthropoda; class Insecta; order Diptera; family Polleniidae; genus Pollenia; species Pollenia angustigena. The sequence goes on from OV884058.1 coordinate 150,839,133, forward strand.
TGGACCATGCCATTGTTAAAAAGTGTTTGTAGTGAGACGACATGTCTTCGTTTTTTAACGACATGCCTTCGTGTTTAAACGACTTCAAAACTAATCCTCTTGAGTATACCATGGAGTAGTTTTAAAACTACTCCTTACTGGTCCAAAGGTGGGTTATATACCATGGAGTAGTTTTAAAACTACTCCTTAGTGGTCCAAAGGTGGGTTATATGGTCCTCTCCTAGGACATCGTAATGTTAAATAGACCAGGTTTTTTCCATACGTTTGGGTTACTTGTGGACTAGTCCTGGTCCCTTGTGGACTACTCTTTACACGCGTGTTTGGACTGGTCCTATTATTTGCAGGGTAAGTATAACGTAAATATACAGAGCGCGAGAGAGAGCAGAGATGGCAAATGCAATTTTAAAAATGTTGAAACTAGGCAAAATTTTTTTGTGTTGTTATTCAGAAAAATATCAAGATAATTTTAAAGCTTTTTACCATTTGACTAAGGCGGTAAGCTTATTTTATTAGAACAACGAGGGGCGGTTGGCGGCAATTTCTGCTTCTCCGAAACTATCTAACAGATCTTAATAAAATTTCAAACATAGATAGATACATATTTGTGTAGACACATAAGCTATGTATTTTTAAAAAAATTAGGATAACGAGGGGAGATAGGGGGCGACTTATGCCTCTCCAAAATCACTTATTTTGTCTAAAATTTCTTGATTATTTTCCATACTTTAAATTTATAATTTTTCATATGCTACATACATACATACACAGGATGAAATTTTTAAAGAAAAACTCTTCTTTACAACTTATTAAAAAGAAATTTTTGAATTTTAAAACGTTACAGAAAGGCGTCTAAGCAAGCGCTAAATGTATTAAGTGGCGGTTACACTCTTTCTTATTAACACAACATACAAATCAATACTTTCATGCATACATAAAAAACAATATCTTCCATCTCGTGTCGTCTACCTATGCTTTGTGTGTGTGACAGCGATAAGTGCAAAAAAATTGTGCGGATGCGTAAAGGGTTTTTACATGCAAAAATAAAAATATCGTAGAGCCACTTGTTGCTGTCACACGCACATAGCATAGGTAGACGACACGAGATGGAAGATATTGTTTTTTATGTATGCATGTAAGTATTTATTTGTATGTTGTGCTAATAAGAAAGAGTGAAACAACCACTCACTACATATTTATTTATAGCGTTTGCTTAAGATACATGTACAGGACATGTTTTTTACATCTGACTTGTCAACTTTTCATGTCAAATGTTGCTGTGCATGTGTGTTAAAATTGCTGTTTAACAAAGTTTTTTTTTATTATTATTATTGTGTTTGGCGTATTTAAAATACGCCTACGACTGTTTGATAATAGATTAAAGAAAACAAATTCACGTTCTCTTTAATCTATAACCAAATAGTCGTAGGCGTATTTCAAATACGCCAAACACAATAAGGGTGAATATTCGATCAAAAACGTACATGTAATTTGCCCCTCGTGGTCATAGTTTGAAAAAAATGCATAGCTAATGTGTCCAAATAAATGAAAACCTTTATATTTTTGAAATTTTATTGAAATCTATTAAATAGTTTCGGAGAGGCAGAAATCGCCCCCTATAACCCTTTTAGTCATATTTTTTAAAAAGTACATAGCTTATGTGTCTATGTAAATATGGATATATCTATGTTTTAAATTTCATTAAGATCTGTTGGATAGTTTTGGAGAGGAATAAATTGCTCCCTATCTCCCCTCGTTATCCTATTTTTTAAATAAATTCATAGCTCAAGTGTCTATATAAATATGAATATATCTATGTTTTAAATTTCATTAAAATCTGTCAGATAGCTTCGGAGAGCAGAAATTGCTCCTTCCCACCCCTCGTGGTCCTATTTTTTATAAAGATGTATAGCTTATGTGTGGTTTTACATAGGTACTGCTGATGTTACGGACAAATTTATTTTAAATATCATAAATAATATATACATAGTCCCATACCTGCCTAGTGACAAAGCACATTTTTGGTAATTTTTTTTTTTTTTTTAATTTTTACACAGAAGTGCCAAAAATACTGAAGGTATTTTTTTAAACATAGATATTTTATTTGTATGGCAGATAACCAAAACACATTCATGGGTATTGAATAACATCTGCATAATATTCATGTATTTTGGTTTACTGAATGTGGTTGCGAGAAGATATTGCCGTGCATAAGTATAAGTAATAACCATACTTTTTGCGTTATAAATATGAATGTGTATACACAATAACGAAAGCGTGGGTAAATACATCTGTATATTTTTCTTATGGGTACTTGTTTTCTTTAAAAAAGTTTGAGTTTGTTGGTGAGAGGGGAGAGAAGAATATCATGTCCTCCTTAATAAACTCTGACTTTCTGAATAAAAACTTAAAAGTGTTAACCCAGATTAAGTTAAATCACGTTTAGCCATTTTTGCTAAAAATCTAAAAAAATTTTAGTCATCAAGAGTTGGCAACACTGTTACTGTACTACTAAAATTGGTTATTGTGTTACATGTTTCTCGTTTAAATGGAATTCTTAGGAACTTATTTCAAAATACTTACATCTTTTGCATGGTTAATGTTCTTCGGACTGTGGCAAATTTCCAAACCGTAAATCCGGTGAATGTATTTAGGACGGCAATTGTTGTAAAAGGAACAGCAAACACCACAAATGTATCCCAATAATTAAGAAGCGTTATGTAGTCCTGCAAATAGTTACACACAAATATTAATTAACTTTTAATTATTTAAAAAGCCATCAGACTTAGACCACAAATATGTACTTTTTTTTTGTCATCAACATTTTAATTAATAAAAAATTTCAAAACGTTATCAAGCTAGAAATGGAAAAGGACAAAAAATAAAGCAATTTTTTCACAGGTTTTTTATTTGTTTTTCATTTTATTTCCTTTTTTTTTAATAAACCTACTCCAACTCTCTTACACATTTAACATTTTTGTTACCAATTAAAAATTAATTTCGCTATGTTTCCTATCCTAACAGAAAAGGGACTCAAAATAAATTCATTCGTTATTATTACAAGTAAATTAATTGTACCAAGAACACTATAATTGGCTGAACCGAATTTAAGGTACCCACCCTACACTATTTGTCTTCGTATCTTCCATAAAATCTAGTGCGTTTACATTATACTTTTTTGAAATTGGCGAACTTTTGTTTGCATAACGAAAACATATGACTAAAAGTTTTTTGTGTAACAGACATGTACATTAAAGTACCACCATACTAGCAACAAAAAAAAAAGTGCGCCGTACACCCCCATATATGGGCATATCCGTCAAAAGGTCCACCGTGTCCGAAAATTTAAAAGTTATTAAAAGCTGACAATTTTCCGATATTGTTATAGAGAAATATTTAGATTTTACTAATTTTATAAATTTACCCATAAATTTGTTCACTTAGATGAACAATCAGACTGAAAAGTTGTGCAAACGTAATTTCTTATATGTGAGAATGTTTTATTGTATGTTTTCTTTAATATTTATCTTTCTTAAAAGAGGTGATATTTGATAAAAATTATTCCAAAAAAATGTTCTTACATGGTCTGTAATCTAAGGAAGAGTTCAAAGAGAAATATGTTATTCGGATTAACGGTAAATTTTTATTTTATTTTAATCATTATTCAGTTAAATTATTATGGGAAAAATTTCACGTTCGAAATGTCACGTATCGAGCCAGATTTTGGCCTAAAAAAAAAGAAAATACAAAAGATTTTGGAATCAAATCAAAGACATTTTAATGTTACATTGCTACGTAAAATTCTCAAAGTAGTTTGACTAAAAAATTGTGCCAGGCTTCGCTTAATTACGCCTTTTTATACATGGCCACAAAAACTACTTCTATTTCTTTCACGTTCGAACCGCTACATATTTTGCCATTATCTTTGGCCTCGAAACGCGCCCTTCATAAACTTAAGCATAGATAACAGTGCTTTCTTAGTGCTGTAATTTAAGGGTTAAGAGAAAGAGACAAATCTCTTACCACCGACTCATTTCATCAGGTTTGGAAATAAAAAATAGCCACTCGGGGCTAAGTACGGTGATAAGGGTGAAAGAGGCAGCAATTCATAGTCTAATTTATGAATTAATGAACACACGAAACCTAAAATTTGTGCAAATTTGCTATTTTTATAAAAAATTTTAAGCAAATTTGGTATTTAAAATGAAAAACTTGGCTCAACTTTGCTGCTTTCGAAAAACTTTCGATTTGTTAAGTAGTTAATGGCAACATTGCTATTCTTAGAATATTAACATTATTGATGAAAACTAATTATAATCAATAATTCACTTCTTGAGTTAGTTGGGAGAGTATAATATTTTTATTTCTAATGGCTCGAATGAATAAATACGTTATAAATGAACTAAACAAACTGTTTGTTTAATTGTTCAAGAAGAACAATAATAATTAAAATATTGGTATTGAAATAAAAAAAAAAATATTACAGGCACTTATAGCAAATGATATTTTACATTTTTTTAAAAAACTTAATAAATACTTAATTTAAATAAAAAAAAAAAAAAAATGTCATCCAAATTTTTTGGTGTGAATATATTTTGTCTTTAGCTATCGCCTAAACAAATAATTACATTAATCAATTAATTAATAATTAAATGAACGACGACCTAAATAAATAGACCGTATAAATTGCGCAGCTATTTAACTGTTTTATTTGTAAAATACAGAGTAATTGTTTTTAAAGCTAACACATGCGGTGCGGATATATTTACTAATAATTGTTGGCATTACTTCAACATATTTTACATTATTGGTATTAATAAATTAATAATTTTTATTTTCATTTTATTGTTTTCATTACAGGTAAGCGGCAGGAGATATTATTTTATTGGTTTAAGTGAAATAAGGAAAATAAAATGTAAGTTTAAATACTATTAAATAGAAAGAGAAAATATAAGCGGTGTTCAGCGTTTGGTGTAAATGATCTTGCCAAAGACCCCAATGAAAAATATCTTTTTAACCCAGCGTTCTCAATTTTGAGGATTTTCCCCAAATTGGGTATTTTTTTTTGTAATTGGGGATAAAAATTTCGTGAAAATCCCTAGGAAATTTTTTGGGGAAAACACTTTTTTCGCTGGGGATTTTTGGGGAGAATATCTGTAGCAATAAATAATAACGGCTTTAGTTGAAATTTCGTGTTTTCAGATATTAAGGGTTTTGTCTAAAATAAATTGTGTGTTTTGTTGTGTAAATTAAAATATAAATGCGTTTAGTTTTAATAATAACTAGCGGCCCCGGCGAACTTCGCCTCGCCCTAATTTAAAGCCTTCAGACAAACTTTAGAGTAATAATACAACACAAATATTTACATTTTTAATGTGATTTATTTGAATGGAATCAATAGAGAGCGATTTAATGAACAATGTTTTTCGATTTGTTTTCCGGCGCAAAAACAAATAACGAAGACGGCTTCCCAACACGCGAACATGCAAAGTAGAGCTGACCGTGCGAAACACGGAAATTCGAGATTAATCCCGATTCGAGACTTCTATTATTGATTGTCATCGGAAATGCCAATCGAACGGGGAGCTGAATCCGCTTGAATTAGAATGGAAGGTCAGTTGGAATAATGGGAATTCGTGGTATAAGGACTTCCTCTCCTTTAAATTTGAGAGTGCCCCGGTAGGCTAGCGAGCTAGTCTATCAGCGCCGGGGTTGCGGGTTCGATTCCCGCCAGAGACTCTGGTTTCTTTTCTGCAGACAAGCATAGAGCTTCGCAGGATTAGCTTAGAAAATTGAAAAAAAGCCCTTAATGATTGTCGCCTGAATTGTTTCTTAAGAGTTTTCGTTATTCGTTATATTGACTGGTTGGGCGAAAAGTAAGGGTAACTGAGTAGCGAAACCACGTATGCAAAATGTTAAACTTTTTCTGAACAAACATTGACGTTTACAAAAATGAAGGGATATCAAAGAAGTTGAGTGATGAGAACAAAGGAAAGAAACAAAAATAAGACATTTCAATGAAGCTAACTACTAATCAGTTTTTTTTACAATTCAAGTAATGAAGAAAAACAAAAGATACTGACGAAGAATGAAGAAACGTACGTAAATAATGAATCGTGTTGTCAATACGGTGCGAATAACGAAACGAACCGAATAAAATCCGTATAATCGAGTCCAAAATGTTTTTATCACGATTTCCACAGTTATCATCAAAATAAATAAAATAGCACATTTACTGTAGAAAATTACAATGCCAAAATGACACCTGTCAGATTGCGCAAAGTCTAAGTCAACGCATAATGCCATCTATCGGATTTTGGCTGGGAACTTTTTATTTGTAAAACCTTTTCTTTAGCTTCACTTCGGAAAATCAAATCTTGTAACGTTAATTTAACCGCCTTATACTCAATGCAAATGGATGAAACTTTGGAGGCATACATATTCCCGATGACAATACACGAATACATGGGCGTAGCCAGGTTAAAATCTAGGGGGGGGGGAGCCCAAAAAAAATTTTTTTTTGGTAAAATGCTTTTTTGGAATTACCCATATTAGGGATAAGGCTTAAAATAAATCTGGGAACCCTATTTTGACCTATGCGAAAAAGATTTACATGAGAACCTGCCATATGCCCTAATCTCCTTGTGGACCTTAACCACTGGCTGACAAACAATGCGTTAACCAACCTCCGAGAGTGAAAGGAACCAGCACGGCCAGGTAGATTTTTAAAGGTGGAGCTATTTAAGCTCCGCTGCTTTTGAACATATACAAGCAGAATCTGTTGGGTCGTAACTTTCCAAAAAGTGTTCAGTCCGGGGGCAAGTCACCAAAGGCTGATGAGTTGCGCGGTACGAGATAGGATGTCTGGTCAGCCGCAATCGAAAGGGATTTCTTTAGATTCGTTAAGTTTGGATTTTCGACGAATCCCAGGTATATATCCCCGGATGATGTAACACCCAGTGTTCGAAAATAAAATAAGTGTTTATCGCTCCTTAGTCTTCGGCTCGAAAGATTTGTGGAAAACACAAACGTTATTAGTGTTTGTGTAGGAAATCATTAAAAATAATAACGTTTCACTGTTTGTCATCTTTCGAACACAAAAATAAAACTCTTCTTATCCAACTCAACAAAAAGATGAGAACATTTAATTCCGTTCGGTTTTTTTAAACACAATCTTCATTGTTGTGCGTAGCGCCCTTTTGGCTGGTTAAAAAAACCAAACATTTTTAACAAAAACAAAAGACACATACGAAAAAAAAACAAAAAGCCAACAAAATAATTTTAAAGAAACAAAACACATACACAATGCACACACAAGCTGTTCGTGTTGCAGTCGTTGCTAAAATTGCTTGTTTGTTGGCTTATTTCTTTCGATTCCGAACGGAATTGTACTCTGTGACTAGGCATCAGTATTTGTTTACAGTTGCACTACAATTGATCTGTTTTTAACGAAGAACGGAACACTATATAATGTTCGGTTCTTTCTTGAAAATAGTTACGAATAGCTTTAAGGATTGTGTTCGTCTACACAAACACTAAAAAAATATCGATCCTGGGTCTGTGAGCCGAACGCTAAATAATGTTCTGTTTATTTTCGAACACTGTTAACACCAGAAGGTGAAATGTCCTTAAGGTGATCATTACAAGCTCATAAACGAGCTACAATATTTTGCATTTGCTCTTTAGCAAAATCATTTGCAGCAAACACTTAACTCTGCTATTGTATACAACCAGGAAGAAGTAATTAAGGTAATTGCTTTTCCAGAACAACTGCAGTTGCGGTTGAATAAATTAAATGACGGCCCGAAATTTTCATAAAATAGGGCTTAAATCTAGTTTACCGACGCAGCTCCAAATAAAAAAAAAGTACCTAGGTAGATAGAAAATTAAAAAATAAGAAGAAAAAATAAAATAAAAAAGTTGGCGGAAACGCTTAGTTTTCGAGTTATGGACGTTTTAAGTTTTTATATAAAAGTGTGATTTTCCACTACATTTTTATCTTTATATGGTCGACATTGGTATCATTTTAAAGCTTTTGACTTAGCGAAGCCGGTACTTACTATCCCAAAGAGGAGCAACTCCTTGCGCCCGGCCGAAGGCCGGCTATGCAGAGTAGCTTTACTTAGCGAAGCCGGTTCTTGCTATACCATAGAGGAGAAAATCCTTGCGCCCGGCCGAAGGCCGGCTATGCAGAGAAGCTTTAGTTAGCGAAGCCGGTATTTGTCATACCAAAGAGGAGCAAATCTTTGCGCACGGCCGAAGGCCGGCTATGCAGAGAAGCTTTAGTTAGCGAAGCCGGTATTTGTCATACCAAAGAGCAGCAAATCTTTGCGCCCGGCCGAAGGCCGTCTAGGCAGAGAAGCTTTACTTAGCGAAGCCAGTTTTTGCTATACCATAGAGAAGAAAATCCTTGCGCCTGGCCGAAGGCCGGCTATGCAGATTAGTTTTACTTAGCGAAGCGGGTTCTTGCTATACCATAGATTAGAAAATCCTTGCGCCCGGCCGAAGGCCGGCTATGCATAGAAGCTTTAGTTAGCGAAGCCGGTATTTGTCATATTAAAGAGGAGCACATCTTTGCGCACGGCCGAAGGCCGGCTATGCAGAGAAGTTTTACTTAGCGAAGCCGGTTTTTGCTATACCATAGAGGAGAAAATCCGGACGCCCATGTTTATAATTTGATTACGTTTGTATTACACTTTTATTTAAATAAACTACATACTAACCTGGTGCACTTCTGTAATATTTTGATGTCAAATGCAAAAAGAATGTAATATGAGGTAAAGAGATAGTAATTTTCAAATAAATTTTGTATATCTAAAAAGATATGGTCAAAAGCTTTGAAATGATACCAATATTGGCCATATAACGATAAAAATGTAGTGGAAAATCAGACCTTTATATAAAAACTTAAAACGTCCATAACTTGAAAACTAAGCGTTTCCGCCAACTTTTTTATTTTTTTTTTTCTTCTTATTTTTCAATTTTCTATCACCCTGGGTACATTTTTTTTTTATTTGGAGCTGCGTCGGTAAACTAGATTTGTTCCTAAAATAGTTTTATAGATTTCAATCGCATAGTTTTGGATTGTTACTTTCTTTAACATTTTTTACTGCACAAGGAAATAATTCCCAATTTCTAATTTTTTACTATTTTTATGAAAAAGTATCGAAATCGAGTAAAATTGAAATCGAGGGAAAATATTAAAATTTCCGTAGTTTTTAATGATTTTTAGAGTAATTCTAATAATATAAGTTTTTTTCTCTAAGCTAATCCTGCGAAGCTCTACGCTTGTCTGCAGGAGCCCAAAGTCTCTGGCAGGAATCGAACCCGCAACCCCCGCACTAGCTCACTACCAGCTAGCCTACCGATGCACCCTTGTGGTACTAAAGTGGTACTAAAACTATGACGTATATAAAACGGAATATTTTTATGAACCTTTAAAGCAGGATCGTTTTGAAAATTGTTTTGATTTGAATTTAACTCGAATTCGATTTCCAGAACCTGGCTGATTTTTTAGTTATATCAATATTGCGACATTAAGGCCCGTTTTCACAACTTACCGATAGCTAAAAGTAGACTTAACCGGCATTATAAAAAGTCTTCCATTATTAAAATTGTACTTTAACCTAAAGTGAGCGATGAAGTAAATTAAGGTTCGTCCTACCAGGTTGATTAAAGTAAAGTTGTAATAATGGAATACTTTTTATACGGCCGATAAAACCCTACCTTTAGCAATCGGTAAGTTGTGCAAACGGGCCTTAGTAATTTAAGAGCATAAAATCATTTAACTTATCATCCCGCTCTTGATGCATACTTTTTATTATTTTGTTTTTCAAATATGTTTTTCATTGTGCACAAAAATGTTGTAATTAATTATGTGTTTAAAGCAGTTTACATTTTTCTTTTAATTACCTTCTTTATTGTGTTGAATTGTGAAAAAGCGAGTGACAATTAAAATTAAATAATTTTGTATCATGTACTATTTTAATGGAAAGTGTTACAAAACATCCACAATTATGAATAATGTTTATGACATGATAGTAAGTTGGCAAATGTCAGCTCGAATTTTCAGTGTAAAAATTTTCAATTAGAGCGTATTCTATTTTGAACTGACAAACTACACTGGTTCACAAATTTTTCACTTTTTGCCATAACCTTAAAATTGAGATGTTTTTTAAGATAAATCGGGGCTGCTGATCACGAATATTTCTTCAAGAAGCGTTTTCGAGATATATGCGAAAATCGTGTTTTTCTGCAGTTGTTTCTCTTTTCTCTTTCAGAACATATTTTGCTTTAAAACTTTTACTTTAGAATTTTATATTTAAAACGAAAACAAAATTCGAAAACTTGTTTTTGTTTTAAATGTTATTTTCTATGCGAACGTTAACGTTCGAAATCGACGAACAGGCGTTAGTTTGAAAATTGTAATAGTTAAAATCAAGTTATTAATTTACTTAGTTTTATTCACTAGTAAATCTCGCGACAAGCTTTTATATCATATAAATTGTGTAATGATGTTTTAAGTTGAAAGTAAAAGTTTTAAAGCAAAATATTATTTTGTTTTTTCTTTTTAGCGCATTCAAATAAAGTTTGAATGAAGTTTGTGTAAAAGAAATTATACACATACATAGATTTATTTAAAAAAAACAATTCAGTTGTTTGACAAAAGTTAGCGATTTTTTTAACAAAAAAACAAAAGGCCCAATAATTTGCTAAAGTTGCCTTAAGCAAATGTGCGAATACATGTAAATCATATGTGGCAAACCATATTGAACTTAAAGAAAATTTTTGTTAAGTTTTATGAAAATGTCATTTGTTTATGCAAAGTCGCACATTCCATACGGAATCAGATGTTTTTTCATTTTGTTTTTTTTTTTTTAAATACATTTAAGAGACTTTTTGTAAATTTTTGACAGTAGGTTAAGCAAGGCTATGCATATTATGGTTGGGCCGTAAACACAGGAAAGAACGGGCTTAAGTTAAAATTTTCCTAACTTAAACCTAATTTTTTATTCTATTTTTTACCGAAATTAGCCTTCGTTTTAAAACTAATATTATGTGCTCTTCATTAGTTTAAAAACAATCATACATACGTATCGGCTATGCATATAAAAAACAAAATAAAACAACCCTGCAAACAATTTCGATCGAAAAATAATCTAAATAGTTTCCCCATTTAGCAAAAATCTATCGCTTCTGCTATTCAATTCTTATTGATGTAGTGACATCGTTCGGGAAGAAGTGTCCCACTATGGTAATATTTCCGTTAAGAATCTACTTAGTGACTATATTTTATGACGAATTAGAGCGCTTTTGTAGTTGAATATCAATTGGATTTAGTAGTATCGCTTTCGGCTCTAAAAAGTACTCTTTTGAAGTTAATTTTTTCTTATTGTTCTTAAATATAAAGAGTGCTGTTTATCTTACTTTGTTTTTGTTAGACGAGTCTGAGTAAAATAAAAAACAACTGAGCTGAAATATATTGGAAATAAATTGGAAAATAAATTGGTGAAATTGGCCATTAATATTTTAAAATTAAAAACCTAATTTGGACAAATTTTTTTTAAAGAAATTTACAGAAAGTCGCAAATTTGTTTAAACACTAACCTTATAAAAGTTTTATCATATAATAACTAGCATTTATTTTTAAAGCTTTGCAAAAATTATTTTATAAATTTTTTTTTTCACTAATTTTCAATAGAAAAATATTAACACTAATTTTTAACAAATATTATTAAAGTCGTATTGAATAAACAAACAGTGCAAGTAGATCGCCCGAAGAGTGAGTTTGGGCTGTTTTGTGCACTCATTTAATAATTTTGTGTACTAGAACGTGCGGGAACTTTTGGATCCAGCAGGGTCTTAACTTTCGGAACAATATAACAATTTAATTTTTAAATATTAAAAATTTTACTTTATTTTACAGCTTTATACTATTTCACACTCACGCACCACCGATCATAATGCAATTTTAGTAAAAACTGCCATAACTTAGGCAAATTGCTTTTGTACTTTGTATTCACTTTTTAACTGCAAATCGTTGCGAAGAAGTCAAAATTTCATGGGCAATGTTAATTTTTGCTGTTGTTGCAATTTAATAACTGTTACAATTATCTGGAGGCTTATTCTGAATTGCGATGCGAAAATCAATGCGATGCGAAAATGCATAAATGCGAACAATTGCTATTATGTATTGCGATATTCGCAAGGTTTTTTTTAATCGCATTTCAAATGCGAAAAGGGTGACAAGTCGGTATTCTACATCGCGAAAACAAATGTCAAATTCGCAAAATTTATTCGACAACAAAATAGCGTTCGCAAAGTACAAACATGTTAGTGAAAGATAATATTTTATTTATTTATTCATCATATATTTATTATTTAATTCAGGGAAGCAAGCAGTAAAACCACCAAGCCGCGTCAATTTGAAATAATGATAGAATTTATGAATAAGCAAAGCCAATTGGCAAGAGGCCATTTGAAAACACCAAATGCACGTCAGTCGGCAAATACTTTATGGCAAACGTTAGGTGAAGAACTAAATATCAAGGGTCCACCTATTAGAGACGCTGCAGGATGGAAAAAAGTATGAAATATATAAACCAGTTCAAAAATATTTGACTTTAATTTTAATAGGTTTGGGCAGATTTTAAAGTACACACAAAACATTTTCATTTTCTTCGCCGTCGAACCACAGTGCCACAAAATCCATTTTTATTATTTTTTTTATTACAGAATGTCTTAAATAAATTGTTTAAACAGTTTTCACAGCCAAACACAAAAAATGTTTTTATTTTTAATTTGACGTTTATTGACACTGACGTATATTTGAGCAGCGTTGCCACGATTTGAAAATAAATTGCGAATGCGATTGCGAAAGTCTAACAGAATACCAATTTTCTTTCGCATCGCATTTCATTTGCGCATCGCATTGATTTTCGCATCGCAATTCAGAATAAGCCTCCTGAACAACTTTTTAAAGTGACGAAACAGTATAGTTTTAGAACTCATTATTCGATTCTAACGTATTTTGTTGTTGCTAAATTCCGCAAAATCTACTGTTTAACTACCAAATGTGACGAAGTAGTTTAAATTTCATTGATAATCGAAAATTACTCTGTCAATTGCTTGGAGGGAAACTATGTATAACGATTATATCAGTGATGCAAGCTTGGTTTAATTTAAAAACGGCAAAAAAGCTTATTCAAAAACCGTAAAAATTAAAAAAAAATCGTTAATTTAAAAATCGCATAAATTTGAATCCGGATTAAAAAAAATCCGCATAAAACGAGACCTGAGTATATTATACATTTGTATAAACGTATAAATGACAAAATACAATTATAGAGATTGACAGAAGTGATAATTTATACTGTGAAATAGCAATATATAAAATTTTTAAGATTAAAAAATGCTAAATAATGCTAAAAAAAATATTACAAAAATGCTGAAAGTAATGCTAAATGCTATTTGAAAAATTCCCTGCTTCATCAAAATAAATAATGCTTAATTTAGCAGTGAAAATGCTAAAAGGGTCACACTGATGACAACGTGTGTAAAAAAGATATAAGTATGGAATGGAGCGAACAGGACTTACGCATCCAAAAGAAAGAATGTAGAGGCCTTCTAGAAGACATCCGTTTTTCTTATAAAGAGGCTTTAGTTCTTGAGCCAATTGCACCTTGTAAGTGTGTAAATGCAAGTCTTTATGCATAATGTTCATCAACGACGAGCGTGAGAGGTGCAATTGTTGGGCACGACGACGAGTTGAGGTGGACGGCTCTTCAGCCACACTATCGCGAACAGCAGCAATATTTTCTGCAGTACGAGCTGTACGAGCATGCACTGGTGTTCTCACATCTTCTACAGACCCGGTTTGCTCGAATTTTTCCACGATTTTTGCGATTGTACGCACATTTGGACGATCAAATTGACCAAAAAAATCACGAAGTGCACGATATGCATTTTGATTTGAACGCCCATTTTCATAATAAGTCTGGATAACTTTAACACGTTGTTGGATTGTGTATCTCTCCATGGTTCAAATTGAGTAAGTCTGAAATAGAGAAATGTCAAATAAAATTCGGAAACAAACTTGGCGTTTAGGTGTGGTTCACATTCAACATCGGCCCTTACAATGTAATATTGTTGCTTTTTCTTGATGGAGGTATATTTCACCATAACATGGTTGTCGTTAACAATAATATGGTTAAGTCAAACATAATATGTTGGAGGTGACCATATTTAATCATGTATTTCTCTGTATATCAACAGGGATGATAAAGTCATTACAATTATACATTTTCAGTACTATTAGCATTGAAAAAGTACTTTAGTACTCCAATGACATGTTTAGTACAATTTAAAAATTTTTAATGTTTTAAACATTGAAACTTTTTGGTCTAGAATTGAAAAATGAAATAAATGAAATAATATTTCCGACGTTCGTCGGCGAATGTGGAACGGGTTTTTGTCATATCAAAATATGATGAAAAAAAAACAATGCAAAGTAATCGCTTTTATGTTCTGAGGAATAAATAACTTGGGACAAATTGTGCTAACACCAGTGGGTAATAAGTTACATGGATGGGAAAGAACACCTGTTTGGCCAAAATGTCAAACTCTGACCCCTCTAGCTCAGAAACTTTTTGATCGATCTTGATGAATTCATAGGACTAACCTTGGTGCAAATTTCGGAAGACATTGATTTAAAAATTGGGTCACTTGACATGAAATTTTCCGTAAATATTAGTGGTATTCACACCAAACTTGTTAATTTGTTACTCGGTAGCTTGTTAATTTGTTAAAGTTACCAACTGTGAACGACCCCCTTTTTAAAACTTTGTTCGTCTGGTAGCTTTCGTAGTAAAACAGCTGATTTATTGTTCTGACAAAATTTATTATTCTGGAAAAAATAAAACATGCCACGAGAAAGTGTAAAAAAAAACCATTTTAAGCCATTTAATTACTCATGCTTTGACACAAATAACGTTTGCTGACGGTAAGTAGTGAGTTACCAACTAACACTTATTTTATCAGGGGTGCCGTGTCGTTAATTTGTTAAATGTTAATCCGGTAGCGCGTTAAATATACAAAAACAAAATGCGTGTAAAAAAGTAATGATTAACGACTAACAAACTAACAAGCTCGGTGTGAATACCGCTATTATTTATTTATTTATTCTTTAAAAACAAAATTTTTATTTAACTTAAATACAATGAAATGAAGTGAATAGAAATCAGTACCTACATATATAATTTGCTATTGTGAATGTTTTGGGTTATGACAGATGAAACCAAAAACGAACATATGAAAGAAAAAAATATAAACCTTCTGTATTTGTTTATTTGACAGACTTTTGAAATTACTTATGGATTTAACATCAGACAAAGCCATTGCTATATACATATCGTGTAAAAGGGGTCTACCCAGACCCCTATTCAATGCGTTTTGAATGTTAAATCAAAACATGTGTAACACGGAGGGTTAAACTGTATGCGATAATGATTATCAAAGAAACCTTTTCGCTGTTACACAGGGTCTCCACCTGCGATATGATATACGATTTTTATATCAGCAAACGTCAAATTCAACCGCAGAGAGTATTATCTTACGTGTGGACTCTCAAATAGTGTAGTATAAATGTTATGAGACAGTTGTAATGAGAAATCGTATAACAACTATCTTATAAGATGAGCTGTCATACATACATACATACATATAAAACAATACTAATACCGTGTTCAGATATATCTTTTTTATTGAGTCAATATTCGGTTAATTGACATAATTATCTTTCTGTTCACATATACACAATTTAGCTAACTCAATTAATTTATATTACTACTACATACAACATTCAACGTAAACAAAAATGTACATGTATAAGAAAATGTAAACAACTTTTGACATCTTTAAGGAATAAACATCTGGTTTTTGCGCAGACCAAATGGATGGGCCTTTTTTTTGTTGTAATTTCAATTGCCAAATGTCAAAACACTGTTAAGTTAGTTGTGTTTTGCGTAATAAACACACTTGTTACAGTGTCGCATTTTAATTTTACTCAATATTTATAACAATTTCGTATTAATTGAGCAATAACTAAATTGCAATTTTGTATGGATAATTAAGCTCAATAATGGCATTTATTGCGTAAAACTCAATTAAGATGCATATCTGAAAATATGGTGAAAAGTGTTTAAAAAACAATATTTTTAATTTAAAAAAAAAGAAAAAAACAAAAAAAAAAAGGACGAGAATCATTCGATTATGAAATCTTATAAGATACGTGTTCCCCTTATTTTAGATTAAAGGCTCAACCATAATATGCATAGGCTTGCTTAACCTACTGTCAAAAATTAACAAAAAGTGTCTTAAATGTACTTAACCTACTGTCAAAAATTAACAAAAAGTGTCTTAAATGTACTTAAGAAAACAAAAACAAAATAAAAAACATTGATTTCGTACGGAATGTGCAGTTAGATTCGCACCTTGCTTAAGCAAATGTCAGTTTCATTAAACTTAGCAAAAAGTTTCCTGAAGTTCAATATGGTTTGGTATGGTTTGCCTCATATAATTAACATGTATTCGCACATTTGCTTAAGCCCACTTTAGCACATTATGGTTGGGCCTTAAGATTAACATGAAGAAATGTGCTCTCATTCTGCCGACGTTCTTTCATATATTATAAGAGATATGATCTTAGGTGAAGGTCTCATGTTAGGATACCACTGACAATCAGCAGTGATGCCAACAAAATACATTATATAATAAAAATAGAATTTTTTCATTAAACATGCCGTGCTAATAATTGAATTAAAAGTACAAGTTTTAAAAAATAAAATTAATAATTTTTCGAAGATTTTTTGAAAAATTTCCATAACATACCAAAAACACAATGTATCAACTTCCTAAAGAGAAAAACAAAAAATGTACACATGAACCAACCGTAGTCAAGGGACTATTTTGCATTTGTTGATAGGTGTAACACATAAAAATATCGGTCTGCTTAGTATACTGATCGACTTGAAATCCCTTTCTGAATAGATCTAACGGTGTCCGTCCGGCTGGCCGACTTGTTGTCTGTCCATGAAAACCTTGCGCACAAGGTACAGGTCGCAATTTTGAAGATAATTTGATGAAATTTGGTACATACATTTCAAGTGTCATAAGGACAAAGTGTATTGAAAATGGTGAAAAAAGGTTTATCACATGGCCTTAAACACACATACATTTTTTCAGGAATATAGTCTTTGTGCCTATTAACTATCCTACTATACTGGTATTTAGATTAAATTTGGTCCAAAAATATCTTACCGCCACATAAATCGTCGTTATATTTGTCAGTAGCTCCCATACAAATAGCATTCCTAAAAATTGCTTAAAATGCAATAACTTCCTTTAAAATGTTGGTGTTGACATAAAATTTACCATCTATGGTACATTTTTTTAAAAGTGATACATAGATATTCAATTTGATCAAGATTTATTGAAATTAGTCGGAAAAATTACTTTGTACAAGGAAACAGTAAATATGCAATTGCGAAAAATAATTCTGGTTAACGATGGTTTTTCTATTTACACTAGGGTTTCCAATTTCCCGGACTTTTTCTATTCCCGGGAAACGAAACAAAAAAAAATCTTATTTCCGGGAATCCCGGGATTCTTTGAATAAAGCAATGATGTCATTAAATGATTTCAAGACAAAAGTTTTTACTTTTTAAAAAGAATATACGCATATACAACAGTCCAAAAAAATTTAGTATAAATTATTTATAGAAACTTGGTAAAATTAATTTTCTTTTAAACAAAAAATTTTTAGTATTATTAAAGCATCAGAGATTCTATTTCTAATCCTTGTTGATATGTATATTGCCTGCTACCGAAAACGTGCTCTAACTTATTACAGACGTTGGTTTTATAGTAAGAAGCAAAGATTATAAATTTGTTGGCCTGTAACCCGTTACTTCATAGACGTCAAATTCTTTTTTAAGATATTTTTAGGCCTTTGTATGTTTTTAACATTTATTTTTTTAGAATTTGTAGATGGTTCATCATCTGGTGTTGGTGATGGTGTATCGTGTACATTTTCATTTTCTACTTCAAGAAGCTTTTTAGACATTTCATCAGCAATTAAAAAGACCCTTGATTTATTGGCGTAGGAAAAATAATTCGATTTGTAGGAAGTTTTTAGTAATTTTAGTTAAGAATATATTTTTATTGCTTGTTTTTAATTTTACAAAAAAACCTAAATCTGCCACGGGTCCCAAGAGTTCGCAGACCCCCATTTGGGAACCGTTGATAAAACTATTTTATATATTATTTTTAACTTTAAAGTATTACAATATAAGTCGTTTGGCAACACTGCTTACATTGATCACTATTTTCACATGCTTAAAAATTTTGTTGATTCATAGAATCTCATAGAAGGCCTCCGCTCTTTCGTAAAAAGGATAAGACACACATTCCCTTCTATGAGAAGGAAGAAGAGAAGGAGTAACATTTTTTGTTTTGTTTTTTTGCCAAAGCAAAGGCAAAAGAATTATTTTTTTTTATCCAGTTCATTTTCTTACCCTGCAAATCATAGGAGCAGTCCAAACACGCGTATCAAGTGTAGTCCACAAGGGACTAGGACTAGTCCAAAAGTAACCCAAACGTATGGAAAAAACATGGTCTATTTAACATTACGATGTCCTAGGGCAGGGCCATATAACCCAGCTTTGGACTAGAAAGGATTAGTTTTAAAACTACTCCATGGTATACACAAGAGGATTAGTTTTGAAGTGGTTTTAAAACGAAAGCACGTCGTTAAAAAACGAAGACATGTCGTCTCATTACAAACTCTTTTTAACAATGACATGGTCCATGCTTGCATTACAGCGGACCAGTCCATGGAGTAGTCGATTTTATCAAAATGGATCAGGTGGTCCTTTATTATTTGCAGGGTAATTAGGCGCCTATTCTACGGTCATACTTGGTATGTTGAGAGCGAGTTCTTTGCTATTAGAATATCGTTCCAAGTATGTCATACATCATAACGCAATGTATTTATTTTTTTCTTTACAACATCAATTGCGCTTCCAGCTCAATTGTTTCAATTTTTCTAAAAGATGTTCATATCCTTTTTTCTTTAAATATCTATTGTGGTATTTATTACTTTTCAATCCCATAATTCTGGCAGAGTTTCATATTCCTTAATAAAACCTTTTAAAAATGCGCTCTAACGAAGCCATCGTTGTTACCATTTGCTTGCAAAAATTCAAATTAAATTTGTACTGAGTATGTTAGAATTGCTATTACACGAGTATGATGGTGTGATGGCACACCATTCTCACATACCAAGTATGATCGTCTTATAGCCGCTTTATGTAACTGCGAAAGAAGCGAGAGCGGAAGGCCAACCCCTCAATGACAACCAGTGTAACCACAACTAAAAAAAAAAATTGGATGCTAAATGGGGATTAAAACAATGCTAAAAGTCAAATTTGAAAATGTTAAAAAACTGCTTAATTTTCTTAAGTAATTGTATCATTTTAATCAATAAATTGAATACTTTAATTTACCTGAAAATATTATATTTCTTTAAAATAAAATGAAGTTTGTGTAAAAGAAATTATACACATACATAGATTTATTTAAAAAAAACAATTCAGTTGTTTGACAAAAGTTAGCGATTTTTTTAACAAAAAAACAAAAGGCCCAATAATTTGCTAAAGTTGGCTTAAGCAAATGTGCGAATACATGTAAATCATATGTGGCAAACCATATTGAACTTAAAGAAAATTTTTGTTAAGTTTTATGAAAATGTCATTTGTTTATGCAAAGTGCTTAACTGATCGCACATTCCATACGGAATCAGATGTTTTTTCATTTTGTTTTTTTTTTTTAAATACATTTAAGAGACTTTTTGTAAATTTTTGACAGTAGGTTAAGCAAGGCTATGCATATTATGGTTGGGCCGTAAACACAGGAAAGAACGGGCTTAAGTTAAAATTTTCCTAACTTAAACCTAATTTTTTATTCTATTTTTTACCGAAATTAGCCTTCGTTTTAAAACTAATATTATGTGCTCTTCATTAGTTTAAAAACAATCATACATACGTATCGGCTATGCATATAAAAAACAAAATAAAACAACCCTGCAAACAATTTCGATCGAAAAATAATCTAAATAGTTTCCCCATTTAGCAAAAATCTATCGCTTCTGCTATTCAATTCTTATTGATGTAGTGACATCGTTCGGGAAGAAGTGTCCCACTATGGTAATATTCCGTTAAGAATCTACTTAGTGACTATATTTTATGACGAATTAGAGCGCTTTTGTAGTTGAATATCAATTGGATTTAGTAGTATCGCTTTCGGCTCTAAAAAGTACTCTTTTGAAGTTAATTTTTTCTTATTGTTCTTAAATATAAAGAGTGCTGTTTATCTTACTTTGTTTTTGTTAGACGAGTCTGAGTAAAATAAAAAACAACTGAGCTGAAATATATTGGAAATAAATTGGAAAATAAATTGGTGAAATTGGCCATTAATATTTTAAAATTAAAAACCTAATTTGGACAAATTTTTTTTAAAGAAATTTACAGAAAGTCGCAAATTTGTTTAAACACTAACCTTATAAAAGTTTTATCATATAATAACTAGCATTTATTTTTAAAGCTTTGCAAAAATTATTTTATAAATTTTTTTTTTCACTAATTTTCAATAGAAAAATATTAACACTAATTTTTAACAAATATTATTAAAGTCGTATTGAATAAACAAACAGTGCAAGTAGATCGCCCGAAGAGTGAGTTTGGGCTGTTTTGTGCACTCATTTAATAATTTTGTGTACTAGAACGTGCGGGAACTTTTGGATCCAGCAGGGTCTTAACTTTCGGAACAATATAACAATTTAATTTTTAAATATTAAAAATTTTACTTTATTTTACAGCTTTATACTATTTCACACTCACGCACCACCGATCATAATGCAATTTTAGTAAAAACTGCCATAACTTAGGCAAATTGCTTTTGTACTTTGTATTCACTTTTTAACTGCAAATCGTTGCGAAGAAGTCAAAATTTCATGGGCAATGTTAATTTTTGCTGTTGTTGCAATTTAATAACTGTTACAATTATCTGGAGGCTTATTCTGAATTGCGATGCGAAAATCAATGCGATGCGAAAATGCATAAATGCGAACAATTGCTATTATGTATTGCGATATTCGCAAGGTTTTTTTTAATCGCATTTCAAATGCGAAAAGGGTGACAAGTCGGTATTCTACATCGCGAAAACAAATGTCAAATTCGCAAAATTTATTCGACAACAAAATAGCGTTCGCAAAGTACAAACATGTTAGTGAAAGATAATATTTTATTTATTTATTCATCATATATTTATTATTTAATTCAGGGAAGCAAGCAGTAAAACCACCAAGCCGCGTCAATTTGAAATAATGATAGAATTTATGAATAAGCAAAGCCAATTGGCAAGAGGCCATTTGAAAACACCAAATGCACGTCAGTCGGCAAATACTTTATGGCAAACGTTAGGTGAAGAACTAAATATCAAGGGTCCACCTATTAGAGACGCTGCAGGATGGAAAAAAGTATGAAATATATAAACCAGTTCAAAAATATTTGACTTTAATTTTAATAGGTTTGGGCAGATTTTAAAGTACACACAAAACATTTTCATTTTCTTCGCCGTCGAACCACAGTGCCACAAAATCCATTTTTATTATTTTTTTTATTACAGAATGTCTTAAATAAATTGTTTAAACAGTTTTCACAGCCAAACACAAAAAATGTTTTTATTTTTAATTTGACGTTTATTGACACTGACGTATATTTGAGCAGCGTTGCCACGATTTGAAAATAAATTGCGAATGCGATTGCGAAAGTCTAACAGAATACCAATTTTCTTTCGCATCGCATTTCATTTGCGCATCGCATTGATTTTCGCATCGCAATTCAGAATAAGCCTCCTGAACAACTTTTTAAAGTGACGAAACAGTATAGTTTTAGAACTCATTATTCGATTCTAACGTATTTTGTTGTTGCTAAATTCCGCAAAATCTACTGTTTAACTACCAAATGTGACGAAGTAGTTTAAATTTCATTGATAATCGAAAATTACTCTGTCAATTGCTTGGAGGGAAACTATGTATAACGATTATATCAGTGATGCAAGCTTGGTTTAATTTAAAAACGGCAAAAAAGCTTATTCAAAAACCGTAAAAATTAAAAAAAAATCGTTAATTTAAAAATCGCATAAATTTGAATCCGCATTAAAAAAAATCCGCATAAAACGAGACCTGAGTATATTATACATTTGTATAAACGTATAAATGACAAAATACAATTATAGAGATTGACAGAAGTGATAATTTATACTGTGAAATAGCAATATATAAAATTTTTAAGATTAAAAAATGCTAAATAATGCTAAAAAAAATATTACAAAAATGCTGAAAGTAATGCTAAATGCTATTTGAAAAATTCCCTGCTTCATCAAAATAAATAATGCTTAATTTAGCAGTGAAAATGCTAAAAGGGTCACACTGATGACAACGTGTGTAAAAAAGATATAAGTATGGAATGGAGCGAACAGGACTTACGCATCCAAAAGAAAGAATGTAGAGGCCTTCTAGAAGACATCCGTTTTTCTTATAAAGAGGCTTTAGTTCTTGAGCCAATTGCACCTTGTAAGTGTGTAAATGCAAGTCTTTATGCATAATGTTCATCAACGACGAGCGTGAGAGGTGCAATTGTTGGGCACGACGACGAGTTGAGGTGGACGGCTCTTCAGCCACACTATCGCGAACAGCAGCAATATTTTCTGCAGTACGAGCTGTACGAGCATGCACTGGTGTTCTCACATCTTCTACAGACCCGGTTTGCTCGAATTTTTCCACGATTTTTGCGATTGTACGCACATTTGGGCGATCAAATTGACCAAAAAAATCACGAAGTGCACGATATGCATTTTGATTTGAACGCCCATTTTCATAATAAGTCTGGATAACTTTAACACGTTGTTGGATTGTGTATCTCTCCATGGTTCAAATTGAGTAAGTCTGAAATAGAGAAATGTCAAATAAAATTCGGAAACAAACTTGGCGTTTAGGTGTGGTTCACATTCAACATCGGCCCTTACAATGTAATATTGTTGCTTTTTCTTGATGGAGGTATATTTCACCATAACATGGTTGTCGTTAACAATAATATGGTTAAGTCAAACATAATATGTTGGAGGTGACCATATTTAATCATGTATTTCTCTGTATATCAACAGGGATGATAAAGTCATTACAATTATACATTTCCAGTACTATTAGCATTGAAAAAGTACTTTAGTACTCCAATGACATGTTTAGTACAATTTAAAAATTTTAAGGGCCATTATTACAACTTGAAGTTAGCTAAAGTTAAGATTAAATTGACAGATAATAATGTGTTATCTGTCAAAAAGCGTCTGTTAACTGTCGGATAACAGCTAACGCCAAGTTATAATAATGGCCCTAAATGTTTTAAACATTGAAACTTTTTGGTCTAGAATTGAAAAATGAAATAAATGAAATAATATTTCCGACGTTCGTCGGCGAATGTGGAACGGGTTTTTGTCATATCAAAATATGATGAAAAAAAAAAAAAACAATGCAAAGAAATCGCTTTTATGTTCATACTGTAGAATTTAATTCCGACAAACATAACTTTTATTTTCTGAGGAATAAATAAAAATCAAGAAAGTCTATAAAACTAAGGGATGTATAGATTAGCCTTACACGTTAAATTTTTTGTTGTAATAGTTACATATTCTTTATAACATTCTCCCTTACAAACCTGCTTCGTACCAATAAAATAAATTGTTTGAAAAATTTGAATTAATCCCGTGATAGGTTCTTTGGTGGCAGAGACCGGTCCTCGTTCTGACACGTTATATGAATGAGAACTATCACTTTTACATGGGGTTGTCATTGGAGGGGGTTAATTGACACTCAAAGTCTTTATTTTTAAGAACAACTTTTTAAATAGTCCGAAAGAAATGTATATCACTCCACCGGTGAATACTGAACCTGTTACAAAAACATTCCTTATAAATAAGTAAAAAATCATTTATTTAAAACAATTATTAACACATAATTAAAATTGTCTACCTTTCTGTTCTTACTTAATATACCTGTAAGTGATAAGTTCTCCTTTCACTGGCCATGAGTTATTTTTTTTTTTCTTATTGTATTTTCACAAATTCCAGGAGCAGTTCTCATGGAACAATTGATTCAAATTCCCCGCAGGGTACATAAGTATCTTAGAAATTGCCACTAAAGCTTCCAGATTAAAAATAATTTAACAAAGACGATAATGATATTGTTACGCAAGTAACTTTAGTTAAGATTTAGTTTTATTTATTGGTTATCTTGTATTTATTAGTTTAAATTGTTATTGTATTAGTTATACACATTTCTAGTGTAAAAAATCACAGTACAGAATTTTCTAGTACAAATGTAATGTTAATATTGTTATGCATAATTGTATTTCAACCCCACTGTATATTGTATCGAACTTTCGAGTAGTCAGATAATTGTTACACCTTAAGGTATTATACTATAGTTTTAAATATAGGCACAAGGTAATTATAAATAGCCAAAGTTGCATAAAGTAAAATAACACAATAGACGTTAAGACTCGAATAATCTGAGACTTCTATTCGAGATACTCAAAACATGGCATTAGTCAGTATTAGTATAAAGATTAAAGAGTGTAGATAACAATAGTGAGATGTGAATAAAAGCTGCTATTAAAAGTTGTAAGCGTGAACGATTTCTAAAAAAAAGTTGTGAACGGAACAAGTATTTTTCATTGTGTTTACATTATTATACCCTCCACCACAATTAGTTGTGAAGAGGGTATATTAAGTTTGTCATTCCGTGTGAAACTTTTTTAATAGTCATCTCAGACCCCATAAAGTATATATATTCTGGGTCCTTGAGGAATTCTAAGTCGATTTAGCCATGTCCGTCTGTCTGTCCGTCTGTTGAAAACACGATCACTTTCGAACAACTCAAAAAAAAAATGAACAAACTTGGTGCCAAATTGCTTGTAGTTATCCTAAGCAGTTTGGGATTGAAATCCAGCAAAATCGGTTCAGTAGGACCAGAGCTATGAAACAAAATGTGGAACCACCACCTAAAAAAATTGATAATTTTGTTACAAAAAATAACATAAATGCTGGAACAAGGCACGGAAAGAGATAAGATTTTGTTAAATTTCGTGAAGTTCCGTCCATAATTTACCCTAAGCCCCATATAAACACTATTCCCGGAAAACAGTTAAGTACGCCTAAAACCGTAAAAAATAACGCTAGCGTAACAAAATTTGGCTCGTCACAGTTTTATAGGACTATAAATGATACTGTGAAATTTCGTGAAGATCGGTACATAATTTACCCTAGGCCCCATATAAACCCTACTCCCGGAAAACAGTTTAGTAAACCTAAAACCATAATTAATAATGCTATCATAACAGAAATTGGTACGTCACAGTTTCAAAGGACTAGAAATGACGCTGTGAAATTTCGTGATTATCGGTCCATAATTTACCCTGGGCCCCATATAAACCCTACTACCGGAAAACAGTATTTAAACCATAATTAATAACAAATCGTCACAGTTTAAGATAATAATAACATCATACAGATATTACTCCTTAAATATTCGAACTGTCGGTGGAGGGTATCACTCTAACTTGTTTTTATTTTTAATTAAAAGAACTCAAGGGTTTATTATGAAGGAAAAAAATCAAAAACGTCATTAATTTTCAAAACTAGACTTTTTTTATACAACCTATAATCACTCGAAGGGTTGCATGTTGTGCAACTTCAATCGAATTTTCGTGCAAACTTGAATGTGCAGCTAAACGAAAAATACTTATGGCCATTTTCTCATTAGGCGATTATCTTTTTTCCCAACGAAAAACTGCACATTAAAGAAATTTGGTTTTCTCAATGTCTCATTTGCTTCGATTTTATCGCAAAGCTAACCGGCACTCATCTGCCAATTATTTATTTTCCTTTTATTTGCCGTTCAGATAAATTCAATCAGCTGACTCCCAACTTTTACATGTATTTTGAGTGGCGTTGCCAGCTGAAAAC
The DNA here is from genome assembly GCA_930367215.1 of Pollenia angustigena. NCBI lineage: Eukaryota > Metazoa > Arthropoda > Insecta > Diptera > Polleniidae > Pollenia > Pollenia angustigena. The sequence continues at coordinate 150,865,266 of OV884058.1, forward strand.
TTTGTTTTTTGTCGGTATATTGAGAAACCCAAAATCGTTAACGGATAGTTTATCGGTCCAATAAATTTATGTTGACATTAAGTAACAGACAGTTTGTCGATACATTGAGAAAATGGCCATTACACTTTTATGATTATTGTACTTCATTAGCGACTCTTAAAACTATATGAGTGGATTCTCAAATAACAATAACGGTTTGGAAACAAAAATTGACATTACTAACTGCTTGGAAAGAATTAAAACTAGTATACATAGAAATTTTTTATTTTATTGTGTAAAATTTTTTTACTGCGTGGCCTCCGATGTCGACCGCCATCGTTCGCTTGCATTTTCAACGACAAACAGCTGATTTTTGGCCCACTAAGAATATTTAGCACGACAAGTCAATCGACAATGCAAACGACCTATAACTAAACAGTTTTCATACAAATTGGCGGGCCACTAAGAAATATTATGAGACCACAAATGTCATTATCAGTCACTTGTAGTTGTCGACAGAGACATTTTGTTGAAAAATTTAACACATTTTTTCTTTACACACAACCGGTAAAAAGTTTTTATTTCCTCCAAGCAATTGGTAGAGTATTTTTCGATTATCTACGAAATGTGAACTAATTCGTCACATTTGGTAGTTAAACAGTAGATTTTGCGGAATTAAACAACAAGTTCTAAAATTAATGCGCCTATTGCGGTTCTCCACTTTTGTAACAGTTTGGTTGTCTTTCATAAATTCACATTGCCATTCTCATCTCAACTGGCAGTTGGCTATTCAGTTGTGTATCTGTTTGTTTCGTGGTATTGCCCTTTTCAACTCTGTAAAAGTTTGGTCGACAAAAATGTTAAATACACACAACTAATAAAAAGTAGTTGTGTTATTTGCAGTTAAAGTTTATTTTTTTTTTAATTCGGTTAAAATCGAAAACAAAATGGAGAAATCGTATGTACATATAAATTTTTGTAATAACTTTTTCGGTTTTTATTTTTTAAATTTTATTAGTTTGAAAATTAAAACGAAAGCATAATTTTAGCGGCTTATTTAGAGAAACTTAGAAATTGTTCGCGGAAAACTCCAAACACTTCTTTTAAACACTTAGGTATAATCTTCTGAATCTAATTATAATATTCTTGGCACAGGTTTGGATACACTACAAGGCAAGTATAAAGAAAATACTTGCCAAAAATAAAAGAAACACGACAGGGGGAGGGCTATCACAAGAAGTTCCATTAAATAGCCTTGAGGATATTGTTTCGCAGCTCTTGTATTGCAAGTCCGGCCAAGTTTTTGGTGTTGAAAATATTCCACCATCAAGTGACAATTTTACTGAGTCAGTTGAACCAATAATACAACCAGTCGATTGACCAACAGCAGCTACCCCAACCAAAAGAAGAACTCATCAGGCACAAGAAATTTTCGTAACTTATTATATGTTCTTACTTGTCACTGGGAAGTTCAAGAGGTTTGGAATCATCACGAATTTGTCTTCTTTTACGTAGCGCATCTATACAAGAGTTTTCCTTTTCATCATCATAAAATAAATCGACACTAATATCAATTATAAATACTTTTTATTCAACACAAAAATTAAAAAAAATTTTAGTTTAAAAAATTATTTAATTTTATAAAATTTTCACTTGTCAAACGTTATATTTAAAGTTTGCAAATTGATATTTTAAGTTGGCAACTTTATATTCTACTAAAAACAGGTATCACAATACCTAAAATGAGTTTGGTTGTGCATAAGTTGGGTTGGCTCCAACACGACAATAGGGGCATAAACTTTTTCGTCACTTTAAAAAGTTGTTCAGATAATTGTAACAGTTATAAAATTACAACAACAGCAAAAATGAACATTTCCCATGTAATAAGAAAGCAATTTGCATGTTACTTGAATTGCATTGTGATCAGGGTTACCGTTGGAAATTTTCGAAAAGTGTCACAAAAAGGGGATTTTCCAGAAAAAGGAGTCAAAAAAGGGTATTTCAATAAAAAAAAAGGGTCAAGTTTTTTATAAGCAGTATTTCCCATTTTAATGAACATAATAAAACCAAGTTTTTTTATAAGCAAACAAAAAATATTATTTCAGGTAGGAAGAGCTCAAAAATCTTGATTTTTTTTATGGAATGCATTATAGCTAATTTGTTCATACTTTTTATGTAATTTTCCGATTTAGCGATGTCAAATAATTTTTAGTGTTTGTTTTAAATTTTGCTATCGTTCGCGAATTGCAACCATTTTCTCGATTAAAGCGATTTTTTCCTGTAAGTGTCAGATTTTTTAAAGCTTTTACAATTTTTAATAAATATAAGACTTTGCTATCATACCGCTTTTACCAAATATTTGGGAATTTCCGCTAATTGAGCAATTTTTACCTCTTGTTTTCATTCCTATTAGGGCACTCTCAACACTGTCGATTCAAAAGGGGGCGAAAAGTTCAATACCTTTTGCCATTATTAAGGGCGAATTTTTTTGAATAAAACATGCTTCTGTTTAAGAGAGCAAAACACCAAATTGGATTTGTTTAATAAAATGTCAAATTTTTGTTTTAAAAAGAAACCACCGTAAAAAATAACAAATATTTATATGAGCTATGTTTGCTTTTAGGGAAATTGTACTTTCCTATCAAAAATCAAGGAGAAGAAAGCATGGAATTGTAAGTTTAAACTTTGAGTCTGTTCCATATCAAGCAATGCTTATTTCGGAAACATATGTTTAGCACTTCTGTTCCGCAGTGTTGACAAAAAACAAAATGTTAGAGCTATTTCCAAAAAAGGGTCAAAAAGTGTCACAAAATATGTGATAATGATACAAAAGTATAATTTAAAGAAAGGGTCATAAAAGGTATCAACACCGTCGAAAAAGGGTCAAATTGATACTTTAGTATCACAACGGTAACGCTGATTGTGATAGGTGGGGCGTGAGTGTGAAATAGCATAAATCTGTAAAATATAGATTAATTTTAAATATTTAAAAATTTAAAAATTTACCGCACGTTCTAGTACACAAAATTATTAAATGAGTGCACAAAACAGCTTAAACTCACTCTTCGGGTAGAGCTAAAAAAATAAAAATTGTCTCTTTTAAAGGACATTAGTGATTTTTTGAACTGTTTGTTTATGCAGTATGACTTAAATATATTTGTGGAAAATTAATGTTAATATTTTTGTAGTGAAAATAAGTTTAAAAAAAATTATAAAATAATTTTTCCAAATCATTAAAAAATGTGCTAGTTATTATATGTTAGTTAGTTAGTTTAAAAGAAATGTGTCCACATTAGGTTTTTAACTTTAAAACATTAATGGCCAATTTCGCCAATTTATTTAAATATCAATTTGTGTTAAAAATAGGGTTTTCATGTCAAATTAAACAAAATTATATAAAAAGCTATGTATATTTAAAAATAGATTTATATTTAACAAGTTAGAGTGCTATATTCGGCTGTGCCGAATCTTTGATACCCTCCACCGACAGTTCGAATGTTTAAGTAGTAATATCTGTATGATGTCTATTTATTATTATTATCTTAAACTGTGACGATTTGTTATTAATTATGGTTTTAGGCGACTAAAGTGTTTTCCGGTAGTAGGGTTTATATGGGGCCTAGGGTAAATTATGGACCGATCATCACTAAATTTCACAGCGTCATTTCTAGTCCTTTAAAACTGTGACGTACCAATTTTTGTTATGCTAGCATTATTAATTATAGTTTTAGGTGTTCTTAACTGTTTTCCGGGAGAAGGGTTTCTATGGGGCCTAGGGTCAATTATGTACCGATCTTCACGAAATTTCACAGTGTTATTTCTAGTCCTAAAAAACTGTGACGTACCAAATTTTGTTATGCTAGCGTTATTTTTTACGGTTTTAGGCGTACTAAACTGTTTTCCGGGAGTATTGTTTATATGGGGCTTAGGGTAAATTATGGACGGATCATCACGAAATTTAACAGCGTGATTTCCAGTCAAATAAAAAAAAATTTTTGCAAAATCTTATCTCATTCCGCGTCTGGTTCCAGCATTTATGTTATTTTTTGTAACAAAATTATCCATTTTTTTAGGTGATGGTTCCACATTTTGATTCATAGCTCTGGTCCTACTGAACCGATTTTGCTGGATTTCAATCCCAAACTGCTTAGGATAACTACAAGCAATTTGGCACCAAGTTTGTTAATTTTTTTTTGAGTTGTTCGAAAGTGAGCGTGTTTTCAACAGACGGACAGACGGACAGACAGACGGACATGGCTAAATCTACTTAGAATTACTCAAGGACCCAGAATATTTATACTTTATAGGGTCTGAGATGAATAATAAAAAAGTTTCACACGGAATGATAAACTTAATATACCCTCTTCACAACTAATTGTGGTGGAGGGTATAAAAAAAATTGGCGAAATTACTGTTAAGAGCCAAAAGCGATACTACTAAATTCAATTGTTATTAAACTACCAAAGCGCTCTAATTCGTCATAAAATATTGTCACTAAGTAGTTTCTTAATGTAAATATTACCATAGCGGGACACATCTTCACCACAGGTGGAAAAGGGTATATACATATTAGTTTGGCATTTCGTTTGTAATTTCTACAATATTGGTCTTAGACCCTATAAAGTACATATCGATACCTTCCCGCAAGAATGTATTAAGCGACATTTCTAAAATTGTATAGGAAACGAAAAAAACGTCTCATTTAGTTATTTATTTGTGTTTTTTATTGAAAGGAACATATTTGGAAAGCGATTTTCAGAATACAAAATTTGACATAATTGCAAAACCAAAATTTTTTGTCGCTTAGTACATTTTCGTGGTCAAGACATTGGCGCTTGACACAATGGTAAAAGGCGCTTAAAACATTGATATGGACACAAAAAATAAAGGTTTGAAATAAATTGTGTCGTTTAATTAATTTTTTATTTTTTCTGTTAAACAATACAATAAATCAAAATCTATATAAAAGTATCGTTCAGGAATAAACTTTCTTTTGAGCAGACTCTCTAAATCCTTTCGTTTCGGGCCTGATACTGGCAGTTTTGAAGAATAGAAAAAATTTTTAAACTCAAGGACAATCATAATCTATAGTGTTATAAGCAGTGATGTTAGAAGTTTTTTTTTCGAATTATCGTCAAAATTTAAAAAAAAAATCGTCATAATCGTCATTAGTTCTGAAAAAAAACGTAAAAAATTCGTCATATAATAAATTACTCTATTAAAACATAAAAAAATAATTAAGTATAAAATTAAACAAAACCAAAAAATATAGAATTTTTAATACTTAAGACGATTTGGTGGGGCTTTTTTATTATTGCTCTCCGGAGATTTTCGTCAAACACTTCCTTTCATCCCCAAATCTTCTGCTGCGGATGAACTTAACGCGTGCCTGTAATCGTCGTCTTTGTGTAGGAATGTCCAGAAATTGCAATTGACCATAAACATGAAAGTCGCGTTGCAGAACGATCCATCGGCTGCTAAATTCTCGGGACAACTGCTGGAGCTTGGCAACGGCCAAATTCCTGTTGATGTTTCGATTGGATTGATATCGTTCCCAGAAAATTTTTGTGAATTCACATCGTCCAAAGAGGACCTTTTCAGCAAAGTGTTCCCTGGCATTGCACAAAATTACAAAAATCTCGATAAGATTCGTGAACGGGCAATACTAGCAGCGAATTATAAGGACTTCGGTAGCTTAAACTTAATTATTCAAAGTCAAATCGCACGACAACTGCACACGTACAAATCTGTTGACTGCGTAACCGACGAAAATGAACCGACCAGCTACCCATCGGAATTTTTGAACTCGATTGATGTACCAGCAACTCCGCCGCATAATTTATAGCTGAAGGTGGTATCGATCATAATCATGTTGCGGAATCTCAACCCTCCAAAAATGTGCAACGGTTCGCGGTTGTCCCTCAAAAAGCTAATGAACAATGTGATTCAGGCGACAAGGGCAAATTCAAAGGAGAGGAAGTCCTTATCCCACGAATTCCCATTATACCAACTGACCTTCCATTCCAATTCAAGCGGATTCAGTTCCCCGTTCGATTGACATTTGCAATGACAATCAATAAATCGCAAAGCCAATCACTAGAAGTCTGTGGGATTAATCTCGAATTTCCCTGTTTTCCGCACGGTCAGCTGTACGTTGCATGTTCGCGTGTTGGGAAACCGTCTTCCCCTGCAAATAAAATTGGACCACCTGACCCATTTTGATAAAATGGACTACTCCATGGACTAGTCCGATGTAATGCAAGCATGGACCATGCCATTGTTAAAAAGTGTTTGTAGTGAGACGACATGGCTTCGTTTTTTAAAGACATGCTTTCGTGTTTAAACGACTTCAAAACTTATCCTCTTGAGTATACCATGGAGTAGTTTTAAAACTACTCCTTACTGGTCCAAAGGTGGGTTATATACCATGGAGTAGTTTTAAAACTACTCCTTAGTGGTCCAAAGTTGGGTTATATGGTCCTCTCCTAGGACATCGTAATGTTAAATAGACCAGGTTTTTTCCATACGTTTGGGTTACTTGTGGACTAGTCCTGGTCCCTTGTGGACTACTCTTTACACGCGTGTTTGGACTGGTCCTATTATTTGCAGGGTCGTTATTTGAAAATTTAAATATTTTTGTTGTATTATTACTCTTAAGCTTGTCTGAAGGCTTAAAATTGGGAATAGGCGAAGTTCGTCGGGTCCGCTAGTATAAATATATATTCGCCTCTACACACATATACAAACTATGAAAAAACTTTACTTGCCAGATTGAAGTGTTATAAAATTGATGCCAGACTAAAGTTTAAAATAAATTTATTGACGTGGTTAAATCGTAAAACCTAAGTGACTCTACATTAAAAATCGTCAATCGTCATTTTGGTAAATTCGTCGAAAAAAATCGTCAAAATGACGTAAAATTGTCACATCTAACATCCCTGGTTATAAGCGACAAAAATGGATCAAGTTTTAGTTGGATGAGTGTGCTAAGCCACAATTTCGATTAAACTAAGCGACATCTAACAAAATTTTTGTGTGGACCTTTTGTTGCTTACGACAATTACATTTTTAAAAATTTGGCTTAGCATAATTTCTTTGGCGGATAATACAAAGTTCAGGGAGCAATTTTATTCCAATGAGAAAACTTGACGGTTGATACAATTTTATTTTCTCTCTAGTTTCCTTTGCATCCATGCTAGGGCAGCGAAACCCAAGCCAAAATGTGGCGCTTAACTTCTAGTATAGTTCCACATCAAAAAGTCATTTTCGAAAAAAGTGTCGCTTAATACATTATTGCGGGAAGGTATCGATATATTCTGGGTCCTTAGGAGGAGAGAAGTTGATTTAACGATGTCCGTCTTACGTTTGATATTTGTTTTCCGGAGACTTCAGACATGATATCGTCTAGGTTGTTTTACATTTATGTCACATTTAGTCCACCATTTCTTGCAATTGAAATTCAGCAAGATCGGTCCACAAATGGCTGATATATGACCAAAAAACCACGACTGCCTCTAATTTTTCTAAAAAAAATCCCTTGTGGTTGTGGTTTTTTGGTTGCTTAATATTAATGTGTTTAATTTTACGCAAACAAACCCATACACATTTATACATTTATGTACATTTATGTACATTAGAGCGACTCAAAAAAAAGTGATTTTGTTACCCCTTTAAAAATAAAGCTTGATATGCTTTATGATGATCCCCAAAATATTTTGGTACTAGCGTTGACCATCCGTGAGCTGGACCATTTTTAAAAAAGGTATCTTTTTCAGTTTTTCGAATTTTTTTGTACTTTGCTCCAAAGTGGTTAAGTTTTATATACCATTGGAAGCTGCTCAAAAACTCTTTTCGATGATACCAAATTTTATTTATGTCGTCTTGGAGCAAAGTATAAAAAATTCGAAAAACTGAACAAGATACCTTTTTTAAAAATGGTCCAGCTCACGGATGGTCAACGCTAGTACCAAAATATTTTGGGAATCATCATTAAACATATCATGCTTTATTTTCAGAGGGGTAACAAAATCACTTTTTTCAGATCCATACAAGTTGAGTCGGTCTAATGTACATGATATGCCGCTCAAATAAAGAAACAAACTAGTAGCCTCAATATATTTTAATTTTACGCTTCTTCAGTAAAAGCGATCGTAGCCGAGTTAAACTTGCCGCCTGAGGCTCGTGAGCTTGCCACTTCGAATCTGGATCGTCCAGTTTTTCAAAAAGAAATTTTTTTTTATTTTTATTTAATATTTTTATGTCCTAAAAAACGATTTAACATTATTATTATGCTTTTTATTGGCAATTACACAGTGTTTTATTTCATTTCGCAAGGATAAACATACATAAAACTGAATTTAAACATACATAAAATAGTTTAATGTAATTTAATTAAATCCGTACGTATTGTAAATACATATGTGCATGTGTATGTATGGGCAAAAGTTATTTATGTATGTATGTAGGCATTGCTTTAGTAATTGTTGTTGGAGTGTTTCGTTTTAGAAATGGAAGCTGTTGCTAAGTTTGATCTCTTCTTGTTCAAGTCTAAGTTTAATAGCCCAAGTAAATGGAATGCAAATTTGTTCTTCAACATGTCGGTGTATAAATCTGTCAAATCGGTTAAAAATGGCCGAGTAATAACCAAAATACAGAAATCCCTAAAAAAGCTCTTTTTATAATTAAGTTTGTCTCTGAATAGCTTTATTTAATAGCACGCAAACATGTGCAAATAATTAAATGCAATTGAGCGATTAATACTTCATAAATTAATACCTATACAAACATATTTACATATATTTAGATATACACTCATAAAATTATTACAGTAACTGATTGTAGGTTATTAAATTCGTTTTCGGTACTGTTAAAATTGAATAAAAATATAGTTGTTTTACGAATAATTTTATTTTTCAACATTTATGTTTGTTATTAAAAAAACAAACTACCTAAAAATAATGTTTTTCCGTATTTTTTTTTTGTTAATTTGTTTGGTTTTTGTCGGTTAAAAAATATTTTTTAAAAGTAAAAACTATTCAATTTTAACGAATATGATGTTCAATAAATAAAAAACTTAGAAATTAATGAAAAAATCATTTATTTTAAATGAAATGTAAATGATCCGTTTTTGAAATGAATTTTAATTTGTTTAAAATGAATTTTCGTTTGAATTTAACTACATAATATTTTGAGTGTACGTATGGGTCTTTAAACTTCTGTTCTTTCCCAAACATGGTGAAGGGTATATAAGATTCGGCGTAGCCGAGTATAGCACTCTTACTTGTTTTTTTTTAATTTGCTAGGAATTCGTTCACCTCCCGTACTCCATCTCTATATGTCTAATTGCAAAGCGCATAAATAAACGCTATTTTTTTTTAAATGTACGCAAAATTTAATCGTTGAACATTTCACGAGTTGTAAGATAATATCTACATGAGTCTCATACGATTCTTGGCAAGAAAGACTTGTTAAATAATATTTACCCACGTCTTAAACGATTCCCACAATCATTAAAGAATCGTCTTTCGCTGTGATATGGAAAAATCCCAGTCGTGTTACAGTTTTTCTCGTGTGAGGTATTTTCTACGATAAAAAAATGCGGTCATCGACGATCAAAGACGCTCTTCATGAGACTCCCAGTAGCTCTTACACAATTGAAAACGCAAGCTGAGTATGAAGTAATTATGTTTTTGTTTAAAATTTTTTTTTATAAAAGTCGTACAAAAGTTGTTAAAAAAAACAAAATTTTAAGTTGTGCGATTTTTTTTTTGACGATTTTTTGAAACGTAAAAGACGATTTTTAGTTATTTTTTCTGAGGGAATTTACGATGTCCTCACAAATTTATTTGACAGCCCTGGTCGTTAGTTTGTTGGTGTGTTTACTTTATGTAATATTTCTAGTGTATTCTCTTAGAATAGTTACTCTCTTCTTGTAGAATGCACCAGTGTTACCAGCAGCAAGATTCAAAATTACACTTGAGATTAAGCAAAATTACCCGATTTAAATGAAATTACACCTGATATAAAATTTAAGTTTTATTTAATAAAAATACATTTACAAAGAAGCAAAAACACATTAAAACAAGATCAGTATTAGTGAAACTGAGAATTTTATTTAAATTAACAAATATAACATTAAAGACTTAAAAAAAAAATTAATAAAACATAAAATAAAACTGCTAAAATAATGAGTTTAACTTCCACATTTGGTTGATATATGTTGGGAAGGTTTAAAATGTTCCTTGTTATTGCTTTATAATGGATGCTTACGAAAGGTTAGCTGTCAAACGAACTGTCATACTATTTTCACTTTTTGATCAGGCACATCATCATGAATAAATTCATGCTTGAACAATGCCACCAAATTATCCAAATATACTTTGAAAATCAGCCATCGATTTTCGCAACTTAAAGGTGATTTCATGATTTAAATGACGCAACTTCTTTTCACAAATGAAGGCGATGTGTTGATTTAGAGAAAATAAACTGTCAATTAGACTTCAAGGCCGTGCGATGTGCCACTTATTGATTGTTTTCCGTAGGGCTGTGAAGTCAGTGGTTAATGTTAATAAACCAGCAACAATCGTTATCTTGGAGGTCAACATTGTTCATTTTATTCGAAAAAGAGAAACAAAATTGGACGTCTGCAATGCGTTTCGTCAAGGAGAGACGCGGTGTCTATTTGTTTTAAATCAGTTTCAAATCGTAATGCCGTGTATCAATTTGCGATTAAAATTAATATTTTTTTGTGTTGTCTACCATTTTAAGTTTCATGGTCTTAAAAAATACCCTTTATACCTTATTTAGTAAATAAATTGCCTGCAGAGTGTTATACAACTGTCCCTTTCGTAATTCAGTATTACAACTGTAAAGGGCGCTAAATATTCTTTAAACTAAAGCATTAAAAAGTAGCAAGATAGAAATTAAATTAATTATATGTTGCAATATTGGAAACATATCTTCCCCAAGGCAAGTTTTTAGTTTGAATAACTTTTTTCAATAAACTTCAGGTTCTTAGTCACTATGATAGGCATCTTTATCCAAATCTAAGGGTCTATCTTGCGACATTCATTACCAAACATTTGAAAATATATGTATGTTTAATGATTGAAGTCGTTTCTTTAAAAGAAACCGAGACTTTGGTTCAGAAGGCTGTTCATTTCTTAGCAACAATATTTAAAAAGAAATAAATGTCATCACTGAAATCGAATCTTGATTTTATTTGGGCATCTGAAGTAAAAATTTCAAATTACACCTGAAGTACACCTAAGAGAAATTACCCACGCTCTACCCACCACCGTAAAAATTATACCAAATTCGAGTAATTACCCACAAAGTGGCAACACTGGAATGCACACATTGCTGAAGTTGGGTTTGTGTCCCGTTATTGTACAGTGGGCCGCAATGGCAGTTTTTTGTTCAATTGGTTTTGTTATAATCTTTTGACCTTGTCTTCAGTGCTGATTTTGTAGTCCTCACACATACTTTTGGGCCTATGTGGGACCCGTCCCCCTCACAACTGATTTTGTAGATCAAGTTTGATTTTTCCTCTTTTCAAGTTTGCTGAATTATTGGTACACAGAGTTATTGGTCTTAAAGGCGCCCGTACACGACATGTATTTGTCATCTGACATGTCAAATTTTCAAGTCACATGTAATTGTTCATGTCTGACAAAATTGCTGTTTTACATAAGGTTTATAATATTCGGTCACAAACGTACATGTAATTTGCTTCTGACATTGTCTCTGTTTTTTTCGCATTGTTATTGCAGAAACCAAAGTAGTTCTCGGTTTCAAAGTAGCTTGCTGCCGCCACGAAAATATTTATTTGCGCCGTAAAATAATTTAGCCATCTTAACATTTTTTTCTTTTATTTTAAAGATACCAATTTAGAATTATATAATGAAACGGTTTTTATGTATATATTTACATAAATTCTATTCAATGGTGAGATGAGCATACATATCTTGGTATTGTAAAATATTAACTTCAGCCGGCTAATGATTCCGTCAATAGTTGACGCCGCTGCCAGTTTCTTCCCGGCATAGATTTCTGATGTCAGATGGTTTGTCAGAAGAAAATAGAGCACGCTCTAATTGAAATTTTGTCAGATGACTTTGCGTCTGACTTTTACAGAAGCAAAGTTAAAAAGGTAACACACGACATGTATGTGTTTTGCAGTGGGAAATTTGACATGTCAGATGACAAAAACATGTCGTCTATACGCTCCTTAAGCGCTATTTCGTATTTTTCTTTGTTGTATACATACATATATTGTATATTTGTTGTATATATAAAGTTTTTTTTGAGTTGTTGGTGGATTCTAGAGAAGTTTTGGTCTCATTATTTTTTGTGTTATTTTTTTTACCAAGTTTTGTATTTTTTTATTTCGTTAGAACGATAATAACGTACACATTTCGATTCTTTTACACTTAATTGCAAAAAAAAAAAAAATACTAAATGGCAAAACTTATGCAAAAACTGAAATAAATAACAATACATATACAAATTTTAGGGGGAGAGACGTTCAAAATTCGCAAGTTAATTTTCTTAGAGCACTCTAATGTTCAGATATACTTTCCTCTTTAAATGTTCGTAAATTGCTCAAACGATTTTAAATTGTATTTTACAAAAATAAGTGAACTTAAACTAAATCACAGCATGTTTTGCTTACCAACATCTTCTTCCAATAATTTTTCTAATCATTCACAAGTGCTACAAGTAAAATGCATTTATGGTACGATTTAAATGGAAATCTTGTCTATAAAATATTCTTAACATCTGGGGAATTCTTTTGATATGCATTTACATTTTGCTTTATGTTTAATGTATTCCAAGAGTTTTTTTAAATGCTAATATAGCAATCATTATTTAAAATCGAGTGGTTTGTTTAAGCGTTACAGCCGTAACTAAACAAGAGATGAAGGCAGAATGTTTTGTTTTTAGCTTTTACGCTGATAAGATATACATACATACCTTAACAAGAGCGTCAACCTTAACAAAAGCGTCAACTTTGTGTCATGTTGTGTCTTGTTTAATAAAAAAAACAGACATAATAGAAATAAAAAATAGAGATGAAACCGTTTGGTTGACCAAAAATAGAAGAATTGCCATTATGTACATATTAATTACTGTCCGACCGAACGCACTTTTTGAGACCGAACCCGAACCCGAACTTCGGTAAATTTTGACAAGTTCGACCGAACCCGAACCCGAACTTTTTGTTAATAACTCTGAACAATTGTACTTTTTTTAATGTATTTATTTAAAACAAGATAAAATTTCGGGAAATTATTACATTTACACTTTTGGAAGGATGCAACATGGACATATAGTAGTTAAAAAATAATTAGTAATTGCTTGTTTTTAAGAGGAAAAATAAAGTTCAAGTTTAATACAGTATACATTAGGGCGATAACTTTTTTACACTTTTTGCGAATATCAAAAACGGCATAGTATAGTCGTGTAGAACATTAAAAGTTATTAATAAAAAATATGATAATTTTTTCGGATTGTTAAAAAAGTTCACGCAGGGATCGGGAATTTTAAAAAATATTCACCTGATATTTGTATATATTCCTATACGTATCACTTAAATGTTATTTTGGAATTTATCCACTGCTTTAGATTTAAAAATTTTCCTACGGTTTAAAATTTCAAAATTTCTTAGAAGGTTTTAAAAATTTGCTTCGCTGCGTGAGGTTTTTTTTTCGCAAAACGACGGGAGACAGGTGTTTTCATTACTAAAACATTATTGGCCACTCCGTCGTACTATTCCAATAATTTGGTTATAGCCCTAGTATACATATTAGTGCTCAAACCTCCACAATGTATTTATTGAATTCGTTGGGGTGTATTTTCTCTTACTCGCGTTTAAAATTGGCGGTAGTTTGTTTGCTTGGCAACGAACTCCCCATTGACATTTGTTTGGTGCAGCATTTAAATTTAGCGCTTGCTCAATTTGTTTCAAAAAAAAACTCCAAAATGGATTGGATGACATTTTTATCTGGAACAATGTATACTATAAAGTTTGGATTGTGGTTCACTCAAAACTATAGATTATCTTACCATTCGCAGAATATAAATAGAGTATTTTTTTGCCAAATAAAATTAAACCGTTTTTTTTTTGTTGTATTTTTTACCGTCTTATAAAATTACACATATAAAGACATTTTTATACACTTAAGCATTTTATTTAGTCATCACTGTATTTTTTCGTTATGTTATTATGTTATTTCATAAAAAAGTTCGGTGTTCGGTAAAGTTCGGTAAAAATTTCGCCGAACACCGAACTTAGGCCGAACATCATTTTTTGCCGAACTCCGTAACCGAACCCGAACGTTCGGCCGGACACTAATATTAATTAACAAGAGCGGCCAACTTCACTATTAAACGAGCTGTCAAAATTTTATTTTCCAACGGCAAAGCGTTGGCACCGCGCTATTTAGGGAAGCTTCATTCAAATTGTATGGGCATGACAATTTTTGACAACTAGAAAACGCTTGCCGCTTTTGTTTAGGTACGGCTTTAAAAAAAAATTATGGTATATGGGCAGTTCCAGCGAAAAGTCTACTTTTTGAAACGTAACGCCAGAAGTAATTTATAGCCTGTTCGTCGATTTCGAACGTTAACGTTCGCATAGAAAATTATATTCAAAACAAAAACAAAATTCGAAAATTTGTTTTTGTTTTAAATGTAAGTTTCTATGCGAACGTTAACGTTCGAAATCGACGAACAGGCTGTTAAATTGTTTCTCAAAAAATTTTATATGTATAGTTTACTTTTTTATATTTTGGTGTAAAGTGCAACTAGCTCTACATAAAGTAACAAAAGGGATAACGGTTGAACACCATGGTCCTAAAATACAACCTTATTTAAATTCTGGCGTTACATTAAAAAAAGTAGACTTTTCGCTGAAAATGCCCATGTGTACCTTAGCTTGTATAGCTTGAAAAATCTATATATAAAAAGGTTTTATAAAAACGTCTTGCTCAATTCGCAGTCTTATTCAGTTTTGTAATGCAAGTCAAAATCCACTTTTTTCCACCGTTTTTTTTTACGTCACGCCAGCGCATATTTTTGCTTATACATATGTATCTGCAATTCCGTCGATTGCTGTAATTTTTACCTGAATATAGCGCGGGGGGTGCTTTTTTACCATGCGAGATAAGGCCATGATGGCTTTATCTGTCATTCAATAAGGAGATAAAGCCTTTTTTTTATTTGAATGGGAGATAAAGCCATCATGGTCTTAGCTCACATTAGCAATATTAGAAAATGGCTTTATCTCTTATTTCAGTTCCGGAGACACTAAAGTTTTGTGCAATGATACTTTCTTTCGGATTAAATATTAAAAAAAAAAAACACTTTTTTCTGAATTAAAAAAAGTTGTGTTTAACAACATGGCAAAACCACAATTAAAAATATTTTGACATAATTTTTTGGCTACCTTAGTTTTAGTATGTTTACTATTAAATAAAATTAAACTTTTTTAAATCGGTGACAAACAAAAATTGGACTTTTGGCCAATGAAATAAAATTTTCAGCCACTGTGCGTAGGAGTTTTATTACTTATTACCAGGGAAACCAGAAACATGCTCTAAAAAACACGTTTTATGCGCATTAAATATGCAGCAAAAACTGGAAAATATGCCCTGAAAAATGTTAAAAATATGCCCTAAAAATTAAAATTGCTCATTTGAAGACACAATATTCAAAAATTTAATAACAAAATCTAAAAAAATACATAAAAAAGGTTAAGATGCATATAAGAGATGTTTGCACTGAATATTATCTAGATATTAACATCCATATGGGGTTTTGTCTTAAAGGGATTTTAGGTACGGTCGCTAAATTGTTAACAAATGTTACCATTTAAAAGAAATTTAAAGCTAGTTAAGGACGGGAGCTTGGAGCAAATGTGAACTGATTCGAAAATAATTTAATTTGAAATATTTTTGCCACGAATTTAATTTAAATACTATCCTTTTTAGATAGCTTGCGGACACAAAGAGTCTAATTTAGATGTGAAATTATAGACCGATTCTCACCATTTGCATAGACTTCGTCCATATTTGATCAAATTATCTACAAAATTGAAACTTGTACTCTGCGCACAAGGCTAACATGGACAAACAACCAGCCAGGCGGATGGATGGACATCGTTAGATTACTTTAAAAATACATAAAATTTATTCATAATGACAACCTGCTTTGTCTTGCAATTTAAGAGTAAAAATTAAATGTAGATGTCGAAATTAAAGTAACAGATTTTCGAAAAAAAAATTTTTTTATTTGCTGCGAAAGCTATTGTAGGCATTTAACAAAATGAATATGTATCAAAATATGCATTAAAAAGGCAAAATATGCGCTATAAACCTAAAACATGCTACAAAAAGGCTATTTTAACTAATATATGCCGCAAATGGTAAAATATGCAAAAATATGCACTAACAAATCGATGCCAAAATTCATAAAAAGCTCTAAAACGGATAAATATATTGTTTCTGCCTTCATTGGTCGCAGAAGGAAAAACATGCAATTGCATATTTCTGGTTTCCCTGCTTATTACATTAGTACTTATTATACATAAACTTAGTAGGAAAAACGAAACAGCTGATCCGCAATGTATTCGTTTACATAAGACAAAAGACGCGTTTAGGGATAACAAAAAAAAACCGTTATAAAAACAAGATCACGTGCAAAAAGAAATGTATAAAATTATTTTTAAAATGTTAGAGACCAAAAAATAAAAATATACAAATTGAACAACTTCTTCCCCTTTCCTAAGAAGGGAGTACACTAAAAACAAAACAAAATCAAAATTCCTTTCTCCCTTCTTAAAGAAGGGAGTAGCGAATTTGTAATGAATATTTTGGGAGATCTTTCTAAAAGAAATTTATACCTTTTAAAAGGCATATTTCTGAAGGCAGAATATCATACGAAGCTAATCTTTTAGAAGGGAGTGCAGAGGCATTCAAACAGGTCTTCCACATTCAGTCTTTCAATATTTACCGCTGGGAACATCACATTTAATACATACATACATATATATGTATGTATGTATGTATGTATTCAGGGGAAAGTTTTACATAAATATTAGCTGTCAGAACCATTTGGTCACGACTCTATTGAAAATTTGTCGCGTAGTGTAATCACCAGGCAAAGAATGCGAAGATATGTGAAAATTTCGGTGTTATTTTTTAATTTGGTTTTTTCTGGATTAAATATTCATGTTAAAGAAAACTAATACAGAGCAATATTGTTCATAAGATATAGCCCTAGAATATTTGTAAATAAGGTTTTTCTCTAAAATTAATATTACGGAAGTTATCAGCAATTAAAGCGACCCATAGTGAGAAAAATAGCATTTTAGCAAACTTTGTGGGCTCAAGGCACGGCTAATAACTATGCAAACGTTCTAAAATTTTTTACATATATTTTTTTTCTAATTTGGAATCATTTTAAGAGGGTTTGCCAAGTGAAAATTCGAAAAAAAAATTGCCCATATAACTTGCGGTGACACTAATGTATACACATTAGAGCGACTCAAGTTGTATGGAAGCAAAATTCGTACTCGATGTACCCTCCTAAAAATGAACCTTGGACATTTTAAAGATGACATTTTAAATATTTCGGCTCCAGGGTTGACCTCTTGTGAGCTGGACCAGTTTGAAAAAGGGTCTATTTTTGCATGTTTTGTTACTTTAAAAATCTGTGTCCTTACCAACATATACAAGTTGGGTATCGTAAGAAAGGTTTCTTTAAGGCGAGTCCAACTGTGTATAAAATTTGTCCAAGGACGATCATCCATGTCCTTTTTTTAAGGATTTTCTGTAAAAAAAAACGGGTTTTGAATTTTTTATTCGGTGTTGTTCGTAATAAAAGTGCCAAATTAACATATTTTAATCTTTAGTCCATTTAATTAAATACGTGTCTCAGCTTTTTTTTAAATTTCTATCCCTCTTTAATCTTCATCGGGGTCTTGCTATGTACATACGCAATGAAGTTGTGTATCAGTGCCAGCAATCAATGGGCATGCTTGATGCGGAATTTAACTGTCTTTGGGTTAAATTCAAAATCGATACACACTATTTACATTTCGGATTTCTTTACAGAAGTCCAAACGCGGGAAGGGATATTACCTTACCGGGCTTCGACTCCCTTTCCGACTCAATAGCAAAGATTCTTGAGAATTGTCCCGACAGTGAAATCGTTGTTGCTGTTGATTTTAATGTCCACAATTCTTTTTGGCTTCACCACTCGAGCCGTACAACTTACGAAGGCCAATATGTTGAGCTTTTTGCTGCGCACAACCACCTCGTGCAACCGGTGAATGAACCAACACATATTCCGTGTGTTGATGGGACCAACACAATACCCTTGACCTCTTCCTCTCTTCGCACCCTCAAAAGTACGAAGTTGAGGTTCTAGCACCTCTTGACAACTCGGATCATTGCACCATTTCCGCCTCTTTCCCGTTCTCCGAACTTCGGAACGTTTCACGACGGGCTACGAAACTATCAATATTTGTTTACGGGAAAGCACGTTGGGCTGAGCTCAATGACTTTTTTCGGCATTTCAATTGGAAACTCTGTTTCCTGGACAATGACGTCAATGCCATAGCGAAAATGGTTGAAAACGTTATAACGCTAGGAATCTTCGAATAAGCCTCGATCCAAATCTTGGTTTAATCAGTCGTGCAAATCAGCAGTCAGATCCAGAGAGGAAGCATTCAGAAATTGGCGTAAAAATAAAAATGCTGATACTGAATTGCTACGCAAAATGGCAAGGACTTCGTGTGCCAAAGTACTTAGACGGGAAAAAACTCTTCACGAGCAACGTCTTCGTGCTGAAGTTCTTGCTGCTCCCCGGACTGTTCGTAAAAGAGTAAGGGTTAATGCTAGTTCGTCAATACCAACTCTTTTAAAGGATGGCCGATCATTCACGGACCCGGTTGATAAGGCTAATTGTTTTGCTGAATTATTTGCTAATAATTCGGGGTCGAGCTGTTAAAAGGGTTCTTGCGGATCTCGAAGTTAACAAGTCTCCTGGGCCGGATGGTATACCTGCACTGGTCTTGAAGCAGTGCTCTTCGACGCTAGTTCGTCCCTTAGCAAATCTTTTCAGCACTTTATACCGTGCCGTTTCCAGTCTGCTGGAAAGTTGCTAATGTAACGCCAATTCCTAAAAAGGCAACCGCTTATAACCCTGAAAATTACCGCCCAATTGCAATTTGTTCGGCACTTTCCAAAGTTATGGAGAGTATAGTAAATTACCATCTTGTCAAATATTTAGAGTCAACCTACCTACTAAGCGACCGCCAGTATGGCTTTCGTAGGGGTCGCTCTACTGGAGACTTACTAGCTTTGTTATCGGAAAAATGGTGCCGTTCCATTCACCATTTTGGCGAAAGTAAGGTAATTGCTTTGGATATTTCCAAGGCGTTTGACAGAGTCTGGCATGGTGCACTCTTGTCAAAACTTGCTGCGTTTGGTGTCGGTGATAATTTCTCTCGATTTATATCGAGTTTTCTCAGAGATCGCACTATACGAGTTGTTATAGATGGGGTTTCGTCAAACGAGTTCAAGATTCATTCAGGTGTACCGCAAGGCTCCGTTCTTTCTCCTACTCTATTTCTTATCTTTCTAAATGACCTCCTTTGTCAAACTTCCAACCCTATCTACTCTTTTGCAGATGACAGCAACCTTTGCCATTGATACCCATATTGCCCTATTTAAAACAAAGGGTTACCACCCCATTGCATGTTTGTCAAAACGCGAACTACCACGAATTTCAAAAAAAGCTGAGACACGTATTTAATTAAATCGACTAAAGATTAAAATATGTTAATTTGGCACTTTTATTACAAACAACCTCGAACAAAAAATTCAAAAACCGTTTTTTTCTACAGAAAATCCTTAAAAAAAAGCACATGGATGATCGTCCTTGGACAAATTTTATATACAGTTGGACGCGCCTTTAAAAAAAACCTTTCTTACGATACCCAACTTGTATATGTTGGTTAGGAAACAGATTCTTAAAGTAACAAAACATGCAAAAATAGACCCTTTTTCAAACTGGTCCAGCTCACGAGATTTCAACCCTGGAGCCGAAATATTTAAAATGTAATCTTAAAAAAGTCCAAGGTTATTTATTAGGAGGGTACATCGAGCACTATTTTTGGTGATTCGCTCTAATACACATGCATATTTTAAAAGTTAAAAAACCCTAAAAAAAATAAAATTAACCCACTTACCTTGTATTCACTTTTAATATCACATATTGTTGTCTCCAGCTTCGGCGAGTACACCGGCTTCGATGATATCCAAAACGGAGCGCAATGTAAGCAACCCAAAATTGTCAAGCCGACCAAGACCATTTTAGCTCTTCTCACCGTACACATGGTTTGCCGCCTTAACGGATACATGACCGCTATGAAACGTTCCACGGTAAAAGCCACCACAAACCAAACCGAACAAAAACAAGCCAAATTACTGAAGAACGTAAAGAATTGACAAAAGTATTCACGATTATAAATGTGGACATCAACAAAATTCAACCACTGTACAAAAAGGCCGAACAGAAAACAAGTGTCACTCACGGCCAAAGCGGCCAGGTAAAAACTTGACGACAACTTGCGTAACTTTGTCCTGAAGAACACAAACACGGAGAGTATGTTGCCAATCGAACCGGTACCGACAATAATGGGCAGATAGTAAAAATTCATGACTGTTCCAATGTATTCGATGGTTTGTAACATTTCACTTTCCTCGTCGTTTAAATTGATGTTGTGAGTGTCGTTGCTTATGCTTGAGTTGTTTGTGGTAAAGTTTAGATTTTCAACAGGATTTGTAAACGTGTTGTGGGTGTTTAAAGGATTTGTGTTCAAAGCGCTGCCTGCGGCTGTTAATTCAAACACATTCGACCACGTTGTTGGGGTGGGGTTGGTCATAGACTTTGTTGGGCTTATCACGGGTGCTGCCAAGAGCGTTTTTATGTTGCCGTTGCTCGTTGTTGCCATTATGTTGTAATTATTGTCGACCATTGCGAAGTTTGGCTGACATTCGACACAAGTTTCAACGGTTTTCAACTGAGTGTTTGTTGTGTTAATAATTTTATTATGGTTATTTCCCCTTTTTTGAAAAAAAAAAAAACGCCCTGGCAATAATAAAGTTTATAACGTTGTTGTAGTTTATGTTGGCTTTTTGTCCTGTATAAAACTGTTGTTCTTTCGATTGTTGTACACATTCATTTTTAATTTTATTTGTTGTTGTTTTAATTGTATTTCTGTTGTTATTGTTTTCATTTTCACTTTCTTTCGTTGTAATTGTTTTTTTTTTAGCAACTTTTGCTTAAGTCACTAAAGTTTCGTTAAAATAAAATAATAGTCCACTCAAAGATATTACAACTCTTTTTGTTAATATTTAGTTAGAATTAAATATTTTTTTAATTAATTGTTTTCCTTTAAAGCATTTTTAATTAATTCAGATATTTGACTTTTAATTCTACTTAAATTTTTTTTTTTTTTTTTTTAAATCGACAGAGTCAAAAATCAAATTTTGCTTGGTCATTTTTATTTTCAATGATTTACACAGAAAAAATTCTCGCCAATTTGTTTTTCAATTATACCGACTCGGACTACGACTGCTACACTACCCTTGATGCTAATGCAATGTACACATTTGGGTTCTTAAACGCGTTTAAGCAGCTCGAACGTGATTAAGCTCTAATCACTTCAAAATCGAGATGATTACCATACATTGAAGTGATTTGCTAATCGGTTCAAATTGACATGATTACAACTAAATCACTTCATAAACCACATAGAATCGACTGAACATACCTCAAACTTAATATAATATAGAATCGCCAACATGATCGTGTATAACCGGCCACGATTTCTGCTTACTGTTATTATTTTTTTCCTTAAATAATTCATAAATTTTCACAATTTCATCATTTAAATGATTAAAATAATCTTCTGATAACTTTATAAAAGCATTTTTAATACTTTTTTTTTTATTTTGCTTAAAACTAAAAGTTTTTGGCGAACTATTTATGTTATAATGCCAGGGTATCACACAGTTTTTGGAGTTTTAACCGCAAAACCTCGTTCGACCTAAACCTTCGTATAAGAAGGCGAGAGCTTCCAGAATCCGCTCCAGAGTATTTTGCTATCCACCAGTATACGTCTGAGTTATTTTCTTGGTACTCCACCAGTAAAACGGCTGAGTTACACATATATAGTTCTCCACCAGTCACATTGAGTTTTTTCCTTTGGTTCTCCACCAGACAACACATTAAAACATTGAGGTTAAAAACGATTGAATATAGTTAATGTAGAAACCGCAAAAACTGTAACTCGGTACAGTTATACGACTCCGAAACACTAACCAATGCGGGGGGACAACGCAAAACGCAACAAAAGCAGACAAACAAAAACGTCCTGTTTGTCCTTAAGAAATAATGACAAAAAGCGCGAGCTGTTTCTTCACTCAGAGCAGTTTTACGAGTGTGTTTTAATACTTAAAATAAATATTTATTTGTTTGTTGTATTTTTTTTTTTCTTAATCATCTGTCATCTTAATCATCTCAGATGTAATGTGAACGACTTTGATTAACTTAATCAACATTTGGCTTAAACGCGTTTAAAAACCCTTACAAATTGAAAATTGTAAACACAAAAAATTTGAAAATGCAATTCGTATGAACATATTTTTAGAACGCTTAAAACGCGTTCGTTTAAAATTCGAGATTGCATTTTGAGAAATATTTGTAAATTTTCCACAAAAAAAGACGATAAATTCTAAAAAGTGTATGAAAACGTTCTCTGGCGGCAATAAAAAAAAATTAATGGATTTCTCGACTCTAAAAACCGCATGATACAGGCCTCTTTTCTGGAATATTTTGGAAAATCTTACTATTTTGAAAAACCCGGGGCTCGAAATTTATTTTTGACCTATGGTTTCTTTGGCAAAGTTTCTTGGAATGACTTATAGAACAAGAATCGCGATATGCTTTTGACGCGAAAAAATTTTACCCACCTTATTATTATGTATAACAATGCTTTACAAATTTTTAATTTGGAAAAGTACCAAGAACGCCACATGCCTAGATAAGTTAATTGGGACCTCCTGAACACGAAAACCACTGCAATTTTTTTTCCTAAGTACCGTTTTTTAGATAACGGTACTTTTCGGTGTATGGTCCCACTCAAAGCCCAACCAATCGAAATAAATGGCATATCGTTGGAAAGGTAATTCAATGCCTTTTCCGTCGATATGCTGAACATTTTTATCTGATAAGAAATGGCTGAGTAATGGATGAAAATATTGTCGTTCCACAAAATTCTTAATAAAAACTTTATTTTTCATCCGATTTTATTCAAATCACGCTTAAAATGTTGGTAGTTAAATATACTATTTGGTTAAAAAATAAAACATTTCAGATCTTTCATGTGCTAGTTATCGTAGCAATTTTATTCATGATTTTTTTTTTGCATTTGTTGAGTATGAAAATATTGTCGTTCCACAAAATCCTTAATACAAACTTTATTTTGGTAATTAAATAAACTATTTGGCTAAAAAATAAAACATTCCAGATATTTAATATAACGTGGAAAAATAAAAATGAAAAATTTTGAAAATAACTTAAAAAATTGGCAATATAAATAAATATTTTCAGCATATCAGGCATTCAATTACCTTTCCAACGATATGAAATTTATTTCGATCGGACTTTTTGGTTGGGCTCCCCAAGGGTTTGAGTGGGACCATACACAGGGAATTAGCTAAGTGGTGGCCATTTATGGCATTTGGACATTCGGTCTCTTTTAACCATATTTTCCATAACTTTTCGCAAAATTTCGGGCTTAATGGCCATGATTTTATATTGAATAAGGGAATGTTCTTGGCTTGTCCACTTATACTTTCTTTTTTTTTTCAATTATCCACAAACAGGTCGTAAGTTAAAAATCATTTGATGAAATTTGTCACAAGGACTAAGCCTATGGAAAACGGTAAGAATCGGTCCATCCTATTATTTTATTGCAATCTTTATTATCTTACCAAGTTTTATTGAAATCAGTCCATATTTGACCACAGCTCTCATACAAATGCTACTACTATTGAAAATAGCTTTTAGTGTCATAACCAAATAGGATACACTAGCAAAAAAATTGTGTTTTATATACTCTGGTGTAGAGTATATACTTTATCCTAAAATATATTTTAATTTCCACATTTTAGTGTAAATTTCACTTACCACCACCATAAAAAACAATTATGAACTACTTAAATATCACAAATCACTTAATGTGCAATGAGTGTTTTCTAGTTTGCTTAACAAATTAATCCCTCTGGTGTTCTTTTTTTATAATTTGCTGGTAAGTTTGAGTTGTGAAGAAAGTAAAAACGATGTTTTTTGTTCGTATTTATTTTAGTAATTTGCCCTTTGATTGGTAAGACATTGTTATGAACAGACTAGTGATGTTAAGAATATTCATATTCGTATTCGTTTCGCCGAATACGAAGGGAATGTTTCGCAGAAAGTTTGCGAATTCGTGCCAAAAATACAAAAGGGTAAAAAGTACATAACATGAAGCAAAAAGTATTCATTTTTCAAACAACATTTTTCTTTACAAAATTTTAAATGCGTTCGCTGCGGTGGATTGAACAAAGTTATCATATATAGGCAATAAATTGGAAAAAATGTATAAGCAAAATTCATGAGACATTTAAAGAAAGAGAGATCTCTTTGTACTGCTTTTAACACAATAATAAAGAATGGGAGGCGAAACATCAACATATTATGTAGGTGTATGCAGCATCTGCGAAATATTTTCTCACAAACAACACTGAATTACTAAGTAAAAGTGCGAAAAGAGTGAGAAAAACCATTTAAGCATTTTTGCAGCTAAATTTAGCATAATAAAATTTGGTTTAGCTCCAGCGTTGCCAGAATTAAGATTTTATCTTATTTTTCAAGATTTTTTGAACAAAATAAGATTTAAAGATTTTTTTCTCAAATTAAGATTTTTTTATTTTTAGATATAACGATTTTTAACTTTAAGTTTGTACAACATGCATAATTTTCTTTTACAGTTTTTTAAACAGTAAGTTTTTAAAACCATGATGTTTTATATCAGCTTGTTTTGTTGTCTATTGGTTTTTCACACTTTTGTACTTTTGTACTAACATGCATATTTATTTCTGGGCATACAAAACATCAAAAAAGCATCATAGATTCGCGGTTGTTCATTTTGGGAATATTGATAAAAAAATTATTTGTGAAAAGAAAAAATGTATGGTATATATTTAAAGATTAATTTATTTAAAAACTAAAAAAGTTAATGTATTTAGTTATTATGGCTTAATACCAAAAGGTAGAACTAAAGGAACTAAACCCTAGGATTACCGTCTTCGTCGGGCCTTGCAATATTTTTTATATATATTTTTCGAATATTATTATATTATATTTTTATTTCGATTGAAGCAACTAGTGGGGTGAAATTTTATTTTTATATAAAAGTCTATGAATTACCCTTTTGGCCAGACCGAATTCTTGTTTTCTTGCAATATTTTTCAAATAGGAAAAAATATCAAAAAACCGAAAAGTGAATTCTATAAATGATATGTTCTGAATTGAATGAATCAAGTTTGAATCAAATGTGTGGTAGATGCGAAAAAGCAATGTGCACAATTAAGGACTACATATTCGATGACTTGCATGTAAAATAAAATATTAAAAATATATAACAAATTCGTATAATCTAGCAAATAACATACGTTTAATAAAAAAAATATATTTATTAACTTTTTATGTGTGGTAAAAAGTTACAGTTAAGGGTTATGAAGCTTTTGGTTTGAAAATACCACATTCCATGTTTATGATAATTTGTAAACAATGTATTTATACAAAAGTGCTTAAGGCTAGATTGCACTATTATACTTTGTATTAATACATGTCAAAAACTCAAGTAATATGAAAAAGTGTGATAACGTGAATGCAATGTGTCACGAAAATGACAAGTATTATGAAAAAAGTTTGACATCCCATACGACTTCATCGTTTTTTGAAAAATTTCTAAACAATAATACTTTTCATTGGATCAGGGTTGCATTTTTTTCATGCGTGAGTGTTTATACTTTGTGTGATGATATGAACACAAACTGTCATGATACATTAGATTTTTTGACAGTCGCAACAAAACTCATTAGATTTCTATCTCACAAAGTATTATGGAATACGTAAGACTTGTGAGATAGTGTAATCTAGGCTTTAAGAATATCTGTTTTAACGTGTACCAATATTATCTTAATAAAAATTCATTAGGAGTATATTTGGGAAAATCCATAGTTTTCAGTGAGCTTTTTTTTAAATGCAATTTTCTCAAAATGCCTTCGATATAACAACGGTATCAAAAAATATAATATTAAATTGAGAACTCTCGAGATTTCATATGATTTATGAGCTTCATAGCTCCCAAACCAAAATTTTTTTGCCCAAAATTTATGCACCTCTAATATAATAATTTAAATACTTTCGATGAAACTTCTTTATATAGATGGACTTTTTTACGTTCTTATTTATTAGAAATTAAGTGCATTTAAAATGTATTTTTTTGGAAAATATAACTAAAACACAATTTTAAACATACAATATTATTGTATAAATACCGCAATTACGTATTTTAATTTAAATATGTAGTTTCCATAATAAAAAGTAGTTTCTTTTAAAAAATTAATAATTTTCACTCTTTTGCCTTTGTTATAAAAAATTTCAAGATTTTTCTCTTCAAAAGAAGATTTTTTTTTTCGCCAAAAGAAGATTTTCCTTCCAAAACTTCTGGCAACGCTGTTTAGCTCTAAAATTTCATTTGGTATTTGGAAATAAAATAAAAAAAAAATCGTTTGCGGGCCGCCTAAATTTGCTAAACTTTATCAATTACACTGTACAACAAGGAGAAAATTAACCGTATTCTGACCATGGATTCTTGTAGAGGAAACAAAAAAAATATACGTGTGTCAGCGATTTTAAAGACCCAATCGGAATTTTATTTTAGGGTACCTTAAAGTTAAACCCTTTTGGCCTGTACGTACAGCATATCGGTCGGAGAGGACGAAAAAGATATGCTCAGTAACTGTGTAAAATTTAACGGCAAATATTTTTGTGGAACATATTAACCCTCTAACTCCCCTTCATCATAACAATAATTTTCGGCTCTTTTCTAACAAATCATAAAAAACATCCCCAAGAAGGGCGAAGGCGTGGATGAAATGTTTTACAAAAAGTTTGGCCATGCAGTTCAGAACACACCAACGTCCAAAACTTAACGCAAACAACGAAAAACAGGCAAAATCAAGGGTTAATAAATATACGCTATACCGCTGGGTTGTACTGTATCCTCATTTTATTTATTAAACCAGTGTTCGCAAACAAACACTAAATATCGCTCCTTAGTGTTCTGTTCGGTAGATTTGTGGAAAACAGAAACGCTAATAGTGTTTGTGTAGAAAATCATTTAAAAAAATAACGTTTCCCTGTTAGTCACCTTTCGAACACAAAAATAATACTGGTTTTATCAATCTCAACAAAAGATGAGAACATTTAATTCCGTTCGTTTTTTTTAACCACAAACTTCATTGTGTTCGGTTCGGCTCATTAAGGTTCGTCCCTTTTGGCTTGTAAAAAAAAAACCAAACATTGTTTAAAAAAACAAAATACACATACGAAAAAAACAAAAAGCCAGCAAAATAATTTTACACAAAAAAAACAGATACACAAACACACACAAGTTGTTTGTGGTTGCTTAAATTATTTGTTTGTTCATTTCTTTATCAATGTAAAAAAGAAACATTATAGAACAGTGAACTATAATGTTTTTTTTAACGAAGAGCAGAACACTACATAATGTTCGGCTCTTTCTTGAAAATAGTTACGAACGGTATAAAGAATTGTGTTCGTCTACACAATCACTAAAAAAATATATATCGTTCTTGGGTGTGTGAGCCGAACGCTAAGTAATGTACGCTAAGTAATCTACAGTAGGGCGTTAGACATAGATTTAAAATAAAATAGTTTTTCAAATAAGTTTTTTTTACAACTGCAAATTTCATTAAAAATTTTTTGCAAAAATTGCTATTTTCACGGTGAAGACCTGATGGACTTCTTGTGGGAGGGCCAAAGTTAGAAAAACACCTGCCAACTCAACTCTAAGGGTAAAGAGTCAAAATGCTGGGTAAGTTTATGGTGCAAAATGTTTTTGTAGTTATAGTTCGTCCCCTTAATATAACAATAGCGTATGTACTCATACGCTATTTTTTTTTATTGCATATTTGGAATCTCCAACATTGATTTTATGTCTGGTCAAAATTTCGTCAAATTCTACTTGCAAAAAGTGGGTCAAATTTCTTCAAATTCTACTTCCAAAAAGTGGGTCAAAATGTCGTTGGAAAAAATAGTGTATAATTTCTTGTTCAAAATTTTCCTTCAATAAGTGTGTAAGCTCATATGCGCTATTGTACTTGAAATTGCCACTCCAAAGTTGTTAAAAGAATAATAGTGTATACGCATTATACTCCATTTTAGCCTGTAGAAAAAAATATAATTTAGGAAAACTTTAACTCATAAAATAGCTTATAATAATATACACTATTGTTTGAGAAATAGTTTCATTCCGACCATCGAAAGCTGCATGATCTCCAAAATTTGTGCAAGAAGAATGTAATTTCTCGTGGCACGCAGTCATTTTTCATTAACTTACAAAGTGGAAAGAAGCGAAATTGTTTAGATGAGCCAGATGAAGCAGAGGAAGACAAAGAAGACGAATGAACTTCTAGTTATTTATGATTTACGCAATGTATTCCTTAATTTGTCATAATTTTTTGTTCATAAAAGCCAAAATTGGAAAGTAATGAATATGTGCCACTGAATTAACAAAACTATGAATTAATCACTGTTTTATAATGTTACAAATGGATATATTTGAGATCAAATATTTTAATAAAAACACCGTAAAATTATTGAATAAAACAGCGTATACCATACAAAATAAAATAGTGTATCAGATACATCATACGAATTCTTTAAAAAATAAAATAGCCTATATGGAGGACATGCACTTTGAATGACATAATTATGGTCTTAAAGGATGCGTAGAACAAAAAAAAAAATTGGTAAATTTAAAGACAAGAAACGGTATTATGTATTCGTCGAAAAATCGAATATGAAGAATTTTTATTTACCGCGATATTGAGGTTTTAATAGACATCCGATTTGACAAAAACTTAAAACACGATTTTCTCAAAACCCCAAAAAAATGAGGGGACGAGTTAATAGTTTCTTTTTTGTCGTTCACTTTCGGGCTTCTTTTCTTTTTATTTTCTTGAATTCCCAAATTGGCTGGCATGATTTTTTTGTAGCAGCCAAGTGCCTTGATTGATTGGCAAGAACAACCGAAATGCAGAGAGCCTTAGCCGGACTTACGCCAGCATGCCTTATGGTTTGCTCTTGTGTTTTATTTTAAGGAAACACTAGCTGCTACAGCTAGTTCCAATGTGATCTTTCAAAACGCCGACAAAAAAAGAGTTACGAAAATTTATTTTGTTCCTAATAAAATCTCTTATTAAACGTTTAACAAAATTCTTAAAAAAATTTTACCATTTCAAAAATTATTTTTAGCATTATCTGGCCTTTTCAATATTGAGCAGTAAACATTTTTGGGACACTGATAAGTATGCAAGCAGAATGGACCCTAGGGGGTAAAATGAATGACCTAAAATTTGTCCCTAAAATTTTCTCAAAACATACTTGTCTTTTATCACCATCCATTAGGGGCCTTCCACACAAACAAAGCGGTTTAATGAAATTCTTAAATTTGGTCCCTGTAGCGTCTAGGATGCCCGTAGACGGGTCAAATGTATGACCAACATCACTTAATTTTTCATCCCCATCATTTGTTTCTAACATACGTAACCGCTGTCTTCATTTCTAAAGGGGGATCCCATACAAAATTTTCAATACAGGCTGGAAATATGTTAAAGAAAAAGTCCCATAACTGCCTAGCAGTCGCCCCTAAGGGGATAAGGTTCAAGAATTCTTTGTCAAGAATTCTTCTTGAAGTTCAAAGTACATTTTTTGTTTTTGTTTTTCATTTTTTTGTCTTTCTTTTTCTTGTTGACCTTTTTCAGTACAACTTGAAGGACAAATGCAAACATAGAGCTCGTGCCTTAGCTTTAACAATAATCAGTATCGTGGTTATTTTTGTTGAACTATTTATGGTTTTTAATCCTAATTTTTTTTTTAATATTTTTAATTAGGCTAAAGTTCATCAAATTTAATTTTCATTAAACTATTTTTATGAAGAAAACAAGTTGTACTGAAAAAGGTCAACAAGAAAAAGAAAGACAAAAAAATTAAGTGCTTTGAACTTCAAGAAGAATTCTTGACAAAAGTACGAAAAAACAGAAGTAAGGAAAAACATGTAAAAATAAATTAAAATAGATAATCATTCAAAAAAAAGCAAATTTCGATCTACCAAAGGTTAAATACAATTTGGTTTAAGGATTGATGTTTGACTATTGACGTCAGTTAGTTACTCCTATCATCTTTCGTCTGATCATTCACCTTCAATCCTCATTTTAAAAGGTAACTCTGACGCCACAGCTGCAAACTTTATTTCCTATCCAAACAGAAACACAAATTGGTTAAAGTATAAAATGTATGTGAGCTCTGACCTATCACAGTGCATTCCCCTAAAAAATTCATCTGACATCCAAATAGCTGTCGACCGATTTACAGAAGTCTTGGATACTGCAGCAAGAAATGCAACCCCAATCAAGCGGACAATTAAACGCGCTCCTTACAATACATCGACGGATATAGAGACCCTTATCAGAGAAAAAAGGAAGTTAAGAAGACAATGGCAAAACAGTCGTTCCCCAACCACTAAGGCCCAACTACAATTATGCCTGACCACACTTCGCAACAAATTGAGACAGAACCACGAGTCCGCAATAGAAGGCTATCTAAACAGCCTAGACGCCACAAAAAACACCAATTATAGCTTATGGAAGGCTGTACGGCATATGAAATGCCCTATAACCCAAGAATCTCCATTAAGACTGGAAAACCGCACTTGGGCCAAAAACACACATGAAAATTAAACGCTTTCGCGGGCCACCTTGAGAAAGTTTTCGCGCCACATGATGCACATACTTGTTCCTGTCGTCCAATCATTCCTGATAAGGTAAACCATCCATTAAAATTTAACATAACTCAAGTAAAATCTGCAATAGAAAAAGTGAATATTAGAAAATCTCCCGGACCTGACCGCATCACAGGGTCAATGATAAGAAACCTACCATCGTCTGCTTCCAGAATCTTGCTGCTCATTTTTAACGCTATATTAAGAGTCGGATACTTCCCATCCTCATGGAAGAGGTCTATAATTGTTATGATTCCCAAGCCAGGAAAAGATGTGCTAGCCAGGTTGCGTCGTACAGACCGATAAGCTTATTGTCAATCCTATCGAAGCTTTTCGAAAAAATATTCGTTTTAAGTATAACTCCTCATCTAAATGAACACGACATCATCCCGGATCACCAGTTCGGATTCAGAGCGAAACATGGTACAATAGAACAAGTGCATAGAATTGTCACCCTTATTAGATCGCCGTTTGAGAAAAAGTAATACTGCTCAGCCCTGTTTATAGACATTTCCCAAGCATTTGACAAAGTTTGGCATGATGGCCTACTTATCAAAATAACACGAATGCTTCCTCAAAACACTCACAAGCTTCTGGAGAGCTATCTAACAGGCAGAACATTCATAGTAAGGTCGCAAGATAATTACTGCTGGTGTCCCCCAAGGCAGCATATTAGGACCGCTTCTATATATAATATACACAGCGGATATGCCAACAAACCTGAGCACGCATACCTCTACATTTGCAGACGACACAGCATTTATCAGCGTTAACCATGACCCAAAAGTCGCATCGCAAAATCTGCAGTCCCACATCAATGAACTAGAGGCCTGGCTAGAAAAATGGAGAATAAAGGTTAACCCGGCTAAATGTGCTCACTTAACTTTCACGCTCAGAAGACAAACGTGCCCAGCTGTAAAAATAAATAACATCACTGTTCCGGTAGAAAACCATGTTAAGTACTTGGGAATTCATATAGATAGACGCTTGACCTAGTCGCGTCATATTGAAGCGAAAATAACGGCTATGAAACTTAAAGCAGCTCAAATACATTGGCTTCTCGGTCGAAACTCAAACTTGTCCTTAGACAACAAAATTCTCTTATACAACTCCATCATAAAACCAATATGGACATATGACATCCAATTATGGGGTACTGCATGCGCATCTAACATCCAAAAGCTTCAAAGAAGACAGTCTAGAATATTACGACAAATTGTCTGCGCCCCATGGTATATACGTAATGATATTATCCACAGAGATCTCAACGTCCCCACTATCCAGGAGGAAATTAAAAAATATTCAATAAGTTACATCGGTAAACTAATGGCCCACCCTAACTACCTCGCTCGGGGTCTGCTTCAGTTCGAAGGTCACCAGAGGCTAAAAAGAACCGATACTTTGAGCCTAACTAGAAGACATTTTTAAAATTTGAATACAACAGTTAGTGGTTACACTAGTAACAACTTATAAACAACAAGTAGAATTAAGACTTGAATACATATTGTAAATTTCGATAAGAAAGATTCAATAATAAAAATAAATTTAAAAAAAAATTGGCGTCAGCAGTCGTCGATGGCTGCGAGTGTTAAACGGCAAGCCCTCTGAGGAGATTGAGTGGTTGCAATCGAAACATGTAAGGGTAACCTGTCCGTAAAAACGCCTGGGTTCGAGCCCAGCTTCATTCAAGAATGAAAGATTATCATTAAAAAAATTTTAATTAATTTCATGTTGTAAAATTCTTTTCTTCATAAAAATAATTTAATGAAAATTAAATTTGATGAATTTTAGCCTAATTAAAAATATTAAAAAAAAAAATTGGATTAAAAACCATAACTAGTTCAACAAAAATAACCACAATACTGATTATTGCTAATAAACTATTTTTTTTTTTTTATTACACTTTGAGGTAGAAGTTTAGGTATGTTCTATACTTTTAGGATATCTATTGGGAAAGATACAACTCGATAGTAATCTTCAACATTTTGGATGTGATTATTTCGTTCAAA
Organism: Pollenia angustigena; assembly: GCA_930367215.1. Taxonomy (NCBI): domain Eukaryota; kingdom Metazoa; phylum Arthropoda; class Insecta; order Diptera; family Polleniidae; genus Pollenia; species Pollenia angustigena. Next base: position 150,898,461 of record OV884058.1, read on the forward strand.
TCCTGTTTTTTCGATTGAAACCTCGATTTGAACGCAAATAACTGTAACTTTTTCAAAAATCGCTTTAAATTGTTCTACGGCTTTATTTCTTTTCTCTTCAAGGCACACGATTAAAGTTGTGATAAGGCTTGATTCTTTTTGATACATTGATGATTCTAAGCGGCTGTGTTACAATAAGTATCACACTTATATTCCGCAAATGAATTCAAAAGTACTAAGAAAGTTAATTAAGATAAAGGTATAGATACTACCTTTGCACTCAGATTTTTTTTGCAAAGCTTCTACTATATGATGTACATTTGTTTCAAAGTGTAAAATTGAGTCGTGACGGTCCACCCATCTTGTCTCGCATAATGTAGAGAATTTGGCTCCCAAATACTTTTCTAAAACTGCGTTTCGCTTGGGATGATTATATTTAAAAAATTTTGGTGTTTCTTAAACAAATGATATAGATTTTTGTATTAATGGCACTCTATTGCTTTTAGAAATTGAGTTGTTTGATTTATGGGAATAGCAAGGCGTTTGTTTCGCATTTGTCGCCGTTCCCAGAATTGTTTAACAGCTCCATTTTCTGCTGACATTAGAGGACACCCATCTGCCTCTTCAAATGCGTTTACAATAAAGCCAATAAATTCTTCCCTAACAACTTTTTGTTGTATGCTGAAATATCTTAAAGATATAGAAATCTGGCTTTTCCACGACAAATCCGTGCTTTCGTAAAAAATTATCTAATGGAATTTTGATTCTTATAGAGTTGTTTTCGGTTAATTAAGCACCGCTTATGTGAGTATCCCGTTTTATTGCACTAAAAATCATCGAACGAAATCATTAAGGCCCTAAATTTGTAAAACGCAAAAGCAACGCCAAAAATTATATTGAAAGCAAAAACAAAATCGAAAATATTTCATAATTTTGTTGTTGTTTTCTATAGAAATGAATATTGAATTTTTAAATTTTAAACGCTGCATATCTTGTGGCGTTGATAATTTTTAAACGCAATATGTATTTCTGTAGAAACCCTAGAGGGAAGCGAACTGACACCAAAGTGGTCCCGTGATAGGTCTTTGGTGGAAGAGACCAGTTCTAGTTTTAACACTTTATATGAATAAGACCTATCACTTTTACATGGGGTTGTCATTGGAGGGGGTCAATTGACACCATTTGATCAGTCCCAGATCTATTCTTAATGAACGTGCTTAGTGTCAGTTACTAAAATGTAGCAGAATTTCAATTCAATGTAGTACTATTTCAATTAAACAAGTCCTAGTACTAAATTCAAGAACCAAATTTTAGAAAGTACCAAAAAATGTGTCACAGCACCGGTAAAGACTGTACTGTAATCCATTACTTTTTCTACCCTTTTGTTCTTCATAAACCAGTTAAGGGATTGGTTCTTCTTTCACTGGTCATGAGTCCTTTCTTTTTGTACTTGTTCCATTTTCCCAAATCACCAGTCTGTTGGACCAATTGACACAAATTTCCCGCAGGGAAGCAACAACAAAATTTTGAAAATTGTTTTTGCTTTCAATGTTATTTTTGGGATTGCGTTGCGTTTTACAAATTCAGGGCCTAAGTATAACTGTCTGTGTAAAAATATCCGTTTAGTTGAGTTCCGTTTAATTGCGTCACCCGCTTAATTATTTCGCAAAATAAGACTGCATTGCGAAAAACAAGAGCAAATGTTTCGGTTAATTGTTTTCGTCTACTTAATGTGTTTTTGCCTCCACAAACTTAAAAATATTATTTTGCGGCAAACAAGATTGTACGATGAACGTACCTGATTTTTATTTTGTTTTAAAAAATCTAAACTATTTTTTAACTTAATAAAAGAAATGAGTTTTAGGCCCCTATTACGGTTGAGTTGAGTTGTAGTTAAGACAACTGGTTGTGATCAGTTTTAATTTTTGTTACGTTTTTGTTCACCGCAATATAGCAAAGTTGTAAACCATAACACAAAAATTAAGAAATTACAACTCAAATGAGTTGAGTTGTAAACCGTAATAGGGGCCTTATTTTCGATCTACACATCTTGCGATTTTCGTTTATTGCTCATCTTGCGATTTTCGTTTTAATTGCGTCGGCGATTCAATTAACCGACTACTGTTTAATTGAGTTCCCGTTTAATTGCGTCAAAAGTCGTGCATTTTTAGAAACTCAATTAAGCGGAAATTACGTAACACATATATACAAAAATATTGCATATACTAAGGCTTATTACTTATTCAACTGCACGCATTATCAAGTCAAACGTTTATTTATTCATTTATTTACGTAATATTAAGCCATCTAGGCCAAAAATCAATATTACAAGTAATATATGCTTAAGCTACATATACATGCGTATATAATATTCATTATTCAATAATTATAATTCATAATAAAAGCTAATAAAATGAAAATTGAAAATAATATACAGATATAAGAATAATATACATACTAATACTTCAGATTAAGGCTCCCCAGCCACATTTAAAATATAAATATCATAAGTATCGTCCATCAGTATACTATAGCTAATCAAGATTATTAAGGAAGTCTAAAATTTTTACCCGGAAGACATTATTTGAATAGGAAAAGACTCGTAACGAAAATGGTAAAAAGTTCCAAAGCCTAGCAATCCGAACAATAAAAGATTTTTCGAAACAGGATGCTGAGATTCTTGGTATACGAATTAAGGGATTCCTAGAAGAACGCATAAACTCAAAGGAGTTTAATAATTCAGGTGGTTTACTACCATTTTTGATAATTTTATAAAACAAAATCATGTCCCGATATTTAATAAAGTTATTAAATGTACAGCAAGAAAGCTAAAAGCATGTTCATAGCGTCTAACATTATAAACAAAACGAACTATTACATTGAAAATACGCCTGATCATCCTCAAACGCATAGAACCAGTACCTGAGTAAACCTCAAGGCCATATAAGATATTAGAAAACAGCAAAGCATGTGTGTGTAGATATAGATGGCACCTGCTGGGATTGAATGTAGAATAATAAGTATTTGAATACAGTAAACTAGATGTTTCATTGGAAATATCTATTAAATAACTATTAGAATTAAGATTTGGATACTTATTAAAAATTTCGTTAGAGATTCAATAAAAAAAAAACCTTGCTGGGATTTCCAAAAATTTTGTTCATTTAAAAAAAAAAATATTTTTATTGGGAATTCTTGTATTATCGAAATAAATTAAACATATGTTTATAATTAAGGGGTGGGGGGGGGGGATTTCCTTATTCCCCCCCCCCCTGAATCCGCGCCTGCGGCGAATATTTCAGCAGATATTCGTATTCGCGAATATTAAAAATTGATATTCGTAACATCATTTTAACAAACTTTGTGAGTGAGAAGCTTGTTAGGAAACAATATGTTTTTTTTTTTTTTGTTTTTATTCAAAATATTTTTGTTAAAAACTATGTTGCTATTTCGTTGCAAAGTAAAATTTGGAAAATGATATGTAAAATAAAAGGAGAAAATAGCTTCTAGCCATTTTCTGCTCAAGCATTAACATCTCAATGTCATTGAAGTGTTTTAAATTTAACTTGTGTGTGTGTTTTTTTTTCTTATTACGTAAACATTATTATAAAAAATATTTGAAAATGTTTAACATAATTTCTATTGCAATTCAAAGTAAATTCAAAGCTGATTTTAAATGGAAAACTTATTTAGGAAGAAAATTCAATTTAAAGAGAATAAAAATTGTTTAGCTTTTAACAACTCTAAAAATATCATTAATAAAAATAAAATTTGTTTTCAAAATTCTCTATACAATGGGGCAGATTAAAAGATTTTGGCATAGGAAATATTTTTTAATGGAAACGATTTTCTTATAATAGAAAATAAAATAGAGATAAGAATTTCCTTTGGGAGGAATCCTAAGGTCCTTTGGCAGTTTACTATCGGGTCTGTGACTTAAAATCTATAGACCTCTAACTGATCAAAGTTCAATCTCAAAGTACCAGTCACATTTTGGATTTAATTAGTTCTGGAGGGTTTATAATGTTATAACTTCAAAATTTTCTTGGTAACAAAACGCTGCGGTAAGATTTTTGCATAGCACTTCGACGTAGTTTAATCTGTCCACGGTAATTAGTATTCAACAGAAGTTTCTTTGGCGGTTAAGGCTAAAGGTCGGAGCTATCCGCGATTTAAAACACACCGAAGAAGTGGTCAAGAGCTTATCTACTAAAATTGCTACCTGTGCAACAGTGTGCACACACAGAAACGTTAGTTAACAGAAAAAAACAATCGGAATAAATAAAGTGTTTATACTTACTTTAAGTACTAGTACGAAGAACACTTAACCACATTTAAGACAATCCTAAATGGCATTACTTTTGGAAACCAATCCCGCTATTTCTTATAATAAGTACAAAAATCTTAAACCAAGTAAAAAAAGATTGCATTTTTCGTTGCTAGTGCCTCTGAGAGTAAAATTACAAAGTGACCGTTTAAATCTTATCCCAACAAACACGAAGTCAAACCTTTGATATGATATGACTTTATCATTTGACATCAAACACAATTCTCAAACGTTTTTCAATTGCTTGATTTAACATTTAAATTCAAATTGAAAATGATTTGAAAATAAACATTTGATATCAAATGTTTTATCAATTTGATGTCAAATGTTTGTCAAATGTTAAATTCAAATCAAAAATAAACTTGGCAATACTAAAGCGAAAAATAAATGTGATCATTAAAAATTGCGATTAAAGTTACATTTTTACTTTGTGGTTACATGTGTTTTACTATTAAAAATAAATTTAAATATAAAGTGAACAGCTTATTTCTTGTGAAAAATAGAAATTATTTGTGAGTAATAACAATGATTAAAAATACGAGAAAAAAAAGGAAAATAAAACGGTAAAGTGAAGAAAGTTTGTTGAACGATCGCAGTGCTACAATCCTCAAAATAAAAAGGAGCCAAGTAGTTTGTCTTTCCAAGAATTAGAGGACGGAAAGAACATTATTTCATCTTTTAGCTATGGTGCCGAATGTTTATTCCACAGTTTATCTAAATAAATAATAGATTTAAATTAAAACAAGTAAGAAAGTATAGTCGGTCAAGCCCGACCATATGATACCCTACACCACAGTATTTAAAAACACATCATGCTTATGTGTCCATGTAAATATGGATTTATCTTTGTTTATAAACTTCATGAAAATCAGGTTGAAAGTTTGTGAGAGGCAGAAATTGCCCCCTGCCTCCCCTTGTGGTCCTATTTTTTAAAAACTGTACAGGTAATGTGTCCCTATAGATATGGATCTATCTATGTTTTAAATTTCATTAAAATCGGTTTGAGATACATTAATTGCCCCTATCTCCCCTCGTGGTCCGATTTTTTTTAAAAATGTATACATTTTGTGTCCATATAGATATGGTTTTATCTATGTTTTAAATTTCATTAAAATCGGTTTGATAGTTTCTGAGAGGATGAAATTTCCCCCTATCTTCCTTCGTGGTCCTACGATTTGGCCCATTTTCAATAGGCTTGGTCCTTGTGCCAATAAGAACCTATGACCCAAATTTCATCAAATTATCTCCAAAATTGCGACCTGTACTTTGCGCACAAAGTTACATGGACAGCCAGCCAGCCAGCCAGCCGGACGGACATCGTTAGTTCGACTCAGAAAGTGATTCTAAGACGATCGGTATACTTTAAGGCGTTACATACATCAGCACAAATGCATAATACCCTCTCCACTATTGTGGTGTGGGTATAAAAAATAAAATATTTTTATTTATATTCCACATTGTATTATAATCCACATTTGAAAACATTTGAGAATTACGTTTGAAAGCAAGTTGAAAATAAAGGCATTTTTCAATTTGAAAATAATTTCCCCTTTTTGTTGAGAACGCTTTGATTTTCAAATCATTATCAAACGTTTATCGTTTGACAAAACGTTTGATTTCAAATCATTTTCAATTTTAAATCAAACCTCCGTGTTTGTTGGGATAACACTTATGAGTCTCATCTCTCAGTATTGCAGTCTATATGCGTGCATACGCATGTGTTTGCCAAAGTTTGTTGTAGAAACTACAACAACACCGTACAAGTAGGTACAAAACGGTTTGTTTTTTTTGTGTTGAAACAACATTAACAGAACAAGAAGAAAAACATATGTACATTATTTTCATGTTTAAAAAGTAAAATAAAAAGCAAAAGTTCCCATTAAGTTTATATTTAGTTAAACACATCATTTTTTTAAAGAAAAAACCATGAAGGGCGTGATGCTGCTGTTTTATAATTCTTTTTTTTCTCACTTTCGGATTATTTCACGTACGAATTCGGCATTAGATATGAATAATTTAAGTTTTTCGCACTGGAATAATCCGTACTTGTATCAATATTTCTATACTTGATTCAAGAAAATCCGTACTTACCGTACCGCTTCGAATTGATTTAAGTACGGATGGATTGATTTTTCTTTTGAGTGTAGACCTGTAATAGGCAACCTATACCCAGCGGGAAAAGGAAGAAGAACTTGCGCCTCTGCACTCCTTCTTTTGGATACTAGAGGCCTGCTCGCTCCATTCCATTCTCATATCTTTTTTTTTACACGTTGTCATTGCGGAGTAGGCCTTTAGCAGGTATATAAGAATAAGGGATAAAAAAAGTCATTATTTTGCTTTTGCTTGTGCACGTACATATGTTTTTGTTAATGTTGTTAAATTCTCTTCAATGTGTGTGCACGCCGCGGTTGCCGAACTGGGTCTTTTTCGATCAAATGTACTTTATTTATTTTAACAAATTTAAAACACTATCGCAAAACAGACAAGTGAAAATCAAATATCTTTTTTAAAAACACAAAATTTTATTACGTTAGTAGCAAGTTACTTTGACGGTGTTCGTTTTATAAAGAATAGTTTTATTACTTTCTTTGAACTTGCCAAGTCAGATGCCATTTCAATTTTCCTTCTACTACAAAAACTTTGTATCAACAAACAATATTCCTTTAAACAATTTGAACGGATTGGCAACAAACAGTGCTAACGTCATGACTGGTAATGTTGGTAAGCTTAAATCTTACTTAGCAATGACAAAAATAATGAGGTTCTTTGTGGTAATATTTATTTATCTTTTTTTTTTTGCAAAGTCCTAAAAGAATAACATAAATAAAAGAAATTCAGGAATACTGTTCTGTACCACCCCATAAGATATTAGGAGTTTCTTATACAGGTAGACTTCTTCGTAGGAAGATATTGTTAGAATTATAGAACAGCGTGTGATTGTATACTGTATTTTGTATCATGTTTTTATAAAGTCAAGAGTACAAGAGCCGCAGAACTTGCAGTATGGGTGAGTTCCAAAATGGCAGTTGCAGAGCAACTAGCTTTTTAAGCATTCTATATTGCATTTTTATTCTGTCTGCAAATTATAAGGATGTTTTGGAGCTCAGCCTATCTATATATATAAAAATGAAAAATGTTTGTATGTTTGTTTGTTTGTTTGTATGTTGGCTTATAGATGTATAGAGGAAAGGCGAGTACTATCGCCTATCTCAGCTGAACATCTTCCGTGGTAATATCGATAGAACAATGCCACACAACCCACATTCCGACGATGCTCCAAAGAGTCAATAGAGCTGGATGCCCTACTGTCATTGATGAGCTTCAACGCACTCCTTTGAACCCGATCCAGAAGCTTCAAGATAGACCTTGAATGGGAGTTGTATTCCATTTTCGGTCGGATATAGGCGGTATAAATAGTGAAGAGATCAGACGGAGTGAAGTAGTTATTGCACCGTTTTAAGAAACCAAGACACTTGAATGCTTCTTTCGACACTTGAAAGATATGTTGGTTCCAACGAACATCATATTGAATTTTCATACCCAGAACATCAACAGTGTCTGATTCTTTAATTGCTATGCCTCCCATGGATACAGATGCCGCTGACTACACAAGACGTCTGTGGGTCCTCCAAATCAATCAAGAAAAAACTAAGCCTTTGTTAAGTTTAAGAATTTTATGACTACTGATTTTTTTAAGTACTTGCCCATGCTAAAAAAGCAGCAATGTCCATTTGATTTGAGTAAACACAGCAATCTCCAATTTTATTATTATAATTGCCCGCTATATCGATTTGGTTTAAACTTGCGTCATATCTTACTCATATTCATATTTACTGAATAGTATAACAAACAATAAATAACTATGAATATACTTTGAGCTAGAGGTTTTTACTATTTATTACGAAAACTATAAATGTGGAGATTGCAGTCTTTGCATCTATACCCCTCATATACACAAAGTAATGAAGTAGCACTATATTCAGAAAAGCAATTACGCGTCGCGACGCTTAGGATTTGCAGATAGATATAAGCAAAAATATGCACTGGCGTGTCGTTAAAAAACGGAAGTGGTAGACTTTTCGCTGGAACTTCCCATATATGTTTGGTTTATGTAAAATTATTTTGCTGGCTTGTTGCTTTTTTTCGCATGTGTATTTTGTTTTTGTAGAAAATGTTTGGTTTTTTTTACCAACCAAAAGGGCGCTACGCACAACAGAAATGTACAAACATTAATGAGCTGAACCGAAGACAATGAGGTTTTGTGTTTGTTTTTTTTTTTAACCCGCACGGAATTAAATATTCTCATCTTTTTGTTGAGTTGGATAAGAACAGTAGTATTTTTTGTTCGAAAGTTGACAAACAGGGCAACGTTATTTTTTTAATGATTTTTTACACAAACACTATTAGCGTTTGTGTTTTTCACAAATCTACCGAACTGAACGCTAAGGAACGATATTTAGTATTTATTTTCGAACACTGTTTTTAACTAAAGTAAGTTTAAGTAACAGTCTGTTCAACGATTTCGAACGTTAACGTTCGCATAGGATATTACATTAAAAACAAAAACAAATTTTCGAATTTTGTTATTGTTTTAAATATAATTTTCTATGCGAACGATGACGTTCGACATCGTTAAACCGGCAGTTAGTTATTAAAGAAATTAAACCAAGTTGGTCACCCAAATTTTAAACGGATTTGCATGAAATTTTCTTTCATGCTAAAAAAAAAGTTGGTAATCGAATTAAAAAGAATCAAAGAACAAAAATTTATCAAATGAATCGCTCTTAGTCTTATAAACTGAGAAATTCTTATAAAACTTGCAGTTTTGCAACTTGTTGTTTTGAGAAATGGGGACCTCGATATATTAAAACAGATTCTGGGTAGAAATCAAACCCACAACCAAAAGGCTGATAGATAAGCGCACTTTTAACGTGCTGTTGGGCTACGTTAAATCAAGAAAACTAAAACAATTACTTTGATCAAAAATTAGAATTCCAGATTATAATTTTACACTCAAAATATTTTGTAGTTAAATTCAAACGAAAATTCATTTTAAACAAATTAAAATTCATTTAAAAAACGGATCATTTACATTTCATTTAAAACAAATGATTTTTTCATTCATTTCTAAATTTTTTAATTATTAAACATCATATTCCTTAAAATTGAATAGTTTTTACTTTTAAAAAAAATATTTTAACCGACAAAAATCAAACTACATAACAAAATAAATACGGAAAAACATTATTTTTTGGTAGTTTGTTTTTTGAATAACAAACATAAATGTTGAAAAATAAAATTATTCGCAAAATAACAATATTTTTATTCAATTTAAACAGTACGGAAAACGAATTAAATAACTCACAATCAGTTACTGTAATAATTTTATGAGTGTAAGAATTTTTTTTTTTCAACTTCGACTCCTCTAACGTTCTCATTGAAATTTATATAGAAACTGAGTGGTTTTTTAATTCTGTAAATCAGATTTTGCTTTTTTAACAAATCGTTTTCTCGATCAGCCCAATTATAAATAAAAATTCCCAGGGAGTTTTCTCCCTTCTCCCAATAGAGTGGTTCGAAAATTAATTTTTTTGTCAGTCCCCCCTAGGATTAAAGATAATGTAAAAACAATTTTAAAAATTATTTTTTATTTTTTTTGCCACGCCTAGAAATACCGCTCTTTTAGTTTTTTGTTCACTGTGTCGCCATTTTTAATTCCGATCATAACATTTTGTAAGTATATCGGCGTTCATGGCTCTGTAAGGGCTACATGTCTGGCTTTAATAGTTTCTTTTATGCCACGCAAATTCTAGTCATGTCTTTCAAAAGCTCGGTTTATACCCTCCCAAACGCTAAATTTTTTTGAACTAAAATGAAGCTGTGCTATTTTGATACAACTTCTGTATAAAAAAGCGATTAAAGACAGATATGTAGCCCTTACAGAGCCATGAACACCGATATACAAAATTTGATGATCGGGCTAAAAATGGCGACACAGTGAACAAAAAACTAAAAGGGCGGTATTTCTAGGCGTGGCAAAAAAATAAAAAAAATAATTTATGGAATTGTTTTTACATTATCTTTAATCCTAGGGGGGTCTGACAAAAAAAAATTTTTTCGAACCAGTCTAATGAACAATCAAACTGCAAAGTTGTGCAAACGTAATTTCTTATTTGTGAGAATGTTTTGTTGTATGTTTTCTTTAATATTATCTATCTTAAAAGAGGTGATATTTGATAAAAATTATTCCAAAAAAAATTTCTAACATGGTCTGTAATCTAAGGAAGAGTTCAAAGAGAAATATGTTATTCGGATTAACGGTAAATTTTTATTTTATTTTGATCAGTATTCAGTTAAATTATTACGGAAAAAATTTCACGTTCGAAATGTCACGTATCGACCCAGGTTTTAACTTAAAAAAAAGAAAATACAAAAGATTTTGGAATCACACCAAGACATTTTAATGTTACATTGCTACGTAGAATTCTGAAAGTAGTTTGACTAAAAAATTGTGCCAGGTTTCGCTGAATTACGTCTTTTTATACATGGCCACAAAAACTACTTCTGTTTTTTTTCACGTTCGAACCGCTACTTCTTCTGCCATTATCTTTGACCTAGAATCGCGCCCTCCATAAACTTTAGCAAAGATAACAGTGCTTTCTTAGTGCTGTAATTTAAGGTTTAAGATAACGTCAAAATATTTGTTGTTTAAAATGTTATTGCATTTATGATGCGTACGACTGTCACGTTCAACACCTTGGAATTGCCCATATACAATTTATATTATTTTCAGAAGTTACGTTTGGAAAGTCAGCATGAAACAATTTGTTTTATTATCAAAGTTATTTTTGAGAATACAAAATTTACAAGATTTTGTATGTCGTGTCCAATTCCCAATTTTTTTATTCTTGATAAAAACACTGAAATTTATTGTTGATGGGATACGCTATTTCTATGCGCATTTCACTGGTTGCTTAGGCCAGATCGTTTTTTATTTATTTTATTTAATTTTCAAATTTAAAGTTCCTAACAGAAATTTTACAATTTTATTCGTAAGTTAGGTCTTATTAAAGGGCAGTTTATTCAATTAAAAAAAAAAAAATATTTATTTATTTAAAAAAATTTTTTTTTTATTTTATAAAATTTTTTAATCTTTTTTACATTTTTGGTTAAAATATTTTTCACTCTTTCATAATTTAAAAAATATTATCCAAAAAAAATAAATATCATATTTTCTTTTCAAATAATCTTTTTCAATAAAAGCACATTTTTAATAAACATTTTTTCTTCTCTTTTTCGAAAATTTTTTAATTTTTATTATGTTTTTTTTCTATTTTTATTTTGTTAAAAAAACAATAATACTCAATATTATTTCGAATAAAATTAAAATCTTATTTTAAACTTGAATTTCTTTCAAATCATAATTTCTTTTAAGTCACACAATCACAATTTCTTTTTAGTATATCCTTCGACATTTTTTTTTATATTAACCAACCAACAGCGCGCCAATGACTAAAGAAATTCTACAAGTGAGTGTTACTTTTAAGGATAATTTGTGAACAAAAAAGGGGGGAATAAACTTCCTGTTGATTGCCATAATATAAATAACAATCAGCAGAATAGTGTTTCCTATAAAAGTATTTTATAGGATAATGAAATGTTACCCTTGGGCATAAAACGTAAAATGTAATGATAAAATTAACTTCTCTTTAATATTTACTCTCTGAGTTTGCTTGGTTGAAAATAAAAGAAGAGAAATTTGTATTGTTGTTACACTGAAAGAAAATGTTAATTACTGATACTACTTAGCTGTGCATTGCAGTAATAAAATTTTCATTAATCCTATGAAACTTCAAAAATGGGAATTTTCTTACATTTCGTTGTACCAATAATGATACGAAACACGTTTCATTCAGGCTACGTAAAGCTTTGATATATGATTTGAGGTATGGTAAAATATTACAAATAATGGTTTTCATTAAGGCATATATTTTATGTTTAAACAAAATTGTTATTCAGCCTGATTATTCATTGAATAATTTGTAGAAATTAGAGTACCCTTCAAATTTTAGTGAAATTATTACGTAGCCCGAATTCGTTATACGTGCCGTATTAAAGCCTCGTTACTCATACATTAATGTTGCCGACACGCAAACGTTGCGGGCGACTTCAATGGTTGGTCGCTGCTAAAAATAAAAAATGTGTTAAAAGAAAAAACAGAAAATCTGTCAATATTTATATCATTTATAAACCTTAGCTTTTGTTATTTGTGCGTTTTGAAAAAAATATATAGATATAAAAGACATCGCGTACGTCGATGAAATGTTCGCTTTATCGATTAACATAGACAAACACAAAGTTCTTTAACAGCTGATACGTAAAAACGGAGAAAAATTTTAATTTTATCAGGATCCCCCGAATCGTCACGTTTACTTAAGCGTGCCTTTATATACATAAGCTTGGTAAGGAAAACGCAACAGCTGACCCGCAACGTATACGTAAAGAGTAACGATGTCGACCGTAAATGTAGAAATGTAAATGTAGTGTTACCAGCTAATCGTTTCTGTTTTATGGAAAGCAATGGAAATGCTTAACTGACTGTAATGTCACTTAACCGTAACGTGCCAAACTGTAGAAAATTGAGTTTCAGTACGAACAAGGCAAATTTAAAAAGGTAAACTCAACTCGTCAGCCGTTCATCAGCTGTCTCCACGGCGAATTAAACAAAAAGTAGAGAAACGTCAAAATATAATTTTGTGTGAAGTGAACTGCGAATAATTAAACTGCGAATAATTAAAGTGAATTTAATAATTTCTTTTATAACCCAAACAAAATCTTTATTTTGATTTTCAATCAATTTTTGCCTTGTCAGCATTTTTGACAGCCGGCTATTAAATTGCAAAAAAAAATAAATGGGACTTTTTGTAGTTGTAGAGGTGCACTTACCTTTTTAAATTCGCCTTGAGTACGAAGTTGCGGGACAGCTATATACAGTGATGGGCTGCATGAATTTTAAATGGAATGCGGATATAATCACTCTTTATTTGGTACTTTTTCAGTAAAATATCTGTGTGTGTGGTTTTACTCCCAACAAACACGGCGGTTTGATTTCAAATTGAAAGTGATATGAAATCAATCGTTTTTTCAAACGACAAACGTTGGATAATGATTTGCAAATCATTTGATAATTACAGCATTCTCAACAAAAAGTCGAAATTATTTTCATAATGAAAAATGCTCTTATTTTCAACTTGCTTTCAAACATAATTCTTAAATGTTTTTCAAATTTGGATTTTAATACAATGTGAGACATAAATAAAACTATTTTTTTTTTTTTAATTAAAATTCATTATTTATTTAAATAAACTGTGAGATAAGCATTCGGCACCATAGCCAAAAGATGAAATAGTGTTCTTTGTTGAAAAAATTAAATACTTGGCTCCTGTTTGCTTTGAGGATTGTCGTGACGTAGCGCTGCGATCGTACAAAAAACTTTTATTTTCTTTATTTTCCCGTTTTATTTTTATTCACATTCGTTCACTTTGGAATTTAATTTTTACTCACAACCCAATAAAAAATGGAGTTTCCAACGAAACAGGTTTGTAAGGGAGAAACATAAGGGTTTCGCTTACCATTGCGCTTACGGAAAACATGAATTTTATATGGCGAGTTCCCACTTTGAAGCAATACATTTGTGACACATAAAGCGCATTATTCAGCGCACATAAACATTGTTGGATGTAAAGATCATCTTTACACACTGAATGTTTTGATACAGCTATCTTTTAGTATTCTCCCTTACAAACCTGCTTCGTAGTAAGGGAATGCCGTAGCACTTGAAATGTTATTTTTTTTTTTTTTTTTTGTTTTTTTTAAAGTTGTTGAGAGTTCTTTCAACTTTACTGCATTTCTGTATGTCTTATTGCGTAGCGCATAATTGTGCGCTTATTTTTTAAATGTACCTTTAGTGCTTCGCAAAATGATAAAATTTTTTATTGGGAAATCATTTATATTTTTTTACAAGCAATTAAGGTTTTTTAAAGGCGAATTAACTTCACGTTATAAGTAACTTTTCTTTACCCAACGTTTCCACATGCAAGTAATTACTTCCAACCCAGCTAGCATTTTGTATCATAATCTGATCATTTAGGAATCAGCTTCAAGGGCAAAATACCCGTATATGAGCTCATTTTTCAATCATAAATGATACTCTCGTTGTGAGAAAATGGTACCCTACCGATGAATCACCTGAAAGAATCATTTGTGATACCATTTTCTGATTCCTTTTTGATCATTTTAATGTTAGTTTTTCTAATCATTATTGAATCATTTTTGTCTCAGTTTTTAATCGTAAATTGTATAGTTTTTGATTACATATATCGTCGGTCACAGGTTGACAACTCTTAACTCGCAAAAAAATCGAATCGGGTTTTTGATGCAAAAAGACTGTTTCTGTCCTTCTGCATGTTAGTACGTTTCATTTATATTTTTACACCATCTTACAATAAATATCTCCTACTAATTTTGGTTTTTTTATTTACTTCCAACACGGTTTAGTAACGGAGTAATAACGTTTTTTTTTTTGTCTCCTGAAAAGTACAAAAAAACATGTTAAGAGTTGTCAACCTGTGACCGACGATATGTATTTCATATCATTTTTTTTTTTTAATTGTCATGTTTTTTAATTTTTCTCCGAAAAATCCGCACCATTATGGCTTTTGAACCAAACAAATGGAATTGATTTTTCGCAAAGAAGTTAAGAAACAATTTGCACTAACATTTAAGTTTATAAATTGTCAATAATTTTTGGGCTTCTTTTTTAGCCAAGCTTTTTATATGTTTGGCTGACATGAAAGTTTCTATTTTTATATTTTTTCATTTGTCAAAAACAAAAATTCAAAATATTTAAAAATCATTATTTAAACATATAAATGAATCATATATAAATCCTTTCTGAAAAGAATCATTTAGGTGATTTTTACAAAAAATAATCAGCCAAATGCTAGCTGGGAAGTAGTTTATACGTATTATCAACGAAAAATCGAGGAAACAGCCGTTTGGCTGAATCTACAAAAATTGTGTGAATGTTAGTGAAAAAGTGTGAGTGTATTGAGTTTTTCGAACTTGCACTTGCATGTAGAAACGGGGGGTTAATTGTGTAAAACATTTAACTTTAATCGCCAGTTTTTAGTGTTAACATTAATTATCGCTTGAGTGCTGCCAAGTTATTTTTTGATTTGAGAATAACATTTGATAACAATTTGACATCAAATTGATAAAACATTGTTTGTCAAATGTATTTTGACATAATTCCACAAATTATTATTTTATTTTTTTTTAATCGGAAATGATTCTGAACCAACGTAGGATTTTGTACTAAATATGATGTAAAATTTTTCTTTTGAAAGAGAGTACAAGTTAAAACATTGCTGCACTAGAATAAATGATCGTCTATAAATATTATTCGAATAAAATTACAAAACTGGAGTGATTTTAAAAAACTGTTTTTTTGGAGTAAAAATCTGCAGGACTGTTTTGCACTTCAAAAAACTGTAAAAGCAAATAAATCTGCATATTTGGCAACGCTGCCTGCTAAATCGAACAAAAACGTCTGACATAAAAAAACCGTTATAAAATTAAAAGCAAGTGGCTGAATGGATTATATTATATCTCAGAAATCGTATTTCTTAAAAAAAAAAAAACGGTAATTGGCTTCTAATGCTGGGTGCACACTATGCAACGCATTTACGCAATCTAGTGAATTAAATTCATTTTCATTCAATCCAGATTGCATCAACATCAAAATGCTTTGTTATTTTGAGATTGCATTGATGTAGATTGCACTGTGTGTACCCAGCATAAGAGGATTTTCATCAAAAACGCTCGGTACTCAATGAGTTAAAAGCGAAAAAAAAATGAACAGTTAAATTATAGCAAATCGTTGTCATTAAACGCTATAAAAATATTAAATTCACTGGCGTAAATAAGTACAACTTCATAAGAAATTTTACGCAACCACTATTCCATATTTAGAGAGCAATTGGCAGATTTGTCCATAATCCTCTTTACTTATTATATTCTCGTATTTTAATTTGCTGAGTGAGTTTAGTTTTCAACAAACTGCTGACAGGAGCAGAAGTTCAAATATTTTTAAAGTCTTTCGGAAACAGAAAAAGTTATAAAAAATGACCGGTAATTTCTATAACCTTTGAAAATATATGATATGTAAATAATGTTTTTTGTATTTTTTTCATTATATTCTACACTAAAAATTATATATAAAACCTTATAAGTATGTAAATATATTAGTATTTTGTAAAAAGCAAATTATTACCTTGTTATATTATAATACTAGAGAGCTCGTTCTAAAGACATTGTATAAATTAACTTGTTACTGTTAACTAGTGTTTATAATAGTTTAAATTTAATTATTTGAATAAAGAAATAAACGATTAAAAAAAAAAAAATTACCGGTAATTTTTTTTCGTATTTACAAGTTTTTTTTTTTCGTATTAAAAACTTTGCAAGAAATTTTTTTTTTGCGCGCCAAGAGATTGAAAAAGTGCTTAAAAGATAAAATTTTTAACATAATAACAAAAGTGACACACCCTTTTCTAAATTTGTAATTTCAATTGTTTAAAATACACAACAACACACTTGTTTCCTTTATAGTTTTTAAAAAATAAATAATTTATGTTTTATTTTTTATCAAGTAAAATTTTTGTTTGTTTTATAATTATGTATATTAATAACATTTTTGTAATTTAATACAGATCTTATTATTTTATATATTTCATTTGTTATAATATAGACCTTTTTGTATTGTGTTAAAGTCCTTATGAAATTACAATAAAAAATAACACAATTGTTTTTAAAGGACATGTTTTTTTTACGTTAAAGTTTTCTTTGAGTATATCCTTTAACATTTTTCAAATGTTTATGTTCACCATTCAACAAGTAAAAGTTACCTTTTATGATAAATTGTGAATAAGAGAAAAGGATTAAAAAAAACTTGCACTTAATACCCATAGAAAACAGGATAAATTGTCTATAAAAAACATTTGGAAAGAAACACATTTGCAATTAATTTATTTCTAGAAGGGGTAACTTTTTTTTATATACTATTGTAATCTATTTACAAAAATGTATTTGAAACGATTAAATAGCCACGAGTGAGCTTTAAAGTGCATGACGGGTGCAACCAAATCGGCCCACTTTCATAAGATCATACCACAAAAACACAAAACTCTGTTATTTTTTAACTTTTATTGTATTTTTCTTTTTTAAAAAAAATTATGCAAAAACTAGTCTTTTTAAGCATTCACTCGTTTTTATTCACACATTTTTTGAGTCAACACTAGGAAAACTAGTTTTTACTAGTCAGTATAAAGTACTAGCTTTAACTCAAATTTTTATTCACCTCAAAGCTAGTTTAAACTTCAAAATTTCAAGTATTAGCTAAAGCTACCTTTTTATTCACGCGGCCCAATGTGAAGTTTATAGAACACGAGCGCCTTACTCGATCGTTCAACTTACATTTAAAACAAAAAAAAATTTCGAAATTTTGTTTTTGTTTTAAATGTATGTTGAACAGACGAGTAAGGCGCTCGTATTCTATAAACACCACATAAAACAATTTTAAAAGTCTTTTATTTAAGTTTTTGGAAGTAAATTTACTCAATTTTTTATTCAAAAAAAAAGTCCAGAAATTAGAATAATTCAGAAATTAGAATCGCCTCAAAAACAAAGCGATTCTAATTTGCGAGCGTCTACTGTATAATAAAAACAGGGCTGCCAAATTTGACGATTTATTGTCATCTTGACGATTTTTTGTTCCGATATTAACAAAGTGACGTTTTGATGATTTTTGCTAAAAAAGTTACGAAAGCAAAAGCAAAACAAAATCAAAAATATTTTATAATTTTGTTGTTACTTTCTATAGAAATTCATCTTGAATTTTTAAATTTCAAACACTTCTATTTTGTGGCGTTGAAAATTGAAAAAAAAAAATAATATGAATGTCTGTAGAAAGCAACAACACATTTATAAAATAATTAGTATTGTGGTTATTTTGTTGAACTATTTATGGTTTTTAATCCAAATTTTTTAATATTTTTAATTAGGCTTAAGTTCATGAAATTTAATTTTTATTAAATTATTTTTGTGAAGAAAGGAATTTTACAACATGAAAATTAATTAAAATTGTTATTGATAATCTTTCATTCTTGACGTGGCTCGGGCTCGAACCCTGGCCGGCAGGTTACCATGACATGTTTCGATCGCAACCACTCGATCTCCTCAGATGGATTTGCCGTCTTACACTCGCAGCCATCGACGACTGCTGACGTCACTAGTCAAACATCAATCCTTAAACCAAATTGTATTTTAACATTTGGTAGATCGAAATTTGCTTTCCTGAATGATTATCCATTTTTAATTGATTTTACATGTTTTTTCCTTTACTTCTGTTTTTTCGTACTTTCGTCAAGAATTTTTCTTGAAGTCCAAGTACATTTTTTGTTTTTTCACTTTGTCTTTCTCTTTTCTGTTGACCTTTTTCAGCACAACTTGAAGGACAAATGTACACATAGAGCTCGTGCCTTAGCTTTAACAATAATTAGTATTGTGGTTATTTTGTTGAACTATTTATGGTTTTTAATCCAAATAAAATGGATAATCATTCAGGAAAACAAATTTCGATCTACCAAATGTTAAAATACAATTTGGTTTAAGGATTGATGTTTGACTAGTGACGTCAGCAGTCGTCGATGGCTGCGAGTGTAAGACGGCAAATCCATCTGAGGAGATCGAGTGGTTGCGATCGAAACATGTCATGGTAACCTGCCGGCCAGGGTTCGAGCCCGAGCCACGTCAAGAATGAAAGATTATCAATAACAATTTTAATTAATTTTCATGTTGTAAAATTCCTTTCTTCACAAAAATAATTTAATAAAAATTAAATTTCATGCATTTATAAAATATTTTTGATTTTGTTTTTGCTTTTAATGAAATTGTTGGCGTTACGTTTTACACTATAAGCCCCTTAGTCTTCGAAATAAGATAATTGTAAATATTTTTATATGTTTGTTTATAAGAAAAAAAGATATCTTTAGAAACAAGGGTTAAATTTTTATATTTATCCCTATTGTGAAAATTGTCCTCGAAATTGTTTGTCGCTTCCCTAAAAAATGTATCGGCAAAAGCAAAATTTCGAGGGAAAGTAATGGACCGACTTGGCTTATTTTGAACATTTAATACTTCTTATATACATATACAAAATATGATTGATATTTGATATTCTTATCTTATATGTACACTTTTGTGCCAAAACCATTATTCCGGCAAGAAAGAAATTTGTTTGTTTCCCAGTAAGAACTTTTTCAAAATGGATAGCTTCTTTCACTCGTTATTTAGTAGCTTTCTTCCATAAGAACTTCGATAACTACTTTTTTCTAGATGTATTTAGATAAAAAAATGACTTACTTTTGAATTTGTTCATTTTGGCACAACCCTTGTAAAATTCATTAGTTTTTCAGTAGAATTGTATGTAGTGCTTTTATGTGTCTCTGATTACTTAACATATTATTTTGTAGGCGAAGATTTTACTGGGTCTTTAACCCGTTTACTAAGTATATTTCAGGTAAAAAAGAAAAAGATTATAGGAATAGGTAAATTAAAGACATTTGTAAACCGATATAGTTAAATTTCAATAATATACTATTTCGGACTACATACGATATAAATATAAAACAACGTTGTCACTATCAATTCCATAAAAACCCAGAATATTTATAATACTGTTATCCAAGCTGATTTAATTTAAAAATTTTCCATTTTGATCTCGGTTTTTGTAAATATGTATACATATATCTATTTTAAAAAAGGATGTATGTTTATTTTATTAAACTTGGTTTCTTTTTGCTTTTGTAAAAATATTTATTTTATTTTTTGTTTAAAATGATATTTTCTCATGCCTTTGTGTAACTTCCCCAGGGAAAAATAACAATTTTAAATTGTTATCGGATTAAAGAAAATAAATAATTTTTTAAAAAATAATCCTCCAGCTTAACAAAATAAATATATAAATTTAATGAAATTATTAAATACCCATGAACTTTAACTATGTTTTTGTTTGATTATTTTATAATAAAAGTCGAAACAAATTTGTTTAAAATTGATTTTAAATTGCACGATTCTTAAAACAAAAAAGACGATCTTTTTTATTTTTTTCTCAGGAAATTGACGATTTTGACACAAATTTATCTGGCAACACTGATTAAAACTAAAACAAGAAAAGGCTAAAAAAAAATTAATATAACAAAATATAACAATTGTTTTTTGTTTATTTTCTTCATATAAATTATGCATTCATCATTTATATGTCTTCTATTTTTTTATTTATTTAAAAAAAATAGTATATAAACATATTTTAAATTCAAAATATCTACATTTTGTTTTTCTCGCCACCAATTTCAAATGTGACTTATTTTGGCAGTTGTTGAAAGAAACTTTTCGCAAAAAATATTGTTATAGAAACACTTTTTCTCGCATCCTTCCAATAATTGCTGGAAAATTATTTAAATGACAGATAATTCTCGAAAAAAAAGATACAGAAACACTTGTGTGAGAAAAACCATTTTTTGTTTCATTTCACACTATTTTTGTTGCAATTCACACGTTTCATGCGAAAAGTTTTACGATGTGAGAAATACAGAAACGGGCTACTGGTTCTAACACTTTATATGAAGGGGACTTGTCACTTTAACATAGCGATGTCCTAGGAGGGGGCTTATTCTCACCTTTTTGATACTTTGTAACAGGTCACGGAAATAACCGTAGTCGACACCTTAATTTTCGGTTAAAATAATGTTAGTCGCCTATCGGCCCGAGTGAACCAGCCGCTACCCGTACAAAATACTCTCAAATGACTAATTTTGTGGCCATTCTCTTTCCTTTGGAGTAACTACACTTTATCACCAGTTAAGTGATTTCTCTTGATTTCACCTGCCACAGTTCGTTCCTTTTTATAATAATATTGTGTTCACTAGTCACGGGATATGTGCGTTAAGAACAATTGACACAAATTTCCCGCAGGGAGTTCTTTCAAGCAGTTTCGGAATGAAATCCAGCACAATCGGTACAGTAGAAAAATAGTTTTGGATCCAAATGTGTAACAATCTTTCGAAGCAATTGATATTTTTTTACAAAAACTAAAATAAAATAATGGCGGAATGCACCGATTGTCGGTCCATAATTTTCCATAGGTAAACTATGCAAACAAATTCAAACAACCCTGCAAATAATATTGGACTACCTTATCCATTTTGATCAAATGGACTACTCCCTGGACTGGTCCAATGTAATGCAAGCATGGATCATGTCATTGTTAAAAAGAATTTATAGTGAACCGACAAGTCTTCGTTTTTGAACGACACGTTTTCGTATCATGGAGTAGTTTTAAAACTACTCCTTTGTAAAGCAAAGCTAGGTTATACGGTCCTGCCCTAGGACATCGTAATGTTAAATAGACCATCTATTTCCCATACATTGGGGTTACCTTTGGACACGTCCTAGTTCCTTATGGGCTACATTTTACATGCGTGTATGGACTAGTCGCATTATTTGCAGGGAATAAATTTTACATATTAAGCGCCATATTGTTTTTTTATGAAACTTGTAAATTCAACATTTTTGTGGGCTTTAATACAAAATAGAGAATTAAAATTAAATAAATTAAAAAGAAAAAATTAATTTTTATTTGTTTGTGTAAAATTGTAAACAAATGCAGAGAGTGCTGCCACAAGTTTTTTGTGTTGCCAGAATAATTTTTTAGAAAAATAACACATTTGCAGAAAAAATAAAAGTGCTATGATCACGATCAGTCTTAACATGCACTGCAAATTTACAACTTGCAAATTTGAACAATGACCATCGTGATTACGATTAGTATTAAAATTAAATTTGCAACCCTATTCAACTTAACAAATATTATTGTAAACCTCTTCTGTGAATAGCTTTCAATGCTATAATTATCTTATAAACGTTGGTCTTGTCGATAATTTCTGCAATAGCTTGTATATATGTCTTGTCGAAATTTTGTCTTGGTAGGTCCAGAATTGATTCTATTATGTCCTATATAAACCGTCTCCCAACAAACACTTTCAGGCGAAAAATTTGTAAATTGTTCGGTTCAAATAAGTTTTTTATAAATGTTAATCTTATAACATAATTTTATTTTGGCGGGTCCATGATTTTCCATGGGTCCCAAAGTGGGTACACTCTGTTAATACAGATGCGCCATGCTTCAATTGCATAAATTGTAACATAGATTAATACTTTAAACCCATTTTAAATAAATTGTTTATTTATGTAAGAAAAATGTATTTTTTAACATACTGAATCTTTCTTTTTTTCATAAAGAGCTGGCACAGGAATATTTTTTACGAAAATATGCTTTTCCGTTATTAAAAAATGTTTTAATTTTTTATTTTTTTATAAACATTTTGTTTGACGCTGTTTGATGTTACAAAATTTTTGGGGGGGGGGGGGGGGGGGGGGGTGCTTTAAAACCATGTATAATAAGGCCATGATGGCCAGGATGGCTATATTGCTCAATTGAGTGGGAGATAAAGCCATAATGGCCTTATTGCCCAATCATTGAGAGGTAAGGTCATATTTAAAATTTTGCAAAATGAGAGATATAGCCATATTTTTTTCGCAAATGAGGGATAAAGCCATATTTTTTCAGAATATTGTTATGCATGGTGTAAACATTCTGTAAAAGGGAAAATCCTTAGTTATCATTGAAAACCATTTTTTTTTATTTTTGTGACGCACGCAGGAAAACTTAATTCAGCGAAGCCACCTGCCGCGTCCTACTGGAGGAAAAAACCCCTAAGCACGGCCGCAGGCCGCCACGCAAAAAATTAAACAACGAATGAAAAAGCAAAGCGTACTGACAGTACATGCATCTGTGTTCTCGTTTCTTTTCCACTCGTCCCTCTCGCCTATAAAGTAGCAATCATGTCATTAAAACATGAGCCGTATGCACACAGACAAACTGTCAGAGTTTATGCATTTTGCATTTGTACTATTCACTATTTAACAGCAAAATTTATTTTTATTCGTTTTTGTAAAACTGTGTTATAATTATCTAAGCAATCCTTAATAATTCGATTTAACGTATTTTGTTGTTGTCAAATTGTCCAAAAATCTTCTTTAGAAATATCAAATGTGACGAAGTAGTAAACATTTTTTTAGAATATCGAAAAATATTCTATCAAATGCTTGGAGGGACAGTTTACGTAATACAATAATTACATTGCATTAAATTCAATTATTAAGAATTTTCAACTATTCTCTACTATTAATCAGGTATGGAAAAGCCAGTACTATTGTACATTTTTCTAGTGATGTTTAACATAGCAAATATCCAAGTACTAGACAAACATAAAAAGTACTTTTAGAATGAAAGAAAAAGTTACAAAACCAATTTAGGATTTAACAAATAAATTTGCACTTTCAATTTGGCTGTGCTGAATAATATGTACCCTTTAAATAGTATTTATAAGCAAATGGTACGGGCGCTTTCATGTCAAATTCCTCATTCCGAAAGCATATTTGTATAGGCGCTAGGTGAAATAATAATCCGATTTCGGTGGTTTTAAAAACCAAATCAATTTCATATATGTGACAGCGCATAGAGAAAGGGACCAGTAAGGTAAAGGGTACAGTAAAAACCAACCACACAAAACAAGAGGTAGGGACGACTTACGCGCGTTTTCAAGGTTGACCAACACGTTGCTGACGTCATGAGATGTGTCGCTTTCAAATGAGACCAAAGAAACACGTATTTAAATCATTAAAATGGCTCTCCTGAACAAAACCCTTAGGCAGTGTTGCCAATTTAGCCATTTAGTGGCTAGATTTAGCCATTTTTCACCATGTTTAGCCATTAAAAAATGAATTTAGCCATTAGCCATTGTTTTAGCCATTTTTCGACTTGTTTAGCCATACATTTTTTTTGCCGTTTTTCTTTTAAAAGAATAATTTTTATTTTATTATAAAAATTATAAAAGTAAAATAAACATTTTGAACAATTAAAACTCCTTAAATTTAAAACACAACTTTTAAAAATGTTGAAAATCGCTATAAACTATGACGCTGAAACATCTTTCAAAATAAAGGAACAGTATTCCACTATTAAATTTATAAAATGGATTCACACAAACATCGCTTTTTCTTTCTGGTTGCAAGTATTTCAATAAAGGGATGAAGGCGGTAACAATTGTTTAAGAAATTTCAGAATTGACTATAAGGTTTCTCTCACTTCCATGGTGTAATACTGAAGTAGAGAGGGTGCTTAGCCAAGTAAACATCGATAAAAGTAATTTGAGAAATAGGTTACATTAAGCAACCGTTAATTCGATTTTATCAATTAGGTAAATATTTTTACCATAACAATATAATATTTATACCACCACCACAACAGTGAAGATCGTACTATGCGTTTGTGCTGATGTCTGTAACATCCTAAAATATTGGTCGTTAGCCCACCTTTACGTAAACCGATTGGCTTGGAATCTCTTTCTGAGTCGAATTAACGATGTTTGTCCGGCTGGCTGGCTGTCCATGTAAACCTTGTGCGCAAAGTACAGGTCGCAATTTAGAGATTATTTGATAAAATTTGGTACAAATTGTAGGGCATCATAAAGTCTGGTTTAACCGACTATACTTTCTAACTTGTTTTTGATTGTAGATCTGGACTCAAAAGGTTGGGTAAATGTTGTCGTAATAATGATTTACCTTCAAATTATTTAAGACTTATGATAATTTGAAACTAATGAGTGATTCCTATGAGATGAACAATAACGACATCGAATTTTTCGATGATTTAATTCTTTAATATTAATTTATTTTAATATTAATTTACGTTTATTCTTATTAAACAAATTAATCTTAACTCACAATTTCATCATAAACAACTTTAAATAGTTTAATTATTTTTTGTTATTGAATTTTTATGTGATTTTATTAAAAAAAAGCTTTTAGCCATTTTTTAGCCCATTTTTAGCCATTTTTTAGCCATTTTTTTCCGTAAATTTAGCCATTTTTGGTCACCAAGTTTTGGCAACACTGCCCTTAGGTCCCTTTCTATTTTGCGCGTCACATATTAAGAGTGCTTAAGCTCAATTTCATTACCCTAGCTAGTTTTGTATGGATCCCATCGTACCAAAACACGCAGTTTTCTACTAGCAGTTTTATACTGCTACGTTTGCTTTGGGTAAAAGTCCATAGACTATAAGATGTCTTTAAAACGTAATTCACTGCATGGTTGATGGAAATGAGGTGGAGTACGAACTCGCGAAAGAGGGTTCGAATCTGGACTTAGTGGTAAGGGACAGGGGATAAAGCCCCCCCCCCCCAATGGTACTACTCTGGGATGATACGGGGAAGATTCCGTGATGACGTTAACCGGTCCTGGAGGGATGGAACGGATTGCAAGGTGTCAAGGCACTATGGCCCGGACTGGACGCAGAGGCAACAAGGGTTCTACTGCGGTTGGATAGGGGTGGCCTTAGGACGCTTTTAGGGTTTCTTGAGGGTCATTATCCTGTTAGGGCTTTTGCGGGTAAATGGGACAATACCATACCGGACTTCTGGAGGAGCTAGATACGATTGAGCATGTACTATGCCACTGTCCTAGATATAGATTTCATGACGAACTGGGGTGTATCGCTGGATGTAATCCAGTCGATCTACGGTTGTTTCTGCTGAGGGGACTGTAGAGGAGGTAATAAAGGGTGGTTAAATTTCAAGGGTTGATGTTGATGTTGATTTTGAATAAAACACAAACTATTTAGGAAATTATTGTAATTTTATTTTATTATGATATATTGGTATTACTCAATTATGTATGGAACAAAATATCGGCCAAATGGGCGCCGCGACCACGGCGGCACACCTCCATCCGATGGTCCAAATTTTCGATGACCCTGAGGCATAATGGAGGTTCTATGCCGTTAATGTGCCGAATTATATCATCCTTTAGCTCTTGAATTGTTGCTGGCTTATCGACGTACACCTTTTCTTTCAAATAACCCCAAAGAAAAAAGTCCAACGGTGTCAAATCACATGATCTTGGCGGCCAATTAACATCGCCATTACGTGAGATAACACGGCCATTGAATTTGTTGCGCAAAAGAGCCATTGTTTTGTTAGCTGTGTGGCAAGTGGCACCGTCCTGCTGAAACCACATATCGTCCACATCAATATCTTCCAATTCGGGCCATAAAAAGTAAGTTATCATCTCACGATAGCGAACACCATTCACAGTAACTGCCTGACCGGCCTCATTTTGGAAAAAATACGGCCCGATGATGCCGCCATCCCATAAACCGCACCAAACAGTCACTCTTTGTGGGTGCATTGGTTTTTCGACAATCACTCTGGGATTCTCATTCGCCCAAATGCGGCAATTCTGCTTATTGACGAATCCACTGAGGTAAAAATGTGCCTCATCACTGAATCACGAAGTGCACGATATGCATTTTGATTTGAACGCCCATTTTTATAATAAGTCTGGATAACTTTAACACGTTGTTGGATTGTGTATCTCTCCATGGTTCAAATTGAGTAAGTCTGAAATAGAGAAATGTCAAATAAAATTCGGAAAAAAACTTGGCGTTTAGGTGTGGTTCACATTCAACATCGGCCCTTACAATTTTACGTGGTACCTACTAACTTTCTTAATTCTATCTATCTGTTACTCCTTTTTTTCTTCACTTTTCTCTTTCTCTTTATTGAATGGAAACACAATGGACCGCATCACATTGGTCTCCAAGTGGAAGTATGCCCTTGGGCACATAACCCTTCTAAACCTAACCTTAACATCCCCTTACCTTAAAAAGTAAAGGTTTTTAAGTAAAAATTAGAGATTTATAGGTACAAGTTAATGGAATTAGTGGTTTTGTGCTCATATCTCAGTCATGTGTCAACTGATCTAGCTGGATTTCAATAGGAATCTATATATTTCAGACTATTTGTGATATAAATTTGTATGAACCTAGTACACATCATATCTAGGGTCTTTGGATACCCTATTTCAACAGACAAACGGATAAAAATATGCATTTAAAGTTTTGAGGTTCTAAAATTAATATTGTTGAAACTACAAGCGGAAAACCATCTTATCATTCTACCATTACAATTCATTAATTTTGTAGAGAACTCATAGGGGAACTATGTAAATAATATGCGGATATAGATTTTATTGATGTAACCAGTAATCAAAAGAGTGGGAGTTACTTGTGTTCGTAAGTCTGTTTAAGAACCTGTAGGGAAATACGTAAACGTACGTGAGCTGACTTCTGCAGCGGTTTAATGGAACGAGGCATTAAGAACAGCCCACAACAGAGTCCGTTGGAAGTCATTAATTGAGACCGTTTGTTCCGTAGCTGGAGAATAGCGGAACATCATTGAAATATGGACATTTTAAATCCAAATTTGTAATACATATTTTTATCAGATTGACATTTTGGTTTAAGTAATTTTGATGTTAAAATAAAAAAACATAATTTTCTGTTAAAATAACATCACTTTGCTTTGGAATATAGAGACAAAAATTTTCTATGATTAAGTAGAATTTTTTTATTTGGGCCATTCTTCTTTTCAAGGTTTCTAGTAATCTGTATACATATGTATATAATAAAGAGATGCACAAGCACAAGAAATATTGCTTACAAGCAATTTCATTGAATTTAGATAGTGTGTGTCTATTACTCTCTCATTACAAAACACATACTTCCAAAAACAATTGTTTTGTTTTACGATCAAAATATAGAAGAATAGAACAAAACTGGCCTAGAACAATGCTGAACTAAAATAAAGCTGAATTAGAACAAAGATGAAGTAGAACATTAAAACAGAAATAGAACATTCCAAGCATGTTTGAATGTTTTGATTGTAAACATATACCAAAGAGAATTGCAAAGTGAGAAACATTTTCGTTTTGTAATGAATATGAAAAAGCTTAAAAAAGTTTATATGTAAAATTAATTTTTATTTGCAAAAATTTATTGTTTATTATTTACATACATATAAAGGTACTTAGGTCTAATATTTAAATAAAATTAAGAAGAATTCATTATTTTCATAGATATAAAAAATAAAATCTAATGGTGTGTTTCACAATTTTTTGGGAAAATTGATAGCAACAAAATATTAA
Organism: Pollenia angustigena; assembly: GCA_930367215.1. Taxonomy (NCBI): domain Eukaryota; kingdom Metazoa; phylum Arthropoda; class Insecta; order Diptera; family Polleniidae; genus Pollenia; species Pollenia angustigena. The sequence continues at coordinate 150,926,993 of OV884058.1, forward strand.
TAATTGAAGCACAGCCGCGAATAACGTTTAAAGTTACAAAATAATAATTTTTCAGGAGAGCAAAAAAACGTTTTTTGAGCAGCATTATTTGTTTTAAAAATTTTTTTTTTCTATTATTTAAAATAGTGATAATAAAAACTTTAATGCAAAAGGCTTTTAAAACATTATTCCGCACTGCAAAACCATTTCGGTTTCATCATTATGTTAGTAACTTGCAATGTTCTTCCACTGGCTGACACTGTACGCCATTTTGAAGGCGTTAAGGTGCATAGTTTTGGTTGATTTGATGTTTAAACTGTGTAAGAGAGTAAAGTCAACGTTTATCTGCAAAAAAAACAGTTTTTGCAAAATGTGGCGTTTACAACGTTTTTCGCGGCTGTGCTTCAATTATTTAACTAGAATTAGAAATATTGGTTAAATAAACGTTTAAAGTTATATATAAAAATAAAACAAGACCTCAAGCTTGATAATTTAGTTATACATAATATAATAATAAAGGTCGACTAAAATAAAATATATATACATTTAGGAAATAATTCAAAAATATAAATTTTTTTATTTTTTTTAATGTTCTAGTGCACTCGATGCTTTTACTATAATTTACCGTTTCTTTATTTCATTGTCTGTTTTTGTGTTGATATTCTGTTTGTTTTGATAATACAAGCACTAACAAAGCAGAAGAGAAAAACTTTTCAAGTTATGCTTGTTTTGTTTTGGTGGAAGTAATGTGTTGTTATGTTTGTTTTGCTATGTATGTTTACAGTGAAATAATATAATTGATAGTTGTGTGAAGTAGAACATAGAACATTAAGAATATTTTGCGCAGCCCTTTAGTATATAATATTGTAACTTAACTGACTAACTGATTCATTATTGCACAGCCTAAACGCCTGATACTAAAAAGTTGAAATAAGGACCGGAAGATGGTCTCTCCCCATATCGATCCAAAAAGGCGGAATTTTCGGCAATTAAAATGTTTAGGGGATAAAAAAGGATAAAAACTTGTAAACGTGTTTTATTTTCAATTAAGACAAAAATGTGCAATGCAACAAAGCAGACCGCACCCACCACATATTCAATTTCTTTTTTTTTTTAATTTGGTAAATGTTCGATGTTGGTAAAAATTTAACATTAACCAAACATAGCTATTTGTCGAGCTCCGACACCGAACGTTTGTTCGTTCGTACTCTATTTCAGATCTTATAAATGGCGTCCAATTTAAGTATCATTTTAATTTTAATAAAAAAGGAGTTTTTTTTTTGAAATATTTAAAAAATTTTTATTTCAGTTTAACACAAATAAGTTCCTACTGGTTCGGCAGTTTTTAAATAAACTGTTGTCAATGGTTGATATCTGCGCGATAATTAATTTCTTCTCTATGAGAACTTTTCTTTCAAAAGATCCGTTGTTTCTTTTTGTGTGTGGTAGGTGGCACCATCCTGTTGAAATTAGATATTCTCTACGTCTAAATCATACATTTTCCGCCACAAAAAGCTTCGAATCATCTCCCTGCACCGATTTCCATTGACCGATGATACCTCAAATTTGGTCATAGTGTCCATCTCTGCTATTATTTGTTTTAGCACTCTAATCTTATTTGTGCATTTAAAAGGATTTGTTATTTAACTTTTTTTTTTATTTTATTTTTGTATTTAAAGTTTGTTTTTCGGTTTATAATTCTGCAATTTAAAATGAATAATCAAAAACTTTCAAGGTTTTCTTTAATATTTCATATTTATACGCACACCACAATGCTGCAGAAAGTAGTATGTGTTCGTGCTGGTGTGTGTAACAATAAACAAACAATATTCTTAGATCCACCTTTAAGCGTACCGATCGTCTTAGAATCACTTTCTGAGACGTTCTAATGATGTCCGTTCGTCCGTCTGACTGGCTGGCTGGTTGTCTGTCCATCTTACCTTGAGCGCAAAGACGGGTCGCAATTTTAAAGATAATTTGTTGGAATTAAGTACTTTGGCTTTAATTGTTACAAGGAAGAAACTTTATGTACCTTCAGACGTCTGCAGTGAAACAGACTAGAGTCTCTGACGGGAATTGAACTCGCAACCCTCACACTGGTTGTCTATCTCACTACATACAGTCCTTGCGGGCACCTTATATAAAATTAATATTTAAACTTGGTCTTTAATTTCGATATGGTTTCCAAAAATTTAAGGAAGTTTGTAATAAAATTTCGAAAATTTTGTCGCTCTTAACAATTTTTTGAGGCTGCTTTTTGAAAAAAAAAAATAAATAAATTTTATATACGGCGACTTTAATATGAGGCCAATGTAAGGAAACTTGGCACTATGCGCCCACAACAAGGCTTTAAAGCAATAAATAATAATAAAATTAATGTAAGGAAATTGAACAATTTAAGAATATTAATTAAATGTTGGCGGAACAGCTCATCCATTCGCAGCGATTAGACCCATTTTCTGAATCAATCTCTGCATATGAAAACTAATAAAAATTATTAGAAGAAACGTTCATATCCGTTTCATTACCTTTATTTTTGGAATATCAATAAAACTTTCTATAAAGAAAATAATCTGTAGTACATTTTGTTGATTTGGCTAATTTTTTGTGGCCATTATCGTGCTAAAAGCTTATTCTGGAAAACATTTGTATATGAACTAAACCCAATATATCTATGTTATGCAAACGTTAACATACATATAAGATTCAGCGCAACCATATACAGTATTACACGGCTAATTCTCTCGACAAAAATGGCAATATTTTTTGGTAATTATGCGGGAAAAGCATTTAAACGAATACGTTTAACTTACTTTCCCTCTGAGGTTATGATACGAACACGTTTAAATACATACCTCAGTGAAATAATTAAATAAGCGTGAAAGGCATTTAAGCGTGGGGTAATTAAGCGGGTTTTACTGTACAGCAATATTTTTTTATACTATATTTTTAAAAACTTGAATAAAAATTAAGCCAAACTCATTTTTTTAAGGCAAAACAAAATCATAAAGGCTAAGTCGACCCACTAAATGGCATAATTGGCAACACTGCTTTTACTTCCTTTCAATAAACACTTTATTTAATTTGGCATATTGTTTGCATTGCAATGAAGAGACATTTTGTTAAAGTTCAGGGTAGTAGACTAAATTGACGCAATGATGACAATGAAAATAAATAATAATTTCAAAAAGAAAAAGATTATAAATTGCATAATGGAGTCTATTCCAAGAACAGAATAATTTAAATTCATTTAAAAAGTGTGTTTTCCTTATAACATTTCTAAACGAAATTCATATGAGGAGCTTAAAGCACAAGGGGCTTAAGGATATTTTTTTCTAAAATTAAGTATATACTGTCAGCGTCAAAATAAAGTGTACAACTGTTTTTCCAATACAAAAAGTGTTATTTTTAGCAAAAAAGAATTCAAATTTTTAGAAGTTTATTATCACTTACAAAACTTTGGACAATGTTATTACAATTTAAAATTAAAAAATAAAATTCAAAAACAATACAATAAAAAAACTGATATACTCCGTTCACAGAAAAAATTATTAGTATTTTTTATCAATTAAAAAAGTTATTTAAAAAGTATTTAAACCAGTGTTCGAAAATAAACACTAAATATCGTTCTTTAATGTTCGGTTCGGTAGATTTGTGGAAAACACAAACGCTAATAGTGTTTGTGTAGAAATTCATTAAAAAAAATAACGTTTCCCTGTTTGTCATCTTTCGAACACAAAAATAATGCTGTTTTCATCATACTCAACAAATGATGAGAACATTAAATTCCGTTCGGTTTTTTTTGAAAATCCACGAACTTCAATGTGTTCGGTTCGGCTCGTTAATGTTCGTCGCTTTTTGCTGATAAAAAAAAAACCAAACATTTTTTACAAAAACAAAATACACACACGAAAAAAACATTATAGAACATTAAAATATAATGTTTTTCTACAGTATCACTACAATTGTTCTGTTTTTTAACGAAGAACCGAACATTATATAATGTTCGGTTCTTTCTTGAAAATAGTTACGAACGGTATTAAGGTTTGTGTATGTTTACACAAACACTAAAAAAATAGATATCGTTCTTTGGTGTGTGAGCCGAACGCTAAATAATGTACTGTTTATTTTCGAACACTGATTTAAACTTAATTAATGGAATAATTGAATCAATTATTTTTTTTTGTTGAACGAATATTAAAAATATAATTTTGTTTAAATTAACATTTTAGTTGTTTCGAAATTAATTTTGAATTAAAATAATAATCAAATAACAAAAAATTATTTCATTTGAAATAAAATAATTTTAACTTGTGTAATTGTTGTTGGAAATTGTCAAAATCAATCAACACATTGCTTGAAACGGCAAAGTTTTTTGATCATTTTTGTAATTAAAAATATCATTTATTGAAAAAAAAATCTTCAAAATATAAAATTTTTACAATTTTTAGTAATCAATATAATCATTTTGGTAATAGGTGCAAAATCAACAAATGGGTTGCTTGATTCTATGAATTTGGTATAAAATTGGTGATTAGAGAATATTTTTCATTTTTTCTGTGTTTTAAACGCGTCAAAAAAAAGTGTACAGTTTCAAAATACTAAGAAAAGTGAAGTGGCTAAGACTTTGATTGATTTCTTTTTGCTTTTAGGACGGCTTCTAGTCTCTTTGGCATTAATTCCACCCATTTTAAAGTAAGCTCAGTAGACAATTTTGAATACTCTTCCTGCAGTATTTTATTCAGAGAGTGCTCGCTGCTAATGTTTTTTTTTTTTTTAATTTGTCTGTCCAAATGTTTCCAGATGTTTACTTGAGTTGATATCGAGTTACTATTGGGCTGATCCATCTGTTTTAGGACGTTTTACAAAAGCTAACCCTATCACGCTTTACTTTAGAGACTATCAGGCCTGTTCTGAAAATCACATTTTATGAAAGTGATTTGAAATCACAAGAAAGGTGTTCTGGGCATATTATTTTGTGATTTCAAAACGTTCGGATACGTAAACAACTTTTTGAAATCACTTTGTTATTTTTGCGACTATTGTAAGATGGCCGTCATAATAAATTACTTAAATAAAATATTCAATGTGTTGTTTATTAATTGTTTATGCAATAAACTATTTTATTTGCAACAAATCCTTTAAAAATAAGAAAATTCGACGACGCTAAAAAAATGATATTTGCTTTTGAGACTTCTGTTGTGATTTCAGTTTGTTTTTTTTAGTTGAATTAAAGATCGCTAATTTGCTAACAGCGGCATGAAAGCAAAGTATAATATTTCTTAAAAATCGTAAAAGCTGTAAAGAATCACAGGAAAAAATCGCTTCTATCGCGAAAATGGCGAAAATTCGCGAAAAATTTTTATATCTCAAACGAGCGATAAAATTTATTGAAAGTCCCTAAAACTATAAGCAATGGCAAAAATTCGGTAAAAATGTCTAAATTAGCGGAAATTCGCAAAATTCTACTATTTATTACACTGCTTTACAAATTTTTAATTTGGAAAAGTACCAAGAACTCCACATGCCTAGATAAGTTAATTGGTACCTCCTGAACACGAAAACCGCTGTAATTTTTTTCCTAAGAACCGTTTTTTAGATAACGGTACTTTTGTGTTTTTCGGTGTATGGTCCCAATCAAACCCTTGTGGAGCCCAACCAAAAACCAGTAAACCAGTGTTAAAAATCGTCAAAGCTATTAAGAATCGAAAACTCATAGAAACAAATTGTTTTTATCGCGAAAATGGCTAAAATTCGCAAACACACCCTCAACTTAATTTGAGATCGCTAAATCGGTGTAAAAAAAAACTAATTGTTGAAAAATAACATAAAAAGCGTTAAAAATTTGCTATAATTTTGTAGAACAAACTTTTTGTGTTTGCTTGTGCTTTCGTCAATTGAAAATAACACCGAAAAACACAAAAACGGTGTGATTTACAGAACACCACATAATCACACGTGTGATTTTAAAAGCACATGTGATTTGGAATCACGTGATTTTTAGAACATACCTGTATATTTTTTCCGTTGAATTTCTTATTTCTACCTTTTATCACGTTTTTTTTTTTTGTCCAACTTGGTTTTGTCACCTTTTGGAGCAACGTATTTTTCACAGATGACAGCAAGCTTGAAGTCTGATCAAATTTGGCAAAGTAGAAATTTAACTTTTTATAACTAAGATAACTCTTTTTATATTGGAAAACAAGCTGTACACTTTATTTTGACGCTCACAGTATATGGAATTAGTAGGTTAAGTTTAGAGAAGTTCAAAGCGTGAATATTGGATTTTCATCCGGTAGCGATATATGGCGACAAATTCTAGCACTTGTTATTAAAATACCTGTTATGCTTGGATCACAAGAGGTTTATTGACACTTTAACCTCTTGTGCTCTTATCAATTCATTTTTTACATGGCCTGAGTTCGTGAATTCAAAGAAGTTCTGAGCTAAAATTTACCGACTTATTGTAGCACTGGTTGTAAAAATATCGGTTTTACCTTATTGCACAAAGTATTTGATTGATTTTATTTTCGGACAACCGAAAAATGCAATTATAACACTTTGAAAAGGATGCCCCTTGGAACCTCTAATACAAAGATAATATTTTAAATGTGCAAGAAAACTTCGCCAAAATAAACATGAAAGCTCGAAATGTTGCCTGAGACGTGCATTTACTCCCACAACTTCCTCCATAAATAAGCGTCAAATTAATAAAGTTCAAGAAATTCAAAATATCAAGTATCTTAAATTCTATATACCAACAATTTTCCTTGAATGGTTCTAACCACTTCATCACGATAGAATGAAAGAAATTCCAAAAAGAATCAAAAGCGAAGGTGAGGATGAGCCTGATGTTGTCATGGAATCTGATTATGGCGACTAAAAGATTTAACATAGAACTATAAATGCTTTTCTTAATAAAATGTTATCTAAAAAATTTAGAGTATGTCGTTTTCTTATTACTTAATTTTCTTATTATTTATTTAGAAAATTAAAGCACAAGGGGTATAAGTGCGGCTTTCCTTACTTCAAAGGTAATTTTTGCCTATTTGTACATGGAAAATACGGTATTTTTATAGCTCGTAAGATTAAAATATATCTCAGGGTATCTTTTAATTAATAAGTAATATTCCAGATAGCATTTAAAATTTTTTTCATTGCAATTTATCTTTAATCGCTTTTTTCTCGTTATTTAAAATAACCCAATAAAAAATGGAGCTTCCAACGAAGCAGGTTTGTAAGGGAGAAACATAAAAGTTTCGCTTACCGCGTTGCGCTTACAGCATGAAGACATGAATTTATTATTACGAGTTCCCACTTTGAAGCAATAAATTTTTGACTTATAAATCGCGTTATTTAGCGCATATAAAAATTGTTGGTCGTAACGATCAGCTTTACACACTGAATGTTTTGATACAGTTATTTTTAAGTACTCTCCCTTACAAAGCTGCTTCGTAGTAAGGGAATGCCGTGGCACATGAAATGTTATTTTTTTTATAAAAGTTGTTGGGAGTTCTTTCACTTACTTAACTGCATTTCTGTATGTCTTATTGCGTAAATGTACCACAAGTGCTTTGCAAAATGATAAAATTTTTTATTGGGAAATCACTTAAACCCCTTGTGCTCTAATCCCCTCATATATCGGGTGATTTTTTAAGAGCTATAGGAAAGTGTTTAAAAAAAACACATAAAATTCAGAAAAAATGCATGAAATCTTTATTTGAATCGATAGTACGGTCCATATAATTTAATGTTTGAAGATTATTTCATGCAAATGTTGACCCTGACTGCGCCTCAAATGGTCCATCCGCTTAGTCCAATTTTGGCATACTCTTTCCAACATTTCGGCCGGTATCTCATGAATAAATGCTTCAATGTTGTCTTCCAATACGTCAATTGAAGCGGGCATGTGTGTATAGACATGAGCTTTAACATAGCCCCACAAAAAATTGTCTAAAGGCGTTAAATCGCACGATCTAGGCGGCCAATTGACCGGTCCCGAACGTGAAATAAAATGTTCACCGAACTCGCCTCTCAATAAGTCCATTGTTAAGCGTGATTTGTGGCATGTGGCACCGTCTTGTTAAAACCACATGTCATGCAAGTCAAGCTCTTGCATTTGGGGACAAAAAAAGTTGGATATCATCTCACGGTAGGCGCTCACCATTCACAGTTACGTTACGATTCGCATCATATTTGAAGAAGTACGGTCCAATGATGCCACCAGCCCATAAACCGCACCAAACTGTGACTTTTTCTGGATGCATTGGTAGCTCTTGCAATGTTTTGGCTGATCTTCACTCTAAAATCGACAATTCTGCTTCGTCGCTGAACACAAGAAGCGCGCGATGAACTTTCTTAACAGAGCACGCATTTGGATAATAAAATTCAATAATTTGCAAGCGTTGTTCGTTTGTAAGACGATTCATGGTAAATTATAGACCAAACTAAAGATGTTTGACAGTGAAACAAAACACGAAACGTGCGTCAGCTGTTTAAACCAGTGTTGCCAAAAAAATAATATCTAAAAAATCACCGAATTTTGAATAATTCGTAAAACTTTTATTAGTAATGCCATTAAATTCCTGACGTGCAGTATATTATAAATCCTGTGCCGTAAACATAGCTAGGGAATAATGATTAGAAATCCTAATGATTAGTAATTGGATTAGAAATTATAATTGTGCTGAAAAATTGATTAGTTATGATTAGTCAGTCATTTTAGACGATTACTAATTGATTAGATTAGAAATAATCAAAAATCTAATCACAATTAGTGACGATTAGCATATCTAATCAAATCTAATCAAAAAAAAATAATCAAGAAATCTAATCAATTATTTTTTGGATAAGTTTTGATTAGATTTGATTAGAAATGCTAATCGTCACTAATTTTGATTAGATTTTTGATTATTTCTAATCAAATCAATTAGTAATCTGAAACTTTTATCAAAATTCAATTCTAATGATAAGATTATTTTATTTCTCTAATCGTAATGATTTCTAATTCTAATCCAAGTTCCCCAGCTATGGCCGTAAATATATAATTGTATATTTATAACAGATTAAAAAAATCTTCAAGTTTTAACTTACGTACATACATACATTTCAATAAATTTATAAAACATAGAGAATCTTCGGAATTATATTTGGTTATGTTTTGGGATTAAATACACTGTATATCAGGCGCGGATTCAGGGGGGGGGGGGGAAATAAGGAAATTTCCCCCCCGTAAATTATATAAATATGTCTTGTTAATTTCGATAATACAAGAATTCCCAATAACAATATTTTTTTAATGGAAATCCCATCAAGGTTTTTTTTGTTTTCTTTTTATGATATCTCTGACGAGATTTTCAATAAGTACTTTTTTATTTATTTTTTATTGAATCTCTAACGATTTTCAATAAGCATTCATATCATAATCCTAATATTTATTTATTAGATATTTCCAAAGAAACATCTCGTTTACCGTATTCAAATACTTATTATTCTACATTCCATCCCAGCAGTTGCCATCGATATCCAAAGACTAAACGTTTGACTTGATAATGCATGCGGTTGAATTATTAATAAGCCTTAGCATGTATATGCAATATTTATGTATGTATGTGTTATATGAATCAAAATTCTATTCGATAACTTTTGACGAAAGCACGGATTTGTCGGGGAAAAGCCAGATTTCCTTATCTTTAAGATATTTCAACATACAACAAAAAGTTTTTAGGGAAGAATTTATTTATTTGTTGTAAACGCATTTGAAGAGGCTTCAAAAGATATTGATGACGTTGATGTGTCAATTGATGCGAAGGCACTATCATCAATAGTTCTTAAAGCTTTGACAAATTTTGGTCCCGACCTAAAAAATTGTGTAGGAGATGGAACAGATGGGTGTCCTCTAATGTCAGCAGAAAATGGAGCTGTTCAAAATTTCTGGAAAAGCGACAAATGCGAAACAAACGCCTTGCTATTCCCATAAATCGAACAACTCAATTTCTAAAAGCAATAAAGGGTCATTAATACAAAAAGTTGTATCATTTGTAAAAGAAACGACAACAATTTTTAAATATAATCATCCCAAGCGAAAAACCGTTTTAGCAAAGTATTTGTTAGCCAAACTCTCTTCATTATGCGTCTTTGCAACAAGTGTACATCATATAGTAGAAGCTTTGGAAAAAATATCTGAGTGGAAAGGTAGTATCTCTCCCTTTATATTAAGGAACTCACTTAGTACTTTTAAACTTATTTGCGGAATATACATATTAAGTGTGATACCTATTGTAACACAGCCACTTAGTATCATTTTACAAAAGCAAGATATAGATCTTCAAAAAGGATCAATTTTAATCATGTGCCTTGAAGAAAACAGAAATAAAGCCAAAGAATAATTCAAAGCGATTTTTGAAAAAGTAATACTATGTTCACACTTGGGTTCTTAAACGCGTTTAAGCAGCTCGAACGTGATTAAGCTCTAATCACTTCAAAATCGAGATGATTACCCATACATTGAAGTGATTTGTTAATCACTTCAAATTGACATGATTACAACTAAATCACTTCATAAACCACATAGAATCCACTGAACATACCTCAAATGTAGAATCGCCAACAACCGTGTACAACCGGCCAAGATTTCTGCTTAATGTTTTTATTTTTTTTTCTTAAATAATTCATAAATTTTCACAATTACATCCATTAAAATTATTAAAATAATCTTCTGATAACTTTATAAAAGTGTTTTTATCCATTTTTAATACTTTAAAGAAATTTAAATTTGTTTGTTGTTTTTTTTGTGTGTTTGTGTGTGTGTTTTTTCTTAATCATCTGTCATCTTAATCATCTCAAATGTACTGTGAATGGCTTTGATTAGCTAAATCAACATTTTGCTTAAACGCGTTTAAAAACCCAAATGTGAACATAGCATTAAAGTTATTTGCGTTCAAATCGAGGTTCCAATCCAAAAGACAAGATTTTAACGAAATAATGGGTTACATTCCTGTTATTGAATTTATTTTAAAAGATCTCAAAACATCTTTCCCAATAGATATCCTTAATGTATTGAACATACCTAAACTTCTACCTTAAAGTGTAATCAACTCATTTACAGATACAAAACTGTAAAAACCACAACTAGCTGATGAGCTGATTATATTTGATAAAAGAGATAAACACCTACTTACATCTAAACTTGAGCCTGATCTATCAGATAACCATGTAGATGCTTTAATAAACTGTGATGAAGATGTGAAATCTAAGAAAAATATTTCAAATTTTCGTTTTAATGCTTGTCAGTAATGCTATTCGTCGAATAAGACATGACTCAGATCAACAACGACAGAAGATATACTGTACCGTCTAAATATGCCTCACAAGGAAATCATAAATTGCTTATTTGAAAAGACTAATGTATATCAAACTGATCTTATATTTTTTTAAACTTTTTGTTTAGTTTTTTTTTAATATCATATACGCATATTATTTTTAATAAACTAATTTCAATTTTTGGGAATACAAAATTTTAATTTCAAAAGATTTTGCTATTCGTGCTTAATTCCCAGTTTTTATTCTTGACAAAATCACTTGAAATTTATTGTTGATGGGATAAGCTATTCCTATGCATTTCACTGGTTGCTTAGGCCAGATCATCAGGAAACTTCATCCATAAAGATTTTAGACAAACTAAAGATATTAAACCATTAGATATTAAAGATATTAGTGGGGAATGTAAGATGAGATAAACCCACTGTTGTTTATTGTTGATGTGTTTTGTTCAAGCTTTGATATTGTTACAAGTAGAACTGTTGCTATAATTCTTATACGTTTAACGGTTTTATTTGGTTTAATATCTTTAGTTTGTCTTAAATCTTTATGGATGAAGTTTTCTGATGATCTGGCCTAAGCAACGAGTGAAATGCATAGGAATAGCTTGTCCCATCAACAATAAATTTCAAGTGTTTCTGTCAAGAATAAAAACTGGGAATTAAGCACGAATAGCAAAATCTTTTGTTTTTAATAAACTTTTAAAAACTAATTTTTTACATTTTTTGTATCATACAAAATTTCCCCCCCGTAAGGCTCAAGCTGGATCCGCGCCTGCTGTATATATATACGAACAATTGATGCAAGTGAATGTGTTTTAATAAATAACAGAAATCTTTTCCTACAATTTTATTAATTGCAACTCAACAACGATTAACCAGTTCTTTAGCATGTCTTGTAAACTATTTCGTATTTACATTTAAGCCATTTTTTAATGTCAGCAATAACACATCGCGCCAATAACTAAGAAATAAACAAACAAGTTGTTGTAACCTTTAAGGATACTTTTTGGATAGAAAGGAAAATAAAATTAAAAAAATAATCGTTAAATAAAAAACGTTTAATAAAATAAAAGTCTTAAGTTTGCTCTTGCAACCTAATTACTTAAACCAGGATAAGACAATCTCTTTTGCTTGGTGTTATTATTTTATACTACCCCTGCAAACAATTTCGATCGAAAAATAATCTAAATAGTTTCCCCATTTAGCAAAAATCTATCGCTTCTGCTATTCAATTCTTATTGATGTAGTGACATCGTTCGGGAAGAAGTGTCCCACTATGGTTATATTTCCATTAAGAATCTACTTATATATACCCTTTTCCACCTGCGGTGAAGAAGTGTCCGACTATGGTAATATTTCCATTAAGAAGCTACTTAGTGACTATATTTTGTGACGAATTAGAGCGCTTTGGTAGTTGAATATCAATTGAATTTAATAGTATCGCTTTTGGCTCTAAAAAGTACTCTTTTGAAGTTAATTTTTTCTTATTGTTCATAACACAGCGTTTACATTTGCCAGTACTGGCAAGACAGTAAGCATATACATATTAATTGGCAAAACAATTCAAAAACAAAATAGCTGTAAAAGTGTTTATGTATTAGTGAAAAAGTTTGAATGAATTGCTACTGTCTTGCCAGTACTGGCAAATGTAAACGCTATGTAATAATAAAGAGTGGGCCAATTTACTGTTTATCTTTCTTTGTTCTTTGTTAGACGACTCTGAGTGAAATAAAAAACAACTGAGCTGAAACTTTTACAAATAATTAAAAATCCTCAGTACATTAGGCATAACAATTGTTATGGCCAATTTCACCAATTATTTTTAAACATAAATTAATTTTTAAATATACATCGTTTTTTATACAATTTTGTTTAATTTGACATGAAAACCCTATTTTTAGCATAAATTGATATGTAAATAAATTGGTGAAATTGGCCATTAATGTTTTAAAGTTAAAAACAAAAAATGTACTTTGGACTTCAAGAAGAATTATTGACAAAAAGTACGAGAAAACAGAAGTAAGGAGAAAACATGTAAAATCAATTAAATGGATAATCATTCAGAAAAGCAAATTTCAATCTACCAAAGGTTAAAATACAATTTGGTTTAAGGATTGATGTTTGACTATTGACTTCAGCAGTCGTCGATGGCTGCGAGTGTAAGACGGCAAATCCATCTGAAGAGATCGAGTGGTTGCGATCGAAACATATCATGGTAACCTGCCGGCCAGGGATCTAGCCCAGGCCACGGTCAAGAATGAAAGATTATCAATAACAATTTTAATTAATTTTGATGTTGTAAAATTCCTTTCTTCATAAAAATAATTTAATGAAAATTAAATTAAATTTGGATGGGACATATTTTTTTTTTAAGAAATTTACAGAAAGACGCAAATTTGTTCAAAGACTAACCTTACAAAAGTTTTATCATATAATAACTAGCATTTGTTTTTAAAGCTTTGCAAATATTATTTTATAAATTTTCTTTTTCACTACTTTTCACTACAAAAATATTAACACTTATTTTCAACAAAAATTATTAAAGTCATATTGGATAAACAAACAGTGCAAAATATCACTGCGATCTACCGGAAGAGTGAGTTTGGGCTGTTTTGTGCAGTCATTTAATAATTTTGTGTACTAGAACGTGCGGTATCTTTTGGATCCAGCGGGGTGGGGTCATAACTTTCAGAACAATATAACAATTGAATTCTTAAATATTTTAAATTTAACTTTATTTTACAGCTTTATACTATTTCACACTCACGCACCACCTATCATAATGCAATTTAAGTTAAAACTGCCATAACTTAGGCAAATTGGTTTTGTACTTGGTATTCACTTTTAAACTGCAAATCGTTGCGAAGAAGTCAAAATTTCATGGGCAATGTTAATTTTTGCTGTTGTTGCAATTTAATAACTGTTACAATTATCTGAACAACTTTTTAAAGTGACGAAACAGTATAGTTTTAGAACTCATTATTCGATTCTAACGTATTTTGTTGTTGCTAAATTCCGCAAAATCTACTGTTTAACTACCAAATGTGACGAAGTAGTTCAAATTTCGTTGATAATCGAAAATTACTCTGCCAATTGCTTGGAGGGTAGACAACACAAATATTGTTCTCACTTGCTAGCTCTCATTTTTCACTCTGCTATGAGAATTATAGCAAACAGTATTTACCGGCATTTTTTCGTATGCATATAGAATGTAAACAGGAGCAGTGAGTAATAAACAAAACCAAAAGTTTATTTAAGGCCCAACCACAATGTGATTAAGTTGGCTTAAGCGAATGAGCGAATACATGTAAATTATATGAAGCAAACCATTTTGAACTTAAGGAAACTTTTTGCTAAGTTTAATGAAACTGTCATTTGCTTAAGCAAGGTGCGAATTTAATCGCACATTCCGTACGGAATCAAATGTTTTTTTATTTTGTTTTTGTTTTCTTTAATACATTTGAGAGACATTTTGTTAATTTTTGACAGTAGGTTAAGCAAGACTATGCATATTATGGTTGAGCCTTTACCCTTTTTGAACAAGTAGAAAATGTAAACAAATAACTGTGCTCTCTCACATACATACATACTAGCGCACTCTCAAAATTGTGAGAAAACAAAAAACACACACACTTATTAAGTTAAATTACTTGCAAACATAATAGTGGAGGTTAATTCGTAGATGCCCCTACCTTGCGTTGGGAAATTTTTCATGTAACATTTTTGTAATTTTTTTTTTTTTCTTTAATTTTTCATACTGCTTATTTCACTAAATGTGAAAGAACTCTTTCTTTCACACAACTAAACTTAAAACAAAAACAAATTCTAAGAACTTTAAAAATTGGCATTAAAATTATTATTATTAAAATAAAAATGGTAAATCGATTTCGATTCCAATCGAAAATCGATTTTGTGTTTAAAAAAATCTACTTTTTGCAATCGAATCTACGTCTGCGATTTTATACTGAAATCGATTATTGGGCTTTTAAAATCGATTTTTTTATGTTTATCAAAATTTAGGAATCTTAATTAAATCGATCAATTATGGGCATGCACAATAAAACTTGAGATTTGTTTGTGCGTACATACTTGTGTAGGTGGTATGTTAGCGCAGTGTTCCAAGTTCAAAGTTTTAGTTTTACGTGTTAGTACCTTGGGTATACTTTCAACTTTAATATATGGGCTTTTGTTCTTCAGAAATTAAAGCCATCAACGGACAGTGAACAAAACCGTCCAAACATATCGCACCGAACCAAACACTGAAAGTCAGCTTTGTGAAATTCAACATACTGATGACCCGTGCGAATATTTCGCACCGTTAGTTGTCATTTTTGTAACATAAATTGAAAATAATTAATAGAAATTTTAGTAACTTCAATACATTTTACTAAAAGTATAAAAATATTAGAAATCATAATATATATCATACACTCATAAAATTATTACAGTAACTGATTGTAGGTTATTAAATTCGTTTTCGGTACTGTTAAAATTGAATAAAAATATAGTTATTTTACGAATAAATTTATTTTTCAACATTTATGTTTGTTATTAAAAAAACAAACTACCAAAAAATAATGTTTTCCGTATTTTTTTTTGTTAATTTGTTTGATTTTTATCGGTTAAAATATATTTTTTAAAAGTAAAAACTATTCAATTTTAACGAATATGATGTTCAATAAATAAAAAACTTAGAAATTACTGAAAAAATCATTTGTTTTAAATGAAATGTAAATGATCCGTTTTTTAAATGAATTTTAATTTGTTTCAAATGAATTTTCGTTTGAATTTAACTACATAATATTTTGAGTGTACATATTTATATACATACGTACATATGCTTAAATGCTTTTATAATACTTCTTTGAATACAATGTTAGAGGTAATGACATGATTATCGTTAACTTTTTGCCCGTACGAATCCTTTATCAATGAAAATATTAATTTTTCAATTTCTAGTTATTTTTCGTCATTAGTGTTAGAAATAAGGTTTAAAATGAGATATCATTCATTAAATTAGATGCGGTGGTATGGGAGATATTTGCAACCGACAAAAAAAAGTGCTTTAGAAATAATATATATGACTATATAGAAACACAACAGGTGAATTAAACCATGGCATTCCTGTGGAAATACACTTAAATTCAAACAGCCCAGTGTGTGAGCGACATTTAAATCCAGTTATAAGCAGAGTGTAAAACAAAAAGTATGTAATTTATATAACAAATACGAAATTACAAGGAAAAAATCTGGATCTTTCCGACATCAAGTTTCTTAAAAACAAGTTTCTAATCTAATCTTAAACGATTTTGAAATCGATTATAAAATCGATTTTGAGGTTCGATTAATCGATTTCAAAAACCGAAACAAAAAAAGTCGATCGAAAAATCGAAAATCGATTTTGGAATCCATTTACCATTCCCTAGTGTGGTGATGTAGTGATGCACAAAATAAGGGGGACTGTGATGTATGAGTGCCGTACGCATTAAATATCACTCATACGCACCGTTTTATTTAAATATGATAAAAAAATTGGTAGAAGTAAAAATAAGTTCTGGCTGTTCTTCCTGACAACCTCCCACTAATCAAATAAATTTTCTGTGTTTTCCACTGAAATATTTTGATATCTTTCAATAAAATTGTCAGAATGCACTAGACCTTTTCCTAACCCTGCAGCCACGCGTTCAATGAATCACATTCAAATTGTTAACACAAACTCTGCTTGTCAGGCTGCATACAAATTGCTTTTCAATTTTATTTTAAAAATGCCCCCGACGAAGAAACAACTCAAAATGGTAGCTTTTATAACAGTTAGTTTGTTAAAAATCTCAAGAATTTTTAAAAACAAAATTTTATTTAAATTAATCAAATTAATTTTTTAGGAAATATATTTTTAAGAGGAAAAACAAAACTTAATTTGTGATCAGCTCTTAAGAATGATTATAAAATTGGCAAAAAAAAAAAAAAAGTGGAAATTTAAAAAATTGATCGTGTGGTCGCCAAGTAAAACCAATTTTCAAACAGCTGAAATAGTTACAATTTATAATAAATACCATGTTTCGCATAAAAAGTGAACCGGTTAATCGGGTATTTTATTAAATAAATAAAAAAATTAACATAATTAAAAATTACTTTAAACTATTTAAAAATTGTATAATTTATTTCGCAAAGGGCTCAGGTACAAAAATGCAAAGTGTTCAGGAGACACATAAAACTGAATATCTCGTAAATTATTTGACTTTTGTAACAGAGTTTTTTCCTAAAATTGTAAGTCTCTGTTTATGTTATATTATCAAAAACAAAAAAAAAATATTTTAAATAGCATTTGAAAGAAAAAATGGACGTTACAGTTCCCGAAGATGAGCCCTTTTCGTAAATTATTTTTAAATTTTCTTGGTTTTAGTAGCAAAATGGTATCTTTAGAGTATGTAATTTATTGAAACACTTAGGGCCATTATTACAACTTGAAGTTAGCTAAAGTTAAGATTAAATTGACAGATAATAATGTGTTATCTGTCAAAAAGCGTCTGTTAACTGTCGGATAACAGCTAACGCCAAGTTATAATAATGGCCCTTAAATGTTCAAATAATCCATGTATAACGTTTAAATATATATTTGCATTATTAGATATGATTAACTTTGAACAATCATTTAAGAACTGCACAATTTTAATAAAGTAAAAGTAAACAACATTTTTTTCAACGAAAGCTTTTCATTATAAAGAAGCAATAAAAACATTGCGGTACGTTTTTAACTGTTTATTAAGATTACAAATAAGAAATATAACACATACATTCATAGAACCAGAAACGAAAATATCTCATCAAGATAATCATATGAATTAGAAATCTTCTTCTATTTTATGTGCATGTGAATACATGTAGGTTGGTCATTGCAGAATATCGAGCCCAAGCCGCGAAAATAACGTAAGCGAAAAAAAAATTTGATTTTATGGGATAGAGTTTTTTTATTGTTTTTCATATAAAGTTTGTAGGGACCGAAAATAACAGTTATAAAGCATAATAGAATTAAATGTCGAAAATCTGATTCAAGTATACCATATTGTTCCTTATGCACTTGTCAATGATAAAATGTTTTGATTTTTAAAATTTTAATTTTTATGTTTTCGATCAAGTTTAACAGTTATTTTTTGATTTTTATTTTTTTGAACAAAAATAACAGTTATTCTCTAAAGAAATGTACGTGATTTAATAATTTAATTGACTTTAACACAGCGTTTACATTTGACAGTACTGGCAAGACAGTAAGAAAATAACGTATAAGTTGCCAAAAACACAACTAACTGTCTTCGTGACGTAGGCGTCCAGACAGTAGTTAAGACAGTTCACTTTTAAAAATATCTCAAACGTGAATGTTGCAGCGCAAGTTCAGCTAAACGTTTTTTATATAAACTAAACAAAGTTTAAAATAACGTTATTGTGTGAACAAATATAAAACTTAAATAAACTACAAAAAATCGAAGCAAAATATATTTAATTTTGTTTTTACATTTTGATTTTTTTCTCTTTTGCTAACAAAACTTTAGATTACTGTTAGCAAATGTCAAATCACTGTCCAATTTTACTGTCTGCAAAATTTGCTAGACAGTAGACAAGACAGTTGGAAAAGTGTGCATGTATTAGTGAAAAGGTTTGAATGTATTGCTACTGTCTTGCCAGTACTAGCAAATGTAAACGCCAGGTTAATTTTTATTTTAATGTGTAATTATCATTGGAATTTCTTATGCACGTTAAAATAATTATTAAAAGTCAACTAAATTATTAAAACACGTACATTTCTTTAGAGAATAACTTTTATTTTTGCTCAAAAAAATAAAAATCAAAAAATAACTGTTATTTTTGTTCAAAAAAATAAAAATAAAAAAATAACTGTTTTCATCTGACTTTTATGAAAAAAGGAATAACTGTTACGGTCCCTGAAATTTTGTATAAAATGTGTCTGTCTGGCACCACTATTTAGTTGGCGGTGCTGACAGATATTTTATTGCTACTACTGCCTTTAAGTTGTTAAATGACCTTGTTTTCCATTACATAAATGTATTAATGCTTCGTGGACTTTACATAAATACGTAATTCCGTTTAGACAATTTTTTTCATTATTTTCTTCAACTTTAATGTGAGTAATCGGGTCATGCATTTCCCATATACTTAGAAGCTTTAATTTGTTACCCTTTTGTATCTTTCCGATATTGCTAGCTTGCTTACCTTTTTTAGAAACAATATAATTTTCGGCTGTAGGAAAAATCGCCCAAAGAAAAATGGCCCAAAAAAATAAATGAATTCATATGAAAAGTGACCCAAAATTGTTGGGCTATTTTTCGTTACTATTGGGTGATTTTTCGTTTTTTAAATTTCATAATGAAAAATCACCCACAAATATTATATGAAAAATAGCCCATTTTGTCGGGCATACTATTTGTCTAAATCATTCATTATTACTATACGACGAATTCCTAAATGTTATTTATAAAAATAACGGGACATATTGCAAAAAGGTGGCATGTCATAACGTCCGGTGTCATAGTGTCCGTGGACAAACTCGAAAGCATAGCTTACAAACTCGAAAGCATAGCCGGCCTATGGCCGGGCGCAAGGATTTTCTCCTCTTTGATAAAAACAAGTACCGGCTTCGCTAACTAAAGCTTCTCTGCACAGCCGGCCTTCGGCCGGGGACAAGGATTTTCTCCTCTATGGTATAACAAAAACCGGCTTCGCTAACTAAAGCTTCTCTGCGAAGTCGGCCTTCGTTCGGAAACAAGGCAGATTTTAGAAGCTTTACTTAGCGAAACCGGTACTTAATATACCATAAAGGAAAAAGTCCTTGCGCCCGCCCAAAGGCCGTCTGCGCAGAGAAGCTTTAGTTAGCGAAGCCGGTCTTTGTTATATCATAGAGGAGAAAATCCTTGCGCCCGGCCGAAGGCCGGCTATGCAGAGAAGCTTTAGTAAGCGAAGCCGGTTTTTGTTATACCATAGAGTAGAAAATCCTTGCGCCCGGCCGAAGGCCGGCTATGCGGAGACGCTTTAGTAAGCGCTGCCGGTATTTGTTACAACATAGGGGAGAAAATCCTTGCGCTCAAAAGTGTTTTCGTTATATGTTTAATATATGCACCCAGAGAAAAAACAACAAAACCATTTTTAAAAAAATTTTGACCATATTATGTTTAACCAAATCATTGTCACCGACAACCACATTATGGTAAAATAAGTTTCTTTAAAAATAGTTTTGTTGGTTGTGACCATAATAAAACATGTTTTTCTCTTACATTTGTAAGTTACTAAATTTATATGAATAATAAACACTAGTGGTATTCACACCGAACTTGTTAGTTTATTACTCGGTAGTTTGTTAATTTGTTAAAGTTACCAACTGTGAATGGCCCCCTTTTTAAAACTTTGTTAGTCTGGTAACTTTAAAATAAAAAAATCATTTAATAAACATACTTACTCTCAATGTACACGAAAATTGCCAAAACACAAATATTTTTTTAGAAATGTATCCCAAATTACTTTTTTTTTATTTATTTAGAAACTGCAACAGCTTATTGTGAGTTACCAACTAACAACTATTTTATCAGGGGTGCCGTGTCGTTAATTTGTTAAATGTTAATCCGGTAGCGCGTTAAATATACAAAAACAAAATGCGTGTAAAAAAGTAACGATTAACGACTAACAAACTAACAAGCTCGGTGTGAATACCACTACTGTTTTGCAAATTGGGTAATTTTTAATTTTTTTTTTTTTTGGGAAAAATTCGTTTTTTCTTTTTGGGTAATTTTTCATTTTTATTTTGGGCTCTTTTTCGTTTCTTTTGGGCAAAATGTCATATTTAACTTTTTGGGTCATTTTTCATGTTCTTTTGGGCGATTCTTCATTTGGGCGATTTTTCATTTTTTTTTTGGGCCTTTTTTCTTTAGGCGATATTTCCTACAGCCATAATTTTCCACAGCCGAATTTGGAAAAAGTTTGTAGTAACATTTGCATATAATGGTATTGAAGAGTTCAGACTTCGGCAAAATTCGGCCAAATTAATGCCGAACACTGATTATTGGCCGATTAGCCATTTTTGGCCAATACCGAAGCCAAGTAATCGGTCGAACACTAGATAATACCCTCTTGTTGATCAAGTGCGATATATAAAAATTTATTTGCTTATGAATTTCGAACATTCGCAGACATTTAATTTGTATTCCAGAAATCTTAGTACTATAGCTATAAATAAATTGGATAAATGCTTGATATGTTAGGACATTAAAGAAACACTCGACATTTTTATTATATTTCTAGAGGTTTACAACAATAAAAATAGGCCCAGTATATTTCAACATTCCCAATCAAAAACTTTTGCGATTTATGATACTGTGGTATAGCTGAGAATTAGGATCTATTGTATTAAATTAATAACTATTACAAAATATTATAAAAAAAACAACATGTTTGTGTTAATTCCAAAAAGTACAATTTTAAAACCAATTTGTAAGATTTCAAAACTACACTCATAAAATTATTACAGTAACTGATTGTAGGTTATTAAATTCGTTTTCGGTACTGTTAAAATTGAATAAAAATATAGTTATTTTACGAATAAATTTATTTTTCAACATTTATGTTTGTTATTAAAAAAACAAACTACCAAAAAATAATGTTTTCCGTATTTTTTTTTGTTAATTTGTTTGATTTTTATCGGTTAAAATATATTTTTTAAAAGTAAAAACTATTCAATTTTAACGAATATGATGTTCAATAAATAAAAAACTTAGAAATTACTGAAAAAATCATTTGTTTTAAATGAAATGTAAATGATCCGTTTTTTAAATGAATTTTAATTTGTTTCAAATGAATTTTCGTTTGAATTTAACTACATAATATTTTGAGTGTATACTTAATCGTGAGGACCACTGCCACCTGTAATACTGCTTTCATAAAACTATTTATTTTTCATTATTTAGTCAATCAAATATTTAAAACTAAGAATCTACGGTTAATTTTATTTTATAAATAAAAAGCATTTCCTTAGAAAGAAACATTTAACACTAGTCCTTTATCTTATACGCTTTTAAACTCAAATCTTGCTTTGTCTGACTTTTGTTTTTTTCAACCAGTTAAACACAAACTAACTTGAATAGGTACCAGTTAGTTTGTTCAAGAATCCTAAATACTCTGAACTTTAATTATAATTTTCGAATATTTAAACACACGAATAGTTAAACACAAACTAACTTGAATAGGTACCAGTTAGTTTGTTTAAGAATCCTAAATACTCTGAACTTTAATTTTAATTTTCGAATATTTTATGGCATTACAAAAATAATGTTCCATTTTATTAAACCCTGTCAAATGGGTTTGTTTGTGTTGTGGCTTTATTTAAATTTTCCATTTAAATCTTTAACAAAAAATCTTTTTTTATTTTTCTTTATAGAAGATGATAAAGTTGGCACATTGGACGTGCTGCTTAGCAGCGCATATTGTCGTTCACAGAGATTTCTTTCAAAACAGTTGGCACAACTACGACCGGAATTAACCATGTCTATGTTTTCCGGTAAGTTGTTATTAATTTAGTTAGTTTCCACTGTAAATGTAAATAAAATAAATATTAATAAGAACATGTATTTCCACAGAAATCACTTATCGTTTTCAGACGGCACGCGAAGATGTACGTACACTGTTGTTACAGTGTTTACAGCCATGGTTACACAATATGGAATTAGTGGCAACAACAGTGCCGCCGGCAACTCCTTTATCTTATATAATGGTTAGCATTTCAAACAGTTTTAGTTTCAGGAAATTTCCCTTTTTAATTTTAATTTTTTTAAATTTTTTAAAAAAAATTTTAAAGTATTTTCCGGATTCTGGCACACGTGGGCGTAGAGAGGGTACAGGTTCTACAGAAGCTACTGAAATGATTTTAAATAATTTATTTTATATAACAGCCAAGGTAAACTTGGACTTTTAGTACATATTTCGAATTTCAAATTTAAATTACAAATTTTTTTTATTCTCAAGTTCTCCGACACCCACCCACGTGATATTGAAGAATTATGGGGCACATTGTGTCAATTTTGGCCAAACAATTTAAAAGTTATTTTGCGTTATTTGGTCATTATGAGTGGTATGGCGCCAAATGAATTATTACCATACGTAAGTAGTTTTCTCGCTTTAATATATCATCTAGACCTTTTTTATGACTTCGTTGTTAATATACTTTAAAAACTGTACATAAGAATATTAATTTGCAATTAAATTTCAATCATTTTTCTTTCTTTTCCAAAGGCAAAACGTGTTGCTCTGTATTTGGCTCGTACTTGTCCAGATCGTTTGCTTGATGAATTAATGGCTGAATTACAGACAGTTGAAACTCTTAATTGTTTAATTGAGCGCACCGAAACACCGCCTTTTTACCGCTTAACAAGTATGCGGAAAGCCTCAAGTCATTCGGCAGATGGTAAGTTTTTTTTTTGACAGTTTAACTCAATTTTGCTATTTTTAGGAAGGTTTTTCTTTTTTTAGGAACTTTTGTGCAAATTTTTAATTTATAAGAGAAAGGTTTTGCCAATATCTATTTACATGAGAATTTCCATTTATTTTGCACAAAATGTATAAAGAAAAAATTTTTTTATATAGGAAATTTTGTGCAAATTTTCTATTTATATAGGAACCTTTACCCAAATTTTCAGTTTATATAGACAATTAAACGCAATTTTTGAATTCTATAGACAATTTTGCTCAATTTCAATAGTTATATAGAAAATTTTGCGCAATCTTTCTGTTTATACAGGAAATTTTGAGCAAATTTTCTATTTTTATAGAAAACTTTCACAAATTTTCAATTTTTGTAGACAATTTTGGCCTATTTTTTTAATACGAGATTTTGCGAAAATTTTCTATTTATACAGGAAAGTTTCCACAAATTTTCAATTTAAATTGATAATTTACCGCAAATTTTTTTTGTAGACAATTTTGCGAAATTTTGTAATTATTTAGTTAATTTGATACAAATGTTCAAATTATATAGACAATTTACTGCAAATTTTATTATTTCTATAGATAATTTTGCGCAATTTGTATAAATTTTCAAATTATATAGACCATTTTTGCGCAAATTTTCAATTTTTATAGACAATTTTCTCCTATTTTTTATAGGAGATTTGGAGAAAATTGATAATTAAACGCTAATTTTTGATTTCTGTGGACAATTTTGCGCAATTTTCTATTATTTTAGTTAACTTGATAGAAATTTTCAATATGTATATAAAATTTACCTCAAATTTTATTATTTCTATAGACAATTTTGCGCAATTTTAATATTTAAATTCAAAATTTTGCGCAAACTTTCTGTTTATACAGGAAATTTTGGGCAAATTTTCTATATGCATATAGTAATCTTTACAGAAATTTTAAATTTATATAAATACTTTACCGCAAATTTTATTATTTCAGTAGATAATTTTGCGCAAATTGTGTAAGTTTTCAAATTACATAGATAATTTTTGCGCAAATTTTCCATTTTTGTTGACAAATTTCGCCTATTTTTTAATAGGATATTTTTTCGAAAATGTTCTTTTTATACAGGAAACTTTACACAAATTTTCAATTTAAATCGATAATTTACCGCAAATTTTTTATTTCTGTAGGCAATTTAGCGCAAATTTCTAATTATATAGTTAACTTGATACAAATTTTCAGTTTATATAGACAATTAACCGCAAATTTTATTATTTCTATAGATAATTTTTCGCAATTTGTGTAAATTTTCAATCATAAAGACCATTTTTGCGCCAATTTTTATATTTCTGTAGAAATTTTGCGCAAATTTTCTAATTATTTAGTTAACTTGATACAAATTTTCAATTTAAATAGAAAATTTACCGCAATTTTAATATTCATATACAAAATTTTGCGCAAACTTTCTTATTAAACAGGAAATTTTGGGCAAATTTTCTCTTTACAGAGATTTTCAATTTATATAGATAATTTACCGTAAATTTTTTTATTTCAGTAGATAATTTTGCGTAAGTTTTCAAATTACATTGACCATTTAATAAACTTGCAACTTACTTATTTTTTTTTTAATTAAGTAATTTTCAGAAAATTTAAAAAAAAAATATGGAAAATATTTCGTTGAATGTGCATATGGAGGGATCACTGTCAAAGCGAACCAAGTCTGAAAAAGCTATTCGAAGATATTTTGAGGTTGAGTAAAATAACTGCCATTAATTTCTTCGAAAATGAGAGCCATTGACTTGAGTTTTTTACCGTTACCTTAGGAACGAAACACTTTTTGACTTAGTCCGTTACAGAACTGTATAGAGTTAAACTTTGCGAAGAATATCGCAATTGTTTTGAAATTTCTAATACTTCATGACTTGGTTCGATTCAGCTGTGAGCCCTCTTTATATAGATAAAATATATTACAAGCATCTGCTATTTATACATTTTATTTTCCGTATTGCTAGCAAAAACCAATCTCTAGATTTTAAATTTAGAACGATTTAAAATTAAACTCTTGCTTTAAAGTCAAACATTAAAAAATAGTTTGTGAAAAAGGAATAAAATCGAATTTTTGACAAAAGATTAACTAATTCGTAATTTTTCAATAATGTTCGAAAGAAGTTTTGACCTAACATTTTATATCAAAGAATAAAGACGGCACCTTTGAAACATTAAATTTGTGTTTGCTGGGTTATTGTAAAATGTTAGTTATGCTTCATAAATGCCAAATTTTTTACCATTTATATATTTGTGGTACATTTGAAAATAATATCTGCAAAATTATTATTCACAGCATGCGTAACCAAAAATTTAAATAATCTTTAACATAAATAGTGTGGCTTTCGTCACAAATACTACACACTGTCTCTATATGAATTAAACAAATATTCCTACAAATACTTCGCATGGAATAACGCACATATTAGTGATGTTACGACTATTCGTTTTCGAATTGCCAAGTATTCTGCTATTTTATGCAATGTTTATTCATTTGGCGAATGTTTTGCGAATACGTTAAAAAAAAGATAAATAAAAATACATAAAATGAGCTAAAAAATATTTACTTTTAATAAATTTTATTAAAAAGAAAACAAATTAAGATAAGTCCAATTCACTTTTCACAAATTAGAAATGCTTTCGCCATCTATCATCTATTGACATTCAATTGGTAAATATAACCGTAATGTATAGGACATTTAAAGAAATTTGGAGAGATCTTCTCATTCTGCTTACACAGTGTAACACATAACATGCAAACTCTTCGTGTCAAATTACGCGAAGTACCTTTCGAAACTAACAAAACGCCATTTGGTTTTGATTTTATGACCTCATGTATATTTTGGCTAAAAATTGATTTTTCGAAGAACATTCCTTCCATTTTTCACGGAAACCAATTGGAATTTTGTTTTTCTGTCTTCTTCAGTGTTAAAATTTAAACATGTTCAGTAGTGGCATTCAGGTTGAAAATTAATAATTTTAAATTTAGTCATCTGAATATCATAATAATGTAAAAAACGTTTAGTAGAGTAACAGTTTTTATACCCTTCACCGAAGGTAAAAGATTGAAGAAGTAGGTGTGGCACAAAATAATTTTTCTCTATACCTCAAGAATGGTAAGAGAAAAATTGTCTAAATTTACTACCAATACCTGGGATATTGATACACAACCTCTCTAAAATATGGGCGAGATTGGAGAAGCGAGCGTGGTACCTCCCACGCAAATACATAACAGATTTCTGTATATCTTGAGAACGGCAGGAGCATTAGGTTCAAGCATCTTGGTTATCAACACACAACAGCCGACAAAATATGCCCGGGAGAAAAGTGGGCGTGGCACAAAAAAGATTTATTTATATTTCAATAACAGTATTTATATAAATTTCTGTTCTTATCGTACCGTGGCACAGACAGGTATTTGGCCCTAAAAGTCGCTCAAAATTGATTTTTTTATATTAGCACTACACTCTTTTTACTGTTATTTTTTAAAGTCAAGTAAGCCCTTGAAACAATAGAACCAACATGGCGCGCTTCAACCTTTCACCAGCTGCATAAAGTCTGTCGGAAGTTACCATTCGAAAAACGTGTTCGTATGATTTGTTCGATACGCTCAAAACTTTAGTGTCTTCAAATATTCATTTTATGGTGATGAAGTAGATTTTGTGTTAGTTTCTATTATCGATTGTGTTCAATCAGGTATGTGCTTTATCTAAAACTTAAGTTTAACCCTGATTATAATTATTAACTAGTTTTTTGCCCTTAATAATTAAGCTCTACAAATGCAAAAAAAAGAACACACACATCTTCTTATTTCACAGAGGTTTTAACCTATTTCTGTTCATTTCTGAGCTTAAAATTTGATAGTATTTTGTAGAATAGATCCTCCAGAAATTTAAAACGCACAAAACGGCCACCGCAATCCACCCCTAAATTTTTAGCGATTTTTTAGTACATGGGCTTTGAAAACTAGGTTAATCGAGAATTTCAATAAAATGTCATTTTTTCGAGACCAACTAGGCTTATTGTTGGACATACCGAAGGCAACACTAATGATGGGAATAGCGGTCCCCGCTATTTTGAAGAGCACGAAAAATCAGCAGAGATATCTGGGATTGACAAAAATTTAATATACCGGTTAAAAATAATAATTGATGCCATGTGCTTTGGTATTAAAATTAAGGATACTGCTGAATTGTATGGTTCCCTCTATCAATTTCACTCTGTGTCACCGACCTTGCACAAGGTGTTGCGCCATGGAGCAGCCGTAAAAAGGGAGGCGATTCTGCCAACTGGTCAACTCTCCCGTAATAAATATGTTCGCACATACAGGCTGGATTATTCTAGAAAATTTTCAAGAATAGAATGCAACCAAGATGTGCTAAACAGGTTGCTTTTGACATCAGGCCCTGTTCTGACAGGAATGAGGAAAACCAAATCGAAAAAGAAGATTGAAGTCTTAGACTTACTCGAAGAAAACGGCATTTGCAACGTTAATATTGAAAATAAATACGATACTGTAACAAATGACGAATAAATAAGATTTATGGCCATTTTCTCAATGTATCGACAAACTGTCTGTTACTTAATGTCAACATAAATTTATTAGAACGATAAACTGTCCGTTAAAGATGTTGGTTTCTCAATATACCGACAAAAAACATTGTTTTCAGCTGGCAACGCCACTCAAAATACATGTAAAAGTTGGGAGTCAGCTGATTGAATTTATCTGTACGGAAAATAAAAGGAAAATAAATAATTGGCAGATGAGTGCCGGTTAGCTTTGCGATAAAATCGAAGCAAATGAGACATTGTGAAAACCAAATTTCTTTAATGTGCAGTTTTTCGTTGGGAAAAAAGATAATTGCCTAATGAGAAAATGGCCATTATAATAATATTTTTTGCCTTTTTCTACACTGAAATACCCTAACCTACCTTTAAATCCAATAAAATACTAATAAACAATTTTAAATGAAAAAAAAATACTTTTGAGCGACTTTTAGGGCCAAATACCTGTCTGTGCGCGGTGAAGCGTATATTAGATTCGGCAAACCCGAATATAGCACTCTTACTTGTTTTTACAATTTATTGTTATCCACGGAAACTGGAGATTTTTTTTCAATTAAATTTGAAACACCGAGTGGTGTTAAAGTTCGAATTGATTATTCGTATTGGGCGAATATTGAATCAAATATTTGTATTCGCGAATATTAAAAATGTATATTCGTAACATCACTAGTCCATACA
Source organism: Pollenia angustigena (assembly GCA_930367215.1). NCBI lineage: Eukaryota > Metazoa > Arthropoda > Insecta > Diptera > Polleniidae > Pollenia > Pollenia angustigena. The sequence continues at coordinate 150,956,041 of OV884058.1, forward strand.
TACTTATGTACGTATGTATGTACATTAGGGGTATAACCAAATTTTAGCCCTAGCACTGCGCAATAGCGAATATTGTGTTTGGGTCGTTTGAAAATAAAAACCTCAGAAAATCGCTTTTGTGGATTTTCTTAAATCCTTAAAGGAAAAAATTTAATAAAAAAATTTTATATATTTTATTAACAAATGAAAAAAGTTTCTTAACTATTAAAGCTACGTTCACAATCAAAAAAAACAATTTCGTTTTTTCTTCTATCTTTTTTCTTCCCAAAGTATTTCATATATTTTTCTTTCATATTTAGAACAAAAATGTAACTTTAAAAATGTTACTAAAGTTGAGTCAACTAGAACTTCAGCAACAATTTGTATGCAATTGTTTCTGACGTTTAAAATAATTTTACTTTGTTTTTAATGAAAATTGTATCATAATGCTGTAAAAAATAATAATTAACGCATAAAATTGTTGTGGCTAAAATTTGCAAACGGTTTCTTAATGCAAAATGTGTGTGTTTGCAAAAGAAATTGTTGCTCTATTATGAACACCAAGTGAAAATGTATTTTTGATTGTGAAATAAGCTTAAAGGACATGAATTTTAAATTTAATGTGCGTGTTGTTTTGCTTAAACTTTTTGCTAAATTAAAAAGTACAAATAAAAATAAAAAAAAAATAATTTTCCAACTTTACCACGTTCGTGGGTGACTGACCTTTTTTGAAAACCGCGAAAAATTAATATCATTTTTTTAGTTTTCAATGGACTATTCGACCATTTTGATTTTTGCAAAAAAATGGAAATAAGTTATACCCCTAGTGTACATATATTCGAATTCTTATTTTAAAACACAGATATTCGGTTGCGGCTTTATGTAGTGCAATCGCACTGGGCGCCAGAAATTAAAGGGCGCCGCCAGATACATTTTTTCTTCAGAATTAAAAATATTTTTTAAGTGAAATAAACTTTTAATTGATTTATTTCGATCAAATAGGAGACTAACAAAATTTATAATAACAATACAAGTCTGCAAAAATTAAATTTTTGGTCTCATTTTAATATGTAAAAATATGCTTAGGTAAAGGAGTGTTCTTATATAGAAGTTGTGTCAAAAATGTATGCTCTAATTAAACTGTGTATATAAAAGGTCATCCAAAAGGGACTTACGAAATTTAACAATTGATCACGTTCATAAAGTTGAAAAGTCATCTGTCGAATTTGTTTTGCAAAATAACAATGAATGGCTAGAGCGGCCAACAACTAACGAAACTAATAAAAAGTTTTGAGCTTACCTGGCCTTTACACGTGAAAGTACTTTCTTGCAAGTAAAAATCGAAGGAACAGCCGATTTGCTGAAAGTACCAAAATTATGTGTGTGTTAGTGAAAAAGTGTGAGTGTATTGCGACTTTCAAGAAATTTACTTTCACGTGTAAATGCTGGGTTACCATAATTTTCATTGAAAATTCAGCGATAAGAATTTGGGCTAGACATCCGCCCCTTTTTTTCTTAAGAGCGACGTTGGTTAAACCATCATCATAAACGATGGGCGCTATATGTAGATGATTGCCAACTTCTGTTAGCCTGAATGGATGATCTGGGCAACAACATTTAGTTTTAATAAGATGGAGCTACGAGCCTCACAGCTTACGGCACATTTGGACTTATTTGAGGTTATGGTCTTCTCAAGTGATGGTGATGTAAACTGGCCACCAAAAGAAATCGTTTTTTTCGTCTCCTTAACAAATTACAGCAGCCCTCAAAGCCAATATTAACCATGCCATCAGTCCATTCCAGCCTTTACCACTTTAAAAGTATTTCTTATTCGAAATTAGTAAGTGAAATTAAGAAAAAAAGATAAAAAACAAAGAGAAATGTTCGAGAAAATTTATTTAACCTCTACTTTCAGCGAATTTTCATTTGTTTTAAAATGACTTTTGCAAGAGTAATGAGAAGAGTCTTCCGAGGTACTGCGATTTTTGAAATGAGTTTTAGGAATAACACGAAGTTCATAAAGCACTTCGTCCATTTTACGAAGCTTATATCTGGTTAAATGGCTATGTAAATAAGCGAAATTGTCGTATTTGGAGCGAAGACAATCCTCAAGTCGTTAATGAATCATCATTACATCCATTAAAACTTACTGTTTGGTGCGGTATACACGCTCTTTTGAAATAAGCAATAAAAATATTTGACACCAAAATCGGCAAACTGAAAAAAAAAGGATTTTAATACCCGTTAGTAATACAATCGAATCTATACTGTCCCGTCCGTGTGTATTTTTAAAAGTCCTCTTTTTCGTAAAGTGGAATTATGGAAATATGGCTTGTTTATACTTTTTAATACCAAAACGGTAATAGCGGTATAGTTCCGGTAATAGCGGTATAATTTTGGTATTAGGGGAAACGGTATACGCATGCCGAAATTTTGCACCAAATTATATGTCAGTATTTGAAACATTATTTAAGCGGTTTCCACCCTTGGAACTTAGCTAACAATTTTTTTTTCATAAATACTTAGATGTAGGGTTAAATGTATTCAGTACAACGGAATATGTATAAATTGTTTTTCTTACTGTTTTTTTTTTCTTCTTTCACATAAATTAGCAATTTATACTATTTTTCCATTTAATATTTCTTTATGCGCATCTTTTAAGGTCAACCTGTTGGTGGTATTAATGACTCGCGCATTCAAGATCTCACAGTTGAAAAAGGCACGATACACACAAAACGTCATAGTGGTGAAGACCCAATTAAAACTGGGTAAGTAGAAAATATTTTAATTAAGGAAAATGTTATAATAAAACTTGTTGTTTAAGAACAAAAAGAAAATTGGTATTTAAAGAGCAAAAAAACAACAAATAAAATGAATCAGGAATAATGATTTTACTTAAAACGTACCAAACGGAAATTATATTTTAAAAGCTTATACTCTTTGCCATTTATGAGTACGGTCGGCATATTTTTTAAAGCAGAATGCGGAACAGGGGCCGGTCCACTTTTGAAGAATACGGACTTTTTGCAAAACAATAAAAATTGTAAATGATCTTACACATTTACAAAAATGTTCTTTGATGTGACAAAATAATAAGTTTATCCTTTAAAATGAAGAAAATTAAAAAAAAAACTCGTTGAAAAACTTTTGACCCAAAAAAAAAAAAAAAATGGGTACGTTCGTAAATGCATCAAAACTGTGAATCACTGCTGTAGTGATGCAAAACGTTGTTGCTGATGCGTGATTACCAGTTGCACTTGTGATGCTGATGCTTTTTAGTGCACAACAGCTGTGCAAAGTTTGAATTTTTTGAAAACGAGCTAAATTGTAAGTTTTATGAGCGAACATAAAATAATAAAAAAATATGTTATCAACAATAGCGATGGTAAATATATATATTTAACCAAAAAGTAATAGTTTTCTTGTAAATTACAAGAAAAACCATAAAAAAAGAAAAACAAAACGATATCATTTATGTCAAAAGTTATTGCATCAGAAAATTAACTGATGCAATAGGTTAGGTTAGGTTAAGAAGGGTTGTGTGCCCACAGGCACACCTCCACTCGGAGACCGAATACGATCCATTGTGATTCCCTTCAATGAAAATATGAAGTAAGAGATGGAGATAAGAGGAAGTGAAAAATAGAGAAAAGGAAGTAAGATATAGACAGAAAATTAGAAAGTAGGACCAATACCCCCCTTACAGTCCCCTCAACAGAAACAGCCGCGTTATTTCCCTGACAAACCCCAGTATATTGGCCGGATTACATCCAGCTATGCACCCCAGTTCGTCGTGAAACCTATCTCCTAGCCACTTCAGTCTGAGACCCTGCATCCTAGGACAATGGCACAGTACATGCTCGATCGTCTCTAGCTCTTCCGAATCCTCGCATAGCCTGCAGAAGTCCGGTATGGCGTTGTCCCATCTGCCCGCAAAAGCCCTGACAGGACAATGACCCGTCAAGAACCCTATAAGTGTTCTGAGACTACCCCTATCCAATCCCAGTAGAACCCTGGTTGCCCCCGCGTCCAAATTGGGCCATAGTGCCCTAGACACCCTGCAATCCATTCTGCCCCTGCAGGATCGGTTAACGTCATCACGGAATTTCTCCCGTATCACCCCATAGTAGTAGCATAGGGGGGTTTTACCCCCTTTCCCCCCACCACTAAGTCGAGACCCGAACCCCCTCTCGCGAGTTCGTCCGCCACCTCATTCCCATCAACCATGCAGTGTCCTGGTACCCAACACAGCCTCACGTTGAATGACCCCATGAGTTCCCTAACAGCGCTCCTACACCACGCAACCAGGCATGATCGCACCGTATGGCCCCTCAATGCCCGAAGCGCCGCCTGACTATCGACGTAAATTGTCACCTCAGATCCACCCACGATGTGATCCAGTATCACCTTCGTCGCCCTCCAGATCGCTAGGATCTCAGCCTGGAAGACACTGCACTCATCAGGGAGTCTGAATGACCTTTTTACCTCGGTGTCCGCGATATAAACACCGGCACCAGTGCCGGTTTCCATCTTGGATCCATCCGTAAATACTGCCCACCCCTCAAACAGTCCATTGGATCCACTCCAATTTTCCCTATCCGGGAACTCCACTGGTGGTGTTGCACCGAAGTCCAGGGTCGTAGTCTTGTGATCCAAAATTCCCTCGAGGATAATACCCATCTCGTACAAAATTCTCGTGTGATCGTCCCTCCTAGGTCTAACTAAAGAAGACTCGTTAAGTCTAAGTAGGTTCCTAGCTGCCACACTCCTCACATAATGCTCGATAGCGGATAGATATAGTAGGATGTCCAGCGCTGCCTGCGGAGTGCTTCTCCTTGCGCCTGTGATGCCCAGAGATGCACTTCTTTGAACCTTGCTGAGCATCTTCCTATAGCTATCCACTCCCAACGCACCCCACCAAACAGTGCATCCATAGGTAAGTATAGGCCTAACAACCGATGTGTAAATCCAGTTTACCATATCAGGCCTAAGACCCCAGTTCTTACCAATGGAGTTCCTGCAAGTGTTGTATGCATTGAGTCCCCTTCTCATCCTCTCCTGAGTATTTCTCTTCCAAGACAGTTTGCAGTCCAGAAAGTTACCCAAGTACTTTGCTCCGTCCGATAGAGGCAACTCGACGCCATCTAGCACTGGCCCCCTAAATACCTCTATCCTATACCTTCTGGTGAATAGCACCAGCTCAGTCTTCGCAGGGTTAACACCCAGTCCCCTATCCTTTGCCCATGCCGAGAGTTCACCTAGCATCACCTGCATAATTTCCCCGATCGTGGACAGAAATTTTCCCCTGACCAGCAGAACTATGTCGTCCGCATAGGCAACAACTTTCCTGCCCATGGAATCAAATGACCTAAGAATCCCGTTAACCGCTAGAAACCACAGTAGAGGCGATAATACCCCCCCTTGTGGTGTCCCCCTGGTAACCCTCCTCCTTATCACATGATCCCCTAGGCTCGAGTTTATAATCCTACTGCCAAGCATGCAGATTATCCACTCCACCAGAAAGTCCTCAACTCCCAACTCCAACAAAGAATCCCTAATCGCCTCTATCCTAATGTTATTAAAGGCTCCCTCTATATCCAGAAACGCGGCAAGAGTATACTCCTTATGCCTCAGACCGTGCTCAATACAACCCACCACCTCATGTAACGCGCTCTCAACAGATTTACCCTTCAGGTAAGCATGTTGAGCGTTGCTAATAAGGCGGGTCTCAATATTACTCCTGAGATAGAAATCTATTAGCCTCTCAAGAGTCTTCAACAAAAATGAAGACAAACTAATAGGTCTAAAATCCCCCGGTTTCGAGTGGCCTGCTTTACCGGCCTTGGGTATGAAAATCACCCTGACCTCTCTCCACCCCCTAGGCAGATACCTCCTACTGAGGCATTTCCTAAATATATCAGAAGAAATGATGCATCGTCCGGGATGTTGCAAAGCATAGCCGGAAAAATACCATCCGGACCCGGTGATTTATATGGGTCGAAAGTATTGACCGCCCACGCCAGCTTCTCCCTTGTGACCATTTCATTGACGCAAGCGGAAGTATGGTCCGATGTCACGGACATGACGTCCCACTGACCGTCCTCCATACCACCGGTTTCCCTGCACCCGGGAAAGTGCGTCTCCATAAGTAAGGTTAGGGTCTCAGAGCTAGACTCAGTCCATGAGCCGTCATTCCTTTGGATGTAACCCAGGGCCTTAGGGTCCTTAGATAAAATCCGTCGGAATCTTGACAGCTCGTTGACATTATCGATGGACGCACAAAATTGCCTCCACGATAGTCGCTTTGCTCTCTTCAGATCCGCCTTATACCTGTTGAACTGCACCCTGTGATTGTTCCAATTATCTGGTGCTCTCGTTAGCTTGGCCCTATTAAACAGTCCCCTCACCGTAGACCTTTGAACATGAAGTTCCCTGGTCCACCATTTGGGCTGTTTTCGCCTACCCGGAAACGTAACCAGGCAGAACTGCTCATAGCTTTCCCTTAGAAGATGAGTGAACCTATTCACCACCCCTCCAGATCCGTCGGCAGCAAGTCGCCCAAGGCCTGATGCGCCAACCCAGTTCGGACCCCTTCCTTGAAGGAGTCCCATTTTGTCCCCCTCGGGTTCCTGAATGGAGGAGCCCTAGGTAGGTCAAAATTCAGTGTGAAGGTAATACGACTATGGTCTGAAAAAGTACAGTCCGTTGCCACCCTCCAATCAACAACAATTTGCTCGTCACGGTTTACTAATGTCAGATCTAAAACTGCCTGCCTATCTTTATTTCTGAACGTCGGCGTGTTACCCATATTACAGATAATAAGATTGTTAGTAGTTATAAAATCAAACATTAACTCACCTCTTTTATTAATGTCGGCACTCCCCCATTGGCTGTGATGAGCATTGGCATCGCAGTCCAACACAAGGATTGCACCTCTCCTCCTTGCATATGCCGTGAGTTGCCGCACCTCTGTACCCGGAGGGTCCAACCCCTCATATGGCATATACACCGAGGCCAGTGTAAGCGTACGCTTCCCTTTGGCCTCTCCATTTATAACGGTCAAGTCACCGCACCTGAAAGAGTGAGATATGAGAAAATTCAATTCACTTCTCGCTAGTATACACGTTCTTACCTTGTCCTCTGTGGACGGGACAAACAGAGTGTATCCCGCAACCCTTAAACCGCAAACCTTATTTTTATTTATCCAAGGTTCTTGGATAAGGGCTACGTCCGTCCGAGTACTGGAGAGGAAGGTTACAAGTTCGGCCGAGGCTGCTTCACAATGGTGCAGGTTTATCTGCACCACTAACAGCCTCTTTGGTCCTGTCATGTTTCGGATACCGAAACCTAACGTTACCTAAACCGAAACTAACAACCCCCCGCACCTCCTCCTAGAATTCCATGGACTTCCGATCGATTGCGAAACGGAAGTCCTTGCCGGTATTCTCCTTACACACCAGTGAGGTCACTAGCCTCCATTGGTCAGTAAGAAGCCTACTATTCTGGTTGCCCAATACTGCCAGTATAGTTTCCACCTTGCGTACGGGAGGTGGAATCCACACTGTCACTATGGACCTAATTGGCAAGTCGGAGGCTTGTATGACTTCAAACCTTGCCCCCGGGTTAATGTCGCCGCATTTGCCAATTGTGGTTCTTAAGAATTCCAATGAATTCTTGTTACCACAGTTGACAACCTTGACTCCTTTAACCCAGTCCGCACCATTGAAGGATACGTCCTCCTCCTTGCCTTTAAAAACTGCCAACTCGTCGATAAGCCTAGCCTCTACTAGCTGCCATAGCTCGGCACTGATCCTCCCATCCGGATCATTCCGATCTATGACAACCACCTTCAGATGACCCTCCAGGCTCGTCGACTTCTTCATTCTTTTATTCGATGAGGAAGGCTGATCATCCCCAGATCTGACCCTCTTAATGGTTTCCTTATTGGAGCCATTAGGAGCTTCAGCCGGAGATGTACCAGCCCTCTTCACTGTGCTCGGTGACTTCGGCACGACTGGTTTTGAAGACCCGTTGCTGCCCGCGCCTTTTCCCCTAGTGACCCCCTTACGAGAGCCACTAGAGAAGTCGGACGGAGGATTACCAGTCTTCTTCCCCGTGTTCGCTGCCTTAGCCACTTTGCTTCCTTTCTTGGGTATCGCCCCCTTATCCTCCGCAGCTCGTTCCGAAGACATGAGCGCTTTGGTCACCGGGGCAACCCCTCCTTCCTCTATCTCTCCACGGCAGGTTGACGACGCCACCGGCCCTGTACTCTTTTGAGTAATTTTCGGGTCGGCGACCTCATCCACCTGCTTTCTCCAAGGATAGGGCCAACCGAGCACGGCACTGACAGGGCCGTAAATTCTTTCGAATTTAGCGACGCTTTGGCGGTGCCTTCTCAGAAGGTGCCTATCCCTCGCGGAGAACGTTGAAGGATCTCTCTTCGCCATCTTATCCAGATATGCAAGAGAGCTCCTTGTTCCGTTCTGCGCCTTCTCCTCCTTCGTTCGGCTGGAGTTCTTAATATCTCGTGGAGGTGCGCTTGGCCCTTCCTCCACGGCGTCCTGCCGAACAAGTTGTGGACAATCTTCTCCCGAGTGCCTCCTCTGATGTCCCCTGGCCTCACAGATGAGAGTGGCAGGCTCTGCAGTCTGACTGTGAGCTGATATATCAATATCAAGCTCCGTGTCAGAGAGTAGAGTCAACCTCTCTAACCCCTGAGTAGCCCCGGTTTCACCACAGGAGTCACCCGATAGTACCAGAAGACTATCCACGTATAGGTCGGTTAGTACCTGTCTCTCCTGCTCAATTATGTTCTCATGAACAGTCAAGAGGGTACTCTCCGACTCCGAGACCGTGACGTCCGACTGACCCTGGTCAGCCTCGTCCGTCGTGTCCTCATTTTCCGTTTTATTTTTATTTAAATTGTTATGGTTTTTATTTGTTTTTTGTAAAGAAGGTTTCATTTTTGTTCCCACGAGTAGGCTCGTTCAGACGGACCGTACCACGCAGTGACGGCGTGCGTGGACTAGGCAACTAACATACAACAGCGCTTTGCCCTGACGCTGAGGGGAGCTGTTAACGACTAGTTTCTTTACGCACTAACTAGCCACACAGGACCTCGGCACTGCTACCAACCACGTTGTCCTTAAAAGTGCATATTTCGCGCCCCAACTGGTAAAGCCCCCACCTTACAAGGAGCGAACCCACGGGTTGCCGCGCCATGATATATGTACTGATAATGGGCCGGAAGTGTGCCATTCACCGCCGCCTCATTATCTTGACAAGATGAGTAACCTTTAGTTGCACACCCCTTCAGTGTTCTCGACCTCCCGCGAAGACGTATTCATCACATACATCATCCCAAGAGATCAGAACCGTAGAGTGCACTTAAGCCCTCGCACCTCGACAAGATTGTTACCCAGGCGAGGGAACTGATGCAATAATTGCCAATATTTGCTGCAGAGCTGCGGCATCACTGCATAAAACAAACTTTTGACATATGAAAGTAATGCCAAGTTTCTTACAAGTGCTGCATTTAGGTTAGGTTAGGTTAGGTTCCATTGGTATCCGTGATCAAGCACAGCTCACGTGGGTCCATTAATTAGTTCCCGTTGTGTCACCATCTCACACCGTCTCCCATGGGTCCTATGTTTTCAGGCTGCTAGTATTCCCATACCACCCGGTCGATTCAATAAAGGAGTGGATCCTGTTTACATCAACATCAGAGAGAAAATTTTTGTACCCAAGGGCTCTTCGACCAAACATTTCCAGTCTTAAAACTCCGAATGCCGAGCAATTACAGAGAAGATGTCCCGTTGACTATTCCTCCTCCTCGTCGCCGCAACTTCTACACAAGTCATTATAAGGGAGCCACAGCCTCTGGGCGTGCCGCCCAATGGGCCAGTGGCCAGTTATAACCGCAATTAGGTTTCTTAGATGATGTCTGGACAGCTGTGATGCCCGCCGTGTCCTTTTTTATCTATGATGGGCCAGATTATCCTGGTTTCCCCACAGGTAGTTTCATCGTGCCACCTCTGACTGTCAATAAGATGAAACTTGTGCGCTATAAGTTGCTGTTGCAGTGATGCATTTACGAACATTAAACTTTACTAATGCGCAACAACTGCATTTACAAACGTACCCAATATTTAACCGCAATTTCTTTATATTTGACATAACTATACCTCTGGTGGATAAGTGTGCGAAATATTTTTTTGTATGATGTTTATTTGTCAAGTTATGGGGTGCTTAACTGTTGCCATTTTTTACTAATTGTTTTTTTATTGTTTCGAAGAAGAAACAAAAACGACAAACAAATTAAGATAAGTGAATCTTATAGAAAATCGTTTAATCCTTTCAAAAAGAAAAAAAAATTGTATCTGCAAAATCAGAAATTACCTATTTAAATTAAAATTTTTCTAACTTCGACCCATATTTGTATATTAGTTGTTAACCAAAATGTTCATATGGTGTCCTCATAATGCTATAAGAGTTTGAAAATGGGATCTCCATAAGTGTAAAAGTTTTGCATCTTTTTAGAGAGGTCTGTCTACTCTCAGTTGAAATGGTTGACCACATTCCATTAATTGTGGCAAAATATACTTTGATATAAATATCATCATTAGGGATACAACTTTTTTACAATTTTTGAAAATTTCAAAATGGCCCTATCCATACATGGATAGGCATCTGCATCTTTAGATTTTCGATATCAGTAAAAAAAGGTTCCGCGTCAAATGCAATTAAGTTTGGATGATGTATGAAGCACAATAAATTTCCATTTATAAACTTTAAAACTATACCACCGATTAGTAATGCTGGATGGAATTCTAGCTTACATACTAATTCCAAAATATCGTAGCAAATTATATGCATTATGCGAATTTATATGTGGCCCTTGGTACAACATTTGGTTTTCAGACCATTGTTACAAATAAATTAACTTCAAAGCCTTAAACAAATCATTATCGGGCTTTACTTGCCTGAGAGATAGATACCGAGGATATGATAATCTCCCCTCATATTCTACAAGATTATCCTTAATACGTTTGCCAACACTGAAAAGTCGCAGAGTTATGCTAAATGTCTCATTTGTTATTAACTTAATAAATGGAAAAGTATGCTCCAAGTTTTTATTAAGCAGATTATCATTTAACATTCAACGACGTACGGTACGGTACTATAATCCCTTATTTATCTTTTTTATTTTTTATTTTTTTTTTTTTTTTTTATTTTTTTTTTTATTATTTTTCAATATTTCGACATTCTTTGGATGTCATCTTCAGGAATCTTAAAATAAATACAATCAAACATAAATCATATTTCAATATCACTATAATATTAGACAGCATATACAATATATATACAATAAAAAAAATTAACACTTACGAGTCACAAAAATACACAACAATTAGCTTGAAGATCTATTATTGCACTAATTGTAGCTTTTTATTTTTATTAATAATGTGTCTGTAACTTTGAGCGCAGCTATCAGTGTCACTCTTAAAATTAATTCTCTTATGTAACGGTATGTTGATTCTGTGTAGCATCTCCAGTGTGTATCTTCTATTATATTTCTCTTCAGTTTGTAATATTTTTTTTTTTTTTGTCATTATTTTTTTTATTGAATCTTCATATATTAAATATGAACTAACAATAATTAATCAAATCTTAACCTAATACGTTATTTTATCTCCTGCCAGTGCCAGACAAAATTTTCTTCATCACGGGTTATGTTCACTTTTATAGGTGTTTATCGCTCATCTAATTGGGTAAGTGCTGCAGTGTGTCTTCTTCTTAAGCGAGTGTGGCCGCCATGATTTAAAATATTTCGAGCTAGTGGATTTGGGTGTTGTTCAAGCCTTTTTAAATATTTTATTGCATATTTTGTAATCATAGATTTCACTAATGGCACATTGAGATCCTTATGAATGTTTGAGTTTTTAACATACCAGGGAGCGGCTGTGATTATTCGAAGAAGTTTATTTTGGCGCCTTTGAATTTTGTCGATATTAGAGGCCGAGGCAGTGCCCCATAGTTGAATACCGTAGCACCAGATAGGCTTTAAGATAGAGTTGTAAAGTAGAAGCTTGCAATCGAGACTAAGGACAGAATTTCTTCCAATAAGCCAATGAATTTGAATGGCTTTTAGTTTCATTTGAGTTAATTTTGCCTCTATATGGCATTTCCACGTTAATCGCCGATCCAGATGTATACCGAGATATTTAACATGCGAATGTTGAGGAATTATTTGATTATTGATTGTAATAGGGGGGCAAGATTCCCGGCGCAAAGTGAATGTTATATGTACACATTTTTGCTCATTGACCATTATCCTCCATTGTCTTAACCATATTTCTAGTTGAAATATATGATGCTGTAAGTAACGCGATGCTTCATAACGATTTTCGTGGACGCTTAGAAAAGCTGTATCGTCTGCAAATGTTGAAGTTTGTGTGTAGTTGCTTGTTGGCATGTCCGAAGTATAAATTAAGTATAATAGGGGGCCCAGGATGCTGCCTTGTGGGACTCCAGCGGCAATGGGCTGAGGTGAACTTAAGAAATTTCCTTCTTTAATAATAAATTGACGACCGACTAAGTAGCTTTCTAGCAGCTTGTGTGTGTTTGCTGGTAAATTTTGCTTCAATTTGTGTAATAAGCCTTCATGCCAGACTTTGTCAAAAGCTTGCGAAACATCGATAAAGAGTGCTGAGCAATATTTCTTTTCTTCAAATGCTTTTCTTATGACATTTACTATTCGATGAGTCTGCTCGATTGTGCTGTGTTTTCTTCTAAATCCGAACTGTTGGTTTGGAATACATCTATTTTCACTTAAAATTGGTGTTAATTTTGAAACTAATAATTTCTCAAACAGCTTTGACATATTTGATAATAAGCTAATAGGTCTATAAGACTCAACTTTTGTATGATCTTTACCTGGCTTTGGTATCATGGTAACTAAGGAAACCTTCCATTTTTCAGGATAGTATTCAAGGCGTAAAATAGCATTAAAAATAAAAAGAATAATTTTCTTTGCTATGCGAGGTAGCTCCAAAAGCATTTTATTACTGATTTTATCAATACCAGGTGCCTTCTTAGTGTTTAAGTCACAAATAGCCTTTTCGATTTCTCTTATCTCAAATCTGAGGGGAATAGCTGCTCTAGCATCAACAGGTGGTAACTCGACCGCAATATTGTGAGATATATTTGGTGTAAATACGTTTTTCAAATGAGTTACAAACAGGTTTCCTTTTTCATTATCATTTCTTGCCCAACTACCATTCAAGTTTCTTAATGGTGGCTTAGATATAACTGGCCTTTTTAGATTTCTAGCTGCACGCCATAATGAGTAGTCAGATTGTGGAGTTGCATCAAGTTCCTTAAGATATTTTTCTAGAGAAGCCGTTTTCTGATTCTGTAGCAACTTTCTTAGCCTTTTTGTGCATTCTTTTAATAAAATCTTAAGTTGCGGGGATCTGTAAAGTTGCCACTCTCTTCGAACTCTCCTTTTTTCAGTCAAGAGCCGCTCGACATCTGAAGAACATATTTTATTATTTTTAATTTTTTTGAGGGTAACGCTGGAGTGTTGAACAGCTAGTTTAAGATAACTGTCAAAGTTAACAAGAGAGAGATCCACATTCTCCGGTGTACTAAGCGGAATATTTTCTGTGCAATGGGCACTGAGAAATTTTTTATATTTTAACCAATTTATTTGTGTGGCTGGCGTCGCTAAGTAACCTGACGGAAATACAATTCTATTTGGGTTCGATATAGTAACAATTGTAGGTGTGTGGTCGGATGATAATTCTAGGGAAGCTTCAACATGAATCGTTTCTGTGGGGATGTTTTTAACCACGCCAAAGTCGATAACATCTGGAATTTTTTGCTGATCAGTAGGCCAATATGTTGGTTGCCCGCTCGCGACCACATTTAAACCCATTTTAGAGATTGTGTTAAACAAAACACGACCTTTTGGTGTTATAAGTCGTGACCCCCAGAAGGTATGTTTAGCGTTATAATCGCCAGCGGCCAGAAAACAGGGTCCTAATGATTTATAATATTTATAATATTGGCCTTCTGATATGGAAAATCTAGGTGGAGAGTATAAAGAAGAAATTACTATGTTTCGATTTAGCTCCTCAACATAAATAGTCGTTGCTTGCAGATAGTCTTCACGGTGATCACACATAATGTAGTGTTTGACTCGAGTTTTTATTAAGATGGCAGAACCTCCACAAGCTCTATCTCGAGGGTCCTTGGTATCATATAGTATATAACCATTTATTTTAAACGTATTTCTTGAGGTCAAATGAGTTTCAGAAATCATCATGACATCAATTTGTTTATTTTTAAGAAAGTATTCTAATTCATTTTTATGTTGGCGGATGCCGTTTGCGTTCCAAAAACAAATTTTTAAACAGTTCATGGTTTGTTAAGTACAGCTTGCAATAACATCGATTGCATTCTAAGCATTTCCTGCATCATATTACCCATTGTGTTCGTAAAATTATTTACTGTTTGCACTAATGTTTCCATGGTTTTTTCTAAACGACTTAAATTAGAAACCGGAGTTTCATCATTACTTGGCGAGGCACCTTGCATTGGCTGATGGTTTGATTTTAGGACGTTAGCGTAAGAGGTTCTGTTATTACTAGGCTGGGGGGCTTGAATTGCATTTGTGTTTACCTGATTTGCAACCTGCATTTGAGGGGTATTTGTTTTCGGTCCAACCGTCTGCTTGACAATATTATATACTGGGCATCCTCTATAATTGGCAGTGTGATTACCGCCACAGTTGCTACATTTTTTTACGTTGGGGTCGGTTTTAGACTTATCGCAAGAAACTGTACCGTGTAGTTCACCACATACTACGCAGACAGGGGGTAAGTAGCAGTATGCCTTGGTATGGCCAAATTCTTGGCAGTTTAAGCACTGAACAGGTCCATTTTTTTTGTGCGGCTCTTCTATAGTTATTCTTCTGTAGAGAATATATTTTAAATTGTAAATAGGATGTGTTTCGTTTTTTTTAAGTTTTACGTCGCCGGGTTCAAACTCCACTCGAAAAAGTGGTTGGGGAATTTTTTCTCTATTTTTAATATTTACTACATGTTTTACCTTGAAGCCTTTTTCTTCTAGGAATGTTTTAACCTCTTCTGGGTCCACACATGAGTCAATACCCTTAATCACTACCTGTAGACCTTTACTGCTTTTCAGTTGGTAGGTATAAAAGTTTTTTTTAAGCGTTTCAAAGTTGTTTACTATTTTGCGAAAATCATTCTCATTATTGACTTGTATTTTTGTCTCGTTTATACTTCCACGCTTTATAGCCGCTACGTAAAACGAATTTTCACCTATCACCGATATCAAACTCTTTATGAGCTCATTTGAATTTTGCTCCCTTAGATATATCGGGGGAGGCTTGGATGGTTTAATGACGTTTGGTGCTTCAGAGGATTCATCCTCCAGAATTGCAAAACGATTTTGAGATTTTGAGTTTGTAATATTTGAACATCTTCAAAATTAGGTGTGTGTCCTCTTTCTTTACAGTGGGCTACTAGTGCTGTTTTTTGTGTTGATAAATTATCTTTACACTTAATGTCCGATTTGTGTCCAGAAATCCTGGTTCGTAATTTGTTTCTAGTAGTGCCAACATATACTTGATCGCAACTGTGGTTTTCGTTGCCATTACATTTTATCTGATAAATTAAGTAAGCTTTGTCAAATTTGTCCACTTTAGCTTTATTTCTAAAAACTTTCCGAACTAACTATGCTATGGCAGAGCCATTTAGAAAACTGTGTTGTTGCTTTAATGAAATGTTTGAATTTGTTGATTTTGCTCTCGATATAAATATTGTGAAACGTAATATTATACTTAAGTTAAATACTAATTTGTATTAGGCTGTAAGGATTAATCCATAGACCTAATTATATTACATAAATAAAAATAAAAATAAATAAATAAATAATGCTCAGAAATGCTTTGTACGACATTGGGTGAAAAAATACAAAATTTTGAAAATATAAAAAAAAAAAAATCTTAAAGGGCTTTCAGAAATCGGCTTCGACGCGGAACGTTTTTGTTCCGAAATGACCTGGGGAAACATTTTTCGCTTTCAGCACAACATCGGCTACAGCGCGGTGATAGAGCTTTATTTTGGTTGTTCCCCTAATCATCATATACATATATACTACGAATATTTCTTCCACAAAAAAAAAAATCAAATTTTTCTTACGAGTTTGTCACATTAACGAAATATTTTCTTGATAATAATTTTTTTGTTTTTTCATAGAATGAATTGTACCTATATTAAATATTTTTTCAACCCTTTCGCTACAAGTTTTTACTGGGTTACTAAAAAATCCAATTTTTTGGATTTGTATTATAATTGGCCCTAATAACAACAATCAATACTCACTTTTGAAAAGAATGCACCCTAAATGTGTTTTTTGGACTGTATCCATATGGATACATCTTTCGGTTATGGTAAAGAAATTTTGTTAAAAAAACTAACATAAATAACGGAATAATGCACGGAATTCTAAAAGATTTTGCAAAAATTCGTTTTATTCGAGCGGAAATCATGCTGTAAAATTTCGCGAAGATCCGACCATAATTTACTTTTAGACCCATATAAGCCATAATCCCGGAAAACAGTATATAACGCATAAAACCTTAATAAATAATGCTATCAGAATAAAATTTTTTACTTCACAGTTTTATAAGACTAGAAACCACACTAATAAATTTCGTGATGATCGGTCCATAATTTGCAAAAGGCCCCTTATAAAAACCACTCAGCAGCATCAAACTTAAAATTATTTTATATGCGTTGTGTGTATATAATTCAACATCATAACTTGCGTTTGTATCCATATGGATACTGTAACGACACTGTTTTGCTGGGTGCTGGGGCAGCTCATCGGGCCAGTGTCACTGTAGTGATTTCCCGTCAATAAAAGGCTGACAGTTTACAACGTTATAAACCGTATACTTTATTTACACACGACAGAGATACAATTACAGACAGAAATACAGGGCTAGGCAGTAGATGCACGCTGCGGTGCGCTTTGGGAAATGTAATCTCCCTGACCACCACTAACCTGACCTACTCAAATCGTCAACTGGCAGAGAAAGATACACACTCGAAGGTCGCTTCGGTTGTGTGATCGCGATAGTAAAAGTAGAAGTGTAACCTTTTGCTTCACTACTTCTCTCACAAGTTGACTATTCAAGCAAGCATGTAAGAAAAATCAGTAGGGGAGATGTTATCTCCTCGCCAATGGTAGTTCTTACCCGTTTGCTAGCTACTAGCCGACTGACCCAATTTCATTAAAACACACCCTTTTATACAGTGTCGAACTCAACTCACCACTATCAACCGGCTGTTCACGGCTTTCACCACGACACTCTCAGGGTTGTGTTTTCTCAGTCGGCATATTCTCAAAATTTACGCTAGGTGTCTCTACTGCCCTGTTCTTCCGTTACATTTAAATAATACAAAGAAAAGTAAACCATAATCAAAATAACTAAAAGCAACAATTTAACTTATTAATTACTAATAATATATATAATAAAACTAACTAAAAACAATTCAGCTTCTTGATACATAATAATACATATATAATAAAATAAACACAATAATATGTTCGGCAAAAACGAGGGGAGCGACTTTTGTCGTCACATTACCCTCCCGTCCGCTAGTGGGATCATGGCTTCATACCACCCGTGGCTTACCGCTGCTTCCGCGCTTGAAGATTAAGTTGCTGATGACGGTGATGTGGAAGATGTGCCTGCTGAGGGATTTGCTGGGGATGACGATTGAGACGACGTTGGAATGTGTGACGACGGAGGTGTGTTGGCCGCGCTTGTTGATTGGCCAGGGAATGCGCTACACCACCCCCGGCCGGGAGTGGCTGGTTTCCGTAAGGCCCCCCGTACTTTGGTGCTAACTTGGCTGCAAAATTATTAACCGCGCTTGACAAGGGATGTTGTCGAACAAGGACTTGCTCCCCGATTTGTGGTTTCCAATTACGCCTCCGCAAATTGTAGTGGCGCTGTTGCATCTGGGCAGCTTTCCTTGATTCCTTCTTACAATTTTAAATATTTCCTTTAACTCGGTGACCCGCTCCTCTGGGTTAGGGTTTCTCGCTCCTGTTCCCAAGGTGACCTCATCATAAAGGGCCTTTGGGAGCCGTGGCTCCCGGCCCTGAGTAAGGAAAGCAGGTGAATATGTTGTTGTCTCAGAGACGCTGGTATTTATGGCCAACATTATTTCGGGTAAAAACGCATCCCAGGTGTTGTGTTGCTCTCCTGTAAACTGCGCGATGATAGTCTTAATGGTTCGGTTTGCCCTTTCAGTGGGGTTTTCCTGGGGCGTGTATGGGGCGGTGAACTGCTGACGTACGCCCATGTCTGCCAGGAACTTTGTGAGCACCCGTGATGTAAACTGTGTACCATTATCAGTGATGAGTACCTTGGGCACTCCATATCGGGCCAGAATACGTTCTCGGAACGCTTTCACAACACCCTCGGCTGTGGCCTTTCTCAAGGGTACTAGTTCGCACCACTTGGTAAATTTGTCGAATAAGACAAGTAGCATCGTATGGCCATGCTTGGTTCTGGGCAATGGTCCCACAAAATCAGCGCACACAGTTGCCCAGGGTTCGTCCGGAATACGGGTAAGCATCTCTCCTGCGGGTAATTGTTGCGATACCTTATAGCGCTGGCAACATTCACATCTGCGGACATATTTACTGATGTCCCGAAACATCCCCGGCCAATAGTAACGATTTGCGACTTTATTTATGGTCTTCCGGATCCCGAGATGGCCGCCGGCTGCGTTATCGTGGGTTTCTTTCAACACCTTTTCTCTTAATGGGGTGGCGACACACAACTTCCACGGGGTACAGTCTTCATTATTTCGCTCATGCGAAATAAGGTTTTTTTCTTACCTTTTTAAGGCCGTTGCAACGGGAAGTCTTCCACTGAGAGCAATTTATCTCCAGACCGGCACAGGTGAGGGTGGTATTAAATTTCCTTAAGGAATCTACCCCAAGTACGAGATCTTCGGTAGCCTCGCGCATAACCAGTAGCTTGCAGTCTGCCGTAACATTTCCCAAGGTTATCATCACTTTTATCGCCTCCGTTATGTGCTTCTGGGACCCATCCGCCAAGAACACATCTATGTCTACCGGCACGAATGCAGGCGTCTCACATATTTGGCGTATCTGTTTCGGGGTGATAAAGCTCATAGTGTCGATGATGGTATTGACCAATTTATTTTTAATCAATACTGTTGCTCGTATTTTATCTTCGTCCCAGCTGAGGCTGGTTTTATTGTTCTGCATGGAGCCGTAGTTACCTTCTGTCTCGTGACGATGGCTCACCATCCGGTGATGGGACGTAGTGGGTATACTTTCCAAGTCATCGGCTAGTTGGATGAGATCGTCTAGAGTGGCAAAGTCCTTTCGTTTAATGTACCACTGATAGTCTGACTGTGCATTACGAAAGATTCTCTCTAGCTTTTGTTCTTCCGTCATGCCCGTGTGCCGCATAAGCTCCTGTAATGCCAGGACATAGTCCTTGAAGGTTTCTCGGGGACGTTGTGTTCGCTTTCTTATTTCATCTTCCAGTTTCTCAAAGTAGCGAAAATGGAGAAATAATTTATAAAAATCTGCCTTGAACGACGTCCACTTTCCCCAATGCTTGTGGTTATTTCGAAACCAAATTAATGCTTTCCCTTGGAAAAATTCGGGCATCACTCGCAATATTTCATCGAGCTCTACCCCGTACATTTCAGCTTGCTCCTCTACCCGTTCTACGAAGGCTAACGGGTCCTTAGTACCGTCGTATTTTATTCCCCATTTTCGTACTACCTCAATTATGAGAAATTGCTTTTCAGCGGTGGTTCTTGAGGTGTCGTTGACTGGAGGGAGATTCACCTGTCTGTAGGTGCCTTCATTTTTCACTGGCGATTTGTCGGCGGTTGCCGGCGGCACTTGTAACCGGATGACGGGTCACACCATGCTTCGTGCTCGTGCTTCGACTGCAGCTCTAGCAATTTCTTGTGGTGATCGTCACCATTCTCCATCGCTAAGAATTTTACGAACTTCTTTCGCAGCTCTTCTACGGTGCCTGTAGCATCCTGTTCGAATTGGCTCAAATACTTCAGCAGCTCCTCCCGTTTAAAGGAATAGACCCATGAAGTCTTCAGCATCCTGGTGGTTGGAACACTTTCATGTCCCTGCTCGGGCGCCATTGTAACGACACTGTTTTGCTGGGTGCTGGGGCAGCTCATCGGGCCAGTGTCACTGTAGTGATTTCCCGTCAATAAAAGGCTGACAGTTTACAACGTTATAAACCGTATACTTTATTTACACACGACAGAGATAAAATTACAGACAGAAATACAGGGCTAGGCAGTAGATGCACGCTGCGTTTGGAGCCAGCGGTGCGCTTTGGGAAATGTAATCTCCCTGACCACCACTAACCTGACCTACTCAAATCGTCAACTGGCAGAGAAAGATACACGCTCGAAGGTCGCTTCGGTTGTGTGATTGCGATAGTAAAAGTAGAAGTGTAACCTCTTGCTTCACTACTTCTCTCACAAGTTGACTATTCAAGCAAGCATGTAAGAAAAATCAGTTGGGGAGATGTAATCTCCTCGCCAATGGCAGTTCTTACCCGTTTGCTAGCTACTAGCCGACTGACCCAATTTCATTAAAACACACCCTTTTATACAGTGTCGAACTCAACTCACCACTATCAACCGGCTGTTCACGGCTTTCACCACGACACTCTCAGGGTTGTGTTTTCTCAGTCGGCATATTCTCAAAATTTACGCTAGGTGTCTCTACTGCCCTGTTCTTCCGTTACATTTAAATAATACAAAGAAAAGTAAACCATAATCAAAATAACTAAAAGCAACAATTTAACTTATTAATTACTAATAATATATATAATAAAACTAACTAAAAACAATTCAGCTTCTTGATACATAATAATACATATATAACAAAATAAACACAATAATATGTTCGGCAAAAACGAGGGGAGCGACTTTTGTCGTCACAATACATACTATGTTTAAAAAATCTGCACAGCTTTTTTCCGGCTTAAAACAAAAACTATTGATGCAAAAAGTTAAAATAAACCTTTTTCTTTATGTTGGATGTGTTTATTTTTAAACATGGTCATACATATATATGTTATTTGAAATAAAAAAAATGTATTTTTAAAAAAAAAAAATTTATATAAAAAAACGTTTTTTTAAAAATGCTATATTTTTCTCAATTTTGCAAAATTCCAAGAGTTTTTCATTAAAAATAATTCATAAGATCTTAAAAAACAATAACGTGCCGCTATCTAAGCCAATTCTTTGACCTGGAGATTGTCTGATGCCTCCACAGTTGAGTGTATCCATATGGATACAATGTAGCGAAAGGGTTAATTAATTTTTTATTCAATTATATTAAACATTACATCACAAATCAGAAATCCCAAACGTACACAGAGAAAAAAAATTTTTAACGAAAATTTTTAATATATGTATTATGTTAAATTTAATCATATTATTTACAGAGGCAACCATGTTAATGTTTAAATTAGTCCTCTACCACGAAGTCACAACTATAATATGGTTGCCTCTAAACATGTTATGGTTGAAAATGGCAATAAATTTGTTGTTCAATTACCAATAGTATTTTCCTCTTTTCTAACTTGAGGGTTACACGATCAAGTTTTGCCTATCAAGTTTTAATACACTCACACTTTAACCAATACACGCATAATTTTAAAAATTGATACGAACTTGCCTTTAAAATTCTCTTTCCAGTGAGTGTTTCAATTTACGTTCAAGAAAACTGCTGATTTCAAGGTTAGTGAGTAAATTTTTCGTTTGTCTTTATAAATTGTTTTCTTGATAACATCTTGAAAGTAAATTACTCAAAAATTGAATGCAGCCTACGTCACAGCTTTCAATTTATGTAAATTTTGACAAGCAGTATATGTAAAAGACTATCAAGAACAACTTGACCGTGTAGCCGCAGGGTAAGAGCAACATGCTTTGGTTGAAAAACAACCATGTTATTTTTTTTTACACTGACATAAAGTGTGAAAATTTTTTTTTTATTTTTTACTATAAAATGCTCGGATGCAACTATTATATGGTTGTGGCTTCTTGATGAAGGACTAATTTAACCATAATATGGTTTCCGGTGACAAGAATACGGTTAAATTAACCAGAATATGTTTAAAATTTTCGTTAAAAATAGTTTTGTTGGAGGTGACCAAATTGAAAAATATTTTTTCTCTGGGTGTGCCCGACCATATTTTTGTTTTGTAACTCCTTCTACAAGTTCGTTTAATAATAATAAAAAATTGTCAAGAGAAATATTACTTTAGTCACTAAAGTTTAGTGCAGCGATAGGCAAACTCAGGGCGCCGCGTTTTCCCTTTTGTTACGTACGTGTGCACACACATTGAAGAGAAATTAACAAAATTAAGAACAGCATTTGTAGAATTAATACCCTGCAAATAATAGGACTAGTCCAAACACGCGTGTAAAATGTAGCCCACAAGGGACTAGTACTAGTCCAAAAGTAACCCAAACGTATGGGAAAAACATGGTCTATTTAACATTACGATGTCCTAGGGCAGGACCATATAACCCAGCTTTGAATTACAAAGGAGTAGTTTTAAAACTACTCCATGGTATACTCAAGAGGATTACTTTTAAAGTCGTTTAAAAACGAAAGCATGTCGTTTAAAAATGAAGACATGTCGTCTCACTACAAACACTTTTTCTTTTTAACAATGACATGGTCCCTGCTTGCATTACATTGAACCAGTCCATGAAGTAGTTCATTTTATCAAAATGGATAGTCCAATATTATTTTCAGGGTAAATACAACGCATGCAATCACAAAATGTTATAGTATAGGTTACCTATAGCTGCTTCAGTTCGCAATTTTCAAACAGATTCGTTTCTTTTGTTCAAATTTTTATCTTTGGGAAAGGAGAATTTATTATAAAAAGACTAAATTCCACTGAAATTTTAACCAAAAGGAAGTTTTTTGTTTGTTTATCAATTTATAATAGGGGTGGGAAAGAAGAGAGTTAAACTCAAGATAGAAAAGTTCAACTGTATAGTGTTTCAGTAATCCAAACTTTGATGGTCGTTGTTTCATAAATACCAATTTGAGTCGTTTTTCTCTAGCTTATTACATATTCCTAACATTCTTTTCATAATTAAAGCTGTTTTTTTTTTTTTTGTTTAATTATAGGACATGTAAATCCGATAGCGGCATAAGAGCATTTACTCAAGCTACAAATAATCGTCCACCTCGTGGTGCTGACAAAATACGTGCAGCATCAGGCCCATCAATATTGCCAAGACCAGAAGACATTTTGATCAATGATCCGGAGGTAAGCCAAAATTAAAATCACAATGATAGTAGGATTGCATTATAAGTCAAAGGTCGAATTGGTCGATTTAACCTATTTTTCGGTTTCCTGTATGTTTTTTCTTGCCCAATGCGGATAACCTTTCCTTCATCGTTTTTACTTGTCAAATACGGATTACCTTGAGGAGAATTAGCTACAACTAATTTAACAGTTATTTAGAAAATGTTTTCTATACTTAAGGCCCAACTTTTTATAATATGCTTAAGTTCAGAATTTTAAAAACTGCAGTCAAAGAAGAAAAACTGCAATTACTTCCACTTCTTTATTTTTCATTGGCCAAACAAAATTGCTTTTACTTCTGATTCATTAAATGTTGGACAGCACAGATGTTGTCGAAATATTGACAACACCTTGTTATCATTTTAATATAATTGGTTAACAATTTTTCAACGTCTTGTTTCGCTCTGTGTACAATTTGACTTATAAGTATGTAGTAGCATAAGAAATTTAATTTTTGAAGTAGCAATAAAATAGTCAATAACAAAATCATGTTTAGTGTTAAAAAACTGTTGTAGTTATTATGCCAAAAAGTTTTGTCCGTATTAGACAATTGTAAAATAATCTCGTTTTCAAATATGGTTCCTTTTTTTTAATATGCTACTTTTTTGCTACATCGTACTTAATTTCTATTTGTTGTGCTTCCACACTTGCTACTTTATTGCTGGATCTTTTGTTAATTTTACTGCTGTTTCTGGTAGTGATATGCTTGAAATTTTAGACTTTTACTTTAACTCCTGCTTTTAGATTGTCAATATAGCAGTTACTTTATTTTGCTACGGCTACATCTATTGCTATAAAAATGTAAAGGTGACGATAGTAGTAGTAAAAATATGACACCTAGTTCTTTCCCTTTTTAACTAGACTTTTTCGTATACATATTTGTTTGATGCTAATGCTAATGTAGTTAATAATCGTTATTTACTGACATTCGGGTTGTTCACGGAAGGCTGGCTATCAGGTTATATGGTTATTTAGTTATATTGAATAGTTTTAAGATTTAACATTACAACATTTTGCTAATACTTAGTTCTGTACTGCAATATGAGACTCTTAGTCTTGTGTTTGGAACGACAAATAAATAAAAATAACTTTCGTGAACAACTCAATTAGGTTAGGTTCAATGGGCAGCCGTCACGACGACGGCTCACTTGGTTACTTATAGCGGTCCCTTTGTAATACCCCTTGTCAGTGACAAGAGTCAGTCAGTATTCCCCAGAAGTCACTGCAACCTCGAACCACCACGACTCCCTGCTGAACAGAGAGATCGATTTTGGTCCCACATTAGACATATCGTCCAGATATGACAATTCCGGTCTCCCAAAAAGCCTAAACCTAATGCCCCCAGACCGGGGCATTGGCAGAGAAAGTGAAACTCCGTCTCCTCCTCCTCTTCATCATGACAACTTCTAAAGTCATTATTATCAAGACCCATTCTCCTAGCATGACTCCCTATCACCCAGTGACCCGTAATGACCGATATCACTGTCCTTATCTGGCCCCTGCCGAGACCAAGAAGCACGCGCGTTCTCGCCGCGTTATAGCCAGGCCATAAAGACCTGGCCAGCAAGCAGGTATGCTCCCATTGCCATCTCCCCTGTTCCCTTCTGTACGACACTCGTCTGATGAGAGTCTTGCAGCGGGCCATCGAAATGCCGATCAGGCCGTCGACGAACATGTCGTCCAAGAGGCAGCCTTGTTTGGCCGATTGTCCACAGTTTGGTTACTCAGGCATCTGCAGTGCCCTGGTACCCATGTCAGCGTTACCCAGGAATGTTCCGCGATCTCATTTAGATATATCCGGCATTCCACTGTTAACATAGATGTCGTGAAGACACCAGCCAGAGCTGCAATGGCGGCCTTGCTGTCCGAAAATATCTCTCGATATACGATAGTACCTTAGCCAGTTTGCCGCCCGCCGTATGGCAGAGATTTCTGCTTGCAGCACACTACTGCCATCTGGCAGCCTAAAAGAGACCCTAATGCCCAATTCACCGATGAAGATACCTCCACCTACTCTACTGCCCACCTTGGAACAACCCAATTGTAAAAAGTTTAATTTTTAAATTATTTCATTTAAGGTCATATACTTTAAATAATAAATTTTCTTCCTCTCTTAGTTGCGTCAAGAGGAAAATGTTGAATTACGTTCATCTGAAGCAACCCAAACAGTATCAGCCTCAACTGCGCCACATCCATTGCCAATGCCTGAATATGGTGGATATTTTGCACCACTAACTGAATTCTTGCCAGACGTTAGTTTGCCTATTAGTGGTTTTCATCGGTATGTATTTACATGCATAAATAACAATATATCGGGTGATTTTTTAAGAGCTATATGAAGGAAAGTTTTTAAAAAAAAACACAAAATTCAGAAAAATGCATGAAATCTTTATTTGAATCGATAGTACGGTCCATATAATTTTAAGTTTGAAGATTATTTCATGTAAATGTTGACTGTGACTGCGCCTCAAATGGTCCCTTCGCTTAGTCTAATTTTGGCATACTCTTTCCAACATTTCGGCCGGTATCTCATGAATAAATGCTTCAATGTTGTCTTCCAATGCGTCAATTGAAGCGGGCATGTGTGTATAGACATGAGCTTTTACATAGCCCCACAAAAAATAGTCTAAAAGCGTTAAATCGCACGATGTAGGCGGCCAATTGACCGGTCCCGAACGTGAAATAAAATGTTTACCGAACTCGCCTGTCATTAAGTCCATTGTTAAGCGTGCTGTGTGGCATGTGGCACCGTCTTGCTGAAACCACATGTCATGCAAGTCAAGCTCTTGCATTTTGGGAAAAAAAAAATTGGATATCATCTCACGTTGTTGAGTTATAGAGGCCCAATTGCTGCGAACGGCGACGAATCGATAATTGATGGTCATCATTAACACTGGCCGATACAGCTGCGATATTTTCTTCACTTCGCACTCTACGTAAGCGTGTTGGTGGTTTAATGTCCAACAATGTAAATTTGGTGCGAAATTTAGTCACAATAGCCCGAATAGCCGCTTCAGTGGTTCGGTTAAACTGACCATAAAATGGAAGAAGCGCGCGATGAACTTTCTTAACAGAGCACGCATTTTGATAATAAAATTCAACTACCAGGTGCTGCTGCGTTGTTCGTTTGTATGACGATTCATGCTTAAATTATAGACCAAACTGAAGATGTTTGACAGTGAAACAAAACACGAAACGTGCGTCAGCTGTTTAACCCAGTGTTGCCAAAAAGATAATAGCTAAAAAATCACCCGATATAAAATTGATTAAATTTCCTTATTTTTTAATGGTTTGTTTTATTCAGCTTTAAGTTATGTATATTTTAAAGAATTTTCTTATATTGTATGAACTGGCGTATTGATTGACTGCGGTACTTGCAAACTTTGTCGGATTAATTTTCATATTTTCTTTTCGTCCTTTTAATTAGTTGCAATGTGGCCGTTATGTTACTTACCGACATTGTTGTGGATGGAATTCCTGGTATTGATTGGACTTTACACTTGCCATTAATGTTGCATATACTATTTTTGGGGCTGGATCACACACGCGTCATTGTACGCGAACATTGTAAACAACTATGCATGAATTTATTGGTACGTTAAAGGAAATCATTTGTTATTAATTTTGAATATCAAGAACAATATAGAATATACATAAATGTTTCTTCATAGATCGTTTTAGCTGAACATAATGATCATTTGACGGTTGCTCGTATTTTACTTAATAGTGAAACTACTGAACTTGATCTGGGTTTAACGGTACCCTCGTTGCCAGTAATTGATAATAATTTCACAGGTATTTAATTAGATCAATTCTCCATAAATTTACAAAGAACAAGCTGAATTTAGACATGCTGTTCAAAACTTAAACAAAACAATTTAAATTGTTGCTATTATTAATATGTACATATGTATGTTTGTGTCTTTCTGTATCACAGAATCTCATCAAGAATTTGATAGTTATCTTTACAATAATTGCTGCATTATTGCTGCCACTGCTCCAACATCTCAACTACCAGGTGCTGCTGTAACCGCAGCTGCTATTTATACACAATACGCCGGAATGTCAATGCAAAATAATCAAATTCCATTGTATCATCAACATGTGATTTTAAGTAATCAACAGCAACAACAACAACAATTAATAGCAGCAGCATCAAATGGTCAACAGCAACAAGAAGTGCATACTAATCTACAACAACCACCGCCCATTAATCAAACTTCACCCACATCATCAACATCTTTGACACAACAACAAGTGCAACAACATCAGCAGCAGCAACAACAACAAACCATTGTTAATACAGGAAATTTACAAATTAATCCAAATACCACCGAAAATTCCGAAGTTCCTTTAATAATTGCTGACGAAAATGCCCCACCACAACCTGGGCCAACAATGCCAATAGCGCATGTAATCAAAAGTCTGTTAAAATTCTTGGCACAATACTCTTGTCAACCACTATGGAATTATGAGGATATTACAGCAAAAGGTATTGAATTTTTGTTCTTTTCTACAACTGTTAATTGTGTTACAGTGAAATATAATTGATTTCTAAAAGCGATATACAAAGAACATATCGCCCCTTTATTGCAACATAGTCATATCTCAAAAAAAAAAATCAAACTTGGCAAAATGCGATTAAAGTTTTCAAAATGTACCTTTATATATATTAGGGTTGGAATTGTGCACGACTTTTTGTTTTCGATACGCAAGAACTCCCAATTTTGTGAAGTGTGTAAAAAAAACGCATGAGCCAAAAATTTAGGGGTGTGGGATGGGGGTAAATGGTTCCTCATCTTGGTCAAAGCTAGGGGAAAATGATACGATAGCCAAAAAAATACTTCACAACTGTCCCTGGGTCGCTCCTAGCGGGGTAAAATGTAAGACTAACTCCCACTTATATTCCCCCCCCCCCTACATTTTTTATTAACATACTAACCCCCTATCTGTGCTCCTTAAGGGGGTTCCCATACAAAATATTATTTTTTATAAAATTACCCGCCACCGCCCTAACTAGCCCCAGAGTGCCCCTAGAGAAGTCAAAAATATGACAGACCCCAAATATTTTTGCTACCCGAGCAATTTTTCAGAACATACCTAGTCTCCATCTTTAATCATTAGGGTTGTCCCCATACAAAAATTTCGAAAATGGCGGAGTTGCACAACATATGTTCGCATAACTCAAAAACGCTTTAGCTTATTGAAAAAATATAATTCTTATATTAATTAAAATTTTTCGACGTTTGTGAATAAAATCAAAAGTTGCTAACAGATTTTAATCATTTATGGCTTGTTTTGTTTGTAATTTCGTTTTTTATACGCCTGGAAAATTTTTTATGAATTTTTAAAAAAACAAAAATTTCGAAATTTTAATAATATGTACAATTATTTTTTCTTCCAAAAAAAAAAATATTGTTTCTAAAACGACTACGCATATTTTAAAAAAAATTTTACTTAAAGAAAATTTTATGGCGGAATATCGTTTTTTTTAGCTTTTTCAATAAGCTAAAGCTAAAATATTTGGGGTCTGTCATATTTTTGACTTCTCTAGGGGCACTCTGGGGCTAGTTAGGGCGGTGGCGGGTAATTTTATAAAAAATAATATTTTGTATGGGAGCCCCCTTAAGGAGCACAGATAGGGGGTTAGTATGTTAATAAAAAATGTAGGGGGCGGGGAATATTAGTGGGAGTTAGTCTTACATTTTACCCCGCTAGGAGCGACCCAGGGACAGTTGTGAAGTAGTTTTTTGGCTATCGTATCATTTTCCCCTAGCTTTGACCAAGATGAGGAGCCATTTACCCCCATCCCACACCCCTAATTTTTTGGCTCATGCGTTTTTTTTACAAACTTCACAAAATTGCAAGTTCTAGCGTATCGGTTTAGTATGAGATACAAGACTAATTTTTTTATAAAGAAGGTATGAAGGAACACTTTTGCTTATGTAACTAAAAATTTTTTATTTTTTGAGATATGGCTATGCTGCAATAAAGGAGCGGTGTGAGGGGTTTAGAAACAAAGGTGGCCATTTCTATTTTTGTAGTTGCTATATATTCTCACTTTATTATTTCGGTTGTAATTTCACGTGGGACGGTAAAATTCAGCATTTCATTTAGTTTCGATAAAAAGTAGCAAAATTCTGCTTATAAGTTTTAATTGAACTACAAATGAACTCTTTAATTTTAGTTTGGACTATTAAATCGGCCGAGCAACTAAGTTGCTTCCTACGTCATATTGTGAAAGTATTTGCCGATAGTTATCCTCAAGCGCGCATTGCTGAACGCTGGGCCCAGACTGCCTTACAGCTAGGATTATCGTGCTCCTCGCGTCATTATGCCGGACGATGTCTACAAATTTTTAGGGCTCTAAATGTACCCATTAACTCTAGAATGTTATCGGATATACTGTCACGTTTGGTAGAGACGGTAGCGGAACAAGGTGAAGATATGCAAGGGTATGTAACGGAACTGTTACTCACCTTGGAAGCAGCTGTTGACAGTTTAGACTCAGACTTTAGACCCTTGGATGTAATGAAGGATATTTTCAAAAGTACTCCTAATTTAAATAACAAAGATGGAGGTCCAAATTCCATTTTATCGGGCGGCAAGAAATCACCCTCAGGTATGACACCACAATCTCCAAACTTTTCAGTACAAAGTCATGCACGCAGCACAAGTTATTCTGTGTCATATTGTACACGAAAATCAACAAATTCACCGAGTGATAAGCAAGTCGAATTACGAAACCGAGCCACTGGCATAGATATGGAACGTAATATGGCTAAATTTGGCATTGTAAACGGATCCGCATTATCTCGCTCCCGTAGTGCTCAGAGCTTGAAAATGTTGGGTGACACTGCTACCCAGGATGATAAAATGACTATTTTGGCTCAGTTGTTTTGGTTGTCCGTTTCTCTTCTGGAAAGTGATTATGAACATGAATTTTTATTAGCTTTAAGACTGCTGACAAGAGTGTTACATCGTTTGCCTTTGGATCGTCCGGATGCCCGAGATAAAGTAGAAAAGCTACAGCAACAGTTGAAGTGGACGGGATATCCTGGAGTACATGCGTTATTGTTAAAGGTACATTTCTTGATTGATTTGTTTTATATATTTTGTGGAAGAAATATTCTTAGTATATATATGATGATTATTTAGTAAAAATTTATATAAATCAGATATTTAAACTTTTTAGGGCTGTACTCACACTTCAACATATGAACCCACCATTACCCTGCTCTCACAATTTGCACCTTTGCTCAATTTACCAGTATGTGATCCTACACAGAGTTGTGCATTCCCCATGAATGTTATAGCTCTGTTACCTTATATGCTGTTGCATTATGAAGATGCAAATGAAATTTGTATACGAAGCGCAGAGAATATAGCTCAAGTTTCTTCGGAATTGGGGGCTAAGCTGGAGAATCTCGGTACCGTTATGACTTTATATAGTCGTAAAACTTTTTGCAAGGAGTCTTTCCAATGGACGAAGTGCGTGGTTAAATATCTGCATGACACTTATGCACATATGGGCCTTCATATGTTAGCATTTCTAATAGAAATTTTGGAAAAGGGGCCTCAACAAATACAGGTGCCTGTTTTGAATGTAATACATTGCATGCTACATTATGTCGACTTGACACCTCCCCAGGCTCAGACTATTAATGCCGATTTGCTAAGAGCTATTGGCAAATATTTAGAGGTAAGAAAATGTGCCACAATACTTACTGCCTTATAACTAATTTTTTGAAAATTTAAGACCGCCAACTGGAAGGATTCCTTGAAAATATTAAAACTTATTGTGACCCGCAGTTCTTCGTTACAAGTTGTGCCACCCAGTGAAGGTGGCAGCGTTGGGTTTTCGTTCTCTTTCTATGGTACATATCCGGATTCGGATATGTTCTGTAAAAAGGAACTAGCCGGACGCACAATGGAATTCACTTTCGATGTCTCCCAAACACCTTTAATAGGTCGACGTATCCTTCTGAAAACAGAAGATAATGCTGCAGCCATAAATGCAAATCCAACTGCCGTTGCAGCAAATGCTACTAATCAGTCGGCACAAAATCAAATCCGTTTAAACACTTACAATAATGGCTCTCATTTGCACCAGCAACCATCTACTGGTCATAATAATAGTAACGTTGGCACACCCAACTCACCCAGACGTAGTGCTAGTCTGTCGCCAGCTGACACGGCACCTTTAAGTGGCTGGAAACGTCCTTGGATGTGTCAGAGCCGTGTTAGAGAATGTTTGGTTAATTTACTAACAACTTGTGGCCAACGTGTTGGTCTACCAAAATCGCCTTCGGTAAGTTTTTGTTTGTTTTTAAAAAACTGTATATAATTTTTAATTTAATTGAAGTTAGACTTGTATGTTAACATTAATTTTCAACTTTTAGACAACTGTTCCTAATTATTTTTTAGTTGCATGTTGTTTTTTATTGTGACTTTATTTGTGTTTTGAAATTTTTACTAATTTTTAATATAATTAAATTCATTTGTTTCAAAAAATTTTCCTTCCTTTTGGCCCTGCCCTCTTTCCTTAATATGATCATACATTTTGGTAAATTAGGATGATTTCATAAACTCCATATGCTCCAAGGTAATAAACATTATTTGTATGTACCACAAAAAAACCAAATGTAGTTAAAAAATCCTTCTTGTTATTTAATACTTGGCTTTAAAACACATGCTTTGAAATCTCTTTAGAAATGAAACTATAAAATTTTATAAATCAGTACAATTTTGCAACTTTTACAAAAGCAAAATGATTATATGTATAAAATACAATTTTATTTATTTTTTTTATTAAATTAACTTTACCTATAAATACTTACCGCCGTATTCATTTACGATTATTAAGTTAAACGAACGTTTGTTGAGAATTGTTTTCATAGAAAATTTGTTTTGTAACCGCTTTTTAAATGAAAAATAATTTTATGAATACGGCAGTTAATTTTTAAAGGATTCGCTTTAAGAGTTGAATTTTAAGAAAAATTCTAATGAAACTATAAAATCTTTATATGTATATAAAATTGTAACGTTTCTGACTCACTGATTCATCATTGCACAGCCTAAACGCCTGAAGCTTAAAACTTGAAATTTAGACCGGAGGTGGGTCTCTCCCCTAATCGGTCCACCAAGACGGGATTTTTAGAAATTCGAATGTTTAGAGGGTAAAAAATAGTAAATTCGGAAACCTTTTATCTCCAAAACTAAACTTATTGAAAAATAAGTGGACAGGTGTCTGGTACATTTTTGAAATTCGGCTCTTTTAGGGTGAAAACGGGTAAAGACTGAATTTTGGTACGTTTTTGTCAGCCCATCTATCTTTTGAACCAATCAACCTAGAAATAAAGATTATACCACAATCGAAACTTATCAAAAAAATACGCAGTACCAAACTTACTACATATTTCGAAATTCGAACGTTTAACTATTTTTGGTACTTTTTTAGAAAACATTTTGCTTCATTCATTGACATACTCGTACTAAATTATGGGCACCTACTAAAATACTGCAATTTTTAAAACTTTAATGGGGAGAAAAAATAGTACCAAAATGGGAAATACGGGAAATTAAATATCTTTCTTCAGCTTTTTGGTTCTACAACTGGAGTCTAATCACCGCATACGACATCGAGCAAAATTGATCGAAACTATTTATTTTGTTATCATGAAACTCGATATCGAATGCTTGTATTTCAAATTCAATACATTTCTTTCGACATTTACATTTGTCGATTTTTCATTCGATACGTCAGTGTCTATCGTATGCAAAAAAATTCGATAGTTTATTCGATACGATAGTATCGAATTCGGTATTTAGACCCCTGGTATTTTTTAATTATCGTTATATTGGACCTTAAAACATAAAATTCAACATACAATGTCCTGACTGGATACGAATCTATGACGGAACTTTTTGGTATTTTTTTGTTCTTTAACTGGAACTTTTTGAATTTTCGTAACTATTAGACCTAGAAACATAAAATTCAAGATGCAATGTCCTATGAAAGTAACCGCGAACACCCTGTAAATATTTTGGAATACTACGGGAAATTTACTTTCTTTCATTTGCTTGTGTGTTCTACGAGTGGTACTTTTTTAATTTTCTATACTATTGAACTTAGAAACACAAAATTATAGGTTAAATTTGTTAAACCAAGGAATTTGTTAAATGCTAGAATTTAAACAAGTTAAAACCTGGAAAAATAAACTTTGGCATTCAAATATGTCCACGAAGAAAAAGGAGACGCTAACGAAGTAGCGGGTTAAATGCTAGTTAAATTATAAAATTCTTAAATTTTTAGAAAAAATTTTTTTTCAAATTTAAAGTGTGTTTTTTTATAGAGTGTCACAACTTTGACACTTTATTTGAGCACCCATTTAACAGCTGATAGTTGCTTTTTGTTAAGTTTGATTTGAAATTTCATTATGAATCAAATTACACCAGAGCAACGCGTGCAAATTGTTGAAATTTTTAATCAAAATAATTGTTCAATTCAAAAAATTCAAAATTTTATTTCCCGTAAATAAGCAGAATTTTCGGATTTGGAGATATGAGAATCCACAAGCTTTTGCCGAAACACCATTACATCCACAGAAAATTACTGTTTAGTGCGCTTTATAGGCTGGCGGAGTCTTTGGCCCATATGTCTTCAAAAACGACGATGGTTAGAATGTAACTGTTAATGGTGAACAGTATAAGATCATGATTCGAAATTTTTTTCGTACCTCAATTACATGGCATTAATCTTGCTGATATGTGGTTCCAACAGGGCGGAGTAACATGCCACACAGCGGGCGCTACAATTGATTAACTCAAATAAACTTTTGATGAACAAATAATTTCACGTAATGGCCCAACTAATTGGCCACCAAGATTGTATGATTTGAACCCATTAGATAATTTTCTTTGGGGTTATGTTAAGTCCCTTGTCTAAATCGACAAACAACAAACAATTGAACACCTGGAAATCAAAATTCGAAGAAAAGTTGTTGAAAATTGTTGTTCCAGATTGCGCCTTCCACGCGACAGCCGTGGCGGACATATGGCAGAAATCATATTTAAACATTAATTTCAAAAAATGTTCTTTCCAATTGAGCCCGTTACATTGATACAAATCAAAAATATATTTCCTTGTTTTATTATGATTTAAACATGTGTCACTCTATAAAAAAAACACCCTTTACAAAGAAAATAGAAAATTTGGAAAACACACAGTCTTAAAAATTCTATACGAACGTTTACGTTCGAAATTGTTAAACCGGCAGTTAATGTAATGGTGTTTTTTTTTTCTGACAAAAATGTTTTTACCATTCGCGTTCCATTCTAAAAATATATGCAATAATGTGAAAAATTGTCGTTTTCTTTTCTTAATATGTTGCACAAATAAATGGTAAATATGTTCCATGTCGTAACTCCAGTTATGTTTGAGAGTGAGAAAATTCTCTTTTTAGTGGCTGCATTAAGTTTTATGCAAGCGAGTATTTTGTGTACAACTAGTTTTATTTTGTGAAAGTGAAAAACCAAAATGGATATAGAAGTTGTTCTTTCACGATAATGAAGGTTTATATGAAGTTTTCTGAAAATGTAACCGATAGAATTTTTTTGTATTTACACCACTGCTTCCGGTATACATATATTTTGAAGAAAAATGTTAATTTTTGTGAACGATTATGAACAAACTTAGAAGTAAATAGTATTTTATTCAAAGTGAATATTATTCAGCCCGATTCCGGTTGTCGTAAGTTTACAAATGCATTCAACTTTTTATTTTTGTGGCAAAAGTTCGTTCAAAAGTACACATGGCCAAATGTTCAATTATTTTGTAGGATTTTTGAGGACGTTATAGCAAAATGGCTTTTTGATTATCTTTTTTCAATGTGCAATAACATCTGGAATAATAAAAACTTCCGATATGTGACATTAGGAGTGTTTAGGAATAAAAACTGTAAAAACTATAACCGTAGAGATCTGATGATTGTTCTAAATTCGGAGTAAATTTCCAAAAGCCACCTTTAAAGTTTTAAATTGTTCTCCTATACAACTCAACAAATAGACTTCAGCACTTATTGCCACAGAATTAATTCAAAGCCAACAGCATTAATATAAAACCAAAAAAAAATTTAATTATTTAAACAAATTATTTCTTTTAAAATAGGATTTTAGTTCAGAATAAGCATTTACAGAATTGTTTAAAAGTCTATTCCTAATTTTTATCAAAATTTAAATGAGAAAACACGCTTCCTTTCTGCGGATGTTTGCCTTTATAGTCAAAGTAATTCCTTTTTAAAAAAAGGTTTTCTTTATTAATAACTTTTGTCATCATTCGTTACAGAATATAATCCGAAAAATCTTTTATGGAGCTGCTCTGCAAATAAAATCATTAAATTTTTTGAAGCAAGTGGGCACAACTTGTTTCGTTTTTATAAAATAAATCTGGGTCTTTAAACAAATAAAAAATTCTGTACATTTTTACTCTTCTTCTTTCGAAATTTCAGAGCATTAAATATTAAACATTGCCTTACTTATCGGATACGTAGTGACACATCTTTGGCGTTTGGCAAAACTGTCTTAAGTCAAAAACTGTAGTTTTTCGTTATGTTAAACTAGCATATACCCGCTACTTCGTTAGCGTCTCCGTTTTCTTCGTGGACATATTTTTATGTTAAAGATTATTTTTCTACGCTTTAAACTTGTTTAACCCGCTACTTTAGTAGAACCAAAAAGCTGAAGAAAAATATCAAATTTTCTTTTGTGGGTACTATATTTTTCCCCCATTAAAGTATCAAATATTTTAAAATTGTAGTGGCGGCCCATAATATAGTACGAATATGTCGATGCAAGGAGGAAAATGTTTTGTAAAAAAGTACCAAAAATAGTTAACATTTTCGCCCCTCAAATGATCGAATTTCGAAAAAATAGCAAATTCGTATACGTATTTTTTTGATTAGTTTTGAATGTGGTATTAACTTTGTTTCTATGTTTAGATAGATGGGGTGGCAAAAAAGTACTAAAATTCAGATTTTACCCGTTTACTCCCTGATATGGCCGAATTTCAAAAAAGTATCAGACACCTGTCCGCTTTTTCTAAAGGACAACGATAAGTATTACATTTATTTTGCATCTCTTTTAGTTTTGGAGATATAAGATTACCGAATTTGCCCGTGTTTATCTTTTTTACCCCCTTGAGATTCGAATTTCGAAAAATCCCGTCTTAGTGGATCGATTTGGGGGGTGCACAATCGCTAGTCCGAATTTGAAGTTTCTAGGGTCAGCGGTTTGGGCTGGGTGATGATGAATGAGTCAGTCACTCACGCAACTCTTATACATATGTATATATGTATATCGATGGCTTAATATAAAAGAGGCGTAACTCAATTATTTCCAAAAAAGAGTTTTTTGTTTATTCAGGTAGATATATGCAAAATGCACCTTGCTATAAGATTTCAGGGGGCTGTAGAATAAAATTTGTTGCATCTTTTTATTAATTATTGCATTTAAACTTTTTATATATCTTAAATTGATTAGATTTGATTAAGCTCTTTTCGTCCCTTGTAAACTAACAAGTAATTGAGTTACGCCTTTTTTATATTAAGCCATCGATATATAGATTGAAAAATATTTATTTGGTGTATTTCTTAGACTTTTTTCCTAAGAGCAGATGATAACGATTAGAAGCAGTTGTGCTAGACTTAAGTGATTTAAACCAAGCAAAAGAGAGAGAAAAAATGTAATTAAAGCCAATTAAAAACACAATTTTTTTTTTTTTTTTGTTTTGACTTAAGAACTTTTGGCGTAACTTCTAAGATATACATATTTCATGACACAACTTATTTACAATTATATCAGCAGTAAAGTTGCCATAATTTAATACAAAAAAAATTACGGAATTTCCCGTATAAATTTCCTGGAATTTTTTTTCCCCGAAAAATGTGCTTTTTCGTTATTTTTGAAGGCAAACAGGCCGCTTTTGCTTGGCTGCTTGCCGTGCGTTTTGCATATTCTCTTGCATTAGCTAATGACTTGGCGTCGTACAATTGTACCGAGTATTCCTATACGGAGATTCAGGCCCACCGATGGCTTTTGGATAGGGCTCAATAATTGAGTTATACCCTGGCAATATAATTTTAGTAAGTTAGGCAAAAACTTTAAATTTATGTCAAAATCAAAAAAAAACATATTGCCTGCATCTCTTTTAGAATCGATTTAGTGTCTAAAAGCGTTACGGCTTAACACTTATTCGAGTTCTTTTTTAAAAGTACATATTAGGGCTTCCAATCGGAATTGGTTTTTCTGAATCCCGGGATTCGGGATTGAAGAAAATATTTCGGGATTTCGATTTCGGGATCCCGGGATTTTCGGGATATTTTGAATCCCGAGATTCACGGGATTTTTAAAAAATTTTCGGGATATTTCGCGATTTTTAAATTTTTTTTTATACCAAATATAAAAAAAAAATTTTAAACTGTATAAAAAACAACTTAATTTTCGAGTTAAAATACACATTTAATGAACGTATATTATTTATTTGTAAAAAAATAATAAAAACAAACTTAAATTATTAATTGATCAAAATTCATAAAGACAATGTAAGCGGCTCATACACTTGATTTTTATTGCACAACAATAAATGCGTTGGCAACATTGTACAATGCTGTTTATGTTATTCCTATAGGTTAGTTCACCTTTTTATTGAATGAATAACCATTGTGCAACTTATTGCATAAAGCCTGGTACATACTCTGTTCAACATTTCACGTGAAATGCTGTTATAACGCATATGAAAAAAACTTGTGCCGAATATCTATGAAATATTGTTTTTGTTAAGGCCAGTATACACGATAATACAATGTATTACGACTTTGTAGAATCAAAATATTATGAAATTCTCTCCGTGTTTAAAAGAAAAAAAATAAAAATCTTTTGTAAGTACAGTTCATGTTTACACGGATGGTATATGTAAAATCCAAAATAATAACAAAAAATCAGATGGTTGCAGTTTTAAATATTTACAAAAACAACATGAAAATTTCCTGAGTTGATTTTAGTGGTTTTTGTAATCGTACCCAGCAAAAAACTTTGGAAGTTGTTCAAGAAGAAGGGATATTTTCATGACTTCTTTAGCACTTAACTACTTGAATGAATTAAAAATGCCTTCCAAAATTCGAATAAATTTAAAATAAGCGAACCCATGAAAAATTACCCATTCAACTCTTATGTAGGAATTACAATTTTTCACTATAATTAGGTATTCTTTTAGGATTGAAAGGGGACGAATATTATATACAATTGAAGCACAGCCGCGAATAACGTTTTAAGTTACAAAATAATAATTTTTCAGGAGAGCAAAAAAACGTTTTTTGACAAGCAGCATTATTTGTTTTAAAAATTTTTTTTTTCTATTATTTAAAATAGTGATAATAAAAACTTTAATGCAAAAGGCTTTTAAAACATTATTCTGCACTGCAAAACCATTTCGGTTTCATCATTATGTTAGTAACTTGCAATGTTCTTCCACTGGCTGACACTTTGTACGCCATTTTGAAGGCGTTAAGGTGCATAGTTTTGGTTGATTTGATGTTTAAACTGTGTAAGAGAGTAAAGTCAACGTTTATCTGCAAAAAAACAGTTTTTGCAAAATGTGGCGTTTACAACGTTTTTCGCGGCTGTGCTTCAATTGACTTTAATGATTGAGTTAATTTTTTTTTTTAATATACGTATACATACATATGTAAATACATTCAATTTTAATACGTATTTAAATTTGTTATATTGCGTATATCAAGACCTATCCAGTAGATCTGCTTACCTCTACAACAATACAAAAAACAACAGGCACTTTGTTTATGTAAAATTTTCCCGCCGTTGTCAAAATCTTACTACTACATAGGGAAAACAAAAGGAAAAATGTAATTTATAATACATTCCCATAATGCATATAAAAAGTAATATCGAGCACCAATGAAAATACGTATTAAAATCATTAAAGATTCATTGCTTTTCATTCACACTCATTTCAGTCAATAATCCAGATCAATGAAAACCCCGATCTAATTACTGAACTTTCATAGGTTCTAAGCAATATTTTTAATGACGAGCCGTTTACCTATATGTGAACCCATGCTCGCCAAAGACACGCTAATGTTAAAATCATGCTTGTTTCACCTAAAACCCATGCATTTACTACTTCTTTTGCATGTCTTTTTTTGCTGGGAAGTAGTTAAAGAATTTTTTGTGTTGTTTTTAAAAAAAAAGCAATCAAATCAGTTGGCGATCAGTAAAGAACTGAACTAAAATACTTTATTAGAGTTGTAACAAAAATTAAGATTAAAGTAAAGCAAAAGAGAAATAAGAACCGTTAGCTTATGCATATAGATTTATACATGGCCAAGCAATACAATGCATTTACAAAAGTAATAGGTATAATTATGGTATATAATGTATATAAAATACAGTGGGACGAGGTTGAGAAAGTTTAAACAAATATTTTCAACACTCCCACTTTTGTTAAACTTATTGTATATTTATTTCAAAAAAAAATTTAATATTTCATTTATTACTTCAGTTCACAAGATTTTAGTTTATTAAAGAAACCTAATTTTTTTTTTTTTTTTTTTTTTTTTTTTTAAATTATTTGTAGTTTATAATATTCATTAAATTTCGAAAACGTATAAATTTTTCTTTAGACAATGGTTTAGTGAATATATCTGCAATTTGTTGATTTGTAGAAACATAATTAATCTCGAACATTTTTTCTTCATATTTTTGCCTTATAAACTGATACTAAACGTCTATATGTTTACTACGTTTGTGAAACTCAGGGTTTTTTATTAAACGAATAGCACTTTGATTATCGATGTGTAAACAGATTTTAATATGTTTTGGTATTAATTCAGATACAAGTTGCTGAATCCAAATAAGCTCTTTTATTGAATGACAACTGGCGACAAATTCTGACTCTGTGGTAGACAGGGCAACACATTTTTGCCTTTGAGATGACCATGAAATACTTGACGAACCCATCATTATTATAAAGCCGCTTGTCGATCTTCTAGTCTCCATGTCACCAGCGTAATCAGCATCGCTAAAACAGTTTAAAATATAATCATTGTTAGGTGCAAATGTTAAGCCATATTCCTTAGTGCCTTGCAAGTATTTGAAAATTCTCTTGACAGTATTGACATGAGCAGTTAAAGGTTTTTCCAAAAACCTACTAACATAACTGATTGCAAAACTTATATCTGGCCTTGTTGCCAGCATTAGATACATTAAACTACCTACTGCTTGTCTGTAGGGGTAGTTTTTAATTTCTGCACTTTGATTTGAAAACATACTATTTAAAGCAGTATCGCATGGTGTACTTATGGGGTTACATTCAGCCAAATCAAAAGTCATAAGCAATTTTTTAACGTAGCTCAACTGATTCACATGAAGACTGCCATCATTTAAACGTCGTATTTCCAGACCCAAAAAATGCTTCGCATCAAAAACTTTAACACTGAAATTTTGTTGTAGAAACGATAAAAAATCTTCGATGTCTTCTTCATATTTAGCTGCAATTAACCCGTCGTCAATATATATTGCTACCATCATTTGTTTACTGGCGTTGTTGTTAATAAAGACGCAACAGTCAGCCTTGCTTTCTTGAAGATTAAACTTTTTTAATAATTTTGAAAAAGTTTGGTTCCAGCACCTTGAGGCTTGTCTCAAGCCATATAGGCTTTTTAATAATTTACAAACTCTGCCCGTCTTATCAGAATAACCTTCAGGCTGCGTGACATAAACATTTTCATTTATATATCCATTTAAAAACGCTGTTTTTATGTCAAATTGTTTTAGTTTTAGATTTTCTGATGCGGCAATATTCAAAATCATTCTTATTGATGTAAATTTTGCTACAGGGCTAAATGTTTCAAAATAATCAACACCATATTCTTGATTAAAGCCACGCGCCACCAATCTTGCTTTATAACGCTCCTCTTCATTTTCAGTTGGCCCTTTTATTGTATATACCCACTTTGTGCTCACAACTTTACACCCTTGTGGTAAATCAACTAATACCCATGTCTTATTTTCTCTCAGCGAATCGATTTCTTCGTCCATAGCCTTTTTCCAGTTATTAGATAATTTTGCCTCATTATAATTTGCTGGACAATTAGCTACAAAAGCATGACCTTCTTCCATAGTTTTTTCGCTCTGTTGCCGTACTTTGCTACGCAAACGATCACTTACAAAGCTTGTTCGTGCGACCTCTGTTTCTACAGAATCACCAGCCTGTTCAAAAATGTCGTCACTGGAACTATTATAGAAGTCATTATTTACAATATTCTGTTCACCTGTCGCATTGCCTGTTACTGGTGGTGAAAAATCATAAATATTTGCTTCAGTTGCTTCAACAGACGACTTATTTGCGGTTGTTTCTGGAAAAAGAGTGTTATTGTTATTGCTATTATTATCTGGTAAACTATTTTGTGGGATTGAAATATCACAATTTGTTTGCGTTGAATGAGTATTTTCATTTAATGGGATGCATACACTCTTAGAAACTTCGTTGGTTGCTTTGTAAGTTTCTTCATTTGAAAATTTAACATCTCTTGCAATTTCAACTTTATTTCTGCCAGGTATATATACCCGTAAACCAGTAGAATCTTCCGCATAGCCAACAAAAATTCCTTTCAGTGATTTTTTATCCCATTTTAATCGATTTTGCTTTGGCACATGTATGAACACAACACAACCGAACTCTTTGAAACATTCAATACTGGTTTTCTTTCCAAACCAGAGCTCAAAAGGTGTTTTGTCTTTTTGTGTGCTTGTTCCACTTCGATTTATAACATATACCACTGAGTTTACCGCTTCCGCCCAAAAAATCTTATCTAAATTTTTCGCATACAATGCTGTTCTTGCTGCTTCTACAATGGTACGATTCTCTCTTTCTGCCGACCCATTTTGTTCCGGGTTATATGGAACAGTTTTCTGATGCGACACACTATTTTTTTGTAGTAAAAGCTCGACATTTTTATTAATAAACTCTTTTCCATTATCTGTTCTAATAGCTTTCACACAGTTTCCAGTTTCAGTTTTGACATCATATATATATTTTTCAAGGAAACTACAGACTTCACTTTTTTCTTTTAAGAAGAAAACTTTTCTATAATGTGAGTAATCATCTTTTAACAACAGAAAATAACGTGCACCACCAATCGATTTCTTTTCCATTGGTCCGCATAAGTCAGCATGTACAAGCTCTGCTACTTTTTTAGTTTTATTTTCACTAATAGGAAACGATGAACGACATTGCTTTCCATAAATACAAGCATCACAAAATATTTCTTTTTCGTCTTTAAACTGAATGCTGCAATTTTTTAAAAAACGTTTACAATGTAAAATATTTTGATGTGCCAATCTGCAGTGCCACTCAGTTAAAGACAATTGCTTTGACTCTGCAACATAAGAAACATTTTCATTTGGCTTTAAAGGTAGATTTACTTTTATTAATAGTTTAAACAATTTTTGAGTGCGTACTCCCACTAAAACAGTAGTATTATTTTTTGAAAACTCACAACGTTGATAGTCAGAAGACATTTTTAAACCTTTTTCTAAGGCACTTGTTGTAGAAAACAGGTTTAAGCGTATATGGGGTACATAAAGTACATTAGCTAAATGATTTTCACTCCAGTTGTTGTTGTTATATGAAAAAATGTTAATAGCACCGCTTCCATATGCGTTAATAATAGTACCGTCTCCGAGTCGAATTTCCATTGGGGTTGAAAACTCATTGTACTTTACAAAATACTCTTTTTTATTTGTCATATGGTCACTTGCACCCGAATCAACAAACCACTCATCTGCTTTGTCAATACTGTCTGCTGCCTCACTTTCACACACGAACGCATTTCCTTTTATCTCGTCTTCTTTGTGCTTATTTGCCTTATTTAAATAACATTCGCGTTTCCAGTGCCCTGACTTTTTACATATGAAACATTTTCCAGGTTTTTTACCAGTTTTATTATTATTTTTTGTTTTCTGCTTTGCTATAAAAGCTTCGCCACTTTTAGAACTTACACCAGTAGAATTTAATCTCGCTTCTTCCATTATAAGTCTAGTTGTCAGATTTTCAATTGTTTGCTGGTCAGCCGCTGTAGACTCCCATGCACTGTAGAAATGAGCGTAACTGCTTGGAAGTGTCATTAAGATTTTTGTTATCACCATTGTTGTAGAAATATTTTCACCAACATCTTTTAATTGCGACACTAACGTTTCTAGTTTTGATATATGCATTGCCATGTCATCTTGAGGGTCTTTTTGAAAACTATAAAATTTTTGTTGTAACCTGTGTACATTTGCTGTAGATTTAAATTCATATATACTTTCCAGTTTGCACCACATTTCTCTTGCAGTTTTGCAATTCATTACATGCATTAACGGTTGTTGTCCTAGCGTCATAACAATAACTTTTTGAGTCTTACCATCACCCCTTAACCAATCTTTGACATCTTTTTGCTCACGAATATGACCACTACGAGTTCCAGAACCTCCAGTGACACCTGTGTCAGTAATAACACTACCACCAGCTCCAAGCATACCACCAGCTCCAACAATACCACTAGTTGCACCTGCACCATCAGCCGCTATACCACCAACAGTTCGACCACCTTCTTCTTCAGTAATATAATGCAGCAAATCACTGGCATTCAGAATAACTTTAATCTGAAACCGCCACATGTTCCATTGTTCTGCTCTCTCTAGCTTTTCAATTTTTGCATATTCAGCGTCCATTATTCACACGAATAAAACTCAATATATCCACAAAAAATCTGTTTTTTTTTTTTTTAACAAAATGCCCTTTGACAATTCAAAAAACTTTATTACTAAGCAAACGAGTTATTATATTTGAACAAAATTGTCTGGGCCCATAACCTGTTGATTTTAAAAAAAAAAGCAATCAAATCAGTTGGCGATCAGTAAAGAACTGAACTAAAATACTTTATTAGAGTTGTAACAAAAATTAAGATTAAAGTAAAGCAAAAGAGAAATAAGAACCGTTAGCTTATGCATATAGATTTATACATGGCCAAGCAATACAATGCATTTACAAAAGTAATAGGTATAATTATGGTATATAATGTATATAAAATACAGTGGGACGAGGTTGAGAAAGTTTAAACAAATATTTTCAACATTTTGTTTGTTTATTGATAAAGTGAACATATCGACATCAGTGTTGCCAGTAAAATTTCGAGAAAGATACACTTTAGTTGCCAAAAAGATACACTTTTTCCCAAAAAGATACATATTGAAAATCTATTTATAACGTTTAACATTTATTAACATACTCTTTTATTTCATATTTAATGAATATTGTAAAGAAAATGATCAGGTATGTTTTAGGTTTCGACTCGAATTGAAAATGAAAAATTTTTTGAATCCGCATAGTTCATA
Organism: Pollenia angustigena; assembly: GCA_930367215.1. Classification (NCBI taxonomy): domain Eukaryota; kingdom Metazoa; phylum Arthropoda; class Insecta; order Diptera; family Polleniidae; genus Pollenia; species Pollenia angustigena. Next base: position 151,000,937 of record OV884058.1, read on the forward strand.
AATTGGTATTTTCAAATCCACATGTTTTTGTGTATTCGAAGTTTTTGTTCGAAAAAACTTTAGTTGAACTAAAGATCGCTGATTTGCTAACCGCCGCATGATAGCAAAGTCTTATACATATTTATTAAAAAATCATGCAAGCTGTTAATAACCCAGCAAAAACTTTGCTTACAAAATAAGCAGAAAAATAATGAGAATTTGACGAGCCGACTACTTACTTTTCTACTAGAAAAAGTACTTATTTTTGTTTGAGATGTCCCAAAAGTAATCCTTTATAATTTAGCCTATCTATATATATAAAAAGAAGTGTACATTTTGATTGTCACTCCATAACTCGAGAACGGCTCGACCGATTGCCATAAAATTTTTAGGGAAGGTACAGGGAGGAGTGATGATGGTTAGTTGATTTTGAAATCCAAAATCGGTCTATCTGGGGGCGGAGGGGCGTGGCAAAATCCATAACTTGAGAACGGCTTGACCGATTTGAACGATTTTTTCTTTAAAATGATCGCCATGGTCCAACTTAGGTTTTTACGGAAAAAAAATTTTGCCCCGCCCACTTTTACGCCCACTTTTTTCGAATTACCTTAAATCAGAAAACGGCTCCATCGATTCGCATTAATCCATTTTAAGTTTTCATCGAAAGAAAAATTTATCACGCCTACTTTTACGCCCACTTTTTCTATAAGCCGCATAAGTTGAGAACGGCTTGACCAATTTAAACGATTTTTTCTTTAAAATGATTCCCATGGTTCAACTTAGGTTTTTACGGAAAGAAAAGTTTGCCCCGCCCACTTTTTTCGATTTACCTGAAATCAAAAACCGGCTCCATCGATTTGACTAATTTTTCTTTTAAATGTTCGTATTAATCCATTTTACGTTTTCATCGAAAGAAAAATGTATCACGCCTATTTTTACGCCCACTTTTTCTATTAAGCGCATAACTTGAGAACGGCTTGACCGATTTGGATGATTTTTTCTTTAAAATCGTCTCTTAGGTTTTTACGGAAGGAAAATTTTAAAGGCCGTAAATTTCGTTTAAAGCTAAAATTAAATCGTCTGGTTATAATGTTTGCTTAGGGCCAGCAACGCGGACCGGCTCAGCTAGTTATAATCTAAAAAATAATATGTTTTTTGTATACTTAAAATTTTTATAAAAATATATAGTTACACAAAGTCAATAAAGTAAAAATTTTAATATTTTTTTTTAATTTTTAATTTTTTTTAATTATTTTATTTTTTATTTTTTCTTATTTTATTTACTTTATTTTATTTTTTATTTTTTTTCTGTCTCTGGTGGGATTCGATCGCGCAACCTCGGTGCTGATAGACTAGCTCGCTACCAGATAGTCTACCGGGGCAGTGTAGTTTTTGTATTAAAAAACTATGTTTTTTGACTATAATGAGATTTTTATTGTCATAATGAAAATTTAAATTTTTCTGTATATTTAAGGTATAATAATAAAGTTATTATTTAATATATAACTAATAATCCAAAAAGTGGCGAATAAAGCTACAAAGTAATAAATTCTTGAAGTCATTAAAAGTAGGATTGTAAGTAAAGTTTTTGCTGGGAATCACAGGAAATATGGCGAATATGGCTAAAATTCGCGAAAAATTGCAAACTTTTAAATAAATACTAAAATTAATTTAAAATCGCTAAATGGGTTAAAAAAACAAAATGTCGGAAAGTAACAAAAAAATTTCAAAAAATCGAAATTTCGCGAAAATGTTTAATATTTCGCCATAAATACATTTTAAGTCCCTAAAACAATAAGGAATGGCATTCGTTCGTTAAAATTCGTTAAAAATTACCAAATTAGAGTTTAATCTGTAAAGAATAAGAAAACTTACAGGAACAAATCGCGTTTATCGCGAACATGGCTAAAATTCGCGAAACATTGCAAAACTTAAAACAAACTCAAAAACTAGTTTAAGATCGCTTAATCGATTAAAAAAAACAACTTGTCGGAAAATAACATAAAAAGCCTTTTGCGATTTAGGTAACGAAAATACCCGGATACCATATAAATTCATTTTTAAAATTATTTAAGTCATAAATATTAGGTAAGTTTTTACTAAGGCGATCGTATGTTTAAACATCCTTTATGCTTTTTTCTTCATTATTAAAGCTGCTATTTAGTATTGAGTCGGCGACGATGATCAGTCTCCTAATATTTTATTTCTGTACATTTAGCGTACAAATTCAAAAGATGTCAGGATTATACATGGTACTTGAAGTCATCAAAAGATACGAAAAATATATCTTTCATATCCTAATGGCAACACCGATCGACATACACGATGTTTTTAATATTTTTATACAAAACGCACAAATAACAAAAACTGAAAGACATTCTTTGTATTCCCATTTCTTTTTAATCTTTTATCTGAAAATCTTTAAAAATGCCTGTAAAAAGAAGGGAGTTTGGAAGGGTTTGCTCTCAATGACAACCTGTGTAAAAATAAATTAGTATAGAAATAAGGCCTTCTATTAGGCCTCTTTATTCATTATTTTTACCATTGGGTAATTATATACATACACATACATATGTATATATAAAAATGCGTATAATTAATTTTTAACATTTGTACTTATAAAAAATTGCTGGCGATTATTAATAAGAATATTTATTTTTCAACATTGTGGGTTCAAGTAGGTTAACTCCATCTTGGTTTTGTTCCTAACTTTGCGAAAAAAAAAATATTGAGATTTCCCCCTCTTTTTAATGTTGCCTTTCTTTCCCCATATATTTTTTCTTGGAAAAAGGAACAAATTTCAAGGGAATTTTTTCACGATAAGCGGGATTGGCGTGATGGTACCATACGACAATTTGTTCTTAATGCCATTTCAAGTTTGCTGAAAATTCTGTTACTAAAGGCCATTTTAGACTATAATACTTTGTGTTAAGACATGTCAAAAACTTACAAATCATTCATAATGTATAATAGTGTAAAAACATTTTGTAATGAAATGTCAAAAAATACGTAAAGAAATTTGGCAGTCGTATGGTTCTCTCTATTTTTTGAAATTTTTCTAAACGATTAGATTTTTCATTTTATCAGAATTGTGTTTTTACAAAAGCACAAGAAGAAAATCAGGGATGGAAAATTAAAATTTTGTGCACAAATATTCACTATTATTTTTTCTAATAAAAAATTGCAAAACGATAAAAAAATATAAAATTTCAAGTGAATTCTTTTAAAATTTAAATAAATCACAAATATTTGTTGTAAAAAATCGTTAAATACGGTACACAGACGAAAAAAATAAATAAAAAAATATGATTGTATCAACTTTTCCACCCTAGAAGAAAATAAAAAAACAGCTGTTGAATAATTTGCCGGCCACATCAAAATAAAAATTATTAAATATTAAAGAAATATTAAAAATAAAGCAAAAATATATCTGAGGACCAAGGTGCAAGTTTAAATGTGCAAGTTAGTGAATAATACGCCAGCTAACAATGTTCCAATGCTTAATAAAATGTTTTTTCGTTTTTCTTTTGTAATCTAAATAGGATCTCATAAATCACAAAGATTTTACTTTTTATTTGAAGTGTGATAGTGTAGAAGCAAAATGTAATGAAAAAATGAAATTCTTGCGTTTTACGTTTTCGATTTCAGTCATGGGCTCACAAAAACAGAGTTATTTTAAGACGTTAAAGTTAATATAAGAGTTATTTGTGCTGAATACTATCTAAATATTAACATCCATATGATATTTTTTGTCTTAAAGGGATTTTAGGGACGGTCCCTAAATTGTTTATTAATGTTCACATTTAAAAGGAAGTTAATTAAAGCTTTTTATGGATGGGAGTTTTGGGAATATGTGAACTGATTCGAAAATAATTTAATTTGCAGTAAAATATTTTTGGGGGCGAATTTAATTTAAATACCATCATATAAATAAGATGGTTTACGGACACAAAGAGTATAATTTGGAAAGGAGTTTTTATGGGGAATATGTCAAGTTATAGACCGATTCTCACCACTTACACAGACTTCGTTCTTAGTACAATTAAAATGTGTTTACCAAATTTAATAAAGTTATCATCTATAAAATTGCAACTTGTGCTATGCTTACAAAATTAATATGGAGAGGCAACCAGCAAGACGGCGAAAATTTCGCTGCGAAAGCACTTGCAGGCTTCTAAAAATGTACCAAAATACATATGCCTGAAAAATGCAAAATATGCGCTAAAAACTTAAAAAATGCTGCAAAAAAACTCTTAACTTAATTATGCAAAAAAAAAAATGCTGCACACGTTGAAATATGAAAAAATATGCCAAAATGCATAAAAAGCTCTAAACCGGATAAATATATTGTTTCTGCCTTCATTGGTCGCACAAGGAAAAACATGCAATTGCATATTTTTGGTTTCCCTGATAACAACCATGGTAGAATAACTACAAGGTATAGTCATTAGAAATTTTGTTCTCAATTTCAAAACTCATAAACCGTCAAACAAAAGAAAATATGGAAGAAAAATTAAAACAAGCGTCAAAAATCAAATAAATTAAATTGACATTACATGGGTAAAGAATGACAACCTTTAGAATTTGATTAATTAAAGTATAACTATGATAATAATGCCGAAACCGTTTCTAAAGAGAATTCAAATAAACAAACTCTTTCGCACATTATAGTATGTAGTATGTACATATATAATTCTTGTAGTTTTATTGATATACATATGTATGTATGTCCACTTCTTCTGCAAATATACATACATACATACATTTTTGCATGTGCCTGTCTTTATCTATCTTTTCAAAACATATTTCTATTATTCTATACATTTTTGAATTTATAACTTACTTTTTGCATGCTGAAATTTCCAGTCTTTAAGCCCTACGCTTCTAACTGGATCAATAATCACCAGACAAAGCGTAAGCCTTTTTTTATTCTAATTCTAAGCAAAATAATTGAAAACAACATTTACAACTAAATGTCTATTTAACAAAAGCTTTTTATGTTCAAAAAAAAAAAAAGAAGTGTTTCAGGAAACTGAATAATTCATCACATTATGCCTTTTCAAATCTTTAGGTTATCTTCAGCCAGTCTTCGGATCTAATGGAAAGACAGTCTTCGGCTGCCTCATCTACAGAAGAGACGTCTGGACCTCAGGGTGATTTAAGCAGTGGTTCCCGCAGAGATGATGGCCAACCAGATTTTACCGTTTTCAAAGATTTCGATTTCTTGGAATATGAGGATAGTATAGCGGGCGAATCTACGGATAATTTCAATTGGGGCGTTAGACGTCATCAATTGTTTGAGGGCGAGGAGGACATGTTTAATTGTAGTAGCGGCATGGGTGGCGGAGGTGGAACTGGTTCGATTAAAGGTGGCCATTCCTCAGCTTTAGAGGATAGTTTTAGTGATAAAACTCCTATTTTAAGTAAACGTAGACGTCAAACAGCAGATGATTCTTCCGACGAAGAAGCTGAATCGGAATCACCTATCGATGAAGATCATCGTCAATCTTATAAATCCACTTTTAATGTGGGACCGCCAACATCTTTGAGTTTACGTGAAAGACGTCGCCGGAATTCAGTTTCTCGTAGTGATACGAGTGGCTCCAGTGCTGGCGATTTGGGCGATATTACACCCTGCAATGCTTCGCCTCATTTGCCGGGCATCATACGTTTTGGTGCCGCCGTACGCGATGAAGCCGAAGAGAATTGGCGCAAACAATTACAGGCCATGTTAATTAATCAACCTTCGGCTCATACTTCAGAGTTGCTAATGCAATTGTATCGTCTTATCAAAGAGTTGACCTTTAAAACGATAAGTATCTCAAAGGAAGCAAAGAAATTCTTTACTGGTATTGGTTCACAATTGGGCAATAGGATCTCATTATTTACTGACCTGCTTAGTTCGAGAGCTGATCCGCCTCGTGTTTGGTGCAGTGAAAATCAAACTACCACACCAAGACTATTCGAGACGTTACGTTTCAATGTACTCGAAATTCAGGAACATTTAGAGACATTCTTCGATCGCAAAGATCAAGTATTAGAGGTAAGTTTTAAAGATTGTTATAGAAATAATTTAATTGGATTTTTTTCATAACTTCAGTGTCTTGACTCCGTCAAAACATCCTGCAAATTATCACTGTTCAATGAAAATGATGTGGCAGCTTCTGGCATGGATTTAGCGTCTACTTCCAACATTCCCTATATGCCATTCGATCCAGCCTCTACTGAAGTTGTTCTGGACTTAGGCAGAGCTTTGTATAAACTCATGTTTCAACTTCTGTTATTGATTGAATCGAATCATAAAATTAGCTCGAATGTTGTTAATCATTTTAGGCAAAATGAAAATGTAAGTCAAATTTAGGAGTAAGTTTAGATTTTTAGAAAACTTTTCGTGTTAAAAGAAACCAATTGCCTGACTCTCAATTTTTGAAAAATCTAACTTAAATTCACAACTTGAAAATTTGAAATGAATATTAGGACATTTAATGTCACATTTTTGCTTTGTCTTCGACTCTTCATTCTTTCGTCGTTATAAACGTGTTAAATACGCTAAGGAATTATTTTAAAATTGAATTCGAATGCCCTCAGAATTTAAGATTTAAGAAAAACTTTGCCGTTATTGTATATTTCAAAAAGAAATTCAAGTCATGCAAACAATTGGAACATAACCCCTAAGGCAAAAGTTTAGCAATATCCCAAAAATTTCATCAAAAAGAAAATAATCAAAGTAATTTTTTTATTTTCTTCCTTTTATAATTTTTGTGAAAATTACGCAATGAAGATTGAAAAAAAAAATCAAATTATTAAATCTAAAAAATATGTTTTCAAAACATTCTGCAAGACGTTAATATTTAAATAAAATAAATCTTTATATTTAATCAATATACTACTGAACTCTCATAAGGAATGCAATTTTAAAAGAGTTGGAATATTTTCGAAATGCAAAATTTTCTTTTTATCATCCTAGTGATGTTTTGGCGATATCTTCTTATTTTATTATTAGTGGTTATCTAAAGATATTACTAGTTAATCATCTAGCAGTATCGCTTTCGTACTGTTTAAGGCCTTAATTGTAATAGAAAAATTTACCAAGTTTAAGGAGTTCAGCTTTATTAAGATAAATAGCAATCTGTAAAAAATGTTTAAAAGTAATCGATAAAAAATTAAGTAATGTCAAAAAAAAAATTTTAAATTGCTCAACTTAAAATTTACATTTCAAGTTTGAAATAGCTGAATCAGCGGTTTAGAGGCAAATTCAGCTATTTACCCCTTTTTGCTAGTAGAATTATCTAAGAAAAAAATTTGAATCTATTAATTGAAATTAATTGTATGTACGACTTTTCCGTTATTCGAAAATGGACCGATAATAACAGTTATATTGGAATTTTAAAACAAAAAAAGCATATAAAAGTAAATGTCGAAAAACTGATTCAAAAATAGCTCTGTTCACCATGCATAACGAAACAGTCCGAACTTTCACAAAGTTACCCAAAAGCGTTCCATATAACAATTTTTGTGCAATTAAGAGAGTAAATGAGAGAGTAATATTTTTCATTTCTTGTACAAATTTGCACGAACTTTTTCTTTGGGTAAGTTCGGACAAGAAAAAACAATCAGCTGTTTGTGTTTACATATGAACTGATAAATAATTCAGGAAATTTACAAGCAAAAGAAAAAGTTTAGTTTTAATTAAAAAACATATAAAAAAAACCAAATTTAAGGTTTTTGCAAAAAAACAAAACAAATGTAAAAAACAAAATATAAAAAATTACAATGATGCAAATGTTTTGGTTTTATAATGTTATTACTTTTAAGCGTCTAAAATCACTTAAATAGATCTTAATTTGAAAAGTAAGCAGCATTAGTATTTGAAGAAGAGCGAAAATGGTTTTTTGCGTTCCAGCAGTTTTGGGAAATTCGGCAAATTTAGAGAGTAATTTTCATTTTACTCTCATTAGACCCAACTTGCCCGAGATCTTGTGGAACACACCTAATACCATATTGTTCCTTATTAGACGCCTGCACAAATGGATTTGCACTTAAAAAGTACATATGATCTCGCAAAGCATGAACACTTTCTCGAACTATAATAAAAAACATGGTACATACATGTTTTTGAGAACAACAAAATTAGCGAGTAACTATTGGTTAATACTCGACTTTTTTTGTGCTTGCTAACCACTTGTTCGTTTTTCTCTCTCACTTGACCATTCATAAAACGAACGGTCGAGTATCATGCGACAGCCAAACTTCACTAGGTACCATCAGTACCACGTGAAGTTTTGCAAACATTAAAAACAAAAAATATTGTCTTTTTTAACTGTTAAGTTTAATAAAAAAAAAAAATGGAAATAAATGAGGTATGTGTATACCTACATAACTTTATTTATTAAGATCATTTAGATTTTTATTTATTTATAAATATTTAAAAGTGAAATTTATTTGCAATAATATTTACTTGTATATGAAAAAATATTTAGGCAAAATTACACAAAAAAAAATTTCTAATTATCTAGTCTAAAGAAATAAATTTTTGTCTAATTTTTGGGTAATTACACAAATTTCAGCTTTACTACAAGTACCACATGAAGTGACCATAATTTTATAGGTACTTCTTTTTCGTTGTACCCATTTTTATATCGTTACTTTAATATAGAAATGCCCTAACTAACATTTCCCTTACTTTACAGGAGAAGGAAAAGACTTAATAAAAATTGTAGTATCGTAGTTGCGATTTTTTTTAAACGCAGTTTTTTATTAAATTGTTTAGAGAGTTTAATAAAAAACTGCGTTTAAAAAAAATCGCGGCTACAAGACTATAATTTTTATTAAGTTTTTTCCTTCTCCTGTAAAGTAAGGAAAATGTTAGTTAGGGCTTTTCTATATTAAAGTAACGATATGTTCCTTTCTTCGGAATATATTTCATCTTCGGCTGCTGCATGTTAGTATTTATAAAAACAACAATCACTTCTCTTCACTTTTTGCGCGTTAAGCAAGAGAACAAATAAATAATATATTCGACAGCGAGTTTCACATGTGAAGAAAAAAGTTACTCGTTGCAGACCTCTATTCCTTATGCACTTGTCAATGATAAAATATATTGATTTTTAAAATTTTGATTTTTATATTTTCGATCAAACTTAACAGTTATTTTTTGATTTTTATTTTTTTGAACAAAAATAACTGTTATTTTTTGATTTTTATGTTTTCGATCAAAAATAACAGTAAGTTTTTGATTTTTATTTTTTCGAGCAAAAATAAAAGTTATTCTCTAAAGAAATGTACGTGTTTTAATAATTTAGTTGACTTTTAATAATTATTTTAACGTGCATAAGAAATTCCAATGATAATTACTAAAAAATTATTAAAACACGTACATTTCTTTAGAGAATAACTTTTATTTTTGCTCGAAAAAATAAAAATCAAAAACTTACTGTTATTTTTGATCGAAAAAATAAAAATCAAAAAATAACAGTTATTTTTGTTCAAAAAAAATAAAAATCAAAAAATAACTGTTTTCATCTGACTTTTATGAAAAAAGGAATAACTGTTACGGTCCCTGCTAATAAAAAATTTTCTATTTAAACCTTGAAAATAAATGATTGAAATATTTTCCTAAGCATTTCCTGTTTTCTAATAAATCTGTGGCAAAAAGAAAAAAGTGCTTAAGTTGACTTAAGCTTAATTTGATTTAAAAGCACGTTTGAGATCTTCATATTCAATAGTACCCGTTGTTTCAATTATTTTGCACGATTTTTCAGAAAGTTTACTTAAACAAGCTTTAACTAAAAAGCAGTGATGTTTATATTAGAAAAATAATAAATTATCAAAAATAACCTTTAAAGTATAAAATTGCTCTCCTACAAAATTAAAAAAAATATATAATTAAATACATTTCCTTATTGCCACAGAAGTATGTAATTAAATGCATAATTCATAATTATTTTACATTTCCTTCATTATTAGATGCATGACATATCGGATTTATATGCTTTAGTACGTGATGCCTTAGTACGTAGCATTAGCGAAGCTGAACTGGAAACTCTTGACACTTCGACTTCAACGGAGGGCGAACATACGCCCACACCATCACCAGGCATACCCATGACGAATGAAGAATTTGAATCAACATTGCAAGAACTAATTGATGCTCAAAAATGGTCATCGTCCATAACGCATGTACGTCAATACAAACGTATAACACAAATGACCAGTTCAAATTTGAATCTAACCATATTTTCGTATACAAATTTGGATAATCGCTTGAAATATGATGAAATGTCCATTATATTGAATGCATATGCACAAAGTATTATGAAAGATAGACAAGGTAAACAGCAAAAAAGAAAGACTTTCTTAGGGTCATGTTCTGACAATCGGAAATCGCTTAACATTTGCGATTCTGACTCGAAATCGAATAACAGGTGTTCTGTAAATGGCACTCGCAAGAAGGTTGGCGACTTTAAATTGCAAAAGTATGTGAGTTTTAGAACACCATAAAATAAATCTCTCGTTTTGTGATTTCAAATAGTGCGATTGTCGGAACATGGCCGTTTGGCTAGATTTTAAATTTTTTACAGGAGAGGACATGGCATTACTTTGTATTTTTTTTTTTTTTTTTTTTTTTTTTTTGAAACGGAGGGTAAAATCATACACCTACAAAATTCAAAGTGTTGCCACTTCCTAAAAACAATAAAAGTCTTGAGAACAAAGAACATTCACGTTTTATTTTTTTTATTTTAGAAGCATTTATTGTATCAAAATCGGACTCGGAATTATTTGAAGTTTACGCAATTTTATCGGAAAATCTATATCATGTTTCAAGTGCTTTAACCACTATGGAAATAAATATGAAAAGTTACAGCCAAAATCATGGTTCGAGTTCTTCACATGTTTTCCGCGGCGAATCTAGTGATATAGTGACAAATCTCTAAGATGTTATTATGATGTAATCTTAACGAAGAGAAATTTCACCTAGAACTTTACTCATTAAAAGTGTATTTTTTGTTATCAAAAAAAAAAAAAAAATCATTTTAAATAGAACATTAAAAAACTTTCGAACAAAATTTAAGTTATTTTTAATTGTTTTAACTCTGTTAAATTTTAGTATTGAAATTAATTAAAATGTATTGAATTTCATTTTTTGTGTTTTCTTAGATTTATTATAAAAATATTATGTTTTGTTTCCAAATTTAAATTTCATTTAAATAAAAAGAAAAATAAAATTATGTTAAATTTTAAGATTTAAAAATTACAAGCAAATTCAAATCATCAACTTGTATTTATTATAAAAAATTATCTTTAAATAAAAGAATTGAATTCGTACACAATAAAAAAAGTGTTTAAAATAAGAATGCCCAATTTGACGTCAGTTTCCGAAGCGAGCAGACTTAAAAAAGGTATATAAAGGGTGGTTAAATTTTAAGGGCCGATGTTGAATGTGAACAACACCTAAATATCAAGTTTTTTCTGCATTGCATTTGACATATCTCAATTTCAGACTAACTCAATTTAAACTATGGAAAGATACACAATCGAGCAGCGCGTTAAAAGTTATTCAGGCTTAATATAAAAATGGGCATTCAAATCAAAATGCATATCGTTCACTTCGTGATTTTTTCGATAAATTTAATCGTCCAAATGTGCTTACAATCGGAAAAATCGTGCAAAAATTTGAGCAAACCGGGTGTGTAGAAGAGGAGAAAACACCAGTGCATGCTCGTACAGCTCGTACTGCTGAAAATATTGCTGCTGTTCGCGGTAGTGTGGCTGAACAGCCGCCCACCTCAACTCGTCGTCGTGCCTCTACCACGCTTACAAGGTGCAATTGAGTCAAGAACTAAAGCCTCTTGACCATTCCAAACGTCGTCAATGGTCAGAATGGTGGCAAGAAATGGCAACAGTGAATGATCAATTTTCGAGGAAAATCATCTTCAGTGATGAGGCACATTTTCACCTCAGTGGATTCGTCAATAAGCAGAATTTCCGCATTTGGACGAATGATAATCCAAGAGTGATTGTCGAAAAACAAATGCACCCACATAGAGTGACTGTTTGTTGCGGTTTATGGGCTGGCGGCATCATCGGGCCGTATTTTTTCAAAAATGAGAGCGGTCAGGCAGTTAATGTAAATGGTGTTCGCTATCGTGAGATGGTAACGAACTTTTTGTGGCCCGAATTGGAAGATATGGATGTGGACGATATGTGGTTTCTACAGGACGGTGCCACTTGCCACACAGCTAACGAAACCATGACTCTTTTGCGTGAAAAATTCAATGGCTGTGTTATCTCACGTGGTGCCGATGTCAATTGACCGCCAAGATCATGAGGTTTGACACCGTTGGACTTCTTTCTTTGGGGTTATTTGAAAGAAAAGGTGTACGTCGATAAGCCAGCAGCAATTCGAGAGCTAATGGATGAGATAATTCGGAACATTAACGGCATAGAACCTCAATTATGCCTCAGCGTCATCGAAAATTTGGACCATCGGATGGAGGTGAAAAAAATAAGCTATGTACATAAATAAATTAACTAATTTGATTCGATTTTAGCTTCTAACAACGAATGTATATTGCATATTAACATTATAAATATGTTATCATTAAAAAAAAGTTTCATTAAACACTCTTGTAATGGGAGAACAATCGATTTTTATGTAAGTACGAGAACAATCATGGACTGATTTAAATTCCGAAAGTAAATAAATTATTACCATCTGCATAACGTAAAATTCTTTATTAAATTTTCTTATTTTATACACATTTAAAACATCAATAGATCTTCCAACATTTATACATAATAATAGTAAGGTTTCTGTAGCTGTTTAAAAAGAACTTAATAGCGACATAGTTAAAATTCCATACTTTTATTTTAATAGGGTTTTTTAATAACTATTTCGACATTTATAAGGCCCGTTCAAACAAGTTGTACTTTTCTTATTTCAAATCGCATACTAAATCATAAACAGTCACAACTCAAAATTTAAAAATGTTTAGGAGAGGCTAAAAACTAGCTTCAAAACCATCTTTGCAATTTGTTAATCAAATTGAGTTCCACAATTGTGATAGAAGAGTTAAAGAAGACAGGGACGCAAACGAAATCTTCGGGGTCGTTTTAGATTTGTTTTGTAAACTAATTTATGAAAAAATAAACTATTTTGGTAAATGTTTGGTTGTGAATAAATGTTTATGATTTGGTGCGCGGTATTATTTTATAGTTTTTGTTGTAACTTTTCAATCAAAATAGTAAAACAACTAAAACTATTAAAATAAAATATACGAAATAGTGCAATATAAAAGCTTGCTTCTGCTTGGCCTATAATATCATCCTGAGGTTATATTTTTCACTTAAACATTTATTTGAATAAAGTTTTTAAGTTTTGCATTTGACTGCGATTATATTCCGCCAACAATTGTTTGCTACGATTAAGCTCATTCAAAATATGTTTATTGTCCGGAATCAGTTCATGAGCTTTCTTTAAATCGTCTATGGCATCTTCGTAGTTCTTGAGAGCTAAATGTGCCTGAGCACGTCTAAAAAATGCCTTACTGTAGCTTTTATCCAATCTTAAAGCTTCTGAACAGTAATATTTGGCATTTGCATAATTTTTAAATTTTAATTCAACCGCTGCGATATTAATATTATTGACGATAGAGAATTGATCTAATTTCTTGAGATCATCATCGGAACGTTTAATATGAGAAAGTTCTTGCCAGTCATAACGTTTTCGAAAAAAATTATAATAACGACTGGCCTTACGGTATTTACGGCGGGCTTCGAAGTATTTTTGCCGAGTGAAAAAATAATTGCCAGCAGTACGTATTGCGGTTAAAATTTCAACCAATTCGTCGGACTAATGAATAAACTTTTATTTTATATACATAAAATATGTAATTTTTCAATAATTGTAATCTTACCTTAAAATCTTTCAGTTTATCTTCCCAATCTTGTGGATAAGGTGGTAGACTTTCTTTTGTTTCATCTGCATCGTTTATACACCAATCTTGCCCTGGCTGTATCTCACCACAATTAATTATAACGATGTCCTTTATTTAAAGAAAATATTAAAGAAATTTAGTTTAATTCAAATTTGTAACTTTTACGGACAATTTCACCAAGTTCAGTTAAAACTAACTATTACTTTAACTACCAGTTAACCATATGTTTTTGACAGTTATAACTGACAGTTAATAACTGAACTTGGTGAAATTGTCTGTTATTATAAAATAATACCTCGGTGGGTATACCGTCATCGGTAGTATTCTGTTCCATATCACCAATGACACCCAAACCTCTTAGAACTTTTCCCACAACCACATTTGTACCATTTAGATTATCGCATGCCACCGTTGATATTATGAATTGCGAGTTATTTGTATTGGGTTTACCGTAATTTGCCATACTAACACAACCCTCATCAGAATGCTAGAAGTTAAGGAATAAAAAATTTATGTTATTATTTTAAGACCTTAAGAATTTCGATTAAGTCGTATGTCAATCATTACAAGTTTTCAATATGTGTACTGAACATTTGTACAATTTGTAGTTGTAATATTTATGATAAATTTTCTAATTAATGCATTATACGGCCATGGCACAGAGTACAATTCCGTCCGGAAACGGAATTCATTCCGTATTTTAGTGCTTCAGAAAATTACAAAAAAAAATTTTCGGAATGAAGCAGAAAACTGAACTGGCAACAATGAAATAAAGTTAAGGGGGTAATTTTGTTGTTCACTTCACCTTGCGTTGAGAAAATTTTCATATAAAATGAGTTGAGTTGTAAACCGCAATAGGGGGCCATAAAAAGGTAATATTTTTTTGAATTTTCAGCACGGAAAATTTTTATAAATTTGATCAATTTTATTTCAATCGAATGCGATTTTCAACAGATGATTGATCATTTTTGGATATTTTTATATAAAAAATATCTATCCAAATTAAATTACTCAGACTGAGTAAGAATTAATAACTTTTTTGTTATTTCAAACAATAAATTAAAAGATAATTGCTTGACATGTTGTTAAAACTTTTGAGGGTCTTACTAAAAATTTACAAGAGATATTATATTGGAACTATGTATTAAAGATATTTATACTTACGTGCATATGCATATTACATCGTGTAAAATCAGAGGACACAAATCCGGCAATATTAATGTGTCAAGACAATGCGAATTTTTAATAGTGAATAAAATGCCTACTAGTGAATCTATTTCCAAACGGTTCTTTCATCAATGGTTGATATATTTCGTTTATCAATACAAGAAGCAGAAATAGTACAAGTTTAAGTGACAATGTAAAGAAGTTTCCACCGAGATAAAAAAATCAGCATTAAAGCCTTAAATCTTCAAATCTACATTATGACAATTTTGGGGTATTGAATCTGCAAAATGAAGATAAATCTGCACTTCTGGCATCACTGAACGAGAATACTATTTTTAAACCAAAAATGAGCTCATATGCGGTTATTTTGCTATTGAAGCTGATTTCTAAAAGATTCGAGTATAATACAAAATACATAGTATCTGGGGAACTTGCCTTTGAAATTCTCTTTCCAGTTGAGTGTTTCAATTTACGTTCAAGTAAACAGTTGATTACAAGTTTAGTGAGCAAATTTTTCGTTTTTCTTTATAAAATTGTTTTCTTTATGACTTCTTGAAAGTAAATTGCTTTAAAATTGCGTGCAGCCTACGTCACAGCTTTAAACTTTTTGAAATTTTGACAATCAGTATATTTAAAAGAGTATCAAGAAAAACTTGAACGTGTAACTGCAGTGTAACTGTTGTGAAATTAAGATGAAATAAGAAGTGAAAATAAGACCAAATACAGTTGGCATTGCTGAATACCTTGCCAAAGAAGAAAAAAATTAAAGTCCTCATTTAGAGGAGAAATATGGTAATGACTACCCAATCGAAAGATGATTCCTGAGCTTTGCTTAACCATCTGTTGCTTATATTTCACCAGCGCGAAGTTATTAAGGAAGCTGTTAGATATAGAAAAAATAATTTTTTAGAATGCTGGTTACAAAACACAAACAATAAAAGAAAAATACAGCCACAGTATTCAATACAATTTGACAAGATCAATCCTGCAGATAACGCAAGTAGTCCATACATGCATGTAAAGAGTAGTCCATAAAGGAGTAGGAGTACTCCAAAACTACTCCAAATACATGGGTAAAAGGTGGTCCATTTAACATTACGATGTCCTAGGAGGGGACCATATAACCCACCGAAGTAGTCCCTAAACTTAATGGACACCATCAGGGCTACCAATATGTAATACTGTAAACTATAGAAATGTAAACATCATGCAGTTGTTGGCAGCACTGCATGTTAATTTCTTATAACATGGTCCATACTACAGTACATTGGAACATGTTGTAAGTATTCCATTTAAGCCACAATAGACCTCGTAGTCCAATATTATCTGTAGGGAATACATAAACACACACAAGAAACAGTTAGCAGCTGGCTTATCGAGGGCAACTTTTAGTAATTTCATCTTGGTTGCGTTGTTCAAGTTTCAACTCAAGTCAGTTGATCGATTAACGAAAAAAAATTTAGTTAAAAATTAAGAAAATGTGGAAAAAATTGCTTTGCTTCACATACATATATGTATATTCAGAAAAAAAAAATACATTAAGAGTAATCACGATGGTCATTGTGCAAATTTGCAATGTGTAAATTTGCAGTGCATATTATGATTGATCGTGAGCATACCACTTTTATTTTTGTGCAAATATGCTATTTTTCTAAAAATGTATGTATAAAACTTCTGGCAGCACTGTAAAAAATCTGCATTTGTTTACAATTATACACAAGCAAATTAAAATAAATTTATTCTTTTTAATTAATTTAAATTTAATTCTCTATTTTATTTTATAATCTGCGAAAATGTTCAAGTTATAAGTTTTCTTAAAATCAACATGCCATTTAATATGTCAAATGTTATTGCTTACATTTGTTTGCAACTGAGCAAATATGCACTACTAACTTTGCTCATGGTTTTTTAGTGCAAACGAAGTAAAAAAGAGCAAATCGCAAATACGTACATTTTGCTGTTGTGTTGTGCAAATGTGTGTATTTTTGCACGCATTTGCACACTTTGCACTACCCATCGTGATTTCTATTATTATTAATGTTTAACTAATGTTTCAATTGATTTAAAATACTTAACTTCATTTTTGACTAAAAACAAAAAGAATGGAAGAAATATAATTATTTTCATATATGGGTCGATATCACGAAATGACTATATTATGTGGCCCGACGCATTTTGTATTAAAAATATTACAAAATTAAAATTCTGAGAACAGGATTAAATAAAACAAAATGTCCTTCAACGAGGCGCGGAATTCAAAATAAAATATTTTAGATATTTTTATGAAAAAATTTGGTCGCACGGGGCAAATCGTCATTACCATGGTGTGCGTCCTAACGTTTTGTGTTCAAAAAACACAGATTTTCATTAGTATCTCAAAATATATATTATAAATGAAGTACGTCAAGTTATTCGAGAAGAATAAACCAACTCAATTTTAATTTCATAAATATAATTTTATTTTAAAACTTATGATTTTGAGACATTTTAGTCCGTGGCTAATTTTTTTCGTCATTCCCCGTGGGCCAATTTGTTTATTAAAAAAATGCTTTAAACCGGTTTTTTGGTTAGGTGTTAACTGTCAATGTAACGACAATTCCCGTTAGTTTTAAAGTGTATTGACAGAAGTGAAAAATGTAGTCAGTTGTTTGAGAGCTTTTGAAGTGTTTAGTGTTTTTTGCGCATGTTCCTGAAATTTTGTCATTCCCGTGGTAAGTATATTTTTCCGTTATTTATATTATACACCCCTATTCCAAACAACTACTCCCATGAAAATATTCCCATATTTTTGTATTTCGTATTGTGAATGATTCCCATAACAAATTTTTTGGGAATGAATTCCCAAACTTAAAAAATTTGGCATCGCCAATGTTTACTCCCGCAAATTTTTTTAATAAATAAATTCCCAACATGTGTTGATGTGAACGAGAACATGTAAATTTAATTTATATTCTAAAGTAGGACTAAATTAAATTACTTTTTCCTCTTATTGAAAGAGTGCACATAAAGAAAATGAAGATAAACACTATTCATTAGTTATTTTATCATATTTTTATTAGTATTTTATTTTGTATATTTTTCTTTCACAATACAGGCACTGACAAGTTACTCACAATAGAGACTTTTGTTTACAAAGCACTGAAAAATAATTCACAATAGAAATTTTTACTCCCAAAATATTTGCGATACCGATTTGTTGGGGATGGGAATTTAGGTTTGATCCCATGTATCATATTCCCATAACATTCGCGATAGGGGTGATAATTTCCAAATTCGTTGTATTGGTTTGTTCATTTTTTAAGTCTTTATTAGATTCTAATATATTTTATAAAAATTTTTGAAGATTTTCACATTTAAATCCAAGAATACTCACGTTTCCATCATTACCGTGCAGTCATTACCATGGGAATAATCTAAACCATGGTAATGACAAAAGGAACACGGGAATTACCTTTTCAATGTATGTTTGAGATTATTCAATCTATGGTAATTATTTAAGAAATTTTATGTTCCCCAAACTTAAAAAGTACACCTGCAACTATAATCCAAAGAATGGACATAACGTATGCATTTTATTAAATGTGTTTCCATAAATTTTTGTTTTATTTAGCTACAATACATGATAAAACGTCATTACCATGCTGCTCAGTCATTACCGTGCCGTACAAATATCATTTCCGTTGGACTATTGTCATTCCCGTGGGGTGCAAAAATCATTAAAATCCTTAAATATACATGGCCCATTGCTTATTAATATATAAAAAGGTCTTATAAAACAGTATCAACCGAAAAATAATTATTTAAACCCATTTTCGCACTTGGCCGTTTTCAATCCTCGATTGTAGTCAATTCATGATATCGACCCATATACCAAACAAAAATAAATAAGTTTAAAACTTTCATTTATCGAAGATGAAACATGCATACCAGAGAACTGCAAAATCACTATTTTTCTTGATTTATTCATACGCTCAAATTTACATTCACTCTTTGCTTGCAAAACAAAGTTCAACGTTGGTAATTTTTACATCGTTTCGTACACATTTGACTTTTGCATGTATTCGTTTTTTATTGAAAGTGCTTTTTTTGAACTGTGTAAATTCAAAAGGAACACATTCTTATACTTTTGCATTCAAGTAGTTATTGTCCACTCGATGAGACGCTTTGTTAACATTAACAACAATAACAAGAATACATTTTACATACAGAACTACTGTACTTTTTAAGATGATAAAAAAAAACCTTCTGTTTCTATAGAAATTGTTTGTACCTACATATGTGCGTTTAGTTTAATTTAAATTTTTTTTTTTTTTTTTTTTTTGTACTACATACATAGCAACTGCTGAATGAATACATGAGTAATGATTGCTTGATTTCTGGCTTTTTTGTTTGTATTTTTTTTTTCTTTACCAAAACAATCATTGTCGCACATCTTTATTAAAAAACGAAGCTAACGATGGTGTAAATAACAAAGCACGATGTGCATTGTTTGAATGAATGCAAATGTTTGCGGTTGCGCAAGTTTGATTGTATGACCGATAGCGAGTGTATTTGTTGCTGTTCATTTAATGCGATTTTTTTGCAATTGCGCAAAGCCGTTCTCTGATGCATACATACATATTATATCGCTAATGTGACTATAAGGCTAATTAACTATGAGGCTTATAACCGAATTCGAATATATTCAATTTATGTGATCATAGAAAATACAAATTTTCATACATATTTATAACACCGACAGCAGTCTAATGGTTTTGCAACTGTAGAAAAAAAACAAGTTAGAATGCTATATTCGGCTGTGCCGAATCTTTGATAAACTCCACCGAAAGTTCGAATGTTTTAGGAGTAATATCTATATGATGTCTACTTATTATTAATTTATCATTATAAAAACAGACATCTGCACTAAAATTGAGTCATGGAGCCATGGTAAGCTATGAACCAATCATTCCAAAATTCTGCAGAGTGATTTCTAGTATTAAAACAGTGGTGAAATTAGTTTTAGCGTTTGCAGTGAATTTCAGATGGCTGCTTAAAATGGATCTAAGGTTTATTATGGACCGTATATCACAAAATTGCATAACATTTTTTCTGGCCATATGAAGCTAAGTTGGAAGAAAGTTTACCGCAATATCTATATCTGCTACGGTTTTAGGAGTATTTATTTATTTTACCAGAGTGGGCTTTATATCAGGCATATAGTAAGTTATGGGCCGATCATCATGAAATTTATTGTCATATAAAACTGTGAAGCAGCGTTACCGTTGTGTTACTAAAGTATCAATTTGACCCTTTTTCGACGGTCTTGATACCATTTATGACCCTTTTTTTAAATTATACTTTTGTATCATTTTCACCTATTTTGTGACACTTTTTGACCCTTTTTTGGAAATAGCACTAACATTTTGTTTTTGTCAACAATGCTGGACGTTAGTGCTAAAAAATGTTTTCGAAATAAGCGGAGATGGAGAAATGGACTTCAAGTGAAGATTTAATACCAAAATATAGAACGCAAATTCCTAAAAACCAGGGGTCTAATCACCGCATTCGATACTATCGTATCGAATAAACTATCGAACTTTTTTGCATACGATAGACACTGAGGTATCGAATGAAAACTCGATAAATGTAATGTCGAGTTACTCGATATCAAATGCTATTATTTCAAATTTAATACATTTCATTCGATATCGAGTTTCATGATGCCAAAATAAATAATTTCGATCGATTTTGGTCGATATCGTATGCGGTGATTAGACCCCAGTTAGTATTCGTAAAAAGATTTGTGTTAAGAGATTTTGTACGACTTCTTAATTAGATTTTCGATAGTAAAGTACAAATTAAAGTACGATTTCCCTTATAGCAAAAATAACTCATATACATATTTGTTATGTTTTATTTATTGAATAACTTATGGTGATTTCTTTTCAAAAACAATGTGACATTTTATTTAAAAAATGCAATTAGGTGTTCGTTTCTTATAAATGTTTTGCTTTCTTATAGAGTAGCAAGTTTTATGCTAAAAACTTAATCCTTAATATTGTCATAAGGCATTGAACTTTCTGCCCCCTTTAAAATCGACAATATTAAGAGTGCCCCGTAAAAAAGGTGACATCGGTTTATGTATGGGACCATTTTTAAAACGGCGAGGATTGCCTCAAAGAGCAAGAAAGCTTCGCAAAAATTTAGAAACTTGAAAAATTTTGCAAAAATAGCGCCATCAAATTGATTAAAAGTCCCTAAAACTAACAGGAATGAAAAAATTCAGTAAAAATTGCTGAAATTCACAAATATTTGGTAACAGCGGTAAGCTTTAAAGAATCACAAAACTTGCAGGAAAAAATTCGCCAACGATTGCAAAATTGCAAACAAAACCAAAAACTTATTTGAAATCGCTAAATAGGTAAAAAAAAATTTCGGAATATAACATAAAAAGTATTAAAAAAATGAGCTATAATGATGAAGAACAAACTTTTTGTCAAGTGTTAAAAACAGGAAAGGGCATTTCATAAACAAATTAAGTTTTTTAAGCACTGCCTACCTGAAATAAATATTTTTTGTTTGTTTATAAAAAAACTTGGTATTTTTATATATATTTAAATGGGAAATACTGCTTTTAAAAATGTTGACCCTTTTTTTATTGAAATACCCTTTTCTTTACCCCTTTTTCTGGAAAATCCCCTTTTTGTGACCCTTTTCGAAAATTTCAAACGGTAACCCTGCTGTGAAGTATTAAATTTTGTTATGATAGCATTATTAATTATGGTTTTAGGCGTACTAAACTCTTTTCTGAGAAAGGGTTTACATAGGGCCTAGGGTAAATTATGGACCGATCTTCATGAAATTTATTAGTGTGATTTCTAGTCATATCAAAATGTGAAGTATTAAATTTTATTCTGATAGCATTATTTTGTACGGTTTTAGGCGTACTAAACTGTTTACCGGACAAAGGGTTTATATGGGGCCTAGGGTAAATTATAGACCAATCTTCACGAAATTTCACAGTGTCATTGCTAGTCCTATACAACTGTGACGCACCAATTCTTATGATGATAGCATTGTTTTAGGCGTACTAAACTGTTTTCGGCGCTTAAGGTTTATATGGGGCCTAGGGTAAATTATGGACCGATTCTCACGAAATTTCACAGTGTTATCTATAGTCCTATAAAACTGCGTACTAAACTCTTTCCCGGGAGTAGGGTTTATATGGGGCCATGGGTAAATTATGGACGGATCTTCACGAAATTTTACAGCGTGATTTCCAGTCGAACAAAAAGAATTTTTGCAAAAACTTATATCTTTCCGTGAATTGTTCCACCATTTATGTTGGTTTTTGTAACAAAATTATCAATTTTTTTAAGGTGGTGGTTCCACATTTTGATTCATTGCTCTGATCCTACTCAACCGATGCTTGTACCTAATTTGAAAACTTAAGCTCTTGCCGTTCTTTAGATATACCTAGTACTATCACGAGCTCTGGTTCACGGTTTTTATATGATAACGTCGTTATGAAAATTCGTTTTTTAAAACAACTATGTAACATATTTAGAAATGTATTCAAAAAAATATTTAAAATGGCAACCATTTGCCTTCAAGCATGACCATAGTCTAACAGGCTAGTCATTTATCGCAGTACGCATTAAGGTTAAGAGCACCCTTTAGAGATTCCAAATTTGGATGGAACAAAATGAGTATATGCCCAATCATCTTGACAATTAGTAATTGTCGTTCCAATTGTTCAAAGGGGGCACTATCGCGATTCAGTGATAGTATGTTGTGTAGTATCATAGAGGAATGGACTGTAGACTTCGATCATGCTGGAAAGCAAATGGTGGCCATTTTGAATATTTTTTTAATTCATTCCTAAATATATTACAAATAAAACACAACTAGATAGCTGATTAAAAACCACTTTCATAATGATTTTATTGCATAAAAACCTTATACCAGAACTTTTACAGAAATCAATAATTTCATTTTATGGAAAGTGACAAGCCCACTTCCCCAAACCCGCCTACACTTTGTCGGGTGTTGCCTATAGATAACCATGTTGCTTGAACCTAATTTGGAATCGTTGGCTCTTGCCGTTTTACAAGTATGCACATTGTCGCAGGAATTAAAGAACGCTGTAACTGACAAAAAATCGAAAATACGTTTTTTTGCATAATTTTTATCAGAACAAAATACTGCGTCGATTGGTCCCGGTTCCATAATCGTATGATGACAAAAAATTCACTTGCGCAAAAAAAAATCGTTTGCTCTAAGCCGCAGAATCACCGGGAATAATAAACTTGAGAGGAAATGTTTAGAGCCAATAATAAAGCGAGAAAAAATAAAAATACGTTTTTAAAATCATGTTCCTAAGTTGGATAGTTTTTGTGATATGAACTTTTTTCTACTTTCTTTCATACAGGTTTTTTGGCTTTGGTGAACATTTTATGTTTTGTCAGTTACATCGTTCTTTAATTCCTGCCACGATATGTACATAAAAAAAACGAATTATGTTGGTATAAAGACATTTATGGGTAAAATTAGAGGCACTCGTGATTTTTTGACCATATCTTAGCCATGTGTGTACCGATCGGGCTGAATGTCATGAGCAAACAATTCCGGACTATATGGGACATAAATATGTATGTATGTATATAACATCCTAGTTCCCATGATTTATCGGTTCTTCAGAAACATTTTAACGGACACACGGTCATTATTAAATCCACTTTGCTCCTCATAAGGACAATGCATGTATATAGTATGTACTTTATAGTTTCAAAATTTATAATTTTTCAACTTACCTCTAAAATAAAATTTTCATCTTCAAAAATCGGACCATATATACTTTCGCCACATGTGCCATCATTATTTACCACATCGCCACTTTGTGCTACATACACTCGTGTGACTTTATGGAAGCGAACACCTTTGTAGTGCAAAGGCTTACCTAGTGTGCCTCTACCTTTTTCGCCAGTACATAAGGCACGGAAATTTTCAGCTGACTTAGGAACTACATCCTTGCGCAATTCAATTACAATACGACCGGCTAAACAAACAATAGTCAAATTTGGTAAAATAAGAAAAAAAATGTATATTTACCAAATTCCCGGCCAATGTTAATATCAAGGAAAACTAATGGATTTAATGGATTAAGGGGCTGCAATAGTTCTTTATTCATTATTTTGTTAAATTTTTAACAATTTTCCTACAAATTAGCTAATTAAAAAAAATAAAACAACAAATTTCGGCGATTAAAAAAAAATTTTACTACATCGAGTAAACGAACGGAAGTAAACAAAACAAAACAGATGGTCGTGCTTGATGCAGCGTTGCCATTTTTGGTTTTTGCGAACATTTTGGGTCTGAAATTATTCTTTTGGTCGGATGCTAGGTATATTTATATCAGGTGACCGCGAGATTAAAACAATTGTACAATAAAACAAACAACAGTGCTGTCAAACAGCAAAAGGGTTGATAAGAGACAAAAAACTTGTTTTCATGTTAACTTATAGCTGTTTACACTATCACACAAGTCTTATACCCTTTGTACACTTGCATACATGGAAGATGTAGGAAATGTGAAATACGCTTTCACACATGAAACATCTAACATCTACTATCAATAAAAACTGTCATCATTTCCGAAAAAAAACTGTTATTTTTTCAAATACTTTTTTTCTACAAAAGATAATACCAAAATGTATTTCTAATTCATTTCGTTTAATAATTTTAGCAAAATGAAGGAAAATAAGGCTTGCAAAAAAGGAAAACCTTGCGAAAGGGTAACGCTGCTTTCAAAGCAAGTGCTGGTTCACACAGGTCAAGTTTGACTCTTCAAGTCTCGAGCTTTTAGGAGAGAGGGGTAAAGAGAATGGAAAGGGGTACATACTTGACCGTACCAGTCAGTTTTGTATTTTTCTTTTCTTTTTTCATCCGTAATATAATAAAAAGCTACAAAGTTGAAGGAAAAGAAAACAAAAATTAATTTTGTGCATGAACGTGAACGCAAGTTCAAAAGAAAATTTAAATAAAACTGTTCAAGTAAACTTGACCTGTGTGAACCAGCACCAACTTCCATTTTGTCAATGATGCCACAATAATAACAGAATTCATCGAGAATTTTCTAGTGATGACACTAAAAGAATCGAAAAATGTTAATGGGAACAAAATGAGTATGTAACATTCTGTAATACCCTTTGTACACTTGGTCTAAATTTACACGTTTAATTTTTTGATGCTAAATTTCTTTTCAATTCCCTCTTAAAGATGCCATCATAATCACACGCAGCAATCGGTTTCAACTTTTCTCGGTTCAAAGCAACAACAATTTTATTAACAGCGAATCAAAGAGAAAAAGAAAAGAAAAAAATTACATGCAGCCATCGCTGTGCATATACCAACGAATAAAAACACAAAGCGTACTGACCGAGTACAGGCATCTCCGTACTAACCCCCTTTCTTCTCTCAACTAAAAACATAAGAGTTGAGCATCAAAAGATGAAACGTATGAAAGCAGATTTGCATACATTTCGGAGGAACACATGGAAGATGTCACCATTTCTGAAAAAAAAACTTTTATTTTTTTAAATACTTTTTTTCTTCAAAAGTGCCAACATTTTAAAAGACAACACCAAAATGTATTTAGATAAATTTTGTTTAATAATATATAAAAAATAAAGCAAAATAAGGCATCACTGTCATTTTGTCAGTGATGCCAGAATAATAATAGAATTAAATGCCACTTTTCAAGTGATGACACTAAAATAATCGGAAGATGTAGAATGGAATACAATGAGATAGGAACATTTTGTAATAGCCTATTTACACTTGAGCACATCTTAGAGGAATGCGTGGAAAAAAACTTGCTTACATCTGTTACATCTTTCATCATACAAATATTTATTTTCACGTGTAAGAACGAATAAAAACTAAATAAATGATATTACTGTCCTGCTCTTTTGTATTTTTGTCTAGTGATGGTAACAAATTATTTGTTAATAATAATCGAAGGATGTTGAATGAAACAACATGAGATAGGAACATCTTTCAAAGATGAAGAAAGATGTTGATTTTTAGCCCTGTACAATTCTTATGGGAAGATGTTAACATCTTTGCGATAAGATGAAAGATGTAAGATGTGAGCAAGTGTAAAAAGCCTATAAAGATGTTGAAAAATTTTGATTTTTAGCCCTATGTATTTCTTATAGCCTTTTTACACTGATCAACATCTAACATCTACCATCAATTTGCCACCATTTGCGAAGATGTTAACATCTTTCCATAAGAAATACATAGGGTTAAAAACCAACATCTTTCAACATCTTTAAAAGGTGTTACTATCTCATTTTATTCCATTCTACATCTTTCGATTATTTTAGTGTCATCACTAGAAAAGTGGCAATAAGTTCTATTATTATTGTGGCATCACTGACAAAAAGAAGTTTGTTTTGAAAGCAGCGTTACCATTTGTCCAGTTGTATCTTTTATTGCAATGTTTTTTGTTAAGTATTTTTTATATTTTTAAACAAATTGAACTTCAAATACATTGTTGAGTTTTCTTTTTAAATTTTGTCACTTTTGTGAGAAAAAAACATTTTTAATTTAAAAAAAAAATATTTTCAAAAATGGTGATATTTTTGTTTGATGTTAGATGTTTCACATTTTCTACATCTTTGAAGGTAGATGTTGATCAGTGTAAAAAGCCTATTATACCCTTTGTACACTTGCATACATTTCGGAGGAACGCATGGAATATGTTGAAAATGTGAAACACACGTTCACACTTGAAACATCTAACATCTACTATCAATAAAAAAATGTCACCATTTCTGAAAAAAAAAACTTTATTTTTTTTAAATACTTTTTTTCTACAATTGTTCCAACATTTCAAAAGATGACACCAAAATGTATTTCTAATTCATTTCGTTTAATAATTTTAGCAAAATTAAGCAAAATAAGGCTTGCAAAAAAGGAAAAACGTGAGAAATGGTAACGCTGCTTTCAAAGCAACTTCCATTTTGTCAGTGATGCCACAATAATAACAGAATTTATTGCCACTATTCTAGTGATGACACTAAAAGAATCGAAAACGGTAAAAGGGAACAAAGTGAGATAGTAACATTCTTTAAAAATGTTGAAAAATTTTGATTTTTAGCCCTATGTATTTCTTATGGGAAAATTCCAACATTTTCGCAAATTGATGTTAAATGTTAAATGTTGACAAGTGTGAAAAGGCTATTATGGAAACATTTCAACATCCTCGCAAAACAATGTTAGATGTTAAATGTTTAAAATTGGAAAAAGGCTATTACACTGATCAACATCTAACATCTACCATCAAAGATGTAGAAAATGTGAAACACTAGTTTACATTGCTCACATCTAACATCTACAAAAATGTCTAAAACTTTGAAATTTTTGTCAGCTTTTTTTTATATGAAGTATGACGTTTATTATGACAAAAAATTGTCAGGTGAAGACCCTATGTAACGAAGATGGGATGTGGTGTTTGTGTTTTCAATATTTTTTTTTTTAATACTACCTGCGTACATTTTTATTTATATATATTTTTAATTATCAAAATAATTTTTGGGAATACAAAATTTTAATTTAAAAGGTTTTTTTATTCGTGCTTAATTCCCAATTGTTATTCTTGATAAAAACACGGATATTTATTGTTGGTGGGATAAGCTATTCCTATGCGCATTTCACTGGTTGCTTAGGCCAGATCGTCAGGACACTTCATCCATAAAGGGTTTAGAAAAACTAAAGATATTAAACCAAATAAAACTGTTAAACGTATAAGAATTATAATATTAGAATAAAAACTGGGAATTAAGCACGAATAACAAAAACTTTTAAATCTTTTTAATTTTTCGAAATTAAATAAAACTTTAGATTATCGTTTTGATATACATATATAGGTTATTTCATTGGTTTATTTGGTTTGCATTTTAAAAGTTCTCTGAATTTTAATAAAGTCTATTAGATTTCACTAACAAAAGAATTTTGGGTATGTACAAAAATAACAGTATACCTAGATATATGTACTTTTCAATTTGCCCATCCCTAGACCGAGTCTCAAAGTGTGCTTACCGATCGTCCAGCGATCAGTAAGTAAGTATACCAGTATCGACATGTCTTTGCGACTGAAGTTGAGAGGCTCAGAGCGACCTATGTTGTATGTGGGCCACGTTAATTTGGTAGCTCTGCAGATATCCAAATTCTTCCATTTATCGTCAGCCATATCCAGATAGTGTCTGGTCCCTATGCGCAGGTATCCAAATTAAGCAATGCCAGATAGGCTGCCCAGTCTGTATAGTTCTTCCTTACACTGGTTGACGAGAATGGACGTTGCTTTATGTGACTTTAGTGACTTCAGAGCCAACACTGTACAGTATTTTACAAGCCTCTCTTATCGCCAGTATTTTAGCCTGAAATACGCTGGCCCCATCCGGCAGAATGAAAGATAGATTCACTTGCAGTTCCTCCGAGAAAACCCCAGAGCCAACACCACAGGTCGTCTTTGACCCATCTGTGCAAATCCTCGTGCAGTATTCATCAGTTAGGATTCCCTTACTTCTATCCCGCCTTGAAGGAAATATGACCTTGAATTTCTTCTCAAAGTCTGTACGGGGTATCATATAGTCCGCTTTTAGCGGTATATTCCAAAATGTCAAATTGTCTGGCATCTACATTGTATGTATATATAATAAAATACCTGCAAGCAAAATATTTCTTATAGCGCTATTGTCCATTTAAGAGTATATGCCATCTGAATGTGTGGTGAGAAAAATCTTAATTACATGCAACTTAGAGATATAATTCAAAATGCAAATTTAATCAAATATCTTTTGTTAGGTTTGCTTTTATATTGTTTTACTGTCGGTTTAAGTTCTCGGTTCTTAATTTCTGATGCCTGCTCTTACTGAAGAATAAATTCTAGAGGCTGCAATAAAAGCTTAGATATACCTATTTTAGATTCGATGAATTCTGATCACTATTTTGCCATCAAATGCTGTAGTATCGAAGTCGGAAATATATTACGATCGTTTTGTTTACTAAATGAAATTATGTAGTTGTAATTTCATATTTGTAAAAACTGAGGAGAAAGTACTCAATACCAAAAAACGAAAATGTGTGTGCAACTTTTCATTTTTTGAGTTGGTTTGTCAGCGACTGTGTATATTTAATGAATCGGAAGTAAAAGCAAAAGTTTTTCTTTGGCTAATGACAAAAGCAGAAGTGGAAGAAATGTCAGTTTTTCTACTTTGACTGCAGTTTTTT
The DNA here is from genome assembly GCA_930367215.1 of Pollenia angustigena. Taxonomy (NCBI): domain Eukaryota; kingdom Metazoa; phylum Arthropoda; class Insecta; order Diptera; family Polleniidae; genus Pollenia; species Pollenia angustigena. Next base: position 151,030,300 of record OV884058.1, read on the forward strand.
AAACGCTGCTCAATCGCATCGTTTGAAAATAGCTGATTATTTCAAATAAGTTTTTAGCCTCGAAAGAATATCTATCATAAGTGTACAAAAATATTACCAACTGGTAAAAAGTAAAAATTGTTTCTGTTTTAGCAATAAGAGTTCATTGCAATATTATTAAATAAATAAGTAAGTCATTTCAAGACGTATATTTTTTGTTCAGAATATATATAGTCCAAATAAATAATTATATGCAAATTAAAACATAGGCCAACAAGTGGCTTACTATATGAAATACAAGCTATAGTCCAATTCGACTTATATTGTACAAACAGCGTGCAAATAAAGCAGTGGACAAAGTTAATTAGTTTTGTAAGCGCTGCGCTGTCGATTTAGCGTGATTGCGATTCTAATAAAAACATGTTTTTTTTTTAACTTCAATTAATATTTTACTGGTAATACTTCTAATCCATGCCACTAAGGTTTCTCAATAGTAAAAAATATGAACCACTTGTCTGAACAATCTGAAATGTATAGGAAAACGAAACCGATTTCATTAATCTAATGAAACAATCATTGACCAAATTACCGAAAGTAGAGTCATATGGGACATGGTTGTAAAACCCGATACTTGTAAAAACAAAGTCCGATTGGTTCTCAAAATCATCATATTTATAATGTATTTAAATTGCTTAGTCTCATTGTACCAAGAGCTGCTATACCAAATCGAAGGTGACTTTTCGCTCTGAAAACAATTTTATTGTTTTTAAAAGCTTTTTTTTTAACTAGCACTAACCTGTGTTATGATTTTCTGGCCATTGTAGCAGTAAATGACGATCTGAAAGCCAGCAGCACATAAAAAACAGAGCATTTTAAAGAACAATGTTATATCCTGTTCCAAACCAACATTGGCCATAAACATAACAACGCATAAGACCATCATGCTCAAGAGGCACTGAGCCAAGCTGGGATTACGATACATGCCGTTGATTTTTAAATAATATCTGAATATTGGAAATAAGTAAATCGTAATTAAATCAGAAAATTTTTGTTTTCTATTCGATTTGTACTTGAAAATTCTTTCATGCAAACGCACACAACAGAGCAAATATTTAACTCTTTCTGATTGTGGTATCTCCTCATCTGAGGCATGTTCCAAAAGTTTATGAAGAACTTCAAACAATGCTGAGCAGTGAACCACTATGACAATAAATATTCCATCAAAACATACGGAACCTGGAAGAGAAAAAGTACAATTTCTAACATTTCAAATAAAATTTTTATATGTATTCCCAAAAATGACTTTCACAATAAACTGGCAAGTGCACGGCCTAAAAAAACTGAACTGGCAACTTGCTTTATTTTTTGATTTTCTTGCGAAAACAATAAAGCAAGCTGTTGTTGTTTTGTTTTTTCTGCACCAACGCGCTTTCAGTACGGTGCGGTACATTACTGGTACAGCAACGTTCGCCTAACTGAGCCTTTAACCTACGTACAACTACAGTTAATGTTAGGAGAATTCCAACCAATTGTAATGGGGAATGTAAGAAAAGATTAACTCTTTATTTTTATACCCTTCACCAGAGGTGGAAAAGGGTATATATAAGATTGTCATTCCGTTTGTAATTTCTACAATATTGATCTTAGACCTTATAAAGTATATATATGCTGGGTCCTTATGAGGAGAGAAGTTGATTTAACGATATCCGTCCATCCGTCCGTCTTACGTTTGATATGTGTTTTCCGGAGACTCCAGACATGATAGCGGCTACGTTGTTTTACATTTATGTCACATATTGTCCACCATTTCTTGCTATTGAAATTCAGTTAGATCGGTCTAACAATGGCTGAGATATGACCAGAAAACCACGACTGCCTCTAATTATTCCAAAAAATCCCTTGTGGTTGTTGTATTTTTATTACTTTTTTCTGTATATCTGGAGAACGGCAAGAGCCAAAGCTTTAAAATTAGGTACAAACATTTAGGTTATAAATATACACCATCCTACAAAATGTGGGCGGGATTGGAGAAGTAGGCGTGGTACCTCTCATACAAAAAGTTTTAAAAATTGTATAAAAACCTGAATTTTTTGACTGTAATATGACCTATGGTTATGCCTTATATATCAGAAGATCGGAAATTTTTAATAAAAATATTTTCTGAAAAACTCGGGAAAATCGGTTCAGATACGAAAAAGTTATGACCAAAATATTAATTTTTTTTGAAAAATACCCATTTTCAGGAACCATAGATCTTCCCGAGTCCAAGTTTTACCAAAATACTGAAATCCCAAAAATTACACTTTTTTATAATTAAGTTTGTTTTTTATACCCTTCACCGAAGGTCCTACACCCTATAAAGTATATATATTCTGGGTCCTTATGCAAAGCGAAGTTCAAATCCGGTTGTCGTCTCTTCTTCCAATCCCCCCCTTCGTATTTGTTTACATATACTAGCATAATGCCCAATATGATTTTCGTTATCACCCTTCTTTATTATTTCATATATTCAACGAAATAATTTTAACAAATAAAAACTAAAAACGATTTTAAAAATATATTTACCAGTTTTCGCTTTTTAAATTTCATTTATAATGGAGTTTTAAGTATTTTAAATATGTATGTATATGTATATGTAAAAATTATTTAGTTGCTCTCTATTCTACTCGCACAATGGTGAAGGGTATATAAGATTCGGCACAGCGGAATATAGCACTCTTACTTGTTTTTATTTAAGCTTTGATATTAGGGACCGAAAATAACAGTTATATTGGAATTTTAAAACAAAAAAAGCATATAGAAATAAATGTCGAAAAACTGATTCATGCACTTGTCAATGATAAAATGTATCGATTTTTATAATTTTGATTTTTATATTTTCGATCAAACTTAACAGTTGTTTTTTGATTTTTATTTTTTGAACAAAAATAACTGTTATTTTTTGATTTTTATTTTTTTGAACAAAAATAACTGTTATATTTTGATTTTTATTTTTTCGATCAAAAATAACAGTTTTTTTGATTTTTATTTTTTGGAGCAAAAATAAAAGTTATTCTTCTCTAAATAAATGTACGTGATTTAATAACTTAGTTGACTTTAAATTTTTATTTTAGTGTGTAATTATCATAGGAATTCCGTATGCACATTAAAATAATTATTAAAGTACATTTATTTAGAGAATAACTTTTATTTTTGCTCGAAAAAATAAAAATCAAAAAATAACTGTTATTTTTTCAAAGTTATTTACGGGAATACAAAATTTACCAATAAGATTTTTGTATGACGTGCTAAATTCCCAATTTTCCATATTTGATAAATACACCGAAATTTATTGTTGAGGGAAAGCTAGCCTCTATGCGCATTTCACTGGTTGCTTAGGCCAGATCATCAGGAAACCTTTTCCAAAGATTTTAGAAAAGCTAAAACTATTATACAAATAGAACCCTAAAGCGAATAAGAATTTTAAACACTCAAAGTCTTACTTGTAACAATATCAAAGCTTAAACAAAACACCAACAATAAACAGTGAGTTTATCTTTTCTTACATCCCCCTACAATTGGTTGGGTTCTTTCCGACTCGAATTGTAGTTGTAAGTGGGTAAAAAGAAAAAACAAAATTGAATATACGGCTTACCCAAAATACATAAGGAAGGGACACCCTTACGACCTATTGTGTCGTCAGTTCAAGTACCATGTTACCAATTATCAAAATACGTTGGTCATATTCTTAAAGTCATAATTTCTGACAAATATAATGTTAAAAATTCGCTACGGGTAAAGGAGCAACTGAGCGGCGTGAAAATTAACAATAATGAAACTATGATATCGTTTGACGTGATTTCACTATTCACGAACATCCCAATTCAGACGGCAATAAACACAATTATGAAAAAATGGAGTATTATTAAAAATCATACTAAGATGTCCAGCTCACAATTTTTAACAGTACTCAAATTTTGTCTAAATGACAATAATTATTTTATGTTTGGTGAAAACATTTATACTCAAATCTTTGGTATGCCAATGGGGAACCCACTATCACCTACTATAGCGGATATCATACTTGACAACCTACTTGACGATGCAATTACTGAACTGGAAAATGAAAATATTTACATTAAATATATCGCCAAATATGACGACATTTTGGCGATAACTCGCATAGATGACAAGGACACAATTCTGTCAATTCTTAACAAACAACATCCTAAAATACAATTTACTACTGAGATTGAGAAAAACGGAGAAATCGCGTACTTAGACTCAAAAATTATACGCAAAAATAATAAGATTCTGTTTGATTGGTACACTAAAGAAACATCTTCAGGAAGGTTAATGAATTACCACGCTACACAACCCAAAAATCAAATTATAAACACAGCAAAAAATTTTATTTCTAGGGTATACAACATAAGTGATACACAATTTCATAATAAAAACAAACACATTATAACAAACATTTTAAAAAACAATAGCTTCCCCACCAAACTCACATCTACATTGATAGACAATACGATTAAACAATTGGATAAGGACAAAAATAACCACAACAAATCTGCAAACATAGAAAAAGAAGAGAACAAATTTTACAGTGTAAAATACATACCTGGGTTAACCGATAATAATAATATACGGTCGTCAATAAAAACAAAAAACATCTGTTTTGCATACAAACCCAATTTGACATTAAGTACAATTTTTTCTACGTGTGAGAAGAAAACAAACTTTTGGTTTTTTTGGCAAACTTTTTCACAGTTGATAAAATAGTAGTATTTATTCACACGTGCGCTTTGTTTTGCATGTAAAATAATATACATGCATAGTTTTGCGCTTATAAAATAAAAATAAATAAGCGCACGTTTATATAGGTAGTACCAATCGAAAGAGCATAAAAATCTGAATCGATATCAGGATAGGTTTTTAGATGACACACTTGCGATAAAGAATTATAGCGCAGCAAACATACAATTTACAAAATATGTGCATGTACAAATTTGGCACTATCGCGATTCAGTGATAGTATGTTGTGTAGTATCATAGAGGAATGGACTGTAGACTTCGATCATGCTGGAAAGCAAATGGTGGCCATTTTGAATATTTTTTTAATTCATTCCTAAATATATTACAAATAAAACACAACTAGATAGCTGATTAAAAACCACTTTCATAATGATTTTATTGCATAAAAACCTTATACCAGAACTTTTACAGAAATCAATAATTTCATTTTATGGAAAGTGACAAGCCCACTTCCCCAAACCCGCCTACACTTTGTCGGGTGTTGCCTATAGATAACCATGTTGCTTGAACCTAATTTGGAATCGTTGGCTCTTGCCGTTTTACAAGTATGCACATTGTCGCAGGAATTAAAGAACGCTGTAACTGACAAAAAATCGAAAATACGTTTTTTTGCATAATTTTTATCAGAACAAAATACTGCGTCGATTGGTCCCGGTTCCATAATCGTATGATGACAAAAAATTCACTTGCGCAAAAAAAAATCGTTTGCTCTAAGCCGCAGAATCACCGGGAATAATAAACTTGAGAGGAAATGTTTAGAGCCAATAATAAAGCGAGAAAAAATAAAAATACGTTTTTAAAATCATGTTCCTAAGTTGGATAGTTTTTGTGATATGAACTTTTTTCTACTTTCTTTCATACAGGTTTTTTGGCTTTGGTGAACATTTTATGTTTTGTCAGTTACATCGTTCTTTAATTCCTGCCACGATATGTACATAAAAAAAACGAATTATGTTGGTATAAAGACATTTATGGGTAAAATTAGAGGCACTCGTGATTTTTTGACCATATCTTAGCCATGTGTGTACCGATCGGGCTGAATGTCATGAGCAAACAATTCCGGACTATATGGGACATAAATATGTATGTATGTATATAACATCCTAGTTCCCATGATTTATCGGTTCTTCAGAAACATTTTAACGGACACACGGTCATTATTAAATCCACTTTGCTCCTCATAAGGACAATGCATGTATATAGTATGTACTTTATAGTTTCAAAATTTATAATTTTTCAACTTACCTCTAAAATAAAATTTTCATCTTCAAAAATCGGACCATATATACTTTCGCCACATGTGCCATCATTATTTACCACATCGCCACTTTGTGCTACATACACTCGTGTGACTTTATGGAAGCGAACACCTTTGTAGTGCAAAGGCTTACCTAGTGTGCCTCTACCTTTTTCGCCAGTACATAAGGCACGGAAATTTTCAGCTGACTTAGGAACTACATCCTTGCGCAATTCAATTACAATACGACCGGCTAAACAAACAATAGTCAAATTTGGTAAAATAAGAAAAAAAATGTATATTTACCAAATTCCCGGCCAATGTTAATATCAAGGAAAACTAATGGATTTAATGGATTAAGGGGCTGCAATAGTTCTTTATTCATTATTTTGTTAAATTTTTAACAATTTTCCTACAAATTAGCTAATTAAAAAAAATAAAACAACAAATTTCGGCGATTAAAAAAAAATTTTACTACATCGAGTAAACGAACGGAAGTAAACAAAACAAAACAGATGGTCGTGCTTGATGCAGCGTTGCCATTTTTGGTTTTTTGCGAACATTTTGGGTCTGAAATTATTCTTTTGGTCGGATGCTAGGTATATTTATATCAGGTGACCGCGAGATTAAAACAATTGTACAATAAAACAAACAACAGTGCTGTCAAACAGCAAAAGGGTTGATAAGAGACAAAAAACTTGTTTTCATGTTAACTTATAGCTGTTTACACTATCACACAAGTCTTATACCCTTTGTACACTTGCATACATGGAAGATGTAGGAAATGTGAAATACGCTTTCACACATGAAACATCTAACATCTACTATCAATAAAAACTGTCATCATTTCCGAAAAAAAACTGTTATTTTTTCAAATACTTTTTTTCTACAAAAGATAATACCAAAATGTATTTCTAATTCATTTCGTTTAATAATTTTAGCAAAATGAAGGAAAATAAGGCTTGCAAAAAAGGAAAACCTTGCGAAAGGGTAACGCTGCTTTCAAAGCAAGTGCTGGTTCACACAGGTCAAGTTTGACTCTTCAAGTCTCGAGCTTTTAGGAGAGAGGGGTAAAGAGAATGGAAAGGGGTACATACTTGACCGTACCAGTCAGTTTTGTATTTTTCTTTTCTTTTTTCATCCGTAATATAATAAAAAGCTACAAAGTTGAAGGAAAAGAAAACAAAAATTAATTTTGTGCATGAACGTGAACGCAAGTTCAAAAGAAAATTTAAATAAAACTGTTCAAGTAAACTTGACCTGTGTGAACCAGCACCAACTTCCATTTTGTCAATGATGCCACAATAATAACAGAATTCATCGAGAATTTTCTAGTGATGACACTAAAAGAATCGAAAAATGTTAATGGGAACAAAATGAGTATGTAACATTCTGTAATACCCTTTGTACACTTGGTCTAAATTTACACGTTTAATTTTTTGATGCTAAATTTCTTTTCAATTCCCTCTTAAAGATGCCATCATAATCACACGCAGCAATCGGTTTCAACTTTTCTCGGTTCAAAGCAACAACAATTTTATTAACAGCGAATCAAAGAGAAAAAGAAAAGAAAAAAATTACATGCAGCCATCGCTGTGCATATACCAACGAATAAAAACACAAAGCGTACTGACCGAGTACAGGCATCTCCGTACTAACCCCCTTTCTTCTCTCACCTAAAAACATAAGAGTTGAGCATCAAAAGATGAAACGTATGAAAGCAGATTTGCATACATTTCGGAGGAACACATGGAAGATGTCACCATTTCTGAAAAAAAAACTTTTATTTTTTTAAATACTTTTTTTCTTCAAAAGTGCCAACATTTTAAAAGACAACACCAAAATGTATTTAGATAAATTTTGTTTAATAATATATAAAAAATAAAGCAAAATAAGGCATCACTGTCATTTTGTCAGTGATGCCAGAATAATAATAGAATTAAATGCCACTTTTCAAGTGATGACACTAAAATAATCGGAAGATGTAGAATGGAATACAATGAGATAGGAACATTTTGTAATAGCCTATTTACACTTGAGCACATCTTAGAGGAATGCGTGGAAAAAAACTTGCTTACATCTGTTACATCTTTCATCATACAAATATTTATTTTCACGTGTAAGAACGAATAAAAACTAAATAAATGATATTACTGTCCTGCTCTTTTGTATTTTTGTCTAGTGATGGTAACAAATTATTTGTTAATAATAATCGAAGGATGTTGAATGAAACAACATGAGATAGGAACATCTTTCAAAGATGAAGAAAGATGTTGATTTTTAGCCCTGTACAATTCTTATGGGAAGATGTTAACATCTTTGCGATAAGATGAAAGATGTAAGATGTGAGCAAGTGTAAAAAGCCTATAAAGATGTTGAAAAATTTTGATTTTTAGCCCTATGTATTTCTTATAGCCTTTTTACACTGATCAACATCTAACATCTACCATCAATTTGCCACCATTTGCGAAGATGTTAACATCTTTCCATAAGAAATACATAGGGTTAAAAACCAACATCTTTCAACATCTTTAAAAGGTGTTACTATCTCATTTTATTCCATTCTACATCTTTCGATTATTTTAGTGTCATCACTAGAAAAGTGGCAATAAGTTCTATTATTATTGTGGCATCACTGACAAAAAGAAGTTTGTTTTGAAAGCAGCGTTACCATTTGTCCAGTTGTATCTTTTATTGCAATGTTTTTTGTTAAGTATTTTTTATATTTTTAAACAAATTGAACTTCAAATACATTGTTGAGTTTTCTTTTTAAATTTTGTCACTTTTGTGAGAAAAAAACATTTTTAATTTAAAAAAAAAAAATTTTCAAAAATGGTGATATTTTTGTTTGATGTTAGATGTTTCACATTTTCTACATCTTTGAAGGTAGATGTTGATCAGTGTAAAAAGCCTATTATACCCTTTGTACACTTGCATACATTTCGGAGGAACGCATGGAATATGTTGAAAATGTGAAACACACGTTCACACTTGAAACATCTAACATCTACTATCAATAAAAAAATGTCACCATTTCTGAAAAAAAAAACTTTATTTTTTTTAAATACTTTTTTTCTACAATTGTTCCAACATTTCAAAAGATGACACCAAAATGTATTTCTAATTCATTTCGTTTAATAATTTTAGCAAAATTAAGCAAAATAAGGCTTGCAAAAAAGGAAAAACGTGAGAAATGGTAACGCTGCTTTCAAAGCAACTTCCATTTTGTCAGTGATGCCACAATAATAACAGAATTTATTGCCACTATTCTAGTGATGACACTAAAAGAATCGAAAACGGTAAAAGGGAACAAAGTGAGATAGTAACATTCTTTAAAAATGTTGAAAAATTTTGATTTTTAGCCCTATGTATTTCTTATGGGAAAATTCCAACATTTTCGCAAATTGATGTTAAATGTTAAATGTTGACAAGTGTGAAAAGGCTATTATGGAAACATTTCAACATCCTCGCAAAACAATGTTAGATGTTAAATGTTTAAAATTGGAAAAAGGCTATTACACTGATCAACATCTAACATCTACCATCAAAGATGTAGAAAATGTGAAACACTAGTTTACATTGCTCACATCTAACATCTACAAAAATGTCTAAAACTTTGAAATTTTTGTCAGCTTTTTTTTATATGAAGTATGACGTTTATTATGACAAAAAATTGTCAGGTGAAGACCCTATGTAACGAAGATGGGATGTGGTGTTTGTGTTTTCAATATTTTTTTTTTTTAATACTACCTGCGTACATTTTTATTTATATATATTTTTAATTATCAAAATAATTTTTGGGAATACAAAATTTTAATTTAAAAGGTTTTTTTATTCGTGCTTAATTCCCAATTGTTATTCTTGATAAAAACACGGATATTTATTGTTGGTGGGATAAGCTATTCCTATGCGCATTTCACTGGTTGCTTAGGCCAGATCGTCAGGACACTTCATCCATAAAGGGTTTAGAAAAACTAAAGATATTAAACCAAATAAAACTGTTAAACGTATAAGAATTATAATATTAGAATAAAAACTGGGAATTAAGCACGAATAACAAAAACTTTTAAATCTTTTTAATTTTTCGAAATTAAATAAAACTTTAGATTATCGTTTTGATATACATATATAGGTTATTTCATTGGTTTATTTGGTTTGCATTTTAAAAGTTCTCTGAATTTTAATAAAGTCTATTAGATTTCACTAACAAAAGAATTTTGGGTATGTACAAAAATAACAGTATACCTAGATATATGTACTTTTCAATTTGCCCATCCCTAGACCGAGTCTCAAAGTGTGCTTACCGATCGTCCAGCGATCAGTAAGTAAGTATACCAGTATCGACATGTCTTTGCGACTGAAGTTGAGAGGCTCAGAGCGACCTATGTTGTATGTGGGCCACGTTAATTTGGTAGCTCTGCAGATATCCAAATTCTTCCATTTATCGTCAGCCATATCCAGATAGTGTCTGGTCCCTATGCGCAGGTATCCAAATTAAGCAATGCCAGATAGGCTGCCCAGTCTGTATAGTTCTTCCTTACACTGGTTGACGAGAATGGACGTTGCTTTATGTGACTTTAGTGACTTCAGAGCCAACACTGTACAGTATTTTACAAGCCTCTCTTATCGCCAGTATTTTAGCCTGAAATACGCTGGCCCCATCCGGCAGAATGAAAGATAGATTCACTTGCAGTTCCTCCGAGAAAACCCCAGAGCCAACACCACAGGTCGTCTTTGACCCATCTGTGCAAATCCTCGTGCAGTATTCATCAGTTAGGATTCCCTTACTTCTATCCCGCCTTGAAGGAAATATGACCTTGAATTTCTTCTCAAAGTCTGTACGGGGTATCATATAGTCCGCTTTTAGCGGTATATTCCAAAATGTCAAATTGTCTGGCATCTACATTGTATGTATATATAATAAAATACCTGCAAGCAAAATATTTCTTATAGCGCTATTGTCCATTTAAGAGTATATGCCATCTGAATGTGTGGTGAGAAAAATCTTAATTACATGCAACTTAGAGATATAATTCAAAATGCAAATTTAATCAAATATCTTTTGTTAGGTTTGCTTTTATATTGTTTTACTGTCGGTTTAAGTTCTCGGTTCTTAATTTCTGATGCCTGCTCTTACTGAAGAATAAATTCTAGAGGCTGCAATAAAAGCTTAGATATACCTATTTTAGATTCGATGAATTCTGATCACTATTTTGCCATCAAATGCTGTAGTATCGAAGTCGGAAATATATTACGATCGTTTTGTTTACTAAATGAAATTATGTAGTTGTAATTTCATATTTGTAAAAACTGAGGAGAAAGTACTCAATACCAAAAAACGAAAATGTGTGTGCAACTTTTCATTTTTTGAGTTGGTTTGTCAGCGACTGTGTATATTTAATGAATCGGAAGTAAAAGCAAAAGTTTTTCTTTGGCTAATGACAAAAGCAGAAGTGGAAGAAATGTCAGTTTTTCTACTTTGACTGCAGTTTTTTAAACGCTGCTCAATCGCATCGTTTGAAAATAGCTGATTATTTCAAATAAGTTTTTAGCCTCGAAAGAATATCTATCATAAGTGTACAAAAATATTACCAACTGGTAAAAAGTAAAAATTGTTTCTGTTTTAGCAATAAGAGTTCATTGCAATATTATTAAATAAATAAGTAAGTCATTTCAAGACGTATATTTTTTGTTCAGAATATATATAGTCCAAATAAATAATTATATGCAAATTAAAACATAGGCCAACAAGTGGCTTACTATATGAAATACAAGCTATAGTCCAATTCGACTTATATTGTACAAACAGCGTGCAAATAAAGCAGTGGACAAAGTTAATTAGTTTTGTAAGCGCTGCGCTGTCGATTTAGCGTGATTGCGATTCTAATAAAAACATGTTTTTTTTTTAACTTCAATTAATATTTTACTGGTAATACTTCTAATCCATGCCACTAAGGTTTCTCAATAGTAAAAAATATGAACCACTTGTCTGAACAATCTGAAATGTATAGGAAAACGAAACCGATTTCATTAATCTAATGAAACAATCATTGACCAAATTACCGAAAGTAGAGTCATATGGGACATGGTTGTAAAACCCGATACTTGTAAAAACAAAGTCCGATTGGTTCTCAAAATCATCATATTTATAATGTATTTAAATTGCTTAGTCTCATTGTACCAAGAGCTGCTATACCAAATCGAAGGTGACTTTTCGCTCTGAAAACAATTTTATTGTTTTTAAAAGTTTTTTTTTTAACTAGCACTAACCTGTGTTATGATTTTCTGGCCATTGTAGCAGTAAATGACGATCTGAAAGCCAGCAGCACATACAAAACAGAGCATTTTAAAGAACAATGTTATATCCTGTTCCAAACCAACATTGGCCATAAACATAACAACGCATAAGACCATCATGCTCAAGAGGCACTGAGCCAAGCTGGGATTACGATACATGCCGTTGATTTTTAAATAATATCTGAATATTGGAAATAAGTAAATCGTAATTAAATCAGAAAATTTTTGTTTTCTATTCGATTTGTACTTGAAAATTCTTTCATGCAAACGCACACAACAGAGCAAATATTTAACTCTTTCTGATTGTGGTATCTCCTCATCTGAGGCATGTTCCAAAAGTTTATGAAGAACTTCAAACAATGCTGAGCAGTGAACCACTATGACAATAAATATTCCATCAAAACATACGGAACCTGGAAGAGAAAAAGTACAATTTCTAACATTTCAAATAAAATTTTTATATGTATTCCCAAAAATGACTTTCACAATAAACTGGCAAGTGCACGGCCTAAAAAAACTGAACTGGCAACTTGCTTTATTTTTTGATTTTCTTGCGAAAACAATAAAGCAAGCTGTTGTTGTTTTGTTTTTTCTGCACCAACGCGCTTTCAGTACGGTGCGGTACATTACTGGTACAGCAACGTTCGCCTAACTGAGCCTTTAACCTACGTACAACTACAGTTAATGTTAGGAGAATTCCAACCAATTGTAATGGGGAATGTAAGAAAAGATTAACTCTTTATTTTTATACCCTTCACCAGAGGTGGAAAAGGGTATATATAAGATTGTCATTCCGTTTGTAATTTCTACAATATTGATCTTAGACCTTATAAAGTATATATATGCTGGGTCCTTATGAGGAGAGAAGTTGATTTAACGATATCCGTCCATCCGTCCGTCTTACGTTTGATATGTGTTTTCCGGAGACTCCAGACATGATAGCGGCTACGTTGTTTTACATTTATGTCACATATTGTCCACCATTTCTTGCTATTGAAATTCAGTTAGATCGGTCTAACAATGGCTGAGATATGACCAGAAAACCACGACTGCCTCTAATTATTCCAAAAAATCCCTTGTGGTTGTTGTATTTTTATTACTTTTTTCTGTATATCTGGAGAACGGCAAGAGCCAAAGCTTTAAAATTAGGTACAAACATTTAGGTTATAAATATACACCATCCTACAAAATGTGGGCGGGATTGGAGAAGTAGGCGTGGTACCTCTCATACAAAAAGTTTTAAAAATTGTATAAAAACCTGAATTTTTTGACTGTAATATGACCTATGGTTATGCCTTATATATCAGAAGATCGGAAATTTTTAATAAAAATATTTTCTGAAAAACTCGGGAAAATCGGTTCAGATACGAAAAAGTTATGACCAAAATATTAATTTTTTTTGAAAAATACCCATTTTCAGGAACCATAGATCTTCCCGAGTCCAAGTTTTACCAAAATACTGAAATCCCAAAAATTACACTTTTTTATAATTAAGTTTTTATACCCTTCACCGAAGGTCCTACACCCTATAAAGTATATATATTCTGGGTCCTTATGCAAAGCGAAGTTCAAATCCGGTTGTCGTCTCTTCTTCCAATCCCCCCCCCCCCCCCCCCCCCCCTTCGTATTTGTTTACATATACTAGCATAATGCCCAATATGATTTTCGTTATCACCCTTCTTTATTATTTCATATATTCAACGAAATAATTTTAACAAATAAAAACTAAAAACGATTTTAAAAATATATTTACCAGTTTTCGCTTTTTAAATTTCATTTATAATGGAGTTTTAAGTATTTTAAATATGTATGTATATGTATATGTAAAAATTATTTAGTTGCTCTCTATTCTACTCGCACAATGGTGAAGGGTATATAAGATTCGGCACAGCGGAATATAGCACTCTTACTTGTTTTTATTTAAGCTTTGATATTAGGGACCGAAAATAACAGTTATATTGGAATTTTAAAACAAAAAAAGCATATAGAAATAAATGTCGAAAAACTGATTCATGCACTTGTCAATGATAAAATGTATCGATTTTTATAATTTTGATTTTTATATTTTCGATCAAACTTAACAGTTGTTTTTTGATTTTTATTTTTTGAACAAAAATAACTGTTATTTTTTGATTTTTATTTTTTTGAACAAAAATAACTGTTATATTTTGATTTTTATTTTTTCGATCAAAAATAACAGTTTTTTTGATTTTTATTTTTTGGAGCAAAAATAAAAGTTATTCTTCTCTAAATAAATGTACGTGATTTAATAACTTAGTTGACTTTAAATTTTTATTTTAGTGTGTAATTATCATAGGAATTCCGTATGCACATTAAAATAATTATTAAAGTACATTTATTTAGAGAATAACTTTTATTTTTGCTCGAAAAAATAAAAATCAAAAAATAACTGTTATTTTTTCAAAGTTATTTACGGGAATACAAAATTTACCAATAAGATTTTTGTATGACGTGCTAAATTCCCAATTTTCCATATTTGATAAATACACCGAAATTTATTGTTGAGGGAAAGCTAGCCTCTATGCGCATTTCACTGGTTTCTTAGGCCAGATCATCAGGAAACCTTTTCCAAAGATTTTAGAAAAGCTAAAACTATTATACAAATAGAACCCTAAAGCGAATAAGAATTTTAAACACTCAAAGTCTTACTTGTAACAATATCAAAGCTTAAACAAAACACCAACAATAAACAGTGAGTTTATCTTTTCTTACATCCCCCTACAATTGGTTGGGTTCTTTCCGACTCGAATTGTAGTTGTAAGTGGGTAAAAAGAAAAAACAAAATTGAATATACGGCTTACCCAAAATACATAAGGAAGGGACACCCTTACGACCTATTGTGTCGTCAGTTCAAGTACCATGTTACCAATTATCAAAATACGTTGGTCATATTCTTAAAGTCATAATTTCTGACAAATATAATGTTAAAAATTCGCTACGGGTAAAGGAGCAACTGAGCGGCGTGAAAATTAACAATAATGAAACTATGATATCGTTTGACGTGATTTCACTATTCACGAACATCCCAATTCAGACGGCAATAAACACAATTATGAAAAAATGGAGTATTATTAAAAATCATACTAAGATGTCCAGCTCACAATTTTTAACAGTACTCAAATTTTGTCTAAATGACAATAATTATTTTATGTTTGGTGAAAACATTTATACTCAAATCTTTGGTATGCCAATGGGGAACCCACTATCACCTACTATAGCGGATATCATACTTGACAACCTACTTGACGATGCAATTACTGAACTGGAAAATGAAAATATTTACATTAAATATATCGCCAAATATGACGACATTTTGGCGATAACTCGCATAGATGACAAGGACACAATTCTGTCAATTCTTAACAAACAACATCCTAAAATACAATTTACTACTGAGATTGAGAAAAACGGAGAAATCGCGTACTTAGACTCAAAAATTATACGCAAAAATAATAAGATTCTGTTTGATTGGTACACTAAAGAAACATCTTCAGGAAGGTTAATGAATTACCACGCTACACAACCCAAAAATCAAATTATAAACACAGCAAAAAATTTTATTTCTAGGGTATACAACATAAGTGATACACAATTTCATAATAAAAACAAACACATTATAACAAACATTTTAAAAAACAATAGCTTCCCCACCAAACTCACATCTACATTGATAGACAATACGATTAAACAATTGGATAAGGACAAAAATAACCACAACAAATCTGCAAACATAGAAAAAGAAGAGAACAAATTTTACAGTGTAAAATACATACCTGGGTTAACCGATAATAATAATATACGGTCGTCAATAAAAACAAAAAACATCTGTTTTGCATACAAACCCAATTTGACATTAAGTACAATTTTTTCTACGTGTGAGAAGAAAACAAACTTTTGGTTTTTTTGGCAAACTTTTTCACAGTTGATAAAATAGTAGTATTTATTCACACGTGCGCTTTGTTTTGCATGTAAAATAATATACATGCATAGTTTTGCGCTTATAAAATAAAAATAAATAAGCGCACGTTTATATAGGTAGTACCAATCGAAAGAGCATAAAAATCTGAATCGATATCAGTATAGGTTTTTAGATGACACACTTGCGATAAAGAATTATAGCGCAGCAAACATAAAATTTACAAAATATGTGCATGTACAAATTTAGTTTTTCACTTATAACTCGAAAACGATTCCGCGTGCACATATCTAGCGTAAAAATCTGAATCGATATTGATATAGCTTATTTTCTAAGAGACTTGGGGGAGGGAGTAATGGTGCAGCAAACTTTTTAAATTTTTTATATATGTACATCTATAGTTTAGTTTTTCACTTATAACTCGAAAACGATTCCGCGTGCACATATCTAGCTAGTACCAATCGATAGAGTGTAAAAATCTGAATCGATATTGATATAGCTTATTTTCTAAGAGACTTGGGTGAGGGAGTTATGGTGCAGCAAACTTTTTAAATTTTTTATATATTTACATGCATAGTTTAGTTTTTCACTGATAACTCGAAAACGATTCCGCGTGCACATGTCTAGCTAGTACCAATCGATAGAGCGTAAAAATCTGAATCGATATTGATATAGCTTATTTTCTAAGAGACTTGGGGGAGGGAGTAATGGTGCAGCAAACTTTTTAAATTTTTTATATATGTACATGTATAGTTTAGTTTTTCACTTATAACTCGAAAACGATTCCGCGTGCACATATCTAGCTAGTACCAATCGATAGAGCGTAAAAATCTGAATCGATATTGATATAGCTTATTTTCTAAGAGACTTGGGGGAGGGAGTAATGGTGCAGCAAACTTTTTAAATTTTTTATATATTTACATGCATAGTTTAGTTTTTCACTGATAACTCGAAAACGATTCCGCGTGCACATGTCTAGCTAGTACCAATCGATAGAGCGTAAAAATCTGAATCGATATTGATATAGCTTATTTTCTAAGAGACTTGGGGGGGGGGGGGAGTTATAGCCTTATAAAGTTTTAATTTTCATTACATATTTAGATGTGTCTGTCCAATCAACTTTGTAAAAAAAGAATTATCAAGCAGAGCTGCCAGTTTATTGTTACCATAGTGCTGCCATACTATATTTATACTGTTAGATCTAGCGATTTTAAATTATTTATTAATTTTCTATTTGTGGGAAATCAAGCGCTTTTATTAGTTGTTAATACTTTATTTTTTAACATAAGTGTTTAAAAATTGAAGGTAAAAAATAAATTTAGAACATAACACTAGTGCAATATAGGTAGTATCTACCTATATTTTACCAATTGGGAGTACCAATTGATAGAAAAACAATTTTCCATTTCCAAATTTCTATATAGAAAAATCGCAATAATCGGAGTAGGGGACTGTCACATTCGAGAAATTAGACTTTTATAGGGTATGCCCAAAAAAGTGTAAAATTAAAAAAAATCCATATACGTGACGCCTAAAATAGAAAGGGACCTAAGGTTAAAAACCGGTTTTGTTCAGGAGAGCCATTTTAAAGATTTATGTACGTGTATCTTTGGTATACCATCACTCAATAAAACGCGCATGTCTCTAGGAGGGAACACTTTCGGGTCATGGGATCGGTCTCATTCGATGCTTAGATGTTATCCACTTCAAAAAAAAGTGAAAGTTTTTACCCTTAGGTCCTTTTCTCTATGCGCTGTCACATATATATGTATATAGTTTGCAACTATTAAAAGCAGATACATATATTTCATTATAAGAAACATTCAAAATCAAGAAAATTTTAAGCTTGGAAGAATTGTATTCAATTTTAAAATACAAAACAAAAGTATAACTATAACTATAATCACATAAAAAGATTTAATATTAAAGAAACTCGAAAAATTCTTCATAAATATATTTATTTTTAGTGTGTATTTATAAGTAAATTTCATTCTTTCAATGTAAAGAAAGCCTTCAAGGCCAATATACATGTATTGCCGTTACCATATTTCCATGTTTTCCAAAAAAATAAAAAATTTTATTAATATTAATTAATATATAAATATGTGATTTCTAATTAAATGGCTCCGCAACCACAAAAGTATTACAAAATAGAAATTTAAAATAACATTAGTTTTATTTATCTCTTTTTTTTTATTCCTTATACTGTATTTCCACTAACGCACAGAGAAGTATTTGGCCTGAAAAGCTGGCCAAAAAGGCAAAACATATCTAGCTAGTACCAATCGATACCAATCGATTATTTTCTAAGAGACTTGGGGGAGGGAGTAATGGTGCAGCAAACTTTTTAAATTTTTTATATATGTACATGTATAGTTTAGTTTTTCACTTATAACTCGAAAACGATTCCGCGTGCACATATCTAGCTAGTACCAATCGATAGAGCGTAAAAATCTGAATCGATATTGATATAGCTTATTTTCTAAGAGACTTCGGGGAGGGAGTAATGGTGCAGCAAACTTTTTAAATTTTTTATATATGTACATCTATAGTTTAGTTTTTCACTTATAACTCGAAACTAGCTAGTACCAATCGATAGAGTGTAAAAATCTGAATCGATATTGATATAGCTTATTTTCTAAGAGACTTGGGTGAGGGAGTTATGGTGCAGCAAACTTTTTAAATTTTTTATATATTTACATGCATAGTTTAGTTTTTCACTGATAACTCGAAAACGATTCCGCGTGCACATGTCTAGCTAGTACCAATCGATAGAGCGTAAAAAGCTGAATCGATATTGATATAGCTTATTTTCTTAGAGACTTGGGGGAGGGAGTAATGGTGCAGCAAACTTTTTAAATTTTTTATATATGTACATGTATAGTTTAGTTTTTCACTTATAACTCGAAAACGATTCCGCGTGCACATATCTAGCTAGTACCAATCGATAGAGCGTAAAAATCTGAATCGATATTGATATAGCTTATTTTCTAAGAGACTTGGGGGAGGGAGTTATGGTGCAGCAAACTTTTTAAATTTTTTATATTGTATTTACATGCATAGTTTAGTTTTTCACTGATAACTCGAAAACGATTCCGCGTGCACATGTCTAGCTAGTACCAATCGATAGAGCGTAAAAATCTGAATCGATATTGATATAGCTTATTTTCTAAGAGACTTGGGGGGGGGGGGGGGGGGGAGTTATAGCCTTATAAAGTTTTAATTTTCATTACATATTTAGATGTGTCTGTCCAATCAACTTTGTAAAAAAAGAATTATCAAGCAGAGCTGCCAGTTTATTGTTACCATAGTGCTGCCATACTATATTTATACTGTTAGATCTAGCGATTTTAAATTATTTATTAATTTTCTATTTGTGGGAAATCAAGCGCTTTTATTAGTTGTTAATACTTTATTTTTTAACATAAGTGTTTAAAAATTGAAGGTAAAAAATAAATTTAGAACATAACACTAGTGCAATATAGGTAGTATCTACCTATATTTTACCAATTGGGAGTACCAATTGATAGAAAAACAATTTTCCATTTCCAAATTTCTATATAGAAAAATCGCAATAATCGGAGTAGGGGACTGTCACATTCGAGAAATTAGACTTTTATAGGGTATGCCCAAAAAAGTGTAAAATTAAAAAAAATCCATATACGTGACGCCTAAAATAGAAAAGGACCTAAGGTTAAAAACCGGTTTTGTTCAGGAGAGCCATTTTAAAGATTTATGTACGTGTATCTTTGGTATACCATCACTCAATAAAACGCGCATGTCTCTAGGAGGGAACACTTTCGGGTCATGGGATCGGTCTCATTCGATGCTTAGATGTTATCCACTTCAAAAAAAAGTGAAAGTTTTTACCCTTAGGTCCTTTTCTCTATGCGCTGTCACATATATATGTATATAGTTTGCAACTATTAAAAGCAGATACATATATTTCATTATAAGAAACATTCAAAATCAAGAAAATTTTAAGCTTGGAAGAATTGTATTCAATTTTAAAATACAAAACAAAAGTATAACTATAACTATAATCACATAAAAAGATTTAATATTAAAGAAACTCGAAAAATTCTTCATAAATATATTTATTTTTAGTGTGTATTTATAAGTAAATTTCATTCTTTCAATGTAAAGAAAGCCTTCAAGGCCAATATACATGTATTGCCGTTACCATATTTCCATGTTTTCCAAAAAAATAAAAAATTTTATTAATATTAATTAATATATAAATATGTGATTTCTAATTAAATGGCTCCGCAACCACAAAAGTATTACAAAATAGAAATTTAAAATAACATTAGTTTTATTTATCTCTTTTTTTTTATTCCTTATACTGTATTTCCACTAACGCACAGAGAAGTATTTGGCCTGAAAAGCTGGCCAAAAAGGCAAAACATATCTAGCTAGTACCAATCGATACCAATCGATTATTTTCTAAGAGACTTGGGGGAGGGAGTAATGGTGCAGCAAACTTTTTAAATTTTTTATATATGTACATGTATAGTTTAGTTTTTCACTTATAACTCGAAAACGATTCCGCGTGCACATATCTAGCTAGTACCAATCGATAGAGCGTAAAAATCTGAATCGATATTGATATAGCTTATTTTCTAAGAGACTTCGGGGAGGGAGTAATGGTGCAGCAAACTTTTTAAATTTTTTATATATGTACATCTATAGTTTAGTTTTTCACTTATAACTCGAAACTAGCTAGTACCAATCGATAGAGTGTAAAAATCTGAATCGATATTGATATAGCTTATTTTCTAAGAGACTTGGGTGAGGGAGTTATGGTGCAGCAAACTTTTTAAATTTTTTATATATTTACATGCATAGTTTAGTTTTTCACTGATAACTCGAAAACGATTCCGCGTGCACATGTCTAGCTAGTACCAATCGATAGAGCGTAAAAAGCTGAATCGATATTGATATAGCTTATTTTCTTAGAGACTTGGGGGAGGGAGTAATGGTGCAGCAAACTTTTTAAATTTTTTATATATGTACATGTATAGTTTAGTTTTTCACTTATAACTCGAAAACGATTCCGCGTGCACATATCTAGCTAGTACCAATCGATAGAGCGTAAAAATCTGAATCGATATTGATATAGCTTATTTTCTAAGAGACTTGGGGGAGGGAGTTATGGTGCAGCAAACTTTTTAAATTTTTTATATTGTATTTACATGCATAGTTTAGTTTTTCACTGATAACTCGAAAACGATTCCGCGTGCACATGTCTAGCTAGTACCAATCGATAGAGCGTAAAAATCTGAATCGATATTGATATAGCTTATTTTCTAAGAGACTTGGGGGGGGGGGGGAGTTATAGACTTATAAAGTTTTAATTTTCATTACATATTTAGATGTGTCTGTCCAATCAACTTTGTAAAAAAAGAATTATCAAGCAGAGCTGCCAGTTTATTGTTACCATAGTGCTGCCATACTATATTTATACTGTTAGATCTAGCGATTTTAAATTATTTATTAATTTTCTATTTGTGGGAAATCAAGCGCTTTTATTAGTTGTTAATACTTTATTTTTTAACATAAGTGTTTAAAAATTGAAGGTAAAAAATAAATTTAGAACATAACACTAGTGCAATATAGGTAGTATCTACCTATATTTTACCAATTGGGAGTACCAATTGATAGAAAAACAATTTTCCATTTCCAAATTTCTATATAGAAAAATCGCAATAATCGGAGTAGGGGACTGTCACATTCGAGAAATTAGACTTTTATAGGGTATGCCCAAAAAAGTGTAAAATTAAAAAAAATCCATATACGTGACGCCTAAAATAGAAAGGGACCTAAGGTTAAAAACCGGTTTTGTTCAGGAGAGCCATTTTAAAGATTTATGTACGTGTATCTTTGGTATACCATCACTCAATAAAACGCGCATGTCTCTAGGAGGGAACACTTTCGGGTCATGGGATCGGTCTCATTCGATGCTTAGATGTTATCCACTTCAAAAAAAAGTGAAAGTTTTTACCCTTAGGTCCTTTTCTCTATGCGCTGTCACATATATATGTATATAGTTTGCAACTATTAAAAGCAGATACATATATTTCATTATAAGAAACATTCAAAATCAAGAAAATTTTAAGCTTGGAAGAATTGTATTCAATTTTTAAAATACAAAACAAAAGTATAACTATAACTATAATCACATAAAAAGATTTAATATTAAAGAAACTCGAAAAATTCTTCATAAATATATTTATTTTTAGTGTGTATTATAAAGTAAAATTTCATTCTTTCAATGTAAAGAAAGCCTTCAAGGCCAATATACATGTATTGCCGTTACCCATATTTCCATGTTTTCCAAAAAAATAAAAAATTTTATTAATATTAATTAATATATAAATATGTGATTTCTAATTAAATGGCTCCGCAACCACAAAAGTATTACAAAATAGAAATTTAAAATAACATTAGTTTTATTTATCTCTTTTTTTTTTATTCCTTATACTGTATTTCCACTAACGCACAGAGAAGTATTTGGCCTGAAAAGCTGGCCAAAAAGGCAAAACATATCTAGCTAGTACCAATCGATACCAATCGATTATTTTCTAAGAGACTTGGGGGAGGGAGTAATGGTGCAGCAAACTTTTTAAATTTTTTATATATGTACATGTATAGTTTAGTTTTTCACTTATAACTCGAAAACGATTCCGCGTGCACATATCTAGCTAGTACCAATCGATAGAGCGTAAAAATCTGAATCGATATTGATATAGCTTATTTTCTAAGAGACTTCGGGGAGGGAGTAATGGTGCAGCAAACTTTTTAAATTTTTTATATATGTACATCTATAGTTTAGTTTTTCACTTATAACTCGAAACTAGCT
Source organism: Pollenia angustigena (assembly GCA_930367215.1). Classification (NCBI taxonomy): domain Eukaryota; kingdom Metazoa; phylum Arthropoda; class Insecta; order Diptera; family Polleniidae; genus Pollenia; species Pollenia angustigena. The sequence continues at coordinate 151,053,412 of OV884058.1, forward strand.
AGTACCAATCGATAGAGTGTAAAAATCTGAATCGATATTGATATAGCTTATTTTCTAAGAGACTTGGGTGAGGGAGTTATGGTGCAGCAAACTTTTTAAATTTTTTATATATTTACATGCATAGTTTAGTTTTTCACTGATAACTCGAAAACGATTCCGCGTGCACATGTCTAGCTAGTACCAATCGATAGAGCGTAAAAAGCTGAATCGATATTGATATAGCTTATTTTCTTAGAGACTTGGGGGAGGGAGTAATGGTGCAGCAAACTTTTTAAATTTTTTATATATGTACATGTATAGTTTAGTTTTTCACTTATAACTCGAAAACGATTCCGCGTGCACATATCTAGCTAGTACCAATCGATAGAGCGTAAAAATCTGAATCGATATTGATATAGCTTATTTTCTAAGAGACTTGGGGGAGGGAGTTATGGTGCAGCAAACTTTTTAAATTTTTTATATTGTATTTACATGCATAGTTTAGTTTTTCACTGATAACTCGAAAACGATTCCGCGTGCACATGTCTAGCTAGTACCAATCGATAGAGCGTAAAAATCTGAATCGATATTGATATAGCTTATTTTCTAAGAGACTTGGGGGGGGGGGGGGGGGGAGTTATAGCCTTATAAAGTTTTAATTTTCATTACATATTTAGATGTGTCTGTCCAATCAACTTTGTAAAAAAAGAATTATCAAGCAGAGCTGCCAGTTTATTGTTACCATAGTGCTGCCATACTATATTTATACTGTTAGATCTAGCGATTTTAAATTATTTATTAATTTTCTATTTGTGGGAAATCAAGCGCTTTTATTAGTTGTTAATACTTTATTTTTTAACATAAGTGTTTAAAAATTGAAGGTAAAAAATAAATTTAGAACATAACACTAGTGCAATATAGGTAGTATCTACCTATATTTTACCAATTGGGAGTACCAATTGATAGAAAAACAATTTTCCATTTCCAAATTTCTATATAGAAAAATCGCAATAATCGGAGTAGGGGACTGTCACATTCGAGAAATTAGACTTTTATAGGGTATGCCCAAAAAAGTGTAAAATTAAAAAAAATCCATATACGTGACGCCTAAAATAGAAAGGGACCTAAGGTTAAAAACCGGTTTTGTTCAGGAGAGCCATTTTAAAGATTTATGTACGTGTATCTTTGGTATACCATCACTCAATAAAACGCGCATGTCTCTAGGAGGGAACACTTTCGGGTCATGGGATCGGTCTCATTCGATGCTTAGATGTTATCCACTTCAAAAAAAAGTGAAAGTTTTTACCCTTAGGTCCTTTTCTCTATGCGCTGTCACATATATATGTATATAGTTTGCAACTATTAAAAGCAGATACATATATTTCATTATAAGAAACATTCAAAATCAAGAAAATTTTAAGCTTGGAAGAATTGTATTCAATTTTAAAATACAAAACAAAAGTATAACTATAACTATAATCACATAAAAAGATTTAATATTAAAGAAACTCGAAAAATTCTTCATAAATATATTTATTTTTAGTGTGTATTTATAAGTAAATTTCATTCTTTCAATGTAAAGAAAGCCTTCAAGGCCAATATACATGTATTGCCGTTACCATATTTCCATGTTTTCCAAAAAAATAAAAAATTTTATTAATATTAATTAATATATAAATATGTGATTTCTAATTAAATGGCTCCGCAACCACAAAAGTATTACAAAATAGAAATTTAAAATAACATTAGTTTTATTTATCTCTTTTTTTTTATTCCTTATACTGTATTTCCACTAACGCACAGAGAAGTATTTGGCCTGAAAAGCTGGCCAAAAAGGCAAAACATATCTAGCTAGTACCAATCGATAGAGCGTAAAAATCTGAATCGATATTGATATAGCTTATTTTCTAAGAGACTTGGGGGAGGGAGTAATGGTGCAGCAAACTTTTTAAATTTTTTATATATGTACATGTATAGTTTAGTTTTTCACTTATAACTCGAAAACGATTCCGCGTGCACATATCTAGCTAGTACCAATCGATAGAGCGTAAAAATCTGAATCGATATTGATATAGCTTATTTTCTAAGAGACTTGGGGGAGGGAGTAATGGTGCAGCAAACTTTTTAATTTTTTTATATATTTACATGCATAGTTTAGTTTTTCACTGATAACTCGAAAACGATTCCGCGTGCACATGTCTAGCTAGTACCAATCGATAGAGCGTAAAAATCTGAATCGATATTGATGTAGCTTATTTTCTAAGAGACTTGGGGGAGGGAGTAATGGTGCAGCAAACTTTTTAAATTTTTTATATATGTACATGTATAGTTTAGTTTTTCACTTATAACTCGAAAACGATTCCGCGTGCACATATCTAGCTAGTACCAATCGATAGAGCGTAAAAATCTGAATCGATATTGATATAGCTTATTTTCTAAGAGACTTGGGGGAGGGAGTAATGGTGCAGCAAACTTTTTAAATTTTTTATATATGTACATCTATAGTTTAGTTTTTCACTTATAACTCGAAACTAGCTAGTACCAATCGATAGAGTGTAAAAATCTGAATCGGTATTGATATAGCTTATTTTCTAAGAGACTTGGGTGAGGGAGTTATGGTGCAGCAAACTTTTTAAATTTTTTATATATTTACATGCATAGTTTAGTTTTTCACTGATAACTCGAAAACGATTCCGCGTGCACATGTCTAGCTAGTACCAATCGATAGAGCGTAAAAATCTGAATCGATATTGATATAGCTTATTTTCTAAGAGACTTGGGGGGGGGGGGGAGTTATAGCCTTATAAATTTTTAATTTTCATTACATATTTAGATGTGTCTGTCCAATCAACTTTGTAAAAAAAGAATTATCAAGCAGAGCTGCCAGTTTATTGTTACCATAGTGCTGCCATACTATATTTATACTGTTAGATCTAGCGATTTTAAATTATTTATTAATTTTCTATTTGTGGGAAATCAAGCGCTTTTATTAGTTGTTAATACTTTATTTTTTAACATAAGCGTTTAAAAATTGAAGGTAAAAAATAAATTTAGAACATAACACTAGTGCAATATAGGTAGTATCTACCTATATTTTACCAATTGGGAGTACCAATTGATAGAAAAACAATTTTCCATTTCCAAATTTCTATATAGAAAAATCGCAATAATCGGAGTAGGGGACTGTCACATTCGAGAAATTAGACTTTTATAGGGTATGCCCAAAAAAGTGTAAAATTAAAAAAAATCCATATACGTGACGCCTAAAATAGAAAGGGACCTAAGGTTAAAAACCGGTTTTGTTCAGGAGAGCCATTTTAAAGATTTATGTACGTGTATCTTTGGTATACCATCACTCAATAAAACGCGCATGTCTCTAGGAGGGAACACTTTCGGTCATGGGATCGGTCTCATTCGATGCTTAGATGTTATCCACTTCAAAAAAAAGTGAAAATTTTTACCCTTAGGTCCTTTTCTCTATGCGCTGTCACATATATATGTATATAGTTTGCAACTATTAAAAGCAGATACATATATTTCATTATAAGAAACATTCAAAATCAAGAAAATTTTAAGCTTGGTAAGAATTGTATTCAATTTTAAAATACAAAACAAAAGTATAACTATTACTATAATCACATAAAAAGATTTAATATTAAAAGAAACTCGAAAAATTCTTCATAAATATATTTATTTTTAGTGTGTATTTATAAGTAAATTTCATTCTTTCAATGTAAAGAAAGCCTTCAAGGCCAATATACATGTATTGCCGTTACCATATTTCCATGTTTTCCAAAAAATAAAAAATTTTATTAATATTAATTAATATATAAATATGTGATTTCTAATTAAATGGCTCCCCAACCACAAAAGTATTACAAAATAGAAATTTAAAATAACATTAGTTTTATTTATCTCTTTTTTTTTTATTCCTTATACTGTATTTCCACTAACGCACAGAGAAGTATTTGGCCTGAAAAGCTGGCCAAAAAGGCAAAACTGAATTTTAAGAAATCTTAAGAACTAAGTACGCAGCTCGACAGACAGCAATATTTTACATTATATTGTAAATTTTGAAGACTTTTAGTTGCGATTTGTAGCTCTGAGACCCTGCTAAAGTCAGGAAAGTGAAGAAAATTATATGATATTTAAATGTTTTTTTTCGGTTTCTGGATGTTTATATGATATTTTTTTGCGGCTAAACGAATAAAGGTTTAACAAAGATTATTTTTTTCGCTGAAAGGTTTGATCAAAAGTTATTTAAAAAAGAAAAAAAAATTTAAAATATGTTGAATATTCATGTTGAAACAATTCGTTCAAAAGCTAAAAAAAAACAAATTATACACTTTTTTTTACAAAAAAAGGAAAAGAAGAGGTTTTTAAAAGTGAGGTTAGCATGTCTACGAATTATGTTTGATACCACAATAAAATTTGTAATCTCTAATTTTAGAAACCAAAAACGACGATTTTTTTAAATTTTCACATTTCTTCTATTTTTGCTCATCGGGCACTATTTCTTATACCTATATATCGTCAAAAACTTTTATGTATTTTGAATTATTGATTTCAACTGTTATTCACATCACTTTTAACACTTCACAATATTAATACTTGCCTATATGTAATTATAAATTGCAAAAATTCTTAATTATCCATAATCATTTTAAGGGAATGTCCCACACATCCCCATAAAATATATTTTAAAGAAGCTGCCGAGGCCAGAAATAAGCACTAACGATTATATCGTACTAACTATGCGAGGAAATTCAGCAGAAGCGATACAAATCGAGATGTCTTGAATAGGTTATTTCTGAGCAGTGACCCTTTTATAAGCTGCAGTACGCAAAGAGAACGAAATAATAAAAAAGCTTTTTCATCAGAAACCATCACACTTCTTCTTCCTGACACCGATGATGCAGCTATTGAGGATACACATACGACATAATAATTAGTAAGGAATTTTTATTAGTTTAACTTTTCGTTTATAAAGTATTAAATAATATAAAATAAATATAATAAAGCCTTTTTTCATAAAAAAATACTATTTTATAAGAGCCTTACAATTTTCAAATTTTTTTTTTTAATTATACTATAAATCATATGTATGTATGTACATACAGTCTGTCAAGAATGAGTTTAAACCTTTAAAATCAACAGTTGTTAATTGAGTTTTGCGATTTATACCAACTTTTATTCCTTAGGAATGTGGCTTTTAGAAAAATCTTAAAAATTTAAACTTTTTGGTTCTTAAATTTTCTTATTGCATTTTGAAAACAAAAAATTTGACGCATTTTGCATGTAAATTTTTTTTTCGCCATTAAATTTTTAATAACTCCAAAATAGTAACAGATAAAAAATAAATGTGTGTGGTTAGTTTAAGCAGAATTTTCCGGTGCATCTTCTGATCCTCCTGCTATTAAAATCGGAGAACACGTTTTCAAGCTATGGCAAAATAAATAAGGCAACCCAACGATTTAGGGGGTGAAGTATGCCACGCCTTTAAAAGAAAATCCTTACGTACTAGAGAAAAACGGAAAACATATTTGAATTAAGGGCATCAAAATCCATATAGTCCACATACTTTTATTTCTAGGGTAGAGAAAAATGTTTTTGTACTTTTGTTGCGCAGTGTAATTTTTTCAAAATCTGCCACTAGACTTTTTATATCATACTACACCTAAAACTATCAAAAAACTAAAACTTTTAATTCAAAAAACACGTTTAATAATTTTGGCCAGCTTTTCAGGCCAAATACTCCTCTGTGTAACGTCTAAAACTGAAAGGTAACTTATTCCAGATTCGGCATTTTTTAATTTGAAAGCAACGTTCAAAAATGATGTATTTGTGGTATTTCTAGTTGCTTATTACAAGTTGAGTCCATAAAAGAGAATTCATTCACTACCTAAATATGAAGTCCAAGTCATAATCTTGTAGAACTGGAGTGCAAGGAATACATTTATGTAACAAGTTATGAAAATAAAAATCTAGTGGTTCTATTGTGATCTCTAACAGCAATATTATAAATCGCACAATTCGCAATATTGCACTAGTGTTATGTTCTAAAATTATTTTTTACCTTCAATTTTTAAACACTTATGTTAAAAAATAAAGTATTAACAACTAATAAAAGCGCTTGATTTCCCACAAATAGAAAATAAATAAATAATTTAAAATCGCTAGATCTGACAGTATAAATATAGTATGGCAGCACTATGATAACAATAAACTGGCAGCTCTGCTTGATAATTCTTTGTTTACAAAGTTGATTGGACAGACACATCTAAATATGTAATGTAAATTAAAACTTTATAAGGCTATAACTCCCCCCCCCCCCAAGTCTCTTAGAAAATAAGCCATATCAATATCGATTCAGATTTTTACGCTCTATCGATTGGTACTAGCTAGATATGTGCACGCGGAATCGTTTTCGAGTTATAAATGAAAAACTAAACTATACATGTAAATATATAAAAAATCCAAAAAGTTTGCTGCACCATAACTCCCTCCCACAAGTCTCTTAGAAAATAAGCTATATCAATATCGATTCAGATTTTTACGCTCTATCGATTGGTACTAGCTAGATATGTGCACGCGGAATCGTTTTCGAGTTATCAGTGAAAAACTAAACTATGCATGTAAATATATAAAAAATTTAAAAAGTTTGCTGCACCATAACTCCCTCCCCCAAGTCTCTTAGAAAATAAGCTATATCAATATCGATTCAGATTTTTACGCTCTATCGGAATCGTTTTCGAGTTATCAGTGAAAAACTAAACTATGCATGTAAATATATAAAAAATTTAAAAAGTTTGCTGCACCATAACTCCCTCCCCCAAGTCTCTTAGAAAATAAGCTATATCAATATCGATTCAGATTTTTACGCTCTATCGGAATCGTTTTCGAGTTATCAGTGAAAAACTAAACTATGCATGTAAATATATAAAAAATTTAAAAAGTTTGCTGCACCATAACTCCCTCCCCCAAGTCTCTTAGAAAATAAGCTATATCAATATCGATTCAGATTTTTACGCTCTATCGGAATCGTTTTCGAGTTATCAGTGAAAAACTAAACTATGCATGTTAATATATAAAAAATTTAAAAAGTTTGCTGCACCATAACTCCCTCCCCCAAGTCTCTTAGAAAATAAGCTATATCAATATCGATTCAGATTTTTACGCTCTATCGATTGGTACTAGCTAGATATGTGCACGCGGAATCGTTTTCGAGTTATCAGTGAAAAACTAAACTATGCATGTTAATATATAAAAAATTTAAAAAGTTTGCTGCACCATAACTCCCTCCCCCAAGTCTCTTAGAAAATAAGCTATATCAATATCGATTCAGATTTTTACGCTCTATCGATTGGTACTAGCTAGATATGTGCACGCGGAATCGTTTTCGAGTTATAAGTGAAAAACTAAATTTGTACATGCACATATTTTGTAAATTTAATGTTTGCTGCGCTATAATTCTTTATCGCAAGAGTGTCATCTAAAAACCTATACTGATATCGATTCAGATTTTTATGCTCTTTCGATTGGTACTACCTACATAGACGGGCGCTTATTTGTTTTTATTTTATAAGCGCAAAACTATATGCATGCATATTCAAAACAAAACGCACGTGTTACGAAATACTACTTTTTTTATCAACTGTAAAAAAGTTTGCCAAAAGCTAACCAAAAAGTTTGCCAAAAAGTTTGTTTTCTTCTCGAAGGTATTTTTTCTAGAGTTAAGGCGCCAATTAATAAACAAAAACAAAGTAACATTGTAAACGAATTACAATGTGAAGGAAATGACAAACAGCCATGCGAGCTAATTTATATAGGAACAACAAAACGTACACTGGAGACAAGAATGGGAGAACACAAGATGGACATAATGCGGAGAAAAGAGACAACAGCACTAGCACAACACATCCTACATACTGGTCACACAATTAGGTTCGATGATGTAAAAATCACAAAGTATACAGAGATGAAAAAAGTGACGTATGAAAAAGGCCTAAATCATTTGTGAGGGCAGCTTTCGAAGAAAGAGAAAGAAAACGTTTTTTGTTAGTGAAGTGACAATGCGTAAAAACAGGCCACTACTATCTACACAAATTGCATAATCAAAACAAAAAACGCAAAAAGGGCAGCTTTCGAAGAAAAAGACAGAAAAAACACAATATTTTCTGTTTCGTGACGCCTCTGTATACTCTGTGGTAAAAATTCTAGATAAAGAAAATAAAGAAAGAAAGCGGTACACAATTGAAAGCCTAAGAATCCAAAAACAAATTAATAGAACAATGAATTTGAAGGAAGACACGAACAAAATAAATGCGAGCTATATTGTTGCCATTACTTAAGCTGTGATATATTTAAAGTTTAAAGTAATATGTATTTTTTAAATATTAAAATTAATTTTTATATTTGTATGATCCTGAGTACATCTAAAACTTTTTAATGTGATTAAATTTTCATATTGTAAGTCTTTAATGTTTATGTGGTACATTATTGTATTTATTTTATTGTTTTTATAATTTTTAAATAGACAATCCCTTAAAAAGTCGACAAACAATCGACGAAACGTCGGGAACAAAATATTGTAATTAAAAATTGAATTTTATTTACATTGAAGAAATTCAGGCCCTATTAGCTTGACAAAAATAATATTCAAAATTGTTAAAAAAAAATCAAAAATTAACTGTTATTTTTGTTCAAAAAAATAAAAATCAAAAAATAACTGTTTTCATCTGACTTTAATGAAAAAGGCATAACTGTTACGGTCCCTGTTTGATATTGTTACAAGTCAAACTGGTGCTTAAAATTCTTATTCGCTTAACAGTTTTATTTGTATGATATCTTTAGTTTTTCTAAAATCTTTGGATGAAGTTTCCTGATGATCTGGCCTAAGCAACCAGTAAAATGTGCATAGGAATCAGCGTTGCCACGACCAAAAAAATTGTTTAAGCAAAATGTAAAAATAAGTAACCAAAAGCGAAAAAAGTCAACAAAATTGCTTTGTATCAATGGTACTATTCTATTCGCACTTCAGTTTAAAAATATGTCTAAAAATAAATTGTGTTTTTTTGTGTCTTGTAGGCTCATAAACCGCTGGACCGATTTTTTTAAAAATTTGTTAGTATATTACCAATGGTCTGGAAAGAACAATAGGCTATATAATTTTTAGTGGAAGTGGCTAGGAGGTGCCACACTTATTTTACTCAAATAATATATGTAATAAATTGTCATTAATCCAATATTTCATTATTGAATTAAAGAAAAAAAAATTAATTTAATTGATTCGTTAGATTTATGAAGCATAATTCTTTCAGAGCAGCTAATATGGTATGGGCGCTATTGTGCTTAAAAGGTAGTTATTTGTATTTAACTCGGTCATTTCATTTCCACTGTCAGTATTCTACTAAGGGCCATTATTATAACTTGGCGTTAGCTGTTATCCGACAGTTAACAGACGCTTTTTGACAGATAACACATTTTTATCTGTCAATTTAATCTTAACTTTAGCTAACTTCAAGTTGTAATAATGGCCCTAAGTGTATTTTAGGTGAAATAGAAAAAAAACAAAGTTAATTATGTATGTATAGGGTCTAAGAGAAATATTGTAAAAATTGCAAAATAAATATATGTACATACAAATAAATTGCAGGATAAGAATAGTCATGTTTTCAAAAAAAGATTAAAAAGTCCGAGCCCTTACAGCAAAAAACCTTAGACGGCAAAAACAGAAGGGGTTTCTTATTTTATTTCATAAAAATTTTGTACGAAGGTTGACGTTTAAGCTAAAATTGGTTTTGCTATAAAATTGTAAGGGTACCTTATGTGACCATAACATTTTAGGAGATGATGCAAGTGTTGCGAATAAATTCATTTATTAAAAAAACCATGACTTTCTGGAGCGGACCCCATCTTATATTTGGCTAGACTTTTATATGATGTTTAAGCTAAACAATTTTTATGTAATTTTTGTAGGATATTAATGGAGATGAAAGTGAAATTCCGATGGGAGTTTTGCGATCCGTTATCAATATTTGACTGATTTCCGCAAAACGCAATATAATATTCTTAAGCAATTGTGATCATTGAATTGTTGGTTTTTAATTGAAGTTTTTGATATTTTAATTGGGCTTAAGTTCATTAAATTTAATTTTCATTAAACTATTTTTAGTGAAGGAATGAATTTACAACATGAATGAATTGATAATTTTATTCTTGACTGAACACGGGATTGAACTCGGGCCGTATTTACTAGTTTCGAGAAAAAACATATTCTCATCATCAGAATTCTTTGTCGTTCTACCGTTTCCACAACTACGGCGCTTGCCAGTGCTGCATCGAAATTTACTGTAATTGATCAATTTAAATTTTATTAACATTTTTTTTATCCTTACTTCTATTTTGCGTACTTTTTGTCAAGAAGATTAAATATATTTACTTTTATGTTTTCGCCTTTTTGTCTTTTTTCATCTGTTTACATTTTTTTTGTTTTTCATTAAAATTTTTTAAAAATTGCCCCCTTTACTTTTAGATTAGAAAGTGATCCTAAATTGATCGGTTTTTAAAATAAAGATCAATAGATTTTTTTTTTTGTGTAATTTCATACCGTAAGCCCCCTTTCACACTCGGCAAGTTACTTGCGCAAGTTACTTGCCGACAACAACAAAGTCTGTAAGGAAAAAACAAATTTAAAAAAAATTTGTACAGACTTTGTTGTTGTCGGCAAGTAACTTTCGCAAGTAACTTGCCGAGTGTGAAAGGGGGCTAACATTCTTTCGCAATTTTAAAAAGATATGCAAACATTCTACTTACACATTCCACAAATATAGTTTTCAATGCCAGCGATTATATATTGTATGGGATAGTATGGTAATGTCATGCCATAATCATGCCACATGGGAAATAAAGCAGGCATTGCTGCAACAAAAAAAAAAAAGAATTATAAACAAATTCGTAAGTCTGAGTTCATACGGCTCATTTCTTATTGACAAGATTCTTCCTTTTTCTTCTTTGAACATGAATTGGCTTTCAAATGAGGCTGTAGGAAAAATCGCCCAAAGAAAAATGGCCCAACATTGTTGGACCCAACATTGTTGGGCTATTTTTCGTTACTATTGGGTGATTTTTCGTTTTTTAAATTTGGAGATTTTTCATTATGAAAAATCACCCAAAAATATTATATGAAAAAAAGTCCATTTTTTCGGGCATACTATTTGTCTAAATCATTCATTATTACTATACGACGAATTCCTAAATGTTATTTATAAAAATAACGGGACATATTGCAAAAAGGTGGTATGTCATAACGTCCAGTGTCATAGTGTCCGTGGACAAACTCGAAAGCATAGCTTACAAACTCGAAAGCATAGCCGGCCTATGGCCGGGCGCGAGGATTTTCTCCACTTTGATAAAAACAAGTACCGGCTTCGATAACTAAAGATTCTCTGCACAGCCGGCCTTCGGCCGGGGGCAAAGATTTTCTACTCTATGGTATAACAAAAACCGGATTCGCTAACTAAAGCTTCTCTGCCCAGCCGGCCTTCGGCCAGGCGCAAGGACTTTCTCCTCTATGGTATAACAAATACTGGCTTCGATAACTAAAGCTTATCTGCGAAGTCGGCCTTCGTTCGGAAACAAGGCAGATTTTAGAAGCTTTACTTAGCGAAACCGGTACTTGTTATACCATAAAGGAAAAAATCCTTGCGCCCGCCCAAAGGCCGTCTGCGCAGAGAAGCTTTAGTTAGCGAAGCCGGTCTTTGTTATATCATAGAGGAGAAAATCCTTGCGCCCGGCCGAAGGCCGGCTATGCAAAGAAGCTTTAGTTAGCGAAGCCGGTTTTTGTTATACCATAGAGTAGAAAATCCTTGCGCCCGGCCGAAGGCCGGCTATGTCGAGATGCACCCAGAGAAAAAACAACAAAACCATTTTTAAAAAAATGTTGACCATATTATGTTTAATTTAACCAAATCATTGTCACCGACATCCACATTATGGTAAAATAAGTTTCTTTAAAAATAGTTTTGTTGGTTGTGACCATAATAAAACATGGTTTTCTCTTACATTTGTAAGTTACTAAATTTATATGAATAATAAACACTGTTTTGCAAATTGGGTAATTTTTAATTTACACCCTGTTCAACGATATCGAACGTGAACGTTCGCATAAAAAATTACATTTAAAACAAAATTCTTAAATATGTTTTTGTTTTAAATGTAATTTTCTATGCGAATGTTAACGTTCGAAATCGATGAACTGGCTGTTATTTTTTTTTTTTGGAAAAAATTTGTTTTTTTTTTTTGGGTAATTTTTTATTTTTATTTTGGGCTCTTTTTCGTTTCTTTTGGGCAAAATTTCATATATAACTTTTTGGGTCATTTTTCATGTTCTTTTGGGCGATTCTTCATTTGGGCGATTTTTAATTTTTTTTCGCCCATTTTTCTTTGGGCGATATTTCCTACAGCCTTCAAATGATTCATGTCATGTTGACGACATGTTTTTTATTTTGTATAGTCGCGCGTATGCATGTGTACTTTTTTGATATTGAAAACAATAACAAAATTAAACAACGAATGAAAAAGCCAAACGTAATGCATCTGTGTACTCGTTTCTTTTCCCCTCGTCCCACTCGCCTATAAAGTAGCAATCATGTCAATAAGACATGAGCCGTATGAACACAGACTAAGTTAAAGAATGTCTCTTAAGTTTTTTTTAAAATTAAACTTACGCAATTGTAGGGTAAAATTTTGTGGTTGTATATAAGTAAAATAGTAATTGGCAAAAATACAAGAAAACATATAAAATCCACAGGCCATCATACAGGAAAAGGTAAAAAAATTCAATTGATGTTTTATGTGAAGCCAAGAATCCGCTAAAATTTCTTTGATTTCTTGTAATAGTTTTTGCTTGCAATTTATAGCTAAAGAAAAATTAAAAAATAATTTATTGAATAATTTCATATTTAATATCGCTTTCGTTACCCAAATCAAATATACCCAAATCGTATAACAAAGTACCATCTGTTGCAGTATGCAAAAGATCGTAGAACTCGTGTTGAACAAATACCAAATAAATAAGTTTAAATATTGAAATCCACGCCTGATTGGCGGTACAAATAGCCTAAAATCGAACAAAAAATTTGGCGTAAGAACTACTTACAGTGTAATTACTTACGTCAGCTGATTCCACAAAAGGCTCTTTACGATTATGCCACACCAAACAGTATTGGGCACATAGGCCCACCAAAGACACTGTTACCAAAAAAGCGTTAACCCTATAAGAAAATTATCAGTTAGACACATTTTCCTTAGAAGCTCTAATCAGATTTTGGGTTTAAATTAAATTTTTTTTAGTTAATCAAATAATTATTTTGAAATTTTAAATAACCGAAAATCTCATCGAGTGCGCATTTATAAGGCCGAAATTTTTGTTTATAATCATACAATTTAATTGGGTCCTTAAATCCGGTTTGATATTTAATATTGACTCCTGTCATAAATGAGATCTTATAAAAAGTATTTAAGACTTGATTGTTCAAAATTTCTTGAGATTTTAAAATATCCTTTAACATTTGGGACATTTTATGATATGAAAAAAAAACGTTTAACAAATTTTATCTAAACTGTTTGAAAGTTTAACCGTAATTCAACAAATATTTGAATAAGATTTTCTTTTAAAGGTGTTTTTTTTTTTAATATGATGTTTAATTAAAGACTAGAAAAAATTGTTAACATTTTTATTTCATTATAGTGTCAAAAAGAACTGACCAATTTCACACGCTTTCTTTGTATGTATGTAGTCTATTAACGAATGAAAATTTCATCTTTTAATTTGGTCATATTTAACAGAAAATATAAAGTAAAAGAAAAAGAAAAAGCCTCACAATTTTGTTTTTAACAAGGTTGGATACCGAAACGAATTTCGTTATCGGTATCGGTATGTTAAAAAAAAGAAATATATATTTATATACATATGTATTTATTTATTTATTTTTCTATATATAAATATGTGTGTATGTATTTTATTATTCATATGTCGTCAGCTCATTATTGCTTTGGCACATATGGCAAAAAGTCGCAGTGGAGAAAAACAACAACGAAGGTTTACATGAAGTTTTCTGAAAATATACCCGATAGAATTTTTTGTATTTTCGCTATTGCTTCTGGTATACATATGTTTTGAAGAAAAATTAATATTTTTTTGAACGTTCATTAACAAACATAGAAGTTGAAAGCATTTTATTGAAAGTGAAAATTATTGTTTTGTGCCGCATACGCCACTTTTCTAAATTTATTTTTAAAAATTAGCTTTTTGTGCTGCGGACGTATTCCTACTGCTGCGTATTTTATGTTGATTTTGCTTTAACTACTTTGTTTCTTACGGTAATGAAGCGAATCACGAGTGAAATTTGTTTTCTTGTTGTCATTTTGTTTTGATTTCGCTTTAACTACTTTTTTTCTTACGGTTATGAAGCAAAGCAAGATTTAATTTTTTTTTTGTACTTAATAAACTTTAAAATTGTTGATATAGAGCAAAATTAATGCTTATTATCTCAGAAACCATACAAAATTTGGTGAAACCGATTTTAGGGGAAAGGGGATATTTAAAATATAAACACCCCATACCTAACTAATTTTTTTTAAAAATGGTCGGTAGGTCAAACCAATAATGAGCTGACGATATACATGTGTTTATGTATTATATTTTATTTATTGATTTCAACTTTAATTAATATCATCACAATAACTATACACATTTTAATTAGTAAAGCGCCAAATACACTTGTTAATGCTGACAAATTCACTCGTGAACCGTCATATCCAAATTTTTTTGATTTTCCATTCAGTCGGTGTCACACATAGAACTACATTTTCACTAGTACTACCACAATGCTTAATGACCCTGTAGTTCATGTGGCTGTCTCCGAGCTGGTTATAATACTAGCCCCTTTATGACACAACCAGTCAGAATGCTAGCCATATGACTGACCACTTTAACAAGGGGATGTCCTACTAGGGGGTAAATTGTCACTAAGTGGCCACAAAAATACAGTTCATAAGCCGGTTCTTCTTGGCTTGCCCTTAGCTGTCTCCTTATACCAACCATAAATCTTCTTTTCTGATTGTGGTGTCCTACGTTCTGTTTCTCTGTCTCATAAAATGAACAAAATGCTCAATGACATACATTTTTTACTATCCACCATCTGCGACACAAAAAGACAGCTAAATGCCAGCACAAAGTGACAGTAAAATTTTCCACAGTGATGACACTAAAATAATCGAAAGATGTTGAATAAAACAACATTCGATAGGAACATCTTTTAAAGATGAAGAAAGATGTTGAGTTTAAGCCCTGCATAATTCTTATGGGAAGATGTTATCATCTTTGCGGTAAGATGAAAGATGTGAGCAAGTGTAAAAAGCCTATAACTCAGGGTTGTGAACTATTTCTAATCAAAAAGCGCCGTGTCTCCAATTAAAAATCGCTAAAAAGCGCTAAATAAAATTTAAATAAAAAACTTAATGACATGTTTAAGATCCAAGTTTTATTAATAACACTGGCCGTCAAAAAAAATCGTTTTAAATAAAAATTTATGAAAAACAAAGATACTACTGCGCTAAATTCAAATCCGTTTTCAGTTGTTTCTATCATGTCTTGTTCTTTTATGGGCTAGACTTATATTTTGACCGAAATAAGGCATTTATGCTACATATATTTTATCATAACTTGAGAACGATATTGATATTTTACAAATAATTATTTTATATTTTATATTATATTTTTCATGCAAATTAGTATTTTTATCATTTATCAGAAATCCAGGTATATTATGAATAAAAAAAGCAAGAAATCAGTAAACAAAATGTTAACTAGACGTGATTGAATAAACTATTTGCATTTAGCACGCTAAAGTGAATTAAAATCACATAATCAAGTTCTCTAGATCGACTTTTTTTTAGTTTTTTGCCGAGCAGTGTTAATAAAACATTAATATTTTTAAAAAGCCTTTTCTAATATTTAAGGAAGATTAAAGTAATATAATTTCAACTATACACGGAAAGAATTATTTACTAATTCACCAGAAAATATGTCTTGAACCACGAAAATTTTGCACTATTCTCGTCCAAGCCAAAAATTTCTTATTGTATATAAACATAAGCAAAAAGTTGTGACTCAAAGCGAACTAAAATACAACTTAATTCATTCAACTATAGAATAGTTACTTAAATCAAGTTTTCTTTGCATTTTATTTTACAAAATCAGAAGAAAAGCCTAAAATTTTTCCATAAAAACGTATAGCACTAGTTAGTTTATAAAAAAAAACTTTGCTTCTTGATTCTATTTTAAAATCAGACTAATATTAAATAAATGCTTCTTGAAATTTTTGATCATATACCAACAACGTGAATTTTTTAATCATGAGAAAATGTTTCTTTATTTAAGAAACTTTTACTTAATACGAACAAAATAAGTTAAAATCAGTTATTTAGTTTTGAATTTTCTTGTTTTAAGAAACGAAATGGATTTCTTCAGAAAATAAACTTCTTTCCTTGTATAGAATGCTTTTGAGTAAAGTATTTTCAAAACGGAAACAAATTTTGGTTTAATGTGTCTTGATTTTAATGTATGCAAATAAAAGTACAAAAATGCTGGGTATCAATAAAAGCGCTAGTTTAGCGCTCTTTTTAAAAAAAGCGCTAAGTAAAAAATATGCGCCTTTCCGACAGTTAAAAAGCGCTTAATCTAGCGCCAAAGGCGCTAAATTGGCAACTCTGCTATAACTACCACTTATAATTCCTAATAAAAACAACAAAAACAAGGAAAGAATGATTTTTTGTTTACCACTTTTTTATTTTTGCGTGGGTTTTTGCTTGTGTGTGTATTTATTTTCTTAAGATCAGTTTGTTACATGAATAATTTGTATGTATAATTTTTATATATTTTATTTTAAACAATTGTTTTTTATGTTTTTTTTATCGTTTTAGTAAATAAATTGAAAAACCCCGTTTATTCGTATTTATTTTATTTTTACCTCGTTAAATCGAAACCCCGCTAAATCGAAAAAACCTATAATTCGTAAGAAATGGCCAGTTCCTTGTGATTACGAATTATCGGGATTCTACTGTATCAAAAAGGCTTTATTGATAGATGTTTAAACATTCTTTACTCTTATTTAAATTTGTTTTTTATTCGAACCTTTTATTCTAACATAGGTAGAAGTAGTTCTTAATTGACCTTAAGGTCATATTTTTAATTCCAATATTTCGCTACAAAACATTAAGAAGCATTATCAGTGTTAAAGCTACTTACATAAATATAATTACAAATGAATACCAACATTAAAAACAATCGAACTAATTAAATAGTTAGTCTGTGTTCATACGGCTCATGTCTTATTGACAAGATTGCTACTTTATAGGCGAGAGGGACGAGGGTAAAAGAAACGAGTACACAGAGTCATGTACTGTCTTTACGTTTTGCTTTTTCATTCGTTGTTTAATTTTTTTATTGTTTTCAATATCAAAAAAGCACATGTCGTCAACATGACATGAATCATTTGAACGCCAATTCATGTTCAAAGAAGAAAAAGGAAGAATCTTGTCAATAAGACATGAACCGTATGAACTCAGACTTACAAAGCGTTAAGCACAAAACCGAATGTTAAACCAGGGCTGTTGAGTCAGAGCTGTGGAGTATGAGTTGCAGGTTTTTTTTACCGGAATACGTACAAAAACTTCGAGTTCGAAGCTTAGTTGGAAGAAAGTTTACTGCAATATCTATATCTTCTACGGTTTTAGGCGTATAGTAAAATTATGGACCGATCATCACGAATTATTGTGATTTCTAGTCATATAAAACTGTGGTGTACCAAATTTTGTTATGGTAGCATGATTTTTTACGGTTTTTGGCGTACTTAAGTGTTTTCCGGAAGTAGGGTTTATATTAGAATATAGCTATGGATGTTTTAAGAGAAAAGAACTTAAACAAGCAAATACGTTGATAAAAAGGCTTAATACTAAAACGTTACAGACCCGCTAAGATAGAGTAACATTAAAATCAAGTAAGAAATTATAGTCGGTCAAGCCTGACCGTATGATAAATCGGTTTGATAGTTTCTGATAGGCAGAAATTGCCCCCTTCTCACCCCGCTGTCCTATTTTTTAAATAATGCATACCTTATGTGTCCATTTAAATTTGGAAATATCTACATACGTTTGAAATTTCATTAAAATTGGTTTGATAGTCGGCACAAAGACTCCATATCGGAAAGCAGCGTGTATGGGGGCTATATGAAATTATGGACCTATTCGCTCTTGTGCCAATTAGATCATATGTACCAAATTTCATTAAATTGTACTTTGTGCACAAGGTTACATGCGCAGCCAGCCAGCCGAACGGACATCGTTAGATCGACTCAGAAAGTTTTCCAAAAAATAAGCATTTGCTTTTTTTTGGTTGGCCTACTTATAACCAAACAACATTTTACAATGTTGGCAAGAAATTTCACGGAATATTGCACTTCTATTCGTTGTGAAAAAAAATCAAAAATCTTTTGATTGTTGCCAATATATTGTGCCACTTTTGATTATGACATACATATTGGCTATGTAATTGTACAATTCGAAAAATTGAACAATTATATTGCAAGTGTATGGGCCCGTTTAGTCCAAGCAAGTACTTAAATTTAATAATAAACAAGTTAGAGTGCTATATTCGGCTGTGCCGAATCTTTGATACCCTCCACCGACACTTCGAATGTTTTAGGACAAATATCTGTATGATGTCTATTTATTATTATAATCTTTGTAAAAACAGACATCTGCATTAAAATTTGTTGCGGTTTAGACCTATATAAAATTATTGATCGACAATCAGAATCAATTCTAAAAAGTTTGAGTAGAATATCAGTTTAAGATGAACTTAAATGATTTTCAAGAGAACAAATTATATAAAAGCCATGGTAAGCTATGAACCAATCATCCCAAATTCTGCAGAACGATTTCTGGTATTAAAAAACATAAATTTCAATACAGCGGTGCAATTAGTTTAAGCGTTTGCAGTAAATTTCAAAAGGCTGCTAAAATGGAATCTAAGGGAAATTATGGACCGTATATCACAAAATTGCATAACATTTTTTCTGGCCATATGAAGCTAAACTGGAAGAAAGTTTACCGCGTATTTAATTATTTTACCAGAGTGGGCTTTATATGAGGCCTATGGTAAGCTATGCACCGATCTTCACCAAATTTCACAGTGTCATTTCTAGTTCTATAAAACTGTGATGTATCAAATTTTGTTATGATAGCGTTATTTTTTACGTTTTTATGCGTACTAAGCTGTTTTCCGGGAGTAAGGTTTATATGGGGCCTAGGGTAAATTATGAACTGATATTCACGAAATTTCACAGTCTTGTAAAACTTATATGTTCCAAATTTTGTTATGATAGCAGTATTTTTTACGTATTTAGGTTTACTAAGCTGTTTTCCGGGAGTAAGGTTTATATGGGGCCTATGGTAAATTATGGACCGATCTTCACGAAATTTCACAGTCTTATTTTTAGTTCCAAAAACTTTTGATGTACCAAATTTTGTTATAATAGCATTATTTTTTACGGATTTAGGTGTCCTAAACTGTTTTCTGGAAGTAGGTTTTATATGGGGCCTATGGTAAATTAACAGTTTCATTTCTAGTCCTATTTAACTGTGACGTGCCAAAATTTGTTATGATAGCATTGTTAGTTAGGGTTTTAGGCTTACTATACTGTTTTCCGGGAGTAGGGCTTATATGGGGCCTAGGGTAAATCATGGACGGCTCTTCAAGATATTTTACAGCGTGATTTCCAGTTAAAAAAAACGAACTGTTGCGAAATCTTATATCATTCTGTGCATTTTTCCACCATTTATGTTAGTTTTTGTAACAAAATTATCAATTTTTTTAGGTGGTGGTTCCACATTTTGATTCATAGCTCAGATCCTATTGAACCGATTTTGCTGGATTTCAATCCCAAACTGCTTAGGATAACTACAAGCAATTTGACACCAAGTTTGTTTATTTCTTTTGAGTTTTTCGAAAGTGAGCGTGTTTTCAACAGACGGACAGACGGACAGACAGACGGACATGGCTAAATCGACTTAAAATTACTCAAGGACCCAGAATATATATACTTTATAGGGTCTGAGATGAATAATAAAAAAGTTTCACACGGAATGACAAACTTAATATACCCTCTTCACAACTAATTGTGGTGGAGGGTATAAAAAGTGAGTAATAATTTCAATTATTTTGGTATTTTATTTATTAGTGCGGGAAAGAGTCTAAATTGCATTAGCAGAAATTATACCCGGTCTGTGAATTGCAGTCATTAACTTGTTCATAAATTAGTTAATGACGGGAATTACCGCTAATTTTAAAATCAAATGTTTTAAGCGCCAACACTGAAATATCCCATAACTGCCTAGGAATCGACCCTAGGGGGGTAAAATGTATGACCGACCTTCATTAGTGTTTTATTCTTATCATTTTTCCCAAAACTCATATAGCTCACATCATTAGGGAGCTTCCATACAAATATGATGGTTAAATGAAATTCTTAAATTTCGCCTAGAATGCTCCTAGAGGGTTCACTTTATTTTTTATTCCCGTCATTTGTTTCTATTATACCTACCCGCTACCTCCCATACAAATAAATTTTCAAAAGAGACTAGAAATATATTGAAGAAAAAGACCCATAACTGCCTAGGAGTCGCGCCTAGTTGGATAAAATGTATGACCGACCTCCATTAGTTGTTGGTCCTTAACATTTTCTCAAAACAAACTTGCCCTTTACCACAAGTTCTTAGGGAGGCTTTCACCCGAATATTGCGTTTTATTAAATTCTTAAATTTAATTAAAATTTTTCATCTTTGGTGAATAGAATCAAAAGTTGTAGATAGGTTTTAATCATTTATGGCTTGTTTTGTTTAGATCTTTGTTTTCTATACGTGTAGAATTATCGCGGTTTAAAAACATATATTTCAAAATTTTGATAAAAAATTATTTTTTTCCCAATAAAAATCAGGGGTGTTCTGGAAATCGAAAACGCATTTAGTTGGAATTCACAAAACAGTCCATCAAGCCCTCATAGCCGCCCAGCGTAGTAACACCCTATCAATTCTACGGCGCTTAGGTGTACAACCTCCGCCAAAAATACACAGTCAGAAAACCTTTATTACCTTCTAATATTTATATCCTTAAGGTTGACCTTTATAATATAAGCTTTATATATAAGATTACCTTTAAACCCAGTGTTCAAAAATAAACACTAATGGCTAATAATTCACTAATGGTATAAATGCTGGTTTTGTTGAACTAAACTTGAATTTATATGTAGTTTAAACTCAACAACAATAAATCAGTGTCCCATGTATTATATGTTGTTAAAATAATAACATGTGGCAGCACTACGATAAATCTTATCAAATTAATATGGTCTGTATTGGTAGTTTAAACGCCCAATTTTATGCGTTTAAAGATGGTTTATATGTTTAGTGATTTATAGATTTGTTGGTTTAAACACATTTTAAACCAAAAAGAGAGTTTAACTTGCTCTGATTTTTTAGTCCTACATATCGTTTCTTAATGTTCGGTCCGGTAGATATGTGGAAAACACAAACGCTAATAGTGTTTGTGTAGAAAATCATTAAAAAAAATAACGTTTCCCTGTTAGTCATCTTTCGAACACAAAAATATTACTGTTTTTATCAAACTCAACAAAAGATGTGAACATTTAATTTCGTTCGGTTTTTTTTTTGAAAATCCGCAGACTTCAATGTGTTCGGTTCGGCTCATTAATGTTCGTCCCTTTTGGCTGATAAAAAAAACCAAACATTTTTTACAAAAACAAAATACACACACGAAAAAACATTATAGAACATTAAAATATAATGTTTGTCTACAGTATCACTACAATTGTTCTGTTTTTTTTAACGAAGAACCGAACATTATATAATTTTCGGTTCTTTCTTAAATAGTTACGAACGGTATTAAGGGTTGCGTATGTCTACACAATCACAAAAAAAAAAGATATCGTTCCTGGGTGTGTGAGCCGAACGTTAAATAATGTACTGTTTATTTTCGAACACTGTTAAAACCTATTAATGCTGCGTTATCATGCTACGCGCTATATGGTTTTTCGCTTTCTACACAGCTGCCAAAAAAGTAGAATCTTTGTTGTTACGAGTATATGTGCGTTAAAAGTTGCATGCCCAAATGTTTTTTTGTCTTTTATAAAAAACTTCCTTTTCTGTGAATACTCCTAATGCTAGTAGTTAGTTGAGTCTTTATTGTTAACTTATTCGATTATGCAATGAACCAATTTCGTCAAAATAATTAGAGGGGCGTTTTATTTGTAAAACCGCAAATTATTATTACAAGCTTACCAAAATAATTTAAATTTTAGTTAATATAAAAGCTGGTTTAATTTCTTACAAGAATATCAGTAAGAAGAGAAAGCTATCAAGATGTCAGCGGATCTAAATAAAATGTTGGAGAAAAGAAGTTTCCTAAACAAACAAATAATAAAACCTTTTGTTTGGATTTCTATGACTGTTGGCTGTAATTTTAAAAACGAAACAAGTTTTAAGGATCCAATAAAGTTGTGAGTGAAAATGACTCCTTTATAATAAACGAAGAATAAATGCTTAATTCGGCAGTGCCGAATAGTTTGGTTTTGATCTGAATCTCGCACAGTGTGGTAAAAAATTTGTTTATTAGAAACACAAATTTTTATTCACTTCGATCCTATCTCAGTTAAAATGGTCTTAGAAGCTTTTTTATATGGAAGACATGACCGATACTAATAATGGGACCAGGGTTGTGGAGTCGTAGTTGAAAGGTAGGAGTTGACTAGTCGAAGTTGATGTTTTTGTAGCGGAGTCGAAGTACCCACAAAAACCCGCGGCCCGGACTACAAACTTTTTTTGGCTTAAAAAAATTTAAATAAAAATCTGTTTAATAAACCTCTTATAAATGAATAATATTTTTTATGAAAAAAACAAATATATATAGAAAATCTTAAATAACACAAGCCCCTTACACTATGGGGGCATTTATACGATGTCTTTTCAGACAAGTCTACAAACACGTTTGTTTTGTTTGATGGCGATCGGGTTAGAGAAGAATGAGCGGTTGCCAAACCGACATGAAATAAGTTTTCATGTGGTTTTTAATACAACATCGTGAAAACGCAAGATGTTTTTGGTAGCATGTTTAAAAGATAATGAATAAAACAGACATGTCTGAAAAGATATCCTATTAACGCCGCCTATAAATTAAGCATATAATTTTAATTTTACTTTAAGAATTAGTTTGCTTCTGGTTGTATCATCTATACTTGGTTTGGGTGGCCAATATAATTTCATTTGGGAGAATCGTTCTAAGCCATTGTTGGTGTACACAGATGTAAGTTGTTGCTTTTAAATTTACGATTTCAATACTTAGAGCTACATGATATTATTTTTCAATTTCAGGCCATTTGCACTTCATTGCAAACATTGATTTCGATCTGTAAAATCTATCATTTTGCATTTAGTGAACAAAAGTTCCAAAAATTGGTTCGAATGGCACAAAATTCTGAAATATTACAGAATATTGAGATTTTTGAACTGAGTATGTACATAAATTTATATTTCATCTTTATTATTTTTTGATTTTCATTTGGCAATTTTACAAAAAAGATATAAAGTCATACATTTTACAGGATACACTAACCAACACAAATGTATCCGCCCAGTTTATTAATTTTTTATCCTCCACATAAAAAAATAGGATCCACTCTTAAAAAACACTTCCTTCAAAGTTTCAGGATTTTTTAAGAACAGTTTGAGGTATGATATAAAAAAATCAGCAAAAAAATAGATTTTTAACTTAGTCCATTTTTAAAATTTAATATTTTGCAGATATTACATTTTTCAAAAAAAAGTATTGCCTTTAAAATTACATAAAAATCATCTTCGTATGTAAAGTAGTTTTCGGAATATTCAAGACATAAACTCAACACATTCGGCTAATTCGGCGAAATTATGACGTTTTAAATATGACATAACTTTTGCAAAAGTAAAAATTTTAAATTAGTTTTCGTTCATATGTATATGTTCCTTATAGGATAAAAGGAATCTTCTTATAAAATTTCTTTCTCATTCCCACTCTTGGTAGATTTGACATGGAATTATCCACATGCAACTGCATTTTAATGGTTTCCCTGCTAAAAGGAGTTTTACACTTTTACACAAGTCTTAAGTATTTTTACGAAAATGCTTTCCTGTGCTCATGTTCCGTAACTCTCGCATCGAGAAACTTTTTGATTGTGAATGTGAGAAATTTAAAATTGTTCTAACTTAACTGTGTCTGTTACATTGTCGAGTAATGTAAATTATATGTAAATAACTCGTCAATTTACTGAAAATGTGAGTCTGTACGATTTCTGTGAGAAAGTTTCCACTTTGAACTGTCAAATAAACTCACGAAAACGGGACGAGAAAAAATTCTAACACCAACAAACATATTAAAAATGCAAAATGCAAATAATAATAATAATGATACTTTGTTTTTGGGTTTAGTTTTTATTGCATAACTAATTTGCTTTTAAAATTTTTTTTAAACAAAAAACATTAAAGTCGCACTTAACATTATTTGGTATTGCCGACGGTTGTATTTTCGCTGCCGTCGTTGAAAATTTTTCAATTTTATTGAATTTTGGTCGCTTCAACGATGTGTGTGACTGGCGTTCTCAACGTCTGGAATGTCGCATCGACTTCAAGTGCAATGTTATGATATTTATAACGTAAGTCTGTGTTCATACGGCTCATGTCTTATAGACAAGATTGCTACTTTATAGGCGAGAGGGACGAGGGGAAAAGAAACGAGTACACATATGCATGTACTGTCTTTACGTTTTGCTTTCTTATTCGTTGTTTAATTTTGTTTTTGTTTTCAATATCAAATAAAACAAAAAAAAAACATGCCGTCAACATGACATGATTCATTTGAACGCCAATTCATGTTCAAAGAAGAAAAAGGAAGAATCTTGTCAATATGACATGAGCCGTATGAACTCAGACTAATTACGTGATCTGTTTTGAGAGTTTTCGACATGAGTTTCAGACACACTTTTTTCTGACTTTTTGAGAAACGTTAGAATATTTTATTGCACATCTTTTCGATGTGAGAAATTCTCACTAAAATTACAGAACATGGGTACTGATCAAATTATTGTTTGAACATTTTCAAAACAAGTTATCATGACAGGGTTGTGTTTTCCTCAAAAAAAGTAAGACTTGTGTGATAGT
This sequence comes from Pollenia angustigena, assembly GCA_930367215.1. Classification (NCBI taxonomy): domain Eukaryota; kingdom Metazoa; phylum Arthropoda; class Insecta; order Diptera; family Polleniidae; genus Pollenia; species Pollenia angustigena. The sequence goes on from OV884058.1 coordinate 151,078,717, forward strand.
ATAAAGTACCCTTAGTTAATATAAGCCCTTAAATAAAAATAACAATATCGAAATACATTAAATATATACATTCGATCTTGGATATCCCTAAAGCTATGTTCACATTATGTGTGTTTGTTATGTGGAATGTCACTTTTTTACACTCATGTGATTTCATGTGTATGCCAAAATTTGAGTTTTACATCAGGTTTATAATTTACATGTGCACATGATGGTATTTAACGTATGTACATCTGACATAACATATCAAAAATAAAATAAAATACAAAACTTATAATAAATTTGTGTATTTTATGTTTTTTGCATTATTTATTTACAATTATAATTTATATTTATTAAATTTCAATTAATTTTTGCCGCCACAAACAATTTGGTAAATTAAAAACAGCTAATGTCAGATGCTTTGTCACTTGAATATAGAACTCGCTACGTGGGCCAAGATAGCGTCGACGAAATAGCGTCGAATTTGGGAATTTAAAAACCAGGAAAACAAAATACCCAAATTATGGTGATTTGCAGAATAAGAACAAAAAGTTAGCGTCGAATTTAGGTTTAAAAAAGGGGAAGCAAAAATAACTAATATTTTTAATAAAAATACAAAAAATATCGTTTTGTCCGGAAAATCGGTCATTTTGTCCATGGGATAAATCAGCAACGCTTTTTACTGACCATTTTGGATGCACCCAAATTTCTCGGGAACGAACCGAAAGATTTTTTGCACGAATCGCTCATTTTGTCCGGCAAATTAAAAATGTCATATGTACTGTACACAGAGAAATAACACATGATATTGTTTGAAGGGGTTCAGACGATATGTACAAATTTAACATGTGAAAAAGTGACAATCCACATGACAACTACACATAATGTGAACATTAAGGGTGTTCTTATTTGTATGGCCAAATTTAAAAGTGTTTTGATTCCAGTTCGCCGGGCAGATTTTTGTTCCTTTATATTAAGAAAGTAAAGAAGTAAAATTTGGAGCGAATCCGATAACGTTTAGTGGGCCCGGAAACGACTTCAATATACCTCTTTACGAATAAATATATTAAAATTAACAATTTTTATTTTGAAAAATATAACAATTTTTTTTTATTGGTTTGAGTAAAATAACAACAATAACATTGAAGAAGAGAATTGGTTTTTAAATCTTTATTTCTTAAAATTATGGATATTTTTGTCGATAAGCCTCAACAACCTGAAACCGACTGAAAAAAAACTTTATTTTTTCTGAAACAAAATCACACAAGTCTGTTAAATTTGAATAGTTTCGGCCATTTTTTAATTTGACAATTGTTTCTTTTAATTTAAGTTTTTCAACCATTTAACGTTTCTTTTCAAAACTTATATTTGAATAAAAGTCAAATCTTAAAGCGGTGCGTCTGTGACATTGATATATCTTAACTAGACTTTAATATAAAGTTTCACTAGAAAAATGCAAATATCGCATAATCCATTTGATTCATTTTTCATAAGTGAGACTTATATGTAAAGAAATAGTTGCATCTTCATTGCCACTTCTAAATAATTATTTGTTAAAACTTGGCCATGATTAAGCAAATATTTCAAATATTGAAACTTTTGGAGCAGATGTTGAATATAACATAGTTTCGAAAACGCTGCGCAATAAAACTTTGTACACATGGTGGCGGCAAGGTAGATTGATTATACTACGCCCTATTTTTTCCCAGATCACAGAGATTTTCTGTCTCGATAGCCGTGTTGTAAATTGGTAAATTGTAAACTTCATCTTCATCAGTCCACTCCATAAGCTGACAAACATCTAAAAAAATCGAAAACTGAACATTAAAAAAAATACATTGGTTCATAGACAACACTTACCTGATTGACTCGACTTTTCCTCTTCGTGCTTCCTCTTCACGCTTCGATAAAATCATATATACACCAGCCATGCAACCAGGACGTCCTTTTCGTCTTCGCATTTCTAGAAACAGTCTATTTTCTACAATTCGAATTTTGTCTATAGCATCTACGGTGGCAATATCAAATAACTCATCCAGATTTTCAAGAAATGTTTTAGCAGCTTGCTTTTGGGCATTTGATCTTTTCCCAGGAACAGTTTTTTGAATCGGAATCGAAATACGTGCTTAATGCCGAATAGTTTGAACGGAATTAATTGCCAATTTTGCACTTCGCTTTGCTTAAAGCTTTTCAAAGCAAATATTGTGAAATAGGACTTGCAAGACCTGACTATTTGACGGAAGTTTTGCGCCAGTAATTTGGTGAGAAACATTCCAAATTAAATCAATTTTGTCTTAGTTTTCGTTGGCTTTAAGTGTTTTTACGTTGAGAGTGCTTGGTACTTCTTCCGTACTCGATTTCGATGATATTTTTGACATCTTAACTTTAATTACTTGATAACATAATAAGTAACACCTAAAAGTGGTTAGTTATTCTTTCCTAAAAATTTAAAAAAACATGGTCAAAAACTGGAGTGCCCCACTTCACCCCATGTCCCACTCTACCCTAGATAATATTGAATAATGTTGAGAAGAAGAAGAAAACTAAAATAGGTTTTTTTTCTTTCAGTATTTACTGAAGAAAATAATGAATAGACGCGGTTAAAAAGTGAAATATGTATTAAAATTGATGTTTTGCTCATATTCACTTTTTAAATATTTGAAGTGGTTTCCGGGTCCAAAAACGTTATCGGATTCGGTCCAAACTTTACATATTTACATTTTTTATACAAAGGAACAATAAACTGCCCGGCGGCTTACAAAAATCTGACATTTGAAAATAAGAACACCCTTAGTGAACTTAGCTTAACTCGAGAACTGTAGACAATAAAGTATATACAGTAAGCCCCTTATTCACAAACGACTATTAAATTTAAAAAACGTTTATAAAGTCAAATTTAATGGGCAAATAGTACAAAATATCAGAAAAACATTAGGCTAGATGAATAGAATTATAGCCGGTTATAAAAATTTCTGTCTGCGTACACATATTTTGCGCAAAATGTTGCAAAATCTTGCAAAATGTTGTCTGCGTACTCCAAATCTCTTGCAGCGAGAGAGCCGAAAAGAGAATTTTTTGACAGTTGGAAGTTAGAGAACTTGCAAAATGTTACTGGAAAAATTTCCGCTTGCAATATTTTGCAAATAGTTTGAACAGCTGTTTGAATGAAATAGTTTTTGTGAAATGAAAATAAAAATTTAAATTTAACAATGGCAGAGGTAAGTAGTTAGAATTGTGTTGATTTGTAACGTTTATAATAAATTATAATAAACAAAACATTTTACTTCATGCTAGAAACGTCCAAATATACAGTGCGACCGTTGCATTAGTGGAGTGGAGATGGCAGAACCGATAGAACCAGCCAGGCGCGTATCCAGCTCGAGCTTTACGGGGGGGAAATTTTGTATAATACAAAAAAGGAAAAAATTTGTTTTTAAAAGTTTATTAAAAACAATATGTGTATATTATGGGCCATGTCACAGAGTACAATTCCGTTCGGAATGATTCCTTTCGGAATTGGAGAAAACATATTTGTTTGTTGATGGAAAGTGTATTTTGATAGTTTTATGGCCTTTCAGATACAGACGACTCCTATACCGGTTATGAAAACAAAAATGGTTTCATTCCGAAACATTTTTTCGTCATTTTCTGAAGCACCAAAATACGGAATGAATTCCGTTTCCGAACGGAATTGTACTCTGTGACATGACTGTATATAATAAAAACAAAACAATAGGGGTAAATAAAATATAAGATCCGTTCAATATAAATTAAAATAAATAAGTCTTTTTAAATAAGTAAATTGTGATTTCCTTGTGAGGCAAATTGAGATAGACAATCTATCATCTGTCATTGGTAATCTGAGCCATGTTTTTATTCCACGAAGGGTAGGGAATGACCTCTCGCTCGTAGCATTACTGACGAGCATTGACACGAAAAGTTGAAATATTTTTCTTAGATTTGGGTAGATATCTTCATCACAGTTAATTAAAGCAACTACAACGTTATCTGATGGATTTTCAGATATTTTCCATGTTTGTTGCCAATGCAACAGTTCAGGCTCAAGTTAAAATGTGTTAATCTCGTTTATCAAACATAATCAGCTCATCAGCTAGTTGTGGTTTTAAAATAAATGGTATATGGGCTAATCTCAAAACCAGTCCACAAACCAAAAATTTTCCAAATTAATTTTTTTTAATGGAATATAAGACTAGATGTATAATTTAATTTTTATATTAAAAAATATGTATTTCGACGATCATTAATACAATAACTTTTACCAAATACCACCCCACCCCTGATCTCTTAATGTTATACACGAATTAATTATTATTTTAGGTGCTTTTTGAGCTTAAAATAGCACTTACAGCAGACTCATCACAATATAAATATAGTTCACGACTTTTATCAAAAAATTACAAAATTTTTAAGCTGCGAATAAGTGATTTTAGAGTTCACTTATATTCATCTTTCTTTTAGGAATTAGACTTTTTTAATAACTTCATTGCTGACAGCATTGGACACCCATTTGTTCCAACTCCTACACAATTTTTTAGGTTAAGACCAAAATTTGTCAAAGCTTTAAGAACTATTGATGATAGTGCCTTCGCATCACTTGACACATCAACGTCATCCATATCCTTTGAAGCCTCTTCAAATTTTTGTTGTATGTTGAAATATTTTAAAGATAAGGAAATCTGGCTTTTCCCCGACAAATCCGTGCTTTCGTCAAAAATTATCGAATAGAATTTTGATTCATATAAACATAAATATTGCAAATACTAAGGCTTTTTAATAATTCAACCTTTGGTTATACATAGATGCCATCTGCTGGGATTGAATGTAGAATAATAAGTATTTGAATACAGTAAACTAGATGTTTCATTGAAAATATCTAATAAATAGAAATTGGGAATTAGTTCCTTGTGAAGGTTACTTTATATTATTATAAACATTTTTTTTCATTTTTCGAATTTATTCTATGAGTTAAATTTCAGTTATGTATTTTGTAAAGCTTTTTTGTAATAGTTCTATTCCTTTAATTTTTCAGAAATGACTTTATACACTACCAGACTATTATATTGTATTTTCTTTTTACATTTTACCTTAGGAAAGCAATGAGGTATATTGAATGTTCAGAAAAATTTACAATTATTAGACACCAGCAGAATGGAATGCATTTTCTGGCCTGCTACGGCCTTCGTCAGCATTCTTTGTGTCTCGCTGGATAGTGTTACTTTATTAATTGGATGTATTTAACTCAACAATTTTAACAATTAGAAATTGGGAATTATTTCCTTGTGACGGTTACTTTATATTATTATAAACATTTTTTTTCATTTTTCGAATTTATTCATTGCTTTCCAAAGGAAGGCTAAGGTAAAATGTAAAAAGAAAATACAATATAATAGTCTGGTAGTGTATAAAGTCATTTCTGAAAAATTAAAAGAATAGAACTATTACAAAAAAGCTTACAAAATACATAACTGAAATTTAACTCATAGAATAAATTCGAAAAATGAAAAAAAATGTTTATCTAATAAATAACTATTAGGATTAAGATTTCGATACTTATTGAAAATTTGGTTAGAGATTCAATAAAAAAAACCTTGCTGGTATTTGAAAAAATTTTGTACATTAAAAAAAAATAATATTATTGGGAATTCTTGTATTATCGAAATAAACAAAACATATTTTTATAATTTACGGGGGGGAAATTTCCTTATTTCCCCCCCCCCCCCCCCCTGAATCCGCGCCTGGAACCAGCAGAACTTTGTGGGACAAACTTTGCAATTGAAAAGGCGAGTATTTGGAATTGTGTTCCTGGCGAGCACTTCACATCCAAATTATTTTTCTCCGTTGTCAAGCTGTTGGAGGGCACTATATTGGGCATTTCATTCTTTTTTTCCATTGTAAGCCGGCACTATGTTGGGCAATGTAAGCAAAAAAAGTTTTATACAAAACCCGACAAATAAAACTAAAAACTAAGAAGAAATTGAATTTACCAAATTAATAACAGTGTAATAAACAAGTTTTTTAATTTACAACACTTTTTAAGCTTCACTTTAATTAATAATTTTTTAATTTACCTCGAGAATTCAATTTTGCGTACACATATGCTAAAATTCTTTTGCTTTTTTATTTCAATTGTTTACACACCGATCAGCTGTTTTCTTGCAAAATTTCACTGGATACTGTCTGCGTACTTTTTGAGATTTTTTCAGCCGATAGAGTAATATTGGTGTTACTCTCCCAAAAAAATTTACTGAGTATTTGCTACTGGAAAAGTACCCAGACAGACCTAATGAAAGACCATGAAAGACAATGTTTATTACGCATTGGGTGTCATCGATAAAAATATATTTCAAATGAAAAAAATTGTATATGCTCACAGAAAAAGTGTAGTCGAACTTAATCAAATTTTAGATTTATCTTCTCCTTTTTTATCACCAGGAAACAAATACCACATACACCACATTTTTATCACCAGGAAACTAGCACCACATTCACTACATTTACCCATTTCTTCTTTTTATATAGATATTTTAAACAAAAAACACTTAACAAAAGAAATTCAATCGATTCTTGATGAGTCGTGGTTGGATATCAAACGACAATTGAATTTTTATATCATCAGTGTATTTTGCATAGTGGGCTGGTATTATTTCAGTTGTTTGGCTGTGAATATTTACTATACCTACGTAGATCCTAAGGAATTTGAGTTATTGTATCGTAAGTTCTCATTTCATATTTTCTTTAAAATTTGCAATGTTTAACGATTTTTGAATACAAAAGCATTTCAAGCCTCATTTCCCATGTGGCAGGATAAGGGTTTACAATTTCCATACTATTTCATTACATATATATTAAGTGGTTCCGAGGCTCATTTATCTGGAATGTGTAAGTAAAAGTTTATTTTATACTCTTCACCACACAGCTAAATTCTACAATTCTAAAATTCTGCAAAGTTCCTATGAGTATTGAAGTTTAGACAACCATGCCCGCTTGTCCGTTTGCATGTTGAAATAGATTTTCCAAATACCCCAGATATGATAAGGACTTGGTTGGTTGGTTAACGTGGTAGCACGTACAGAACTAGGCGAGCTGCAAGTAATAATGCTAAGGACTAGGTTGCTATTTATTTGCATCATTTATATTATGCAATATATTTCTATTGAAATCTAGCCAGATCAGTTCATAGAGCGTATAAATATAGAGCATTGAAACAACGACTCCCGACAATATATAATCCATTAGTCTATTATTTTTACCCATTAAACTTTCCTTTTTTGATATCTTCTTAATGCACAGGCAAACAAAATTTAACTTTTTATTTGTTGATGGGAAGTTTGATGCAATTTTTTACTAATTTAAGGTCGCTGATTGCAAATCTTATCTTCGATTTTACTCTTCAACTCGCATTTTAAGTTACAGTTACTAATAGCATTTTTGATTGTTTTCCAAAAATTTAAAGTTCAAAAATTCATTAAGCGATTTTCAAACTTTTTCTTTTTTTAAAAAATGTAATTGTTAGTTTTGAAAAACAATCAAATTTTTGAAAATCACTAAAAAATTAAAAAAAGTCCAAAACGGGAAAAAGTTAAAGACTTATTACTTTCACGTAAAATCACATAACCTATAAACGAAATGAGATATACATCATAAAAATCGAAAGTTACCTCATTTTTAAGCCGTGTTCGAAAATAAAAACTAAATATCGCTCCTAAGTGTTCGGTTATTTATATTTGTGGAAAGCACAAACGCTAATAGTGTTTGTGTAGTAAATCCCCTTCCTCTTTCTCATCTTTCGAACACAAAAAAAACTATCCAACTCAATAAAAAGATGAGAACATTTAATTCCATTCGGTTTTTTTTTCTTAAACCATAAGCTTCTTTGTGTTCGGTTCAGCTCATTACTGTTGTGCTTATGCCCAATTTTCAGAAAAGTATTTAAATCTATATAAGTTAATGTTCGTATAAACTTAAATCGTTTGCAAGGTGGTATCAAAAAACAGCTGAATGTTATTGCTTTGCCTGTTGTTGTTCATATTGAAGCCACCTTGCTAAGTTATTCCAATGGAAACTTAACCTTGAAGCTAAACGTTCAAGTTGTTCTTGATAGTCTCTTATACATATATACTGCTTGTCAAAATTTACATAAATTGAAAGCTGTGACGTAGGCTGCACTATATTTGTAAGCAATTTACTTTCAAGATGTCAACAAGAACACAATTTATAAAGACAAACTTGTATTCAGCTGTTACATTGAAAGTAAAATTGCTAAACAAATAGAAAGGTGAAATTGAAAGAAATCTCGTGCCCAACAAGTACGAAGTCAAACCTTTGATATGAAATGACTTTATCATTTGACATCAAACACAATTCTCAAACGTTTTTCAATTGTTTGATTTAACATTTAAATTAAAATTGATAATAAACGTTTGATATCCAATGTTTTATCAATTTGATGTCAAATGTTAAATTCAAATCAAAAATAAACTTGGCAATTAAAGCGAAAAATAAATGTGATCATTGAAAATGGCGATTAAAGTTAAATTTTTTACTTTGTGGTTACACGTGTTTTACTATTAAAAATAAATTTTAATAAATTTTTGTGAAAAATAAAAATTATTCGCGGGTAGGAATGGACAAAAAATATCGATATATCAAAATATCGATATTTTTAAATAAAATAATCGATATATATCGCCGATATTTAAAAAACCGATATATCGATGTATCGATATTGAAATTCATTAAAAACTCAAAATTTTAGCCGTTTTTCAAACAATATGTACTTAAAAATTGGCATCACTGCAAGCATCATATGTTTTTTTTAAACTTTTATGACGATCTATAACTCCCCGTCTACAACTGACATGATTTGCAGTTATAACATGGTTGTAAAGGCGTTGTTAAAACATTTGCATTAACAACCGTGTTATAACATGAGAAAACCTCTAACATGATGAGTCTATACTTAACACTAATACTATGAGAAAAACAACTTGTTTTGAGCAAAACGTGTCAAAGTGTTTCCATTATGTACAACTGGTTTTGGTTTTCGAATTTTCGAAATCAATTTGACATTAATGTTGTAAACAAATATGAAAGCCAAAAGAAATACATATGTGTTGAATAAAAAATATTTTTTTTAACATGAAATTTTCTTGTTTGTTTTTTAATACACAGATATACATATATGTACATACGCATATAAAAGCACATAATTTACTACGTTTTTATTATATTATTTTATTATTTTTACGCTGCAAACAAATAAATCAGCACTTTTTTCGAAATTATCAATCACCAATAATGGATAACCCAGAGTTGTTTTCATGATTTTCGACATGTTTTGGAGCAAAACTAGTTTTTGTTTGAGTTTTCGAACATGAAAAATGTATAGGAAAACAAGTAGCAAAACTAGTTTTGTGGCCCAAAACATGTAAGTGGAAACGTACTATAACATCATATTATTGTTAATGTTAAGCATTTCATGTCAGTTGTAGACTGCATGTATTAGAAGAAGAATTAAGAAAGAAGCGGGGTTTTCACCTTGCAGATTTCTAACTAAAACAGTAAAGTCAAACGAACTTGAAAAGATTTATTTTATGCGGTTTTGGAACAATATACATATGTGCCTTTATATAGTTGGAATAATAACAAGATTTGTGCATATGGGCACTCCACAGAAAAGCTCTCTTTTTGTCACGTCACGTCACCTAGCAATTATTCTTGTATTTTAGAACCACGTTGTTCAAATTTTTCCTCTCTTTCACTAAATGAAAACCCAGTTGCGCTCTACACCCAAATGCAAAAAAGTAAATAATATTTTCATTATTCTTTGAGAAACAATTAAAAATGGTTGGTGACGTTACGCGACAAAAAGTAGACATTTCTGTGGAAATACCAATATATATATAGAAAATTTTTTAATTTGGTAATATGTTCGATATATCGATACATCGATATTTTTGAAATAATAAATATCGATACTCTTAAAAATATCGATTCGATATATATCGATATATTTTTTCAATTTGCCCATCCCTATTCGCGAGTAATTACAATGATTAAAAATACGAAAACAAGGAAAATAAAACGGGAAAGTGGAGAAAATTTGTTGAACGATCGCGGTGCTATAACCCTCAAAATAAAAGGGAGCCAAGTAGTTTGTCTTTCCAAGAATTAGAACATTATTTCATCTTTTAGCTATGGTGCCGAATGTTTATCTCACAGTTTATTTAAATAAATAATAAATTTAAATTAAAAAAAATAAAATATTTTTATTTATATTCCACATTGTATTATAATCCACATATGAAAAACTTTTGAGAATTACGTTTGAAAGCAAGTTGAAAATAAAGGCATTTTTCAATTTGAAAATAATTTCCCCTTTTTGTTGAGAACGCTATGATTTTCAAATCATTATCAAACGTTTGTTGTTTGAAAAAAACGTTTGATTTCAAATCATTTTTAATTTGAAATCAAACCTCCGTGTTTGATGGGTGGTCAATTCAAAGTGTGAGTGTGTTAGTAAAAAAGTGAGAGTGTATTGCAAATTGAAACTTCCCTGCAAATAAAATTGGACCACCTGACCCATTTTGATAAAATGGACTACTCCATGGACTAGTCCGATGTAATGCAAGCATGGACCATGCCATTGTTAAAAAGTGTTTGTAGTGAGACGACATGTCTTCGTTTTTTAACGACAGGCTTTCGTGTTTAAACGACTTCAAAACTAATCCTCTTGAGTATACCATGGAGTAGTTTTAAAACTACTCCTTACTGGTCCAAAGGTGGGTTATATACCATGGAGTAGTTTTAAAACTACTCCTTAGTGGTCCAAAGGTGGGTTATATGGTCCTCTCCTAGGACATCGTAATGTTAAATAGACCAGGTTTTTTCCATACGTTTGGGTTACTTGTGGACTAGTCCTGGTCCCTTCTGGACTACTCTTTACACGCGTGTTTGGACTGGTCCTATTATTTGCAGGGTTGATCGTGTGGCTGCCAAGTAAGTTTAATTTAAATGTGCCGCATCGGTGAATTAAGTTTTATTTAAGTGTTTAGTGAAGAAGAGAATTTTGTATTTAAAATGATTTTTAAACATAAATGTGTTTTAATATCAATCCTGAAAATTGGCCATTAGCGCCCTTTTGGCTTGTTAAAAAAATCAAAAATTTTTTACAAAAACAAAATACACATACGAAAAAAAAACAAAGAGCCAGCTAAATAATTTCACAAAAACGAAACATATTCCTGCAAATAATGCGACTAGTCCATATACGCATATTAAATGTAGCCCATAAGGAACTAGGACTAGTCCAAAGGTAACCCCAATGTATGGAAAAACATGGTCTATTTAACATTACGGTGTCCAACGACAGGACCATATACTCAGCTTTGTATTACAAAGGAGTAGTCTTAAAACTTCTCCATGGTATACTCCAGAGGATAAGCTTTGAAATCGTTTAAAAACGAAAACATGTCGTTTCACTACAAACTCTTTTTAACAATGACATGGTCCATGCTTGCATTACATTGGACCAGTCCAGGGAGTAGCCCATTTGATCAATATGGATCAGGTAGTCCAATATTATTTGCAGGGATACACAATACACACACAAGCCGTTCGTGCTGCCGTCACACACATAAAAAATGTTATTTTTGTTTCGAAATCGCGAATTTGATCCATTGAGTTTTTTCAGTAAATTGTGAACAAAATCAAAAGATTTGCACCGATTACAATGAAACAAAGCTCATTTGACTTATAATATCTTTAACTAAATGTTTTGAAGACAAAACTGTGATTTTTGTCGCATTTTTATTTTTTATGAATTTTTGAAAACAAATATTTATTTTTTTTTTTAAATTGTTCTTTTTTTTCAAAACTTCAACGATATCTCTGAAACTACTGGAATATCGTTGACGAATTTTAATTTTTTTTTTGAACTGAATATGATGAACCGTTTTCAAGTTGTTACAATATATTTAGCGGAAGTAGCTTAATTTTGGACATAACGGTATATCCCAAAAAGTCGAGCTGATAAAAAAAACTTGTGTAATCAATGAGCTTTATTTTTTCTGTTTCCCCTCAAATAAAGTAAGTACAATATTCAACAAATCGGTTCAATCCTAGTTATAGTCCAATATGTGTTATGAGGACCGAATTTGGTTCAAATATTTCTTATGTACCAGAAAAAATCCGTCCCATCATTAGTTTAGTACACGTAGCTCTCATACAGTTGTCCTCCAAAACCAACCAAGTTGATGAAATTAATCTCAATCGAATTAGCGGAATTGACATATTTTTCTACATAGCTTCAAACAAATATGCATCCAGAATAAGAATTTTGACTTGATTGTGCCCATACGAGCCAGGAAAAATTGGCTTTTTAATACTACGGTGAAGGGTATATTGTAGTACTTTAACTTGATTTTTATAGCATAGTTTTTTAAAATTTTCACTTGTTTACAGCTGCTATAAGTCTCGCAGGTCTTTATATTGTAACCGCTTTGCACTCCTTGGCTTTGCTAAAAATTCTACGCCTTCTTATAACTTATTCGACAACTGATAATGTTTGGCCCCAAGATCGTTTGAAATATATATTGGCTTGGACGAGATTACACCAACGGATATATGAGTGAAATGAAGAAAAGCTTAATTAATAATTATATTAGATTAAATTTTATTTTATTTTATTTTATAGATATTTCTACGAGATAAACTCTTTTTATTATATACAGAGTGCTCCTCTTTTCCTTGTCAGCATGCTGGTAATTTGTTTATTGATATTTCAGGCAAGCGTAGGATTGGTAAGTTAACTGCTTTTGGGCTTAAGATTTGTAAGTCTGTACTTAAGTTAATTTTCTTATTTAGGGTACCGATGTTAATATTGTGATAAAAATGTTCTTATATATTGCTGCCGCCGGTTTCGAGGTCTCAATGTTTTGTTTTAATGGACAACGCTTAACATCGGAGGTAAGAGTAACAATCCGGCTGGGAAAAATTTTTAGTAGTAACTTTACTGGATTCTTCTATGACCGGACACCGATGGGACCATTGTTAGTCCTTAAATGGCAAATGCTTTAGGGAGTTGTCTCTTAAGCAGAGTACCGAAACGTTCACTCATTTTTCAGTCATGAGCGAGCGTGAACATTAAAAAATTTACTGCTTTTTCATCCTCATGAGGGTGAGGAAAAACATATTTTGAATTTCCTCACTCATGAGGAGTGAGCAAACGAAAAAAAACATATTTGAATTTGTCAGATATGAAAAATTTGAAAAAATTCACATTCAAATTCCTCATAAAGGCTAGATTACACTAATATACTTTGTATTAATACATGTCAAAAACTCAAGTAATATGACAAAGTGTGATAGTGTGAATGCAATGTGTCACGAAAATGACAAGTATTAAGAAAAAAGTTTGACATCCCATACGACTTCATCGTTTTTTGAAAAATTTCTAAACAATAATACTTTTCATTGGATCAGGGTTGCATTTTATTTCATGTGTGAGTGTTTATACTTTGTGTGATGGTCTGAACACAAACTGTCATGTTACATTAGGTTTTTTGACAGTCGCAACAAAACTCATAAGATTTCTATCTCACAAAGTATTATGGAATACGTAAGACTTGTGAGATAGTGTAATCTAGGCTTAAGGAAAAAAAATAAAAAATTTTACTTTCTGTACCAACATCAACGGTGGCTTTTTTTTGTTGAAAACACTTCATTCTTAGCAGCAAGATTTCGATACCCTAGAACCCCCAATTTTGTGAAGTTTGTAAAAAAACGCAGGAGCCAAAAAATTAGAGGGGTAGGATGGGGGTAAATGGCTCCTCATCGGGGTCAAAGTTAGGGAAAAATGATACAAAAGTCAAAAAAAGCTTCACAACTGTCCTTGAGTCGCTCCTAGAGGGGTAAAATGTAACACTGACTCCCACTAATATTTTCCCTCCTACATTTTTTATTAACAAAAAAAAAAAAAAAAAATTGTTTCAACAACGACTGTGCATATTTGAAAAAAAAAAAATACTTTTCTTAAAGGAAATTTTATTGCGGAATTTCGGTTTTTAGTTTTTTCAATAAGCTAAATCGTTTTTGAGTTTTGCGAACATATGTTGTGCAACTCCGCCATTTTCGAAATGTTTGTATGGGGACAACCCTAATGATTCAAGATGGAGACTAGGTACGTTCTGGAAAAATTCTCGGGTAGCAAAATATTGGAGGTCCGCCATATATTTGACTTCTCTAGGGCCACTCTGGGGCTAGTTAGGGTGGTGGCGGGTAATTTTATAGAAAAACAATATTTAGTATGGGAGCCCCCTTAAGGAGCACAGATAGGGGGTTAGTATGTTAATAAAAAATGTAGGGGGGGGGCAATATTAGTGGGAGTCAGTCTTAAATTTTACCCCTCTTGGAGCGACTCAGGGACAGTTGTGAAGCTTTTTTTGACTTTTGTATCGTTTTCCCCTAACTTTTTGGCTCATGCGTTTTTTTTACAAACTTCACAAAATTGGGGGTTGGTTTTCTGTGGAACTAATAAAGCGAATTTTTTTAGACGGTTGTTTATATGTATATTCTTTTAAAAAAGTAAAAACTTTTGTCTTGAATTCATTTAATAATATCATTGTTTTATTCAAAGAATTCCGGGATTCCAGGAAATAAGTTTTTTTTTGTTTCCTCATCTTCATGACTGAAGAAAGGCAACAATTTATTTTTCCTCACCAACATAAATAAAATGGCGAAATATTAACAATTCATTTATGACTGTGAAAAAAGTCACATATTTGACATTTTTATTTTATTTTTCGTTTGGCGATTTTTCACACATTGTTTTGGGCGATTTTGATAAGGATCATTTCAATCAACATTTGGCACCAAGTTTTGGTTATAAACCTCAACAGCTATTTAAGTCCAATCGTTAAATGATATCAACGCGGTGTATCGCGCTGCGGCTAATTTTTTTACATAATATAAAAAAATACTTAAATACAAGATTTTGTTTGTCGTGCTTAATTCCCAATTTTAATTCTTGATAAAAATACTGAAATTTATTGTGGAAGGGATAAGCTATTCCTATGCGCATTTCACTGGTTGCTTAGGCCAGATCATCAGGAAGCTTTATCCAAAGATTCTAGAAAAACTTAAGATATTAAACAAATAAAACTGTTAAGCGAATAGGAATTATAAGCAACAGTTTTGCTTGTAACAATATCAAAGCTAAAACAAAAACAACAACAATAAACAGTGAGTTTATCTTTTCTTATATTCCCCACTACAATTGGTTGAATACAAAAAATAAAATTTTTAGTACCATAAAGTAAAAAAAAAGAAGAAGAAAAAATTAAAAGGCCTATTTGCGACTTAGTTTATGTGAGACTGGAGACTTCTTAAGATTTCTTGACTACTTTTATGAATTTGCAGGTCTTAGCCAACAAAATGGAATCAATTTAGAGGTTAAATTCTCCAGAGCTATGCGGCATTCATTTAAAATGACCCTACACCCTAGCTTTAAAATAAAAGCATATATTAGTAAAAGATATCGCACTGGTTCCTCTAAGGAAGTCCACTGAAAATGTAAACATTTTCTGATTTTGCAAGAAAATGATAAACAGTAGTCATATTTACCCACTGTTAAAATCAGAGATCAATTACTCTATTATTTTGCAAAAAAGAAAAAAAAAAATACTGTTGTATCCCTCTTTGTGATAAAAAAAAAAACTAGTTCTTGTCTCTACTGAAAATTTACAAGTTTTTAGCTAACCACCTTTCGAGAAACCGGTGCGATGTATAGAAATCTTTACAATAAATTTTTAGGTTACTTGCGGTATTCTCACAATTTGTCTTATACATACTGAAATAAACACCCAGAAACTTTTTTAACGAAAATTATTGAACATATTATGGTTTATTTAACCATATTAATATCACCGGCATCTATTTTATTGTAAAACAAATCCTTAATCAATAAGCATCAACCATATTCAAACATGTTTAACATATAAAATAATATTGTTGTTTTTCAACCATATCATTTTGCTCTTAGATAAGAGGAAAAAACAATTGTTAACTTAAAAACAAATTACTGTAATATTTAACCATGACATGTTAAGAGCCAACCATAATATGATTGTCGCTTCGTGATGGGAGATAAGTCCCCCATAATATGGTAGCCGGTGACAATAATATGGTTTTAAGATTTTCGTTAAAAATAGTTTTGACATTGAAAAAAATTTTTTTCTGATTTTTTTGATATTGAAATATGTATTTCTAGCTAGCGCTAATAGAAAGTCCGCCTAGAACTAGCCCTTTAATTTGTAACGACATTAAAAAAAGTTTTCTTTTTATAATTAGAAATGAAGTAAAAAAATCCAAACCTCTTCAATAGAATTTTTTATTTTAATTTTAGAGTGAGCGTTTACCTTTAGCTCTTTACAACACGAAATGGTACGAACAAAGTAATGAGTTCAAATTTATCACACGTATGATGTTAATGAGAACCAATCGCACACTTGCCGTACAAGTTGGTGGCTTTACCACAATGTCTCTAGTAACACTATTGGGGGTAAGTTTATATATAAAAAGTAAGATTGCTTAGTCGGTCAAGCCCGACCACAAGATCACCTACACCACGAGATTACAGACAAATTTGCGAGGGTGTACTTTTTTTTTGGAGTATGGACCAACCAAAGTAGAATTTAGGTTTTAAAGCTAAGATTTGAATGAGAGTAATTTGTGCCGCATTTTATCTAAATACATACACGTAGGAAAAAATATGGTTGGAGGTAACCGTATTCTAAGAGAAACATACTATGGTTGGATTTTAACAATGTTTATGTTTGCAGGTTTCCATATCATGTTGGAATTTGAACACAGTATGGTTAGAACCAACAAAAACTTTTCTGAAATCAACCATAATATGGTCAAAATTAACCATATTTTGGTCAATATTACCCATAATAGTGGTCAAAACTAACCATATTATGTTCAAAATGAGCCATAATATGGTAAATTTTTTCCAGAATTCTGACAAAAGTAACCATAATATGGTTAGAATTAACAATAATATGGTCAATGTTAACCATATCATGGTTATTTATTTCACCCATATTTTTAATTTGTTTGTTAAGTGTCAAACTATAATTTTATTTAATTAAAAATTTAATTTATTTAATATCAAATTTTATTAAAAATCCCCTTTGATTCATATTCCAGCCTGTGACGACTTTCATTACCATTTATTCTGCTCAACTAGTTTCTTCTACATAAATTTATGTATTTTAATCAATAGTTAAAATAAAATGAATGAGAATTTTAAGCAAACCAAGCAACTATTGTAAAATGTTGCTTTTTAAACATATTATTTTAAATTTTAAATTAAACATACAATGTTTTAAAATATTATAATTTCGAACATATTATTGTTGTTAAATATTATGTTTGGAGCCAACCATAAAATGGTTATAGCTTATGGATGGTTGAATTTAACCATAATATGGTTGCCGGAATAATAATATGGTTAAGGTAACCATAATATGTTAAAGTGTATAGTTGCAGCTTTATTTTATTAAAAATTCAACCATATTTGAAGTTTCAAGGGAGGTAAGCACTTTATTGTTAAACAGAAACATAATATTATCAATTGTAAAAAAAATAATGTTTAAAACAACAAGAGTTTGTTTGTTACTACTTCAACCATGTCTTTTTCTCTGCGTGTACTCCAGTTTTTTTTTAACTGTAATGAAAACGCTAATATTCACCCTTTTTCTGCGTTTCGATTCGGATCGAAATTTTCTATCTTTGGTATTCTGCGTTCCGTTAAAAAACGTTTTCTTTAAAAAATTCTGAATTTTTTAAATTACACGAAAAAACAAAAAATCCAGGGATTTCCCGTCAGTTTACAAACAACTTGATAAAACGTAGCTACGATCGTAAGTCTAAAATTTTTTTTTACAAAATGCTTATTTTTTTGTTCCGATTTCATTCGTTTCATAGCAAAACTGCAAATCTTGTATTCTTCTTTTTTCTCGATTCAGTTTTTTGTTGGAATACCTTATCCCTTTCCGGCCCCACCTACACAAATGTCTACCTAAATTTTCCGCATATTGAAGAAACGTTTATTTAAAATTTAGTGATTTTTTCATACAATATTAATGTGTTGTTTCCAGGTGACAAGCAATTGATTTCATATAAAAACTTTTACGCAATCAGTTGTTTACCACCTAGAAACAGCACATAAGTCTCTCAATTTCGTTTGTTTTCTCGTTTTTCCTCTGAAATATGATTTTGTGCAGTTTTTTTTTAGTATACAAACCTTTTTCGATTGATGCGTAACTAAATGCAAAAAAAGGGTGATTGGTTGATGAATGACTTATGGGCACAAACACTCTATTTCAAATACAGGGGGGCCTCTTTGTAAAATTAAGGACCGAATTTTATATGCTTTGTTCTTGATACAATTAAAAAGTATGCATTTAATTTAATTAATTTATCTCCAAAACTGCTGCCTGAACTTTACGCACAAGGTTAACATGGATAGACAGCGATAGACAGCGATAGACAGCGAGCCAGTCGAACGAACAGACGAACATTGAAAGATCGATGGGTCTATAATCAATATATGTATGTTTCACACATCAGCACAACCGGATAATAGCCTTCCATTCTTAGTGGTGTAGGGTATAACAAAATATCTATTTCAACATCTCATGTAGAATTTTGTAAATTAATTTCAGATACTGCGTTCGAGTTGCTCGTATTTTTTGTTACTACGTGAAATGAATAATATCTAATGAATAAAAACGTTGTGGAGATAAGATGGATAAAAAATTAAGGAAAAACATTATTCAAAAATACATCAAAAATTTTATTAAAAAAAAATCTTTTATCATACTTAAACGAAAAAATTTTAAGAAAATTTTCGTTTTATTTAAATATTGGCACATTAACGCACATTACAATAAAAAAAAACCTAAATGACACTCGTTGAACATACATATCTACACATTGTTCAAGTAGAATTGGAATTTCGTATTCAAAAAAATGGTGCATATTCAGAAATAATAACCAAAGTCGGAACTAATAAAACAGAAACATTGTTCATATATGGTTATAGATCTTATTCACAATTTATAACTAGCGCAGCAACTTCTCTCAGCTGATAGAGGAAATACAACCCTGCATATTGTCTTGTAGAGAAAACAAAATTTCGATAACATTTTGAGAGATATGTTAATGTATACTGTACTTGGCACTTATGCGCTCCATACACGTTTCAATTCATTTGTCAACTGAATCTTTCAACTGAACTTTAAAACTTTAACTTTAAAATTTAATGAAATAAAATACAATTTTCAAAATACTTAATTTTTTGCAAAAGAAAACAACAAGCATTAATTTTGACAGCTGATCAAGAGACTCGAGCACACACAGTACAATCGAATTGAAAGACTTAGTAGTCAACTAGAAAAAAATCAAAATTAATTGACAAAGCCATACACGCTTCGATTTGGACAACAACCGACTGATTTGACAATTGAATTGAAACGTGTATGGGGCGCATTAGTTACAGCTTTTATCCCATAATTAAGTGCAAACTTTTCGTGCTGAAAGTTACCAACTGTGAATAACTTAAAAAGGTACTTAAAAAGACTTAACACTTATGGCCAATTTTTGACTTTGTAATTAAATATGTATTAAGTTAATTTTTTATTATTAGCTGTTATTGTTTGGCTGCAGGTCCAAGTAAATAAATAAAATTATTAAATTATTAAATTTAAATTAAATTAATTAAATTGTTTTTTAATACAGTGTTGTTTTTTCAGTAATTTAAGATAAAAAAATATGGCAGCACTATTAAATATCAATAAAATATCATAAGAAAAGTGTATTTATTTACAAGGTGGTCTCAAAGAAGCAACTGATTGTTTTTGTTTTGGCTGTTGTTTTAGTATTTACTGTTGTGATATTGAGGCCACCTTGCTCAATTCATTTAAATGTGCCAGATTGGTGAAGTTTTTAGTACTTAAAACGGTTTTAAATATAAATTCTCATTTAAAATCATAAACAAAAATTGGCCATTAGCGATAATTTCTGAATTTGCGCCAAAGTGTTTGAATAGTATTCACCAAGGCGAATTGACTAGAAGGTGGGGTCAAGTCAACATGTGGTGTTTTTTTCGGCGGTCGAGTTGTCAAAGTTTCTATACAAACTAGTTTTTTATGTAAACAAACCTGTTTTTTTACTAGCAATATTTTTGACAAACCGACCACAGAAGCATTGTAGTTATAGACTTGACCTCACCTTCTAGTCAATTCGCCTTGAGTATTCACATTTTTCGTTTAGGTGTAGATTTAGACTTGTAGTGTTATAAAGTAGAAGATGCATGAAATTAAACTTAAATTACATTTAATTGTTATTTGAATAGAAAATATCGTTTAACATAAATTAATACAATAAAATTGATGACATTTGAAGAAAGGAAATCAAATGACAAGCAAAACTCTATATAAAGAAGGCAGTTAGTTTCAATTGCTTTCAGGATACACATAGAATTTAAGATTCCTTATCTAAAGGCTCTTTTTTTGTTTTTTTCTTTCTGTCTAGTTGCTATTTCTTAATAAAGCTTAATAATGATTTTAACTAAATAGTAATTGTTTTTATATATTTTGTTTAACCTAAAAGTATTAAAGTTTGTTCTGGGATTTTTCAAAATTGCATTTGAAATTGATCTGATGTTTCGATTTGTTTTTTAATTTATTTTATAGGTGGTAATTAGTTTGTGCTGAAGCCTTTAAAACTTTCTATGGTTCTAGTCTACTTCTGGAGAAACAGTTGGCAGGTAAAGCTTCCGATATTAAACGGACATTCAGAACTTCTTGTTGCAGTTCCATAAGTTCTTTTTCGTATTTCTCTACGGTTTTCTTTTGAATATTACGCATTTCGCGGAATTTCTCAATGCGTCCAGTTAAATTAGCACGGGTTACATCCAATTCAACAGCATCCAAACGTTTTTCTGTTGTATTAACCAAATTTTTTGAAAATGTAAACCAGTCTTTTAAATTTGAAAAAAAAAATAAAAATATTACCGAGTTTGTCCAAATCAGCTGTGTTTATATCTTTGAGGTTAATTAGCTCTTCTTTAATATCATCCAACTCATTGACAGCTTTGTCGATTTGTTTTTTTGCCTCTTCAGTATCGGCCTTGGCTTGACCCACCTAAAAATGAAAAGTAAATAATATGAATTTTATTACAATTTAAAGGAAAAAAAAGTTGCTTTAACCTTTCGTTTGGCATCATCTACCAAATTATCATCTTTGCTGGAAGATTCTTCTAGTTTACCAATATCAAATTCGGTGACTTTAACGCGATGATTCAACTGATCGGCTTCGTCTCTTAATTTGCGGGCACTGACTTTTGTTTCATTGGCTCGTTTGCGTATAAATTCAGCATCCTGTTAAAAAAAAAAAATAATAAAGTTGTTCCCAGTTTTCTAGAAAAGATTTTAAAACTACCTTAGAAGCTTGTTCGGCATACTTTTGTTGGGCTTCTTGGGCATTCAGTTTGGCTTCATTGGCATTTTTGTTAGCACCGTCTAAAGCTTCCTCGGCTTGCCTGATCAAGTTTTCAGCCTTTTCAATTTCTTTTTCAATACTGGGTACAGTTTGCAAAGCCATGTCCGCCTTTTCAGAAGATTTTTGGACATCCGATTGGAAACCTTATAGGCAAACATAATGTTTTGTTATAGTTCCTAAGCTCTTAAGTTAAATCTTACCCGCTAAAGTATGATAAGTATTGTTAGCCTCCTTCAAAGTATTGTCGCCTTGTTCCACAGCTTTGGTAGCTTTATCGAAAGCATCTTGAGCTCTGTTCAATAAATCAATATCATCCATCTTTTGTTGATTAGCTCTATAAAATTGCAAAAAGAAAACATTTAAAACGCTTAAAATTAATTATTCGCAAATATTTTTTTTACCTTTCCAACATAACATCAGCTAAATTTATCTCTTCCTCAAAGTCTCCGAAAAGTTCTCCATTACTGTTAGAGATATCATTGACTTGTTGCAAAAGCTCATCGGCTTGTTTGTTGGCTTCCAAAGCTTCTTCCTTGAATTTCATGATATTTATTTCGGGAGCTGTCAACCCAGAAACATCATTCAACAAACTTAAAGCAGCATCATAAACTTCATTAGCTTTGCGTAAAGCTTCCTTTGTTATCTGGGCAGTGGCACCTAAACCTTGTTTAACAGTATTTAATTCCAAGCGCACTTCAGTTCTCAATTCATCGCTTACTTTTTGTTGCAAATTAATTGCGCTCTTGGCTAATTCGTAAGCCTTTTCTACAGCATCATTGGCATCTTTAGCATTTTTCAAATCAAACTGAGCTTCCGATTCCAAGCGATCAGCCAAGGCACGAGCTTCACGGGAAATATCCGAAATTTGATCTGATTGTACACCGAACTCCACAGATTTATTTTGAGCCTTAGCCAGAGCTTGTTCACCTTCATCGTGCAACAAATCCAAAGCATTTTTAAGGTCAGTCTTGGCTGCTTGTATTACATCTTGGGCAATCGTGTGATTATGTTTAGCCTTCTCAATTTCATCATTTGCTGAGTCTTGCAAAGAATCAGCGCTATCTAAATGGCTGTTAATGCTTTCCAGACGTTTGTGTAGTTCATTTAGTACCTCAACATAAGTTTTGCCACTATCGCCTGCTCCGTATTTAGCATCGTTTAACAAAATGTCAACTTTTTCTTGAACAGTCTTCAATTTGGCTTCAAATTCACCATCATTCGTTACAGGTGTGCGGGCGATTTCATCTAAAGTGGAGCTTAAGTTCTTCAATTTAGCTCTATGCTCGTTGGCGGCATCCTGTACCAAATTGTAGCAATCCGGACAATCAATACAGCCTAAATGACGATCGTATTTGTTTTCCTTACAACGGTCGCAACGTCTGCCTTCCACATTGTCATTACAAGGACACTGTCCGTTTTGGTCGCACTGGAAGCCCTTTGAGCCACTTTCATCACATTCACAAGGTTTGCAGCCTTCGGAGGAGAAGCCATAATAATAAACATCGCATTGATCGCAGTGCAATCCTACCACTCCAGGCTTACAGAAACATTGGCCAGTTGCGCGATCACAAGTAGAATTGTAGGAACCAACAGGATCACACATACAATTCTCACAACCATTGCCAGATATGATATTAAAGTAGCCAGGTTGGCATTCACTACAATCGCGACCAATTACATTTGGTTTACAATGACACTGGCCAGTGACTTGGTCACATTGGGAAATACCGTCGTTGTTTTGTTCAGTGCCAGGAGGATAACAACTGCAACGGTCACATTGACCATGAGGCAAAGCCAAAGGATCGCCAAAGTGTCCTGGTAAACATTCATCACAATATTTGCCAGCTGTATTGTGGATACATTTTAAACATTCACCGGAAGTACGGTTGCAATTTCCTACAGCATTAGGATCCACATTGCCGTTGCAGTCACATGATTTACAGGTTTGTACTTCGCCAAATAAACCGGTGGGATCGCCATAAAAACCATCCGAGCATTGTTCACAACGTGCTCCGAAATAGCCAACCGGGCATTCTGTACAAATAACGGTATCGCCATTGATTTGCATACAAGCTCCATCATTAGGACAGGGACAACGTTTGCAATCATAGGGAGTACCTCCCAAAGCAATGCCGTAATAACCCTTAGCACATTGATCGCAATTATCTCCAGTGGTATTGTGTTGGCAAATACAACGACCAGTTTCGGAATCACAAATTTCAGCATGACCATTACAATCACAAGGAATGCAGGGCATGAATGGACCACCTCTAGCTGGGCTATGACGATAACCGGGAGCACAAGATTCACAAAATTGACCCAAATAACCTTCGGGGCAAGTACATTGCTCTATCCAAGTGGCAGGATGACCGGCAGCACCTCTGTGAGCTGTCTGTAGTTCAACATCATCCAATATGGCTTCTCCCTGCTTAGAGTAAGTACCACGAATTTTGATTGCCGTCAAGTTCGAAAGTATAGAAAGGAATCCCCTGGCCGATTGACTAGGCTGCCATTGAAAGTCACGATGTTCATGAAGACGGAAAGTATATTCCTTAACATCATTATCGGGCATACCATTACCTTGGGCGAATATGGGCAAAGAAATCTTTGTGCCAGCACCCTCCAAAATAATGTCACTAGGACTAGTGCTAGGAGCAATTTGACCCACCAATTGCAATTTAAATTTCATGTCTCGATTATAAGAAGCTCTTTGGTCGCCCAAGAAGCGTTCTGGTGCTTGAAAATAGACATACTCATTACCATGAGCAGTAGTACCAATACTATGACTATACTGATTGTATTTAATGTCAATATCTTTATTATACAAATCTACAGCACTCCAGCGTTCCTTGTGCTTGTTGAAATTAGAAGTGGTAGAAACAACGGAATACCCAGGCGCTGTTTGACATTCTGAGGTGTGGCCATAACAAAAACAGGGAGTGCAACCGAAACGATTTGGCATATCGAGATTAAAGAAGCCTGGTTTACATCTGAAATAAAAATAAAACATTACTTTGAAGTAACATATTGGAATTTCCACAGAAAAGTCTACTTTTTGTCACGTTACAGCACCAAGCGATTAGTCTTGTATTTTAGAACCATGCTGTTCAAATTTTTCCTGTCTTTCACTATCGTGACAAAAAGTAGACTTTTTCTTTCGAAATACCATATGTTAATATTTATTTTCATTTATGTTTAGACAAAGTTAAAACTTACTCGTTACAACGTTTTCCCTCTACATTGTCCTTACAATGACATATGCCTGTATCGGGATCACATGAAGGCATATTGCCAAATGAACCACGTGGATCGCAACCACAAGGCTGACAACCGTGCGAACCGAACTGATAGTAATTTGCTTCACAACGATCACATTTATCTCCAGTTACACCCGGTTTACATTGACATTTGCCTTGGCTGTTACACTGCAGAGAACGTGAACCCGTTGGATCGCAACCACAGTGAATACAATAACTATCTTCGCGCATATAGAAGTTCTCCTTACAACGTTCACAATTGGGACCATCACGATTGTCGCGACAATCCAAACAGTGGCCTCCATGACCGGTCATATTGAAGAGATGGGCATCGAAAAAACATTTATCGGCATAACCGTTACAATTACAGGCTGATAAATAGAAATTTAAATGGATTATTCTCGAAATTTATTTTCTAAAAGTATACATTATGTGGAAATTTTTAAGGGTTTAAGAAGGCTACCAGGAAGCGTAGTAAATTTGTATTTCAAGAAATTTGCTGTGAAAAATAGTCGGAAAGATTGACGACACGACACGACTAATTCTAAAACGTCACTATTTTAAATTAATTCTACAATGCAAACGCTTAGAACTTTACAATGACAACTGTTACAAAGCAAAGCAACCATTTTTGTTTGCCAATGATAAATGGGGAAGTGGAATAAGACCTTAAGCATGAAGAAAGTGACTCGAATTGGAATTTAAATGCAAAAAACCGTTTTATAACTTTTATTTGTAGAGAATTTAAGAAATACAACCTACAGTTTTTGGGTGGCCTGATTCTGGATTCACAACAATCGCTGCGGAACTCCACATCCTTCTTATATGCCGGTAAGACAACAAGCGAAACTAGATCATCTGGTGTTGGTCTACTGTTGTCAAGGGAAGGCCATAATGTCATAATGTTATTATCAGTTGTAAACCATATTCACAAATCCAACGTATCTGGAATGAGGTTAACATGGGAACTATGGGAAATTTTTTATATCAATACCAAGGAAGTTCTAGCATTAAAAACTTTTTTCGCTAGTGGTATTTTAAGGGGAGTTTTGGTCAAATATAAACCGATTCTAAAGAAATTTGGTAGGTTGCAGAAGAATATTTTTTGCCTCAGTTTAAGCTTAGTAGATCAAAACAGAATTATATTAATAAAAAATCTTTTTTTTTAATCTAAGTGATAAACGTTACTAGAATTTGCCATTAAAAACTTTTTTTTTTCATTTCTTTGTTAAAAAAATATCTTAATGTTTATCGTTTCGTTTTAAAGCAATAGCACAAAAATTTAATTTTCTTAATTTTGTTACTCTTTCAAACTTACTATTAACCAAATACCACATTACTGGCTCAAGATTTATCTTATTGGTTTCCAATGAATACTCCCAATGGCTGGCTACCACCCAGATGCACGAAAGTATTAACAAATAAAAAATGATCATCCTTAACTCCAAGAGAAATTCTACAAAACTAACTTATTTCTAGCCAGCTTAATATTCACATACCATGATTGCATTATGCTTACTAACGGCTCGTAATACTTCTTCCATTACAGAAGTAACATTAAAAAAAAACTTCATTCTTGCTATAACCATTTAAGGCTCAGACAATTTAAAGCACACAACAAATCTTCTTTATAACCATAATAATACAACTTTCAACAGACGACAATCTCCAAAACAACAACAACAGAAAACTTACCTTTACATTCATTGACATCCGTAGATGTTGCCCTTCTCCATTTGACGTCATTGTACAATGGCAGACATTTATCACAATCTGGACCATCAGTGTTGTGACGACATTCACAGACCAGTCTGCGTTCACCATTCATACCAGTACTAGGAACACATTTGCTAGCGTGACCATTACACTTGCAACGTGCACCAACAGCAATATCAGAGATGGCATAAAAGTATGATCTTAATACTTGAGCATCACCAAACAATTCATCACCGAAAGTATTTAAACGATCGAGTGTAATACGGATATCCGTTGCAGTCACCCATTCCTAAAGGTGAAATGGAAAAATGGAATCGAAAAGGTTAGATACCACAAAAAACGTTCTGTTTCCTCAATTTAATATATATACCTGTAATTCAGAACTTCGTTCAAAATTGATACCACTTGGACGACCTTCTAAGGTGGAGAAGGCAATTTCACCATCTCTTAAAGGAGAAATGTCGCTGTATTCACTGGTACACAGAGCATGGGCTTCACCTTCGCCCTTGCGTATGGCTCGCGAATCGGGCAGAGCATAAGTATCTCGACAAGTAGCACTATAATATTGATATGGTATCCAGGGACATGTCTCACAAGTACGCTTGTAAATGGCAAATGATTCCGGTCTAGGGGAGCGGTACAACAGGCGTACGTATGTAATATCAAAAGATTTACCTAAAATATTGGATGGTTTTTGTATTATCGATTACCATTTTGGAACTTTTTCTATATTAAAGATCTTACTTACGTAAATGTAATGTTAAATTAACATGATTAGGATGCTGTATGCCTTCATACATTGTCTCGGATTGCCACCATGATGGATTTTGTGGATCATGCAAATCGGTTAAATATGATGGATTGTGATCTTCCCATCTATTTTGTTAATAAAATATATAAATAATTAAAATTAACAAGTTTGTTTGCAATTTTGTGGAACTTTGGAAAATTTGTTATTTTGTGTATTTTAGTAATTCACCTGCAATATTCACAATTCTTATAGTTTGAGTTCATTGTTTGTACACAGAAGTGATTTTCACCCTGCTCCCCGCAGGTATTTGTTGCTTCGATTTGCAATTGGTAAGCAGCGTTTATAAATTCCGGCATACATTTCTACAAATAAGTGCAAAATAAAAATGATTAACACTATTAGATCATCAATTAACTATTAAATTATATATTCACTTCTTAAAATATAGACAAGTCAATGTGATTTTCAAAATTAATTTAAGAAAATAATATTATATCAGGTTTTTTGGCTTTGAGTCAAGGCGAGTTCACACAGATGGTCGCTGCATGAGAGAGGAAATTAGCTATTCCTTTTTTTGTATGATAGTAAAGGTGTACTTAATGTCAAACACCGTACAAAAAAAAATTTACAAAAAATTTCATGCGGTCTTATGCGGTCACCAGTATGAATTCGCCTTGCTTTGAATAGTTTCGTAAAAGATGAAACAAAAGGTACTAGTAAGCTAAAAATTCTACTTTTCATCAATTTTTTAAGATCATTATAGTGAGAATTAGATTCTTAGCTTTTGCCATTTAGACCGGGCTTTTTATAATTGAATTAAGTTTAAGCTTAGTTTAAACCAAACATTAAAACATTTTCCGTCGAAATGTAGTTTTTATTTATTATTTCATTAAAGAGCAACATTTTAAGAAAAACTAAGCTGTTCCGTCAAAATAGTGTCTACAAACTTGGTAATAGCGGCACAAATCTGTTTTCAGATAAACTAAACCGAGTTTAACTGAGATTTCAAAAACTGAGCCTTAAAGATATTCTGCCACAAAATTATTCCGTAAGATGACGTTTTATATGTACATATATGTAACTGTTATTTACGCTGAATATTCACCCATATTGTGTTTGGCGTATTTAAAATACGCCTACGACTGTTTGGTAATGGATTTAAGAGAACGTAAACTTTTTTCCTTTGATCTATTACCAAACAGTCGTAGGCGTATTTTAAATACGACAAACACAATGAGGGTGATTATATATGTATGAATTAGTATTGCCAGCAGAAGCGAACAATTTTAACAGGTATGTTTAGACCAGATACCGTCAAATACATAAAATACGTTAGTAGTGTAAGTGCACAGAAAAAATTTTGCACCAGTAAAGCATTAATCAAAGATAAAATCAGCTTTAATTAAAAATTTAATCAAGGGAATTAACATTTTAATCAAGTGAATTAAACGTTTAATTGACAATATTAATTTGTTTACTGGTGCAAATTAATATTGCCAATTAAACTTTTAATACACATGATTAAAAGTTTAATTCACTAGATTAAACGTTTAATTCACTTAATTAATGCTTTTACTGGTGCAAATTTTTTTTTTGTGAAAATAAATGCAAGCAGGGTTTCCAAAATACTTCTATTGCAATACTAAATTTATAGAAAATTCTTTGAAAATCTGTTAGAAAGGAGAATCGCTTAAATGGACTGTTTTCAAAGGGGGGCTTGCAGAACCTTTGCGGTCCGTGAGAGATTTCGTATTTTAATAATAAAAAATACAAAAACCTCACAAAATGGCAATATTGAACGAAAGCCATAAGTAATAACCCATCCTTTCTCTGTCAAAGCTCAAGCAAGACCACAGAATACACAGAACTATAAAAAGTGACGTGTGAAAAAGGCCCAAATCAGTTGCGGGGCAGCTTTCGAAGAAATAGACAGAAAGCTTTTTTGGTAGTGAAGTGGCCAGGTGTAAAAAAATGTATTTAGTAATATTGTTTTGTTTTATAATGTTATTTACTTAGTGCCAATTCACACGTTGCAAGTCTTATTGATCAGCTTGCTACCTTATAGGCGAGAGAGAGAGAGAGAGAAACGTTTATTTTCCTCTCTTCACTCTCGTTATAAAGTAGCAAGCTGATCAATAAGACTTGCAACGTGTGAATTGGGACTTACTTAAATATTATTTACTCGTGTTGTGGTGAACTTAAAAGTTAATTTTTACAACTGTTTTGCAA
The DNA here is from genome assembly GCA_930367215.1 of Pollenia angustigena. Taxonomy (NCBI): domain Eukaryota; kingdom Metazoa; phylum Arthropoda; class Insecta; order Diptera; family Polleniidae; genus Pollenia; species Pollenia angustigena. The sequence goes on from OV884058.1 coordinate 151,108,240, forward strand.
ATAAATCTTAACTAAATAAATTTTTGTTCATTGTATTGCGGCATAGAAGATGATGAAAAGAGAAATGCAAAAGGGCAGCTTTCTTTGAAAGAGACAAAAATAACGCAAAATCTTCCGTCTCGTGACAGTTCTGTGAATGTAGGTGTGAGATAAAAAGAGAAAAAAAGCACGCTGTAGTATTTTTGCCGAGCTCTGTTCCTCACCCGCGTTTAAGTTTACCGTTCGACTTAAAATCACTTTCTGTATCAATCTAACAATTTTCGTCGACTGACTGTCTGGTTATTTGTCTGTCCATGTAAACCTTTTGCGCAAAGTACAGATCACAATTTTAGAGATAATTTGAAAATATTTGATATAAATGTGATTTCACAAAGCTCCAACACGAATTTCTTTCCTGAATAGAGTCTTTGTGCCCATAAGCCATCTTATTATGTTAGTTTTTACAATAAATTTGACCCAAAAATACTTTTTCGCAATTTAATCATCCTATTAAATTTTATTGAAATTGGTCCATATTTGACCATATATCCAATACAAATATCATTCCAGAAAAAAACTTTTAATGCCATACGTTCCTTATAAATGTTGGTATTGAAACAAAATTTTGTTTTAGCGGGTTCACAACTGCCAATGAGTTTTTTCATAGGGTACACTATCGGAAATTTGTCTGTAAGTACTTAATATCGAGGTTTTCTTAAAAATAATATCATAGGAAAAAGGTACTATATGTATTCATTATACCCTTCACCACAGGTGGAAAAGGGTATGTATAAGTTTGTCATTCCGTTTGTAATTTCTACAATATTGATCTTAGACCCTATAAAGTATATATATTCTGGGTCCTTATGAGGAGAGAAGTTTATTTAACGATATCCGTCCATCCGTCTGTCCGTCTAACGTTTGATATGTGTTTTCCGGAGACTCCAGACATGATAGCGGCTACGTTGTTTTACATTTATGTCACATATAGTTCACCATTTCTTGCTATTGAAATTCAGCCAGATCGGTCCAACAATGGCTGAGATATGACCAAAAAACCACGACTGCCTCTAATTTTTCCAAAAAATCCCTTGTGGTTGTTGTATTTTTATTACTTTTTTCTGTATATCTGGAGAACGGCAAGAGCCAAAGCTTTAAAATTAGGTACAAACATTAAGGTTATAAATACACACCATCCTACAAAATGTGGGCGGGATTGAAGATGTAGGCGTGGTACCTCTCATACAAAAAGTATTAAAAATTGTACAAAAACCTGAATTTTTTGACTGTAATATGACCTATGGTTACGCCTTATATATCAAAATATTGGAAATTTTTAATAGAAAATATTTTCTGAAAAACTCGGGAAAATCGGTTCAGATACGAAAAAGTTATGAGCAAAATATTAATTTTTTTTTGAAAAATACCATTTTCAGGAACCATAAATCTTCCCGAGTCCAAGTTTTATAGCCAAAATAGCTAGCAAATTTCTTCTTTAACACGTCTGTATATAAATCTGTCAAATCGGTTGAGAAATAGCAGAGTTATGACCAAAATACTGAAATCCCAAAAATTACTCTTTTTTATAATTAAGTTTCTTATTTATACCCTTCACCGAAGGCCCTACACCCTATAAAGTATATATATTCTGGGTCCTTATTACTTATTAAGGCCTATATTCCCATTTTAGTTGTATAATAAATTCATTCGATATCGAATGCCATAATTTGGTCCCTAATTTCTTTTAAGGGCAGTTATTTTATATTTGATCATTGCTAAAATATACGGTTCGTTTATCTCAATTTGGAACTATAGTAGTTTCAACTTTTGTAACTTTCTGGCATAAGCTTACAATGCCTAAAAGAAGGCTTAAGAAAGAAAGGTAACGTAATTAAGTGTACTATGTATATAAAATATTGTAATAATGGTGACAATTTGCGCGCAAATAATCTGTCAAAAAAAAATTATCTTTAAATATCATCGGATCTAAAAAGTGGTTTAAACACTCATATTTTAATTATTTATAAGGCACACATTTATCCAAGTAAACGCAGAACACGTTGTTTATTTTTTTTTATATTTTCAATGATTAAACATTTTGTTGATGTCACTTTTTAATTAAATAAATTTTGTGGAAATTTCTAAATGTCTGGAGTCTGATAATTAATAAATTTGAAGTAATTGATATGTATCACTTGTCAAATGAACATAAATACATACACAGTAGTATTTGAATGGCGAGCTATAAATATGTACATTAGAGTGGGTCAATTTGTTCGGGCCCAAAAAAAGTGACAAATCGTATAGCAAAATCGTCATCTACTCATAATTCTAAGAACTTTTCCTAAAGAAACCATGGTTCTAAAATCAAAATCGAGCTTCCGGTTTTTGACTTGAAAGTTTGGTGCTCAGAAAATCTGGAAAAAATAATACTTTTTTGGATATATTTATTGCAATTGGTGAATAGTTGTCCTGTATCGCTGAAAGAGGGCTTGTTTAAAAGAAAATTCTCTCAACTTTCTATATCTGTGCTCATTTTTAGAAAATTCTGTACATAAATAATTGGTTAGGAGACTTTTGTCAAAATAATCATAGTCAAGCTGATAAGAAGCCTAAAACTGTTATAATTTTAATACACAAAAGTTAAATAAAATAATCTAACTAAATTTTAATCCAAAGTTGAATAAAATAAAACAATTCTGAGGCATTTTGACAAAACATCTTAAGTGGAGATAAGAGAGCAAAACAGATTTAATAAAACTCGGTGAAAAAAGCATTTGTTTCAATTAATAATATAAGCAGAATTAAAGAAAAATTTTGTTTATAATACAAAATTTTAAAAACGTAAGCAAAAAGGTTTTTTGAATGAAAATTCGTACGATTAACATCATTTTTTTCAACTTTTTAATTTTGACTTAAGATGTTTTGTCAAAATGCAATAGAATTCATTAATCAATCAATTAAGGGTTAAACGAAAATTTCTTTAAATAAAATTTAAGCAAAAACTGAAAATAAAAAAATTAAAAAAAAACATTTTTTATTTTTATTCTATTTTTTATTAAAACGCAATTTTTTTTTGAAAATTCACAACAAAATAAAAAATTTATAAAAAAAAAATACGGGCCAAGCCGGGGGTAAATAAATAAAGTTTCGGCCTAAATCTGCAATTTACATACAATATCTTTTTTGCTATCCATTCGTGGTATTCTGTTGCGGCTTTTAATAGTAACTGCCAAAATATCATCGCGGTTACATTCTATGGCACGTGGGAAACATTGGTAAGCAATTGTACAAATCGCTCAGTTCCCTGAATATGTTCCGGTTACCCAAGATCAGTAAACGGTAGATGCTAAATGGCGGCTCAGACAAAATGCTATCGTCCATTTCTAATTTGGAAATTTGTATTAGTTATAAAAACATAAATTTCTGAAATACAATTGGACACTTTCAGAAGTTACAATTGGAAATTTTTGAAGTTAAATTGGAAATTTCTGAAATATAGTTAGAAAATTCTGAAACACAATTCGAAATGGTGTAGTAAGAAACTAACTATATTTCAGAAATTTTAAAACGGTACATGAATTTTTGTAGAACGGAACAACAAAATTACAAAATATTTATTATTTTGTTTTGCTTTCAATGTAATTCTTTGGCGTTGCGTTGCGATTTACATAATAAGGGCCATAATTTAAAAACAGAAAATTAATAGGTAATGAGAAACTGAAAAGTTTGTAATTCTATCGTTGTATCACACAATTTACCGTTAAAATTCTCACGTTTATTCCATTTTAGAAATGTATGGTAAACAAAAATAATTTTTTTTTAATAAAAATTTTCACTTTTTCGTCGCTTTTTCAAGTATAGCCAACAATATTTAAAAATGTACAAAAACTCGTATTGAGAATGTAATGGTTTAAGTTCCGATTTGGCCAGTATTTTTTCTTTTAAAGACATGTTTATTGAAGTTGTTACCCAAAAAAAGAAATGGAGCTTCGAACAAAGCAGGTTTGTCAGGGAGATACATAAAAGTTTAGCTTACCATTGCGCTTACGGAAGACATGCATTTTATACGGCGTGTTCCCACTTTGAAGCAATACATTTTTGACACATAAATTCTCCCTTACAAGCCGTTGCACTTGAAATGTTATTTTTCTTTAAAGTTTTTGAGAGTTTTTTCACTTACTTTACTGTATTTCTGTATGTCTTATTCCGTAGCGCATAACTTTGCGCTTATTTTTTTAAATGTACTATTAGGCTTCGCAAAATGAGAAAAATTTTTATTGGGTAATAAAATTTTTTTTTTCATTTAGTTTCTTTTTTAAAAAGGTAGTGAATTTTTAAAATAGAAAATTGGGTTTTAATAAAAAATAAAATAAATTTTTTTTATTTTACCGGCTTAACTATGAACATTTTGACAAAATTCTCCTAACCAATTATTTATGTACATAATTTTCTAAAAATGAGCACAGATATAGAAAGCTGAGAGAATTTTCTTTTAAACAAGTCCTTTTTCAGAGATACAGGCCATCTATTCACCAATTATAATAAATATATCCAAAAAAGTATGATTTTTTCCAGATTTTCTGAGCACCAAACTTTTAAGTCAAAAACCGGAAGCTCGATTTTGATTTTAGAACCATGGTTTCTTTAGGAAAAGTTCTGAGAATTATGTGTAGATTACGATTTTGCTATACGCTTGTTGGGCAAAAAAATTGACCCACTCTAATGTACATACCCTGTAGGAAATGTCACTTGTGAATCTTGACTGATTCACTATTGAAACAGTCACCAATAAAAGTAGTCCCAGCCAGGCCCTGCAGTTCGTTTGTGGGAGTTTTTGCGACATCCACAAAAAACTCCATACAAAATGCAAGAAGTCCCAGCCAGGCCGTGGTGGCAATTTCTGCCGCATCAATGAGGTCTACTTAACAGTAATTGTCTTAACGTACTTAACCCTTTTGCACCTATTGGGACATATGTATCCCACTGAATGTTCCCAGAGTCCTAGTATTGAAGTTTTTCACTTTAAATGGTTCAAAACTCTCCCATTTAGTTATTTAGACGTTTAAGTACAAATATTAAACAAAGTTTTGCTTATTATCATAACACGTGTTGGTTGCATAAGTTTTTTGATCAGTTATCCAAAATGTATGAACTAGACCGTAAATCCCAGAAATGGTGGAATAAAGTTTTCATAGATTGGTGATATCAGCTGTTAATTCGTGGATCATATCTATGAATTTACAACGTTAAAGAAAACAATTTCTTTATTTTGTATACCCTTTTTTTATATGTTTACGACTAATGGGACTTATATGTCCCATGCCAAACTCCTGATGGGACATATATGTCCCACCCCAAGCCTCTTCCCTGGGTAGGGGTACTCAAAAAACAGATAAATATTAGTTTAATATGCATATCTTTGTAAAAATATTGCATTTTAAAAGCTTGAAACTAACTAATCGTCTCCCGTGCCGAAAGGGTTAACGCAATGAATCTAAGATTTCACCAAATATGTGTAAATAAATGGTCCGATTGTGAAGGATAGTTAACCGCGGCGTTAATTAGCACAATTTTGTTGCATTTTTAAATATCACCAAAAATTCCCAAATGCAATTTTTATTTATCTTTAGCTATAACAAACATACATTTTTAAGAAGTCTGGATATAAGCTTTTATGCTCTCTTTGGATTGCTATTTATTAATTGCCAATTATTAGTTAAATGTCGATTTTATAACATTTGTACCATAAGTATAACTGTTCTCGGGAAAGCGGGAAATAAAAACAATTTATTTCTCGGGAAATTGAGGGTCGTTTATTCCGAAAACTCTGAACAAAATTTACAATATAAATATAATGCTGACTATCAGAAAACGCCTAAGCGCGCATAAACATTTGCTTTTAGTATACATATATGTTCCTCTAACTCTCTGTCACAGGAGCATTCGGCGCCTGAGCGATACATTATCATTGTTGATATTAGAAAACCCTCTTTTCCTAGATTGAGATCACCTTCTCACCCTAGCTTTCTTTCAGCGGCAGCTGGAAAACCATTACCCGGGAGATACTTGATATATGAACGGAAATATAGAGCTGCTTGGACAATCAGCCCCAGAAATAATTTCTGGTCACCCCCGAGTGAATGACACTTTTCAAACGTAGTGCGCTCTATTTTTGGTCATAGTGCCTATTTATATACATAAAGCCAATACTTACAAAAGCAGTTCAAAACAAATAAAATGATATTATAAAATGAAATTGTCTGGTACAAAATCGAAAAAGACATCCATCACTGATGGGGATGTTCTTAAACATTAGTAGCCTCTTTCACGACATCGAAGCCGGTACTTGTTATACAACAAAGGAGAAAATCCTTGCGTCCGACCGAAGGCCGGCTATGCAAAAAAGCTTTAGTTAGGGAAGCCGGTATTCTTTACACCATAGAGAAGAAAATCCTTGAGAACTGTGCTGTGATTCATTACTTTTTCTACCTTTTTGTTTTTCATATACCAGTTTAATGATTGGTTCTCCTTTCGTTGGAACAATTGACATAAATTTCCCGCAGGGAAGCCTTACAAAATTGGGTTATTATTTAATTTTTGTTTAGTGAGTTATTTCATTTCGTTGGGGGTTTATTTTATTTTAAAAATTGGGGATTTAATTTCCCAAAAATAGAGGACTTATTTCATGGCGCCTACTAAATTTAAAGCAAAAACAAACTTTAAGAATTTCGACATCGTCAAATACTTTTAAGCAGGAAATTGATTGTTAATCAAATGATTTGAATGAGTGACTGAACTATTCTATCAGTGCGAGGGTTGAGGGTTCGATTCCCGCCAGAGACTCTGCTCAAATAAGTTAGAATATATTTTCGAATTGCATTTGTTAAATATAACCAGGGAAACCAGAAATATGCTCTAAACACGTTTTATGCGCATTAAATATGCAGTAAAAACTTGAAAATATGCCCTGATAATTGTTAAAAATATGCCCCAAAAAATTCAAGAATTGCTTATTTGAAAACAAAATATTCAACAATTAAATAACAGTTCCATTTAATAAAAACAATCCTAAAATTATAATCGGTATTCATAGTATCCATAGTATTCACAGACGAATTTTGGAGATTTTAACCTATAGACGATGACGGCTCACAAAAGCGAGTTAATTTAAGAGGCTAAAATTCATATAAGAGTTATTTGTGCCGACTATTATCTAGATATTAACATCCATATTTTTTGTCTTAAGGAGATTTTAGGGACGGTATCTAAATCATTTATTGATGTTAACATTTAAAAGGTAGTTAGATGGGAGCTTTGGGCAAATGTAAACCGGTTCTAAAAGAATTTTATTTGCAGTAAAATATTTTTAGGGGGAATTTAATCTAAATACCAACATAATTAAATGGTTTATGGACACAAAGATTCTTATTTGAAAAGAAGTTTTTATGGGGAATATGTGAAATTGTAGACCGATTCTAACCATTTACATAGACTTCGTCCTTAGTACAATTAAAAAGTGTATTTATCGAATTTGATCAACTTATCTACACGATTGCAATTTGTACTTAGCGCACAAGTTTAACATGGACAGACAACTAGCCAGACGGACGGATGGACATCGTTATATTACTTTAAAAAGTGATTCTGAATTGATATACTAAAATATTGGTCCAGATTTCTATGTTTTACATATATCGCCAAAAACGTACATAGTTGCTTTATCCTTAAATTTTACATATATAAAATGTTAAAGTTTAAAATAACTTGTATATTTAATGACAACCTGCTTTGTCTTACAATTTTCGAGTCACAATTAAATGTTGATAGTGAAATTAAAGCAACACGTAGGGTATACAGATAGAGATTTTAAACATAAAAGTCAAAATATTAAAAAAAAAAATGTATATGTTGCGAAAGCTCTTGTACACGCAAAGAAAAAACATGGTTGTGGTAAACATATTTTAAGAGTAACATATTATGAAAAGAATTATGATTGTAGTCACCATATTAAGATTATTTTTGAATCATATTATGACTAAATATACTCGTACTATTACATCATAATATTTTTCCCTTAATCATATTATTATTCTGTTAATCATAATAAGTTAAGAAGGAATCAAATTATTGTCATGTTAATCATAATAAGCTAAGAAATTAATCATATTATTGTCATGTTAATCATAATAAGCTAAGAAGTAATCATATTATCATCATGTTAATCATAATAAATTTAGAAGCAATTATATTATGGTAAAGCACCTTTCATAGCTGTCATAAAAATACAAAATAAATTTAAATATTTTTGAATCGATTTTTTATTTTGTGGCTTTTTACAATTTTTCTTAATGTTTATCAAATAGCGGAGTTCAATGTAAAACTTGCAAAAGAGCAAATGAAAAATCTGTGGTTTTCATGTGTCCATTTTTTCGATTTTAAGATGTTAATGCCATATTGCCTAATTTTGAACGCTCTTCATATTTTTTGAAAAAGATGGATCAATTCCGATTTTTTAACGTTATGACAAAGTTTAAAATGTGCAGTACCTAGCCCATAGTTTGATCTAGAATGGTTTTTCGGCTTTCCTGAACAATTTGTTTTAAGACATACGCCATTGCCCATGAAAACCACAGAAATATCGTAACACTTTAATAAAATATGACGAAATCTCTGTGTGTTTTGTTGTTGGATTTTACAAAAAAACTATGATATTTTGCATTTGCACTATTACATCACTAATACTTGAATGAACTCCGCTAATATTTTAATTTTTTAATATCTTTAAGCTTATTTTTTTTATGGAATTTTATCTTTTAATTGTTTAACCGCTCACAAATAAAAAAAAACGACACAACTGCTTCAAAATTATTTTACAAATGGCGCTAACATAATATGATTAGAGTGAATATAGTTTGATTGCATCTTTAACATAATATGATAAATGTATAGAAAGTTATCATTTTATGGCTATTAAATATCGTGATATGGTTGTGAGAAATATAATATGTTTAGAAAGTTATCATAATTAAGTTGTTAGAAAAATAATTATTTTTCGGTCAACAATACTCAAATTTATAATTGCGATAAACATTGATATGTTTACAGTAACTATAATATTGATGATATTAAATAAAAATAACAATTATTTGTGAACGACAACAATATATTGTTACATCAAACATAGTGTTGTTGCCGTAACCATGCCCAACCATATTTTTTCGCTGCGTGTAGGCATCTAAAAAATTTAACATATGTATATATCAAAATATGCCTCAAAGAGGCAAACTATGCGCTTGAAACTTAAAACATGCTGCAAAAAGGCTCTTCCAAACAAATAATGCAAAAAATGCTCCAAACGGTAAAATATGCAAAAATAGCCACTAACAAATCGATGGCAAAATTCATAAAAAGCTCTAAAATGGATAAATATACTGTTTCGGCCTTCGTTGGTCGCACAAGAAAAAACATGCAATTGCATATTTTTGGTTTCCCTGTATATAACTAATAAATAAAATAACGAATTAATAATTTTTGTTAGACCGTAGGAAATGGTGTAGCATTAAACGAACATAAACAACAATGTTAATTAAAAAGTAAATATTTATCAATTAACAAAATCTTAATTTTGAAAATTTTAGCATAAACAAACAAATAAAAACATTAATTTTGCATTAGATTTTGGTTTAAATTTACCTGAGGCTTTCCATATTTATCGTAACATTCCAAGGCCGGCATAAATGTGGTGGCACCATGACCGTATGACAATTGCGGTCCATTATTTAGCAGCAATATTGTCATAAGCGACCATGAAAGTATAAAATGTTGAGTGGAGCATAAGCTCCACTTACTGCGTTTCATTGTTATTGTTGTTGTGGTTCTGTTCTAGTACTTTGTGGTTCGGGTTTTTATCTTATTATTATGTATCTTTTTTGTGTTTGTTGTATTATTGTTTCTTAAGGTAGAGAGAGAGAGAGATTGTATCTAATTACTGCAATTAACAGTTTGCGGTACAAGAAAACGTTGTTGAAAAAAGGAAATCTGTTTTTCTTTTTTTTTAATTTAACACATTTTTATTGAAAAGAAAAAGTTACTGAAACACAAAAGAAAGGAAAGAAAAAGAAGAAATTAATTATATTGTTTAGTTTTAATTTACTTGTTCTATGTTCTTTATTAAACTTTACAAAAAATGTCTATTTTTATATAAGATTTTCAAACGCACCACATGGTAGACAGATTTATTTCCCGTTTTAATGTATTTCAAGCAAGCAGAATATCTATCTTAAAATGTTTGATTTAAGATCTAAAAATATTTCCATTTTTAAATATTTCAATATGTGTGTTTTTCAGTGTATATCTTTAAATAAAAAAAATTTGGTCCAAGTACAATTGATTCATTTATTTTGTATGAATTTATTATTTTTTTTTAATATTTTTGTTTGTTCTTTTTTCTTTTAATTTGCTTAATATTAACCGCAAAATACATAATTAAAAAAAAACTTGTATAAACAAAAACGATCATAAAATAATTGAAAAGTCAACAAAACTTCTTAGCCATACACAAATTGCACAGTGTTTTTTTTTTGGTTATTTTCAGTTTCATTTTTTTTCTTTTATTATTTTTTTTTTTTATAATTTATGAAGTCATTTTTATATGGGTCTGTATAATTGTTTATTTTGGAGTGATCTGGCAAAAAAAAAAGTTTAAAGTAGCTAGCTAATTACTTAGCAGGGTAACCAGAAAACTTTTGGCTCATGTCCCCAATTAAAAAAGTCCCCATGAAATCCCCATTTCAAAACAAAAGTCCTCAATTTTTAAAGTTTTATAAAAAATTTTAGACAACAAATTTAAACTTTAACCAAATTTATCAATTAATTATTTTTAAAATTAAAAAGTTTTCATTCTTGATATAAATAATAAGTCATCCCAAATTGTTGTCCTGAACGTTCCATAACAAAAACAAGTAAGAGTGCTGTGCCGAATCTTATATACCCTTCACCATTGTGCGAGCAGAATACAGAGCAACTAGACAAAAACTAAATAATTTTTACATATACATACATATTTACAATACTTAACACTTCATTTAAAAAAAAATTTAAAAAGCGAAAACTAGTAAATATTTTTTTTAAATCGTTTATAGAACATAAAAACAAATAAGAAAGTATAGTCGGTCAAGCCCGACCATATGATACCCTACACCACAGTATTAAAAAACACATCATGCTTATATGTCCATATAAATATGGATTTATCTATGTTTATAAACTTTATTAAAATGGGTTTGAAAGTTTGTGAGAGGCAGAAATTGCCCCCTACCTCCCCTATTTTTGAAAAACTGTATAGCTTATGTGTCCATATAGATATGGATCTATCTATGTTTTAAATTTCATTAAAATCGGTTTGAGAAGCAAAAATTGCCCCTATTTTTTAAAAAATTCATCCCTTTTGGGTCCATAAAGATATGGTTCTATCTATGTTTTCAATTTCATTAAAATCGTTTGATAGTTTCTGAGAGGAAGAAATTTCCCCCTATCTTCCCTTGTAGTCCTACGATTTGGCCCATTTTTAATTTCAAGAAACAAAGACAAAGTCTTGACAGAAAGAATACGTAAAAAACAGAGGAAAAAGGAGGCAAAATGTAATTTGAAATTTAAGTGATAATAACGGCAAATTTCGAACCACCAGTACTACTGGTTAAAGATTGATGTTTGACTGTTGGCTAACGGGCACCGCAGTGGTGCAGTGGGTAGAACTCAAAGATCTTCCGACGATAGAAAGTGTTGTTTCTTGAAACATGTAAAGATCAACCCGGGTTCAAATCCCAGCTCAGCCAAGAAAAATTATCAATAAATTTTAATAAAAATTCCAAGTTGTAAAATTCATTCCCTCAGTGAAAATAATTTAATGAAAATTAAATTTGATGAACTCAAGCCTAATTAAAAAATATCAAAAATATTAAAAAAAAAAATTTTTTTTTGAAAAAACCAAGATTCGAACCAGGGAACTTCTAACTTAGTTGGGTTATAAAACTTGGACTCGGCAAGATCTATGGTTCCCGAAAATGGGTATTTTTCAAAAAAAAATTAATATTTTGGTCATAACTTTTTCGTATATTTTCTACTAAAAATTTCCGATCTTTTGATATATAAGGCGTAACCATAGGTCATATTACAGTCAAAAAATTCAGGTTATTATACAATTTTTGAAATTTTTTGTATGGGAGGTACCACGCCCACTTCTACAACCCCGCCCACATTTTGTGGGTTGGTGTGTATTTATAACTTGAATGTTTGCACCTTATTTGGAAACTTTGGCTCTTGCCGTTCTCCAGATATACAGAAAAAAGCAATAAAAACACAACAACAACAAGGGATTTTGGGAAAAAAATTAGAGGCAATCGTGGTTTTATGGTCATATCTCAGCCATTTGTAGACCGATCTTCCTGAATTTCAATAGCACGAAATGGTGGAATATATGTGATATAAATGTAAAACAATCTAGCCGCTATCATGTCTGGAGTCTCCGGAAAACACATATGAAACGTAAGACGGACAGACGGACGGACGGACGGACATGGTTAAATCAAGTTCTCTCCTCATAAGAACCCAGAATATATATACTTTATAGGGTCTTAGATCTATATTGTAGAAATTACAAACGGAATGACAAACTTATATGTATATACCCTTTTCCACCTGAGGTGAAGGGTATAAAAAAAATCGATATCGATATTGTAAACAAAAACTTCCACACTTTTCTAGCTTTTAAGTTCTTAGACTTCTAGTTGACAAAACAAATCCGATTTGAAATCTGTGAACAGAAAGCCAATTTTTAAGAAGAACATACATTTTTTGTGTCAAAAGTGTTAACGAATTTGTCCCCATTTTATGGCATAAAGTTTTTAGAAATCAATTTTTACCTAAAAAATTATATTAATTTGAAAAATTTACTTATTAAAGATATTTGTGCGCTGTTTTTAAATGGCAGGTGATTATTTAATTCCAAGATTTCTGAAATGATTATGGGCATTTCCATCATGTCGAACGTGACAGCAGCAGACCTTTAAATTGAAAAAAGTCAAAATAAAACGAATTTTTTTTTTTCTTACCGGTGGACGCATTTCGACCACTTGACAATTACTGCAAAAATAACCATCTATATACATACATATGTTCGTATTAAATGTGAAACTTTCTCTAACTAAGGGCTACTAAAATTAAAGATAGAATAACGAATGGTTTTCCTCTTACTCGATACTTTAATTTCGCTCTAAAATCATAAAAAAATTTTAATTCATCAAAAATTATTCAAAATTTTAAATTGTTAATTTTCCCTGAAGTCACACAAAAGCGTGACGAAATGTGGAATAAAATAAAACATAGCTAGTAAATAATTTTATAAAAAATAATAGACCTCACTGAAGCTTATTAAATAAAATTATAAAAAAAAAGAATTCTATAACCAAGAACTACACTGTAGCCACGCAATATATTTTTCGAGAGAAAAAGTGCGTTTATACAGGTTTGTACATTTGTATTTGCGTAAGTATATGTATTTACATAGACAAATCATTTATATAAAAAAAAATTTACAATTTTTAATTTTCACACTTACGATGTCGCACGTGACCAACTTTATATAAGTACCAAGATCACAAATCTTCTTATTTTTAAGTAATTTTTCGTTTATATTATTTTTAAAAGAAAACTCTGTTTAATGGACTTTCTGCATTTACTTTCGACGCACTGGTAACCAGGGAAACCAGAAATATGCAATTGCATGTTTTTCCTTGTGCGACTAATGAAGGCAGAAACAATATATTTATCCGTTTTGGAGCTTTTTTTATGAATTTTGGCATCGATTTGTTAGTGCATATTTTTGCATATTTTACCGTTTGCAGGTATTTTTTTGGCATATTTTAGTTAAAAGAGCCTTTTTGAAGCATTTTTTAGGTTTATAGCGCATATTTTGCCTTTTTAATGCATATTTTGATACATATTCAATTTTTTAGATGCCTACAATAGCTTTCGCAGCAAATAAAAAAATTTTTTTTTTTCGAATTTCTGTTACTTCAATTTCGACATATGTATTTAATTTTTACTCTAACATTGTAAGGCAAAGCAGGTTGTCATTAAGGATAAATGTTATGCGATTTGTATCTAGACCAATCTTTTCGTATTCCGATCTCAGAATCACTTTTTAAAGTGATCTAACGATGTCCATCCATCCGCCTGGCTGGTTGTCTATCCATGCTAGCCTTGTGCGCAGAGTACAAGTTCCAATTTTGTAGACAATTTGATCAAATATGGGCGAAGTCTATGCAAATGGTAAGAATCGGTCTATAATTTCACATCCAAATTAGACTCTTTGTAGCCGCAAGCTATCTAATAACGATGGTATTTAAATTAAATTCGTGCCAAAACTAGTTTACTTCAAATTAAACTATTTTCGAATCGGTTGACATTTGCTCAAAGCTACCATCCTTAACTAGCTTTAAATTTCTTTTAAATGATTAGTATTGTGGTTATTTTGTTGAACTATTTATGGTTTTTAATCCAAATTTTTAATATTTTTAATTAGGCTTAAGTTCATGAAATTTAATTTTTATTAAATTATTTTTTTATGAAGAAAGGAATTTTACAACATGAAAATTAATCAAAATTGTTATTGATAATCTTTCATTTTTGACGTGGCTCGGGCTCGAACCCTGGCCGGCAGGCTACCATGACATGTTTCGATCGCAACCACTCGATCTCCTCAGATGGATTTGCCGTCTTACACTCGCAGCCATCGACGACTGCTGACGTCACTAGTCAAACATCAATCCTTAAACCAAATTGTATTTTAACATTTGGTAGATCGAAATTTGCTTTCCTGAATGATTATCCATTTTAATTGATTTTACATGTTTTTTCCTTTACTTCTGTTTTTTCTTTTCGTACTTTCGTCAAGAATTTTTCTTGAAGTCCAAGTACATTTTTTTGTTTTTTCACTTTGTCTTTCTCTTTTCTGTTGACCTTTTTCAGCACAACTTGAAGGACAAATGTACACATAGAGCTCGTGCCTTAGCTTTAACAATAATTAGTATTGTGGTTATTTTGTTGAACTATTTATGGTTTTTAATCCAAATTTTTAATATTTTTAATTAGGCTTAAGTTCATGAAATTTAATTTTTATTAAATTATTTTTTTTATGAAGAAAGGAATTTTACAACATGAAAATTAATCAAAATTGTTATTGATAATCTTTCATTTTTGACGTGGCTCGGGCTCGAACCCTGGCCGGCAGGCTACCATGACATGTTTCGATCGCAACCACTCGATCTCCTCAGATGGATTTGCCGTCTTACACTCGCAGCCATCGACGACTGCTGACGTCACTAGTCAAACATCAATCCTTAAACCAAATTGTATTTTAACATTTGGTAGATCGAAATTTGCTTTCCTGAATGATTATCCATTTTAATTGATTTTACATGTTTTTTCCTTTACTTCTGTTTTTTCTTTTCGTACTTTCGTCAAGAATTTTTCTTGAAGTCCAAGTAAATTTTTTTTTGTTTTTTCACTTTGTCTTTCTCTTTTCTGTTGACCTTTTTCAGCACAACTTGAAGGACAAATGTACACATAGAGCTCGTGCCTTAGCTTTAACAATAATTAGTATTGTGGTTATTTTGTTGAACTATTTATGGTTTTTAATCCAAATTTTTAATATTTTTAATTAGGCTTAAGTTCATGAAATTTAATTTTTATTAAATTATTTTTTTTTTTTTTTTTTATGAAGAAAGGAATTTTACAACATGAAAATTAATCAAAATTGTTATTGATAATCTTTCATTTTTGACGTGGCTCGGGCTCGAACCCTGGCCGGCAGGCTACCATGACATGTTTCGATCGCAACCACTCGATCTCCTCAGATGGATTTGCCGTCTTACACTCGCAGCCATCGACGACTGCTGACGTCACTAGTCAAACATCAATCCTTAAACCAAATTGTATCTTTTAAATGTTAACATTTGTTAACAATTTAGCGACCGTGCCTAAAATCACTTTAAGACAAAGCCCATATGGATGTTAATATCTAGATATAATTTATATAATTTTTACCTTTTTTAGGTTTTTTTTTTGATTTTGTTATTAAATTATTGAATATTGTGTCTTCAAATGAGCAACTTTAAACTTCATATTTTTAACACTTTTCAGGACATATTTTCCTGATTTTACTGCGTATTTAATGCGCATAAAACGTGTTTTTTAGAGCATATTTCTGGTTTCCCTGCTGATAACAAATTTTGTTTTTCAATGTCGCACGTGACATCGAATTATGAGATAAAACAAAGAAAAAATTAAAGTTATTTCCAATCGGATAGTTTGTTAAGCATTCTTTTTTTGATTTTTTGTACCCTCCGAAAGAGTTTTGAGAGAAAAAGTCAGTGCAAAATGTAAAAACAAAATGTTGAATTAAAATATCCAAATGAGAAAAGTCACACTTGTTCGATTTTGCATTCATAAATCTCGAAATGGGAAATTGTACATCATCTATGGTGTTATTATTGAGAGTTAGAGAGCTGGTATTGGTGGTATATATTCGCATTCGTTTGCTATTGCTCCAGTTTGTTCGCAAACCAACTTTGAGAGCGATGTTATGGAGAGCCTTTAGTTTGTTCTCAGATTAACTAAAGTTTAAAAAAGTTTTTTTTTATCAAAATTACCCGGGGATCCCGAAACCAGTTCCCGGGAAAGCGGGAATTGAAATTGCCGGGAGGAAACTCTTCTTTTGGCATCGATTGAAAAAGTAAATCTGAGTCGATCGGCATACTAGATTCGAAGCTTAGTGTAGCGTATAATAATAAACTTTTAATGATTACCATTTTTTACTTATTAACTGTGATTTATGTTCTGTTAGGTTGTACTTATTTTTCTGGCAATGTAAAATCACTAATGTGAGAAAATGTCCAAATTTTCCTTTCTTGCATTTTTATTTCCTAAAATTTTCTACATGAAGCATGTAGCGTCTAATTGCAGATCTGCAAATATCTTACATTTGAGTATTCGCTGTCATATTTGATCCATATTTGCACAATATATACATACATACAAACATACATAGATAAACTTAAATACATACATAACACATGTATTTCTAAATTCCAAAATGTTATAAAATTTCGTCTGCAGCAAATATAAATTTGATGATTTCATTGAAAAGAAAAAAAGAGATAAAATTGCAACTTGCACTTGTAATAAAAACACATTAATTTTAATCTTAATTTTTATGATGTTGGATTTAAGTTTCAAGAAAAAAAGGTTAAATTCATTTATTTAATCTTCAGTATTAATATTAAAAACAATGCACAAATATGTATCATCTACCTCGAGTTTATGGGGTTTAAAATTACTGCTTTTATTTGTGGTACAGTGTAAACGAAAAATGATATCATTATCAAAATGAATTTATTTAATTGTAATAACATGCATTTTATCATTCATATAGACATACATACATATGTAATACGAGGGCGGTACCAAAATAAGTCGACCTAGCAAAGAAAACAAATTTTTCTTATTTCACAACATTTTTCCCAGCGATATTCGTTAGCTTCGATTCATTGATTTTAGTAAAGCCTGACTAGCTCCTTAAAATAGTCGTCAAACGCAGACTTCACCTCATAATTGTTTAATCTCTTACTACCGAGCCATTTTTTAGGTTTAGAAATAGGAAACAATCTGGTAAATAAAGTACGTGTTAAAGTTATGCTGCAAACAAGCAAAAAGGCTTCGCTGGATTGGGTATAAGACTTCACTGTATATAAATAAAATGTTAACAAATAAATGAATTTAAAAAAATTTTTTTTTAAGTTAATTCATTGATTTTGGAAATCTTCCACACGGCTTATTTATTAACTTTTTAAAATGTCTATTTTTTAAGCCGTTTCTGTCGTGGATACCCCCTATGCCAGCCCCTAAGGCGTTTGACTTTGCACTACATGCGACTTCGTTTAAACTCTGCCACCGAATATTTTTCATGGCCAATTGGAAGATCGGGATTATGAGGATGACTTTTAGCTACTCGGCCAGACATTTAACGAAATGCAAGACCAAATACGTATGGTCTAGGCGATGGCCTCTACGGTAGGACTAAAAATTAACGCCCCAAAGACAAAGACAATACGTACAAACACAATCAACTGTCATCCTTTTGCACTGTTGGACCGTCCTCTTGAGAACGTTATGTCCTTCTTTTTCTTGTACTGTGTAATTTCAGATATCAAGAAGATATCGGAAAACGGCTCGTTCAGCTCGGTATGAAACTCTACGCAATGCTTTTCACCGGAACGTTGATCCTCGCTCACGAAGATTTCAATAGTATACAGACATTCGTCTACCATTGCCAACGAAGAATTTAAAATGTTTCAGCACGTACGCACTAGCATCGAGGCGCTGTGAACGGCTTCTAACCAAACGCCTATCAAAACCGAAACCAGCAAACAGAAATTGCACTAGATATGCCAAACCATAAAGAAGAACTGCCTTTTACTGGAACTCTCAAGGCCAGAGTTGTGCTAGCAGATCTGCAAATACATGCAGACTTCGCTGGGTCGCAATAAAAAGTTTAGCTAGTTATAGACATGTTCAGAATGACTTTGTAATGACCCTATGTTCCTTAGGGATACTTCAGGAATAAATATACTGAATATCTAATAGTCGTTAAGGAAGGCGCGAACCCCCCCAAAGTAGAATCTAGCTTGGCTTTGATATTTGTTGGACGACTAAGACATTAAAAGAAAAGTATTGAATTTTATGAAGGTGACCAATTTTTTCATGTTTGTAATTTTTTTTGATTGCTTGAAGAAACATATTTAACAACGTAACGCCTTTAAATTTAAAAAATATTCCTAATAAGATTGCCGCTTTCCACCTAGATATTTTTTTTCGAACAAATGCAGCTATCTTAACGTCAGGTAAGCTAATTTTGGGACCGCCCTTGTTTTCTAAATATAGTTCTTTTTATGCAAAAACTATTATACTTAAGAAAGAGTCATTAAAATGTACCCAGTCCGTCCAGAACGCAGGCCATTTTGGTGGGATGCTTTAATTCCTACACGCTATTTAACTAAATATGAAGGAATGCTAATGTTTGTAACGCAAAAATAATGATCTTAAGCCCATCTTTATTGCTAGGATTTAAAAATCGATTTCTAAGGCTGGTTTTTTGAGATCTCAGTTTAACTTGGTTTAGTTAATCTTAAAACAGATTTGTGCCGCCGTTACCAAGTTTGTATACATAATTTTGACGGAACAGCTAATTTTTGCTTAAAATTTTGGTATTTAATGAAATAATGAAAAAATCACATTTCGTTGGAATAATCCGAGTTTTAGACTACGTTAAACTTAATCCACATCTCAAAACCCGGCCTTAATCAGACGTAGCATGTCCGCCCTTATTTTCAAAGTACAATTTTAAAGATAATTCAATCAAATATACTTTCTATAGGGCTTAATCTTTTATTGCTATTTTAATTATAAAAATCGGGAAATTATTTGTTATTATTTCCCTAGTATCTGAATAAACTGTAAGACAAGAATTCAGAACAATTATCTGCTATGCTAGTTTAAGTCTTATCCCAAATCGAAGTCGAACAAAGTGCTTGTATAAGTTTCTTTCCCAAAAACTACAGCCAAAATTTAAACTATAACAGCTCCCATTTAAGACTCACTTAAGAAAATCGGTTTTACTTTTACAATTACTGTACAGAGCCTAAACATGCAGAGAATTCCATCTGAAATTCTATGAACCATGACGGACGCACTGCGATAAATAAAAAATAAACAAATCCATTTATAGCATTAGTAAATGACGAGATTTGAGAAGAAAAATATTAGAAAACTATCTCAAATTTATATTACAATCAAGGCTAAGATAAGTTGTAGTATCACCCTGCAAGGTTGAGGCCTGTAAAGATATTCAGGCTCTTATTAGAGAAAATGTAATATTTTAATACTAATTGGAAGGCCTGCAAAAGGAAAATTTAGCGTATCAAAATAACTTCCATTACTCTCTTACTGGTCTATTTTTGACAAAAAAGGACTCGAAATTAAACCTGCTTGAATCCTTAAATAATGTTAAAATCATAAAGAAATTTTCGGTTAAATTTCGTTGTGAAGTTATAGAGTGACAACAACAACAAAAGTAATGAAGAAAGCTAAAATTCTAGAAAAACATCTCAAAAGTTTCCTAATTAAAGAACAATTGTGATTTTTAGTTGAACTGTCGATTTTTAATTTTAAATTTTGATGTTTAGTTAGCCTCAACTCAGCCAAGAATAAAAATTTTAATAAAAATTTCATGTTGTAAAATTCCTTCCTTCAGTAAAAATAATTTAATGAAAGTTAAATTTGATGAACTCAAGCCTAACTAAATATAAAAAGTTTCCTAATTAACCTTATTTATTATAAATAAGTCCCATTGTATTTAAATATCCCCCAGGGGGAAGAGGGATCAGCTAAAGGATATTTCACATTTAAATGTTACATCCTCTTGGCATGCGACTAACATCCAATATGATAGGTCTGTTAAGGTCTTTTGATATCTTAAGTCTGAGATACCTTGTTATATGATGCTTTGGGAGTTAGCAGTCACCAGTGAGTGCAAGGCAACGGTCTGACCATTGGTTGAGGCTTATTTAGAATGCTTCTTACGAGAAAAGCTTCCTGTCTTACAGGATGATTGTGTTTGCCGATACCTTACTTTTCTGATGGAAAGCTGCCTTTCGGATAACACAGGGGTACTCTCTTGACTAGGGGATACTTGAAAATGAATTTGTTCCATTACTGTATATAGTAAGGCATGTCGTCTATGTAAATTCTGATTAAAGCCTTTTCACACTTGTCAACATTTAACATCTGCCATCAATTTGCGAAGCTGTTGAAATTTTTACTATAAGAAATACACAGGGCTAAAAATCAAAAGTTTTTAACATCTCTACAAGACGATATTTGTGGTCGCAACAAATCTCTACAAGACGATATTTGTGGTCGCAACAAATTCTATTATTATGGTGGCAGCACTTACAAAATGGCATGGCAAAATGGGAAGCAGCGTTATCATTTCACAAGTTTTTACTTTTTTGCAAGTCTTTTTTTGTTTAATTTTTATACCCGCACCACAATAGTGGAGATGCTATTATGCATTTTTGCTGATGTGTGTAACACCTTAAAATATGGGACCTGGACCTACCTTAAAGAATACCAATCTAAAAAACATAAGAATCAAATTCTGAGTCGATCTAACGATGTCCGCCCGGCTGGCTGGCTGTCCATGTAACCTTGTGCGCAAAGTACAGGTAGCAATTTTGGAGATAACTTGATAAAATTCGGCTTATAGGTTCTTATTGCCACAAGGACTAAGCCTGTTGAAAATGGGCCGAATCGTAGGCCCACGAGGAGAGATAGGGGCAATTTCTGCCTCTCAGAAACTATCAAACCGATTTTAATAAACTCTAAAACAAGATATATACATATATCCAGATTTATATGGATACATAAGCATGATTCTCCATGGGTCCCTAATAGGGCGCACACTAGGGATGCCAATCGGAATTGATTTTAGAAAATCACGGAATTCGGTATTTTGAAATCCCAATCCCGAAATTGGATTTCTGGATCACGGGATTTCCCGGGATTTCGGTATTTTTCGGGATTTTCTTTAAATATGAATTATGAATTTTCAAAAGGTATTATATATATAAGATATATTTAAAAAAAAGAAAAATAAGAATTATAAAAATAAAAAATACAACTGAAATATAATTTTTAATAATTTTTTTTTTTTTGTATAGAGTATAAAAATTCAATAAAAACGAAAATTTTTGTACACTAAAGTTGATATATTAAAAATCCCGGGATTAATAAAAATAAATCCCGGGATTTCGGGATTCGGGATTTCCCGTTTGGCATCCCTAGTGCTCACTCGTAAATGTGTTTTAAAATACTGTGGTGTAAGGTATCATAAAGTCGGGCTTGACTGATTGTACTTTTTTACTTGTTTTTTTATATTTTTATGCAAAATGAATTCCAAATAAATTTTGGTGTTTTCTTTTTAAATTTTGTCACTTTTGTTAAAAAAAAGTATTAAAAAAAATATAAGTTTTTTTCAGAAATGGTGACTTTTTTTATTGTTGATAATAGATGTTAGATGTTTCAAGTGTGAACGCATGTTTCACATTTACAACATCTTCCATGCGTTACTCCCAAATGTATGGAAGTGTAAATATGACATTCTCAAGAAAATCTTTTACAAAACAAAAGATTTTTTCTCAAAATAAATTTTCATTATCATTAAGGCAACTAACTGAGTATTTTTGAAAACAAATTCTTTTATGACTTTTAGTAGTGACAATTTAAAAAAAAAATAAAGAATTTCGTAGATAAAAAACATTTCTTTTAACACAAGACAAGTAAATAGAAAAAAAAACTCAAAAGTTTACATAAACCCCGGTTTAAATATTATTTCTTAAATATGTTTCTTTTAGGCTGATAAGAAAAAAAAAACTATACAAAAAGAATGATTGTCACTGGGTTCATTTTATTTCTCATAATTTATTTAGTTTTCGTTTACCCAACAAACACGAAGTCAAACCTTTGATATGAAATGACTTTATCATTTGACATCAATCACAATTCTTAAACGTTTTTCAATTATTTGATTTTAACATTTAAACTCAAATTGATAATGATTTGAAAATAAACATTTGACATCAAAAATTTTTCCAATTTGATGTCCAACTTGGCAATACTAAAGCGAAAAATAAATGTAAACATTAAAAATGGCGATTAAATTTAAATTTTTACTTTGTAGTTAAATGTGTTTTACAAGTGAACGATTTATTTCTTTTAAAAAATAAAAATTATTTTTAATAATAATAATAAGAATACGAATTAAAAAAAAATAAAACGGAAAAGTCAATAAATCAATAAACTCAAAATAAAAGGAAGGCAAGTATTTCGTCTTCCCAAGAATTAGAGAACGAAAAGAATAATATTTAATCTTTAAGCTATGGCGCCGAATGTTAATCTCACAGTTAATTTAATTAAATAATGAGTTTAAATTAAATAAATAAAATATTTTTATTTATATTCCACATTGTATTATAATCCACATTTGAAAAACATTTGAGAATTACTTTTGAAAGCAAGTTGAAAATAAAGGTATTTTACAATTTGAGAATAATTTCCCCTTTTTGTTGAGATTGCTATGATATTCAAATTATTTTCAAATCATTAACAATCGTTTGTCGTTTAAGAAAACGTTTGATATCAAATCATTTTAAATTTTAAATCAAACCTCCGTGCTTGTTGGGTATATACAAAATCGCATGTCCATGTATTTGTGTCGTTTTTTTTTTAATAAATTACAATTTTAAATCTTAAAAATTATAAAAAAAAACTATAAGATTTCCAGCGCACAACATCCGTTGTGAATTCGTTTTTGTTTGTATTAAATAAATATTTAATTTTTTTTATTCTTATAAAATAAGTTCCTTTTGAGATAAGAATTTAGGTCTAAAAATACATGTGGAACAATTTTTTAAAGAAATAGTCAAAATTTATTATATTTTTAGAAAAGCAATTTAGAAATTTTTCAATAAGCTTTTCCCCAATTTAGAATTTCATTTGTAAATGTTTAAGACTGAAATTTTCCAAAACCAAAATGAAAAAAAACATAAATTGCGCTTTGCCACCCCTATTGAAATAAAATAAGTAAAATGTATTTGAAACTGCTCTCGTGTATTGACAACCCAGAAATTTTTACCAGTTTTAGATATTTCTACTATTATCCTTCACTAAATATTTAGACATTTATATGTTGTCCTTAGATGGGAGTCTTAACGATCACTTTTCTATTTCAATAACCAAACTTTTTGTTCCAAAGTTTGGAAAACTTTTATTGCTGTTTTACCGTGTGTTATTGACATTGCTATGTTGGCGTATTGATTTTTTTTTTTGATATGGCCAATATTAATTTATACTTATAAACTTATAAGTGTAAATGGCAAAAAAATAAGTTTATATGCCCAGACTAAAAGATTTTATTTAATTCTTTCTTCAGCAATACTTGCTTTTTCCCCTAGTCGTATTGCTAAGTTATCACCAGGGAAACCAGAAATATGCTCTAAAAAAGCGTTTTATGCGCATTAAATATGCAGTTAAAACTTTTAAATATGCCCTGAGAACTGTTAAAAATATGCACCAGAAAATTAAAATTGCTAATTTTAAAACAAAATATTCAACAATTTATTAATAGTTCAATTTAATAGAAACAATCCTAAATTTATTATCGGTAAAGCCCAAACACCATAGTATTTACAGACGATTTTTTGAGATTCAATCTAAATAACAACATAATAAGATGGTTAACGGACACAAAGATTCTTATTTGGAAAGAAGTTTTTATGGGGAATATGTGAAATTATAGACCGATTCTCACCACACACATAGACTTCGTCCTTAGTAAAATTTAAATGTATTTACCAAATTTGCTCAAATTATCTACAAGATTGCAATTTGTACTTCGCGCACAAAGTTAACATAGACAGATAACCAGCCAGACGGACGGATGAACGACGTTAGATCACTTTAAAAAGTCTTGGAGAAATTGAAGCAACACGTTGGGTTACCGATAGATATTTAAAACAGAGTTTCGCATAAAAACTTTATTTATTGCGAACGCTCTTGTAGGCACAAAAAAAAAAACTAAAATGTATCAAAATATGCCTTAAAAAGGCAAAATATACCCTATAAACTTAAAAAAATGCTGCAAAAAGTTATTTTAACCAAATTTTGCAAAAAATGCTACAAACGATAAAATATGCAAAAATATGCAATAACACATCGGTGCCAAAATTCATAAAAAGCTCTAAAACGGATAAATATATAGTTTTTGCCTTCATTGGTCGCACCTGGAAAAACATGCAATTGCATATTTATGGTTCTTCTTGTTATCACACAATAAGGATGGTACTCCAAGAAATGCGCAAAACAATCTATACTATCGTAAAGGAAGATGGAAATCCTGAAGTCCACTCCACCAGTAAACATAAATGGAGTTTTAAATGGTCTTCCACCAGTAATCAACTTAACTTTTTATGGTACTCCACTAGTATTTAATTAATTTTAGTTAAACCTTCGTCTTACCAATACCCAACGGTTTTAATTATTTTTAAACTTATTTAAATTTGCTTCAGTTAAAACGAATTTTTTTTAAATCAAGTATCGGGTGATTTTTTTGCTATTATCTTTTTGGCAACACTGGTTTAAACAGCTGACGCACGTTTCATGTTTTGTTTCACTGCCAAACATCTTCAGATTGGTCTATAATTTAACCATGAATCGTCTTACAAACGAAAAACGCTTGCAAATTAATGAATTTTATTATCAAAATGCGTGCTCTGTTAAGAAAGTTCATCGCGCGCTTCGAGCGACGAAGCTCATTTTTGGCTCAATGGGTACGTTAATAAGCAGAATTGTCGATTTTGGAGTGAAGATCAGCCAGAAGCATTGCAAGAGCTACCAATGCATCCAGAAAAAGTCACAGTTTGGTGCGGTTAATGGGCTGGTGGCATTATTGGACCGTACTTCTTCAAAGATGATGCGAATCGTAACGTAACTGTGAATGGTGAGCGCTACCGTGAGATGATATCAGACTTTTTTTTGCCCAAAATGCAAGAGCTTGACTTGCATGACATCTGTTTTCAACAAGACGGTGCCACATGTTACACATCACGCTTAACAATGGACTTATTGATAGGCGAGCTCGGTGAACATTTTATTTCACGTTCGGGACCGCTCAATTGGCCGCCTAGATCGTGCGATTTAACGCCTTTAGACTATTTTTTGTGGGGCTATGTTAGAGCTCATGCCTATACACACATGCCCGCTTCAATTGACGCATTGGAAGACAACATTGAAGCGGTGGGGTGCTTTAAAACCATGGGAGATAACGCCATGATGGCTTTATTGCCCAATTGAATGGGAGATAAAGCCATAATGGCCTTATTGCCCAATCATTGAGAGATAATGTCATATTTAAAATTTTGCGAAATGAGAGATATAGCCATATTTTTTTTTTCGCAAATGAGAGATAAAACCATATTTTCTCAGAATATTGTTATGCATGGTGTAAACATTCTGTAAAAGGGAAAATCTTTAGTTATCATTGAAAAACATTTTTTTATTCTTGTGACGCACGCAGGAAAACTTTATTCAGCGAAGCCACCTGCCGTGTCCTACTGGAGGAAAAAACCCCTAAGCGCGGCCGCAGGCCGCCACGCAGAAAAACTTTAGTATGCGAAGCCAGATTTCAATACTTGACTTTAGTGTTTCCGGAAGTAAAAACTATTAATCAATGTAAAATGCAAAAGTTCTTCAAAACTGAAATGAGAGATAAAGCCATTTTCTAATATCGCTAATGTGAGCCAAGGCCATGATGGCTTTATCTCCCATTCAAATGAACAAAAAAAAAAAATAAAAGACTTTATCTCCCTTTTGAATGAGAGATAAAGCCGTCATGGCCTTATCTCCCATGGTTTTAAAGCACCCCACCTATTGAAGCATTTATTTATGAGATACCGGCCGAAATGTTGGAAAGAGTATGCCAAAATTGGACTATGCGGATGGACCATATGAGTCGCAGTCACGGTCAACATTTGCATGAAATAATCTTCAAACATTAAATTATATGGACCGTACTATCGATTCAAATAAAGATTTCATGCTCTTAAAAAATCATCCGATATATAAAAGCTTCAACTCGTCGTGCCTCTCTTTATTTTCTATGAGTGTTTGTAAAAGTTTGTTGTAGAAATAACACCAACACTACAAAAGTGGATAAATAACGGCTTGCATGTTTTGTGTAGAAACAACAACAACAACATTACAAAGAGAAAAACGTACATACATTAATTTCAAAATTTAAAAGTAAAACAAAGAATCGAAAATTCCCGAATTTTTTTTGTTAAAATAGAATTATAGGGCTGGTGTCCTATAATTGAGAGTTCAGAGTTCTTCTGTAAACAAAGGAGGGTAATACAACAAAGGTGAAACAAACAAATGTGTAATAAATGGGGTTGGGAAGAAGTAAGAAAATAATAATGTTCTCTTTTTCTGGTTCTGTGGATATAAGTGTAAGTGATTAGGGTAGAATCCATTAGGCTAAATCAATGGTTTAACTCCGGACAAGTATTGTGCTTAAACTAATTGCAACTGTGGTAACACATGTTTTCAAATTTCGTTAAACCTTTTCGTTTGCTAGAAATAAAAGTTGGTTCTTTAGTTATTTGAAACGCCGAACACGAAGCTGCACTCTGTTTTTTCTCATCAGCTTTAGTTTTCGCGATATAGCGTTATGCAAAAAATAAAGGCACTTTCACCACATATAATAGCATAATTTGAGAAGGGGTTTCTCTATTCAGTAAATAAATTAAAAAAAAAAAACTCTAATTTGTTGAGAAAAGTGAAAAACATATTAGTTAAGACAAAAAACTTTTTATCCCTGTATTCAAAAGCCATTAAAGCCATTATTTTGTAAGCCTTTTTTACGACAAGTGGTGAATGAGGGTAGACTAAGTTTGTCATTTCGTGTGAAATTTTTTTATTATTCATTCCATAAAGTATATATATTCCGTCTCTTTGAGTGTCCGTGTGTTGAAAACACGACATCAAAGATAATGTTGGTGTCAAATTGCCTCTAGTTATCCTAAGCAGTTTGGGATTGAAAATCAAGCAAAATCGGTTCAGTAGAATGAGAGTTATGAGGCCAAATTTTAAACCAGCACCCTAAAAATTTATTATTAACATAAATATTAGTATAATACACAGATTTATATAAATTTGGAATGATCGGTCCATAATTTACCATAGAGCCCATTAAAGGCCCACTCTCGGAAAAGAGTCTAGTACGCCTTAAACCATAAATAATATGCTACTGCAATAAAATTTGGTACGCCACAGTTTTATAAGACTAGAAATCTCAGTGTTAAATTTTATGAAGATTCGGTCCGTGATTCACCATGGATCCAATATAAATTCCTCTCTCGAAAATATTTGTTCAAATGGACTTTTATATGACTAGAAATTTAAGCATAAAGCTTTCTGAGTCAATAAATTACCATGTGTAGGTCTAAACCGCGACAAATTTTAATACAGATGTGCGTTTTTATAAGGATTTATTAATAACACTGTGCTAGAAATTGACACTTCTTTGTTAGACAAGCTGGGCACTTGTCGTTTTGACCTAATTCGGGTACGCTGAATACAGTGGGTTGTTTAGGTTACCTCTGGTTTGCGAGATATACCGATGTTTCGAAAATGGAGGACCGTTGCACAACATATGTTTGCGTAACTCAAAAACGCTTTAGCTTATTGAAAAAACCGAAATTTCGCAATAAAATGTCCTTTAAGAAAAGTAAAACTTTTTTCTAATTTTTTTTTATCAAAATTTCGAAATTTTTGTTTTTAAAAATTCTTAAAAAATTTGAAAATGCAGCTATGCTTCTAATCTTTTTTGCAGACATAAAAAACGAAGCTGCAAACAAAACAAGCCATAAATGATTAAAATCTGTTAGCAACTTTTTTTATTTACAAAAGTCAAAAAAATTTAATTAATTTAAAAATTTCATAAAACGCAATATTTGTATGGGATCCCCCCTTAGAAGTGGCGATAAGGGGAGAGTATGTCTCGAGAAAATATTAAGGACAAAAAATTAATTGAGGTCGGTCATACATTATATCACACTAGGGGCGACTCCTGGGCATTTATGAGACTTTTTTCAATATATTTCTAGTCTGCATTGAACATTTTGTATGAGAGCCCCTTTAAGGACTGTATATAGCGGGTGGGTATGCTAGAAATTAATGATTGAGATGAAAAATACAGTGGAGTTGGTCATACATTTGACCCATCTAGGTGCATCTTTGGCACTGCAGGGGCCAAATTTAAGAATTTTATTAAACCGCCATATTTGTATGGTTGAAATTCTTTAATTTAGACGGTACATCGCGTAGGATGCTTAGCCACATTTTCCAATTTTTAATAAACAAAAATTTCGAAATTTTGATAAAATTTAGTAATTTTAATAAACTAAACCGTTTTTGTGTTACGCGAACATGTGTTGTGCAGCTCCATTTTCGAAAAAAGGTATTTCTCGAAAGCAGGAGCTAACCTAAAAAACGGTTGGCACCATTGGATTTAGCATACCCGAATTATGGTAAAACGCCATGTGACCGGCTTGTCTATTTTTCAACTAGCACAGTGCAATTTATAGATCCCATATATATACCATATAAAAACAAGTAAGAAAGTATAGTCGGTCAAGCCCGACCATATAATACCCTACACCACAGTATTAAAAAACACATCATGCCTATATGTCCATATAAATATGGATTTATCTATGTTTATAAAAGTCATAAAAATCGGTTTAAAAGTTTGTGAGATGTGAATTGTCCCCTACCTCCCCATATAGATATGGATCTATCTATGTTTTGAATTTCATTAAAATCGGGTTGAGAGGCAGAAATTGGCCCTATCTCCCCTCGTGGTCCTATCATTTAAAAAGTGCATCCCTTTTGTGTCCATAAAGATATGGTTTTATGTTTGTTTTAAATTTCATTAAAATCGGTTATATAGTTTCTGAGAGGAAGAAATTTCCCCCTATCTTCCCTCGTGGTCCTACGATTTGGCCCATTTTCAATAGGTTTGCTCCTTGTAAGAACCTATGTCCAAAATTGTATCCTATTATCTCCAAAATTTCGACCTGTACTTTGCGCACAAGGTAACATGGACAGCCAGCCAGCCAGCCTTCCAGCCGGACGGACATCGTTAGTTCGACTCAGAAAGTGATTCTGAGTCGATCGGTATACTTTAAGGTGTCTAAGGTCTAGGACCAACATTTTAAGGCGTTACACACATCAGCACAAATGCATAATACCCTCTCCACTATTGTGGTGTGGGTATAAATATATAGGGCCCACGCCTCACATATTCGGTCTGTCGGTGGAGGGTATTAAAGATTCGGCACAGCCGAATGTAGCAATCTCACTTGTTTAAATTAAAACTATTTTGACTACTGACATTAGCTCATAGAACATGGAAAAATGATTCAGCAAATCTTAAATCCCCTGCAGAACTGCACTGTGCTAAAAATTTTGAATAGATAAGACTGGGAAATTGGGTATCAACTTTGGTGTATCTTAATACAAAATACATATCGCTCATTTGCTGCAAGACCGGCATTACTCAAAAAATCCATTTCGAGATAAACTCATTTAAAGATTTTGATTTGCTCTAACTACTTAGAAAAAAAGAAGACACATTTTCTTCAAACTGGGAAAGTAAAAAAGATATAAAGATGAATTTAATACAATTATATAAAGAAGAAAAAAGCGAACAATTCTGCATCTCTAACTCCAAAATTTCATTTCTTGAGTTATGCCGGTCTTGCAGCAAATGAACGATATGTGCTGGCATATTATTTCCCGTTTGTGAAACTGGAGGGACATTAACTGCCTGTATTTTAAATAAAATTTTCGTTTGGGATTTTATATTGAGAATAAAAGCAAATTTGAGTTTTTTTATTGTTATTGCAACGTAAACTCCCAAACGAAAACTTTTATTTGGAAAACAGGCGGCAGTTGTTTAAGTCCAAATTCTTGTCATGCATTTTTCTAATCTGATTTTTAATTAAAAAAAAATTAGATATGTATATATGTAGTTATTCTAATTCGATTTAGTTAAAAGTAACTGCTATATTGCTTGCACAACTGTAAAGTTTGGTAATGTTTTTGTTTTCTTTTGCTTTTGTCCAAATTTTCATTTGTTTTATTTATTTTGTTTATAACATAACTTATTGTTGTTTTCATTTTTGGAAGAGTGTAATTTGTATTGTTATTATATGAGTTCTGGTTTTTACACTTTTGTAGGTAAATCATAAATAAAACGAGCAGGTAGAATTAATAGTGATCACACAACAAATTCCTCTCTTGAATGGAAAACAAATATTTGTTTCACTCTCCCCCAGAAGATATAAAAGAAGAAGTAGAAAAAAACAGACCAACAGCATGTTGTTGTTGTTGTTATTGGTATGAAGTAAATGCATTTTCAAGTTACAAGATACACAATCTTAAAGATATACAATTTAAGTTATTTAGTAGGTTTCTTTTTTTCATATGAAATTTATTTATAACAAGATTTTCTAAAATATTTTATTGTTATTTTTGTAGGCTTTCTTTTTATGCACTGAAATGTGGGCCGTAAAGTTACAATATCGGCACACGTATTCTGAAATATTTTCGCTTGTTTACTTTTTAAAGAAAATTTGTGTGTTTTCAATTATTATTTTCATTAAAAATATCTGCACTTCACTTTTTTCTATTTCCAAGAAAACATGTGTTAATTTTTTTTCACTTGATACTTTGCTGAGTTTCAAATTTTCATAAGTGTTTTATTTTTTGTTTGTTTTTTAATTCTTTTTTTGGAATTTTAAGTAGTATATTGCACTTTTGATATTTTTTTCGGTCTTCCGTTTTTACGTGACTATATTTTTGTCATTTGAAGAACAAATTGTAAAAAATCATAAATTTAAAGTTTTTTAAACTTTATGTTTTGATAAAAACAAATATTTATTTTAATTACATATAAACAAATGCATATATTAAACCGATTTTTACTTTTTTTAAACTTTATTTTTTCTTCTCTCCGTGTTAATTTTTTTAAGCAACCGCTTTCCTGCACTTAAACCAACCGTTAACGAGGACGTCCAATACTCAACTGATTATTTTTCCACACACTCTCGTCATTCGTATCAGTCAATTTAGTTTACTTCACTTCAGTCATTCAGTTTTGTTTCGTTTTACTCCTCTTAGCTGGGTCAAGGTCTATCCAATAGGTCTGCTTAAGAAGCCAGATGTTTATTTGGTTTTTTCCTCAACGATATCAAGAGTTGTTTACATTTTCCTTATACGTGTATATTTTTGTTTACTTTTTTGGTTTTTTGTCACACACACATGCACACAAAACACATTTTTCCTTTTGTTTTGCCTATGTAGTAGTAAAATTTTGACAACGGCGAGGAATTTTACACAAACAAAATGCCTGTTGTTTTTTGTATTGTTGTATTGTTGTAGTAGTAAGCAGACCTATTGGATAGGCCTTGAGCTGGGTTAGTTCAGTTGGTTGGACTGTAGTAAGTCGATTTGTATGTACTCGCACTATTATGTATGTGATGATCATACATAGTTGCCACATACGATTGGTAGAAAATCGACAAATTTTCTTGCTTTAATCGTAATTGTAAAACAATACCTACCAAAAGTTTTTTTTTCCTAAATTTCCAAACTTTTTGAATTTTCAGGGAAATAAGTTAAAAATAAAAGAAAATACGAATTAAGAATGTATGTAATTTATCCAGTAATTCACATGGGTAAACAAATAAAAAGTAAAGAAACATATGACAAATACTTTTTGGCAAGCGATATATGAGACGCTTGTATTCTAAACGGTCAATAATTGTCTTATGTGTGAGCATAACTCGTCCGTTAAACTTACATTTAGTAATGGCCTGTTCGTCGATAACGAATGGAGACTTCGTTCGCTTAACTTACATGTAAAACAAAAACAATATTTATACCCACACCACAATAGTGGAGAGGGTATTATGCATTTGTGCTGATGTGTGTAACGCCTTAAAATATTGGTCCTAGACCCACCTTAAAGTATACCGATCGACTCAGAAAGTGATTCTAACGATGTCCATCCGGCTGGCTGTCCATATAACCTTCTGCGCAAAGTACAGGTCGCAATTTTGGAGATAATTTGGGCCAAATCGTAGGACCACGAGGGAAGATAGGGGGAAATTTCTTCGTCTCATAAACTATCAAACCGATTTTAATGAAATTTAAAACATACATAGAACTATATCTTTATGGACCCAAAAGGGATGCATATTTTAAAAAATAGGACCACGAGGGAAGAAAAGGGCAGTTTTTGCTTCTCAAACCGATTTTAATGAAATTTAAAAAATATATAGGTCCATATCTATATGGACACATAAGCTATACAGTTTTTCAAAAATAGGACCACAAGGGGAGGTAGGAGGCAATTTCTGCCTCTCACAAACTTTCAAACCGATTTTAATGAAGTTTATAAACATAGATAAGTCCATGGACATATAAGCATGAGGTGTTTTTTAATACTGTGGTGTAGGATAACATATGGTCGGGCTTGACCGACTATACTTTCTTACTTGTTTATAATTTGTTTTTGTTTTAAATGTAATTTAAGCGAAGTCTTCATTCGCTATCAACGAACAGGCCATAAGTTAAACGGATGAGTTTGCGCTTGTGTTCTATAAACTACACATTAATGCCTTAAACCAGTTATTACAGTATCGATAGTCATTCACGCAAGTTTAAGTTACCAGGAGAACAATGATACCCCCAAGACTTCTCAGTCCAGTGGATCCCTTAAGATGGTGTCAAATTCAGCAAGTTAATCCGCTTCAATGTGCACTCCTGTGTTTTGGGACCCATTAGAGACAGTCAAGGGCTGTTCTCTTACTAAGAGATACAAATTGTAGGGTCATAACGGGGAATTGCTATAAGTACGGATTCGATTTCCCGGCAAATGCATGTTTTTTGTCGATAATCTAAGAACGATGTCGACCATTATCTTTCTGAATCATTAAATTTGCCTTATAAAGGCATCGATTTGCTTTTTCATATTGTTGCATGTTTTGGGGAAAATGCATATTTTTGCATATTAAGGTTTTAAATGCTTATTTTTGCCTATTTTATTTTTTTAATATTATAAAAAATTTTAATTTTAAATACACAAAAAACCACCAAAAAATATTTTAAAATCCATAAATAAATTCGTTTAAAGCTTTCCTTTAAATACAAGTTTTGTAAGATTTCGAAGATTTTTTAAATCGATGCAGTGCCTTAGATGGTTAAGGCTTCCAATGGAATTAAAATATTTTATCCAAAACTGTTGCAAGTTACTTCCTTTCACATGGGTTATACCGCGCTGCAGAGGAAATTAGAAGATAATTCGATAATATTGCATTTTTAATGAAATGTATGCTATAGAACACTATCAAAAAACTTTGATTAATTAAAGAATGTTAGAAAAGCTTGTTGATATCGATGATTATGCAATTAAGAAAGAAAAGAAATATTAAATTTAAATAACATCAAAAGTCAATTAGAATTTGAATTTTCCAATTACGGATATATTGGTGAAACAATAACCAATTAGGAGGGACTTGATACTCAAGTCATTAATTGATATTGTGGAAAGTAAAGTGAACAATGTGGAAGGAAGAATATTCCGACAAATTAAAAAAAAAAAAAAATCCAAAATGTTTTGCAAAACAAATTAAGGATTTCAAAAATTAAATATATTTCAAATATTTTTGTGGTTTGGGCCCTTTTTCTCAAAACTAAATTTAAGTTGCCACACAGCTAACGAAACAATGGCTGTTTTGCGCGACAAATTCAATGGCCGTGTTATCTTACGTGGTGGGGATGTCATTTGGCCACCAAGATGATGTGATTATCACCGTTGGACTTCTTTCTATGGGTTTATTTGAAAGAAAAGGTGAACGTCGATAAGCCAGCAACAATTCAAGAGCAAAAGTATGAGATAATTCAGCACATTATCCTCAATTATGCCTCAGCATCATCGAAAATTTGGACCATCAGATGGGGGTGTGCCGCCGAGGCACGAGGTCGCGGCGGCCATTTGGCCGATATTTTGTTCCATACATAATTGAACCATACCAATATGATCATAATTAAAAAAAATGTCAACAATTTCCTAAAAAATTTATGTTTTATTCAAAATCAACATCGGCCCTTAAAATTGAACCACCCTTTACAAGTTACAAATCTCCAAGTAAAATACACTTTAAAAAGCAACACTTTTACAATTTTGTTTTTGTTTTAAATAAATTTTACTTCTAGTTTTGAGAAACAGGGCCCTGGAATCAAAGTGGGATCTGAAAATAAAATTTTTAAAAATGCGTTTACATTCTTCAAGTACAAGACAAAGTTTTACATTTAATAAAACAGTACTTATTTATTTAAAGAAACAAAATTTTAAATTGGTTGTTTAAGTTATTTAAAGATATTTGAATAACAATAGACTGAATTTTTTTATATTAAAAAAATAAATTTTTTGTGGAATTTTTTTCGATTTTTTAGCGCATGAAAAGCTCATCCCTAGCTATAAGTGTAATATTTACAGTGGTTGCTAAGATAAAAAAGTAGATAACACTGATAGAAATTGTTGTGTAGAATAATAATGCTGAAAGCATTTTAAGGCTTGGAGGGTCGTTCGCAAATACTTACCGATTAATACAAAAAATTGTGAATAAGTATGTCACTATATTTTTAAAAATAAAGGTGGTAGGAAAAAAACTAAGGATGTCATCGTAATTAGAAGGTAAGAAATTCTTGTGTAGATTAATAATCCAGAAAGTCCTTCAAACCTTAAAATACTACCACTATAACTTTAAAACTAAAGGTGGTAGGGAAAAACCAAGGACGTCATCGTCATCAGCAGGTAAAAATCATATTGATCAAAAAGCTAGATTATGTTTCTCTGTGTAATCTAATGCCCAATTTTTGGGATTGATATTAAAACATTTTTATTTTTAAAATCGTTTTAAATACAAAATTATTTTCTTCACTAAACACTTAAATGTAATTTAATTCACCGATGTGGTACATTTAAATGCATTTGAAGTTTCCATTCGAAAAACTTAGGAAGGTGGTCTCAATATTAAATCAATGCAACAACAACAGGCAAACCAATAGCAAACAACTGTTTTTGGAGGCCACCTTGTAAATAAATACACTTTTTTATGATATTTTTTTGTATTTAGTAGTGCTACCATACTTTTATCTTAATTAAATAAGACTTTTTAAGCAAAACTCAAAAAATCAATCTGTGTTTAAATACGTTTTAAGTTTATATGAAAATTAAGTTAATATTGATTTAAATATTATCCTGAAAATTGGGCATAAGTCAGTCAGCAGTTGTCGCATCGCAAGTATTTCTGCGTGGAAAAGTCTCCGCGATATACCCATGCAAGAACTCCGTAAACGCATTACCTTTCAAACATAATTGCTACTCACAGCATTACATTACACCAATCCGAAAAGTACTTTCAAGTTAGTTGACTTGATCGCAAAAAATAACAATTAATAAAGGTAAAGAATAGACGTCCTTGAGCAATTTTAAGTCTATTTAGCCATGGCTGTCTGTTGAAAACCAGCTAACTTTTGAACGACTTAAAAGAAAAGAATAACTTTGGTGTGAAATTTTTTCTGGGTGTCCTGAGTTGTTCTGGTTTAAAATTCACCAGAATCGGTTCAGTATAAAAGGAATTATAGACCCTTATGTAAAACAAATACCCTAAAAACTATGTATATATTTTTGGTACCATGGCCAAGAGGTATCAAACAGCAATTTTTAATTTGGAATTCGTTTTCCTGCGTTATAAAAAATTTTTTGAGATGCTGAATTTGCAAAATAATAGTAATCGTTTGGATCCAAAAATCGCCAAAACGACAATAAATAGCTAAATCTGGTAGCAATTGTTATTATGTTTCTTAAAGCATCTAGTTGATATACAAAAACTTTGAATGTGTTTGTATCTTTGGGTTTTTTTTTATTTCATCCGGCCTGTGATCTCACTTAGGAACGAACATGTGTGTAGATAAATATTATTTCTGTACTTAGTTTTTTTTCCATATTGTTTTTGCTGTTGTTTTCGTTTTTTGTTTGTTTTTGTTTTTTGCTTGTGAGACACACATTCATCCGTTATGCGTTGGGGACAGTGATATTAAGGTTACCATAAGACAAAAAATAGATTAACTTAAATATGATCCTTCTTATTACGGGGATACTGGTTCGACTAGAATTCTAGATACATATGTACCTTAGGATGGCCCTTATTTTCTTTTTTTTTGATTTCTTATATTCTCCCCCCCCCCCCCAAATCGGTTCAGTTTTATGTTAAAAAAATTCAAAAAAATTTCGTAGCGATAAGTTGTGTTTTAGGGGGTGCGTCCGCATCCCCTCAAAATTTGTCCTCAAGCCATTTATTCAAATGTAATTTGTTTACATATGACTATCTCTTAAAAACAATTTTTTACAAGAATATGATATATGGCAATATTTTAGCTCTTCTTGTCAACAAAATTAGCCTACAAAGTAGGGATGCCAATCGGGATTGATTTTAGAAAATCCCGATCCCGAAATTCCGGTATTGCTGGATCCCGGGATTTTTCAGGATTTTTTTTAAATAACAACACTTTTTTATTTATTTATGGATTTTCAAAAGGTATTATATAAATAACGTATATTTTTAAAAAAGAAAAATAAGAATTATAAAAATAAAAAATACAACTGCAGCATAACCGACAACCGTAACCCCCAAACAAAACTTTCAAAATACAATACTAGTGAAGCTAATTGGGTTGCATTCCAAAACAATATATGCCACTTTAGCGACGGTATTTGTATATCGGACAATGTTAATAGGAAAGCCGCATTAATAGGAAAAATAGTCAAACTTTCGGCCAATAATACTATTCCACTCTCCTCAAAAAAATATAAATCTAAAACGGTACCCTGGTGGTCTCGAGAATAACAATTACTAAGAGATGAAAAACAAAAAGCTTGGAGGGATTTCCGACGTAACAAGTCCAAAGATAATCTCTTGCGATATAAGAGAAACAATGCAATTTTTAACCGTGCCAAAAAAGTAGCAAAGCTTAAATCATTTCAAGAATTTATGAACAACATTAAAACAACATAAGTGCTAGAACGCCATCTAGTCTTCTTTGGCAAAATATTCGGAAAATAACGGGGCATTACATTCCACAATCTATCACTATTATTACAACCGATTCTAACAATTTAACCGACCACTGGAAAATTTCCGGGGCATTCGCCAAACATTAGGTCTAATAATTCAAAAGATTCTAATTTTTCAAATAATTTTCAATTAAATAAATTTCAAACTCTAACATCACTAACAGCGTCAGCTGGCGATGCTAAAGCTGATGTTATAGAATCCCCCTTTAAAATCCAAGAACTTTTACACAGCCTAAAAACATCAAGGGGTAAAACCCCAGGTTTAGATAAAACAACATATCCTATGTTAAACAATGTTCCAGACTCATTCAAAAATCGTATTCTATTGTTATTTCTTTAGGTACAATACCTCAATTTTTCAAAACAGCCACAGTAATTGCAATACACAAAAGCAACAAACCTATGGAAAATATTGACTCATACCGCCCTATTTCTCTCCTATCATGATTAACTAAACTTCTAGAAAAGATAGTTTCTAGAAGATTGTTATGGTACACTGAAAGAAAAATGCTTCATATATTTAATGAATCATTTTCATAAAAAAATTTTCCTTGGGTAAATTTTCATTGCTTAAATGGAATTTCATAGTTATAATGAAGTATTTTCGTTAAAATCGCTTCATTGGATTTCGTTATACGTTAAAAATTTTCACTGGATATATGAAAACTTAAGTTTGTCCAAGTTAAACAAAAAATTTTAATTGGGAACATAAAAAAACAATATACAAACATAACTATATTCATAAATTAATACAAAATGATGGTTTCCTTAAAAAAATGTTTAATTGTTAATTAAAAATTTTAAGATTTAATAATTTCATACATCTAATGTTACATGTATGCCATTAACTTTATGAAATCAAAAATTTTTTTTATAAAAGCAACATATTTCAATAATTGCCTTCATAAATTTAAATTTTCATTATGACAATAAAAATGTCATTATAGTAATGAAACAAAAACTTCAATCCACTTTCAATCAACGTTGTTATTGTTATTATGGACAATTTAATCTCATATTTACGCTCTTAATTGAGTAAAAAACATAGTTTTTTTTTATCAAGAAACTACAATGCCCCGGTAGACTAGCTGGTAGTGAGCTAGTCTATCAGCACCGCGGTTGCGCGATCGAATCCCGCCAGAGACAGAAAAATAAATAAAGAAAAAATAAGAAAAAAATAATTTAACAAAAATAAAAATTAATAAAAAAAAATTTTTTTTACTTTATTGAAAGTATTCATCCAATGAATAATATTCATAGATCTAATGTAATGTTTCATTAAATCCTTTTAATGAAACAGGTTTCATTGATCCAACGAAGCGCTGCATAGGTTCCTTTTTAATGCAATTTTTCATGGGATTAATGTCAAAATTCATTGGTATTGCGAAGAAAATTCTTTCAGTGTATATCAAAAAACAAAAATTAATGTCACAAAACCAATCCGGTTTTCAATCAGGTTCCGGAATTTCGGGATTCGGGATTTCCCGTTTGGCATCCCAACTACAAAGTCTTTCAATTCGATTGTACTGTGTGTGCTCGAGCCTCTTGATCGTTGATTAACTTTGACTGTTTGTAGTCTTATTTTGCAAAAAAAAGGTAAGTACCTTAAAAATCGTCTTTTATTTCATTAAATTTTAAAATTAATATAAAATCTTTCAATTTAGTTTATAAAGTCCGTGGCCAAGCATCAATTCAGTTGAAAGAATCAGTTAACAATTGAATTGAAACGTGTATGGGGAGCATACATAATTACTTGCAAGTAGTGTATACGTATCAACGAAAAATAGAGGAAAAAGCCGATTGGCTGAAAGTACAAAAATTGTGTGAATGTTAGTGAAAAAGTGTGAGTGTATTGAGCTTTTCGAACTTGAACTTGCATTGGGAAACGGGGGTCAATCTATTTTCTATTTGTACATTGTTTTATCATTCTTTTTTTGAAACTTCATCTCTACAGAACACTCATGAGACCAATTTTAACATATGGGTGTGAAATTTTGGACCCTAAAAAAATCTGACGTAAATCAATTACTAAATTAAAATATTTAGTTCAATAGAAATTGAGACAGGTGCTTCCAGATCTGGAAACAATCATGAATTTGAGGCATTGAATGCAAGTCAAGGTATCATAGGTTTTGTAAAAGCACAACGAATACGATTGCTGGGGCATGTTTTGCGTATGGAAGATAATATGACAGTGAAGAAAATTTTTGAACAACAACCAGAAGGCAATAGAAAATAAGAGCGACCGAAAAAAAGATGATGTCGAAGCAGATTACGAATAATGAAAGTTAGCGACTACAGCAGTGATGCTCATTCAAGCAAACAATTGTTTAGAAGCCTCACCTCTTTGTTTTTAACGCTCATTAATTTAGTAGCTAAATTCGTTATTTTCAAATGAAAGGAAATAGTTTGATAAAAAATTATACCTGTTCCACTTCCCGAAGGGGTTTAACTTCGACCTACAACTTATTATCATTAAGGCATCTTCATAAATACACAACAGAAACTTTAAGAATTTCTCTGTGCGGCAAAATATGAATTAAAAAAATTATGGTATGTGAAAATATTTGTAATATTTAGAACCCTGGTACCGCTTACAATTGTTTTGTAACCTTAAAGATTTTTCTGCATAAAATTTGTTGATTTTTTTTTAGGTTTTTCGATTGACCATTAAACTGGTAACTCTAAAATATGTTATAAATTTAATACAATGTAGAGCAGAGTTTGTCTTGACTGTAATGGATATGCTCACTACAATAACGATTTAACATAATCGAATAATAAAATTACTATGCTTAATGAATCTGGATGGATGTGATAACTTGTAAAGAAATAACGAAACACAAATTTAAGTTTTACAAAATTTTCAGATTTGTCGATTTTAACTCGTATTAACTCATAGTTTTTACTTTTTGGGACAAAAACCAACACATTTTATATCTACCAACTGTCAAAATATCGTGCTATTTTGTTTACGTTTTGGTAATGAAACGGTTGGTTTTATTCGGATTGTTTCGTTCGGGTGGACTCTTACAAAAGATCTTAAAAGTGTCTTATATCGACCCCTAACAGCGAAAATAATGTAAGCGCCAAAAATCAAATTTTACAGGAGAGAGCTTTTTTGTTTTATTTCATATTAATTTTGTATGAAATTTGTCGCTTACACTAAAATTGTTTTTGCTATAAAATCGTAACGGTGCATTATGTGACCATGATATTTTAGGAGATGATGCTAGTGTTGCCAATAAAGTCATTTATTAAAAAAAAACGAAAATTGAAAATCATGTCGCTTACGTTATTTTCGCTGTTAGGGCTCGATATGATGTATAAGACATAAGCAAGTAAAGTAGAATATACCTCTGAATTACAAACGATATTTCAGATCAAAGTATATATCCAGCCTTTGCTGCAATAGAGTCATTGAATTGTTCTCTCTAGAGCTGAGTATAAAAATACTTGTATGAAATTTTTATAAACTATAAAGAAACTATATGGCGATTAACTCTACATTAGTAGCTACTAGCTAGTAGTGCTGGGAAACTATCGATAGACTATCGATATTATCGATAGTCTTAAAATATCGAAAATATCGATAGGAAAAATATAAATATCGATATATTTATTATTTAAAATACAGCTATGTTGACATCTAACAGCAGCAGTTTTTTGCCGCAAATTTTTACTTGCTATTAATTATTCGCGCTGAATTACAGCAATGAATACAAACAACAATAATGGCAAGTTTAATGGATTGCTTAGCAGTGCTTTTATATAGGGACTGAAAAATGCAATTCCAAATGCAATTGCAAGCGTAAGACAAAACAATGAACGACCATTAGAGGATAAGTCAGCTGGATTGACTCCCTTTTTGGGTTTAGAATTTAGAAAATTTTTTAAAGTTGCAATGGAATATCTTATAGTCCCTGTTCCATCAGAAAGGTACTCATCAATTTTTAAAAAACAGACATCTAAAATAAGGTGCGTATATACATACATACGTCTCATTCATTCAATAAAGTGATAAAAACAACGAACTGCAGCCTTATAAAAAAATAATTAAAGTTTTCCTTCACAAGTACAAACATTCAGTCGATAGTAATATCGATATATCGATAGTCAAATCTGAACTATCGATTAATATCGATAGTTGAAAATATCGATAGTATCCCAGCACTAGTAGCTAGTAGGCGGCGCTATGTTCCACTGGGAATTCAAGAATTAAATACATAACCTCAAAATTCTGGTTTTTGGAGTTATGACTCTGTTGCAGCAAAGGCTGGATATCCACTTTATTAGTGGCGTTTTAGAGTCCAACCCAAACATCCAACGTATAAACAATTAAAAGAGCATAGTTTGTCAATGTAACAGCCATACCTAAACAAGAGCGTAAAGCGTTTTCTAGCTGTCAAAAGTTCTCATGCCCATACAATTTTTCCGATGCATGCCGAAATAGCGTGGCGGCAACGCTTTGCAATTGAATAATACGATTGTGACATGGGGTCTTCCCCTGACAATTTTTGTCATACCAAACGTCAAAGTCTATAAAAAAGAACTCAAATCTTTTTGTCAGTGTTTTTTTATTTATATAAAGTTTGACGTTTATTTGACAAAAAATTTTTGGGTGAAGACCCCATGTTAGTGAAGTTGGCCACGATTTTTAAATAATAATATTAATTCAACTAATTTTAGGTCAATCTGGCGGGCTTATCACCATTTTTTTTTTAATTATGTGTGTCTTATTTACAAGAAAGGTTAAAGTATTATTTGTGACACAACGTTGACGCTCTCGTTTAGTTATGGCATATCAGCGTTAAGGCTAAACGGAAGAAAACGTTCCGCCTTCCGCTCTTGTTTAGGTACGGCTGTAAAGGATTGAGTGTAAATTCGAGCAAACGATTACGAATGCGAGTACAAAGAACAGTTACTCTCTCTTTTTTTTAATTTCGACGAGTACTTACGCGATAAGCTAGAATGAAATGAAAAAACATTAATTTCGTTAATCATTTTGTGGTTTTTTTTCTTTCGGTAAATAAAACTCTATCAGACATATACACATATAAAGGCGCAAACTGAGATCAGAATATTTTTGTATATATGAGAAGTGTGTAACTACCCAGTTGGCCCCGTCTTTAAGACATCCTCGAAGACGGATGCACGACAATGTTAATTTCTGCACGACATGTGAGGGACAGCGGGAACAAATCGTCAACGACATTTTCGAACAAGTGTCGCGAAAATCGTGCACGACACAAAGAAAGACAATGTCGCCTATTTATCATTAACGACTACCTGCATGACAATGGCGTCTATTTTGACGTCCACGACAAAAATTATTATATGGTTATCTAATTCAGACAGTTTTAGTATAGTTTAAATTTTAATTTCTGTTATATGTTTTATATTCAACTCCTATACGCAACTGATGTAATCCATTTTCCCGCCCGCGAATAATTTCATCATCATTTTTGGTTTTATTGTTTAGAACTAATTTGTACATTTTTCGCAGGCATTTTAATCAACAATTAAAAAAAAAAGAATGTGAGAATTTGAAGAAAACCAAGCAAGTGATTGAATAGCATTCAAGAAAACTTTGTTGTCAGTAGCTTTTATACAAGACAACTTATAAGACGATGTCGTCAACGGCAATCTGGCCAACTGGGGTATGTAGGTACAATGTATTCTTGCTATTGTTGTTTTTATTGTAGTTAATTTTAACAAAGCGTTATGTATAGGTATATACATATTTACACATACATGTTTATGTCTGAAATCGTTTGTAGTGGACCATGTTTTGAAAAGATGCT
This sequence comes from Pollenia angustigena, assembly GCA_930367215.1. Taxonomy (NCBI): domain Eukaryota; kingdom Metazoa; phylum Arthropoda; class Insecta; order Diptera; family Polleniidae; genus Pollenia; species Pollenia angustigena. The sequence continues at coordinate 151,151,965 of OV884058.1, forward strand.
CTTTGGATAAACAAATACAATTATTTTGTTGTTTTAAGATCAAATTAAACAACTGAGAAAACATTGAAAATAAAAAATTTTTTGTTGATAAACATTTTGCTTAATTAACTTTTATTTGTTGTTGTTGTTTTCAAGTACTGAACTTTTTGCTTTTGCATATTTTTGTTTTACTTTAACGTATTATAATTTAGTAGATTTAAAGAAACTGATGAATGAACAACATTTTGAATTTTATTAATATTGAAAATAAAAGTGGTTTAATTTTCAAAAATCATTGTTCTAATTTAATAACTAATGTGGTAGTTGTTAGTTGGAATGTTGGAAAGGTTATCAAATCGTATACATTTTATAGACTCAGTTCTCTTAAAGAACAATTTCCTTAACCCATCTTATGCCACCGGTCGATTTTTCGACCAGTACCTTTATTAGCGTATATCTTTAAAGTTTACTATAATTTTTTTGATCTGTTTTCACAAAAATAAAATCTGAAATGATTTTTAATATATTATTAACAAATTGATTTTTTAAAGACTTTATAAAATATTTTGGTAAAAGGATTAAAAAAAGCCCATTTTTGACACATTTTTCCATTTAAAAAATTTATTAAAAAATATAAAGTTAAATATTTTGTTTTTCATTATTTTTAAAGCATAAATAATATATTATAAGAATCGACAAAAATCAATTTGAAGTTGATAAGTTTTCTGACTTATAAATGCCCATAATATTTGGTGGTCGAAAAATCGACCACTGGCCGGAAGCACTACAATAGCTTATCACTAATTCGCAATCGTTTCAGATTCAGATAATAGTCGCTAAGGAACAACATATTGTTTTGTCAAAGGTCGCCAACTTGTTGATGTTCCCAATAACAATTTAATGCAGTTTATGAGAAAACCAATCCGGACTGGATTTAAAGCATTTTGCATATGCTGCCAAAGTGAATATTTATTCTTCAAATTATATGGTGGCTCAAACTGTTCTGTTGTTATTGGATAGTTAACATACCTGATCCCGATTGTCATATACATAGTTTTTTTTTTTTTTTTTTGACAAATATTTCTTATCATCTCATCTATTTATTGAATAAGCGTGGGAATAACAGCGCTGTAGCCAATGTAATAATCAATAACTCCTCATTAGAACCAATGGCTAATGTTAAGCGGTATTTTACATCCAAAAGCAATGCAGGAGTATAATCATGATATGGATGGTGTCAGCTTTCATGACAATGTCGCTCTTTCATAAATTGGTTTTCGACCTGAAGTCACAATACAGTTTAACATATAACATTTTTATATTTTCCTAAATACCCAAAGGATGTGTGAAAACATTTGTTACTTCCTCTGGGCAAATCGGGTAGTTGGCATAGTTAAAAGTTGACATATTTCTTCAGATCGCGGCTGACCAGACCCTATCTGGTACCAGAGTAGTCATTAGCCCCTGGAATCAAGACTCCGGTCTAACCATTGGTTTATACTCAAAGTCACGGGAAGGGAGACCTAAAAAAGTTGTCGCATCGTGGTGGTTATGTAACTCTTTTTTACTCATACTCCTTAATTTGCCATAATCAACTCAATTTTAGACACACACTTTGTATATTTACATGCAAAAATTCATATATTTGAGGTTAGAAGCGCAGAGTACGGTTCTGGTGTTAGACATGTTCTTTATAGTCGAGTAAGCCAACTATTTGTATCCAAAACAGATGGCTCTAGAAACATAGCTTTTGCCAGGCCATTACAACCAAGAGTAGTGTTAACTCCTTATTATCTCATAACAAGTAGTCTGGGGTTACACCACTTCTGCGCTGATAGCCCCATTTAAAAAGGCTTCCATTAAGATTTATAAAAAAAACATTTTTTAATAAATTCTTATAAATTAAGCCTTAAGAAATATTTTTTACAATAAAAAATAAAATAACTTTTTTTAATGTCTTCGGCCATTGGTCGATTTTTCGACCAGTCCATATAAAGATAACTACAAATCGGGAGATAATATTTTGGGAAAAAAATTTTTAATTGAAGTCTCATATGAATTTTCATTTAAAAAGCATTTTTATGTTTTTTAAGTTTTGTATTGCACTGGTTTACAGCCAAAAAATACCAAGAACGCCACATGCCTAGATAAGTTCATTGATACCTCCTGAACACGAAAAACGCAGTAATTTTGTTCCTAAGTACCGTTTTTTAGATAACGGTACTTTTGTGTTTATCGGTGTATGGTCCCACTCAAACCCTTGTGGAGCCCAACCAAAAAGTCCGATCGAAATAATTGACATGTCTGTGGAAAATAAGGAAAAAGTTCTTAAGGGTATTAGTTTTCTTTTAGTTTTCTAGTAAAGCAAATTTCAAACTTTAAAGGTGATTTTTGGAAATTTACTGCTATGTGCCCCGGTAGGCTAGCTAGTAGTGAGCTAGTCTATCATCCCCGGGGTTGCGGGTTCGATTCCCGCCAGAGACTCTGGTTTCTTTCCTGCAGACAAGCGTCAAGCTTCGCGGGGATTAGCATAGGGAATTACAAAAAAATTCTAATTCAATCATCCCTTCTCTGCGGTTTTAGATTTTTATGTTTTTATTCCATATACATACATACACTGATGTTACAGATCGGAAGTAAACTAAAGTTTTTATTCCAAATGTTAATGCACATTTTGGTTGAATGCCGTCCGATCCCGTTATAATGATAATTGAAAGTTGGAGGTTTGAAGCTAATTTACATAAACAAAATCGATTATCGTAAATGGTTTATTGAAATAAAATATTTTGATTGTAGGCTCACAAGTTGCCTCGGAAGTAAGAATCACGTCCCGGAAATATTTTTTGATCGAATTCAGAGTTCAGATTTATCCACTTTAGAAAAAAAATTGAATTTTTTTAATGATCAACTAAAATCGGATGAAAACTGCCAAGAAGACAAAATTGAAAGTTAAAAATGCTTCTATTTTCACTTATTTGAATTTATATGTACTGCGTGTTTTTAGTCCGATAGAGAAGAATGCATACAATACAATTCTGACTTTTTATTTTTCTCAAACTGATAAGGGAAGTTCATTGTGCGGCTTTATGTTCGCTTAAAATTATAAAGAAAGATTTGTTTTATAAAATTTTGTATGCTTTGCAACAAAACATTTTCATTCAAAAACTTAAAATTTGATCGTAGAATAGAAAAAATATGATTTTTTTCCACAATTAAAATATTTAAAGAGCGATCAAGAGATGCGGTAGTAGAACACAAATGCTTATTTATTAGGGTATTCCGTTAACAGTTTTATTTGGTTAAATATCTTTAGTTTTTCTAAAATCTTTTTGGATGAAGTTTCCTGACGATCTGGCCTAAGCAACTAGTGAAATGCGCATTTCAGTGTTTTTATCAAGAATAAAAATTGGGAATTAAGCACGAATAACAAAATCTTTTAAATTAAAATTTTGTATTCCCAAAAATTACTTTGATAATACATACATACCTATAGATATCTTCTTTTTTTTGGTAAAAGATTGATTAATTATAATATTAACTGGGAATCGAAATATACATGGCTAAAGGCGACCGAACACGACATGTATTTGTCATCTGATATGTCAAATTTCCCACTGCAAAATACATACATGTCGTGTGTTACCTTTTAAACTTTGCTCCTGTAAAAGTCAGATGCAAAATCATCTGACAAAATTTCAATTAGAGCGTGCTCTATTTTCTTCTGACATCAGAAATCTATGCCGAGAGAAAACCGGCAGCGGCGTCCACTATTGACGGAATCATTAGCCGGCTGAAGTTTGTATCCAGCTATTGAATAGAATTTATGTAAATATATATATATATATAAACCGTTTCATTATAATATCCTAAATTGGCATTTTTGAATTAAAAGAAAAATATGTTAAGATGGCTAAATTATTTTACGGCGTAAATAAAAATTTTCGTGGCGGCATTTTTATTTTGGTTTTTGCAACAACTATGGGAAAAAAAACAAAGACAATGTCAGAAGCAAATTACATATACGTTTGTGACCGGATATTATAAACCTTCTGTAAAACAGCCATTTTGACAGACATGAACAATTACGGCTCCGTGCAATAAGTCCCAAGAAAAAAATGAAATTAGACCCAAAAATTTTTCATACAAATGTGGGAGTAATTTCATTATGAAATAGCTCCCAGCCCTCTCGGTTTTATTTAATTTTTTTGGAAGTTATTTCTTTTTTTGGCTGGAAGTTATTTCATAATGAAATAAAATCCAAATGAAATAAGTCCCCGAAAAAATTAACGTGGAAGTTATTTCATTTTATTTTGGTTTTCGGTGTTATTTCATTTGCTGTGGGAGTTATTTAATTTTTTGTGGGAGTTTTTTCATTTTCAATTATTTGCAATTTCTTAAAATTGTTTAAAATTTTAAACGGTATTTATAACGGGATATTTCAAACTATTTGAATACAATGACTTAAGTTTATCAAAGAAGAAAATTTTGCTAATTGCAATTGCAGTGTCTTATGGTTACCGGCTATGCAGTGAAGCTTTAGTTAGCGAACCCGGTGTTTGTTATACCATAGAGGAGAAAATCCTTGCGCCCGGCCGAAGGCCGGCTATGCAGAGAAGCTTTAGTTAGCGAAACCGGTGTTTGTTATACCATAGAGTATAAAATTTGCTTTAGTTAGCGAAGCCGATGTTTGTTATACCATCGGAGGAGGTAATCCTTGCACCCGGCGTGCTTAAGCTGCAGGTAGTTGCCATTGCAGGAGGTCAGGATATAATAAAATGCCCCATTTGTTGTCAAAATGTCCAGGACTCAATGTTTGTTTTTTGGTAACCTAATATGTAAATATTCAGGTAAAACGAATACATATATAATAAATTTCTTTAGAAGTTGTTTCATTCTTTTTGGATCTTATTTCATTTCTTTTCGATGGACTGTTTTTGGAAGTTATTTCATTAATGTCTTTAAGAGTTATTTCATTATGAAATAACTCCCAAAAGTTGGGGTTTGTTTCATTTAAGACTTGGAAGTTATTTCATTTGTTTTGGGATTTATTTCTTTTTTCCAGTTTGGGACTTATTTCATTTATTTTGGGATTTAATTCATTGGGAGTTATTGCACTGGGACTTATTGCACCTGGGAGTTATTGCACGGAGCCTACAATTACATGTGACTTGAAAAGTTGACAAGTCAAATGTAAAAAACATGTCGTCTACATGCAGCTTAAAGAAAGTTTTTGTGCGAAAGAAAGTGTTTCGACATCGTGGAATTGTCAGTTATATTCAAGTTCTCGGAAACACTAAAAATACTTTCGCAGTCTTTTTCAGCCATGTTGTGAAATCAATTCCGAGTGCTTTTGTTATCGAGAACATTTTAAAAGATCTAGCTTTGAACATTTGTAAAGATAAGCTCTTTTGAACACTTCATACTTTAGTTACCACTTAGCGTTACTACTCTTAAAATCAGAAAAAAATTGAAGAAAATTGAATTTGGTGAATATTGGCGATTTTCGGAGTTTAATTTGGTGCGTTATCTGGTTGGTATTTCTTGAATAACAAAATACATGTATTTATGTATAACACGTAGCTGATCATTTAGTAGTACGGATAGGTTTATGGCGGCCCCTACACGTGGCACAAAGGTCCAATAATTGAGTTTAAAAAACCAGTTGATCGTTCGCTGCACAGGCTAAAATTTTTTAACCAACTTTTCTGGTGATGACTTTATTTAGATATTATTTTTATTGGGTCAAAATGATTTAGGATTTTTTGCGCATTGAAAATTCTTTATCTTGTTTACACATATTATTTACTTCGCATGATTTTGTTTACAAAACGTCGGAATGAAAAACGAAAGAAAAAATCACTTTCACATATTGAAATCAAAAATGAGCATAAAAAAAATGTATTTTATACTAGAATTACTAAAAACTACCTACAAATCGAACTATTTTTCCTACGCCAATAAAGCAGTGATAGCCACTCCATAGGCTCGCGAGTCAGTCAATAATCGTATTTTTCACACAGACAAGGTCGGCGATTCACATGTATACAACAACTTTGTTCGTTTCAAAACATCAGACTATCATCCAGAGTTGCCAATTTAGCGCCTTTGGCGCTAGATTTAGCGCTTTTTAAGTGTCCAAAAGGCGCATAAATTTTTCCTCAGCGCTTTTTTAAAAAAGAGCGCTAAATTAGCGCTTTTATTGATACTCAAAATGTTTGTACTTTTTTTTGCAAACATTTAAATCAAGACATATTAAACCAAAATTTGTTTCCGTTTTTTAAATACATACTTTACTCTGAAATGCATACTATACAAGGAAAGAAGTTTATTTTCTAAAGTAATCCATTAATATTTTTTGTTCGTATTAAGTAAATTTTTCTAAAATAAAGAAACATTTTCTCATGATCAAAAGTTCACATTTTTGGTATTTGATCAAAAATTTCATTCAGCATTTATTTTAATTAGTCTGATTTAATTGATATTTTAATAGAATGGAATTTCTTGCATGAAGAAACAAATGCTACCGATTTCTTTAAACTTTTCAGAAAATGCTCAAGAAAACTTGGTTTGATTCAATTAATTGTTAATTAGATCGACATGTTAACATATCAATCAAAAGTTTCTTATTTTTATATTAAGTTTTCTTAAACTACACGTTTTTATGAAAAAATTTCAGGCTTACAATAAAAAATTTTTGGCTTGACGAGAAGGGTGCAAAATTTTCTTGGTTCTTGGTTCCGGGTATATTTGAAATTATCAGTAAAGGCTTTTTAAAAATGTTAATGTTTTATTAACATTCCACTGCAAAAAACAAACAAAAAGTCGGGGTAAAGAACTTGATTATGCGATTTTAATTGACTTTAGCGTGCTGAGTCCAAATAGTCATTCAATCACGTCTAGTTAACATTTTGTTTACTGATCTTCATGATTTCTCGCCTTTTTTTATTCATAATGTACCTGGATTTCTGATAATTGATAAAAAAAAAGTGTGCATACTAATTTGCTTGAAAAAATGGTCGCCATATGGTCGAAAATAATCATTTGTAAAAGATCAAAATCGCACAAATCGTTCTCAAGCTATGATAAAATGTATGTAGCATAAATGCCTTATTTCGGTCGAAATATTAGTCTAGCCCATAAAAAACTCGACATGATAGGGAAAACTGAAAACGGATTGAACGGATTGTTAAACTTTTGTATTTTATATATTTTTATTTCAAACGATTTTTTTTGACGGCCAGTGTAATTAATTAAACTTATTTCTTAAACATTTCATTAAGTTGTTTATTTAGCGCTTTATAGCGCTTTTTGATTGGGGCCACGGCGCTTTTTAATTAGAAATAGTTCACAACCCTGCTATCATCAGTCTCTGCGACCGCACACAAGTGCATAATATCATTGTGTGCGTGCGTTCGGGGCTTGGTAAGTTCGGGGCTTGGTTATCACTGCAATAAAGCAACGGCCTTTTTAATTGCTGATGAAATGTCTACAAAGCTTCTTGAAGTAGAAAATGAAAATGTACACAATACACCATCACCAACACCAGATTATGAACCATCTACTATATTTAAAGAACAGCTTGAAAACGCTATATCAAATTCTAAAAAATAAATGTAAAGAAAATACAAAAGCCTGAAAATATCTAAAAAAAAAGAATTTGAAGTCTATGAAGGCGCGGGTAACAGGCCATCAAATTCATAACCTTTGTTGATGCGCTTCTTACTATAAAACTAACGTCTGTAGTAAGTAAGAGCACGTTTTAAGCTTTTAAATGCTTTAATAATACTAAAAAAATTTTCTTAAAAGAAAATTAATTTTACCAAAATGCTGTTAAAAATAACTACTAAATATTAAAAAGTTTTAATAATTCGTGATCTCCCAAAAGAAAAAAAAATAAATGTATACATACATATGGGCATTTCCCCAGAATGGTCTACCAGGACGAAAAAAATAAAATGTTGATTATCATCGTCTTTTATTGTTTCTTATTAGAAAAAAGGCTATGTTCTTATAAAAGAATGCTTTCCTAGCATATCTGAGCTGTTTTACTTGAGGAAATTGGTCTGGAAACTGGAAAATTTTATAATTTCCTGTATTTTCTACTTCTAAAGACATTTTTATATACTTATTTTACATGCAAAAAATATGTTATGTTTACACTCTTTCTTCATAATCTCGCCATTACAGTTAATTGTAAAAGGAGTATTAAGTTTTTTTGTTAAGGAAATTTGAAGACATTTATGGTTAAATGCATGGTAATAATAATAAAAAAAAAACTCATAGAAAAATCGTTCGTTCGCGATCCGTACGTTCGCGAGCGGTACATAAGCCAATTAAACAAAAACCAAGAGAGATATTTTATTTTGTAAATACTGGATGGAGACCTACATTAATACACTTTTAAAATAAATTAATCACTTTGGAAAATTCCGTTTCATTACGCAGATTTTTAAATTTCACTACTGTCAGCCGAAGTTGACTTCTATTTTGCTTACGTTCGTGACCACACGTTTATAACTCTTATTATGAAAACTTAAAAACGATGAAATCCAACTTTTGTACTAAACATAGAGCTACCCAAATGCTATCGAATCGCAAAAAATAATGCTAGGAAAAGTTTTGTTTTTCTATATTATTTGTACATCAAAAGCATACGAACGTACGTTCGTGACCCCAAGAAATGCCCATATGTATGTATAAAATTAATATGCATGTACATATGAAAGTAACAATTAATTTGGTTTTCTGTGGAATTAATAAAGTAAATTTGTTAGGACTGTTGTATGTGTGTATATTCCTTTAAAAAGGTAAAAACTCTTGTCTTAAACTCATTTAACGAAATCATTGTTTTATACAAAGAATCCTGGGATTCCCGGGAATAAGATTTTTATTGTTCCGTTTCCCGGGAATAGAAAAAGTCCGGGAAATCAGAAACCCTAAATGAATTACTAGAATTCACATTTAATTATTACAGTCATTCAAAGACTCTAAAATTTTTGTTGGCCCAGCCATTGTGATTAGTTGCAACACTATTGTGAATGTCAAGAAACTCTTTAGTGTGGTGTTTGTCTTAACTATGTCTTATATTGTCTTGGAAAAACATTTTTTTAATATCGTAATTTTATACCGAAGTGTTTTACATTATTTAGATTTAAGCAGTGCTGCCACTTCGTGGGTATTTACCGGAACTGGGTGTTTGTTACAGTCAGCTGTAATTTTAACTACACCATAATAGTGGATTAGATCCCGTTGTCAAATTAATTGTGTTGAATATGAGAAACGTTGGTTTGATAGTTTTTTAAACTTTCGAAATTTTGCAAATAAATCAAAAAAAACTTATGTTTCTAAAACGACTGTGCAGATTAAAGGTAATTTTATTTCGAAATTACGGTTTTTTTTAGTTTTTTCCATAAACTATTCCATATCGTCGGCTTAACATGCAAACCTACCAACTCCATTTCAACAAATTTTATAGGAGAGACAATAAACTTTTTATTTTTCCTATTTGCTGCTTGAGAGCAAAACAAAAAATGCAGTTGATTTTAAACATTTCTAGACTCAAATCTATATATAAATCGGCTAAGGCAAAACAGTTGAGAACACTTTCCTCCTCTGTATGTCAACCGATTTGAAACGATTTTGAACAAAAACATTTGAGAGGTTTTTACTCAAAGAAGTGCACAATGTATATTTTATTAAAATAATTTCAGAGTTATAACCGTTCAAAATTGCTACTAACACAGATGAAAAATAAATAAATAAAAATTAATTTTCAATTATCAAATAATAAAAAATTAGGGTGATCGATTATTCGACATTTTTCAGAAACCGGTTTTCGAATATTTCGACTATATAAATCTTATGTATAAGTCAGACCAGGTTAAGAAATTAAGAACGCTTTCTTCCTTTGTTTGTCAACCGTGCTTTTCTGTGCTTCATGTGATAATTTTTAAATTTTCTATAATATTGAACTTAGAAACATAATATTATAGGTGTAGGGTCCTGAGTGAGTGATAACCTATAAGATAAAAAATTCTGGTATTTTTTGTTCTTCATCTGGAACTTTTTGAATTTTCGTTAATATTCAACCTGTAAAGGTAAAATTATACATTAAACTGGATGAATAAGAACATGTATGGGGAGTTTTTTGGTACTTTTTTCGTTAATATTAGACATAGAAACATAAAATTAAACGTGCAACGTCCTAAGTGGATGACAATATATAAAGGAGACTTTTTAACACTTCTTTGTTTTTCAATTGGTATTGTTTATACTGAACTTACCAAATTAAATTAACTCACGTAGAAGATAAAATATGAACCGGAGATTGGTCCCTCGCCAAATCGATCCACTTTGAAAGAAAAAATAAATGCTCGAAACAAATAAATTCATATATACATACATATGAATTATGTTTTCTTCATATTTAAAAAAAATTTATGGTCGAATTTTGACCATTAGGCGAACACTAGTTAAAGAAAAACTACATGCTGGTTGACGTGGCTTATCTTTCTCTACCACACGGCATTAAAATATCAATTTACTTAAAAAGTGGACATACCAGGTTTGCATATTTAGCCGACGATATATGTATGTTGTGTAACCTCTTCTTTTTTCGAAATAACGGTATATGTCGAAAACAAGAGCTAACCTAAAAGAAATGGTTAGCACCACTGGATTCAGCGTCCCCGAAATAGGTAAGCCCGCTAGGTATCCCGCTTATCAGAAAAATTTAAAATTCTAGCACAATAAAATAATTCTATATAATTCTATCTTACACTGAAAGAATTTTCTTCGCAATACCAATGAATTTTGACATTAATCCCATGAAAAATTGCATTAATAAGGAACCTTTGCAACGCTTCGTTGGATAGATGAAACCTGTTTCATTAAAAGGATTTAATTTAACATTACATTAGATCTATGAATATTATTCATTGGATGAATACTTTCAATAAAGTAAAAAAAATTTTTTTTTTAATTTTTTTTTTTTAAATTATCTTTTTATTATTTTTTTAATTATTTTTTTTTTATTTTTTCTTATTTTATTATCATTTATTTTATATTTTTTCTGTCTCTGGCGGGATTCGATCGCGCAACCTCGGTGCTGATAGACTAGCTCGCTACCAGCTAGTCTACCGGGGCAGTGTAGTTTTTGTATTAAAAAACTATGTTTTTTACTCAATTAAGAGCGTAAATATGAGATTAAATTGCCATAACAACAATAACAACGTTGATTGAAAGTAGATTGAAGTTTTTGTTTCATTACTATAATGACATTTGTATTGTCATAATGAAAATTTAAATTTATGAAGGAAATTATTGAAATATGTTGCTTAGGGTGGCCCAAAATACAAAAGTATCGAATATTCGCGCTCCACAAAGCTGATCCTATTCGAATAGTGCTTAAAAGTGTTCAGTCCAAATTTGAGTACAATCGGTCAATACTTAGAGGTTGCGATAGTTAAATAATTTTTCGGGGTTAGATAGACTTACACGGTCAATAGATCCAATAAAGTCGTTTTAAAAAACAGATTTCATTTTTATTGGGTAAGTTGTATTTCGTTTTTTGCGAAACTTAACTTCTTCGTGCGATGAATCTGACTCACTGTCAGAAATTTCAACATAATCCTTCTAAACTCGTTTCTTGTAATTCTGCATTCAAAATAAGTTAAATAATTATGTAGAGGGATGAATATATTTGGATTTTAACAAATGTAAATCTAGTAAAGATCAAAGAAAAGTGTGAAAAAGTATCTCCAATACATAAACAAGTACAATAATGTTAAGCCAAAAGTAAATGCATGTAATAGGTATAAGCTGTGAAACATAAAAGTCGCCATTCATCGCGACCTCTAAATATTGTCCTATTGATCCAATTTTTGGTATATACATATATTTTAGAAAAAGAAACAATATCAAGCTTGTGGAGAAAGTATTGGACTATACTTTTACTTTTCCATACAAGCGTGGGCCAGTCTAATGTTGCTTTTATAAAAAATTTTTTTGATTTCATAAATTTAATGGCATACATGTAACATTCGATGTATGAAATTAATAAATCTTACATTTTTTAATTAACAATTAAAAATTTTTTTAAGGAAACTATAATTTTGTATTAATTAATGAATATAGTTATGTTTGTATATTGTTTTTTTATGTTCCCAATTAAAATTTTTTGTTTAACTTGGACAAACTTAAGTTTTCATACGTAATTACGAAATCCAATGAAGCGATTTTAACGAAAATACTTCATTATAACTATGAAATTCCATTTAGACAATGAACATTTTCATTTACCCAAGGAAAGTTTTTTTATGAATATGATTCATTAAATATATGAAGCATTTTTCTTTCAGTGTACGAGTCTTTTAAAAAGCATGCCAAGAGTCGTATGAGACTCGTGCAGGGATTATTTTACAACTCCTGAAATGCTCAGCCGTATAACTGAGCTACCTAAAAAGGGACTTCTAATTTTCGTACAATTTACGAAATACACCATTTTTATTTAAACAAAAAAATACATAAAATAAAACTTATTGACAAAACAATTGATTCCTTTCATAAATATCAGATTTTGTTGGAGAAAAAATAAAACCTGCTGAAGAAAATAATCGTTCTACAGGTCCTGATGAGCACAAACTTGTTTTAAATTCTATGAAAACTCTTTTTATATTTGTATAGCTGTCAAGAGTGATAATGTCTTTGCTCTTGTCACTGAGGAAACTGAGAAATTCCAACTCCGAATTTGATATCCTATATTCACCATCATCCCTATCTACGAAAACAGACAAATCATAGTCTTCTTTACTGGTGCTTCTACTTCTGATATTTCCAGGTGTCATTTAAAGTTTTTTGTAATTTTCCTCCCGAATATAAATTGCCAGATTTTGGATTCTTTGCCTTTCTTCTGTCGTGATGTTTTTTTTTTTGGCAGCTATCGCATCTTATAACCAGGATGATAACAGGAGGTCAAAATAGCTCTATTTATTTCCAAAGATAGTTTAAAAAACTTATCGAATCTTTTTTCCAAGTGCTCTTTTAGTAGGACTGCGGCGGTCTTGATCTCTCATGTGAAAAGGTTGTTCACAACCCCTAATTGTGAAATTAAAACAGTTTATACTTAATTGCAGATAATTAATTCGTGGCTCAATGAAATTTAAGGGCTGGAGTACCCCATAGTAAAGAAATATGACTTAAATGTCTTAAATTGTTTCCATTCAACCGATTTAATCTTGTTTTTACAGACATTAAAGTCGGCAAAAGTTTTCCGTAATAACAGTTGTAACCCTGAAGGTAATCTTAAGCAGTTGCAATAGGTTTCAAAACTACAATGAATTCCTCTAAATATTTCAGTTCTATAGCCGTGAAAGTGCTCCCCTTACTTAACTTACCAAATAATTCATTTAAACTATGTTTTTAAAATACAAAACGTTCCCGTTTTTTATGTATTTAAAATACAAAATACAATTACTTCTATTTATTGTATCCCAGCGGTAAATATTATTAGAAGGTATAAACTTCCTTTTTAAAGACCTTCTGAAATATTCAGTACACATTCGCTACTCCCTTCTTTGAGAAGGGAGAAAGGAAGGTGTTCAGTTTTATTTACTTTTTATTTTTAGTGACCTTCCTTATTCCCTTCTTTGGGTAGGGATCGAAGTTGTTTTTAAAGGAAGTGTGGAAGGCCTTGCGCCCAATGACAACCTGTGTAAAAAATAAATAAGTATGGAATGCGGCGAGAAGGGCTTCTGACTGCTTGTGACTGCTAAATAAGGCCTTCTATTAGGCCCTTTACTCATTCTAGTTACCGGTGGGATGTTTTTAAAATACAAAATACTTGCACGTCATGTATTTAAAATACAAAATACAAACTACTTCTATTTATTGTATGTTTTTAAAATACAAAATACTTGCACGTCATGTATTTAAAATAAAAATACAAAATACGTATTTGTATTTTAAATACGTATTTCAAATACATGTATTTCAAATTCTGTCCAGCCCTGACTATATCCCAATATATGCTAGTTTACTACTAAGCGTTAATTGCGCTTATATTGTTTTTTTTTATTGTTGTAATTGTTGTTATATAGCCACCACAGTTTACATAAATTCGCCTTAGCCTTTATCTAACTATCTACTCCCGAAACCTTATTGGAAAGCATTCATATTTGCTAGATGTTAAAACCATCTTCTGCAACTTTAAATTCGCTTTGGCATTTTAGCAATGATTTCTAAACTGTAATACATAAATCAAATCAGTTTTGTTGCAATCGGTGCGTGAGTAAAGTCGACATTGACTGCTGTCTCTTGGTTTTTAATAAAATTAAAAAGGAAATATGTGTTTTGCTTTAGAAAATAGCGTTGAAATGTAAACAAGTTGATATATTTTCGAATAGATCTAAAATATTATCCGTTTATAATCGATTTCGGTGAAAAAAAGGCATTGAAAGTTTCATAATGTGTATAAAAGTCTAAATTATTCTAGAAATGCTGACGTCATCATAATTTTTGCTTTTTCCCGTTTCCTTTGTGTAGTTGGCAGTAGTCAGGGCTGTCAGATATGGCGATTTCTCGCCAAACGTGGCGATTTTCAAACGTGTTTGGCGATGGGATTTCCCATTTGGCGACTGGCGACTTTTATGGCGATTTCTGATATAACTGGCGATTAACTTGGCTATTTTTAGCATTTATATTATTTCGGCGATTTTGTTTAACAACTTGTCATTTTTTGTTATCATTACTAATATAAAAAAACATATTCGTGGTTATTCCAAAATGCGCGTCGAAGAAGTAAACAAAACCAAATTGACAAAAATTGTTTTTGTTTATCATAGAAAATTTACAGTTTTTAAAAGAGAAAGAAACGCGTTATAACTCTCGCGTTAATTTTATTTTAGAATTGTATAGAAAACAAAAACAATTTTCGTCACTTTGGTTTGGTTTTGTTTTTGTTTTCACGCAAATGTTCACTTCTTCGACGCGTATTTTGGAATAACCACGAATAAGTGAATTTTATATTCAGTCACTATTTAATTCTATAAGTATGTAGATCAAAACTCTAGTAATGAAATCGGTGAGGCTGAAGTGTACGATATTATAGACTTGTGTACTTAATTTAAGTTTTTAGCTGAATACATATGAATATAATCTCCATTTTATTTAATTTAAAAAAAAATTACAGAAACAAAACAAAATTTACTTCGGCGACTTTTTTGTATTTATTCTTAGTTTTTGGCGATTTTTGACTGAAAAATTATACTAGCGTTTTTTGTATGCAAAATTTAATTAAAAAAAAAGACAATTTTACAAAAACTGAACAAAATCGACGTTTGGCGATTTTTGGCGATTTCTGACATCCGGTTTGGCGATGGAGCTCAAAAAAATCTGACAACCCTGGCAGTAGTTAATAAAATAACAACAAGTGTTGGATGCGCGAGTAGCTCGGTAACAGTCGGTTATTGAAATAAAAAATGTGTATAAATGTGTATTTGGCGTGAAGTACATTGTTGTTGTTGGCAGAGAAAAAGTTTGGCAATCAATGAGTGCGGTTTAGTTAATATATTGTTTTTATCGAAAATAATGAGTTGTATAAATAAATCAGGTTGCCAGTTGTGGAAAAAGGAAAGAAAATTAATAAAGCCAAAGCAATTTAATGTGTGAATTGTAGTAAAGTGTGTTTTTGTGAGTGAAAAATTAAGACGGAAAAGGAAATACAACCAACACGTACGAGTGTCTTTCTTTGCAAAGGTAAATACATACATATTAAATCTAGTAAAGGGTGGTTAAATTTCAAGGGCCGATGTTGATTTTGAATAAAACACAAACTATTTAGGAAATTATTGTAATTTTATTTTATTATGATATATTGGTATTACTCAATTATGTATGGAACGCGACCACGGCGGCACACCTCCATCCGATGGTCCAAATTTTCGATGACCCTGAGGCATAATGGAGGTTCTATGCCGTTAATGTGCCGAATTATCTCATCCTTTGGCTCTTGAATTGTTGCTGGCTTATCGACGTACACCTTTTCTTTCAAATAACCCCAAAGAAAAAAGTCCAACGGTGTCAAATCACATGATCTTGGCGGCCAATTGACATCGCCATTACGTGAGATAACACGGCCATTGAATTTGTTGCGCAAAAGAGCCATTGTTTCGTTAGCTGTGCGGCAAGTGGCACCGTCCTGCTGAAACCACATATCGTCCACATCCATATCTTCCAATTCGGGCCATAAAAAGTTCGTTATCATCTCACGATAGCGAACACCATTCACAGAAACTACCTGACCGGCTTCATTTTGGAAAAAATACGGCCCGATGATGCCTCCAGCCCATAAACCGCACCAAACAGTCACTCTTTGTGGTTGCATTGGTTTTTCAACAATAACTCTTAGATTATTATTCGCCCAAATGCGGCAATACTGCTTATTGACGAATCCACTGAGGTGAAAATGTGCTTCATCACTGAATCACGAAGTGCACGATATGCATTTTGATTTGAACGCCCATTTTCATAATAAGTCTGGATAACTTTAACACGTTGTTGGATTGTGTATCTCTCCATGGTTCAAATTGAGTAAGTCTGAAATAGAGAAATGTCAAATAAAATTCGGAAAAAAACTTGGCGTTAAGGTGTGGTTCACATTCAACATCGGCCCTTACAATTTAACCACCCTTTATTAAATAAAAAAGAAATGTTGACATTTAAAAAACTTTAAAAAAGACATAAATAGTTCTCACTGACATAAGTAGGTACATCGTTTTAATTGCTATAAATTCATTATTTATTTATAAATTATTTCCTTAAAATACCTATTTCATCTTTACTAAGTTTGTCATTCCGTGTGAAACTTTTTTATTATTCATCTCAGACCCCATAAAGTACATATATTCTGGGTCCTTGAGTAATTCTAAGTCGATTTAGCCATGTCCGTCTGTCCGTCTGTTGAAAACACGCTCACTTTCGAAAAACTCAAAAGAAATGAACAAACTTGGGGTTTTCGAATTGCTTGTAGTTATCCTAAGCAGTTTGGGATTGAAATCCAGCAAAATCGGTTCAGTAGGATCAGACCTATGAATCAAAATGTGGAACCACAACCTAAAAAAAATTGTTAATAACAATAACTAACATAAATGGTGGAACAATGCACGGAATGAAATAATATTTTGCGAAAGTACGTTTTATTCGACTAGAAATAACACTGTTAAATTTCTACTAGGTCCAATATAAACCATACTTCCGGAAAACAGTTTAGTACGTCTAAAACCGTTATCATACCTACCCCATATTAAGCTCACTCTGGTTAATTAATTAAATACGCCTTAAGTCGTAGCAGATATATTTATAGTGGTAAAATTTCTTCAAACTTTCTTTCATATGGCTAGAAAAAATGTTATGCAATTTTGTGTTTAAGTACCGGTCAAGTTTGACGTGCGTGAACCGGCACATACGGTCCATAATATAACTTAGATCCCATATTGAGCAGTCTTCTGAAATTCACTGTAAACGCTAAAACTAATTTCACCGCTGTTTAATTTTAATGCTGATGTCTGTTTTTATAAAATAAATTAATAATAAATAGATATCATGTAGATATCGCTCCTGAAATAATTGAACTGTCGGTGGAGGGTATCAAAGATTCAGCACAGCCGAATAAAGCACTGTAACTTGTTTAAATATAAAAATGAACCGTGTTTTGTTTGACTGCTTAAAACTAAATACCAACTTCACCAATTTTTATACTTCCATTTGCGGGTTTCTTCGTACTTGCTACGCGGAGGTTTAGGAAAAAAGAAAAGTCGAAAAGCAGGGTAAAAATTCATACTTTTGGTACATTAATAAAAAAATAATTTTGAGCAAACTTGAAACCTAGGTATGATCTTTAACATAAAGTCAGTAATAGTACAATCCGAATTAAGGGCAGCTACATGTATAAAAATACACAAGGGATAAAATTAGTACATAAAAAGAAAATTTTAATTTCCTTTAAAGTGAACAATCTGGAGACTTGAAATTTTAAAAGTTGGTTTATTTAACTAGGAAATATCATTAGGCTTAAACATTTTGACTGGGATGTTCGAAACGGGTAAAGTTTTGTACTAATAAATTGTAAACGAGCTAAGGACTGTTGTATGTGTGTATATTCCTTTAAAAAAGTAAAAACTCTTGTCTTAAACTCATTTAACGAAATCATTGTTTTATAAAAAGAATCCCGGGATTCCCGGGAATAAGATTTTTATTGTTCCGTTTCCCGAGAATAGAAAAAGTCCGGGAAATCAGAAACTCTAAATGAATTACTAGAATTCACATTTAATTATAACAGTCAATAAAAGACTTTAAAATTTTTGTTGGCCCAGCCATTAACCGGTCATTTACATTGTGATTAGTTGCAACACTATTGTGAATGTCAAGAAACTCTTTAATGTGGTGTTTGTCTTAACTATGTATTATATTGTCTTGGAAAAACATTTTTTTAATATCGTAATTTTATATCGAAGTGTTTTACTTTATTTAGATTTAAGCAGTGCTGCCACTTCGTGGGTATTTACCGGAACTGGGTATTTGTTACAGTCAGCTGTAATTTTAGCTACACCATAAAAGTGTATTAGATCCCGTTGTCAAATTAATTGTGTTGAATATGAGAAACGTTGGTTTGATAGTTTTTTAAACTTTCGAAATTTTGCAAATAAATCAAAAAAAACTTATGTTTCTAAAACGACTGTGCAGATTAAAGGTAATTTTATTTCGAAATTACGGTTTTTTTTAGTTTTTTCCATAAACTATTCCATATCGTCGGCTTAACATGCAAACCTACCAACTCCATTTCAACAAATTTTATAGGAGAGACAAACAACTTTTTATTTTTCTATTTGTTGCTTGAGAGCAAAACAAAAAATGCAGTTGATTTAAAACATTTCAAGACTCAAATCTATATATAAATCAAAAAAGTTAAGAACACTTTCCTCCTCTGTATGTCAACCGATTTGAAACGATTTTGAACAAAATCATTTGAGTGGTATTTACTCAAAGAAGTGCACAATGTATATTTTATTAAAATAATTTCATAGTTATAACCGTTCAAAATTGCTACTAACACAGATGAAAAAATAAATAAATAAAAATTAGTTTTCAATTATCAAATAATAAAAAATTAGGGTGATCGATTATTCGACATTTTTCAGAAACCGGTTTTCGAATATTTCGACTATATAAATCTTATGTATAAGTCAGACCAGGCTAAGAAATTAAGAACGCTTTCTTCCTTTGTTTGTCAACCGAACCTCTATGAGGGAAAAAAGGGGAAATACGGGAAACTAAATTTCTTTTTTTTACTTTTCTGTGCTTCATGTGATAATTTTAAAATTTTCTATAATATTGAACTTAGAAACATAATATTATAGGTGTTGGGTCCTGAGTGAGTGATAACCTATATGATAAATAATTCTGGTATTTTTTGTTCTTCATCTGGAACTTTTTGAATTTTCGTTAATATTCGACCTGTAAAGGTAAAATTATACATTAAACTGGATGAATAAGATCATGTATGGGGAGCTTTGTGGTACTTTTTTTGTTAATATTAGACATAGAAACATAAAATTAAACGTGCAACGTCCTAAGTGGATGACAATATATAAAGAAGACTTTTTAATACTTCTTTGTTTTTCAATTGGTATTGTTTATACTGAACTTACCAAAATAAAATAACTCACATAGAAGATAAAATATGAACCGGAGATTGGTCCCTCGCCAAATCGATCCACTTTGAAGGAAAAAATAAATGCTCGAAACAAATAAATTCATAATACATATGAATTATGTTTTCTTCATATTTAAAAAAAATTTATGGTCGAATTTTGACCATTAGGCGAACACTAGTTAAAGAAAAACTACATGCTGGTTGACGTGGCTTATCTTTCTCTACCACACGGCGTTAAAATATCAATTTACCTAAAAAGTGGACATACCAGTACCCATGTTCTGTAACTTTAGTAAGAACTTCTTGCATCGAAAAGATGTGAAACAAAATATTCCATCGTTTCTCGAAAAGTGAGAGAAATGTGTGTCTGTAACTCATCTCGAAAACTATCAAAAGAGATAACGTCGTTACGTTATAAATGTCATAATATTGCACTCGAAGCCGATGTGACATTGCAGACGTTCAGAACGCTGGTAGCACATATCGTTGACGGCGACCAAAATTTACCAAAAATTGAAAATTTTTAACGACGGCGGCGAAAATACAACCGTCGGCTATACCAAATTGTGTAAAGAGCGACTTTAATGTTTGTTGTTTGCAAATGATCTTTGAAGACATTCGTATATTTTATTAAAATGTTAAAAGCAAAATAATAAAACAATGAAAAATGTGCCAAGAACAAAATAATATTATTATTATTCTTTGCATTTTGCATTTTTAATTGTTTTTTAGTGTTAAAATTTTTTCTCACCCCATTTTTATTCGTGAGTTTATTTGACAGTTCAAAGCGGGAACTTTTCTCACCAAAATGTTACAGACACACTTTTTCTGTAAATTGGCGAGTAATTTCCTTACGTGACAGCTTGTACTCGCCAAAAAAGTTACAGACACAGTTAAGTGAGAAAAACAGCTGTTTGTTTCAATTTATGGCTTTTTCGTTTCATTTCACACATTTCAATCGAAAACTTTCTCGACGCGAGAGTTACAGAACATGGACACAGGTTTGCATATTAAGCCGACGATATATGTATGTTGTGTAACCTCTTCTTTTTTCGAAATAACGGTATATGTCGAAAACAAGAGCTAACCTAAAAGAAATGGTTAGCACCACTGGATTCAGCGTCCCCGAAATAGGTAAGCCCGCTTGGTGTCCCGCTTATCAGAAAAATTTAAAATTCTAGCACAATAAAATAATTATTACTCTAATTGGTTACGATAATCAAAATCAAATATATGCAGCGGTAATGGTTAAAAATACCCAATTGTTTTCTTTGAAATCTTAAAAAAAATAAAGTTCCTAATAAAAGCAGTTTACAGCCTATAAAACAATTTTAAGTTTTATTTTTTTTTTACCAAATTTGGTTCTTATTAATAAGCTGTATTAATTTGTATGAGCTTATTAATTTTTTTTTTTACAAAACAGAAAACGAGAGAGAAAAAGAGAAAATCCAAAAGCTTGTAAATAAAAGTTTACCACAGTTGATGATACCTTTAGTACTTTAAAATCAAAGTGGTAAAATTTATTTGATGAATTTTGTTGTTGTGGTCTTATAAACCGTTGTCTATTTACTATATTCAGTGTTGGGCAATATTTAATATTTATTTTAAATACAAAATACTTGCTGGTCAAGTATTTAAAATACAAAATACTTGCTGGTCAAGTATTTAAAATACAAAATACTTCCACGTCATGTACATGTATATATTTAAAATACCCCAGCTAGCTTTTTCAATCGTCTAGGAGTCTATTGGGAATCTCACAAAGAGTGTTTTTGATCGTCGACGAGCTCATTTTTAATTGTAGACGATTCCTAGCACGAGACAACCTGTGTGCTGATTCGTATGAGAGATTCTTCTATAACGCAGCGAAAGACGCTTATATTAGTCGTAAAGGGAATCGTTTGTGATGTATGTAGAGATTATCTTACGAGTCTTTTAAAAAGCATGCCAAGAGTCGTATGAGACTCATGTAGGGATTATTTTACAACTCGTGAAATGCTCAGCTGTATAACTGACCTAGCTAAAAAGGGGCATCACGCGTCTTTTTCATGTTAAAACTTTTAATTTTCATACAATTAACGAAATACACAATTTTTATTTAAGCCAAAATATACATTAGATAAAACTTATTAACAAAACAATTGTTTTCTTTTATAAATATCAGATTTTTGAATGTAGCATTAGACAAACAGTTTCTGGTTGGAGAAAAAATAAAACCTGCTGAAAAAAAATAATCTTTCTTCAGGTCCTGATGAGCACAAACTTGTATTTAATGAATACTCTTTTTATATTTGGATAGCTGTCAAGAGTGATAATGTCTTTGCTCTTGTCACTGAAGAAACTGACAAATTCCAACTCCGAATTTGATGTCCTAGATTCACCATCATCCCTATCTACGAAAACAACAAAATTATCGTATTCTTTACTGGTGCTTCTACTTCTGATATTTCCAGATGTCATTTAAAGTTTTTTGTTACATTCCTCCAGAGTATAAATTGCAAGATTTTGGATTCTTTGCCTTTCTTCTGTCGTGATGTTTTTTTTTTTGGCAGCTAACGCATCTTATAACCAGGATGATAACAGGAGGTCAAAATAGCTCTATTTATGATAGTTTAAAAAACTTATCGAATCTTTTTTCCAAGTGCTCTTTTAGTAGGACTGCGGCGGTCTTGATCTCTCATGTGAAAAGGTTGTTCACAACCCCTAATTGTGAAATTAAAACAGTTTATACTTAATTGCAGATAATTAATTCGTGGCTCAATGAAATTTAAGGGGTGGAGTACCCCGTAGTTAAGAAATAGGACTTAAATGTCTTAAATTAAATCGATTTAATCTTGTTCGTACAGACATTAAAGTCGGCAAAAGTTTTCCGTAATTACAGTTGTTACCCTGAAGGTAATCTTAAGCAGTTGCAATAGGTTTCAAAACTACAATGAATTCCTCTAAATAGTTCAGTTCTACAGCCGTGAATGTGCTCCCCTTATTTAACTTACCAAATTATTCATTTAAACTATGTTTTTAAAATACAAAATACATACTCCCATTTTTTATATATTTAAAATACAAAATACAAAATTCTTGCACGTCATGTATTTAAAATACAAATACGTATTTGTGTTTTCGTATTTCAAATACATCTATTTCAAATACTGCCCAGCCCTGACTATATCCCAATATATGCTAGTTTACTACTAAAGGCTAGATTACACTATTATACTTTGTATTAAAACATGTCAAAAACTCAAGTAATATGACAAAGTCTGATAGTGTGAATGCAATGTGTCACGAAAATGACAAGTATTATGAAAAAAGTTTGACATCCCATACGACTTCATCGTTTTTTGAAAAATTTCTAAACAATAATACTTTTCATTGGATCAGGGTTGCATTTTTTTCATGCGTGAGTGTTTATACTTTGTGTGAAGGTGTGAACACAAACTGTCATGTTACATTAGATTTTTTGACAGACGCATCAAAATTCATTAGATTTCTATCTCACAAAGTATTATGGATTACGTAAGACTTGTGATTGTAATCTAGGCTTAAGCGTTAATTGCGCTGATATTGATTTTTTTTATTGTTGTACTTGTTGTTATATAGCCACCACAGCTTACATAAATTCGCCTTAGCCTTTATCTAACTATCCACTCCCGAAACCTTATTGGAAAGCATTCAAATTTGCTAGATGTTAAAACCATATTCTGCAACTTTAAATTCGCTTTGGCATTTTAGCAATGATTTCTTAACTGTAATACATAAATCAAATCAGTTTTGTTGCAATCGGTGCGTGAGTAAAGTCGACATTGACTGCTGTCTCTTGGTTTTTAATAAAATTAAAAAGGAAATATGTGTTTTGCTTTAGAAAATAGCGTTGAAATGTAAACATGTTGATATATTTTCGAATAGATCTAAAATATTATCCGTTTATAATCGATTTCGGTGAAAAAAAGGCATTGAAAGTTTCCTAATGTGTATAAAAGTCTAAATTATTCTAGAAATGCTGACGTCATCATAATTTTTGCCTTTTCCCGTTTCCTTTGTGTGGTTGGCAGTAGAGTTGTCAACCGATTAAGAATAATTCGATTAATCGATCAAACAAAACCAAACTCTTGTCCGAATAATTTTAAAATGGCGATTTTCGAATAACGAATAAATCGATTATTTAATGTCGATTAATCGAACAATTTTGTTTTTTTTTTTTAATAAATTAAATAAAAGCATAGAAATTGATTTCTTCTCATGCGTTTTTAGTGATTTTATACAAAATGTACGAGAGCTAAAAAATATAGCCCGGACTGTAATTAATCTTAATGTTTATTAAGCAAAAATCCTGTTGAGTACTCATAGTGTTTCAAAAATGTATTTTATGTTCTTATTGAACATATCTTTGACAAAAATTTGTATCAACTGTTTTCTTTTTAAATCAAACGTTAAAAAATTTCAAGAATTTCAATTTTGGGTGAAAAACTTAGAAATAAACAAAAAGCTAAAAAATAAAGAATTGATTTACATAAACAAATCATATCATGAAAGTAGAAAAGGTTGTTATTGTATTATTCTTTTTTTAAATTATATATATTTTTACAATTTGCGTAAGTGTCACAATATTACATTGAAAATGATGTAGTGGAAGATAATCCAACGACATCAAAAAATTTCGAACTTGATCCAATTGAAAAATACCAGTGTTTAAAATTCAGTCGCCAGTTTTTTTTTTTAACAGGCAACTATGCTGAAAATAGTTCGACACATCAATTTTCATCCACACTCATACTTAAATCAGTTGAACTGTGTGCGCACAGTTACTGAAAAAACAGTAACACAATTTACTTTTTTTTCAGCAGTCAAAAGAATCAGCAGCCGACTCACTCCATTTTTAACACACAGACTGCTGAACTGGCGACTGAAACACAGAAGCTGATGTGTTTACAGTTGACGTAAACATTTTTTTTAGTTTACTAAACGACGTAGCTAGAAACTGGCAGTTCGACTGTATAGTCGCGTAACACAAACTGGCTGGTGACTATATTGAGTTCTGTTCACTTAAAAATACATTTGTTTTGTTGTTGAAAAAGAAAAGAGAAATACAATTACATACGTACATATGTATGTATGTATTAATAGAATGAAGAAACTTATTTGTAATGTTTGGAATGTCAGTTATAATACTTTTTATTTAAAAATATTTATTTGTGCTTTATATAGGTACATAGGAATTTAATAAAAAATTAAAAAATTGTTTTTAAGATAAAATGAAAATAAGATTTTCTATAGAAAAAATAACAAACATACAAATTTTTTCTGTTAGTTTAAAATATTATAAGTTTCCACTAAAATTATTTATTAACTATTTTATCTTTAAATCAAGCTCTAGGTCTTTTTAATATTAAATTATTTATTTTCGATAATAATAAAAAGACCTAGAGCTTGATTTAAAAATAAAACAGTTATTAAATTAAAAAAGGTCAAATAAAAGCTAAATATAAAATTATTTATAATAATCTAAGTTTTTTTTGTTTTGTTTATACATAGGTATTTTAATTATTATATACCTTTTTATATTTATTTATTTATTTACATATGTCTATAGAACATTGTCCCTTGCAGACTATTTAAAGAACTTAAATTAGTTAATTCAAAATAATATAAACAATTTTTTAAGTATTATTTACAAGATTTAAATAATATTTACAAAATATTATTATAAAAATTATATTTAAATGTGATTATTTCTCATATTATAAAAAAGAAAAGAATTATAGTTATGTTTTGATGAGCTAAATTCCATTATAAAATGATGCGACAATTTATTAACCCAGCAAAAACTTTACTTACAATCCTACTTTCAATGACTTCAAGAATTCATTACTTTGTAGCTTTATTCGCCACTTTTTGGATTATTAGTTATATATTAAATAATAACTTTATTATTATATCTTAAATATACAGAAAAATTTAAATTTTCATTATGACAATAAAAATGTCATTATAGTCATTATAGTAAAAAAAACATAGTTTTTTAATACAAAATCTACACTGCCCCGGTAGACTAGCTGGTAGAGAGCTAGTCTATCAGCACCGAGGTTGCGCGATCGAATCCCGCCAGAGACAGAAAAAAAATAAAAAATAAAATAAAGTAAAATAAAGTAAGAAAAAAAAAAAAATAATTAAAAAAAATAATTTAAAAAAAAATAAAAAAAATTTTACTTTATTGACTTTGTGTAACTATATACTTTTATAAAAATTTTAAGTATAAAAAAAACCTATTATTTTTGGATTATAATAGGCTAAATTATAATGGATTACTTTTGGGACATCTCGAACAAAAATAAGTACTTTTTCTAGAAGAAAAGTAAGTAGTTGGCTCGTCAAATTCTCATTATGTTTCTGCTTATTTTGTAAGCAAAGTTTTTGCTGGGAAATAGAGTTCAAGCTCTAATGCTGGGTACACACTATGCAACACGTTTACGCAATCCAGTGAATTAAATTCATTTTCATTCATTTCAGATTGCATACACATCAAAACGCTTTGATATTTTGAGGTTGCATTGAAACAGTTTCCATGTAGGTTGCACTGTGTGTACCCAGCATAATAAATGGACTATTGTGTACAAAATTAGAACGTTGCAGTTGAATAAAAAATTTATTATGGACACGAAGATTCCTTCAGGGAACGTTAAAAGCAATTTTAGCCAATGTAAATATTATGTTTTATAAACGCATATGCATCGCGTTTTATAAGCAAAAAAATTACCAAAAAATATAAATATTTGGGCTAAATATTTAAAAAATATACACTTGAAATTTTTTTTTAATATTTATAAGTGGAAAAAACATGAATAGAACAAGAAAATTACATAAAAACGTAAAAATTTAGTCTTATAAACGTAAGTAAGGCAAAATAACTTCAAAAGTAAAAGTTAAAATGAAGAAAAAAACAAAAATATAAAGAAAAAACAAAAATGAAACAATCATGTTAACAAGTTTAAATATTTGAACCTGCATATAAATTGAATTAAGAACATATTTTTTTTAAATTATTTTCAAAACTAAAGTTCACTGCCTGTTTTTCAAAAGAAAATAAAACGGAAGTTTTTAAGCTATTTTCGTAAAAATTTAAAAAAAACAAGCCAGCAGTTTGTTTAATTGTTTTAAGACCTTCAGTTTTTTAAGTTTTATCCAGCTTTTTATTGTCATAATGAAAATTTAAATTTTTCTGTATATTTAAGATATAATAATAAAGTTATTATTTAATATATAACTAATAATCCAAAAAGTGGCGAATAAAGCTACAAAGTAATGAATTCTTGAAGTCATTGAAAGTAGGATTGTAAGTAAAGTTTTTGCTGGGTTAATAAATTGTCGCATCATTTTATAATGGAATTTAGCTCATCAAAACATAACTATAATTCTTTTCTTTTTTATAATATGAGAAATAATCACATTTAAATATAATTTTTATAATAATATTTTGTAAATATTATTTAAATCTTGTAAATAATACTTAAAAAATTGTTTATATTATTTTGAATTAACTAATTTAAGTTCTTTAAATAGTCTGCAAGGGACAATGTTCTATAGACATATGTAAATAAATAAATAAATATAAAAAGGTATATAATAATTAAAATACCTATGTATAAACAAAACAAAAAA
Source organism: Pollenia angustigena (assembly GCA_930367215.1). Lineage (NCBI taxonomy): Eukaryota > Metazoa > Arthropoda > Insecta > Diptera > Polleniidae > Pollenia > Pollenia angustigena. Next base: position 151,179,308 of record OV884058.1, read on the forward strand.
AACTTAGATTATTATAAATAATTTTATATTTAGCTTTTATTTGACCTTTTTTAATTTAATAACTGTTTTATTTTTAAATCAAGCTCTAGGTCTTTTTATTATTATCGAAAATAAATAATTTAATATTAAAAAGACCTAGAGCTTGATTTAAAGATAAAATAGTTAATAAATAATTTTAGTGGAAACTTATAATATTTTAAACTAACAGAAAAAATTTGTATGTTTGTTATTTTTTCTATAGAAAATCTTATTTTCATTTTATCTTAAAAACAATTTTTTAATTTTTTATTAAATTCCTATGTACCTATATAAAGCACAAATAAATATTTTTAAATAAAAAGTATTATAACTGACATTCCAAACATTACAAATAAGTTTCTTCATTCTATTAATACATACATACATATGTACGTATGTAATTGTATTTCTCTTTTCTTTTTCAACAACAAAACAAATGTATTTTTAAGTGAACAGAACTCAATATAGTCACCAGCCAGTTTGTGTTACGCGACTATACAGTCGAACTGCCAGTTTCTAGCTACGTCGTTTAGTAAACTAAAAAAAATGTTTACGTCAACTGTAAACACATCAGCTTCTGTGTTTCAGTCGCCAGTTCAGCAGTCTGTGTGTTAAAAATGGAGTGAGTCGGCTGCTGGTTCTTTTGACTGCTGAAAAAAAAGTAAATTGTGTTACTGTTTTTTCAGTAACTGTGCGCACACAGTTCAACTGATTTAAGTATGAGTGTGATGAAAATAGAATACAGTTCATTTTTTTCCAGCATGTTGCTGAAAATAAATGAAATTTTATGCAAATTTTGACTGCTTTTAGCAGTTGATCGAAACCCTGAAAAATACATAAAGAAAGACAGCGGTTGCTTTATGGAAGAAACTGTATGCAAAAGTTTAGCTGAAGATGGCAGGTCTGCAAACGCCAAACTAATATCGGATTATAATGGAATTAATTGTTTTACAATGCCTTTAAGTAATACAACCATATGGAGTAAGATGAAAAGTTGTACGTTTAAAAAAAAGAAGAATTCATAGCAGATTTTAATAAAAATAAAGAAGAAAATGGAAGACTTTCTATATTTATAGATGAATAGTACATTCGTCCATTCTTAAAAACACTTTATTTTTTTGTAAAACTAATTTTTAATATTTTTTTATTCGTTATTCTCATCGATTAATCGAATAATTTGATAGATTTAATCGTTTGATCGAACGAACAAAAACAATTATTTGAATTATTCGAACAAAGTTGAAATGCGAATAATTGACAACTCTAGTTGGCAGTAGTTAATAAAATAACAACAAGTGTTGGATGCGCGAGTAGCTCGGTAACAGTCGGTTATTGTAATAAAAAATGTGTATAAATGTGTATTTGGCGTGAAGTACATTGTTGTTGTTGGTAGAAATATTGCAACAGAGAAAAAGTTTGGCAATCAATGAGTGCGGTTTAGTTAATATATTGTTTTTATCGAAAATAATGAGTTGTATAAATAAATCAGGTTGCCAGTTGTGGAAAAAGGAAAGAAAATAAATAAAGCCAAAGCAATTTAATGTGTGAATTATAGTAAAGTGTGTTTTTGTGAGTAAAAAATTAAGACGGAAAAGTAAATACAACTAACACGTACGAGTGTCTTTCTTTGCAAAGGTAAATACATACATATTAAATCTAGTGTTAAATAAAAAAGAAATGTTGACATTTAAAAAACTTTAAAAAATACATAAATAGTTCTCACTTACATAAGTAGGTACATCGTTTTAATTGCTATAAATTCATTATTTATTTATAAATTATTTCCTTAAAATACCTATTTCATCTTTACTAAGTTTGTCATTCCGTGTGAAACTTTTTTATTATTCATCTCAGACCCCATAAAGTACATATATTCTGGGTCCTTGAGTAATTCTAAGTCGATTTAGCCATGTCCGTCTGTCCGTCTGTCCGTCTGTTGAAAACACGCTCACTTTCGAAAAACTCAAAAGAAATGAACAAACTTGGTGTTTTCGAATTGCTTGTAGTTATCATAAGCAGTTTGGGATTGAAATCCAGCAAAATCGGTTCAGTAGGATCAGAGATATGAATCAAAATGTGGAACCAAAACCTAAAAAAAATTGTTAATTACAATAACTAACATAAATGGTGGAACAATGCACGGAATGATACAAGATTTTGCGAAAGTACGTTTTATTCGACTAGAAATAACACTGTTAAATTTCGTGAAGATCGGTCCATAATTTCTCCTACGTCCCATATAAACCCTACTTCCGGAAAACAGTTTAGTACGTCTAAAACCGTTATCATACCTACCCCCATATAAACCTCATTCTGGTTAATTAATTAAGTACGCCTTAAGCCGTAGCAGATATATTTATTGTGGTAAAATTTCTTCAAACTTCGTTTCATATGGCTAGAAAAAATGTTATGCAATTTTGTGTTTAAGTGCCGGTTCACACACGTCAATTTTGACTCATCATGTCTTGAGTTTTTAGGAGAGAGGGGAAAAGAAATGGCATTCTCTTTTCCCTTCTCTCCTAAAAGCTCAAGACTTGACGAGTCAAACTTGACGTGTGTGTACCGGCACATACGGTCCATAATTTACCTTAGATCCTATATTGAGCAGCCTTCTGAAATTCACTGTAAACGCTAAAACTAATTTCACCGCTGTTTTTAAATATATTGAGATGTATGTTTTTAATACCAGAAATCACTCTGCAGAATTTTAGGATGATTGGTTCATAACTTACAATAACTCCAATACGAATTCCCCTCCTGAAAATCATTTAAGTTCGGCTTAAACTGTTACGAATCATGATATTTTACTTAAGCTATTTAAAGTTGCTAATTTTGAGCAAACTTGAAACCTAGGTATGATCTTTAACATAAAGTCAGTAATAGTACAATCCGAATTAAGGGCAGCTACATGTATAAAAATACACGAGGGATAAAATTAGTACATAAAAAGAAAATATTAATTTTCTTTAAAGTGAACAACCTGGAGACTTGAAATTTGAAAAGTTGTTTTTTTTTTACTAGATAATATCATTAGGCGTAAAAATTTTGACTGGGATGGTCGAAACGGGTAAAGTTTTGTTCTTTTGGTACTTTTTGCAAAAATAAAAAAAATTTCAATGGTTGTGTTAGAGAAACGAGCTAAAACGTGTAAAATAGAAAATTTTCTAATTTTTTAGTAAAAGGCGATCATAAAAAAACCCCCTTGGCAGGTTTTTCTTAAATTATTTGCAAAAACTTTAAATAATAATGAAATGCGATCCGAACTCAAATCAACATACAATTAAAAATTCTTTGGGAAAAACTTCCATTATAGAAGAAAACGTGCTTAAAAGAGTAAACATTTTTTTTACTAATAAATAAAATTTTTTAAAGCAACTTGAATACTTTGGAGCAAATAAATTCATTATTTTTTCTAAATCACCAGAAAACATGGCTTGAGCCAAGAAAATTTTGCATGATTCTTGTCCAAGCCAAAAATTTCTTATTGTAAACATATGTGTAGCTTGGTTTAAGCAAAAAGTTTTGACCCAAAGCGTACTTAAATTTACTTAAATACAGCTAAACAAATTTATTTTAATTCTATAGTTACTTTTATCAAAATACGAAGAAAAGCCTGAATTTTTTTACATAAAAACGTGTAGCTAAGTTAAGAAAATTTAATATATGCCGCTTCAAATAAAAATTAATTGAATCAAACCAAGTTTTCTTGAGCATTTTCTTAAAAATTTAAAGAAATCTCTAGCATTTGTTTCTTGATGCAAGAAACTCGATTCTATTTTAAAGTCAAGAACACCGAAATAATATTAATTAAATGCAGCTTGAACTCGGAAATATCTTTCTAACTTTTTAAGAAATTTTAATCATATACCACACATTTTTCGTAGGAAAGAAAACACCATAGGTTATTCATATAGATAGCTTTCTACCGGGTATTTAACCAATGTCTGGGCAAATGCCAGGTAAATACCCGGTTTAATCCTGTTTTGGGACTTTATTTGGGTATTAATAAAACAGAAATGTATATGGGAATCATTAACTGTCAATAAACTTATTTTAATTTAAAATCAACTTTCGTTTTTTTAAAAACGTAAAAAAATAAAAAGCTGGTTACATTGCACTAAAACCAGTGTTCGAAAATAAACACTAAATATCGTTTTTAATGTTCGGTTCGGTAGATTTGTGGAAAACACAAACGCTTATAGTGTTTGTGCAGAAAATCATTAAAAAAATAACGTTTCCCTGTTAGTCATCTTTTGAACACAAAAATTTACTGTTTTTATCAAGCACAACAAAAGATGTGAACATTTAATTCCGTTCGGTTTGATTTGAAAATCCACAAACTTCAATGTGTTCGGTTCGGCTCGTTAATGTTCGTCCCTTTTGGCTGGTTAAAAAAAACATTTTTACAAAAACAAAATACACACACGAAAAAAACATTATAGAACATTAAAATATAATGTTTGTCTACAGTATCACTACAATTGTTCTGTTTTTTAACGAAGATATATAACGTTCGGTTCTTTCTTGAAAATAGTTACGAACGGTATTAAGGGTTGTGTATGTCTACACAATCACTAAAAAATAGATATCGTTCCTGGGTGTGTGAGCCGAACGTTAAATAATGTACTGTTTATTTTCGAACACTGACTAAAACTGCAATAAACCGGAGCATATTGATTAAAAATTGTGATGAAGGTATGTGTTTATAAGTGAAGCTTATATTGATAAAATTAAACAAAGAATTTTTATCAAATTTTGCACAACCACCCTTTGGGTAAATACCAGGGTATTTACCAACTCTTACCCATTTTTCTCTATTTACCGGGTATTTACCAGTTGGATATTTACCTTTTTCCCATCTATAGTTATTCAATAAAAAATATGTATGTATATACATATGGGCAGCTCCAGCGAAAAGTCTACTTTTTGTAACGTACGCCAGAAGTAATTTAAGTTGTTTTTAAACAAATTGTATATGTATGTAGGGGTATGAAAATACTTTGTTATATTATACAAAAATTTAAGTTTTAATTTTTATATAATAAGTTTTTTTTAATCATTTAAATTTTAAATATTTTTGTTGGTTAAGATTTTGAGATTCATAAATAAATTTTCAACCATTGAATTTCATATTAATTTAAATAAATTATTTTACCATTGATCATTACTAATTGAAATTTCAAAAGATTTTTATTTTAATTCTAAATATATGAATATAAATTCATCTATACATTTTTTTTTGGTGTTTCTCGGTTTGGTGTTTAAATGTTAAAATACAATTTGGTTTAAGGATTGATGTTTGACTATTGACGTCAGCAGTCGTCGATGGCTGCGAGTGTAAGACGGCAAATCCATCTGAGGAGATCAAGTGGTTGCGATCGAAACATGTCATGGTAACCTGCCGGCCAGGGTTCGATCCCGAGCCACGTCAAGAATGAAAGATTATCAATAACAATTTTAATTAATTTTCATGTTGTAAAATTCCTTTCTTCATAAGAATAATTTAATGAAAATTAAATTTCATGAACTTAAGCCTAATTAAAAATATTAAAAATTTGGATTGAAAACCATAAATAGTTCAACAAAATAACCACAATACTAATTATTGTTAAAGCTAAGGCACGAGCTCTATGTGTACATTTGTCCTTCAAGTTGTGCTGAAAAAGGTCAACAGAAAAGAGAAAGACAAAATGAAAAAACAAAAAAAAAATGTACTTGGACTTCAAGAAAAATTCTTGACAAAAGTACGAAAAAACAGAAGTAAGGAAAAAACATGTAAAATCAATTAAAATGGATAATCATTCAGGAAAGCAAATTTCGATCTACCAAATGTTAAAATACAATTTGGTTTAAGGATTGATGTTTGACTATTGACGTCAGCAGTCGTCGATGGCTGCGAGTGTAAGACGGCAAATCCATCTGAGGAGATCGAGTGGTTGCGATCGAAACATGTCATGGTAACCTGCCGGCCAGGGTTCGAGCCCGAGCCACGTCAAGAATGAAAGATTATCAATAACAATTTTAATTAATTTTCATGTTGTAAAATTCCTTTCTTCATAAGAATAATTTAATGAAAATTAAATTTCATTAACAGAAATGTTAGGATGTTTTAAAATAATAACTTCTCCGTATCATCCTCAATCTAATGGCATGGTTGAACGATTTCATAGACAGCTTAAAGCAACGTTGATGGCTAAAGGTAAGTCAGCAACTTGGTACGACGAACTGCCGATTGCTTTATTAGGTATAACAAAAGGGATAACGGTTGAACAACATGGTCTTAAAATACAACCTTATTTGCAATCTGGCGCTACATTAAAAAAAGTAGATTTTCGCGAAAAATGCCCATATGTACCTTTAAACGAGCAAATGTTTTTAAATTTGATAGCTTGAAAAATAAGTCTACATAAGTCTAAAGCTTACTAAAAAGGTTTTTAACTAAACGTCTTGCTCAATTCGTAGTCTTATTCAGTTTTGTAATGCAAGTCAAAATCAACTTCCGTTTTTTTAAAGTAACGCCAGCGCAAATTTTGCTTACATGTATCTGCAATATCTGCTGTAATTTTTTTTCTGAATATAGTGCTACTTCATTACATATATAACAATCCTTTTTACAAATTTGGCTTTATTTTAAAACCACAGAAATATCACGTCACGTCAAAATGGAAATGCCCATATGTAATAAATAACAAATATGAATATGAGTTATGTTTGCTATTTAGGAAATTGTACTTTACTATCAAAAAAATAAATTTAGCAGTTGTAAAAGTGTTTTAAACCAAAAAATTTTACAATACTACTATATATCGTCACCTTAAAGACCTAATAACCTATCTGGATTTTTATTCCCTTTATCATAACGCATATGTGTGCAAATTTTTGAACATGTAATATTAGAAATGTTCAAAAAATCCCGATAGAAGTTTAATTTTGTTGCATAGTGTAATTTAAACAAACATTAAGTACTTTTTTTTTTGCTTAAATCAGTAAAAGAAACTATAACTGTTATTATTTAATGTTTATTATATTCATATGTATAAAGAAATAAGTGACCTAAAACGAGAGTACCGAAACGTTCGCTCATTTTTCAGTCATGAGCGAGCGTGAAAAATTTTAAATTTTACTGTTTTTTCACATTCATGAGGGTGAGGAAAAAAAATATTTTGAATTTCCTCATTCATGAAAAATGAGCAAACAAAAAAATTCATGTGTGAATTTGTCAGATATGAAAAATTTTAAAAAATTCACATATAAATTCCTCATAATGAAAAAAACGCGATTTGCCCGACCATTAACAGCGGGAAAATGAAGTAGTAACGAGGCCTTAAAGAAAGCCTTTTTACCGATATTAAGTTTTCCAGTCGCATTCCAACTGTATAAGGACAACAAGGTTCTATCTTATATGTTGTTTAGGTGCATATAGATCCTTTTTGACCTAAGGTCGGAAATTGTTGTTGCTAATAACGCGAAGTGAGTAAATTACTAACTAAACTTGCTACACATTCCAACAAAACTACTAATAAAACTATTTCGACAGGCCTTATCTCAGAAAAGTTAATTTGAATTTGTAAAATATTTCATAAAACCCATTCTAAAAGACCTTTTCGAAGAAGGCAGAGCGGAATAAGTAAAAGTTTATTAAAAATCTAGTTGTAAACCTTCTTTAAGGCCTAAAAAGTCAAAGCGTTTGCAATTTTTCCTGCAATGCAGCACAATAGCCTGTCTGTGCTTTGTAAAATTATTTGTTGGCTGGTAAACTAAGAAGTGTTTTGATTTTGTAAAAAATTTGTTGATGCCTCTAAAAGGGTCTTATTTTTTTTTCTTTAAAAGACATAAAGGCAAAAATAATTGAAAAAAATTTACTACCTGCAAAAACTGAAGATGAAGTCTTGTGAAAAAAATTTTGTTTCTGGACCAAGCGCAACGGTGTTTAAAACACTACATTGAACTTTCAAAAACTGGTAAATTTGACGCGAAACAATAAAATTACATTAATGCAACAATAAAACAAATTTTTTACACATCAACTATATTTACGGTCGCTTTGCTTGTGGCGAAACATAACTTTGTTAGTGTTTTCCAAATAACTTTACCTACGCGTAGGAAAAGAAAACGTAAGAAAAGTGTTTTCAGCAATAAAAACCCATCGTCGCGATTGGAACAGAAACCAAAATATTTTTACAAACACAAAATACCAACAACTTCTTGTGTCTATTTTTTTCTCAACAATTTCTGCATAAAGGTACGTCTTTTTAACGAAAGAAAAAGTGACCCTTTTTAAAGGCACCAAAGAATTGTTTACACAAAAAAAAAAAAAAAAAAAAAAACATATCGTATCATAGAAAATTTTAAATTTATTTGTTTTGTTGATTACGATTCACATTACATATTTTTATAAAATTTTAAACTGCTACCTAAAAAAATATCCAAGTTATTTACAAAATTAAAAATTACGTTTCATCAAAAATACAATTTTTTTTTAACAAATAATGTATAATCACACTCAATTAGCAGAGTTTTTAATTCTTTTTATAAGAACACATCAATATTTTAAAACGTCAAAACTGGGTAATTTGTTTTATAACTGTTACCAGGGTGTTAGTGGAATTAGTGATCAGACTAAAAATTATTGCAAAAGAAAAATTAATAAAAGTGCTGTAAAATTATAAAAGCCGAATCCATAAACGTATGTATTACAAAATTTATAATACGTGTGACTATCAAACGCTGAAAATTTCTAAGAATAAATGGCAACAACTGCAGGTCCTCAGATTTTTGTTTCCATCAGACTGTCATCATTATTATTATAGTATCCTTATGCGTTATAATATCTAGGTATATATTTCCTTTTTAATAAATTTAAATAAAGTCGAACTTCCCTATAATGAATCTGTATGGGACCATAAAATTTCTTCATTATAATATAAAAAGTTTGTAATACAAAAGAAATATTTTTAATCCAAATTTAAATAATAATTTAATGAAAGATTAAATTTGATGAACTGATTAAAAATATTAAAATTTGGATTAAAAAACCATTAATAGTTCGACAAAAATAACCACAATACTAATTATTCAAAAGAAATATTTTTATTAGTTTTTTTTAAATAATCTTTTTTTTTTATTAGGATTGCACAGAAACACAGTTATTCCTAATTTTTGGAATAATTACCTTTTTTATTTTTTTTTATAAAGTAGTCGAATATAGACTGTTCAGCTTTATTTTGTGTTAATCCTTTAGAATTATTAAATTGTAATCATATCTTTCTTTGGAGAAGTACTACTTTGTCCAACATTTATGTTAACTTAATGTGGGAGCTGCTATCAACACTACGCTTTCCTTTTTCTTATTATTTTTCAGAAATTTTACCTAATTAAAATTTACTTTTTGCAACGTACATAGCGTTGTAAGAATGCGATACGGAGTTCTTTTGAAAAAATTCGATATATACATGTTATGTTATATAAGTCAAATTTTTATTTGCTAAATTTGTTCATTGTAAAAAAAATCATTTTAGGGAGATCAAAATACTTTTTAATTAGAATGAAAAATATGGCTTTTTAAAATCAATTCGTAGCTAAATTAAATGAAGTTACATTTTCTAGTTTAAGCCACTACTTATTAGTAATAAAATCATTAAAAAAATTATCATATATAGGTAAACATATATCCTATTTTTCCGGTAATTTAACACAAATATTTAATTATTTAATATTTTAAATGTTTGCTTCACTTAATAGGTACTAATATACTTTCGTTGATGATACGTCTTTTTGTTTCTGAAAATTACAAGTTTATAAAACGTAACACACACAACTTAAGAAATAATAATAAATTTAATATTTTTTCCTTAAAAATATATCGGTTATCGCATTTTTAGCGGAAATATTTAAAATTGCTTATAAATCTTATAAACATTTTACAAAGTTTTCTGCTTTGCATGTAAAATTATGAAATGTGATGTTACATTATTCTGCATTTAAGATGACGGACGATATGTGCAGTTATTTTAATTTTTTTTCAATAATGTTTTCTCACAAAAAATCCAACAGACACTTTGGCTGGTTGCCTATACCAAACATATTTTACACAAACAAATACACACAGTCATTTCGAGCTGTGGTCATGCAAACTGTCAAGCAACAACAACACTACTAGTGAGGATCGTTTCTAAAACTTTTTTTTTCCTCATTCTTCATGACTGAAGAAAGGCAAAACTGGATTTTTCCTCAAAAACATGAATGAATTTGGCGAAATATTAACAATTCATTTATGACTGTGAAAAAAGTTACATATTTTACAGTTTTCATTTATGAAAAAATTCAAGAATGGTTGAATATGAGCGATCACATTTGAATTTCTCTGAACTCTGCCTAAAACCATAAGCTGTGTTTAAAAAAACAAAATTTTTTCAACCGATATATATTTCTGGTTTCATTTTAATCAAAATGTGTAATTTTCGTTTCAATATTGTAAATAGTTCCAATTTTATAACGTTTTTTCCCTCTCCTGTAAACTTTTGAAAACTACAGATATTGTAATTTCAAGCTGAAGCATTACTGTTTAGCAGTGTGTATTGACAAAATACAAAATGTATGTGCTATTTCTTAAAAGAGTCAAAAAGTGACACAAAATTTAAAAAAGTGTCATAAAGGGTAAAAAACCGCCGAAAAAGAGACAATTTGATACTTTTGTATCGCAGCAGTAACGCTGCTCGGGAGTAACGAATCAGACCTAGATTATACATATGTACATTAGACCTACGACGTACCCCCCTAAAACTAACTTTGACATGTTTTATGAAGATTCCCAAAATATTTGGGCTCTAGCGATTATCTCCCTAAGCCGCGTCAAAAAAGGGTCCAAGAATGGTATTTCTCATGAATAAAAAAAAAGTTTGGTATAAATAAAATGTATTTAATGAAACATTACATTAGATCTATGAATATTATTCATTGGATGAATACTTTGAATAAAGTAAAAATTTTTTTTTTATTTCTTCTTTTTAATATTTTATTTTTTTTTATTTTATTTTTTCTTATTTTATTTTCTATTTTTTTTCTGTCTCTGGCGGGAATTGATCGCGCAACCTCGGTGCTGATAGACTAGCTCACTACCAGCTAGCCTACCGGGGCAGTGCAGTTTTTGGATAAAAAAACTATGTTTTTTACTCAATTAAGAGCGCAAATATGAGATTAAATTGTCCATAACAACAATAACAACGGTGATTGAAAGTTTTTGTTGAAAATTTAAATTTATAAAAGCATTATTGAAATATGTTGCTTTTATAAAAAAATTGTTGATTTCATAAACTTAATGGCATATTACATTAGATGTATGAAATAATGAAATCTTACATTTTTTGATTAACAATTAAACATTTTTTTAAGGAAACTATAACTTTGTATTAATTTATATAGTTAGAATATAGTTATGTTTGTATATTGATTTTTATGTTCCCAATTAAAATTTTTTGTTTAACTTGGACAAACTTAAGTTTTCATATATCCAATGAAAATTTTTAACGTTTTTTTTCTCATTATTTTTTATTGAATCTTCATATATTAAATATGAACTAACAATAATTAATCAAATCTTATCCTAATATTTTATTTATGTCCTGCCAGTGCCAGACAACAATTTTTTTCATCACGGGTTCTGTTCACATATATGGGTGTTTATCGCTCATCTAATTGGGTAAGTGCTGCTGTGTCTCTTCTTCTTAAGCGAGTGTGGGCGCCATGATTTAAAATATTTCGAGCTAGTGGATTTGGGTGTTGTTCAAGCCTTTTCAAATATTTTAATGCATATTTTGTAATCATTGTTTTTACTAATGGCACATTGAGATCCTTATGAATGTTTGAGTTTTTAACATACCAGGGAGCGGCTGTGATTATTCGAAGAAGTTTATTTTGGCACCTTTGAATTTTTTCGATATTAGAGGCCGAGGCAGTGCCCCATATTTGAATACCGAAGCACCAGATAGGCTTTAAGATAGAGTTGTAAAATAGAAGCTTGCAATCGAGACTAAGGACAGAATTTCTTTCAATAAGCCAATGAGTTAGAATGGCTTTTAGTTTCATTTGAGTTAATTTTGCCTCTATATGGCATTTCCACGTTAATCGCCGATCCAGATGTATACCGAGATATTTAACATGCGAATGTTGAGGAATTATGTGATTATTGATTGTAATAGGGGGCAAGATTCCCGGCGCAAGGTGAATGTTATATGTACGCATTTTTGCTCATTGACCATTATCCTCCATTGTCTTAACCATATTTCTAGTTGAAATATATGATACTGTAAGTAACACGATGCTTCAGAACGATTTTCGTGGACGCTTAGAAAAGCTGCATCGTCTGCAAATGTTGAAGTTTGTGTGTAGTTGCTTGTTGGCATGTCCGAAGTATAAATTAACTATAATAGGGGGCCCAGGATGCTGCCTTGTGGGATTCCAGCGTCAATGGGCTGAGGTGAACTTAAGAAATTTCCTTCTTTAATAATAAATTGACAACCGACTAAGAAGCTTTCTGGCATCTTGTGTGTGATTGCTGGTAAATTTTGCTTCAATTTATGTAATAAGCCTTCATGCCAGACTTTATCAAAAGCTTGCCAAACATCGATAAAGAGTGCTGAGCAATATTTCTTTTCTTCAAATGCTTTTCTTATGACATTTACTATTCGATGAGTCTGTTCGATTGTGCTGTGTTTTCTTCTAAATCCGAACTGATGGCTTAGAATACATCTATTTTCACTTAAAATCGGTGTTAATTTTGAAACTAATAATTTCTCAAACAGCTTTGACATATTTGATAATAAGCTAATAGGCCTATAAGCCTCAACTTTTGTATGATCTTTACCACGCTTTGGTAGCATGGTAACTAAGGAAACCTTCCATTTTTGAGGATAGTATTCAAGGCGTAAAATAGCATTAGAAATAAAAAGAATAATTTTCTTTGCTACGCGAGGTAGCTCCAAAAGCATTTTATTGCTGATTTTATCAATACCAGGTGCCTTCATAGTGTTTACGTCACAAATAGCCTTTTCGATTTCTCTTATCTCAAATCTGAGGGATATAGCTGCTCTAGCAGCAACAGGTGGTAACTCGACCTCAACATTGTGAGATATATTTGGTGTAAATATGTTTTTCAAGTGACTAACAAGCAGATGTCCTTTTTCAATATCGTTTCTTGCCCTACTACCATTTAAGTTTCTTAATGGTGGCTTAGATATAACTGGCCTTTTTAGATTTTTAGCTGCACGCCATAATGAGTAGTCAGATTGTGGAGTTGCATCAAGTTCCTTAAGATATTTTTCTAGAGAAGCCGTTTTCTGATTCTGCAGTAACTTTCTTAGCCTTTTTGTGCACTCTTTTAATAAATTCTTAAGTTGCGGGGATCTGTAAAGTTGCCACTCTTTTCGAACTCTCCTTTTTCAGTCAAGAGCCGCTCTGAAGAATATATTTTATTATTTTTAATTTTTTTGGGAGTAACGCTGGAATGTTGAACAGCTAGTTTAAGATAACTGTCAAAGTTAACAATAGAGAGATCCACATTCTCCGGTGTACAAAGCGGAATATTTTCTGTGCAATGGGCACTGAGAAAATTTTTATATTTTAACCAATTTATTTGTTTGGCTGGCGTCGCTAAGTAACCAGACGGAAATACAATTCTATTTGGGTTCGATATAGTAACAATTGTAGGTGTGTGGTCGGATGATAATTCTAAGGAAGCTTCAACATGAATCGTTTCTGTGGGGATGTTTTTAACCACGCCAAAGTCGATAACATCTGGAATTGTTTGCTGATCGGTAGGCCAATATGTTGGTTGTCCGCTCGCGACCACATTTAAACCCATTTTAGAGATTGTGTTAAACAAAACACGACCTTTTGGTGGTTTGAGTCATGACCCCCAGAAGGTATGTTTAGCGTTATAATCGCCAGCGGCCAGTAAACAGGGTCCTAATGATTTATAATATTTATAATATTGGCCTTCTGATATAGAAAATCTAGGTGGAGAGTATAAAGAAGAAATTACTATGTTTCGATTTAGCTCTTCAACACAAATAGTCGTTGCTTGCAGATAGTCTTCATGGTGATCACACATTAGGTAGTGCTTGACTCGGGTTTATATCAAAATGGCAGAACCTCCACAAGCTCTATCTCGAGGGTCCTTGGTTTCATATAGTATGTAACCATTAATTTTAAAAGTGTTTTTTGAGGTCAGATGAGTTTCAGAAACCATCATAACATCAATTTGTTTATTTTTAAGAAAGTATTCTAGTTCATTTTTATGTTGGCGGATGCCGTTTGCGTTCCAAAAACAAATTTTTAAACAGTTCATGGTTTGTTAAGTACAGCTTGCAATAACATCGATTTCATTCTAATTTAACGAAATTACAAAATCCAATAAGCGATTTTAACGAAAATACTTCATTATAACTATGAAATTCTATTTAGACAAGGAAAATTTTCATTTACCAAAGGAAAATTTTCTATGAAAATGATTCATTAAATATATGAAGCATTTTTTTTTCAGTGTAGTCGTTAGTTTAGGGGGTGTTACTTATTTGTATCAATTATAGACTGATCAACTACAAACCCTTAATATTTTAGTTTCATATTAACCTTTTCAATTATGTTGTGCAGAAGGATTTGGTCATTTTCTGCAGGTTAAAATATTTTTAGAATATTTATTATTTATCACATCTTTTATGCAATAAGAATATTCCCAATAAAATTTGATTGCATATTTTGCCATCGTTATTTAACTTTATTTAAAATTGATAATCAGTTTACTATTATAACAAAGATAAAGGAAGTTTTATTAATTAAGCTTGAATTTAGTTTCTAAATATTAAAATGCCAACAATTACTGGTATAAATGCTTGGTTCTTTGAAGGCATTGATAAAGGCTCTAAGTTGACAATTTATTTATCATTTTCAATGTTGATTTTAATGATATTAACCAGGGGTCCTGGACTAGAAGGGACACTATCATTTCGTGTTGAAGTCTGGTCTTCCCCATCCGGTGAAGTACTAATTGTAATTGTTGGTATAATATCAGACCAAGTTGATGCTGTTGAATCTTGTCTCGCAGCAATAGGTCGATCTGTTGGTCGTCGACGTTGGCTAATGTTGCGTTGTTGAAATATTATGGGACCAGTTTGGTCTAGTTCTTCCGGATCCCTCAAAGGCAAAGTATTGGTTGCTTCAGTAGTAATATTATTGTTATAACTGGGGAGTTCTAAATCTTCTGGTGCTTCTAAAGGGGCTCTGGGCATAATATAAGGTTGAATACTGGTAATTGAAGACACAGGCAGATCTGACGGGAGTATGAAGGCCTCATTTGATTGTGTGCTCGGTAGTTCACTTTCTGGAGTAGCTGGTATATCTATGGCTATTTCGGATGGTTGTGTGGGACATTCATCGCTTTGTTGTTCTTGTTCCATTTTTTTTGTGTTGACAGCTTCTTTAACTAAAGCCAAAAGAGAACCAATTTTCTTTCTTCCATGCCTTGATAAACTGGCAAATCTATCGGCTCCCAAATTAATATGATGTGCAGATGTGGGCGTAGTAGCCTCTTCAGCTAATTTTGGTGAATTTTGCTCTGACTCCGACTGTTCCCAAGTAGGCGTGGTGGGGATATCGGAATTTTTATTGGGTCTTATTTTATCCGACTCAAATTTAAAAACTTCTGGTTCAGTGGAGAATTTATTTTTATGTCGTTTAAATTTAAATTTGCCACTTAAATTATGAAAGTGCTCCATTGCTGGTGGTGGAGTTTTATCATCGGGAGAAGATGATGAATTCTTTTCATCAACAACTTTAAAAGAACTTTTTTCGTTATTTTCTTCATCTTTAGGTTTTTCTTTAATTATCGGTGATTTATCCCGTCTTCTAAATGATCTTCTTTTATCTGAGTTTTTGGGTTTTTCTAAAGTAGAAGCATCGACCTTGGGAGGAGATTCTGGTATGTTGTCTTCTTTAGGCTTTTCTTGGGATCCTTGTTTTTCAAAATTGGATTTGTCTTTGTCTTCACGTTTCTTTCTTTTTAAACTTTCATAAATTCTTTTTTTATAATCTGAAGGTGAATTTTGTTTATCCTTTTGCTTTTCCTTATCTTTTTCGTTATCTTTATCATTTTCTTTTTGTTTATCTCTTTCTTTGTTTTCATGATTTTTGCTCAGAAGACTTTCTCTCCTTTCGTTAATAACCCTTGTATTTATTTCGGGATCATTGTCAGTATCAGGCGAATCTTTGTCCTTTTCTTTATCACTTCCTTTTTCGTTTTTCTTTTCGTCTTCCTTGTCTTTATTATTATCTTCTTTATCTTCTTTTTTTTCTGACTTTTCTATTTTAAATCTTCCTTTTGGATGTGTTTCCTTATTTCCATTATTGAATTGCTGCTGTAAGGCCCTCTCCTTTTCCCGTTCACTCTTTGCAATTTGGACAATATCCACAAGAGACGGCTTACGAATTCTTCGTATTTGTTGTAATTTAGAGAGTCCCGAACGCTTCTCCTTTCCTTCTTCGTCGTGTGGTAACGAATCGTGATGTTCGGTATCTGTATCATCATCATCCCGACCTTGGCGCACAATTGATTCTTCTTCTGATGTAGCCGAGCCCTTACGAAGTGCCTTTTTCATTATACGCGAAATAAGTTCTGCGGAAAGGAAAATACAAATAGAAAATAGTGATGGCAGTTTTAAAAAGTGTTAAAATATGCATAATTACCTTTTCTCGCCTGACTTTTGTATTCTTCACTTTCAAAATCCGGGGCCTGGGTGGGCGTAACAGGTGACGAAGCTTCTAAGACTTTACGCCATCTATTCGTCAGTGTTGTGGAGGTGTTTTCGGCTGGTTTAGTTTCGGGCACTTTGAAGAATTTCTTACGTTCTTCTTCTCTTTCCTTTTGTAACTGTGTTCTCAAATCTTGATTTGCTTCTCTTAAAGCTCCGGTCAGTGAAACTAAATAATAAATTATAAGTATTAAAAGCAGAAGCAATGGTATGACTGTACTGGATGACGTCAAATAGTTAAGAGGATCATGTAATTGCCTGTGGAAATTTTCAAATACACAAAATTAAATACTTATTTAGCCATGTATGAAATTTGAACTACTTACTGTGGCAAAGCATCCCTTGTTGTATTTGTAATAAATTCTGAAATCCGATTATAGTCAGAGAAAGGACCACAGTGCCAAGATGGACGTAACCATACAATTGCATAGCCCACAGGCAAAACACAAAGGAACAGCATAGTCAGCAACAATGAAAGGTAGAAATTATTTGATTTCGAAGCTCTTTATGTTTTTTTAATAATCCCACAAAACCAAACAAAACAGCATTGTTACCAAAGATACATTTTGCATGCAAACGAAATTTAAGAAACGAGAAACACATAATTTTTGTTAAAAATTTCATTGTTCATCTTCAGGCGTTTGACAAGTGAAAACAGAAGTAAAAAAAAACTAAAAAAGAAGATGAAAATGATTGGACACTTACTTGAATACGACTTCATGTGGTACATTGCATGTTAAAACAATCCATGATCTAAAGTACATCATAATCACAAGTTTAACCAGATTGATAAGCACTAATCCAGGAGAAAAGAATATACCCATCCACACTTGTCCCTGGTTGTTTATCAAAGTCAAAATGTTTTCGGCAATCTTGAAGTCTCCATACTATTGCAATTGATTCCGTTAGGTATGTATATGTAGTTGAGGGAAGGGTTTAGATGTAAAAAGAAGAATGTTTTTCGTTTTTATGTTACAGTAGAAATCCTTGTAATTTTGTTTGTTGGCATTTAGACTTGAAATGATAGCTTGTTATAAGATTTACCTGCGGAAATGTTTTCTCCATGTCCCAGCACCAGTTTTGATTCACATAACGAACAAATAGAGCACGTAAGAAGTCTATGCACAATGGCGCCACTATTGACATTATCTACGATTGGTATGAAGTGGCATTAAAAAGATGAAAAGAAAAGATGGACATTAATGCATTTAAAAGTTAATTATGGTTAGCATTCATGTATAATAATTGAAAATAAATTTTGAGTTTAACCGCACATTTATAAATCCTTCTTTCGTGAAAATAACGAGTAAACTTTGAAATTGACAGAATTACAGAATGTTTGCTTAATAGATTCTTCGATAGAATTTGGCGACTCAGTGACATGTCTTAACTTTTGACGAGGTTGACTTTAGACTTTTTATCCCTAACATGTTTGACAAAGTACTTTTTTGGCCCTATTCGATCTTTATAAGTGCACTAGTATTCTAATGAAAAATGTAGTAACCAGTGTATTTTTTGGAGGCGCAGAACTTTAAATTGAAATAAAATACAGTAAATAACGGATACACAAAAAAAAAACACTCGCGATAAATCAAGTTTTGTTTTGATTACTTGAAGTACGAGTCGTACTCAAAAATTCAAGTGCGAATAACACTAAAACGTACTCAGAACGGATCTTAATGGGACTACTTTCGAAAATCAATCCCGGAATTCCTTTAAATTAGTATAAAATTCTTAAATCAAGTAAAAAAAGATTAAACTTTTCGTTGTGTTAAACCCTCCGGTTAACGCATGTTTTGATTTTCTATACAGACTGAAAAAAGGCCTGGCCAGACTCATGTGTACCACGAAGGGTTAAAAAGTAAATTTGAACTCATGCTTCTCATTAAGTTTATATTTCTGGTTAAATATGTACCTACGATTTCTAAAGTAAAAACCGTATCGGGCATGATGTTGGTGTTTTGTCATTCTGTAAGATGTAATACGGGTAAGTAAATCAATAATAATAATTTTTTCTTTCTAATTTGGGGTTTTTCAAGAGCGGGATAAAATCAACTTTATAATACTTGAATCAAGCACATTTTGAGATTGGTGAAATCTTAGTTTTACTTAAATCAATCAATTTTCGGATTATTTTAAGTACGAATTCAAATTAAAACAATTCGCTTCCCCACATCCAATTAGTTCTGCTCAGAACCCATTCCATGATCCTTACAAAATATAAGTCTTTTAGAGGCCTGACCGCCTCCAAACAGGATTCTCCATTTCCAAGCCAACTCATTAGCCATCTCATTGCCGGTGGTGTTGTAGTGACCCGGTATCCAGTACCCAGTACAGCCTTAACACATACCCCCTAACATTTCTTCTAGAGCCCTTCAACAATCAACCACCAACTTGGTGTTCACACAAAAGCCCATCAAGACCTTAAGTGCCACCTGGCTGTCCACATATATTGTGACCTCCGAACCACTAGCAATGCTGCCCCTTACCGATTCCGCTGCCCTCAAGATCCCTAGAACCTCTGCCTGTAATAAACTGCAGTCGTCAGGAAGCCTATTTTCATCAAAAAATCTGCAAAATCTGCGTCAAGATTTGAAAAATCTTCAATAAATCTTCAAAACACATTTATTATATTTTTAATGTAATTTATTTTTGGCCAATTTCACCGATTTATTTAAATATCAATTTAAATTTAATATTCGTAATAAAATAATAAAAAAAATTATATAAAAATTATACTTATATATGAATTGATATTTTAAGGCTAGTTTACACTATCACACAAGTCTTACGTATTCCATAATACTTTTTGAGATAGAAATCCAAAGAGTTTTTTGCGACTGTCAAAAAATCTAAATTTAACATTATAGTTTCTGTTCACACTATCACACATGAACATGCTTTTGTTAAAATGCAACCCTGATCAAACGAAAAGTATTATGGTTTTGAAAAATTTCAAAAAACGATAAAGTCGTATGGGATGTCAAATTGTTTTTTGTAATACTTGTCATTTTAATGACACATTGCATTCACATTATCACACTTTCTCATATTACTTGAGTTTTTGACATGTATTACAAAGTATAATAGTGTAAACTAACCTTAAATACAATTGGTGAAATTGGCTATTAGAAAAATATATAACATGTCATTTCGAAATATACGCCCAATGTTCTGAAATTTGAAATCGATGGTAGCTTTAAAAGTAGTTCTGGTAAACATCTATAAGCGGTCCTCGAAGTATGAGGTAAAAAAAATATTTTTTTTTTTAAATTTTCAACACAGAAAAGTTTAAAAAATTTGTTCAATTTTAATTTCACTCGATATTCAGAACATGGCTGATAATTTTTGGATATTTTAAAATTAAAAATATCTTTCCAAATGTAACTACTGAGGCTGAGTGGGATTAATCACATCTTTGTTATATTAAACAACAAATTAAAAGTTAATTGCTTGACATGTTATTTAAACTACCAAAGGTCTTATTAAAAATTTAAACGAGATAAAATATTTTTTTTTTTTTTTTAACGATAAACCAACTCTCAGGGGATGCCCCCTATATATGCAGTGCATTGTGTTGACCGGGAAAATAAGGTTTGAGAAGGAGGAAAGTGGGAATAGTGTTTGTGGACATTTGACTTGAATCTTAATAAATTATAAGTACCGGGGAAGACCTCTGCGGGAAGTTTATTCCACATACGGATAGTTCGACTGAAAAACGAATTTTCTCTATAATGCGTTGTGCGAAACACAGGACAATCGACTACAAACGGATGTGATCCACTGGATGAGCGAGTATTACGAAGAAATACTCGGGCGCGTGGAATAAGTTCACTTATCTCAGTGGAACACCTCCTATGGTAATATCGATAGAAAAGTGTCACACAACTCACATTCCGACGATGCTCCAATGAGTCAATAGAGTTGGATACCCTACTGTCATTGATGAGCTTCACCGACCTCCTTTGTACACGGTCCATAAGGTTCAAAATAGACTTTGAAGCCCCTGCCCATATATGGGAGTTGTATTCCATCTTCGGTCGGATATAGGTGGTATAGATAGCAAGGAGATCGGATGAAGTGAAGTAAGTGTTGCACCGTTTTAAAAAATCTAAACACTTGAATGCCCGTTCCAGCGGACATTGCACTGTATTCTCATGCCCAGAACATCAAGAGTATTCGATTCCTCAATATCAATGCCACCCATTAATACAGATGACATAGTTGGTCACCTGTGGGTCAACATACAACATTGGGTCTTGCGTGCATTAAATTCGACCCTATTCGCTTGACCCCACTCAGAGATTGTAGCTAGGTCCTGATTAAGAGTGTCATTCATATTCTGCCTTTTGCCCCCAATCTCAACAAGGCTTGGCCTATGATCGAAGGAATATGAATCACAAATGTTGCTGGCATCTGCAAAAGAGTAGGTAGGATTTGAAGTATGACCAAGAAGGTCATTAAGAAATATAAGAAATAGCGTAGGAGAAAGGACAGAACCTTGCGGTACCCCTTAATGTAGCTGAAACTCGTTTGATGCAATCCCATCTATAACAACACGTATAGTGCGATCACTGAGGAAACTCGATAAAAATCGAGAGAAATCATTACCAACACCAAAAGCAATAAGCTTTGATACAAGCGCACCATGCCTCACCCGATCAAACGCCTTGGAAATATCTAGAGCAACCACTTTGCATTCACCAAAGCGGTGAATGGACCGACTCCAACGTTCTGAAAGAAACGCTTACAGGTTTCCTGTAGATCGGCCACCACGAAAACCATACTGTCTGTCACTGAGAAGTGAATTTGTCTCCAGATATCCCACAAGATGGTAATTAACCATGCTCTCCATCACCTTCGGGAGCGAAGAGCAAATTGCGATTGGGCGGTAATTGTCAGGGTTAGTAGCCTTACCCTTCTTGGGGATTGGCTGAACATTGGTCACCTTCCAGCAAGAGGGAAAGATTCCCGCACGGTACGAAGAGCTGAAAAGGTTGGCCAATGGACGAGCTAACATCGAACAGCACTGTTTCAATACCAGTGCTGATATGCCATCCGGCACCGGTGACTTGTTTACGTTAAGATCCGAAAGAACCCTTTTGACTGCGCGTGATCGGAAAAATATCTTGGGCATAGTACATGATACTCTTCCGACAAAGGGCAGTGATTGATTGCTTTCCGGCAAGAACGAATTACTTGCAAACAGTCCAGCCAAGAGGTTGGCTTTATCAATCGGGTCAGTAAATATTTGGTCGTCCTTTAAAAGCGCTGGGATAGAAGAACTAGCACTGTCCCTTACTCCATTAACGAAGGACCAAAAGGTCTTACTGCCCCGAGGAGCAGCAAGGACCTTAGCACGAAGACGCTGTTCGTGTAGAAATTTTTCTCGTCTAAGTACTTTGGCACACTCAGATATTGCCTTCTTTCGTAGGTGATCAGTAGTTGCATTTTTATTCAAACGCCAACTACTAAACGCCTCCTCTCTGGATCTGACTGCATTTTTGCACGTCTGGTTAAACCAACACTTAAGTCTTGGTTAAACCTAAAATTTGCTTCGAGGGAATAAAAAGTTTCATTCCAAGCAAAATTACATTTACGACCATTTTTGCAGCGGCATCAACATTATCGTCAAGGAAACAAAGCTTCCAGTTGAAATGCCGGTAAAATTCGTTAAGCTCGGCCCAACGAGCCTTTTCATAAATAAAAATCAAGCGTTTCGGGGCTGTTTTCGAGACGCTATGAAGTGCCGAATATGAAAAGTAAGCAGAAATGGTATTGTGATCCGAATTCCCGAGAGAATCGAGTGTTCTCACTTCGTACTTTTCAGGGTGAGAAGTGAGAAAAAGGTCAAGAGTATTCCGAGATTGCCCTACAACACACGAATTGTATGTTGGCTCATTCACTAGTTGCGCTAAGTTTTTAAGTAATCTTTTGTGAATAAAATTCCAACTAAAGAATCTATTTCCACATGGTTCTTCCATGAATGGTTGATATATCATGTTTACCAATGCAAGAAGTGGAAATATTACAAACATACGTGACAATGTATTTTGGTAGTTTTGGGGTATAAAATCTGCAAAATGCAGATAAATCTGCACTTCTCGCATAACTGCCTGTCATGCCGATTGAAGCAAACCTCTGAGCCTAAGACAGTAGGTTCCTTCGACTAGCCAGTCCCAATGCCTCCCACTACAGCATCCATACGCAAGAATGGGTGTAACCACCGAAGTGTACAGCCATCCCACCACTGACGGCCAGAGTAAACAGCTCCTACCTATCAATGTAGCTATTGAGATCCCTCCTAAGTCTCTTTTGAGTATTCCTCCTCCAAGAAGTGTATACAAGATTTACTAAATTGAACTATAAAGTAAGTCTTTGGTTCTAAAGTATACATATGATCCCAAAATAACTACCATGTCATTAGAGGCAACGTCAGTTGTAGATATCCAATGACACGCACTCGTTAAACGACTTTAGTAAATAAAATTGTCTGGGGTATAATAAATCACTAGTACTAGTGACTCAATATTGAATCAGTACAGATTCACAAGTGACATTTTATGCAGGGAAATGACTTAAAATAAAAAAAACCTTGTTGGTGTAAGTTTGTTAGTTATAGCCTTTTTACACTGATCAACATCTTACATCTACCATCAATTTGTTACAATTTGCGAAGATGTTAACATTCTTTCCATAAGAAATAAATAGGGATAAAAACCAACATCTTTAAAAGATGTTCCTATCTCATTTTATTCCATTCAACATCTTTCGTTTATTTTAGTGTCATCACTAGAAAAGTGGCAATAAGTTCTATTATTATTGTGGCAGCGTTACCATTTGTCAAGTTTTTTCTTTTATTGCAATGTTTTTTTGTTAAGTATTTTATATATTTAAAAAAAAAGGAACTTCAAATACATTTTTGTGTTTTCTTTTTAAATTTTGGCACTTTTGTAGAAAAAACATTTATTTTTTTCAAAACTGGTGACATTTTTGTTTGATGGTAGATGTTAGATGTATGATGTAAGCAATGTAAACGAGCGTTTTATTTCCTTACTTTTTACAATTAAATTTCGCAAAAATTACTTTTTGTATATTTTTTTTTTGATACGTTGCTTTAAATGGTCGCTCGTTAATTCAAATTGCAGAACCTGCACTAAAAAAAAAATTTTTTTGCTAGAATTTTAATCAAAAGAATTTATTTTTTATTTGAGGTTTTTCTATGTTTTTTCACTTGTACCAACACGCTTAACAAATACGAATAGATCCACTTTAAACTTTTTCCATTTAACTTTTTCATTTAACAAAAAAAAAAAAAAAAAAAAAAAAAGACTCAACATTCTATAGAAACTGGTTAAAAGTAAACTTTTATATTTTGAATTTTATACTTTTTTGTCAGTAGTCATTCAAAGCAGACTATAAGAGAACCACTAGTAGTTGTCCAGACAAATCGAAAGTTAATCTTTACGTGTTGCCAAAACTTATCAAACCAAATGTATGTGTACAATGACATAAACAAGGATGTTGGTTTAATTTTTTTTATTAAACTTTTTGATTCAAGTGAGAAATACAATGTGTACGAGTTTACACTTCCAGTTTCAAAATATTTGAAAAAATACCCCCATTAAACTTTATCTTGCGACTAATACAAAACAAAATGTGGTAAAAATTAAGTAAAAAGAAGCACCACTTTGGTTGCAGTTCATAGGAAATGTGGTATAAGTTTATAAAATACGAGGAATGTAAACAACATAAAAGCGGTTCTGAAATTGGATATTCATGAAAATGCCAAGAAATTATGACTGTACCTCTTGGCATACAAATTCACCCAGCTTGGTATTAATACGCCATGTTCACTATCGTAATCAAGGTAAAAACTACAATTTAAATGTTATGTTTATATATTTAAATGGGCCACAAAACTTGCTTGAGCCAATGAAGAATCCCATTTTGCATGTTTAAAAAGTTATTATTAACAAAGTTTTGCCTTAATTATTTAAAAACATAAAAACAATTCTACAAAATTGTGCAAAACTCACGTACAAATCTCACTTTAGAAATGAAAAATCGCAGATAAAATTCATATACATAAACTAATAACAAAGAGGTCTGTACACGTCAAGCATCCTTGTCTAGCAGGCGAATCCACACTTTTACGTGTGCTGGACGTAATATTCGCCGTCATATCTTAATTTTTTGATTTTCCATCCAGCATCGTTAAAACTACAGCCGTATTCCGTAGTTCGCTTAAGCTAAATCTCTATCGCTGAATATCTATAATGTTGATTTAGCGATTTTTGGCTACGAATGCAATTCTTTAACGTGCATTGCTAAATTGGGCAATGTCATACAAATTGGATTCGCCGCAATTTTAGCTATTAATGCCATCGCTAAAATGTTAAAATTTTGTATTCTCTCAGGCATTTTATCGATCGAGATTGAGCTTTAGCTTAGTGAATATATACAGAATACGAAGTCAGGTCTAAAATAAATTAGGCATCCATTAAAAAAACAGTGCGGAAAAATATATTCGCTGCTGTAAGATTCTCTAAAATTTTGGTATTATGTTAAAATAAAAATATGTATATTTCTTCTGCAAAATAAGAACTGATCTCAACAAAGGGAGAGGTATCTCAAAACCTTGACCTTCAGAAATGGCTTGGTTAAAAATCTTTAAAATCGAATCCCAAAAATATTTGTAAAACACAGATCTACTAGAATCGAAATTCTTGGAAAATATTTTGCTTGGTTATATTTCCTGCATTTCCAGAATGGAATGCAAACTAATGTCATATATACAAATTTTAGTGAAGCAATCGAAAAAGAAAATCATTACCTACCAGTTGGATAAATCGCGCGCTCACCTATGCTACTTAAATGGATGTTGTTGTTGTCAATCGTATTCAAAAATTAATATTAAAAACCTCAAAAGATTGTTTATTGCCATTCCGGAGACCATAATATTTTTTTAGCCATACTTCAACCATGTTTTTTCTCTGCGTGTAGGTGTATTACTTGATCATAAACTGTTTTTTAATGCACGCTGTAAACAAGGCCGAAGTGTGATAGGGTTTGTCAACCGTTAGGCAAAAAGAGTGTGATGATCCCTTTGTCATAAGACAATTAAATATTTCATTAGGGGGAACTTTTCTGAAATACGGCTGAATCGTCTGGGACCTCAAATATAAGGTACACTCTAAAAAATTGGAAACCCTTATTTTGTCACCGAACACTATATTGGATTCCATATATAAACTTGCCTCCCTACGAGAATCGTTTAAAACTTACTAAACTTCCAACCAGCGTTGCCAAAACTTGGTGATCAAAAATGGCTAAACTTTCGGAAAAAATGCCTTAAAACTTTTTTAAATAAAAACACATTTAAAGTCAATAACAAAACAAAAATAATTCATTAAACATTTTTTACAATGAAATTGTAAATTGAGATCAATTGTTACATAAGAATAAACGTAAATTAAATAGTTTAGCATTGAAAAAATTTCATCATCGATAAATTCGATGTCGTTATTGTTCATCTCATAGGAATAACTCGTGGCTATTAATTTTGAATGTAAATCATTATTATGACAACATTTACCCAACCTTTTGAGTCCAAATCTACAATTAAAAATAAAAAAAGATAACAAACAATTAATTGTCAATGCAAAAATATTTACCTAAATGTTAAAACCGAATTAACGGTTTCTTAATTTAACCTATTTCTCAAATTACTTTTGACGATGTTTACTTGGCTAATTACTCTCTCTACTTTAGCAATAGGCCAAGCTACGAACCGTATTAAGGGTTATGTTCATCTACACAGGCCCTATAAAAATAGACATAATTCTGGGTGTATGAGCCGGACGCTTGATAATGTTCTGATTACATTACGTGACAATTTTTTGACCAAATGATTTTGACACCAAATCTTTATGTAAAATTTTCCGAATCCGAATCCGAATATGAAGACAGAATTGCCAAAAGTAGAACAGTTTTTGAGATATTCCAATATAACCATTATTTGTGTTTTTAAAAAAGATGATATGACTGAAATGCAAATATTTTCAAAAATTTTAAACGGATTATGCATTTCTTTCTTTTTAGTAAAAGGTTATAAAATTTCTTAAATAACCATTCGTCGTTTGTGAAGATGAGTCAATAAATGGCAGAGTTATAGTGGACAAAATTTCAAACTTCATTATACATTTGATGATTTTTTGCAATTTTGCTCTTTTCAAGTTATTTTTCTTAAACCAAACAATTAAATTTTTTTAAGTTTTTCACTGACGACATTAGCCAATTTCAATACGGACATTTTGTGCCCAATAGATGACAAATTTACATACGATTAATTGAATTAACCCACTTTTCGATTTGTATCATATCAAGGAAAAACACAACAAATAAATTTATAAAGCTAAATTTTTAGTTACAAAAATATTAAAAATTGCTTACAACTATTGAATTTCTATGTAGGTTAATTTACTAAATCTTCTGTAGCTTTGTCATTTGTGTACCAATCTATGTCTTGTTGGGCGCAAAATGTTCACATTAATATAATCTAATGTCACAAGCAATAAAACATTAGGATTTTTAAACCGTTGGTTTAAAAAAAAATAACTTGCAAAGAGCAAAATTTAACAATATCAGAAAATTTTCAATGAAGCTTGAATTTTTGTCCCATGTTACTCTGTCATTTCTTGACCAGTCTTCACAAGCAATTCATGGTTATTTTAAAAATTTTATAACCTTTAACTAAAAATAAAGAAAAACAAAATACGTTTAACAGTTTTGAAGATATTTGCATTTCAGTCACATCATCTTTTTAAAAACACAAATAACGGTCATTTTGGAACATCTTAAAAACTGTTTTACTTTTGACAATTCTGACTTCATATTCGGATTCAGCGGAAATTTTCAAATAAAGAATAACTGTCAGATTTAATTGGTCACGACTTTGTTGAAATTTTGTCGCGTAGTGTTATTTTCGAACACTAATATATATAGTTAAATATATATGTATATAAACATATATAATTAGTATTGAAATGATAGAAATACAGTGGTTTGTGTCAATAATTTTACGGGTTAATCTGTTATATTATTATGTACCAATCGGCAAACAAAAATTGCATAAATCTTGTTAGACCCCTCGTACAGCAATTGTACACGCATACATTTGTAACTACACGCAAAGAAAAAACATGGTTAAGGTAAACATATTCCAAGAGCAACATATTATGATAAGATTCATGATTGTAGTCATCATATTAAGATTATTATTGAATCATATTATGGCTAAATATATTCGTAATATTACATCATAATATTTTTCCCTTAATCATATTATTATTATGTTAATCATAATATGTTAAGAACTAATCATATTATTGTCATGTTATTCATAATAAGCTAAGAAGCAATCATATTATTATCATGTTAATCATAATAGGCTAAGAAGTAATCATATTATCTTCATGTTAATCATAATAAATTTAGAATCAATCATATTATGATACAGCACCTTTCATAACTGTCATAACAACACAAAATAAATTAAAATTACTTTGCATCGATTTTTTATTTTGTAGCTTTTTACAATTTTTCTTAATGGAAATGAAATAGCGGAGTTCAATATTAGCAAACTTTTATAAAATAACACAAAATCTCTGTCTGTTTTGTTGTTAGATTTTAATATGATATTTAAACAAGTAAGAGTGGTATATTCGGCTGTGCCGAATCTTATATACCCTTCACCATTTTGCGAGCAGAATACAGAGCAACTAGACAAAAACTAAATAAAACTGGTAAATATTTTTTTTAAAATAAGAGACAACCGGTTTTGAATTCGCTTTTCAAAAGGGCCCAGAATATATATACTTTATACGGTGTAGGATCAATATTGTAGAAATTACAGTTATATAAACCTTTTTTACCTTCGGTGAAGGGTATAAAAAGAGTAATTTTCGGGAATTCAGGGGTCTAATAACAGCATTCGATACTATCGTATCGAATAAACTATTGAATTTTTTTGCATACGATAGACACTGGCGTATCGAATGAAAACTCGATAAATGTAATGTCGAGTTACTTGATGTCGAATGCTATTATTTCAAATTCAATACATTTCATTCGATATCGAGTTTCAAGATACCAAAATAAATAATTTCGATGAATTTTGCTCGATATCGTATGCGGTGATTAGACCCCAGTATTTCGGTTATAACTCATACAAACTTCCGATATTTTGGTATAAAAGTCATATCCAAAGGACGTATAGCAGCCCTAAAATTTAGGTTTTTATAAAAATTTTGATGTTTTTTAGCCCATTTTTTGAGTATTTTGCTCATAAATTACCCACTGTCTAACCGATTTGATAGTTTTATATACCGACGTGCTAAGGAAGAATTTTACCATTTAATTAAGTTATATTTATATATAAACATTTATATAAACTTGTAAATACATATTTTAACAAAGTTAAGTATAAAAAAAGAGTAATTTTTGGGGATTCAGTATTTCGGTTATAACTCAGCCATTTTTTAACCGATTTGGCAGATTTATATACCGACGTGTTGAAGAAGAAATTTACCATTTACTTGAGTTATAAAGCTTGGACTTGGGGAGATCTATGGTTCCCGAAAGTGGGTATTTAAAAAAAAATAATTTAATTTTGGTCATAACTTTTTGTATCTGAACCGATTTTCCCGAGTTTTTTATAAAATATGTTCTACTTAAAATCGTATGCGGTGATTAGACCCCAGTATTTCGGTTATAACTCATACAAATTTCCAATATTTTGATATATAAGTCATATCCATAGGACATATGGCAGCCCTTAAATTTAGGTTTTTATTGATTTTCATGTTGTAAAATTCCTTTCTTCATAAAAATAATTTAATAAAAATTAAATTTCATGAACTTAAGCCTAATTAAAAATATTAAAAAAAAAAAAAATTTGGATTGAAAACCATAAATAGTTCAACAAAATAACCACAATACTAATTATTGTTTTTATACAATTTTTAATTTTTTTTTGTACGGGAGGTACCACGCCCACTTCTCCAATCCAGCCCACATTTTGTAGGATGGTGTGTATTGGCAACCTTAATGTGTGTACCTAATTTGGAAACTTTGGCTGTTGCCGTTCTCAAGATATACGGAAATAAAGAAATACAACAACAAGGGATTTTTGGAAAAATTTAGAGGTAGTCGTGGTTTTTTGCTCATATCTCCGTCATTTTTGCACCGATCTGGCTGAATTTCAATAGCAAACTTAAACGGAGTATATGTGACATAAATATACATCAACCTAGTCCACATCATTTCTGGGGTTTTCGGAAAACCCATTTCAACATACACACGGACAGACGGACAACCGGATTTGAACTTCGCTTTTCATAAGGGCCCAGAATATACTTTATACTTTATAGTGTGTAGGATCAATGACAAAGTTATATATACCCTCTTCCCTTCGGTGAAGGGTATAAAAAATAAGACGAAATCTCTGTGTGTTTTGTTGTTGGATTTTACTACGATATTTTGCATTTGCACTATTACATCACTAACACTGAACTCCGCTTATATTGTAATTTTTTTTTTATTTCTTTAAACTTATTATTTCTTATGGAAATTTACCTTTAAATTGTTTAACCGCTCACATATAAAAAAAACGACACTGATTTAAAATTATTTTACAAATGGCGCCTACATAATATTGTTAGATTAAAAATAGTTTGATTGCATCTTAAACATAATATGATAAATGTATAGAAAGTTATCATGTTATGGCTATTAAATAGCATGATATGCTTGTGAGTAACATAATATGTTTTGAAAGTTATCACAATTTAGTTGTTAGAAAAATAATTATTTTTCGGTCAACAATACTCAAACTTATATTTGCGATAAACATTGATATGTTTACAGTAACTATAATATTGTTGATATTAAATAAAAATATCAATTATTTGTGTACGACAACAATATATTGTTACAATAAACATAGTATTGTTGCCGTAATCATGCCCAACCATATTTTTTTCTCTGCGTGTAGTGGTACAAACACAAAAGGCCTAAGGAAAAATGTTTCTACTTTAAATATTTTTTTTATTATAACTGTTATAAAAGATAGCACATCTAACTGTTTATTATAGATATATTTAAATTCACAATTTTCTAAAAAAATAACCTATAAACTTTGTTGGCAGTAGTACAAGTATATACTTCATCCTCACGTTTGTGTTTCAAATACATTTTTATATTAAAGCAAAACTCATGGCTGTCGCTTTCTTGGTGAGATATTTGTGGTAAATAAAATAATAAACTTATTTTATATGCATGACACATTAAAATTCTATTTGTTACAAAATTGATGTGAAAGATTTTAGTTCTACTAGTCCTTAAATAAAATGAAAAAAGCAACATGAATAACTGCATAACAACAATGTGTTGAAAAAAAGTTTTTCGTGTTCGTGCGTAAATTAACGTCACATTTTCTCCTATTTTCTTTTATTTGTATCACACAATGGAGCCAAATATAAGTCAAGTGATTTTAGAAAATAAACTTTTTGCTAGGGGTAGTTCCATGATTAAAATGAAAAATACAAACAAATATATTCGTAGAAATGTATAGCCACTTCGGTAGACCCACATACAGTAGGGTGTCCCGTGCGATTTTTTTTATTGGTATACCCACTAAAATGCAAATGTTCGGCAAAAATATCAAAGAATTATTAATAACTGTTAAACTAGTTGTCATACTAATGAAAGGTGTTTGATTTTTTTCAGTAAACTTTGGCAAGTAACCACGCATAGAGTTTACATCAGAAAAACGCTTCCAAATCGTGAAAATTTATTTTAAAAATTCGTCCTGTTGGCTACGCTTATTGAGAATGACATAAAGAAGCCTTTATATATTTGAAAATGCTAGCTGGGTTTTTTCTAATGCTCTAACTTATAGACATTTATTCTCCCAACGATGCTACCATACTTCAATAACACTGTGTGTAATTTTTTAAGTCATGGCAAAATAACCATATACATTGTATATTATTGTATATTATACAAACACCACTACGTGATAAAACACCAAAAAAAAAAAAAGACCCGGGTCTCCCAGTTTTGCCCAAAGTCATGCACTTTTTTTTATGGGCCCCCCCAAAGATTTGGGGCCTCGGTGTCATTTTTGCAAAAAGTGATAATTTTCTCAGGCTCATATCTTGCAAACCGTTCGGAATTTTGATTTACCATCTGAGATCTTGCCATAAACCGTTAACGTAGCCTGAAAATTTTGTTCGAGAAAAAACAAATGAAATTAAAAAATTTTCGGGATATTTTTCACTTATGCGACTACCTAACCGCTACCTAAACGGTGTTAAGAATCGTTCCTAGGAAGTTCATATGCTATAAAAAGTTGTTTATTGAGATCTAAGGTACATTTTTGTGGTTAATTGTTTCCTTGAATTTTGAACGGTTTGCTACCTATGGACTAGAACAGGGGAAAAAAGGTAAAACAAATCGAGTTTTTTTTAAAGTTTTTTGCTATTTTCATCTTGAAGATTAAGTTTTTTTTGATTTTATATGTTTACAATATAAAATCACTTTTTTGCAAATATGACACCGAGTCCCCAAATCTTTGGGGGCCCATAAAAAAAGTGCAAACCTGGGAGACACCGGTCTTTTTTTTTGGTCTTTTATCACGTAGTGGTGTTTGCATATGTTTATAGATAGCAAACTATCTCAATGTTGAAGGAAATAAAAAACTAATAAAATTAAAAAGTTTTCGGGAAATTTTTCACTTTTGTGGCTACAGAAGCGCTAACGAAACGGTGTTAAGAATCATTCCTAGGAAGTTTATATGCACTAGAAAGTTGTTTATTGAGTTCTTAGGTACATTTTTGTGGTTGATTGTTTCCTTGAATTTTGAACGGTTTGCTACCTATAGACCTGAACAGGGGGCAAAAGGTAAAAAACATCTAATTTTTTTAAAGTTTTTTGCGATTTTGATCTTGAAGATGATGTTTTTCTGATTTTCACAATTTGTCTCAGTAGGTAAATCAAAATTCCAAACGGTTTGCAAGATATGAGAAGAAAATAAAATACTAAGAAAATAAAATGAGAGAGAATTTGAAAGAACTGCCGACTTTTTAATTACGTTGGACTGGCGCAACAAAATATCTTCCCTATGGTAATTAGGTGGGCTGATTTCGAATCTGTAATTGGTTTTTCTCTATCACGTCAGGTTTTCGAGACACATAAAAATGTTTTTATTCGTTTCTTACATAAAAAATCACTAGTCACTAGGGAAGTTCGAAAAGTCACGAATTTATTGATCCGTCCACGTACGTGAAAATAACTTCGGAACGACGATATGTTTTAAAAAAAATTTTACCAGTCACCCCCTAAAAAACCTGAAATATTTATTCGCCACGCCTCTAGATACCGCCTTTTTATTTTTTTGCACACTGCGTCGTAATTTGTAGCTAGATCATAACATATTATATCAATCAATGAAGTTTCTAGAACTGCAAAATTTTTTTGCTTGCCACGCCCCAAAATACAGCACTTTTTATTTTTTATATATACCGCCATTTTCATCTCATGTTTTTAGCAACTGAATTGATATTAATAGATGAAAAACGCTATAAAGCTGCAAGTTTTTTTTTTTTTTTATTTATAAGCTGAAATCTCATATTTGAAGAGCAATCAAAAACATTTGTCTGATCACGCCCTGAAATTTTTTAAACTCAATGTATATAAAATAAAAAAAATGAAGTTTCCCAAACATTTAGCAAAGCAAAAATTATTTAATTAGGCACTTAAATAACTGAAGTTAATATGTAGTTCCATTATGGCGTTTTTACTCAATACAAGATACACAGCACTAGGAATTTCTCAATTTTAAATCTTAACCATGGCACGCAAAATTTGTAAAAATTTTGTGACTTTGACCGCGCACTGCCATTAAGTAAGTTACTCGAAGCAGTAAGTGTAGTAGAATTTCTTTTATTTTCATCCAATACCAAGCATGACTGTGAAGGATAAAGTTCAGCTTTTAAATAAATTCTCTCTTTTAGTCAATTTAAGCCTCTGTGCATCGCCTCCATAGACATGAGTGTGACTGAGAAATCGAATTTATGAATCAGATGCCGCTTTCTTTGCGTTTTAGTTTTGTGTTTTTTATGTTTATTTGAAGAGCAATGCCACGATATGCCACGGTGAGATATTAGACATATCTCGTCTGCGCAGTCAATATCATTTATGAGGCTATTTAGGTTCCACGGTGTACAGCCTAGGGCATATGCATATATACATCAAGAAATATTCATACAGTTTTTCTTAAGGCATTCCTGCTACCAGGGCTGTCAGATATGGCGATTTCTCGCCAAACGTGGCGATTTTGAAACATGTTTGGCGTTGGAATTTTTAATAAACCTGGCAATTTACTTGGCTATTTTCCCATTTATACACTCATAAAATTATTACAGTAACTGATTGTAGGTTATTAAATTCGTTTTCGGTACTGTTAAAATTGAATAAAAATATAGTTATTTTACGAATAAATTTATTTTTCAACATTTATGTTTGTTATTAAAAAAACAAACTACCAAAAAATAATGTTTTCCGTATTTTTTTTTGTTAATTTGTTTGATTTTTATCGGTTAAAATATATTTTTTAAAAGTAAAAACTATTCAATTTTAACGAATATGATGTTCAATAAATAAAAAACTTGGAAATTACTGAAAAAATCATTTGTTTTAAATGAAATGTAAATGATCCGTTTTTTAAATGAATTTTAATTTGTTTCAAATGAATTTTCGTTTGAATTTAACTACATAATATTTTGAGTGTACTATTTCAGCGATTTTTTTTAACAGTTTGTCATTTTTTGCTATCATTACTAACTTAAAAAAATCAGGCAACTTTTTTCACATGATTTTTGTTTTGTTATCATTTTCAGTGAATTTTATATTCAGTCACTATTTAATGCTAATATTAGGTCTGACTGCGTACACATATTTTGCGAAAAATGTCGCAAAATCTTGCAAAATGTTGTCTGCGTACTCCAAATTTCTTGCAGCGAGAGAGCCAAAAAGAGAATTTTTTGACAGTTGGAAGTTAGAGAACTTGCAAAATGTTACTGGAGAAATTTCCGCTTGCAAGATTTTGCAAATAGTTTGAACAGCTGTTTGAATGAAATAGTTTTTGTGAAATGAAAATAAAAATTTAAATTTAACAATGGCAGAGGTAAGTAGTTCGAATTGTGATGATTTTTAACGTTTATAATAAATTATAATAGTAAGCAAAAGAAATTTTATAAAAAACCCGACAAATAAAACTAAAAACTAAGAAGAAATTAAACTTATCAAATTAATAACAGTGTAATAAACAAGTTTTTTAATTTACAACACTTTTTAAGCTTCACTTTAATTAATAATTTTTTAATTTACCTCGAGAATTCAATTTTGCGTACACATATGCTAAAATTCTTTTGCCTTGTTATTTCAATTGTTTACACACCGATCAGCTGTTTTCTTGCAAGATTTCACTGGTCACTGTCTGCGTACTTTTTGAGATTTTTTCAGCCGATAGAGTAATATTGGTCTTACTCTCCCAAAAAAAATTTACTGAGTATTTGCTACTGGAAAAGTACCCAGACAGACCTATTATGTATGCAGGTCAAAACACCAGTAATAAAATCGATGAGGCTGAAGTGGACGATCTTATAGACTTGTGTACTTAGTTTAAGTTTTTAACTGAATATATGACCTCCATTTTATGTTATTTAAAAAAAAAAAAAATAACAGAAACTAAACAAAATTTACTTGCGTCGACTTTCTTGTATTTTTTCTCAGTTTTTGGCGATTTTTGACTGAAATATTATACTACCTTTTTTGTATGCAAAATTTAATTAAAAAAAAAAAAAAAACCAAACATGTTACGAAAACTGTACAAATGGACGTTTGGCGATTTCTGACAACCGGTTTGGCGATGTGGCTCTAGAAAATCTGACAACCATGCATGCTACAGACTAGCTGGTAGTGAGCTATTCCATCAGCGCCGGGGTTGCGGGTTCGATTCCTGCCAGAGACTCTGGTTTTATTACTGCAGACAAGCTTAGCTTAGGGAATTAAAAAAAAAAAGAATACGATTCTTCTGAACACTCTATTGTGCATATACGCATACACAAACTAAATTTTTACATTTGTATATACGAATACATATTTATGTATGTATATAAAAAACAGTTAAAAAGGATTTTTTATGTCAAAATTACAAAAAATCCAGGACTTTTTGAGTTTTATGCAAAATCCTGTTTATGTTTATGAATATTATATTCATTATAAATTCGAAAAAAAAGTGCAAGCAGTTCTAGTTCATTGGGGGATTTGAAACAAATTATTAGGAACAACAGACAACCAGTAAAAAACTTAGAATTTTTATATAGTCTGATATCATGAATAACGCCCATTAAACTTTGTTGTAATGTAAGATATTAGTTTAATTGGATAACGGAGTGCCGTTTCGTATTGAGAGATCGTATAAAGAAAAGCATTTTAATACACCAACCCACAGGTGGAAAGGTTTTATATTAGACTGGCTCAAGAATATATGGAATTGAAAGATGATAATTTTATTTTTGACTCCACAAGGCCGACCCTGTTCCATTTATGAAAAGAAGTATGTATACCAAAAATTAGAACAATCGGACTATATTTATTAGACGCTAGAAAGTCGACTTTTAGGATTTGTGTATCAAGTTTCATGCAGTTAGTGCCGGTTCACACAAGTCAAGTTTGACTAGTCAAGTTTGACTAGTCAAGTCTTGCGCTTTAAGGAGAGAAGTGAAAGAAGATTACCATTTCTTTTCCCCTCTCTCCTAAAAACTCAAGACCTGACGAGTCAATCTTGACGTGTGTGAACCGGCACTTAATAGTGTACTATTATATTTCTCAGGGACCGAAAAAACAGTTATTTTTAAATTTTAAAATAAAAAACCATATGGATGAAAAAGTCAAAAAAGAGATTAATTAACAGCTCATGCACAATTCTAAGACAGAATAAATTGCTTTTTAAATTTTAATTTATATTTTTTCGAGCAAGAATAACAGTTGTTTTTTGATTTTTGATTTTTTCGACCAAAAATAAAAGTTGTTGTTTTTCTTAAGGACTTATGCCACTACATTTTTAATGCAATGTTCAAGTTTTGGTGAACAGTGCAAATATAATGCAATAGAAAAATTAACCAAGTGCAAAGAGTTCAGCTGTATTTAGATAAATAGCGAACTGTCAAAAATTTTAAAAAAGTTATCGATAAAAAATGTAAAATTGTTCAACTTTAACTTGACATTTCAAGCTTGAAATATTAAAAGTGTTGCTGAAAAATCGGCTTATATTTTGTTTGTTATGTTTTTATGTTTCTCATAAACAAAAAGTTGACAATATTTAATAAAATAAACAAAATCATAACAAAAGAAAAACTGAAAAAAACCTTTTTGCTTACATTTTTTATAGTTTGCTCTTTCCAACATTTACTGTTTCTTTCTATCAATTCTATATCAATCCAATGAATAAAAATCTCAGTGTCATAAGGGCTTTATTCTCTAAAGAAAAGTACGTGTGATAATAATAAAGTTGACTTTTTAATATTAATTTCAATGTTTGATCATCATGGAGACATCTTATGCATCTTAAAATAGATCTTACGTCGATGAATTTATTAAAATAATATTCGGCAGAAGAATCTTTTACATGAATCTTAAGGCATTAGCTGGCTTAAGCAACTGTGCGAATACATAAAAATCAAATGTGCCAGACCATATTACACAGTTTGTTAAGTTTTATGAAACTGTCATTTGCTTTAGTAAAGTGCGAAACTGATCACACATTCCGTACGGAATTGAATGTTTTTTTTATTTTTTTTTTTTGATTTATTTTCAACGCATATGACGGGCCTTTCGTTATTTTTCGACAGTAGAATAAGCCAGCTTATGCATATTATGGTTGGGCCTTTAACAGCATAGAATACATATGTTTGTTTTGGCAGGTCCATGATAACCAATGGGTTTCAAATAGGATACACTTTCAAAAATTTGTTTTTAAATACTGTGGTGTAATGAAATGAATCAAATCGGTCTATTATTTAACCTGCAATTTTATTTACAGAAAAAATTAAAGTTGTCTTCAATCACCAAATTCATACCAAATTCATAAAATCAAGCATTGTCGGTACATTTATAATTTGCAACATTTCTAACATAAATCTACGTTTACAATTATATTCCGTATTTAAGACTGTTGTATTTTCAAAATCAGGATAATGGTTCAGATTAGCACAATGAGTTGATAAAGCTGTTTTTTTGTAATGAAATATTTCTATATTTTTGATCTGACTTATGTCCTGCTAACCTAATTTTCAGTTTATTTTTTGTTGTACTAACTTTTCTCCTACAAGGTATTTTATATACTACATTCGACATTTCCAACTTATTCATTTTGCCTTTCATATTAGTGAATAATCTACCTATTGTTTTGTAAGATTTATGCGCAATTTTATACTTTTCCGTATTATAAATATTAGATTTTTCTAATCTCTCCGAAAATGTTGGTACATAAGTTAGCGAATTGTTATATGACTTTTTGTTAAATTTTTTAATTTTTGTCAAACAATAAAAAAAAAACCTGAAGACGGCACACAACGGAGTGCCGTTATATTGGATTAAATAAATTTTATATTTTTTTTATAAAAAAAAGAGAATAATAATTACTAATAAAAATTTTAAAATTTTTTTCAATAAATGATTTTTTTAATTAAAAAAATTATCAAAAAACTTTGCCGTTTCAAACAACGTGTTGATTGATTTTGACAATTTCCAATAACAATTTCACAAATTATTTTTTTTAAACGAAATAATTTTTTGTTATTTAATTCAAAATTTATTTCAAAACAATTAAAATGTTAATTAAATCAAAATTATGTTTTTAATTTTCTCTCAACAAAAAAATAATTGATTCAATTATCACATTAATTAAATTTAAATACTTTTGAAATAATTTTTTAATTGATAAAAAAACTACTAATAATTTGTTCTGTGTTTTTAATTCTTTTAGTCGATACTGCACGAATCAAAATAATTTTTTCAGTGTTGTAAAGAATTTATTTAAGTTTTCAAAACACTGAAAAAATCATTTCGATTCGTTCAGTATTGATTGAAAGAATAAGAAACAAAATTGTTTCGTTCTGTTTTTGGTTTGCTTCTTCATCTTACGTACGGTTTTATAAATCCGATAAAATAAAACATTGCTTTATTTTACATATATTTTTCGATCGTTTCTTTTATGCTCTTGCTCTCAAATTTCTATTTACAGCTCACTATTTTGAAACGAATTTTAAGCCATGGTAGAATAAGTACCAGAGATGTAAATTAATCATTCATTTTTGAATTAATTCGTGTATCATTCATGCACTGAAATAGCAAATTTTGAATTAATTCTTTTAACACAAAAAAATGAACTGAATGAAATTTGAGTCAATTCATTTGAATTGGGCAAAATTAAGTGCAATTAATTTTTAATTGAAATGAATTGCAATTCATTTCCAATTCATTTGAATTGAATTGACTTTGAATGAGTTAGAAAAAATGAATTGCAATTAATTTCCTATTCATTTGAATTGATTTTGAATTAATTAAAATGAGTTAATACTAATGCTGATAGGATTTTCGCAGCTCCCTACTAATTCAAGTCATATTCTGCCGTTACCTGCTAATAACAGTACATCATTGGAATTTCATTCTTATTATTTTCTATACCTTTTGACGATTATCTCGTACTAGGTGATATCCGAAATGAGTGTAATGCTGTCTGATATAATAAAATGACTTGGATAACAAAACGAGAGTAATGTTTCTTCACACTTACTTACAGTAGTCTTTTTTCAAAATCAGTTCAAATGAATTGCAATTCTATTATAAATATTTAAAAATTATTACAATTTGCAAATTATTTTTTGGGATGTTCTTGGTTTTATAAATGTATTTGTTGTTCTTGTGTGTAATATATAAAGAAAAAACTGGGAATTGAGCACGAATAACAAAATCTTTTGAAATTAAAATTTTGTATTCCCAAAAATTGAAATTACTTTTTGATAAACAGGCAAGTGCACGGCCTAAAAAACACTTAATTGACAACATCTTTTGTAAGTTGTTGTGTTGTTTTTATTTTGTTTTTCTTAACCTGCTTACAACTACAATTAATGTTGAGAGAATTTCAACTAATTGTAGTGGGGAATGTAGGATGAGATAAACCCACTGTTGTTTATTGTTGATGTGTTTTGTTTAAGCTTTGATATTGTTACAAGTAGAACTGTTGCTATAATTCTTATACGTTTAACAGTTTTATTTGGTTTAATATCTTTAGTTTTTCTAAAATCTTTATGGATGAAGTTTCCTGATGATCTGGCCTAAGCAACCAGTGAAATGCATAGGAATAGCTTATCCCATCAACAATAAATTGAAAGTGTTTTTGTCAAGAATAAAAACTGGGAATTAAGCACGAATAACAAAATCTTTTGAAATTAAAATTTTGTATTCCCAAAAATTGATATTACTTTTCTCATTTTAATTAATTAAAAGTCAATTCAATTCAAATGAATTGGAAATGAATTGCAATTCATTTTTAATTCAAATGAATTAACTCAAATTTCATTCAATTCATTTTTTGTGTGAAAAGAATTAATTAAAAATTTAGCTAATTCGTAATGAATTAAAACCAAAAATGAATGATTGATTTACATCTCTGATAAGTACAAGGAGAGTTGTCATTATTTACCCATGTAATGTCAAATAAATTTATTTGATTTTTGACGCTTGTTTTAATTCGTTTCCTTACTTTCTTTTGTTTGATTTTACTGCTGTAGCAAAGGCCATGAATTTTAAAGATGTTTATTTTACTTATGAATGTTGTCTGAGATTCAAACTATTTAGGAAAAAAAGTGTTAATAGGGTTCTAGGTGCGTTTGGAACCTTTTTCAATTACAACTTGTCTTCAACCTTGATTAAGAAGGTTCTTACTAGGATTTGTAACGTTTAAAATTGTTTATAAACGCAAATTTTACATAAGTAAATTGCTTAGTATCTAAAGGAAAAAAAATATTAAAATTGTAAATGTAACAAAACTTTGATTACTTTTTTCTCGATACCAATAAAAAGTTACATGGAACCTTTTTATTCCAAGTGCTCGGAATAGTATTTTTTTTACTTATGACACTATTGAAGTTAATGAGCCTTATATTCCTATATGTAATCCAAAAGTCGACTAAGCGAATATAATAAAGTTAAAAAATGAGATTTTCATCCTTCTACTACATATTTATAACAAGTTTTGTGGTTCATGCGGAGAATCTGGCTTAAAATTCCTCAGAGAGTGTGTACCTACCTTCCTTCCTTCCTCATTGCATGGTGTCACAACGTGCTTTGAATATGAAATAAATCCTGTGTGCTCAAACGTATAGTTGAAAAATGCAGAAAGTAAAGTATACAAAGAAAATTAAGTGGAAATACTAGAATGATAATTTAAGTTAGCAATATTTATGCAAAGTGTATGAAAGCAACGGATATGCTAAACAAATGCTTTAAAGAAGCCAAGTAAATAGAATTCCCCCTTAAGACTTAATTAAATTAACATTTGTGTATACCAAAAAGTTAATTCTTATCCAAAAGCTAAATTTTATTAAGATGCACTTAACTGTTTCACCATTTCATTCTATCAAGTTATTAAAGTGTTACTGCCGTATTCATAAAAAATAAAATAAGTTTGAAATGTGTTTTAAGGCAGAATTTTCATACAAATTTTTCTTAAAATGTATTCCAAATCCATTTTAATTTTTTCTGAATACGGCAGTTAATACGTATAAATCATTAATAGAAGACGCTGCAAAAAAAAATATATATATTTTTTGGTGTTGAATTTAAAGAAAATTCAAGTAACATTGTTTTAAATTAAGAGCTTTCGAAATTTCACTTAGCAACTATTTCAGAAAATTCGCTTATATTCAAGTCAAAATTAAAGGTAAACATTTTTGGTGAATAATATTTAATAAATTTAAAAATTATTTCCTAATATATTTTACACTGCTCTTGATAGAATACAAAAAAAGGAACATTATGATTTATATTATACTAGCTTAACCCGGTGCGCTTCGCTACACTGATTTAACCACTTCTTCAGTTGAGAGATATTCAATATATGCATCCTATGGGAGGTATTTCCCCCCTGTGCCTACCCGCTTTATTTTTATTTTCAAAAGTGGAGTATACTATAAGAGTGACTTCTGCAAAGTTTGAACATTCTCACTATAACAGTTCTTAAGATATGCGATACAAAACATTGGCGTCCTATGGGGGGTACCACTTCCTCCGCTGCTAATTTATTTAAATTTTGGGGCTCAGAAGATCCTACTACGAAAAGTTCAACAAAATGCGTGCAGCGGCTCTTATTTATATTTCTATCTATGAGGGGTACTGCTCCTCCTCTGTCTACCCCGCCCATTTCTATATTAAAATTTATAGTTTACCATAATAGTAACCACGTTTGAAGACTCTCCCTTTAATAGTTCTTCAGTTGAGCGTTATTTAATATATGCATCCTATAGGAGGTATTTCCCCCCCTGCGCTTACCCGCTTTATTTTTATTTTCGATAGTGTAGCATACCACAAGATATATTTACACAAGGTAAACTCGTTGGCCCATATGTTTGTCAGCTGATTACCCCTAGTTGGAAGCTTAACGTCAAATTTCGTGTATATGAGAAAAAATTTGTACATGTGTGCGTTAAATTGTTTTTATTTTATATGAAGATAATTTTGACAACTCCGTTCCTTTTATACAGCAGCATGTATACACTCCCAAATGAGTCTACCTTGTGTAAATATACCTTGGCATACCATAAGAGTGACTTCTACAAAGCTTGAACATACTCACTTTAACAGTTCTTAAGATATGCGATATTAAACATTGGCGTCCTATTTGGGGAACCACTTCCCCCGCTGCTATTTTGTATCAATTTTAAGGCTCAGAAGATGCTACTACCAAAAGTTCAACAAAATGCGTGCGTCTTAAGATATGCGATATTTAATATTGGCATCCAATGGGGGGTACCAATTCCCCTGCCTCTATCCAAATTTCGTAATTTTTTTCTTACATAAGAACCTTCTCCTAATAATAACAAATACAACAAAAAAAGAATTAGTGAAATCGGTCCAGCCATGACCAAGGGAAAAAGGGATTCATTTTTATATATATAGATTCCGTGTTGTCAACACGTTTAAAATTCTGATGAACAAACAAATTACAGTAGTTATCCGGTTT
Source organism: Pollenia angustigena (assembly GCA_930367215.1). Classification (NCBI taxonomy): domain Eukaryota; kingdom Metazoa; phylum Arthropoda; class Insecta; order Diptera; family Polleniidae; genus Pollenia; species Pollenia angustigena. Next base: position 151,222,499 of record OV884058.1, read on the forward strand.
AACGAACTTTTAATACAACGACAAGGTATATTAAAAGTTTGTTTTATGCAGTACTTTCTTGAAACACAAGAAGAATTGTGAATTTTGGAATTCATATTCAGCTTACAATAATTTTTATAAACGATATTTTATAAAAAATAAACAATGCGATATGGTAAAATTTATAAGGCTACCCTAAGTCTAGAAGAAAAAAAAAACGGACCGACCGACCGACCGGCAGCCGGACATCGTTAAATCAACTGTGCTGTACATTTACGTATTAGTTATGTGTTGCGAAATCCAAAAGAGATTAAACAAAAACAATTTTTTTTTGATGATGGATATAAAAAAACAACTACAAGGGATTTTATGGGAAAAAATAGTGGCATGTTTTTTGTTCATATTTCAGCCATTTATCGATCGATCTGGCTGAATTTCAATACCAAACAATTCCGGACTATATGTAAGATAAATGTATAAAAAACTCATTTCAACATCAATTCTGTAGAAATTAAAAACACAATGAGGCATTTATATATATCCTTTCCCCTTGTGGTGAAGGGTATACAAATTATCGAGAAAAATCTGTTTCTTGGGACCAGAAGTTATTTAAATATCATATTTTTGAAGATGTCTTAAAACCATGAACTTACACACAGAAAAAAATACCAATGTAAAATTAACATGGCGAAATGTTGACTGAGAATTATTTAAATTTATTATTATTTCATATTAATTTTAAATGAAATATATTAAAATAACCATAAATCACGTTTATTTAATATTATTCACTGTTAAAATAACATTATTCAGTATTGAATTCATAAAAACCTGTTTTATATTAAAATCAAAAGTTTATCTTGTTAAATTAACATGCTTAAATATGTAATAAAAAGAAGACAATTCCCATATTCTTTTAATTAAAACTATTTAGTTAAATAGTACATCAAGTTTTCAAAGTAGAATGCTGACGAAAACTATACCGGGCGATTCTGCTGATGCTTCTATTAACAAAGGGGAATACAAAATAAGCGAAACATGTGTAACAGGGGTAAGTGTTTTTAACATGAATTATAGTTATTTTAAATGAAAAAAATGTTGTTCGCAAGTTATTGTAAAATCAGTTTGAATTAACATGAAAAACGTATGAAGCAAAATCACCACCGAAAAATTTTAAATCAACCTTGTTTTCGACGTTTTTAACTTGATTTTTTTCTTTCTGTATTTAGTATTGCTAAACTTAAATTTTGTCAAATTATGGTGCTGATATGCTAATCCAATGCACAAAAAAAATACTAAGCATATAATTTAACTTATTGCTTACTCTAGGCACAGAGCATACAGAGGCGTCACGAGACAGAAAATATTTTTCTGTCTTTTACTCCGAAAGCTGCCCTTTTTGTATTTTTGTTTTGATCACGCTATTTTTGTTGATATTAGCGGCCTGTTTGTACACATTGCCAAAAAACGTTTTCTTTCTCTTTCTTCAAAAGCTGCCCTCGCAAATGATTTAGGCATTTATCATACGTCACTTTTTTCATCTCTGTATGCTAACCTAGAGCACGGTTAGAGTACAGTGTAGGGATGCCAAACTGGAATTCCCAAATCCCGGGATTGATAAATCCCGAATTCCGGGGTTTATTTTTATTACCCTCGAAAATGATTTAGGCATTTATCAGGCTCCGTGCAATAACTCCCAGGTGCAATAAGTCCCAAGAAAAAAATGAAATTAGACCCAAAAATTTTTCATACAAATGTGGGAGTAATTTCATTATGAAATAGCTCCCAGCCCTATCGGTTTTATTTCATTCTTTTGGAATGAAATAAAATCCAAATGAAATAAGTCCCCGAAAAAATTAACGTGGAAGTTATTTCACTTTATTTTGGTTTTCGGTGTTATTTCATTTGCTGTGGGAGTTATTTCAGTTTTTGTGGGAGTTTTTTCATTTTCAATTATTTGCAATTTCTTAAAATTGTTTAAAATTTTAAACTATATTTATAACGGGATATTGCAAACTATTTGAATGCAATGACTTAAGTTTATCAAAGAAGAAAATTTTGCTAATTGCAATTGCAGTGTCTTATGGTTACCGGCTAAGCAGTGAAGCTTTAGTTAGCGAAGCCGGTGTTTGTTATACCATAGAGCAGAAAATCCTTGCGCCCGGCAGAGAAGCTTTAGTTAGCGAAGCCGGTGTTTGTTATACCATAGAGTATAAAAAAGGCCGGCTATGCAGAAAAGCTTTAGTTAGCGAAGCCGGTGTTTGTTTTAGTTAGCGAAGCCGATGTTTGTTATACCATAGAGGAGGTAATCCTTGTACCCGGCGTGCTTAAACTGCAGGCAGTTGTCATTGCAGGAGGTCAGGATATAATAAAATGCCCCATTTGTTGTCAAAATGTCGAGGACTCAATGTTAGTTTTGGTAACCTAATATGTAAATATTCAAGTAAAACGAATACATATGTATAATAAATTTCTTTGGAAGTTGTTTCATTTTTTTTTTGGGTCTTATTTCATTTCTTTTCGATGGACTGTTTTTGGAAGTTATTTCAAGTTATTTTATAATGAAATAACTCCCAAAAGTTGGGGTTTGTTTCATTTAAGACTTGGAAATTATTTCATTTTTTTTGGGATTTATTTCTTTTTTCCAGTTTGGGACTTATTTCATTTATTTTGGGATTTAATTCATTGGGAGTAATTGCACTGGGACTTATTGCACCTGGGAGTTATTGCACGGAGCCATTTATCATACGTCACTTTTTTCATCTCTGTATACTTTGTGCTCTAGGTTAGAGTACAGTGTAGGGATGCCAAACTGGAATTCCCAAATCCCGCAATCCCGGGATTTTTTGGGATTGATAAATCCCGAATTCCGGGATTTATTTTTATTACTCCCGTGATTTTTCGGGATTATTAATATATCAACTTTTGTGTACAAAAATACAAAAAAAAAATTATATTTCAGTTGTATTTTTTATTTTTATAATTCTCATTTTTCTTTTTTAAAAATATATATTGTATATATATAATACCTTTTGAAAATTCATAAAAAAAAATAAAAAGTGTTTTTTATTTTAAAAAAATCCCGGGATCCAGAAATCCCGGAATTTCGGGATCGGGATTTCGAAATCCCGAATCCCGTGATTTTCTAAAATCATTCCCGATTAGCACCCTAGTACAGTGGCAACAACACAACTCAGTTGAGTTGTAATTTCTTAATTTTTGTATTATGGTTTACAACATTGCTATATTGCGATGAACAAAAACATAACAAAAACTACAACTGTTCACAACCAGTTGTCCTAATAACGTTTGTAAACCGTAATAGGGGCCTTAGCTATATGAATGAAAAATATATTTTTTGATCGCTCTATAAAGTATAGGGTTCGTTGAATACGATGTTGGCTAAAACTTATGTTCGTTAAACCGGATTACTACTGTAAAATTTTCATTTTTTTTAACCACAAATTACCAAATGATGCGTAAAATATAAATGATGTTTTTTACTCCTTCAAGCAACAAACTTTTTCAACAGTTTATCAATGTTAAGAAACTCTTAAAATATTGAAAAAAATAAATATCATTTTGTGTCGTTATTGTTGCTGTTGATGTTTGCTGCTGTTGTTTTGAATGTTAAACAACATTTTCATTAAGATAAAGAAACCCTCTTTTTTATTTCCTTTACTCATATTGCGTGCTTGTTGGCGTTTTTTACTTATTTTTAAAGCATATTTTTAGAAAGAAAATTTAAGAAGATAAACATCACGATTTACAAGTTTTATAATTCAAAGGATAAACACGTTTTCTGACTGCTGCGAAATAAGTGGCAGAGTCTGAAAAAAATGATGAAAATTTTAACAATTTGTTTGTTCAATTTTGTGACAGCTTGTTTTCCAACAACGTCTTCAACATCAAAATAGACGGACAGACTGAAAAATACTTCTCTCTATAAATATTTTTGTATCTCATCACTCAGTTGCTAACAAGTTGTAATGAGGAGTGCTGAAGAATTTTTAAGGATTTTCTGGGTATCAGTAACAAAATTGACAAATTAGATTTTAGGCAAAAAAAAAAAAAAAAAAAAAAACAAGTAACAATGAAGATACCCTGTATCGCTGTGGTGTAAAAAGATGATTGCAGTTGATAAAAAGGTATTTGTACAAAATCGATAATTTCATTTATTTATTATAAAATCGAGAGCAATTTGGTTAAGGTTTGTGTCTGTGATATTAAAATGGCTAATGTGCAGGGACCAGTATAAACTCTTAAAATTGCTCCTTAGTGTTCGGTTCGGTAGATTTGTGGAAAACACAAACGCTAACAATGTTTGTGAAGAAAATCATTTAAAAAAATATCGTTTCCCAGTTAGCCATCTTTCGAACACAAAAATAATACTGTTTTTATTAAACTCAACAAAAGATGAGAACATTTAATTTCGTACGTTTTTTTTTAACCCACAAATTTCATAGTGTTCGGTTCGGCTCATTAATGTTCGTCCCTTCTGTGACTCGTAAAAAAAACTAAACATTTTTTACAAAAACAAAATACACATACGAAAAAAAACAAAAAGCCAGCAAAATAGTTGTACACAAACAGAACTTACACAAAATGCACACAGAAATTGCAAAAAGAGAAACATTATAAAATAGTAAAATATAAGGTTTGTCTTCAGTACCACTACAATTTGTCTGTTTTTATTTTTTAACGAAGAACAGAACACTATATAATATTCGACTTTTTCTCGAAAATAGTTTCGAACGGTATTCAGAGTTGTGTTCGTCTACACAAACAATAAAAAAATAGCTATCGTTCTTGGGTGTGTGAGCCGAACGCTAAATAATGTACTTTTTATTTTCGAACACTGATTATAACGTGCTTTTATTTTGATTTTATTATGATTTTTTTTTTTTTTTTTTGGCAGAAATAATTGTTATTTTCTGATTTTATTTTTTTTGCAGAAATAATTGTAATATGTTTTTTTTGGTAGAATTAATTATTACGTTATGTTTTTTTTTATGAGGCACTTGCTGGTATCTTTAGTGCCAGAATGGACTTTGGTTAGATCTTTTAGAGATCTTTCAATTTAAAGCTTATGTTATAGTTGACAATACTCTAAAGATGAACACGAACATCCCCCTGTATACGCTTTTGGTAACCAAACATACAATTCAACGTTGAATGTCAATCATGGGAAAAAGCAAAATAGCTCGTCCAAATCAAATGATATGACTTAGATATCAATATTTGCCTCAATTAACGCCAGGTTATTTCAGTAATATGGAAATTTTCCCAAATATTGACTCTGGTTCGAAATATGATTTCTAGTTGGGTAGATTTCGGCATAATTAAAAATCTAGATCTGAATCGAAGCACGAAAAAATAACTTTTTTTTGTATATTTAATGCTTGACACACGCCCTTTTTGGCCTTTGAAATAAAGGTTGAGTGATTTAAAAATAAATTCGCAAAATTTCCCGTCTAATAACACAAGTGACTCAGCTCATAAAACTTAACTTTTCAGAAATCGAGAAAAACTGGTTTTAACCTAAAAAAAATAGTTGAAAACAAATCTTTGGACTATTTAAAGCTAGATTACACTATCTAACAAGTCTTACTTATTCCATTATACTTTGTGAGATAAAAATCTAATGAGTTTTATTGCGACTGTCAAAAAATCTTATTTAACATGACACACCATCGCACAAAGTATAAACACTCACACATGAAATAAAATGCAACCCTGATCCTATGAAAAGTATTACTGTTTAGAAACTTTTCAAAAAACGATGAAGTCGTATGGGATGTCAAACTTTTTTCATAATACTTGTCATTTTCGTGACACATTGCATTCACACTATCACACTTTGTCTTATTACTTGAATTTTTGACATGTATTAATACAAAGTATAATAGTGAAGTCTGACTTTAATAGAAAATCCATACAGATTATGATCTAAAAAGTTTTATTTTTTAATATTTTTCCACTAGATAATGAATAGTTTTTAGTTGTGTCATTGTTGATGATAATTATTATTTTTTATTTTAAGTTATGTCAACTAAGCTAAATTATTTTCAAGTTTTGACACTTTTGTCAAATTCTAAACTGACACAAGTCTAATTAATATAAACTCATACAAAAATGTGTTTTATAAAAAGTGCCACAATTCGAATTAAGACTACACTTAGGGTCGGTTTTTATGCGATAGATGCGTTCCTAAGAAAACCGCTGAAAAAGACTCTACACACAAAATGTATGATTCGTTCCGAAAAATTAAAAAACCACATAACTTCGTATCTTGGTATAAAAATAAGAACAAAATCACTTAAAAAAACATTTTATTCATTTGGTTAATCTAAAAACACATAAAAACACATAAGTCGCCTTTGAAGAAGGTGTGCGAAATCTTAACGTTATTTGAGGCGCTTTTCTGATGCGACCGTACGATGTAAATTAATGGTGTTTTTTAGACGGTTCAAAACAGTCCCTGAAGGTTGGTCCGATACACAATGAAAATATAAAACCATCCATTTTGGTTGCTGATGCAGAACAAACGAGGGAATGCTTCGACAAATTATATAAAATTTGGACCAAAATCAAATACAACGAGCTTCAATGGAAAATATTGAGCGATTAAAATGTTTAAAAACAAATTCTAAATCAATTTTAAATAATAAATTATTTACATACTATTCCAACAGGTCATTGGTCTCTTAATGGGGATGCAATCTGGTTTTACCAAATTTTTTTGCTTGTGCGCAGGGCTGGGCAGTATTTGATATACAAATACGTATTTCGCATTTGTATTTTAAATACATGTCCAGCAAGTATTTGGTATATTAAATACATACAATAAATAGAAGTAGTTTGTATTTTGTATTTTAAATACATAAGAAGAAAGGCAAAAAATCCAAAACTTGCAATTTATACTCTGGAGGAAAAAATACAAAAAACTTAAAATGACACCTTGAAATATCAGAAGTGAAGCACCAGTAAAGAAGGCGATGATTTTGTTGTTTTCGTAGATTAGGATGATGGTGAATCTAGGATAACAAATTTGGAGTTGGAATTTGTCAGTTTCCTCCGTGACAATAGCAAAGACATTATCACTCTTGACAGCTATCCAAATATAAAAAGAGTATTGATAAAATTTAATACAAGTTTGTGCTCATTAGGACCTGTAGAACTAGGGTTGCCATACGTACTGTTTTAAGCAGTACATGTACTGATTTTTTGCAATTGTACTGTTTTATGCACAACTCCTAAAACAGTACGCAAATGTACTGTTTTTTACACTTTGTACAGTTTTTTGTACTTTTTTTTTTTGTTCAGTGTACAAAAAACCAAGATATTAAGAAAAACCCTACTAAAAACACATTTTTATGATATCCTAATATTTAACAGTACATAGCTTAAAAAATTTTTTTGTGTTCCAAACAAAAAAGTTCTAAAATAATACGAGTTTTTACGCTGTGGTCAGTCATTGTTTTCTCATAAATACACAGTAGAAATCTAAATTATAATGAGTGGCTCGTAGCAGGAGCATATTTTCAAATTGTTATTTTTAAGACATATGTACTACATATGTATGATTTTATGGCTACCTCTTCCAATAGTACTTATTTCCCTTTCCACACCTGAGAAAAACAAAATCCAAAAAAAAATTTTAAATACTAACCCTCGAATTCATAAACGATTATTAAATTTAACAAACGTTTTAAAAATTTTATGAATACAGGCATAAATAAATACATACTTATTCCAACACAATTATATTAAATTTTTAGAACTTTTTTTAATTTTCGGCCATGTTCTGGATATGGAACTCACGTGAAATTGAAAACGAACAAATTTGGAAAATTCTCCGTGTTCAAAATTTATTAAAATACCTAATACCTTTGAGGACCACTTTTCTTTACCTAAAATACTGAAATAAGAAAAAGATAAATAAATTTTTACAAAAATTTTATTGAAAATATTCATCGTTTTCAATTGCACTTGATTGTTTTACAGACAAAAATTTTTGTTTTAAATTTTATTGAAACTTGTTTTACTATTTTAATATTTTCAGATTTTGTTATAGATTAATGGCAAATTTCACCAAGTTCAGGTATAATTAACTATCATTATAAATGTCAAAAAATCTATTGTTTTAGTAATAGTTAATTTTAGGCGAACTTGGTAAAATTGGCTGTAAATAATAAAAAAATATTTTGAAATTGGAAAATTAATTAAGGAAACAAACATTTTCTCAAATTCTATATGATTTGGGCAACTGTACTGTTTTTTTCTTGATTGTACTGTTTTTTTGTGTTCAATGTACTGTTTTTCCGAATTTAAAATCTGGCTACCCTATGTAGAACGATTATTTTCTTCAGCAGGTTTTATTAATTTTCCAACACGTAACTGTTTGTCTGATGCTGCATTCAAAAATCTGATATTTATGAAAGGAAACAATTGTTTTGTTAATAGTTTTATTTAATGTATTTTTTGGATTGAATAAAAATGGTGTATTTCGGATTTTAAATACGTACATTTACATGACATGGAAGTATTTTGTATTTTGCATTTGAAATACGTACAATAATGGAGGCATTTTGTATTTTAAATACACTACCAGCAAGTATTTTGTATTTGCAAAGTCGTACTATCTATGAACTAGGAAAACAAAACGTCTCTTATACATCACTTGTGAACCCACAGAACATTTTCTTACCAATTCTCTTCATAAAGCTTTGCCATAATAAAAACTTTGTCAAAGCGCTCAACCCTGAAGGACCCAACTTTAAGTTCTTCAACAGGTTGTTTTTGTTTATCATGCGCCAAAAATTAAAAGAGGGAATATTTGTCGGACCTGATATTCGAAATAAATGGCCGACGGACATTTTATAAAATTTTAACGCCCAATGCAGAAAGAAGCAGTTCAAGATGTTATTTAGAACTTACTCGGTGACCGTAAATTCCCGGATTTCAAGAAAATAATCGACAGTTTATTGCAAAATTTTTTAAGAGCTCGAATACATTTTTTACATTCTCATCCCGACTTTTTTTTTTCCTTAAAACTTAGACGATATGAGCAACGAGCAAGAAGAGCGACTTCATCAATATTTGGCGAAAATCAAAAGACGATATCAAGGGTTTTTGGAAGAGGGCATGACGAGTGGCTATTGTTGAACTCTAATGCGTAACTGGGAGGCCATACGATCAAGTTTCGAGCAGGATTTAAAAAACAGCTGTCGAAACCAAAAACTGTCGAACTAAAAACGAAAGCGCGTGCACAACTTTTCGCTTCTTCAGTTGGTTCGACAGTGACTGCATACATTTAATGAATCAGAAGTAAAAGAAAAAGTTTTTTTCTGGCCAATGACAAATGAAGAAGTGGAAGAAATGGCAGTTTTTCTACTTTCCCTACAGTTTTTAAAACGCTTTTGCCTTTCAATTCCTTTCGATTTGCAATACGCTCTCACATTTTTTTTAACACACTCACACTTTTTAAATTGACCACGAGATTGCTTTCAATTTAACTTTTCCATTTGTTTGGCAATTTTACGTTCAATTTAACAGCTGATTACAAGTTTGTCTTTATAAATTGTTTTCTTGATGACATCTTGAAAGTAAATTGAGTGCAGCCTACGTCACAGCTTCCTGCAGGGTAAAACAGATCGCAAGCAATACAAACAACAGAAATTGTCATCGTTTCAAAAAAAACCTTAGCAGCTGCTGTTTTTGCTAAACAAACCATTTTTGATTGCCGATATATTACCAAAATATCCGTAGATTTTTTTTTTTTTTTTTTTTTATAAAATTCTACTCACCCCATCAAACACAATAACCTTGGACAATTCCTGGCCAAGTGATGTCTCCCAACACATAGTGGTTAAATTGTGTTCAATCTCCTTAAAGGTCTTCTTTATATTGCTCAAATTCTTAGCGTACTGCTGAAAAATAGTCAACTCTGCGGTTGTTAAGGTTGCCATTGTTGTGGCGTCCAAATCCGTCGATGACGAGAAGGTTGTAAAGTCATCATCACAGACGGTGCGTATGCATGTTTCGAAATTTCCGTCATCAATTTCACTCCATTCATAGAATGATGTCTGGCCTATGTCCTGATTTGCAATGTAAAATGGTGTAGTGTTTATATCGGATAGTCCATCATCAGCACTTAAATTATTTTCAATAAGTTTTATGTTTGTTGGTGGTGGAGTTGGTGTAAACGTCATTGTGGTTGTATCTTCATCAGCGGGTTTTTGTGTTGAGGTAGTAAAGTATTCGGCAACTTTTTGTAAAAGTTCATTGCGTTCCCACAATAACGCTTTGCCTGCTGTGGTTGTGTCCGTTTCGATTTGAGTTGTCGGCAGCGATGAATGATAGTTGGTTGTGTATGAGTTAGTTGCATCGTCAGTGGTGGCAGATATAGTAATGACTGGTAAGGTGGTGGTGCTGGTAGTGGTAATGGTATCCGGTTGTAATGTAGTAGAGGTGGCATAGCGGTCTCTTCTACTATATTTCGATGTTCGTAGAAGTTGTAGAGAACGTGGATCGGGACCCTTGTTTCCTACTTGTTCCCGTTTTCTTTTCTTAGCATTACTAGCATCATGTTTACGTTCCTTAGTTTTAAGTCTTAATTCCTTAGAGTTTTTGTAAACATCATTTTCGTTGGATGATTCTAAATATGCATTTGTTGCTTGGTACTTTAAATCTCTTTTGATACGACTGGTCAGTTCATCAACTTCGTTGAAATCTGCCAAAATCGGATCGTTTATATCGAAGCCGGCAAAGTAATCGTAGTATACAAATTGGGAATCGTTTCCGGGATTTTCAGTTGTAGTAGAACTCAGTACAGACGAGGGAGAAGAACTAAATAGATCATCATCATCTTCCTCGGTGGTTGAAATAGATGCATCCTCATAATCATAACTTGTATCTGTTATAGTGGGTAGAAAGGTAGTGGTAGTCGTTGGCATTGTAGTATACTCTGTGGTCGGCGGTGTCGTTAGTTCAGTTGTGGTCGGTAACGGTGTCCACGTTGTTGTTGTCGCTTGCTCCGTAGTCGTCGTAGGTGCGGTCAATGTGGTCGGTATCATGGTTGTTGTTAAATTCAATAACAACAAAGTTGTCGTTGCTGCTACTGTTGTGGTCGAGGGCAAATTCGTTGTTACTCTCCAAGGTTTTGAGCATTTGACAGTGATATTGTAACATCTGACTTTCATTATGGCCGCCGCTGTTGTTGTTATCACTGCATCGGTAATTGTTTCTGTCGTCGTTATTGTTGGTGTTGTTGTTGAAAAATCCTCTGTTGAGTAGGAAATTTCATTGGGCGCCGTTGTGGTCATTGCTGTAAACGCCTGCCAAAATTCAGTTAATTGAGCCAATTGCATGGCTGCTGTGTCATTTTTTATTTTTAGGTCACTTAAAGGCTTTTCTTTGCTATTGATTTTGTAGATGAATGAGAACATCAGCGAATATAAATTCAATAAATTTAAAATCATGATTCTGTAAGTAAAGTAAAAAATTTAAGGTTGAAGAGGTAAGGAATTGCCTTTAGTTTACCTGGCTAATTGAAGCCTCAATTGTTGGCGAGGATGCCAATTTTCAAAAAGCCCCAAAGCTTCAAAAATCATCGGTAGAAAGAATGAAAGTAGGGTCATGGTAACGTTCACAGCATTGCGACTAATCCAGTTATCTTGACGAGCCAGCTCCTCAGATCTAAAAATGTAAGAAGAAAAATGTTCAACTAATGTATTCTTCGCATGCCTTTCTACAACTTTTGGCTACAAAATTTAAGCTTTTTGCCTGTTTCCTTAAGCGAAAAAGGAGAAATCCGGTCTTGGAAGAATTCACGTATAAAATGGAGTGCGTATATGTCCTGATAATGTACTTATCACCTGGCGTTGCAATCCAGGATGGTATAGACCTTAAGCTTTTCTGATGATTAAAAAAGTTGGCAGATTCCCAAAAGGTTTCGGCTAATCACAAACCAATTTGATAACACGGCAACCAAGGACTAGGTTTAAGAGGTCTTAACTGATTTGGGTGAAGTTCGACCTGCTGACAGAGGTCTGTCTGTGCTGTTGTTATCAGAAAGAGCTGACCAAATTATACTTCATAAGTCTAGATTATCATTAACTAGCTTTAACGATGTGAAATGTCAGCCGTTGGGGTTGTTGGTAAACGTTTTATGTATGATGTTACCGCGTAATTACGAATTAATAAAACAAATTATTTGTAAATTTTCCTTCGCTGACCCTTTATGGGCCCTCCACATGGACATTTTTTATACAGACGATATGACCGATAGCCACTATAATCTCTAAATAAAGGTCTCTTAATATGCCGGAAGTGCACGAATTTATGTAAACATCCCAGTAAAAACTTCGCTTACAAAAGAAAGAGGTAGTAAAAACTTCGCTTACCAGAAAGAAGTAGTTATAGAAGTAGATAAAGAAGAAAGCTTCTAAATAATGAGTGAAGTAAGTTCATTTTGAAAAAGTAAGCGAAGTTTTTACTGGGAAGTTAATATTTGGGCAAAAGTTAATCCTTAATTGGAAATGTTTTTTTTATTAAAATTAATTAGAATGCTATTTATTTCTATCGCTTTCGCATATTTTCTTTTTCTAAATTTAAAATTAAGACACTGTACTAAAGATAACTTATAAAAGCAGTTACTCCAAATCTCAAAATTCTCAATGTTTAAATTACCTTAATAATACAAAAAGAAAACCAATTCCCTTCTCGGCTCATTTACTTACTTATTAACTAGCGCCACTACCGTGTAACCGGAAGCTGCTAACAATGTCATCACTAAAATATTCACTAAAATACGTTGTAAAATAATGCGCCAACTGAAACCACCAGGCAACAATGCACCATTATCATCCGACGTAAAGTAAGGCGAAGTTGCAAAAAAACGAATGAATTGAATTGAATTTCCCATTAATGCAAAGTGGCAACAAAGTAAGGTAGTAGAGTAAAACTTACTTCCGTTTATCTTTTTTCTTTTCGGCTTCTTCTAGTAAAGCTTCTTTGAAACCAACTACTACGGATGCAATCCTATTATGTGCAGTTTCCGCATGACCTGTTACGATTGCATGTTAAAAAAAATGGAGATGAAAAAAATAGTTAAAGTTCTTTGTTTTTTTTTTCTTAAGCTCAGCACAATTTAAATTTACCAATCATGAAATCCCAACCCGTAAATAGTTTCCATGAAAATGTACACTCGTCATCTTTTGAAGATAATTTAGAATTTCGTGAATTTTCTGCCATTCTGTAAGTGTAGAAGTTAAAGAAGAAGAATAAAATGTTAAAGGTGATGGATGTTATTGCAAAACAAAGAGATGCAAATCTTATTAATTAAAACTTTAAAAAGAGACAAGGAAACATAAGTTTGAGTAGAAATTCGCCATTTTGTTAATAAAATTATCAAGTCAAGTAGATGAGATTTATAGTTTCAACTTGTACTTTTACCTGATGTACTGACTGTTGATGTTCGTTTGCTGTTGTACCGTGCTAGTGTGAGCTTTTTACTCATTAAACATTCCCTTAACTTTTACTTAGACACGTTCGTACACTGTTAATTAATTGCAAGGAAAATTTATAGATTTCCATTAAAAAGAAACGTAGCCAATTAATTAAATTATGACCAAGTTGTTAGTCTGACCCTCAAGGCGAAAGACGAAGATGAAATCAAATCTATATTCCCTGTTGGAATATAAAAAATTAACTTTCGTTTCCATTTGTAATTCGATACTAGGATTTAGTTAGTAGCATTTCTTTTTATTTTCTTACTGTTATAAATTTTTTTCTGTTCAAGGAAGAAGGATTCCCTAGGAACATCTAACAGCCACTGTATAAAAACTGTGACATCAAGTTTTTTAAAGCAAAATTCGGAAGCAAACAAGCTAAAAAACCATCGAAATGTTTAAAATAGTACTTGCTCTGAATCAAATTTATTTTGTCACTACATTACAATTCCCACTAATATACCACCCTATGTCTACCACTCTCCGTACATATTTTTTAAATTAAATATCGGGCCATTTCATATGTTTTCAAGGAGTAGTTTTTAATATATGGTTCAATAGTGGCTTTCAACCATTAATATGTTTACTGTCATCGTTTATATGTCTAAAATCATTAAAACGTTTTGGGATTTTTATGCAATCATACAACTTTTTATAACAAACATACAATGACCGCCGACAACCAAAATATGGTTGGGTTGCCTTAAAGAGCCACGACATTCTCTTGCTACTAGTTGATAATTCTTTACGAAATCCTCGTTAAAAATGTGTTTATAACGGAGAAACTTGATGAACCAATGAATCTAAAATGCATTTTTCAAAAAGTGGCTATACCTCTGTAATTAATCATATTTGATTTATGTAAACTTTGTACTGGTTTTTTTTTTTTTCTCATTATTTATTTATTGAATCTTCATATATTAAATATGAACTAACAATAATTAATCAAATCTTAACCTAATACGTTATTTTTTGTCCTGCCAGTGCCAGACAAAAATTTTCTTCATCGCGGGTTCTGTTCACTTTTATAGTGTTTATCGCTCATCTAATTGGATAAGTGCTGCAGTGTCTCTTCTTCTTAAGCGAGTGTGGCCGCTATCATTTAAAATATTTCGTGCTAGTGGGTTTGGGTGCGATTCGAGCCTTTTTAAGTATTTTACTGCATATTTCGTAATCATAGTTTTAACTAATGGAACATTAAGATCCTTGTGAATATTTGAGTTTTTAACATACCAATCGGCAGCTGTGATTATTCGAAGTAGTTTATTTTGGCGCCTTTGAATTTTTTCGATATTAGAGGCCGAGGCAGTGCCCCATAACTGAATACCATAGCACCAGATTGGCTTTAAGATGGAGTTGTAAAGAAGAAGTTTGCAGTCGAGACTAAGGACAGAGTTTCTTCCAATAAGCCAATGAATTTGGATGGCTTTTAGTTTCATTTGAGTTAATTTTGCCTCTATATGGCTTTTCCACGTTAAACGGCGATCTAGATGAATACCGAGGTATTTTACATGCGAATTTTGAGGTATTATTTGATTATTGATTTTAATAGGGGGGCATGATTCCCGACGCAAGGTGAATGTTATATGTACGCATTTTTGCTCATTGACCTCTATCCTCCATTGCTTTAACCATAGTTCGAGTTGAAATATATGATCCTGTAGGTATCGAGATGCTTCTTGACGGTTTTCGTGCACGCTCAAAAAAGCTGTATCATCAGCAAATGTTGAAGTTTGTGTGTAGTTGTTTGTTGGCATGTCCGAGGTATATATTAAGTATAAAAGTGGGCCCAGGATGCTTCCCTGAGGGACTCCAGCGTCAATTTGCTGAGGAGAGCTTAAATAATCACCTTCTTTAATAATAAATTTTCGACCGACTAAGTAGCTTTCTAACAGCTTGTGTGTGTTTACTGGTAAGTTGAGCTTCAATTTATGTAATAAGCCTTCATGCCAGACTTTATCAAAAGCTTGAGAAACATCGATGAAGAGAGCGGAGCAATATTTTTTTTCTTCAAAGGCTTTTCTTATTGCGTTTACTATACGATGGGTTTGCTCAATTGTGCTGTGTTCTCTTCTAAAGCCGAATTGGTGGTTAGGAATACATCTATTTTCATTTAAAATTGGGGTTAATTTTGACGCTAACAGCTTCTCAAACAGCTTTGATATATTAGAAAGTAAGCTTATAGGCCTATATGACTCAACTTTTGTGTGATCCTTTCCAGGTTTAGGTATCATGGTGACTAAGGAGACCTTCCACTTTTGAGGATAGTATTCAAGGCGTAAAATAGCATTAAAAATTAAAAGAATAATTTTCTTTGCTATGCTGGGTAGCTCCAAAAGCATTTTGTTGCTGATCTTATCAAAACCAGGAGCCTTCTTGGGGTTTAAATCACAAATAGCCTTTTCGATTTCTCTTATCTCAAATCTTAGCGGAACAGCTGCTCTAGCAGCAACAGGTGGTAACTCGACCGCAATATCGTGAGATATATTTGGGGTAAATACGTTTTTTAAATGATTGACATACAGATTTCCTTTTTCAACATCATTTCTTGCCCAACTTCCATTCAAGTTTCTTAATGGTGGTTTAGAGACAACTGGCCTTTTGAGATTTCTAGCTGCGCGCCATAATGAGTAGTTTGATTGTGGGGTTGCATCAAGTTCCTCAAGATATTTTTCCAGAGAAGCCGTTTTCTTAGTCTGCAGTAACTTTCTAAGTCTTTTTGTACACTCTTTAAGTAAGTTCTTAAGTTGAGGGGATCTGTGCAATTGCCAATCTCTTCGAGCCCTCCTTTTTTCAGACAAAAGATGCTCGACATCTGTGGAATATATTTTAATAGTTTTTGTTTTTTTGGGGACAATATTGGAATGTTGAACAGCTAGTTTCAGAAAACTGTCAAAATTGTCAATAGAGCGATCTACATAATCCGGTGTACTGAGCGGAATATTTTCTGTGCAATGGGTACTGAGATATTTTTTATATTTTAACCAATTAATTTGCGTAGCTGTCTTCGGAGGTACAATTCTATTGGGGTTCATTATAGTAACAATTGTAGGTGTGTGGTCGGAAGATAAATCTAGGGAGGCTTCAACATGAATCGTTTCTATGGGAATGTTTTTAACCACGCCGAAATCGATGACATCTGGAATTTTTTGATGATCAGTGGGCCAATATGTTGGTTGTCCGCTCGCTACCACATTTAAATCCATTTTAGAAATTGTGTTAAATAAAACACGACCCTTTGGTGTTATAAGTCGCGACCCCCAGAAGGTATGTTTAGCGTTATAATCGCCAGCGGCTAGGAAACACGGTCCTAATGATTTAAAATATTTATAATATTGGTTCTCCGATATTGAAAATCTAGGCGGGGAGTATAACGATGAAATTACTAGGTTTCTATTTAATTCCTCAACGCAAATGTTCGTTGCTTGGAGATAATCTTCACGATGATCACACATTAGGTAGTGTTTCACTCGGGTTTTTATTAAAATGGCAGAACCTCCACAAGCTCTATCTCGAGGGTCCTTGGTATCATATAGTATATAACCATTTATTTTAAACGTATTTCTTGAGGTCAAATGAGTTTCAGAAATCATCATGACATCAATTTGTTTATTTTTAAGAAAGTATTCTAATTCATTTTTATGTTGGCGGATGCCGTTTGCGTTCCAAAAACAAATTTTTAAACAGTTCATGGTTTATTAAGTACAGCTTGCAATAACATCGATTGCATTCTAAGCATTTCCTGCATCATATTACCCATTGTGTTCGTAAAATTATTTACCGTTTGCACTAATGTTTCCATGGTTTTTTCTAAGCGACTTAAATTAGAAACCGGAGTTTCATCATTACTTGGCGAAGCACCTTGCATTGGCTGATGGTTTGATTTTAGGACGTTAGCGTAAGAGGTTCTGTTATTACTAGGCTGGGGGGCTTGAATTGCATTTGTGTTTACTTGATTTGCAACCTGCACTTGAGGGGTATTTGTTTTTGGTCCAACCGTCTGCTTGACGATATTATATACAGGGCATCCTCTATAATTGGCAGTGTGATTACCGCCACAGTTGCTACATTTTTTTACGTTGGGGTCGGTTTTAGACTTATCGCAAGAAACTGTACCGTGTAGTTCACCACATACTACGCAGACAGGGGGTAAATAGCAGTATGCCTTAGTATGACCGTACTCTTGACAGTTTAAACATTGAACGGGACCATTTCTTTTGTGCGGCTCTTCTATAGTTATTCTTCTGTAGAGAATATATTTTAAATTGTAAATAGGATGTGTTTCGTTTTTTTTAAGTTTTACGGCGCCGGGTTCAAACTCAACTCGAAAGAGTGGTTGGGGAATTTTTTCTCTATTTTTAATATTTACTACATGCTTTACCTTGAAGCCTTTTTCTTCTAAGAATGTTTTAACCTCTTCTGGGTCTACGCATGAGTCAATGCCCTTGATTACTACCTGAAGACCTTTACTGCTCTTCAGTTGATAAGTAAAAGTTTTTATTCAGAGTCTCAAATACTGTAATTACCTTTCGAAAATCATCCTCGTGATTCACCTGTATTTTAGTCTCGTTAATGATACCGCGCTTTATTGCAGCTACATAAAAGGAATTTTCACCTATCACCGAAATTAAACTTTTTATTAACTCATTAGAGTTTTGCTCTCTAAGGTATATCGGGGGTGGCTTAGACGATTTAATGACGTTTGGTGCTTCAGAGGATTCATCCTCCAGAATCGCAAAACGATTTTGTGTATTTATTTTATCAAAAGATGGTACTTTTGAGGCCGAAGCAACTGCTGCAGAGGTAGGGCTGCGTCCCCGTTTAAGCACTGTTATGTACCTGTCCATACCAACTTGTATTGTAGGCTTTTGGCAGCTTTTTACAGGGGGGTTTTCCATTGCATTTGTGTTTAAGTTCATGGTTTCATTTCCCACTAAATTTGTTTTTGACGTCACGGCAATACTTGCTGGCCTGGCAACACTTGTCACCAAATCTAGTTGTAGTTTTTTTAATGAGTCACTATCCACTGTTTTTGTAAACACCGAGGGTGATAGGGAACGTGTTCGAGTAATTGGCTTAGCCGTTAGGTAGTTAATATTATTTTGTTTAGTTTTATTTATTTCCGCATTATTTTCGTTTGATTGAACTAAAACGTAAACGTTTCTTTCATTTTGTCTTAGTGTTGTTTCACTGTTCGTACTCATGCAAAGAGTTGTTTTTGTTTTTCACCGTTTTGCTTTGCTTTAATATTTTTATTATTTATTGTATTTTACAACAACAAAAAAAAAAACAAGAAATTTTAATGTTTTTGTTCAGAATATGTATACACATGTATGAACATTCATACATACGTATTTATTTTTACTGTTTTATTTTATTTAATTTAATCGTTTTAAATTGTTCACTATTATGTTAAATAATTTAAATAACAAAATACGTATATTATTTTTTTTTTAAGCGTCCATTCGCTGCTTATATTACAAAATCAAATGTGATTAATTAATAGTTCAAATCGTATGCGGGGCTAAAATACACGTCTGTATCACAACAAAGCACAAACTTTGTACAGGTTGATGAAATTTGGTACATGGGTTCTAATTAGAGTTCTTAATTTCCCGGACTTTTTTACGAAACCAAAAAAATCTTATTCCCGGGAATCCCGGGATTCTTTGAATAAAACCATGATTTCATTAAATGAGTTCAAGACAAAAGTTTTTTACTTTTTTAAAAGAATATACACACATACAACAGTCTAAAAAAATTTACTTTATTAAATCCACAGGAAACCAAAACAAAGCCAAAACAAAAATTGTTACATTCATATGAACATGCATATTATATATGTATGTATGTATATTAAGCCCTTCCCGCGTGTAAAGAGTAGTCCACAAGGGACCAGGACTAGTCCAAAAGTAACCCAAACGTATGAAAAAACATGGTCTATTTTACATTACCTTTGGACTATTAAAGAGTAGTTTTAAAACTACTCCATGATATACTCAAAAGGATTAGTTTTGAAGTCGCTAAAAAACGAAAGCATGTCGTTAAAAATGAAGTCATGTCCTCTCACTACAAACACTTGTTAACAATGACATGGTCCATGCTTGCATAACATCGGACCAGTCCATGGAGTAGTCCATTTTATCAAAATGGATCAGGCGGTCCAATTTTATTTGCAGGGCTATGACACTACATTTTTTATTCATTAACCCTGCAGATAACGAGACTAGTCCATACATGCATGTAAAGAGTAGTCCATAAAGGATTAGGAGTACTCCAAAACTACTCCAAATATATGGTTAAAAGTTGGTCCATTTAACATTACGATGTCGTAGGAGGGGACCATATAACCCACCGTTTTAAAAGTACTCCATGTTACTACAGTATGGAGTACACTTAGGGGGTAGTTTAAGCATTTTTCTTTTTCATTTTTTACTAATCGCCTTTTATGGTGTGTACTGTAGTCTATTATTGCTATTATCAAATGTATTTACTTGGGATTTTTAATTTTTTACCTTTTTTCCACAAATTTCACAAACTTCCACTTTAAAATAAACAAATAATAATGGACACCATCAGGGCTACCAATGTGTAACACTGTAAACTATAGAAAAGTATACATCACACAGTTGTTGGCAGCACTGCATGTTAATTTCTTATAAAATGGTCCATACTAAAGCACATTGGACCATGTTGTAAGTAGTCCATTTAAGCCACAATGGACCACGTAGTCCAATATTATCTGTAGGGAATCGATACAGAATTGATAGAAAGAAACAGTAAATGCTAGAAAGAGCAAACTATAAAAAGTGTAAGCAAAGTTCTTTAGTTTTTTTTTCTCTTGTTATGGTTTGTTTCAGGGATGGCGTTGAGAATTTTTAAAATTGTACCACCAACCTTTAAAAATTGTACCTAATTGTACTAAAAGATTTTTTTAGTTGAAATTAATTTTATTTATGTTCTAAAAAAAATACCACAAGAAGGTATTATAAATCTTAGTTTAAAAATATCAATAAAATAGTACAATTGAAACAACTTAGCCATCTCTGTTCTGTTAATTTTATTAAATGTTGCCAACTTTTTGTTTATGAGAAACCTAAAAACAAAAAGCGGTAAATCGCTGAATTTGCCCATAAACCGCTGATTCTGCAACACTTTTAATATTTCAAGCTTGAAATGTCAATTTTAAGTTGAACAATTTTAAATTTTTTTTTGACATAACTTCATTTTTTATCGATAACTCTAGTAAAATTTTTGACAGCTTGCCATTTATCTTAATACAGCTGAACCCTTCGCACTTGGTAAATTTTTCTATTACTTTATATTTGCACTGTTCACCAAAACTTGAACAATGCATTAAAAATGTAGTGCCATAAGGGCTTTAGTTTGTCCCAAAAAGAAAAAAAAAATAATTGTTTTATGCCCCACCTTTTTTTAAAGTTTATAGGGTAAAGTATTTTTGTGACTTTTTTCAGATTTTTCGGAAGAGGTTCAGAGGTCGCTAAAATCGAATTTAACCCAAAAATCGGTGTTTCTCGACTTTTTTTGAATTTTGCTCATTACTCGGCCCATAAGCAAGATTTTCTTTGTTATTAAGCCAATTTTGTTTACAGAAAGCTAATCCAACTTTACTTCTCTGTGCAGATATTATAAGTTTCGGTTATTTTTTTTTTTTTGCTTATTTTGGTCCCTTCAATGACATTTTTTGTATATTAAGCATAAATTTGGAAAATAAAAAAAATAAAAATTTTTTTGTATTTTAAAAGCCCATCGGACATTCTATTTCTAACAGTGTTCGAAAATAAACAGTACATTATTAAGCGTTCGGCTCACACACCGAAGAACGATATCTATTTTTTTAGTGTTTGTGTAAACATACACAAACCTTAATACCGTTCGTAACTATTTTCAAGAAAGAACCGAACATTATATAATGTTCGGTTCTTCGTTAAAAAACAGAACAATTGTAGTGATACTGTAGAAAAACATTATATTTTAATGTTCTATAATGTTTTTTTCGTGTGTGTATTTTGTTTTTGTAAAAAATGTTTGGTTTTTTTTTTATCAGCAAAAAGCGACGAACATTAACGAGCCGAACCGAACACATTGAAGTTCGTGGATTTTCAAAAAAAACCGAACGGAATTTAATGTTCTCATCATTTGTTGAGTATGATGAAAACAGCATTATTTTTGTGTTCGAAAGATGACAAACAGGGAAACGTTTTTTTTTTTAATGAATTTCTACACAAACACTATTAGCGTTTGTGTTTTCCACAAATCTACCGAACCGAACATTAAAGAACGATATTTAGTGTTTATTTTCGAACACTGATTTCTAATGCTTGTTGAAATGTATATTGCCTGCTAGCGAAAACGCTTTCTACAGACGTTGGTTTTATAGTAAGAAGCGCATCATACAAAGATTATAAATTTGTTGGCCTGTTACCCGTGACCTCATAGACGTCCAATTCTTATTTAAGATATTTTCAGGCTTTTGCATTTTCTTTACATTTATTTTTTTTTTAGAATTTGTAGATGGTTCATCATCTGGTGCGGGTGATGAGGTATCCGTGATCATTTACTTCTGCAAGAAGCTTTTAAGACATTTCATCAGCAATTAAAAAGACCGTTCATTTATTGGCGTAGGAAAAAAAGTTTGAATTGTAGGTAGTTTTTAGTAATTTTAGTTAAGAATATGTTTTTATTGCTCGTTTTTGATTTTAACGATGTTTACAAATTAAAATTTAAAAAAATTTAGTTTAAAATTCCCGGAAAAAATTTGCCGGGATTAATTTAATTCTTTCCCGCGTAGAAACTCTAGTTCCAATTGACACAATTGAAAATGGGGCCAACCGGTCAATATTTCACATATCACCCATACAATCTTCTTTCCAGAATAAGGTCGTTGTGCCCATAGACATTCTCATTATGTTGGTATTTAGAATAAATTTTGTTCAAACTTATTTAATTGCAATCAAAATCCCTTTACCAAAGTTTATTGGAATCGGTCCAATCGGTATTGGATATCGGTCCATGCAAATTCTACTCCCGCAAATAGCTTTTAATGCCATAACTTGCTTATAAATGTTGGTATTTACTTACAAATTGGCGACAATGACTTTAACGATAGCTACTATGTCATGATAAAATGTTATGCTGGAGGAATCAAAATTTACCATGGTTCCCATATAAACACCTTTCGTAAACAAAGTACTTTTATATGAATCTAAAACTCAATTACATATTTTTGTTATGGCGGGTCCATGATTGCCCATGGTTCCCAAATAGGGGACACTTGCAAAAATTTGTTTTTTCATACTGTGGTTTAGGGTATAAAATGGTTGGTCTTGACCGACTATACTTTTTTACTTGTTTTTGTTTTACTTTTTTATGCTAAAGCCCAATTTCTCTACAACGAAATCTACAACTTAACAAATTTCGAACAAAGTCTACTTCGTGACTAGATTTTGACGAAATCAACTCAATATCTCGTAGTGATGCAACGTTGGTTTTTTCATATATGTAGTACTAAAACATACTTCCATGCACAGGAAAAAATTATATTTTAATAAAAAAAAAACAAGTTGGAGTGGTATATTCGGCTGTGCCGAATCTTTGATTACCTTCGCCGACAGTAAACATATTTCTGGAGGGGGAGTTATTTATTAAAATATTCATTATGGTTCTACGCGTACTAAAGAGTTTTCCTAGAGTGGGCTTTATATGGGGCCTATGGTAAATTAAAGACTGATCTTAACGAAAGTTCGCAGTATGATTTTTAGTTCTATTTATGAAACTGTGACTTGCCAAATTTTATTACGATAGCATTATTTTTTACGGGCTATGGCGTACTAAACTGTTTTCCGAGAGAAAGCTTTATATGGGGCCCATGGTAAATTATGGACCGATCTTCGCGAATTTTGACAGCGTGATTTCTAGTTATATTGAACGAATTTGTGCAAAATTTAATATTAATCCGTGCATTATACCACCATTTATGTTGGCTTTTGTAACAAAATTATCAATTTTTGGGGTGGTGGTTCCACACTTGGAACCTTTTATCCCACTGAACTGATCTTCTGGATTTTAGGATAACTAGAAGCTATTAGAGACCAACTTTGATCTTTTCTTTTGAGTTTTTCGAAATTGAGCGTGTTTTCAACAGTCGGCCACACGGACAGACAGATGGGCATGGCTTAAGAATTACTCAAGGAGCATGAATGGGGTTTTAAATGAATGGTTCTCTTGTCGTTCTCCAGATAAACAAACATCTATAATGTCTTTGTACAGCATGTACCACAGCCACTTCTTCTATCCTGCTAATTTTTTTTAGAGAGTTTGTGTATTGATAACAAATATGCATGTACCTTACTTGGAAACTTTGGTTCTTGCCGTTCTCCAGATATAAAAAGAAATAAAAAACCAACAACAACAAGGGATTTATGGGTACAACTAGAGGCAATCGTGGTTTATTGTTCATGTCTCAGCCATTTCTACATCGATCAGGCTGAATGCAATAGCAAACAACTCCGGCTTATATGTGACATAAAAATGGTCCCCAACATATCTGGGGTCTTTGGAAAACCTATTTCAAAGGACACACGGACAGACGGACATAAAAACTCCTCTTCTTAAAAGGACCCAGCCTATAGACATATACTTTAAACGGTCTAACATCAATCTATATATATAAAATTGTAACGTTACTGACTGACTCACTGATTCACTGACTCACTGACTGATTCATCATCGCACAGCATAAACGCCTAAAGCTAAAAACTTGAAATTTGGACCAGGGATTG
The DNA here is from genome assembly GCA_930367215.1 of Pollenia angustigena. Lineage (NCBI taxonomy): Eukaryota > Metazoa > Arthropoda > Insecta > Diptera > Polleniidae > Pollenia > Pollenia angustigena. Next base: position 151,246,794 of record OV884058.1, read on the forward strand.
GTCACTCTCAAAATCGATCCACTAAGACGGGATTTTTGGAAATTCGAATGTTTAGGGTGTAAAAAAGGGTAAAAACGGGATAATTCGGTAACCTTATATCTCCAAAACTAAAAGAGATGTTCTTTAGAAAAATAAGCGGACGGGTGTCTGGTACTTTTTTGAAATTCGGCCCTATTAGGGAGTAAACGGGTAAAATCGGAATTTTCGTACTTTTTTGCCACCCCATCTATCTTTTGAACCAATAAACATAAAAACAAAGTTTATACCACATTCGAAACTTATCAAAAAAATACAAATACGAATTTGGTACTTTTCCGAAATTCGTACATTTAAGGGGTGAATATCGTAGCTATTTTTGGTACTTTTTTCACAAAACATTTTTCTCCATTCATTGACATATTCGTACTAAATTATGGGCTCCCACTACAATACTGAAATACTTAAATGGGGGAAAACATAGTACCAAAAAGGGGCAATACGGGAAATTTGATATTTTACTTTAGCCTTTTGGTTCTGCAACTGGCATTTTTTTTAATTATCGTTGGTGTTGGACCTTAAAACATAAGATTAAACATGCAATGTCGTGAGTGGATAACAACCCATAAGGGGAAGTTCTTGGTACTTTTCTGTTCATTAACTGGTACTTTTTGAATTTCCGTTAGTATTCGACCTGTAAAAATAAAATTAAACATGCAATATCCTGAATGGATGAGAATCTATAAGAGGGAACTTTTTTGTTCATTAGCTGGTACTTTTTGAATTTCAGTTAGTATTGGACCTAGAAACATGAAATTAATCATGCAAGGTCTTGAGTGAATGACAATCTGTTAGAGAGATCTTTTTGGTACTTTTTCGTTTTTTAACTGGTACTTTTTTTTACAACTTTCGCTAATATTGGTCTTATGAACATAAAATTAAACCTGCAAGGTCCTGAGTGAATAAGAATCGCTGAAAGGGCTTATTGGCACTTTTTAGTTCTTAAACTTGTACTTTTTGAATATGCGTTATTATTAGACTTAGAAACATAAAATTCAAGATGCAATGCCCTGAGTGAATAAGAATGTATAAGAATAAAGTTTTTGGTACTTTTTTGTTCTTCCACTGGTACTTTTTGAATTTCCGTTATTATTGGACCTAGAAACGAAAAATTAAACATGCAAGGTCCTCAGTGAATGAGAATCTGTAAGAGGGCTTTTTGGTACTTTTTTGTTCTTTAACTGGTACTTTTTGAATTTCCGTTAATATTGAACCTAGAATACTAAAATTCAACATTCAATGTCCTGAGTGGACGATACAAATGCATATTTGGTACTTTTTCGAAATACGAACGTTTAAGGGATGAAAATTTTACCTATCTTTGTTACTTTTTCACAAGATGTTTTCGCCATCTATTTATCTTTCATCGCAGAGATTAAACGTCTAAAGCTAAAAGGTTGATATTTGGCCCAGTGGCTGGCCTCTCGCCAAACGATTCTGCTAACCTCATACCTCCTAAACTAAAAGAGATGAAAAACATTAACACTTATTGTTGTTCATTAGAAAAATTCGCTAACCTCATATCTCCTTAAATAAAAGAGATAAAAAAAATTGAATACTTATTATTGTTCATTAAAAAAATAAACGGACAGGTTTCTGGTACTTTTGTGAGGTACGGCCTTTTTGGGGTGTTAAAGGGTAAATAAAAAAATCAAAAAGGATAATACGGGAAACTAACTTTCTTTCATTTGCTTTTGTGTTCTACGAGTCGTACTTTTTGAATTTTCTATATTGAACTTAGAAGCACAAAATTATAGGTGCAAAGTCCTGTGTCAATATCAACCTATGAGATGAAAAATGTTGGAACTATTTTGCTAAAACCTATTTACATATTAGATTACAAAGTGGCGGGTTAAATGCTAGAATTTAAACAAATTTAAACCTAGAAACATAAACTTTGGCATACAAATATGTCCACGAAGGAAAAGGAGACGCTAACGAAGTAGCGGGTTAAATGCTAGTATTATACAAATTACAAAAATGAAAAAAGTGTATTTAATCTTTTTTCCTTCGGTGAAGGGTATAATAAAAGATAATGCAAATTGTTAACTGCCTATTTCTTTATATGCAAGTATGTGTTACACGAAAAATTTTCAAACATCTGCTTTTTTTATGCAAACAAAATCTCGCTTATGTCAAAAACGTTCAATGTAAAAGCAGTAGATGATTTCAAATCAAATCTACTAGATTTCGTTGTAATGTAAACGGAATGAGTTGTCTTTAGGTGTACTATTTGTTCTGATATATAATAATTTTTAAGCTTTGGTTTCTTTGACTGAAACACATGCTTAAAATAAATAAATGTTTTAAATTAGTTAATGTAAAGATAAGTAACAACCATTTGGGTATACTTGGCGACAATGACTTTAACGATAGCTACTATGTCATGATAAAATGTTATGCTGGAGGAATCAAAATTTACCATGGTTCCCATATAAACACCTTTCGTAAACAAAGTACTTTTATATGAATCTAAAACTCAATTACATATTTTTGTTATGGCGGGTCCATGATTGCCCATGGTTCCCAAATAGGGGACACTTGCAAAAATTTGTTTTTTCATACTGTGGTTTAGGGTATAAAATGGTTGGTCTTGACCGACTATACTTTTTTACTTGTTTTTGTTTTACTTTTTTATGCTAAAGCCCAATCTCTCTACAACGAAATCTACAACTTAACAAATTTCGAACAAAGTCTACTTCGTGACTAGATTTTGACGAAATCTACTCAATATCTCGTAGTGATGCAACGTTGGTTTTTTCATATATGTAGTACTAAAACATACTTCCATGCACAGGAAAAAATTATATTTTAATAAAAAAAAAACAAGTTGGAGTGGTATATTCGGCTGTGCCGAATCTTTGATTACCTTCGCCGACAGTAAACATATTTCTGGAGGGGGAGTTATTTATTAAAATATTCATTATGGTTCTACGCGTACTAAAGAGTTTTCCTAGAGTGGGCTTTATATGGGGCCTATGGTAAATTAAAGACTGATCTTAACGAAAGTTCGCAGTATGATTTTTAGTTCTATTTATGAAACTGTGACTTGCCAAATTTTATTACGATAGCATTATTTTTTACGGGCTATGGCGTACTAAACTGTTTTCCGAGAGAAAGCTTTATATGGGGCCCATGGTAAATTATGGACCGATCTTCCCGAATTTTGACAGCGTGATTTCTAGTTATATTGAACGAATTTGTGCAAAATTTAATATTAATCCGTGCATTATACCACCATTTATGTTGGCTTTTGTAACAAAATTATCAATTTTTGGGGTGGTGGTTCCACACTTGGAACCTTTTATCCCACTGAACTGATCTTTTGGATTTTAGGATAACTAGAAGCTATTAGAGACCAACTTTGATCTTTTCTTTTGAGTTTTTCGAAATTGAGCGTGTTTTCAACAGTCGGCCACACGGACAGACAGATGGGCATGGCTTAAGAATTACTCAAGGAGCATGAATGGGGTTTTAAATGAATGGTTCTCTTGTCGTTCTCCAGATAAACAAACATCTATAATGTCTTTGTACAGCATGTACCACAGCCACTTCTTCTATCCTGCTAATTTTTTTTAGAGAGTTTGTGTATTGATAACAAATATGCATGTACCTTACTTGGAAACTTTGGTTCTTGCCGTTCTCCAGATATAAAAAGAAATAAAAAACCAACAACAACAAGGGATTTATGGGTACAACTAGAGGCAATCGTGGTTTATTGTTCATGTCTCAGCCATTTCTACATCGATCAGGCTGAATGCAATAGCAAACAACTCCGGCTTATATGTGACATAAAAATGGTCCCCAACATATCTGGGGTCTTTGGAAAACCTATTTCAAAGGACACACGGACAGACGGACATAAAAACTCCTCTTCTTAAAAGGACCCAGCCTATAGACATATACTTTAAACGGTCTAACATCAATCTATATATATAAAATTGTAACGTTACTGACTGACTCACTGATTCACTGACTCACTGACTGATTCATCATCGCACAGCATAAACGCCTAAAGCTAAAAACTTGAAATTTGGACCAGGGATTGGTCACTCTCAAAATCGATCCACTAAGACGGGATTTTTGGAAATTCGAATGTTTAGGGTGTAAAAAAGGGTAAAAACGGGATAATTCGGTAACCTTATATCTCCAAAACTAAAAGAGATGTTCTTTAGAAAAATAAGCGGACGGGTGTCTGGTACTTTTTTGAAATTCGGCCCTATTAGGGAGTAAACGGGTAAAATCGGAATTTTCGTACTTTTTTGCCACCCCATCTATCTTTTGAACCAATAAACATAAAAACAAAGTTTATACCACATTCGAAACTTATCAAAAAAATACAAATACGAATTTGGTACTTTTCCGAAATTCGTACATTTAAGGGGTGAATATCGTAGCTATTTTTGGTACTTTTTTCACAAAACATTTTTCTCCATTCATTGACATATTCGTACTAAATTATGGGCTCCCACTACAATACTGAAATACTTAAATGGGGGAAAACATAGTACCAAAAAGGGGCAATACGGGAAATTTGATATTTTACTTTAGCCTTTTGGTTCTGCAACTGGCATTTTTTTTAATTATCGTTGGTGTTGGACCTTAAAACATAAGATTAAACATGCAATGTCGTGAGTGGATAACAACCCATAAGGGGAAGTTCTTGGTACTTTTCTGTTCATTAACTGGTACTTTTTGAATTTCCGTTAGTATTCGACCTGTAAAAATAAAATTAAACATGCAATATCCTGAATGGATGAGAATCTATAAGAGGGAACTTTTTTGTTCATTAGCTGGTACTTTTTGAATTTCAGTTAGTATTGGACCTAGAAACATGAAATTAATCATGCAAGGTCTTGAGTGAATGACAATCTGTTAGAGAGATCTTTTTGGTACTTTTTCGTTTTTTAACTGGTACTTTTTTTTACAACTTTCGCTAATATTGGTCTTATGAACATAAAATTAAACCTGCAAGGTCCTGAGTGAATAAGAATCGCTGAAAGGGCTTATTGGCACTTTTTAGTTCTTAAACTTGTACTTTTTGAATATGCGTTATTATTAGACTTAGAAACATAAAATTCAAGATGCAATGCCCTGAGTGAATAAGAATGTATAAGAATAAAGTTTTTGGTACTTTTTTGTTCTTCCACTGGTACTTTTTGAATTTCCGTTATTATTGGACCTAGAAACGAAAAATTAAACATGCAAGGTCCTCAGTGAATGAGAATCTGTAAGAGGGCTTTTTGGTACTTTTTTGTTCTTTAACTGGTACTTTTTGAATTTCCGTTAATATTGAACCTAGAATACTAAAATTCAACATTCAATGTCCTGAGTGGACGATACAAATGCATATTTGGTACTTTTTCGAAATACGAACGTTTAAGGGATGAAAATTGTACCTATCTTTGTTACTTTTTCACAAGATGTTTTCGCCATCTATTTATCTTTCATCGCAGAGATTAAACGTCTAAAGCTAAAAGGTTGATATTTGGCCCAGTGGCTGGCCTCTCGCCAAACGATTCTGCTAACCTCATACCTCCTAAACTAAAAGAGATGAAAAACATTAACACTTATTGTTGTTCATTAGAAAAATTCGCTAACCTCATATCTCCTTAAATAAAAGAGATAAAAAAAATTGAATACTTATTATTGTTCATTAAAAAAATAAACGGACAGGTTTCTGGTACTTTTGTGAGGTACGGCCTTTTTGGGGTGTTAAAGGGTAAATAAAAAAATAAAAAAGGATAATACGGGAAACTAACTTTCTTTCATTTGCTTTTGTGTTCTACGAGTCGTACTTTTTGAATTTTCTATATTGAACTTAGAAGCACAAAATTATAGGTGCAAAGTCCTGTGTCAATATCAACCTATGAGATGAAAAATGTTGGAACTATTTTGCTAAAACCTATTTACATATTAGATTACAAAGTGGCGGGTTAAATGCTAGAATTTAAACAAATTTAAACCTAGAAACATAAACTTTGGCATACAAATATGTCCACGAAGGAAAAGGAGACGCTAACGAAGTAGCGGGTTAAATGCTAGTATTATACAAATTACAAAAATGAAAAACGTGTATTTAATCTTTTTTCCTTCGGTGAAGGGTATAATAAAAGATAATGCAAATTGTTAACTGCCTATTTCTTTATATGCAAGTATGTGTTACACGAAAAATTTTCAAACATCTGCTTTTTTTATGCAAACAAAATCTCGCTTATGTCAAAAACGTTCAATGTAAAAGCAGTAGATGATTTCAAATCAAATCTACTAGATTTCGTTGTAATGTAAACGGAATGAGTTGTCTTTAGGTGTACTATTTGTTCTGATATATAATAATTTTTAAGCTTTGGTTTCTTTGACTGAAACACATGCTTAAAATAAATAAATGTTTTAAATTAGTTAATGTAAAGATAAGTAACAACCATTTGGGTATACTTGGCGACAATGACTTTAACGATAGCTACTATGTCATGATAAAATGTTATGCTGGAGGAATCAAAATTTACCATGGTTCCCATATAAACACCTTTCGTAAACAAAGTACTTTTATATGAATCTAAAACTCAATTACATATTTTTGTTATGGCGGGTCCATGATTGCCCATGGTTCCCAAATAGGGGACACTTGCAAAAATTTGTTTTTTCATACTGTGGTTTAGGGTATAAAATGGTTGGTCTTGACCGACTATACTTTTTTACTTGTTTTTGTTTTACTTTTTTATGCTAAAGCCCAATCTCTCTACAACGAAATCTACAACTTAACAAATTTCGAACAAAGTCTACTTCGTGACTAGATTTTGACGAAATCTACTCAATATCTCGTAGTGATGCAACGTTGGTTTTTTCATATATGTAGTACTAAAACATACTTCCATGCACAGGAAAAAATTATATTTTAATAAAAAAAAACAAGTTGGAGTGGTATATTCGGCTGTGCCGAATCTTTGATTACCTTCGCCGACAGTAAACATATTTCTGGAGGGGGAGTTATTTATTAAAATATTCATTATGGTTCTACGCGTACTAAAGAGTTTTCCTAGAGTGGGCTTTATATGGGGCCTATGGTAAATTAAAGACTGATCTTAACGAAAGTTCGCAGTATGATTTTTAGTTCTATTTATGAAACTGTGACTTGCCAAATTTTATTACGATAGCATTATTTTTTACGGGCTATGGCGTACTAAACTGTTTTCCGAGAGAAAGCTTTATATGGGGCCCATGGTAAATTATGGACCGATCTTCGCGAATTTTGACAGCGTGATTTCTAGTTATATTGAACGAATTTGTGCAAAATTTAATATTAATCCGTGCATTATACCACCATTTATGTTGGCTTTTGTAACAAAATTATCAATTTTTGGGGTGGTGGTTCCACACTTGGAACCTTTTATCCCACTGAACTGATCTTCTGGATTTTAGGATAACTAGAAGCTATTAGAGACCAACTTTGATCTTTTCTTTTGAGTTTTTCGAAATTGAGCGTGTTTTCAACAGTCGGCCACACGGACAGACAGATGGGCATGGCTTAAGAATTACTCAAGGAGCATGAATGGGGTTTTAAATGAATGGTTCTCTTGTCGTTCTCCAGATAAACAAACATCTATAATGTCTTTGTACAGCATGTACCACAGCCACTTCTTCTATCCTGCTAATTTTTTTTAGAGAGTTTGTGTATTGATAACAAATATGCATGTACCTTACTTGGAAACTTTGGTTCTTGCCGTTCTCCAGATATAAAAAGAAATAAAAAACCAACAACAACAAGGGATTTATGGGTACAACTAGAGGCAATCGTGGTTTATTGTTCATGTCTCAGCCATTTCTACATCGATCAGGCTGAATGCAATAGCAAACAACTCCGGCTTATATGTGACATAAAAATGGTCCCCAACATATCTGGGGTCTTTGGAAAACCTATTTCAAAGGACACACGGACAGACGGACATAAAAACTCCTCTTCTTAAAAGGACCCAGCCTATAGACATATACTTTAAACGGTCTAACATCAATCTATATATATAAAATTGTAACGTTACTGACTGACTCACTGATTCACTGACTCACTGACTGATTCATCATCGCACAGCATAAACGCCTAAAGCTAAAAACTTGAAATTTGGACCAGGGATTGGTCACTCTCAAAATCGATCCACTAAGACGGGATTTTTGGAAATTCGAATGTTTAGGGTGTAAAAAAGGGTAAAAACGGGATAATTCGGTAACCTTATATCTCCAAAACTAAAAGAGATGTTCTTTAGAAAAATAAGCGGACGGGTGTCTGGTACTTTTTTGAAATTCGGCCCTATTAGGGAGTAAACGGGTAAAATCGGAATTTTCGTACTTTTTTGCCACCCCATCTATCTTTTGAACCAATAAACATAAAAACAAAGTTTATACCACATTCGAAACTTATCAAAAAAATACAAATACGAATTTGGTACTTTTCCGAAATTCGAACATTTAAGGGGTGAATATCGTAGCTATTTTTGGTACTTTTTTCACAAAACATTTTTCTCCATTCATTGACATATTCGTACTAAATTATGGGCTCCCACTACAATACTGAAATACTTAAATGGGGGAAAACATAGTACCAAAAAGGGGCAATACGGGAAATTTGATATTTTACTTTAGCCTTTTGGTTCTGCAACTGGCATTTTTTTTAATTATCGTTGGTGTTGGACCTTAAAACATAAGATTAAACATGCAATGTCGTGAGTGGATAACAACCCATAAGGGGAAGTTCTTGGTACTTTTCTGTTCATTAACTGGTACTTTTTGAATTTCCGTTAGTATTCGACCTGTAAAAATAAAATTAAACATGCAATATCCTGAATGGATGAGAATCTATAAGAGGGAACTTTTTTGTTCATTAGCTGGTACTTTTTGAATTTCAGTTAGTATTGGACCTAGAAACATGAAATTAATCATGCAAGGTCTTGAGTGAATGACAATCTGTTAGAGAGATCTTTTTGGTACTTTTTCGTTTTTTAACTGGTACTTTTTTTACAACTTTCGCTAATATTGGTCTTATGAACATAAAATTAAACCTGCAAGGTCCTGAGTGAATAAGAATCGCTGAAAGGGCTTATTGGCACTTTTTAGTTCTTAAACTTGTACTTTTTGAATATGCGTTATTATTAGACTTAGAAACATAAAATTCAAGATGCAATGCCCTGAGTGAATAAGAATGTATAAGAATAAAGTTTTTGGTACTTTTTTGTTCTTCCACTGGTACTTTTTGAATTTCCGTTATTATTGGACCTAGAAACGAAAAATTAAACATGCAAGGTCCTCAGTGAATGAGAATCTGTAAGAGGGCTTTTTGGTACTTTTTTGTTCTTTAACTGGTACTTTTTGAATTTCCGTTAATATTGAACCTAGAATACTAAAATTCAACATTCAATGTCCTGAGTGGACGATACAAATGCATATTTGGTACTTTTTCGAAATACGAACGTTTAAGGGATGAAAATTGTACCTATCTTTGTTACTTTTTCACAAGATGTTTTCGCCATCTATTTATCTTTCATCGCAGAGATTAAACGTCTAAAGCTAAAAGGTTGATATTTGGCCCAGTGGCTGGCCTCTCGCCAAACGATTCTGCTAACCTCATACCTCCTAAACTAAAAGAGATGAAAAACATTAACACTTATTGTTGTTCATTAGAAAAATTCGCTAACCTCATATCTCCTTAAATAAAAGAGATAAAAAAAATTGAATACTTATTATTGTTCATTAAAAAAATAAACGGACAGGTTTCTGGTACTTTTGTGAGGTACGGCCTTTTTGGGGTGTTAAAGGGTAAATAAAAAAATCAAAAAGGATAATACGGGAAACTAACTTTCTTTCATTTGCTTTTGTGTTCTACGAGTCGTACTTTTTGAATTTTCTATATTGAACTTAGAAGCACAAAATTATAGGTGCAAAGTCCTGTGTCAATATCAACCTATGAGATGAAAAATGTTGGAACTATTTTGCTAAAACCTATTTACATATTAGATTACAAAGTGGCGGGTTAAATGCTAGAATTTAAACAAATTTAAACCTAGAAACATAAACTTTGGCATACAAATATGTCCACGAAGGAAAAGGAGACGCTAACGAAGTAGCGGGTTAAATGCTAGTATTATACAAATTACAAAAATGAAAAACGTGTATTTAATCTTTTTTCCTTCGGTGAAGGGTATAATAAAAGATAATGCAAATTGTTAACTGCCTATTTCTTTATATGCAAGTATGTGTTACACAAAAAATTTTCAAACATCTGCTTTTTTTATGCAAACAAAATCTCGCTTATGTCAAAAACGTTCAATGTAAAAGCAGTAGATGATTTCAAATCAAATCTACTAGATTTCGTTGTAATGTAAACGGAATGAGTTGTCTTTAGGTGTACTATTTGTTCTGATATATAATAATTTTTAAGCTTTGGTTTCTTTGACTGAAACACATGCTTAAAATAAATAAATGTTTTAAATTAGTTAATGTAAAGATAAGTAACAACCATTTGGGTATACTTCCCTTTGAGATAAAATCAAATCACAATTAAAAAAAAAATCCTTACAAATCTCGCAAGCAAAGAACAGAACAAAACAAGCAATTGTAGATTTGGTTAAATACTATTAATGACATTAAACTTTATTTTATTTTACTTTATTTTACTTTTGCTCATTTACGGATTTGTGTTTACCATGAAAGCGATTACTACACAAAAAGACATTCATTCCCTTCTTTTTTGTATTAGTAAAAAAAAAGTTTTCCAAGGAATATCATTCAAACCTACTGGCACTTAAGTATTATTTGTACCCATAAATCGTTTTAATATCAACGAATTTCTACCATCACAACTTTTGCCGCCTTCTAATCACACCCAAACTTACAAACAATATAAGTAGAATTTTTCATACCACCCCCATTCTGCAAATAAATTTTGCCAATCATTTAAATATTCCACCTTCTATTGCCTCCCCGCATATTGAAAGCTTACGAATGTTTCTTTAACGTGTTCAATACTGCCAATGAATCTCATTGAGGTACGTGCTAAGCATAGTTAAGATTTTTGCCTGCCAATGGAGTACTTTCAGGGCTGCCAGGGATTTCATGCGAACAAAAAGGACAAAGAAAGTAAAATGGGGATTGGGGATTTAAGAAAAAATTCGGGGATTTTTTGGGGAACTTACACATTTTCAATATATTTCCCTTCTTTTATTATTTACGCTTATTTTTCTTTGTTTCGTAAGGTAGCAAAACTTTTGTGTTACCCTTATCAACAACTAATACGGTGTTTAGGATTACTATTTTTGTGAAGTGTGTAAAATTTACTTAATAAACTTATGTTTTTCTTCTTGAGTGAGTGTTTTAAAAAGTAGAATTTAAAAAGAGAATATAAAACCGTTGACAACACATACTATAGGGTGATTTTTTAGCTATTATATTTTTGGCAACACTGGTTTCAACAGCTGATGCACGTTTCGTGTTTTGTTTCACTGTCAAACATCTTCAGTTTGGTCTATAATTTAACCATAAATCGTCTTACAAACGAACAGCGCTTGCAAATTATTGAATTTTATTATCAAAATGCGTGCTCTGTTAAGAAACTTCATCGAACGCTTCTTGTGTTCAGCGACGAAGCTCATTTTTAGCTCAATGGCTACGTTAATAAGCAGAATTGTCGATTTTGGAGTGAAGATCAGCCAGAAGCACTGCAAGAGCTACCAATGCATCCAGAAAAAGTCACAGTTTTGTGCGGTTTATGGGCTGGTGGCATCATTGGACCGTACTTCTTCAAAGATAATGCGAATCGTAACTTAACTGTGAATGGTGAGCCCTACCGTGAGATGTTATCCGACTTTTTTTTTCCTGTGGTTTCAACAAGACGGTGCCACATGCCACACAGCACGCTTAACAATGGACTTATTGAGAGGCGAGTTCGGTGAACATTTTATGTGACGCTCGGGACCGGTCGATTGGCCGCCTAGATCGTGCGATTTAACACATTTAGACTATTTTTTGTAGGGCTATGTTAAAGCTCATGTCTATACACACATACCCGCTTCAATTGACGCATTGGAAGACAACATTGAAGCATTTATTCATGAGATACCGGCCGAAATGTTGGAAAAAGTATGCCAAAATTGGACTAAGCGGATGGACCATTTGAGGCGCAGTCACGGTCAACATTTGCATGAAATAATCTTCAAACATTAAATTATATGGACCGTACTATCGATTCAAATAAAGATTTCATGCATTTTTCTGAATTTTATGTGTTTTTTTTTAAACTTTCCTATAGCTCTTAAAATATCACCCATTATTTTTGATTTTTTAAAGAAAATATTCAAGCAAATATGTCTTCCCCAAAAATAAGTAAATATGAAAGCAATTATAATATAGTTTGGGAAAAAGAATGCTGTGCTATTGGTAAGTGCTTATGATGCATCGAAGTATTAAATAAATGACGGATATGCGTTAGTATTGTGGTTATTTTGTTGAACTATTTATGGGTTTTAATCCAAATTTTTAATATTTTTAATTAGGCTTAAGTTCATGAAATTTAATTTTTCATTAAATTATTTTTATGAAGAAAGGAATTTTACAACATGAAAATTAATTAAAATTGTTATTGATAATCTTTCATTCTTGTCGTGGCTGGGACTCGAACCCCGGCCGGCAGGTTACCATGACATGTTTCGATTGCAACCACTCAATCTCCTCAGATGGATTAGCCGTCTTACACTCGCAGCCATCGACGATTGCTGACGTCAATAGTCAAACATCAATCCTTAAACCAAATTGTATTCTAACATTTGGTAGATCGAAATTTGCTTTCCTGAATGATTATCCATTTTAATTGATTTTACATGTTTTTTCCTTACTTCTGTTTTTTCGTACTTTTGTCAAGAATTTTTCTTGAAGTCCAAGTACATTTTTTGTTTTTTCATTTTGTCCTTTTCTTTTTCTGTTGACCTTTTTCAGCACAACTTGAAGGACAAATGTACACATAGAGCTCGTGCCTTAGCTTTAACAATAATTAGTATTGTGGTTATTTTGTTGAACTATTTATGTTTTTTAATCCAAATTTTTAATATTTTTAATTAGGCTTAAGTTCATGAAATTTAATTTTTCATTAAATTATTTGTATGAAGAAAGGAATTTTACAACATGAAAATTAATTAAAATTGTTATTGATAATCGTATTTTTATTGTTGATTTTAAGGAAGGCTAAAACTGGAGGTCCACACCACGCGTTACTTGCTTTTTCGCAGCATACGCAGCTGTCAAAAAAGTAGAATCTGTGCAGTTATACGTAGTAAGTTACATGCTCAAAAGCGTAGATGCCTTGAGGCGAAAAGTAGGTTTACTTTCTACTTTTGTAAGCGTCACAAGCAGTAACTTGAAAGGAGGAACGCAAGTAAGGTTAGAAAAGCATGCGCTGCGTGGAGGCGAAAACGCGTGGTATGGACCTCCAGCTTAAGACCGTTTGAACAAGCTCCAAATTCTTATAAATTGGCCTATTTGTCTTCAAGGATTTAAAGAAACATCCAAAAACCAGTCGCTTCAAACAAAATAAAATAATTTTTTTTGCTAATAATATTAATTTGGGCAGAAAAAAAAAGAAAAAGTATATTAACTTTTTAAGAGTTTTTTTTTATTTTGGGAATTTTTTTTTTAAATTTTGGTGACAAGGAAAAAGAGTACCTGGCAGCCCTGAGAGCTCCTGTCATAAATTGAATTGAATATGTTGCTGTAGTTGTTTTTCGAATGCGATTTTCGCTGCTGTTTGTTATTCATCGAAAAAGAGCCTCTAGAGAAAATTTTATTTATTGGCGAATTTTTGGTTCTACGATTAGGTTTTGTGGCATTTTTCCTTATTTTTTTTTTTTTGTATTCTGCTTTGATTGTGCCTTTGGCTGTGTAAGTATATAAATATTTGTGAATTTTAACAAAATGTCAAGATTTTGTTTAATAATCATGTGGGGTAAATACATACTTAATAAATGTAGCACTATAAATGGGTACATTTGGGGACAGTGTATTAAATGAATACTCTGGCATGCAAACTGATGCCATTTAAACAGATTATAGTAAAATATTCGATTAAGTAAATCATGACCTTCTTATGTTAAAGTTGCATAAAGTTGGCTTCTCTCCTATACTTCTTAAATAAATGTTCATATAGCTGATGAGCAGATATAAGTGCATATTGTTTCGCAATTGTAATTCTAAAGCTATTCCTGTTCCTGCCGGAGACTCTTGAGGTAGTCACTTAGGTACAGAAATATTCGTAATAGTCATTAATGATTTAAATATTTCAAAATTTATTAATGTATGCAGATGATGTAAAGCTTTTTCTTAGCTACAAAGCTCAACTATGTCCTCCTTACTCCAAGACAGTTTTAACTTATGGTGCGATATAATTTTAATAGATCTGTGCCCATGTTCTGAAACTCTCGCGTCAAGAAACTTTTCGATCGAAATGTGTGAAATGAAACAAAAATGTCATATATTGAAACAAACAGCTGTTTTTCTCACTTAACTGTGTCTGTAATTTTTTTTGGCGAGTACAAACTGTTATGTAAGGAAATTACTCGCTAATTTACAAAAAAATGTGTATGTAACATTTTGGTTAGAAAAGTTCACGTTTTGAACTGTCAAATATACTCACGAAAAAACATGGGATGAGAAAAATTTTAACACTTACCCAACAAACACGAAGTCGAACCTTTGATATGAAATGGCTTTATCATTTGACATCAAACACAATTCTCAAACGTGTTTCAATTGTTTGATTTAACATTTTAATTCAAATTGATAATGATTTGAAAATAAACATTTGATATCAAATGTTTTATCAATTTGATGTCAAATGTTTGTCAAATGTTTAATTCAAATCAAAAATAAACTTGGCAATACTAAAGCGAAAAATAAATGTAATCATTAAAAATGGCGATTAATGTTACATTTTTTACTTTGTGGTTACATGTGTTTTACTATTAAAAATAAATTTTAATATAAAGTGAACAGCTTATTTCTTCTGAAAATAAAAATTATTTTTGAGTAATTACAATGATTAAACATACGAAAAAAAGGAAAATAAAACGGGAAAGTGGAGAAAGTTTGTTTTACGATCGCGGTGCCAATAGTTTGTCTTTCCAAGAATTAGAGGACAGAAAGAACATTATTAAATCTTTTAGCTATGGTGCCGAATGTTTATCTCACAGTTTATTTAAATAAATAATAAATTTAAATTAAAAAAAATAAAATATTTTTATTTATATTCCACATTGTATTATAATCCACATTTGAAAAACATTTGAGAATTACGTTTGAAAGCAAGTTGAAAATAAAGGCATTTTTCAATTTGAAACTAATTTCCCCTTTTTGTTGAGAACGCTATGATTTTCAAATGATTTTCAAATCATTATCAAACGTTTGTCGTTTGTGAAAACGTTTGATTTCAAATCATTATCGATTTGAAATCAAACCTCCGTGTTTGTTGGGTAAAAGCAATATCGAGGGTTATTTTTCAAATAGTGCTATCTGCAAATTTTCAAAAATGTGTTTTTTATAGAAACGAGTTCACTAACTGCAAGGTCATCTGTCATTTAAATTTGAAAAAAATATATTTTCCCAAAACGTTTTTTTTTGTCATAAATATTGTATTGTGCTATCTAACACACACGTTTTTTCTTATTAAAAAGTGCTATCTACATAAAAAATATTCCTTCATATAATAAAATGATAAAAATTTGTATTACAAAGTAGACATATTATACATCAAAGGGCGGGGAATTGTGTCTAGATTTCATAAACTAATATAATTTTAAAATTCGTTGTAGAAATTTTGCAAAAAATTTGTTTATGAGTTTATGTAAACAATATAAATTTTATTTTTATGCAATAACATATTTGTTGTGTAATATAATTTAATGAAATTTTACACGTAAATACATTTTTTAATTCTTACTACAAATCAGCTCAAAATTTTTATTAAACCCAACAAACATTTTCAATTTGAAATCAAACGTTTTCTCAAACAACAAACGTTTGATAATGATTTGAAAATCATTTGAAAATCATAGCGTTCTCAACAAAAGGGGAAAATTATTTTTAAATTGAAAAATGCCTTTATTTTCAGCTTGCTTTCAAACGTAATTCACAAATGTTTTTCAAATGTGGATTATAATACAATGTGGGATGTAAATAAAAATATTTTATTTTTTTTTAATTTAAATTTTAATATTTATTTAAATAAACTGTGAGATAAACATTCGGCACCATAGCTTTAATAGTGGAAGGCCAATGTACGCGGCATGAGGCTGCGGTCGATAATAGCATTGCCATTGTAAAAATGTTAGCATTGTTGACAAAAATGTTCATACAAAAAAAAAAGACACATCACAAAAATTAAGACTTGGTATTACTTAGAAAAGATGCCGCGCGGCAAAGTTGAATTTTTTCAACTTTTGTTTTCAGCCGCGTGAAGTAGACGTTGCCATACACACACATAATCATTTAACAAAAGAAATTTAAAAAACATTACAAATGGAGTGGAAAAAAATCCAATTTGATAAGTAAATTCTTATTATGTTCAAATAAATCGTTTTTTTATAGATTGAACATTTTTTTACAGCTTATTCAACATTTGCCGCTTTAAAATGTGCCGCTTTCATTTGCCTTACAAAAAAATTTCAAGCGAAAATCTAAACAGCTGATCGCCGCCCGCAGCCGCATGCCGCGTACATTGGCCTTCCACTATTAGGTGAAATAATGTTCTTTCCGTCCTCTAATTCTTGCAAATACGACATTTGCTACCTTTTATTTTGAGGATTGTAGCTCCGCGATCGTTCAACAAATTTTCTTCACTTTCCCGATTTATTTTCCTTTTTTTTTTGTATTCTTTCTTAATCATTGGAATGACTCACAAATAATTTTTAATTTTCACAAGAAATAAACTGTTCACCTATTTAAAATTTATTTTTAATAGTAAAACACATTTAACCACAAAGTAAAAAATGTATCTTTAATCGCCATTTTTAATGCTTTTTTCGCTTAAGTGCTGCCAAGTTTATTTTTGATTTATATTTAACATTTGAAAAACATTTGACATCAATTTGATAAAACATTTGATATCAAATGTTTATTTTCAAATCATTATCAATTTGAATTTAAATGTTAAATCAAACAATTGAAAAACGTTTGAGAATTGTGTTTGATGTCAAATGATAAAGTCATTTCATATCAAAGGTTTGACTTCGTGTTTGTTGGGAACTTACAAAACGAATCCCACAATTCCCAAAAAACAGCCGAAAATTCCCAAAAATTAGTGTTTTTAGAAATATAATGGCTACCAATTACAGGACTTTGTATTCATATTGCACATTTATTCTAAACATATCGGATCATACAAGCTCGAACGAGTCGCCCAAAATTGGACCGTCCAAATGGTCCACCTCAGACGAAGTCATTGCCAACATTTACATGATATTATGCAAATATTTATTTGTATATCTTTAGTTTTTCTAAAATCTTTGGATGAAGTTTCCTAGGTAACCAGTGACATGTGCATAGGAATAGTGAAATGAGCATAGGAAAAGTGAAATGCGCATAGGAATAGCTTATCCCATAAACAATAAATTTCAGTGTTTTTATCAAAAATAAAAATTATGATACATTTGGGTCTTATATTTCCAAAATACTAGACCAATTATAAATTATGAAGAACTCGGCAAGCGCATTTCACTAAAAAATTATTTTTAGCATCCAGCATCAAACTGCATTTCAATCGGACCAACCGTTTATAAAATATAGAATTATTTCCATTTTTTCCAAATTTTCCACACTGTGCCGCGATCATATAAATAAAAGCGAACCCCTTACAATCTGTCCCACGTTCTTTTCAACTAAGAAAACGGATGCATTTCCAAAGTATTGAAGTCTGCTACTTCGCAAGAATATCATTATTTTTATGATAATTTAAAATATGTGTATAAAGTTAATTTATATATTGCTTTTAAATAAACGTTAGTGTAAAATTTTAACTTAATTTCAAGTTCTGTTAACATGATTACGCGCTTCTTTAAATTTTACTAATTATTTTAATAAAAATTCGTGCAACTTAAACTTAAGTCTCAAATTGTTTTCATTACAGCTCATTTTCATTTTTGTTCAAATAGTGCTATCTGCTTATTTCAATGTTCAAATCGATAAAATTTTAATTTGTAAATAGTGCTATCAGACATATAAGCGCGAATATCTGGAATTAAGAAAAAAATTAACATATGATACCTTAGACATTGTTTTTTAATAACATTGTAAAATAAAGTTTAGTTAATACTCTAAGGGCCATTATTATAACTTGGCGTTAGCTGTTATCCGACAGTTAACAGACGCTTTTTGACAGATAACACATTATTATCTGTCAATTTAATCTTAACTTTAGCTAACTTCATGTTGTAATAATGGCCCTAAGGGCCATTATTATAACTTTGCGTTAGCTGTTATCCGACAGTTAGCAGACGCTTTTTGACAGATAACACATTATTATCTGTCAATTTAATCTTAACTTTAGCTAACTTCAAGTTGTAATAATGGCCCTTAGAGTTATCGAAAATATCAGTTTTTTCGCTCTCCTGTAAAATTGTGATTTTGCTGATAGCACTATTTGAAAAATAACCCTCGATATGCAGAGAATAATAAAATTAATATTTTGTTCTTGGCGCATTTTTCCATTGTTTAATTATTTTTCTTTTAACATTTTTACAAAATATACGAATGTTTTCAAAGCTCGTTTGCAAACAACAAACATTAAAGTCGCACTTTACACTATTTGGTATAGCCGACGCACAGAGGAGTATTTGGCCTGAAAAGCTGGCCAAAAAGGCAAAACTGAATTTTTAAGAAATCTTAAGAACTAAGTGAGCAGCTCGACAGACAACAATATTTTACATTATATTGTAAATTTTGAAGACTTTTGGTTGCGATTTGTAGCTCTGAGACCCTGCTAAAGTCAGGAAAGTGAAGAAAATTATATGAGATTTAAATGTTTTTTTCGGTTTCTGGATGTTTATATGATATTTTATTTTTCGGCTAAACGAATAAAGGTTTAACAACGATTTTTTTTCGCTGAAAGGTTTGATCAAAAGTTATTTAAAACAGCAAAAAAAATTTAAAATATGTTGAATATTCATGTTGAAACAATTCGTTCAAAAGCTAAAAAAAACTAATTATACTCTTTTTTTTTTTGCAAAAAAAGGAAAAGAAGAGGTTTTTAAAGGTGAGGTTAGCATGTCTACGAATTATGTTTGATACCACAATAAAATTTGGAATCTCTAATTTCAGAATCCAAAAAAAAGTGTGCGCAAGTTTTCGCCATTATTTTCGACGATTTTTTTAAATTATCACATTTCTTCTATTTTGCTCTCATACCTTTATATCGTCATAAACTTTTATGTATTTTGAATTATTGATTTCAACTGTTATTCACATCACTTTTAACACTTCACAATATTAATACCTGCCTATATGTATTTATAAATTGCAAAAATTCTTAATTATCCAAAATAGTTTTAAGGGAATGTCCCACACATCCCCATAAAAGATATTTTTATATACATGCTCTAAAAAACAAAAAAAAGTCCCAATTCACACGTTGCATGTCTTGCTACTTTATAACGAGAGTGAAGAGAGGAAAATAAACGTTTCTCTCTCACTCTCTCTCGCCTATAAGGTAGCAAGCTAATCAATAAGACTTGCAACGTGTGAATTGGCACTAAGTTTACAAAAAATAAATATAGGTACATAAAAAATACATGGGCACCCAGGTATCAGGCTACCATCCAATTAAGGCATAAAAGCATGCGCTTGAAAATACTTATAAAGGGTTATTGCACCCATTTTTTATCAAAACCGTTTTGTAACTTCGAGAGTCAACATGGAACAAGCTTACACAAGATTACAGCTATTCCAAATAGTGAAAAAATCTAATGCTGGAACCATGGACGAGAAATTGGATTTTTTGGTCAGAAAATTGAGCGAAATTTCAAAATGTCAAGGGGATGGGGACATATTAGCACTGAAGCAGTGTTTGAAAAATTTCAAAAATTGTTTCAAAAGATATTGGCTTTCGGCACAACGAAAAGAGGACCGCTTTTTAAGCACAAACGCTAAATGGCTGGAAGGAACTGTAACAATACCAGTATTTGGCATTTCGTCTTCAGGGCGACCACGAAAAGAATTTAATGAAGCTAGGGATAGAACAAAGCGGAGAAAAACTGAAGAAGTTCGTCACCAATTAACAGAGAGCAGCGGGACATAATGATGCGGCAAAATTAATAATGGATATAACGAGATCCCCAAGAAAAGCAAGAATTTGCAAGCGATCGTTATCAACTTCTGAAGTCAACCCTGTGAATATTCTTTCAGCGGAAGGAGCTTTAGCACTCTTTGTAAATGCAGAGCTCACGAAAAAGCAATTTGAAATTTTATACAATGCCAATAAAAATGTGTATCCATGTTACTCGTTACTAAAAAATGCAAAAAAAAATTGTTATCCCAATGAAGATGCCATAACCGTTACTGAAAAATTAGCGGAAGTGAAGCTCCAAGCTCTCCTCGACCATACAGCAACACGTTTATGTATATACCTTGAAGAGGTTTTGCAGCTGTTAGACTATGAAGAGCTCAATTTCTTGGAACTTATAACCAAATGGGGCTGTGACGGATCGCACCAATCATGTTATAAGCAGAAATTCGAAAACGAAGATGTTAGTGACGCTAATATATTCCAAAGCAGTTGTGTACCAATTAAACTTATCTTAAATACTAATGGAAAAATTAAAACGATATGGCGAAATCAAACACCATCCTCAACTGGGCTGTGTAGACCAATCCGCATCCGTTTTGTGCAGGACACAACTGACATCACGAAGCAAGAAATAGGACACATAAATAATCAAATTGAATTTTTAAAGAAAAGCGAAGTACCGTGTAGTGGAAAAATTGCACAAATTAAACACACGATGGTAATGACAATGGTCGATGGAAAAGTATGCAATGCTGCAACGGACACAAAATCGACAATGAGGTGTTACATTTGCGGTCAAACTTCGAAAAATTTTAACACGTTGCAGAAGAATGTTCGTCTGAACTGTGATGCCTTGAGTTTTGGACTATCAACTTTACATGCACGCATACGCTTTTTAGAATCGATACTTCATCTCTCATATAAACTGCCAATTAAAAAGTGGCAAGCAAGGAGCGATGAAGATAAAGCAATTGTTAAAGAGAGGAAGATATTCATCCAAAAAAGACTTAAAGACGAGATAGGAATACTTGTAGATGTTCCAAAACCAGGATACGGTAGCACTAATGATGGCAACACTTCAAGAAGATTTTTTTCGGACCCAGCAACTGCATCGAAAATCACTGGAATAACTGAAGAATTAATCAACCGCCTGAAAATAATATTGGAAGCAATAACTAGCGGACACCGAATTAATATTGAGAAATTTGAGGAATATGCACATAAAACTGCCGAAATATATGTGCAACTTTACAACTGGCACCCCATGAGTCCTATGATGCACAAGATTCTTATTCATGGCGGTAGTGTTATAAAGCAAGCAATCTTGCCAATTGGACAATTGTCAGAAGAAGCTGCCGAGGCCAGAAATAAGCACTTACGATTATATCGCACGAATTATTCGAGGAAATTCAGCAGAAGCGATACACATCGAGATGTCTTGAATATGTTATTTCTGGGCAGTGACCCTTTTATATGCTGCAGTACGCAAAGAGAACGGAATAATAAAAAAGCTTTTTCATCAGAAACCATCACTTCTTCTTCCTGACACCGATGATGCAGCTTATGAGGATACACATACGACATAATAATTAGTAAGGAATTTTTATTAGTTTAACTTTTCGTTTATAAAGTATTAAATAATATAAAATAAATATAATAAAGCCTTTTTTCATAAAAAAAATACTGTTTTATAAGAGCCTTACAATTTTCAATTTTTTTTTTTAATTAGACTGTAAATCATATGTATGTATGTATGTACATACAGTCTGTCAAGAATGAGTTTAAACCTTTAAAATCAACATTTGTTAATTGAGTTTTGCGATTTATACCAACTTTTATTCCTTAGGAATGTGGCTTTTAGAAAAATCTTAAAAATTTAAACTTTTTGGTTCTTAAATTTTTTTATTGCATTTTAAAAACAAAAAAATTTTACGCATTTTGCATGTAAATTTTTTTTCGCCATTAAATTTTTAATAACTCCAAAATAGTAATAGATATAAAATAAATGTGTATGGTTAGTTTAAGCAGAATTTTCCGGTGCATCTTCTGATCCTCCTGCTTTTAAAATCGGAGAACACGTTTTCAAGTTATGGCAAAATATATAAGGCAACCCAACGATTTAGGGGGTGAAGTATGCCACGCCTTTAAAAGAAAATCCTTACGTACTAGAGAAAAACGGAAAACAGATTTGAATTAAGGGCATCAAAATCCATATATTCCACATACTTTTATTTCTAGGGTAGAGAAAAATTTTTTCGTTGCGCAGTGTACTTTTGTTGCGCAGTGTAATTTTTTCAAAATCTGCCACTAGACTTTTTATATCATACTACACCTAAAACTATCAAAAAACTAAAACTTTTAATTCAAAAAAACACGTTTAATAATTTTGGCCAGCTTTTCAGGCCAAATACTCCTCTGTGCGACGGTTGTATTTTCGCCGCCTTCGTTGAAAATTTTTTCAATCTTAATAAATTTTGGTCGCCGTCAACGATTTGTTTGACTGGCCTTCTCAACGTCTGCATTGTCACATAGGCTTCGAGAGTAATATTATGACAATTATAACCACGTAATCTCTCTTGATAGTTTTTGACAAGAGTTACAGACACGCTTTCTTCTCACTTTTCGAGAAACGATGAAAAAAAATATTGTAGGTTATATATGCTTTTGAAAATGTTTTTTTTTTTTTAATTACAAAGAAATTTTAGGCCTATTAGCTTAAAAACAACAAAATCTATAATATCAATTCACTTGGCCAATCAAAAGAAATTCAACGATGAAATATTTAGTTTCACATCTTTTCGATGCGAGAAATTCTCACTAAAGTTACAGAATACTTACCTCGAGAACATTTAAACATATCTTATTTTACAAAAGAAGTCCGGTACTCAGTAGCTTTTCAAGAGGAAAGCGAACTAACACTAAAGTAGTCCCGTTATAGGTTCTTTGGCGGTAGAGACCGGTCCTAGTTCTAATACTTTATATGAATGGAACCTATCACTTTTACATGGGGTTGTCACATCTGTTCTTAATGAACGTGTTTAGTGTCAGTTACTTCAAAGCGATTCGTCCTTGGTTCCAATAAAATTCCTAGAACTAATTTAAGAAATAATTTTTAAATTGTCCCAAAGAACAAAAACAGGCCTTATAAATAAATAGAAAATCCATTTTACATTTTTATACCCTTTTTATACTAAGTTTGCCATTCCGTATAAAACTTTTTTATAAATTCTGGCTCCTTAAGTAATTCTAAGCCGATTTAGCCATGCTCATCTGTCTCTCCGTCTGTTAAAAACACGCTCTCTTTCAAAAAACTCAAAAGAAAAAGAACAATGTTGGTGGAAAATTGCTTCTAGTTATCCTAAGCAGCTTGGGATTGAAATCCAGCAACATCAGTTCAATAAAATAAGAATTATGAATCCAAATGTGGAGCCACCACTATAAAAAACTGATCATTTTGTTACAAAAACTAACATAAATGTAGGAATAATCCACGGAATTATATAAGATTTTGCACAAATTCGTTTTAATCGACTGGAAATCACACTGTTAAATTTCGTGAACATCGGTCCATAATTTACCCTGGACCTCATACAAACCCTTCTCACGGAAAACCGTTTAGTACGCCTAAAACCGTAATAAATAATGCTATCATTATAAAATTTAATACGTCACAGTTTTATAGGAATAGAAATCACACTAATAAATTTCGTGATGATCGGTCTATAATTAACTATAATAGGCTTCATATTAAGCCCACTCTGGCAAATTAATTAAATACGCCTTGAACCGTAGCAGATATAGATATTGCGGTTTAATTTCTTCCAACTTAGCTTCATATGGCAAACAAAAAATGGAATTCAATTTTGTGATATACGGTATTTAGCAGCCTTCGGAAATTCACTGTAAGCGCTTAAACTTATTTCAATGCAGTATTGAACTTTAAACGCTAATTAATGTTTTTATTACCAGAAATCACTCTACATAATTTTGAGATGATTGGTCTATAATTTACAATGGGTATAAATTCCCCTCCTGAAAATCATTAAGTTCGGCTTAAACTGTTACGAATCGTGATATTTAACTCAAACTAGTTAAAATTTCTAAAAAAAAGCATACAATTTTCTGATTATCGGCCAATAATTTAATATAGGTCTAAACCGCAACCAATTTTAATGCTGACGTCTGTTTTTATAAAGATAAATTATTTACAAATAGATATCCTATACATCCCACTCCTGAAATATTTGAGCTGTCGGTGAAGGGTATCAAAGAATCGGCACAGCCGAATATATGTAGCACTCTTACTTGTTTATATATCTGTTTGTTCTCATTCTATTTTCCCAAGCCCCAGGACCAGTTCTGTTGGGACAATTAACACAAATTTCCCGCCGGGCTTACACTAAAAAGCACCAACTTAAAGAGTGGAGACTTTTCTCGATCTACATGTACAACTTGATCATTAACTGTGTTTTAAGCCATACACTCATAAAATTATTACAGTAACTGATTGTGGCTTATTAAATTCGTTTTTCCTACCGTTGAAATTGAATAAAAATATACAGCCGTGTTTATAATGAAAATTTTTCATGAAGTTGGCACATAGTTAATTAATAATAAAATACATAACTCTAGCTAACGATTTGGTAAAATCTTGTTAACGAGCTGCCAAGCATTTGCCAACTTGTGAAAAACAGCTGTTTAATGTCAAACTATTTTGTTGGGGTTTTTTTATATTTAATTTTGCTTTCTTTTTTTAAACTAATTTGACTTTAAAACTTCTTAAAATGTTTATATGTGGAAGAAAAAAAATGAAATGACTAAACCAGCGTTGATTTATTCTAAAACCCATAATTAAAACGTCGGCAGTAACTTGAAATTCTCTCTCATTTCTTTTTTTTTCTTTTATTCTTATTTTTCTTTGTTTAGAAAATGTATGAAATTGAATGAAAGTATGGTAACATTGTTAGGAGAATAAGTGTCTATATCTGAGAGCATGAGAAAAACGTCCTCAAAATAAAATTGATTTTATGATGAAACAGAACTGAGTCTTTAACTTCAAGCAAAAATTTTAAAGCCCATAATTAAAACGTCGGCAGTAACTTCAAATTCTCTCTCATTTCTTTCATTTTCTTTTGTTCTTATTTTTCTTTGTTTACAAAATGTATGAAATTGAATGAAAGTATGGTAGCATTGTTAAGAGAATAATTGTATTTATGTGAGAGCATTAGAAAAAACGTCCTCAAAATAAAATTGATTTTATTTCTCGACCGCATTCTCTGGCATAATTTTATGTCAAACTGTATGAAAAACATCGTTCAGCCCCAGTTCTGTTTCATCATTTTATATCACGACCGCATTCTCTTGCAAAATTTTATGTCAAATTGTAGGAGAGCATCGTTCAGCACCTGTTCTGTTTCATCATTGATGTGACATCATTAATATTCAGAGTTGAGTTATTAAAAATTGGCAAATGGACACAAGTTTGCTATAAATTAACTCTGTGCTAAAAAGCTTTTAATCTTGATCGGCATTCTAGTTAGCAGCTCGTTGTACGTAGTGTGTAAACTGTGGCTAACTTTTTGTTATGAATACGGCTGACAGTGATTTTCAAATAACTTTATTTTTTAAAAAAATTTCAACGAGAGCTCTTTAATTTCATAACTGTTTTTCCTTTAGTAACCGTTATTCAAATTATCTATCAAAAGAAAAGCTCCTTAAGCAGTTGTAGCTGTAAGGTCTGAACCGTGCGTCGCACAGTGCTTTGGCCCATAGACATAAATAAAAAAAAAACAAGTCTTATATTGTACTTAAAAATGTACAGATCGATAGATAACAAAATAATTAAAATGAATTTTGAAGAATTTTTAAGATTTAACTCTTTTTGGCGGCGCTAGAGGGCGCCAAAGTTGGAGAATTTATAGTAAAAATGGCCAAACAACTACTTGAGTTTTACATGCTTTAGGAAAACTGTTGTAAAACTGTTGTTTTTTAAAGCACGAGATTGAAATTTTTTTCTGTAGCAGTTTACTATATTTAGAACTCACTGTAAAAAAATTTTATTGAATTATTTTCTCATAAGTGTTTTTTATTGGTTTGAAAAATGATTATTATTTACTTAAGCTCAAAAAATGTTCTAACTTTGATGGAATATTTAAAAAAAAAAGAAAAATACCGTCTATGGGTTTCCTTCTGATTTCGAATATTTAAACTGTTTTCTAATAACTCCAAGAAAAACAATTGAAAAAATTTTACCACAACTTAAAAAAAAATTTTTTTTTTTTAAATGGCTATTTTCATGATTTTTGCTCCAATTTTGATAGTTTTCAGGAGTTTAAAAGACAATTAACTACAAATACTGTGAAATATTAATTCAAACTTATACCGTTCAATAAAAAACAACAAAAATCAAAATATGTATAAAAAATTTTTTGTGTTTGCCTGCATTTTACGGCATTAGAGGGCGCTGAAATCACAAATGCCCTTGGTTTTTTTATTGTTTCAAGAAAATAATTTTAAAAAATTCATTTTCTGGATTACGAGATTCAATTTTTTTTTGTAACACCTAACTATATTCTAAACCAACTATAAAAAAATTTTAGGGAAACTATGCTCCTATACATATTTTTTATTGGTTTGAAAAATGCTTATTATTTACTTAAGCTCTAAAAATTTTCTAACTTTGATGGAATATTAAAAAAAAAAAGAAAAATACCGTCTATGGGTTTTTTTCTGATTTCGAATATTTAAACTGTTTTCTAATAACTCCAAGAAAAACAATTGAAAAAATTTTACCACAACTTGAAAAAAAAAAATTTTTTTTTAATGGCTATTTTCATGATTTTTGCTCAAATTTTGATAGTTTTCAGGAGTTTAAAAGACAATTAACTACAAATACTGTGAAATATTAATTCAAACTTATACCGTTCAATAAAAAACAACAAATATCAAAATATGTATAAGAAATTTTTTGTGTTTGCCTGCATTTTACGGCATAAGAGGGCGCTGAAATCACAAATGCCCTTGGTTTTTTATTGTTTCAAGAAAATAATTGAAAAAAATTCATTTTCTGGATTGCGAGATTCAAATTTTTTTCTGTAATACCTAACTATATTCTAAACCAACTATAAAAAAATTTTAGGGGAATTATGCTCCTATACATATTTTTTAATGGTTTGAAAAATGCTTATTATTTACTTAAGCTCTAAAAATTTCCTAACTTTGATGGAATATTTAAAAAAAAAAGAAAAATACCATCTATGGGTTTTTTTCTGATTTCAAATATTTAGACTGTTTTCTAATAACTACAAGAAAAAAAATTGAAAAAATTTTACCACAACTTGACAAAAAATGTATTTAAAAAAAAATGCTATTTTCGTGATTTTCGCTTAAATTTTCATAGATTGAATTAGTTTAAAAAAAATAAACAAGGAACATAATAAGAAATATTAAGGTATTAAAGTGGCTTTATGTAATTATAATGAAACTTAACTAATAACTAAAATAAATTTCAGGGTGCTTTTCCGAAGAAGCATTGGAAGCCAACCACAAAATCGTGAGAAGAACCAGACTTTCCCATACGAGAAAAGCGTCACGTCAAACAAACAGGAATTTAAAGACTAAAAAAATATATTTTTTTAAGAAGTTGAGAAATATATACTGAGAGAAAATGTACCAGTAAAAGATGACGAAACAAATGTTTCGTTGAGCGGCAATATTTTTTTGGGAGAATTCAGTACTGAAGATGATTTATTGTAATTAAAAAATATGAACATACATATGTAAATAATAAATAAATTAGTTTAAAGAAAATAAATTAGGAATATAATAAGAAATAATTCCAAATACTTCATTAGATCGGCTCAGAATCCCTTTCTGAGTCGATCTAACGATGTCCGTCCGGCCGGCTGGCGGTCCATGCAACCTTGTGCATACAGATCGCAAGCTCGGAGACAATTTGATGAAATTTTTCCTAGAGGCTCTGACTGGTACAAGGACCAAGCCTATTAAAAATGGAACGAATCGGTCCATAATTTTACAAAAGCCATCTTATTACATCGGCAAGATTAAATTTGGTCCAAACCAAACTAATTTTATTGCAATCAAAATCAGCTTATCAAATTGTATTGGAATCTTTCTATTTTTGAACATAGCTCCCATACAAATCATTCTCCCGAAAAAGCTTTTAATGCCAGCTTCCTTAAAAATATTAGTATTTACATACAAATTGGCGACAATGACTTTTAAGATAGCTACTAAGTCATCACAAAATGTTGTCCAGATAGGTTCAAAATAAACTATAGGTTCCATATAAACCCTCATCTAAAAAACTCATATACGGAGCTTAAGATATCATGATTGCCCATGGGTCCCAAATTGATTACACTCTAGGAAATTTGTTTTTAAATACTATACTATACTATACGGTATCACATGGTCGGGCTTGATCGAGTATACTTTCTTACTTGTTATTTTTGCAAGAGCATTTTAAGCGTTTTTAACTCATTTTTTATTAAATGATGTTTTTGTATTCTTCACATTAACAATCCGATTCTACCAAAATTCGGCACACATATATATCTAACAAATATCAATTTCCAAATTTTATTACGATTGGATAATTTTTGAAAGTGTTATAGCATTTTTAAGAAAAAGGATATATGGCAGGACCTTGAGTCCTTGTTCAGATTTAAATGAAAATTTGCACACACGTTGCTAGTTGTGTGTGTATTAGCCTGACCATTTTTTGTAGTTTTGTGGGCATTATTGAAGCTAAAATTACATTTTTCCATTTCAGGACACATGGGAGGTAGGCGTGTCCTTGAACCGATTTCTCCAAAAATTCATATTATTCTTAACTAAGCTATTTTATGCTAGTGTACGAAATTTCAAAAATTTCTGACAACTCCTTCTATTTATGTTCCTTCGTTATATGGGGACAAAGCACTGTGCGTCGTATACACCAAGCCAAAATACATAAAAAAGACGCTTCGGAAATATTTCTATAAATTGATCGAAAATGCGTCTGCGAATATTTTGGAAGGCATACGAAAGACTGAGAGTACCCATGGTGAAATTATACCGGTGCCAGCACTAGGGCAATAAATTCAACATCATCATCATAATATTTTGTTGTTACATGCCAGTGTGCGCCTTAACCTCTTTCACTTTCCTTTTCCATTTGGATCTGTCTTTAACTACCTGTCTCCAACAATTAATGTTTGCTTCGTCTTTGGGCATTGATAAATAAGACTTCGTCTCTACCGTCAAGTATATTGCTTCGATTTCTAAGTTATTTCTTCTTCATAATAACTTTTTGGGTCGTATATTTTTGAATTATTTTTGTTTCAAAAACTCGCAGCTTCGTTTCATCCGGCTTCGTTTAGGTTATATACCGCAGCTATACGGATTAACAGGTAGAACAACAGTCTTATATAGCCTGATTTTAAGGGCTCAGTGTATTTTTCGCCATTTAAAGAGTCTGAGTTATACATAGTAAGCTCTTTGGGCTTCTTGTAGTCGCTCGGTTATTGCCATATGCATGTCGTTTTTGCTGTTTATTATTAATTGCACCGATATATTTCAAAGTTTCAACTTTTTCAAAAGTATAGTTGAGGACCAAAGGCTGTTGCGAAGCTGTATCTAATAGGGTATTCATTCGGTTAACCTTTAATCGGTTAACCGATTAATTACTACCCGATTAACTGATCGGGTAATTTAAAATTGGCTTCTTTCGATTAACGATTAAACCGGTTAATTTCAGTCGATTAACCGTTGTAATAGAAATTATAATTTTTTGTAGTATTAAACATATTTTTTGTGTTTAAAGCAATAGGTGAGTTCCAAAAAGTAGGTTGCAAAGCAACTCCCTTTTTTAAATACATTCATTCTACAGTCACCAAAAAAGTTGCCAAAGTGCACCAATTAGAATTATTTTTTATACAATATAAATACATTTTTAAAATACAGTACAAAAACATTAATTACGGAATTCGGAAATTAACTTTTTTTGCAGAATGTTCGGTGCTGTGCTTTGCCAGGACGCAAACGCAACAACAGAATTAACCCAAACAATTAGAAGTGTTAAAAATAAAACAGGATTTAAATGGTATAATGGAAGATTTTATATGTTTAGAGAAATCCAGAAAAAAGACTGAGAATTTAGATATTCTGTATTATATGTTGCTTTTGATTTCTCCAACATCTACGATAAGTGAAAGAAATTTTTCCAAGTCAAAATTTATCAAAACCAAAGAAAAGAGTCGCTTAAATGTAATACATTTTAACCAAATTATTTATCTAAAAGATTATTTTATAATAATTTCTTAAACTATTTAAATTACTTAATCAGGCTTAAGTTCATTAAATTTAATTTTCATTTAAATTTGGATTAAAACCATAAGTAGTTCAATAAAATAACCACAATACTAATAATTGTTAAAGCTAAGACACGAGCTCTATGTTTGCATTTGTCCTTCAAATTGTGCTGAAAAGGTCAACAAGAATAAGAAAGACAAAAAATGAAAAAACAAAAAATATGTACTTTGAACATCAAGAAGAATTCTTGACAAAAGTACGAAAAAAACAGAAGTAAAGGAATAACATGTTAAAATAAATTAAAATAGATAATCATTCAAAGCAAATTTCGATCTACCAAAGGTTGAATACAATTTGGTTTAAGGATTGATGTTTGACTAATGACGTCAGCAGTCGATGGCTGCGAGTGTTAAACGGCAAGCCCTCTGAGGAGATTGAGTGGTTGCAATCGAAACATGTCAGGGTAACCTGTCCGTAAACACCTGGGTTCGAGCCCAGATTGAGTCAAGAATGAAAAATTATCAATAAATTTTAATTAATTTTCATGTTGTAAAATTCCTTTCTTCATAAAAATAATTTAATGAAAATTAAATTTAATGAACTTAAGCCTGATTAAAAATATTAAAAATTTGGATTAAAACCATAAGTAGTTCAATAAAATAACCACAATACTAATAACTATTTAAATTACTAATAAAATGATATCAGAGTTTACTTTTTAATAAATACAAAATCGCCCTTGTTCTGGAAATCGAAATCACGTGAAATAGAAATCGAACAAGTTTTTAATTCTATCCTGTGTTTAAAATTGATACAAATATTTCTTTTTCATTACTAAATACTTTGAAGACCACATATCTTTACCAAAACTACTTTTGAAATCTGGAAGAGCTACGTTCATTTAAAAAAATTGATCTTGAAATCTCCATCGAATTTAATTTCACGTGATTTTGATTTACAGAACGTGGCCGAATATGTATTAATTAAAAAATATGTATTACAGAGTTATAAATTATTTTTTTTTGCTCGTTTTAGTCCACGTGTTGTTATGTTATTGTTTATTTTTTAGTACAAAACTGCAAATAATAAATAATTTTTCATTTATATTCATTGAAAGTACCTAAATTATAAAAAAACTTTATTAATCGGTTAACCGATCAATAACAAAATTAACCGATTATTAACCGATTATACAAAAACCTCGGTTAATTAATCGAGCGATTAACCGATTAAATCAAAAGCCCGGTTAAATGAATACCTAGTATCTAGACTTATATGTATGTATTGACATATGTATATATAAACTTCGTTTTGTCCTCGTTAATAAGTTTTGTTTCTCTCTCTGATATTAATATGTTTTCCTCTAGCTCTCGCATACTCTGTTATATAAGTGCTTATGCACATCCCAATAAAAAATTGAGCTTCAAACGAAGCAGGTTTGTAAGGGAGAATTGTAAGAGTTTCGCTTACAGCAGGCATGAATTTAGTGAGTTCCCACTTTGAAGTAATACTTTCTTATAAATGTACCATTAGTTCTTCGCAAAATTATATATTTTTTATTGGCATGTTATTGTGGACCTCGAGAATATAAGTATGTATGTCCACCTCAATATATGGATGCTTTTGCCTTGTTGAGTACTATGATAAAAGTGGCTGTTGACAGCGCATCATTTTGCCAAACTCCGGAATTAAGGTCAAAATCATTGAAAATAATGTTTTGTATTGCTACTTTGCATGTAGTTTAACGGATCGTAAGAATGATTATTTTATTAATCACTGATATGATTGACTCCAGTCTTTTCGTGTTTATTGAATCAAGGGCTTTCTTTAAATCAATCATGAGCATATAAAATGTCTTTTGTATTAATAGCATTTTGCCATCGTATGCCTTAATACAAATATTTGATCAGTTGTGGATCTGATTTATCTGAAACCGTACTGATAGTCTGTTGTTTGGAATATTGGATTGAATTTTGTATGCAGTATTAAAAAGAGTTCTCACTCTATAATTTTCACAGCTCATTTTGAAGTCATTTTTTTAATGGGGATAGACAATAGAGATAGACAAAAATTAAGAACGCCAATCGAAGAAGCTTAGCAGCTTTAGAGCGATGCGATATATATCTCATTTTTGCAAAAAATATAGTTCGGTATCAATACTGATATATAATTTTAAACGGTTTTTAAGCGATATCGGTTTTAATAACAATAACTGTTGCCAATCTTGGCGAAAGGTTTATAAAACTAATATTCTGAGATAATTTGTTTACTAAACCTTTTATACAACTAAAAAATTTATATACATAATGGGGCTTATGAACAAGGTAAACCTTTAAAAGTTTTAAATAAAATAAAACAATACAAATTTATTATTCTATATTCTATCGCCAAAATCTGTTAAGCGATTTCAGTCAAGTAAGAGCAAATTAGCTACGACTAAAATATTAAAGGCCTTTTTCATAAACAATATTTCATGCTTATAACAGGCTTATAAGACGAATTTTATATGAAAATTTGTTTAATTGCCCTTCAATAAAACTGAAATATATTTTCTGAATAAGGGGGTAAATTTTTGACAATCGATTGGACTTACAGAATACTGATTTAGCGATATGGCCAACATATTTGTCAAAAAATTTTTGTTTACTTTTAACGATCGAAAACAGCTTTGGGGGGGGGTTTAAAACCATGGTAGATAAGGCCATGATGGCATTATTGCTCAATTGAATGGGAGATAAAGCCATAACGACTTTTTTGCCCAATCATTGAGAGGTAAGGTCATATTTAAAATTTTTGCGAAATGAGAGATATAGCCATATTTTTTTCGCAAATGAGAGATAAAGCCATATTTTTTCAGAAAATTGTTATGCATGGTGTAAACATTCTGTAAAAGGGAAAATTCTAAGTTATAATTGAAAAACATTTTTTTATTCTTGTGACGCACGCAGGAAAACTTTATTCAGCGAAGCCACCTGCCGCGTCCTACTGAAGGAAAAAACCCCTAAGCGCGTCCGCAGTCCGGCACTCAGAAAAACTTTAGTATGCGAAGTCAGATTTCAATACTTAACTTTAGTGTCTCTGAAATGAGAGATAAAGCCATTTTCTAATATTGCTAATATGAGCTAAGGCCATAATGGCTTTATCTCTCATTCAAATGAAAAAAGCCTTTATCTCCCTATTGAATGAGAGATAAAGCCATCATGGCCTTATCTACCTTGGTATTAAAGAACCTCCCCACAGCTTTAGCTACGTGAAATATGAAGAGGCATTACTTAAACTTAAGTTTACATCGGCTTTTATCATATTAAATTCCGTAGGCATTCAGAAGAGGCAGATTTTTTGTAAAAAAGCTAAAATTAACAACTTTTGAATAATTTACATTAGCCCCTTATTATTTGCTTAACATTAAAATATTAAAATTAAAGAACTTTTTAAAACTTAACAAAATACTTACTTTCTTAACGTGGCAACAAAACTATAAATATAAACGACAACAGCTGTTAAAAAATATGCCAATGGCAGCATGTAACCCAATGAACTGGCTCCCGAATAACTAGAATAGTAACTGGAATAGGAAGTTAAGGTATATTTTTAAAACGTCATCAAAAAATCAAAGCATTTATTGATCAGATGAATAAAATCGGGCATTAAATATAAAAAAAAAAACCGTTTATAGCCAATTTTACCAATTCGATTTAAATATCAATTCATATTTAAATATACATCGTTAGTTAAAATGAAAAAAGGCGTAACTAACAAAAAATTCAAAATCGTGTTTTTGATTGGTTATTATGAATGCATGTCTTGACAAAATTCTAGGCTCTACAATTAGGCTTCTATTTACAAAAAAAGGGACGTAAGTACCAGAGAACGGCTTTGTGCGATTGCAAAAAATCGCATTAAATGAACACCAGCAAATACACTCGCTTGCGGTCATGCAAATCAAACTTGCGCAAACATTCGCTGCTGGTTTGCAGTCATTCAAATAATGCACATCGTGCTTTGTTATTTATAGCATCGTTTAGCTTCGTTTGTCAATTTAGATGTTTGTGTGTTTCGTCCGACAATGATTGTTTTGGCAAAGAAAAAAAAAATACAAGCAAAAAAGCCAGAAATCAAGCAATTATTACTCATGTAGGCATTCCGCAGTTGCTATGCCCAAGTTGGCCACGTCTTTAAGACATCCTCGAAGATGGATGCACGACTATGTTAATTTCTGCACGACATGTGAGGGACAGCGGGAACAAATCGTCAACGATATTTTCGAACAAGTGTCGTGAAAATCGTGCACGACACAAAGAAAGACAATGTCGCCTACTTTATCATTAACGACTACCTGCATGACACTGTCGTCTATTTCGACGTCCACAACAAAAATTATTATATGGTTATCTGATTCAGACAGTTTTTTTTAGTATAGTTGGAATTTTAATTTCTGTTATACGTTTTATATTTGACTCCTATAAGTAATCCTAAAGTTGACAGTGAAGTACTAACTGAATGTAATCCATTTTCCAGCCCGCAAATAATTTCATCATCATTTTTGGTTTTATTGTTTAGAACTAATTTGTAAATTTTTTTGAAGGTATTTAAATCATCAATTAAAAAAAAGAATGTGAGAATTTTAAGAAAACCAAGCAAGTGATTGAATAGTATTCAAGAAAACTTTGTCGTCAGTAGCTTTTATACAAGACTTTTTATAAGACAGTGTCGCTCATACTCTCCCACATAGAGTTTAATAGAGGACAACTTATAAGACAAAGTCGCTCATACTGTCCCATATAAAGCTAAATAAAAGACAACTTATAAGACAACGTCGCTCAAACTGTCGTGCACGACGATTTCCTGTAAATTGTCTTCTAGAAAACCTAAACAATAGGGGACAAGTCGTGCATACATCATTGACGACGATGTCGTCAACGGCAATCTGGCCAACTGGGGTAGTACAAGAAAACAAAAAATTGAAATGAAACTTAAGAAGAGCCCTGCAAATAACAGGACAAGTCCAAACACGCGTGTAAAGAGTAGTCCACAAGGGACCAGGACTAGTCCAAAACTAACCCAAACGTATGGAAAAAACCTGGTCTATTTAACATTACGATGTCCTAGGAGAGAACCATATAACCCACCTTTGGACCACTAAGGAGTAGTTTTAAAACTACTCCATGGTATATTCAAGTGGATTAGTTTTGAAGTCGTTTAAAAACGAAAGCATGTCGTTAAAAAACGAAGACATGTCGTCTCACTACAAACACTTTTTAACAATGACATGGTCCATGCTTGCATTACATCGGACCAGTCCATGGAGTAGTCCATTTTATCAAAATGGATCAGGTGGTCCAATTTTATTTGCAGGGTGGTGTCAATTATGATTGTGTTGGTGAGATTACTTTTATCTCCTACATTCCCAGCGGGTGAAATGTGCGGTTGCGAGGCTTATTGAGAGGCCTAATTACTGATCTTTTCTAAAGAAAACAGAAATAAAACAAAACAGAAACAAAGATAATAAGCAAAATTTTGACATCCAACAATGATAAAGCTAAAAAAAAATTATTAACAGGGCTTTTAAGACCACCTGTAATAAATGCACCTTGCACAACTATAAATATATTATTTCTGTTTAGAGGCCTCAAAACAGGCCTTGCTGTATTTGCGATATTTCCCGCTGAATGAGAGTGTTTCTCAGTAAACAATTATATTTTACGCTCGCAAAATAAAAGAGCGTAAGCGAGTTCTGTGTGTACAATGTACAATGTATTGTTATTGTTGTTAATGTTAACAAAGCGTCTCATCGAGTGCTCAGTCTGAGTTCATACGGCTCATGTCTTATTGACAAGATTCTTCCTTTTTCTTTTTTGAACATGAATTGGCGTTCAAATGATTCATGTCATATTGACGACATGTGCTTTTTTGATATTGAAAACAATAACAAAATTAAACTACGAATGAAAAAGCAAAACATAAAGACAGTACATGCATCTGTGTACTCGTTTCTTTTCCCCTCATCCCTCTCGCCTATAAAGTAGGAATCATGTCAATAAGACAAGAGCCGTATGAACACAGACTCAATGACTACTTGAATGCAAAAGTATAAGAATGTGTGTCTTTTGACTTTACACAATTGTGTTATATTGCGTTCGCAACAAAAAATGCAAGCAAAGCACTTTCAATAAAAAACTTACACAACTTTGAACTTTTTTTTGCAGGCATGGAGTTATTGTAAATTTGAGCGTATGATTAAATCCATAAAAACAGTGATTTTTGCAGTTCTCTGGTAAGTACAAGACTGTTTATTTTATAAATGCAAAATTACGTAATAACCCATTTTTTTCTAACAAAATATAATGAAATGGTTTCCTTTAAAAATTGTTTGAAAGATTCCATGGACGACTTATCAATGCGTGTTTCCAGACATGTTTATAGGTTTTATTTCATAAAGTTTTTTGCTTCTCCTGTAAAATTATATTTTCGTTAGTTACGCGTTTTTGTATGTTAGCTAACGATATATAAGTATATGTATGCAATTTTTCTTAGACATGGTAAACAAATGTTAAACATACATAAATTGATATTTATATAAATTGATGAAATTGGCCATTAAACTTACCCATAAAACATAGGTGAATACTTAAGATAACCTTCAAATTCCCAAATAGTAAACAGGTTCCCAGCCACTGCATATTCTTTAGAGGACATTTTTTTACGAGGATCCGTTTCATCATGTTTTGTGGCAAAGTACTATAAAATACGAAAACAAAGGGAATGAACCAATATCTCGTACAAAAAAATAAAAACTAAGTACATGCGTACTTACCTCGGGTCCAATGACAAAAACCACAATTGGCAAGGCAATCATCACATTCACCCACATCAGCCAGCGTAAAAATGTAAAATACGAGGCAACACCAGAACCAAAATGTGATTCGATCTCTTTAATGCGCAGCTCCCAGGGTATGAGGACCGTTAGAAAACTGTATGTTTCACGTTTCCAATGGCGCCAACGCTTTACAACAAACATGAAAATAAAAAATAAAAAATAATTTACCGATGCTAAATATACAAATACTTTATAAATCCTTTTTTGGCATAATTTGGCAAACTATTTTTGTGTTCTGTTCTTATCACTTGTAAAAAATCTTAATTAAAGTTCCATTTGCATTATCTTGTTGGTTTGCTCAGTAAATATTAGGGAAATCG
This sequence comes from Pollenia angustigena, assembly GCA_930367215.1. NCBI lineage: Eukaryota > Metazoa > Arthropoda > Insecta > Diptera > Polleniidae > Pollenia > Pollenia angustigena. The sequence continues at coordinate 151,284,646 of OV884058.1, forward strand.
ATCGAAAAGTATTCGACCGGTTTAAGCCGGTTATTTTAGTTTTGCCCAAATCGAATATCCTAAAATGTCCATTTTTCGAATATCGAATAAACCGGTTATTTTGGTATAATAAACCGGTTATTTTTGTAATGTGTAATTTTTATACGTTTTCCTTTCTTATGTAAAAAATTAACCTGTAATTTAAGTATTTTTTTTTTTAATTGAATATTGGGCCAACTTAAACTTGTTATTAAGAACGTCAAAATAAAATGAAACAAAAGTCTCAAAACATTTTGAGTAATATAAATACATATCGATTATATAAGAGTGTGTTCTTGTAACAAAAACCAAAAAATATTCAAAATACTACCAAAAAAAAAAAATTCAGCTTAAAAAGTAATTAGCCATTGGACAGTATTCTAAATATTATATACATTTTTATAAAGATGTCATATCTGGTGATATTTCGAACTGATTTAAAAGACAATAATGCTGAAAGGGCCCTAGAATGAAAAGGTTCTTCAACGTCACGACTTACTGAACACCTTTAGTTAGTCCAGTAGCTTTAGAATGTTTTAAAACCAAAGTTTTCAAAAATTCTGAAGCTACGTTCACACCTATTAAACATTTGACGTCCAACACAATCACTAGTTTTCTTAAAGAATTGTTTGCTTTTGCAAATCGTTTGGCTAAAGCAAACGTTATTTAACAGTTTCTAAATTTAATTATACAATTATGATCACAGGAATAAAGTTTAGTTAATAAATAGAAGTTATAAAAAATAAAGCTTAAATTTGATCAATTTACTGGTCATGCTTTTTTTTTGGATTCTATCGTCAAATATTTGTTCATACCTTGTTGGTTCCTTATCATTGTGAATTGTTTTGATTTTATGGCGATTTCTTTTCTGAGAAATATGTTGCATTAATGTTACATGCTCTACACAAAAGAGATAGAGCATGTAACATTTATGCAACATATTTCTCAGAAAAGAAATCGCCATTAATCATAATTAACTTTTGATTATAAAAACTAATTTGATTTTTGTATTTTTATGTATTGGAATTAAAACCGGTTAACCGGTTATTTTTAAAATGCTTAACCGAAAACCGGGGTTTTTAAAATAGCAGCTATTCGGAATATTCGAAAACGAGGTTTTGAAAAAAGTCGAATAATCGATCTCCCTACTACTTTCTCACTTGTTGTTTTTTAACTTAATAGAAAATGCATTTTCCTTGCAAACACGAAGTTAAAACTTTTATATGAAATTACTGTATGATTTGTTATTAAGCACAAGTCTCAAACCTTTTTAAATGGTGGGAAACATTTGACAAGCAATGCTTAATCAAAAATAATAAAACATCAAAGCTCAGTATTTAAAAAAATTTTTTTTTTTCAAATTTTCAAAAATCTAAAGGCCCACTACCCGGCCGGGCTTTAAAGTTGTTGGGTGGATTGAAGTTGAAAATTACAAACTCATTTTCTAAAACTCGATTTAAAGTTGTATATCCAGAAATCTTAATCAAAAACACTTGGAATATTTCGAAATTTTAATGCGAAACATTATTTAGATAAAAATTAAAAAAAGTGTTTTTTGAACGATTAATCAAAAGATTTTCAAAAAATAAATTTTTTTTATATATGTATATATACATATGTATATATATATCGGGTGATTTTTTAGCTTTTATCTTTTTGGCAACACTGGTTTAAACAGCTGATGCACGTATCGTGTTTTGTTTCACTGTCAAACATCTTCAGTTTGGTCTATAATTTAACCATGAATCATCTTACAAACGAACAACGCACAGTGCGAAATTTCTTGAGTTTAGCGGAACTTAATTATTTAAACCATTAAACCAGTTCTATTTGTGATTTTTTTAAATTGTTAATAACAATTAATGTGTTTTTTTTTTAAGTCTTTGAGTTTATTTACGTTTTTAATTATAGAACAATTAAAAAAACATGCATCTATTCAGAACTAGTCTCATTGCAATCGTCTGAAGACTCGTAATCATTGCATGGGTCTGAAAAGGTTTCTAACAGCTCTAAAACTTCTGGTGTAACTTCACGACGCTTGGTTTTAGGTGCTTTACGTAGACTAGCGATGTACGGAACCGATGAAATAAGCAGTCGATAAAATAAATCCGTATTTGTCAATTCGGGATGTTTTCCTAGTAAAAAGTTCCAGTTCCTTGGCAATCGCTGTAGAGTTTCGTTTTTCAGAATGGTATAGCTTTGTTGCAGTTGCTTTGGCTAACTCGTCTTGCCTAGCGGACTGCAAAAGATGATGCACTTTTCTGTATTGCACTTTAGGATGACAATCCTTAAATTCTTTTTTAGGTCTGCCTGCATTGGTCCTCGATCCACAAGGCAATGCATCCCTTACAGTAGTTGAAAATTTTACATTATTTTCAAGCCAGCTTGCATTTTTATTTAGAAATTATGCTAAATTTCGACTGGATTCCGTCCACCTTTTTTGTATTTAACAAACTAGCGCACGAACAGTTGCCTTTAAACTGCAAAGAGCGTCAGATGTTAGCACTGGTAAGCCTGTTTTTTCCAAAACAAAACCAATGATGGCGTCCGATGTCGGTTCTTCTTTCAATTTTGAAAAATACAGTTATATGAAATTTGCAAAGTCATTCTGGAAAAAGTTTAATTTAAAAGAAGATCGCAAAATATCGCAGAAGATATTTTGTGTTCCCAATAGAGGAAAAACATACCTTTAAAATGTTGTGCGTTTTAAGATGGTATTATGTGGTATCACCTTTTAAAGTCTCCAGCGAAGTTAAAAAATTAAATTTACTTACTTCTTAAAAATCACTTTTCTCACGAACAAATCACACACGAGTACGAAACGATTTTGCAATTATTTAAATGCTAATAATTGACAATTTTCTCATAAAATAAATTATGTAAAAATCATGGCCTACTGCACTGCCGTTTGTATGTACCACTCTATTAACTGAAACAAATCGAAAATCTTTCTGTATGCAAAAAGTATAATTGAATAAGAAATGCAACTTTCAGGTGTATTTTGCAGTTGTTTCGCAGGGTAAATTCCCAAACTGAGTATGAGGTTTTTGAGGTGGGATATTAAGCAACCGAAATAATGAATAATCTTATGCATTTTATGTATTTCAAAAATTTAATAAAGTACCGCTAAACTTCCTGAATTTCGCACTGTGCAACGCCTGCAAATTATTGAATTTTATTATCAAAATGCGTGCTCTGTTAAGAAAGTTCATCGCGCGCTTCTTGTGTTCAGCGACGAAGCTCATTTTTGGCTCAATAAGTACGTTTATAAGCAGAATTGTCGATTTTGGAGTGCAGATAGGCCAGAAGCATTGCAAGAGCTACAAATGCATCCAGAAAAAGTCACAGTTTGGTACGGTTTATGGGCTGGTGGAATCATTAGACCGTACTTCTTCAAAGATGATGTGAATCGTAACGTAACTGTGAATTGTGAGCGCTACCGTGAGATGATATCCAACTTTTTTTTGCCCAAAATGCAAGAGCTTGACTTGCATGACATGTGGTTTCAACAAGACGGTGCCACATGCCACACGGCACGCTTAACAATGGACTTATTGAGAGGCGATTTCGGTGAAAATTTTATTTCACGTTCGGGACCGGTCAATTGGCCGCCTAGATCGTGCGATTTAACGCCTTTAGACTATTTTTTGTGGGGCTATGTTAATGCTCATATCTATACTCACATGCCCGCTCCAATTGACGCATTGGAAGACAACATTGAAGCACTTATTCATTAGATACCGTCCGAAATGTTGGAAAGAGTATGCCAAAATTGGACTAAGCGGATGGACCATTTGAGGAGCAGTCACGGTCAACATTTGCATGAAATAATCTTCAAACATTAAATTATATGGCCCGTACTATCGATTCAAATAAAGATTTCATGAATTTTTCTGAATTTTATGTGTTTTTTTTAAGTTTCCTATAGCTCTTAAAAAAATCACCCGATATATATATATATATATGTATATATACATATAATATTTATATATATATATATATATATATATAGTATCGTTTAACTTTGTAAAATAGTAGGTTGGACCCAAAAATATGTAATGTATAACTTTCAATTTGTTCATGTTTTCTTGTTAAAAAAATAAAACATTTGGTACATTAAAATCGAGTTTTTAACAAAAAATCAAAAATTGTATAACATATTGTCAAATTTTGGCAGCACCATAAACCTGTGCTGGGATACGATCGATATTTTCTACTATCGATATCACTATGGAAGTTGGAAAAACAGACAAGCCGGGCACATGGCGATTTAACATAATTCGGGTAGGCTGAATCCAGTGGTGCTCTCGGTTTTTTTTTTAGATTGGCTCTGGTTTTCGAGATTTACCGTTATTTCGAAAATGGAGGAGGTTGCATAAAATAGTATATTCGCGTAACTCAAAAACAGTTTAGTTTATTGAAACTACTAACAAAAACCGAAATTCCGCAATAAAATTTCCTTTAAGGTAAGTACAATTTTTTTTTTTTAAATATGAGCAGTCGTTTTTGAAACATAATTTTTTTTTTGATTTTGCCAAAATTTCGAAATTTTTGTTTGTAAAAATTCATAAAAAATTAAAAAATGCTACACACAGAAAAAAATCCATGTTAATTCGTTCAAAACAAGGTTGATTTTACATTTTTCAGTAGTGATTTTGCTTCATTGTTGTTTCATGTTAATTTAAATGATTTTACAATAACTTGCGAACAACATTTTTTCTGTTAAAATAACTTTAATTCATGTTAATTTAACATTGCAGTAAAGTTAGAGCAAAATGTCATTTATATTGAAATAGCAATCCGAATCAAGTTATTTCAAGTTCAAACAACGTGAATTTCATGTAGAATCAATTTGGTTGGAGTGTTGTATAACAGTGTGAAGACAACATATGCGTTTATTTAAGAACAATTTAAAACACTTACCCCTTACACATGTTTCACTTATTTTGTATCTCCTTTGTTAACAGAAGCATCAGCAGAATGGCCCGATATGGTTTTCGTCATCATTGAAAACTTGATGTACTATTTAACTAAATAATTTTAATTAAAAGAATACGGGAATTGTCTTCTTTTTATAACATATTTTAAACATCAAAATAAAAAAATGTACATACTTAAGTATGTATGCATGTTAATTTAACAAGATAAACTTTTGATTTTAATATAAAACAGGTTTTTATAGATTCACTATTGAACAATGTTATTTTAACAGTGAATAATATCAAATAAACGTGATTTAAGGTTATTTTAATATTTTTCATTTAAAATATATATGAAATAATGATAAATTTAAATAAAGGGCATACTTCAGCAGAATTTTACCATGATTCTCAATCAAAATTTTGCCATGTTATTTTAACATTGGTATTTTTTTCTGTGTGTAGGCTTCTAATTTTTTGCAGAAATATAAAAAACGAAGCTGCAAACAAAACAAGCTATAAATGATTATCCTTTGTTTTTTCTGTATAATCATCTTGTTTTTCAATACAAAACCTCTCCAAAAAAATCGGGCGAGGTACCTCGCGAACAGAAAACTTAAAAAATTTTATTGAAACCTTAATTTTGGGGCTACCATATGGCCGATAGATACGCCTAATATATAATATTTAGAAGAACATATTTTCTGAAAAACTCGAAAAATTCGGTTCAGATACAAATATAACCATAATATAATTTTTTTTTAAAAACCTATTTTTGGGAACCAAATGGTAAATTTATTCTAAAAGATGTCCGTGTAAAAATCTTTAAAATCGGTTACAAAATGGCCGAGTTATGACCAAACACTGAAATACGATTAAAACTAAACTTTTGATATATTTCATAACACGCAAACATGTGCAAATAATTTAATAAAATTAAGCGATAAATATTAAATAAATATACATGTTATTAGTATTATTATTTAATTAAGCTTGAGGTCTCTTTTTTTTATAAAAAAGAGAGACCTCAATTAATTAAATAATAATACTAATAAAATTTTGTAAAGGTCGAATAATGGTCAATTTATATAAATATACATGTATTTACACGTAGAGAAAAAACATGTTTAAATATGGTCACCTCCAACCAAACTATTTTTAAAGAAAATTTTAAACATATTATGGTTAAAATAACCATATTTTTGTCAGCGACAACCATATTATGGTTGAATTAGTCCCCCATCAAGAACCCACAACCATATTATAATTGCCTCTAAAAATGTTATGGTTAAATATGATAATAATTTGTTTTTAAATTTACAATAGTATTTTCCTCTTTATCAAGAGCAACATACTATGGTTGAAAAGCAACCATGCTATTGTCAGTGTTTAACAAATTTGAGTTATTATTGATCATAACATGCTTGGAGGCAACAATAATATCTTTAGGGCTTCTTGATGGAGGCCAAATTTAACCATCATGTGGTTACCGCTGACAATAATATGGTTATATTAAACATAATCGCCCGTATTTATAAAAATTTTTAGCATTTAATAAAGGTTTACAAAACAAATTTTGTATAAAAATTTGCCTTAATAAACGTTTGTTAAAATTAGTATGTAATCGTTTATAAGCACGGGGAATATGTTTAAAATTTTCTTTAGAAATAGTTTGGTTGGAGGTGACCATATTTAAACATGATTTTTCTCTGGGTGTAGATATAAGTATATATCAACTTCTGTTTATATATGCCGAATCTTATATACCCTGTCTTATTTTAAATTTATTATACCCTCCACCACAATTAGTTGTGAAGAGGGTATATTAAGTTTGTCATTCCGTGTGAAACTTTTTTATTATTCATCTCAGACACCATATATTCTGGATCCTTGAGTAATTCTAAGTCGATTTAGCCATGTCCGTCTGTCCGTCTGTTGAAAACACGCTCAGTTTCGAACAACTCAAAAGAAATGAACAACCTTGGTGCCAAATTGCTTGTAGTTATCCAAAGCAGTTTGGGATTGAAATCCAGCAAAATCGGTTCAGTAGGACCAGAGCTATGAATCAAAATGTGGAACCACCACCTAAAAAAATTGATAATTTTGTTACAAAAAATAACATAAATGCTGGAACAAGGCACGAAATGAGATAAGATTTTGCAAAAATTTGTTTTATTTGACTGGAAATCATGATCCGTCCACAATTTACCCTAAGCCCAATATAAGCACCACTCCCGGAAAACAGTTTAGTACGCCTAAAACCGTACAAAATAACGCTAGCGTAACAAAATTTGGTAAGTCACAGTTTTTAAGGACTAGAAATAACACTGTGAAATTTCGTGACGATCGGTCCATAATTTACCTTAGGCCCCATATAAACCCTACTACCGGAAAACAGTTTGGCTCGTCACAGTTTTATAGGACTATAAATGATACTGTGAAATTTCGTGAAGATAGGTACATAATTTACCCTAGGTCCCATAGAAACCCTACTCCCGGAAAACAGTTTAGCACACCTAAAACCATAATTAATAATGCTATCATAACAGAAATTGGTACGTCACAGTTTTAAAGGACTAGAAATGACCCTGTGACATTTCGTGATGATCGGCCCATAATTTACCCTAGGCCCTATATAAACCCTACTACCGGAAAACAGTTTAGTACACCTAAAACCATAATTAATAACAAATCGTCACAGTTTAAGATAATAATAGCACCATACAGATATTACTCCTTAAACATTCGAACTGTCGGTGGAGGGTATCAAAGATTCGGCACAGCCGAATATAGCACTCTAACTTCTTTTAATTTTAAAACTTTTTAGAATTGTTATATGTGGAGGGAAAAACCAAAAAAAAATAAATAAAAGGGCAAAACTAGCGATGATTAATGCGAAAGGTGTTGCATTTTTGAGCAATATATTGTGGCATCATTAATATACATTGTTGATTTATTGTATTTAAATTAATATGTAGTGCCCTACCCCCAACTGTGAATCAAAATACAAGCATATAATATGGCTAATGTGCACAAAGACTATATTTCGGAAATAAACTTGTATGAGGGAGATACCATTTTTAATAGGTTTGGTCCTTGTGGCAATTGAAACCTATGAACCAAATTTCATCAAATAAGCGCCAGAATTGCGACCAGCCCTTTCGGACATGGTTTACATGGATAGACAGCCAGAAGGACGGACGGACATCTTTAGATCGTTTCAAAAAGTTATTCTAAGTCGATTGGTATATTAAAAGGTGGGTTAACATCCAGAAAAAAACATACTTAAATATGATCACCTCCAACAAAACTATGTTTATAGAAAATATTAAACATATTATGTTTAATTAAGCCATTATTGTCACCGACAACTATATTATTGTTCAATTAGTCCTCCATCAGCAAGCCACAATCATATCATGGTTGGTTTTCAACTAAAGCATGTTGCTCTTGCAAAAGAGGAAACTACTATTGTAAATTTAAAAACAAGTACTTAACAACAGCTTGTTTAGCGGCAGCCATGATATGGTTGTGGACTCTTGATGGAGGACTAACTTAATTTTTATGGTTGTCGGAGACAATAATGTTTAAAATTTTCTTTAAAAATTGTTCTGTTGGAGGGGACCATATTGAAACATGTTATGTTACCTATCATGCGAGTTTGTACAATATGTCGTTTTTATTCCTGCAAAGTATGTGACATTGTTTCGCATATCTAAACAAACGCCACATGTATTTTACTAAAAACTATTTTTTTAAATTAAAAAGAAAATAAATATGGATAAAAACTGTTTGCGGTTGTTATTAATTTTTTTTTATTTCTTATTTAATAATCAGTTCATACTTTTTTGCTTTTGCTCAAAACTCCACGTGAAATATGTGCAGCTTACATAATTTCGCAGTTTTAAAAAAATGTTGCCAGAAACATTTCGGAACGTTTCACAAAATAAACAGAGTACAACTCTATCAACATTATTTCATAGATATTCCGCACAAGCATTTCACGTGAAATATTGAACGGAACAGAACAAGCTCAGTGGTGTTGGTATAAAAATCATATTTTTTAAACGATAAGCCATTCGACAGAGCTTTTGCATTGGACATTTGTAGTTACTTTTCATATTTCTTTACAAACAATTTCCGGAAACTCTCAGGAACGATAGATAACTTTATACGTTATTAACTCTTGTCATAGTTCGATATATTAAATGGCATCATCACGTCAATTATCTTAAATTTGAAGCAAAAAAAAAAAGTGTGTTTTACTAGTTATTCCTTTAAACTCAAAACGAATGCCTCTATGAATAATTTTAGGCTATCAAGGTAGTAAGCCCTAAACAAGTTAACGCTAGAATGTTTTGTGACTACAAGTCCATTAATAAAGCATTTAAGTCTCTAAAAGCAAAATAAGCTCGTCCTTCCATCCCATCCATTTAAAAGACATAAATAGTTTGTGTCAGAGATTGTTCAAACCAATTGAAAGCCATTAAAAACTCAAATTGACTTTTAAGTGCTCAACAAAAAGTTTTTCTTTTTTTATTTTTTACTTTTAACTTTTCAGTTTGCTCAGATCTCTAAGTGACGCAAGCAAAAAAAAAAAAAACAAAGCCACTGTGCACTTAATATACATGTGAGACAAAGAAAGTTGTTATCACTTGTATCTGGCACATGTTTTGTATTCTTTTGATGCTGCTGTTGCTGTAATTCCTAATAAATATTCAACAAAAATGGGTATCTTAAAAAACTAAATACGATAAAAATCACTTACAGCTGCCATTACAATTTTAAAACGCGCCCACAAATCTCGAGTACTGCGTGACATGGCGAAACGTTCCTGTAGAGCACCCTCATGACGTGCCACATATGTTTTTGCCTAAAACGAAATTGTATGAAGAAATTTAGAATAAAAAGAATCAACAACCAGAAGTACAGTTTAAGTGTTAAGTTTTGCACTTTAAAGGAAAAAGAAAGTAAATTCAAACACACACACACCCATTCTGAGAAACTTACAATCCGCATAAAATGTTTAGCCAGGGTTTTTTTCTAAATCATCTTGAAAAGTTGTTGATGGTTTAATGTGTGTATGTTTAGGAATTTTAGAGCCTTTTACACGTTCCTTTATTTATTTATTCTCTCTTACCTGCCGCACTAGTTTCAGTTTTTTCCGTATTGCCCATGGCTGCAGTTTTACGGATTGTATCACCTCCTTGTGAAGTCTTATGTTTTCAAATATTTGTTCTTGTGTCGATTCCTGATTTGTGCCCTCGTCTAAAAAAAAACCCGATAAAAAGTCAATGTTTGTTTATTTGCAAATAATTCACATTTTGCGAACATTTTCGTTTCTTTATGATACAAAAATTTTGAGATTTAAAATTTTTTACATTAGGTACTTTAAAGTACTAGTAGTACCACATTGTATTTCAAATTTAAAAATTATTGGTAAGAAAACAAGTTAGTGGTCAACATGTCGGTCAAGCCCGACCATATAATAACCTATACCATAGTATTTGATAACAAATTTTCGACCCATCGACAATGGCAAACCCGCCAAAAACAAAATTATGTTAGAAGTTTCCAGTTATTTGCTTTTAAGTGATTTTAGGATGGGGTTTTATGTTGGACTATGGTCAATTCTAGACCTACCAGCACAACATTTTGGCATGACCTAGAAGCTGTTGTAAAAGTAGCTGTCGTAAATTTGTATGTCAATATCATATATATATGAATTATATAAAAGATATCGCTTATAAAGTTATTTTTAGGGAGAGGAATTTGTCTGGGAGCTATACAGAAAACAAATAAAAACTCATTTAATTAAAAAATTAATTAAATTTGCACCAGTTAACAAATTAATAGTATCAATTAAACGTTTAATTGACTTGATAAAACGCTTAATTAACTTGATTAAACATTTAATTCGCATGATTAAATTTTTAATTAAAACTGATTTTATTTTGGATTAATGCTTTAATTGGTGAACAATTATAACCAAATATGCACCGATTCCAATTACATTTGGTAAGATGATTTAGATTGCGATCAGATAAGCTTGGACAAAATTTAATCTTAAATTATATGATGGTTTGGGAATCCAAAGACTCTTTCGGAAAGAAGCTTGAAAGGGGCTATGTGAAACTATGTACCGATTCTTATCGTTCGTTTTGATGTGTCTAACACATAAACAATTTGATCCTATACTCGCCTTTGAGTATACTGATCGACTAGAAATCCCTTTCTGAGTCGTTCTGGTTATCTGGTTATTTAAGCTTTGTGCGCAAATCGGCAATTTTGAAAATAATTTGATTACATTTGGTATATATGTAGGTTGAAGTTTGAATTGTCATAAGGACGAACGAAGCATATTGAAAATTGCAAGAATCGATTCATAATATCACATAGCCACCATACAAACTTTTTCCCAGAATACAGTATTTTGTTGGTCTAAAAATATTGCATTTTAATTAAACTTAATAAAATTTTTTAAAATCGGTTTATATTTAACCATCCCCAGAGAAAAAAACAAGTTTAAATATGGACACCTCCAACAAAGCTATTTCTAAAGAAAATTTTATTTTATTTTATTTTTTTGTATTAAATAAAACAAAAAGAGAATGGTCTTAATGTGTTGGTTAACTAATGTGAACTGTAAGTTTTTTTTTCATAAGGGGGATTATGTTCATTATTAAAGTAATTTTTGGGATTACAAAATTTTTAATTAAAAAGATTTTTTTGTCGTGCTTAATTCCCAATTTTTATTCTTGATAAATACACAGAAGTTTATTGTGTTTCTTTTTTAAAGCTGAATGCGTTATCTTGTTTTCTTTGTATCATGCATATATATTGACGTCAATAGAATAGAACTTCTTGTTGTCTCATATACCAAATTCTTTAAAATCCAATCATTATCTCACCTGAACTTGATGTGTAGACACTTGAGCGTCTACGCTCTACATTATCCAATACGTGATCCATTGGACTGGAAGCTCTTCTTGAATTGCGACTGCTATTTTTTCTGCGATAACCACGTACACTGGCACGTCTTTGCATTATAGCCGACACGGATAATGAGTAATCTTCTTCATCATCATCGTCATTGTTATCAACATTATCACTATAATCCGTATTGGGTAGGGATGTTGTAATGTAACCAGTACTATAATCTTCGAGGTGACGTTGCAAAGGAAAATCTAAGGAAAACAAAATAGATAAAATAAGTTTAAAAAAATAATCAAATAAAAGTGCAGATATACATTAAATTTTATTTCGTTTTTAAGTTGTTTTTTTTTTTTTTTTGCAGACAATTTGAAAAATAAGTTTAAATACAAAGATTCTTTGTGCACCGCGGTGGTCAGATCTTACAATGTTGTCATTAATATTGCCTAAAAATGTCTTGCAACTGTGTGAGCATTGTAAGCTCATTTTCATTTGGCAGATGTGTAAAATTAATGCATCTGACAATGGCACTATTGTCAGAAAAATGACAACATTGTAAGATCTGACAACCGTCTGTACGAAGCTTAACAAAGTTAAAGGGTAAAATAAATAAATAGTACAACAAATTTGAGAAAAAGTATTTTTCGTTCTTACTGTAAATACATTTTTATCTAAGTAGTTATAATTTTTGATAAGACTGTGATTTTGTTTATGTGACATAAACTCTTTTTTTCGAAAAATAGTCATAGAAATATTTGAGTAGTTAAACGAACAGCCTAAATTTCTTACTTACCAGTATATACATTCTTTCTTAAAATGTGCACATTCGTCTTTGCGCCCAACATGCATATGGGAATTACTGTATGAATTACAGGAATGTACTTTATAAATTGAGTTTAGGAAATTTTTGCATAGACAGCTATTGTTAAGATGTAAGTAAAGTTTTCGCTGGGATTTATTGCACTTGCACAGTGAGTAAAGTTAAATTATTAAAATATCCGTTACTTGGTAAAGGCCGGGATTCGCTATCCTACACACAATCGTAATTGATGTAATTCTATTCGACATAAAAAAATGTCTTCAAAAACTGCTGTCAATGCCACACTATCACACAAAAATGATGCCATCTCAAATGACTCAGCTACTTTACAAGAAAATGCAACTCTTTATGACAATTTTCATAAGCATTTGCAAGTCGGCCAGACTTGTTTTTTGCACAAATCGTATGACTGAATAGGATAGTGTATCGTCGGCTTAAGAGAAGCTGTTGCTGAGCAGTTTGTGGTAGTTCTGATATTCAGCAGTTAAATTTTGACCTTAAGTTTATTCAAGGATTGTAAGTACATTTTTTTTTAAATATTTCGACTTCTTTTTAACCCTTTTTAAGAATAATAAAAATCCCATACAATGCAGAGTTTGAGAGTTAATATGTTTTACAAAAATGTTTCTCTTAGAATTTTTTATAAATCTTTTAAACTCATCAATGTAAGGGCAGCGGGGGAATAATTATTCCCCTTAAAATAACGTCCTGAAGTATACACATATATTTACTAGTTGTTGTTTCCCTTTATTGGAAAATACACTCAAAAGAAAAATCAATCCTTCCGTACTCAAATAAATCCGGACGGCGAGTGCGGATTTTCTTGAATCAAAAACACACAATCTTTAACCATTATCCGAGAATAATTAAACAAATTTGCCCAATGATCAATAACTCAGCACAACAAAGATAAATCTTCTATATATATAAAACAGGATGTGTGTATGTATATATGTAACGTATGGACTCCAAAAAGGCTAGGCCGATTTTGATAAAAGGCGGGTGACACTGTCAAGTCTGATTTTTGATTTTCGGTCTGCGGACGGAGGGGCGTGGCAACATCCAATTTTCATATTGCACCACCAATGACATCTATATAATTTGGACGATTTTTTCTTTAAAATTATCGCCATGGCTTAACTTAGATTTATACGAAAAGACAATTTTGCCCCGCCCACTTTTACGCCCACTTTTTTCGAATTACCCAAAATCAGAAAAAGGCTCCATCGATTTGACAAATTTTTCGCCTACGGTTTTTACGGAAAGAAAATTTTGCCCCGCCTACTTTTTTCGGTTTACCTAAAATCAAAAAACGGCTCCATCGATTTGACTTATTTTTCTTTTAAATCTTCGTATTAATCCATTTTACGTTTTCATCGAAAGAAAAATGTACCACGCCTACTTTTCGCCTACTTTTCCTATTAAGCGCATAACTTGAGAACGGCTTAACCGATTTGGACAATTTTTTCTTTAAAATCATCACCATGGTCCAACTTAGGTTTTTACGGAAAGAAAATTTTGCCCCCCCCCCCACTTTAACGCCCTCTTTTTCGATTTACCTAAAATGAGAAAACGGCTCCATCGATTTGACTAATTTTTCTTTTAAATGTTCGTATTAATCCATTTTACGTTTTCATCGAAAGAAAAATGTACCACGCTTACTTTTACGCCCACTTTTCCTATTGACCGATTTGGACGATTTTTTCTTTAAAATCATCGCCATGATGCAACTTAGGATTTTACAGAAAGAAAATTTTGCCCCGCTACTTTTTTCGATTTTCCTAAAATCAAAAAACGGATCCATCGATTTAACTAATTTTTCTTTTAAATGTTCGTATTAATCCATTTTACGTTTTCATCGAAAGAAAAATATATCACGTCTACTTTTACGCCCACTTTTTCTATTAAGCGCATAACTTGAGAACGGCTTCACCGATTTGGACGATTTTTTCATTAAAATTATCGCCATGGTCCAAAATAGGTTTTTACGGAAAGAAAATTTTGCCCCGCCCACTTTTTTCGATTTACCTTAAATCAGAAAACGGCTCCATTGATTTGACTAATTTTTCTTTCAAATGTTCGTATCTTCTTAACGTATTTTAAAATTCGAACGCAAACTTTTTGGACAGGACAACGTCTGTCGGGTCAGCTAGTTTCTTATAAAATATATACACAGAAAGAAAAACATTCGGAATAAATTTAGTTTTTTATACTTACGTTAAGTACGAGTCGTACTTAAAAATTCAAGTACAATTAACACTTAAACATACTTTAAACAATCCTAAATAGGATTGCTTTCGAAAATCAATCCCAAAATTTCTTAAAATAAGTACAAAATTCTTAAACCAAGTAAAAGAGATTAAACTTTTCGTTGGTAGTGCCACTCTGAGAGTAAAATTACAAAGTCAGCGTTTTAATCTCATTTAACTTACGAATTCGGGATTGAATATGGATAAGTTAAGTATTTCGCACTTGAATAATCCGTACTTGAATCAATTTTTCTGTACTTAATTCAAGAAAATCCGTACTCACCAAACCATTAATACCTCTTCGGATTGATTTGAGTACGGATGGATTGATTTTTCTTTCGAGTATAGTTAAATACGGATTTTGATTAACTATAATCAGTGTTTTCTAATGCTTTTGGTATATCATCCCGTTTCAATTGTATTAAAGAAAGTACTTTTATGTCAACTTTCTCACCTTCGGTACACATGTCAATGTATTAGTATGAATAAAGTCATCTTAATATTTTATCAATAATCAAACTCACCTATAAATGCTTCTACCACAGGACTGGTTAGATTGTTGGCAGCATAACTCAATGAATACTCGTGTGGTTTCTGCTCATGTGTCCTATTGTTCAGGATATTCAGGATGTTATTGGTGCAGCGATTGTTAATGTTGTTTTTAACAAGAGGTATGTGTGCAAGGGATTGAAAGAAATAAATGAAACACAATACGGAAAATTAACAAGAGTATTATACTAAATTTCTAATAATGCTTTTCAACAAAGATTTTAGTTTAAATCGGAATATATTTAAATGCACTTAAAATGTGCTGCATTAGCTAGCTCAACATCAATTGATTGGAATCTAAAATGTACAAGAAAAAAAAATCATTATTTTTACGGGCAGTTTTGACAAGTTCAGGGGTCTAATTTCCGCATACGATATCGAGCAAAATTTATCGAAATTTTTTATTTTGGTATTATGACTCTCGATAGCGAATGAAATGTATCGTAATTTGAGATGATAGCATTTGATATCGAGTAACCAACGCCATTTAAACTCTCTTGTTTTCATTCGATACGTCAGTGTCTATCGAATGCAGAAAGATACGATAGTTTACTCGATACGATAGCTTACTCGATATCGGATGCGGTAATTAGGCCCCAGCTATTCGGCCATGTTTTGGAAATCGATATCGAGTAAAATTTCAAATAGAAGGAAATATTCAGTTACATTTTCTTAAAAATTAACGTATTTTTCATGTTTTTTATAGTTTTTGTAATAAATATAAGTGGTACTCAATGTATGTCGTAAATAAAACAGAATATTTTTATGAACCTTTAAAACAGGATCCATTTGAAAATTTGTTCGATTTCGATTTCCCTGAACATGACAAATAATTAACTATCAGTTAAAACTGTCAAAAACATATTTGGGATTATCAGGATTATGTAATTATATTAACAGCAACAAAATATACATAAAAAAAAATATTAAATGAATGTATTTTTTTGTTGTTAATATAACTTAATAGCCAAAGTAATAAAAAAAATTTTAATTTACAAGATTTTTTTTGTCGTGCCTAATTCCGAATTTTTATTCTTGATAATTAATAACCATATAAACTTATAACCTACATTCCGTGAACAACCCAACTGTTTACTGGAAGTTAAAGTAAAAGTTAATTTTAACTTAGAGTAATTGGTCGTAAGAATGCCTGTATGTGAGTGTTATTAAAAGCCGTTACACACTATCCCACAAAGTCTTTCGTATTTTATAAAAATGCAGCCCTGCCATGATAAGTTGTTATTGTTTTTTGAAAATTTATAAACAACAACTTATAAACTTTGTGGGATAGTGTGTAACGGCCTTAATTAATGCCTGTATTCATAAAACAATTTTAAATTTTATAAAGGTTTAAAGAACAAATTTATGTACTATGAAAATTATCCTTAATAAACGTTTGTTAAATTCAATAATCGTTTATTAATACGGGGGTAAAGTTTTATATCTTAAAATAAAAAAAAATAAAAGAAATGACAACTGCGGTGTTAACTTGACTTCCGATTAGCCAAGCAATTGCCAATAATGAAATTTGTATATATTGCGCCCATATTTTCACTCTTTTGTATTCGAAATTCATTCACATACACATGTATATTTTATCATGATTATTACCTTCTTCTTTCATTTGATTCAATTCCTCGTGGATTAGTTGGGGTCGGCTTAGATTTTAAGTCCCTCTCATTTATGCCGCACAGCGGTGTTGCCCAAGTAACCGATAATTGATGCGGTGGTGGAGTTGTTCCAGTGGGTGTTGATGTATTCTTTTGTTTTTAAATGCAATAAATAACAGAAAAAAAATTTAACTTAATAACAATTTATTAATATTTGTATTTTTGATTAGGAAAAAAATTCAGATTAAATTTAAAAATATAGGTAAAATTTTAAGGGCCGATGTTAATTTTGAATAAAACACAAATTATTTAGGAAATTGTTGTCATTTCTTTTTATTATGACTAGTGTTCGCCTTATGGCCATTTCTCATTATAGAAAATTTAAAAATTATCCCATGAAGCACAGAAAAGTAAGAAAAATAGAAATTTAGTTTCCCATATTTCTCCTCTTTTTTCCCCATACAGGTTCGGTTGACAAACAAAGGAAGAAAGCGTTCTTAACTGGTTTGCCTGGTCTGATTTATATAGTTGAAATATTCGAAAACCGGTTTCTGAAAAATGTCGAATAATCGATCACCCTCATTTTTTATTATTTGATAATTGAAAATAAATTTTTATTTATTTATTTTGCATTTGTGTTAGTAACAATTTTGAACGGTTATAACTCTGAAATTATTGAACAGATTTTTTTATACATTGTGCACTTCTTTGAGAAAAAACCTTTTAAATGGTGTATATTTTGTTCAAATCGGTTGACAAACAGAGGAGGAAATTGTTCTTAACTGTTTTTAATTAGCCGATTTATATATACTAGTGTTCGCCTAATGGTCAAAATTCGACCATAAATTGTTTTGTAAATATGAAGAAAACATAATTTATCTAAATATATATGAATTTATTTGCTTCGAGCATTTAGTTTTTCCTTCAAAGTGAATCGATTTGGCGAGGGACCAACCTCGGGTTCATATTTTATCTTCTACGTGAGTTAATTTAATTTTGTAAGTTCAATATTAAAAATAACAATTGAAAAACAAAAAAGTATTAAAAAGTCTCCTTTATATATTGTCATCCACTCAGGACGTTGTACATTTAATTTTATGTTTCTATGTCTAATATTAACGAAAATTAATCAAAGTACCAGATGTAGAACGAAAAGTACCAAAAAGCTCCCCTTACATGTTCTTATTCACCCAGTTTAATGAATAATTTTATCTTTATAGGTCGAATATTAGCGAAAATTCAAAAAGTTCCAGATGAAAAAAGAACAATACCAGCATTTTTTATCTTATAGGTTATCACACACTCAGGACCCTACACCTATAATATTATGCTTCTAAGTTCAATATTATAGAAAATTTCAAAATTATCACATGAAGCACAGAAAAGTAAAAAAAAATAAATTTAGTTTCCCATATTTCCCCTTTTTTTTCCCCATAGAGGTTCGGTTGACAAACAAAGGAAGAAAGCGTTCTTAACAGTCTTGCCTGGTCCGATTTGTACATAAGATTTATAAAGTCGAAATATTCGAAAACCGGTTTCTGAAAAATGTCGAATAATCGATCACCCTAACTTTTTATTATTTAAAATAAATTTGTATTTATTTATTTTGCATTTGTGTTAGTAACAATTTTGAACGCTTCCCAGCGGTAAATATTGAAAGGACCGCAAGTGGTAGGCCTTTTTGAAGGCCTATATATTCCTTTCTAAAAGATTCGCTTCGCATGATATCCTGCCTTCAGAAGCATGCCTTCTAGAAGGTATAAACTTCTTTTTAAAAGACCTTCTGAAATATTCAGTACACATTCGATACTCCCTTCTTTGAGAAGGGAGAAAGGAAGGTGTTCAGTTTTATTTAGTTTTTATTTTTAGTGACCTTCCTTAGTCCCTTCTTTGGCAAGGGATGGAAGTTGATATTATGGGTTTCGACAAAACTTATTTAAGCTGGCTAAGGTCATATCTTCTCGGCAGAATACAATGTGTAAAATTTGGGTTTTCAACTTCTAAACCTATATTGGTAAAATCCGGTGTTCCGCAAGGTAGTCACCTTGGCCCACTTTTGTTTCTGCTCTTCATTAACGACATGCCTGATATTATTAAACATTCACATATACTAATGTTCGCAGATGATGTAAAATTTTTTTTAAACTTCACGAACTATTTAGACCATAATTATCTTCAAGAAGACTTGGATACCTTTTATAATTGGTGTAAACATAACCTAATGGATTTAAACCTAATGAAATGTAAACATATGCGCTTTTCTAGAAAACGTAGTATTTTAAATAACTATAAACTCGGTGACTATAAAATCGAAATAGTTGACACAATTATGGATCTTGGCATCTTACTGGATGCAAAATTGGATTTTATTCAACACATAACAATGACAGTCAACAGGGCTCGTTGTACTCTGGCTTTTATTAAACGTTGGGCGAAGGAATTCCAGGATACTTTCGTCACTAAACAACTTTACACATCTCTCGTTAGACCAATCTTGGAATACGGCTCGATTGTATGGGATCCACATTATATGGTTCATAGTGATCATATTGAATCCATTCAAAAACAATTCTTGCTTTTTTGCCTGAGAGATACATATCGAGGATATGATAATCTCCCCTCATATTCTACAAGATTATCTTTAATACGTTTGCCAACACTGAAAAGTCGCAGAGTTATGCTAAATGTCTCATTTGTAATTAACTTAATAAATGGAAAAGTATGCTCGAATTTTTTATTAAGTAGTTTATCATTTAACATTCCACGACGTACGGTACGGTACTATAATCCCTTATTTATAAAAACTTTCCGAACTAACTATGCTATGGCAGACCCATTTAGAACACTGTGTTGTTGCTTCAATGAAATGTTTGAATTTATTGATTTTTCTCTGGATTTAAATATTGTTAAACGTAATATTATACTTAAGTTAAATACTCATTTGTATTAGGCTGTAAGGATTTATCCATAGACCTAATTATATATTAAATAAATAAATAAATAAATAAAGGAAGTGTGGAAGGCCTTGCGCCCAATAACAACCTGTGTAAAAAATAAATAAGTATGGAATGCGGCGAGAAGGGCTTCTGACTGCTTGTGACTGTTAAATAAGGGGTTCTATTAGGCCTCTTTACTCATTCTAGTTACCGCTGGGTTATAACACTGAAATTATTGAACAGATTTTAATAAAATATACATTGTGCACTTCTTTGAGTAAATACCTCTGAAATGGTGTATATTTTGTTCAAATCGGTTGACATACAGAGGAGGAAAGTGTTCACTCAAAATATTATGTAGTTAAATTCAAACGAAAATTCATTTAAAAAACGGATCATTTACATTTCATTTAAAACAAATGATTTTTACATTCATTTTTTAATTATTAAACAGCATATTCCTTAAAATTGAATAGTTTTTACTTTAAAAAAATACATTTTAGCCGACAAAATTAAAACTACATAACAAAATAAATACGAAAAAACATTATTTTTTGGTAGTTTGTTTTTTGAATAACAAACATAAATGTTAAAAAATAAAATTATTCGTAAAATAACTATATTTTTATTCAAATTTAACAGTACGAAAAACGAATTTAATAACCCACAATCAGTTACTGTAATAATTGTATAAGTGTTCTTAACTGTTTTGCCTTAGCCGATTTATATATACATAGATGTAGATAATATTGGTATGGTTCAATTAAGTACATATGTAACAAAATATCGGCGCGGCGACCTCGGCAGCACACCTCCATCCGATGGTCCAAATTGTTGATGACGCTGAGGCAAATTGAGGTTCTATGCCGTTAATGTACCGAATTATCCCATCCTTTAGCTCTTGAATTGCTCTTGAAAGAAGTCCAACGGTGTCAAATCACATGATCTTGGCTGCCAATTGACATCGCCACCGAGTGAGATAATACGGCCATTGAATTTGTCGCGCAAAAGAGCCATCGTCCTGTCCTGTTGAAACCATATATTGTCCACATCCATATCTTCCAATTCGGGCCATAAAAAGTTCGTTATTATCTCAAAATAGCGAACACCATTCACAGTAACTGCCTGACCGGCCTCATTTTGAAAAAAATACGGCCCGATGATGCCGCCATCCCATAAACCGCACCAAACAGTCACTCTTTGTGGGTGCATTGGTTTTTCGACAATCACTCTTGGATTATCATTCGCCCAAATGCGGCAATTCTGCTTATTGACAAATCCACTGAGGTGCAATTGTGCCTCATCACTGAATCACGAAGTGCACGACATGCATTTTTATTTGAACGCCCATTTTGATAATAAGCCTGAATAACTTTTACGCGTTGTCGATTGCGTATCTTTCCATGGTTGAAATTGAAATGTCATATGAAATGCAGAAAACAACTTGACGGCTAGGTGTTATTCACATTCAACATTAACCCTTAAAATTTAACCACCCTTTATAAAAGGCTTTATATGGTATCAAAATCTTGTTTTTGGAACCACATTAACAAAATATGTGTATGTCTAGGCTAGAAGACATATTTGTTAATTGTAAATCTATTATATTAATAATAAATTTTTAATGTTTTTTTACATATACAAAATACTGTTTTAATATACCATTTAAATCACTTGGTACTTTTTCTACACAACGGTCATTTAAACAGTTTTTATACCCATCACTGTGTATATTGTTTTACTACTACATCTTTTTGTTTATTTATGGAAAAAAAATAAGACACGTTTTATAAGTTCACCATGGTGCGGCACATTGCGGGTACAGCAACGTTCTTCTATTTCAGCCTTAAGTTTTATTATCGTTGTGAGAAAGTAGTACCTTACCGATGAGTCAAAGAATCATTTGTGATACAATTTTCTGATTCCTTTTTGGAGCATATGACTGAATTATATGTACATAAATCATTTTTCAATCTCTCAAGTGATAATTCAGTTTTAAATTCAAAAAATTTTGAAATCATTATTTGAACATATGAATGAATCATAAATGAACAATTTTTAATCGCCCAAGTGAAAAATCGGCTTTTTATCATAAAAAGTAATCTGAAAAGACTCATTTGGGTCAGTTTTACAAAACATGATCACCCAAATGCAAGCTGGGTTGATATCACAGAAAAAAATAATTTTCATATTTGGATACGAAAATCGCATATTTGATAAAAACAAATTTTGAATTTTCTGCGATGACGATTTTTGCGGTATTGATAAAAAAGTTTGTAGGTATAGTTACTGAATTTTTAGTCAACAACCAAGTTAATTGCGTCAATAACAAAAGTTGTTGCCCAAAAAATTTTTTTCAATAAAATGTTTACACAGAAAAAATTATTGCCGAATTATTTTCAAACAAACGCTTGTTTGAAATTTTTTTTGATTTCTACAAATTTTTTTACTGATTCAATCAATATTTTTGTTTGATTTTTATTTAACCAACAAAAATGTGGACAACTCTTCAAAAATATAATAAACGCGCTATTGGTTTCAAGTTTTCATAATTTTGTATGAAATATTTAATGCTCTTTAATGTTGTCGTCCTTTTGCATTTTTTTATTGATTGTAAGCAACACTTCTTTATGATAAATATAAGAACTACAACAAAAAACACATGCAGTCTATTTTTGGACGCTTTAAAAAAGTACAGCAATAAGAAAAATGATAAAATAGCGTGACTAGGTTTGTAGTAAAAAAACAACAAAAACAATAGCAGGTAAAAAAACGTTTCATTTTTTTTAAACAACAGAAATGACAACATTATAAGAAGCAAAATAAATTTTTGGTTGGTTTCAAAGTTGGTAAAAAAAAAACAAAATCCCGTATTAAATTTTTTCAAATAGTTTGTTTAAATACATCAAATACAAAAATAGAATGATGACGAAAAACATATCGAGTCGGTCTGCCGCCGTTTTTGGTTACATTTCTTCTTCATTAGCCAAGGAAAGGATGCAGCAAAAGTGAGTGACGAAGAAAAACATTGTGTGTATAAATAAGACTTCGTTCAAAAATTATTCCAACAAAAAAATGTGTCTCAAAGCCAGCCGGCCGCTCTGCTCTGCTTCATCTTCACCAACAGTGCTTGCTTGTGTGCGCGTCATTGCTTGTGCCAAAACTTTTTTGTTTGATTCAGCAAAATTATTTGTTAAAAATTTATATGAATTTCAGTAAACATTTTGTTTGATTCTGTAAAATTATTTGTTTGAAAAAATCGGCGTTTTTTTCAATAAACAAAATGCAAATAAATTGTTTGAATATGCGAATTTGTTTGTAGGACCGATTTCAGACAAAAAATTTTTTGATTCTACAAATTTTTTGTTTGAATTGAAAAAATAATTTTTTCTGTGTACGTGACTTGTTTAAATAAATTGTTGGAAATGTTGAATAAATTAAACAAATGTTTATCGAATCTTTAGTTATTTATTAATTAATGATGATGTGCTAAATTCCGAATTTTTAATTTTAGATAAATACACTAAAATTTATTATGGGGGGATAAGCCAGTTCCTATGCGGATTGCTTAGGCCAGATCATCAGGAAACCTTTTTCCAAACTTTGGCAAAACCAAATATATAATACAAATAAAACTGTAAAGCGAATGAGAATTACAAATGGAAAAGAGTTGTAAAAATACTGTCTTTACTTTGATACAAATATATATATTTTTTTAATATGAAGAAATATTTAATTATTGAATATGTTTTATTGAGTTCTATTTTGCAAAGTGTAAATTTGATAAATTTTTTAATTGAATCAAACAAAAAGTTGGTTGACCTAAAATATTATTTTTAACAAGCTGTGTTGTTAAAAATTTTCATGAGGTATTTTTTCTGTGATTTGTTTTTTTTGGTACTTGATTTTGCTAATTTATGTCTGGGTTAATTTATTTCAATAAACATGAATTATTTTTTTGCTACTGATTACAAAAAACACAAGTGCTGTTCTAAGTACCCAAATATTTTACACTTTTACAACTGTAACAAATTAACATAACAAAAAAAAAAAAAAAAAAAAAAAAAAACGTTTCAAAAGTTGGTTTTTGCTTTACAAACAAGTTAAATTAATTAGTATTTATTCACTTTTTGGTTTTGTTTAATTTTTATTTCAACTTTTTTTGTTAAAATAAATTTTTTACAATTTGCACGCTTCTTGTTTGTGTACATTTTGAAACATATCGCTCATTTGCTGCAAGACCGGCGTAACTAAAAAAAAAACCATTTCGAGATAAACGCATTTAAAATTTTTGATTTGCTCTAACTAAGATAGAAAGATGAATTCTAAGATAGAAAGATGAATTTAATACACAATATAAAGAAAAGCAAAGCGAACAATTCTGCATCTCTAACTCCAAAATTTCATTTTTTGAGTTATGCCGGTCTTGCAGCAGATATGTTCTTTTGTTTTACCAAATTTTACTGTAAAAATTTCTGCAGTAAAAAATTGAAGGATTTTCCATTTGCGCACTCAATTTGTGTCGTCATTTACTCTATTTTGTGTACACGAACGCAATTTAGTAAAATCCAGTAAAGTTTAGAAAAAAATAGTAAAAACTTTTGGGTTCTCGAACCAACCTAATAAATAAAAGTTGTTAATAACCCTCAATAGTTAATAATTTTAGTGAGTTTTTAAAAACTTAAGAGATGTTTAAATGTTTGTGAGATTGAGGTTAAGATTCATGGTAAAGTTCTTTGTGCCTAATATCATGTGAATATCTTCATACATGGACATTAAGGTGCTATCAGACGGGATGTATTTTACATATGTACTGTCACTTTTCTTACCCATATGTAATTCCGTCTGTATGTCAAAATTTCCATTTTACATACGATTTATAATTTTTGCTATCACACCTGCTTATGTTTTTCCTTATGACATAACCTATAAATGTAAACAAAAGCTGACTTTTGTTTACGTTTCAAAACAAACCAGCTGTATTGTTTATGTTTGCCACAGGAAAATAGAGCGTGTTCTAATCGAAAAAGTTACATATGTATTTCCACATGTATTTTACACATGCAAAGTTTCATATGTATCACACGATGTGTACAACTTTTACAGATGGAAAATTTGACAGTACATATGTAAAATACATCCCGTCTGATAGCACCTTTACCATGAGAAAGTTAACCACGACTCAAAAAATTAAAACGATTGAAACTTATTTTCAAACACGGTAGAAATGAAACAAACACCCAAAGTTTGCTGTGCAGAGGTGCTCACAGCTTATTTCAATTTTTAAAAAGCAAAAGAAAAAAGTTTGAACTGACTTTCTCTTTGATGAAATTTTAGTAACTGCAATCAACAATTTTAAATTTTCTGCCGATTAAATACAGATACCGGTAACATTGGAATTTTACTTCAAACTTAATGTCACACCAGCAATGAAAAATCCATGAGGAAAGACTAAATATACAGTTCGATTATCGGTATATTTTTGGTTTGTTTTGGATGCTTTTCCAATGTCACGAA
Source organism: Pollenia angustigena (assembly GCA_930367215.1). NCBI lineage: Eukaryota > Metazoa > Arthropoda > Insecta > Diptera > Polleniidae > Pollenia > Pollenia angustigena. The sequence continues at coordinate 151,310,197 of OV884058.1, forward strand.
TATGGTGCAAAAACAGCATTTGTCTTTGTCATTTGAAGCACAGCTGTGAATAATGTTGTAAACTCCACATTTTGCAAAAACTGTTTTTTTGCAGATAACCGTTGGCCTTACTCTCTTACCAGTTTAAACATCAAATCAACCAAAACTATGCACCTTAACGCCTTCAAAATGGCATACAAAGTGTCAGCCAGTGGAAGAACATTGCAAGTTACTTACAAAATGATGAAACCGAAATGGGTTTGCAGTAGGGATTCCAATACCGTTACCGTCGGTATTATCGGGTTTTTCGGTATTATTTATGGAATAAAAATATCTAAATATAAAGCACCAAGAATTAAACAATTTTCCAATTATAAAGGGTGGTTAAATTTTAAAAACCGTTATACGTACGTAATTTTAAAGCCGTATTTCGGTACTCGATTTTTGTCGGTATTACCGGTATTTCGGTATCGGCAACACCGGTATTGGAATCCCTAGTTTGCAGTGCGGGATAATGTTTTAAAAGCATTTTGCATAAAAGTTTTTATTATTATATTCAACATTTTTCATTTTTCGAATTTATTCTATGAGCTGGTAGTGTATAAAGTCATTTCTGGAAAATTGAAGGAATAGAACTATTACAAAAAAGCTTTATAAAATACATAACTGAAATTTAGCTCATAGAATAAATTCGAAAAATGAAAAATGTTGAATATAATATAAAGTTACCTTCGGAAGGAAATAATTCCCAGTTTCTATTTGTTAAAATAGTTGAGTTAAATACATTCAATTTATAAAGTAACACTATCCAGTGAGACACAAAGAATGCTGACGAAGGCCGTAGCGGGCCAGAAAATGCATTACATTCTGCTGGTGTCTAATAATTGTAAATTTTTCTGTACATTCAATATACCTCATTGCTTTCCAAAGGAAGGCTAAGGTAAAATGTAAAAAAAAAAAAAAAAAATACAATATAATAGTCTGGTAGTGTATAAACTGCCTGTTTTTAGAAAACGTAGACAAGTGAGTGAGTGAGAAATTATATTTAAAACAACAATAAAAAACGAAAATTTGTTTTTGTTTTCAATATAATTTCTCACTCACTCACTTGTCTACGTTTTCTAAAAACAGGCAGAAAGTCATTTCTGAAAAATTGAAGGAATAGAACTATTACAAAAAAGCTTTATAAAATACATAACTGAAATTTAGCTGATAGAATAAATTCGAAAAATGAAAAATGTTGAATATAATATAAAGTAACCTTCGGAAGGAAATAATTCCCAGTTTCTAGTTTTTATTATCATTATTTTTAATAATAGAAAAAAAAAAGTTTTTAAAACAAATAGTGCTGCCTGTCAAAAAACGTTTTTTTGCTCTCCTGAAAAATAATTATTTTGTAACTTAAAACGTTATTCGCGGCTGTTCTTCATTTGTATTTGTGTCATCTTATTATGTTGATTTTTAGTTTAAACTTCGTCCCAACTTATTTGATTGCAATCTAAATCATCTATTTAAATATTATTGGAATCGGTCCATACTACTCCCGAAAATAGCTTTTAACAACTTCCTTACAAAAATTGGCGACAATGACTTTTACGGTAGAAACTATTCCATAACAAAATGTTGTGCTGGTAGGTCCAAATTATACCATAGGCCCCACATAAACCCCTACCTTAAAGCGGTAAGAGGCAAACAAATCTCATATAAATGAAGATAAATAAATAATATTCGGCACAAATAACTTTTATACAATTCTAAACCTCATAGCATAATTCTATTCTGGTGACCTTGATTGGCCGTGGGTGTAGGGAATCATATGGTCGGGCTTGACCGACTATAATTTCCTACTTGTTTGTTTTAAGTTTTTTTATACATATGTTTCCAAAAAATATATTTCATACCTTGTAAATACTATAAGATAAAAATCTGTCACGTACGGTATATCACGACCGATATTACATTTTGTTCGTTATAAAACAGTGAAGGGCACACACATACTATCACATTTATGCTTGTGTTGACGAAATAACAACAAAGCAATATCCGAACGTACATTGTCACAGCACACAAAGAAGTTTATAGTGTACATGTGTCGACGTCGCACAAGCTGCATTTTTATTCCTATGCACGCGTAAATAGGATTTGCAAATGTGCCCGTCACTGTTATAAAACCACCCAAAAAATTAGTTTTCTTCCAATTACGGATTGTAAAGGCAAAATATGTAGTTTAACGTAAACATTAAAAAAAGAAGAAAACCTTTCCACAAGTTTTCGTATTTTTTTACATTCACCTCAAATCATTCCGTTTTATGTCACGTACGATATGCTCTTGTTTTGCTCGATATTTTGGAAAACAAGTTTCCGAATTTGATATTTTTTTTCATTTATATAACCCTCTAAATGAAACATAATGATAAAAAATTTTTCCTGTACTACTATTTTTGAAAAATCTCTTACTCTTTGAAGGCGATGACATGAAAATGTCCATATGTATATGAGATTTGTTTACCTTTATGTGTTTTAGGGAGCGGGTTTATATGGGACCTATTTTGTAAATTTTATGTCAATACCAACATTTATAAGAAAGCTAGGCACTAAAAGCTATTTTCGGGAGTAGTATTTTTATGGTGGCTATGATCAAATGTGCACCGATTTTAATAAAATTTGGTAAGTCTGTGTTCATACGGCTCATGTCTTATTGACATGATTGCTACTTTATGGGCGAGAGGGACGAGGGGAAAAGAAACGAGTACACAGATGCATGTACTGTCTTTACGTTTTGATTTTTCATTCGTTGTTTAATTTTGTTATTGTTTTCAATATCTAAAAGCACACAAGTATAGTCAGTCAAGCCCGACCATATGATACCCTACACCACATTATTTAAAACACATCATGCTTATGTGTCCATATAAATATAGATTTATGTTTATAAACTTCATGAAAATCGGTTTGAAAGTTTGTGAGAGGCAGAAATTGCCCCCTACCTCCCCTTGTGGTCCTATTTTTTAAAAACTGTATAGCTAATGTGTCCCTATGGATATGGATCTATCTACGTTTTAAATTTCATTAAAATCGGTTTGAGAGGCAGAAATTGCCCCTATCTCCTCTCGTGGTCCTATTTTTAAAAAAATGCATACATTTTGTGTCTATATAGATAAGGTTCTATCTATGTTTTTAATTTCATTTAAATCGGTTTAATAGTTTCTGAGAGGAAGAAATTTCCTCCTATCTTCCTTCGTGGTCCTACGATTCGGATTCAATAGGCTTGGTCCTTGTGCCAATAAGAACCTATGACCCAAATTTCATCAAATTATCTCCAAAGTTGCGACCTGTACTTTGCGCACAAGGTTACATGGACAGCCAGCCTGCCTGCCAGCCAGCCTGCCAGCCAGCCGGACGCACATCGTTATTTCGACTCAGAAAGTGCTTCTAAGACGATCGGTATACTTTAAAGTGGGTCTAGGACCAATATTTTAAGTGTTTAACACACATCAGCACAAATGCATAATACCCTCTCCACTATTGTGGTGTGGGTAGAAAAACATGTCGCCAACCTGACATGAATCATTTAAACGCAAATTCATGTTCAAAGAAGAAAAAGGAAGAATCTTGTCAAGAACTAAGATGACTTAGATTGCAAAAAGTTTTGGACCTAAATTAATCTAAAATCCAACATAGGCACCCTACTGGTAAAGCTAATTTGAGTACGCTGAATTCAATGGTGAAAGTCATTTTTCAAAGTTAGCGCTCGTATTTGCGATATTTGCGAATACAAATTTAAATTTTAAACGATATCTTTTATACTTTTGGGATCATTGTTTAATCAAACACCATGTTCACACGGACATCAATATTTCTGTTTCGCTCTCTTATTCCTGTTTCGCGCCCCAAACATTATTGAAACGACTTGTTTCCCCATACAAAATTTGAGAGCGAAACAGGTGATTTCATTTTGAAACAGGCTGCGAAACAGGAAAAATGTACTATCATCTCCAATTTGACCTCAAGAAATACGTTTAAAATCAATGGTTATATACTATATGATACAAAGCACCCTCGAGATAGAGCATGTGGAGGCTCTGCCATTTTGATAAAAGCCCGAATCAAACGGTGGGGTGTCACAAAGCCATAGGACATAAAGCCATATGGCGTCAAGTCCCATTCCATTGAGACATAAGGGCATATGCCATTAAGTCTCAATATAATGGGACTTAACGCCATAAATTTTTTCCGTAAAATGAGACATAAAGCCATATTTTTGATAATGATTGTATTTCCCCCTATTTCATGTAGAAAATGCTTTGTTGTTTCATGTCGCCCTGTTTTATATCAAAAATGGCGGTATGAACTAAGTCCCCAATGAATTAACTCCCCAAACCCAAAATGAACTAAGCCCCTTAATTTGGGGACGTCGTTCATATATGGAAAAAACCCGAAAAAGCCACGCTAACAAGTGCTTGTCTGCATAGCCGGCCTTCGGCCGGACGCAATGATTTTCTCCTCTATGGTATAACAAACACCGGCTTCGCTAACTAAAGCTTCTCTGCGTAAACGGCCTTCGTTGGGAAACAAGACAGATTTTAGAAGCTTTACTTAGCGAAATCGGTACTTGTTATACCATAAAGGAGAAAATTCTTGCGTCCGCCAAAAGGCCGGCTATACAGAGAAGCTTTAGTAAGCGAAGCCGGTGTTTGTTATACCATGGAGGAGAAAATCCTTGCGCCCGGCCGAAGGCCGGCTATACAGCGAAGCTTTAGTTAGCGAAGCAGGTCTTTGTTATACCATATAAGCATTTGTAACGCAACACATCAAATGGGACATAACACCATAATGGCTTTATGTCCCATTCCACTAAAATTGATATGAGACTTAAGGCCATATCAAAATTATGGCTTTATGTCCTATGGCTTTGTGACACCCCACCAATCAAACACTCCTTAATGTTTGATCGTTGTGAAGATTATCTGCAAGCAACGACTATTTGTGTTGAAGAGCTAAATCGAAACATAGTAATTTCTTCTTTATACTCTCCACCTAGATTTTCCACATCAGAAAGCCAATATTATAAATATTATAAATCATTACGACCCTGTTTCCTGGCCGCTGGCGATTATAACGCTAAACATACCTTCTGAGGGTCACGACTTATAACACCAAAAGGTCGTGTATTGTTTAGCACAATCTCTAAAATGGGTTTAAATGTGGTCGCGAGCGGAAAACCAACATATTGGCCTACTGATCAGCAAAAAATTCCAGATGTTATCGACTTTGGCGTGGTTAAAAACATCCCCACAGAAACTTGTTGAAGCTTCCTTAGAATTATCATCCGACCACACACCTACAATTGTTACTTTATCGAACCCAAATAGAATTGTATCTCCAACAATACTCGAGAGCTCTATTAGGGGACTTTGTATATAAAAAAATTAATATTGTTAACTAGTGTTTATTATAGTTTAAGTCTTCAAAATTGTGAATAAATAAACGAAAAAAAAGGAAGGAAATTTCTCAAGTTCACCTCAGCCCATTGGCGCTGGTGTCCCACAAGGCAGCTTCCTGGGCCCTCTATTATACTTAATTTATACATCGGACATGCCAACAAGCAACTACACCTAAACTTCAACATTTTTATTTTTATTGCACAACAAAAATAAGTGCAATATACAGTGAAATGTGTTGGCAACAATGTACGATGTTGTTTTCCTTTAAAGGTGAAAACCTGGGTTCGATTCCTAGCTCAGTCAAGAATGAAACATTATCAATTAATTAATTTCATGTTGCAAAATTCCTTTCTTCATGAAAATAATTTAATGGAAATTAAATTCAATAAACTTTAGCCGGACTAAAATATTAAAATTTGGATTCAAAACCATAAAACAGTTCAATAAAATAACCGCACACTTATTATTGTTTAAATCATGGCCTCGAGCTTTATGTTGACATTTGCCCTTCAAGTTTTGCAACAAGAAAAAGAAAGACAAAAAATGTACTATCTTCAAAAAGAATTCTTGACAAAAGACAAAATCAAAGAAAAACATGTAAATCAATTAAAATAGATAATCATTTCAAAAAGCAAATTTAGATCTACCAAAGTTAAAATACCATTTGCCTTACAGATTGATGATTGACTGCCAGCCGTCGTCAATGGCGGTGAGTCTCTGAAGAAATGTGTGGTTAAAATTGAAACATGTAAGGGCAACCTGTCCGTGAAAACCTGGGTTCGATTCCCAGCTTAGTCAAGAATGAAAAATTATCAATTAATTTTAATTCTATTTATGCTGTAAAATTCCATTCTTCATTAAAATAATTTAATGAAAATTAGATTCAATGATCTTTAGCCTGATTAAAATATTAAAATTTGGTTTAGAGGTTATGTTTTGTTTTAAACAGGAGTTGCGCCATATTTCAATTGAAACCATTGTGCCGCTTATTAAATAATATAGGGAAATATGGAAATAATATGGCGAATAACATTTACAATAATATTGTAAATGGATGGTGCGCTATAGACCCTAAAAAGGATATAATCCGGGTTCTTATCGAAGTTGATTAAACGATTAAAGAACCCAGTTATAATGGAGACCAGGGCTGTCAGATTTTGTTCACCTTCATCGCCAAATAGCATACTGAAAATCGCCAAAAATTTATTTTCCTAAAATGTTGGCAAAAAAAAAAATCGCCAAATAAAAGTTTGATATAAAAAAGAGTATACAAGTGTATTATACCTTTATTTAAATTTTCCATATTTAGCCTTAATCTAGTAGTGTGTTTATATTATAGTAGCAAAACGCTTAACATTTGTGTTTCTGACTTGAAAGCGCATAATACGTGTTCTGTAAATCGCAATCGCAAGAAGTATGGCGACGTAAAATTGCAATAGTATTCTAAAGAGAAGTAGAATTTTTGTAATAAACTATGGCAGATCGCAAGCAAAACGCACGAGTTTCGGAACATCTTAAGATATCTGGCTTTTTGCAATCTTAAATTGTGCATTGTCATAAAAAGGCTGATTGTCTTAAAACTTAGAACTTATGAGATCAGTTAATAAAATTTTGCAAAAGATTACTTAATTTCTTAAATCAAGTATACAAAATGAGAAGAGTTTGATGCAAAAAAATCAGTTTTTTATAGGAGCGATTTTCTATGTGAACATAATTCAGAATATGGTAAAATGTTGTACATATTTGAAACAAAGAATAAATGCCTGTTAAAGTGTATTCAAATAAGATATTTGGAATTTAACTGGAATACTCAAAGTCAACACTAACCCAGATTCGTTTTCGATTCTATATAAAATCGAAAATTTCAAGTAAATTTTTAGCTTTTTTTAATATTCTAATGGCCATTTTCTCAATGTATCGAAAAACTGTCTGTTACTTAAAGTCAACATAAATTTATTGGACCGATAAACTGTCCGTTAACGATTTTGGGTTTCTCAATATACCGATAAAAACAAAGTAAAAAACAAAGTAAAATACATGTAAAAGATGGGAGTCAGCTGATTGAATTTATCTGTACGGCAAATAAAAGGAAAATAAATAATTGGCAGATGAGTGCCGGTTAGCTTTGCGATTAAAACGAAGCAAATGAGACATTGAGAAAACCAAATTTCTTTAATGTGCAGTTTTTCGTTGGGAAAAAAGATAATCGCCTAATGAGAAAATGGCCATAAAGGTGTTATGATACTTGCTATTTTTTGTATTGGATTTTTTTAGGATTGACTGAATGAAACAACAAATGCGAGAAAGAACAAGAAATACAATTTGATAAAATGTAAACAAAACAAACAATACTGCCCACGTTTTTCCCCCACAAAAAACCGTCATAAAAGCTAAAAATCGCAAAAAAAAAAGTTAAAAACCGTTTCTTTCGATCAAAAACTAAAAAAATTGGCAACAGTGCTAACAATTAAGCTGGAATATCAATTTTAAGTTAAAAAATTTTATATTTTTTTTGACAGTCTTAGATTATTTATCGATAACACATGTATATTTGTTTGACATTTCAAGATTTTTTATGATATAATCATACTCTTTACACTTAGTCAGTTTTCCTATGCAAATATACTTGCACTGTTCTCCAATATAGAAAAAATACAAAAAATAGCAAGTATCATAACAGCTTAAGTAAGACTTTAAAGATATTTTTGATTTTATTTCGTAAAAAAAGTCAAAATGTACAAAAAAGCTTCGCATTTTTTCGCTCTGCGCTCCACATTATTATTTATTACACTGAAAGAAAAATGCTTCATATATTTAATGAATCATTTTCATAAAAAATTTTCCTTGGGTAAATGAAAATTTTCATTGTCTAAATGGAATTTCATAATGATAATGAAGTATGTTCGTTAAAATCGCTTCATTGGATTTCGTAATTACGTTAAAAATTTTCATTGGATATATGAAAACTTAAGTTTGTCCAAGTTAAACAAAAAAAACAATTTTAATTGGGAACTTAAAAAATTAAAAATGAATACAAAATTATAGTTTTCTTAAAAAAATGTTTAATTGTTAATAGTGCTTTCATAAATTAAAATTTTTTATTATGACAATGAAAAATGTCATAGTATTGAAACAACAACTTTCAATCAACGTTGTTATAGACAATTTAATCTCATATTTACGCTCTTAATTGAGTAAAAAACATAGTTTTTTTATCCAAAAACTACACTGCCCCGGTAGACTAGCTGGTAGTGAGCTAGTCTATCAGCACCGAGGTTGCGCGATCGATTCCCGCCAGAGACAGACAAAAAAATAAAGTAAGAAGAAATAAAATAAAAAAAAAAAAAAATTAAAAAAACATTTTTTTTTACTTTTTTGAAAGTATTCATCCAATGAATAATATTCATAGATCTAATGTAATGTTTCATTAAATACATTTTAATGAAACAGGTTTCATTGACCCAACGATGCGCTGCATAGGTTCCTTTTCAATGCAATTTTTCATGGGATTAATGTCAAAATTCATTGGTATTGCGAAGAAAATTCTTTCAGTGTATTATTATTTATTTATTTTAAAAATCCCATTTCATATGAAATCGAAAACGATTCAGTTTTTAAAATTTATTTTGCAAAATAAGTTTTTCGGTACAGATGATAGATAACTTCTGATAAGGAAAATGTGCGAAAATCTAAGAAAGCATAAGCTTTATTTCAAAATTCTATGGAAACAATTTGTTAATACTTTCAATATAATGTATCTGGAAATATTATCAATTTATCACCTAAAACGATCGCATTCGTATTGCGATTTTAAAATTTGCTAAAAATTCCAAGAAAAAACTTAGCCAGTATTCAAATCGCCAAAATAATCGGCAAATTTTTTTAATTTCGCCAAAAAAATCGCCATGTCGCTAAACACAAAAATGCGTCGCCAATTAGGTTTATAAATCGCCACGTATGGCGAAATATCGCCACATCCGACAACCCTGATGCGGACTACGGAGTTATATATTTATACTACATATGGTCCGGAATTGTTTGCTATTGAAATTCAGCCTGATCGGTGCACAAACTACTGATATATGAACAAAAAACCACGACTGTCTTTAATTTTGCAAAATAACTTGTTGTATTATCTTGTAATGGGTGATTTTTTAAGAGCTATAGGAAAGTTAAAAAAAAAACACACATAAAATTCAGAAAAATTCATGAAATCTTTACTTGAATCGATAGTACGGTCCATATAATTTAATGTTTGAAGATTATTTCATGCAAATGTTGACCGTGACTGTGCCTCAAATGGTCGATCCGCTAAGTCCAATTCTGGCATACTCTTTCCAACATTTTGGCCGGTATCTCATGAATAAATGCTTCAATGTTGTCTTCCAATGCGTCAATTGAAGCGGGCATAGCCCCACAAAAAATAGTCTAAAGGCGTTAAATCGCACGATCTAGGCGGCCAATTGACCGGTCCCGAACGTGAAATAAAATGTTCACCGAACTCGCCTCTCAATAAGGCCATTGTTAAGCGTGCTGTGTGGCATGTGGCACCGTCTTGTTGAAACCACATGTCATGCAAGTCAAGCTCTTGCATTTGAAGAAGTACGGTCTAATGATGCCACCAGCCCATAAACCGCACCAAACTGTGACTTTTTCTGAATGCATTGGTGGCTCTTGCAATGCTTCTGGCTGATCTTCACTCCAAAATCGAAAATTCTGCTTATTAACGTACCCATAGAGCCAAAAATGTGGTTCGTCGCTGAACACAATTTTTCGATAAGAAAGTGGATGAACTCTCTTAACAGAGCGCGCATTTTGATAATAAAATTCAATAATTTGCAGGCGTCTTTCGTTTGTAAGACGATTCATGGTTAAATTATAGACCAAACTGAAGATATTTGACCGTGAAACAAAACACGAAACGTGCGTCAGCTGTTTAAACCAGTGCTGCCAAAAAGATAATAGCTAAAAAATCACCCGATATATCTGGAGAACGACAAGAGCCAAAGTTATTGGTTATCAATAGACAACATCCGACGAAATGTAGGCGGGAGTGGAGAAGTAGGCGAAGCACAAAATAGATTTATTTATGTCTAAAGAATTGTTGGAGAAAAATTATCCAAATTTTTGACGCAAAGCTGGGGAGATTGGATTGGAGAAAAAGTATTTATGGCTGATGAACAGTTTTTATAATATTTTTCGCTCTTATCGCTCAATCGTGAACGGTATATAAGACTCAGCACAACCGCCAGGCGCGGATTCAGGGGGGGTGAAATAAGGAAATTTCCCCCCCGTAAATTATAAAAATATGTTTTGTTTATTTCGATAACACAAGAGTTCCCATTAATATTATCTTTTTTTAATGTACAAAATTTTTGGAAATCCCAGCAAGGTTTTTTTTTGTTTTTTTATTGAATCTCTAGCGAAATTTTCAATAAATATCCAAATCTTCATCCTAATAGTTATTTATTAGATATTTTCAATGAAACATCTAGTTTACTGTATTCAAATACTTATTATTCTACATTCAATCCCAGCAGGTGCCATCTATGTATAACCAAAGAGTAAACGTTTGACTTGAAAATGCGTGCGGTTGAATTATTAAAAAGCCTTGGTATTTGCAATATTTATGTTTATATTAATGTGTTATATGAATCAAAATTCTATTCGATAATTTTTGACGAAAGCACGGATTTGTCGGGGAAAGACAGATTTCCTTACATTTAAGATATTTCACCATACAACAAAAAGTTGTTAGGCAAGAATTGTTTTGGCTTTGTTGTAAAAGCATTTGAAGAGCCTTCACAGGATATTGATAATGACGCTGATGTGTCAATTGATGCGATGGCACTATCATCAACAGTTCTTAAAACTTTGACAAATTTTAGTCTTGACCTAAAAAATTGTATAGGAGTTGGAATTGATGGGTGTCGTTTGATGTCAGCAGAAAATGGAGCTGTAAAATAATTCTGGAAACCGCGACAAATGCGAAACAAACGCCTTGCTATTTCCCGTAAATCAGGCAAAACACGTTCTTAGTAAAGTATTTGGGAGCCAAACTATCTACATTATGCGAGACAAGATGGGTGGACCGTCACGAATCAGCTTTACACTTTGCAACCAGTGTACATCATATATAGTAGAAGCTTTGGAAAAAATATCTGAGTGGAAAGGTAATACTTCATCAAGAGCCTTATATTAAGGAACTCACTAAGAACTTTTGCATTTATTTGCGGAATAAACATATTAAGGCCTGTTTTCACAACTTACCGATAGCTAAAGGTAAGATTTTATCGGCCGTATAAAAAGTGTTCCATTATAACAACTTTACTTTAACCTACCAGGTAGGATTAACCTTAATCTACTTTATCGCTCACTTTAGGTTAAAGTAAAGTTTTAATAATGGAACACTTTTTAACGGGCCATTTAAAGTCTACTTTAAGCTATCGGTAAGTTGTGAAAACGGGCCTAAGTGTGATACTTATTGTAACACAGCCGCTTAGTATCATTTTACAAAAGCACGATATAGATCTTCAAAAAGGATCAAGCCTTATCAAAACTTTGATCATGTGCCTTGAAGAAAAAAGAAATAAAGCCGAAGAACAATTCAAAGTGATTTTTAAAAAAAGTTAAAGTGATTTGCGTTCAAATCGAGGTTCCAACCTAAAAAACAAGATTTGAACGAAATAATCACATGTAAAATGTTGAAAATTTCTACCGAGTTGTAGGTTTCATTCTCTTATTGAATTTATTTTAGAAGATCTCAAAACACCTTTCCAATAGATATCTTTAATGTATTGAACATACCAAAACTTCTACTCAAAGTGTAATCAAGTCATATACAGATATAAAACTTTTAAAACCACAACTCGAGATAAACACCTACTAACATCTAAACTTGAGCCTGAACTGTAGCATTGGCAACAAATACGGAAATTATCTGAAAATCTATCAGATAACGTTGTAGATGCTTTAGTAAACTGTGATGAAGATATCTACCCAAATCTAAGAAAAATATTTTAAATTTTCGTTTCAATGCTCGTAAGTAATGCTACGAGCGAGAGGTCATTTCCTACCCTTCGTCGAATAAAAACATGACAAACTGAACATAGACTGTACTATCTAAATTTGCCTCACAAGGAAATCATAAATTTATTAAATTAAAAAGATTAGTTTATTTTAATTTATATTGAATATTTTATTTAACCTTATTGTTGAGTTTTTTTCATATAATATACACAAATTGCTTTTAATAAACTTTTAAAAACAAATTTTTTTTTGTATCATAAAAAATTTCCCCCCCCTAAGGCTCAAGCTGGATCCGCGCCTGACAACCGCATATAACACATTTACTTTTTTTTGAAAAGCAGTTGCAGAAAAAATAATTCTTTCTTTATCCTGAAAGTCTGAGTTCATACGGCTCATGTCTTATTGACAAGATTCTTCCTTTTTCTTCTTTGAACATGAATTGCCGTTCATATGATTCATGTCATGTTGACGACATGTTTTTTATTTTGTATAGTCGTGCGTATGCATTTGTGCTTTTTTGATATTGAAAACAATAACATGCATCTGTGTACTCGTTTCTTTTCCCCTCGTCCCTCTCGCCAATAAAGTATCAATCATGTCAATAAGACATGAGCCGTATGAACACAGACAAAAAGGCAGTATTATGAATTTGTTCGCTAATCGCTTTTAATGGACTAGTTTTTGATCTGTATGGCATTTATATATATAATAGCTGGGGTATTTTAGTAAAGCTTTAAATATAATGAATATCATTTTAGCAAACATTCTCCTTTCTTGTTCTTGTTTATTAGGAATAACTTAACAAGAATCATTAATTATAAATTCAGTTTCGCACGTTTGAAATCTATAAAGCTTTCCTTTTTTTGCCTAACCACTTTTATGCTTATATACTTTCATTGAACTATATACAACTCTAAAAGTATATTAGCCTTATTCATGACCGTCAATGACCTTTTAAATCCTTGAAATAAATTTTTTTTTTTCATAATGAATTCAAAGAAATGAGAATTTGAAAGTGGAATTTCTTTATCATTATTTTTTATAAAGTACTTAACAAAGTGTTCAAATAAAATTTTATGTAGGTAATTTTTAAAAGGACTTGCCTTAAATTTTGTAAGTTAACAGTTTTTAAAGTATCGGAGTACACGTATTTTTTTACGAATAACTTGTTAAATTTTATTTAAATAAAAATATTTAATATTTTTATTTAGATTTATTTTGTAGTTTTTGCATAATATTTCACTATAAAACGATTTTTTCGGTAAAAAAAACTTTATTACGTAAATCACAATTTTGTTTCCAAATTTTTATCACTACATATTTTTTATTTTTTATTGGATTGATAATTCTAAGCTTTAATTAATAATATTTTCTTACAAATATTTGTTTAATTTTGATTTTTATGATTAATAACAGTTTTCTAAATTTTATTATCAATTAAAATTTTAATTTATTAGAAATTCTAAATGTTGGATTAACTATTATTTTTTTTTATATTGTGTTTGTATTAGTGAATAGGTATAAAAAATTAAGTCTTTAAATTCGTTTCCGTTTCCTTTTTTGTAATTTAGGAAGTTTTCTTTAAGATGCTCGCCGCTAGAGCTGATTGCGAAGACTAAATTCTTTGTCTAAGGGTTAGTATTAGCCAAAGGACAATATTCGAATTAGATATTTGTGTATATTTATTTTTTGTATTTTTAGTTGTTGTTCTTTTCACAATTCGTTTTTGAATTTATTCTAATTTGTTTTCGTTTTCTTTTATATCATTTTTTTTTTTTCATTATATTTTGTAATAATGAATGAGTATATAAATGTGGTCAAACAAGCATGTATGTGAAATATCCTTAAGCACTTACGAAGATACTTCCATTCACATAAGTGTGTGTATCTTTATCTAACCAAGTTCCTAATGAACTAACTAATACCACTTCAGACCACACCAAGAAAACCAGGACACAATAACTGAAGATACGAGAAAACAAGAATAAAATATTATTAAAACAAGCCCAAATACATTTAAAACAAATATAGGGTTTTGCGATAGGTACTTGACAACTTTGAATTTCGCTGATCATCTAGCTGTTCCCTGCGGGAAGTTTGTGTCGATTGTTCTTAATGTACCTATCCCGTGACCAGTGAACACAATATTGTAATAAAAAGGAACGATTTGTGATAGGTGAAAACACGACACATCACCTAACTGGTGATAATGTGTCATGTGACTAGATTTTGTGCGGGTAGTGGCTGATTCTATTACTTTATATGAAGGTGACCATTCAGTGACATGTCACGAAGTGTCAAAAAGGCGCAAATAAACCCCCTCCTAGGACATCGCCATGTTAAAGTGACAAGCCCCCTTCATATAAAGTGTTAGAACTAGAACCGGTCCCTACCACTTTAGAACTGCCACGTGACAAGTTTGGTGTAAGCTCCTTTTCCTCTAGGGTTACTTTCCATTTTTTCAGTTAACTCAACATTTTCATCATGGTAAAGTACACGAACGAACAACGTTTGCTTTTTGGGCTCGGGAGAAGATGCGCCAAGATGATGAATTTCATCGGAAAATCATCTTCAGTGACGCAACCCATTTTTGGCTAAATGTGTTCATCAAAAAGCAAAATATTCGTTGTTGGTTTGGTGAAAGCTCACATGTGCTTTATGAATCACCACTTTATCCACAAAAAATAACTGTTTGGTGCGGTTTTCAAGCCGGCGGCGTTATTAGGCCATGTTTTTTCTTCGCCAATAACGATCTTCGTGTTACTGTAATTGGCGATCGTTATCGCGCCCTGATTATCAATTATTTTTGGCCCCAATTAGAAAACATCAACTTGGAGGACATGTGGTTTCAACAGGAAGGTGCCACAAGCCATACAGAACACGTTAAGAAAAGTTGTCAAGTCCTTATTGGAAAACCCGGTACAAACACACACACACACACTAACAAACACATTATAAGTTGAATTCATTTGTGTGTATGGGAATTCCTAACTAATACTAATACCAATTTATTCATGATAACAACCAACAAGGACCTGAACACTTTGATTAACGTATTTTTAAAATAAAAACAAAAATCACTAATACTTTTTTGTTGCTGTTGTTGTAGTAATAACCGATTCAAAATTTTAGCATTTTGTTGTTGTTTTTATTGTGGTTCTTTCTGTTTTCTTTTCAAATGTTTGGAAATTTATTTAATGTAGTCGACCTTAAAAGCTTGTTAAAGTCTCTCTCTCTCTCTCTCTGTCTCTTTTTTCATTTGACATTTATGGGTTAAAGAACGCGATTTTTCTAGACAGTTACATATTGATATAAAATTGTAAGTGTTCGTGTGTGTATCTACACCGAAAAAAATCCTTGCCTTATATGTTTATTCAATAACTGTCGTACACAGGCCTGCCATTTTTGCCGATTTATCGGCATTTTGCCGATTTTTTTCCCCTAAATTATTAAAGTGCAGATTTGCCGATTTTTGCTCTAAAAATGCCGATTTTTTGACTAACACGTAAAAGGCGATTACTTTTTATTTCTTTGTTAATAATACACTAAAGGCTCAGTTAGCCGGGAGTAACAGTAACAGTAACCTTACCGTAAAAAAGTAAGACCAATCTATTTCTTACAGATTGAGACGTAACATCTTACTGCTAACTATAATCGTTCTAATTGCTTTACATACAACAAAATAAAGCAGATGATTTGCAACGTTATTGTTACTCCCGGCTAACTGAGCTTTAACTTTAAGCTAAGATACTAAAACAGTTGTAACATTGAAAAGAGACAACTGTTATTAAGTCAGCGCTTCTACTAAAGAAGAAGGGGTTAGTTTTATTCAATATTGAATGCAGTGTTTGTAATGTGTGTTGGGTTAATACATTGTTATTTGAAAAATATTGGACTATGAAGAATTAAAGGCCAAAGTTAAAAAAGAAATAAACCTAAAATAATTCAGTTAAAATTTCTTTTTCTATTAGGAAAATATAAAATATAAAAATAATATAAATAAGAAATATTGTAGAGAAATTAGAAGATTAGCTAAGCAGTCAGAGAGACTTAAATTTTTACTTTCATGCAGGAAAAATGGACTTTTACCAACACATATAATTAATATGACTAGAAATGTAAAACAATCATTTACATCGACGAAAATATCACACGAGCTAGAAAAAGTAGAACAAAATTTTCACGTGAAAATTCTAAATCTAGAAATTAAGGACACGAATCTTAATCTTACAGTCATACGCAGATACATTGAAGAAATAAAAACAAAAATTAAAGCAATACTTAACTCTGAAGAATATACAAATTTCATAAAAAGACAGGATACGAGTTATAAGAGTGTGATATCTACTTAGATATGAAAATCTATAGAGAGGATAATAAACTCATTACGGATTGGTTTACAAAATCGGTCGCATCCGGACGTTTAATTAATTATCACTCCACACAACCAATGAAACAAAAAATCAATACCGCGATAAATTTAATTAAAAAAGTTGATCAATTAAGTGATACTAAATTTAAAGACAAAAACTTAAAAATAATTACAAATATTTTGACGTCTAATAATTACCCAATGAATATTATAAATAACCTAATTACCAAAGCAACAAATGAAAAAACTCGGGAACAAACTATAAATAATGCATCTGGCATCACCAAACGATTTTACAGTCTCTCATATATACCAAAACTGACAGAGAATAATAGAAGATGAAACAATATCATTAGCTCATAAACCCAATAAAACAATTAGCACACTTTTTACACAAACAAAAACCAAAATTGAAAACTATGATCGTAGCAATGTCGTGTACGAAATTAAATGTGAGGGTAATAATGACGAAACGTGCGGTAAAGTGTATGTTGGAACAACCAAAAGAAATTTAGCTACTAGGATAAACGAACATAAAGCAGACATTGACAAATTAGACCTTGAAAGCCTGTTTGGTAATCCCAAAAAACATTTATAAAACACTTTATATTTGTGTTTGAAAGTGGATAAATAAATACTTACAAAAGAATAAAGGTAAGATAAATTTATATTCACTATTAACAAATATAATTTTAATAATAATTACTTTGATAATTAAATAATTTTTTTTTAATATTATAACGCAATTGAGGACGATGTTAGTACATAAATTAAATAGCCAATTCTTATGTAAGGAAAATCAAATATATTTGCAAACTTTTTGGCAAAAAATTTCAGATTCAAAAAATTTATATATATATAAATTTTTGGTCCTTCCACATTCATCCGCAAATGTGGAAATAATTTTTTAATGTAACAGAGTTTTGATGTTCGCTGGAAAATTTATCTTTGAAAGTTATTCGTTTTTTAAAGATTATTTAAAAAATAGAAACTGGGAATTATTTCCTTCCGAAGGTAACTTTATATTATATTCAACATTTTTTATTTTTCGAATTTATTCTATGAGCTAAATTTCAGTTATGTATTTTATAAAGCTTTTTTGTAATAGTTCTATTCCTACAAATTTTCAGAAATGACTTTATACACTACCAGACTATTATATTGTATTTTCTTTTTACATTTTACCTTAGCCTTCCGTTTGGGAAGCAATGAGGTATATTGAATGTACAAAAAAATTTACAATTATTAGACACCAGCAGAATGTAATGCATTTTCTGGCCCGCTACGGCCGTCGTCAGCATTCTTTGTGTCACACTGGATAGTGATACTTTTTTTTTAACAATTTTAACAAATATAAACTGGGAATTATTTCCTTCCGAAGGTAACTTTAAATTATATTCATCGGAAGGCTAAGGTAAAATGTAAAAAGAAAATACAATATAATAGTCTGGTAGTGTATAAAGTCATTTCTGAAAAATTGGAGGAATAGAACTATTACAAAAAAGATTCATAAAATACATAACTGAAATTTAGCTCATAGAATAAATTCGAAAAATGAAAAATGTTGAAGATTATTTAAAAATTTATAATTTAAACTGTTTTAATATTAATATTAAAACGGATCTAATAAAAATGTCAAACTCAAAAATTTGTATATGGAATATACTTAATTATAACAAAGTTAAAAAAAAAACTTTATATTTAACTACAATTTCTTTGCAAAACGTTTATTTTGATTGATTCTTTTGAAATTTCATAAGTCATAAACATTAGATAATTCTGAATTGTTCTTTTTTGTAAGTAAGAATAGGTTTTATTGTATGTAAAATAGGTATTTTTAATTTGCCGATTTTTTGCCGATTTTTTTATATTAAAGTGCCGATAATGCCGATTTTTTTTTTAAAATATGCCGATTTTTTATCAAAATTATCTGGCACCCCTGGTCGTACATTTTACGCAACATGGTGAGAGCCAAGAAACTTTTGCGTAATTTGTACGAAAAGTCGAAAAATTTTAAAAACTTTATACATGGACATCCCCGGTAGGACTGAAGGGAGAATATCGCTTGAATCAAGTCGATTACACTTTTGATAATCCGGGGCAAACGTACAATCAGATAATAATTTACTAGGGATAAAACTTCAAATCATACTTTTTGCAAATATTAGAAGAAACGGACAACAAAAAATGGAAATATATACAAGAAAATCTAAGCCGAGAAAATCCTGAAGAAATTTAAACAATATTTTATATTTGAGTAATTCCATTTCAAATCGACCAAGAGTGGGACCCGACCCCTTTCGATTTTGATGAAATTTGGTGAAATGGTTCCTTTTATCCTATCAGAAACATAAATGAACGAAAAAAAGTTAAAAATGTTTTGTTTCAAATGTCATAATTTCGCCGAATTAGCCGAATGTTTGGAGCTTATTATTGAGATGATTTTAATGTCATTTTAAAGACAATACTTAGAGCTACAACTCATATATTGAAAAAAAAAACAAGTTTTCAGCCTTATTGTGGTTGTCGTTGTCGTAAACGACTTTGTCGTTTTTTGTAGTAGATTAGAGAACACAGGTTGTGTGTTACTTTATTCTATTACAAAAAACGACACTGTCGTCTACGAAAACGACAACCACAATAAGGCTGTTTATTTAAATTTATTAGCAGATAAATTATTTTCGTTAAAAAATTCGACAAAAAACAAAATTTTCGCCAGTACTGTCAACTCATAATTCGATTAATATTCGATAGTAATGTTCGATAGATAGCGAAAATCGTTTGCAGGTACGAAAGTTTGTTTCATCAATATGAAGCACGAAATTTTTTCAGTGTAAATATTCAAAAGGTTTATTCTTATAAAATGAAAATCAAACATGCAAACTTTGTTACTTTTGTTAAAGATTCAAACATTTATAAACAAATAACACGTACAGTTGCAAACAAATATTTGAATCCTTTAGGAATTCGTAGAGTGTAGCGAACATAAAATTAATTTCGTACGGGTGATTGAGAATCTCCAGTTAAGATCATTTTTCATGAATAGGATTTCTATTATTTATTACGAGAAAAATTAATTTGATAAATATCTTGAAACGACGAACCTTTAAAACCTATTTAAATACTAAATCTCTTGTTCCATTATGGCATTCAAAGGGTGTAAAATTGATTAAATGACCTGAGTTATCTGAAGCCGACACGAGGATGGCTCACCAGCCAGTGACCAGAGCCAGCCAATATCCACTAGATTATTCGCCAGACAGCCCTGCAGTCTCGAACCACTTCGACTTCCTGCAAGACAGACAGTTTGACCTAAGTTCTACACTAAACACAACTTCCAAATATAGGAATTCTGGTCTCCTAAAATGCCTCATCCTAATAGCGTTGAGACCGGGGCAATGGCAGAGAAATTGAAACACCTTTTCATCCTCAACAGACAGCTTCTACAGTAGTCATTGTAACCCAGACCCATCCTCTTCGCAGCGGTCCCTATCACTCAGTGACCCGTCAGGACCGATATCACTGTCCTAATCTGGTCCCTTCCGAAACCAAGTATCACGCGCGTTTTCCCAGCGTCATAGCCAGGTCATAGGGACCTGGCCATCAAGCAGGTATTCTTACTCTGCCATCTTCCCTGAGCAAATCTGTATGACTCACGTTTAAGGTACGACTAACGTTTACAGAGAGCCATTAAACTCCGATCAGGGCGTCGGAGGGACAGCTCTGTTTTGCCAGGCCGTCTGTTTTTTGGATCCCCAGAAACCCAATGCGCCCTTGTGCCCATGCAAGATTTACGCCATAATGTAGGCACCAGCTAGAGCTGCGATGTTAGCGATGCTGTCCGTAAATAAAGATATATTTCTCGATATACGATAGTACTTCAGCCAGTTCGCCGCCCGATGTGAATGGCGAGTAATCGGGATTTTAGAAAACCCCCGGAAGCCACTTGATGTTTCTACCGACGGCACATCATCAGTGCAGCCTGGGAAGTGTGTATTCATCAGAACTTAAAAGTGATTGTTCATGGTACTGGCTCCATCTGTCTTAAGTACATACGAGGGAATAGCTGGTCTAGAGGATCAAATCTTACGTCGCCGACTCGTCCCGATGAGTTCTCCACATCGCTGCAGAATTTCCTCCATAACTATTTATTATTATAATTTGTTTAATACAATGTTTCAAAAACAATTACATTTCGCCTCATTAAAGAGTTTCCTGCTTTCCTTGCGGTTTCAGCAATTTCCGTATTCCACCATTTGAGCTTATTTTTGCCCTTCCTGTTATTTTTCAAACAGGACTTGTTTGCCTTGGTTAAGACACTGTGAAATCAAGCGTGGACCCACTGCTCAGTGGATCTGGACATACTGGCAGTTTATCCCTGAGTACACTAGCATAAACACACCAGTTGGTCTTTCTTCTGCTCGTATAGGATTTAACCTAAGCATCTGAAATCAATATACATGTGGTCAGAGAAGGTACTGTCCTTTGACACATTTCCCTCCTCAATCATATCTTAGAAGATAATAAGCGTAACATCAATAACCTCTCTTTCGTTAGTCAGAATAAAAGCTTACCAACTTTAGTGATGTTTTATAGTTTTTTTAGCTTGCAATTAAAAAAGTTAACGAAATGTCTGCTTTCACACGTTTCACCTTTTGATGATCAACTCTAATGGTTTTAGGTCAGTGAAGAGAGAAGAAAGGGCAGGGGGTTAGTACGGATATGCCTGTACTCGGTTAGTATGCTTTGCGTTTTTATCCGCAACGATGGCTGCATGTACTTTTTCTCTTTGATTCGCTGTTAATACAGGTTTTATACAAAACGTCTTGCTCAATTCGCAGTCTTATTCAGTTTTGTAATGCAAGTCAAAATCCACTTCCGTTTTTTCAACGTCACGCAAGCGTATATTTTTGCTTATATCTGCAAATCCTTTGCGTCGATTGCTGTTACTTGGTATATATAAAAACCCTTTTAAAAATTTTAAATTTTTTGGTACAAATGCCCATATTAAATGCATCATTTCTGAACTTAGTTTAGTCTGGCTTCACACTATGAAAGTTTTCTTTCAGAAAGCCTGAATTTATGGGTGAAGAGAGAAGAAAAGTATGTTCTCTTCCCCTCTCACCAATAAACTCAGAATTTGTAGTGTGAACCCAGACTTAAATATTGCAAAATTTGAACTTGCAATTTTGTATGTGCATGGTTTTTAATTTTTGTGATGATATCTATGCAAAGGCAAAGGAAATTAAACAAAATGAAATTTTATCGATAACAAAATAATTTTTTGGTTCAATCATATTTTTTTTTTTTTTTTTTGTTTTAAAAATAAAGGAAAATTTGTAGTTGCGCTGAAATGAGTGATGAAAAAACTTGCAATTGCTTCTTCAAATCAAACTTTTTGGAGTGGAAAATTATTTAACATCACCATATTTAATGTGGTAGCTAATTTTCAATTTATTATTCTACATCAATAATATGATTGCAATAATTTTGCACTATCACAAGGGTGAGTTGAAACTGCAAAATTATTGCACCACCCTTTTCTATATTGAAAAAGCAGGACAATTGATTTACCACGAAATCCTTAAACGAGAAGCTTGTAAAAATTTCTTGCAGAACTTTTTTAAATTAGCATGTACTTAGAAATTGAATATCCATTTATGTTTTATTTCTCTACATAACTTTTGCGCTTAACTGTAAAATGATGGAAATTCATAAAATTTTTATTCATTTATAAAACTCTCGCACATTCAGATACATTCAAAAGTTTTAACTCACTCATATTTTTACTTAAAGCTATTAGTTTTTTTTTTTTTCATTTTTTGTTTGGAGTTCATCCGTATACAGACCGCCAAATGGACACTAAAATTTACACACATATTGACACAACATATTTATATACATATATGTATACATATGTTTGCATATACAAACATATTGGGCACTCCTCCCTCGTATGTTAAAAAAAAAATAAAACAAATTAAAGTGAAATGAAATGAAAAGTTTTGACTTTTGCCGTTTCGCTAGAAAACGTCAACATCTCTCGCGAATGGAAAGACTTCCCAGCGGGAAAAAGAAGGAGTACGGAGGCCTTCCAGAAGGCCTCTGTACCCCTTCTTTTGGATAAACAAGGCCTTCTCGCTCCATTCCATACTCATATCTTTTTTACACGCGTTGTCATTGCGGAGAAGGCCTTCCGCCTTCCATTCTTCCCCAGAGCTTCTTAAAGGCCTTCAAATAAATGGCTCTTAGAAGGCTTTCCAGAGAATGACTTTCAAAAGGCCTTAGCAAAAAGGTTATCTTGAAGGGCTTTTAAGAAAGGTATGTTAAAAGGCCTTTCAATTAATGGCTCTTAAAAGGCCTTTCAGACCATCCTTCTACAAATGCATTAAAGGTCATATTGAAGGGCTATCAGTCTAAAACATTAAGGAATATTTCCTTACAAATGAAATTAGAAGACTGAATAGGCTTCATATAACATATGTTTGTATATTTTATTAAACTTATTGTGGTTTAATAACACATGTGATACCTTAGGGTGACCGTTAAAATCAAAAGTTGGATTCATTTAGGTCTCACTCGCCAATTTGGTGGGTATTGATAAAAAAACAACTCCAAAAATTTTTTAGGACGATCGGCGAAGGCTAAGCCGTCCCTCAAGCCCGCCAAAGTTTGAGAAAAATCGTAAAGTCCGACTTGTATGACTTATATTTAGGAAAATATTATTTTTACATAAAAATCGTTTTCTAAGAAGTTGTTGTTAGTAAAGTTTCCAACAACTTTTGCCTTAACAAGTTTTCTCTAAAATTCATATTGAACAAAACCTAATTAAAATAAAAAGTAAACAGAGGCATTGATGCGAATTTTTTCTTTAGAACTGTTTTTTCTTACACACGTCAATTCAGCTTTAATATTTGTGCACTCAAAATATTATGTAGTTAAATTCAAACGAAAATTCATTTGAAACAAATTAAAATTCATTTAAAAAACGGATCATTTACATTTCATTTAAAACAAATGATTTTTTCAGTAATTTCTAAGTTTTTTATTTATTGAACATCATATTCGTTAAAATTTAATAGTTTTTACTTTTAAAAAATATATTTTAACCGATAAAAATCAAACAAATTAACAAAAAAAAAATACGGAAAACATTATTTTTTGGTAGTTTGTTTTTTTAATAACAAACATAAATGTTGAAAAATAAATTTATTCGTAAAATAACTATATTTTTATTCAATTTTAACAGTACCGAAAACGAATTTAATAACCTACAATCAGTTACTGTAATAATTTTATGAGTGTGTTTAAGTGCGTTTGCTTAAAAAAAAATAGTCAAACGGATATCATTTGTTTCTAACGTACCACGGTTGATAAAGTTGGTGCAATTGTACTTTCTTGATACAATTCAAACCCAAAAAGTACGGTGGTACCCCCGTGACTCATTTGGTACTATTTCCAAATTGTTCAAACCTAAATGTTTATAAAGGCCGTTACACACTATCCCACAAAGTCTTACGTATTTTATGAAAATGCTTCCCTGATGTAATTATTGTTTATAAATTTTCAAAAAACAATAACAACTTATCATGGCAGGGTTGCATTTTTATAAAATACGAAAGACTTTGTGGGATAGTGTGTAACGGCATTAATTGATATAAAATGGCAACTCGTATTTACTGTCCAATGAATATAAACGGATTTCAGTGTTTGGTGCAAATGGTTTTGCCAAAGTGCAAATGCAAAATTACGTAGCGTTTTTATGAAATCTTAAGGAAACTTTGTGTATTGTGTTGTTGGATTTAACAAAACAGCTATGATATTTTGCATTTGCTCTTTGCAAGACCATTTGCACCAAACACTAAACTTCGCTATTGTGAATAGATTTTTGCACTTAATCATTGGACGATTGCATATGCCACATTCTAAATCAAGTATCAGCGGCAGCATATAAGGCTTCATGGCAAAATATTATAAAAACAAAGGAACGAAATAGACCGCATGTACCAATGGTTTCAAGTGTAACCGAAACAAAAGTATTTTTCTTTTATAAAAAAATCATTTATTACTATTGGGGTCGAATAAGTACGATTTTAGAAGTTCGTAAGTACGATATTGGTTTTCTCGTTTATCATCCCTGTAACATACCTGCACGCTTTCTTTATTCTTTAAAGGGGGCTCTCATATAAAATTGTCAACACAGACTAGAAATATATTGAAGAAAACGCCCCAGAACCACAGAATACACAGAACTGTAAAAAGTGACGTGTGAAAAAGGCCCAAATCAGTTGCGAGGGCAGCTTTCAAAGAAAGAGACAGAAAGCTTTTTTTGGTAGTGAAGTGGCAAGGCGTACAAACAGGCCGCAACAATCAACACAAATGGCGTGATCAAAACAAAAATAACAAAACACAAACCACGTGTGCTTAACATTTTCTTAAAACATACTTGCTTTATATCTCCACCCTTTAGGGGGGCGCCCATACAAATATGCTGGTTTAATATAATTCTTAAATTTGGCCACTGCAGCGCCAAGATTGCCCTTAGTTGGGTCAAATGTATCACCAACCTCACATAATTTGTTTTACCCCCATTGCCAAAAAAAATTTGGTTTCTAAAACGACTACGCATATTAGAAAAACCTATAACAATTGTTAAAGGTAATATTATTGTGGAATTTCGTTTTTGAGTTACGCTGTGCAACCTCCTCCGTTTTCGAAATTTTAAAAACAAGAGCTTACCTAAAAAATTGTTAGCACCACTGAATTCAGCGTACCCAAATTAGGGTAAAACGCCAGGTGCGCGGCTGGTCGGTTTTTTTTTAAATAAATAATAAAAATGTTTTTCAACAAAACTAATGCGTTTCTTTAATGAATTAAAAATTAGATTTTTTAGTGGCTTATTCGATATTTTCAGTTTATTTTGTTTAATAAGAGATAAATAAAAACTAGTTAAAAAATTGTCTACAAAATTAATATTTTCTAAGTTATTAAACATAAAAGTCAGATTTCATGTAAAATTATAATTTTTCTCAAACTTTGGTTGGCTTAGCCTTCGCCGATCGTCGTAAAAATTTTTTTCAAGTTGTTTTTTTTATCAATACCCACCAAATTGGCGATTTTGACCTAAATAAATCCAACTTTTGATTTTAACGGTCACCCTAGAATACCACCGTACTTTTTGGCTTTGAATTGTGTCAAAAAAGTACATTTGCACAAACTTTATCAACCGTGGTACGTTAGAAACAAATGATATGCGTTTGACTATTTTTTTTTAAAGCAAACGCACACAAACACAAATATTAAAGCTGAACTGACGTGTGTAAGAAAAAACAGTTCTTAAGAAAAAATTCGCATCAATGCTGCTGTTTACTTTTTATTTTAATTAGGTTTTGTTCAATATGAGTTTTAGAGAAAACTTGTTAAGGCAAAGGTTGTTGGAAACTTTACTAACAACAACTTCTTAGAAAACGATTTTTATGTAAAAATAATATTTTCCTAAATATAAGTCATACAAGTCGGACTTTACGATTTTTCTCAAACTTTGGCGGGCTTGAGGGACGGCTTAGCCTTCGCCGATCGTCCCTAAAATTTTTTTGAGTTGTTTTTTTATCAATAGCCACCGAATTGGGGGGTTAGAGCATGGAAAAATAGAAAAAAAATTTGATCCATACAGTTAACGACCACCCTAGTGATACCTATTTTTTTATTGAAATAATCAAATTTGCTAAACATTGTAAATAAAAGTCTACCTATGTATAATAAAAAAAAAACTTTTAAGCACAAGTATCTTCCTTAATGGACAAAACTCAACTAAAATGATTTACATTATTGTTTTTATTTTGTATTTTAATATGCACCCACTTTGTTACTTTGTTTTTATAACGGGATCTGAAAAAAAGCAAAACAAAAAATTTTACTCTTTCTCTGTTCCACTTCAACTAAAATGATTTACAGCATATTTTACTTTGTTTTTGTAAAGGGATCTGAATTCTTTTGCTTTTGCTTGTGCAAAAAAAAACAAAACAAAAAATGTTACTCCTTCTTTTCTCGCTTCTCATACCAAAGAGCCGAGGCGTTCTATGAGGCATTCTTTAGCTGTTACGTAAGAATATGAATTAAATCAAAAAAAATTTTTAAGCAGGCCTTTAAAAAGGCCTGAAGTAAAAAGGTCTTCTGAGTTTTCCCGCTGGGTTAAAGAGTAAATAAGTATGTATGTATGTATGTGAATTTGTGTTGTATGCGTGCCTTGAAAAAACGTGTTGGCGATTTTTCATTATTTTTATGCTGTTTTTATAAAAAATATTATTTTAATTATACATTTATACATTCGTGTGTTCAATTATTTTTATATGTATGTACAAACATTTTTCTACATTTATTTCATGCATAAAAAAATCCGTCTGTTCATAAAAACCGATTGTCAACTTGACCTTACTTTAAACAAAATGTTCCAGCGTAAATTATTAAAAATTTGGATTAAAAACCATAATAGTCAACAAAATAACCACAATACTAATTGTTGTTAAAGCTAAGGCACGAGCTCTATGCATACATTTGTCCTTCAAGTTGTGCTGAAAAATGTCAACAAGAAAAAGAAAGACAAAAATGAAAAAAAAAACAAAAAATGAACTTTGGACTTCAAGAAGAATTCTTAAAAAAAGTACGAAAAAACAGAAGTAAGGAAAAACATGTTAAATCAATTAAAATAGATAATCGTTCAAAAAGCTAATTTCGATCTACCAAAGGTTAAATTACAATTTGGTTTAAGAATTGATGTTTGACTATTGACTTCAGCAGTCGTCGAAGGCTGCGAGTGTAAGACGGCAAATCCCTCTGAGGAGATCGAGTGGTTTCGATCGAAACATGTCAGGGTAACCTGCCGGCCAGGGTTCGAGCCCCAGCCACAGTCAAGAATAAAAAATTATCAATTACAATTTTAATTAATTTTCATGTTGTAAAATTCCTTTCTTCATAAAAATAATTTGATGAAAATTAAATTTGATGAACTTAAGCCTGATTAAAAAATATTAAATATTAAAAACAATAATAGTTCAACAAAATAACCAAAATACTTATTATTGTAAATTATTAATTTTTCGACTTCTGCTGGTATTGGGCTTTCAAATTTATAGACAATACTAATAGGAAGATATTTTAATTAATAATTTATAATAAATTAAACTGTACTATGAGGGCATAAAAATTGTGTTTTTGCTTGCAAAAAAATTTGTATATGGAGATATATTTTAGTGTGACCGACAAACTTATAGTACGTTTCCACTTACATGTTTTGGGCCACAAAACTAGTTATGCAGCAAAACAAGTGTTTTGCTACTTGTTTTCCCATACATTTTTTATGTTCGAAAAGCTCAAACAAAAACTAGTTTTGCTCCAAAAAATCATGAATACAACTCTGGGTTATCCATTATTGGTGATTGACAATTTCGAAAAAACTGACATATTTACCAAAATATCAAGAATTATTAAATAGGTTTATGCAACTCACCAGCTGATTTATTTGTTTGCAGCGTAAAAATAATAAAATAATATAATAAAAAGGAAGTAAATTGTGTGCTTTTATATACGTACATATGTATATGTATATATGTGTATTAAAAAACAAACGAGGAATTTTCATGTTGACGAAAAAATATTTTTTTTCAACACATATTTTTTTTGGCTTTCATGTTTGTTTACAACATAAATGTCAAATTGATTCGAAAATTCGAACACCAAAACCAGTTTTACATAATGGAAACACTTTGACACGTTTTGCCCAAAACAAGTTGTTTTACTCATAGTGGAAACATAGTATTAGACTGGTAGTTTCTTTAAATACTTAACACAACTCACCAAATTTTCAACTTGTAGTTTCATCCGAGGTCGCAAATTGTTTGCCTGGATATATGATTAGAAAATCTGTTAG
Source organism: Pollenia angustigena (assembly GCA_930367215.1). Lineage (NCBI taxonomy): Eukaryota > Metazoa > Arthropoda > Insecta > Diptera > Polleniidae > Pollenia > Pollenia angustigena. The sequence goes on from OV884058.1 coordinate 151,338,947, forward strand.
ACTGATATGTTTGATTCTTTGTTAAAGAATAAACTTGTTTTATAGGTTTTTGTTAAAAAAATCTATTGACTTTGGTAATATTTTTTTGGATAAAAATTTTGTTAATATATTTTAATTCTGAGTTATCCATGTTCTGTTACTTTAGTGAGAACTTCTCGCATCGAAAAGTTGTGAAACAAAATATTCCATCGTTGCTCGAAAAGTGAGAAAAAAGGATGTCTGTAACTCATGTCGAAAACTATCAAAAGAGATTACGTCGTTACGTTATAAATGTCTTAATATTCTACTCGAAGCCGAAGTGACATTACAGACGCTGAGAACGCCAGTCACACATATCGCTGACGGCGACCAAAATTCTCAAAAATTGAAAATTTTTTAACGACGGCGCACAGTGGCTGAAAATCGTTTTTCGTCGGCCCAAAATCTGTAACTTTTGAACCGATAGAGATAATTTTGAAATTTTTTTGCAGGAGAGAAGAATTCTTGAACTTTTTTACAGTTTTAATTTTGTTAAAATCGGTTCAGTAGTTTTTGAGAAATTTAGTGTCAAAGTTGAACTTTTGATGTTTTTTAGCATTAAGTATGAAAATTGAGAATTATGGTATTTTTTGTTCAAAACATCCCACTGTTTTAAGAAATTTATAATCTACATAACTGCCAAATTTCATTAACATATCTTTGTTCATGTCAGATTTATAGAATGTCAAACCTTAAAATTAGTATTTTGTACTCATATTGAAAGCCCTTTTATTCATAATGAATTTTGGCGGTGGAAGAAATACCCAAATTCCCAATCCCGGAAAACGGCTTTAATTTTCAAAAAAAGCAATACAATTTACCACTCGATATTGATCAGAATTTTCTAGAAAATAATGGACATATTAGAAAAAATTACTGTTCTAATTGTATCGGCTGATTTTTTAAGAGGAAAGTTTAAAAAAAAACACATAAAATTCAGAAAGATTAATGAAATCTTTATTTGAATCGATAGTACGGTCCATATAATTTAATGTTTGAAAATTATTTCATGCAAATGTTGACCGTGACTGCTCCTCAAATGGTCCATCCGCCTCGTCCAATTTTGGCATACTCTTTTCAACATTTCGGACGGTATCTCATGAATAAATGCTCCAATGTTGTCTTCTAATGCGTCAATTGAAGCGGGCATGTGTATATAGACATGAGCTTTAACATAGCCCCACAAAAAATAGTCTAAAGGCTTTAAATCGCACGATTTAGGCGGCCAGTCACGTACGTGAAATAAAATGTTCACCGAACTCCGCTCTTAATAAGTCCATTGTTAAGCGTGCTGTGTGGCATGTGGCACCAGGGTTGTTAGATGTGACGATTTTTCGTCATTTTGACGATTTTTTTGTGAAAATACAGTTAAATGACGATTAACGATTTTTAAACTAAAAGTAATAGTGTTGTGACGATTTTCTGGCATCAGCAAAACACTTATAGGGCCCATACACAATACCATCATAATTGTGCAATCAACTGATTGTGCAATTAAGGTTGAAGCACACAATACACCAGCATGCTGGTACAAAATTCATTTTTTACCAAAACATGTGTGGAAAAGGTCGTAATGAACGACGACAAAATGTTCTATCATTTTATTGTAGCATTGGTTTTTAATCCACATTTGCAGTATTCCGTACTTTTAACTTTCCATAGGCAAGGCATTGTTTTATAAAGTTCAAGAATTTCTCCCCAAAACATTTTTTTCTGGCATTCATAATTAAAATTTTTTATTTTTTGATGTTTATGCCTTGACGATTTAACTTTTATGAGCTAACTTTACAACACACGATTCAATCCTGCTGGTGCAATCAAAAAAATATCAAACTATTTCTGATAAAGCACCAGCAGCTGGTACAATCACACCACAAGCTCATAGACGGTCAATCAGCTGGCACAATCACTTGATTGCACAGTCATGATGGTGTTGTGTATGGGCCCTATTACAAGAAATATTAACAATTATATTGGGAACAGTTCAAAACGTAAAAATCATTTTTCGATATACAAAAATTATTAGAAATTAAACAAAAAAGTTCTTCCCACATCAGAAACCAGGTGGTTTTCATTAGAAGCACTAGTAATTCGAATTCTACAATTAAATGAATGCCATTGATACGGCAAAAAATATACACTAGAGCCCCGATTTGCGTCGGTCCCATTTGGTCCGCGTTTTAAAAATTGGTTTAATCCGCTTTGCGTTTTAATGATTTCGATTTGCGTCGCTCCATACGATTTCATTTTTTCGCTGAAGTCATAATCATATTTGAAGAATTTTTCTATTTGCGCGTAAAAAGCTGAATTCCCATTTAATTCTGTTAGGTAAGCTATTCTAAGTATAGTTGAGTGTAAGGAAGTAAGAAGTTAGTTCTTAATAAGAACTTGTGTAGAAAAAGTGAAGAAAATGCACTCGTTTGGAATTAAAATTGGACGTCATAAATCGTTTCAAGTCTGGTAAAAAGACTGTTGATTTAGACAGAACCCTTGGTGTATCACCTTCAACAGTAAAAACAATTTGCATAACGCTAAAAATTAATCATTTAAAGATAGCTGGAGTTAATAGCAAATGAGGTTTTATTTTTTGAGCAATTTTGATTTTTGTTGAACTGTTAATTTTTAATTTTTGATATTCTTTAATAAGGCTTGAGCTCATCAAATTTAATTTTCATTAAATTATTTTCACTGAGGGAAGGACTTGTACAACTTGGAATTTTTATTAAAATTTATTGATAAAAAAACAAACAAAATTTTAATAAAAATTCCAAGTTTTAAAATTATTATATTATATTAAATATTATTTTATTTTTATACCCACACCACAATAGTGGAGAGGGTATTATGCATTTTTGCTGATGTGTGTAACGCCTTAAAATATTGGTCCTAGACCCACCTTAAAGTATACCGATCGTCTTAGAATCACTTTCTGAGTCGAACTAACGATGCCCGTCCTGCTGGCTGTCCATGTAACCTTGTGCGCAAAGTACAGGTCGCAATTTTGGAGATAATTTGATGAAATTTGGGTCATAGGTTCTTATTGACACAAGGACCAAGCCTATTTAAAATGAAATTTAAAACATAGATAGAACCATATCTATATGGACACAAAATGTATGCATTTTTTAAAAAATAGGACCACGAGGGGAGATAGGGGCAATTTCTGCCTCTCAAACCGATTTTAATGAAATTTAAAACATAGATAGATCGATATCTATATGGACACATTAGCTATACAGTTTTTCAAAAATAGGACCACAAGGGGAGGTAGGGGGCAATTTCTGCCTCTCACAAACTTTCAAACCGATTTTCATGAAGTTTATAAACATAGATAAATCTATATTTATATGGACACATAAGCATGATGTGTTTTTAAATACTGTGGTGTAGGGTATCATAAGTTCGGGCTTGACTGACTATACTTTCTTACTTGTTTATTTAATGTTTTTGTGAATATGGATAAATGAAATAAATAAATGTTTGTTATGTTTTTATGAAACTATATTTTTTCTTATGTATTTCTTTTCAAATGATAAATATATTTCAGCCCACTTGCTGAAATAAATAGAATAAGACTTAACAATATCACTTTCTTTATCATCAATATAATTTCTTGCTAAAAATTTAGATTTTTGAACCACTCAATGCAATAAATTGTCTCCAATTTGTAAAATTTAAATATTTGACGATTTGTTGACGATTTTGTTAACTTTTCATGACGATTTTGACGAATTTTGTTCAAACTTTTGACGATTTTTGAAGAAAAAAGCCTAACAACCCTGTGTGGCACCGTCTTGTTGAAACCACGTGTCATGCAATTCAAGCTCTTGCATTTTGGGCAAAAAAAAAATGGATATCATCTCACGTTGTTCAGTAACAGAGACCCAATTGCTGCGAACGGCAACGAATCGATAATTGATGGTCATCATTAACACTGGCCGATACAGCAGCGATATTTTCTTCACTTCGCACTCTACGTAAGCGCGTTGGTGGTTTAATGTCTCACAATGTAAATTTGGTGCGAAATTTAATCACAACAGCCCGAATAGCCGCTTCAGTGGGCGTATTAAACTGACCATGAAATGGAAGAAGCGCGCGAGGAACTTTCTTAACAGAGCACGCATTTTGATAATAAAATTCAATAATTTGCAAGCGTTGTTCGTTTGTAAGGCGATTCATGGTTAAATTATAGACCAAACTGAAGATGTTTGACAGTGAAGCAAAACACGAAACGTGCGTCAGCTGTTTAAACCAGTGTTGCCAAAAAGATAATAGCTAAAAAATCACCCATTATAAAAATCGGTGTGTTGAATTGTTAGAATGTTTTACTCAAATTAATTTGTTTTTTGTTTGAAAAATTGAATTTGGAATAGGGCATATGGGACTTAAAATTGCTTCTACAAGCATACTCATAATGTTTTCTTTCGAAAAATATACATTTCTGGAGAAAATTATAATCCTTTTTCTTCGACCTTTTTTATTAAATTTTATACTTTATTAAATTACACGGTGAGACAGTCCAAAAAACCTGGGACCGGATATCATTTTTCTTGTAGGGCTTGTCGAGTAAAACAAGATTCCAATAGTGAAATATACCGGACACCTCCAAAATCCGGATTTACGGGTAAAAACCGGTTTTTGTGCCTTTGCGCACTTATAAGCCTGTAATTTTGTGGATAATGATCCGATTTTCAATTTCTTACTAGATTTGGAAAGAAGAAACTGAGATCTTTCGAACAATGTATAATTTATTTAAGAAAACTGGAGAAATTTGGATGTTATTGTCGAGCAAACACAAATTTTGTAGATTTTTCAAAAAAATTTAAAATTTAGTGACGTTTTTATACATTATTTTCTTAAGAAACTATAATACTATTGAGTTTATTCAAAAAGTACGTTTATTAACGATTACAACGCATATTTGGGTTTAAAAATAGATAAGTAATTGACTGAGTTATTTAACTTTTCATGAAAATAAACTTTTAAACATTTTATAAAAATTTTATTAATCAATTAATCAATGTTATCCTAAACACAATTTGTAATGAGAGTTTAAGTCATTCAAAAATATTGTTTTTTTTCGAGAGCTTTACTCATGTAAAATTATTGTTTTTTTTAATATGACGTTTTGTTAATGTCTTCTTTTTCACTTTGAATCTGTGTATTTAAAAAAACGTTTGCAATTTAATAAAAATCGTGTGCAATTTAAATTAAAATTATGACAAAGATGACAAAAAGCATCGCCGTTTACATCTAATTTTTTACAAATTGTTTCATGTATCCCAGTTTAAGATGCAGTGGCAGGGCTGTCAGATATGGCGATTTCTCGCCAAACGTGGCGATTTTGAAACGTGTTTGGCGATGGGATTTTCCATTTGGCGACTGGCGATTTCTGATATAGCTGGCGATTAACTTGGCTATTTTTACCATTTATATTATTTCGGCGATTTTGTTTAACAGCTTGTCATTTGTTGTTATCATTACTAACACAAAAGAACTTGTAACTTTTTTTTCACATGAGTTTTGTTTTGGTATCATATTAAGTGAATTTTATAATTCAGTCACTATTTAATTCAAATATGTAGTATGTATGCAGGTCAAAGCTCCAGTAATGAAATCGATGAGGCTTAAGTGTACGATCTTATAGACTTGTGTACTTAATTAAAGTTTTGCAACTGAATACATAAATATGATCTCCATTTTATGTTATTTAGAAAAAAATTACTGAAACAACACAAAATTTACTTTCGGCGACTTTTTTGTATTTTTCTCAGTTTTTGGCGATTTTTGACTGAAATATTATACTAGCGTTTTTTGTGTGCAAAATTTAGTTTAAAAAAAAAAAAAAAATTTTGCAAAAACTGAACAAAATTGACGTTTGGCGATTTTTGGCGATTTCTGACATCCGGTTTGGCGATGGAGCTCAAAAAAATCTGACAACCCTGTGCAGTGGTGCCATAATAACGTCCTTAACTTTAACTAATTGGTAATTTAAAATGTTTTTGCTGCCTTTTCTATGTGACTCGCGAGATGGCCATAGTTTGCGATCATAACGATTCGGCGCACGACATATTACATTACAAATCTTAAATTAATAAAAAATAAAGTCATAAATTTTTATAAGAAAATTTACTTTTAAATGAACCATCAATAAAAAGTCGCCATTCATCTGCATTATAATTGTGATTTAATGCCGAAAATAGTTTCGGTACATCAACGCAATACACGAGATCACTGTCATTGGAAATAGTCTTAAATCTTTCTTCAAGTAACCAAGTCCGGTAACTTGTTCTACTAGATGGTATAACGAAATCCTTTTCCACAAAATTCTACTGCTTTAATCGCGACCAAAGGACTTCAGATTGCCGCTTTGACAAGTGTAATTCGCGAACAAGATCGTAGAAATCAGCATTTGACAAAATATGCCGCTCCGTTGTTGTAGACCTGGATGGAAGGAACTTTCTTTGTTCAAAATCTTTTTCTGTTATATCGACAGATTTGCTCGTTGTCGGTAGATCATTACTTACAGGTATCGGTTTTGTAACAGTTACAACATTTGCGTACTTAATGTTTTTGCGTGTTTTAAAACTGTTTTGTTTTTAAAATCACGCCGGTGACTGATATCAGTAAATAAGCCAAAAATTTGTTACACATTTTGTATACAATTTTAATTTAAATTGCACACGATTTTTATTAAATTGCAAACGTTTTTTTTTAATACACAGATTCAAAGTGAAAAAGAAGACATTAACAAAACGTCATATTAAAAAAAAACAATAATTTTACATGATTAAAGCTCTCATTACTAATATTTTTTGTAAATCTAAGTTGTGTTTAGGCTAACAGTGATTTGTAATTTTAAAGAAAGTGCGTAAAAAGAACACAAAAAAACAATATTTTTGAATGACTTAAACTCTCATTACAAATTTTGTTTGTGTTTAAGATAGCATTGATTAATTGATTAATAAAATTTTTATAAAATGTTTAAAAGTTTATTTTCATGAAAAGTTAAATAACTCAGTCAATCACTTATCTATTTTTAAACCCAAATATGCGTTGTAATCGTTAATAAACGTACTTTTTGAATAAACTCAATAGTATTATAGTTTCTTAAGAAAATAATGTATAAAAACGTCACTAAATTTGAAATTTTTTTGAAAAATCTACAAAATTTGTGTTTGCTCGACAATAACATCCAAATTTCTCCAGTTTTCTTAAATATATACATTGTTCGAAAGATCTCAGTTTCTTCTTTCCAAATCTAGTAAGAAATTGAAAATCGGATCATTATCAACAAAATTACAGGCTTATAAGTGCGCAAAGGCACAAAAACCGGTTTTTTACCCGTAAATCCGGATTTTGGAGGTGTCCGGTATATTTCACTATTGGAATCTTGTTTTAGTCGACAAGCCCTACAAGAAAAATAATATCCGGTCCCAGGTTTTTCTATTTCATTCAATTTTGTAACACTGTGTTATTTAAGCTTAATAAGGTAACTTAAAAAAAAAAAAAAAAAATTTCCTGAAGAAGATTTCCAACGGAAATCGAAATATCGAATAAAAACATTTTAATTAATTTTTTTTTTTAAATGACCTTAAGCTTAAATAATTTAATAAAGTATAAAATTTCTGGAGAAAATATTTTTTTATCAGTGATAGAACAATTGAGTATTCGTATTACCTCTATATGCATATACATTCGCCTGTACCTCGTTTCTGTATTTCTCGCATCGTAAAATTTCTTACATGAAGTGTGAAACAAAAAATTCCATCGTTTCTCGATTTATGAGATAAAAGTGTTTATGTATTTGAATGCGAAAACAGACACAACAAATTCTGTTTATACTGGAATATTTCCAGTAATTAAGTGTCAAATAAAAGCGAAACGTCAACAAAAAAAATAAATATAATAAAAACGGGGCTGCCAGATTTGACGAGTTATTGTCATTTTGACAACTTGATTTTTCTAAAAAAGTGACGAAAGCCAAAACAAAATCAAAAATATTTTATAATTTTGTTGTTACTTTCTATAGAAATTCATATTGAATTTTTAAATTTCAAACACTTCATATTTTGTGGCGTTGAAAATTGAAAAAAACAAAATGAATTTCTGTAGATAGTAACAACAAATTTATAAAATACTTTTGATTTTTTTTTTTTTTTTGCTTTCAATGAAATTGTTGGCGTTGCCCCTTAGTCTTCGAAATAAGATAGTTTTAAATATTTTAATATGTTTGTTTATTAGTAAAAAAAATATCCTTAAAAACAAGACAGCTTAAATTTTTTTATTTATCCCTTTTATGAAAATTGTCCTCGAAGTTGTTTGCCTCTTCGCTGAAAAATGTATCGGCAAAAGCAAAATTTCGAGGGAAAGAAATGGACCGATTTGGCTTATTTTGAACATTTAATACTTCTTATATACATTAACAAAATATGATTGATATTTGGGTGTATCCAAAGTAACGGCCGTTACTTTATAAATGTGCTGTTTTTAAATGTCTGAAACAAACATCATGTTTTGTAAAATTTTGCACAGGATATGTCAAGTTAAATATCTGATTTAATTCTTCGAAATGTTTTGTTTAAATAATACATTATAAAAATTACAAGTTTTTTGCGTGTGAATTCATTTAATATCGGTGACAAAAAAAAAAATATATTTTTGTTAGTATAAATAAAATTAAAGTTAATCTTTAGGAATATGACACGATACATTTATTTTGTATAATAGCGGAAAAATTTATTCAAAATAAAAATTTAATTTTTGAGCTATAAGGGGTCAATTTCTGTGGAAACACCCTTTTGATATTCTTATCTTATATGGACATTTTTGGGCCAAAACCATTATATCTTCAAGAAAAAAAGTTGTTTGTCTGTAACCCGTTCATTTATGAACCGATTTTTTTAACTAAAACTACCAGCTGTTCTACTAAGTCTATTTCAGGTAAAAAAAAGAAAAAAAAAATTTGTAGGAATAGGTAAATTACAGATTTATATCTCAGCCATTTGTAAACCGATATAGTTAAATTTCAATAATATACTATTTCGGACTACATACGATATAAATATAAAACAACGTTGTCACTATGAATTCTAGGTTTTTCACAAAGCTGATTTAATTAAAAAATTTATCTATTTATCTATATTTATCTATTTTAAATAAGGATGTATGTTTATTTTATTAAGCTTGGCTTCTTTTTGCTTTTGTAAAAATATTGGCCCATAATCATAGTCAAACGCTAAAGTCGGATCTATTTAAAAACAACTTTAAAATAAAAACATTCTTTTAAATATTTTGCTACTATAGTCGAAACTAAAGTATGTTTTAAATTGAACCGACTTTAACTGGGTGCCACCTCAAATGTAGCAAATTTTTCATACAACATACAACAAAATATAAGCAAGTGGCAACTTAAAGCAGCCGACATTGAAAATTAAAATATAAATAAAACACTGCATATCTTGTACGGTTGAAACACGCAATATGATTTTATGTAGAAAGCAACAACAAAATTACAAAACTTTGTGTAAAACGCTAGGCAATTTTGGCCACAATTAGGGCCTATACATATATATTTTGTGTTTCTTTCCATAAAAGTTTTCCTGCAAATCATTAATAATTGCAAAATATCAGCCAACATCTTATAACATAAACATTTTTAACTTTTTGCAAGTACTTTTTTATTTAGCGAAAAACAGCTGATGCTGTTGTTAAATGAGTTAAACACAACGTGTAAAGTATGCTTTTGCTTGTCTATAGTAGATCAAAAGCATATTTTTAATAAAAGTTTACTTTAGAACTCTTAAAGTATGCTTCGTTTATGACTATAGTTATGGGCCATTTATTTTATTTTTTGTTTAAAATGATATTTTCTCATGCCTTTGTGTGACTTCTTCAGGGAAAAACATTTTTAATTGTTATCGGATTAAAGAAAATAAATAGTTTTGTAAAAAATTATCCTTCAGCTTAACAAAAGAAATATAAATTTAAAGAAATTATTAAATACCCATGAACTTTAACTTTGTTTTTGTTTGATTATGTTTTAATAAAAGTCGAAACAAATTTGTTTAACATTTATTTTAAATTACACGATTTTTAAAACAAAAAAGGAGGATCTTTTATATTTTTTTCTCAGAAAATTGAAGATTTTGACACAAATTTATCTGGCAGCGCTGATTAAAACCAAAACAAGAAAAAACTAAAAATAATTTAAAATAACAAAATATAACAATGGTTTTTGTTTATTTTCATCATATAAATTATGCATTCATCATTTATATTCCTTCTATTTTTTTATTTATTTAAAAAAAATAGTATATAAACATATTTTAAATTCAAAATATCTACATTTTGTTTTTCTCGCCACCAATTTCAAATGCGACTTATTTTGACAGTTCTTGAAAGAAACTTTTCGCAAAACATTGTTATAGAAACACTTTTTCTCGCATCCTTCCAATAATTGCTGGGAAATTATTAAAATGACAGATAATTCTCGCCAAGAAAAGATACAGAAACACTTGCGTGAGAAAAACCATTTTTTGTTTCATCTCACACTATTTTTGTTGCAATTCACACGTTTCATGTGGAAAATTTTACGAAGCGAGAAATACAGAGACGAGGTACTGGTTTATATAAAACTATACCTTTAAAAAAAATGGGTAGGCATGTAATAATACTCTGCAACAGGTTCAACTGGAACCAGTTCCACTAGAACAGTTTTTAGATTAAAAAAATAAAATTTTAAATGTTTATTTTCTTTTTTATTTAAATAACAATAAGGACAAAAAACATATCTTTTGCTTAAATAACAATAAAAGTTAATTATATCTACTATTCATTCGGTTGGAAAATTGCCTCCAAATATTCCATATTTGGTTTTGTATTATCTCTGTCCTGTTCTTCATCTAAGTACCGATGTTCTACTTTCCATTGACTTCGAATGCAAGAGATGGATCCGCTCAACGTTGCCAACACTATATTTAACAAATATTCGTTTGTAAAATCTCGTGACATTTTTCTGGTATTGTGTTCCCTTTAAAATCTGTAATCTTTATTACTTTTTTCATGGGCTTCCTCTTGCAGACATATTTCACCATGGATATTTGGTAGTATATATTCGTGCTGTTTCTTTGGCATAATCCCAAAATTTTCTATAATCAATTTGTTCATTGCATGCAAGTAAATCAATGATTGTTTTAAATCTTGATTTAAGACTTATATCAACACCTGTTATTTCAGATGCTTTTTTGGGATCAGAAAAGAACTTTCTTGCTTTCTTGCCTGATCCTTGTTTTGGTTGGTCTATAATCAACCCACATTTGCGAGATTCATCCTGAACATGCTTCTTTTTTATGCTTCTTAAATCCTTGTTGGTGTCATTGTTTCTTATTGATCATGTAGGTCCGAAACCTAAATCATAACTGATTTTTGGTATGTGCTCCATAATTTGTATTCTTGTATGTAGCGGCGATAATCCAAATTCATATGCATTAGTATTATCTAATGATTTTTCCGGGACTTGGTTTAATTAGCTTGATGTGGTTTGGCATATTATGCAGCTGGATGAAGCCTTTGTATCAGTCAAAGCCTGGCCTAATTTTCCATCTATCATCGTTAGCACTAATTGATAGTTAACTTCAATTATATGGCAATCTATTTCTAATACTAATGGCCGTAGTGTTGCAACTTGGGCTCTTATATAACTGGTTTCATTTTTAATGGCAACAGCAGTTTCCTTTTTAAATTCAAATTTAATTGGTCTGCAGTATTTTGTAGAAGATGGTGTGAGATTTTTCCAAATATCCTTTGTTTGCATCGTACTGGTTGAAGGCTCCGAGTGTTCCAAATTCTTTATCAATCGCAATCGAACAAATGATACCATAAACATATCTGTATCTAAAGTATTTTCCCATATAGATTGCTTGTATTGTTTTTCTCCAGAAGAACCATCACATCCCCATTTGCAAAAGAGAGTTAACTTGCAGTTCCCATATTTTTTCAAATCATCTCCTTTAAGTGATTGTAGTAAACGCCGAGCTGTATGATTAAGTAGACCTTGAAGTTTTACCTCTGCCAAAATTGGTGTGATTTTAATAGTGTCCCTTAGTGGCAAACATTCCTTCTTAGCAGCAGTTATTTAATGATAAGCAGGATACAGATTCGAACCTTTTTCAATTGCACGTACTCTGAGCTGAATATATTGCTCTTTTGTAAACTTCAAATCTAAAAATAATGCTAATGCCTCTTCATTTAAAAACTGTTCTTCATCGCTTGGCGTTGAAATACTCTTGATAATCCGTTTTGTTCTCTTGGGACTAGCGATAAAAAATATTTTTCAATAATATCGACTTTTGTGAGTCCTTTTTGTGATCGCAGTTGAAATAGCAAAGCTTTTTGAATATTTTTATCTCCGATTTCTTCGTTGATATCCTAAAGCTTCCGCCTTTTAGATCTATCGCTACAGTTCTCAAGTGATTTCTTTGGTTTCCCAAGGTTCTTTTTATTTGTACCTTCTGAAGATATCTGGACACTGAGTTCGCCATCTAACAAGTTTGCAAGACTTTTGTGAAATCTAGGTTTACTCCATCCAATTTGTTTGAAGCGCTTTTTTAAGTTTTTGACGAAATCGGTTACTTTATTTTGCAGTTCCGATCGTATTTCAGTGGTGCAGGAATATAAATTGAGTTTTCTTCAATGTATTTTTAAACATCTTGCTGCTTTTTATTTTTAAAATACTCTTCGGATAATTCTTTATAGCTGAAGCTATCCATTTTTACAGATATTTAAAAATTAGATTGTTATTGCTCAGATATATTTTAACAACTGAGATTTTATTCGACAACCACTGGCTTTTATACATGGCTTGCGTTATACTGTGTTCCTAGGTAGCATAATAAGGTAGAATAAAAAACTAAACTGTGCTAAAGTAGGATACGCTTAAAATCCCACAGGTATTGGTAATTATATAATATAAAATACCTAGCACAACTTGGCTTGGTACACTTATATTTCAGTCATATGAATAGGTAAAATAAAAAGAGCAAAAGAAATGTTGCGAATAATTTTACACAAACTAAAAAAGTGTTCTATAGGCTGGTCCAAACAGGTACAAAAGTGCATTTGGGTTTAAAGTGGATACTTTCAACTTCCTACAGCTAGTAAAATCTCTCTAACCCCTTTTCACCCTCATAAATTCTATTCTACTGAACTTCAATTTGACTAAAATATTAAACCTGAAAAAATATTTAATAACACAGCAGGTATAATCGGTACAGTAATACAACACACCATTGTTTAAAGCCTACTTTACTACCAGTATAAAAAATGTTGAACCCACTATTGATAACAGTTTGACATAAACATAATCCTCCCGATTAAAAAACTAGAAAAACCGCTATAAAATCAAGCCAAAAAATCCGTTTTATCTGAATATATTCAAAGGCAAAGAAGATAACCTTAACATTTAAGCATATTTTTTGTAACTCAGCTTAAGTTTAATTTTTTTTTGCAATCCATAAATATATTTTTGGTGAATTTTTTAAAAGTTTGAGTTTCCGAGGTTACCAATTTTAGAGGTCCGCAAGTCACTCTCACGATCCTCCATGGATCCGTGTTCTTTCAATTCAACTCAAAAGCTACACGACCATGACGGTTTAAAATTTCATTCAAATATGTTCAGCCGTTCATAAGAAGCAAAATAATTTTTCAAAACAAAACGTTCGTAAACCATTGGTTATATTTCAGTCATATGAGCAGCTTAAATAAAAATAGCAACAAAAAAAATGTTGCGAGTAGTTTCATTAAAATGATAAAAGTGTTCAACAGACAGTTCCAAACAGTTGAACAAGTATATATGGGGTTAAAGAGGACACTTTCAGCTTTCTGATGGTACTAAAATCTCTTTAACCCATTTTGACCCTAACAAGTTCTACTCCTCTAAAATTCGGATTTAACTAAAATATAGAACCTGGGGAAAGATTTAACAGCACATCAGGTATAAATGATACAGTGATGTAATGAACCATTATTTAAAGACTACTATCCCACTAATATAACAAAAAAATTTCGACCAATTATTGATAACGGTTTGCGAGAAATCATCATTTAGTGCTAATCAAATTTACAAAAATTTATTTTTTTCTAAAACAATATAAAATATTTGTTTCCAGCAGCATGCCACAACCACAATTACCAATATTTTAATCTAGTTTTTTTGAATACGTTCGTTCTAATATGTTTGCTATCGAATGTCATTAAAATTTTTGAAATCGGCGATTACAAAAAATTGGAGTTTTGGCCGATGAAATTCAATTTTCAGCCACAGTGCGGCACACAGGGGCGCCATTTGAGTTTTTTCGTTGCAAAAATCATATTTTTTGAACCAAATAAGAATTGAACAGTTTAAATAGCATATGATAGATAACTGTTCAGCCTATGAAATGAGCGTTTGTAAAGGGTGCTAAGCTTTGTAGGGGCCTTCTTATGGGTTATCAAAGTTAAAATTAGTAGAAAAATCAATTTTATGGTAACTAAAAAAAATTATTTTTACATTTTTAGATTTTTTTTTATTTTTTTTCTTTAGGGTTTTATGTTTTAAATTATTACCCAACAAATTTAAAAAAAAAAATAATTTTTTTTTAATATTTATTTTTTCAATTTTCTGTAAAATATTCAACACAATTCGTAAGAGAAGGTATATCTAAAAGACTAACCATTTCTTAACTATAATTATTTTTTAGCTCTATTCGGGACTTCACATGCCGCAGGGAAGAAATAAGTGGATCGGAAGATGCTGCCAACATGTTGAAGAGGTCCTCATTTTGCCTTACCCTTGATGCTTTGAATGTGTTCTGCAATCTATATCTATCTATCTATCTTCTATATATGAGCCGTTTATTTTGAAAGTGGCATTAGTCACTTTTTCAAAAAAAATCGAGTTAATAATAAATATAATAATAAATAATAATAATAAATAATAATAATAATAAATACTGAGAAAAATATCATTATCATGATGTATCAAATACAAGTGAATCTTCTCGAAAGTTAGCATCCATATTTTTAAACGTGTTCAAACGCAAACCCTTAAATATCTCGACTTAAAAACCGAAATGACTTATGCCACTTTCAAAATAAACGGCTCATATATAAAATAGGATGTATGTACATATGTGTGTATGTAACGTATGGACTCCAAAACGGCTGGTCCGATTTTGATGAAACTTTCAGGAAATCTTCAGAATATTCAGGCGGGTGACACTGTGAAGTCAGATTTTTGATTTTCGGTCTGCGGGCGGAGGGGCGTGGCAAAAGCCAATTTTCATATAGCACCACCAATGACTTCTAAATAATTTGGACGATCTTTTCTTTAAAATGATCGCCATGGTCCAACTTAGATTTATACGAAAGGAAAATTTTGCCCCGCCGACTTTTACGCCCACTTTTTTCGAATTAGCTAAAATCAGAAAACGGCTCCATCGATTTGACAAATTTTTCTTTCAAATGTTCGTATTAATCCATTTAAAGTTTTCATCGAAAGAAAAATTTACCACGCCTACTTTTACGCCCACTTTTTCTATTAAGCGCATAAGTTGGGAACGGCTTGACCGATTCAAACGATTTTTTCTTTAAAATGATTTCCATGGTCCAACTTAGGTTTTTACGGAAAGAAAATTTTGCCCCGCCCACTTTTTTCGATTTACCTATAATCAAAAAACGGCTCCATCGATTTGACTCATTTTTCGTTTAAATTTTTATACGAAATTAAAATTTAAAAAAAAATTAAATTTTTTTAGTATAAGCCCGACCATATGATACCCTACACCACAGTATTAAAAAACACATCATGCTTATATGGCCTTATAAATATGGATTTATATAAACTTCATCAAAATCGGCTTGAAAGTTTGTGAGAAGCAGAAATTGCACCCTACCTCCCCTTGGGGTCCTATGTTTGAAAAACTGTATAGCTTATGTGTCTATATAGATATGGAAATTTCTATGGTTTAAATTTCATTAAAATCGGTTCGAGAGACAGAAATTGCCCCTATCTCCGCTCATGGTCCTATTTTTTTAAAAATGCATCCCTTTTGTGTTCATAAAGATATGGTTCGATCTATGTTTTAAATTTCATTAAAATCTTCCCTCGTGATCCTACGATTCGGCCCAACGATTCGGTCAATATGCTTGGTCCTTATACCAATGTCCCAAATTTTATCAAATTATTTCCAAAATTGTGGTGTGGGTATAAAAATTCAATGTGTAGAGCTGATCGGTCCATTCACTGAACAAAGCGCTTTTTGTGTCATAAATGTTTGCTTCAAAGTGGGAACTCACCATTTAAAATTCAATGCTTTTTACCTTTATTTTTGACTTACTCTATTTCATGTCCGTTTCCCATTTTAGTTAAGTCGGTATTGTCTTTATTAACATACAAACAACCATCGTTATTAATTCGGTGCTTTTCGCTGTTTCTAGTGTTTTGATGATTTACCCTTTAAAACTTTTAATTTCTTAATGCTAACAGTGAGTTCGATTTGTATGACCAGAGCTGCAACGAACAAAAAGTTATTATGTACAAACAAAATCATTATCAAGTAAACAAAACAAGAATTGTAATTCTTTTACATATTAGAAAAGAAAAAAAAAACGAAAAAAACAAGGCGAATTCATGTATACAGTGGTGGCGATACTACAACAAGTAACAACACCAAAAACACAACATTGTATTTTATTTCTTGCTTTCGTTGGTCGATATGGCAAAAACACAAGTAGCTTTTGACATTCCTTTCTCTAATTTAGAAAAAAAAATGTAGCACAGCTGTGCTTTCAATGTCACCTGAAAAATGAATTCGCCTTGCGAAAAACCTTATCCATAAAAAATAATTTTGTCTAATAAGATTTAAACCCGTCAAGTTTCCATAGATAATTCAGTTTATTAAAAATTAATAAATTAAAGTTTTTGTAATATGCCCTTTACAATAAACGAAATTTGTAGTTTACAGTTATAAAAAACGAAAAGAGAAAAATTGAGTTGTCTTCCGCTTTTTAACTGTCTGTGGGAGGGATTACTGCCAAATGTGGCAATTTATCGTCAAACATGGCGACTTTATAATCCAAATTTAGATATTTTAATTAGGTTAACGTTCATGAAATCTAATTTTCATTATATAAGATTTTCATTCCTGACTGCCGCGGGAATCGAATACAGGCCATCACGGACATGTTACCCTTACATGTTTCGATTGCAACCACTCAATCTCTTCAGAGGGGTTTGCCGTTTAACACTCAGAGCCATTGATGACGGCTGGCAGTCAATAGTCAATAATCAATCTTTAAGCCAAATTGTATTTAACCTTTGGTAGATCGAAATTTGCTTTGAATGATTACATTGTGCTAGTTGAAAAAACCTAATCCGGGTACGCTGAATCCAATGGTTAAGATTATTAAAATTACTAAAAAAAACCCGAAATTCCGCAATAAAGCTTCCTTTAAGAAAGGTAAAACTTTTGTCTAATATGCGCAGTCATTTTAGAAACATAATTATACCCACACAACAATAATGGAGAGGGTATTATGCATTTGTGCTGGTGTGTGTAACGCCTTAAAATATTGGTCATAGACCCACCTTAAAGTATACCGATCGACTTAGAACAGTGACGGGCACATTTGCAAATCCTATGTACGCGTGCATAGGAATAAAAATGCTGCTTGTGCGACGTCGACACATGTACACTATAAACTTCTTTGTGTGTCTGTGACAATGTACGTTCGGCTGTTGCTTTGTTGTTATTTCGTCAGCACAAGCATAAATGTGATAGTATGTGTGTGCCCTTCACTGACTTAGAATCACTTTTTGAGTCGAACTAACGATGTCCGTCCGGCTGGCTGGCTGTCCATGTAACCTCGTGCGCAAAGTACAGGTCGCAATTTTGGCGATAATTTGTTAAAATTTAGAGCAAAGGTTCTGATTGGCACAAGGACCAAGCCCATTAAAAATGGACCGAATCGTAGGACCACGAGGGAAGACATTGGGACATGTCTGCCTCTCGGACACTATCAAAACGATTTTAATGAAATTTAAATCATAGATAGAAATATATTTATATGGGCACATAAGCTATGTAGTTTTTCAAAAACAGGACCGCAAGGGGAGTTAGGGGGCAATTTCTACCCCTCACAAAATTTCAAACCGATTTTAATGTTTATATACATAGATAAATCCATATTAATATGGACACAGAAGCATGATGTGTTTTTAAGTACTGTGGTGTAGGTTATCATATGGTCGGGCTTGAACGACTATACTATCTTACTTGTTTTTTAATACTGTGGTGTAGTGTATCATATGGTCGGGCTTGACCGACTATACTTTCTTACTTGTTGTTTTTATAATTTTTTTTTTATCCAAATTTTGAAATTTTGGTTTTTTAAAAATTCATAAAAAATTGGAAAATGCAGCTAGGCTTCCAGGCTAATTGTTTTCCAGGCTAAATTGCAAACAAAACAAGCCATAAAGGATTAAAATCTGTTAACAACTTTTGATTTTATTTACAAAAGTTGAAAAATTTTAATTAATTTAAGAGTTTCATAAAACGCAATATTTGTATGGGAACCCCTTTTAGAAAAAATTTTAAAATGTTGCTTAAAAATAATTTTTTTTTTGCCAAAAAAAATATGTTTCTGAAACGACTGCGTATCTTAGAAAAACTTTCACCTTTACTTAAAGGTAATTTTATTTCGGAATTACTAAACTAAGCCGTTTTTGAGTTGCGCGAACATACGTTTTGCAACCTCCTCCATTTTCGAAATAACGGTACATCTCGAAAACAAGAGCTAACCTAAAAAAAAAGGCTAGCACCATTATATTCAGCGTATCCGAATTCTGTTAAAACGCCATGTGCTCGGCTTGACTGTTTTTTCGACCAGCAGAGTGTAATTAGTGTTTTGGTTATTTTGTTGAACTATTTATGGTTTTTTAATCCAAATGTTGATATTTTAATCCTTTTAGCGATAGAAATTTGAAAAAATATCGCGTTATTTTGTCTACTTTTTGGAAATGAAATCGTTGACTTAAAAATTATTTTTCATCAACGTTTTTAAATTTTCAGTTAATACTCACATTTCGGTGAAAATATTTTGAAAAAATCTACTCAATGAGTCTTCTCAAATCACTTTTGATGATTAAAAACGGATTTATCACTTCAGCGCTTCATATATGATTCATTCATATACTAAAAAAGGAATCAGAAAATGCTATCACAATAATTCTTTTAGGTGATTCATCGGTAGGATACCATTTTCTATAAGCCGAAACATACAGGACAGACTTGCTGGCATAACAACATAGCTAAATTTCAGTTATGTATTTTATAAAGCTTTTTTGTAATAGTCCTATTCCTTCAATTTTCAGAAATGACTTTATACACAAAGAATGCTGACGAACGCCGTATTGTAAATTGTAATTTTTTCTGTACAATATACTTCATTGATGTCCAAAGGAATGCTAAGGTAAAATGTAACAAGAAGATACAATATAATAGTCTGGTAGTGTATAAAGCATTTCTGAAATTTGAAGGAATAGGGACTATTACAAAAAAGCTTTTAAAAAAACATAACTTAAATTTAGCTCATAGAATAAATTCAAAAAATAAAAAATGTTGAATTTTTTATGCTAGAAACACAACTGGGACAAACGACGAACTTCGCATAGTGCGACGAAGTCGTCGGCAAGGATTCGTTGCGTAAATTCGTCAAATGAGACACAATAAGTGCGTGAACCTAAATTTTTTTTTAATTTATAAAAAAAAACTATTAATCGGGTGTTTTTACCGAATTTAAGCCATTTCTTATAGTTTTAGGGAGTTAAATCAATTTTATGGCATGTTTGAAATATTTAAAATTTTCGCTATTTTTCGCCATTTTTGCAACTTTTTTTTTGCCATTTTCCGAAATTTAGTTTTTTTCATTCATTTAGCGATTTCAAATAAATTTTAGTGTTTATTTAAAAGCTGGCAATTTTTCGCAAATTTTAACCAAGTTCGCAGTAGAAGCGAATTGTCCCTGTGATTCTTTACATCTTTCACGATTTATAATAAATAGAAGACTTTGCTATCATGCCGCTGTTAGCAAATTTTTGCGAATTTCCGCTAATTTTTACCGAATTTTAGCCATTCCTTATAGTTTTAGGGACATTTTTTTTTTTATCAATTTTATGGCTTTTTTGAAATAATAATAATATTTTTTGCGAGTTTTTGCAAATTTTTTTTTTTTTTTTGTTATTTTACCTAATCTTGTTTTTCTTTCACCCATTTGGCGAATTCTAATAAATTTTAGTGTTTGTTTAAAAGTTTGCCATTTTTTCGCGAATTTTAGCCAAGTTCGCAATAGAAGCGAATTGTCCCTGTAATTCTTTACAGAATTTACGATTTGTAATAAATATTGAACTTTGCTATCATGCTGCGCTGTCGCTTTCCTAATTTATTCGTCGTTCGTCTGCGTAAGAAAAAGAAATAAACCTATCGCAGAGTTCGTTACGCACGACGAATTTCGGTCTACGCAATGATTGTGTGTACTTTCATATACACCAATGTGTCCTATTTCTGGTGACGAATATTCGTTGCGAATAATTCGTCGTTCGTCCCAGTTGTGTTTCTAGCATTATTATTTAGGTTGAAGTTTTATAGATCCTTTTCTTGCTTTTTAGACAGTCTTTTTTTTATCTCTTCAACATGTTATTTTTTTGTTGATTCTAACTAACGCGCTAAGTGCCATCTCATCCTCATTGAAAGAATTTATTTTTTCATGAGATGAGTTGTTACTATGTATTTTATTTTTTAGCTAGAATTCTATTTCGAACTTCGGCGATTTGATTTTAGCTGCGGCATCATTACAATTGTTTTTAATACCGCCTTATTCGCGTTTTTTATTTTTTCGTTTTATTTGTGAAATTTTATCAAGTGTTTTGGGAATTGAACCAACAATAAGCCGCCACATGCTTTGGAAGGTATCTGGGTAGCCAACAATGAAACTATACAAAGTTCTAGCTGGGTAAAAAATTATGACAGTATCAATGTTTTGTATGTATAATAAGAAATTAAATTTACATATGTATGACAATTTTAATCACTATTTTTTATTTGTGGTGCAATTTTTGGACAAAAACATTTATGTGTTTGTTACACATTAAAGTCATCTTAAGTCATTTCAGAACCAAATAACATAAGGAAATTTAGTTTGTTTGCTCTTTGTTTCAAGGTAGGAGCATTATTAATTTGGATTAAATTAAATTCTAACGAAGCATTTAAAATGTTTAAACTGATGTCCTTTTTTCTCGCCGCCATGTAAATTTTTAACTTCAGAATATATGGTAATGACACAAATCGTTGGAATTAAAAAACCAAACTTTAGGTTTGATTATTTTTTTTAACAAATAAAACTTGTTTGCCAAATTTTATCACTTTAGAATAACTCTTTCTATTTTTGGCCACTTTTTATATGAAATCGCGACAGTGTGCGTCGTGATACGTTATTTTAAACTTTGGTTACAACTTCAAGTTTACGCTTATGTATTATTATAAGGGTATACACATCACAAGTTGCACCCTTGCAAAAAAGCAAAAGTGCCAAAATATAACAACAACCACACAGACAATTAGTTGTGCGTAAATAATTGTCTTTGTGGTTGTTGTTATGTTTTTGCACTTCAGCTTTTTTGCAAGGGTGCAACTTGTGACGTGAATACCCTTAATATACGGAATCGCAATCACTATAAAACTTTATTTCGAGTTTTTTTTTTGATGATACGTTTTTTTGTAAGAGTTAATTAAAAAAGTTGGACTGCACTTTCTTGTCGTTCCAAGTATCCGAACATAATAGAGGTCTGCTTTGAATAATTCACTTGTTTGCCTTTATTCAAAGTGCACAACATTTACTCAAATATTAATATACAAAAATAAGAGAGAATGAATCAAGGCGAATTGACAAGAAGGTGAGGTCAACTCTACAACAACACTGCTTCTGTGGTCAGGTTGTCAAAAATATTGCTAGTAAAAAAATAGGTTTGTTAACATAAAAAACTAGTTTGTATACAAACTTTGACAAGTCGACCACCGAAAAAAAAACACCACATGTTGACTTGACCCCACCTTCTAGTCAATTCGCCTTGGAATGAATTGAATAAAAAACTTGTCTTCGTTTTTAAACGACTTAAAAACTAATCCTCTTGTGTTTACGATGGAGTATTTTCAAAACTTCTCCTAAGTGGTCCAAAGGTGGGTTATATGGTCCTGCCCTAGGACATCGTAACGTTAAATAGACCATGTTTTTTCCATACGTTTGGGTTACTTTTGGACTAGTTGTGGTCCCTTGTGGGCTACTCTTTACACGCGTGTTTGGACTTGTCCTATTATTTGCAGGGATTGACATAAAATGTGTGTACGCTTGTGGCTTATTTTATTTGTAAGAGTTAAGCTTACACATACATACGTAATGTGTAGGTACAGAAATTTTACATTCAAATTATATTTGAATATTTCACTCATTTGACTTGAGTTGACTGAATTGAATGAGTTTTTATTTGTTTTGTCTTTGGTTATTCTTTCATTTGTTTCGTTATTATTGTGTGCTCGACACATTGTAGTTAAAAAACAAATGAGTGTGTTGAAATTGGATTTTATTTATTCTTGCAGACCTCTAGTACATAAGTATAATATTTATTATTAAAAAGAAGTGCATCTAATTGAATCACTTATTTTTAGAAATTTTAACTACATAATTCGAAATTACTAAACAATTTTGTATACAACATTTCTAATTTACTCCTTTTTTTCTAATAGTTGCCTACAGCATGACTATTTATCATCGAAGAGCCATCATGACTCAAACTGTGTTCAAGATTGTAAAGATCATATCCGTGAGCCAAGAACAACACCTCCTGTACATCAACATCCAAAGATGTAGTGCGAAAGCTACTACAAGTTGAAGAACTATTACGCAAACGACTGCCAATGGAATCTTCTGAGTTTCCGAAACCTTCTACCGACTCACCGATAGTAGAGTTTTGCGATGGACACAGTTTGGCAAAATAACGTTTACGGTTTTTATCAAGATCGTAATTGCAACTGGGCTTATGTTGAGCAATTTCCTTTTCGCAATTAAGATTACTGCGCATGATTTTATGACACAGTTCGGCATCGCAATTTTTTTCACTCAAGGAGTCTTGACGACAATTTTTCATAATCCATTTAATATCTTTCCTACAGCCTATAAATTCTATACTAGGAAAGGGTTTTGGTCTGTGAGTAACCAAACTGATAGAGGGATTGTAAATTCCCTCTTCGACATCATAATAGTTTTTGCCTAATCGACGCGGTGGCTGTAGTGGTGTTAGTTTAGAGAAGGGTCCTATTGGCTGTAGACCTTCACGATGTTCTTCAGCATAACGGCGATCTTCCTTGGAGCAATATTTCCAAGAACTAAAATCCATAGAAAAATTATCTATGGCGGCCTTAACATATAGACCGTCATCAAACCACATGCTATCTATTTCATCTAATTGGCCGTCAATAAAGGTTCCTTTAAACGTGAAACCATAAGGAGCCGCCAAATGCAAAGTACCATAGCCGTGGAAATAGCCTCTGTGAAAATAACCACGATATTCACTGCCATCAGGAAAAGTGTACACACCATAACCGTGCATACATTGCAGCGGGTCCAACCAAATGCCGTCGTAAATACTGCGAGTAATTAAAGTTTGTTTGGTGACATCTCTTTGGCATTTTTTGAATTTATTTGCACGCTCATTCGACAAGTTCTGCAACAATTTGTTTTCTTTATTTTCTTGCATAATGCGAAGGATATTTCATATAAAAGTTTGTTATTGATATATGAATTTTTTTTATTTAAAAGTTCTCTTATGCATACAATAAAAATTTTTTCGACAGCTTATTTTTTTATTTTTTTTGCTTAAACACTACAAAATTTTTGGCTAACTATCTAGAGTTATACTGCCAGGGTATCACACGGTTTGTTGGAGCCTCATCCACAAGTCCTCGATCGACCTAGACCTTCATATCGGAAGGCGAAGAGCTTCCAGAATAAGCTCCAGAGTATATCTTGTCTGCACAGTAAAACGTCTGAGTTATTTCCTTGGCACTCCACCAATAATATGTCTGAGTTATATATGGTTCTCCACCAGTCACATGAGTTTTTTCTTTGGCTCTCCACCAGACAACACATCAAAACATAGAGGTTAAAAACGATTGCATATAGTTAATGCAGATACCGCAAAAACTGTAACTCGGTACAGTTATACGACGCCGAAACACTAACCAATGCGGGGTGACAACGCAACAGAAGCAGACAAACAAAAACGACCTGTTTGCCCTTAAGAAATAATGACAAAAAGCGCGAGCTGCTTCTCCACTCAGAGCAGTTTTACGAGTGTTCGACAGCTTAAATTTTTAAAAAAAGTATAAGGCCCGTTTTCAAAACTTACCGATAGCTTAAAGTACACTTTAACCGGCCTTATAAAAGTGTTCTGTTATTAAAACTTTACTTTAACCTAAAGTGAGCGATAAAGTAAATTAAGGTCCATCCTACCTGGCAGGTAAAAGTAAAGTTGTAATAATGAAATACTTTTCATACGGCCGATAAAATCCAACCTTTAGCTATCGGTAAGTTGTGAAAACGGCCCTAAGAGTATAAAGAGAATAAAACAACACACAAGACAAATTCATACAAGATGGTCTTATTTTGAAAACGCTTACAACACTGCAAAATATTTTAACGTTGTGTCAAAAATTCAAACAAATATTTAATTTTGTTAAATTCTTTAAATTGTGTCTTTTGAAATGTAATAATGTAATAACGATATACCATTTTGACTAGGGATGAAACAATACCTCTAAGGTATCGATACTTTTACTCGATGTGTTATCGCTCGTAAAGTATCGATACCTACTCAGTATCGAATAAAAAGTATCGATACTTACTTGTATCGGTTTGTATGATAAAACAATAGAAAACAGCACTTACATATGAACGTACATACTTAATAGTGTTTTAGTACTTTACCATACAATAAGAACTACGACTGATTTTGAATAAAACTCAAATTATTAAGGAAATTATTGTCAATTATGTATGGAACAAAATATCAGCCAAATGGCCGCCGCAACCTCGGCGGCACCCCTCCATCCTGTGGTCCAAATTTTCGATAACGCTGAGGCATAGTTGAGGTTCTATGCCGTTAAAGTGCCGAATTATCTAATTCATTAGCTCTTGAATTGTTGCTGGCTTATTGACGTACACGAGGCCCTATGCTCCTTTCAAATAACCCCAAAGAAACAAGTCCAAGGGTGTCAAATCAAGTGATCTTGGAGGCCAATTGACATCGCCAGCACGTGAGATAACACGGCCATTGAATTTGTCGCGCAAAAGAGACATAGTTTCGTTAGCTGTGTAGCAATTGGCACCGTCCCGTTGAAACCACATATCGTCCACATCCATATCTTCCAATTCGGTCCATTAGAAGTTCGTTATCATCTCACGATAGCGAACCATTCACAATAACTGCCTGACCGGCCTCATTTTGGAAAAAAATACGGCCCGATGATGCCGCCAGCCCATTAACCGCACCAAACAGTCACTCTTTGTGGGTGCATTGGTTTTTCGACAATCACTCTTGGATTATCATTCAAGCAAATGCGGCAACTCTGCTTATTGACGAATCCACGGAGGCAAAAATGTGCCTCATCACTGAAGATGATTTTCTTCGAAATTTGATCATCCACTGTTGCCATTTCTTGCCACCATTCTGACCATTGACGACGTTTGGAATGGTCAAGAGGCTTTAGCTCTTGAGTCAATTGCACCTTGTAAGCGTTTAAATGCAAGTCTTTGTGCATAATATTCATCAACGACGAGCGTGAGAGTTGCAATTGTTGGGCACGACGAGGAGTTGAGGTGGACGGCTCTTTAGCCACACTATCGCGAACAGCAGCAATATTTTCTGCATCCCGATCGAACGAGCATGCACTGGTGTTTTCACATCTCCTACAGACTCGGTTTCCTCAAATTTTTCCGATTGTACGCACATTTGAAAGATTAAATTGACCGAAAAATCACGAAGTGCACGATATGCACGCCCATTTTCATAATAAGCCTGAATAACTTTAACGCGTGGCTCGATTGTGTATCTTTCCATGGTTCAAATTAAGTTAGTCTGAAAATGTCAAATTAAATGCAGAAAAAAACTTGACGTTTAGGTGTGGTTCACATTCAACATCGGCCCTTATAATTCACCATTTAATAATTAAGGGTGGTAAAACCATAATCTACGATAATCATTGTGAGTCACACCTTAACGTCAAATTTTTTGCGCAACTTGATTTGACCTTTCTTTGTTTCAGTATTTGACAACTTCTACCATTGAGAGGCACACAATTGAGCAGCGCGTTAGGATTGTTAAAGCCTTTTGCGAAAATGGGAGTTCAATCGAAATGCATTTAATGCACATCGTGATTTTTTTGGTTAGCATAATCGAACAAATATTTCCACAATCGGGAGAATTGTGTGCAAATTTTAGCAAACCGGATCTGTAGGAAATGGGAAAACATATGTGCATGCTCGCCCAGTTACTTCTGCGGCTGGCGGCGCTATCGGGCCGTACTTCTTCTACCGTGAATGGTGTTCGCTATCGAGAGATGATACCGGATTTCCTATAGCCATAAATTGAGGAAATGAACCTAGGCGATAAGTGGTTTATAGGTGTTTACTGGTCAAACGGTTTCTTGATACCGTTACTGCTGCTCCAGCTTTGGAAAATAATCAAAAACTTGAGATGTATTTCAATACCAAAGTGAAACGATTACTTTTGACCGATACCGAGCATTTTTTTTACCGATACTACTTAGAACTCGGTTGCCAAGTATCGACTACAAAAATACTTGGTACTTATATAAAAGTATCGAATATGTATTTGTATTTACTCGTATCGTTTCATCTCTAATTTTGACACAATGTTAGTTATCAGCTGTTGCTTACGTTGCAAGATAAGGTCACCTGGTGTAAGTTCGCCTTGGCAATACAAGAAGAAGAAAAAAGTACAAAAACAAATACGATAAACAAACGAGTTAAAACACGTCAAACCATCACGAAAAAATGGCATTTTCGGCATCAGCACCTCCGATTTGAATGAAATTCAACACAAATGTTATATGTAATTGGACTTAAACAAAACATGAATTTCAGACCCCACATTCTTTCGGCATCCGAAATATGACGTCATAAAAATGTGAAAAATGTTTAAAAAAACACAAAAGTCTCCTTACAAAAGGGGATAGAACTCTTGAACTACGCAAGATAATTTAGTTTTTTTGGTATCGTTTTAAAGGTGAAAGTGCACCCTTTAAAATGATATGCATATTGTGTTTTTCTAAGAAAAGGTCAAAGGTAAATTTTTGGGGTCTTGAGTTCAAAGCTCCATATCTAGAAAAGTATATTTTTTAAAATTCTTAAAAAAATATATGTTAAGTATTATACCCTCTTCAACATTTGCAGAAAATTTAAAGGTGGAGACTCGATTGGTGTTAGAGTTATATACCAGAACGTGATTCTAAGTATGTTTTGTGTTCAAAAATCCCTTGTTGTTGTTGTATTTTAATTATTTTTTTCAGTATATCTGGAGAACGGCAAGAGCCAAAGTTTCCAAATTTAGTACACAAATTTTAGTTATCAATACACACCATCCCACAAAATGTGGGCGGGACTGGAGAAGTGGGCGTGGTACCTCCCGTACAAAAAATATCAAAAATTTTTTGTATCTGAACCGATTTTTCCGAGTTTTTCAGAGAATATTTCCTACTAAAGATTTCCGATCTTTTGATATATACGGCGTAACCATAGATCATATGACAGTCCAAAGATTCAGGTTTTTATACAATTTTTGATATTTCTTGTACGGGAGGTACCACGCCCACTTCTCCAATCCCGACCACATTTCGTGGGATGGTGTGTATTGATAACTAAAATTTGTGTACAAAATTTGGAAGCTTTGGCTCTTGCCGTTCTCCAGATATACTGAAAAAAATAATTAAAATACAACAACAACAAGGGATTTTTGAACACAAAACATACTTAGAATCACGTTCTGGTATATAACTCTAACACCAATCGAGTCTCCACCTTTAAATTTTCTGCAAATGTTGAAGAGGGTATAATACTTAACATATATTTTTTTAAGAATTTTAAAAAATATACTTTTCTAGATATGGAGCTTTGAACTCAAGACCCCAATAATTGAGCTTTGACCTTTTCTTAGAAAAACACAATATGCATATCATTTTAAAGGGTGCACTTTCACCTTTAAAACGATAGCAATAAAACTAAATTATCTTGCGTAGTTCAAGAGTTCTATCCCCTTTTGTAAGGAGACTTTTGAGGTTTTTTCACATTTTTCTCATCTTTTAGGACGTCATATTTCGGAAGCCGAAAGAATCTGGGGTCTGAAAATTTATGTTTTGTTAAAGTCCAATAACATTCAACATTTGTGTTGAATTTCATTCAAATCGGAGGTGATGATGCCGAACGACTTAACGGTTTGACATGGATTCACTCAAACATGAAAACTCATTTAGTGTTTGTTTGGCACACCCTCTTTCTTCTCTACCCCGATTGCCAGCAAACGAAACAAACGTGTTTGTTCGACATGTCTGAAAAGACATCGTGTAAAGTTGGGGCATTTACACGATGTCCTTCCTGGCGATCGAGGTAGAGAAGAAAGCGGGGTTGTCAAACAGGCACGAAATAAGTTTTCATGTTTTCCCTCAAAAACCAAAAGCAATTTGTTTTTGTAAAATCATTGTACAGTGTCAAAAACAGAAAGAAAACGAAATAGAAACAAAGACAATAAAACACAATTTTTACATCCAACAACTATAAAGCTAAAATAAAAGTTATCAGCAGGGCTGTCCGCAGAATAACAATTAAAAATCACACCGAAAAACTCACGTGTGATTTTAAAAGGCACATGTGGTTTTCAATTAAGTGATTTTCAGAACAGCCCGGGTAATTTTCATGGCCAATTGGGACCACATAGGATACACTCTAAAAACTTTTCTGCAAATACTTGGTGCTGGAATATTACTGCATTTGGATTGGGCAGGGGTACTCAGTTTCTTATACTCTTCAACTCGATTTTGTTTTGTTATTCTCACACTTTTTAACTTGAAGTTGGCTGTATTTACATAAAAAATATGAAAAAGGAGAAGGGGAAAGACAAGATACATATACAAAAATTGCGAAACTATAATTTCATAATCTGGCCACTAATGCAATTTCAAAGCAGAATTTTTAAAAATTGCAACAATTTAAATTTATAAGAGGATCTTCTATCGAAATTCACCTGTGCTGAAGGGTATGTATAATAATAGCATTCTTAAAAAAGAAAATTTTTTCTGAATTTCTTAATGAAATTCAAATAAAATCGATATTTTTGGGCTGAAAATGTGGGAAATATTTGTTTTACACCAACCTCATTGCAAATTTTCATCACTAATGTTTTTTTCGTCAACCGTGTTTCATATCTAGTTGTTATCTTTGTATCCTGATATGACTTTTTTTACGATGTAAAAAAAAATGCGAAGTGTTTTTGTCATACAAAATTTTGTGTTTGAATTTCTAAACAAAATAAAGAAATTTCGTACAAATAAACATGTATGGATGGATGTATGTAAGTATGTATGCCAACGAGAGAAAGGAAAAATATACATAAATATAAAATGAATTGACCCAAATTGGTAAAACTAAATCTTAATAAATGGCCATCCTTTGAGAAACGGGCGAATATTCTCAATGCAAATAACTAACGACATGTTGTGGGATGTGTGTGTGTGTGTAAGTGTATTTGAAAAAATGCATGTTTGGCTTAAACTGGGTTAATGGCTGATATGCATACGTGATTAAAACCAATTTAATAGTTTTTGATTATGGGTTGAGTTAATGGTGTGGCAGTTGTATTAAAGTAAAATAGATTAGGTGTTAAAATGTTTCAATCAAATGTTATAAAGTTATTATGTAGCATGTTCGAATAAGTGACAGAAATACACAAACTAATATAATTGCCTGTTTCCATATAACAAGCTACTCAAATAAGTTTATAAAACTGCTTCACGCTTCAGTAAAAACGTTTAAATATAATTTTGTTGTCGAATTTTTATTTTACTGAATAGAGCAAAGCCTTTTTAAAATATGCTTATACAGTCGAACTTCCCTATAGTGAACTTCTCAAGAATGGGACACAATGACTACACCCAGAGAAAAACCATGTTTTAATATGGCCACCTCCAACAAAACTACGTTTATAGCAAATAGTAAACATATAATGCTAAGTTTAACCATATTATTGTCACGGACAACGAAATAATGATTTAATTAGTCCTACATCAAGAAGTCGCATATTATTAAAACATGGTTGTGGTAAACATATTCTAAGAACAACATATTATGATAAGAATTATGATTGTAGTCACCATATAACGATTATTATTGAATCTTATTTTGACCAAATATATTCGTAATATTACATTATACTTTTCCCTTAATTATATTCTTATCATGTTAATCATAATAAGATAAGAAGTAATCATATTATTGTCATCCCAAAAGGTTGCCAACAAGCAACTACACCGAAACTTCAACATTTGCAGACGATACAGCTTTTCTAAGCGTCCACGAAAACCGTTATAAAGCATCTCGTTACTTACAGCACCATATAATTCAACTAGAAATATGGTTAAGACAATGGAGGATAATGGTCAATGAGCAAAACTGCGACATATAATATTCACCTTGCGCCGGGAATCTTGCCCCCCTATTACAATCAATAATCAAATAATTCCTCGATTAACGTGGAAATGCCATATAGAGGCAAAATTAACTCAAATGAAACTAAAAGCCATTCAAATTCATTGGCTAATTGGAAGAAATTCTGTCCTTAGTCTCGAATGCAAGCTTCTACTTTACAAATCTATCTTAAAGCCTATCTGGGGCTACGAAATTCAACTATGGGGCACTGCCTCGGCCTCTAATATCGAAAAAATTCAAAGGCGCCAAAATAAACTTCTTCGTGATTATTCCCGCTCCCTGGTATGTTAAAAACTCAAACATTCATAAGGATCGCAATGTGCCATTAGTAAAAACTATGATTACAAAATATGCAGTAAAATATTTAAAAAGGCTTGAACAACACCC
Source organism: Pollenia angustigena (assembly GCA_930367215.1). Taxonomy (NCBI): domain Eukaryota; kingdom Metazoa; phylum Arthropoda; class Insecta; order Diptera; family Polleniidae; genus Pollenia; species Pollenia angustigena. Next base: position 151,370,216 of record OV884058.1, read on the forward strand.
AAATCCACTAGATCGAAATATTTTAAATCATGGCGGCCACACTTGCTTAAGAAGAAGAGACACTGCAGCACTTACCCAATTAGATGAGCGATAAACACCTAAATATATATGTATGTGAACTAGAGTTTTTTTCCCGGAGTTTTTCGATTCCCGGGAAAGCGGGAAATTTTTTTGAATTTCCCGGGATCCCGGGATCCCGCTCCAAATAAATAATACACAGTAAATTAAATAAAAGAAATCCTTAAATACTACAAAATTAAATGAAGATTAAAAGAGGAACTTGAATTATTATTACCTTACGGTTTTATATGTAAATTCCGTATTATTATTATCATGCTCTAGATACAAGATAAAAAATTAAGATAAACATAGCAATTTAATTCATAAAACAATAATAAAAACAAACACAAATTGAGGTACTCAAGATATGAGATCAAAAAGTTAATTCATAAAATAGATAAAATATTTTTAACAAATATATTAACATTTTTTAACGGCTTAGGAACTAACTTTGTGACACACTCAAAGCGCTTAGTAAGTCGTCAAAAAGTATATTGATTATTTTATGTACTTATAACCATGTTTCCGAAAAATTTCGTTCATTTTTTTACCGTTGGATAAATAGTTAAAAGTGCACCGTTGTAGAAGGCTTTTGATTCACAATAAGAAGCATTTTTTTTATAAACAACGTCTATATCAGTCAAATGTATGTTAAGGTTCATGCAAAAAATAGCATCAACCACTTACAAACCTTTTCATTTCATTAGGTCTATCTGTAATCTTTAGGACAATGCGTTTTTCAAATTGTATGTTGTAGTATCTTACACGAGTTTCCAAATTTTTTTTATTTCGGCTTCCCCGCACTTCAAGGGTATATAAACCAACACAAATTGAAAAAAATTTGTATGTATCACCTAATAAACATATCGCTCCTTCATCGCAACATAGTCATATCTCAAAAAATCAAAAACTGTAAGTTATTTAAGCAAAGTGTTCCTTCATGCCTTCTCGTATTTTATCTCAAACTGAACCGAAGTTGTAGCAAAATATAACTTTAAATCGGTACATTTTGAAAACTTTAATCGCATTTTGCCAAGTTCATTTGTTTTTGTAGATATGACTATGTTACAATAAAGACTTGTCCATGGACAATTAAACTTTACTACCTGTATCTTATTTTGAATTAATGTTCTTTATTCACTTTTCACTTCACTAAATTTACTGCCTATTCTACTTTAAGTATATTTATTGCATCAGGAGACATTGATTTACGTATGTACTCACTTCTTGTAATTGATCTAATCGACAACCCATCCACAGATGCTTATTTTAAGAGAATAAAAAACTAAATTTCAAAGTATAAATAGCTGTTTTCTTAAACTATGAGGAATTTTTTATTTCCCGGGATCCCGCATGAAAAATCCCGGGAAAGCGGGAAATATAATTATTGGACGGGAAATCCCGGGAAAAACCCCTAATGTGAACAGAACCCGTGATGAAGAAAATTTTTATCTGGCAGTGGCAGGACATTAATAAAGTATTAGGATAAGATTTGATTAATTATTGTAAGTTCATATTTAAAATATGAAGATTCAATAAAAAATAATGAGAAAAAAAAATATTAATGTCATTTTAGTTATAATAAATTTAGAAGTAATCATATTATGATACAGTGCTGCTATCACAACAATAAAAAATAAAAAAAATTTAAATTATTTTGCATCGATTTTTTATTTTGTAGAACTTTACAATTTTTTTTTTATGTAAATTCAATTTCTATATTTTTTTTTATTTCCTTACACTTCTTTTTTTATTGAGTATTAATTTTTAATTGTTTAACCACTCACTCAAAATAATTCTAATAATTCCATAGACATATTATATTTTAAACAAACGACACCACTGATTCAAAATTATTTTACAAATGGCTCTAACATAATATTATTAGAGAAAAGAAATTTTATTTGCTTCTTAAGCATACTATGATTACACGTGTAGAAAGTTATCATGTTATGGCTATTAAATATCATGAAATTATTGTGAGTATTATGATATGTTTTCGAAGTTATCATTATTTAGTTGTTAGAAAAATTATTATTTTTCAGTCAACGATACTCAAATTTATAATTGCAATAAACTTTGATATGTTTACAGTAACTTTAATACTGCTTATATTTAATAAAAATAAAAATTAGTTTTTTACTACAAAATTATTAATGTAGCAGTTAAACAATTTAATAGGTAATCAGTGGTGCTTTACTCCAAAATTGGCGAAATAAGCGTTTTTGACGAACATATCGACAACAAAACTTTAGTTGAATGGCAAAAAATCTACACACGCCAAGACAACCTTTCCAAAACCAGTCTTATTTATTTTTGAAGCTTGCATTTGTATAATTGATTTTTTAAAAACAGATCCAGAAAATTGGTAAGTCTACAAATCATATCATATCGAAGAACAAAGTTAAGCACTTACAAGGGGTAAATGATGTGGCAGAACGAGGTGTGGCTTTGGCTAACACTTACCTCAATGTCACAACTTCTAAAACTGATTTTCAGGACCCCAATAAATGATTGTTAATTAAAGCAAAAGCAAAAATGCGCTTTTTAATTGTTTGTTGGGTATGAGTTAGAGTTGTCAATTATTCGCCTTTTAACTTTGTTCGAATAATTCAAATAATTGTTTTTGTTCGTTCGATCAAACGATTAAATCTTAAAAATTAATCGATTAATCGATGAGAATAACGAATAAAAAATCATTATTCCAAAAATATGGAAAATCTTCTATTCTATCCGCTATGACTTCTTCTTTTGTTGATGCATAACATTTTTCATCTTATCTCCACATTATTGTAGTACCTTAAGGCATCGTAACACCTTAATTCCTTAATAATCTGATATTACTCTGGATTTTCGCAAGGCGTTGGCAGACCTACCATCTTCAGCCAAACTGCTGTCTACAATTTCTTCTCTAGAACAGCCGCTGTCTCTCTTAATGTATTTTTCGATTGGACCAAGTTCGGCATTTCTTGATGTCGTTGGATTATCTTCCATTACATCGTTTTCAATGGTAGTATTCTGATTCTTAAGCAAATGGTAAAGATGGCAGTAGGAAAACTCGCCCAAAGAAAAATGTCAAAAAAAAAAAAATTAAAAATCGCCCAAAAAAATTCCATGTAAAATTGGGCCTAAATTCATATGAAAAGTGACCCAAAATTTTTTGGATATTTTTCGTTATTATTGGGTGATTTTTCGTTTTTTAAATTTAATTTTAATTTTAAAATTTTAAAAATATCATATGAAAAATAGCCCATTTTTTCGGGCCATTTTACATTTTTAAAATTTCGTCAAAATCTTACATACTATTTGTCAAAATCATTCATTATTACTATACGTTGAATTCCTAAATGTTATTTATAAAAATAACGGGACATGTTGCAAAAAGGTGGCATCTCATAACGTCCAGTGTCATAGTGTCCGTGGACACTATCCCACTCCAAATAGTGTCACAGTGTCCATGGACACCAGAGGAGTGTCATAAAGTCCGTGGACGTTATGCCACTTTGTAGAGTGTCATAAAGTCCACAACATGCTTACGAACTCGGAAGCATAGCCGGCCTTTGGCCGGGCGCAAGGATTTTCTCCTCTTTGATAAAACAAGTACCGGCTTCGCTAACTAAAGCTTCTCTGCTCAGACGGCCTTCGGCCGGGAGCAAGAATTTTCTCCTCTATGGTATAACAAATACTGGCTTCGCTAACTAAAGCTTCTCTGCGAAGTCGGCCTTCGTTCGGAAAACCGGTACTTGTTATACCATAAAAAAAGGCCGTCTGCGCAGAGAAGCTTGAGTTAGCGAAGCCGGTCTTTGTTATACAATAGAAGAGAAAATACTTGCGCCCGGCCGAAGGCCGGCTATGCAGAGAAGCTTTAGTTAGCGAAGCCGTTTTTTGTTATACCATAGAGGAGAAAATTTGTGCGCCCTTGGCATTTTCAAAACAACGTAATTTTCAAAAGTGTCACAGTGTCCATGGACACTACGACACTGGACGTTATGACATGCCACCTTGTTAAAAGCTATATTCTGTTTTGAGGAATTGATTATAACTATATAATTAAGGTTCCGTGCAATAACTCCCAGGTGCAATAAGTCCCAGGTGCAATAAGTCCCAGTGCAATAACTCCCAATGAATTAAATCCCAAAATAAATGAAATAAGTCCCAAACTGGAAAAAAGAAATAAATCCCAGAAAAAATGAAATAATTTCCAAGTCTTAAATGAAACAAACCCCAACTTTTGGGAGTTATTTCATAATGAAATAACTCCTAAAGACATTAATGAAATAACTTCCAAAAACAGTCCATCGAAAAAAAAAGAAATAAGACCCAAAAAAAATTAAACAACTTCAAAAGAAATTTATTATATATGTATTCGTTTTACTTGAATATTTACATATTAGGTTACCAAAAAACTAATATTGAGTCCTCGACATTTTGACAACAAATGGGGCATTTTATTATATCCTGACCTCCTGCAATGGCAACTGCCTGCAGTTTAAGCACGCCGGGTACAAGGATTACCTCCTCTATGGTATAACAAACATCGGCTTCGCTAACTAAAGCAAACACGCTTCGCTAACTAAAGCTTCTCTGCATAGCCGGCCTTCGGCCGGGCGCAAGGATTTTATACTCTATGGTATAACAAACACCGGCTTCGCTAACTAAAGCTTTTCTGCATAGCCGGCCTTCAGCCGGGCGCAAGGATTTCATACTCAATGGTATAACAAACACCGGCTTCGCTAACTGAAGCTTTTTTGCATAGCCGGCCTTTGGCCGGGCGCAAGGATTTTATACTCTATGGTATAACAAACACCGGCTTCGCTAACTAAAGCTTCACTGCATAGCCGGTAACCATAAGACACTGCAATTGCAATTAGCAAAATTTTCTTCTTTGATAAACTTAAGTCAATACCGTTTAAAATTTTAAACAATTTTAAGAAATTGCAAATAATTGAAAATGAAAAAACTTCCTCAAAAAATGAAATAACTCCTACAGCAAATGAAATAACACCGAAAACCAAAATAAAATGAAATAACTTCCACGTTAATTTTTTCGGGGACTTATTTCATTTGGATTTTATTTCGTTATGAAATAACTCCCAGGCAAAAAATGAAATAACTTCCAAAAAAATGAAATAAAACCGAGAGGGCTGGGAGCGATTTCATAATGAAATTACTCTCACATTTGTATGAAAAATTTTTGGGTCTAATTTCATTTTTTTCTTGGGACTTATTGCACCTGGGAGTTATTGCACGGAGCCTATAATTAATATTTAACTATTGAAGAGTGCACAAAGTTTGGCGGAGGGCTCAAATAAGTATTACTGTCAATACTGCCGAGCAGCTGTTGAAGACACAATGCAATTTTTTACATTTAACTTACATTTGTATGTACATAACTAAATTTATATGAATAATAAACACTTTTTTGCAAATTGAATAATTTTTCATTTTTTTTTTTGGAAAAAATTCGTTTTTGCTTTTTGGGTCATTTTTCATTTTTTATTTGGGCCTTTTTTCGTTATTTTTGGGCAATATTTCATATTTAACTTTTTGGGTCATTTTTCATGATCTTTTGGGCGATTTTTCATTTTCTTTCATACATACATACATACATAGGTACGTACATACATATAAAGTAGCCGTAATGTGATAAATTACAATGTTCCTGTTTTAAAACAAAAATTTCTATTCAAATTTTCCTTAAAACACATTTCAATTTAAATAAATTGTTTCTGAATACTGTTATTAATAAAAAATATTTTGGTACGATTGTTTCTTTTCAAAAACGGTATTTTTAGAGGGCATTACGATAATAAAAAAATAAATGTTAACATCACTGCACCCGGTAACTCTTTTTTTCTTCTTAAACATCAGTTTCAAATTAGTTTTCTTGTCATCATTCATAAAATCGGTCGCTTAATTGATTCGTCCGTCTTTTAATGTAACACAAAAAAGTTCAAGTGTTTTAATCCAAAAAAATTAATAAATTATTGGTTTAAATAGTGTAATGTGATTAAAATACATTAAATTGTATTATTAAGAAGTTATATTGTGTGTTTATTTTTCAATAAAAAGTAAAAAAAAATAAATTTACATCGTAAATTTTAAGTCTATATTAAAATTTCTTAAGTTTTGTTGTTGTGTTTTAACGGTTCTTGTTGTTTTCTTCGTTTTGTTCTACTTTAAAATATCGTTATGCAGTAAGTAAATTGTGTTTGTTGGTTTTTGTTATTGCAATTGCATATCGTTTTTTGTTGTAAATAAAAGAGTAGCAAATAAATCTCTGAGTAATAAAAGCAAAATAAAAAATCAAGTGTGTTGTTGTTGGTGTTTTTGTTAGTGTTTTTAACTAAAAGCAAATAATGCGTAATAGTGTTGCACTAGTGTGAAAAAAAAACGGTTATCGGTTCGGTCGTTTAAAGCGATTAAATTAAGCAAAAGATAGTGGAAATTAAAGTTGGGGTAAGTTATTTTGTAAACAATTTCTATAAGATTTTATACCTATAAGACTATTATTAATGAAATACCTACCTATAGAATTAATATGTTCAAGATTCTATTCAAGAAAATTTTAAAAATAGATTTTCTGGTTTGTTGTAAAATCTTTAGATATTTTTTGATTGCAGTAAATTTAAAATTAGTACCTACCTATGCTTTTTTTTAAATAAAATGTATATGAGTAAATTTTTTACCTCCTAGCTCATATCGTGTGGTCCAAATCGATTATGTAAAGAAAAAATAATAATAATAAATTGCTTCTACCACTATTCTTCTAGGCTTATTTAAGGTAAAAGTGAAAAAAGAATGTTTATTAACAGCGTTGCCATTTTGGTGCCTTTCGGGTATTTTTTGGTGCTTTTTTGCTCATGCAATACCCGAAATTTTGTTAAACACCCGTTTTTGAAAAGCGGGTATTTATAGTGCTTTTAACAATTTCTCACAGTGCTTTTTAGTGCCTTTTACAATATTTATTTTTTTTGTACCATTTTTTAAAACTTCGATTATATTGAGGATGATTAAGATGAGATTTGCTATTTGGGGTACAATTTTGGGAAGGCCTGTAAAGATTTTAAGGTTTCAAATGATAAAAAAACTGATAAAAGAAAGTTGCATCCGTTTTACCAAAAACTTTATTTACGAGGTTAGAGCTAGGCTTCCTAGCAATTTGGAAATTTTACAAAACGTTTACTTTTTTGCATTGACAACATATTTTGTTTATTAAAATTTGGGATGTCATTAAGTTTTATAAGGAATGGTCGGTCACTGCAAATTTTCAGTAATTGCAAAAGGACAGATTTTTTCTAACTACGAAAATCTAGCTCGCACTTTATTACTGTTTTACGACCAATTCAAACCCAGCTGATGATGATCCAAATGATTTGGTTGATATAATTTTTATTGAAGGTAATCTATGTACATACATATGTATATATAAATCGGCTAAGGCAAAACAGTTAAGAACACTTTCTCCTCCGTATGTCAACCGTTTTGAACAAAATATACACCATTTAAGAGGTAGAAGTGCACAATGTATATTTTATTAAAATCTGTTCAATAATTTCAGAGTTATAAGCGTTCAAAATTGTAACTAACAAAAATGCAAAATAAATAAATAAAAATGTATTTTCAATTATCAAATAATAAAAAATTAGGGTGATCGATTATTCGACATTTTTCAGAAACCGGTTTTCGAATATTTCGACTATAAAAATCAAACCAGGCAAAACAGTTAAGAACGCTTTCTTCCTTTGTTTGTCAACCGAACCTCTATGGGGAGAAAAAAGGGGAAATATGGGAAACTAAATTTCTTTTTTTTTACTCTTCTGTGCTTCATTTGATAATTGTTAAATTTTCTGTAATATAGAACTTAGAAACATAATATTATAGGTAGATCCTGAGTGAGCGATAACCTATAAGAAAAAAAATGCTGGTATTTTTTGTTTTTCATCTGGAACTTTTTGAAAATTCGTTAACATTCGACCTATAAAGATAAAATTATAAATTAAACTGGGTGAATAAGAACATGTTAGGGGAGCTTTTTGGTACTTTTCGTTGTACATCTGGTACTTTGATTAATTTTCGTTAATATTAGACATAGAAACATAAAATTAAACGTGCAACGTCCTGAGTGGATGACATATATATAATCGAGACTTTTTGATACTTTTTTGTTTTTCAATTGGTATTTTTTATACGGAACTTACAAAATTAAATTAACTCACGTAGAAGATAATATATGAACCGGAGGTTTGTCCCTCGCCAAATCGATCCTCTTTGAAGGAAAAAATAAATGCTCGAAACAAATAACATATCTGCAAAAATTTCAAAATTAAGTTTTTTATGGATTTTTATTCCCTATATCATAACGCATATGTGTGCAAAATTTTGAACACGTAATATTACAAATGACAAAGTTTTTGTACCTAGAGGACCATAACGCACAAAAAAAGAGAAAAATAAGTCATAAAAAATCACGATAAAAGTTTAATTTTGTTGCATAGTGTAATTTAAACAAACATTAAGTCCTTGTTTTTGCTTAAACCAGTAAAAGAAACTACTACTGTAATTATTTAATGTTTATAATATTCATGTGTATAAAGAAATTTTTATTTATTCATACTAATTAGTACTGCAGATAGGTTATTTGGTTTCAGATTTTTACAATTCCAAAAAACCTAAGTGTCATAACATAAGCTGTGATTAGAAAAGCAAAATTTTCCCAACCGATATATATTACTGGTTTCATTTCGTTTCAATATCGTTAATAGTTCCAATTTTATTACGTTTTTTCCCTCTCCTGTAAACTTTTGAAAACTGCAGATAGGTTATTTCGTCTTTTAGGTGACGATATACTTAGATGAATTATGTTTTCTTCATATTTACAAAAAAAAAGTTATAGTCGAATTTTGACCATAAGGCGAACACTAGTAATAATAAGTTTAAAAATGTTTATATACAAATGTAAATATATCTATTATTTAATCTTAAAAGAAAATGGTCCCCATCAACGCCATCGCCTTTTTTTAAATTTTGGAGGTATATAATATTCGGCAACGAGTTTTGTGTTAAATTAAATTTAAAAAATGGCTTAGTGCTTTTTTACGCTTTTTTTTGTTCAAAATAGTGCTTTTTAGTGCTTTTTTTAAATTTTAAAGTGCTTTTTGCTCTCAAAAAGTTGGCATCACTGTTTATTAATTAAACCTACATACGTGGTCTTTAAAAAGGAAACACTTGTGGCCAAAAATTGTTATTTGCTTATACATATCTCAACCATTTGTGAACCGATCTGTATAAGCACCCCTATTCTGCGTTTCGATTCGAATCGAAATTTTCTCCGTTTTGGGCAACTTTGGTATTTTGTGCCCATGTTCTGTAACTCCCGCGTTGGAAACTTTTCGATTGAAATGTGAGAAATTAAACAAAAATACCATAAATTGAAACAAATATGTTTTTCTCACTTAACTGTCACAGTAAAGGCTCAGTTAGCAGTTAGTAACAGTAACGTGCTGTATGTAAAGCAATTAGAACGATTTCAGGTAGCAGTAAGATGTTACGTCTCAATCTGTAAGAAATAGATTGGTCTTACTTTTTTACGGTAAGGTTATTGTTACTATTACTCCCGGCTAACTGAGCCTTAAGAGTTTAGTGAGAAAAACAGTTTGTTTCAGTTTATGGTATTTTTGTTTAATTTCTCACATTTCAATCGAAAAGTTTCTCAACGCGGGAGTTACAGAACATGGGCACAGAATACCAAAGTTGCCAAAACGGAGAAAATTTCGATCCGAAACGAATAATAATCAATTCTCCTTCATATCTGGAGTTTTCGGAAACTCCATTTTAACTTACACAAGATACTCATAAGGGTATTTATAATACATATAGGTATGTACATACATACATACTTTACCGCGTCAAACAATGTTGAAAAAATAATTAAACAACAGGTGTATATAAAGGCTTTCTATCTACTAAATGGTTTAAACGAGGAATTGCTCTTCGGTTTTAACCGAAATCAAAACCGCGATTTTTAATGCCTAAAAACTGAAACCGAAAACCGACAAAATAACCTCGCTTTTAGCGTTTACTTTAATAATATATTTATGCTTAAAGAAATTGCAAATTATACATAATACTCGTACTTAGGCTTGCCAACCGTACTTTATAATAAAGTATTGTACGTTATTTCGAGTAATTGTACTCTATACTTTATGAGAATAATAAAGTACGCGAAAATACTTTATTTCGCATGATTAGATTTATCTAGAATTCAAAATAGTTTCAGGTTATATTAGTCAGGGTTTTATTAGTCATAAAATTATAGTACTTATTGTACAAGGTTTTTTTTTTTAAGAAAAACTAAAGAACAACTAATTAAAATTAGTCAGAGCCATTTGTTGATGTTTTTTATATTGGCAGGACGATTTTTCGAAAAAAAATAATCTGACAGCACTATTTCACTTATTTGTTTTGTTTGAGTACATTAGCTGCCCATTTTTAAAACACGAGTGCAAAATTCTTTCAAATTACTGCCTGCCATTTCTTAAGGGGGCTCCCATACAAAATGTTTAACACAGACTAGAACTATATATTGAAGAAAAAGTACCATAACAGCCAATGAGTGGCCTTAACAATTTCTTTAATTAAAATTTTTCGATTTTTGTGTATAAAATCAAAAGTTGTTAACAGATTTTAATCATTTATGGTTTGTTTTGTTTGAAGCTATGTTTTTAATATGTCTGGAATTTTTTATAAATTTTTAACAAACAAAAATTTCGAAATGTTGCAAAAAATTATTTTTGTTGCCAAAAAAAATTATGTTTCTAAGCGACTGCGCAAGTTAGAAAAATATTTAACATTTTAAGGAAATTTATTGCGGATTTTCGTTTTTTCTTTAGTTATTTCATTAAACTGAACCGTTTTTGAACCGGTATTGGATTCAGCGTACCCGAATTGGGTTAAAGCGCCAGTTGCCCGGCTTGTCTCAAGAAAAGTGTCAAATTCTAGCACAGTGTAATTGTTTGATAAAACTAGCGAAAAGCAGTAAAAAACGTTTTAAATAAACCAATAAAAATAAATTAATTGTACTTTATATTTATACTGTGTACTTTTTTTCTTAACCTTTAATAACACTGCTTTACAAATTTTTAATTTGGAAAATTACCAAGAACGCCACGTGCCTAGATAAGTTAATTTTGACCTCCTGAACACGAAAAACGCTGTAATTTTTTTTTCAATAGTTTAGTTTTTTAGATAACGGTACTTTTGTGTTTTTCGGTGTATGGTCCCACTCAAACCCTTGTGGAGCCCAACCGAAAAGTCCGATCAAGATAAAATTCCGCCTTTTTTTTAACCATCAGTTTTAACGTATTTAAAAAAAACGGAATTTTATATGAGATGAAAAATATTGTCGTTCCACAAAATCCTTAATAAAACCTTTATTTTTCATCCGATTTTTTTCAAATTACGCTTAAAATGTTGGTAACAAAATAAACTATTTGGTTAAAAAATAAAACATTCCAGATATTTACTACAACGTAGAAAAAAAACGAAATAAAAATGAAAAATTTTGAAAAAAACGTAAAAAATAGGCAAATTTCGAACTTTGAGGTGCCATAACTCAGCCAATTCTTATCAGATAAAAATTCTTAGCATATCGACGGAAAATGCATTCAATTACCTTTCCAACGATATGCCATTTATCTCGATCGGTTGGGCTCCACAAAGGTTTGAGTGGGACCATACACCGAAAAACACAAAAGTACCGTTATCTAAAAAACTAAACTATTGAAAAAAAAATTACAGCGTTTTTCGTGTTCAGGAGGTCAAAATTAACTTATCTAGGCACGTGGCGTTCTTGGTAATTTTTGGCTGTAAACCAGTGTAATCAATGTACTTTAATTGCAACAAAAAAAGTTGGGAACACTACTCGTACTTCATATACAAAACCTTTATAGGTACATAACAGCCTGCAGCAATGGCAAGGTATTTAAAAATGTTTAAAATTCAAAATAAGTACTAAGAAGAACAATTGTTACCTTTTTAACTCTTAAGTAGAAAACACTCACACTAACGAACCCCTGGGCATGACTGTTGTCAAATTGAATAATTCTTCGAAAAAAAGTAAAGAAAAAGTTCTTATGTGCTGCGTATACTTTTTGATACCTTTTGTTTTGATTTCATTACAACCGGTCAATATATAATAGGGCAGGGCCAGGCCCAGGTTGATACGATATGCACAAACTTTTCATTTGGCAAATTGCCACGCCAACGTTGTTTAAATTTACACTTTTTTTAATGTAAAAAACACTTGGATTGAGGAATACATTAAGTTTTGTTCTAAAATTCTTAATAATTATATGAATAAAACTAGAAAAAGTCAAACAATGCCTGACCAGGACCAGGTTTACACTAAAGGCTTAATCAAAGTACCTTAATTTAAACAAATAAGAAATTGTTTTACATACAAAAATATATACGTAAACTAGGGCGGTTCAAATTGTATGGAACGATTTTTTTAGATGAAGCATATAGCAAAAACGTAATCTATAGGTGATTCTGAGAAATTTTGCTCAAGAGACCATAGCTCTTAGTTCGACGGAAATTAAAATTTTTAAAACTTCTGAGTTAAAGGAAAAAGAAAATATTTCCTTTTTTATACCTAATACTTCGAGGACCACTAACCAGAACTACTTTTAAAATCAGGGGCCTAATTCTGGCAGTCGTGATCGATTACTTTCGATTTGAAATCAATTTTATTTCAGTCAATCAATCAATCATGGTTTTTTGCTGATTTTACATCATTGTTGTAAAGTTTTCATGATAATTCATTATAATTCTGTTTTATTATAACAACTGATAATAAGGCTCCTCGAAAAGCCCGCCAATAAAACAACGCCCAAACGAGAAATGAAATATTACCCAATTTTTTTTATACATTTTTGTGTGTTATTTCATATGAAATAACTTCCAATTTTTAGGGCCGTTTTTAATTTTTTGGGAATTATTTCATACCTCATTTGGGATTTTCAAATTATGAAATAATCTCCAATGGGCCATTATTCTTTGGGCGATTTTTCCTACAGCCGGTATGTACATATATAATTTAAAAAAATAAATAATACAATAATAACATTTTCTACTTTCAAGATATGATTTATATAAATCAATTCTTTATTTTTAAGCTTTTTGTTTATTTCTAAATTTCACCCGAAATTGAAAAATCACCTTTCTTGAAATTTGTTTAGTGTTTGATAAAAATTAAACAGCTGATACAATTAGACGAAATATTCCGATTGTATCAATGCATATCCGTGCTAAAATCATGGAAGAGGACATGCATTGATACAATTAGTATATTTCTTCTCATAAAGCGCCAAAGGGATTGTTAGAATCAATTGTCTTCTCGTATTTTTAATTTTGTAACGAACGAGTTAATTACAACCAGGGCTTTGGCAACAATATTTTTTAACTTTCCTATATTTTGTATAAAAACACTAAAAACGTATAAGAATAAATCAAATTCTAAAAGCATTAATAAAAAAAATTATTCGATTAATCGACATTAATTAATCGATTTATTCGTTATTCGAAAATCGTCTTTTTAAAATTATTCGAACAAGAGTTAGATTTTGTTTGATCGATTAATTATTCTTAATCGGTTGACAACTCTAGTATGAGTCATATCATTAACTGGGTACAAAGCTTACAATCGGCATAACTCAGGAACGGTAAGAGCAAATTCAAAAATATTTGTTTCTTAAATTAATTTAAAAGGAATTGATTATTCAAACCGCGTTATTAGTTTTTTTCATCTTCCTAAAAATTTTAAAAGGTATAAAGCGTTATTTACAAAAATTTATGAAAAACTTACGAAAAATTTAAATGCAAGGTACCTAAATGAGCCAATTCATTGCAAAAACCTAAGTTTCTGCACAATCTTAAAAGTGACGAAAATCGTGGTTTTTGAGAAAGTTATGAAGAAAACTCAAGAAAAGACCGGCAAACCCGATTTTTGGCAAAAGCTCAACTTGAGCGAACTCTAGACCTTTTCCGAAAAACTCTCAAAAATACTTTACCCTATAAGTTTTTAAAATATCGAGCCCTTACCGCGAAAATAACGTAAGCGACATGAATTTCAATTTTCGTTTTTTTTTTAATAAATGACTTTAGTGGCAACACTTGCATCAAGGCGAATTGACTAGAAGGTGGGGTCAAGTCAACATGTGGTGTTTTTTTCGGTGGTCGAGTTGTCAAAGTTTGTATACAAACTGGTTTTGTATGTAAACAAACCTGTTTTTTTTTACTAGCAATATTTTTGACAACGCGACCACAGAAGCATTGTAGTTGTAGAGTTGACCTCACCTTCTAGTCAATTCGCCTTGACTTGCATCATCTCCTAAAATGTCATGGTCACAAAAGGTACCGTTACGATTTTATAGCAAAAACAATTTTATTGTAAGCGACAAATTTCATACAAAATTTATATGAAATAAATTAAAAAAGCTCTCTCCTGTAAAATTTGATATTTGGCGCTTACGTTATTTTCGCGGTTATGGGTCCATATGCTTGAGCTCGAAAATTTTTTTTGAGACAAATGCCCATGTATAAAATAATATAAGGTTTTTTGTTTATTTCAGAGAATTTTTAATTTTCAAGAAAACTCAAGCTTTTTCTTTTGAACTTCAAGCATTTTGGAGATTTCGATCTGGCAAGCCTAGAGTTTCTCTAATCCAGCGCACTTTTTGACACATGTTAAGTATTGATAACGAAGCTAATTGCCCCAAATTTTAAAACTGTTACTGCTACCGTTTTCCAGATATACAGAAATCCGTATTTTTTATATGGTATGTGTCATGTCCACATTTTTTTTTAATTCAGGCCACCTTTTGGCAGATGTTTTGTATTGGTATCTAAGTTATTTGTTTGATTTAAACAATATAAATATTAATTGTTCCAAACTTTTACTGTAACCGTTTTATAAATATGATGACCATAATTCATATTGATTTTTTATGGGAGGTGCCACGCCCACATAGAATTTTGCAAATATC
Source organism: Pollenia angustigena (assembly GCA_930367215.1). Classification (NCBI taxonomy): domain Eukaryota; kingdom Metazoa; phylum Arthropoda; class Insecta; order Diptera; family Polleniidae; genus Pollenia; species Pollenia angustigena. The sequence goes on from OV884058.1 coordinate 151,385,323, forward strand.
TATAGTCTATGTTAGGTGCCGGGTGATCATGAAAATGTGGAAAATTCCGTAAAATCGGTTTAGTTGTTACCTAAAACATTTTAAATCATTGCAGGAGAAGCAAAAAAACTATTCAAAATATTAAATTGATAAATTGTCATTAACCGTTTAGAATGTATTCTTCTTGTAAAACATACCAGTTGTTCTAAAAATTTACAATATTGCATATTATGCCAACTGTTAGTTAGGTCTATTAGCGTTTATTATATAATCTTTTGTGAATAGGGCCGTTTGTTATTTGTTAATAAAATCGCTAACTTTGTTCGAATGATTCCATATGCGTTAATGCAATACAAAACAATCAATAAGGTGTTCACGTCAAAAGTTGCACCCTTGAGAAAAAGCAAAAGTGCAAAAATATAACAGCAACCACATAGACAATTAATTCGCACAAACGATGCAAAATTGTCAGGGTCTAAGTAAGTACAAGATTATCAGAGTAAAAGCATTAAATTTTTTTAGGTAGATAAAATATTAATTCGATTTGTAAATTAATAAAATTATTTAATTCTGTGTAATTTTCAAGAAACTCACGATTGAATTTTATTAAAAAAATGTTTTAAAATTTTAAAATAATCGCAAGTGCATGCATCTTTGAATATTGTCAAAAGGAAGCAGCGTTGCTTAAACAATGGTTTCAAAAATGCTGAAAATTGAGTGCCCCGGTAGGCCAGCTGGTAGTAAGCTAGTCTATCAGCACCGGGGTTGTGGGTTCGATTCCCACCAGAGACTCTGGTTTCTTTCCTGCAGACAAGCGAAAAGCTTCGCGGGATTAGCTTCGGATATTAAAAAAAAAAAAAAAAAACAAAAAAAAAATAAAAGGTAATGGCCATAAAAAAAAACGGCAATGTCCATTGGTCAGTTTGTTAAACTCTTTAAAAAAAAAAAAAAAAAAAAAAGAAAACGTCAAATAAATGAAATTATGCTTTTTTGCTCAGTTGTAAGGGGGAAAAATTGACGTGAATACCTTTAATGAAAAACTGGATTTTTTTTGTTACTTCGAGCCTATTGCGTTTTAGATAACGATATATACCCAGCAAAAACTTACATTGCAAAAAAGTTATTACTCCGATGTCACCAAAATTACAACTAACATTGAATGACTTTAAAAAAAATTTTTTTTTGTTACTTTTTTTTTATTATTTTTTTTTCTATTTTTTCTTATTTTATTTTACTTTATTTTTTTTTTCTATTTTTTCTTATTTTATTTTACTTTGTTTTATTTTTTATTTTGTCTCTGGTGGGATTCGATCCGCCAACCTCGGTGCTGATAGACTAGCTCACTACCAGCTAGTCTACCGGGGCAGTGTAGTTTTTGTATAAAAAAACGTTGTTTTACTCAATTAAGAGCGTAAATATGAGATTAAATTATTGTAGGCAACTACTTACCACGCTCGCTTACAAATAGGGAATTAAATAAGTCATTACCAAACTACTTCTATGTAATGAAGATGGTATGTAGTAGTCATTGAAAAGTAAGTTGTTCAGTAATGGCATGTCATTACCAAGTTTTTGCTGGGTAGTTATAGATTTTTCAAGTTTGCTTTTTTTTTTTGTTCTACACCTTTTGGCATAAACTCTTGTTTTCTTAAAACTACAAAAATTTTATTCATTACTTCAAAAACTCCCAAAATAATTTGCATTCTCCCCACAAGAGAAAACCAAAAATAAAATTGAATTAATACGTTTCAGTAGTGGTTTCGTGGTATTTGAAAAAGAAAACTGTAAAAACTGTAATGCTTTGAAAATGTTGACCACACTCACGCATAATTATAATGTGAACTTACATTTACGAATTTACATCAGCGATACATACAAAAATATGTACAGATTCACGTGTAATAGATGTCCACACGCATATTAAGCTTTAAAATAATTTTTCACAGTGGAACTGATGACAATATTTATATTTAAAACTTATTAAAAAATTATTTGAACAATATAATATACTAAGCATAATTTATTCTTTAGTTTTAATACCTTCCACTACCACAAGTATAAAATGTTTACCAAGATTTTTTCTTGTTGATACACACGGAAGTAATAAAGTAATATATTCTGTACAATTCAATTTAGCATTGTTCATTTCTTACCAGTGTTCGAAAAGAAACACTAAATATTGCTCCTTAGTATAAAAAGGATTTCTGTATGACGTGCTAAGTTCCCAATTTATCATATTTGATATATACACAGAGATTCATTGTTGAGCTTCTATGCGCATTTGACTGGTTGCTTAGGCCAGCTCATCAGGAAACCTTTTCCAACGATTTTAGAAAAGCCCAAAATATTATACAAAAAAACCCTAAAGCGAAAAAGCCTTACTAGTACCAATATCAAAGCTTAAACAAAACACCAACAATAAACAGTGATTTTATCTTTATATATATATTGATTCCTATGGTTCCAAGTTGGAACAAAGGGCCGTAAATTTTATCTTTGCTTTGTGGAAAATACAAAAGCTAATAGTGTTTTTGTAGTAAATCATTAAAAAAATAAACGTTTCCATATTTGTCATTTTTCGAACACAAAAATAATACTGTTCTTATCCAACTCAGCAAAACGATGAGAACATTTAATTACGGTCGCTTTTTTAAACCCACAAACTTTATTGCGTTCGGTTCAGTTCATTAATGTTCGTCGCTTTTGGCTGGTAAAAAAACTAAACATTTTTTACAAAAACAAAATACACGTACGAAAAAAAAACAAAAAGCCAGCAAAATAATTTTACATAAGCTCTTCGTGCTGCGGTCGTTACTAAAATTTTTTGTTTGTTCATTTCTTTATCAATGTAAAAAAAGAAACATTAAAGAACACTAAAATATAATGTTTGTGTACCAATACAATTGTTCTTTTTTTTAACGAAGAACAGAACACTATATAATGTTCGGCTTCTTTCTTGAAAATATTTATGAGCGTTATTAAGGGTTGTGTTCGTCTACACAAACACTAAAAAATAGATATCGTTACTAGGTGTGTGAGCTGAACGCTAAATAATGTTCTGTTTATTTTCGAAAACTGTTATTTACTAACCCAATCATAGAGCTATCTTCTTTAAAAGCTAAGTAATGTTTTTTCTATCTCTCTCTCTCTCTCTCTTTCTGTTCTAGTCGATTTCTATGGAAATTTGAGGTAAATATTTTGGAACGAGAGGAGCTTGCATATTTAAGATTTTCCTTATCTAGGGTATCTTTTTAACTAGAACTCCTTCTCTTCATTTTATGTTCGTACATTAAATCGTTTATGCTGGACGATTATAATTCAGTGATAGAAAAAAAAGAATACAAAAGAAGTGTTAGATTCGGAGTTCCTTATTCAAGTTTGTCTTTATTAACGGAAGCTTTTGTAAAAAATAATTTTAAATAGGGTGTATAAAGTAATTAGTCGTCACAGGTCACAATTTTTAAGATGGGTTTCTTACCGAAAATTATTGGAATTGGTCCATATTTTACCATAGGTTTACGATGACTACTATATCATGATAAAATGTTGTTCTGGTAAATCCAAAGTTAACCATAGTTACCATATAAACCCCCTTCCCAAAATCAATTAAAGGTAAACCAATTTCATATATATATGAAGATACCCTAATAATTTCGGCACAAAGATTTTTTATATGAATCTTAACCTTAAAATATAATTTTGTTCTGGCGGGTCCATGTTTACTGTGGTGTACGGTATCATATGGCCAGGCTCGACCGACTATACTTTCGAACAAGCGCATAATACCCTTAACACTATTGTGGTGTGTATAAAGAAGCGTTTTTAAATAAAAAGAAAATGGAAAGAACAATTTCGCGTTTGAAAACCATTCTGTTAGAGTATTTTGTGGGAATGTGTCATTTCGACACAATTCCATGATGCTCTTAATACTGAGCTTAAACAATGCCTCCACCTAAAGTAGAATTCTTAGAACTATCTAGCCTTCACTTTACAATTAATGTGCCCCGGTAGGCTAGCTGGTAGTGAGCTTGTCTATTAGCCTGGGGTTGCGGGTGCGATTCCCGCCAGAGACTCTGGTTTCTTTTCTGCAGACAAGCGTAGGGCTTCAGGGAGATTACACATAATACTTTTCTTATTAACCAAAGCATGATGGACTGTCTTATAGAGCTGTGAACAAATTCAAAAATATTATTTCTTCATTGTATAATGTCAAATTTAAAACCAAACTTGAGCAGCAGCATATTGATTTTTTGCAGGACCGCCATGGTAATACGCTTTCTTTCCCATCCAGGGATCGAATGCTGACAAAAGACTCCCACATGGCTGAACACCATCTAGTTCTGAATTGATATGCCAACGCACACCTGAAAATATGCGGAAGTACCGATACCAATGAAATAAATAAGAAACTTGAAGGCAGAACTAACTTAAAGATTTTTAGACGGGGCAATGAGCCTACCTTTATTGATCGGAACAGACAGAAGCGCAGTTAAAACTTCGTTAGAAGTTCGGATTGGTTCTACGGTGGGAGTTCTGTTTAGAGAAACTCCATGGTATCACAATGGTTCGTTGTGTTAGGTGGATACTGACCGCCATTTCTAACTTATCTGACCTAAGACCTCGTTAAATTGTGCCGGAGTTAAATTCTCTTTACCGTAATACGATAATAGCACAAAATTTTATAAATCCCGTTCTTTAGAAATAAAAAAATCTTCTTTGTGCTACGCCCACAAGTCCAATTCCGTCCACATTTTGTTGATGTTGTGTATTGATAACCAAGAAGCTTATACCTAATTTGTCTCTTGTTATTCTCAGTGCCACGCCCACTGTTCTAATCCTGCCCATTTTATTTTAGAGAGGTTGTGTAATGAAAACACAGCCAATTTGGACAATTTTTCTCGTACCTTTCTGTAGATTTACACAAATAAACTCTGAGCCACGCGCACGCCCACCCACATTTTGTCGGGTACGGTGTATTGACAACCAAATTGCTTGTATTTGATTTGGAGACATTGGCTCTTGTGTTCTTCAGATATACAGAAATCTAATGTTGTGGTTTAATAACCAAGATAACCTCTTGTATTTCAATTGGAAACTGGATTCTTGGGAAATCACGAAAATCTATTTATTTAATAAACAACATTTTTAATAAACTAAAATTCAATTAAAAGCGAATAGAAAGATAAATAGGTATATTATTTGCTTCTGTGAGCAATTTTGATTATTGCCAGATGAAACCAAAAAGGAACGTGTAAAAGAAAAAACTATAAAAAAAGGAAAGAAAGAACTGGATAAAATCCGTAAATTTAAGATACAAAAACGTTTTAATGCAATTTTTAATAAAAGCATGCTATAAATTTATAATCTACGAAAGATGCATTTGGCGTTTTCCCTCCAGAATGAACAAAAAATGTTACTTGTTAAAAATTCAGTTAAGCCATTTTTATATTAAGCCAATCAAAAATCCATTCCATGTCCCACTGTGTAGTATTTTTTGTTTATCATAGTTAAAGGTATAAAACAGTTTTCAGAATTAAGTAAAATTTTATACACAAAATATCCGTGTTTATGGTATTAAAGAAAATTTTTTTTAATACACACACATTCACCACAATGAAAAAAAAAAGAATGGTAGTAAATTTACAGAAACACAGAAAAACGTTTTTATAGGCTTGTCACCTGCATTTCGTTGCCGGTGATGTTGCCAAAGTATGATGATAAATGCGTTGAAATTTTTTCAATGTCTGTCTTTAGCCACCGTAACGATGGTAATGTCGCTGGCAATAAAGCTGGTGATGATAACGACGATAATAATGATGGCGCTTGTAATAGCGCCATAGACCTTTTCAGCTCAGGTTTAAGGTGTAAAAGGTAAAATCATATTATTCATACACACATATATTTTTTATGAATAAACAAGTGTTATTTTTTGCTTAAATAAAAAGTTTGTTTTTCACTTTTAGCTTTTTATCCTTTTTTTTTTGCGTTCATATTAGCAAGTTTTCAGTTGGACAGGGTTCTTTCAAATTATTTTTTTTTTTATTATAGACATTAAAATGATTTTATCTCGCCATCCGCTAAGGTTCGTCACATTTGATTAATGACGATAGAAGGCTGGCTAAAAGCTACAAACAACAAGGCGTTGTTGTAGTTTGGCACAGCGCAACGTTGGCCTACAACCTGAACTTAGTTAATTTTGTAATTCTTTTCCGTTAGTCCTTTTCTTTTTTTCACAAAACAACACGAAATATGTTGAACGTCTTCAAAGCCCAATGAACTTTTGGACATTTGCAAATTATTAAAAAAAAAAAAAAAACAATATCAAAAGTTTATTATCGCACATTTATTTTGTTAACATTTTTTAACATGTTTATGTTATTCATGGACCTTGGTTAAGATCCTTTTTTGTAGCTTTTAATTTTGTTTATACCACTCTTTAATTAAAAATATTGTTTGTTGATTTATCTCTAACTTTTTACTGTTTTGTAAATTTTTGTTTTTATTTCGCTGGAAGAAAATTCATTTTCAATTAAACGAACTATTCTCTTCAAATACAAACTTTTAATTAATTTCAATTCAACGCCACAAGAAACATTACACTTGCATACAATTCATTTACTTTACAAACAGATACATGCATGTAGACTAAAGATAAAAAAAACCCGCAAAGATATGCAGCACTAACTAACATACATTCGCACTTAGTGGTATTTGGTAAAAATGCAATCCCCTGCAAATAAAATTGGATCACCTAATCCATTTTGATAAAATGGACTACTCTATGGACTGGTCCGATGTAATGCAAGCATAGACCATGTCATTGTTAAAAAGTGTTTGTAGTGAGACGACATGTCTTCGTTTTTTAACGACATGCTTTCGTTTTTAAACGACTTCAAAACTAATCCTCTTGAGTATACCATGGAGTAGTTTTAAAACTACTCCTTAGTGGTCCAAAGGTGGGTTATATGGTCCTCTCCTAGGACATCGTAATGTTAAATAGACCAGGTTTTTTCCATACGTTTAGGTTAGTTTTGGACTAGTCCTGGTCCCTTGTGGACTACTCTTTACACGCGTGTTTGGACTGGTCCTATTAATTGCAGGGTCATTACTAACTAACTCTTGAACATGTTTATGTGTATGTATGCTTTGTGTATGTGTAATAAACAACTATAGATGTTCGTAGTTAGATTCAACGCGTCTTCATTCAAATACTTTTCATGCACCTACTTTTTATACACACACCACAATAGTGGAGAGGGTATTATGCATTTGTGCTGATGATTGTAACACCTTTAAATATTGGTTCTAGACCTGCGATCGGCAACCTATACTATTACATTTTGCGATTGAATGCGTTGTTCGCATCCCTGCAAATAAAATTGGACCACCTGATCCATTTTTATAAAATGGACTACTCCATGGACTGGTCCGATGTAATGCAAGCATGGACCATGTCATTGTTAAAAAGTGTTTGTAGTGAGACGACATGTCTTCGTTTTTTAACGACATGCTTTCGTTTTTAAACGACTTCAAAACTAATCCTCTTGTGTACACCATGGAGTAGCTTTAAAACTATTCCTTAGTGGTCCAAAGGTGGGTTATATGGTCCTCTCCTAGGACATCGTAATGTTAAATAGACCAGGTTTTTTCCATACGTTTGGGTTAGTTTTGTACTAGTCCTGGTCCCTTGTGGACTACTCTTTACACGCGTGTTTGGACTGGTCCTATTATTTGCAGGGATTTTACATATGTTGTTGTTACCCTGCAAATAATAGGACCAGCCCAAACACGCGTGTAAAGAGTAGTCCACAAGGGACCAGGACTAGTCCAAAAGTAACCCAAACGTATGGAAGAAACCTGTTCTATTTAACATTACGATGTCCTGGAATCCAATTCACTTCTGTGTGACAGACAGTATGGCTTTCGTAGAAGTCGTTCTACGGGAGACCTGTTAGCGTTTCTTTCGGAACGTTGGAGTCGTTCTATTCACCAATTTGGAGAAAGCAAAGTGGTTGCTCTGGATATTTCCAAAGCGTTTGATCGTGTGTGGCACGGTGCACTCGTTTCAAAGCTTATTGCGTTTGGTGTTGGTAGCGATTTCTCTCGATTTATATCGAGCTTTCTCAAGGACCGCTCTATACGTGTTGTTATAGATGGGTTCTCATCGGAGGAGTTTCATTTGAATTCAGGTGTACCGCAGGGCTCCGTTCTTTCTCCTACACTTTTTCTTATTTTTCTTAACGACCTCCTTTGTCTAACTTCCAATCCTATCTATTCTTTCGCAGATGACAGCAGCATCTGTCATTCATTTTCCTTTGATCATAGACCAAGCCTTACTGAGGTGGAAGCTATGAGACGGAATATGAATGACACACTCAATCTTGACCTTACGACCATCTCCGAGTGGGGTCTTTCGAATAGGGTCGATTTTAATGCTCGTAAGACTCAATGTTGCATGTTGACCCACAGACGTCGTGTGGAGTCAGCGTCATCTGTATCCATGGGAGGTATAACTATTGAAGAATCAGACACTCTTGATGTTCTGGGCATGAAAATTCAATGTGATGTTCGTTGGAACCAACATGTCTTTCAAGTGTCGAAAGAAGCATTCAAGTGTCTTGGTTTCTTAAAACGGTGCAAGAACTACTTCACTCCGTCTGATCTCTTCACTATTTATACCGCCTATATCCGACCGAAAATGGAATACAACTCTCATATCTGGGCAGGTGCTTCAAGGTCTATCTTGAAGCTTCTGGATCGGGTGCAAAGGAGTGCGTTGAAGCTCATCAATGACAGAAGGGTATCCAGCTCTATTGACTCTTTGGAGCATCGTCGGAATGTGAGTTGTGTGACATTGTTCTATCGATATTACCACGGAAGATGCTCAGCTGAGGTGGGCGAACTCATCCCTGAGACGCGGGTGCGTGCCCGTAGTACTCGCCTTTCCAGCAGATCACATCCATTTGTTGTCGACTGTCCAATGCATCGCACAACGCATTACAGAGAAAATTCATTTCTTGGTCGAATTAGCCGTATGTGGAATGGACTCCCGGCAGAGGTCTTCCCAGTCGGATACAATTTGGAAAAATTCAAATTAAATGTCCACAAACACTACTCCCTCTTTCCTTCTCCCCATAACCTATTTTCCTAATTCAAACACAATGCATTGCATTAGTAGGGGGCATCCTCTGAGTGTTGGATCAAAAAAAAAAAAAAAAAAAAAAAAACTTATTTTATTGCAATCAAAAATTTTATTGGAATCGGTAACTATACTAGGATAAAAATCGTTCGTTTAAACAATGAAACAGCCTCATTAATAATTCTTCATTGGCTTAATGAAATTTTCATTAGTATAATGAAATCTTTCATTGATTGAATGAAATATAAATGTATACAGTAGAGTGGGTAAATTGTCAAAATCGTAATCAACGACGAATTCTAAGAAGGTTTGCCCAAGAAACCATGGGTCTAAAATCAACGAGCTTCCCATTTTTAACGACAGAATTTTCTTTTCGTATTTTTTTTTATTTTAAGTATTACGACTCTGTTATACATGGCAGCGCACTATTATGTAAATTTATTTGTTCAACGCAATATTTGCCTCAAATCCGCGCGAAATTGTAAATAATGTTCAAAATAACGGATATTTTGCTCACTCGGAAAATGTGCATCTAACCATGCTTTTTGACGACAGAAAGGAAGTGAAAAACTTTACGACCCAACAAAATTAAGAGCTTACAAAAACCCCACTTTAAATTTTATCTGCACCAATTATGTTGACATGATAAATTTAGATAACGATATCATTTTATCGGAGCCGCCATTCACTGCAAACATACCCTTTGACCATTTGCTCGAATACATACAATTTGACGTTCAAAAAAATTGTATACTATCGTGAAAAACTTTACGACGCAACAAAATTAAGAGCTTAAAAAAAACCACTATAAATTTTAACTGCACCAATTATGTCGACATGATAAATTTAGATAATGATATCATTTTATCGGAGCCTCCATTCACTGCAAACATACCCTTTGACCATTTGCTCAAATACATACAATTTGATGATCCACCGCTTACGAATCCACAAATTCTTCCACACATTCAAGGAACCGAGCGATTTGTGCAACTACTGACTAGCGTTTCAAGTCGAACTATTCAAAAAAAAAAAAAAAAAAAATTGCGATGGTGTTACGGCAGTCACGATGGAACGCCGAAACGCAACACCTACGATAAACAGCAAGCAAGACCTTTAAAATAAATAATTTTGAGATAAAAAGTGCATTAATTTCTACATACATAATACTTTTGCTTTTAAGTTTTTTTTTTAATCTTAATTTTAGCACATTAAAAAAATATGTATCAAATACGAAAAGAAAAGTTTGTCTTCAAAAATTTTCGATTTTGATTTCAGACCCATGGTTTATTGGGCAAACCTTCTTAGAATTCGTCGAAGATTATGATTTTGACAACCGCTTATCGAGATTTTTTTAATACATACAAATTGACCTACTCTAATATACAGGGTATCAGCCGGGAAGGTATACTAATTTGCTTGTTTATAATACAAATGGTCTTGTGGAAGAAGCTCTTGTGTCAACTGAGTCTTAAATGGAAACAAACGCAAGTCCATGTTCAAAATTGTGGCCAAAGTTGTTCTTTGAAGACCAAGCTCCTAAGCACGGTGTCGAATTGAGGTTGATGGATTGATTTGAACACTTTCTTCAGCAGCAGTAATGTTTTCAGCTGATCTTGCAGAACGTTGTCCATGTAATTGACCATAGCTCCTGAGTAATACTGCTCCCGAAAATGGCTTTTAATGCCATAACTTGCTTATAAATGTTGGTAGTTACATAAAAATTAGCTATTATAACTTTTAGGATAGGTACTATGTCATGACAAAATGTTGTCCTGGTAGGTCCAAAATGAACCATATATTCCATATAAACCCCCCATCCAAAAATCTCAAATAGATGAAGAACTTTTACACTAATCTTAACCTCATAACATAATTTCAGGCGGGTCCATGATCGCTCATAGGTCCCAAATAGGAAAAATAGTTATTTGATACTGTGGTGTAGGGAATTGTATGGTCGGGGTTCACCGACTATACTTTCGTTTCATGTTTAATAGAAACAGTTGTGTGAAAAATGTTAGTGGCCGTATCAAACTTGCGGTAAAATTGTTTCTTATTCCTTATGAGATTGAATGCCGCGAAGATAACCTTTTGTTTGATAGATTTGCTTAAGTTTCTAAGGATCATGTAAGTTCAAGGGAGAAAGACAAAAGTCTGTGTATTGACAAAGGTTTTGACTCAGAGGAATGTGACTAGGGTGTACTTTGTCTCGTCTGTTATTGTTGAACTGTCTAGAAAGACTGTGTTGATCTTTTTGTGCCCACCAAACAATAGTGGAGAGGTTATTATGCGTTTGTGCTAAAGCATACTACACAAAAAAATATTGGTTCTGTACCCATCGACTAAGAATCGTTTTCTGAGTCGATCTAACGACTTCGGAATGCAAGGCTTGGTTATATGGTGCTGCCATAGGACATCGTAATGTTCCCATACATTGGGGTAACCTTGGACTAGTACTGGTCCCTTGTGGGCTACATTTAACACACGTGTTTGGACTAGTCCTATTATTTGCAGTGTAATATCATAACTTCCTTACAAATGTTGGTACTGATATAAATTTAGCAACGATAACTTTTGAAACAGCTACTACATCACGGCAAAATGTTGCACTGGTAGTTACAAATCTCGTATAGATGTTGATATATACGAATAGGCTAGCTGGTAGTGAAGTAGTCTATCAGCACCGGGGTTGCGGGTTCGATTCCCGCCAGAGCGTAGATCCTCGCGGGATTATCTTTGGGAATTTAAAAAAAAATGTAAGATGCTTTCAGAAAGACCTTGTGTGGGCTGGAGGTATACTTTTTTAGATAATTTTGCTAGTTTTAGAAAGTCGATTACAACCCCAAAATCGACAGTAATCAATAAAAAACGGAGTTTTGGGACATTGATGTCTAAAAATTTTTTAACTTTGTTTTTTTTGCACTCATTTTAAAGATTTTAACGGTGTTCAATAGAAAAGCTGTGAGTCTTTATAAGTAAATTCTAACAATTTTAGATTATACAACATTTCAAAGATTGAAAAAATTAAAAATTTTTTCCACTTTGTTAGCTTTTTGGGAAAAATCGAAATGAACGTGCATACATATTATGCAGCCTCTATCCGCACATGCCTGCAAGAGTTTTTAAACAACTTCAACGTACACTTATCTATTTTAAATGAAACTAAAAGTTGATAAGTTAAAAATTAAAAGATTCTTAGGACAGGAGGAGTTACATTTTTAAATCGGCATTTTTTTTGGGACTTCAAAACTATGTCAAAAGTTTTTTGGCAGTACCCAAAAAAAAAAAAAACAAAAAAAATACGAAAGTATAATCGGTAGAGGACTATATGATATCCTACACCACAGTATTTAAAATCCAATTTTCTACCCAGCGGTAAATATTGAAAGGACTGCTAGTGGCAGGCATTGTTGAAGGCCTCTATTCAGCTTCCTAAAAGATTCGTTCCTAATGATATCCTACCTTTAGAAATATGCCTTCTAAAAGGAATAATACATTATGTTTTTTATATTTGTGTATACAAAAGCTTCATGCCATTCTTCATGTTTCCTTTTTAAAGTCCTTTTTCTGAAAGCCTTGTAGAACGCCAGTCAAAAGAAGGTCTAATTCCAAATGACAACCTGTGTAAAAATGCTTGTGTCTGCAAAATATGGCCTTTAATTTCGCCTCTTTACTCATTATTTTTATAGTTGGGTATTTAGGACCCATAAGCAATCATGCACCTGCCAAAACAAAAGTATGTTATGAAGCTAAGAATCATGTAAAAGTTCTTTGTGCCGAATACTGTTTAGATATCTTTATCTATATGAGATTTGTTTGCTATTAGGATGAGGGTTTTATGGGACCTATGTTTAATTTTGGAGCTATTAGATGCATTACGCATTTATGGCATTTAAAGTTATTTTTGGAAGTAGTATTTGAATAGGAGCTGTGATTTAATGTGGAGCGATTCCAATAAAATTTAGTAAGATGATTTAGATTGAATTAAAATGGGGTTGGACCTAAATATCAATATAATAAGATTGCTTATGAGAACAAAGACTTTTACCCGGAAAGTTGCAATGGAGGCAATGTGAAACTAAGGACCTATTCCCAATATGCTTGGACATCCAGCCAGCCATTTAGTCTCCCAGCCTGAGGAAAGGAAATCGATTTTTCGATTTAAAATGTGATACTGAATCGACAGGTGGTTCTAGGACCAATATTTAACAAACACCAGCACAATCGCATAATACCCTCTCTACTTTTGTTTTGTGGATATAAAAATTCTTTTTTTGCTAAGTCAACTGTAAAAAACATTACATACATACATTGTAGTATTTTCGTCATTACTGTTGCCTGTGTGTAAATGTTAAAAATATTTTCCACTATTTATTTACATGCGAGTTATACATATCTACATACCATTTTTCCTTTACGTTGATTATTAGATTCTAGCACAACATCAAAAGTTCATTATAAGGAACGATTTCAAATACATTCATATTGGCCATACACCCACGCAAGCACCATTTTAATACGGAAACATTCCAGTAGAATCCTTTCAGTTTGAAATTTAATAAACCGAAACGCAATGGGGGGATCTTTGAGAATTTTTTCTATGGATTTTTAATTTATCAAATGCCCTTAGAGAATTACATTTTCACGATAACTAGCTTAATTAAAATAAATAAATATGGAAAATAATAATACCTTCTTGATAACATCTACCCTGCAACAGCAGTTTTCGCACAAAAACTAATTTTAAACATCAGTAGTGGGATTCACTAACTTTCACCACTTTTAAAGGTGTTAACTTTAACCAAACATTTTTATGTTTGCACCTACCACTATGTGATTCACTAACTAATTAATAACCATGGTAAACAATTTTATATTTCTCTCTATTCAAATTGATATATCGTGGCAACTCTGCCAAGCGAAACATCGAAATAGGATAAAATAACAATGAAGAATAAAAAAAAAAAAAACAAAACGAAAACCTTTTAATTTATAGATTTTAAGTAGTATTGTGCAAAGTGCGTAAAACGTTTGTAATTTTTATTATTTTATTTTATTAATTTAATTTTAATTAAATAAATTTTTTAATTATTAGTATTGTGGTTATTTTATTGAACTATTTATGGTTTTTAATCCAAATTTTTTAATTTTATTTGGTCAAATGGTCATATAAAACTTAATTGACATTAATTGTTAAAATTGCACAAAAATTAAAAATAGTCTTCATGAGACAAGTCTCGCAAGTTTGAGCATTTGCACAAAAGGGAATTTTAGCGATATTATGAAAACCCTTATTGTTTTTTCTATTTTGTGCAATGAACTTAGTTAACAAATATTTTTAATGTAGATGCGTGACTGGTATGCGGGACAACGGTCACAACTGAACCAAATTGGACGTGCAGAGAGCTACGGTATTCAACTATGGGCTGCCTCGGCCTCTGATATCGATAAAATTCTAAGGCGCCAAAATAAACTTCGAATAATCACAGCCGCTCCCTGGTATGTTAAAAACTCAAACATTCATAAGGATCTCAATGTGCCATTAGTAAAAACTAGGGATGCCAATCGGGACTGGTTTTCGCAAATCCCGAGATTTTTCGGGATATCGAGATTTTTCGGGATTCGGGGTTTTTGAAAATTAGAATTAGATAAATGCTTTTTATAGATATTTATTAAAAAAAAAACGTCATTAAAAGTGGTTTACAAGCTAAAGTTTTATATTAATTTGTTATTTTAAAGTTAAAGATAATGTTATATTTATTACTAACATTTAAAAATATTGAAAATTGTGATTTTTTTCTTAATTAATAATTGATTTAAATAAAAATATGTTAAAAAAACACAACGTACGATTTCTAACAATGTGTTAATTGATTCAACAAAAAAATAATTACCATAAAATCAATATTTTATTCAATTACCTCAGTAGATTCAAACTAAATAAAAAAAATTTAAAATTGTAATTGAATAGAACAAACTTGTACGTTATTGATTTATTTGTAAGATTTTATTCACATTTTTATTAAGTAAATTAGAATCAATAATACAAATTTTAATTCGAAATTAATTATCAAAATCAATTTATTTAGTTAACCATAAAAATATAATTTTAACAAAAACACATTTTTATATCCACCACAAAGTGGAAGGAATTGTGTAGTGTTTAAAATACACTTCTTAATTTTGTAAAATCGCTCCATAAATTGCTGTAGTTCCCATGCCTACTCTCGTACAACACTTTTATATTTCTAACCCTGTGAAGAGTAAAGTTTTAATGTCGAATTTGGTGCACAATAAGAATTATAGCAACAGTTCTAATTGTAATAATATCAAAGTTTACACAATTAAACAATTTTTTTAACAATTTCGGGATTAACTAAATCCCGAAAATCCCGGGATTTAAGTTTTGCAATCGGGATTGGCATCCCTAGTAAAAACTATGATTACAAAATATGCAGTTAAATATTTAAAAAGGCTTGAACAACACCCAAATCCACTAGCTCGAAATATTTTAAATCATGGCGGCCACACTCGCTTAAGAAGAAGAGACACTGCAGCACTTACCCAATTAGATGAGCGAAAAACACCTACATATATATGTATGTGAACAGAGCCCGGGATGAAGAAAATTTTTGTCTGGCACTGGCAGGAAATAAATAAAGTATCTAGTAGGATAAGATTTGATTAATTATTGTTAGTTCATATTTAATATATGAAGATTCAATAAATAAGTAATGAAAAAAAGAGAGCGAGACGCTGGAACAGTTTCTCTGCCTATGTCAGGCCTTTGCCGAATTAAGATCCAGGCACTTCGGTAGCGATGTTATGCCGGACTTAGATTACCTGAGGAACGTAAACTGGAAAATATTGAGGAGTTACGTACGGGAAACCGGGTTTCTGAATACCGGACGTTAACAATGAATCTACCATGTTCTTAGGGTTCGCACAACAGGCCCAGTGGAGGCCTAGGTGTATATCCTAAAGATACGATATTAGTGCTTCCTTATTGGAGAGCTTGTGAAATTATCTTGTTAACTGCTTTATCAGTAGTTTCAAAAAGCAAGATGTCTCCAACCAAGTATTTGCTAAAAAACGATACCAATTAGCCACTATTTGAAATTTTTTGAGGTTCGCATGGTTACAAAAACTTAAGCAACAACCGTTCAAAAAAATTGTAGAACATTGTCATCTTCGATGTTTGAAGTGTCTAATTAGCGTGTTTCCTCAACAACTGAAAAACAAAGATACATTTTCGGATAGGAAAACTATGAAAAAATTCGTAGCACAACAACTTTTGCAGAGGTCCAAAGGAATCATTAACAACAATAAAAGTGTTATTTTTTGCGAAAAGGTGATTTTAATACATTGCTTAATATACACTCACAATATTTTTACAGAAACGGACTGTTATATTAAAATTTTAGTTAATTTTACGTACAGAATATTGTGAGTGTAGTAACTTCCATTTTATGCCCAATTTTTAGGATAGAATTTAAATCTTTATTAAGTTAATTTTCATATAAACTTAAATTGTATTTAAAAGTCTTCCCCACAAGAAGACTACCGGTCATTTTACTAGTTATATGACCGGTAGTGTTGACCAATATATTGGTTAAAGTTTCAATTAGTTTATTAAGAGCAAAATGAAAAAACTAACCGAAACTCTTGTGTACACGCGATTTTGCCTCTCTTTCTAACTATTGAATTCCACTCGACTACGGAACATATACATATCTGTACTGCTTACTCTGCTCCTTTTTATTAGTCAATAATAACCAAAATAGTGGTTAATGCTAACTAGTTAGTCATAACGAAAATATTGGTTAGCACTAACCAGTTATTTATAACGTAAAAATTGGTTAATGCTTACCTTTATAAAAAAAATACTTATTTTAATTTTCATTTAAAATAAAATTTTTTATCAAAAAATTTAAATGGAATTTCATTAATACCTTACAGTCAGGAAATTAGATTTCAGTAAAGCAAATACCACGTACCATTATTTCTGTGGCTGCTCTTTAAGGTTGCACTTCTTGCATGAGTCTGGAAGTATAGGTAAACATACGTGTTTCCAATCAATTGATCGTAGATCTTAAAAAGACATTATATTTTGTTAAAAATTTGTGGCAAAAATGTATATACACACTTGAAAAGCCATCAGGATTTTTATTAATATTATTAAGGATGAGATTTTCATGCACTAAAAAATCTAAAATATGCACTAAAAAATATGCACTAAAAACTTAAGAAATTTCCATAAAAATCGTTTTTCTATTCTTAAATTACTCAACGTTTTTTGAACAGAATTCAGAAGCATCTAGGCAGGCCCCCATCTGGCTTTTATATACTTAGCTGGTGAGGCCTAACTCTATTTGTGAAAATAAAAATGCAAAACTTTTTTATTTAATTTTTCCCGACGTTTCGTGAATTTTATGTTCACTTCTTCAGGGGATTCGTCTATTAATAAACAATTAACAATTGTTAAAAATAAAATATATAAAAATTATACATAAAAATTATGCATGTAACAAACTGATCTTAAGAAAATAAATCCACACACAAGCAAAAACCCACGCAAAAATAAAAAAATGGTAAGCAAAAAGCATTCTTTCCATGTTTTTGTTGTTTTTATTACGAATTATAAGTGGTAGTTAGCAAACAATTACGATTTATAAGAGGTAAAGAAGATTTTATTTGAAAAAAAATTACGAATTATCGAGGGGACCAAAATGTATGAAAATTTTACGAATTAACGAGATTTTTTCAAGGGACCGACAGTTTATTACGAATTATCGGGAATTACGATTTATCGGGGTACGAATTATCGGGATTTGACTGTATTAAAAATTTGGATTAAAAACCATAAATAGTTCAAAAAAAAAAAACACAATACTAATTATTGTTAAAGCTAGGGCACGAGCTCTATGTGTCAATTTGTCCTTCAAGTTGTGCTGAAAAAGGTCAACAGAAAAGAAAAAGACAAAATGAAAAAACAAAAAATGTACTTGGACTTCAAGAAAAATTCTTGACAAAAGTACGAAAAAACAGAAGTAAGGGAAAAACATGAAAAATCAATTAAAATGGATAATCATTCAGAAAAGCAAATTTCGATCTACCAAATGTTAGAATACAATTTGGTTTAAGGATTGATGTTTGACTATTGACGTCAGCAGTCATCGATGGCTGCGAGTGTAAGACGGCAAATCCATCTGAGGAGATTGAGTGGTTGCAATCGAAACATGTCATGGTAACCTGCCGGCCGGGGTTCGAGCCCCAGCCACGTCAAGAATGAAAGATTTATCAATAACAAGTTTAATTAATTTTCATGTTGTAAAATTCCGTTCTTCATAAAAATAATTTAATGAAAAATTAAATTTCATGAACTTAAGCCTAATTAAAAATATTAAAAATTTGGATTAAAAACCATAAATAGTATGTATTAGTTATTGCGTCACCAATATATTTGAAATTGGAAAATACAAATGCTAATTGACTTCTGATGTTATTTAAATTAAATATTTCTTTTACTTTTTTTCTATTCTTAAATTACTCATCGTTTTTTGAACAGAATTCAGAAGCATCTAGGCAGGCCCCCATCTGGTTGCTACTGGCTGCGGTGGAAGGAAAACCAACATTTAATTAAAAATTTCAATATTATCGAATTGGCTTCTAATTTCCTCTGCAGCGTGGTTTGGAATATAATATTTAAAACCCATTGAAAGCCTTAACCATGAAAGGTGCTGCAACGGCTTAAAATAGAAGGATCGTTTGTTGAAATCTTGAAAATCTTGTATTTAAATCAAAGCTCCAACCAAAAGAATTTATTTATTGATTTTTTTGGAAGGTTTTTTGTGTATTTAATATTTTTATTAAGAACTTTTTTTAATATAAGAAAATTTAAAAAAAAATAAATCAAAAATGTCAAATTAAGCAAAAATATGCATTTAAAATATGTAAAAATATCCAGTTTTACTAAAATATGCAACAATATGCAAAAACAAATCGACGCCATTTTAAAGCAAATTTAACGATTCGGAAAGATTATTGGTCGACATCGTTCTTAGACTATCAACAAAAAACATGAATTTGCATGGAAATCGCATCCCTACTTATAACCTAAACAAATGAATTCCAAGCTTTGGATTCGACTTCAGTCATTGATTTGACAAAATTAGGATCTTTCACGAGTTTCCTTATTTGCGGCCCATCAAAAACACCAGCTTTAATTTTTTCTGTACTTAATCCTAGAAACTTTAGTGAAAGAAAATTTAAACATTCGCCACTTTGGTCAAGCGCCTTCACATACTGTGTATGATGCTGTCTCAGCTAACTAAAGGAACGTTTATAACATTTTTTCTACCAACTTTTAGCACTTCCGGCACTGGCCGAACTTTTTGTACCCCTATTGGTGACCTTAAATAAAGTTAACCATTTTCAGATCGACACAAATGACCCAGTTGTGGGCTTGATACTTAATTTTTTCCATAACCTTTGAAGCACTTGCGTATTTTTTTAAAGCCGTCGAATGTGCAATAGGTATTGATACGTACTTGTTGCCGTTATGAAGTAAAACCCACTTTAAACTTCTTTTGCAAAATACCACCAACATCGTTACAAAAAATTAATCATTCTCTTGAGAAAAATGCGGTAAAAGGTTTTTTTCCGGAGGAAGCAAATTATCACTTTTAAAGGCCATTTTAGACTATAATACTTTGTGTTAAGACATGTCAAAAACTTACAAATAATTCATTATGTATAATAGTGTAAAAACATTTTGTAATGAAATGTCAAAAAATACGTAAAGAAATTTGGCAGTCGTATGGTTCTCTCTATTTTTTGAAATTTTTCTAAACGATTAGATTTTTCATTTTATCAGAATTGTGTTTTTACAAAAGCACAAGAAGAAAATCAGGGATGGAAAATTAAAATTTTGTGCACTATTTAATAATTTTTATTTTGATGTGGGGGGGGCAAATTATTCAACAGCTGTTTTTTTATTTTCTTCTAGGGTGGAAAAGTTGATACAATCATATTTTTTTATTTTGTTTTTCGTCTGTGTACCGTATTTAACGATTTTTTACAACAAATATTTGTGATCTATTTAAATTTTAAAAGAATTCACTTGAAATTTTATATTTTTTTTATCGTTTTGCAATTTTTTATTAGAAAAAATAATAGTGAATATTTGTGCACAAAATTTTAATTTTCCATCCCTGATTTTCTTCTTGCTTTTGTAAAAACACAATTCTGATAAAATGAAAAATCTAATCGTTTAGAAAAATTTCAAAAAATAGAGAGAACCATACGACTGCCAAATTTCTTTACGTATTTTTTGACATTTCATTACAAAATGTTTTTACACTATTATACATTATGAATTATTTGTAAGTTTTTGACATGTCTTAACACAAAGTATTATAGTCTAAAATGGCCTTTATTGTTATAAAATAATCAACATTTTTCATTTTTCGAATTTATTCTATGAGCTAAATTTCAGTTATATATTTTATAAAGCTTTTTTGTAATAGTCCTATTCCTTAAATTTTCCAGGAATGACTTTATACACTAGCAGCTCATAGAATAAAGTAACCTTCGGGAGGAAATAATTCCCAGTTTCTATTTGTAAAAAAATAATGTTAGCAATAAACACAATTAAATTCAATTTTAAAACTTTTTGAATCTAACTCCTTTCAATTATCTATATATAAATCGGCTAAGGCAAAACAGTTAAGAACACTTTCCTCCTCTGTATGCCAACCAATTTGAACAAAATATACACCATTTTTTTTTTTATTGAATCTTCATATATTAAATATGAACTAACAATAATTAATCAAATCTTAACCTAATACGTTATTTTATCTCCTGCCAGTGCCAGACAAAATTTTCTTCATCACGGGTTATGTTCACTTTTATAGGTGTTTATCGCTCATCTAATTGGGTAAGTGCTGCAGTGTCTCTTCTTCTTAAGCGAGTGTGGCCGCCATGATTTAAAATATTTCGAGCTAGTGGATTTGGGTGTTGTTCAAGCCTTTTTCAATATTTTATTGCATATTTTGTAATCATAGATTTCACTAATGGCACATTGAGATCCTTATGAATGTTTGAGTTTTTAACATACCAGGGAGCTGCTGTGATTATTCGAAGAAGTTTATTTTGGCGCCTTTGAATTTTGTCGATATTAGAGGCCGAGGCAGTGCCCCATAGTTGAATACCGTAGCACCAGATAGGCTTTAAGATAGAGTTGTAAAGTAGAAGCTTGCAATCGAGACTAAGGACAGAATTTCTTCCAATAAGCCAATGAATTTGAATGGCTTTTAGTTTCATTTGAGTTAATTTTGCCTCTATATGGCATTTCCACGTTAGTCGCCGATCCAGATGTATACCGAGATATTTAACATGCGAATGTTGAGGAATTATTTGATTATTGATTGTAATAGGGGGGCAAGATTCCCGGCGCAAAGTGAATGTTATATGTACACATTTTTGCTCATTGACCATTATCCTCCATTGTCTTAACCATATTTCTAGTTGAAATATATGATGCTGTAAGTAACGCGATGCTTCATAACGATTTTCGTGGACGCTTAGAAAAGCTGTGTCGTCTGCAAATGTTGAAGTTTGTGTGTAGTTGCTTGTTGGCATGTCCGAAGTATAAATTAAGTATAATAGGGGGCCCAGGATGCTGCCTTGTGGGACTCCAGCGGCAATGGGCTGGGGTGAACTTAAGAAATTTCCTTCTTTAATAATAAATTGACGACCGACTAAGTAGCTTTCTAGCAGCTTGTGTGTGTTTGCTGGTAAATTTTGCTTCAATTTGTGTAATAAGCCTTCATGCCAGACTTTGTCAAAAGCTTGCGAAACATCGATGAAGAGTGCTGAGCAATATTTCTTTTCTTCAAATGCTTTTCTTATGACATTTACTATTCGATGAGTCTGCTCGATTGTGCTGTGTTTTCTTCTAAATCCGAACTGATGGTTTGGAATACATCTATTTTCACTTAAAATTGGTGTTAATTTTGAAACTAATAATTTCTCAAACAGCTTTGACATATTTGATAATAAGCTAATAGGTCTATAAGACTCAACTTTTGTATGATCTTTACCTGGCTTTGGTATCATGGTAACTAAGGAAACCATCCATTTTTCAGGATAGTATTCAAGGCGTAAAATAGCATTAAAAATAAAAAGAATAATTTTCTTTGCTATGCGAGGTAGCTCCAAAAGCATTTTATTACTGATTTTATCAATACCAGGTGCCTTCTTAGTGTTTAAGTCACAAATAGCCTTTTCGATTTCTCTTATCTCAAATCTGAGGGGAATAGCTGCTCTAGCATCAACAGGTGGTAACTCGACCGCAATATTGTGAAATATATTTGGTGTAAATACGTTTTTCAAATGATTTACAAACAGGTTTCCTTTTTCATTATCATTTCTTGCCCAACTACCATTCAAGTTTCTTAATGGTGGCTTAGATATAACTGGCCTTTTTAGATTTCTAGCTGCACGCCATAAAGAGTAGTCAGATTGTGGAGTTGCATCAAGTTCCTTAAGATATTTTTCTAGAGAAGCCGTTTTCTGATTCTGTAGCAACTTTCTTAGCCTTTTTGTGCATTCTTTTAATAAAATCTTAAGTTGCGGGGATCTGTAAAGTTGGCACTCTCTTCGAACTCTACTTTTTTCAGTCAAGAGCCGCTCGACATCTGAAGAATATATTTTATTATTTTTAATTTTTTTGGGGGTAACGCTGGAGTGTTGAACAGCTAGTTTAAAATAACTGTCAAAGTTAACAAGAGAGAGATCCACATTCTCCGGTGTACTAAGCGGAATATTTTCTGTGCAATGGGCACTGAGAAATTTTTTATATTTTAACCAATTTATTTGTGTTGCTGGCGTCGCTAAGTAACCTGACGGAAATACAATTCTATTTGGGTTCGATATAGTAACAATTGTAGGTGTGTGGTCGGATGATAATTCTAAGGAAGCTTCAACATGAATCGTTTCTGTGGGGATGTTTTTAACCACGCCAAAGTCGATAACATTTGGAATTTTTTGCTGATCAGTAGGCCAATATGTTGGTTGCCCGCTCGCTACCACATTTAAATTCATTTTAGAGATTGTGTTAAACAAAACACGACCTTTTGGTGTTATAAGTCGTGACCCCCAGAAGGTATGTTTAGCGTTATAATCGCCAGCGGCCAGAAAACAGGGTCCTAATGATTTATAATATTTATAATATTGGCCTTCTGATATGGAAAATCTAGGTGGAGAGTATAAAGAAGAAATTACTATGTTTCGATTTAGCTCCTCAACACAAATAGTCGTTGCTTGCAGATAGTCTTCACGGTGATCACACATAATGTAGTGTTTGACTCGAGTTTTTATGAAGATGGCAGAACCTCCACAAGCTCTATCTCGAGGGTCCTTGGTATCATATAGTATATAACCATTGATTTTAAACGTATTTCTTGAGGTCAAATGAGTTTCAGAAATCATCATGACATCAATTTGTTTATTTTTAAGAAAGTATTCTAATTCATTTTTATGTTGGCGGATGCCGTTTGCGTTCCAAAAACAAATTTTTAAACAGTTCATGGTTTGTTAAGTACAGCTTGCAATAACATCGATTGCATTCTAAGCATTTCCTGCATCATATTACCCATTGTGTTCGTAAAATTATTTACTGTTTGCACTAATGTTTCCATGGTTTTTTCTAAACGACTTAAATTAGAAACCGGAGTTTCATCATTACTTGGCGAGGCACCTTGCATTGGCTGATGGTTTGATTTTAGGACGTTAGCGTAAGAGGTTATGTTATTACTAGGCTGGGGGTCTTAAATTGCATTTGTGTTTACCTGATTTGCAACCTGCATTTGAGGGGTATTTGTTTTCGGTCCAACCGTCTGCTTGACAATATTATATACTGGGCATCCTCTATAATTGGCAGTGTGATTACCGCCACAGTTGCTACATTTTTTTACGTTGGGGTCGGTTTTAGACTTATCGCAAGAAACTGTACCGTGTAGTTCACCACATACTACGCAGACAGGGGGTAAGTAGCAGTATGCCTTGGTATGGCCAAATTCTTGGCAGTTTAAGCACTGAACAGGTCCATTTTTTTTGTGCGGCTCTTCTATAGTTATTCTTCTGTAGAGAATATATTTTAAATTGTAAATAGGATGTGTTTCGTTTTTTTTAAGTTTTACGTCACCGGGTTCAAACTCCACTCGAAAAAGTGGTTGGGGAATTTTGTCTCTATTTTTAATATTTACTACATGTTTTACCTTGAAGCCTTTTTCTTCTAGGAATGTTTTAACCTCTTCTGGGTCCACACATGAGTCAATACCCTTAATCACTACCTGTAGACCTTTACTGCTTTTCAGTTGGTAGGTATAAAAGCTTTTTTTTAAGCGTTTCAAAGTTGTTTACTATTTTGCGAAAATCATTCTCATTATTGACTTGTATTTTTGTCTCGTTTATACTTCCACGCTTTATAGCCGCTACGTAAAACGAATTTTCACCTATCACCGATATCAAACTCTTTATGAGCTCATTTGAATTTTGCTCCCTTAGATATATCGGGGGAGGCTTGGATGGTTTAATGACGTTTGGTGCTTCAGAGGATTCATCCTCCAGAATTGCAAAACGATTTTGAGTATTTATTTTATCAAAAGATGGTACTTTTGAGGCCGAAGCAACTGTTGCAGAGGTAGGGCTGCGTCCCCGTTTAAGCACTGTTATGTACCTGTCCATACCAACTTGTACTGTAGGCTTTTGACAACTTTTTACAGGGGGGTTTTCCATTGCATTTGTGTTTGAGTTCATGGTATCATTTCCCACTAAATTTGTTTTTGACGTCACGGCAATACTTGCTGGCCTGGCAACACTTGTCACCAAATCTTGTTGTAGTTTTTTTAATGAGTCACTATCCACCGTTTGTGTAAATACCAAGGGTGAGAGGGAACGTGTTCGAGTAATTGGCTTAGCCGTTAGGTAGTTAATATTGTTTTGTTTTGTTTTATTTATTTCTGCATTATTTTCATTTGCATTAACTAAAACGTAAACGTTTCTTTCATTTTGTCTTAGTGTTGTTTCACTGTTTGTGCTCATGCAAAGAGTTGTTTTTGTTTTTCACCGTTTTGCTTTGCTTAAATATTTTTATTATTTATTGTATTTTACAACAACAAAAGAAAAAACCAGAATTTAAATGTTTTGTTCAGAATATGTATACACATGTATGAACAGTCATACGTACATACATATATATTTTTACTGTTTTATTTTATTTAATTTTATCGTTTTAAATTGCTCACTATTATGTTAATGTCCATTCGCTGCTTATATTTATGTATTACAAAATCAAATGTGATTAATTAATAGTTCAAATCGTATGCGGGGCTAAAAATACACGTCTGTATCACAACAAAGCACAAACCGAAATATACACCATTTGAAAGGTATTTAATCACAGAGGTGCACAGTATAAAAAATTATTAAAATCTGTTCACGAATTTCAGAGTTATAAGCGTTTAAATTTGCTACATATGCAGAACATATAAATAAAAAGTTCGTTTTTTTTTTCAATTATCAAAAATGAAAAAAATAGGGTGGTCGATAATTCGACATTTTTCAGAAACCGGTTTTCTTATATTTCGACTATAGAAATCTTTTATATAAATCGGCACAGGCAAAACAATTAAGAACGCATTCTTCCCGCTTTGTTTGTCAATCGAACCTCTATGGGAAGAAAAAAGTTTAAAAAAGGGTAAATTCGGGAAACTAAAATTTTTTAAATTTTTAAATATTCTTTCATATTGAAATTAAGAACATTATATTATATGTGCAGGGTCCTGAGTGAATGAAAACCTATAAGATGAAAAATTTTGGTACTTTTTCTTTTTCATCAGAATTTTCATGAATATTCGACCTATAAAGATAAAATTCTGGGTGAATAAGAACATGTGAGGGGAGCTTTTTGGTACTTTTCCGTTCAACATATGGTACTTTGATTAATTTTCCTTAATATAAGACATAGAAACATAAAATTAAACATGCAATGTCCTGAGTGGACGACAATCTGTTTAGGATACTTATTGATACTTTTTGCTTTTCAATGGATATTTTTAATATTTAACTTACAAAATTAACATATTTTTGTTATTTTTTCTTAAACATAGTTATTAATTGTACAATACATATTTATTGGCTATGAAGGCTTTCTTTGTATTGATATTTAATAAATAAATAAATAAATTAAATTAGCTCATGTTGAAGATAAAATATAAACCGGAGGTTGGTCCCTCGCCAAATCAATACACTAAGACGGAAAAAATAAATGCTCGAAACATGTAAACTCATATATACTTAGATGTACTATGTTTTCTGCATATTTCATAATTTGTATGTTCAAATTTATGGTCGAATTTTGACCATTAGGCGAACGCTAGCTTAAATAATTTTACTATAATTGTTTATCGATTAGTATTACCCATCCCTGTTTAAAATAAAGGCAATTTTTTTAACTGCACTTTTGCAACGAAAATACCACTTGACTTACAACAACAAAACAATATTCCCATTAACCGCATACTGATGTTGTTGTTATCGTTGTTTTTGCAAAATTATTTTATCCCCCTTCCAACCAATTCTTTACTTTAATTTTATCGTCTGTTGTGCTTCGTAAAATTTTCGTAATGCGCTAGAGAGAACTGCAAAATCACTATTTTTCTTGATTTATTCATACGCTCAAATTGACATTCACTCTTGGCTTGCAAAACAAAGTTCAACGTTGGTAATTTTTACATCGTTTCGTACACATTTGATTTTTGCTTGTATTCGTTTTTTATTGAAAGTGCTTTATTTGTATTTTTGTTGCGCACGCAATATAACACAAATGTGTAAATTCAAAAGGAACACATTCTTATACTTTTGCATTCAAATAGTCATTGTCCACTCGATGAGACGCTTTGTTAACATTAACAACAATAAAAACAACAATAACAAGAATACATTGTACCTACATACAGAACTACTGTACTTTTTAAGATGAAAAAAAGTATGTTTCTATTGAAATTGCTTGTACCTACATACATATATGCGTTTAGTTTCATTTCTATTTTTTTTCTTGTACTAATAGTTACTGCTGAATGTCTTCATGAGTAAAGGCTCAGTTAGCCGGGAGTAACAGTAGCAGTAACCTTACCGTAAAAAAGTAAGACTAATCTATTTCTTACAGATTGAGACATAGCATCTTACTGCTAACTGTAATCGTTCTAATTGCTTTACATACAACAAAATGAATCAGCTGATTTTAAACGTTACTGTTACTCCCGGCTAACTGAGCCTTAATAATTGCTTCATTTCTGACTTTTTTGTTTTTTTTTTACCAAAACAATCATTGTCGCACCGAACACACAAACATCTTTATTAAAAAACGAAGCTAACGATGGTATAAATAACAAAGCACGATGTGCATTATTTGAATGACTGCAAACCAGCAGCGAATGTTTGCGGTTGCGCAAGTTTGATTTTACGATCGCAAGCGAGTGTATTTGTTGCTGTTCATTTAATGCGCTAACCACTACTTTATTGTAACATACAATAACAACATGAAAATAATAATCTTATGCTGTTGTTCAAATGGCATATTCTTTGCTCTCCCCACTTCCCCTTTATACAAATAATAATCCCAGATTTTATTTGGTTTCCTTTTCCTCTTCTTATTAGTGTCTAGAGTCTAGTAGATGCTCTCTAAAAATTTTAATTTTTTTGTAAAACAAGTATATGAATTAAATTATTTTTTTAAATAAATGTAATTAGATTTTAATTCTAGCACTAAATTATAAAATTTAAGTAAAAAATTAGTTTCTTTATGACGAAAAGTGTGTTGGAAAATTTGTTCAAATAAACGCTGAGTTACTAACAGCGCAGTCTCTGTTGGTTCGCTGCTTCTGTCGTTAAGAGAATCGCATCGTTAAAGTAGTGCGCAGAAAGTTCAAAACGTTTCTTTGCGCTAAGCATACATATGGGTAATTCCACAGAAATGTCTACTTTTTGTCACGTAACGTTACCAACCATTTTTAATTGTTTCCCAAAGAATAATGAAAATATTATTTACTTTTTTGCATTTTGGTGTAAAGCGCAACTAGGTTTTCATTAAGTGAAAGAGAGGAAAAATTTGAACAACGTGGTTCTAAAATACAAGAATATATGCTAGGTGGCGTGACGTGACAAAAAGAGAGCTTTTCTGTGGAAGTGCCCATATGTAGTGTGTATGCAAAAAAAAATAATATTGTTACGAAAGTTAAATTATCTAAGAATTACTTATAGTTATAGTTATAAGTTATCTTGTAAGTTATAGTTTTATGTTACTTAAAATTGTCATGTATAATTTTCAACACAACTGTTATTTTAAAAATAATTCCTATATAAATTTCCCAGTTATTTCTAGAAATGGTTATAGAACATAATAAATAGTTTTTACGGGAAGATTCAGGAAAAATCTAGAAATAATTATGAAATATAAAAAGGGGTGACTCATGTAAAATAAGTTTAGTCTGTTTTGGAAAACGGTTCTGTTCGGAACTAACAATTGTGAACAAAATAATTAATTTCAATAAAGTTTGTAAAGTTGAATAAGTGTGTGTATTTATTTTTATTTGCAATTAAAAGAACTCAACGGTTTATTATAAAGGGAGTAAACCGAACGCGTTTATTAAAGGAAAAACGTAACAATTGGTGTCAGAAGTGAAATTGCAATAATAAAAAAAGGATAAAAAAAAAAAACTATACAATCAACAATGAAATTCGAGGAGCTAAAAGTTGAACAGCTCAAGAAAGAGCTGTGCAAGTTGGATATGCCTACTGCAGGAAATAAAGCTGAGCTGCAGAAAAGATTAATCGATGAATTTAAGCGACGCAATATTGACATCGCAGCTTATGAATTTGATGAGAAAGAAGAAATAGAAGTTACTGCCCATGCAATACCAAGCAATATGGATCTCAGCACAATGTTTGCTGCTATGATGGAGAAAATGGCAGAAAACTCAAGAAACATGGAAAAAATGGTGAAAGAAAGTTCAGCTGAAACCTCTAGAAAAATGGAAGAAAATTCTAGAAAAATGGAAGAAAATTCTAAAAATATGGATAAAAATTCAAGCGCCATCTTAGCCGAAATTCAAGAAAATTCTAGAGTTAAAAACGAGAAACTTCAGGCTACTAATGAAAAACTTGAGAAGCTTCAAGAGATTTCTACTGTTATAAACGAAAGAGTAGACGATATGGAAATAGAATTGTCTGATGTAAAAACACAAGTCACTGATGTAAAAACTCAAGTCACTGATGTAAAAACACAAGTCACGGTTTTTGATGGAAAACTTCATCATCTGGAAGAAAGAGTAAATAGTCTTCAGTGCCAAGAGGGAGTGGTGCGAGTTTTTCCAGAAGTCTCGAATAGAATAAGAGCTCCAAGTTTTGACGGCAGTTCACCATTTAGTGTTTTTAAGTTCCAGTTTGACACAGTTGCCAACAAAAATGCACGGAACAATGAAGAAAAAGCCATAGAGCTGATTCTGGCTTTAAAAGGATCTGCGGCTGAAATTCTAGAAAGGGTACCAGTAAGTTGCAGAAACAATTACGATGACATTATGGTAGCACTGCAACGAAAGTATGGTGGTGAACACAGAAAAGAAATATTCAGAATGGAATTACGAGGAAGAGTACAAAAGGCAAACGAGACGCTACAGGATTTCGCATTAGAGATTGAGCGCTTGGTGCAGCTTACCTATCCAGGTGAAAGTCATCCATTGCTAGATCATTTTAAGACCGAGGCATTTGTAAACGGTATACGGGATGCTGATGTGAAACTAGCGGTATGTGCATCACAGAAGTCATCATTTGCCGAAACGGTATCATTTGCCCTAGCCCAAGAAACCGCAAGAATAATTTCAAGGCCGCAAGCGTATAAGGTGCGAAAACTTGATTTTGCCGCTGAAGAAGAAAGAGATATTGTAAAGGACATAAAGGAGGTAGTGATGCAAGCTTTAAACGAGAAGCAAGGTAAAAACAAAGTAAAATGTTATAATTGCGGTTAGGTTGGCCATATTCAGCGAAACTGCGAAGCACCCAAACAACGATCAAGATCTGCTTCGCCGCAAAGGGACAAACGAAGAGCGAGTCAACAATCATCGCGGGAGCCACCGCTAAAGTTGAGAAGAGCTGGCAGTGCAGAGGAAACTGAAGGTCCCACGATAAATTTAGTAGTGAAAACGAGTAACAGAAATATTACGACCTGTGGTTACATAAATGGTGAAATCCGCATTTTGACTATCGACACTGGTGCAGGACATTCCATTATAAGAGCTGATTTGATAAAGGGAGCTGTCGAGCCGCTAAGTGGTGTAAACTTGCGAACAGCTACGGGAGAGCCTGTTATTGTCTATGGTAAAGCAAGAGTGGAAATAAGAATGGCTGATATGATCGTTTTTGATGAGTTTATTGTGGCTGAAATTATGGACGAGGTCATAATTGGAGCAGATTTTATGATTCGTCAAGGCATTAGTCTAGACATGGGACGACAAATTATGAATTGGCATGGTCTAGAAGTACCCCTTAACGTTGGGAATGGAAGTGAAGCCCTTGTAAGACAACTAGTCACTAGTGATCATAAGAAATTGTCCTCCCAAAGAAACGATGAAAAACGTGGGAAAGCGACCACATATTCAAGACGGCCCAGTGAACATAAAAGCAAGCACGGTATAGAGTCTAAAAACAAGAAACGCATAAATGAGATTCGCTTATTAGATGTGGAACCCAGAGTATGTGCAGTGTGTTGCAGACAATGGTCTGATTGGAGAAAGTAGAAATCCGGCCCAGCAGTACAACTT
The DNA here is from genome assembly GCA_930367215.1 of Pollenia angustigena. Taxonomy (NCBI): domain Eukaryota; kingdom Metazoa; phylum Arthropoda; class Insecta; order Diptera; family Polleniidae; genus Pollenia; species Pollenia angustigena. Next base: position 151,416,325 of record OV884058.1, read on the forward strand.
TGGTGAACTATCCGTACCAGCGAATAATAATGACTCTACCCAAGAGCAGAAAAACGAGTTAAGACGAAGGCGTGTTTTTTCAACAAATGACCAGATGAAAGCCAGATATGATCGAACGGCAAATTCGGAAGGCTTCAAAGAAAGCCAGTTGGTTTTACTTTTTAATCCGCAACGAAAGAAAGGACTATCTCCAAAGCTGCAGACTCATTGGGATGGCCCATATAAAGTAATAAAGAAATTGAATGACGTGGTGTATCGGATCCAGAAATATAAGAGCCCAAGATCAAAAATGAAAATGGTACATCTAGAACGACTAGCCCATTATGGAAAAGGAGAATCTGAGCCTATTCGGGACGAACAGGCTTAAGTGGAGGGCAGTGTTACGAAAGTTAAATTATCTAAGAATTACTTATAGTTATAGTTATAAGTTATCTTGTAAGTAATAGTTTTATGTTACTTAAAATTGTCATGTATAATTTTCAACACAACTGTTATTTTAAAAATAATTCCTATATAAATTTCCCAGTAATTTCTAGAAATGGTTATAGAACATAATAAATAGTTTTTACGGGAAGGTTCAGGAAAAATCTAGAAATAATTATGAAATATAAAAAGGGGTGACTCATGTAAAATAAGTTTAGTCTGTTTTGGAAAACGGTTCTGTTCGGAACTAACAATTGTGAACAAAATAATTAATTTCAATAAAGTTTGTAAAGTTGAATAAGTGTGTGTATTTATTTATTTGCAATTAAAAGAACTTATTATAAAGGGAGTAAACCGAACGCGTTTATTAAAGGAAAAACGTAACAATATGTATTGTTTGTTGTTTTGGTTTAGTGAAAATCTGAGTAACTGTTATTGTTTTTATTAAGGTGATAAAGAGCTAATTTATAGAAAGAAGAGTATATAATAAGATATGTTTTTATTTGGAGTAAACATATATGTATGTATGTAAGTCAAAATAAAAAACATTAATAAAAGTAAAGCCGGCAATTGCCAAAAATATGACCTTTTTCAAATAAAAACGTGCAAAAAAAAAGAAAACCAAATACCTAGTTGAAATTTTTAAAAGCTTCAAAAGTTATAGTTATAGCAAAATTACAATTATGAAATATTAGTCTAATGGCCAATTTTCGGGATTAATATTAAAACACATTTATGTTTAAAATCGTTTTAAATAAAAAATTCTCTTCTTCACTAAACACTTAAATATCATTTAAATTTAACTTAAGTCTCCATTAGAATAACTTAGCAAGGTGGCCTCAATAAGACAACAATACAACAACAACAGGTAAAGCAATAACATTCAGCTGTTTTTGGGACCGATTGTTACACTCTAACATATACATATGTTAGAACGGTACAACTAACATTTCCCAAATATTGCCAATATTTTAATATATTTTTGTCATACGCGTGTAAAAATTTGTGAATTTCTTAAATTTAATATTTGCGATTGGTATTTAAGAAAAAATCAATTAAATTAATAATTAGTGACTAAAGTAGTGAGATAAAAAATTACCATATAAGTGACACCGCCAAAAAGCTACTAAGAATGCTAGTGGTAAAGGAGAGCGTATTGATGGCGGCTTCAGAGAACGTGGTGCTGGATTATCAGGAAACAACAGAGGTCATGTGCGAAAAGGTCGTTTTGAAAGGAGTGCTCGTTCAACAGGTAGCGGTCATTCGGGTGGTGGCTTTGGCCAAGATAATCGTTTAAGATTATTATTAAATTAATAAATTTATTAATAATATTTAGGGATGCGATTTCCATGCAAATGCATGTTTTTTGTCGACAGTCTAAAATCGATGTCGACCAATTATCTATCCGAATCATTAAATTTGCGTTAAAATTGCATCGATTTGTTTTTGCATATTGTTGCATATTTTGGTGAAAATGCATATTTTTTTATATTTTGGTTTTAAATGCATATTTTTGCATATTTTAACATCTTTGAGTGATATATTTTTTAAATTCTCATAATATAAAAAACAGTTCTTCAAAAAATTTCCAAATTGTATAAAAAAACCCCTTAAAAAAATTTTTTTTTTAAATCAATTAATAAATTTGTTTGAGCTCTGCTTAAAATACAAGATTTCGACAAAATATCTCTCAATTTTCATCCGATGCAGCACTTTACATGGTAAAGGCTGCCAATCAGGGGTGCCAGATAATTTTGATAAAAAATCGACATTATCGGCACTTTAATATAAAAAAATCAGCAAAAAATCGGCAAATTAAAAATACCTATTTTAAATACATAAAACCTTTTCTTACTTACATATAAGAACAATTCAGAATTATCTAATGTTTATAACTTATGAAATTTCAAAAGAATCAATCAAAATAAACGTTTTACAAAGAAATTGTAGTTAAATATAAAGTTTTTCTTAACTTTCTTATAATTAAGTATATTCCATATACAAATATTTGAGTTTGACATTTTTATTAAATCCGTTTTAATATTAATATCAAAACAGTTTAAATTATTAATTTTTAAATAATCTTTAAAAAACGAATAACTTGCAAAAATAAAATCTGAAATTTTTTGCCAAAAAGTTTGCAAATTTATTTAATTTTCCTTACATACGAATTGGCTATTTAATTTATGTACTAACATCGTCCTCAATTGCGTTATAATCTTAAAAAAAAATTATTTAATTATCAAAGTAATTATGATTTAAATTATATTCATTGATAGTGAATATAAATTTATCTTACCTTTATTCTTTTGTAAGTATTTATCTATCCATTTTCAAACACAAATATAAAGTGTTGTATATTTTCCTAATAGAAAAATTTTAACTGAATTATTTTAGGTTTAAAAATTATTTATTTTTTAACTTTGGCCTTTAATTCTTCATAGTGGAATATTTTTCAAATAAAAGTGTATTAACCCAACACACATTACAAACACTGCATTTAATATTGAATAAAACTAACCCCTTTTTCTTTAGTAGAAGCGCTGACTTAATAACAGTTGTCTCTTTTCAATGTTACAACTGTTTCAGTATCGCTTAACGTTAGTGTATTATTATCAAACAAACAAAAAGTAATCGCCTTTTACGTGTTAGTCAAAAAATCGGCATTTTTGGAGCAAAAATCGGCAAATCGGCCCATTGACAAATTAGGGGCAAAAAATCGGCAAAACGCCGATAAATCGGCAAAAATGGCAGGCCTGCTGCCAATTGTCCTAAAACAATTTATCCAAAACTGTTACATGTTACTTGCTTGGCACATGGCTTACACCGAGTTGCAGAGGAAATTAGAAGCCAATTCGATAATATTGATTTATAGGTTTCTTACGGAAAATATATTTTTAAAGGCTCCTTCACGAGTTGAAATTTTTAACAAAATGTTTCACTTGGTACCGTCACCACCGCAGCAATTTAAGAATGTTACTGAAGAACTTGTTGCTACGGATGCTTATGCAATAAAAAAGTAAAAGAAATATTAAATTTATATAACATCAAAAGTCTTTAAGCATTTGTATTTTCCAACTTCGGATATATTTGTGAAACAATAACTAAATTGGAAGGATTTAGTTCACTTAATAGTCAACTCAAATTAATTGATATGGCAGAAAGTAAAATTAACATGTGAAAGGAAAAATAGCCCGACAATTAAAAAAAATCCAAAACTTGTTGCAAAAAAATACAGGATTTCAAAAAATAAAACAAATTTCAACTATTTTTGATCTGGATAAAATGTGGGATCTGAATTAGAAAAGAATTTATTTGATTATGCAAACAAAAATTTAAATGATGTAGGTAGTTATTGAAATTAAGTTTTTTAAAAAAATGTTATACCTTTGAATAACAATAGAATAAAAACAACAATAGAATTTTTTATTTTGTTTTCTTTTAAATAAAATAAAAAACAACGCTTTTTTTATTGAAAATGGTCAAGTTTTTAGTGCATATTTTTTTAATGCATATTTTGGAGATTTTAGAACATTAGTGCATGAAAATCTCATCCCTACTCATTAGATTTCTATCTCACAAAGTATTATGGAATACGTAAGACTTGTGAGATAGTGTAATCTAGGCTTTATGGTACAACTAAACAAGGTAGACTCGTTGCTACAACAAGTACAACAAGACAAAAACAACAGGCAATTTGTTTTTGTTTTTTTTCCCGAGACTTCTAAAAAAGAACAACACTGCGCCTTCAGAAACACAAAAAAAAAAACAAAACAATATGGGAAAGAAAAAAAATAAAAGTTTTAAAAGTTATCTTGTAATTTGTTTATTTTTTTTATTTGCCACAAAAAACTAGAAAATTAATCACCCTTATTGTCTTTGGCGTTTTTGCGGCGTAAACTAGTCGTTTTTTAAAAACGGTACCGTGATTGGCGAACAACGCCAATGAATACGACACTTTTCAAATCTATTACAAAAACGACGTCAAAACAGTACCGTGTTTGGCGTATTTGTCTGCCAAAAGTGTAAAAAATTGTCGTTAAACATTTTGATCACGACGTTATTTAAATTATTTGAGAAATAATTTCAATGGAAGGAAATAAAATGTAAACATGCAAAAAATTTTAAATCATTGAAATATAATTTAGTTTTTATGTGCTTGTTTACCTAACTCTGGTATAAATTTTAGAATTAAGGTCACAACTGCCGCACAATTTGCGAAGTAAGTAGCAATAATGGAGCAAAAACCATTTTTGGCAAAGGCCTTCCAAAAAAGTTTAAGCAAAAGGAATATTTAAGAGAAGTGGAATACCGCATCCCATTCCGGAGAGAGTTAGATGAAGGTATAAGCCGATTTTAAAATTTAAATTGAAGAAAAACTCACTCATAACAAAGCTGAAAGCTATGCAACAGGAGGTGGGCGGTTCAACAAAATACACTTTCAGCTGTCGAAGAAGCAGCAATTGATCTATTAGACATGCATGCTATTGTCGAACATAAAGATCCATTTGGAATTAAGAGAAAGCGGAGGATTTCACCAGACCCCGAGGCAAATTTAGACACAATAACTGACATTACCGAAATTGAAAGCCCGTGTACTTCACCTGTGATACCTCCGCTTAGAAAAAAATAAAAACCAAGAGAAACTAGGGCTTTTAGAACAACAAGCAAAAAGAGTTATGCTTGAATTTGAAAAATAAATTATCGGAATTGAAACGTTACACACGGAGAATGCTAAAGAGGGGAAATCGGTTTATATAAGGCGGAACTCTAAAGCAAAGAGAAAACAGAAAAGCTCATATAGAAATACGCAAAACTTAACTAGAAATTAAAAAAAAAACTTGAACTTGAAGAGTTAATAAAAAGTAAAATGATTTAATTTTTATTTTGTTTTAATTAATCTTAATATGATCATGTAAATAGAACTACTTACATATGTATATGTATGTTAATGTTGAAATAAATAAAGACGCAAAACTATCCTTTTAAAATTGTAGTTTCAGCTCATAGTGAATAGAGATGAACACAAACTTAAAGTTAACATTTTCACAAGTAAAATAATACAAACATTTTACCAACAATTTTACTATGCGTATTATTTTTAATTCAAACACTTGTTTGGGAGATCTTTAACAAGGTATTTCAAAATAATTTAATAAAGTGTATTCTTTTACATTGTGATTCTTTTACAAAATATTGCTAGTCGAAAATTTTAGACGGTAACATAAAATTGTAAATACGACTGTAACTACGACACCTGTCGTTTTTCGACTACGCCAAACACAATAAGGGTGAATATGTGATATTTGTTTTAGATTATCCATACCTATGGATATAATTCAAATTGATCAATTAGAATATATAACATATTCCTCGCAGGCCAATGATCACCTATTTTTATTGGTTTTTTTTAAACAATATTTAAGTTCTTTCTCTATTTATGCTTCTTTAATCAATCATATATGTATGTATGTACATCTAAGGAACACACTATTTTCAGCATTCCTCAGGTCCTACAGCCTTCTTGATTTGTAAGTATGTATGTTCCTCATTGATTTTTGAACCATAACGCAATGGAAATACTTCAGAGTCTAGCGAAGAGACTTAAGTTTAGTTTTAACACAACAGTTGGGCATCTGCAGGATTCAAAAACTTTTGAGCATTTTCATCATCCTCCACTGAACCGTGTCATACAGTCACATCTTGGGCCACACATTCTTCCGAAGATTCCATCGGCTGATATGGAACTATTTTTTCGACATCTGGGTATTTGTTAAAAATGCAGATTGCAATTTATGTATTTGAGCCGTGGCGCCAAATAAAACGATATTATCCAATTTTTTAATTTCCAGACGGCCTTTTAACGCCTTTTCCGCGCATTCACTCAAAATATGCATAAATGAATTAAAAACCGGATGTGTAAAACTTTCAAAACGTGGGCGGCTCATTTGATTATTGAAATCTTAACTATCCGTTAGGAAATCTATTAAAAGTTGAGTGGAAGGTAAAGTTGACAGGATGAGCAGCAGAACTTTGCTAATGAGTGCCGACTTCCACATCTTACATTTAACACATATTTGGCATCCTCTTAATTTGGATTAAAAAAGCTTGACTTGCACTTAAAATAGTGAAAACTCTTCAACAACCTCCAATTTTGTCTTCATCATCATCGTCGGGTTGCATTGCTTTCAACAAAAATTTATGTTTCTCTGCATCATATTCATAAGATATCGTTTTTCTGCCTTTTGTTAGTAATTCTTTTGTTTCGTTCCTGCTGCCTTATAGTATTTTTTTTTTTACACACACTAATTTTTCTAATATATTTTTGTATTTTAATTATACATATTTACAAAATTTTTATATAAAAACTGTTTTTTTTTTTAAATATAAAAATTGTTATATGTATGTATGTAAACAAACATAATTTTTTTTTGACATTTGGGGTTTAACTGGGGTAAACAGCTGACAAACTTATGGGCCAACGATTCTACCTTGTGTACTTGTACCATGTATTTAATCAATTATTTTCATCGAAAACTAATAATAACAAAAAATAAACTTCATATTTTGAAAAAAATACATTTATAGGTATATAATACAAATTGTTTGGGAAAAACACACACATATATAAACATATATCGTGAAAATTCGTGTCTCGTTGGCAAGTAAACGTTTATAATCTGCTGCATACACTTTTTATTTAAATTATTTATACAAAAACAGTTAAGGCTCAACCACAAAGCATACAGAGATGAAAAAAGTGACGTTTGAAAAATGCCCAAATCATTTGCGAGGGCAGCTTTCGAAGAAAGAGAAAGAAAATGTTTTTTGGTAGTGAAGTGGCAATGTGTAAAAACAGGCCTCCACTATCAACACGAATTGCGTAATCAAAACAAAAAATGCAAAAAGGGCAGCTTTCGAAGAAAAAGACAGAAAAAACACAATATTTTCTGTCTCGTGACGCCTCTGTATGCTCTGTGGCTCAACCAAGGCGAATTCATAAAGGTGATCGCATCATGAGATAGCATAATGCTAGCTATCCCTTTCTTTTAAAAAATACAATGTATTTTGTTTTTGTAAAAAGTTAGAGTGAATGTCAAAATTATTGGTTGAAAATATAAAAAGGGAATTTGTTTGCTTATGAAATACTTATACAAAATTGCTTTAGAACAGTGATTACCACTCCATAGGCTCGCGAGTAAGTTAATAATCGTATTTTTCACACAGACACGGTCGGCAATTCACATGTATACAACAACTTTGTTCGTTTCAAAACATCAGGCTATCATCAGTCTCTGCGACCGCACCCAAGTACATAATAACTTTGTGTGCGTTCGGGGCTTGGTTAGTTCGGGGCTTGGTTATCACTGCTTTTGAAGGAAAATCTTTTTCCTGTATTGGAAATTTATTGTGGCTCCACGTATTCCTTACGCCTTTTAAAATTCTCTTGTTTATATTTTTGTTCACTTTTTTTTTTGTTTTATTACATTTAAATAAGTTTTTTTTTTCTTGATTTAGATTTTAAATTTTAACAAAATTTTTCACAAAATGTAAATAACGCTTGACATTTAGTATACACACAAGGAAATAAACAATAAACAGATGACTCGAAAATATCACCCTTATGAATTCGCCTTGGGCTCAACCATAATATACATAGCCTTGCTTAACCTACTGTCAAAAACTAACAAAAAGTCTCTCAAATGTATTTATGAAAACAAAAACAAAATAAACAAGTTAGAGTGCTTTATTCGGCTGTGCCGAATCTTTGATACCCTCCACCGACAGTTCGAATGTTTTGGGAGTAACATCGGTATGATGTCTATTTATTATTATTATCTTTATAAAAACAGACATCTGCATTAAAATTGGTTGCGGTTTAGACCTATATTGACCGATAATCAGTAAGTTTAATGCTTTTTTTTTAGCAATTTTAAATAGCTTGAGTAAAATATCATGACTCGTAGCAGTTTAAGCTGAACTTAAATGATTTTTAGGAAAGCAATTTATATTGGAGCCATTATCCCAAAATTCTGCAGAGTGGTTTCTGGTATTAAAAAACATGAATTTCAATACAGCGGAGCAATTAGTTTTAGCGTTTGCAGTGAATTTCAGAAGGCTGCTAAAATGGGATCTAAGGTAAATTATGGACTGTATATCATAAAATTGCATAACAAATTTTGTTGGCCATATGAAACTAAGCTAGAAAAAAGTTTACTGCAAAATCTATATCTGCTACGGTTTTAGGCGTATTTAATTATTTTACCAGGGTATATGGGGCCTAGGGTAAATCATGGACCGATCTTCACAAAATTTCACAGTGTCATTTCTATACCTACAAAACTGTGACGTACCAATTTTTATTATGATGGCATAGTTAATTAAGGCGGCCTAAACTGTTCTCCGGGAGTAGGGTTTATATGGGGCCTAGGGTATATTATGGACCAATCTTCACGAAATTTCATAGTGTTATTTCTAGTCCTATGAAACTGTGACGTACAACATTTTGTTATGATAGCATTATTTTTTACGGTTTTAGGCGTACTAAACAGTTTTCCGGAAGTAGGTTTTATATGGGGCTAGAGTAAATTGTGGACCAATCTTCATGAAATTTCACAGTGTCATTCATAGTTCTAAAAACCTGTGATGTACCACATTTTGGTATGATAGCATTATTTTTTACGGTTTTAGGCGTACTAAACAGTTTTCCGGGAGTAGAGTTTATATGTGGCCTAGGGTAAACTATAGACCGATCATCACGAAACTTTGCAGTGACATTTTTAGTCCTAGTAAACTGTGACGTGTCAAAATTTGTCACGATAGCATTGTTAATTAGGGTTTTAGGCGTTCTATACTGTTTTCCGGGAGAAGGGGTTATATGGGGCCTAGGGTAAATTATAAACGGATCTTCACGAAATTTTAAAGCGTAATTTCCAGTCGAATAAAACGAACTTTTGCAAAATCTTATATCATTCTGTTAATTTTTCCACCATTTATGTTAGTTTTTGTAACAAAATTATCAATTTTTTTTAGATGGTGGTTCCACATTTTGATTCATAGCTCTGATCTTACTGAACCGATTTTGCTGGATTTCAATCCCAAACTGCTTAGGATAACTACAAGCAATTTGACACCAAGTTTGTTTACTCCTTTTGAGTTTTTCGAAAGTGAGCGTGTTTTCAACAGACGGACAGGTGGACAGACAGACGGACATGGCTAAATCGACTTAGGATTTCTCAAGGACCCAGAATATATATATTTATGGGGTCTGAGATGAATATTAAAAAAGTTTCACACGGAATGACAACTAAATGTGTTCGCTCATTCGCTTAAGCCAAATTAAGCACATTGTGGTTGGGCCTTTACTACACACAGAAAAAAATCAATGTAAATTCGTTCAAAACAGGTTGATTTTACATTTTTCAGTAGTGATTTTGCTTCATTGTTGTTTCATGTTAATTTAACATGATTTTACAATAACTTGCGAACAACATTTTTTTCTTTTAAAATAACTATAATTCATGTTAATTTAACATTGCAGTAAAGTTAGAGCAAAATGTAATTAATATTGAAATAACAATCCGAATCACGTTGAATGAAAGTTATTTAAAGTTGAAACAACGTGAATTTCATGTAGAATCAAATTGGTTGGAGTTGATATAACAGTGTGAAGACAACATATGCATTTATTTAAGAATAATTTAAAACACTTACCCCTGTAACACATGTTTCACTTATTTTGTAACTCCTTTGTTAACAGAAGCATCAGCAGAATGGTCCGATATGGTTTTCGTCATCATTCTACTTTGAAAACTTGATGTACTATTTAACTAAATAATTTTAATTAAAAGAATACGGGAATTGTCTTCTTTTTATAACATATTTTAAACATGAAAATAAAAGATGTACATACTTAAGTGTGTATGCATGTTAATTTAACAAGATAAACTTTTGATTTAAATATAAAACAGGTTTTTATGGATTCAATATTGAAGAATGTTATTTTAACAGTGAATAATATCAAATAAACGTGATTTATGATTATTTTAATATTTTTCATTTAAAATTAATATGAAATAATGATAAATTTAAATAAAGGGCATACTTTTGCAGAAATTTACCATGATTCTCAATCAACATTTCGCAATGTTATTTTAACATTGGTATTTTTTTCTGTGTGTAGGGTATTCATTTAATCGACCTTTTGCTTTAATCGTTTAATCGCTCGAGGTTTTGGTTTAATCGGTTAATTTTGCTTTTGATCGGTTAACCGGTTAATAACGTTTTTTTATAAATAAAGTAATTTCAATATATTAAAATGCATTAATTGTTTATTATTTGGAATTTATTAGGAAAAAAAACAACAATATACCAAACAAAGCAGTTCTTGAACTAAAACGAGCAAACAAACAAAAAACATATATATGTAATATGCATTTTTCGGCGGCATGCCCCCAAAATAAAACCCCCCAAAAATATAACGAAATAACCCCCCAAAGAGTGGGGCCTTATTTGATATGCAGTAAAGCCCCGATTTTGAAAATGAAAGAAGCGCCCAACGAAATGAAATAACGCCCCATAGATAAATGAAATAATTCCCTAATTTTTGGGGGTTTCATATGAAATAAAACACCAATTTTTTGAAATAAAATAAGAGCCCAATATATGTAATACAATTTATAATACAGTTTTGCTTTAAAGAATCACGTGATAGATATCATGATATGATATGCCAAACATAAGCTTCGCTAACTAAGGCTTTTCTGCATAGCCGGCCTTCGGTCGGGCGCAATGACTCTTTCCTCTATGGTATACCAAACACTGGCCTCGCTAACTAAAGCTTTTCTGCATAGCGCAAGAATTTTCTCCACTGTAGTATAAAAATACCGACTCGACCCGGCTACGCAGAGAAGCTTAAGTTAGCGAAGCTGGTGTTTGGTATACCATAGAGGAAAAAGTCATTACGCGCGGCCGAAGGCCGGTTATGAAGGATAGCTTTATTTATCGAAGCCGGTGTTCTGTATACCAAAGTGGATAAATCCTTGCGTCCAAAAACGTTTTCATTATAAATTATAAAATTAAATAATCCCCCAAAAAAATATATTGGGGCTTTATTTCATAACAATTTTTTGGGGGATGATTTCATATGAATTAATACCCCAAATAAAAAAATGAAATAAGACCCAAAATAAAATGAAATAACCCCCCAAAAATCGTTATTGTTGCTCTCTTTACAACCTTTTGGGGGGTTATTTCATTATTTTTTTGGGGGGTTATATTTTGGGGGGTTACTTCATGCCACCGCATTTTTCAATTAATACAATCAAGTCATATCCTCATAATATCCCAAATAATATTTTGCAATTGCTTAAAATAAATGTTGTTGTGTTTCAAACAAAATAAAAATGTTACTGCTGTGTTCATTGATTCGTCATAACTGTACAGTTGAATTCTAAATTATAAGCAGTAGCCCACAACAGTCATATCGTCAGCTTAATATGAAAACCTGCTAACTCACTTTCAGCATCTTTCACAAGAGAGACAAAAAACTTTTTATTTTTCCTTTTTGCTTGATAGAAAATTAAAAGAAGTTAGTGTTACACACTTCAAGACTAAAATAGAAGATAAACTCACTACATGCTGGTCGACGAGGCGTATCTTTCTGTACCACACGTTATCAAAATCTCAATTTACATTAAAAAAAAGGATTTAGCCGGTTTGCATATTAAGCCGACGATATCTACTTCTTGTAATTATTTTATGACATAAGACTTTATGACTACCAATATGTATTTATAAGAAAATAAACTGAGATAACTTAATTAGTTATTTCAATTGTTAAAGGAGATCTTATAAAATAATCTTTTAGAAAAGTAATTTGGTTTAAATGTTTAGGATCAAAGCGATTCTTTTCCTTAGTTTTGACAAAACTTGTCTCATTTTCTAGAAATTCTTTAAAATTTTCAAAATTTTTAACACTTCTAATTGTTTCGGTTAATTCTGTTAAAAGACTGATATGAGAAGAAACAAATAACTAAACACATACATTATAAAAGTACGTGAAAAAAAGGTGTTGGCAATTAAACATTTAACCCATTTTTCGCAACATTCCTGTTCATCGATGATGAAGATAAAAAACATTGTAATTTATGTCACCGGTCGGCGGAAATGGGTTAAAATTAAGATCACTGAACACCTTCTTGGTTTGTTTGAAAAACATATTTTCTTAACATATACATATCGTTAGCTAAAATGCAAAAAGACGTAACTAACAAAAATATAATTTTACAGGAGAAGCAAAAAACTTTGTAAAGTGAAAACTATGAACATGTCAGAAAAACATGTCGTCCATGAAATTCTTCAACCAATTTTCAAAGAAACCCATTTTATTATATTTTCTTAGAAAAAAAATTGTGTAATTACGTCGTTTTGCATACTTCAAACAAAAAAACTTGTAGTTACGTCCCTTTGTTTTTTGTTAATTAAAACGCAATTTTTGATCGCAGAAGTGTAAAATTTTGTCAAGACATGTAGTTTTATAGCATTCATAATAATCAATCAAAATCTCGACTTGGAATTTTTTGTTAGTAACGTCTTTTTGCATTTTAGCTAACGATATATTTTGCATATGAGATGAAACAAATAATTAAAAACACAAAAAAATACTACAAAATATTGAAAATTTTCTTCCATCGGTTAATCGGTTAATCGACTGAAATTAACCGGTTTAATCGTTAATCGAAAAAAGCCAATTTATAATTAACCGATCAGTTAATCGGGTAGTAATTAATCGGTTAACCGATTGACGGTTAACCGAATGAATACCCTAGCTTTTACTAATTACTTGTAAATAGAAGGAGCAGCGTTGCCAGAAGATAAGGACGGAAAATCTTCATTTAGCGAAAAAAAAATCTTATTTTGAAGAGAGAAATCTTAACATTTTTTATAACAAGGGCAAAAAAGAAAAAATTATTAAATTTTATAAGAACTATATACTTCTTATTATGGAAACTATTTAAATTGAAATACATAATATTTATACAAAATGAAATTGGTTTTTAGTTAAATTTTTTAAAAATACATTTTAGAAAACCAATAAACAACAAGCTGATACAAAACCTTATTGTTTTGAAAATTGACTCCTTAAGAAACTGTGAAAAAATTATTTATTTTGTACAAACAAACTTAAAGTTAAAAATCTTAATTTGTGAAAAAAATCTTTAAATCATATGTTGGTAAAAAAATCTTAAAAAATAAGATAAAATCTTTATTCTGGCAACGCTGAGAACGAGCTTAAAATAGTGTAATAACACTACTTACAAAAACACAAAATAATTCATAATATGATTTGATACAACAAAACGTTAGACATATGGGGGATTTCATGTCAAGTGACCCAATTTTTGGGTGAAATTTGTATCAAGCTTAGATAATATCCAATTATCTTAGACGCAACGACAAGAACGGTCAAAAAGTTTCTGAGTTAGAGAGGATCAAAGTTTGACATTTTGGCCATACAGGTGTTCTTTCTGATCCATGTAACTTATTACCTATTGGTGTTAGCAAAATTTGTTCAAAGTAGATTCGATATCTACCCAGCAAAAACTTGGTAATGACATGCCATTACTGAACAACTTACTTTTCAATGACTACTACATACCATCTTCATTACATAGAAGTAGTTTGGTAATGACTTATTTAACTCCCTATTTGTAAGCGAGGGTGGTAAGTAGTTGCCAACAATAATTTAATCTCATATTTACGCTCTTAATTGAGTAAAACAACGTTTTTTTATACAAAAACTACACTGCCCCGGTAGACTAGCTGGTAGTGAGCTAGTCTATCAGCACCGAGGTTGCGCGATCGAATCCCACCAGAGACAAAATAAAAAATAAAACAAAGTAAAATAAAATAAGAGAAAATAGAAAAAAAAATAAAGTAAAATAAAATAAGAAAAAATAGAAAAAAAAAATAATAAAAAAAAAAGTAACAAAAAAAAAATTTTTTTTAAAGTCATTCAATGTTAGTTGTAATTTTGTTGACATCGGAGTAATAACTTTTTAACTCCCTATTTGTAAGCGAGGGAGGTAAGTACTTGCCTCCAATGACATCACCGTGTTAAAATAATGAGTTAAAATGCCAATGTATAAGTAGTGAAGAGTCGTTATATTAGCTTTTTAACTCATTACTTTGCAATGTAAGTTTTTGCTGGGTTTTTTTTAATTTTTCTTTTTTTAATTTAAAACATAACGGTAAGGCTGACAAGAGCTGGGCTGCAAAATGAGAATAAAAATCCACTTCTTGAACTCGCATTTATACCATATTCCACAAAATCTGGCTGATTTTAGTGAGGAGCATTGAGAAAGTTGTCATCAGGATCTTCGAACAATGGAAGAGAGTTATAAGGGAAGGTGGGGCTCACATATGCTGGCAGTTTACTGCTGGAGCTTGCAACGAGATCTAACTATAGTCGTTCATTCAAGGAAATCTTATAATAGATCATTTCATTGTACTGTATAGAAATTTTGTTAACATACATACGTATGTTTTATTTTTTCTACTTTTTCGTAAAAAAAATTAAAACAGAAAATTAGATTAAACGTGAAGATGGTTTCTAAATATTTCAGGATCCTTTTAATGGATTTAACATTTTTTTACTAAAATAAATTCATTGGAATGTCTACTTTTCAAAGTATTAAGGACTAATCTAAAAAAACCTAATTTTGAACATCCTTGCAATACAAGTTAAGGAGCGTATAGACGACATGTTTTTGTCATCTGACATGTCAAATTTCCCACTGCAAAACACATACATGTCGTGTGTTACCTTTGTGTGTTACCGGCTGAAGTTAATATTTTACAATACCAAGATATGTATGCTCATCTTACCATTGAATAGAATTTATGTAAATATATACATAAAAACCCTAACCTGGACTTTTGGAGAAAATGTGGTGGAAATTGTAAATTCATATAAGTATCTTGGAATTGAACTCAGTTACAATTTATCATTTAATAATCATTTATCAAGCAAATTATCCACATCAAAAATGGCTTTGTGTTCTTCGTGGTCTAAATACATAAACCACCCAAAAATATCTAATACAAATAAACTTAAAATCTTTAGTGCTGCTTCGCGTTCTATTATGTTTTACGGTGCCCAAATATGGGGCTACAAAAAATACGACATAGTTGAAAAACTGCTTAATTTTTTCATTAAAAAAATGTTAAATTTACCTATCAATACCCCAAACTACATGCTATTATTAGAAACCGGATTAAACTCTTTATATGTCGATACATTAAATCTGCATTTTAATTATTTAAACAAAGTACTGAATATCCCTTTTAGTAGATTACCTCGCCAACTTGCGGAAAAAATAATTGATAAACATATTTTTTGGGCTGAAGATTGGACGAATTTGTGTAGTAAAATAAACTTTGTTCCGGTAAATACTTCCGATATACTCAGCAAACACTGCAAGTCAATTCTTCCCCTCGTTGTTTCCTATGAAAAGCAAGACTTAATCACTGCAGCAAGAAATTCTCAATTCCACGACTTATACTCACAGTTAAATTACTCTCCATTGCAAATTGCTATCTCTTATCTATCATCTCGTGCTATAAGTATCCTAATTAGAGCAAGAGGAGGTCTGCTAGACATAAATTCTAGACCTTTCAGAAGTACAACGGTCGGTTTATGCACACTTTGTAACCTCGATGCTACAGAAAACACACTTCATTTTATTGGCATTTGTCCTATCTCTAACGGATACAGACGTAAATACTTCAACAAAAAAATCCTAAACTTATCAGAAGTCTTAAGCATCCTTAATGGTCAGTCCTGTTATTTTAAAAGTCTTGTGAATTATTTAGACTCCTGTTTAAAATACAGAAAACTGTTACTTCATGAATTTGTATATCTTTAGATGATACCCTAAAATAATAACATGTGTGTAATGTAGTTCTTTTTAATTATTTTTCTCATGTATTTTAACAGCAATTATTTTGCCATCCTGGCTCACAACTACAAAGTTAAGCCAGTTATAGATATTTATCTATAGTCAAATGAATTTTGTAAATAAATTTAGTTTAATTTTTGTAAAATATGTATAATATATCTATTAAATAAATAAATAAATAAAAATACATAAAAACCGTTTCATTATAAAATTCTAAATTGGTATCTTTAAAATAAAGGAAAAAAATGTTAAGATGGCTAAATTATTTTACGGCGCAAATAAATATTTTCGTGGCGGCAGCAAGCTATTTTGAAACCGAGAACTACTTTGGTTTCTGCAATAACTATGCGAAAAAAACAGAGACAATGTCAGAAGCAAATTACATGTACGTTTGTGACCGAATATTATAAACCTTATGTAAAACAGCAATTTTGACAGACATGAACAATTACATGTGACTTGAAAATTTGACATGTCAGATGACAAATACATGTCGTATACGGGCGCCTTTAGATATCCTGATATACTCACCGAGGTGATTTTATTAAAATGAAAGAGATTTTTGTGTAGATTACTAAGCCAGAAAATATTTTTAAGTTTGTAGGGTAATTCGTGAAATATTAAGCGAAAAATACAAAAAATGGTGTTAATTATGCAAATAATTTATGTCACTAAATATTTGATAAACTTAAGCTGTTTGAAAAAAACGAATGATGCCGTCGTAATCAGAACTTTAAATTTAACTAAAACAATGGACAAAAATCCGGAAACATTTGGTGTGTTGACCAGTGTAATCTTTGGCATATAAATATCACCACGAAAGAAAGGAAGATGCTTACGAAGTAGCAGTTTAATGATAGTATTTCCTTAAAGTGGTTAATAGAAAAAATTTTGTAAGAAAAGATAAACTCGCTGTTTTTTTGTTGGAATTTTGTTTAAGCTTTGGTATCGTTGCAAATAGGACTTTTTGAGTGTGTGCAAGTCTCATTCACTCTGCAGTTTAATTTTCTAATATCTTTGGCTTTTCTAAAATTTTATGGGAGAATGTTTTCTGATGATCTGGCCTAAGCAACCAGTGTTTTTATCAAGAACTCAACTTGGGAGAATTAGGCACGACAAACAAAATGTTATTAATTAAAAATTACTTTGATAATGAAAAAAGTCTGTCATGTACAAAATTTTGACCCAGCAGATTCATTATAGACCGCTTGGTCTTTCAAAAATGTTTTACCTTTTTTGGTTATTTTAATAATTTCTGTGTATTAGGAAAATAAAAGTTTATTAACTGTTATTGAATTTTTATTGCCATTAACAATTTTTACATTAAACATATCAACGAGTTTATAAAATTCAAAATGCAAACCTAAACTTTTTGGTTGACCCACGTATAAAAGTGCTTAAAATAGATTTATGAATACATAAACTTAAAAGCATTTAATACACATGGCTCCCCTGAGTAGTAGCAAGAGCTCACATTGAACTTTAACTCTTAAAACAATATAATTTTAACAAGAATAATAAAGAAAAAAAGCGACTCGGAACAAAGCTCACTATGGCTATTCTACTCGTATTATCTACAACATACGGAAACAGCTATGGAAGCCAAAATCCCAAGGGTTTAAATACATTTTTATACAGAGTGTGTAGTGAAAAATAGAGTATAACAAAAATAAGAAAGAAATCACAAAGGAAAAAGAACTTACTGCGCCATGCATTTGTGGTTGGTTACGAAATTCGACAGAACCACCTGATGAACGTCTGGGCTTATTTATATCCAAACGTAAAATGCCAGGCTTGGGACGACGATAGACTGGTGGCTGTTGTTGATGTTGATGTTGTTCACTGCTCGAAGAGGTGGACGAGGGTAAGGTCAGGGGTGAAGGTGTTGTTGATGTTGTAGTTGGGGTAGAGGCTGAGGCAGGCGTTATGTTCGACGGAGCAGTGAAACTAGATAAGCGGCATTGTTGTTGTGGCATAATTGGTGTTGGTTGTGATAGTTGTGGCTGCAGCAGTTGTTGCGACAATTGTTGCTGCTGTTGCAGTTGTCGTTGTTGCGTTTGTTGTTGAATTTCTTCCAAGACGCGTTGAGGATCTTCAAAAAAATTTTGTTTCTTCATTTTTACTTGTCTTATTGGCACTTTTTTACTGCAACACAAATTGCTCGCGTAAACGTTAGTAATAATATTTACTTAAACTGTTTATATCGAGTATTTTTGAATGTTTGAAATATAGTTAAACTAGTTTTTTTTTTTTTTTTTTTATTTAAAGTTCTTTTCATTTAAAACGCGAACACGTCCGTTAGCCATCGTATTCCTGTTAAGACTATGTATTCAAACAAAATAATAAAATAACAATTGTTTGCTATTCAAGTGGAAGTAAAAACAAAATATTAAAAAGAGCACAAATGTTCTATTCAAGCTTGGCAACATACAAACACATGTAAGCATTTACCAATACATAAACAAAACTAAGTGTTAAAGTACAAAGGCAGGTTGGAAAGTCCTTTTAGCAACAGGTGAATATTGTTACGAAATTGTATAAGTACCCAGCCAGTACAAAACTTGGTAATGACTTGCCATTACTGAACAACTTACTTTTCAATGACTACTTCATACCATCTGCATTACATAGAAGTAGTTTGGTAATGGCTGACATATAATCTGATACCTAAGTACTTGTGAATGAGTTGATTAACGAAATTTATAATTCATTCGTAATAAAATGCATCTACGGTTGAAGTTTTTTCAAATCTAATACAAATTGATTTAAAATATTTGTTCTTACAATTTGTTTTTTTTTTATTATAAATAAAAAACAATTTGTAATAAATTTTAATATGAAAAATTATGCTGTACTGAAATTTTATAGTCATGACATGTTAGTTGTAATTTTGGTGACATCGGAGTAATAAGTTATGGGGAAATATGGCCCCAAAAAATAAATGAAAATTGACCCCAAATTTGGGGCTTGATAGCACGGTTGGGCTTTCGGCCATGCACAAGGTTTTTTTTCTCTATGGTATAACGAACACTGGCTTTGCTTACTAAAGATCTACGTTATAGCCGGCCTTCGGCCGGGCGCAAGGATTTTTTTCTCTATGGTATAGCGAACACTGGCTTCGCTAACTAAAGCTTCTCTGTATAGTCGGCCTTCGACCGGGTGAAATGATTTTTTCCTCTATGGTATAACAAACACCGGCTTAGCTAACTAAAGCATCTCTGCATAACCGGCAAGGATTTTCTCTACTTTGGTATAAGAATTCTGGTTTTTTATGTTATCCCTAGAAACTTTTATATAGAATTTTAAAAAATTTGTGTAAAAATGTTTGGGGTGATTTTTCATTTCTTTAAACTTGCATTTTTTATTAGTAGATGAAAAAAGCCCTAAAGTAAAAATTGTGATTTTATTAGGGGCCATTTTTCATTCCTTGATATTGGGGTCATTTTTCATTCCACTTAAAATGCAAAAACACCCTAACGAAAAAATGAAAAATAACCCCAAAAAAAACAAAAAAATTGCGCCAAAATTGCGTGTTGTTGTGTCTCATGTAAAATTTTGGGGCCGTTTTTTCATTTTCCTTTTGGGTCCATATTTCCTGGGGTCATTTTGCGCACCGCCATTAGTATACGCCATGGTATAGGTACTTATTTTTAAATGATATAACTACTTAGTGGCACTTGCCAAGTGCACTTGCTTGCACTATAAAATTTATTTATTTATCAAAATTTTCATATTATTTTAAATGTTTATTTTAAGTCAAATTACAAAAAAATGCATTTGTACAAAAAGCTTTGTACTTCAATAGTCTTATTCCTTCAATATTTTCCAGGAATATACAAAACAAAAATTCTGATAGTGCATGGAAAATATTCCCGGAAAATAGTGAAGGAATAAGACTATAAAAGCATAAAAGCTTTATAATTTATAATTTGACTTAGAATACACATTCTAAATGTTACTCACCCCCGGATTATATTTATTTATTAAAGATTGAGGTTGTAAAAGAACAAAATCATTCGACGAAAATTAATAAATAAATTTGTCTGCTAAACGTAATTTATCGTTGTCTGCAAGCACCTTTTTGGTGCAGTGAAATTCAAGATCATAAAAATACATAACTGGCCATCCCATAACCAGACTACTGCTTTGAAGAATCAATGCCAGCCACAATACATTTATTGAAGAAGGTAAAATTGGCAATTCTTAAGTCCACACGTGCTTTGCCTACAAGCTTATCCCTTAACTGAAATTTATATGTAGCTTAAGCTCAACAACTATAAATCAGAGTCTCATGTATTATATGTAGTAAAAAAATAACATGTGGCGGCACTGCGACAAATCTTTTGATCTGTATTGGTAGTTCAAACGCCCAATTTTATGCGTTTAATGATGGTTTATATGATTACTGATTTATGGATTTGTTGGCTTAAACACATTTTGAACCAAAAAGAGAGTTTTACTTGCTCTGATTTTTTAGCCCTTAGTAATTTGACAGGCCTTGCAATTGACTATACCGCACCGTAGGTAGGTAGGTACTCCAAGTGCATTATTATCTATCTATGTAGTCATAAGGCGCAATATTTATATTGCTCTTTTGTACTTTTTAATATATCGTGAATACAGGGCTGCCAGATAAATTTATGAGGAAATCGTCAATTTCCTGAGAAAAAATAAAAAAAAATTGTTTTTCACGTTTCGCAAAATCGTCAAAAAAAAAATCGGACAACTTAAAATTTAGTTTTTGTTAACAATTTTTGTTCAATATTTATAAAAAAAAAACATTCAAACAAAAAACATAATTACTTCATACCCAGCTAGCATTTTCAATCGTGTAAGAGTCTCATGAAGAGAGACTTTGATCGTCGATGACCGCATTTTCGTACAAGATTTCTCACACGGGAAAAACTGTAACACGAGTGAGATTCTTCCATAGCACAGCGAAAGACCCTTTTTCAATCGTTGTGGGAATCGTTAAAAGATTATCGTGGGTAAACCTTATCTACCGAGTCTTTCAATTCTAACAATTGGTAAAATGTTCGCTGTATAATTCTTAAAAATATGATTTATACTGAGAGTCGAAAAAGGTTCATTAGATGATGGTTTTCCGAAAGATAAACAAAGCGTACACAGAAAAAATTATTTTTCCAATTCAAACAAAACATTTGTAGAATCAAACAACTTTTTGTCTAAAATCGGTCCTACAAACAAATTCGCATATTCAAACAATTTATTTGCATTTTGTTTATTGAAAAAAAACGCCAATTTTTTCAAACAAATAATTTTACAGAATCAAACAAAAAGTTTACTGAAATTCATATAAATTTCAAACAAATAATTTTGCTGAATCAAGCAAAAAAGTTTTGGCACAAGCAATGACGCGCACACAAGCAAGCACTGTTGGCGAAGATGAAGCAGAGCAGAGCGGCCGGCTGGCTTTGAGACACATTTTTTTGTTGGAATAATTTTTGAACGAAGTCATATTTATACTCACAGTGTTTTTCTTCATCACTCACTGTTGCTTTATCCTTTCCTTTGCTAATGAAGAAGAAATGTAACCAAAAACGGCGGCAGACCGACTCGATATGTTTTCCGCCATCATTCTATTTTTTTATTTGATGTATTTAAACAAACTATTTGAAAAAATTGAATACGGGATTTTGGTTTTTTTTTACCAACTTTCAAACCAACCAAAAATGTATTTTGTTTCTTATAATGTGTTTTTTCTGTTGTTTAAAAAAATGAAACGTTTTTTTTTACCTGCTATTGTTTTTGTTGTTTTTTTATTACTACAAACCTCGTCACGCAATTTTATCATTTTTCTTATTGCTGTACTTTTTTAAAGCGTCCAAAAATAGACTGTATGTGTTTTTTGTTGTAGTTCTTATATTTCACATAAAGAAGTGTTGCTTACAATCAATAAAAAAATGCAAAAAGACGACAACATTAAAGAGCGTTAAATATTTCATACAAAATTATGAAAACTTCAAACCAATAGCGCGCTTATTAAATTTTTGAAGAGTTGTCCACATTTTTGTTGGTTAAATAAAAATCAAACAAAAATATTGATTGAATCAGTAAAAAAATTTGTAGAAATCAAAAAAATTTTCAAACAAGCGTTTGTTTGAAAATAATTCGGCAATAATTTTTTCTGTGTACCATTGTTGTTCTTTTACTCTGATAATAACACTATGGAACATTTTTGGGATTATTGTCTGGGGGGTAAGAAATTCCAAGTCAGGGTGATGGTACTAGGTCAGTATAGTAAAACCCTCAAAGGGTTTGGCGTTCGTATGTGTCAGTTTTTTTTTTATGACATTTTAAATTTTTTCCTTATCTTGATGTTTTTCGCTTAGTTGTAACATTTTGGCAAAAACGTAGTTTAACATAACTCGAGAACCACTTTTTTTTTTTAAATTCATAAAAAATCCAAAACGGAAAAAAGATCAAGTGTTATTAATTTCATGTAAAGTCACATAACCTATAAACAAAATGCGACATAGATCATAGAAATCGATTAACGCGTTCTGCTTTTATTTACAATTAAGTGAAGGTATCCCATTTTGACAAAAAAGTGTCATTTATCGTCTTTTTTATAAATTTTCCCCAATAACAACAGACTTCTGGCCATAAACTACTAAAAAAATTAAGTAAACATTTTTATAATTTTTTATTTTTATTTATTTTAATAACTATTGCCTAAACTTTTTCGATGGTGGTTGTTCGGGACTAGTGGCATCGCATTCATCGCTATCATCAGTTTCTGAACCACACATAATGTCAATGTGTGACTCCACTGTTGGCCCTTCTGCATCTCCTGAAAATTCTTTATCATCAAGATCATCCTTGTCTTGCCACACAAGCTTACTCCACCAGCAAATTTCCGCAATTATTGCACTCGGCGACTTTTTGCCTCTATATCTGTAAGTTTTTGTTTTATTAAAATGAGTTTGAAAAAATAAAAAATCAGTATTACCTTATTTCAAATGGCATAGCAACTTGATGATAGCGTTCACCTTGTTCATCAGATTCGGTAGCCAATTGTTTGCTGAAGTAGTCCAGATGATGATGTAAATAATGGATTTTCAAGGACATGTGGACACCAATTTCCGAGAATGCTCTTAACATCCTTGCGACAGAAACATCGTAGTTGTTAGAACGATGCTTTCCCAACAAGCCTTCTATTACTTCTTTGATTGCCTGCCATGCATTCAATTCAGCGTCAATCAAAATATTGTTGAATGCGTCACTTTTAATCAGCTTTCGTATATTTGGACCATTTAGTACGCCTGATTGGAAAAAATTAATTTGTTAAGATGGAAAATCATGGGAAATGAATGTGATATTATAACTTACCTTCTTTAATTTTACTTTCGCTGAGTCTCGGGTAAATTAGTTTCAAACACAAGAAAACTTCATCTCTTTTGGCGACAGTTTTGATAAAATTCTTAACAATTCCAAGTTTAATATGCAGTGGAGGCAGCAATATCTTCTCCTTCGATACTAGAGGCTCACGAATAATATTGGCCGTTTGCCCTGTTGCCAATTTAGAGATTTTTCCGCTAAATCTAGCGTTTTTGAAATGTCAATCGCGGGAAAAAATACGTTTTAGCGGTAAGCGGGAAATCTAGCGATTTTCAAACAACTTTTAGCGGCTCATTTTCGCTATAAAAACCTTTCTCAAATTTAAATTTAATAGAATTTTTACTTTTTATTTTGTTTTTCTGGCTAAAAACTACTTGTTTATGTTCACGGTTTTAATTACATTTATAGTTTTAGTGAACTGAAGATTGTATAACATTTTTTTCGATTTTCAATTAGTATTTTGTTAGGGCTTGAAACAAAAGGTAAGGTATTGATCAAAATTGTCTCGATAAAACCTAAGCAATATGCATAATTCACTTACTTTCATGTAACTAATTTTATATAATTGCTTAAAACGGCAAATAATTACAAAAAATAGCGTAAATGCTATAATTTTTTTTTGCGTTTTCGTACTTACGTACTAAGTTTGTCATTCCGGGTGAAACTGTTTGAATATTAATCTAAAACCCCATAAAGTACATTTATTCTGGGTCCTTGAGTAATTCTAAGTCAATTAAGCCATGTCCATCTGTCTATCCGTCTGTTGTCACTTTCAAACGACTCAAAAGGGAATATAAATATTGGCATCAAATTGTTTAGAATTCACCTAAGCAGTTTGGGATTGAAGTCCAGCACAATCGGTTCAGTAGGAAAAGAGTTATAAAAAAATTTATCATTTGGTACAAAAACTAGCATAACTAGTGGCGGAATGCACATATTGATAAAAGATAATGCACAGAGTCGTATTATATGACTAAAAATCATACTGTTAAATCGGTCCATAATTAACGATGGTCCGCCACAGTTTTATATGACTAGAAATCACACTGTCAATTTTCGTGATTATCAGTCAATATTTTACCATAGGCCCCAAATAAAACCTAATCTTGAAAAACAGTACGTCTAAAGCCCTAACAAATAATGCTATTTTTATAAATTTTGGTTTCTAGTCATACAAAACGACTAGAAATTACACTGTCAACTATCGTGCAGATCAATCCATAACTTACCATAGGCCCCATATTAAGCATACTCTCGGAAAAAGCTTTAGAGCGCGTAGAACCGTAAAGTGTTCAATCTGTGTTCTATTATAATAACATTTGGTCAGTCAAAGTTTTATAAGACTATAAATTACTTGTTCAAATTTTGTGAAGATCGGCCCATAATTTACCATATGACCCATATAAAGACCACTTCGAAAATATTCTAACTGTAGGTGAAGGGTATCAAAGATTCGCACGGATGAATAAAATAACTAGGAAAGTTCGAAACCTTAGGATTAAACTTAATTTGAGAGTCGTATACCTTCGAAAAAGCAGCCTATGTATAGATTTATATTAAACTTTTAAAAATGTTTAGGTTTTAGCGGTATTTAAAAAAAAAATCCCGTTAAATTAAATATTTAACGGTTTCTAGGGGTTTTGACGTCCGATTTGGCGGGAAATGTTCAAAAAAAGTTGGCAACAGTGGCCGTTTGTAACCTGCTGTGCTCTCTGAGTTTCCATCCGTGGCATGCATATTGGTCACCGGAAAATCGTGTGTCCCAATCACACAAAAAGCACATATATTTTATATAGCCGCTTTGAAGACCGTAAAGCATTGCTACAACTTTTAAATCGCAGCATATGCGCCACATATGTTTGGCGTAGTTAACCATTTTTAAAATATTTTCCAGTGCATCATATGTTTCTTTCGTTTCTGTACTATA
Source organism: Pollenia angustigena (assembly GCA_930367215.1). Lineage (NCBI taxonomy): Eukaryota > Metazoa > Arthropoda > Insecta > Diptera > Polleniidae > Pollenia > Pollenia angustigena. The sequence continues at coordinate 151,441,999 of OV884058.1, forward strand.
GGCGATTGGAACTGAAGGTTTTTTATTGGTCTTATGCAGTAAAACCGCCTTCAAGCTGAGTTTTGAACTGTCAATAAATAATCTCCAGTCATCTGCTTCATATTTTATTTCCATTGCGTCCATCAATTTTCCTATATCCGGGCAATATGCAGAAGTTTTTTCATCATTCACAAGGAATAAACTTTGGAGTGTTGCCTGACGACTTCGATAAGCTGTGACTTTCACACCGGGTGCCAACAAATTGTTTGATTTCAAAATGGAAGCCAGCTCTTCCGATTTATGTTGTGTTAATTCCAACTTGGCAACAATTGAATCAAGCTTATGTTGATTTATTAAAATTGGCTCATTGGATACTGATGGCTCATATGGGGGATCATCACGTGCATGATATGTCGGAGCAGTCGTAGAAGAGAAAATATCTGGGCTAGAAGCTTTTGGCACAGGAATGTGGTCCGAATGAGGCAATGGTGTTGCGGCACTTGCAACACCAACGTAATTATACGATTTTCTTATCCTTTTTGCGGCTCCTTTATTCGCACAGGCATAGCAATTCAATGGATTGTGACCTTCGCCAGTCCAACTCATTGGGATACCGAATGGCATACTTTCACGTCTTCTATTTTTCCAATCCATTAGACGGTTGTAGCAGCTTTTACACACTATATTTGGTACCCAATTTTCGTTCACTATAACATTTTGGTTGAAGTACATCTCGTATGTTTGAACAAAATCAGTACTGAAATTTCCCCTTTTTTATGTGTTGAGACATATTGACCACAGCAGTAGCAAAAGCTATTTATATCTGGCTTGCACAGTTCCATATTCTGTTCTCTTTTGTTCACTTTTAAAAAACTGGAGAAAAAATCACTTTTACTGTTCGCGTTCGTCGGCACTTGTTGAATGACAAAAATCGATAAATGAACACCTATAAATACTACGTATTTTTCAATATTTTACTGACAGGAACGTTCCAAAACATGAGCACTAATAGATGTGGGTGGAATTTCTGTAAAAAAATCATACAGGTAGCCAACGGAAAACCCCAAATAATTAAAAAAGTGCACTTTCCTTTTTTCCTTTGAATTGTCCACGCACATTTATTACCGCTTATTACTTTGCTACCGCAATCATAAAAATCAAATAACCTTTTGTTTATTACTTTTTTTTTTAATTCTAAGAATCATAAAAAAAGTCATAAATGTTTTTGCAAAGAATTTTGTGCATATCTCGAGCAAATTTTTGAAATGCATACCTTCACTTAATTGTTAATAAAAGCGAAACGCGTACATCGATTTTCATGATTTATGTCTCATTTATTTCATAGGTTATGTGACTTTACATGAAATTAATAACACTTGATCTATTTTCCGTTTCGGATTTTTTATGAATTAAAAAAAAAAAATTTTAATTTTTAGGCAAAAAAATATTTTTTTTTCTCCACAAATTTATTTTTACCGGCAAAACTGTTGATTATAAAGAAAATCGTTATATGAACGGATTAAAGAAATTGTAATTCTAAATTTTTTTGAGTTTGTTTTAGCAAAATCGGACAAGTGGTTCTCGAGTTATGTTAAACTACGTTTTTACCAAAATGTTACAACTAAGCGAAAAAACATCAAGATAAGAAAAAAATTTAAAATGTCATAGAAAAAAACTGACACATACGAACGCCAAACCCTTTGAGGGTTTTACTATACTGACCTAGTACCATCACCCTGACTTGGAGTTTCTCACCCCCCAGACAATAATCCCAAAAATGTTCCATAGTGTTATTATCAGAGTAAAGGATCAACAATGGTACGCTTTGTTTATCTTTCGTAAAACCATCATCTAATGAACCTTTTTCGACTCTCAGTATAAATCATATTCTTAACAATTATACAGCGAACATTTTACCAATTGTTAGAATTGAAAGACTCGGTAGATAAGCTTTACCCACGATAATCTTTTAACGATTCCCACAACGATTGAAAAAGGGTCTTTCGCTGTGCTATGGAAGAATCTCACTCGTGTTACAGTTTTTCCCGTGTGAGAAATCTTGTACGAAAATGCGGTCATCGACGATCAAAGTCTCTCTTCATGAGACTCTTACACGATTGAAAATGCTAGCTGGGTATGAAGTAATTATGTTTTTTGTTTGAATGTTTTTTTTTTATAAATATTGAACAAAAATTGTTAACAAAAACTAAATTTTAAGTTGTCCGATTTTTTTTTTGACGATTTTGCGAAACGTGAAAAACAATTTTTTTTTATTTTTTCTCAGGAAATTGACGATTTCCTCATAAATTTATCTGGCAGCCCTGTATTCACGATATATTAAAAAGTACAAAAGAGCAATATAAATATTGCGCCTTATGACTACATAGATAGATAATAATGCACTTGGAGTACCTACCTACCTACGGTGCGGTATAGTCAATTGCAAGGCCTGTCAAATTACTAAGGGCTAAAAAATCAGAGCAAGTAAAACTCTCTTTTTGGTTCAAAATGTGTTTAAGCCAACAAATCCATAAATCAGTAATCATATAAACCATCATTAAACGCATAAAATTGGGCGTTTGAACTACCAATACAGATCAAAAGATTTGTCGCAGTGCCGCCACATGTTATTTTTTTACTACATATAATACATGAGACTCTGATTTATAGTTGTTGAGCTTAAGCTACATATAAATTTCAGTTAAGGGATAAGCTTGTAGGCAAAGCACGTGTGGACTTAAGAATTGCCAATTTTACCTTCTTCAATAAATGTATTGTGGCTGGCATTGATTCTTCAAAGCAGTAGTCTGGTTATGGGATGGCCAGTTATGTATTTTTATGATCTTGAATTTCACTGCACCAAAAAGGTGCTTGCAGACAACGATAAATTACGTTTAGCAGACAAATTTATTTATTAATTTTCGTCGAATGATTTTGTTCTTTTACAACCTCAATCTTTAATAAATAAATATAATCCGGGGGTGAGTAACATTTAGAATGTGTATTCTAAGTCAAATTATAAATTATAAAGCTTTTATGCTTTTATAGTCTTATTCCTTCACTATTTTCCGGGAATATTTTCCATGCACTATCAGAATTTTTGTTTTGTATATTCCTGGAAAATATTGAAGGAATAAGACTATTGAAGTACAAAGCTTTTTGTACAAATGCATTTTTTTTGTAATTTGACTTAAAATAAACATTTAAAATAATATGAAAATTTTGATAAATAAATAAATTTTATAGTGCAAGCAAGTGCACTTGGCAAGTGCCACTAAGTAGTTATATCATTTAAAAATAAGTACCTATACCATGGCGTATACTAATGGCGGTGCGCAACTTCACGTGAAAGTAATAGGACTTGAAACTTTTTTTACTGTTTTGGATTTTTTATGAATTAAAAATAAAAAATTTAAATTTTTTGGGCAAACAATATTTTTTTTTCTTCATACATTCATTTGTAACTTCGAAAGTGTTGCACATATAGGAAAACGGTATAGAAACAGATTAGAGAAATGGTAATTCTTAATTTTTCTAAATTTGTTTCATCAAAATCGGACAAGTGGTTCTCGAGTTATGTTAAACTACGTTTTTGCCAAAATGTTACAACTAAGCGAAAAAACATCAAGATAAGAAAAAAATTTAAAATGTCATAGAAAAAAACTGACACATACGAACGCCAAACCCTTTGAGGGTTTTACTATACTGACCTAGTACCATCACCCTGACTTGGAATTTCTCACCCCCCAGACTGTGTAATCATTTAAAGATTTTCTTAAGGCTTGCATATTACAGACGTACCTGAACAAAAGCAGCAAGCGTTTTCTAGTTTTCAAAATGTGTCATGCCAATAAAATTTGTATTAAGCATCTCTAATAAGCGTTGACGCCTTGCAATTGGAAAATCCGATTTTGACAGCTCGTTGAATAGTAAGTTGGCCGCTATTGTTAATTTATAATGGCAATTTTATTAAACAGAAATGCTATCAGTACTGTTCGTGACACAACGTTGACGGTCTTGCTAAGGTGTGGCATTTTACCGTAAAAGTTTAGCAAAGAAAACGTTCCGCCTTCCGCTCTTGTTAAGGTGCGGCTGTAAACATTCTATGATTAAAAAACGAACGTGTTAGAAAATGTAATGTTTTATGCAGACCTTGGAGACTGAAAAAAATTGTAAATTTTTAGAAAAAATCTGAAAATCGGAACCGGAGCAAAAAATCTTCAAAATTACGATAAATTGTCAAATCTGGCAGCCCTGCGTGGATATTCTAGTTGTTAAAAATAAACTGTCTACAGAGCAAGAGTTAGATACAAAAACATATATGAAAACAAAATTTATCACAAATATTTAACTAACATAACGTTTTCGTTAATATTGGAAATAAACCAGTTTGGTTAATTTTGTCGCTTTATTTAAGAGCTTAATATGTCCACACGATCGAAGCTCTGAAAGAATCATCACAAAATAACAATAGGGCCATGCATGGACATAAAAGTGATTAAGTATTCAGAAATTTTAAGCTGATTTGTATTAAAAAAATGTAGATGAATGTTTATTCTTGTTTATTTAAGCCACCCTGCTATAATGTGACGAAGCTTAGCATGATGCTAAGTTGTGTATACATGATCAAAATGCTTGCTGTCAAGCTTGTGCACGTCTGCTTGACGTTATATTTAAATTGGTTTGATTTTATATCCAGTATCGTCGGTGTCCCAAATACTGACAAAATTTTTACTAATGCTATAAACATGCTTGTGAATCAGATTCCCGTATGACGTGCTAAATTCCCATTTCTTCACATTTGACATAAACACGGAGATTTACTGTTGAGGGAAAACTAGCTTCCATGCGCATTTCACTGGTTGCTTAGGCCAGCTCATCAGGAAACCTTTTCCAAAAATTTTAGAAAAGCCAAAAATATTATACAAATAAAACCCTAAAAGCGAATAATGAATAATTTTGATCGTATATAAACCCCTTTAAATTTAAAAAAATTAAATGTAAAGAATCTTTCGGAACCAGAAATTTGCGTACATCTTAACGAATTTCGATAATTAAGATGACAAACTTCTCAGGTATATTTACTACAATTATTCCATTATATTTCACTGTTACCGAACTTAAGATTAACAAAATAAGAAAATGCAATATTTCTCCTAGCTCATATAAAAATATTCTTTAAAAAGGCTTATTAATATTTTCCACAATAGAACTTTTTGTTCCTTTCTGGAAATAACTTTTAAGAATACCCTCGCATACCTACTAAGAAAACATATTATCATCGTGTACATATCTTATTATTATTATTATAATACGTGTGTGCTTTTATCCTTTTACTATCCTTAGTACTTTATGTGATAATGTCAGCAAGGGCATACCGTCTATCACTTAAACACAATTACACGCCTACTTGTTGTTGCCGTATTGTCAAACGCACTTTTTCTACATTTAAACAATTTTTGTTTTAAGTGTACATATTTGAATTTTATATTCTTTATCATGACATTAACATGTTTGCTGTTTGAACGATGTTTGGAAAGACAATGATGACTGTTGGGCAACTCGTAGTTAGACCATTGTAAGAATATGACAACGAGCAACAGCTTGTTGTCAAATATTTTCATGTTTGTTGCTTTTCTAAGTGAACATGAAAGTGGGGGTAGAGAACATGCGTGTCTCTATTGTTTTAAAAAATTAAAATAAAAAAAAAATGCGGTCATAAAAAGGCGTTAACGGACATCATGTATTTACGGTGGATAAACTAAGAAATTTGAAAGGAATATGACAACCGTTTAAAAGTGTTTTAATTTTGCAAATTCTAAACGACAAAGACTCTTACGAATTTTGCAGTTTCATATACAGTAAAGCTGAAAAATATTTCACTTTCCAATTTTTTAATGGTACATATACATATCTAGTCGTAACCGCAAAAAGACGAGATCGACATGAAATACGGTTTCGATTGTTTACGTAAATCGATGATATGCCCTGGGATGTGCCGTAACAAATCTACGCCAAAAGCAACTAAGATCTAGCTGCACATTGGCTTATTGTTTTTAGATTTTGTAACAGCCCAACAATTTTGAAAAAGCCATTTGTGAAAGCTACAAAAATTTGAGCATTGAAGCGCAAAGTAGTCAAGCTTAAGTAAAGGAATACTAAAATCACATAAAGGATAAGTCGAAAAAATAGCAAAGTAGAACAATCTCCTCATTTTTGTGTGTAAGCTTTGTTCTCCAAAAAGTTTTAAATACTGTTTTCCAGGGGTAGCGTTTATATGGGGCCTAGGATAAATTATGGACCGATCTTCACGAAATTTCACAGCGTCATTTGTTGTCTTTTGTAGTCTTATATAACTGTGACGTACCAAATTTTGTTATGATAACATTGTTTTTTACGGGTTTAGGCGTACTAAACTCTTTTCCAGAAGTAGGGTTTATATGGGGCCTAGGGTAAATTATGGACCGATCTTCAGGAAACTTTACAGTGTCATTTCTAGTCCCATTAAAGGAATTTTTGCGAAATCTTATATCATTCTGTTAATTTTTTCACCATTTATGTTAGTTTTTGTAACAAAAGTATCAATTTTTTTTAGGTGGTGGTTTCACATTTTGATTCATAGCTCTGATCCTACTGAACCTATTTTGCTGGATTTCAATCCCAAACTGCTTAGGATAGCTACAAGCAATTTAACACCAAGATTGTTTTTTTCTTTTCGGTTTTTCGAAAATGAGCGTGTTTTCAACAGACGGACAGACAGACGGACATGGCTAAATAGACTAAGAATTACTTAAGGACCCAGAATATATATACTTTATGGGGTCTGAGATGAATAATAAAAAAGTTTCACACAGAATGACAAACTAAGTATACCCTCTTCACAACTAATTGTGGTGGAGGGTACAAAAAGATTGAACTTTTCGTTGGTGCCACTCTGAGAGTAAATTTACAAAGTGAGCGTTTTAATCTCATTAAATTATCAAAGTTTGTTATAGACTACTACAACCAGCGTTACCGTTGTGATACTAAAGTATCAATTTGACCCTTTTTCGACGGTGTTGATACCTTTTATGACCCTTTTTTTAATTATACTTTTGTATCATTATCACCTCTTTTGTGACACTTTTTGACCCTTTTATGGAAATAGCTCTCACATTTTGTTTTTTGTCAACACTGCGGAACAGAAGTGCTAAACAAATGTTTTTGAAATAAGCATTGCTTGATATGGAACAGACTCAGAGTATAAACTTACAATTCCATGCTTTCTTCTCCTTGATTTTTGATAGTAAAGTACAGTTTCCCTAAAAGCAAACATAACTCATATAAATATTTGTTATTTTTTACGGTGGTTTCTTTTCAAAACAAACAATTTTACATTTTATTAAAAAAATGCAATTTGGTGTTTTGCTCTCTTAAAGAGTAGCATGTTTTATTCAAAAAAATTCGCCCTTAATAATGGCAAAAGGTATTGAACTTTTCGCCTTCTTTTGAATCGACAGTGTTGAGAGTGCCCTAACAGGAATGAAAAGAGGTAAAAGTTGCTAAATTAGCGGAAATTCCCATATATTTGGTAGCAGCGGTATGATAGCCAAGTCTTATATTTATTAAAAATCGTAACTTTAACAAATCTGACACTTACAGGAAAAATCGCTTTAATCGAGAAAATGGTTACAATTTGCGAACGATTGCAAAATTTAAAACAAACACTAAAATATTTTGACATCACTAAATCGGAAAATTACATAAAAAAGATTAAAAATTAGCTATGTATAATGATAAAGAATAAACATTTTGTCAGGTGTTTAAAATAGGATAGAGCATTCCATAAAAAAATTAAGTTTTTTGAGCTCTTCCTACCTGAAATATTATTGGTTTGTTTGCTTACAAAAAAACTTGATCTTATTATGTTCATTAAAATGGGAAATACTGCTAATAAAAAACTTGACCCTTTTTTTTATTGAAATACCCTTTTTTTGACCCCTTTTTCAGGAAAATACCCTTTTTGTGACCCTTTTCGGAAATTTCCAACGGTAACCCTGACTACAACAACACCACACAAGTAGTACAAAAACGATTTGCATGTTGTGTTTAGAAACATAAACACGAAAACACATTGTTTTCATGTTTAAAAAGTAAAATTGAGAACTCTTGCTTCTCATTTAGTTTATATTTTCAGTTATATATAATGTACCTTCATTGTTTTACAGGTAAAAACCATATCGGGAATGATGCCGGTGTCTTATAATTGAAATTTTGTAAGGTGTTAAACGGGTAAGTAAATCAATCATAATTAACTTTTGGCTTATTTCAAGTACAAATTCGGGATTAAATCAACTTTATAATTCATAAATCAAGCGTATTTTGAGAGTGATTCAGTCTTAGTTTTACTGAAATCAATCTCATTTTCGAATTATTCCAAGTACGAATTCGGGATTGAATATAGATAAGTAAAGTATTACACGATTAAAAATCCGTACATGAATCAATCTTTCTGATTGATTTGAGACGGATTTATTAATTTTTCTTTTGAGTGACGCCTAATGTACCATGTTTTTTTTTTAAACATCTGGCTTTCTTTTGCGCTAGTCCTAGTGTGTGCATGAACTAGTCATATTATTTTCAGGGTACATAAAAAATTCGTTTAACATACCAAAATGTACACAATCATAAAAATTAATATGTCTTGCCGCACAAAGTTGTCAGCTTTAAAAACTAACTCCAAATTCTAAGGCGAATTATAACTTAAAACCTCTCGTTGGTATTTTCATATGTATTCTGAAGAAAAATCCTAAAGTGTCCAGGATATTAAGCAGGTGAACTCACAGGTCCACCGCGTCTGTGCAACTCGATAAGACTCGCGCCTAATGAATGACTTACAGTGAGCCATTGGAAGGCCAACGAATTGATCAATGAATACGTCATTCATGCGAACACCTTGTCTGACCAGCCCATCTGCTACCTGATTACGCTTGAATGCTTCGCAATCTCCCAAATCATCAAAGAAAGGGGTGCAATAGTCCACTCTATCAGGGACAATCGAACATTTGATTATCCCGGCGTGACCATAGTCATCGGCAGACCAGCCATGCGCTTTTAAAAATTTAGATATTTATGTATTAAGGTTACAAAAAAAAAAAGAGAAGAAACGGGAATATCTTTACAAATAGATAGCTCCTTTAGTCGGCCATCTCCCATAAGCGGACGTTTTTGTAAGTCCTTATTTTATTTAACCCTGTAAAGTGTCGTTTTAGTATTCTTTTATAGAGAAGTTAAAAAAGGACAAAAATGACCCCTCAAAATAAGTGTTAGAGAGTTAATATATTCTAAGAAAAGAATCGCCATACAATTCAACTGAAGGCATCTGAAATAGTATTTTAGCTCAGAAGTACATTGAGTATATTTTTTTTGACTTATACCAAACGCCTTTTCAAAAAATTAAAAAAACTATAGGGACCGATATTTCGGGAACCCGAGTTAACTTTTCAAAACCCTTTGGCAGATTTGCTCTACCAATAGTCTAGTTTCATTTCGTGTTGCAAGTATTGAGACTGTGTTATTGTAACAGTAGGATAAATGAAAAAAAGATTTAACGTTTACTTATTGACCCCCTTGTAGTGGCCTTTTTTCTTTTTATAATAAGGACTATAATCTCCCGAAATCAGTTGGATAAAGTAAAAAGACCACAAATTCCTTTGTACTGCGAAGAGGCGTGGCTGGGGTCGCTAACACTTCATAACACTCTACAACAATTTAAAACTTTTTCCAAAATAATGGGGTTCTGACAATCGATTCTGGTCTGCGATTTAAAAGATCACATCCGAATTTAATTTTCGTGCAGCATATCGGTATATGAAACTCTGTGAACTTCACATTTGAGGAAAAATGTATGTATCAGCAACTTAATATAAAATATTACGCAAATAGTTTTGTGGAACATATTAACCCTTTAACTCCCCTTCATAACGGTAATTTGTGGCACTATTTTAACAAATCGTTTAAAACACCCCTAAAAAAGGAGACGGCGGTGATGACATGGCAAAATTATGGACACGAAATTTTACTCCATATGCTTAAACACAGCAAAGCTGAAAACTTAAAACAAAAACAACAGTAAAAAAACATCTAAATCGCCTGGGTTGTTCTGCATGAACATTTCATTAACTAAGCCTTCAATGCACAGTGGGAAAGTAGACATATTATATATCACAGTATAGGGAATTGTTATTCATGCATAACAAAATATAATATAATTTTTAACAATTGTAAAATTCAATAAAAACGGTTTTGAAAAAATGCAAAAAGTTTAATTTTGAGTTTTTGTTAATATTTACTATAAATTTTTATTTATGCAGTAAAACCTTTGTTAGTTGACATTATTTAGTGAAATTGGCTTTTTTGTAGGCTTTTGAGTATAATTTCTAGTGTCCGACCGAACGTTCGGGTTCGGTTACGGAGTTCGGCAAAAAATGATGTTCGGCCTAAGTTCGGTGTTCGGCGAAATTTTTACCGAACTTTACCGAACACCGAACTTTTTTATGAAATAACATAACGAAAAAATACAGCGATGACTAAATAAAATTCTTAAGTGTATAAAAATGTCTTTATATGTGTAATTTTTATAAGACGGTAAAAAATACAACAAAAAAAAAACGGTTTAATTTTATTTGGCAAAAAAATACTCTATTTATATTCTGCGAATGGTAAGATAATCTATAGTTTTGAGTGAACCACAATCCAAACTTTATAGTTTACATTGTTCCAGATAAAAATGTCATCCAATCCATTTCGGAGTTTTTTTGAAAAAAAATGAGCAAGCGCTAAATTCAAATGTTGCACCAAACAAATGTCAATGGGGATTTCATTGCCAAGCAAACAAACTACCGCCAATTTTAAACGCCACTTAGAGAAAATACACCCCAACGAATTCAAAAAATACATTGTAGAGGTTTGAGTACCAGTATGTATACTAGGGCTTTAACCAAATTATTGGCATAGTACGACGGAGTGGCCAAGAATGTTTTAGTAATGAAAACACCTGTCTCCCGTCGTTTTGCGAAAAAAAACCTCACGCAGCGAAGCAAATTTTTAAAACCTTCTAAGAAATTTTGAACCGCGATGAATTGTTAACCGTAGGAAAATTTTTAAATCTAAAGCAGTGGATAAATTCCAAAATAGCATTTATGTAAGTGATACGTATAGGAATATATACAAATATCAGGTGTATATTTTTTTAATATTCCCGATCCCTGCGTGAACTATTTTAACAATCCGAAAAAATTATCATATTTTTTATTAACAACTTTTAATGTTCTACACGAATATACTATGCCGTTTTTGATTTTCGCATTAAGTGTGAAAAAGTTATAGCCCTAATGTATACTGTATTAAACTTGAACTTTATTTTTTCTCTTAAAAAAAGCAATTACTAATTATTTTTTAACTATAAAATAGTTTTGACTACTATAAAGTGCATGTTGCATCCTTCCAAAAGTGTAAATGTAATAATTTCCCGAAATTTTATCTTGTTTTAAATAAATACATTAAAAAAAGTACAATTGTTCAGAGTTATTAACAAAAAGTTCGGGTTCGGGTTCGGCCGAACTTGTCAAAATTTACCGAAGTTCGGATTCGGGTTCGGTCTCAAAAAGTGCGTTCGGTCGGACACTAATAATTTCCCAAGAAAGAACCCAGTCATTTGACCCTAGACTGGGTTTAGAAGCAAAAATTAACTATTTCTAATTAAAAAGAAAATTAAAAATTTGTATGCAAGTTTTAATCAAAATTGGAAGAGATTTGAAAAAAGCGAAAGTTAATGGTTATCGAATGTGACACAATTAATATCTGAAAGTGATGTCGCAAAAGAAAGTGGTCGTCTTTCTTTCTTTTAAGTGGCATTAAATATTGATGGCATTGGCAGCACTAATTAATTTGTAAGCTGAGCCTTAACACTTGCAAAAGCAGACCTAGTTAATTGTATGATTTTATATTATTTACTAAATTCCCTTTTTTTGTTATAAATTTGATTAGTCAATAAATGTTTTCTAGCTGAATGCTGTTTTTGTCCAAATACCGTTTTTACTATTAACCCACCCAAAGCTAAGCTAACTTTTCCTGTCACTGAAAGTTGATGTGGCAGTGGGTGACTTAAGTTAGTATTTTTCCTAAGACTTTGGTAAGAAGCATAAAGAAATTGTGAAAATATTTAAATTTGCGGTAACCTTTTACATGGAAAACAATCTAACTACTTGAAGTGGGCATGGTAAGAGTGGATTGACTTTAATTTTTTTACCGAAGGTTAAGGTACACACCATAATAATCTGTATGAAATTTTGCCTCAAAAACCGTACATTTGGCCCATAGTGCAAAGTACGGGTCTCAGGATCCCCATTACACAATTATTACAAACTTTTTGTGTCTTGCAAACAGGGCTTATAATTTGTGCTTCTAGTTTGCAGTTGGAAACAAACAGGTATAATTAAAAAATTTTTACAAAATAGGTCTATTTTGGAGGCACATGGAGCCCGTAGTAGTTGAATTTTTTCGACTATTTTGCATAGCAATACTTTGCGTGATGTAGCCTTTCAAAAAAAATTAAAAAAATATGAAAATACTTGTTTGGGGCGTGACACAAAATAGATTTATTAACATCTTATGAACAAAAAAATGGATTGGAGAAGTGGGAATAGCACTGGAGATTTGTAGCAGTAAAAGTATCCACAATATTGATCCTAGACCCTATAAGTATATATATTCTTGATCCTTGTATGTTGAAATGGGATTTCCGAAGACCCCAGAAATGATGGGGACAAGGTTGTTAAATATTTATGTCACATATACTCCGATAATATTTGGTATTGGAATTCAGCCAGATCGGTCCATAAGTGCAGGAGGTATGAGCAAAAAACACGACTGCCTCTAACTGTACCTAAAAAAGCTCTTGTTGTTGTTGTTTTTTTTTTAAATTGTTTTTTCTGTATATCTGGGGAACGGCAGGAGCCAAAGCTTTTAATTAAGATTAAAGCAACTTGGTAATCAACACACAATCAACAACCATTGGAGGGATTGGAGAAGTTTTTTTTTTTTTTTTTTTTTAATTTATTTTTTTAATCTTTCTTATCGAAATTTACAATATGTATTCAAATCTTAATTCTACTTGTTGTTTATTAGTTGTTACCACTATCTGCTGTATTCAAATTTTAAGACTGTCTTCTAGTTAGGCTCAAAGTATCGGTTCTTTTTAGCCTCTGGTGACCTTCGAACTGAAGCAAACCCCGAGCGAGGTAGTTAGGGTGGACCATTAGTTTATCGATGTAGCTTATTGGATATTTTTTAATTTCCTCCTGGATAGTGGGGACGTTGAGATCTCTGTGGATAATATCATTACGTATATACCAATTTGTCGTAATATTCTAGACTGTCTTCTTTGAAGCTTTTGGATGTTAGATGCGCATGCAGTACCCCATAATTGGATGCCATATGTCCATATTGGTTTTATGATGGACTTGTATAGAAGAATTTTGTTGTCTAAAGACAAGTTTGAGTTTCCACCGAGAAGCCAATGTAGTTGAGCTGCTTTAAGTTTCATAGCCGTTATTTTCGCTTCGATATGACGAGACCAGGTCAAGCGTCTATCTATATGAATTCCCAAGTACTTTACATGGTTTTCTACCGGAACAGTGATGTTATTTATTTGTACTGCTGGGCACGTTTGTCTTCTGAGCGTGAAAGTTAAGTGAGCACATTTAGCCGGGTTAACATTTATTCTCCATTTTTCTAGCCATGCCTTTAGTTCATTGATGCGACTTTTGGGTCATGGTTAACGCTAATAAATGCTGTGTCGTCTGCAAATATAGAGGTATGCGTGCTCAGGTTTGTTGGCATATCCGCTGTGTATATTATATATAGAAGCGGTCCTAATATGCTGCCTTGGGGAACACCAGCAGTAATTTTCTTGAGGGGGGAGTATTTATCTTGCGACCTTACTATGAATGTTCTGCCTGTTAGATAGCTCTCCAGAAGCTTGTGAGTGTTTTGAGGAAGCATTCGTGTTATTTTGATGAGTAGCCCATCATGCCAAACTTTGTCAAATGCTTGGGAAATGTCTATAAACAGGGCTGAGCAGTATTGCTTTTTCTCAAACGCCGATCTAATAAGGGTGACAATTCTATGCACTTGTTCTATTGTACCATGTTTCGCTCTGAATCCGCAACCTGGCTAGCATCTTTTCCTGGCTTGGGAATCATGACAATTATAGACCTCTTCCATGAGGATGGGAAGTATCCGACTCTTAATATAGCGTTAAAAATGAGTAGCAAGATTCTGGAAGCAGACGATGGTAAGTTTCTTATCATTGACCCTGTGATACGGTCAAGTCCGGAAGATTTTCTGATATTCACTTTTTCTATTGCAGATTTTACTTGAGTAATGTTAAATTTTAATGGATGGTTTACCTAATCAAGAATGATTGGACGACAGGAACAAGTATGTGTATCATGTGGCGTGAAAACTTTCTGAAGGTGGCCCGCGAAAGCGTTTAATTTTTCATCTGTGTTTTTGGCCCAAGTGCGGTTTTCAAGTCATAATGGAGATTCTTGGGTTATAGGGCATTTCATATGCCGTACAGCCTTTCAAAAGCTATAATTGGAGTTTTTTGTAGCATCTAGGCTGTTTAGATAGCCTTCTATTGCAGACTCGTGGTTCTGTCTCAATTTGTTGCGAAGAGTTGTCAGGCATAATTGTAGTTGGGCCTTAGTGGTTGGGGAACGACTGTTTTGCCATTGTCTTCTTAACTTCCTTTTTTCTCTGATAAGGGTCTCTATATCCGTCGATGTATTGTAAGGAGCACGTTTAATTGTCCGCTTGATTGGGGTTGCATTTCTTGCTGCAGCATTTAAGACTTCTGTAAATCGGTCGACAGCTATTTGGATGTCAGATGAATTTTTTAGGGGAATGCACTGTGATAGGTGAGAGCTCACATACATTTTATACTTTAACCAATTTGTGTTTCTGTTTGGATAGGAAATACAGTTTGCAGCTGCGGCGTCAGAGTTACCTTTTAAAATGAGGATTGAAGGTGAATGATCAGACGAAAGATCATAGGAGGAACTAACTAGTAACTGATCGCGCTTGATGTTTTTGATAACAGCAAAGTCAATAAGGTCTGGTAGCTTGTTGAAGTCGGTTGGCCAATAGGTAGGCTCACCACTCGATACCACATCAAAATTATTTGCAGTTACTGTATTGTATAGCTGATTACCTCTAGGACTAATAAGTCTGGAGCCCCAATATGTATGTTTAGCGTTGTAGTCGCCGGCAGCAATGAATTTCTGGCCCAATGTGGAGAAGAAGTTGAGAAATTTATCGTGTAGAATTTTGTGCCTCGGGGGACAATAAACGGATGTTAACGTTAGTTTGAAATCAGTAAGATTTATTGATGTGGCCTGGATACAATCTTCTTTGAACTCTGGCAATGGTAAGTGTCTGATGTGTTTGTGCACAATTATGGCTGTGCCACCACGAGCTCGTCCGCTGGGATGTTTTGTGTCATACGTAAGGTAACCATTTACCCTAAAGTAGTTTTTATGAGTAAAGTGCGTTTCAGAGACAAGAAGTACGTCGATTTCATGCCTATGAAGAAAGTTTGCAACTTCGTGTTTATGTTGGGATAACCCGTTTGCATTCCAGAAACATATTTTTAACTGGTTCATTTTTTGTTGAGTAGAACTTGCAGGACCATGTTCTGGTTTCGCATCATTTCCTGAAACATGTTCTGCATAGTGGCCATGAAGTTATTCATATTTTGAATTAAATTTTTAATTGAGGTAGGCATTTGCAGACCTTCCCTAGGAACATTAGCGTACGGAGGTTGCTTTGCGTTGGAAGTACTCGGGGGATTTTTCGCATTAGGGTTTCCTTTTAGGACTTGGGCATATGATTGGAGAAGTGGGCTTGTCACTTGAATGTGCCCATTATAATATACACAGTATACCACAAAATGTGGTCCAGATTGCAGAAGTGAGCGTGTTACCTCCCGTACAGAAAACATCAAAATATTTGAGGGCTGTCATATAACGTATGGATACGCCTTATATATATCAAAAGATCGGCAATCTTTTTTAGAACATATTTAAGCGCGAAAAATCGGTTCAAATATAAAAAAACATGGCCAAAATAGTTATTTTTTTTTAAAAATACCCATTTCCGGGCACCATAGATCTTCCGAGTTCAAGTTTTATAACTCATATAAATGGTAAATTTCATCCTTAACACGTTTCGCTACTTAAATCTGTCGAATCAGGGAAAAATACCCGCGTTACGACCAATATGAATCCACTTAGATTTATTATATAAAATTAACTTATAGCGGCAAAATAAACAAATAAAATGGACTATATCGCTAATGTGACTATAAGGTTAGTGACTATAAACGAAAAGTACTGTAATATGAAAAGTCAACTATATTTCAAATACTATTCAAGCTCAAATAGAGAAGATTAAAAAAAATACGGGAAAATTTAAAGTTTTTTACTTAAAAATAATTCACCCAAAATCAGTACTGATCTGTGTAATACGGAACCGTCGGTCATATGTTCATATCATACCATGGTGAAGGGTGTATACACGCAAAGAAAAAACATGGTTGTGGTAAACATATTCTAAGAGCAACATATTATGATAAGATTCATGATTGTAGTCACCATATTAAGATTATTATTGAATCATATTATGACTAAATATACTCGTACTGTTACATCATAATATTTTTCCCTTAATCATATTATTCTGTTAATCATACTAAGTTAAGAATTAATCAAATTATTGTCATGTTAATCATAATAAGCTAAAAAATTAATCATATTATTGTCATGTTAATCATATTAAGCTAAAAAGTAATCATATTATCATCATGTAAATCATAATAAATTGAGAAGCAATCATATTATGATACAGCACCTTTCATAGCTGTCATAAAAATACAAAATAAATTAAAATTTGTTTTCATCAAATTTTTATTTTGTGGCTTTTTACAATTTTTCTTAATGCAAATCAAATAGCGAAATTCAATATAAGGCTTGCAAAACAGCAAATGCAAAATCTGTGGTTTTCATGGGCAACCGCGTATGTCCATTTTTCCGATTTTGAGATGCAATATGGCATTGCCTAATTTTAAATGCTCTTTACATTTTTTTGAAAAAAGATGGATCAATGCCGATTTGTTAACGTAGTGACAAAGTTTAAAAAGTGCAATACCTAGCCCAGCGTTGCCAGAATTAAGATTTTATCTTATTTTTAAAGATTTTTTGAACAAAATAAGATTTAAAGATTTTTTTTCTCAAATTAAGATTTTTATTTTTAGAAATAAAGATTTTTAACTTTAAGTTTGTACAACATACAAAATTTTTTTAAAAGTTTTTTAAACAGTAAATTTTTAAAACAATGAGCTTTTATATAAGCTTGTTGTCTATTGGGTTTGCACACTTTTGTACCCATTGTCTAGCATACACAAAAAGGCATCATTATTTCTGAGCATACAAAACATTAAAAAAGCATCATAGATTCGCTGTTGTTGATTTTGGGACTACTGATGAAAAAAATTATTTGTGAAAAGAAAAAACGTATTTTTATAAAGATTAATTTATTAAAGAACAAAAAAGTTCATTTATTTAACACCAAAAGGTAAATCTAATGGAACTTAACCCTAGGATTACCGTCTTGGTCTGGCCAGACCCAATTTGTGTTTTCCTTGGAATATTTTTCGGATATAACAAAAAAAAAAAAAAAAACAGGGGCGTGAGTTCTATAAATGATACGTGCTGAATCGAATGAAACTAATTTGGATTCGATTAGAGCAAATTCGTGGGGTGAAATTCTATTTTTATGTAAAAGTCTATGAAATTACCCTCTTGGCCAGACGAAATTCTTGTTTTCTTGCAATATTTTCTAAAAAGGATAAAATTTCAAAAAACAGAAACGTGAATTCTATAAATGATATGTTCTGAATTGAATGAATCAAGTTTAAATCAAATGTGTGGTAGATGCGAAAAAGCAATGTAAAATAAAATTATATAATAAACTAGCGGACCTGGCGAGCTTCGCCTCGTCCCAGTTTTAAGCCTTCAGACAAACTTAAGACTAATCATACGACACAAATATTTTCACACAAAGTTTCGTACAAAAAATCAATTTTCGATTTTTCCAATTTTCCGGAGGGATTTTCCAACATTTTCGTCCGTAAAAACCTTCTCCTCGAAAATGCGAATAATTGACAAAAAATTTTACGAAATAGGCCCATCCATTCTCATATTATGAATTACTGTACATTTTTTACACTATATTCGTATAACCGTACGATGCATACCCAACTTTTTCTACGAGAACACACACCCGGGATACGTTTGTACCTACTAGCTTATTTTGGGTTTTTCTTATGTTTAAATGGTCCAATTTAATTTTTATTTTTTTTTTAAAGCGTAAATAAATATTTTAAAAAGTTTTAGTTTTGTTTCATGCAAATATTCTACATGGTTCAAAAGATATAAGCAAAAGAGTGCATGCAGGCAATTATTATTCAAGTGATAAACAAGTGTTTGTAGTATTTGGATATTTTAACGGTTGCTTTTTGATGTTGTTGTGCATTCGCCATTATTTAGCGGATCACCAATACCGAGTGCACAGTATGTAACAATAATTCATAATTTTCATTTTTCAAATAAAATAATATAATTTCAAAACACTATAAAATGGTTTGTTGCCTTTTATTTTGATATAAACTGGTGTGGCACAAACGTATCCCGGGTGTGTGTTTACGTAGGTGTCGACTTTGGAAGCTCATAACTCCTGAACCACTGGTCCGAATTGCAATTAGAAATTACCTATGTTTTCTAGATCGGAAACCTATATTCCTTAAGTTAAGCCATTCCTGAGTTACAGCACTGCAAAGATGCAAGTGGATACATTTGTACCCGGGTGTGTGTTCTAGGGATAATCTAGCATAATAAGCATACGTTCAATAAAAAACATATTTATTTACTTTTTATTTAATTGGGTTTTTTAGCTGTTCTAATTGTGTTCTGCCTAGACCTTAGTGGTAAAAAGTTTCCGAGAATCCTAGGATTAGGAAGCTTTTGGTTTGAAAATTCCACATTCCATGTTTATGATCATTTTTACATAAGTGCTTAAGAATATCTTTTAAAAAGTATTCTTACATTATTTTAATAAAAATTCCATTGGGAATATATTTAGGTAAATCCATATTTTTTCAATGAGAAATAAAAAAAAAAAAAAAAAAAAAAATATATAATATTAAATTGAGAACCCTAAAGATTTCATATGATGTGCAAGGATCGGAAAATGTTTTTTTATTTTGTTTCTAAAAAAATATTTATTGTGCAAGTTTAAAAAATTCTACATTTTACAGAAAACAAAAAATTTCTAAAATAGTTTTGAAAAAAAAGCCGTCGAAAAAAATAAATAAAATAAAGTTTTTGAAATAAAACGTTTTCTTAAAAACATTAAATAAAGTTTTTAAAATAAAACGTTTTCTTAAAAACATAAAAAAACAAAATAATTATATTTAAGCATTGTCATAAAAATTTCATTCTTCAAAACAAATTTCAATAAAATTTATGAAGAGTTTTCTGAGAATACATACATACATATTTCATTTTTGAAAAATACATACATAGAAAAAAAAATTCTAAAAAAAAACGTTTTAAAAAATATTTTTCAACAAAAAAAAAAGTTTCTTGAAAATTTGTATTTGTTTTTTTTACAAAAAAAGTTTTTGCTACTTTTTGAAACTATAAATTTTGTTTTCAAAGAAAATGTTTTTTTTCTTTTTCGTTTAAATTTTAAACACAGAAAAACAATATTCTTTTTTTCACACACAAAAATTTTTTATTTAAAAAATAAAATTTAATTTTGTGTTTTCCGTTCGTAAAATCCGGTCCTTGATGATGTGTGAGCTTCATAGCTCCAAAACTAAATTTTTGTTGCCCAAATTAATACATCTCTAATATCAGGATTTAATTACATTCGATGAAACTTCTTTATTTAGGATTTTTTTACTTCTTATTTATGAGAAAATAAATGCATTTAAAATGTATTTTTATGGAAAATATAACTAAAAATACAATTTTAAACCTACAATCTAATTTTGTATAAATACCGTAATTACGCATTTTAATTTGAATAGTTTCCATAATCAAAAGTAGTTTCTTTTAAAAAATTAATGATTTTTACTTTTTTGCACTTGTTAAAAAAAAATTTAAGATATTTCTCTTCAAAAAAAGATTTTTTATTCGCCAAATTAAGATTTTCCTTCCAAATCTTCTGGCAACGCTGACCTAGCCCATAGTTTGATCTAGAATGGTTTTTCGGCTTTCCTGAAAAATTTGTTTTAGGACATACGCGGTTGCCCATGAAAACCACGGAAATATCGTAGAACTTTTATAAAATATAACGAAATCTCTGTGTGTTTTGTTGTTGGATTTTACAAAAAAACTACGATATTTTGCATTTGCACTTTTACATCACTAATACTGAATGTATTCCGCTAATATTTTAATTATTTTAATTTCTTTAAACTTATTTTTTTTTTTTGGGAATTTATCTTTAAATTGTTTAACCGCGCACATATAAATAAAGCGACACAACTGATTCAAAATTATTTTACAAATGGCGCTAACATAATATTATTAGAGTAAAAATAATTTGATTACATCTTAAACATAAATGTATAGAAAGTTATCATGCTATGGCTATTAAATATCATGATATGGCTGTGAGTAATATAATATGTTTAGAAAGTTATCATAATTAAGTTGTTAGAAAAATAATTATTTTTGGGTCAACAATACTCAAATTTATGATTGCGATAAACATTGATATGTTAACAGTAACTATAATATTGTTGATATTAAATAACAATTACAATTATTTGTGTACGACAACAATACATTGTTACATTAAACAAAGTGTTGTTGCCGAAAGAATCGGAATAGCCAAATGTAGCGCTCTTACTTGTTTTTTATTCAAATCAGTTGACAAACAGAGAAGGAAAGTGTTCTTTACTATTTTGCCTGTGCCGATTTACCACAATAGTGCACGTCATAGAGAAATATTATTAATAATAAATTATTTTTTAGCTTTTCTTAAATCTTTGGAAAAAGGTTTCCTAATGCAACCAGCGAAATGGGCATAGAAACTAGCTTTCCCTCAACAATAAATTTTCGTGTACTTATCAACAATAAAAATTTGGAAATTAGCACTTTATAGAGAAATCTTATTAATAATAAATTTTGTATTCCCAAAAGTAACTTTGATAATATACTTGAATGTGCCCGTGCCAAAAACTGAACTGGCAAATTGTTTTTTTTTTTTTATTGTTTTCTAACGAAGAAATTTGTATTTTAATTGGCTCCACGAAAAGCCCCCCAATGAAATAACGCCCAAACGAGAAATGAAATATTCCCCAATTTTTTTTCCATACATTTTTGGGTGTAATTTCATATGAAAAAACTCCCAATTTTTTTGGGCCGTTTTTCATTTTTTTTGGGAATTATTTCATTCTTCATTTGGGGTTTTCAAATTATGAAATAGTCTCCAATGAAACAACACCCAACAAATTTTTAAAATTCGGGGCTTGTTTCATAGCGTGTTTAATTTGGGTGTTATTTCATTTTTAATTCGGAGGTTATTTCATTTTTAACACCAAAGTTAAGTACAGTATTTATCGGATATAAGAACATCTCATATAAGAACAAAACGCTTATAAGAAACATTTTCAAAAACACCATGTCTTTTTTGTGATTTTTCTTACAAAAAAGGTTTAATATAAGAAAAACGCTTATAAGAAAAAAACTGATAAAAGAACATTTTTCTTAAACACCAAAATTACAAAATGTATAGAAAAACAATTTATATAAGAAACTTCTAACGGCAACACAGAATTTATGTAGTTTGCATGGACAACTCTGTTTTCTGACAGTTTTACAACAAGAACAAAGTTTTTTTTTACTTTTAAGCTGGAGGTCCATAACACGCGTTTACGCGTCCACGCAGCGCATGCTTTTATTACCTTACTTGCTTTCTACGTTTCAAGTTACATGCAACGCTATTTATGCAGCAGCAGCACAAGTAAAAATAAAATTTTATTTGTCAAAATCACCTGATTTGTTCGAACGCTGCTTGTGACGCTTACAAAAGTAGAAAGTAAACCTACTTTTCGCCTCAAGGCATCTACGCTTTTGTGCATGTAACGTACTACGTATAACTACACAGATTCTACTTTTTTGACAGCTGCGTATGCTGCGAAAAAGCGACTAACGCGTGGTGTGGACCTCCAGCTTTAGTTTTAGATGAGCGAGCTGGTACTCATGAGAAGCTTTGTGTTTTTTGCCAATAAAAACAAAAGTTAAAATTTTAAAAGAAATACAAAACGGTATAAAAAGAAGCGAAATTGAAAAAAAAATATAATATTGGACTTTCAACGTTATCTAAAATAGTGAAAAACTCAAAAGACATAGAAAATAATTATTTAAAAGTTAGAAACGTTAACATGGGGTCTTTACCTGACAATTTTTTGTCATACCAAACTTCAAAGTTTGACGTTTATTATAACAAAAAATTGTCAGGTGAAGACCTTATGTAACAAAAAAAGAGACAGAAAACCAAAATATGAAAGTCTTATGGCCATAGCTACTTCTATAAGAAATAAGTTTCTTATATAAAATAGTTGTATATAAGAAAGAAACGCTTATAAGAAACTTTTTTCCTGGATTTTTTTAGTTTCTTATATCCGATAAATACTGTATTGAAATCTGGCTTCGCATACTAAAGTTTTTCTGCGTGACGGCCTGCGGCCGTGCTTAGGGATTTTTTCCTACGCGGCAGGTGGCTTCGCTGAATGAAGTTTTCCTGGGTGCGTCACAAGAATAAAAAAATATTTTTCAATGATAACTAAGGATTTTCCCTTTTACAGAATGTTGACACCATGCGTAACACTATTCTGGAAAAGTATGGCTTTGTCTCTCATTTGTGAAAAAAATATGGCTATATCTCTCATTTCGCAAAATTTTAAATATGACCTTACCTCTCAATGATTGGGCGATTAGACCATAACGACTTTATCTCCCATTTAATTGAGCAATAAAGCCATTATGGCCTTACCTCCCATGGTTAAAAAGCACCCCCCCCCCCCCCCCCGTGTAAAGGCCAAACGTAGAAGGGAAATTGTCTTCCGAACTGCAAAAATAGAGCAAGGCGGGTAAAATAACTACAGCAATATTTTTGAACCGAATATATCCTTATTATTAAGAAGACGCCTGCGGGCCTCCACACGATTCATTTCAATAATTTTGCGACTTTGCTGTTGGTCCATATTGACTTCATGAAATCCTTGGTGAAACTGACTCTTTTATGAATTTTGGGCATAATTTCATTTTTGTTGCTGATGGGGTTAATTTCATTGGGGGTTATTTCATTTTCATCATTGGGTGTTATTTCATATGAAATAACATCAAAATAATTTCGTTTTCGTTTTGGGGTTTATTTCATTTATTTTTCGATGTTATTTCATTCACTGCTTTTGGGTGTTATTTCCTATTTTTTGGGGATTATTTCATTGGGGGCTATTTCCTGGGCGTTATTTCATTGGGGGGCTTTTCGTGGAGCCTTTTAATTTTGTTTTTTCGTTTTACCCATTTACCCACAAAAGTATGCTAAAACTGCACTTAAGGGGGTTAAAATGTCCCACGAATATATTCTACATCAAATTTTGCTAGGGGTCCTTTAAGGTCAAAAGTTCGTGCAATGTATGAAACCCCGATTTTCGAAATTTCGGGCATTGAAAATTTTTAATTTGATTTTAAAAACTTTGTTATAGGGTATCATGGGACCGGCTTTGGCTATACATTCTTATTTGATATTCTTGTTCTTTTTGGCAGAACTAAAATCTTATTTATTATTGTTTTTTTATAAATTTTCTGAAATTCACTTCTGACATTCTTATGCCATCCAAAAAATACTTTATTACAACTTTAAACAAATTTGAGGTAAAACAAGCAAGGGTGCATTGTTTGGCTACGCCAAGACTTTGATAGCCTCTACAAAGGGTTTGAAAATTTCAGGCGTGTGCTTTATATGGGATCTAAAAATTATTGTCCAATCTTTATGAAAATTGTGAGATCTATTTTATAACTCACTGCGGTTTTAAGTATGTTTCAAAAAGTCATATAAAATTCAATTTTACCTAATTTAAACAAAATTTAGGCATTTGCTTCCGAAATATTAATAAGATTATAAGAGTAAATTTTAGGAGGGAATTTTAAATTGGACCTTTCTTTAATTAGGGATCTTTTATCAGAAAATACGAAAGGGTGATTTCTAGTACAGTGCGCGCTGGATATTCGAGACTAACTAAAAACCTGACCTGTCGCGAGAACTGAATTTTTGGCGATAATAGAAAAAAAATGTTATTGAAAGATTTTGTGTTTTTATTATATTTTTTTAAGAAATTGGAGATTTTGAGTTGCTTTTTGGAAATTTTTAACTAAAATGACAGCTGTTGTTGGCTTTCGTTATTTTCCAAAGACCATTGTATGTATATGTTTATCGATGTTATCCACTTTAATTTTGTTTTCCTCACGAGCACTATCGTATAAATTCTCCGGTTCCGTATCTGACAATAGCATTTGCTCCTCATTACTCTCCACATGAAATTTTTTGTGAATAAAGTTGTTTATGGCGGCATTCGTGAAGAGATGTTTCGTATCAATTTGAACAACAAGTGAACCAATAGTCTTAAGATATTTGTTTTCTGCCCGAATTAAATTTTGTAAAATATTTGAGGACATACCCAATAAAAAATTGAGCTTCAAACGAAGCTGGTTTACAAGGGAGAAATGAAAGAGTTTCGCTTACCATCTCGCTAACGGAAGGCATGAATTTTATATGGTGAGTTTCCACTTTGAAGCAATGCATTTTTGACACAAAAAACGCTTTATTCAACGCATATAAAAACTGGTGAACGTAGCTATCATCTTTACACACTGAATGTTTTTATAGTTATTTTTTAGTATGCTCCCTTACAAACCTGCTTCGTAGTAGGGGAATGCCGTGGCACCTGAAAAGTCATTTTTTTTATAAAACTTGTTAAGAGTTCGCAGCGCACAACTGAACGCTTATTTTTTTTAATGCACCTTTAGTGCTTCGCAAAATGATAAAGATTTTTATTGGGTATTGTCCTCTTTGCTCCATTCACTATTGAATCTTAGTAGGGCCTCCAGGATTTTTGGATATTTAATTCTGATATTTTGTCCCAGATCGTATCCAGAATATGAACTGCATTTTTAAGATGAAAACTTTTTAGTTTGTTCCCTTTTCCCCGAGCAAATTGGTGAGCAGTTGATTTTTGTAATGTAATTTAATTAAGTTGATAAGGTTTTGCCCCGACGGCTGAATAAGCGCAAAGCAATTGGGAGGCAGACTCATTGCTTCGATTAAACCGTCATCACTTTTTAGCTTCTCAAATGGGTGATACGTCACGTTAATCAAAAGCAAAACTGCTTTTTGCATCAGACCTTTTAAGGCTAAAAATTCTCTAAGAAATGTTAACTTAGGAAGTTTTAGTTTTACCAAATGTAAAAAGTTAATTTACATGGCGAACAAATATATGGCACAAAATAGATTAATTTATTTTTAACGAACGGTATTTATAAAGCTTACTGCTATTATCGCGCCATGGTAAACGCTAAATAAAATTCGGCAAAGATGAATATAGCACTCTTAATTTTACGCCTAAAACCGTAAGGAATAATGCTATTGTCGTAAAATTTGATCTGTGATAGTTTCATTAGACACCACACCATTAGACAGACATCACACCCAAATCCACCGCCTTAATTGGTGAAGATTTTCCCATAGATTACCGTAGGCTGCACATAAAGGCCTCTTTCAGAAAAAAGAAAAACAAGGACGTCCTGATTACTCCTTAAATTTTTTAAAAGTTACATGCGAACTGTAAGTCAAAATCTTGTTTTGAAATAAATTATTTGGCATTATAACCAGGACTGTCAGATAATTTTGATGAAAATGGCTCTTTTAAGACAAAATATGTATATTCGGCACTTAAATGTCCAAAAATCGGCTTGAAGCTGGTATTAATTCGAAAATCTAAAAAATATTAAGGTTTTAGCCCGGGTATCCGGTTTTCATGCATAGTTGTGCAAGTGATTTTTTATGTAAGAAACGAGTAAAAACATTTAAAACACGAACACGATTTAAGGCACATTTAAGGGCCAAATACAACACACAACCGGTTAAACAAACATATGAAAAAATTAGGAAGCATGTTTGTGAAGATTATTTGGCCTTTAAGATTAATTTACTAAATAATATAAAGAAATAATTTAAAGGTAAATTTAATTTAAAAATGATCATACTTGGAATCGCCTTCAATTGACCTAAAAACTTGATGTTTTGTCAATATCAAAAGAAAATTTTCAGTCGTTCATTTACGTGTAAAATGAATTTAAAAATTTTGTTTTTGTTTAAAGTGAGTGTTTAACGAGCGAAATTTTCGCTCGACTTCAACAAACAGGCAGTTAGTTAAACTTAATGTGATTTTTCCTAAAAACTTGAACACATTTTTAAAGCTAAAGAAATTTCAGTTGTTATGTTAAACACATAAATTTGCGAATACATACTATTAATTTTTTATTGTAGCGCCATAAAATATTTAAGCAACTTTTATTTCATTAGGTGTTGTTGTTTTTTTTATGTATTTATTTTTTTAAAATTTTAATGTTGTTTATTTCATTATAAAACAAAACGGAGAATGAGACAACACTAAAAGGCTGCGCCTAAGACATTTTTCTTTATATGCCTACTGACTTTGCCTTGCGTTTCCTGTTTATGTGCTGGCTTCCGTTTACTTCCTTTAAAATGAACATTTTAGAAAATTATCAAATAAAATGTTATCTTGAATATGGGCACTTCCACAGAAAAGTTCTAAGTTTGTTACTAGAGTTGAGCGATTTTTCTGGACCTGTGATTAAATCACTGCTACTGAAAAATCACGAATCACTGTTGTAACCAAACTTGTTGAGTAACAGCTACTTGTGTAATTAAAAATTTTAAATATCCTAGAACATATCGTTGTTTTATTTTATGATTAATATGTTTAACGAACTGGAAACTGACAAGTCGTGATCACAATCTCAGTTTTAAGCAAGAGTGATTTTTAAATCACCTTCACTAATCTTAAAATTAATACTTAATGCCTGGAACAGAATTAAGTAGTTGTAGTAGTAGTAGTAGTAGCTGAAGCTGGCGAATGCTCTGCAGTGCAACAAAGTTAAAAATTTCAAATTCTGCGCTTCAACTGCAACGACTACTACCAGGCACGGATCCAGCTTGAGCCTTAGGGGGGGGGGGGGGGGGGGGGGAGTTTTATATGATACAAATAAGTAGAAAATTTGTTTTTCAAATTTTATTAAAAACAATATGTGTATAAGGGTAAGTACTCTTTGCAATTTTTGCGAATATCAAATTCTTCATCGCATAGCCGTATAGACCGTGGAAAAATAGTAAGAAATGATGTATTACTTTTTCGTGAAGAAAGTTTCCGTACCAAACGCGATAAAGTTTTGAATATCAATTTTTCTCCTTACTATACAAAATTAACAGTTAATTACAAAATTTTAAGTATTTTCTAATAATTTCATCAATGTAACAAGATCTTACCATTTGTAAAGAAGAAGGGTGCAAAAAAAATTGCGACTCTATTTCGCGGTGATTTTAATAAACTAAATTTTAATGGCAAATGATAGATGTTGTGATAGATGAGTTGTTTGGCGGATATATGAAAAAGTGATAATTTTCAGCAGCGTAGTAATAAATATATGCGCGGAACGAGCTATTAAAGTTGCACAAGATATTTTCCAATTATGTAAATCAACTCGCACTTTAAACTTAAAATTTATTTCATTAAACCCAAAAAATAGCTTTACATTTTTGTTATACAGTTGCTTATTTTATGTATTTATGCCTGTATTCATAAAAATATTTTAAATTTAATAAAGGCTTGAAAACCAAATTTTCTATGAAAATTTTTGAAAGGTTAAATAAAATATAAGATCAGTTCAATATACATTAATCTTTTTAAATAGGCAATTTATGATTTCCTTGCAAATTTAGGCAGTACAGTCTATCTTCTGTCATTGTTGATCCGAGCCATGTTTTTATTCGACGAAGTGTAGGAAATAACCTTCCGAACGAAACGAAAATTTTAAATATTTTTCTTAGATTTGGGTAGATATCTTCATCACAGTTCATTAAAGCATCTACAACGTTATCTGATAGATCAGGCTCAAGTTTAGATGTTAGTAGGTGTTTATATCGTTTATCAAATATAATCAGATCATCCGCTAGTTGTGGTTTTAAAAGTTTTGTATCTGTATATGACTTGATACCACTTTGAGGTAGAAGTTTAGGTATGTTCAATACATTTAGGATATCTATTGGGAAAAGTGTTTTGAGATCTTCTAAAATAAATTCAATAAGATTAATGTAACTACAACTCGGTAGTAATCTTCAACATTTGGGATGTGATTATTTCGTTCAAATCTTGTCTTTTCGATAGGAACCTGGATTTGAACGCAAATAACTTTAACTTTTTCAAAAATCGCTTTAAATTGTTCTTCGGCTTTATTTCTTTTTTCTTCAAGGCACATGATTAAAATTATGTTAAGGCTTGATCCTTTTTGAAGATCTATATCTTGCTTTTGTAAAATGATACTAAGTGGCTGTGTTACAACAAGTATCACACTTAATAATAAGTGAGTTCCGTAATATAAAGGTAGAGATACTATCTTTCCACTAAGATATTTTTTCCAAAGCTTCTACTATATTATGTACACTTGTTGCAAAGACGCATAATGAAGAGTTTGGCTCCCAAATACTTTGCTAAAACGGTTTTTCGCTTGGGATGATTATATTTAAAAAATTTTGTCGTTTCTTTAGCAAATGATACAACTTTTTATATTAATGGCACATTATTGCTTTTAGAAATTGGGTTTTTCGATTTATGGGAATAGCAAGGCGTTTGTTTCGCATTTGTTGATTTTCCAGAAACTTTGAACAGCTCTATTTTCTGCTGACATCAGACGTCACCCATCTGTTCCATCTCCTACACAAAATTTGTCAAAGCTTTAAGAATTATTGATGATAGTGCCTTCGCATCAATTGACACATCAACGTCATCAATATCTTTTGAGGCCTCTTCAAACGCGTTTAGAACAAAGCCAATAAATTCTTCCCTAAAAACTTTTTGTTGTATGTTGAAATATCTTAAAGATAAGGAAATCTGGTTTTTCCCCGACAAATCCGTGCTTTCGTCAAAAATTATCGAATAGAATTTTGATTCATATAACACATAAATATATAAGTACATACATATCGCAAATACTAAGCTTTTTAATAATTCAACCGGATGGCACCTGCTGGGATTGAATGTAGAATAATAAGTAATTGAATTCGGTAAACTAGATGTTTCTTTGCAAATTCTATTAAATAACTATTACGATAAAAAAATGGATACGATAAACTAGATTTTTTTTTGAAAATATCTCATAAATAACTATTAGGATTAAGATATGAATACGTATTGAAAATCGTTAGAGATTCAGTAAGAAAAAAATACTTATTGAAAATTTCGTTAGAGATTCCATAAAAAAAAAACAAAAAAAACCTTGCTGGCATTTCCAAAAATTTTGTACATAAAAAAAACTATTATTATTGGGAATTCGTTTATTATCGAAATTAACAAAACATATTTTTATAATTTACGGGGGGAAATTTCCTTATTCCCCCCCCCCCCCCCCTGAATCCGCGCCTGACTACTACCAATACGAATTCTGTTGAGACTACTTTGAAACTGCCGTTTTTAACTTTTGACAACTTGCAGCGCTGTTCGTAACGTTGTTTTGCAGCGACTATTCTGTTCTCCACTTAAAAATTACGGGATCGCTCATCTTCATATTGTCACGTTACGCAACCACGCAATTAAGCATGTTGTTCAAATTGATCCTGTCTTTCACTTAATGTAAAGTTATTTCCGCTTTACACCTAAATACAAAAAAGTTATTAATATAGAAATTATAATTTAAGAAACAATTTAAAATTATTGGTGGCGTCACGTTACAAAAAGTAGACTTTTCTGTGGAAATGCCCATATAAAAAATATTTCAATGACAAAAACTTTGTTAGTGCTTTTATATAACCATCTTAAATACATTTTATTGTATCATGTTGCTACTTTATTCTTGTGAACGGGAAACCTTTATTATGGCATTTTATATCCTACAGGCAGCAGCCACCTGAACGTCGCGTGTAAAGTAAACAAAAAAGAGAGGGCTCCAATTACGTTTTTTTCTATCTGTCATACACTTACTATTTTCACGTGTTTACCTGGCATGAATGTGCCTTCATTGTGTTTTGGTGACTTGTTTGTGTATGGGTCGGTGTCAAGGTCGTAATTTGTATTTTTTGCAAAATAACTATGTGACCGTAAATAATTTTGGAGTTTTTGGGTTTTCCTACAATATTAGACAGACAAACGCATAAACATTTCAACGCAAAAAGTGAAAAAATATGGAAGCAAAAAACTTCGAGTTATAATTTCTTACTTAAATATCGCAATGGTTCCTCTGAAGACAGTCAACTCAAAATTTACAAATTTTCAGTAGAGGCAGAAAATTTTTTTTTTTTAAATATTTACGATGAAAGTTGAAGACAATAATGGCAAGGACGAGTAAGAAGTATACAACGGTAGTTGTTTTTGTTTATTTTTTTTAGGGATTATCGAGAAATAACAAGTTTTTGAGTTGTTCCCCTTTATGTAAAATTTCCTCATTAATATAGTGCTGTCATTTTATAAACATAGAAACAAAGCAACATATAACAGCACAATAAACTAATCTATAACAACTAAAAACAAGTATCTAAGAGTGCTATATTCGGCTCTGCCGAATCTTATATACCCTTCACCATTGTGCGAGCAGAATACAGGAGGCTTATTCTGAATTGCGATGCGAAAATCAATGCGATGCGAAAATGCATAAATGCGAGCAACTGCTATTCTGTATTGCGATATTCGCCAAGTTTTTTTAGTCGCATTTCAAATGCGAAAAGGTGACAAGTCGGTATTCTACATTGCGAAAACAATTGTCAAATTCGCAAAATTTATTCGACAACAAAATAGCATCTGCAAAGTACAAACATGTTATGAAAGATAATATATTATTTATTCATCATATATTTATTATTTAATTCAGGGAAGCAAGCAATAAGACCACCAACCCGCGTCCATTTGAAATAATGATAGAATTTATGAATAAGCACTAAATGCACGTCAGTCGGCAAATACTTTGTGGCAAACGTTAACTAAAGAACTAAATATCAATGGACCACCTATTAGAGAAGCTGCAGGATGAAAAAAGTATGAAATATATAAACCAGTTAAAAAATATTTGACTTCAACTTTAATTTTAATAGGTCTAATACTATGTTCACACTTGGGTTCTTAAACGCGTTTAAGCAGCTCGAACGTGATTAATCACTTCAAAATCGAGATGATTACCAATACATTGAAGTGATTTGTTAATCACTTCAAATTGACATGATTACAACTAAATCACTTCATAAACCACATAGAATCCGCTGAACATACCTCAAATGTAGAATCGCCAACAACCGTGTACAACCGGCCAAGATTTCTGCTTAATGTTTTTATTTTTTTTTTTTTCTTAAATAATTCATAAATTTTCACACTTACATCATTAAAATTATTAAAATAATCTTCTGATAACTTTATAAAAGTGTTTTTATCCATTTTTAATACTTTAAAGAAATTTAAATTTGTTTGTTGTTTTTTGTGTGTTTGTGTGTGTTTTTTCTTAATCATCTGTCATCTTAATCATCTCAAATGTAATGTGAACGGCTTTGATTAGCTAAATCAACATTTTGCTTTAACGCGTTTAAAAACCCAAATGTGAACATAGCATAAGCCGATTTTAAAGTACACACAAAACATTTTCATTTTCTTCGTCGTCGAACCACAGCGCTACAAAATCCATTTTTATTATTTTTTATTTCGAATGTCCTAAATATATTTTTTAAACAATTTTCACAGCCAAACACAAACAATTTATTTATTTTTAATTTGACGTTTATTGACACTGACGTATATTTGAGCAGCGTTGCTACGATTTGAAATAAATTGCGAAAGTCTAACAGAATACCAATTTTCTTTCGCATCGCATTTCATTAGCGCATCGCATTGATTTTCGCATCGCAATTCAGAATAAGCCTCGAGAGCAACTAGACAAAAACTAAATAATTTTTACATATACATACATATTTACAATACACACGGTTAAATCAAGTTCTCTCCTCATAAGGACCCAGAATATTTATACTTTATAGGGTCTTAGATCAATATTGTAGAAATTACAAACGGAATGACAAACTTACCCTAACCTAAACCCTTTTCCACCTGAGGTGAAGGGTATAAAAAGAAACACAAAATAGAACATCATTAAAGTGAAAAGTTGTGACATAATCACTAGCACAACTTAAAATATTTCACTTTTGTTAAAACAAAACTCATATGAATACAGCTTAGATTTCGGGACAACTCAAAATATTACTCTTTAGTTGACTCTGGAAAAGCTACTTTTATTTCAAGAAGAGGAATACAACTGTTTTTTTTTTGCCAAAGAGTAAAGAAAGTGATTTAAGATTTTTAAAGTGGGTAGATATGACGACTGCACATCGGTTTTTTTGCAAAAGAAGAAAATTGAAAAATTTTAATTTTTAATTTTTTTAAAGGAACCAGTGCGATATTTTGTTTGTTTTTAATAAATTTATAATTGTCGTTTCTGCATAAAATTAAATTTTTATACCCTCCACCACAATTAGTTGTGAAGAGGGTATACTAAGTTTGTCATTCCGTGTGAAACTTTTTTATTATTCATTTCAGACCCCATAAAGTATACTTACCCAGCAAAAACTTGGTAATGACTTGCCATTACTGAACAACTTACTTTTCAATGACTACTTCATACCATCTGCATTACATAGAATTAGTTTGGTAATGGCTGACATATAATCTGATACCTAAGTACTTGTGTATGAGTTGATTAACGAAATTTATAATTCATTCGTAATAAAATGCATCTACGGTTGAAGTTTTTTCAAATCTAATTCAAATTGATTTAAAATATTTGTTCTTACAATTTGTTTTTTTTTTTTATTATAAATAAAAAACTATTTGTAATAATTTTGAATTAGTTGTAATTTTGGTGACATCGGAGTAATAAGTTATTTAAGTCCCTTTTTGTAAGCGAATGTGGTAATGACTTATTTAACTCCCTATTTGTAAGCGAATGTGGTAATGACTTATTTAACTCCCCGGTAGACTAGCTGGTAGTGAGCTAGTCTATCAGCACCGAGGTTGCGCGATCGAATCCCGCCAGAGACAGAAAAAAAATAAAAAATAAAACAAAGTAAAATAAGTAAAAATAGAAAAAAAACAAAAAGTCAAGTAAAATAAAATAAGAAAAAATAGAAAAAAATTATAAAAAAAAAAATTTTTTAAAGTCATGACATGTTAGTTGTAATTTTGGTGACATCGGAGCAATAACTTATTTATGTCCCTCTTTGTAAGCGAATGTGGTAATGACTTATTTAACTCCCTATTTGTAAGCGAGGGTGGTAAGTACTTGCCTCCAATGACATCACCGTGTTAAAATAATGAGTTAAAATGCCAATGTATAGGTAGTGAAGAGTCGTTATATTAGCTTTTTAACTCATTACTTTGCAATGTAAGTTTTTGCTGGGTATGTATTCTGAGTCCTTGAGTAATTCTAAGTCGATTTAGCCATGTCCGTCTGTCTGTCCGTCTGTTGAAAACACGCTCACTTTCGAAAAACTCAAAAGAAATAAAAAAAACTTGGTGTCAAATTGCTTGTAGTTATTCTAAGCAGTTTGAGATTGAAATCCAGCAAAATCGGTTTGATAGGATCAGAGCTATGATTCAAAATGTGGAGCCACCACAAAAATTGATAATTTTGTCACAAAATGTAACATAAATGGTGGAAAAACGCACGGAATAACATAAGATTTTGCAAAAAATTCGTTTTATTCGACTGGAAATCACCCTGTAAAATTTCGCAAAGATCGGTCCATAATTAACCCTAGGCCCCATATAAACCCTACTACCGGGAAACAGTTTAGTACGCCTAAAATCATAATTAGTAATGCTATCATAACAAAATTTGGTACATTGCAGTTTTATAGGACTTGAAATAAGACTGTAAAATTATTTAACGATCGGTCCATTATTTACCATAGGCCCCATATAAGCCCTACTCCCGCTAAACAGTTCAGTACGCCTAAAACCGTACAAAATAATGCTAACAGAATAAAATTTAATACTTCACAGTTTTATATAAAATCACACTAATAAATTTCGTGTTGATCGGTCCATAATTTACTACAGTCCTCATATAAAGTCCACTCTGGTTAAATAATTAAATACGTCTTAAACCGTAGCAGATATATATATTGCGGTAAACTTTCTTCCCACTTAGCTTCATATGGCCAGAAAAAATGTTATGCAATTTTATGATATACAGTCCATAATAATCCTAAGATTCGTTTAAAGCAGCCTTCTGAAATTAACTGCAAACGCTTAAACTAATTTCTCCACTGTATTGAAATGTATGTCTTTAATACCAAAAATCACTCTGCAAAGTTTTGGGATGATTGTTTCATAGCTTCCCATGGCTCCAATATAAATTATTCTCCTGAAAATCATTTAAATTCGGTTTAAACTGTTACGAATCATGACATTTTACTCAAGCTAGTAAAAATTGCTAAAAAAAAATGTCATAAAACTTTCTGATTGTTAGTCAATTATTTAATATATCGTCAGCTCAGAATTGGTTTGGCGCATATGCCAAAAAGTCAGAGTGGAGAAAAACGACAAAGAATGTTTTGAAGAAAAATGCAAACTTTTGAGCACTTTCATGAATAAAGTTAGAATTTAATAGTATTTTTTTGAAAATGAAAAATATTGTTTTGTGCCGCATACGCCACTTTTATAAAAAAAAAAAATTAAAAAAAGTGGCTTTTTGTGCTTCATACGTATACTTATTGCTTTGTATTGAGTAACTTGTTGTTGAGATGAATTTTTTTTATAGTGTTTTTTATTTGATTTTACTTTACAAAAACAGAAAAAACAGTTCTACTGTTTGAAAAGTTACATTAAAAGCCACAAATTAAACACCTTAAATAATGCAAAAGTAAAAAGAAAATTTAAAACTTAATATTGAGTAAATTTTTATAATAAGCTTTATCAACACGTGGAAGAAATATAAGCAAGTATTTTATGTCTCTATTTTTATCGCTGGAAATAAATGATGGTTTCGATATTTTCAAAACATTCGTCAACAAATTCACAGGAGTTTTCAAACAATTTTTTGATGCAGACTTAACCAAAATTGCATTTTTATATTTTTCCCCTCTGGTAGAAGTTTTATAATATATACATAAATCAATATTTTAACTGTATAGAAGTACTTTAATTTTAGCAAAAGGGACTTTTCGAAAGTCCATTTTATTTGCTTCCAACGAGTATGTGCGAGAATTTTCCGGAAGCATTTCCATAACTTTAAGTTTTGTTTTATTATTTGGCATTGTTTTAAGAAATTTAGTAAATGAAGAGGACTATGCATTTCAATATTCTTTAAGTACCGGTCAATAACACCATGGACACAGTCCACTTCTTGAATTAAAGAATGTTCTAGTTCTGAAGACTTTTGTATTACGGCATCAATATTATTTTGTTTAAAGAACATTTTGATTGCGGTTGCGTTAAATTGATTTTTATTTTGAGGTACGCTAGAATCGCTCCATAATGTCAAAGATTTAATAAGTGGATAATCTTTTATTAATTCATTTAAAATTTTAATTTAAGCACAAGCAATATTGTTACCACTCCGACCGCTATGAGCTTCCGTCCACAAGGCACAATAAGTAAAAGTTGGTATATTTGGCATAATAATGGTTGCTGTAAGATTTTACATATTCAATTTTCGTTTGTAGTAAAATGTTGAAGTATTTCCCTTAGGTAGGCTAAAAACACAAATAATAGCAAACCGTACACTTGGTTGGGTCCATTATTTTATAAAACTATTTTTCACAAATTTATTTTCTCGTTGTCATTTTATTTTGCTTTAACTACTTTTTTTCTTACGGCAATGCAGCAAAGCAACAGTAAAATTTATTTTGTACGTTTTTGTATGAAGAATTTGCTGCAATCGCCAAACAGTGGCTTGTAGAGCAAAACAAAACTTTAAAACATTTTGAAACAGTTGATATGCAGCAAAATGAATGCTTCATATCTCAGAAACCACAAAAAATTTCGCGAAACAGATTTTCGATTCAAAAAGGGGGTATTCAAAATATATATACCCCATACCTAACTCAGTTTTTTTAAATATGGTCGGTAGGTCAAACCAATTCTGAGCTGACGATATGTCTAAACCGCAACCAATTTTAATGCAGATGTCTCTTTTTATAAAGATAAATTAATAACAAATTGACATCATATATATATTACTCTTAAAACATTCGAACTGTCGGTGGAGGGTATCAAAGATTCGGCACAGCCGATTATAGAACTCTAACTTGTTTTTTACCTTTTGAATAGACGTATTAGAAATTGAAATAAATTTTTTGATTCAATTCATTTACCTTTGCAGAACTCTACCAGTTACATCATTTAAAGATATTTTTGATCCCCACATTTGTATTATTTGGTATAGTATCTGTGTCAAATCTGATCTAACAATGACAAGCTGGGCACTTGTCGTTTTAACCTAATTCGGGTACGCTGAATCCAGTGGTGCTAGCCGTTTTTTTTAGGTTAGCGCTGGTTTTCGAGATATACCGTTATTTCGAAAATCGAGGATGTTGCACAGCATATGTTCGCGTAACTAAAAAACGCTTTAGCTTATTGAAAAAATTCCGCAATAAAATTTCCGTTAAGAATATAAAACTTTTTCGGAATAAATCTAGTTTGCCGACGCAGCTCCAAATAAAAAAAAGTACCAAGGGTGATAGAAAATTAAAAAATAAGAGTAAAAAATTAAAAAAAAAAACAATTTGCG
Organism: Pollenia angustigena; assembly: GCA_930367215.1. Classification (NCBI taxonomy): domain Eukaryota; kingdom Metazoa; phylum Arthropoda; class Insecta; order Diptera; family Polleniidae; genus Pollenia; species Pollenia angustigena. Next base: position 151,479,213 of record OV884058.1, read on the forward strand.
CATACGTTTAGTTTTCGAGTTATGGACGTTTTTAGTTTTCATAGAAATGTGTAATTTTTCACTACATTTCTAAAGGTACATGGCCAATATGTGGGTATCATTTTGAAGGGTTTGACTAGATCTTTCTGGATATATAGAACTTATTTAAAAATTTTTAACTCTTGAGCTCACATTACAGTTTTTGTGCACTAAGGGCTAAAAAATCAGAGCAAGTTAGACTCTCTTTTTGGTTTAAAATGTGTTTAAACCAACAAATCTATAAATCATAAAATTTTGCGTTTAAACTACCAATACAGAACATATGAATTTGATAACACTTATCGTAGTGCTGCCACATGTTATTATTTTAACAACATATAATACATGGGACACTGATTTATAGTTGTTGAGTTTAAACTACATATAAGCTCAAGTTTAGTTCAACTAAACCAGCTTTTAAACCATCAGTGAATTATTAGCCATAAGTGCATAATTTAAATTTTCTATCACCCTTGGTACTTTTTTTGTTTTATTTGGAGCTGCGTCGGTAAACTAGATTTAAGCCTTTTTTACTAATATGTGCAGTCGTTTTAGAAACATAATTTTTTTTGGAAAAAAATATTTTTTTTATAAAAAATTTAGTAATTTTTGTTTTTAAATTTTTTTAACTTTCTTAAAGGAAATTTTATAGCGGAATTTCGGGTTTCTTAGTTTTTTTAATAAGCTTAAGCCTTTTTGAGTAACGCGAACATATGTTGTGCAACCTCCCCCATTTTAGAAATAACGGTATATCTCGAAAACAAGAGTTAACCTAAAAAAAGGTTAGCTCCATTTGATTCAGAATACCCGAATTATGTTAAAACGCCATGTGCCCGGCTTGTCTGTTTTTTCAACTAGCACAGCAGCGTTGCCAATTAAGCCTTTTAGTGGCTAGATTTAGCCATTTTTCACCCTGTTTAGCCATTTTTCAACTTGTTTAGCCATAAAATTTTTTTGCCGTTTTTCTTTTAAAAGAATAATTTTTATTTTATTATAAAAATTTATAAAAGTAAAATAAACATTTTGAACAATTTAAACGCCTTTAATTTAAATCACAACTTTTGCAAATGTTGAAAATCGCTATAAACTATGACGCTGAAACATCTTTCAAAATAAAGAAACAGTATTCCACTACAGTGTTGCCAAAACTTTGTGACCAAAAATGGCTAAATTTACGGAAAAAAATTTCTAAAAAATGGCTAAAAATGGGCTAAAAAATGGCTAAAATGTTTTTTTAATTTAATTAAAAACAAAATTTGCTGTTACTATTATAAAAAAGTTATAATTACGAATATATTCACCCCTATCGTGAATAACAAGTGGAATTTTTGTTCCCATGAAATTTTCATTCCCCTCGAAGGGAAAAAAACAATCGTGAATCTCATGTGCAAAATTTTCCACGCTATCAGTTCCAGTGAATGGAAAAAAGAAGAAAGATTAAAAAAATTAAAAATCAATGAAATTTTTGTTCAAAAATATACAAGTATATATATTTTAAAGAAATGTTAAAATAATAAAGCAAAATATTTGGTACTGGAGGGATAGTTTGATTACAACGTTAGTTTTTTTGCACTTTTTAAATTTAATGTAGTAAAATATTTTCCAAAATTCTGCCACCAAGTCAATCGAAAGCTTCACAAATCCGCAGGCAATCGACCTGTTGTTTTGCATTTTGTTGAGCAATATATCGGTTTTTGCCTTATTAACCCTTAATATTCGATTTATAGGAGGAGTTACTTACAAACGTGTTCTGTTCCCTAGCAAAAATAAAGCGAGAAATTCTAAGGGAAATGTGAACAAATTACGAGGGAAAAAATTTTTCACGATAAGGGGAATTTTTTCCCGTGAACATTTTTTCACGTTATTATTCTCCTTTGAATTACATTTTTTCATGGGAGTTGTTCATGATCGCAAATATGTGAAAAGGGGAAAAATTACGAGAAAAAAATTATTCACGATAGGGGTGATTAATTATTTTCAGATAAATTAAATACTATAAAATACATAAAAGTCACATAAAATCTTAAAAATTAATATGTTTTGGAAATAAGCAAAAAAAAATTTTTTTTACAGGGTCGTTCCGGGGGAGGGGGGGGGGGTTTGGAGGGATACCTCCCCCTACCCATAAAAGTTGAAAAATTTTATTTTTTTAGTATTAAGGCGTTAGTAATCTATTTATTTTATTTACATTTTTTTTTAAATATTATTTTATATAACCGCCCTCAAAAGGGGCCGGGGGCGACAAGTGTAATTTTACGATCTCATGAGTCTAATTTTAGGTTTTTTAACTTTCGCCGACGTTAAAAGTTGCATTTGCCGAACAAAAAAACTCTATTTGTTAAAACTGTTGAGTTAAATACATTCAATTTATAAAGTATCACTATCCAGTGGGACACAAAGAATGCTGACGAAGGCCGTAGCGGGCCAGAAAATGCATTACATTCTGCTGGTGTCTAATAATTGTAAATTTTTCTGTACGTTCAATATACCTCATTGCTTTCCAAAGGAAGGCTAAGGTAAAATGTAAAAAGAAAATACAATATAATAGTCTGGTAGTGTATAAAGTCATTTCTGAAAAATTGAAGGAATAGAACTATTACAAAAAAGCTTTATAAAATACATAACTGAAATTTAGCTCATAGAATAAATTCGAAAAATAAAAAATGTTGAATATAATATAAAGTAACCTTCGGAAGGAAATAATTCCCAGTTTTTAATATTTTTTACTCTTAATTTATTTTTTCTTTTTAGCGCATTGAATAAAACCTTTTTTTAAATGCTTTTTGCTTCTAATTGATTTTAAACTCGCATTTGTATTCTCAGTAAGTCCTTTCATTTGATAGCCATATTGTAGAAATGCATTAAAAACAATTCGTTTTCAGCTTCGGAAGTCCACCATATTTGATTTGGTGTGAAAAATAAACTTATTTTTCGACTTATTATTAGCAAGCCTTTTTATTTGATACCAATATTATACAAATACATTAAAATAGCTAGACCGCCATCTTGGCAGTGCCGCTATGTTGGATTTAGAATGACGTCACATAGTTTACAATGCATAATCATCTAAACTGAATGTGTGCACACAATTTCAGCTCAATCAATTGAAGATATATGCATCAAATTGAGATGCAAGTTAAATAAAACCCCAAATAAATTCCAACAAAATAGTGAAATATATTCAAATAAAAGGCCAAATAAAGATTTATTTATTAATATGTTATTATAGAACATTAAAATATTGTAGGCGGCTCTAAATTTACTTTAAGCCGTCGCTTAACCTAAATTCTTCACCGCCGATGGTAATTACATATCTACTTTGTCATTAAATCAAGTGCAAAACAAGTAAGAAAGTATAGTCGGTCAAGCCCGACCATATGATACCCTACACCACAGTATTAAAAAACACATCATGCTTATATGTCCATATTAATATGGATTTATCTATGTTTATAAAACTTACTAAAATCGGGATAAAAGTTTGTGAGGGGCATAAATTGCCCCCTACCTCCCCTTGTGGTCCTATTTTTGAAAAACTGTACAGCTTAGGTGTCTATATAGATATGGATCTATCTATGTTTTGAATTTCATTAAAATCGGTTTGAGAGGCAGAAATTGGCCCTATCTCCCCTCGTGATCCTATTTTTTTAAAAAATACATCTCTTTTGTGTCCATGAAGATATGGTTCTATGTTAGTTTTAAATTTTATTAAAATCGGTTTGATAGTTTCTGAGAGGAAGAAATTTCCCCCTATCTTCCCTCGTGGTCCTACGATTTGTATTATGCATTTGTGCTAATGTATGTAACGCCTTAAAATATTGGTCCTAGACCCACCTTAAAGTATACCGATCGACTCAGAATCACTTTCTAAGTCGAACTAACGATGTCCGTCCGGCTGGCTGGCAGGCTGGTTGGCTGGCTGGATGTCCATGTAACCTTGTGTGCAAAGTACAGGTCGCAATTTTGGAGATAATTTGATAAAATTTGGGTCACAGGTTCTTATTGGCACAAGGACCAAGTCTATTGAAAATGGGCCGAATCGTAGGACCACGAGGGAAGACAGGGGGAAATTTCTTCCTCTCAGAAACTATCAAACCGATTTTAATGAAATTTAAAACATAGATAGAACCATATCTATATGGACACAAAATGTATAAATTTTAAAAAAATCGGACCACGAGGGGAGATAGGGGCAATTTCTGCCTCTCAAACCGATTTAAATGAAATTTAAAACATAGATAGATCCATATCTATTTGGACACATAAGCTATACAGTTTTAAAAAAATAGGACCACAAGGGGAGGCAGGGGGCAATTTCTGCCTCTCACAAACTTTCAAACCTATTTTCATGAAGTTTATAAACATAGATAAATCCATATTTACATGGACACATAAGCATGATGTGTTTTTAAATACTGTGGTGTAGGGTATCATATGGTCGGGCTTGACCGACTATACCTTCTTACTTGTTTTAATTAAAAATACAAATTTTGTTTAAAAAAAAACTTTATAATTTTTATTTTATTACTAAAATATAAAAAAGTTTTTAAACTTAAATATCAAACTTAATCTTAATATTTCTCAAAATTTATTTAAATAGCAATAAATCTAGCAAATAATGTTAAATTTAATAAACACACATTTTTACTTAAAACCGACTTGTATAATGAATTTAAATAAAAGGAATGGAATTTATAAATATGTAGTTTATTTCAAAGGAATGTTTTTTTTTTTCAATAAATAGTGATGCAAATATTGATGACAATGAAATGTGCGAATTAATATTCATTTGAGTTTATTAAAGCAAATTTTTTTTACTTTCAGAATCAAAATTTCTTTTAAAATAATTAACCATTATGATTCAGTCGTCATCAGTCTCAAAATAATAAAATTTTGCTAAGTAAAATTAAAACAAAAATTTTCTTTTCTTTAACTTAAAATTATAAAAATAATCGTTTAAAAGAAATAACGTCTAATATCGTATGACTGTTTAAAATCGAAAATTGTAATGGCCAATTTCACCAATTTATGTCAATATCAATTTATGTTTTAAACTCGTTTTTCATGTCAAATAAAAATATATGAAAAACTATATTTAAATGTGAATTGATTTTTAAATAGAATTTTTGTAATTGGCCATAAATAAGTATCTTAAAAGTTTTGAGTATAAAAAATAATTGTTTTGTTTTGCTTCTTAATTAACCCATTAATCATAGATCTGCTCGTATGATTTTAACTAAATTTTTAAATTAGTGTCTGTGGATGCGTAGAAGTTGCTTGAAGTGAAAAAGAAAATATTTACCTCTTCCCACACCTGGGAAAGCAGGACATGGGTATTAAAATCTCCAACAGGATTTGGTTTGATATATTTTTTGATATACACATGTAATGAATTTGGTTTTTTTCGAGTGTTGGAAATATTTTAGTGTGTGAATGTAAATATATCGTTACCTAAAACGCAAAAAGCCCTAACTAACAAAAAATTGTGTTTTTCATTGGTTCTGATGTAATGCATTACAAACTTTCACGAAAAATTTTGGAAGATATTAACTAAAATTACCGATTTTATTTACAAAAAACAAACGGCCCTATCTTCAAAAGATAATAATAAGATAAACGCTAAAGGACCTAATTATCAGTTTGCATAATATGCCACATTGCCAATTGTCCAAACAACTATGAAGTTTTACAGGAAAAATAGAAGGAAAATGAATTATAAACAGTTGAAGGCAATTATCCATTTCAAATCGTTTTTTGCTTTTCCTGTAAATTTTTCCATATGTTAGGTTTAAGGTAACGATATGTATTTATATATTATTTGAAAGCATACAAAATATTGTTTTGAACTGCGTTGCTTCGAATTGCCTTGCTAAAACTGAATTCCAGCTGTGAGTTCTACCGTTTAGTAGTTTTTTTTATAAAAAGTGGACTTAGATTTTGTTTCTTTTCCTTTACGAGTTTAAATTTTTAATTGTTTATTTATTGGTCTTGACCTTTTCCCTGCCAATTACATTAGGGAGCCAATAAAATGATGGTCCGAATGAGAATTAACTAGGCTGTTGTCGAATATTTCCAGACTTTAACACACTTAAAGGTTTGTTACTTTATCCAGTGGTAAACCATTAATTCTGTTTGAAAAAAAGTTAACTTAGGGCATTTACTGGCCTATTCGCTGGGAGCTATGGTCTCAGATTGTTCACGCCAGGATCACGCTTCACGCACCATGTGACCTGGCGGGACTGTAGACCCCAGTCCCGCATACGATATCGAGCAAGATTTATCCAAATTTTTTATTTTGGTATCATGACACTCGATATCGAACGAAATGGATCTCAATTTGAGATTCTAGCATTCGATGTCGAGTAATCGAAGACATTACATCTCTCGAGTTTTTATTCGATACGCCAGTGTCTTTTGTATGCAGAAAAATACGATAATTTACTCGATACGATAGTTTACTCGATATCGAATGCAGTGATTAAACCCCTGGACTATTTCACTCCGGAACACTTTTTCCGTACTTTATTTAGAATTAATCATGGCAATCGTGATGGGCTGCTCGAGGATACTCGACGTCTAGAACCGGTCTTAAGGGTCTCCACTGGTTGTTTTAAGAGGGGTATAATTACGGACAGCAAAGCTGCCACCGCAGCTCTGGCTAGTGCCATCACCACATCAAGGTTAACTGTGGAAGGCCAGATGTCTCTGAATGAAATTACGTGTTATTCTAGGGTTACGCTCACATGGATACCTGTGCACAGTGGGTGTCCAGGGAACAAAATTGCAGATGGCCTGGCCAAACAGGGATGTTTTTTATAATACATGTTCTTCAACGGCCTGGTCGGCGTTTTAATGGCTTGCTGTCTGACTCTCATTGAACGTGCAGAATTGCTCAGGATTAGTGGCAGGGTGAGAACACCTGCTTTAAGGCCAGGACTTTATGGCCTGGGTATAAAGCGGAGAAAATGCGAATGCTGCTTGGTCTCGGTAGGGACCAGATTAGAACTGTGATATCGGCTATGAAGGGTCGCTGGATGATAGGGACCCATGCAATGAGAATGGGTTTGGGTTATAATGACTACTGTAGAAGTTGTCATGATTAGGGGGAGGAGGAGAAAATGAGTTACTTTCTATACCAATACGACACTCGCGGGACTATTACTATGAAGCAATTTGGGAATAGTCTCTTGGATGCTGACTGACCCAAGTAGCTGTCTTTGTGTGTGCTCCTATTGAAGCTAACCTAACCTTACTAATGGTCTCAGATACTATCTTTTAGCTGATCTTCTGGCAGAGCTTTTTGATGCCTGTGAGAAATTTTTGAGATGATATGAGAACCCTTATGTACACGTACAGCAGTGTAAGTTTCAAGCCCATGTGCAAATTGCATGATAATTACATAAAAGGTTTAAGCATGCTTGCATGTTCTACGTCCTTTTTTAGTTTTGTTTTTTTTATGTACCAAAAATAAACTATGAAAAATATATGTACATATAATTAAAAGTTATTATCTGAAAGGAAGAAACAAATTAGCTTTATTTTTTGGCTCTAAATTTCCTTCTTTAGCTCCTTTTATTGGTCTTAATTTGTTTGGGTTATTTAAATACCAAAAAAACAGAAATGTTGAAAATTAAGCTTATTAACGCTTTCTTCTTACTAATGAAATATTTGCTTTAGTTTTGCTAAGATGCAACTTCAAGCAGTCTGTTGATGTTAGAAACTTTGTTATTGCGCTACTCGCAAAGTCCGCTTTGTCTATGGTTATGTGGGCGCTAGAGCATATTTTCTATGTTTTATGCTTGTAAACACAAAAGTTTAGAGTGTTCAATTTCAATACAACTGTTCTATTCACGCAGAGAAAAAACATGTTTTAATATGGTCACCTCCAACAAAACTATTATTAAAGAAAATTTTAAACATATTATGTATAATATAACCATATTGTTGTTACCTACAACCATATTATGCTTGAATTAGTCCTCCATCAAGAAGCCACAACCATTTAATGGCTGCCTCTAAACATGTTATGGTTAAAAATTACAATAATTTGTTTTAAAATTAACCATTGTATTTTCCTCTTTTCCAAGAGCAACATGCTATGGTTGAAAACCAACCATGCTATTATAAGTGTTAAACATGTTTTAGTTATTTTTAACCATATTATGTTCGGAAGTAACCATAAAATGGTTGTGGATTCTTAATGGAGGACTAATTCAATCATAATATGGTTGTCGGTGACAATAATATTGTTAAATGAATCATAACATGTTTAAAATTTTCTTTAAAAATAGTTTTGTTGGAGGTGACCATATTTAAACATGTTTTTTCTCTGGGTGTATGCGAAGACTTATAAAATTAATTTTATTACAACTTAAACATGGCCGTTGAAAATTTTGTGTAAGATAAATACGTTTCTAATATTAGATTAAATTAAAATAAAGCTAATGCTTGATGAATTGTTAAAGTGAAAACTCACTTAAATTTATATTCTAATAATTTACTTAAATTAAGTTTAAAATCGTTTAAATCTCGTTTGTGTAAAAAATTGTTTTAAAACTATTCTAAATTAATCAAATGGACAGTTATAAAGATTTAAAGATACAAAGCGAAATATTCTCGAGTTAAAAAAATGTGCAAAAATATGTATCGGCGGGACAGGCCCGTATTTAGTACCTGCTAAGAACTAATTTCTTGAAAATGATTTTTTTATAGAAAATAGTTCGCCGAGAACAGATTCATCTTTGACAAACATTTTAAAGAGAGAATATCAATCAAAACAATTTTACTTCCACTGAAAATTTTGTTTCAAAATTTCGCGAAAATTTCAAATACTGCAAAGTGCGATAATGATTTGAAGTCTCTAAAAATAGCGAAAACTCGTGAAAAGATTGAAAATGTTAAACATTGATTAAATGATTATGATAAAAAGTGGCTTAAACTATAAGGAATGGCAAAAACTCGTAAAAATCTTAAATTAAAAATGTTTAAGAGCGGCATAAAGTAAAGTCTAATAATATTGCTTAAAAATCGCTAACCAGAGAGCTTACAGAAAAATTTACTCGATATCGAATGCAGTGACTAGAAGTGCTGGGATAGTTTTAAAATATCGATATTATCTGTAGTCTTAAAATGTCGATAGGAAAAATATAAATATCGATATTATTATTATTTTAAATACAGCTATGATGACATGTAACATAATCTATACACACAAGTCGCAAGTTTTTACTTGCTATTATTAATTCGCTGAATTACAGCAATGAATACGAACAACACGAATGGCAGGTGGTTTAAGGCCTAGCCAGAATGTGAATAACGTGGCTTAAGCAACTGAGCGAATGCATGTAAATCATATGTGCAAAACCGTGTTGAATTTAAGGAAACTATTTTGTCAAGTTTTATGAAACTTGCAAAGTGCGAAACTGATCGCACATTCCGTACGGAATCAAATGATTTTTATTTTGTTTTTTTTTTTTTTGTAAATGCATTTGAGAGGTTTTTCGTTTATTTTTGACAGTAGCTAAAGTTTGTTTATGCACATTCTGGTTGGGCCTTTAGATTGCTAAGCAATGATTTTTTGCTGCTTATTAAAGGACTTTATGCCGAAATTTGTATATGTTTACATAGGGACTGAAATGTCAAATATTTTGTAATGTTGTAAAAAAATGCAAATGCTATTGAGAGCATAGGATAAAACAATGAACGACCATTAGAGGAAAAATTCGCTAGATTGATAACCTTTTGGGTTGAGAATCAAAACCAATTTAAAAAATTATCTTAAGTTGCAATTAAATAACTTATAGACCCTGCTACTTGGTTTCTTCAAAATGGTGCTTGTCAGTAGCACAATTTTTTAAAAATTGTCATCTTAAAACACTTGTGTAGATACATACGTCTCATACTTTCAATAAAGAGATAAAAACAACGAACTATAGCCTGATAAAAAAACTAGTTGAAGTTCTACTGCACAAGTACAAACATTCAGTCGATAGTATCGATAGTGAAATCTGAACTACCGATAAAAATCGATAGTAAAAAATATCGATGGTATCACAGCACTAGTGACTAGACCCCAGATTTAAATTTCAACTTTTCCTACCGAGTTGAGCAATACACATGATCCACCAAGTCAAAACCTTTAAATAATTGCCAACTTCTAGTTCGGGCTGATAAATAGTAAATTCTACAAGATTTGAAGCCTGTTATATCATTACAATATTATTACTTTTATGATGACTTATCTCATATAAAATACAAGTAATTGTATATGACAATTATAATTATCATGTTTCATTTTGATTTCTTTTTTTATTTTTTCTTACTTGTTGAAAACAAACGCTCAAACTTAAATATAATTGAAAATTTTACTATAGCGGAATTCAGTGTTTGATGACACTTGCAACTGACACTAAATAACTGGAAATATTACAATATGAACTGAATCAGTGTTGTCTGTTTTCGCATTGAAATACAGAAACACTTTTCTCTCTCACAAATCGAGAAACGATGGAATTTTTTGTTTCTCACTTCATGCGAGAAATTTTACGATGCGAGAAATGAAGCACAGCCGCGAATAACGTTTTAAGTTACAAAATAAATGATGAAACAGAACTGAGTCTTCAACTTCAGGCAAAAATTTTAAAGCCCATAATTAAAACGTCGGCTGTAACTTCAAATTCTCTCTCATTTCTTTCGTTTTCTTTTGTTCTTATTTTTCTTTGTTTACAAAATGTATGAAACTGAATGAAAGTATGGTAGCATTGTTAAGAGAATAACTGTCTATATGTGAGAGCATTAGAAAAAACGTCCTCAAAATAAATGATGAAACAGAACTGAGTCTTCAACTTCAGGCAAAAATTTTTTAGCCCATAATTAAAACGTCGGCAGTAACTTCAAATTCTCTCTCATTTCTTTCGTTTTCTTTTGTTCTTATTTTCCTTTGTTTACAAAATGTATGAAATTGAATGAAAGTATGGTAGCATTGTTAAGCGAATAATTGTATTTATGTGAGAGCATTAGAAAAAACGTCCTTAAAGTAAAATTGATTTTATTTCTCGACCGCATTCTCTGGCATCATTTTATGTCAAACTCTATGAAAAACATCGTTCAGCCCTAGTTCTGTTTCATCATTAATGATTTTTCAGGAGAGGAAAAAAACGATTTTTGATAGGCAGCATTATTTGTTTTAAAAAAATTTTGTTTTTTATAGAAACTGGGAATTATTTCCTTCCGAAGGTTACTTTATATTATATTCAACATTTTTCATTTCTGAAAAATTGAAGGAATAGAACTATTACAAAAAAGCTTTATAAATACATAACTGAAATTTAGCTCATAGAATAAATTCGAAAAATGAAAAATGTTAATTTTTTTTATTATAAAAAATAATGATGATAAAAACGTTAATGCAAAAGGCTTCTAAAAAATTATAACCATTTCGGTTTCATCGTTTTGTTAGTAACTTGCAATGTTCTTCCACTGGCTGACACTTTTTACGCCATTTTGAAGGCGTTAAGGTACATAGTTTTGGTTGATTTGATGTTTAAACTGTGTAAGAGGGTGAGGTCAACGTTTATCTGCAAAAAACAGTTTTTGCAAAATGTGGCGTTTACAGAAAGAAACGAGCTACTGCTTTTTTTTTTTGCTACGTGTATTGCATTTGCATTCCTGATATCAAAACAGCTGACATTTCTAAACAATAATTTCGAATCGTCCAACAAATCTACTAACGCTTTGATATTATTTTTTTTGCACTGCTTCGTGGCATTTTAAAACAAATTCCAAAAAAAATCAAACATCTATTTGTAAATGATCAGCTGTTCCCTAATTTCCATCTGGCATTTCAAAATTGCTAAGAAAACTGCTCACTGTTGATAGCGGCGTTCAGTATTACGCTTGCAAGAGCAAATGCAAAATATCACTGCAATTTAATTAAATCTAACGGAAACTCTGTGCATTTTATTGTTGGATTTAACAAGAGCTACGATATTTTGCATTTTCACTTTTGCAAGACTAATAAAACTGAACTCCGCTTTTGACAAAATTATTGTTATGACAAACAGCTGTAACTTAAAACACACAAAAAACTGAATACGGCTTATATGTTTTTACTTTGCAATACCGGCTATAAGCCAAGAGATATCTGAATTATAATATGCAATACGTGCTCTCGAATTGAGTGAAATGTACCTAAGAATTTTTTAATCCAAATTTTTAATATTTTTAATTAGGCTTAAGTTCATCAAATTTAATTTTCATTAAAATATTTTTATGAAGAAAGGAATTTTACAACATGAAAATTAATTAAAATTTACTGATAATTTTTCATTCTTGACTCAATCTGGGCTCGAACCCAGGCGTTTTTACGGACAGGTTACCCTGACATGTTTCGATTGCAACCACTTAATCTCCTCAGAGGGCTTGCCGTTTAACACTCGCAGCCATCGACGACTGCTGACGTCATTAGTCAAACATCAATCCTTAAACCAAATTGTATTTAACCTTTGGTAGATCGAAATTTGCTTTGAATGATTATCTATTTTAATTTATTTTACAAGTACCTAAGAATATAAAAAAAGAGCAGTTTCCAGGTGACAAATAACTGATTGTATAGAAAAATTTATATGAAAATCACTCAGTTTTTTTAAAAAAATGTAGAAAAAGTAAAACTTTTCTTTTGTTAGGACCGGCACTCAAGGGATGACCTCTACTAATGCATTGCATTGTTTTGCAACTAGGAAAATAGATTATGGGAACGAGAATAGAGGGTGTAGTGTTTGTGAATATTCGACTTGAACTTATTTATGTTGTAGAGGGAAGACTTAAGCTTCGTACAGACGATGGTCAGATCTTACAATGTTGTCATTAAAATTGCCTAAAAATGTCTTGCAACTGTCTGAACATTGTAAGCTCATTTTCATTTGGCAGATGTGCTAAATGAATGCATCTGACAATGGCACCATTGTCAGAAAATGACAATATTGTAACATCTGACCAACGTCTGTACGAAGCTTTATGCATTAAAGCGCATGAAAAACGAATTTTCCCTTAATGAGTTGTAAAATTCACCAAACACAAAAGGATTTGCCTGTAGGAAAAACGTTTTACGAGCAAACGTAAGAGTTTATGGGAACGATAAAACAGGCAAACATAACCCACATTGCGACGGTGTCACCAATGAGAGCCCTCTCCTACATGCAGTCGAGAAGCTCCAAAACAGACTCTGAAGCACCGGCCCACATATAAGAGTTTTATTTCATTCGCGGTCGAATATTGGTTGTATAAAAAGTTAGGAGATCAGATGGAGCGAAGTATATCTTACACCATTTTAAAAAACCGAGGTACCTGAATACATCTTTCGGCACTTTGAATATATATTCTGTCTCTCAGACATCACAAATGGCAAATAATTAAAAAGAAAAATAATTAATCCATATAACTATTCAAATAAAAATCTTTATAACCATCCATTTTTTTGAGACATGTTTTCTAAATACTATAAATACTTTGAAAACTCCTACTGCTTGTTCAACAATTTCGAACGTAAACGTTCGTAGAGAATTTTATATGGAAAATAATTTTCAAACTGAGTGTGTTTGATAGAAAAATTCTAAACGAACGTTGAATTTCGAAATCATAGAATAGGCAGGTAATTCCAACAAATAAAATATTTTTGAGATAAATTTAGTTACTTTTCATTAACATCTTTATGCGACAAAAGGTTTGGTTACTGTAACAAAATATTTGTGTTGTAAAAAAAGCTAATTTATTTGTTGAAATCATAGAACTAAACTTTCAATCAATATTTAAACTCTTAGTCGATCTTAAATTCTATTAAATACTTTTTAATTATTTCTCTAATCCTATCAGTTTCGTTTCTAAAACGTTGTTACTTTCCCTAAACGCATTCCTAGTAATTTACGTCGTTTTTTAGCACTTAATTTCGTCCAAATGGTACTGCTGCCTTCCACCAAAAGAAATTCATCACACAAGTAGTCCGTATCCTTAATACTGCAAAACAGTGCATCATCGTTGAATTTCTCTGAACGCGAGTCACCAGAAACAAAACCACTTTCCGGGCGTGACAGTGATGCTGTATGCCAGGGTAATTGTTGAAACCAGCGTGCCACTTTGGCGGTAGAAGAGAGCTGTTGAAAAAAATATTTTTAGATATTATATATATTGATTAATAAATACAATATTTTAATGTTATTTTCTTTATAAAATAAATTATTATATTGCAAGTTGCTTTTTTATTTTTAATTTACTATCAAAATTTCTTCAAATTTCATTGAAAATATAAACTGTAAAAATACTGTAAAATTCTTAAATAATTGTATCTACTCTTTCGCAAAAAATACAGTTTTGCTATAAGTGTTACTTTAGAATTAATTTAATAGATATATTTTGTATTTGCTTACTGCAACTATCCATTTACTCATACTGTGTGAGAAATCCATCAACAAAACAATTTTAAGATATTTCTTCACTAATTTAATGCAAAAGATATGAAATGCTTCCAATTTTCACGTTCAGCTTTTTCATGACTTTGTTACTCTTGTTTTACCTTTATGCTCTGCTTTTGATTGTGTTATTTTTCTTAGTTGCTACGCAAAAAATAAGCATAGAATATTAAATTTTTTTAAACAAAAATACTCAAAAAAAAAAAAAAAATATAAAAAGTGTCGTCGTACCGACAGAAAAATATCGCCGATACCGATATGTCGGATAATTTGAAATATCGACATCGGTATTCGTTAAATCTAGAGTTTCTACGCGGGAAAGAATTCCCAGGAATCCCGGGAAATTTTTTCCGGGAATTTTCGAGAGTTTCAAATTAAATTTTTTGAAATTTTAATTTGTTACTAAAATTACTAAAAACTACCTACAAATCGAACTATTTTTCCTACGCAAATATATCAACGGTCTTTTTAATTGCTGATGAAATGTCTAAAAAGCTTCTTGAAGTAAAAAATTAAAATATACACGATACACCATCAGCAACACCAGATGATGAACCATTTACAAATTCTAAAAAAATAAATGTAAAGAAAATACAAAAGCCTGAAAATATCTTAAAAAAAGAATTTGAAGTCTATGAAGTCACGGATAGCAAGCCAACAAATTTATAATTTTTGTATGATGCGCTTCTTTCTATAAAACCAGCGTCTGTAAAAAGCAAGAGCACGTTGTCGGTAGCAGGAAATATACATATCAGCAAGGATTAGAAATATAATCTCTGATGAGCTTTAAAATGCTTTAATAATACTAAAAAAAATTTTCTTAAAAGAAAAATAAATTTACCAAGCTGCTATTGATAATAACGACTAAATATTAATAAGTTTTAATAATTCGTGACCTCCAATATAACATGCATTTACATACATATGAATGTTACAATATATTTGGTTTTGTTTTGGTTTTCTGTGGAATTAATAAAGCTAATTTTTAAGACTGTTGTATATGTGTATATTCTTTTAAAAAAGTAAAAACTATTTTTTTGAACACATTTAATGAAATCATTGTTTTATTCAAAAAATCCTGGGATTCTCGGGAATAAGATTTTTTTGTTTCGTTTCCCGGGAATTGAAAAAGTCCGGGAAACCCTAGTTACACCTCTAGTAATAGACAATTGAATTTTTTTTTAATTTTTTTAAATTAATTTCTTGGTGGAAGTTTAGAAATTGCAATCGGTGCGGAAACTTTTTTCCCCAAAATTACCTAAAAAAGTGATTGCTATTATAAGTACAACCCCCCAGCGGGAAAACTCAGAAGACCTTCTTACTTAAAAAATTTTTTTGATTTAATTACTATTCTTACGTAACTGCTAAAGAATGCCTCATAGAAGGCCTCGGCTCTTTGGTATGAGAAGCGAGAAAAGAAGGAGTAACATTTTTTGTTATGTTTTTTTTTTGCACAAGCAAAAGCCAAAGAATTCAGATCCCTTTACAAAAACAAAGTAACATATGTTGTAAATCATTTTAGTTCAAGTTGAAAAGAGAAAGAGTAAAATTTTTTGTTTTGTTTTTTTCGCCAAAGCGAAAGAATTCAGATCCCGTTATAAAAACAAAATTGGTGCATATTAAAATACAAAATAAAAACAATAATGTAAATCATTTTAGTTGAGTTTTGTCCATTAAGGAAGATACACAGAAAAAAATTTTGCCCCAGTAAACGCATTAATCAAAAATAAAATCAGTTTTAATTAAAAATTTAATCAAGTGAATTAAACGTTTAATCAAGTGTATTAAACGTTTAATTGATAACGGCTAAGCCGTCCCTCAAGCCCGCCAAAGTTTGAGAAAAATCGTAAAGTCCGACTTGTATGACTTATATTTAGGAAAATATTAATTTTACATAAAAATCGTTTTCTAAGAAGTTTCCAACAACTTTTGCCTTAACCCCCGTGACTCATTTGGTACTATTTCCAAATTTTTCAAACCTTAATATATATAATTGATATAAAATGGCAACTCGTATTTACTGTCCAATGCATATAAACGGATTTCAGTGTTTGGTGCAAATGGTTTTGCCAAAGTGCAAATGCAGAATTTCGCAGCGTTTTTATGAAATCTGAAGGGAACTCTATGTATGTTGTTGTTGGATTTAACAAAACAGCTATGATATTTTGCATTTGCTCTTTGCAAGACCATTTGCACCAAACACTAAACTTCGCTATTGTGAATAGATTTTTGCACTTGATCATTGGACGATTGCATATGCCACCTTCTAAATCAAGTATCAGCGGCAGCATATAAGCCTTCATGGCAAAATATTATAAAAACAAAGGAACGAAATAGACCGTATGTACCAATGGTTTCAAGTGTAACCGAAACAAAAGTCTCTTTCTTTTATAAAAAAAATTATTTATTACTATTGGGGTCGAAAAAGTACCTGCACGCTTTCTTTATTCTTTAAAGGTGCTCCCATATAAAATTGTCAACACAGACTAGAAATATATTGAAGAAAAAGCCCCAAAACTGCCAAGGAATCGCCCCAAGGGGGATTAAATATATGACGGACCTTCATTAGTTTTTTGTGCTTAACATTTTCTTAAAACACAATTGCCTTGCATCTCCACCCTTTAGGGAGGCTCCCATACAAATATACCGGTTTAATATAATTCTTAAATTTGGCCACCGCAGCGTCAAGATTGCCCTCAGTTGGGTCAAAAGTATGACCAACCTCACATAATTTGTTTTATCCCCATTGCCAAAAAAAATTTGGTTTCTAAAACGACTACGCTTATTAGAAAAACCTATAACAATTGTTAAAGGTAATATTATTGTGGAATTTCGTTTTTTTTTAGTTTATTTTATAAACTAAACCGTTTTTGAGTTACGCTGTGCAACCTCCTCCGTTTTCGAAATTTTGAAAACAAGAGCTAACCTAAAAACGATTAGCACCACTGAATTCAGCGTACCCGAATTAGGTAAAAATGTTTTTCAACAAAACTAATTCATAGAAAATGCGTTTCTTTAATGAATTAAAAATTAGATTTTTTAGTGGCTTATTCGATATTTTAAGTTTATTTTGTTTAATAAGAGATAAAGAAAAACTTGTGAACAAATTTTCTACAAAATTAATATTTTCTAAGTTATTAAACATAAAAGTCAGATTTCATGTAAAATTATAATTTTTCTCAAACTTTGGTGGGCTTGAGGGACGGCTTAGCCTTCGCCGATCGTCCTAAAAATTTTTGAGTTGTTTTTTATCAATACCCACCAAATTGGCTAGTGAGACCTAAATAAATCCAACTTTTGATTTTAACGGCCACCCTAGGGAAAAACCGTAATTTTTGGCTTTGAATTGTATCAAAAAAGTATAATTGCACCAACTTTATCAACCGTGGTACGTAAGAAACAAATGATATGCGTTTGACTATTTTGTTTTTTAAGCAAACGCACACAAACACAAATATTAAAGCTGAATTGACGTGTGTAAGAAAAAACAGTTCTAAAGAAAAAATTCGCATCAATGCTGCTGTTTACTTTTTATTTTAATTAGGTTTTGTTCAATATGAGTTTTAGAGAAAACTTGTTAAGGCAAAAGTTGTTGGAAACTTTACTAACAGCAAATTCTTAGAAAACAATTTTTATGTAAAACTTATATTTTCCTAAATATAAGTCATGCAAGTCGGACTTTACGATTTTTCTCAAACTTTGGCGGGCTTGAGGGACGGCTTAGCCTTCGCCGATCGTCCTAAAATTTTTTTGGAGCTGTTTTTTTTATCAATACCCACCGAATTGGGGGGTTAGAGCATGGAAAAATAGAAAAAAAATTTGATCCATACAGTTAACGACCACCCTAATGTACATATATATATACATATGTATGTACTTATCTCGTTCTAAGATGGTTAATATTTATACCCACACCACAATAGTGGAATGTGATGTACGATGGTGTACTGGTAGTGGCTAAATATACGCAGGAGGCGGTTAGTGTTACCAATAGCAGCATTCAACTGATCCGATCATGGATAAATGCAATGGGTTTAACATTGGCTGAACATAAAACAGCGGCAGTATTGATTACTAGTCGAAAAACAGTGGAGTATATTACACTAAATGTTGGTGGATGCTCGATCAGAACGAAGGATTACCTTTAGTACTTGGAAGTGATGAAAGACAATGGTTTGTCTTTCAAACCTCACCTGAATTACATGAAAACCAAAGCTGGAGTAACGTGCTCAGCGTTGTGTCGTATAATGCCCAACACGAGGGGTCCCAAATACCTACAGAGGAACGTTCTAGTGGGGGTTTTGAAGAGTATCATACTGTATGCAGCACCGATATGGTCAGAGGCCACCAGGTTTGCTACTTACAGAGAGGGGATAAACTCCGTTTACAGACTGGCGGCTCATCGTGTGTGTTGTGCCGTTCGAACGTTGTCGGATGATGCAGCGTTTGTCATTGCGTGTATGGTACCCATCGACCTGCAGGCTAAGGAGGTGAGGTACATATTTACTTCGACGTATGGGTGAATAGAAAACACGGTGATTTGAACTACCATCTCACGCAATTCTTGAGTGGGCACGGCTGTTTCAAGTCGTACCTGTATCGCTATAAACACGACAGGGACCCGTTTTGCGCGGCCTGTGCTGGTGATGTAAATGAGGATCCTGAACACGTGTTTTTTACCTGTCCAAAATTCAGCAGTAAAAGGGCGAATCTGGAGCATTCGATAGGGAGCAGCATTAGTGTGGTGAACTTAATTGGGATCATGTTGTCCTCTCTGGATAACTAGGAGCATGTGTGCGACTATGTGAAGCTGGTAATGATAGAGCATCGTAGGCTGGAGGAGATACGAAGAAGAGCACAGTGGTGAGGATGGCGACAATGAAAGCTTAGTTCTAAACCTACTGTCATGATAAATGAAGGGGGACTTTATAATTAAACAACGCGACTGAGGTGCTGATGCAGATAAACTACTCGTCCTGATGGAATACTGACGTGGTTCCGGGGTGGTGTTGGTGAAGATATCGTGGGGCGACTAGATGATAGTGCGCTATCACTACGGCCAAAAAAAAAAAAAACACAATAGTGGAGAGGGTATTATTCATTTGTGCTGATGTGTGCAACCCCTTAAAATACTGGTCCTAGACCCACCTTAAAGTATACCGATCGACTCAGAAGCACTGAAATCCCACCACGGGAGATAGGGGCGTTTTCCGCCTCCCAGGAACTATCGAACCGATTGTAATGAAATTTAAAACATAGATAGATCTCTATTTTTATAGCCGTTCACTCTCGAACATTTGTTTTTAAATACTGTGGTGAAGGTTTTCATATGGTCGGGCTTGTCCGACTATACTTTCTTACTTATTTTTTTTTTTTTTTTTGTTTGTTTGTCGACAAATCCAATCTTGATACTTTTTTTAAATCCTAGTTCATAAGGTTGTTTATTTAAAGCTATATTTTTCAAAAAAACAAGAAATTATGTCGTGGTTTGCGAATTTTTAAACAGTAATCTTAGTTTTAAAACGCGGTAATTTAGAAGAATAAACTCGTGGTTGCCTCACCACCATCTTGTGGTGGATTTTTAAAACAACTTATGAGGCATTTATCGAGATAATTTTACAACCTTTCCAGAAAGGTATTAGTTATAAAAATCAGATAACAAATTTGGTAAAAAAATTAAACGCAAAAGCTTAAAAATATAACCTTAAAATCACAATATAAAGAGAAAGTAAGAAAGTATAGTCGGTCAAGCTCACGTAATCCTTGTGGGCAAAGTACATGTCGCAATTTTGAAGTTAATTTGATAATAATTTTGGTCGTAGGTTCTAAATTACACAAGGAGCAAGCCTATTGAAAATGGGACAAATCGGTAAATAATTTCTTATAGCCCATACAAGCTTCTTTTCGGAAAAGGGTCTTCGTGCCCATAAATCATTTTATTACGTTGGTGTTAAGATAAAATTTGGTCCAAACTTATTAATTTACAATTATAATAATAACACTGTACAACAAAATCAATTTTTTTCCAAAATTACAAAAAAAAAGAAGACACGTATATCGGTGTTTTAAAAGTTTACATCTGAATTTTATTTGAAGGGGGGCTAAAGTTTCCCAGCCGTGGCACATTCTTATTGTTAATCGGAATAAGAAACCATGTGACCCTAACATTTTAGGTATAAAATGAGTTCAGAAAATTTATGTAGAATGTTACGGAGAACATTTTTGTAGAATATGTTAACCCTCTAACTCCTCAAGGGACGGGTCTTTTTGTCCTTCTTTTAAAAAAGAGCAAAAAAAACACCATTAAAACAGGGAGTTAAGGGTTTAAAATGTCCCGCAAAAATATTATTCGTGAAATTTTACTGTAAGTCTCTGAACACACCAAAAGGGAAAATTCAACCAGAAAGTTAGAAATAAGAGACAACAAAAGAGAGCTTTGGGTTAATTTTGCATTATTAAGAATTTTATTTTAAAGTACCCCAGAAATAGTTCAAATTTAACTAAAAATCACTCATATCTCTATTATTTATTCATTAATTAATTTTTTTTAGTTCTTCGCAATTCCACTTCATTATCATACAATGTCCAGCAAAAGAAAAACACCAATTTTAAGTCTTTTAAATCTGCTACCTCAAGTGCCTAAAAAGCATCCGTACTTAACGTAGCCTGCATACCTGAATGGAAACTAACGACTTTTAAGTCACAACAGATCCGCCACTTATGGTCTTCATATTTTATAGAATCATATCTTTCTTTAATATTCATTCCATAGGCAATTGAAATAGGATTTTTGGTATTATCGTAACACAGAAGTACAGCTTTTAGACTCTTCTTAGATGAATCAATTAATATACGCCAGTCCTCGTGGTTATACTCAAAATTCATTGCATTCATTATTCCTTTAATATCGTTGCAATAAGCAAACGTGTTATCATCGTTAACTGAAAAGAACGACAGAAAGCTGTCTTGACGCTTACGAAAGCTGGTAATATTGACACCAGGTTCAAGTAGATGAAGACTTTTTAAGTCTGCAGCTAAAATCGCTGATTTTAACCCCTTAAATTCCTGTGTTAATAGTGTTTTTGCACATTTCTAAAAGAAGCACAAAAAAGACCCATACCTTGAGGAGTAAGAGGGTTAAAATGTTCCACAAAAATGTTCTCCGTAACATTTTATATCAATTTGCTGAACACATTTTATACCTAAAATGTAAGGGTCACTTAGGCCCTAAATTTGTAAAACGCAAAAGCAACGCCAAATATTATATTGAAAGCAAAAACAAAATCGACAATATTTCAAATTTTGTTGTTGTTTTCTATAGAAATGAATATTGAATTTTTAAATTTTAAACACTGCATAGCTTGTGGCGTTAATAATTTTTAAACGCAATATATATTTCTGTAGAAAGCAACAACAAAATGTTGAAAAATTTTTGACATTGTTTTTGCTTTCGATGTTATTTTTGGGATTGCGTTGCGTTTTACAAATTCAGGGCCTTAGTTTCTTATGCCGATTAACAATAAGAATGTGTCAAAGTTGGGAAACTTTAACCCCCCCTCAAATGAAATTCAGATGTTAACTTTTAAAACGCCGATACACGTGTCTTTTTTTTTTGTCTCCTCTATCAAAATTTATAGGCGGGACCTTGTTGTAATTTTTTTTGTGTTGTACAGTGTAATATAATATGGATCATATTATAGCTTTTAATGCCATTTTGGTACAGTACTTTTCGCTTATAGTCCACTACTATAGTTGCGCAACTTTTGTGGACTATAAACGAATTTGGACTATAACCGATTTGTTTTATTAGCCATTTTATGGATAATAAGTGAAATCTAGTATAATCCACACTTGGGACTATATAAAAATTATTTTCTTCAATAAAACCATTATTTTTAAACAAAAGAAAAGCTTATTCAAAACATAACCAAATATAGGTTTAACCGCCATTCTCACCAAGTTCGGTTATAACTAACTATCGGTTATAGCTGTCAAAACATATTGAATAAATTGAAAGTCAGTTTTAACCGAACTTGGTGAAAATGGCCGTAATTGAAATAAATAGTTAAAAATAATAGTTGCCAGAAAGGTAAATAAAAACATGTTGCCAGTTGATAAAAAAATATATAAGCAGCTTATAGTCGAACATTTTTGCATAAATAATGTGGGTTTTAAACGAAAATGGACTACAAGCGAAATGGACCTTAGAACAAATAATTTGCATGAAATTCGAAAAATCTGCAGATGAATATGACAGTTTTGGTCTTTAAGCGGAATGAACTATAAGCGAAAAGTACTGTATTAACATACAAAATTAAGCACAGGTCCCAAATAAACCCCCATCCTTAAATCTCAAATAAATGAAGTTATATAAAGTATACTCGAAACAGTTCAATTGAAACGCAGAACGCACGAAATGCAGAAACAGTCTGCGTGTTTTCCTTTAAAAAATAACTAACAAAGCTGGTGAGTTGCTGCTCCCCTGCCTGGGAAATAACGATTAAAAATAAATCTTATGGCCATTGATGTATTTCGCCTACAAAAAAAAAAAAACGATATCTATCTACACAATGATAAAAACATTTCTTATAACTTTACTTGATTTGCTACTTGAACCAGTTCCATTAACTTTAACGCTTAATTCCCACACGAATTTAATACCTCTACATTTTTTTCTCTTTCCTTTTTTCTAATTAGAAAATTTCTTGTCTTGTGAAACTCATTAAATGCCAATTTACACAAAATTAAAAACACATTATAAAGTTTCTCATGTGGCATATATTAAACATGATTTAATTACAAAATACCACCAATGCCACTAAAAATTCCCACTGGGTATGGGAGTACCAACGAAATACCACCCACATCCACAAGGGCAAAAACGTTAAGAACGTTTATTAAAGTTGACATCTTTTGATACAGAGCAGCGAAAGGAAAGAAGAAAATTAAAAATTATAACGACTGGGAAACGACAATTTTTAAGGGGGTAGAAAAATAAGCAAACGAAAAAAAAAATCCAAGAAAATAATTTAAAATTTTGTAAATCATATGTTTTTATTATTAATAACTTTTTTTATAGCAATTATTTTAAATGTATTTTAAACTAATTTCTTTAAATAAATATAACAATTATTGATATTTTGCTAAGATTAGAACTATTTTTATTTGTTTATTACTTCAATATTTGAGCTTTTCATTTCTTTTGAAGATAATTATTTGTTGTATATTCAATTAAAAATAACAAAATTTTAAACTTAATTATAACATGACGTTTGTATATTAAATATTTCTTTTTCTTTTCTATTTTTTTATTAACTATTTTCTATAATGAAAATATTTACAAACATTTGTGTAACTACTTTTTAGAAATATCGTTAATATTAAAACTTTTTTTTTTTTTATAAATATATTTGTTTTATCAATAATTTGACGGATTATGTGTGGTGTTGATAACGTGTCATGAAATTTCATTTCATTTAATACGGTGATCTGATATTTTTTTTTGTAAATAAAGTGTTATTAAATAAATAAATGGCAGATATTTAAAAAGAAAGAGAGGATTTTTTTTTTGGAATTTAGCTCAAAGTTAATATTATTGTAGTTTTGTTTTACCTTTTGTATATAATACATTAAAATCTTATTGATTTCGATTTATTAATTATGGTTGATATTTATTTGGTATTTTAGCACTTAATATAATTTTGTCTATTGCTTTCAATAATATTTTACATCTATTCTTTACGTGAGCACACATGCATTTGACTCGCGTAGACTGCTGTTGTCGACGATTTGCTCTTATTCGAATAGATTTGTTTTATTGCAAAATTAATTGTTTTACACCGTCCAGACTATCCATTGATATGTGTGCACAGGAACAAAACGTTTGCAGAATTAAGGCTCAGTTAGCCGGGAGTAACAGTAACGTTGCAAATCAGCTGCTTCATTTTGTTCTATGTAAAGCAATTAGAACGATTATAGTTAGCAGTAAGATGTTACGTCTCAGCCTGTAAGAATTAGATTGGTCTTACTTTTTTACGGTAAGGTTAAGTTGCTGTTAATCCCGGCTAACTGAGTCTTTAGAAACGCATAATTGTTTATGTTCTTTGATGTGTGGCAAGCGTCTGGCACGACAACATATAAAAAAGCAACAATAGTAATACAGATGTCGTTTAATTATATGGCAATACTGCAGTGATGTTAGACATCGTTTAGCAAGCGGTTTTAACAAGAACAAAACATAGACAACAGAGACGGCTGTGAAGACGGTCACTATCTAAATTCATGTGTGCACAAGAATATGTTTGTTGTTTTAACATAGCAAAAGCTAAACTAGACGGTATGTCCTTGAACATGAACAAATAGTTGTGCAAAACAAACCCACGCTAAGACGGTTTGTTATAATTAGGGTAAACAGAAATGTGCGCTTAAAAGTGTTTTATGCACATTAAATATGCAGTAAAAACTTGAAAATATGCCCTAAAAATTGTTAAAAATATGCCCAAAAAACCATAATCGAATATTCAACAATTTAATAATATTCGCATTTAAAAACAAGTAAACAAAAATAATCGGTAATATCCATACAAAATAGTATTAACTGAATAATTTTCGAGATTGTACCCCATTTGGAACCGATAGGAAGTCATGGGCTCACCAAAACAAAGTTATGTTACAGGGTAAAAATTCATATAAGTGTTATTTGTGCAAAATACTTTGGGTGATTTTTTAGCTATTATCTTTTTGGCAACACTGGTTTAAACAGCTGACGCACGTTTCGTGTTTTGTTTCACTGTCAAACATCTTTAGTTTGGTCTATAATTTAACCATTAATCGTCTTACAAACGAACAACGCTTGCAAATTATTGAATTTTATTATCAAAATGCGTGCTTTATTAAGAAAGTTCATCGCGCGCTTCTTCCATTTTATGGGCAGTTTAATCCGGCTCAATGGGTATGTTAATAAGCAGAATTGTCGATTTTGGACTGAAGATCAGCCAGAAGCATTGCAAGAGCTACCAATGCATCCAGAAAAAGTCACAGTTTGGTGCGGTTTATGGGCTGGTGGCATCATTGGACCGTACTTTTTTAAAGATGATGCGAATCGTAACGTAACTGTGAATGGTGAGCGCTACCGTGAGATAATATCCAATTTTTTTTGCCCAAAATGCAAGAGCTTGACTGGCATGATATGTGGTTTAAACAAGACGGTGCCACATGCCACACAGCACGTTTAACAATGGATTTATTGAGAGGCGAGTTCGGTGAATATTTTATTTCACGTTCGGGACCGGCCAATTGGACGCCTAGATCGTGCCTTAACGCATTTAGACTATTTTTTGCGAGGCTAGGTTAAAGCTCATGTCATGCCCGCTTCAATTGACGCATTGGAAGACAACATTGAAGCATTTATTCATGAGATACCGGCCGAAATGTTGGAAAGAGTATGCCAAAATTGGACTAAGCGGATGGACCATTTGAGGAGCGGTCAACATTTGCATGAAATAAACTTCACACATTAAATTATATGGACCGTACTATCGATTCAAATAAAGATTTCATGCATTTTTCTGAATTGTATGTGTTTTTTTTTTAACTTTTTACAAAGGTTTTCGACAAAACTGAAACTTATTCTTTGCGCACAAGGTTAAAATGGACAGACAACCAGAAAGACGGACGGATGGATATAGTTAGATCACTTTAAAAAGTTATTTTGAGTCGATCCGTATACTAAGAGATGGGTTTGATTTCTATGTATTCCACACATTGGTTCTCGCTAGGGATGCCAAACGGGAAATCCCGAAATCCCGGGATTTTTAATATATCAAGTTTTGTGTACAAAAATGTTCGTTTATATTGTATATTTATACTCTGTACAAAAAAAACTATTAAAAATTATATTTCAGTTGTATTTTTTATTTTTAAATTTCTTATTTTTTTTTTTTTTAAATATATGTTAAATAAAAAAAAGTGTTGCTTATTTAAAAAAAATCCCGAAAAATACCGAAACCCTGGGAAATCCCGGGATCCGGAAATCCCGGAATTTCGGGATCGGGATTTCAAAATCCCGAATCCCGGGATTTTCTAAAATCAATCCCGATTGGCATCCCTAGTTCTCACTTACATACATATAGTATAATTGGCTTTTCCTCAATTTTTGCTTGTTTATGAAATTTCGCAGTTCAAAATAACATATTTATATCCTTTAGGATAACCTGCTTTTTTTTACAATTGTGGCGTGAAAATTAAATGCAAATGGTGCAATTGAAGCAATAAGTTGAGTATACAGCTAGACATTTAAAACAGAAAAGCCAGAAGTTAAAAAAGAAATTTTTTGTTTTTTGATTCGCTGCGAAAGCATTTTATGGAATTTTAAAAAAATTACCATGTATAAAAATATGCTTCAAAAAGGTCAAATATGCGCTATAAAACTAAAAAAAGCTGCAAAAATGCTCTTTTAACTAAAATATGCAAAAAAAAAAAAATGCTCCAAATGCTAAAATATGCTAAAATATGCACTAACAAATCGATGCCAAAATTCATAAAAAGCTATAAAACGGATGAATATACTGTTATTGCCTTCATTGGTCGCATAAGGAAAACTATGCAACTGCATATTTTTGGTTTCGTTGGTGATAATAAATAAATGTAAAAATTTATATACATATGGCCAAAACCATAGTTTTTAACGGTATAAAACCTCAATTATGCCTCAGCGTCATCGAAAATTTTAGCCATCGGGTGGACGTGTGCCGCCGAGGTCGCGGTGGCCATTTGGCCGATATTTTGTTCCATACAGAATTAAACCATACCAATGTTATCATAAAAAAAAGAAATGACAATACTATCCTAGATAAACTGTGTTTTATTCATTTTATTGTGCTAGATTTCAATTTCGAACTGCCTAGGAGAACAACAAAGAATTTGACGCCAATATTGTTATGTTTTGATGAGTCTTTCGAATGTGAGCAAGTTGGTAACAGAGGGGACTGGCGGATCTGACTAAAACGACTTAGAATTGCTCAAGGACCCAGAATATATATACTTTACATTTATTTAAAAAGAAGTTTAAACCGATATGAAAAAACGTGGTATACGGGCCTGTTCTGAAAATCACGTGATTTCAAATCACGTGTTTTTGAAAACACACGTGCGGTTTTCTAGTGTTCTGAAAGTCCTACCGTTTTTGTGTTTCTCGGTGTGCTTTCGGCAATTGAAGATCACACAAAAACGGGACACTAAAATATCACGCGTGTGATTTTAGTAGGCACATGCGATTTGAAATCACGTGATTTGAGTAGGCAGGCCTGATATTCTCATTCACTGCAAGTTGTGGTAGATGGTATAAAAATAATCCCATGACCTGTTAAGACTACCTGTTATAAATTCGCCTTACATTGAATTATTCCAAACCGAATGAATGCTACTATGTTTTGCTGCCTTTTGTTTTAGTTAAATGTGCAAGCAATTTTGCCATATTTCAGTAACATAATTCAAATATTTTTTTTTAAATTAATACTGTAATGTCCATTTTCTCAATGTATCGACAAATTGCCTGTTAATTAATGTCAACATAAATTTATTGGACCGATAAACTGTCCGTTAACGATTTTGGGTTTCTCAATATACCGACAAAAAACATTGTTTTCAGCTGGCAACGCCACTCAAAATACATGTAAAAGTTGGGAGTCAGCTGATTGAATTTATCTGTACGGCAAATAAAAGGAAAATAAATAATTGGCAGATGAGTGCCGGTTAGCTTTGCGATAAAATCGAAGCAAATGAGACATTGAGAACACCAAATTTCTTTAATGTGCAGTTTTTCGTTGGGAAAAAAGATAATTGCCTAATGAGAAAATGGCCATAAGAGAAATATGCGATTAAAACAACAAACTCCTCCTGTACTTTTCTAAAATGTTTAACTCAAAATATTTTAAACGACTTATATTCTTCTTCACAATAAAGATTTTAAGTAAAACTAATTTTAAATTAAAAATATATTAAATATATTGAGGAATATTTAACATTCCTAATTAAGTAATAAACTTAAAGAATTATAATTAAAAATATGGTACATCAAAGCAATAAAATTAAAATTTTACTTTAACAAATTTTTCTTAAATCTCTTTAAACATAAAATTTGACTCAAAATTATTTCAAATTGCAATTTTATTAATGAATTATGTCATGTTTCATACTTCACATCTCGGTAAGAGCTTTTTTAAAAAGCTTTATTTTAACAATTGTAGTCAATTTACTTTTTTTATTTAAATGAATACCCTACTATTTCTGCGATTACCATTTTGGAAGATTCAAAACAAGGAGTTGCTGCTTTTAACTCGGGCAATAAATTTTCGAATATTTCTAGTTAAGATTAAAAAAAGTTTAATTATTAACTGGCTTAAATAGAAAAAATATCACCATTGTCTTAAAGTCAGTGCAGCGTTAGAGTTAAGGAGTTTTAAGTTGGGATTAATAAAGATACTCGAAGATGATAATTCTGAAATATATTCTGTTAAGAACAAACTTCCGGAAAAACAGTTCT
Source organism: Pollenia angustigena (assembly GCA_930367215.1). Classification (NCBI taxonomy): domain Eukaryota; kingdom Metazoa; phylum Arthropoda; class Insecta; order Diptera; family Polleniidae; genus Pollenia; species Pollenia angustigena. Next base: position 151,508,235 of record OV884058.1, read on the forward strand.
TAACTTTTTTTTTATTAAATTTCAACAACAAAAAAAGTTTTCTTCCGGTATTTTAATCTAATTGAAATTAAAGTTTTTGTTTAATATTTTACAGGGTTTAAAAAACTGCAGTCGAAACCAAAAACTGTTGAACAAAAAACGAAAATTTATGTGAACTTTCCGAAGTGCAAGAAATATAAGTTTTTCTGCTTCTACTGCAGTTTTTTAAACGCTAGTATTTTAAATCATTTCTCAATTATTGATCAACTTTTAGTTCAATTAAGTAAATCCCATAAAACCATCATCAACTCCCATCTTAACAAACCTGACCCTTATTTTCTATTGCTATAGAAAAAAAAACTCCTTGGAAATTCTTAAAAAAATATCTCCCACTCCTATTTGGTGGTGTGTCGCGCCCAGGCCGTTCTCTGGACCTGACTCATAATTTGACTACGATTTGGTACCTTTTCGCTGGTGCTGCGTGTTATAAAACTCGGTGTTGCTGACAATTTTCTTTGATTTGTAACATTTCCCGCTTCGTCCGTTACCTTTAGCATGACCGTATTAAATCTGGGCGATGAAGAAGTCGAAGGACTAATATCATTGTTATTGTTCACATTTGAAATGCTGCGGCCCATAGAGGTCAATGGTGACTCCACCGTAGAAGATGATCTGCTATTTTCTCTGGAGCCAGAAGCTGCTATGTTGCCATTTGATATCGCCTTTATAAGTTGTTCGTCGAAGGCATTGAGATTTTTCTCCATGCTCATGCGCATTTCATCGGTAATGGGTGAATTGGAATAGGAATTACGATTAAGGGTACCCATGGGTGAGGGCGTTAAATTACCCATCGAACTGGGTGTGCTCAGGAAGTTGTAATTGCTGCTAGCCGTATTGTTGTTATTGGAGGGACTGCAAGACATTGGATTGACAAAGAAAAAGGAGTTTCGTGGAGACGGTGTGGGTTGTGGAGTAGAACAGCCGCCACCGTTTGCTATCGAAATGGCGCCAGTTGCAGTGGTTCCTAAATTTAAGGCCTGCAAACGATTCAATAACTCTTGGTTGACATTGAATAAATCTTTTGAGAGCGCATCTTGGGCTTGTTGTTGCTGGTGCTGCATTATTGGTGGAGAATTCAATTGCTGCAATTGTGTGGTTATGTTTTGTAATTGATTCATGGAAGGAAAAGGACTTGTCGACAGAGTATTTGTGGCACTAGTAGCATTTGCAGCTGAGACATTTAAATGAAGTTGGGATTGATGCAAAGATGTTGTAGGTGCATGGGCTGTTAGACTATTATTGGCTTGTGCTCCAGCTATAGAGGATGAGGGGGTGTGTTGTTGCTGCTGCTGCTGGAAATTCTGTAGATTTTGTGTTTGTTGATTAAGGCCACTCAGTTGGTGAGTCAGCGTCGTTAACTGCTGATTAATTGAACCCAAGTTGTTAATCTGCTGATTAATGGTAGCCAAATTATTATTGGCATTGCCAGCTGTGGCTTGTAGCAGCATTTGCAAATGATTCTGCGTAATTTCCAAGAAATGTAGGCAAATAAGGAATATAAAATCAATTATTATTTGTTAATTGTTGTAATTGTATGAAAGTATGAAAATTGCAACACAAACTCAGTCAAGCATTTATGAAAACAACAACAACAGCAAAATATTAATTGAATTTAAACAGGATTATGAGGTTCTTTTGTTGGTTTTTACTATAAAAACTTAAAAAAATAATTTCACACATTTTTAAACAATTTAATCGAAAAACAACACAGAAATCAATGAAATAAAACACACAAACAACACAACACTTTGTTAAAAAAAGAAATAACGCAAAATTTAAGAAAAATATTTAGTGCCTTAGTAAATTAAGCAATTTTTGTCGCTGCAACTTGTATGGCTTATTCTTTAAAATTGCTTTTACGTTTACATTGCACAATTTTTATTGCAGCAACTGTTAATGAGTGATTACGTTCACATGAATAACATATTTGCAACCTGACATAAAAATAACTTTCGTCGATAGGAGAAAACAATGAGAGATTGAATTTCGCACATATAGTAAGTATTCCGTCGATAAAATTTGCTCAGTGTAAACGTGCGCTTTAACGATAATTCACTAAAAAAAAGCAAACATGCGCATAAAAAATATAAAATTGATTTTCATGCATTAAAAAAGAAAAAAAAACTCTTTGTTTTCACAGCAATTCAAATTTCAAATGTATTTTAAAGTTTATTAAATTTTCTGGTTGTTCAGATTCCAGAGATTCCTTTAAAATACAATTAAAATAAAGTTTGAATTCCTTCAGAAAAGATGGTTCTCTGATAAATTTAAAATTAAAACAAGAATTATAAAAAATGCAAACAACACTTTAATTAAAAATCATGCCGAAATTAAAAATTAAGCAAAAAAAACAAAAAAAAAATTACCAACCTGTGGTGCCATGCCAATATTTGCGCTGGTCAAACCCGGTGATTGTTGTTCGTTATAGGCTCCCAACGAGGCCAAGTGTTCTAATAATTCGCGATTTTGTTGTAGAAGTTGTTGGGTGCGTGCCTAAAATTTGAGTGTAATAAAAAATACAATATACATATATATATTTTTTTTTATTAGTTTTCTTTTTTCAAAACACTTACCTGGGCTTCAATTCTTGCATTCGTTTCCGATATCAACTGTTCTCGGACCAACATTAACTGAGCCAATGCTTGACGCGTTTGCATGGCCTGTTGTTCTAATTGATCTTTCAGTTTATGAATCTCACGGCTGGGTGAGGAAGGAGTCGTTGGTGACTTTTCTTCTTCAGTCTAAAAAGGTAAAAATTTATATTTAATGATATTAAAAATTTAAAAAAAAAAAATTATTTTTAAAACTTTAATATTTAATTTTGATTATATTCACTATGTTTTCGGTATTTAATTTTTTATACTTTTTTGTAACGTATTAAGCGCACCTCACTACTTAATTACGTTAATCATATCATGGTGAATCGTATGTAATTATGCTGCAGCTGAGCCCTTTAACTATTTTAATGCGCATGACGGAACACAAGACACTACCCAGTAAAAAATGTGCTCCAAAAAGAGCTGCTTTTGTGTATGAATTCATATCACAAATCGCTTCAAACCTGCTGATGGGATGCCTGATTTTTGTATGGGGTGTTCCCGGTTTGGAGGACTATTTTCTGCTGACAATAAGCGCTTCTTTTAACATGCAAATAAAGCACTCCTAAAGTGCTTTTTTAGGGGCTAACTATATTAACATATTCATTAATGTTTTGCTTTTACTTTTGTTTAAATGCCTTTTTCCAATAATTTTCGCATATTTCTATTTTTTTCGGTTTGCAACCTTCTTCGTTGTCAGCACTAAAATAGCAGCTTTTTTGTATATTTTATTCTGTATCATTTACTGCTTTATAAAAGCTCTTTTATTGAAGCGCTCGATTATGCGCTTTTTTCTTAAGTGCTTCAAAAAACCCAAATTTTTTTTACAATATATTGTATGAGATTTCGCTTTCAAAACAAAGTACAACAGTATTTTGCTACGTGACAAACGCTCTTGACATCAAACGAACCTGCCCAATGCGTAATCTAGTTTATTTAAGCCATGAAAAGTCTAATTTATCAATACACTGATATTTTTAAAGTAATATATTTGTCTCACCAAACAACTCAGACTTTCTGAAAGAAAACTTTCATAGTGTGAACCTAGACTAACCGAAAGTTTGTTTTCGCCGCCGTTGTTGAAAATTTTTAAATTTTAGTAAATGTTAGTTGCCATCAACGATATCTGTGATTCGCGTTCTAAACGTCTGCCATTTCACATCGCCTTCGAGTGGAATTTCATGACATTTATAATGTAATGAAGTAATCTATTGTAATTGGTTTCGACATGGGTTGCCGACACACCTGTTTCTCGCTTTTCGAGAAACGATGGAATTTGGTTTCACATCTTTTCGATGCGAGAAGTTCTCACCAGAGTTAAAGAACATAGGCACATAGAAACACATAGAAAAAGGCAGGATTTGATAAACTGCATTCGAAACCAAAAACTGTCAAACAAAAAATTAAAATTTGTGTACAACTTTTAGTCTTTTGAGTTGGTTTGACAGCGACTGTTTACATTTAATGAATCAGAAGTAAAAGCAACATATTTGTTTTTGGCCAATGACAAATGAAGAAGTGGAAGAAATGGCAGTTTTTCTACTTTGAGTGTAGTTTTTTAAAGGCTGGAAAAGGAGGTGGGATTTGTGGCAAAAACTTAAGGTCATCTGCACCAATCTCTCTTCTACTGTTATTTATGAAGGTGGTAAGGTATCTCTTTCTTATAATGCTGAACTAGTGTTAAAATTAAGAGAGTGTTAAAGATAACATATTGAATTAAGTCAACGTAGTTTATAACTTAAAGCAGAGATGTCTAAAATTTAAATTGTGGTTGTATTGCTTTTTATTAGTATCAGTGAATAAACCCTGCAGGAAATGTTACTAGTGAATCTGTGCTGATTCACTATTGACACAGTCACCAGTACTAGTGACTTATTATACCCCAGGCAATGTTATTTACAATAGACATTTAACATGTGCGTGTCATTGGAAATCTAATACTGACGTTGGTACTACTGACTAGGTAGGTAGTTCCTTTGGGAACATATGTAGACATTGGAGCCAGAGAATCGCTAGTACATTTTAGTAAAGTAGTCTACACTTTTTGTAAGAATACGAAATCATAAGAATCCTTTTTATTATTTCTTCAACTTTTATAGGAATTGTACTTCTCAGTTGTTATTTATAAAATCTTTTTCGTATCAAAGCCAAATATCGATGGCTTAATATAAAAAAGGCGTAACTCAATTATTTCCAAAAAAGAGTTTTTTGTTTATTCAGGTAGATATATGCAAAATGCACCTTGCTATAAGATTTCAGGGGGCTGTAGAATAAAGATTTGTTGCATCTTTTTATTAATTATTGCATTTAAACTTTTTATATATCTTAAATTGATTAGATTTGATTAAGCTCTTTTCGTCCCTTCTAAACTAACAAGTAATTGAGTTACGCCTTTTTTATATTAAGCCATCGATATAGTGGCAAATGTAATGTAGTGTAGACACTCTTAAGAGACAAATATTCTTAATAAAAACACAAAAAATATGTTAGCATCCGACGCATGTGCACTCGTCGCTTGGTAAGTCTGTGTTCATACGGCTCTTGTCTTATTGACATGATTGCTACTTTATAGGCAAAAGGGATGAGGGGAAAAGAAACGAGTACACAGATGCATGTACTGTCTTTACGTTTTGCTTTTTCATTCGTTATTAACTTTTGCTATTGTTTTCAATATTAAAAAAGCACATGTCGTCAACATGACATGAATCATTTGAACGCCAATTCATGTTCAAAGAAGAAAAAGGAAGAATCTTGTCAATAAGACATGAGCCGTATGAACTCAGACTAATCGACGCTTAATTGTATACTCTCGTGGACTAAATGAATGAGCGTAAGAATGCGTGTTAAGAATGGGTGTGAATTAATTTCCACAATTGTGGTATGGGGTGGACACCAAGTCTTTAAGTAAGTAAATATGTTATACATAATACATGTTAATACCAACACCACAATAGTGGAGAAGGTATTATGCATTTGTGCTGATGTTTGTTACACCTTTTCAAATAGTTTCATTTCATAATACAGAGTTTAAAATTGGAAAAATGAATATATTTGTGAAACACAGCTAATTTATTCACTATAGGGTTGTATAATTTTGACACAACGTTAAAGTGTATTGTGAATTCGCCTTGAAAAAGAATTTGCTGAATATAGCGGGAGAGAAAAAGAGAGAGATTTGTATGCATTACAGTGTTGCCATTAGGATACGAAAGATAGATTTTTCGTATCTTTTGATAGCTTCACGTACCATGTATAATCCAGACATTTTTCGTATCTTTTGAATCTGTGCGCAAAATGTACTAAAACTTATACGGACTGATCATCGTAACCGACTCAATACTTATACAAAAGCAGCTTTCATAATGGTGAAAGAAAACAATAAGGATGTTTCAACATACGATTCACCTAAATCGAGGATTACAAGTAGAGCGAAGTTGTTTGGAGGAAATATGAACATCTTTTATTTCCAGGAAATTTATATGAACTTTTTGATATAATCGCCTTGGTATCAACGCCTTAACTCGTATATTAATTTTTACAAAAATGAATTTGTTTCGATAACATCCAAAGATAGTTACATATAATTAATTTTAATGTTTGCTTATTGTATTTTTAAAAATTACATACATATCCCCGTATTCATAAAAAATAAAATAAGTTTGAAATGTGTTTAAAGGCAAAAGTTTCATAAAAATTTTTCTTAAAATGAATTTCAAATCAATTTTAATTTTTTATGAATACGGCAGCTAATATTTATGACTAAAATAAATATAAAAATGAATTTATATGATATCATTTTCTTTACAATATTCATTTAATATGAAATAAAAATGTTATGTTAATAAATTTTAAACGTTGAAAATGGACTTAAAATTTTTTTTTCAAAATGTATCTTTTAGGGAAAAAGTGTATCTTTTTGGAAACTAAGATGTATCTTTCTCGAAATTTCACTGGCAACACTGATGCATTAAGTTTGCAACAGGAAATGAACCTCTATATTTGAAAATTAAGATTATGAGGGTACGTCTTTAAACTAAGCAGAGGAGGCTTACCAACCTGCTTCCAGGTAAGCTGTATTTCATCATTTACAATTTACTAATAAAATACCATTTTTTTATTATTATTTTTTCTTCTCTTTCTAAAAAAAAAAATTCCAAACTAAATTCCAATTTTCCACCTTGCACCAATCAAGTTAAGAAAAATTGCATATAATATTTGAAAGAAGAAAAAATGCTTCTGTTTAATTTTAATTGGCAAAAATTATTAATATCAAATACACATAATTTCTGTATTTATATCAATCAACGCCACGCGAATTATTTGATATCTACAACTGAAATTATTAATTACAGATTGTTTAGATTCAAAATAAACCATTTTAATCATATTTTTTTTAAATTTTTGCAAAAACGAAAAAAAAATAATAATAAAATAATAAATATCGTTCGATTTAGATTCGATTTTTTTTTTTTTTTTGATATTGTTGGAAAAAAGTGTGCAATACAGACAAAGAAAAGCTTATTAGATCTCAATTTTCTTAACACATCATAATCACATGAAATAAATATTAAAATTGTATTTAATTTGTAATGAAATTTCATATCTTTTAATACTCTTTACCAGAGGTAGTGAATGAAGATATACTGAGTTTGTCATTAAATGTGTGACATCGAAAAATATTCATCTTAACTCTTTATAAACATATATTCTGGCTCCATGTCGATTAGGCCCGTCTTTTTAAGATACGTTTACTTCCTATGAAAAATGTGCGAAAATGTAGCGGAAGAGCTCGGGAAGAATACGATGATAAAAACTTAAATTGTAATGATATGGATTTTTCATAACTTCTCAGAGTTTTTATTTTATTTTTATACCCTCCATCACAATTAGTTGTGAAGAGGGTATATTAAGTTTGTCATTCCGTGTGAAACTTTTTTATTATTCATCTCAGACCCCATAAAGTATATATATTCTGGGTCCTTGAGTAATTCTAAGTCATCTTTAGCCATGTCCGTCTGTCTGTCTGTCCGTCTGTTGAAAACACGCTCACTTTCGAACAACTCAAAAGAATTAAACAAACTTGATGCCAAATTGCTTGTAGTTATCCTAAGCAGTTTGGGATTGAGATCCAGCAAAATCGGTTCAGTAGGACCAGAGCTATGAATCAAAATGTGGAACCACCACCTAAAAAAATTGATAATTTTGTTACAAAAAATAACATAAATGCTGGAACAAGGCACGGAATAAGATAAGATTTTGCAAAAATTTGTTTTATTTGACTGGAAATCACGCTGTTAAATTTCGTGAAGATCCGTCCATAATTTACCCTAAGCCCCATATAAACACTACTCCCGGAAAACAGTTTAGAACGCCTAAAACCGTAAAAAATAACGGTAGCGTAACAAAATTTGGTACGTCACAGTTTTTTAGGACTAGAAATAACACTGTGAAATTTCGTGACGATCGGTCCATAATTTACCCTAGGCCCCATATAAACCCTACTACCGGAAAATAGTTTAGTCGCCTAAAACCATAATTAATAACAAATCGTCACAGTTTAAGATAATAATAACATCATACAAATATTACTCCTTAAACATTCGAACTGTCGGTGGAGGGTATCAAAGATTCGGCACAGCCGAATATAGCACTCTAACTTGTTTCTCCTTAGGTTGTTTACCGACATCCTCATCGTAATAATAACGCCAAAAAATAAATAGCAACACCTTAAGGTTGGGTTTTTAAAATGTGGATTAAGTTTAAACTAAGATTAACGCAGCCTGAAACTCAGATTTTTTCCAGAATTAGTCCCCAATTCTATAAAATACGGAGCGATTGGTCACATAGTATATATTCTGGACCGCTTAAGTAAAAGAGTTGATTTAAAGAGGTTCGTCAGTCCGAGTGTTGCATATTGGGACAGCTTTCAAAGATGACCGGACAAAATTATAACCTCTTTGTTTTTAACTTAAGACGTGTCAAAATCAGTACATGCCGGTTGGTGAGAAAATGTCTGCCCTATTTTTTGCCCAGTTGAAAAAGGGGTGCTGACTTATGGTGGGGGGAGGGTATTGAAATTTAAAAAATTTGCATATGTTTAAGGCTTGGTATTTGAGTTCTCCACTTATTGCCTTTGAATCGAAAAAGAATTCGATCACTACTGCCAGAATTAGCTCCCATTTTTTTCTCTTACATTTCAGTTTCTGCTTTTGTTTGGCTTTTGCATAAATTAAAAACACATGTCATTGTATTTTGTTTAAATAATACAAACCCAAAAACGCCAGTGGTCGAAATTTTATTTATATAAATAATGAAAAAATGGGAGAAGAAAATAAAAAATACAAATTATTTTGCTGATTTTTTGGATCGAATTATGGCATTCGTTGAAATTCAATTAGCAATTAGTTTATTAAAAATTTCTTTTTATTTTTTAAACGCCTTCATAAATAAAATTTTTAAATATAAACAATAATTACTCAGCATAGAATTTTGGATTTTATTGGCAATAAGTACTTTGTAAAGGGTAGTTAAATTTTAAGAGCCGATGTTGAATGTGAACTACACTAAACGCCAAGTTTTTTTCTGCATTTCATTTGATATTCTAGACTACCTCAATTTGAACCATAGATAGATACATAATCGAGCAACTTGTTAAAGTTATTCAGGCTTATTGTAAAAATGGGCGGGCAAATCAAAATGCATACCATGCACTTCGTGATTTTTTTTGTCAATTTAATCGTCCAAATGTGCGTATAATCGGAAAACCGTGCACAAATTTGAGCAAACCGGGTCTGTAGGAGATGTGAAAACACCATTGCATGCTCGTACAGCTCGTAGTGCAAAAAATGTTGCTGCTGTTCGCGATAGTGTGGCTGAAGAGCCGTCCACCTCAACTCGTCGTCGTTAATGAACATTATGCATAAAGACTTGCATTTACAAGCTTACAAGGTGCAATTGAACGAACTTAAGCCTCTTGACCATTCCAAACGTTGTCAAAGGTCAGAATGGTGACAAGAAATGGCAACAGTGGATGATAAATTTTCGAAGAAAATCATCTTCAGTGATGAGGCACATTTTCACCTCAGTGGATTCGCCAATAAGAAGATTTGCCGCATTTGGGCGTGTGATAATCCAAGAGTGATTGTCGAAAAACCAATGCACCCACAAAGAGTGGCTGTTTTGTGCGGCTTATGGGCTGGCGGCATCATCGGGCCGAATTTTTTCCAAAATAAGGACGGTCAGGCAGGTATTGTGAATGGTGTTCGCTATCGTGAGATGATAACGAACTTTTTATAGCCCGAATTGAAAGATATGGATGTGCACGAAATGTGGTTTCAACAGGACGATACCAATTGCCACACAGCTAACGAAACAATGACTCTTTTGCGAGACAAATTCAATGGCCGTGTTATCGCACGCGGTGGCGATGCCAATTGGCAGCCAAGATCATGTGATTTCGACACCGTTGGACTTCTTTCTTTGGGGTTATTTGAAAGAAAAGGTTATTTGAAAGTAAGCCAGCAACAATTCAAGAGCTAAAAAATGAAATAATTCGGCACATTAACGGCATAGAACCTCAATTATGCATCAGGGTCATCGAAAATTTGGCCCATCGGATGGAGGTGTGCCGCCAAGGTCGCGGAGCCACTTGACCGATATTTTGTTGCATTCCTAATTGAACCATACCAAAGAAATGACAATAATTTTCTAAATAATCTGTATTTTATTCAAAATCAACATCGGCCTTTAAAATTTAACCATAACCTTACAAGGATTTGTTAAAGCATCCGAAAGCTGTAAATCTACAACAACACAACACATGTTTGGAAAAACAACAACAGGAAACAACATATTTAATCTTAGTTTTACTTAAATCAGTCTCATTTTCGGATTATATGAAGTACGAAATCGAGATAGAATATGGATAATTTAAGTATTTTGCGATTGAAAATCCGTACTTGAATCAATCTTTCTGTACTTGATTCAAGAAAATCTGTACTCACCGTACTATTAATACCGCTTCGGATTGATTTGAGTACGGATGGATTGATTTTTGTTTTGAGTGTAAGAATATTCGCCGATTTAAATATTTAGAGGAAAATAATAATGTTTCTATTTCAGTTTCTGAATGGTGGTTTTTAGATAACAGGTCTCTTGATATTTCAAGCTGCACGCCGTAATGAGTAGTCTGATTGTGGAGTTGCGTTAAGTTCCTTAAGATATTTTTCCAGGGATGCTGTTTTTGGCACTCTTTTAATAAATTCTTAAGTTGAAGGAACCTGTGAAATTGTCACTTATATGATGCGATAAAATCTTGAAAGAAACTTTGCGATTAAGTAAGCAACATATTGCGTTCATGGGCTTTAACAGCATCCAAATCTTAAAAATTTTTTGCTGGGTACATTCCATTTACTAAATGACTTATTTAATAACTGAAATAAGTCCAATAAACGTTCAAGACTCTTAGAAGTTGCTTAAATTTACTGACGTCATTGTGAGCGATTCGATGGATCGACAAAGCTGAATGAAGCCCTCTTAATTATTTTTATTTAAGTTCAACTGTTTTGGCTCAGGTGTTTTGTTTATATTTTTTATCCAATTTTATTTTTGGAATTTTTACGTCTCTAAACAAATCTACTCGCATCATTTTATGTGCGATATTTTCTGCATTCTGTTTGTTATTAACAATAAAAAAAGCAACAACAATCTAAACTTCAAAGTATTGTATTTACTGTATCAAACATACTTAGTTTATAGCTTTTCTAATAAATATCGAACAGTCATAAACTGTTGTGAATTAAATAATTTTTATTTATAAAAGCATATTTTGGAAATGGTTCAGATTTGTAAAATTAGTTCATACAGGCATCATTTTAGGACTAAAGTGCAATACATTATTTGTGTCTTGTCCCCAATCTCTTTACCTACCTCTCTTTAAGATGCGTAAAAGTAGGAAAATTGATTTAACAATGTCTGTCTGCCCTTGTTTGTTGGTTAACATTATGAATGCCCTAAATATATCGATTCACAAATAACTAAACTATAAAAAAAATTAGATTTCATTAATTTATTCTAAAAAAAAATTAAAGAAGAAAATGTCCCTTTCTACGCTTAGGGCGTATGTGAAACGGTAGCTAAGTTTTAGGTCTGTTTTTATACCCTCCACCACAATTAGTTGTGAAGAGGTTATACTAAGTTTGTCATTCCGTGTGAAACTTTTTTATTATTCATCGCAGACCCCATTAAGTATATATATTCTGGGTCCTTGAGTAATTCTAAGTCTATTTAACCATGTCCGTCTGACCGCCTGCCCGTCTGTTGAAAACACGCTCACTTACGAAAAACCAAAAGAAATAAACAAATTGCTTGTAGTTTATTCTTAGCAGCTTGGGATAGAAATCCAGCAAAATCGGCTCAGTAGAATCAGAGCTATGAATCAAAATGTGGAACCACCAACTAAAAAAAATTGATAATTTTGTTACAAAAACTAACATAAATCCTGAAAAAACGCACAGAATGATACAAGATTTTGCAAAAATCACGCTGTAAAGATCTGTGAAGATCCGTCTATAATTTAACCTAGGCCCCATAAAAGCCCTACTCCCGGAAAACAGTATAGAACGCCAAAAACCCTAATTAACAATGCTATCATAACAAATTTTGGCTCGTCACAGTTTAATAGGACTAGAAATGACACTGTAAAGTTTCGTGAAGATTGGTCTATAATTTACCCTAGGCCCCATATAAACCCTACTTCCGGAAAACAGTTTAGTACGCATAAAACTGTAAAAAATAAGGCTATCATAACAAAGTTTGGTACATTACAGTTTTATAGAACTAGAAATAAGACTGCGAAATTTCCTAAAGATCGGTCCATAATTTACCCTAGGCCCCATATAAACCCTACTCCCGGAAAACAGTTTAGTACGCCTTAAACCACAAAAAATAATGCTATCATAACAAAATTTGGTACGTCACAGTTTTATTGAACAAGAAATAAGACTGCAAAATTTTGTGAAAACGGTCCATAATTTACCATAGGCCCCATATAAACCCTACTACCGGAAAACAGTTTAGTACGCCTAAAACCGTAATTAACAATGTTAATTACCGTGAAGATCGGTCCGCAATTTACCCTAGGCCCCATATAAAGCCCACTCTGGTAAAATATTTAAATACGCCTAAACTCGTAGCAGATATAGATATTGCGGTAAACTTTCTTCCAGCTTAGCTTCATATGGCCAGAAAAAATGTTATGTGATCTTGTAATATACGGTCCATAATTTTCCTTAGATCCCATTTTAGCAGCCTTCTGAAATTCACAGCAAACGCTTAAACTAATTGCACCGTCGATTGAAATTTATACTTTTCAATACCAGAAATCACTCTGCAGAATTTGGGATGATTGGTTCATAGCTTACCATGGCTTCAATATAAATTGCCCTCCTGAAAATTCGGCTTAAACTGTTACGAATCATGATATTTTACTCAAGCTTGTAAAAATTGCTATAAAAAAAAGTCATAAAACTTTCTGATTGTCAGTCAATTATTTAATATATGTCTAAACCGCAACCAATTTTAAGGAAGATGTCTGTTTTGTTCGTTCGTTTCTGTTGTACGTAGCGTCCTTTTGGCTGGTAAAATAAACCAAACATTTTTTACAAAAACAAAATATACATTCGAAAAAAAAAAAACAAAAAGCCAGCAAAATAATTTTACACCAGCAAAACATATACACAATACACACACAAGCTGTTCGTGCTGCGGTCGCTGCTAAAATTTTTTTGTTTGTTCATTTCTTTTTCAATATAAAAAAAGAAACATTATAGAACATTAAAATATAATGTTTGTCTACAGTATCACTACAATTGTTCTGTTTTTTAACGAAGAACAGAACACTTTATAATGCTCAGCTCTTTCTTGAAAATGCCCTGCAGGAAATGTCACTAGTGAATCTGTACTGATCACTATTGACACAGTCACCAGTACTAGTGACTTATTATACCCCAGGCAATGTTGTTTACAATAGACATTTAACATGTTCGTGTCATTGGAAATCTACTACTGACGTTGGTACTACTGACTAGGTAGTTCCTTTGCGAACATACATATGTAGACATTGGAACCAGAGAATCGCTAGTACATTTTAGTAAAAGTAGTCTTAACTTTCTGTAAGAATACGGAATCTTAACAATCATTTTTAATTATTTCTTCAACTTTTATATGAATTGTACTTCTCAGTGGTTATTGATAAAATCTTTTTCGTATTAAAGCCAAATATAGTGGCAAATGTAATGTAGTGTGGACACTTCGTTGACAATGTCACCAATATAGTCGACAAAACTGGTGACTTGGAGACACTTGCACCCAGGTTTCCTTCAGGGTAGTAACGAACGGTATTAAGGGTTGTGTTCGTCTACACAAACACTTAAAAAAATAGATATTGATCCTTGGTGTGTGAGCCGAACGCTAAATAATGTTTTGTTTATATTCGAACACTGCTTTCTACAAACTATTTAAGAAGATTAACAAATTTATTTTACCAAACAATAAAAAAATAAGACTAAAAAAAGCGAGTTATTTAATTTTAGTTACAATTTTTTACTTCAATCTTGGCTTTTAAGTATTTCTTCTTCTTTAATAGAATTTGTCATTTACATTAGTTGATACCATGAAATTAATTCAGGTATGGGAATTTTAATATGAGATGCAATGGAAATAAATATTAATTGATAAGAAATTTTAATTAAAATAGTTAAAAAAGTAAATTAAAAGGAATCAAACATATCGGACTTGTTCAACAATAGTGTATTAACTCGAAACTTTTACTTTTTCACATTTGGGAAAAAACTCGACACGTACTATTCATATCTAACCACTGTAAAAATATCTTGCTATTTCGTCTAATTTGGAAATGAAACGTGTGGTTTAAAAATTATTTTTATATGCTTTTAATACTTAATAAAAAAAGTGTTTTGCTTAAACTGAAAATTTTTAAATATTAGCAGCCGTATTAACAACAAAAACTTAGCCACAGTTTGTACACTGAGCTGCTAATTAGAATGCCGATTAAGCTTAGCAGCTTGTTGGCACAGTGTTAATTCATAACGAACTTTTCTCCATCTGCCAACTTTTAATAAATTAACTCTGAATTGTGCAGCTCATTTACAACAGTTTAGAAAATCGTTAGCCAGAGTTTGGTTAGTGTATTATGAATAAACTTTTTGCTAACTGTATGCCAAATTTTCATTAGGAATACGGCTGTATGTGAATACAGTATTGTTGAACAAGTGCGATATATTAACCATTCAGAACAATTCAACTTTTGGGTGGTAGTTATCATATTTGAAAAAGATTTTACCGAATTCACCGAACAAATTGAAAATTTCCAGGGCTGGCATAAATACAACACTTTTTAAAACATATAGAAATCAATTGTATAATGAGACAACAGAAAGTCTGAGTTTATAGGTGAGAGGGGAAGAAAAAAGGCTATTATTCTCTCCCCACTCATCAATAAACTCAGACTTTCTGATGTTGGTGTGAACGCAACATGAACTCACGTAAATTCAAACTGACTTATGTATGTATGTATGTATGTATGTATATTAGGGTGGTCACAAGAAATCAGTGTTGGATTTTTCATCGGCGCAATCCCCTAATATGTGCCAATGGCACAAAAAATGCGATTGATAAAGTTTCAGCTTAATCGAATAACGCTAACATGTGCCTCATTGAGAATAAATTAAGGAAAAACAGCGATTGTTCACTAAAATTCGTATTTCCTTGCCTTTATAACCGAAACCATTCATTCTAGGAACCTAAGTAGAGTCTTGTTTTATAGGAAATTTTATTCTTATTAATTTTGATATTGATAGTTTTGTTCCTTATACCAATAGATAAAGTGGTATTTAGCATTAATTAAGGACAAAGAAATACGAATTTTAGTGAAAAATCACTGTTTTCCCCTAAGTTATGCTCAATGAGGCACGTGTTGGCGCTATCCGATTATTCTGAAACTTCTTCAATCGGATTTTCTAGGCTATTGGAATATTTTAGAGGGGTGCAGCAAAAGATAGCCAACAACAAAAAATTTACCATATCTTGTAACGACACTAATAGGATGGTTACCAGAAATCAATGCTGGATTTTCCGTCGGGGCACACCCCTAATGTGTGCCAATAGGTTAGAAAATGAGATTGATGCAGTTTCAGCCCAATCGGATTACGCTAACATGTGTCTCATTGAGCATTAATTAAGAAAAACAGCGATTTTTCACTAAAATTCGTATTTTTTTATCTTTATAACTGAAACCATTCATTCTAGGAACCTGAGTCGAGTCTAGTTTTATAGGAAATTTTATTCTTATTAATTTTGATTTTAATAGTTTTGTTCCTTTTACCAATAGATAAAGAGATATTTAGCATTAAATAAGAACAAAGAAATACGTTTTCCACTAAAATTTGTATTTCTTTGTCCTTAAAATGATTGCTAAATATCTCTTTATCTATTGGTATAAGGAACAAAACTATTAAAATCAAAATTAATAAGAATAAAATTTCCTATAAAACTAGACTCGACTCAGGTTCCTAGAATGAATGGTTTCAGTTATAAAGATAAAAAAATACGAATTTTAGTGAAAAATCGCTGTTTTTCTTAATTAATGCTCAATGAGACACATGTTAGCGTAATCCGATTGGGCTGAAACTGCATCAATCTCATTTTCTAACCTATTGGCACACATTAGGGGTGTGCCCCGACGGAAAATCCAGCATTGATTTCTGGTAACCATCCTATTAGTGTCGTTACAAGATATGGTAAATTTTTTGTTGTTGGCTATCTTTTGCTGCACCCCTCTAAAATATTCCAATAGCCTAGAAAATCCGATTGAAGAAGTTTCAGAATAATCGGATAGCGCCAACACGTGCCTCATTGAGCATAACTTATGGGAGAACAGTGATTTTTCACTAAAATTCTTATTTCTTTGTCCTTAATTAATGCTAAATACCACTTTATCTATTGGTATAAGGAACAAAACTATCAATATCAAAATTAATAAGAATAAAATTTCCTATAAAACAAGACTCTTCTTAGGTTCCTAGAATGAATGGTTTCGGTTATAAAGGCAAGGAAATACGAATTTTAGTGAAAAATCGCTGTTTTTCCTTAATTTATTCTCAATGAGGCACATGTTAGCGTTACCCGATTAAGCTGAAACTTTGTCAATCGCATTTTTTATACTATTGGCACATATAAGAGTATTGCGCCGATGGAAAATCCAACATTGATTTCTTGTGACCACCCTAATGTATATACTGCAGAGCAGTAGGCAATGCTGTCGATTCTTAGGTCCAGTTTTGAAAACTTGCAAGAGCATAACCCTGTTAGGTATGAGAATGAGATCATTGCATAGTGATAGTATTTATTGTTTCGATTTTCTTTCTTTCTTGGATTCTATTTAATCTTTCCTCTTCATCTTATGCTATGTTCACATTTGGGTTTTTAATAGAGAACTGCAAAATCACAATTTTTCTTAATTTATTCATACGCTAAAATTTACATTCACTCTTTGCTTGCAAAACAAAGTTCAACGTTGGTAATTTTTACATCGTTTCGAACACATTTGATTTTTGCATTTATTCGTTTTTTATTGAAAGTGCTTTATTTGCATTTTTGTTGCTCACGCAATATAACACAACTGTGTAAATTCAAAAGAACACATACTTAAGGCTCAGTTAGGCGAACGTTGCTGTACCCGTAATGTACCGCACCGTACTGTAAGCGCGTTGGTGCACTTATAGAACGTTTAAAAACGTGCCATATGTTTTCCCATACATAAATAAAAAGCAATAGTATACATAAAACAAAACACACAGTGATGGGAATCAAAAATGTTCGAATGGTGACCGTTGTGCAGAAAGTGATAAGTGATGATTTAAATGGTATTAAAACATTATTTTGTGTATGTAAAAAATATTAATAGTTTAATATTTATATTATAGATTTACAATAAATAAATTTGTATTTTATCATATATAAATTTTTAGCATACATATATTGTAAATGTGCATACACCAAACAAGGTTTTGATACCATTTAAAGTCTTTTATATGTTTCCCTTTTTCATTGTATGTGTGTATGCATTTGTTTATTTTAAACATCTAAACATATGTATATTTGTATATTTGGAAATATGTATGTTCTATTGTAAGTTGTTTTGTCGCAATTCCATAGATATACTGAAAAAAGTACCAAAAAAAAGAGCAAAATTACCCGCATTCAATGAGACATACAAGCCGCCCATCACTGTCTTACAAATGTCACGTAACAACGGCATGATTTTCTATTTTATACAGATTGGTACGTTGCAACTACGGTACATTGCATTTCGGTAAGCTTTTGTATTGGTTTTCATATAACAAAAAGCGAACAGCTGATGGATACAGAACAGATACGGTACAGCAACGTTCGCCTAACTGAGCCTTTATACTTTTGCAGTCAAGTAGTCATTGTCCACTCGATGAGACGCTTGTTAACATTAACAACAATAAACCACTCTCATGCTTTGTTAAAATTAACAACAATAACAAGAATACATTGTACCTACATACAGAACTACTGTACTTTTTAAGATAAAAAAAGTCTGTTTCTATGGAAATTGTTTAGTTTCCTTTAATTTTTTTTTCTTGTACTACATAGTTAATGGTGAATGAATACATGAGTAATAATTGCTTCATTTCTGGCTTTTTTGTTTGTATTTTTTTTTTCTTTACCAAAACAATCATTGTCGCAAAGACCACACAAACATCTTTATTAAAAAACGAAGCTAACGATTGTATAAATAACAAAGCACGAATATTTGCGGTTGCGCAAGTTTGATTGTATGACCGCAAGCGAGTGTATTTGTTGTTGTTAATTAAATGCGATTTTTTTTAAAGCTGTTCTCTGGTTTTTAAACGCGTTTAAGCAAAATGTTGATTAAGCTAATCAAAGCCGTTCACACTTCATTTGAGATGATTAAGATAAAAAACACAACAAACAAATTTATATTTATTTAAAGTATTAAAAATGGATAAAAATGCTTTTATAAAGTTATCAGAAGATTATTTTAATCATTTTAATGAAGAAATTGTGAAAATTTATGAATTATTCAAGGAAAAAAATAAAAACATTAAGCAGAAATCGTGGCCGGTTGTACACGATCATATTGACGATTCTACATTATACTCAGTTTGAGGTATGTTCAGTGGATTCTATGTGGTTTATGAAGTGATTTAGTTGTAATCATGTCAATTTGAAGTGGTTAACAAATCACTTCAATCTATGGGTAATCATCTCGATTTTGAAGTGATTAGAGCTTAATCACGTTCGAGCTGCATAAACGCGTTTCAGAACGCTTTCGATAGTAGTACTTTGTTCATATTACTATGGAAAGGTAGAATTGTAAGGTGCGTTCTACCTCCCTACCTTTCCTTAAAAATGCATTTACCTCATACAAAATAACTCTTAAAACTCACCATAAAACTTCCAGATTTGCTAAGATTTGTTTGCGGCACTAGTTCCAAGTGATTGGGCCTTTGGGGTAGATTTAATTCTGGTGTATGAGCTGCAAGGAATAGAAAAAATTTTTTAATATATTAAAAAATTAATTATTTTAAATAAACAGCCAATTAAAATGGCAACATTAAGTGGGGTACCCTTTATTTCAACACAGATGTTTCTTTTATTTCTTATAGAAATCTAAAAAAAATTACGCTGTTCTATTTGGCTAAATAATTGTCCGTCTGTCTGTTTACTGGTCCACGATTAAGAGCAATGATGTCGTGGAATAATTAAGATGACGATGTGCTTTGTTTAATATTTTTGTTTTATTTATTTAAATTTCTAAATAAATAATTTATTTTTCCATAAAAATTGTCGTGGCTTATTTATTTTCAATTTTTTTTTTTCTAAAAATTATTTAAAATATATTTTAAATGGTGATTTATTTTGCTACGGCCTGTGTGTGGGTCTTTTTTTATTTAATTGTTTTTTTTTTCTTTGTAAAAGTGACGGTGTTGGTGATGCTTTTGATTGAAAACTGTTGTGTGTTTTCAATATTTTTGTTTTATTCTTTTATTATATTTTTTGGCTTTAAAATTTTCTTGTTTTACAGAAAAACCACAAAGACGTGTGACGTCAAGAACTACCTTGTTCTCGAAATATAAAGCAT
The DNA here is from genome assembly GCA_930367215.1 of Pollenia angustigena. Taxonomy (NCBI): domain Eukaryota; kingdom Metazoa; phylum Arthropoda; class Insecta; order Diptera; family Polleniidae; genus Pollenia; species Pollenia angustigena. The sequence continues at coordinate 151,528,083 of OV884058.1, forward strand.
TTTTTTCTCTTTAAGTTGAAATATTCTTTTCGAAAAATTACAAAACAAAAAAAAAAAAAATATTGCTTAATCGCTTTTTTATAAATTATTAATTTTAAAAATTGTATTGAAATGTTAAAGAAATGCTTGGCATTAGTCTGATTGATAAATGGCTGTAGGGGATTAGTTGTTTTATTATTAAGTCATTCATCTTAATTGGACGGACTATGTTAATTTGACTCAAAGAATGAATTTCAGTCTGTTACTTTTGGACATTAAAAAAATCGGCAAAAGTGTATAATCAACCCACAACTATGATTGGGTAAGCTTGAGAAATGACCACACACGTTTACAGGGACAAAGTGTTAGCATGTTAGAATATTAAGAATTTTTAAATTAAGTGCAGCCAACAAAAATGAAATTTCAAAAATTTTATGGCTGTTAGTAAAAGTAACTGTAAAGCTAAGATCCCGCTATCGGCGCAATGTACCAATTTTTGGCGTGTTTCATGTGCCGATAGTGTGAACGGTCAAAATTTTTTAATATGCGACAATCTGTGCCGAAATTGTGCTGACTGTGGGCAATCAAAATTAACCTAGATGCGCCGATAATGTGAACACTATTTTGCACAATGTGGAGCAATCAAATTGTTTAATATGTACCGATTTTTATCGGCCACTTGTGTGCCGATCACAGTCGCCAATCAGCGCCGATACAAGGGATGGCAAAACGAAATTTTTAAGTTGCACAAACTGGCTACTAAAATTTTACCTTTTTGAGCTTAATTGTACCAAAATTACATTTGTTTTATCTATTATTTATGTATTGAAACGTTAAAAAGTACATTTGTACTACTAAATGAAGAAAAAAAACAATTCGCTTTAACCAAAACATTGCAGTTGTATCGATGTTGCCATCCCTGATTTGTAAACATCTGTTTACAAAACAACAATTACAAAAAAAAAAAAAAAAACAAGTGCAGTAAGTTTGAAAGAAATTGAATATATTTTTTATTATACATACATACATACATACATACATACATATATTAATATATTATTTAAAATTGTTAGGAAACATAATTTAATATTCGGACGGAGAATTTTGCGAATTTCTAAAAATTATGTCTGCCAACAAGTAAATAAATAAAAACATTTGATTTAATTTGCCCAAATAGCACGATAGTGTGACCGCATTGTACCGATTATTGTCGCAATTGAGTTTTGGCCGATATGAACCGAAAAAAATTGTCACAATGTGCGACGATAATGGGACCACCCAAGAATAAATTGTGCAATGTTTTTAAATGTGCGCCGATATACCACGATAAAAATCGTCACAGATTGCGCTATTTGAGCCGATAGTGGGATCTTACCTTAATTCTATTACAGTTTATGTCAAAATTAAAAAAAAAAAACACATACAGAAAACACACTGTCAGTTTTTCTTTACATAATAAATGCAAATTTTAAAAATTTTTAGAGCATATTTTGAATGTTTTAAAAATGTTTTATGCTCATATTTTTTTAATAATAAATGCATGAAATTCCACGCCCTAGTAATAACTCATATATATTTTATTTAGATATTTAGACAATATTCGCCTCAAAGAACTCTTATGCAAATCTTAGCCCGAAAACATAATTTCTTTTTGCCGGACCCATTATTGCCCGTTGGTCCCAAATAAGGTTCACTTCCTAAAAGTTTCGGTAAATACTGTGGCATAGGGTATCAAATACTCGGGCTTGGTCGACTATACTTTCTAACTTGTTTTTATTGTATTCCTTATAAAGGCTTTGTTAAATATTCCAAATTTAATAGCCACTTCCACGTAGAGCCTCCATAGCATGTTTAGTACACTGATAGAAAAGGCGTCATAACGCTGATGTATTTTGACATCAGTTCTATGACAAGTGTCTTCGTTTTTGACCACATGACACTTTTCATCATGTTGATGTCAACCTTTACATCACTTGGTCAAAGTGTCATCAAGGTAAAAATGAAACTATTTCATCAATGGGATGACACATCGGCATCACTGAAATGACGAACTGTCCTCAGTGCGATGACGCAGTAACATCGGAGAAAGGACACAAAAGCATCAATTTTATGACAGCTTGTCATTAGGTCAAAGTCATTGGAACTGACTTAAGTCAAAGTGAGAGAATATTATTATCTACTTGCCCGTTACACATGTTTGTTTCACGTTTGTTGAATTACAAACTTTGTTTACAGCAGAACTCTCAATAATAAGACACCAGCACCATGCCCCATATGGTTTTCGTAATCATTCTACTTTAAAAAACTTCATGTATTTAACTAAATAATTTAAAAAATAGAATATAGGAATTTTTGCTTCTTATAATACATTGTAATTATGAAAAAAATGTTGATAATATACAAAATGTGCCATCGAATTGATGTCACTATAGTCATTAAACAGATGACACGTAAAAATGTACGTAAAACTTGTACGAAGACTTGAGTCATATATTAGTTCCTTTAAACTCCTACAAGGAGCATAGGGCCAAGACTTGAGTCATTGGATTGATGTTATTTTTTGCATCATTGATGCCATTTGTAGTAACATGATGTCACAATTCTGATGTTAGGGCATCATCGTGAAGATGTATTGTTCTATCGGTGTATGGACGGAAGAACATAGTTTGCATTTTTAAAGATGGGTCAAGAACCAACACATCAGGACAGATGCATGCATCCTTATATGAATGGTGGTGTGGTTTTGAAAAGTAAAAGCATATGAATGTTGTACTAGAGTTGCAAGGGAAACTCAAACCTTTTTCTGCATTTAATTTGACATTTCTCAATTTCAGACTAACTTAATTTGAATCATGGAAAGATACACAATCGAGCAACGCGTTAAAGCTATTCAGGCGTTCAAATCAAAATGCATATCGTTCACTTCGTGATTTTTTCGGTAAATTTAATCGTCCGAATGTGCGCTGTTCGCGATAGTGTGGCTGAAGAGCCGTCCACCTCAACTCGTCGTCGTGCCCAACAATTGCACCTCTCACGCTCGTCGTTGATGAACATTATGCATAAAGACTTGCATTTACACGCTTCCAAGGTGCATTTGACGCAAGAACTAAATCCTCTTGGCCATTCCAAACGTCGTCAATGGTCAGAATGATGGCAAGCAATGCCAAACGTGGATGATCAATTTTCGAAGAAAATCATCTTCAGTTTTGAGGCACATTTTCACCTCAGTGTATTCGTCGATAAGCAGAATTGCCGCATTTGGGCGAATGACAATCCAAGAGCGATTGTCGAAAAACCAATGCACCCACAAAGAGTGACTGTTTGGTGCGGTTTATGGGCTGGCGGCATCATCGGGCCGTATTTTTTCCAAAATGAGGCCCGTTAGGCAGTTACTGTGAATGGTGTTCGCTATCGTAAGAAGATAACGAACTTTTTATGACCCGAATTGGAAGATATGGATGTGGACGATATGTGGTTTCAACGGGACGGTGCCACTTGCCACACAGCTAACGAAAAAATGGCTCTTTTGCGCGACAAATTCAATGGCCGTGTTATCTCACGTCGTGGCGCTGTCAATTGGCCACCAAGATAATGTGATTTGACACCGTTGGACTTCTTTCTTTGAAAGAAAAGGTATACGTCGATAAGCCAGCAACAATTCATGAGCTAAAGGATGAGATAATTCGGCACATTATCGGCATTGAACCTCAATTATGCCTCAGCGTCATGGAAAATTTGGACCATCGGATGGAGGTGTGCCGCCGAGGTCGCGGCCGATATTTTGTTCCATTTATAATTGTACCATAACAATATTATTAGTGTCCGACCGAACGTTCGGGTTCGGTTACGGAGTTCGGCAAAAAATGATGTTCGGTCAAAGTTCGGTGTTCGGCGAAATTTTTACCGAACTTTACCGAACACCGAACTTTTTTATGAATTTGGCATCATTGTTTTTGAAAATAATACGAAATCAATACAACTATTTTTCTCTATGATTATTAGTTCAAAAAAATACAGCGATGACTTAATAAAATGCTTAAGTATGCAAAAATGTGTTTATATGTGTAATTTTTAGAAGACGGTAAAAAATACAACAACAAAAAAAACGGTTAAATTTCATTTGGCAAAAAAAATACTCTATATTTATATTCTGCGAATGGTAAGATAATCTATAGTTTTGGGTGAACCACAAACCAAACTTTATAGCATACATATTTCCGGATAAAAATGTCATCCAATCCATTTTGGAGTTTTTTTTTAAAAAAAAATTGAGCAGGCGCTCAATGCAAATGTTGCGCCAAACAAATGTCAATGGGGAGTTCATTGCCAAGCAAACAAACTACCGCCAATTTTAAACGCCACTTAGAGAAAATACACCCCAACGAATTCAAAAAATACATTGTAGAGGTTTGAGTACTAATATGTATACTAGGGCTATAACCAAATTATTGGCATAGTACGACGGAGTGGCAAAGAATGTTTTAGTAATGAAAACACCTGTCTCCCGTCGTTTTGCGAAAAAAAACTCACACAGGGAAGCAAATTTCTAACACCTTCTAAGAAATTTTGAACCGCGATGAATTGTAAACCGTAGGAAAATTTTTAAATCTAAAGCAGTGGTAAAATTCCAAAATAGCATTTAAGTGATACGTATAGGAATTTATACAAACATCAGGTATATATTTTTTAAAATTTCCGTGAGATAAAAATGTTTTTTTTTTAAACTTCAACCCGATCCCTGCGTGAAGTTTCTTAACAATCCGAACATATTATCATATTTTTATACCCTCCACCACAATTAGTTGTGAAGAGGGTATATTCAGTTTGTCATTCCGTGTGAAACTTTTTTACTATTCATCTCAGACCCTATAAAGTATATATATTCTGGGTCCTTGAGTAATTTTAAGTCGATTTAGCCATGTCCGTCTGTCTGTCCGTCTGTCCGTCTGTCCGTCTGTTGAAAACACGCTCACTTTCGAAAAACTCAAAAGAAATCAACAAACTTGGTGTCAAATTGCTTGTAGTTATCCTAAGCAGTTTGGGATTGAAATTCAGCAAAATCGGTTCAATAGGATCTGAGCTATGAATCAAAATGTGGAACCACCACTTAAAAAGAATTGATAATTTTGTTACAAAAACTAACATAAATGGTGGAAAAATGCACTGAATGATATAAGATTTCGCAACAATTCGTTTTATTCAACTGGAAATCACGCTGTAAAATTTCGTGAAGATCCGTCAATAATTTACCCTAGGCCCCATATAAACCCTACTCCCGGAAAACAGTTTAGTACGCCTAAAACCGTAAAAAATAATGCAATCATAACAAATTTTGGCCCGTCACAGTTTTATAGGACTATAAATGATACTGTGAAATTTCGTGAAGATCGGTCCATAACTTACCCTGGGCCCCATATAAACCTTACTCCCGGAAAACAGTTTAGTACGCCTAAATCCGTAAAAAATAATGCTATCATAACAAATTTTGGCCCGTCACAGTTTTATAGGACTATAAATGATACTGTGAAATTTCGTGAAGATCGGTACATAATTTACCCTGGGCCCCATATAAACCCTACTCCCGGAAAACAGTTTAGTACGCCTAAAACCGTAAAAAATAATGCAATCATAACAAATTTTGGCCCGTCACAGTTTTATAGGACTATAAATGATACTGTGAAATTTCGTGAAGATCGGTACATAATTTACCCTAGGCCCCATAGAAACCCTACTCCCGGAAAACAGTTCAGTACACCTAAAACCATAATTAATAATGCTATCATAACAGAAATTGGTACGTCACAGTTTTAAAGGACTAGAAATTACGCTGTGAAATTTCGTGATGATCGGTCCATAATTTACCCTAGGCCCCATATAAACCCTTCTACCGGAAAACAGTTTGGTTGCCTTAAACCATAATTAATAACAAATCGTCACAGTTTAAGATTATAATAACATCATACAGATATTACTCCTTAAACATTCGAACTGTCGGTGGAGGGTATCAAAGATTCGGCACAGCCGAATATAGCACTCTAACTTGTTTATTAATAACTTTTAATGTTCTACACGACTATACTATGCCGTTTTTGATATTCGCAAAAAGTGTGTAAAGTTATTGCCCTAATGTATACTGCATTCAACTTTAAATTTATTTTTTATTTTTTGTCTTAAAAAAAAGCACTTACTAATTTTTTTTTAACTATAAAATATTTTTGACTTCTATAAAGTGCAATTTATCTCCTTCCAAAAGTGTAAATGTAATAATTTCCTGAAATTTTATTTTGTTTTAAATAAATACATTAAAAAAAGTACAATTGTTCAGATTTATTAACAAAAAGTTCGGGTTCGGCCGAATTTGTCAAAATTTACCGAAGTTCGGGTTCGGGTTCGGTCTCAAAAAGTGCGTTCGGTCGGACACTAATGTTAAGTATAGACTTTTACCACAATGATTCAGATGAAGAAGATGATTTTTTGAGACAAATTAAAACAACCTTCTACCAGACCTTAACAAGACTATAAAGTGGTATAATAAAAGACCCAATTTTAAGAAAAAGAACAGAGAAATTGGATATGCTTCATAATGTTTCACTTTCAATCTGTCCAACGTCAACAATAAGTGAAACAATCGTATCTTAAGCAAGTTTCATCAAAACAAAAGAAAGAAATAGTTTAAAACATAAACATTTAAACTGTGACTCTTTTTGAAAGATTATTTTAGAAGATAAGCTTAAATTTTGATACTATTTTTTATCTGAAAAGTTTTCCTCTTTTTTGCATACATACATTAAAAAAGTACTATTGTTCAGATTTATTAACAAAAAGTTCGGGTTCGGGTTTGGCCGAACTTGTCAAAATTTACCGAAGTTCGGGTTCGGTCTCAAAAAGTGCGTTCGGTCAAACACTAAATATTATCACAATAAAATAAACGAAAATTATTTCCTTAATAATTTGTGTTTTTTTCCAAATCAACATCGGGCCTTAAAATTTAACCGCCCTTTATAAACAAATTTATTTGTTTATATTTATACGAGTTCACAATAAATCCTACATTTATTTCCCTGGAGGCTTATTCTGAATTGCGATGCGAAAATCAATGCGATACGAAAATACGTAAATGCGAACAATTGCTATTCTGTTTTGCGATATTCGCAGTTTTTTTAATCGCATTTCAAATGCGAAAAGGTGGCAAGTCGGTATTCTACATTGCGAAAACAAGTGTCAAATTCGCAAAATTTATTCGACAACAAAATAGCATTCGCAAAGTACAAACATGTAAGTGAAAGATAATATTTTATTTATTTATTTATTCATCATATATTTATTATTTAATTCAGGGAAGCAAGCAATAGGACCTCCAAACCGCGTTAATTTGAAATAATGATAGAATTTATGGATTGGCCATTTGAAAACACCAAACGCACGTCAGTCGGCAAATACTTTGTGACAAACTTTAACTGAAGAAATAAATATCAATGGAAAAAATAGCGAAAAAAATTTTTTATAAAGCTAAAAAAAGAAATATTCTGCATAAGTAAACGTTTATTTTTCGCAAGCATCAAAATAAATTAAATTTTTCCATTCAAGCTTTAAATATCGGATTTGCTTCTGAGCAATCTTCTCTGTATCCTTTCATTTTGTTCACAGAATCCATTTTTGTTATCTTTTTTTTACATAAATGTCCTAAATAAATTTTATTAACAATTTTTACAGCCAAACACAAACAATTTATTTTTAACTTGATGTTTGTTGACATTGACGTTTATTTGAGCAGCGTTGCCACGATTTGAAATAAATTGCGAATGCGATTGCGAAAGTCTAACAGAATACCAATTTTCTTTCGCATCGCATTTCATTTGCGCATCGCATTGATTTTCGCATCGCAATTCAGAATAAGCCTCCTGTTTTTGACAATCTCCAATTTTTGTGCTCTCCGTCCTTCTTTTATTTGCAAAACTTAAAATCGTTTTTAAGGTTCCTTAAAAAGAAAATAAATAAAATAAAAGATATTTTCTCATTAATTTATTTTGAATTCAGTTGCACAAAATTTTCGCTAGTGTGAAGGCTTTTATTTATTTTCGTAATTTGTCCCTGACTTAGTGCATTTCAAATGCAGTGACATTTCTTTAATGTTGGGACTTTATTTCTGAAAATTTTTCTCATTTAAAATACATTTAAATGCAAATCAGCCTTGAACTAAATTCTAAAATGGATTTTAGATAAAAGAATTATAAAAAAAAAATTACACTATTTACAATTAATCGTTTAATGATCGGAAAAGTGACGTTAATTTAAAGTAAATTATTAATAGTGAAGAAAGAACTAACAACAAAATGCGAAGTCTTACAACATTATTGTTGTTTATTACGTTTAGTTTAACACCCTGTTCGTAAAACATACAAAACAATAACAACATAGAAAAGAAATAAACAAAATAATAAATTAAAAAATCAATAAATATTTAATAAAAACATTTTAACAGCACTTTTTAATTTGTTTAAAAACCAAATAATGTTTTGCATCAAAATACACGCTAAAACTCAGGCCAAAACAATAAAAACGAATAATAAAAAAAAAAGAAAACGAAAATAAATATAAAATTAAAGAAAATTTAAAACTTACAAGGTGTAATAACATTTTGACCTTGATTACAATTTTAAATAAAAATTCACTTACACGCACAAAAACACAAACACACACTAATTCTATCACATAATTTCAACAAGTTTTCAAAATATACATTAAATAGAAATAATTTACGTAGTTATAATTAAAATGTTGTAATAAAGTACCTCAACCTCAAACATTAAAAACGGATTCATTAAAAGAAAATAAATTTGACTTTTGTATTCAAAGTCTTCTAATAAATAATTTCGAATGAACCTTAACATTGAAACTATTATAAACATATGCACCAGTACAATAATTAATTATTAAAATTATTTATAAAAAACAATAATATAAGACACAAAAAGAAAATATAGACGGTCAAGCTCGACCATTTGATACTCTTGAACACCACAGCATATACAGGGGGTAAATTACTACATTCAATACCGATCGATATAAACGCTAAAATGTCCCCCTGTAGGGGGTATCAAATGGGCTTGACCTACTATATTTTCTAACAGGGTGTCCCGGTAGGTTAGTTGGCAGTAAGCTTGTCTATAAGTACGAAGGTTGTGGGTTCGATTCCCACCAGAGCCTATACTCTGTTTCATTACAATGCATTCCAATGGGCCAAAGGTCTAAGTTTCTATTGCACGGGCAATAGTATAGAAACGAGGATAGAATAGAATATATTGAGGTACTAGATAAGGCAAATAAGATTTCCACTAATCTTGAGTGCATAACTGAAGACGATATCTTAGATGAACTTTTAAATTCAGACTTGGAAGATTTTAGTAGTGACGATGAGTGCGGGGATGCAACTTGGAAATTACCCGTTGTAGGAAATGATTTGTCAGATCAGGAAAGCGAGAATGAAGAAGAGGTAAATGATCTGTCAGTGACACCACCAGATGTAAGTCAAACTGCCAATCGTCGTGATATTTGGAAAAGAAGACCGTTTGAGACGCATTTGGAAAGTAGCTCTTGTGCAACTGATGACACAAACATACCTATAGAAACCCCTTATCAATATATTTCCGTTTATATTAATGATGAGATTTTAGAAAAAGGCACGAAATACACAAACAGGTACCATGTTGCTGAGAAGGGCAAAGCACTGGGAGCATCAATAGCTGAAATAAAAAATTTTTTCGGCATCGTGATTGCGATGGGCTGCATTCGTTATCCAAGGCTACGCATGTACTGGAAGAAAACCACAAGGCTCCCTGTTGTAGCTGATACCATGTGTCGTAATAGATTCTTTCTCTTGCGCATGTGTCTACATGTGGTGGACAACAATGAAGTAACGGATGCAGAGAAACAATCAAATGTATTTTGGAAAATAAATCCGTTACTTGAACGTGTGAGATCTGCTTGTAGAGATATTCCAAGAAAATGTAATGCTAATTACTCAATAGACGAACAAATGATACCATTTACTGGTCGGTGCCCTGTTAGACAAAGCCTCCCAAATAAGCCTTGAGGAGTGGGATTGAAAAACGAAGTTTTGACAACCTCTGAGGGGCTGGTCCTTGATTTTGAGATTTATCAAGGCAAGGCTACACCACTTCCTTGCTCGAATTTAGGCTTAGGACCAGGCTTTGTTTTACGTTTGGCAGAAACACTTCCTGAAGGTTCCAAACAAGTTTTTGACCGTTATTTCACGACAATACCACTACTACAAGCTCTCTTGAATCGTAGAATCTTTGCTACTGGAACAATAATGAGGAACAGAATAAAAAACGTACATTTCACGAATGAGAAGCACATGAAGAGGGGGATATGGAGGAATTCTGTCATAGTGAAGATACGATTGTCGTAGTGCAATGGAAAGACTCAAAGTCTGTGGTGCTTGCATCTTCAGCTTACGGGTGTGGGCCAGTTGAATATGTGAAACGCTGGGGAAAAAAAGAGAAAAGGCACATAGAAGTCTCAGCTCCTAGAATCGTCAGGGAATACAACAAGTGTATGGGTGGCGTTGACATTTGTGATCAATTAATGGAGTCATACAGGTCATTTTTTAAAACTAGAAAATGGACTTTAAAAGTTTTTATCCATTTCATTGACCTTGTGTGCTGCAATGCCTGGATGCAATACAGAGATCATTGCAAAATGAATTCCAAATTACGGAAAAATACCCATGACTTGCTAAGTTTTAAAATGACATTAGCTAAACAACTAGTCGCTATAGATAAAAAAAAAAAAATATTGAATATAACTCCGAAGATGAGGATGAAGATGAAGAACCTCAAAATGCTGCTGAAAAATATCGTCCTTCCGAACAGCCATGCCAAGACAAAAGACTTGATGGGTACAAACGCTGGCCTCTTGAACATGATTTGCCATCAGCAAGATAATGTCGACTTGTAGGATGTAAATCAAGAACGCGAACTTATTGTTCAAAATGTAAAGTACATTTATGTTTAAGTAAAAAACAAAATTGTTTCTTTAAATACCACAATGAAAAATAAAAATAAATAATATTGTTTCAAAAAGATGAATTTTTTTATTTGTAAATTAAACCGGACTGCAACAATTGTGCGTATCTTGAAAAAAAAGGATGAAGGGTCTTACTGACAAAGCTTAATATCCTATATGTTTTATGTACACAGACATGACAGAATTCAAAAATGTGGAAAAATCTGTCACCGGGATCGGCTATAGGTCGGAAAGGGATAAATAATATTTTTCTCCAGAAGAATTTTTAAGAGAATACCCATATCGGGCCCATGGGCGATCATGGACCCACCAGCAAAACTTAAGGAATAAGGTTAACATTCTTATATAAGTTGTTTTGCCGATTTATAAAAAATTAAATCTTGGAATTATTTATTCAAAATTGTTCACTTTGTTTTTCTTTATATTGTGTATAAAATTCATCTTCACATCTTTTATACTTTCCCTGTTTGAAGAGAATGTTTCGTAATTTTTTGTGGTATAAGCAAATTTAAAACTTTAAATGCCTAAATATTGAAATGGATCTTTTTAAGTTATGTCACAATTGAAGTAAATAAGCGATGTACATAATCATTATCAGGTTTTATGTCTAAAACTTAAACATACAAACTAAAGTAACGAAAAGCTTTTTTCGGAAGTTGGTTAAATATGTTGGATGTTTTTAGCCCAAATTTAATCAGAATACCAACATAATAAAATGGATTACGGGCACAAAGAAACTAATTCGCAAAAAGCTTGTATAGGGAAGGGTTAAGGGTAAGATGTAAAATTATGGACCGATTCTCAACATTTTTAATAAGCATCGTTCCTACGACAATTAAAACGTAGTTTCATCAAATTATCTTTAAAATCACGACCTGTACTTTGCGCTCAAGTTTTACATGGGCAGCAGAGACCTGCGCCGTCAAGTTTTGTCAGCGGCGGCGGCTTGCAAAAATATTGCCGGCGGCGGCTCAAAGCCGGCTTAAGCCGACTTAAACTAAGGCCAATTTAAAAATAATTTTTTTACCAACTTTCATATTTTAGTTTGAATAATAAAATTAATTCGCATATATATTTATTCCTCAATGAGATTTTAAATTTTTACCGCAAAATCTTTGAAAATATACAAGGACTATATCTCACTCATAAACATTTTTAATTATTAAAAAAAACTGTTTTTATTAAAAATAAAAAGAATAGAAAAACAATTTGTCTAGTTTTGGTTATGCATTTCTTGTAGGGAATATTCGATTAAATGACTGTGACCGGCGGCTGATTTTAAGCCGACTTTAGTCGATAAATTTTCGGCGGCGGCACGGCTCAGCCGGCTAAAGCCGTCAAGGCGCAGGTCTCTGATGGGCAGCAACCCAAAAAAAATTACACATTACCAAAAGAACGACTTGCCAAATAATGAGCTACTTTTTTGGCTGCCAAGTTTGAATACTTGATTACCAAACGCATTACATTTAATTAAAAAAATACCAAGTAATAAAAGAGCTAATTTAATTTTTAAGGGAAGCATACGAATTTCTGTATTACCTACACTCAAAAGAAAAATTAATCCATCTATACTCAAATCAATCCGAAGTGGTGTCTCAAGTACGGTAATTACGGATTTTATTGAATCAAGTACAGAAAGATTAATTCAAGTACGGATTACTCAAGTGCGAAAAATTTAGCTTAACCATTTTTAATTCCGAATTCGTACTTGAAATAATCCGAAATTGAGATTAGATTAGATCACCCGCCTTACACCTTAGAGAATTTTAATTATAAAATATCTGCAAAATGCCCGACATGGTTTCTTCTTTAAAAATTTGGTGTACATATTTAACTCAATATAAACTTAATGGGAACTTTTGCGTTTTATTTTACTCGCTTTTTACCTACTTGTGTGGTGTTTTTGTAGTTTCAACAAAAAACACACGCGTATGCACGTTTATTGAACGCAAATGCTAAAAGGTGAGACTAATAAGTTATATGAAACTTAAACGCTCACTTTGTAATTTTACTTTCAGGGTGGCACTACCAACGAAAAGTTTTATCTTTTTTTACCCGGTTTGACAATTTTATACTTATTTTAAGAAATTCCGGGATTCTGTTGCGAAAGTAACCCCACTAAGGATTGTTAAAAGTAAGTTTAATTGTTGTTAATTCAATTTATTCCGAGTGTTTTTTCTTCTGTGTACGTTATTATTTTGTACAAAAAATTCACTACTTACTTCTTTTTTAATAAAAAAGTTAAGAAATTCTTAGGAACTAATTATTAAAGTTTCAAGCCATGTAAAAATAATTCATATAGTAATCCAGTGATTCCTTCTAAAATGCTTAGTTCCAAACTCGATTACCTTTTCCAACATTTTTTGCTGCAGAGGCGGACAAACGGGCATCGTTGACTTAGAAAATTATTCTGTGTCGATCGGTATACTACAAGGTTTGTTTAGAAACAATATTTTTAGGTGTTACACACATCAGCACAAACGCATAATAACCCCTCTACTATGGTTGTGTGGGAATAAAAAATTAAAGAAGATGAACAAGAAAATTATTCAAAAATATTTCTTTATAATTTCCAATAATAATAATAAATATAATTTTGATAAAAAAAAAAAAAACATTCCAATTTTCAGTTTGTATAATGTATTGATTTTAATTGCTCGAAATGCAATTGATTTTAAATGTTTTAATTAAATTCTTTGCAGCATTTGGTTTATCCTAAATTTCGCAGAAATTTATTTGAATGATTAAATTGTTTTTGATGTAATTAAATTTAAACAAAGCGAGTGAATAATAATCGTAAGAAATTTTTAAATATAAAGACTATTTTTGTTTGAACTGTGTAACGAGTTGAAAATAATAATTTAAAATTGAAAAAATAAACAAAGAAATGCATAGTCGGGTTAGCCGACAATGAACAGAATCAATGATTTTCTAGTAGATCGCTTGACTGCAGTGTTGCCTTTCAAAATTTCGAAAAAGCGTCATAAAAAGGGTATTAAGAAAAAAAGGGTATTTTAAAGTAAAATGGGGTCAAGTTTATTAGTATGTATTAATTAAAAACATTATACTAAAATAAAAGTAATTATACATACTTGAATTATAAATCAATGTTAAAACTAAGAAACAATTCACAGGTACATTTCAATATTAGTCATATTAACAAGAAAAGGATTTACTTTAACAAAAACCTTTGATAACACAGTGTTACAAAATTGAATGAAATAGAAAAACCTGGGACCGGATATTATTTTTCTTGTAGGGCTTGTCGACTTAAACAAGATTCCAATAGTGAAATATACCGGACACCTCCAAAATCCGGATTTACGGTTAAAAACCGGGTTTTTGTACCTTTGCGCACTTATAAGCCTGTAATTTTGTTGATAATGATCCGCACTTTCTTTAAAATTACAAATCACTGTTAGCCTAAACACAACTTAGATTTACAACAAATATTTTTAATGAGAGCTTTACTCATGTAAAATTATTGTTTTTTTTTTTAATATGACGTTTTGTTAATGCAATTTAATAAAAATCGTGTGCAATTTAAATTAAAATTATATACAAAATGTGTGACAATTGTAACAAATTTTTGGCTTATTTACTGATATCAGTCACCGGTGTGATTTTAAAAACAATACAGTTTTAAAACACGCAAAAACATTAAGTACGCAAATGTTGTAACTGTTACAAAACCGATACCTGTAAGTAATGATCTACCGACAATGAGCAAATCTGTCGATATAACAGAAAAGGATTTTGAACAAAGAAAGTTCCTTCCATCCACGTCTCCAACAACGCAGCGGCATATTTTGTCAAATGCTGATTTTTACGATCTTGTTCGCAAATTACACTTGTCAAAGCGGCAATCTGAAGTCCTTTGGTCGCGATTAAAGCAGTAGAATTTTGTGGAAAAGGATTTGGTTATAACATCTGGTAGAACAAGTTACCGGACTTGGTTACTTGAAGAAAGATTTAAGACTATTTCCAATGACAGTGATATCGTGTATTGCGTTGATGTACCGAAACTATTTTCGGCATTAAATCATAATTATAATGCAGATGAATGGCGACTTTTTATTGATGGTTCATTTAAAAGTAAATTTTCTTATAAAAATTTATGACTTTATTTTTTATTAATTTAAGATTTGTAATGTAATATGTCGTGCGCCGAACCGTTATGATCACAAACTATGGCCATCTCGCGAGTGACATAGAAAAGGCAGCAAAAACATTTTAACCCTCTAATGCCACATTTTTTGTTTGCCTTAAAAAAATCATACTTAGATAATTTTAGGGTGAGAAACATGAATCTGACTTCAGTTTTTTCTTTTGTGTACTCGCTGACCTGTAAGGGGTCAAATTGTAAAGTCCCCCTTGAGGCGGAGTTGGGCATTATTGTAAAATTTCAAGATACGTTTTTCATTAACATCCCGGCATTTTCTGTGTAATTCCCCAGTCCGCCTCCAGACGGGTTCTGAAGAAACATCCATACTCAGCAGCTATTATTTTTTTTTTTTTGTAATAAAAACTCAATATTTATTTCAATTAAACGCTTAGATACCCACCAGTGATTTTTTTGGCACGATCTAAGGCTTTTAAATATTATTTTTTCTATTCACAATATTAATGCACTTCCTAGCATTTTCGATGCTAATGCCCAAGCCCGCCTCCAGACGGGCTCAGTGAAAACATCCATATCCCGCAGCGGTTATATTTTTGAAAATGAAAACTTAATATACATTTTAATTTAACGTTTAGATACGCACCCGTAATTTTTTCGGCTCGATCTAAAGCTTCGAAATATTATTTTTTCGATGCACAATATTAAATTACCAATAAGTTAAAGTTAAGGACGTTATTCTGGCACCACTGCATCTTAAACTGGGATACATGAAACAATTTGTAAAAAATTAGATGTAAACGGCGATGCTTTTTGTCATCTTTGTCATAATTTTAATTTAAATTGCACACGATTTTTATTAAATTGCAAACGTTTTTTTTTTTTAATACACAGATTCAAAGTGAAAAGACGACCTTAACAAAACGTCATATTAAAAAAAAAAAAACAATAATTTTACATGAGTAAAGATCTCATTACAAATATTTGTTGTAAATCTATGTTGTGTTTAGGCTAACAGTGATTTGTAATTTTAAAGAAAGTACGTAAAAAGAACACGAAAAAAACAATATTTTTGAATGACTTAAACTCTCATTACAAATTTTTTTTTGTGTTTAGGATAACATATATAAAATGTTTAAAAGTATATTTTCATGAAAAGTTAAATAACTCAGTCAATTACTTCTCTATTTTTAAATTCAAATATGCTTTGTAATCGGTAATAAACGTACTTTTTGAATAAACTCAATAGTATTATAGTTTCTTAAGAAAATGTATAAAAACGTCACCAAATTTGAAATTTTTTTGAAAAATCTACAAAATTTGTGTTTGCTCGACAATAACACCCAAATTTCTCCAGTTTTCTTAATCAAATTATATATAAAATATTATATAAAGATCTCAGTTTTTTCTTTCCAAATCTAGTATGAAATTGAAAATCGGATCATTATCAACAAAATCACAAGCTTATAAGTGCGCAAAGGTACAAAAACCGGTTTTTAACCGTAAATCCGGATTTTGGAGGTTTCCGGCATATTTCACTATTGTAATCTTGTTTTACTCGACAAGCCCTACAAGAAAAATGATATCCGGTCCCAGGTTTTTTGGACTGTCTCACCGTGTAATGTGTATCACTTTTTAAAAATACTTATTCTATATTTTGTAATTAATTCTTCACTTGGACTCCATTCTTGCAGCTCCCATTCGAGCAAATTTTTTTAAGTTTGTTTGGAAATAGTGTCAGTGGACCCTCTGACACTGGACGTTATGACATGCTACCAATTTTCATATGTATGTATGTTGACATGTATGTATGTTCATGAGAACTTTCGTAAGGAAAATAGAAACTTGTAGTTATTTTCAAAAAGGTTTAAAAGGTATCATAAATATTGTTAAAATAATACAAAGGGATAAATTAAAAAAAGGGTCACAAAAAGTGTCATTGGCATGAAAAGGCGTCAAAAGTGATACTTTAGTGTTACAACGGCAACGCTGCTTGACTGGGCCTTATGCGCTGTATGGGCAAACAGCATTTATAAATTTTATGTATGTATATGTTATTTCTACCAAAATTTATCTATGCATGTATTACGAAGGCGGTCGCAAAATTTGCCGATCTAACAGAGAAAGTGCAACCAATTTTGTAAAGTTTTTTTTTAATCCTTAACATAATCCCCTTTTAGCTTGATACACTTATCCAAGCGATAATAGCTTTGATATCCTGTTTGAAGCATAGCTCTTTCAAATAGTTATCAACTGAAGACTCCAACTCTTTATTGTTGGGATATCTTTTACCACCGCGCCGCGCCATATGTTCTAGTTTGGAAATTGGCTTCAAACCGAGCGAGCTTAACCTCGCGATAAAGGTGCATGATGAAGCAATTCGAACATTAGTGTATGCTCTTTATAGGATCGACAAAAACTTAACTATATTAATGTGGATGTGTGAACTTGTGCGTTGTATTGATTAATTAGTAAACGATGCTCCCATTTTAGGCAAATCTGTCTCATCTACAAATTTAATTTAATTTAAACTTTAGTACTTCTTTAACCACGTACTTAGTTTTATTGCTTTACGAAAAGAAATAAAGTTATAGGGTTTTGGTTGAAATCTCCCACTGTAAAATGAATTAAAAAAAAACGATTTAATTCATTTTTATATCAAGATAATGATGATATAGACTTTTTTCGGGACCTTAGTTTCATGATTTATTGTATTCATTGCGATAATACTTAAAACAGAATTGTAAAAAATTAATAATTGCTCTCGAAGTGTTTAAAATTAATAAACTTTTTTCTGTATAAAATAACATAATCGCAAAAGTAATGACAACATTTGCAAAAAAAAAAAAAAATTAAAAATTTTTGTGACTACAATTAAATGAAACGTCATAAAAACCAATATGTGAGTAGCTGCATGCTTAATTTTTGGTTTCTGTTTTGTTCTCATTAAAAATAGAAAATTTGCTAAAACGAGCGCGACAGAGAGATTGAGGAATACAAAAAAATATTGTTATTATTTCAGTTCACACTTTATTCGGTTGCTATTTACTTGTTAACTCAGTAAACTTTCAAACACATTTTCTTGTTTCAAGATTTAGAACTTTTTTTGATTTTTTGTTTTTCTTTACAAGACCCTGATTTTTTTAGCTAAAAATAAGAACATCGTTTTGCCAATTTACTAAATTTAACCCAAAAACTTTGACAGACGTTTACGGCCAGTTGATGAGTTGAGTTGTAAGCCGTAATAAGGGCCTTAAATATATAAAAACCAAAAAGTTGGTGTGAACACAACTATTGCATTAAAAATCAAGGAAAGTAAACGAAAGTGCTTAATGCAAAATTACGATTATGACTATGGGGAATATGACTTGATACATACACACATACATATGTATGTATATACACAAATATGTGTGTAAATGAATGACAAGAGTACCCAGTTGGCCACGTATTTTAGACATCTTAAACGACGGGTAGAAGACAACAGTAAGTCGTAGAAGACATACCCAGGACCGCTCAATAAGAATCGTCGAAGAAATTTTCATACAAATGGTGTCGAGATCACACAAGACGAGATGAGCGAAAATGTCGTTCTTTCTATGATATTTTCTATAATATTTTGGTCGATGACTATAGACCAGTGATAACCAAGCCCCAAACTAAGAAAGCTCCGAACGCACGCACACAAAGATATTATGTGCTTGTGTGCGGTCGCAGAGACTGATGATAGTCTGATGTTTTGAAACGAACAAAGTTGTAATATACATGTGAATTGCCGACCGTGTCTGTGTGAAAAATACGATTATTGACTGGCTCGCAACTCTATGGAGTGGTTATCACTGCTATAGACCAACGATCATCACGCCATGACCCCGGGGCCGAGCACTTTTCGTAAATTTCTCACACACAACACGAAGGTTAACGAAACAATTGTAAAAAGCCATAATTTAAAAAAAAAACAAGAACAAAACACATAGTTAATGTCTCAAACGAGTAAATTTATTATCCTATCTTTGCACTCACCACTACATACACATATTTTTAACTGTCTCTCTTTGTGATGACCGCTGCTATAGACAATAGTTCCTACTTTGTCGTCAATGTCACCACGCATAGCAATGTCTTCTATTTTGTCGTCCACGAAAAAAATTATTATTGTATGTTTATTTTATTTCAGACAATTTTTCCATGTGTTTAAAATTATAGTTGCAATTTGATTTCGCTTGTTTTGCTTCTGTAACATGTTATATAATCGACTATAATAAGCAATTCTTAAATTGACAGTGAAGTATAAACGACATGTTATCCACTTTCCAGCCCGCGACTATTTTCATCAGCATGTTTTCGGTTCAACTGGTTTGTTCTTATTAGTAAATTGTATGTAGGTATTTTTATTAACAATGAAAAAAAGAATGTGAGAATTTTAAGCAAAAAAAACCGAGTAATTAAAAAGCATTCAACTAAGGCAAAAGAAGACTTTGCTTTTATATTGTCGTCAATAGCTTTTAATACAAGACAATGTCGCTTACACTGTCCGACATAAAGTTTGATAAAAGACAACTCCTACACAGAAAAAATTATTGCCAAATTATCTTCATACAAACGCTTGTTTGATATTTTTTTTAATTTCTACAAATTTTTTTACTGATTCAAACAATATTTTTGTTTGATTTTTATTTAACCAACAAAAATGTGGACAACTCTTCAAAAATATAATAAACGCGTTATTGGTTTCAAGTTTTCATAATTTTGTATGAAATATTTAACGCTCCTTAATGTTGTCGTTTTTTTGCATTTTTTTATTTGATCGTAAGCAACACTTCTTTATTTGAAATATAAGAACTACAACAAAAAACACAAGCAGTCTATCTTTTAGACGCTTAAAAGAGTACAGCAATAAGAAAAATGATAAAATAGCGTGACGAAATTTGTAATAAAAAAACTTTTTTTTTTTGGTAGGTTTCAAAGTTGGTAAAAAAAAACAAAATCCCGTATTAAATTTTTTCAAACTGTTTAGTTAAATACATCAAATACAAAAATAGAATCATGGCGAAAAACATATCGAGTCGGTATTCCGCCGTTTTTGGTTACATTTCTTCTTCTTTAGCAAAGGAAAGCCAGCCGGCCGCTCTGCTCTGCCTTCATCTTTTTTGTTTGAATTGGAAAAATAAATTTTTCTGTGTAAGACAATATCGTTTTTACTGTAACGCGTAGATTTTGTTTATGCTACCTCGCATAGGTTTTAATAAAAAAATAAATAAATATAAGACAATGTCGCTCAATCTGCCCTTCATAAAGTTTAAAAGGGGACACTTAAAAGACGTTATTGCCCATAATGTCATGCACGACAATTTCTTGTCTTTTGAAAAACCTAAACATTGTCGTCAACGGCAATCTGGCCAACTGGGTATAAACACTGCAGTGTAGTTGTAGAAGTAATACACGTACATACACAAATTTAATAAATGTCATAAAATAAGTAAAATGGTATTTTAATGCGCTGTCAACTGTCAAATACACTGACACAAACAAGGTACCACGTAAACACACATGCAAATGTGTAAAACACGTGTTAGTTTGGGTGTAAATTTTTTGCGGTACTGGGGGCAAAGAAGCAACTCGTATGTAAAATTTCTAATTTAATGTTGATTTGTATTTGTCAAATCATCTTTTGCTATCTTACATCTCGTTGTATGTCTAACTGTCTCCAAAATGTTTCTGTTGCTGAAGGCCATTATGCGTCTGTTTGTATGAAGACAGATGATTTTAGAATCAGTGTGTTAAATATGAGATCATTTTATTTTACATTTGTAAAGATGATTTTACACTTTTACACATTCCCATTGCCACGGGATGCCTTAACGATTTTTGTCATATTGTTTAGGCCATTTTAAAAATTACGTCAATTTGTTTACTGAAAATGGTAGATATTCCAAACGGCAAAATAACAAAATATCAATTTAAAGTCAGGACACTTTTAATTTTTACTCAATTTTCTATTTAACAATAATAGCTTGTCAGTCTGGCTGTCATTTGAGTTACTTATTTTAGAAATTCGCTTGTCTAATGAAATGTCAGTTCAACACAGGGGAATTTCCAACAATAATAGAAAATTTAATGTTTATTTTTCATTTTGTAGCGCTTAAAATTTGTGTTAACATAACTTAATTGCTGGAAATGTTTTTTTTAATGCTCAAAACTTACAATTTGGAATTTTGAAATTTTTGTTAGTTTTTAAAAAACTTTAAAAATTTTAAAGAAATGTGTATTGCAAACTTCCTATTTGAAAAACTCTATCGATACAGGGAATTATTTACAAAACCTGATAAATTCCTAACTGACTCAATTTAAATTATTTGCGGAATAAAGTTTTAAAAACCTGTTAGGCAACAAAAAATCCAAAATTGAGTTATCGGGCATTACTTTTTTGTAAAGGTTTATTCACTGTTATATATTATTTGTTTGCCAATAAAAATAATGTTTCGTTTTATATTAGAAAAACCTTTCATCTTTCTTAAAGCTAATTTTAATACGAAATTTTGGTTTTTAGTTTACTTAATAAATTTAATAACGGTATATCTCGAAATAAAGAGCTAACCTAAAAAAACGGTTAGCACCAATGGATTCAGAGTAGTGCTGGGATACTATCGATATTTATCGATAGTTCAGATTTCACTATCGATATATCGATATTACTATCGACTGAATGTTTGTACTTGTGCAGGAAAACTTTAATTATTTTTTTATAAGGCTACAGTCCGTTGTTTTCATCACTTTATTGAATGTATGAGACGTATGTATGTATATACGCACGTTATTTAAGATGGCAGTTTTTAAAAAATTGATAAGTACCTTTCTGAATGAACCGAAGTAACAGGGACTATAAGATATTCCATTGCAACTTTGAACATTTTCTAAATTCTAAACCCAAATAGGTAATCAATCTAGCGGACTTATCCTCTAATGGTCGTTCATTGTTTTGTCCTGTGCTTGAAATTGCATTTGGATTTGCATTTTTTACAACATTACAAAAACATTTGACATTTCAGTCCCTATATAAACATGTACAAATTTGGACTTAAAGGCCTTTAATTAGCAGTAAAAAGCACTGCTAAGCAATCCATACCACTTGCTATTCTTGTTGTTTGTATTCATTGCTGTAATTCAGCGCGAATTAATAATAGCAAGTAAAAATTTGCGGCAAAAACCTGTGTGTGTATAGCTGCTGTTAGATGTCTTCATAGCTGTATTTTAAATAATAAAAATATCGATATTTAAATTTTTCCTATCGATATTTTTGATATTTTAAGACTATCGATAATATCGATAGTCTATCGATAGTTTCCCAGCACTAATTCAGAGTACCCGAATTAGGTTAAGACGGCTGGTGCCCGGATAGTCGGTTTTCTTTTATAAATAACTATATGAACCGGCAGACGTTATCCTGTCCAAATTAGGAGAAATGTTTGCGTTCGATTTTTATACTCCGTTAAAAAGATACGAAGATTTGAAAGAAAAATTAGTCAAATAAATGGAGCCGTTTTATGATTTTAGGTAAATCGAAAAAAGTGGGCGTTAAAGTGGGCGGGGCAAAATTTTATTTCCGTAAAAACCTAAGTTGGACCATGGCGATGATTTTAAAGAAAAAATCATCCAAATCGGTCAAGCCGTTCTCAAGTTATGCGCTTAATAGAAAAAGTGGGCGTAAAACTAGGCGTGGTACACTTTTCTTTCGATGAAAACGTAAAATGGATTAATACGAACATTTAAAAGAAAAATTAGTCAAATCGATGGATCCGTTTTTTGATTTCAGGTTAATCGAAAAAAGTGGGCGGGGCAAAATTTTCTTTCCGTAAAAACATAAGTTGGACCATGGCAATCATTTTTAAGAAAAAATCGTCCAAATGGCTTAAGCCGTTCTCATGTTATGCGCTTAATAGAAAAAGTGGGCGTACAAGTAGGCGTAGTAAATTTTTCTTTCGATGAAAACTTAAAATGGATTAATACGAACATTTGAAGGAAAACTTTGTCAAATCCATGGAGCAATTTTCTGATTTTAGGTCATTCGAAAAAAGTGGGTGGGGCAAAATTTTCTTTTCGTATAAAGCTAAGTTGGACCATGGCGATCATTTTAAAGAAAAGATCGTCCAAATTATTTAGAAGTCATTGGTGGTGCAATATGAAAATTGGATTTTGCCACGCCCCTCCGCCCGCAGACCGAAAATCAAAAATCAGACTTCACAGTGTCACCCGCCCGAATATTCTGAAGATTCCCATCAAAATCGGCCCAGCCGTTTTGGAGTCCATACGTACATACACACATCCTATTTTATATATATAGAAGAAGAAGATAGAAGAAGAAGATAAATAGATAAATATGTTTTTCACAGCTTTATTTTGGTGTACAAAGACTATACTTTTTTCAATGCATTTGCTCATTAAGGCACCCTACATTACAATTTTTCGTAATTTTTCCATAAATTTTGTAAATATCGCTTTGAACCTTTTACAATTTTTATGAAAATGAAACAATCGAACAACGCAGTTTGAAAGATCAATTAATTCTAAATAATTATGGCACAAATATTTTTAAATTTACTCTTCCCGTTCCTGAGTTATACCGGTTTTCAGCTTTGTACCCAGTTTACGATATTATTACTCATACCCAACAAACAAATTCAAATCAAACGTTTTGTGTTTCTTTGTTTAAAAATCATTTATTAGCCCAATAAAAAATGGAGCTTCCAACGAAGCAGGTTTGTAAGGGAGAAACATAAAAGTTTCGCTTACCATTGCGCTTACGGAAGACATGAATTTTATATGGCGAGTTCCCACTTTGAAGCAATAAATTTTTGACACATAAAGCGCATTATTCAGCGCATATAAAAATTGTTGGATGTAACGATCAGCTTTACACACTGCACGTTTTGATACAGTTATGTTTTAGTATTCTCCCTTACAAACCTGCTTCGTGGTAAGGGAATGCCGTAGCACTTAAAATGTTATTATATTTTAATAAAAGTTGTTGGGAGTTTTTTTTACTTACTTTACTGCATTTCTGTATGTCTTTTTGCGTAGCGCATAATTGTGCGCTTATATTATTAAATGTACCTTTAAAGCTTCGCAAAATGATAACATTTTTTATTGGAAGAGTTCTTGTTTTGGTTTGACTGGTTTTGCAATTTAATCCTTGAATTTCGTAATTTTTAAGGTCTTCTGTTAAAATTTACTACTTCGGTCTCGTTACTTGGCGTATGTAGATTATCAAAGTTTTGGTATCGATATGTCCCAAAAAGATAAGAATCAGATGAAGCAATTCTTTATAGTCTTCTCTTGGTTGCATGTCTTCAAGCTGGCCTTTACTAAAATGCTTAAATCTTTATGTATTGGTAAGAGATAACGCTTACAACAATGTGACAACTTCTGAAATTTCAGAAATTCTTTAATCCTAGGGGGTGTCTGGCTCAACTTTTTTTACGAACCACCTTAATGTGCAGGTAAAGAAAAAACATGGTTGTGGTAAACATATTCTAAGAGCAACATTATATTATGAGATTCATGATTGTTGTCACCATATTACGATAATTATTGAATCATATTATGACTAAATATACTCGTAATAATACATCCTAATATTTTTTCCCTTAATCATATTGTTATCATGTTAATCATAAAAAGTTAAGAAGTTATCATATTATGATACACCACCACTTTTACAACAATAAATAAATTAAGATATTTTGCATCGATTTTTTATTTTGTGCCACTTTACAATTTTTTTCAATGTTAATACAATTGCTCAATTTTAGTTTTAATTTCTTTAAACTTGTTTTTTTAATGTTTTTTTTTTAAATGTGGTTCAAAAACTATCTAAAAAATAATTCGAAAGGCATATTTAAAACAAACGACACAACTGCTTCAAAATTATAATACAAATGGCGCTTAATAATATTATTAGAGTAAGCAAATTTTGTTTGCTTCTTGGGCAAACTATGACTGCACGTATAGAAAGTTATCATGTTATTGCTATTAAATATCATGAAATGGTTGTGAGTAATATAATATGTTTTCAAAGTTATCATTATTTAGTTGCCCAACCATATTTTTTCTCTGCGTGTGGTATAAGTCAATTTTGAAAACGATGCGATTTAAAACCGAAAATGTCTTTGAAATATTAATATCCTTAAAATGTTATTTCTTATACAGGGTTGTCCATTAAGTGGTTTCAAAACCGCTGGTCTGACAAGGCTGTCAGATGTTAGATATCTGTATTATCATTTATTTAGTGAAAGGTTCGTTATTTAGGAATATGGGCCGTTTAACAACCGAAGAACGCGATGCAATTGAGATTATGAACGGGACGATATGTGGTTTCAACAAGACGATGCTACGAGCCACACAACACAACCGATTTCGGCTTAATTGCATGGGAAATTTCCAGAACGCGTAAACGGGTTTGCTACGTCAAAAACTATATCTACGCGGATAATCCCCAAGCATTTGAGCATTTTAAAACCAACAGTCGTCAAGTTATCGCTGAGATACCACCCGAAATGTGCGAAAACTATCTCAAAAGGATCTACTACTGCAATATGCAGATTTTTATTCCTATTCACTTTTAATTTTATTTCGGTGAATTAAAAATGTTTTCGTCTTTAAAGAGTATGTGTCTATAAATATGTATGTATATTTGCCGCCACAAACAAATCACGTGCAAAACAGCTGATGCCAGATGGTTTGCCAGTTCAAAATAGAACACGCTCAAAATTAAAAATTTTACACTGCTAATTCGAGCTGGCTCTTAGTGCCGGTTCACACACATCAAGTTTGACTCGTCAAGTCTTGAGTTTTAAGGAGAGAAGGGAAAAGAGAATGTCATTTCTTTTCCCCTCAAGACTTGACGAGTCAAACTTGACGTGTGTGAACCGGCACTTACAGAGGCAATTTTTTTTTGCAAATGCACACTGCTAAATATATGTCGTCTTAAGCCACCTTAAATTGTTTTTATCTATTTCTCTAGTGTTGTGGTAGTTTTAAGAACAAACTTCTTGTTTTTATCTATTTCTCTAGTGTTGTGGTAGTTTTAAGAACAAACTTCTTGACTTATAAAGCTGTGCAGTTATAATATTTTAAACACGTACATAAATAGTTTTATTGTGACAAACTGCCGCAAAACCTTGCTAGTTACGACGAATTTAGCTGCACACACGGCAGCTTTCTGTGTGGAGTTAAAATGACTTTTTACGGAAACAAAACCTGAATGTTGTCTACACCCTTCGTTGCAAATATCCGATTTGGCCGATTTTAATTTCAGCTAAAGCTCAGGAAGAAGTATAAGAGAAAAGTCTTTAATGTTTGCTCCGAAAACAGTATGAAACAGTATACAAAAAGAAATGATCACCATGTAGGGTAAAAAATTCAATTACGCCAGAAATTTTGTTGTTAGAAAAGGAAATGAAACTAATTTCAAGCTTACAATTTTTATAAAATTCGTAAAAAGCAACTCTAGGGAATTTAATTATATAGAAAGAAAAAAAAAACAACACAACAAAATGATTAATATGCCACAGGGAAAACACCGCATGAAGAAAATTTTAAGAATTTTTTTTTTTTTTTTTTGCTTTCGTATATTCTTTAAAGCAGAAATTTTTTTATTTCAAAAATAACGCGCAATATTTGTTGAAATGGTGAAAATAAGAGATTCCCTTAATATAATATTTTTAAATTGAATGAACCTTTATTATTTATTGATCGCAATTTAAGTCAATAACAAATTTCAGTGCAAAATTAGTTCGGAACTGTCGAGAAAAAAGGTGAACAATTCTTACATCTTGATTGATATTTTTGTACAACAATTTCCCGCAGCATTGGGACACTCTATTAAACATGTTAAAACAAACGGTTCGTAAATCGTAAACAAATTTAAATTTGACTAAAAGCAACCAGACATTGACCGATATTAATCGATCTTTTTCAAATGTCTCTGCATGTGTTCCAACGTCTCATAAACAAAGCAGGAATGTTTATTCAAAGTACTTCAACTTATGAGAATTAATTAATGTTTATATTTACAATATCTGTTTGGTGAGCCCACAGCAAAAAAAAAATCTTTTATTAACATTTAATTTCACTCACCTTTTTTGTTGTGTCCATCATCGTCACTTAATTGTTGATCCGATCTGGTTTCAACATCCAATAATTCCGACGAAGAGATATCGGAGCGTTCATCATTGTTATCCAGGGAATTTTTGTGTATATTAAATTTGTGACATACTTCAAAAGCCTGACCTACTGTGCGTACTATGCGCATTGCCTGAGACTGGAAAAGAAAAATAAAAAACAATAAGATAAGACTGGGGTATTCACAAGGTGTGCTATCATATTATATTGTCATAATGTTCTAACATTTTACAATGGTTTAAAAATATTGTTGTTGCTTTGTAAACAAAAAGTGTCTTAAATTAATAGAACGTTGCTTGTTATGTTTATTGTGCTGTCGTAATTAATCAAAAGAGACCAGAGCTGAGCGGCTGAGCCGTACTGCGTTAGTTCTTGTAGCCGTCGCCGTTGATGGTATAATTTTATCCGTCTAACATTAAAATTTGACCTGCGGCTAGCAATTTTTGCAACAAATCACTTGCTGCGTCAAATAAGATCGGCTTATGACGCTGCTGTTTGGTAAACAAACGAAATAAAATTTATTTCTGATGTGCGTCTGCAAAATGGAAAATAGTCAGGTAAAATCTAATTTTATTTATTAATTAATGGAAAAGAATTAAAAAATATTTTGATGTTAGGTAATTATTTATTTTTATATTTGTTTTAAATCAGCTGATTTACATTCAAAATAGCATACTAAATTATGAGGGGTTGTTCACAACAGTCTATTTTTTCATGTTATTATTTTAAGACATATGACTTTATGACACCTTGTGAATCCCCCAAATATTTTGTTTGATACAATTTTCCAATATATTGATAAATACAGGGGTTATGGCAACATTTCCAGTAGATATGATAATATATGTTATAAACTGCTAAAGCGAAATCATATCAGAGATAATCCTTATTTAACGGGACGGGCAGTAAACTACTACCCCTACATCTCGTGGTTCCTCCTATAAATAATTGCCTTTTTTCTAAAGAGATGTAGTTTTTCTAAACAAAAGTAACTTTTCATAATAAAGGTGGCTTTTAAAAACAAACGTAGAAGAAAAATAGCTTTTCTAAAGAAAAGTAGCTTTTCCAGAGAAAAAGTAGCTTTTATATCTTTTTAAAGAAAAAAAGCTTTTTTTTAGAGAAAAGTCCATTTTATAAAAAATAAACTTTTTTAAAAAAAAAAAAAACTTTTTAAAGGAAAATACCTTCCTTAAAGAAAAGCAGCTTGTCTAAGGAAATATAGCTTATTTTTGAAAGATAGCTTTACTCCAGAAAAGGATTTTTTTTAAAATAGCTTTTTCCCTCATAAAGAGTTTTCCTTAAGAAAACCAGGTTTGCAGAAAAAATTTTCCTTTCTTAAAATAAAAAAAAACCTTGAAAATACAATTTAACTCAAAATCTCACCTGCTGCAAATCGTCTTCCGTTGGTGCTGATTCACATGTCGATGTTGGACGTCTACTAACTACTACATTATCACAGTTGGAATTATTAACAATATTATTACTTTTTTGAACATTCAAGCCATTCGTGGTTACACTCATTACTTCGGCACTTTGGCGACGTGATGAGCGTTTACCCGCCACCACTGGTTCGCGAAACGATAATTTTTTGGGCGGTTTATCGGTTTTGGGACGATCATTTAAAATACCGCCGCTAGAGCTAGCACCACTACCCATACTGCTCGTGCTCGAATTGCCATTATCGTACAAGGGTGAGGAGGAGTTCTGCTCATAAGCCACACCATCTGTAAGGGATTTACGTCTTTGGTAGCTAGGCGAATAGCGCGAGGATGCCTGGTAGCGTCCAGCTGAAGGCGAACGTTTGCGTAAAACATCCGGACTACAACGGGCATTTAGATTACTATTAAATTGCTCGGGATTGGTATTTTGTCTGTGTAGAATACTGCGTTTAGCACTAACCGGAAGAGGTTGGTGTCTATTATTTGCTACAACGCGGCTATTGTTAAGAATCATCGATTTCACATCATGATCTGAAGAGGGTGAATTATCGTTTGAAAGTTTTTTAAATTTCAGGCGGGCTTTTAAAACACTTTCTGAGTGTTTGCGTTCTTTATCACAGTTTTTAAGGGTCTTATTGACGGGTAATTCTTTTTTTATTAAATAAACAGTGTTCTCATCGTTGAAAAGTATATGCTTCGGAGAGACACTACCGCTACAACTGTTGCTTGTCGTACCATTGGCACAGTTCAAAGGATCGTTGTGCTTGCACAATTGCGCCAATTCCTGTTGCTGCTGATAAAAATATTCATCCTCCGTATCATTACACTGAACCACTGGCTGGCGTTGGTCGTAGTAGCATTCTTCTCCATCATCTTCGTACCTCTCCTGCTGCAAGTTACGCTGATAGTCCTCTTTGGCTCTCATTATATTCTCAATAAAAGTGTCATCAAGAAAACGATGACTTTTACCATCGTCCCCCGTACTGGTGGCGAGTTCCCGTTCTACACAGTTAATGAGTTCATTAATATCTAGACTTTTATTACGTCCCGTCACTTGGCGTGCTCTGCGTATATTGGACTTTTTATAGGTTCTTTCATCTTTATTTATTTTATCATTTAAAATATCTCGTATTATGCCACCGCCATTACGAAAAATATTTCGCTGAAAGTTTAAAGAGGCTAGGGAATCTTTTTTATCTTCTGTCGGACTAGAACTGCTAGCGGCTGTACCAGTCGCTGATGCAGAAGTGGTACCAGTAGCTGATGTATTACTGTCACTTTTAAATTTCGGTGGTTTTTCACTGGATGATTTTTTGCTTCGTGACCAGGGTAGAAACTCAAAAGCTTTGGTAATAGGGCTTTTAGGTGTAGGTGTGCCTACGGCACCCCTCGTCTTCCACAAGCCCTTTTTCACGTTTTCTTTCGAAGAGGTGGTAACGGGCAGGGGTTTTGTCAAAGCATCATGCTTCATCATGTCAATAGATATTGTCAATGTTTTACTTTTCAACAAATAGTTACGCAATTTTCCCTGGGCTTTAGCCGGAGAAGTTCATACGAAGTTCATGGTCTTTTTAAGTGCACTATAAACATTTGTCTCAAATATTTTTTCACACTTAAATTCTGACACCTGGATGTTGTTTTGGCGATTTTTCACTTGTTTTTTTTTTTAATGTTTAGAATTTAAGTTATAATGAATATTTGTTTGTTCTACTGAAATGTAGAAACAAGGTCATTCAATTTTTTTGCTTTTATTTCTATTTTTGCAATTTAATGAGCATAAAAAAATTTGGCGCATTTATCTTGTATCGATAATACGATGCTCATTAGTCAAAATTAAGTTTTACATCCTTGTTTAAGGGCAGTCACATTTGGGGAATGAAATTCGTATGTACATTTCATGTTGTTGTGGGACGGACGGTTCGATTCTTAATTTCCAGCAACACAAACTTTTTTTTTTAGAAAACAGCACCCACTTTTGTTTTAAATTTGCGTTTGACTTTTAATTTAAATGGAAATTTTTTTCTCTGTTTCACTTTTAAAGATGGTCGAAGTTTTTGTGTTTCTTTTGAAACTCTTTCTAGTTTAAATACTCCAGCTGTGAGAAGTTTTAAAATTAATAATTTTTTCTTTTATTTTTGTTCAATTAAATTCTTAAAATACATGCACCAATTGTCGTTTTGTTTTGTTGGAGTTAACATTCATTTTTATTTATTTGATTTGGAAGAAATTATTTGGAATTTTAAAAATTTTTTTTTTTTTTTAATTTTATTGTTTTTTAAAAAAAACTTTTTATGTTGAAAATTTTTAGATGTTTTTCATTGGTAAGTTTTATCAAAGTAATTGTTGTGAATACAAAATTTTGCAATTAACAAGATTTTGTAAATTGTGCTTAATTCCCAATTTTTATTCCTGATAAAAATACTGAAATTTATTGTTGAAGGGATAAGCTATTCCTATGCGCATTTCACTGGTTGCTTAGGCCAGATCATCAGGAAGCTTCACCCAAAGATTTTAGAAAAACTAAATATATTAAACAAATAAAACTGTTAAGCGAATAAGAATTATAAGCAACAGTTTTACTTGTAACAATATCAAAGCTTAAACAAAAACAACAACAAAAAACAGTGAGTTTATCTTTTCATAAATTCCCCACTACAATTGGTTGGAATTCTTCCAACATTAATTGTAGCTGCACGTATGTATGTTAAGAAAAAACAAAATAAAAACGACTTGCTTTATTGTTTTCCCAAAAAATAAAGCATGTTTCCAGTTTTGTTTTTTTAAGCCGTGCACTTCCCAGTTAATTATCAAAGTAATTTTGGGAATACAAAATTTTCAATTAACAATATTTTGTTTGTCGTGCTCAAAATTCGTTCGTTCGGTATAAAATTAAGAAATAATTTATAATTTTATGGGTTTTTTTTTAATGATTTTGTATTGCCATTTTTCATTAAAAACACATAACTAAAATAAGTTGTTCTGCATAATAATTATATTGAAAATTTTTTTTTTTTTTTATTAATACAGAAAAATTAATAAAACATTATTATCTTTCGAGTGTGTTAAAGGAAATAATAAGAAATAATTCTCACATTCTATTTCATAAAAATTCATTTTAACCCTAAATGCTACACTTCGTTTATGGCAATAGCTGTCAGATAAGAGTGTTGCAAGTCGGCAAATTTTACAAAAAAAAAAAAAAAAAAAAAAAAAATTAAAAATTGTCAGAATCTTCACATTGACTGACAAACATCGTCATTGCACAACGAGTGTCGTGAATCCCAAGAAAAACTTTGACACAAATTTTTGTTAGCTTTTGAAAATTTTTAGCTGTGTTAAAAAAAAAAATCAACAAAATCATATATATCGCTCATTTACTTCAATAGTGACATAACTCAAAAAATTAATGAATTTTGGAGTTAGTGATGCAGAATTGTTCGCTAAGTTTTTCTTTATACAGTGGTATCTCGGTTTAACGTATACTCAGTTAAACGAATTCGCGATTTAACGCACGGTCATATTTTTTTCATTGAGTACCTTATATTACGAACAAACAGCAAATTTTGTACTCTATATAAAGAATTTTTACAAAAAAATTTGAAAAAACAAAATAGAACGAATGCAAACATATTTGCATCCATTCTCTTTTGTTTTTGTATACATTTTTACCATATTTTAAGAGCGATTTTACAGCAAACAACGAGTTAAGCGAAGTACTTTTTTTTCTTATAAAGAAAGCAAAGAAAGTACTTGTTCTCCAAAAAACTTACAAAACCAATGTTTGTTTTCTGTTTCAAAGTTTACTTAATTTTTGTGAAGTTTTTGTAAAGTTGACATCAAAATGCCCAAAAGAAATGTTAAATTCTTAAAGAAAAATTTCAATATGTTTTACGTTTCTTAAGTTCACAGAAAAAATGAAAACCCAACTTCAATTAACGTATTTGTTAGAAATTTGTACTATTAATTCCGCCAGCAAACAAATTGATCACATCAATTAACACGTTTGTATGTTTGAGCTTTTCTTGCTGTTCAGTTTCAATCAATAGGTTTAATTGAAATGTGACCACAAGCAAAAGAGGCTAAATAAAACGGAAACATAAGTTAAAATATTTTTTTCAATCAACACAGTTAATTAAAACAATTAAAAAATTTTTTTAATATTTTAAATATTTTAAAGTTTGTTTGCATATTTTCATATTTGCAAATATACACACAAACATTATAATTTTTGTTTTCAATTAAGCGAAATTAATTGGAACAATTAAAAAAATTTTTTGAAACAACATTATTGAATTAATTGAAAAAATTTTGGCTAAAATTTTTTCTGTGTTCATTATTATTATTAGTTGTGTGCTCCACTATGTACTCATTTAATTGAAAATGATATGAAGTATTTACTTTTTTTTGTGTTATGAGTGGAAATAAACGAATTTACTTTGTTTTATTAAAATATTATTGTTTTATTAATAAAAATGTATTAAAAAAAATTCGGGATTTAACGAATTTTTCGATATAACGAAAGGGCCTGACAATATATAATTCGTAAAACCGGGATACCACTGTATTGTGTATAAAATCATCTTTATGTCTCATTTGCTTTCCCCGTTTGAAGAGAATGTGTCGTTATTTTTCTAGTATTTATCTCGAAATTAATTTTTTTTAAGTTATGTCACTATTGAAGTTAATGAGCAAAATTTATTTATTGTCTTAAAAAATCTCTAAAAATAAAACCGCTGTTTTTACTGCTTTAGGCTATAAATAGAATATTTTACTTTTTTTACACATTAACTTAAGAGCGTCAAGCGTTTTTTAAATATTTTTCTAGTTATCCAAAATATGAAAATATTTCAAAAACATTTTGGTAGTACATAAAACAGCCGTACCAAAACCAAAGCGACACGCGTTTTTTTGTTGTCAAACAATTTGTATGAAGCATATTTATGGCGTCAACGCAATGCTATTGGAAAATCCGACAAATTGACAGCGTGTTTAATAGTAAATAATGGTAATTTAGCAATTTGTTTGTCATTCTAGCGGTTCTATCTTCAGTTTGTATTTCTATTGTGTGGGTTTTATAAAAAATTAAAGTTAACATCACTGTTTGTGACACAACGTTGACGACTTGTTTAGGTATGGCATATCAGTGTAAATGCTAAGCGGATGAAAACGTTCCACCTTCCGCTCTTGTAAGTTCAGGATGCTACGAAAGTTTAAGAATCTTAAATTAGAGATGGAACACGAATAAAATTTTTCATAATTCATAAAAAAGTACGACAATACACTACTTTTCATAAGGTTCACACTACGCGTTGATGCGTTTATGTACCTGTCCAAAAAGTTGAATCAGTGTAAAATTGAATTTTAATGAATGCATAAGCACATCGAACACATAAACTAGGACTACCTTTTACTTTAACATGCGTCTTGCAAAAAGGTAAAGAAAGTGTCAAACGCATAGAACGCGTTGTGTAGACCTACAGGTTTATTGGCAGAATTAACATCAATCAGTATAGCTTTTTTGATCATGCAAATTATTGTTAAGTCAAATACTTAATTAATCATCGAATAATAATTAATTAAAATAAATAAAACTTAATTAAAAAAAATTTTACGTTGCAAATTAATAATTTTTCTGATATTTAAACATTTCAATGTTACCCACTTAAGTTTTTAATTGAATTTCTGTGTACATCTTTAAAGTACTTTTTAAATCAACAATTCCATAAATTTGTCAATTCAAGTGTAACTTTTAATAAATTCTGAAACAGAAAAACTCAATAATTTTCAACAATAAATATGTCAACTCAGGCATGATCATGATAAATAATTTATTTTTTTTTCATAACTTATTTCTCATTTAGAATGTATGAAAATTCATGTAGAATAACAATTTTATTTTCAAAATAAAAATAAATGATGAATAAAATGCTGATAGAATTGCTGTGAAAAAAGAAAATAAAGTGAAAAATATTTTTACCAGAAACGTTCTTTACGTTTTTCTATTTTTTTTTTTACATTTGGGAAAATAATTGGAAAGGAAATCACACCAGACAGACCAAAGTAAAAATATTTTTTAAATGGACAAAAAAAAAAAGCCGACTAATATAGAAAAATGTATAATTGAATAAATAGAAAATATTTGAATGCCAGTGTTGCCAGAAGTTAGGGAAAATACCTTCATGCCCCTGTACACGAAGGCTGGAAATTGAAAACGTAAAACGCTAGAATTTTAAAAATAGTTTTTAATAAGCTTTCTGTAATCAAATAATTCTATAATAAATATTAAACAAATATTTCTCTTTTAAACAAAATCTTAAAACAAAAACTATAAAAGTTAGATTAATTGCTTGTTTTTAGAAAACGTAAGCAAGTGAGTGAGTGAGAAATTATATTGAAAACAAAAACAAATTTTCGTTTTTTATTGTTGTTTTCAATATAATTTCTCACTCACTCACTTGCTTACGTTTTCTAAAAACAGGCAGTAAAACTGTATTAAAAACCAACTTCCAAATTGTTACGTTTTACGTTTTCGAATTCCAGCACACCCCTGATGGGTTAATTATTTTTTTGCAAAAATTATTTATAGAAGTTGTTATAGTGGTACTTATAGAAGAAAGCCCAGTTGGCCACGTCTTTAAGACATCCTCGAAGACGGATGCACGACAATGTTAATACCTGCACGACATGTGAGGGACAGCGGGAACAAATCGTCAACGACATTTTCGAACAAGTGTCGCGAAAATCGTGCACGACACAAAGAAAGATAATGTCGCCTACTTTATCATTAACGTCTACCTGCATGACAATGTCGTCTATTTCGACGTCCACGACAAAAATTATTATATGGTTATTTAAATTCAGACAGTTTTTTTGTATAGTTGGAATTTTAATTTCTGTTATATGTTTTATATTCGACTCCTATAAGCAATCCTAAAGTTGACAGTAAAGTACTAACAGCATGTAATCCATTTTCCCGCCCACGAATAATTTCATCGTCATTTTTGGTTTTACTCTTTAGAACTAATTTGTACATTTTTTGTAGGCATTTAAATCTACAATAAAAAAAAAGAATGTGAGAATTTTAAGAAAACCAAGCAAGTGATTGAATAGCATTCAAGAAAACTTTGTCGATAGTAGCTTTTATACAAGACAATTTATAAGACAGTGTCGCTCATACTGTCCCACATACAGTTTAATAGAGGACAACTTATAAGACAAAGTCGCTCATACTGTCCCATATAAAGCTAAATAGAAGACAACTTACAAGACAACGTCGCTCAAACTGTCGTGCACGACGATTTCCTGTATATTGTCTTCTAGAAAACCTAAACAACGGGGGACAAGTCGTGCATACATCATTGACGACAATGTCGTCAACGGCAATCTGGCCAACTGGGTGCTGCTAAATAATGAGTGAAGAAAGCTATTCATTTTGAAAAAGTAAGCAGTTTTTAATGGAAAATGCTATTCGAAATCAAAGTTCGCGAAAAATTGTGAAACTCCACTCTGTTATAAAGGGTAGTAGATCTACAAGTCGGCTTAACCGACAAGTCGTTAAGCAAAAAAAAAAAAAAATACTAAATTATTCACTTCTGCAATTTAAATCAAGGTCATCAGTAGGGTATTCATTCGGTTAATCGTCAATCGGTTAACCGATTAATTACTACCCGATTAACTGATCGGTTAATTTCAAATGGCTTTTTTTGATTAACGATTAAACCGAATAATTTCAGTCGATTAACCGATTAACCGATGTGATAAAATTTTCAATATTTTGTAGTATTATAACACATTTTTTGTGATTTTAGAAAATATTTTTTCATAAAACCAAATAAGGTGTTCAGTGATCTTCATTTTAACACATTTGCCACCGACTGGTGACTAAAATTACAATGTTTTTTATCTTTATCATCGATCAACAGGAATGTGGCGAAAAATGGGATAAATTTTTGTATTACCAACACGTTTTTTCTGTTTTATGTACGTGTTAGTTATGTATTTGTTTCTTCTTTTTATATATTCTCATATCAGTCTTTTAACAGAATTAACCGAAACAATACGAAGTGTTTAAAATTAAAAAAAAAAAACTCTAAAGGCATAATGGAGTATTTTATATGTTTAGAGATATCCTGGAAAAGGACTGAGAAATTAGATATTCATCTACGATAAGTGAAAGAATTTTTTTCAAGTCAAGTTTTGGCAAAAAAAAATTTTTTTTTACAAAATTATTTTAAAAGAAATCCTATAACTATAAATATTTATTTGGGGGATATACAAGATAGTCATAAAGTCTTATGTTTTTAAAAAATTACAAGAAATATATATCGTCGGCTTAATATGCAAACCGGCTTAATCCACTTTTTATGTAAATTGAGATTTTGATGCCGTGTGGCAGAGAAAGGTACACCTCGTCGACCAGCAGGTGGTTTTTATTCTATTTAAGTCTTGAAGGGTGTTAAACTAACTGTATTTTTAATTTTCTATCAAGCTGCAAATAGGAAAGTTAAGAAGTTTTTCGTCTCTCCTGTTAAATGTGCTGAAAGGATATTAAGCCGACGATATAACTGTTGTGGGCAGTTATGAAGAATCAATGAACACACATTATTTTGTTTGAAATACAACAATATTTATTTTAAACAATTGTAAAATATTATTTGGGATAATATGGCGATATGACTTGATAGCACACCCTGTGTATTAATTGAAAAATGCACATTAAATATTTATGAATTGTTTTTTTTTTTGCTCGTTTTAGTTCAAGAATTTGGTATGTTATTGTTTTTTTACTAATAAACTCCAAATAATAAACAATTAATGCGTTTTTATATATTGAAATTACTTAATTTACAAAAAAACATTATTAATCGGTTAACCGAACAAAAACAAAATGAACCGATTAGTAACTGATTAAACCAAAACCTCGGTTAATTAATCGGGCGATTAACCGATTAAAGCAAAAGGCCGATTAAATGAATACCCTAGTCATCAATCAAGGTTGGATTAAGAAGTGAAGAGCACTATTCTGAAATATTCTCCTTTTCGTTTTCTAACATTTCTTAAAAAAAAACCACATACTTTTCGCTCTTCTTGCTCTAATGATTAAAGCATTTTTACTGAATTAAATCTAAGAATTAACCACCCCCTTATTCATAAAAAAGACTTTAAAATAATAAAAAGTTCATTTAACAAATTTTCATAAAAACCTGTTATAAACTTGAAATAGTTTTTATGAATAACGCGTTATGATGAATATTATACACGCAAAGAATTATTTACTAAATGTTGCATTTACTAACTGTTCTCGTTCAAGCCAAAAATTTCTTGATTTCCATTGTTCTTAATTAGTAAACTTTTCTTAAATAAAGAAACATTTTGCCTAAACCAAGCCACACATTTATTTAGAATAAGTACATTATTTTTGGCTTAAGCCTGGTACTCTGTTCAGTATTTCGTGAGAAAAATTTCTGTAAAATACAAACGAAAAAATGCTGATAGAGTTGTACTCTATTTAAATTACGAAAAACTTGCGAAATGTTTCTAGCAACATTTTAATTTTCCGTGCGAAACAAGTGCAACTCATATTATTTCGCACGGAATTTTAAGCAACAGCTTATCATTTTTTGTAGTTTTTTATTTTGCATATGGGCATTTCAATGTTATCGTACGTTACATTTGTACGTCTTCAGAGAGATAGAAATTTTGCAAAAATAGTTTTAACTGGAATTTTTTTTTATCATTATGTTTCATTTGGAGGCATATGAAAAAAAAATTATTATATTCGGAACCATGTTGTCCAAAATATCGAGCAAAAGAAGTGCATATCGTACGTTACATAAAACGGAAGTTTTGGGGTGAATGTAAAAAAAATACGAAGAGCTGCGAATTGTGGGAGGTTTTTCTCCTTTTTTTAATTTTTTACATTAAGCCACATATTTTTCCTTTATAATCCGTAATTGGAAAAAAAAATTTTTTTTTAATGGTTTTATGGTTTTAGGTGGGGCTTATAACAAGCGTTTCAAAAAGAAAAATGTAGAAAAGTGTAAAAATTAATAATAAAAACAATTTTTTTTGTTTTTTACTTTAGAAAATTATTTAAATAAAATTGTTTTACTTTTTTTTAATGACAATTATCAAAACACATGGTTTTTGTCACAAGTTCAAAAATTGAAAATTAGCAATTTTGCTACACATCAGTGATTCTAATCTTAAAACATTTTGCGCTAAAAAAATAGTTTGATTTAAAAAAAAGCAATCATCAGTATATTGCAATTTTTTTTTTCTTCATTTATTCGACTAAAAATTTTGCACAGAATTTTAAGTAGAAGACTTGTGTTTTCATGATTAAATCCAAGAATTATTCCGTTATTGACAGAATTTCATTTGGTTTAAGTTCCTTTGCTTATGCATATCATCAGAAAACCATGCACATACAAAATAATTTTTTTTTTTTTTTAATTTTAGTGATATTATGTTTTTGTACAGCTTTTTGATTGCAAGTTCAAATTTTGAACTACATATTTGAATTGTGTGTAGATTTTATACATTCAATCACAGTTAAGGTGGAAGTACATAACATGCGTTAGTGCGCGCGCGCTCTGTAGACGTCTGTCAAAAAAGTTAAACTAGTGTATTTTCATAGAACAAGCTACATGCAAAATATTTTGACGCGTCTGCACCAGAAAGTTGGTTAACTTTGAACTTTTTAACGCGTTGTGTATTTTTGACAAGTAATCAGCTGACAATAAAAGGAATAATTTAACAAATTTGTGAATCATGAAAGAAAAACTTATTGAAGAGCTTAAAAAACACACAATATTTATATAAAAAGAATAAATTCAATAAAATAATAAAATCTTCATATACTTTCAACAAATAAAAAACAGCTGACAGGAATGGCTTTTGTACCGCGTGTTGTGTAACTTGCAATTTTTTACGCGCTAAAGTTTTTAAACGCATGACATACGTCGACGAATTAACGCGTGTTATGTACTTTAGTGATAGTGAACAAATTTGCAATACCAATTAATTTTTTTAGTGCTAGTGAAAAAAATACCAATCATCACTAAAACCAAAACTAATTGTTTGCAGTTTTATTTAATAAGAGTGCAATGTTGATTGAACTATGGTTTTTGTTTACCTTCGTAAAATAATGCTGTATACTTGTAACTAATAAGACAATACTGATACATGACAAAATTTTCGTGTCAAATAATCAACGTTGCTCAACATTTTTCGCAAGTTCGAACAGAGTAAGTTCTAGGCTTAAGACGAAAATTATGCAAATTTTCTGGGTTAAAGCCATATTAAGTAAATAATTCTTTCCGTGTAGGCAGTGCTGCCAAAATGTTTTTCTAATACCCACGCAGATAATAACATTTTTCTTTACAAGTTTTTCCCTATATGAATCTGCACAAATATATTCAAAAATATAAAGTTTTTATTATGAAAAGATTTGTTTATTAATTAATAATAGTAATTATTCAACCTCATTTCTCAAAAATTCAACAAACTGATTGACATATACAAAACAAGATTATTAAAATTTTTATTCGTGAAAAAGGTCCGTTTTATAGCAGTTTGCCAGTATAAAAATTCTAGTCGTAAAAAACACAATTTAATTGGAGAATCCACTATATCTACACAGAAAAAACTTTTTCAACCAATTAAAGCATTAATCAAAAATTAGTTTTAATTTAAAAAATTAATTGATACTACTTATTTGCATCATAAACAAATTCACTTGATTAAACGGTTAATTCACGTGA
Source organism: Pollenia angustigena (assembly GCA_930367215.1). Lineage (NCBI taxonomy): Eukaryota > Metazoa > Arthropoda > Insecta > Diptera > Polleniidae > Pollenia > Pollenia angustigena. Next base: position 151,568,615 of record OV884058.1, read on the forward strand.
TTAAATTCATTTGATTACATTTTTAATTAAAATTGATTTTATTTTTGATTAATGGTTTAATTGGTGTAGGTATGTTTTACAAACTTCTGGCAACACTGACTACTGGCTATTGAAATTGTTTTCTTTTCTTAATTATATGCCCAAAACTTTTCATTATTATTTTTGCATATATTTCTTAATATTATTTCTCATAAGCAACATTTTTATATTCCGTTAACAATTTTTGTAATTCTAAGTTTCAACGTCGCCATTTCCGTCGCTAAGAAGCGAATGATAAACAGAATAAAGATGAATTTTCCAAATATTGAACAAAAAAAAAAAAAAAGTAAATAAATAGTCTGCAAGATCGTTTGCCAAGATTTGCTGAAATTTCAGTACAAGTAAATAAACAAATAATTACTGAAAATTTATTTTTTTAATACATGAAATATTAAATAATTAAAAGAGGAAAAGAAAAAATATTTAAAATACATACAAAATTGGACAAGAAAAGTTTTTGATTCAAGAGTTCATTGTATTAAATGATTTACGGACGTTTTTTTAATTCGATAATCATCTGTGATTAAAAATTTTAATTTTATAATAAAAAATCAAATTCCACTTAAAGCAGAGTACAATTAAATACTTATAATTATTTTCAAATACATAATTGAATATTAAAAACTCAAATTTTATTTTAATTGAAAATTTAACCACTTGAAAGAAAAATAGTTTTTTTTTTGTTGTAAAATTCAAAATTACAGAATTTAAAATTTATTTTCACTGAAAGTAATTAGTGTCAGGGCCTTGTTTTTGTAAAAATTAAAATAATATATTGTATTTTTTTTAAATAATACAATATAATAGATAAGTATGTATTGGTTAAAAAAAATAATATACATATGTATAAAAAACATTAAATGTTAATAAACTCTTTGTTCTATAAATAAGTAAAATACAATATGAATGCGTCTTGTGTGCTGCTCACAAGACACATTCATGTTGTCTTTTACTATTGGTTCTTTTATGGTTTGCCATTTTTGTTTAAATTTTTTTTATAAAAATGCAACATTTTAAAAAAAATTAAAAAGTAATTTCAATTTTTGGGAATACAAAATTTTAATTTCAAAAGATTTTGTTATTCGTGCTTAATTCACAGTTTTTATTCTTGACAAAAACACTTGAAATTTATTGTTGATGGGATAAGCTATTCCTATGCATTTCACTGGTTGCTTAGGCCAGATCATCAGGAAACTTCATCCATAAAGATTTTAGAAAAACTAAAGATATTAAACCAAATAAAACTGTTAAACGTATAAGAATTATAGCAACAGTTCTACTTGTAACAATATCAAAGCTTAAACAAAACACATCAACAATAAACAACAGAGGGTTTATCTCATCTTACATTCCCCACTACAATTAGTTGAAATTCTCTCAACATTAATAGTAGTTGTAAGTAGGGTAAGAAAAACAAAATAAAAACAACACAACAACTTACAAAAGATGTTGTCAATTAAGTGTTTTTTAGGCCGTGCACTTGCCTGTTTATCAAAAAGTAATTTCAATTTTTGGGAATACAAAATTTTAATTTAAAAAGATTTTGTTATTCGTGCTTAATTCCCAGTTTTTTTTTTTTTTGTTGCTATAATTCTTATACGTTTAACAGTTTTATTTGGTTTAATATCTTTAGTTTTTCTAAAATCTGTATGGATGAAGTTTCCTGATGATCTGGCCTAAGCAACCAGTGAAATGCATAGGAATAGCTTATCCCATCAACAATAAATTTCAAGTGTTTTTGTCAAGAATAAAAACTGGGAATTAAGCACGAATAACAAAATCTTTTGAAATTAAAAAATTAAATTTTTATTATTTTTATTGTTTTTTTTTTCAATTTTTAATAAAAAACTTTTAAGAATTAGCCGCAAAAACGAATTCTAGAGTTGAGGGGCAAGAAATTTCGGGATATCGGGATTTTTCGGGGTTCGGAGTTTTTGAAAATTAGAAGATAAATGCTTTTTATAGATATTTATTTAAAAAAAAAACGTCATTAAAAACGGTTTACAAGCAAAAGTTTTATATTAATTTGTTATTTTAAAGTTAAAGATAACACGCTGCTACAAATGAGCACTTTTTTTTTACACTTGAAAAGCGACCTAGTGTAGGTTATAGACCTTACTGAGTAGATCATAAGTCAATTTTAAAAAGTTCGGAAACACCCTCAAATTTCGGAGTTATTCCGAAAAAACCATTTTTGGGTAGGTTCGAGTACTTATGAATGCGTAACTCAGTTGATTATTATCTGTTATTTTTTAAACGGTTTCAGAAAGAAGAGACATGTGCCTTTCTAAATGTATACACTTTTTGGTATGTGTATACAATTTTTGTAGTGATATTCTTAATTATATCTGATTTTAATTTGATTTTTTCTCAATTTTTCAAGCTTGGTGCCATTTTTTTAAATTAGTTTGTTTAGAAACATACCAATATGTATACACACTATTAAAGCTAATTTAGCTAATTTAAAAATGAAGCCACTGTCAAGCCATGAAACCCATATGCGATTTGATGAGATAAGACTTTAAATGGCAGCGCTATATATAAAAAACCAAAAGGGCTGTAATTGTGAGCGTAGCAGAAAAAAATAAAAATATTTCCTGTTTTAGAAACTTTATTGACATATCTTTCATTCTACGGGGAGACCGGCATAATTTTTGTTTTGTATGGAGGTTGACCCGGTCTATTGAACAATATTTGAAAAAGCTAAATTTTTCACTTTTGAAAAACCTTAATAACTTTTTTATTTTTTGTTCGATTTTATTAAATGAAAGCTGGTTTAACTCAAAACTAAATTAGCTTTAATAGTGTGTATACATATTGGTATGTTTCTAAACAAACTAATTTAAAAAAATGGCACCAAACTTTAAAAATTGAGAAAAAATCAAATTAAAATCAGATATAATTAAGAATATCACTACAAAAATTGTATACACATACCAAAAAGTGTATACATTTAGAAAGGCACACGTCTCTTCTTTCTGAAACCATTAAAAAAATAAAAATCGGATAAAAATCAACTGAGTTACACGTTGATAAGTACTCGAACCTACCCGAAAATGGTTTTTTCGGAATAACTCCGAAATTTGAGGGTGTTTCCGAACATTTTAAAACTGATTTGAGATCTACTCAACAAGGCCTTCAACTTACACTAGGTCATTTTCCAAGTATATTTTCACTGTAGCACCGTGTAATTTTATATTTATTACTAACATTTAAAAATATTGAAAATTGTGATTTTTTTCTTAATTAATGATCGATTTAATTAAAAATATGATAAAAAAAACATCGTATGATTTCTAACAATGTGTTAATTGATACAACTAAAAAATAATTACCATAAAATCTATACAGTTGTTTGGACTTAACTGCCTTTTGTTTACGTGCACTTTTGACTTAACTGCACAAAATTGATAATTTTTGGAATTATTCTTTATAATTCCATACAAATTCGTTTTTTAAGTGCACTTTCTGTACCTGCACATTTAAGATAAATGCACAAAATTTTTGGCATTTTAAAATTATTTTCATACAAAAAACCAAAGTTAGCTGCAGTTTGACTTAACTGCCCAAAATACATATTTTCTGGAATTATTCTTCAAAATACTTTTTTACGTGCATTTTGTATACCTGCACATTTTTCATATTTTTGGGCAGCTTTAAAATATTTTAATACAAAACATCAAAGTTAGCTGCACACATAAAAATATATGGTGACCACTTTTTCACATAAATATCCAATTTTTTCCATAAATTTTTATGTTCTTTGTGAATTCTCATTGTTTTTGTTAATGTTTCTTTTATATTAAATAAACATACAAACATACATGTATAAAATGATCTGTTACTTCCCAGCTAGCATAGGCTGTTAGTTAGACGATTACACTACGTGACAAAATTTCAACAAAGTCGTGACCAAATGAATCTGACAGCTAATCATTATGTAAAATTTTCCGTTGAATCCGAATATGAAGTCAGAATTGTTCCAAAATAACCGTTATTTGTGTTTTTAAAAAAGATGATGTGACTGAAATGCAAATATCTTCAAAAATTTTAAACGGGGTATGTAATTCTTTCTTTCTAATGAAAGGTTATAAAATTTCTAAAATAACCATGGATAGCTGTCGAAGATTGGTCAAGAAATGACAGAGTTACAAGGGACAAAAGTTCAAGCTTCATTGAAAATTTTATGATTTTTTTCACCTTTGCTCTATTCAAGTTATTTTTTTTAAACCAATGATTCAAAAATCCTAATGTTTTATTGCATGTGACATTAGGTTATTTTACTATGAACATTTTGAGCCCAACAAGACATAGATTGGTACAAAAATGACAAAGCTACAGAAGATTTAGTAAATTAACCCACAAAGAAATTCAATACTTTTAAGCAATTTTTAATATTTATTGTTACTAAAAATTTCGCTTTGTATATTAATTTGTTATGGGTTCGTTCAATTAATCTTCTGTAACTTTGTCATTTTTGCACCGATCCGGATCCTATTGGGCACAAAATGTTCGTATTGAAATAGGCTAAAATTTTATTTTTTGGATATTTGCATGTCAGTCACAGCATCTTTTTTAAAAACACAAATAACGGTTATTTTGGAATATCTCAAAAACTGTTCTACTTTTGACAATTCTGACCTCATATTCAGATTCAGCGGAAAATTTTACATAAATGTTAGGTGTCAAATTCATTTGGTCAAAAAATTGTCACGTAGTGTTATGTTTAATATACAACTCCTAAAATAATCTTCTGATGATTATCTGACGAGTAACAAAAAAAAAAAAAAAAGATCTAAATCTTATTGTAAATTTTTTTTTTTTTTGTTGACCCCCTCATCTTTAAATCTTGGAATGAACCTTTTGGGACTCTCTGTAAGAGTCGTATAACAATTACTGAGCTACCTAAAAAATACCGTTTTTGAAGTATGAAAATGATATTGCCAATACAATTTCAATAAAACAAACCGGCCTAAGGATCTGTAAAAAAGGATTTTCCGAAAGGATGGTGTTGATTCCGTGACCTTAAGGTTTGTTTTATAGAAATTGTATGAAGAAGTTTTAGCATGAAAAAAACACTTGATGCCCTTATTAAGGTAGCTCAGTCATACGGCTGAGCATTTCACGAGTTGTAAAATAATACCTACATGAGTCTCAAACGACTCTTGGCATGTTTTTTTAAAGACCCGTTAGATAATCTCTACTTACATCATAAACGATTCCCTTTACGATTAATATAAGCGTTTTTCGCTGCGTTATGGAAGAATCTCTCATAGGAATCAGCACGTGTAACAGTTCCTCCCGTGCGAGGAATTGTCTACAATAAAAAAATGAGCTTGTCGACGATCAAAAACACTCTTCGTGAGATTCCCAGTAGACTGCTCGACGATTGAAAATGCTAGCTGGGTTGAAATAATATTTTAATAATTTAAGATAACTGCATTTTTGATTTACCTGCACAAAAAATCGTGCAAAGGAGATTGTGCAGCTAAGTCAAAACTACTGTATTTTGTTCGATTACCTCAGTTGATTCAAACTAAATAAAAAAAAAAATGAATATTGTAATTGAATAGAGCAAATTTGAACGTAATTGATTTATTTGTAAGATTCTATTCACATTTTTATTAAGTAAATTAGAATCAATAATTCAAATTTGAATTCAAAATTAATTATCAAAATAAATTTATTTAGTTAACCATAAAACTCTTATTTTATAAAAAAAAATATTTTCATACCCACCACAAAGTGGTAGAAATTGTGTAGTGTTTAAAATACACTTCTTAATTTTGTAAAATCGCTCCATAAATTGCCGTAGTTCCTATGCCTACTCTCGTACAAAACTTTTATAATTCTAACCCTGTGAAGAGTAAATTTTTAATGTCGAATTGGGTGCACCAGTGGAATGTTTTGTGCATATCAAAAGACATTTTTTTCCTTTATAAATTTTCTTCTTTAATTATTTTCTTCGCTTATCGTTAAAATTTCTTTATAAAGCAAACAAAGTTTAACTTTTTTGTTTCGTTTTCAATGAAAGTATGAACAGAAATAATCAAGTAAATATTAAAGATCAGTATTTTGTTCCCAATGCTCTCAAGGGGGAATGTCATGATGAATTTCTTTTTATAAAAAAAGGTAAAGCAAGAAAATGTTGTTAACAATTTCGGGATTAACTAAATCCCGAAAATCACGGGATTACAAAATTTAAATCGCGGGATTCGGGATTTACTGCTTAATAAAAATATGGGTAATAAAGATATATTTATCTCTAAAAAGGGAATGTTTTCTAAAAGGGGGGCTTTTCTCAAAAAAAAAAAAAAAAAATGTTAAAAAGAGTTTTGCAAAAAAAAAAAAAAATAAAAAATTATGTTTACAAGAAAAGATTGAAAAAAAGAAAAAAAGTTTTTCTAAAAATAAAAAATAGTTTTTCTGAAACCAAAATTTTCTAAACGGCAAAGAGGCTCTTTGCACTAGAAAACAAAATTTTTTCTCCAAAAATGTATTTGGCTCTGTAACGTTAATTTCCCCCTAAAAAGGCAATTTTCTTTAGAACGTCTATAAAAAAAGGACTTTAAGCTAGAAAAAATACTTTTCTTGGAGAAAAATTCATGTGTATTTAAAAGAAATTCAAAAGTTGAACTTTGGTATTTATAAGTAAATAAGTTATAAATAAAGAAAACGTGTTAATTTTTCATTTTAAATAAACCGCTTAAAAAAACATAAATAACCTTAAAAAAATTGTATTTCTCTCTCTCTCTCTCTCCCTCTCCCTCTCTTTAATTGTTATTTAAAAACCTATAAATTTTTATTGAAGACTTATTTCTTTTTTAGTTGTTCTTATTTTTATTGTTATTGTGCAGATTTTTTGAGTTTTTTTTCGCAAAATAGGAAAAATCGCGCTGCTGTGTGTAGAAAATAGATTGGCGTCTTAAATGTGACGTGATTAAATTTATATATTTAGAATTATTTTGTGATTTATGGATTTCTTTATTCAGCAAAAGGAATGATGTTGTGTTTTTTTGCCAAGGCTAAAATAAAAACATTTATTAATTTTTTAAAAATTCTATTGATTATCTATGATTGGTAATTATAATATTGCGCTAGTAAAAAACAAAAAATATGTGGTTTTTTTAAACTAAATAAATCTAATTTTAAATTTCATAAAAGTTCGAAAATATGGTAACACTTGGCCATATTTTTTTTTTTTTATTAAATATTAGATCATAACTAAATTTAATAATAATTTGAATAAGATATAATGCTAATTAAGTCCAGGATTCACTATCCTTCACAATCTAACGATTTAATTGCAAAAGAAAAATATCTCCAAAGTCTGTTGTCAATGCTGCAATATCTCACAAAAAAGATGCATAATCATATGACTCAGCTGTTTTAAAATAAATGCAACGCTGGTCGTAAAGAATATATATAAGTTTTTGAAATGAGTCATAAACATTTGCAAGTGAAAAAACACACGATGTTTTTGACAAATCGTACGACTAAATTGTAAAGTGAGTCGCCAGCTTTAAGCTCATAACCAGGGAAACCAGGGCCCTATTCCACAAACCAACTTATCAACTTTTCACTTTGCACTTTGCAAATTTTTCGTCAATTTGCAAAACTTTTTGTTCCACAGAACTATTTAATTTGATAAGTTGAAATTGATAAGTGAAATTTGCAAAGACTTTGCAATTTTTATATTCTCTTTTCAATTTCTGTTCCACGTACGTTCTCTTGTGCAAAGTGCAAAGTTATTATTGCAAAGTGTAATTTGCAGAGACTTTGCAAATAATAATGCTGTTTCGTCCACAAAAACTGTAAATTCTATTTTTGCAAAGCAAATTTTGATAAGTTTGTCAAAAATTTGCAAGGAAAACGATCTCTTTGCAAATTCATATTGTTATAGCTAGTGAAGCTTTCAAAATGTTAAGACGCGAGTTTTTTTCAAAACTTCCTCCCAGGAAGCCTGTTTTAATAATTTATTAACCTTTAAAATGAAATGTTAAAGCTTTCTTGCAATAGTCCTATTCCTTTAATAATTCACATACTTTATGCTTAAGCCTTCCTTTGGTAAAAATTGAAGCTATATATATATATATACATTAGGGTGGGTCGACTTCTAATAGCGTAAATATGTTGTATTTTTGTCTGCACTAGACCCGTGTAAAATATTATTAATTTATTTTTAGTGTAACAGCCCGCGCTTTGATCTTCAATTTTGTTAAATTTTGAATATAACAACAAAAGCATTGTATTAAGTTCAAAATGTTTTCAGTTTTAATTAATAATAATTGATAGTAAATAAAATATTTAAATTTAAAAAATTAACTTTTCTAACATATACTTAATTTTTAGGAGCTCTTGCGCGGGCTGAAGATGTGATTTTTTTTTACTTCTTTTTTGCAGTTTTTACTTTTTAGTTCATTTTAATAATTTATATTAAGCAATGCAAAGTGAAAAGTGATAAGACAGAAATGCAAAGATGATTAAATCCTTTGTGGAACACTTTGCAGATTCACTTTGTAAAAGAGCGCAAAGACTTTGCAAGAGAGCGCAAAGACTTTGCAAAGAGAGCAAAGTTTTTGCAAAGAGAGCAAAGTCTTTGCAAAAACTAGATAAGTGCAAAGTGAGATTTGCAAAGAATGTTGTGGAACAGAAACACTTATCACTTTGCCAAAAAATGCAATTTGATAAGTGCAAAGTGAAAAGTTGATAAGTTGTTTTGTCGAATAGAGCCCAGAAATAGGCTTTGAAAAAAGTGTTTTTTGCGCATTAAATATGCAGTAAAAAATTTTAAATATGCCCTAAAATTGTTATAAATATGCATCAAAAAAACCAAAATGGCTTATTTAAAAACCAAATATTTAACAATTTAATAATATTTGCATTTAAAAAAACAATTAAGAAATTATTATCGGTTAAACCCACACACCATAGTATTTACAGAAAAATTTTGAAGATTGTACTTTATTTGAAACCGAAGGCAGTTATGGCTCACCAAAACAACGTTACGTTATGAGGTCAAAATTCATACAAGTCTAATTTGTACCGAATGTTATCTAGACACACCATTTATATGAGATGTTTTGTCCTAAATGGATTTTAGAGACATAACAAAATGGGTTTTCAACACAGTTTATTTCGGAAATAAGTTTGTATGAGGACTTTGCGAAATTTTAGACAGATTTTTACTATTTCCATAAGCTTTGTCCTTAGTGCAATAAAAATGTGTTTACCAAATGTTATCAAATTATAAACAAAATTGCAGTTTAATATTGCGCACAAGGCTTACATGGACAGACAATCAGCCGGACGAACGGGTGGACATCGTTAGGTCACTTTAAAAAGATATTTTGAGTCGATCGGTATACTAAAAGATGGGTTAGATTTCCACGTCTTACACACATTGGCACACACGTATTTTTTGGTGTTTTCTCAATTTTTGCTTATGTGCTTATGTATAAATTTTTTTAGTTTAATTCTGAAGTGAAAATTAAATGTAGATGGTGCAATTATAGGATATACGGATAGACATTTAAAACAGAAAAGTCGTCTGTTAACAAGAATTAAAGAAACATTTTATTCTCTACGAAAGCATTTGAGGGCATTTGAAAAAATTACATGCTTCAAAAAAGTGAAATATGCGCTATAAAACTAAAAAATGCTGCTTAAACGCTCTTTAAGCTTAAATATGCACACAAATGCTGCAAAGGCTAAAATATGCAAAAATATGCACTAACAAATCGATGCCAAAATTAATAAAAACCTCTAAAACGGATAAATTTATGGTTTGTGCCTTCAATGGTCACACAAGGAGAAACATGCAATTGCATATTTATGGTTTCCCTGCTCATAACCAAAAGCATACTAAACAGCTTTTTAAACCAAACTTATGGGCAACACTGTATTTGATTGAAGGGGACTTTACATAATGAGATAACAATAAACATACAAACGAATTCAATTTTGGTGTCTGTGGTCATCGTTAGGACTTTGGCATTATGTCACGTCTAATTGGACATTTACTCGGCTGTTCCCATTCTTTGACACCCTCCACCAACATTTGGACTTTTTCAAGAGTGGACTGTATATAAGATCTGTGGTAAAACTAATCTTTATTAAATCCTTCACGAAACGTTGGATTTTTTAAGAAATTATGGACCGATAATCAAGAAATCAAAGTGTTTTAGACCTTCTTAATGTTATTAATGTAATGTGTTAATATTTATTTAAACATTAAATGAATTAAAAATATTAACTTTTCGGGAGTTTTTGTCCATAACGGTTTTCCTACTTACTTAACCGACTCTGCTCGGTTTCAATGCTTAACTATTAAGATGAACTAAAAAATATTCTTTTCTCTTAACATGTTTTGAACAAATAAATCGACTTAGAATTACTGAAGATTTCAAATCTTGAATTAATATTCCTTATTGTTACATACGGAATGCGAAACTCAATATGTCTAATTTATCACTTGTGATGGTTGTGTAGTGAATCTTTTTTAATATTTACAAATTTGTAAAAATTTCCTAACATAATGCTTCTTTTTAAAAAAGATTTTAAAAACTATTAAATTTGTCAGTCGCACATCTTAGACAATCAGGTAATATCAATGTTCCTACAAGTCTTGCCATTAACTGTAAATCTTTTACATAATAGAAAGTTTTTTTTTTGTTTTTGTTAGAATAACTTGATATATTTGTCTGCCCGTTCAATTTAATGGGGTGTTAAAGTTTTGTTTGTTTTTGTGTTTTTCGGGAAAACTTTTATTTTTTTTTGGGGGGGATGTGACCCAATTGAAGGTAATAAACCTGAGTAATTTAAATTTATGAAGGCGTTAAATGTCGTTTATGTTTTAGTTTAGCGAGCATATCGAACATCAAAAGTTTGTGATTTTTTTAAACAAGAAAGATCGCCAGGCAAAGTTAAAATTGAAGAAAATTATCCAATAAAATTTTCTGATTTTTTTATTTAAGAAACTCATTTTTCTTGTCTCGAATTGTTTTAGAAAAAATTGTTTTTTTTAGTTTTATCATCATATATTTTACGCACTGTATTTCAAAAAATATAAACAAAAGCATGTGCGCTCATCGTTGTCTCACAAACGACTTAATTTAGGAGCAAAAAATGCCAAACGGCGTGGCTTCTAGACAATTGTTTGGTGAAATGGGACCCAGTATAGTATACCGATCGACTCAGAATGTGATTCTAACGATTGGTTATCCGTTTGTGTAAAACTTGAGCACAACGTACAGGTCGCAATTTTAAAGATAATTTGATGATATTTGCTTAATTCGTGCCGAGTATCCTATGAATGAAGCCTATTGAAAATGGTAAGAACCGGTCTATAAGTTCACAAGGAATCCTTACTAACTTTATTCTGGAATAGAGTCTTTTTGCCATTAACTTTGTTGGTATTTAGATTAGATGTGGTCCAAGAATTTTAGACGACTAATTGTTCGAACAATTTAAAATTGCTAATTTCGGTTAAAGGATTTATCGAAGAATTTATACCGATTAATCGAAAAATTTCTGTTAAATGTATAATTTTTTTTCAAAGATTTTAGTAGAATAAACAACCCAAATGTATTTGTCCGTTTGAATTAAAAAACAGTCATGTTAAGTGAGTAATTTAGCTTTTATTTTTGTTACATTTTTTCAACACAATCAAATAATTCATTTTACTAAAGAAAAAACGACAAAGGTATGTTAACTCAAAGATTTATAATCACCCCTATCGTGAATAACAAGTGGAATTTTTGTTCCAATGCAATTTTCATTCCCCTCGAAGGGAAAAAAGCAATCGTGAATCTTATGTGAAAAAATTTCCACGCTATCAGTTCCAGTGAATGTAAAAAAAGAAGAAAGATTAAAAAAATTAAAAATCAATGAAATTTTTGTTAACAAATATACAAGTACCTATAGGTATATTTAAAAGAAACCTTAAAATAATAAAGCAAAATATTTAGTACTGGAGGGATAGTTTGATTACAACGTTAGTTTTTTTTGCACTTTTTAAATTTAATGTAGTAAAATATTTTCCAAAATTCTGCCACCAAGTCAATCGAAAGCTTAACAAATCCACAGGCAATCGACCTGTTGTTTTGCATTTTGTTGAGCAATATATCGGCTTGTGCCTTATTAACTTTATTAACCCTTAATATTCGATTTATAGGAGGAGTTACTTACATACGTGTTCAGTTCCCTAGCAAAAATAAAGTGAGAAAATCTAAGGGAAATGTGAAAAAATTACGAGGGAAAACATTTTTAACGATAAGGGGAATTTTTTCCGGTGAACATTTTTTCACGTTATTATTCTCCTTTGAATTACATTTTTTCATGTGAGTTGTTCATGATCGCAAATATGTGAAAAGGGGAAAAATTACGAGGGAAAAATTATTCACGATAGGGGTGAATAATTAATCGGGTATGTTACAGAAATCGAAATGAAGTGAAATTGAAATCGAACGATAATTTAAATTCAATTACTATTTACAAAATGACCGTAGTTTTTCGTGGTTTTAAGTGTTGTGCTTGCAAAAACAATAGATACATAAAGAATGAAGAAGATAGAATGGAATATTTTTGTGAACTTTCATTACGGGCTCGTTTTTTGAAATTTGCTCGATTTCAAATCCACTTCATTTAAATTCCTAGAGCACTGCCGTATTTTAAACAAAATAGTTAAATAGTTTCTCTCTTTAGAAAGAGTTTGGTTTAAAAATATTGAAAGAAGGATAAATCTAATAATCAGTGATGCCAACTTTTTGAGAGCAAAAAGCACTTTAAAATTTAAAAAAAGCACTAAAAAGCACTATTTTGAACGAAAAAAAGCGTAAAAAAGCACCAAGCCATTTTTACAATATAATTAAACACAAAACAAGTTGCATTCGGCCTAATATTATATACCTCCAAAATTTAAAAAAAGGCGACAGCGTTGATGGGTGACCATTTTCATTTAAAATTAAATAATAAATATATTAACATTTGTATATAAACATTTTTAAATGTATTATTATTATCTTCAATAAAAATAATATCATCCAAATCATTTGAATCATCATCATCTGAGGCTCGATTTTCGTAGCTTGAAAAAATCTGGCCTGTTGCAATTACCAAAAATTTGCAATGACCGACCATTGTTTATAAAACTTAATGACAATCCATATTTTAAAAAAAAACTTTATAGCTTAGCGTTGAAATAAATTTAAATTAAAATCGTGCAAAGTTTAATAAAACAATTGGCGTATGATATTATCAAATTATATTAACCTATGTACGCTTCTGAATAAAGAACACACATATGGTGTAAAATAGAAAAACATGTATGTTTGTATTTTGATACTTCGTCAAACCTTTTTGCAATAGCACTAGAGGTAGAAGGGCACGACACGCGGTTACGAGGAGACTAGGGTCGTGCGTTTGAAAACTAAAGCGCATTTAAATGGCAGGTTCTGTCAGCTGTTTTTTTGTTTTTAAAGTCTGCATTCTTTTATACGGTTTCCGACTGCATGATTTTTAACTCTTCAAAACGTTTTTTCTACATGACTCAAAATCGTTATTCATTTTTCAATTCACAATTGCCAATATTTTTTTAAGCCATTTTCAATTTTTGAAACAGTGTCTACATCTTTAAAAAAATGTTTACCGAAAACAAATACATTGTTTTTATTACGATTACTAAATATGTTGTCAGCGCTAAAAAGTGCAACGTTTTGTAAAATTTCCAAATTAATAGGAAGCCTAGCTCTAACCTCGTAAATAAAGTTTTTAGTAAAACCAATGCAACTTTCTTTCATCCTTTGAAATCTTAAAATCTTTACAGGCCTTCTCAAAATTGTACCCCAAATATCAAATCTCATCTAAATCATCCTCTATATAATCGATATTTTAAAAAATGGTAGAAAAAAAAAATAAATATTGTAAAAAAAGCACTAAAGGCACTAACGAAAAATTTAAAAAGCACCAAGTTAGTGCTTTTTCTTAGTTTGGCACTATGGATACAATTTTGACGTTTTGAGCCATCAAAAAGCACCATAAATAGTGCCAAAAGCACTAAGTTGGCATCACTGCTAATAATGCTGGTAATGTAAAATGTAACAGGTGTCCAAAAATGTATTAAATAAATTAAATGTTCCTCAACAACTTTACTAACTCACGACTTACACAGTGGCTATAACATCGTACTTGAAAAAGATGCTCCACCAACAAAAACAAAGGAGGCTACAAGTGGTCCAATTAATAAATATTTAAAGCAAGATACTTCGATCGATTCTCTAGAGGAAATTATTTGCACAATTATAGCAGAGGATGTAATGTCAGTGAAAAGTTTCGAAAAATTCAAAGTTATATTGACAATTTGGAGCATCATTGACAAGCTTTCTTTAAAAAAGATTGTTTGTTTACTGAAGTACTAATTTTTTTTTTAAATTATCGAAAAAAATTTCGTAATAGATAAAATTTCGGAATTTAGAATTATTCGATTAATCGATTAATTTTAAAATTTGTTTATTGTTTAATCGAATAAGTTAAAAATGCCAAATATCGATTAATTGCTTAATCGAACAAAAATAAAACCCGATTAATTGAACACGCTAGCTACAATGCAATGGCAAAATTTCGTAGTAGTAGACGCGGAATTGACCAAAATGTACGATGTTAATTGTGATTTACACCTTAACGTCAAGTTTTATGACCAACTTAATTTAACAAGTTGTTAAAGCTTTTTGCGAAAATGGGCATTCAAATCAAAATGCATTTTATGCACTTCGTGATTTTTTTGGTCAGCATAATCGACCAAATGTGCCCACAATCGGGAGAATGGTGGGCAAGATTCAGCAAACCCGATCTGTAGGAAATGTGAAAAGACCAGTTTATGCCTCATTTTTAAGTGAAGGCAAAAACGTCTACCCAACAAACACGAAGTCAAACATTTGATATGAAATGACTTAATCATTTGATGTCGTTCGTGTTTGTTGGGTAGACGTTGTTGCCTTCACTTAAAAATGAGATACCTTTACTTAATTGATAATGATTTGAAAATAAACATTTGGTATCAAATGTTCAATTCAAATCAAAACTATACTTGGCAATACTAAAGCGAAAAATAAATGTAAGCATTAAATACATTTTTACTTCGTGGTTTCATGTGCTTTACAAGCGAACGATTTATATCTTGTGAAATATAAAAATTATTTGAGAATAATTACAATGATTTAGAACAGTGATAGCCACTCCAGTCAGTCAGTCGCGAGTCAGTCAATAATCGTATTTTTCACACAGACTATATAGTCTATCATATAGATATCATCCGTCTCTGCGACCGCACACAAGTACATAATATCTTTGTGTGCGTGCGTTCGGGGCTTGATTAGTTTGGGGCTTGGTTATCACTGATTTAGAATATGAATTTAAAAAAAAAAAAAAATAAAACGGGAAAGTGGAGAAATTATAAGTTTGTAGAATGATCGCGGTGCTACATTCCTCAAAATAAAAGGGAACCAATTATTTCGGCTTTGCAAGAATTAGAGGACGGAAAGAACACTATTTTATCTTTTAGCTATGGTGCCGAATGTTTGTCTCACAGTTTATTTAAATAAATGATGAATTTAAATTAAAAATAAAATATTTTTTTATGTTTCATATTGAATTATAAATCCAGATTAGAAAAACATTTGAGAATTACGTTTGAGAGCAAGTTGAAAATAACAGTATTTTCTAATTTTAAAATAATTTCTCCTTTTTGTAGGGAATACTATGAATTTCAAATGATTTTCAAATCATTACCAAACGTTTGATATCAAATCATTTTCAATTTGAAATCACACCTCCGTGTTTGTAAACAGAACTTCCTGCTGTTCTGTACAAATAAAATATTTTTATTTTTGTATTAAAATTGCGATTTTTGATTGATTTGATTGAGTTTTCTCAGTAAATTTTGAACAAAATCAAAATCTGTGCACCGTTTACAACGAAATAAAGGTCATTTGATTCAAAATGTCTTTTACTTAATGTTTTTTTTTTACCAAAACTGTGATTTTTGATTCAATTTTATTTCTTATGAATTTTTAACAAATAACAATTTTTTTTAAATTGTTATTTTTTTCCAAACTTCAACGAAATCAATGAAACAACTGGGCAAATTTAAAACCAATGTAAGCACGACTTAAAGATAATATCGTTGACGAATTTTGAATTTTTTTTAATGAATGTGGTGAATTGTTTTCCAATTATTCCAAAATATGAAGTGGAAGTGCCTTAGTTTTGGACAGAACGGTATATTTCGAAAACTCGAGCTGAAAGATAGAAACTAAGTGCAGATTTGGATTCAGTGTCCCAAATTTCTTAAAAAAACAGTTTAGTTCAGTTCTTAATCAAGAAAAACCTTGTTCCCTTTTGTAATCTTTCAGCCATATCGTCTTGAGTTCTAAATCAACATACTCTGATTTTCGAATTTTCCCTTCAACATTTTTCAGCCTTGAAACTTTGTTATTTTAAATGAGAAAACAAGTTGGTTTCAGTTCTTTTATCCAGAATTTAAATTATTTCTTCAGAATTACAAAATTAGGTAATAAAGTTTTGTGTGAAATAAGTTTTTAACTAAAAAGTTGCAGCCAGCAAATGAAAGAAACCATATTGTTTTATTGTTCAGCTTTTTTTCATAAATTGTGTGAAAAAAATCAATATAGCTTTCATGTGAAATTTTATTTAAAAAAAAGTAAATGGTTTATTGATAAATTGAAATCTATCAATCATCAAACCACACAAAATATTACATCAATATACCGAACATATTTTTAAAGCAATCGCCCCCTCCCCACCATTCATACTCGTGTAACTACTGGGCTGACGTAATTGATGGGCAATTTACATGTACTAAACTCAACACTCGTTTCAACAAAACTATCACAATAGTACATACTATTATTTTTGGTTTAAGGAGGTCTGTTTTAAAATAATATTTCTCAAAATACCCAAATCTACACAGAAGTGTCTCATATGAATGTGAAAAGAAACCCCAAAACAAATCGATTTCCAGAATGTACCACACACGGTGAATAGATTGAAATCTATAAAATAGATCCAGAAACATGAAATAAACAAAACATTTTACTTAAATAAATAATGAACTTGCATTGTCTACTAAGAACCAGAAACGTAAAGACCACAGAAATAACTCATGCATTTGAGAACAGGCGAAAACTTTCCATTACCTAATAAAAGAAATTTAAGAAAAATAATTAAGGAACATATTTAGAACAAGAAATTTATTTTCATTAAATCTTATCAACTTAATGTTGCAACACTGATTTGATATAAAAACAAAAATGTTCAAAATATGCATATGATTTATGTTGCATAAAGAACATTTTATTGGGTTAATGATGGAGTACAACAGACACTTTTTGGTCTTTTAAGCATTTTAAAGAATTCTGTTTATGTATTTTATGGTTCCTACAGAAAAATATCTCACTGAGTAAATTGAACAGCCGAACTGTGATATTTTTTTTTAGTATAGTTTTTTTTATGAGACATTTAGACGCCATGGTGTGAAATTGTAATAAATTACAAATGAATTTGATTTGTAAATCTGTCTGTGATAAAAATGCAATTGGCCTTGTTTCATCTCTTCTCTGTTTCTGTTGGTTTCCGTTGAATTTGGTTTTTTAATTACCATGAATATCAATATCATAACAGTCAACCTGTTTTTATTATTTTTACGAGTTTGTCGAATTTTTGACAATTCAAATGTAATTAGTGCGGAGATAAAGGGAGCTTAACTATAGCCCAGTGTTACCAACAGTAAAATTCAAAACTACACTTGAGATCACCCAAAATTACCCAATTTAAATGAAACACCTGATATCAAATTAACGTTAAATTATAAAAGAGAACTTTAAAAATAAGAACAAACTACACTGAAAAAAATTTCTTCACAGATCCAATGAAATTTACATTAAAATTCAACCTATGTAACCTTTCATTGGATTAATGAAATGTTTCATAAAATCAATGAAAATTTTGCATTAGTTTAATGACAAACGATTATTTTATCCATTTTTTCAATGAGGATTCATAAAATCAATGAAAATTTTGTCATTGATTTTAATAATCCTTCATTAATCCAATGAAAGGTTACATAGGTTGAATTTTAATGTAAATTTCATTGGATCTGTGAAGAAAATTTTTTCAGTGTAGAGAGTACATAGTTGCTCAATTCCGAACATTTAATACCCTACGCTGCAGAA
The DNA here is from genome assembly GCA_930367215.1 of Pollenia angustigena. NCBI lineage: Eukaryota > Metazoa > Arthropoda > Insecta > Diptera > Polleniidae > Pollenia > Pollenia angustigena. The sequence goes on from OV884058.1 coordinate 151,586,902, forward strand.
TTTACACACACATTTTTAAGAGTGTTCCCTTGTTAGATTCCATATGCAATTATGGACCTCTTTAAACGAAATTATGTTATGCCGAATATTATTGGGATTTTTTCGTCTTAAAGTCATTTAAGGGTGGGGGTTTATATATGACCTGCGTTCAACGCTTTACCTACCAGCACAAAATTTTGCCATGACATAGTAGCAATTTTTTTTATCATGTTAGTTATGGCATTACAAGCTATTTTCGGAAGTGGTATGTATTTGTATATGAGCCATGGTCAAATATGGAATGATTCCACAATTTATTTCGTAAGATAATTTTGGTTAAAATATGTCCAAACACCAACATAATAAGATGGTTTATGGTTAGGATTGCTGTTCTGTTTTAACCGAAATCGAAACCGCGGTTTTAAATGTCTTAAAACCGAAACCGAAAACCGACAAAAAACCTCGATTTTAGGATTTACTTTAACAATATATTTATGCTTAAAGAAATTGCAAATTATACATAATGCTGGAACTTCATATACAAAAACTTTTTACATAACAGCTTGCAACAATGGCAAGGTATTTCAAAATTCTTAAAATTCAAAATAAGTACTAATAAGAACAAATGTTACCTGTTTAACTCTTAAGTAGACGCCTAATTTGTGTGGCACAAACTACCACCTGGGCCTTGCTGGTACCAATAGTATTTTGTATGGAGTTTCTTGTGGCTATAGAAAAAACTCACACTAACGAACCCCTGGGCAAGGCTGAGACTACTTTTATGTATATGTATGGAGTTTTATGGGTATAGCAGGAAACTTTTGTCGGAAAGTGGTATAATTCTTCGAAAAAACAGTAAAGAAAGAATTCTTATGTGTTGCGTATGCTTTTTGCAATTGCGACGCCCACGATGTTTACACTTTTTTTTTTCATTTTCTTGTAAAAAACACTTTGATTGAGGAAAATGTAATGTTTCGTTTTGATATACTTAATAAAATTTATAAAAAGAACTGGAAAAAAGTCGAAAAAATTCCTGGCCAGGCCCAGGTATACAAGGGTTAATAAAAGTACCTGCATTGAAACAAATAAAAAAAATATATATTTTTATGTATGAAGTTTAACTTTGACATTTTTAAAACCGAAACCGCGGGTTCACTTTTCTACGGTTTTTAGCAAACTCTAGTTTATGGGCACAAAGACTGTATTAGGAAATAAATCGTATGGAAGCTAGTTTTAAAATTTTCAAAAAAAAAGTATTAACCAACAAACTTCATTAAATTAGACTGTGTCACAAATTTTCAACAAAGTCGTCATCATCATCTTTTTAAAACCACCAATAATGGGTTTTTTGGAATATCTCGAACACTGATCTACTTACAAAACTGCTGTAACCCAAAACTGCTGTAACCCACAATTTACTTTGGTTACGGTTCTGGTGAAAGATATGAAGGGTTCAAAGCTGAACCGAACCAAGTCATTAAATAAAATGCATATATGTATTTCAAAACTGATGTGAAATTCTTCGCTAAGTTTAACTCTATCGAGGTCTTTAACGGACTACATCATAAAGTGTTTCGTTCCAAAGGTAACGGTAATAAACCCAAGTCAATGGCTCCAGAAATAAATGACAATTCACTCAAAATATTATCGAATTTTCTTTGGACTGTTCTTTACAGTGCAATAGTCGAGTAAGCCAACTGTTTGTATCCAAAACAGATGGCGCTAGAAACATAGTTTTTGCACGGGCCGTTACAACCAAGTACTATCCCAGTAAAAAAAAAAATGGGTTTTTTTGAAGCACTTAAGAGAAAAAGCACATAATCGAGCGCTTCAATAAAAGAGCTTGTATAAAGCAGTAAATGATATAGAATAAAATATACAAAAAAGCTGCTATTTTAGTGCTGACAACGAAGAAGGCAAACCGAAAAAAAAATAATAATATGCGAAAATGATTGGAAAAAGGCATTTAAACAAAAGTAAAAGCAAAACATTAATGAATATGTTAATATAGTAAGCCCCTAAAAAGCACTTTACGAGTGCTTTGTTTGCATGTTTAAAGAAGCGCTTATTGTCAGCAGAAAAAAGTCCTCCAAACCGGGCACACCCGGTACAAAAATCAGGCATCCCATCAGCAGGTTTGAGGCGATTTGTGGTATGAATTCATACACAAAACCTGCTCCTTTTGGAGCACATTTTTTACTGGAATAGTGCAAGAGTAGTGCTAACTCCTCATTGTCTCACAATAAGTAGTCTGGGGTTACACCACTTCAACGATGAAGTCTTCATAAATAATAGTGAAGGGCCTGGCCAGGCCCAGGTGGATTCAATAAGCACAAACTTTTCATTTGGCCAATTGCGACGACCGCGGTGTTTGAATTTACAATTTTTTCTCATTGTAAAAAGACTTTGATTGATGAATACAAAGAGTTTCGTTCTAATAAACTAATAATTATATAAAAAAAAACTGCCTGGCCAAGTCCAGGTATACACTTAAGAGTTAATAAAAGTACTTTAACCCTCTAATGCTTAAGTTCGCATCTAGGCGGCGTAGCAAATGACCGTCATAATTGTTATTTTTGACAATATTTCATTTATAAATAGTTCTAAAAAAAAAAAAATTTATTGTATTTCATACAAAAAATATATATCGTATTTTCAAGAAGTCAGTTAGCAGGTCTACACGCTAAGGCGACGATATGTTTATGTATGAAGTTTAACTTTGATATTTTCAAAACCGAAAACCGAACCGAAACCGCGGTTTCGCCATTTTACGGTTTTTTAGCAAACTCTACTTTTAATGGTCAAGTGCGAGACATATTTAAACCATTCTCACTCTTTGCTTTTTCCTCATCACAATGTGATCGATTGATATTGTAAAATTTAGTCAACATAAAAAGATTGTTAATTATATGTCAAACATCATCCTGCATCATTTAAATGTGTTTGTATCTCCCGAGTACAGAAAAAAAATTTACACTACAATGTCAAATATGTTTTTTTATTTTATGAAAATACAGTGAAACCTGTCATAACGGACACTTTTTTTAAGCGGACATCCCATCGACTGACACTGTTCTTGCCTGGTCCCTTTAGCCTTCTATAAGGAAAGCTTTACATTATTTTGTAAGTGTACATTTAAATGGTACCGTCAGTGTCCATTCATAAGAGTTTCCACTATATATCTTAACATATTTTTATTTTATAGTTTATTAAATTCTTTTTCAAGCAAATTTAATAAGAATAAGAAAAAACAACAAGAAACATAAAATACATATATGAATTACTTTTTCTTATTTTACCCATGGGTGTACTTTTAGTAGCAATATTTCATAATATTCTTTTAGCGCTCGTTTTATTTTACCACTTACAAAAATAATATTTTTCTTTTTTTTTGTCAGAAAATTTTCTCTGGTAATTCTTCGAAATGAAAATATCGCAATATCGTAAAACAAGGGTAAATGTTAATATTGCAAATCACTTTTATGTCATAATTGCCTTTCAAATTGTATTTTTTCCAGAAAAATATACATTTAAATGTGGTGGGCAAACTACCAAATGATTAATAGTTTTGGGCCAAATATGAACAGTCAGTGATTAATCACTCTTTATTTTATTTAAAGTATCAGAAAGCAAAATGGAAAATGAACAAATAGCCAATAATGACTGTTAGGGAAGAAATTAATTGGGGTGACGTCAAAAAAGATGTAAAAGTGGACAAAATTTAATTGAATGCAAGTGTGGTCTTTTGTTGCACTGAATACTGTCGGTGTGGTCACAAAGATAAATTTAGAATTCAAAAGATGTTCAGATATGTTGCAATAAATATGCTTAAGGTCTGAACGGAGTTTGAACTCATACTTATGAGCTCGCGAATATTAACCTTCTAGCAGTTTTCAAAAATTATTAGTAAAATTTGAATCTTTTTTCACTTGTATTCGCGATAATAATAATAATCATTTATGGTCTCGCCTTTGAGCCAAAAAATACTGTTTTGTCGGTACTCTTTTAAAAGTCTTTTGTGACTCGGATTCCAAAGCCATAACGACTTATTTTAAAGACTTTCTAGCAATCATTTGCTTAAAAAAGAAACATTTATTCCTGTGTGATCTGTGCAGAATATAACTGCCAAAAATTTTTTTTAAAGAAATCTTGCAAACATCTGCACGATTTGATTATGAATCCGCACATTTTGCGAATTTGGGTTTTTTAGTCATTTGAATCTTTTTGTATTATTTAACCAGTTTTTGTTCATCTATAGCATTTAAAGGACTCGGTTTGAAAAGCATTTTCAAAAGCAATCTTCCAATTGCTGACTGAGTGCCGGACTGTAGTTTATTTAAGAAGTATTCCGTTCAATAATTTTTAAATAAATAAACATTTAAAATTCCATGTTGATTTATTTTTAACTGATTCTAACAGTTATACAAAAATTTTACTTGTAACAATATCAAAACTTTAACAAAAACAACAACAAAAAACAGTGAGTTTATCTTTTCTTACATTCCCTACTACAATTGGTTGGTTACAAGTAAAGCTGTTGGTTATAATTCTTATTCGCTTAACAGTTTTATTTGCTTAATATGTTTAGTTTTTCTAAAATCTTTGGATGAAGGGATGGCATGGGAATAGCTAATCCCTGTAACCAGGGCTGCCAGATTTGACGATAAATCGTCATGTTGACGACTTTTTGTTCCGAAATTAGCAAAGCGCTTTAAAGTGACGATTTTTTCAGTCACCAAAGTCTGCAAAAACACTACATTTTCTGAAAATTTCGTTTTTTAATATTGGTATGTTTAACAGCCGTACCTTTACAAGAGCGGAAGGCGGAACGTTTTCTTTCGCTTAGCTTTAACGCTGATATGCCATACCAAAGCAAGAGCGTCAACGTTGTGTCACGAACAGTAGTGATAGCTTTTTTGTTTAATAAAACCCACAAGTTATAAATAAAAATAGCGATAAAAACGCTATTTTGACCAAAAACTAGCTAAATTGCCATTATTAACAAAAGCGGAAAACTTCACTACTAAATAAGCTGTCGAAATCAGATTTTCCAGAAAACGCGTGGCACTTTTGTAAAGGTTCGGCTGTAATATGCAAGTCTTAAACAAATCTTTGATTATTTTGATTATTTAAGAGTTCAAAAACAATAATGTTGCACTTTGTTTATCTTCGTCAAACCATCATTAACCTTTTTTCGGCTCGCTGTATAAATCATATTTTCAATAATTATACGGCAAGCATTTCACGAGTTGTAAGATAATACATACATGAGTCTCATACGATTGTTGACATGAAAGTCTCGTTAGATTATCTTTACCCACGTCTTAAACGATTCTCACAACGATTGAAGAAGCGTCTTTCGCTGTGCTATGGAAGTATCTCACTAGTGTTATAGTTTTTCCCGTGTGAGGAATCTCCTACGATTGAAAAATGCGGTTAACGACCATCAAATACGCTCTTCATGAGACCAGTAGCTTTTACACGATTAAAAATGCTAGCTGGGTAGGAAACAATTATGTTTTTGTTTGAATGTTTTTTTTTATAAAAATCGAACAAAAATTTTTTAAATAAAAATAAATTTTAAGTTGTCCGATTTTTTTTGACGATTTTTCGAAACGATAAAGACGATTTTTTTATTTTTTCTCAGGAAACTGACGATTTTCTCACAAATTTATCTGGAAGCCCTGCCTGTACCAATAAATTTCAGTGTTTTTATCAAGAATAAAAATTGGGAATTAAGCACGACAAACAAAATCTTGTAAATTAAAAATTTTGTATTCCCGACAAATTACACTTTAATTATTTGTCTTTTAAATATAATATGAATTATATCGCCGTCTTAAGCCTTGTACTCTGTTCAAATTTGTGAAAAATGTTGAGCAAGATTTGTTATTTCACACGAAAATTTTGACATGTATCAATGTTACCTATCATGCGAGTTTGTATAATTTGACGATTTTATTCCTACAAAGTATGCGACATTGTTTTGCGTATGTAAACAAACCCCACATGTATTTTACTAAAAATTATTTTTTTTTAATAAAAAATTTTATAAAAAATAAAGTAAAAATGGATAAGAAACTGGTACTGGTTGTGTTATTTTAATTTTTTATTTCTTATTTAATAATCAGTACATACTTTTTTGCTTTTGCTTAAAATTCCACGCGAAATAAATGCAGCTTACATTATTTCGCAGTTGTAAAAAAATGTTGCCAGAAACATTTCGGAACTTTTTCACAAAATGAACAGAGTACAACTCTATCAACATTATTTCATAGATATTCCGTACAAGTTTTTTCATATGCGTTTTGACAGCATTTCACGTGAAATGTTGAACAGAGTACCAGGCTTTATATAAAACATTTAATAAATTCATATTTTCTACCATACATATTTAAATAAGCTGCTAAAAGCAAAATAACATTTTTTTTTGTTTAAATTGATTTCAAAAAAAGACCATCCCCCCGCCCCCCCCACCTCTTTCAAACGGTAAGGCTGGATCCGAGCCTGGCAGTTGGTAAAAAATTTAAGACATTTCATTTAAACAAACAAAAACGCAAATTATTATATTTAACATTAAAAAATGTCTACTTGATACTTTTGAAAAAAAGCAACGAATAAAAAAAACATCCACTACACGTTTCCAAGAAAAATGTTGTTGAAAATTAAAAAAAATGGACTTAAGATTTTCACTATAAAACGTAGAATGTGCATGAATTTAAGAATATATTATAGATTTTTTTTTCATACATATAAAATATTAATTATAAATTTTTTTTTTGTAGAATTTTTTTTCACAAGTGTAATAATGAGTTTAACGTTTTTTTTTTTTTTGGTTGTAAAATGTTTAAATTTTATATGAAATCTTGTCTGGCAAAAATAAAAATACAAATAAAAAGTATTTTCAAAAATATAAAGCCATAAATTTTAATATAGTAGATAGAAATAATTACTCATAATTGTTTACTAAACACGCTATAGAAAAATATTGGCTTTATTATAATTTTTCTTAACAAATTTGGAAATGGATATACAGTAAGTAGCTGCTCGCTTGTATTAACTAATTCAGACAGGCCCTGTTCACTAAATGGAAAAATTCACATAATCCAGACAATATAAAATAACTATTTCAAATCATTTATAATAAGTGTACATACAAACCCTATATTAAGTTTTGATTTTAAATTAGTTTGTTAATAATAAATGTACATGAAAGTAGTCCGTTATATATTTTTTGCTTTAAGGGATTTCTGTAATGCCTTGTCCCTGCATTTTCGCAATGCCAAATTGCATTATCAGATATATTATTTTTACTCCGAGCAATAACTTTACAAATACCAACCATCTTATAAATTTTCCTTTGCATTCGTATATAGACATTGACTAGATTATTTTGGATAAGAACAGATTTCTAATAAAGGGTGTTTTTTATAGAGTGACACAAGTTTAAATCATAATAAAATAAGGAAATATATTTTTGATATCAATGAAACGGGCTTTATTGGAAAGAAAATTTTTTTAAATTAATGCTTAAACATGATTTCTGCCATGTGGACGCCCTGGCTGGCGTGTAGAAGGCGCCAATTTTCAACAACTTTTTGCATTTTAACCATTTTCGTTTTTGAAGACATATGGACCAAAGACTCCGCCAGCCCACAAAGCGCACCAAACAGTAATTTTTGTGGATGTAATTTTATTTCGACAAGAGTTTGTGGATTCTACTCACTCCAAATGCGAAAATTCTGCGTATTTACGTACCCATCAGAGATCAGCAATGAGTAGTGAAAAAGTGAGTAGAGCTAAATCATGACTCATAAATTCTTGTACTCCCTGCAAATAAAATTGGACCACCTGACCCATTTTGATAAAATGGACTACTCCATGGACTAGTCCGATGTAATGCAAGCATGGACCATGTCATTGTTAAAAAGCGTTTGTAGTGAGACGACATGTCTTCGTTTTTTAACGACATGCTTTCGTTTTTAAACGACTTCAAAACTAATCCTCTTGAGTATACCATGGAGTAGTTTTAAAACTACTCCTTAGTGGTCCAAAGGTGGGTTATATACCATGGAGTAGTTTTAAAACTACTCCTTAGTGGTCCAAAGGTGGGTTATATGGTCCTCTCCTAGGACATCGTAATGTTAAATAGACCAGGTTTTTTCCATACGTTTGGGTTACTTTTGGACTAGTCCTGGTCCCTTGTGGACTACTCTTTACACGCGTGTTTGGACTGGTCCTATTATTTGCAGGGCTTATACGCACTCATACTTATTCCAATGTGATTCAAACTCATATTCACTCAAAAGTTTCATTTTATTCATCGTACTCATACTTACCAACATTTGTAGTGTTTGATTTAGAATCTACTCATGTCAATGTGTATAGGCGAAGCAAAATGCGAGGCTGCCAGATTTGTCCCCGAAATAGCAAAGTGACGATTTGGCAATTACAGTTTACTAAAGTAACATGTATGAAGTAGACGATTTTTCGGCAAATTTATCTGGCAGCGCTGTTTATTAAGTTGTGTGTTTTCTCTGTTGTGCTAAAACGGTAAATGGATGAGCTAAATGATTTGAATCATTGTGAGTATTATAAGTATTTTCTTGAAATTATAAATCAAGCTGAGGTCATTTATGAGTATGCGTATAATGTCAACGTCGCACTCATAAATATTTCTCTTGTGAGTATGAGTGAATCAGAGTAGTTTAGTTTAAATGATTTCTACGCACTTATACTTACAATTGCATGAGTCAGTATGAGTAGCGAAAAAGCGATTCATTGCTGATCTCTGGTACCCATTCAACCAGAAATGGGCATTCGCCCAATTATTTTGATTAAAAATTTCAACAATTTGCGCATTGCTAGACTCATATTAAGTCGATTCATAATGAAGCAAGCTAAACAAAAAGAAACTATTAGCTGTTAAATGGGTGCTTAAATAAAGCAGTAATGCCAACTCAAAGTTTACAACAAATTACCCAATATAAAATTTTATCATTTTGCGAAGCACTAAAGGTACATTTAAAAAATAAGCGCACAATTATGCGCTACGCAATAAGACATACAGAAATGCAGTAAAGTAAGTGAAAGAACTCTCAACAACTTTTATAAAAAAAAATAACATTTCAAGTGCTACGGCATTCCCTTACTACGAAGGAGGTTTGTAAGGGAGAATACTAAAAAATAACTGTATCAAAACATTCAGTGTGTAAAGATGATCGTTACATCCGACAATATTTATATGCGCCGAATAATAATGCGCTTTAAGTGTCAAAAATGTATTGCTTCAAAGTGGGAACTCGCCATATAAAATTCATGTCTTACGTAAGCGCAATGGTAAGCGAAACCCTTATGTTTCTCCCTTACAAACCTGCTTCGTTGGAAGCTTCATTCTTAATTGGGGAAGTTTTAGCACTTAAACTTTTTTCGGGAGACAGATTTAAAAAAAAAAACCACGATTTAAGCGGAATTTATTCTTAACACCAACATAATAAGATAGTTTATGGACAAAAAGACTTTTCCTAAAAATAAAACTTGTATGAAGACCATGTGAAATTACGGACTGATTCCCACCGTTTTCATTATTATTCATTATTATGAAAATTAAGACGTCCATCAAATTCTCTTCCAAATTTCAACCTGTACTTTGCGAACAATGTAACATGGACAGACAATTATCTGAACGGACGGACGGACGGACATCGCTAGATCGACTCAGAAACTAATTCTTAGTCGAACGATATACTAAAAAGTGGCTCTGTATGCAATATTTTTAATTGTAACGCACACCAGCATAAACGCATAATACCCTCTTCACTATTGTGGTTTGGATATAAGTCAGTTTACTAAACTGAATAGAACTCACGTCATTCCTGAGGCTGCCAGCAGAAACAGCCAAAGTAAAATCGCCCAGAGCAATATGTGAAAAATCGCTTAAACGAAAAAAGGCCAAATACAAACGAAAAATTGCGCAAAAATTAAAAATGAAAATTGTATCCAAAAATGGTGAAAAAGGACCAAAAAATAATTAAAAAAATCAACTTATTTTTATTTTCAATATTTTATGTAGTTAATAACTCTTACAAAGTACTTTTAAACCTACATACGTGTTTAGGTAAAGGTCATAGCCCGAAACTTAAAATCTCGAATTTGAAAATCTGGACTCGCCAACTAAAAGCCTAACCATAATGTGCTTAAGTTGAATTAAGCAAATGTGAGAATAAATTTAAATCATATGAAGCAAACCATATTGAACTAACGGAAAATTTTTGTTAACTTTAATGAAACGGTCATTTGCTTAAGCAAAGTGCGAAACTGATCGCAGATTCCGTATGGAATCAAATGTTTTTTGATTTTGTTATTGTTTTTTTAAATACATTTGAGAGAATTTTTGGTAATTTTTGACAGTAGGTTAAGCACGGCTATGCATGGTTTGGCCTTAAAGCTTTTTTGCAAAGTTTTTGACATATCGACCAAAGAAAGCCACAAATAAAATGTTGTATTTTTGGTGTTGTACTTGTTGTGGTACATAAATTCTCCTTGATTCACACACTTTTTATTTATTTTTTAATGTGAGTTTGGGATATAAACCCAGAAAAAACTTACTCTTCCCCAGCAAGAACTTGGTAATGACTTGCAATTACTGAACAACGTACTTTTCAATGACTACTTAATAACATCTGCATTACATATAAGTAGTTTCCCAGTAAAAAATGTGCTCCAAAAGGAGCAGGTTTTACGTATGAATTCATACCTCAAATCGCTTCAAACCTGCTGATAGGATGCCTGATTTTTGTATGGGGTGTTCCCGGTTTGGAGGACTAATTTCTGCTGACAATAAGCGCTTCTTTTAGTATGCAAGCAAAGCACTCCTAAATAACTTTTTTTAAGGGCTTACTATATAAACATATTCATTAATGTTTTGCTTTTACTTGTTTAAATGAGATTTTTAATTATTTTCGCTTTAAAACCTTCTTCATTATCAGCACTAAAAATCAGCTTTTTTGTATATTTTATTCATTATCATGTACTGTTGTATTAGAGCTCTTTTATTGAAGCGCTCGATTATGCGCTTTTTCTCGTAAGTGCTTCAAAAAACTCGAATTTTTTACTGGGTTAATAATGGCTGAAATAAAATCTGATACATAAATACTTGTTTATGAGTTGATTAACGAATTTTATAATTAATTCAAAATATTCGTAGAACATTTTTTTTTTTTTTTTTTTTCGTTTATTTATTCACAATTTTGAAGACTTAAACTATAATAAACACTAGTTAACAATATTAATTTTTTTTATATACAAAGTCCCCTAATAGAGCTCTCGAGTATTATTGGAATAACAAATGATTTACAAAATTCATACTGATGTACATACTTCAAATGAAGAATACTTAATTTTTTGTAATGAAAAGTTTAAAAAACATTACATAGGTATTTTTAAGAGTTTATTGAAAATTGTCAAAGGGATAAAATAAGGGAGAAGGATATGTGCATAATATACATACACACACATGTACCCATATATATACATAGGTATTAATTAAGCCACCAAAATTTATTGGTTTTTGATCTTTGTGAAATACAAAGTTCTCTATTCGAAATACTAGTATTATACCTCAAATTATTACTTGATGTTGGGGAGCAGTTAATTGCTTTGATATTTGCCCGTCTAAAGTTATGGTAAAAGTCTGGGGTGTTATTTTCATCTTGTATTAATTTAGCTTTGTCGAGGAATAAAAAGGCCTCCGGTGGAACATATCCTGTTTGCAAGGTATTAATTATGTTTTCTTCATTTACATAGTATGGCGCTAATATTAAGTTATTTTCTGTACATGCTGTGCATCTTAAAATATGGTTTCTAATTAAATGTATAATAAAGTTATCAATCCTTATTACTTTTGCGATATTATACAATTTTTTATTTGAAACATATTTCATAAAATTACTTTGTGGTGATCTAAATATGGATGTACAAGCTCTTAAGCATTTTCTTTCGAACACTCGTATTTTTTCCATGTAGGATGGCGAAATGTTAAACCAAACTGGGCATGCATAGGTTATTATCGGTCTTATTAATGCCTGATACATAATAATTTTAACTCTCTGTTTTACATATTTTGAATAAAATAGAGATTTATACATAAATACAGCTTTCCTTGCTTTATTCAATGCTTCATCAATGTGTTTGTTAAAATACAAGAACTTATCTAAATGCACTCCCAAATATTTGACAATTTCCTTATTTGGTATATTTATGTTATTAATAATAGATTTTATCAGAAATTGTAGGAATAGAACTATTACAAAAAAGCTTTATAAAATACATAACTGAAATTTAGCTCATAGAATAAATTCGAAAAATGAAAAATGTTGAATATAATATAAAGTTACCTCCGGAAGGAAATAATTCCCAGTTTCTATTGAGTAAATTTTTATAATAACTTTAAAATATGAGCAAGTCTTTTATGTCTCTCTTTTTATCGCTGGAAATAATTGATGGTTTCGATATTTTCAAAACATGCGTCAGCAAATTCTCAGGAGTTTTCAAACAATTTTTTGATGCAGACTTAACCAAAATTGCATTTTTATATTTTTCCTCTCTCGTCGAAGTTTTATAATGTATACATAAATCATTATTTTTACTGTATAGAAGTACTTTAATTTTAGCAAAAGGGACTTTTCGAAAGTCCATTTTATTTGCTACCAACGAGTAGCATTTCCATAACTTTAAATTTGATTTTATTATTTGGCATTGTTTTAAGGAATTTAGTAAATGAAGAGGAATATGAATTTCAATATTCCTTAAGTACCGGTCAATAATACCATGAACACAGTCCACTTCTTGAATTAAAGAATGTCCTGGTTCTGAAAACTTTTTTATTACGGTATCAATATTATTTTGTTTAATGAACATTTTGATTGCGGTTGAGTTAATTCGATTTTTATTTTGAGGTACGCAAGAATCGCTCCATAATGTCAAAGTTTTAATTAGTGGATAATCTTTTATTAATTCATTTAAAATTTTAATTAAAGCACTAGCAATAATGTTACCACTCCGACCGCTATGAGCTTCCGTTCACAAGGCACAATAAGTAAAAGTTGGTATATTTGGCATAATAATGGTTGCTGTAAGATTTTACATATTGAATTTTCGTTTGTAGTAAAATGTTGAAGCATTTCCCTTAGGTAGGCTAAAAACACTTTGCATATCATAGCAAACCGTACACTTGGTTGGGTTATTTTATTTTATAAAAATATTTTTCACAAATTAATTTTCTTGTTGTCATATTATTTTGCTTTTGCTTTAACTATATTTTTTCTTACGGCAATGCAGCAAAGCAACAGTAAAATTTATTTTGTACGTTTTTGTATGAAGAATTTGCTGCAATCGCCAAACAATGGCTTGTAGAGCAAAACAGTACTTTAAAATTTTTGAAACAGTTGATATGCAGCAAAATTAATGCTTTATATCTCAGAAACCATAAAAATTTTCGCGAAACAGGTTTTTGATTTAGAAAGAGGGTATTAAAAAAATAAATTCCTCATACCTAACTCATTTTTTTTAAAAATGGTCGGTAGGTCAAACCAGTAATGAGCTGACGATATGTACATATATATATACACTGAAAAAATTTTCTTCACAGATCCAATGAAATTTACATTAAAATTCAACCTATTCATTGGATTAATGAAGGATTAATAAAATCAATGACAAAATTTTCATTGATTTTATGAATCCTCATTGAAAAAATGGATAAAATAAACGTTTGTCATTAAACTAATGCAAAATGTTCATTGATTTTATGAAACATTTCATTAATCCAATGAAGAGTTACATAGGTTGAATTTTAATGTAAATTTCATT